>CM069546.1:28357500-30757500 GCA_035773235.1 Eospalax fontanierii | reverse complement strand
TGTCTCAATGCTTGTGCCTCCCTCCCCCAATAATAATATTAATAAGTAAAAATTTTTAAAAAAGAAGATGACCTTGAACTGCTAATCTTCCTGCCTTCACCTCCAAGTGCTAGGATTATGGGCACGCACCACCACACCTAGCTTACCTGGGCTGGGAATCACACATTCTGGGGAAGCACTCTGCCCAGCCCTCTGAGCTACTTCCCTGGCCTCTCTTCTTTGTGTTTTTGGCCTTATTTTGAAAGCAAGAAAATTGGCTTTGTCCGCCCACCGTAGGCCCTCTCCTTCCTATCCTAGCACGCTTGTTTCTCTGGGCATGCAGGGAATCCTTGCCCTTCTTACACTGGGTCTTGTTATAAGGCTGACATTTACCACATTTTTTTTACAAAATCCTTGTGGCTTTAGGTATGTTGACAGTCTTCACAGTAGAGTTGTCTATGTGATCAAGACGGAGACCTGTTGTCCTGTAGCCTCAGCCCAGCGGAACACAGGTGTTTGGTTTCATGAAGGTCTAGGATCGCGGAAGCAAAGGAACAAAGTGCAATTGGTTTTCTCAGAGTTGTTTTCTTTGTAAGGACAGGACAGAACAGGAGACTAAGAACTGATGAGTTCAAATGGAGGCAGAGAGCAGTGCAGTTTATTTCTTTTAGGTAAGGATTAAGACTGAGGGAGTTATATTATTGTGGCGATTGAAACTGGCCTGTTTGTGAACTTGTGGTGAAGGCTTAGGTTGATCTCCAGCAACACACACACACACACACACAAATCATATCAAAACAAAACAAAAACTATCCTGCTTGAGAAATTCGGCTCTAATCTCTAATCTTCAAAATTCAAATTACTGGCTCAGTTTCATCTTGATAACATGGAACTTTAGCCTGGTGTATTTGGGTCCAGTACTGGGCTTAGCAAGTGGCAGTAGCCTTTACATCCGAATCCAGGAAGGAACTCACACACCTTTTATGTGGGAATCCTGTTTTTTTTTGTTCCCTTAATGTATATTTCTATAATTAAAACAAAGTGAGATTTGGTCCTCTGTACCCCAATAATAAAAACTATAATTTGGTATCAGCACAGGTCCCATATTTCTGCCCCAAGGAGGATAATTAATAAGTTACTGAGACAATTCCTCTCCCTATCGCAAAAAGCGCCCACTGTGCAATATAGCCAGGACAAAGCTCCCATTTGCCAAGTGGGAAGCCATCAGCTAGAAATGCCCCTTGCAGGCAGGCACTGGAAACTATAGGCTCTCATCAGCCACTGCTTAACAACGAGTTTATTAATGAATAAGGACAAAAGGAAATGGTTTGACAGATGGCCTAAATTTCCATCTGCCTGGGCCCAAAAGAATTTAAATAACCTTATCAGGCCCTGGAGTACTACATCTGACCGGCATATTTCAGTTTAATGAGAAAGTAAATATTCCTTTTACTCAGGTCAGTATATTTTTTTTGTCACTGTCTATCAAGAAAAAGGGCATAGGTTCACACATCTCAACATCACACCCACCTCTACTGCTTCACAAACAATGGCTTTGCTCCTTGCAGAGAGAAAGGAAAGCACTGAGGAAAGAGAGGTCAGACTTTGAGCAAGGCGGCCAAACTGAGTTTCAGGGATTCCAAATCTCCCTTCTGGTCAGTGTTCAGACTTGCTATTCCTCCTTGATTCATAAAGAGGATTACTTACCTTCCCTTTGCCCTAGAACATCTTGGCTATTGCCTGAAAAGAGCACTCACAAGGACCAGAAACAAGGCACAAGCCAAGAACAGGTAGCATACAAATTGACTTTTTTCCCACAAATTCCAAACTCACACTGTCCAATCGGAGAGCCACTAACCACATGAGGCTATTTAAATGTTAATAAGTAAAAATACATGAAATTTAAAAATTAAGCTCTCAGCTGAACTAGTCATATTGCTAATACTGAAAGCCTACATGTGGCCCTTATGTGCCACATTGGACGAAGCAGATAGGGAGTATTTCCATCATCACAACAATGCCACTGGAGAGCACTTCTCTGGAATTTGGTGTTGAGCTCTGTTCTCCTGTTCATGAGAATCTTTTCCTTCAGAACAGGTCCCTGCCTTTTATCTCTCCTTCAGGAATAAGCCCATCTGGCCAAGCTTGCCATTGTGAAATCAAGGGAAGATTAACCCTTGTTTCAGGATAATCACTATCTACTTTCAGAAGAATGACTTCTATCTAAGAGGTCCAAAGAGGGTCCTAACTATAGCTCAGACTATGGGTGCTGCTGGGAATGTTGACAAGCATTTGTTGTTGATTTTCTAGGCCTGCAGCTTCCAACAGGTTATCTCATCTGTCCCTCCACAAGTTTATGAGACACTCATGGACCCCCAGTTCACTCAGGAGGCAAACCAACTTAAAGAGGCTGAGACTTGCTTAAGGCCACAGATAGAAAATGGGAAGGCTAAGGTCTCTACTAGAGCTTTTTTTTCCCCCCTTTACACCACTCATGAAAGATGGAGATGTAAGACAGGATCTAGCGGAACTTAATTTGCCTATAGCAATAGGCCACTTACAGTTGACTACAGTTTCTCATAGAAGGCAATCATATGTGGGCTGCCCCTTATGGTCTCAGGAGATTATCCTTAGGTTCAGGAGAGCCTCTTCCCAAGGGTCTGCCAAGAAAGCCTTGAAAGACACCACACCAGGACCACAGGCAGGCTGGTCACACAACAGAAGATAAACCTGGGAAGGTGCCAGAGGCAACACAGGCATATAGCACTCCTCCTAGGCAAGAGGGCAAGGGTACAATGCAAAATTATTTTAGGAAGCTCTCTGAACCATGGACTCCTTAACTTTGTATCCCTATGTCTTGGATAGCCCTTAACATAAAGAATCCATTTGTCAAACTGAAGGAAAGGCAGAGTATATGACCTCCAAGAATAAGGAGCTGTGGCCAAAAGCAGCCTGAAAGACAGATGCACTGGAGAACAGACTGACGAATGACGGTTGATCTGTGGGTATTGTGAATGCTGCTGTTTGCTCTCCATGGGGACATTTTCTTATAAGTGATGGCCCACAGGAAAGATTGGCAGACACTTGGCTGAGCAGACTCCAGCCACTTCAAGTACCTTCTTCATGAGCCATAAACCCAGCAACCCTGGCCCCTCCCTCGGCCTCCTGCTGGACAGCTCCATCTACTGAGCAAGCACCCAGACTTGCAACATGCTCAAATTATGATTCCAAACAGCAGTTAGGCAAGAGTAATTAAAGGCAATGTTATCTCAGTCAGTCTCTCATTGCCATGTAATTAGACTGCTGAAAATAATTAACATTCCTTTTGACAAAGGAAACAGAGGACCCATTACATTCATTATGGTAGCCTCAAGCCAGCCTGAGGAAGCTGAGAAGGAAACTGGTCACCTCTCAATCTGGCAAAGCAGCATTGGGTGATTCAGACCATGTAGCAAACCCCACCCCAGGCCAGGCTGGTGGGTATGCAGATGCATATGACATTGTATATGTTGGTGTATATGACACAGATAATAATAACATGCACATGCACACGGGAGAAAATAACTTTAGGGAAGTGCAGGGTTGTGTCAGAGCAGCAGACCCAGGGTACCTATCTCCCCATGGTCCTGGGCATGCCAGAAAAGACATTTTCTAGAAAGAATAAATCTTCCCTCCTTCCTTCCCCTCATTTCTTCTCATTCATCTTCTCCCTTTCCTCTTCCCCCTCTTCTCTTTCCTTCTTTCTCTCTTTCCTTTAGAAGATAAGAGAGGTCTAAGGGTGGTTAAGTGCTAGAAAGAAATCACAGTGAGGGAGAGCCTGTGAATGGGTTGTACCTTTTTGGGCTCATACAGAAGTCCTGAGGTTCTAAAAAGGGAACACAGTGGGCCACAATCCCAGAAGAGTCAGGACACATGTGCCGTTTTATTTTTTAACTCAACATATTATTTGTGGTACAGGAGATGGAACCTAGGACCCCTCACATTCTAGACAAACACTCTACCACTGAGCTACATCCCCAACGCATGTGTATCACTTGAATCTTCTTTTGATGTTGAATCTTCTTTTGTTGTTGTTCACTATGTAGCCTTGGCTGGCCTGGAGCTTGATATGGAGACCAGTATGGCCTCGAATTCACAGAGACCCGCTGCCTCTGCCTCCGAGTGCTGCAATTAAAGGCTCCATCATACCTGGAGATATCTGAAGCCTCTTGATAAAGAAGACACTCAGACATAATGGAGTTAAGTGTAACCAATGTAAGGTCATACAAATACTGTACTGCAGGCTAGGCCTAGAGCCCAAGTCTCCCCTGGCCCTTCTTACTGATCAGTAGGGTGAATTAGAGGGCATGAGAGGGCAGAGTGTTGAATTGTCAACACTACAGCAGGCACTACAGGTTTTCAGGGATGGAGACCCATTTGCTTGACAGTCTGTAACTCCTACATGACTTCAGAGTGCTCTGGTGAAAAACCCATTTAGAATTATATCTAGACTCTAGTTCTCTTTCTGAAATAAAGACAGGTAATTTCTGCATGAATTTTGTTTTAGGGTCCTGGGAGTTGAACCTGGAGTGCTAGGCAAGCACATTACCACTGAGATAGACTCTCAGTCCTTTTTGAATGGTTTTTATGTTGTTGCTGTTTTTAATTTGGTTTGCCTTGGTTGAATCAGAGTCTCATTAAATAGCCTAGACTGGGCTCCAGTATAAATCCTCTTACCTCAGCCTATTAAGTGCTGGGATTACAAGTGTATGCCACCACACCTAGCATTTGCATGACTTTACTGGATGCTGGATTGTCCAGGAATGTAAAGTAAAGGATATTCCATACTATGTCCCTTGGAACTTTACTTAGTTCATCATTTTAGAGAATGACATCAAGGCTTAGGGCTTAGTCACCAAGCACCTTCCCTGATATTTGAGTTACCCACATAAAACCCCTGTATCTCATTTTTGGTCATCATATTTTCTGTGATTCTATACAAAGGTTCAAACTTCTGGATACATCCTTCTGCCTTCCACGTTGTTGTGCTCAAGCAATTGCATACTGAATATATATTGCATGATAATTAATTTTTCCCTTTTAGAGTTGATCCATTATATTGACTTAAAAAAATTAATGTAGGTGCACCATCTGTGGTTGTACATGCCTGTAATCTCAACACTTGAGAGGCAGAGGCAGGAGATCTGAGAGAGTTTGAGGTCAGCCTGAGCTACATAGCAAGTTCAAGGCTAGCCTGAGGTAAACAATGAAATAAAAAGGCTTGGTGTGGTGGTTCATGCCTGTAATCCTAGTTACTTGGGAGAGTAAAGCAGAAAGAATGCAAGTTTGAGGCTTGCCTGGGCTACAGAGTGAGCTTAGGCTAGCCTGGGAAATTTAGTGAGGCTCCGCTTTAAAATAAACATACAGGGGCTAGATAGATGGCTCAGGGCTTAAAAGCAATGGCTGCTCTTGCCGAGGACCCAGGTTCAAATCCCAGCACCCACATGGTGGCTAACAACCATCTGTAACTCCAGTTCTAGGGGATCTGATACCCTCTTCTGTCCTCCATGGGCATCACATGACATGGGTACACTTACACATATGTAGGCATAACACTCATACACATAAAATAAAATAACAAGTAATTTTTTAAATTAATAAATATAATAAATAATAATAAAACGTAACAAAAGGGCCTGGGATGTAGCTCAGTGGTAGAGTGCTTGCTTAGCATGCACTGGGTTTAAGTCCCAGTAACACACACAAAACCACAAACAAATAATAACAAAAATAACAAAATCCTTAAGGCTGGAACTATAACTGAGTGGGAGAGCACCTGCCCATCAGGTAGAAGCCCTGAGCTTGATCCCCAGCACTCCAAAAATAAGCAGATAAAACCTCATGTATGTATAGGTAGGTGTCTTATTCAGAGTAATTAGAAGGCATTATAAATATGCTAAATAAAAGGGGGCACCATTCCAAGTTGTGTCTTTAAAAGCAAAGGAAACTGCAATGCCAAGGAAGACAAGAAGGTGGGCAGAGTTAGGGTGGATTTCAGTAATCAGCCCCACAGATTAAAGACAATGATCTTTCACTGACATAGAATGAAGTTCCTGAATGATCAATATATAGAGAATACAGCACCTTTGAGAAATGTCATTTCCCTGACTAATTCAAATTATACTATATATCAGCATTTTTCTAGGCCAGAGTAACAACAGAAAGGAGATCGTAAGTTATCTGGCTGGGCCAGTGGACTGATAAATGGGTCAGAGTCTGGAGGCAGAGATGTGTTTAGAGGAATCCAAAGAAACAGGTACTAGGCTAGGTCTGTGGAATATCTTCCTTAATGGACATGAAGACGAGTAAGCAGTATGTAAGAGGATGCTTAAGGATATTTATGGAAAATGCCATATTGTGAGGAATCGTGAACAGGAACAGAGATAGAGAATGGAGCACTCCAGAGACGCTCCAAGAGATTGAAGTGGTCAAAACTTCCACAGGCCTGGCCATCTCTTCTCAACAGAGTAGGAGGGGGTGTACCCTATGATTAAGAGAGTATAGTTGATTCATGTGTCTCCCATGAGGGACACATAGGGACTGAGAAGAAGGGAAAGGGGCAGGCTTCTGCCACATGAAAGCTTCTAGAAGCAGGACTCACCTAGCCTGGGTGATCCATGTGCAATTTTGTGTCATAATTCCTCTCCATTTCGTCACAAAAAGAGGAGAAGATGTGGATGTGGAGGAGGAGGAGAAGAAAAGCACAATTTAACACCTAATATTCTATCATTAAGCATTTCTGGGTCATCTACATTTTTCTCGTAAGTATTTGTATGTTTTATTATTATTATTATTATTTAAAATATCTGATCAAAGCCAGACAAGGTAGCATATGCCTTTAATCCCAGCATTCTGAAGGCAGAGTGGATCACTGTGAGTTCAAGTTCAGCTTGGTTTACAGGAGCAAGTTCCAGGTCAGCCAGGGCTACACTGTGCTAGCCTGTCTAAAAACAACAACAAAAAAGTCTGCTCAAGTAGAGGTAGTAGTTCATGCTTGTAATCTCTAGCACTTGAGAAGACGAGGCAGGAAGGTAATAAGATTACCATGAGTTTAAGGCAAGCCTGGGCTATACAGTGAGACTTCATCTCAAAAATTAAATAAATAAATAAATAAATATTCAGTCAAAACAGCTGTAGGGATTAATAAGCAAACTGATACTTAAATAATAAATTCTATCCCTTCCCAGAAGGGAACAGGAAGAACAAGGCCCACGGGCTCCAAAGAAACATCCAAATACAGGAAATGCCTCCAGACACCATGAAGCCTATCATGTGAACTAACTTTGCCAAGGAGGTAACAGGGTCCACCCTCTAGTGAGTGTGCACCAGTTCATGCACAGCCAAGGCCTTTGTGTTAGGAGTCTCTTCGGGAATGAGCTGCAGGCCAGGACTACATAAGGCAAGAAAGGCACTGGCAGCCAAGCATTATAGCACATGCTTGTAAATCATGGCACTTGGGAAGCTGAGGCAGGAGGGTAGAGAGTTCAAGGCCAACCTGGACTACACAGCAAACCCCATCTCAAAAACAAACAAATACCACTTGTTTAAAGTCCAAAATTTAAAAAGATGCTAAAAAAAACTTAGGAATTAATTTTATACATAGATATAAACTTATGTGTACAGGTATGTGTACGTGCACATATATTTAGGTGCCTGTGGAAACCAGAAGAGAGCATCAGATCCCCTGGAGCTGGCTACAGGTAGTTATAAGCCACCTATCATGGGTGCTGGGAACCAATCTCTGTTCCACTACAAGAGCAGCAAATGCTCTTAAGCAGAGTCAGCTTTCCATCCTCCATAAGTGATACTTTAATACTACATTATAAAAAAAAAATCAGTAAACCATGGCCAATGAGAACCAGGGCTGAGATCAGGACAGGCCAATGAAATGGGGTGCCCTGTGAGGTACTGTAATGTTTGAAGTGTTCAAAGACCTGTTCTGTTATCAGAGCCAACAGCAACTCTGTTGAGAAAGATCATACAGTATCAGAATGTTTCAGGAGGCAATGAGGACGTGTGCTGTGGGTTAGGCTCTGGTAAAAGACAGAAGGAGTTGTTGGGGCAGGGGGGAAAAGTGAGAAAAGGCAATGCCTGGATACCTCCGATGCCAGAGTGAAGAACCTACAGGTACTTCCCAAAACAGCATTTCCGAAACATTTGGACACCATCTTCATGACCCCCTTTATGGGAAGCAACAGAGTGCTGCGGTTTAAAAGGGCACACTCTTGGGTCACATTCCTTCCATTCAAATCTGAGCACTGATGCCAACTATGTGACCTGAGATAAATAGCTTTAACCTCTCTTTGTCTCAGTTTATTCATTTGTAAAACAGAGATAATACAAATACCTCCCTCATAGGGATTAAATGAGAATGCATGTTCACTGTACTAAGAACAGTACTTGGCATTACAGTCATCCTTTGGTATCTAAAGGTAATTGATTCTAGGAAACCCCCTAGCGTTGGATCTCTTGGAGCTAGAGCTGTAGGCAGTTTAAGTCACCAAGCATGGGTTTTGGGAACCACACTCAGGTCCTCTGCAAAAGCTGTACATGCCCTTAACTGCTGAGCCATCTCTCCAGCCCTGATAGTTATAGTTTAATGAAACACATATAAGAAGATGTTAAATTAGAAGTCTTAAGTAAGACACCAAGATATATGTATAGTGTTCCTCTTTGTGACACTAGACAAGGATAAACATTTTCAAAAAGGTGTGCGAATTCCTCTCTTGCAGTGAAGACACAAATGGTCAACAGACATTAGAGAGCATCTGTGCAGACGAATTTTGGGGGTACTATGGGGTGGAAGGGATATGACCTCACCCTACCCCCATAGGGAACTTTCCCTGAGGACAAGTTGATGATAGAGGGTATAACAGGACCACTCAGGAAACTTGATGTCTGTCCTCTGCCAGGAAGAGGACAGGGGAGGGAGATCTAGAGGGTGAAACACAAACTGACCATCAGCTGTCAGAAGAGCAGAGAGACTGTGAGCTAGGAGTCAGCTTCTACTCCCAGATTCATGTGATTTCTTCCTCCGACTAACGTGGGTGGGGCAGAGCAGGACTTACTCAAAGAGCCCACTCAGACAGACTGAAGGACCTAGAGGAAAGAGACCTGAGGTAAATCACTGGATTTGGGGGCTAAAGAAGAAGCAATGATCTGGAGCAAAGGGTAATTTGCTCTTTTTCAAAATTTGTTTGCTTGGTTAGTTTTTTGTTGTTGCTGGTTTGTTTTGAGACAAGGTCTCACCTTGTAGCCCAGGCTATCCTAGAACTCACTACACATTCCAAATTAGCCTTGAACTTGTGATAATCCTCTTGCTTCAGCCTTCCTGGTGCTGAGATTACAGGAATCACCATGCCCAGTGATAACTGGCTTTTTCTGGAATACCTCAGCAGCTGGGAAAGAGATCTCTGAGAAACCCATGCATGTGCCCACAAGAGGAGTCAGCATTAATGCCTACCAGACCCAGGAAACTGGGAGGTGGGAACAATGGTGCTGGCCACCCGGCACTTTCTTGTACCTTGAAGTTCAGTGACAGAGACATGGATGTATAAGATACTGAACTGAGGCCAGGTTTATGATTTATAGTGACCACAGGACCCTCTGCCGCCTAACAAAGCTTATAAAGCCTAGGTGACTTTCTATCCTGGGTAGAAAAATAACTAATCCCACTGAATAAACATAAAGGGAATGTGGGACGCACAAAAAAAGTTACTTCATGAGTATGTTCCAATGAGTTTGTGTTCTCTCTCTCTCCTCTCTCTCCCTCTCTCTCTCTCTCTCTCTCTCTCTCTCTCCTCACTATGTAGCTCTGGCCAGCCTGAACTTACTGTGTAGACCAGGCTGGTCTCAAACTCAGAGATCCACTGGCCTCTGTCTCCCAAGTTTAGGAATTAAAAGTGTGGGCCAGCACACCCAGGCTGAATCATGTTTCTTTATACTCCAGAAACGTAATTATTAAAATGAAATGTTTGTCCTTGCAGTTAAAATGGCCTCCCACCCCCTCAGCAGTATGGTAATCCCCATTAGAAATAACTAGAATAGGGTGATAAGGAGCTAGGGAGAAAAGCTAAAGCAGGCAGGGACAGAAATGACTGGGTTCTGTGGGAATTCAGTAGCTCCTCGACCTTGAATATGATAAAATAAAATAGATATCTATGGGCAAATGAGGGAATCTGTGGATTTTTAGACAAAGGAAACTCAAGATGGTCCAATTTCACGAGCAAAGAATCCATGACGTCTAGGGTGTCGGGCTGACTTGATGATTTGATCTTATCTTTTCAGGTAGAGGTAGGACCGCAAAAGAGGGAGCTTTTCATGAACACTGAGTTACCCAGAAAGTATCAAGCAGAGTCTTGAAGCACCACCTCTTTGCTGCCTTGCTGGAACAAAGAGTGACCAGTGTTTATCTCCTTTCACTAGAAAGTTCCGACTCCATTTCTGACTTCATCCCCTACCTTCCAGTGTGGTGCTCTTCTCCTTCCACTCCACCCCTGCTGTCCCAGCTATGACGTCCTTCAATTCCAGATCAGCTGAGTTCTCCCTGAGAAGCCAGAATCATCCAGAGTCTACTGGATCATCCGGCATAGTCACTAGAAGACAGGTTATAGACAATCTTACCCAGAAAATCCTTTACACACAAAGAAACCGCAAGCCTAAGAACTCACATCTTAGTTCAGAGTCACTAAGCTGAGAGGGGAACCCACATCTCCTGATCTCTACCATACTATTTTATTATATTGCATCACAATAACTCCCAGGCTATCCCTGCAACACTCTAAAATGGTAGCACAGACAAAGGACAGATATCATTGAACTAGCTGGTTATCTCTGAATGGAATAATCAGTGGCCATAAATCCTTTCTGAGAATAATAGGGTCGTCTGATGCCTTTTTTTAGCGCTGGAGATCAAACACAGGTCCTCGTACATACTGGACAAGTTCTCTACCACTGAGCTACACCCCCAGCCCTAGTCTAATGCTTTCTGTACTTCGCACAGTATAGCAGGGACTCAAGTTATAACCAGGTATGCCAGATGCATTATAGTGATGAACAAGGGAAGACTAGAGTCAAGACTCTACAAAGATAAGCTGCTGTGACTGGTGGCAGGAGGCTAACAGAAAGGAAAACATTGCCCAAGAATCTGTTAAACAAGAACAAAATGTTGGTATCAAAATGAAATGGGGTTTATAAGATATATTCTTATGCCAAGCAGAGAGCCTATTCCCTTTATAATAACTCCCAGGCGATCTAGTCTACTTCCCCAATGCAGGGTCCAGACCTCACCCTTCTTCCTCAACACTCATCAGTCTGCTGGTTTTCAAGTAAGAATCTGTATTTCTCTCTTTCTTTATTGGCCATGTTTAATCCACACTAAGTCTCTTTAGTCATTCACCAACTTTTGTTCTCTCACTCAACCAATCCATTGCTCACAATACACAGCAGAAGCAGATCTCAGTTCAAGTTCCAGTTTAGACACTTTCCACTGTATGCTATGTGCAATCATTCTTGCAGAGGCTCAGTTTTCCCAAATGTAAAATGGGAATAATCAAAGGTGCTTTTTTACTGGTATGAAAGGGAAACATATGAAAAGTACTTAGCCCAATGCCTGGCACACAGTAAGCATTCACAACATGGTGACTTTCTCTTAGTGGTCTAAACCACTGAAGCCAGCTGAAATTCCATTTCTGGAATTAACTCTCAGGGGGTTGAAATAGGCTACCAAGGTCACTCAAGTGAGTGACTTGAGGGAGAATTACCAGACTTCTTGATTTTAGAGATATTTGTTAGTCCTTAGTTCCCTTAAAACAGTAACATTGTCCAGTGACCTAGAAATTTGGGTATCTGATCATAGCCAAGTACAATGGCTGGTGATTTAATAGGTATTCACATGTACTAAGAACTGTGTGGGCATATAAAAGTTTGAGGCAGCTATATCAGGTTAGTATAAGAGGGTCATTTCATTGCTTTGGGCACGCAAGAACAAAACGAAAACCAACAATAGGACAAAAAATGTGGAGCTGCTGCTTGTGTTGCCCAGTGACAGCAATATTTGTGTCTATATTTGTTCTACGATGTAGATAAAAATATGACCAATGTTCAGACTGCCTTGCTCCTGGCTTTGGAAAGGTTTCATTGTTGTTGTTGCTGCTGCTGCTGTTTTGACTGGGAGCAAGAGGGAGGGAGAGTCTAAAGACCAGAGACTAAGATGGGCACTAGCCAAGGGTATCCATCAGATGGGCAATGGATGTCCTGTGTGGGCTAAAAAAAGGTACCTGCCAATGCTTCACAGAATGGCGGTTATTGTCTATAAGGTGAGTTTCTTGCTGCACTGACAGGAGGATGCACATTTATCTCAAAGCATAAAT
Source organism: Eospalax fontanierii (assembly GCA_035773235.1). Lineage (NCBI taxonomy): Eukaryota > Metazoa > Chordata > Mammalia > Rodentia > Spalacidae > Eospalax > Eospalax fontanierii. The sequence continues at coordinate 30,745,111 of CM069546.1, read as the reverse complement.
TACCCCCTCAGAAGTATGGGGAAGAATCTTCTCTTTGAGGCTTGTCAATTTCCTTCTTGGCTGGCATTGTAGCCTTGAGGCTGATGTTAAGGTCTTACTAAAACTCAGGCTGAGTGACATCTCTCGTGGAAACGGAGCAGTTCAGAAGCTCAGAGCTCAGAAGTGCCTTTTAAAAACTGAAACAATGAATGAATAAACCAACCAGAAGCCATTCATCACTTAAGACCAACTACAAGAGCAGTTGTAAGTGGATAATCCAGCATGTTCTGAATGTCAGTTTGTGGAGAGAGGTGTAGCAGAAATGCACTTTCCAGTCATGTCCCCTTATCAATTAGATCTCCGAATATTATTTGGCAGGTGAAATCGTATACACTGCTGTGATTCCAAAGAAAGAAGCAATGTCAAGACCTGAGTCCTGCCTATGTAGACTGTTTGCCCTAATATGTGTGATCTCTTCTATAACACCAGCCAGGATGGAAGCCAGGAGCCCTGAAAAGATCTCAAAGTCTCCAGGAGCCATTAAAGTAAAGGACATGGTGGGGAGTGGAAGATCAGAAACGAGAATGGCAGTGATGGTGGTTACTCTTCAGGTTGTCAGACTTGACAGTGTTCAACCCCAACTCAGACCTGTTAACATCAGAGTTTGGGAAGTTTCCTTTGAGAACTATTTTTTGAAGGATCAGGGGCCAATATCACCCTTCAACTAAACTTATACTTGGGAGAACTGATGCCCAGCTGAACTTTAGTAGAGCTATTGAGTGGAAGGAGCCCACTCCTGCAGCCTGATGCATGTGAGCAAAGAGAAGCAAGCAAGCTTTCCACGTTCTCCAGGCTATTTAGCCAGCCTCTGTTCTATCATGGAAGTGTGTGCCTGATTTCCTTGAATCACAGTAGCAAGGAGCACCCCATAGTTTGAATCTGAGGCAAATGTACATTTTTCTTTCTTTTTTTTAAGCTTGGGTGTTATATAACCCTGAATATCCTGCAATTTGATATATAGACTAGGCTGACCTCAAACCTAAGGCTTCCTGATTTTTGTCTCCTGAGTGCTCCTGCAATTATAGGCATTTGTCACCATGTCCAGCCCAAATGTGTATCTTGAATGTAACCTACAGGTACTCAAATTCTCTCCACGGATCTTTAGTCCCATAATGGGAGAGTATAACTGACAAATCCTAGGACACCTGATTCAAAATACTCAAATTCCAGGAAAGGAAAGTTAGCACGCCACAGACAGCGTACTAGTGTGACTCGGTTTCTCTCAATTTAAGAACCATAACCAAAAATACCCACCCCTGTCCCTTTCCTTCCGGTCAGCTTACAATTTACTTTTCAAAACCAAACCTTCTGGTTTCTGAGACAGTACACAGAGGGAGAAGCAAAACATCTGGCCAGATTCAGATGATCTGAATCCCTATTCTATGTTCCATTCTTGGTCAGGTATTGAACAAAGGGAGCCGAGAGTGTGCCAAGGCAGAAATTATCCACACCTTAAAAGGAATCTTCCTGAAATAAAGCCTACAACCCAAACCACCTTGTCTGTAATTAGGGGGTGGAAACAGGGAGGAGGAGAGTAAAGGGACACAAATTTGAGAAGAGAAGGCTGGGGGAGGGTTAGTATTCTTTCTCCCTCAAGGACAACCAGATCAGATGTGGTAGCCGACAGGGCCAAGCTGCCTCACTTTACTGCCCTTAGGTAGGTCTCTCCTTAGGACACCAGAGGCCCCCACATCATCAAATACCCTTCTCAGAGCTTAGAAGGCCCCTGTCACTAACATCCTGGCTTGACACCTCCCATGAAAAATCCAACCAGGGAGAAGCTCCAAGATGTGCCATAAGTAGAGACAGACATAAATAAATAAATAAATAAATAAATAAATAAATAAAACACTGCCAGTGTGCTACAGCAACAGCTTTTCTGATAAACACTACACTTCTAAAGCCAACACTCATTTCCCCCTATCGAAAAAGCTGTAATTTAGCCCTTTTCTGTAAAATGATACTTTTTCCTTTAAAACAATATATAAATCTGATATAGCTGAAACACAGTATAAGGCTCACTAACTCTTCTAATATCTTTATTCAAGAAGCCCAGGCTCTTAAATCATTTTATAAATGTAGAAAACAATGCCCCATCACTTTCAAAGAGAGAATCAAGAGAGTTTGACTTTCTTACCTTATACTCTGTGTATCTGAAGAGCATCAGCCTATGGAAAACTCTTCTCTCACTCTTTTGGGTGGGGAGGTCAAGCCTTTGTGTTATTATTCCTAGCTGTGAATGAATAGCTTGGGATAAACCCAACAGGTACTATGCAAAAATCAAGCCTGCCTAGTTAGAGGAGAAGGGTCCACAGTGCGGGGCTGTCTGGGCTAGCCACCTGACCTGACCTTAGTCACTTTAGTTCTAATGTCACAAACTGAAAGCTCAGGGTACTTCCTTTTCTCCCGCTACCCTTACAAGTCCTGGAGGCTACATTGATCCTGTCTCTAAGTGGCCAGAGTCAACATTACATCAGTTTGTCATTTCTCTCCAAAGACCAGCATTCCATCTCCTCTACTGACCATCTTTGTCTCTAAACATGGATGCCATCTGGAAACATTGGCTACTGGGAACACAAAAGGTGGGAAATCAGCTGCAGAGACTGCCTTCAGACAGGCCTCTTACCTAGTCTTGGGTCCTGCAGAAAGGATTGCTCGGGGAATGAAGCTTCCCATTCCCACACCAATACTGGGGTCTGGTGCTGGGTACTTCAGCCAAGAGGAAGGGACAGTCTTGAAAGTCTGCAACACCATATGGAGGGTCGGTTTTGTTTTATTCTGTTTCTTTTTTGAGGCAAAGACCATCTCTGTGACCCAGGCTAACCTTGAATTCCTTATTCTCCAACCTCCATCTCCCTGGTGCTGGGATTACAGGTGTGCCCCACCAGGTCTGGCAGGGCAGTGGAGGGATGTCCTTTTTCAACCAGAGAGGGTGCTGTTTTATAATATTACCTAGAGGAAGAGGGACATTTAGGAAGAGGGATGACCCAAAGAAGTCGTAGCACTCAGCCATTTTTATAATGTGACAGAGGGACAAAGCAGTCTCCGCAGTCTAAGACAACACAAGTCTAAGGAAAACAACACGAGGCTCGTTCAACTGATCTTACCCCACTCTAGGCAAGAAGCCAGGCTACTTTTCTACTTTCTGAACCTAATCCTATCCTATGTCTGCTGCTAATTGCCATCAATCTGTCCCTGGCCAGTGTATTCAAAGATCTACAAAGATGCATCTGCAGACTGGGAGTAGACAGTGTGGACCTGGAGTTCTAAGTCCATCTGCTTACGTACCCTGTTCTTGGTCTGGTCAGTCTGTTCTTCTTTAAGAAAAACACTGGAGTGGGACTGGGGTTGTAGGTCTGTTGTAGAGCACTTATCTAACATGTGCAAGGGCCTGAATTCCGTATAACACCAGTGGGGGAGAGAGGAAGAACTGGATTTCCAGTAGAAACAATGGGACTTATCTTGGGTTTCTCAAACCAGCATAGGAAGTATATGGCCATAAGACACCACTGACAGGAGCTTTTGACCTTCATTATCCTTCTCTGTGTAATAGCGATAACACTGCCTACCTTGTAGATACTATGTGATAACCCAATGGCATAATACAGGTAAAGACCTCAGCACACACAAGGCTTTGAATAACAGGAAATTGTTTTCTGTTAGGGGTAAAGCAGGGTCTACAGGTACGCATGTGGGTTATGCCCAGGACCTTGTCAGAGGCAGGAGACAGCCCCTGCCCCCCAAAGGACATCTTGGCAAGAGGTGATCTCATTAAATTCAGCAGCAAGGTCTAGCTGATGAGGGAGTACCGTCTGCACCCCGGACATGGAACATTGTCTTGTCTCCTACTCTTTTTTGTGTGTTTGGCAGCAGGTAGGCTCCCTCCTGGACTCTGGGAGGCAGCATTGTGCAGAGGAAAGTGTCAGGAGCTGGAAACACAGCAAGCTCTGAATTCCCTGCAACTTATGCATTAGGTCCAGTAGACACAGAGCCTAGTGCCAACAGTATTTTTAGGGGCCCACAAAAAAAATGATTAAAAAACAAAAACTTGGTGCAAAAAGTAAACCCTGAGGTCAAAGAAAATGTTTTCATGTAATATTAATATTTTCATCCTTAGTGTAGAAGCCAAGATGCCAGTGGTAGAATCCAAAGGCAGAAGAGGCAGGAACAGAGGAGGCACAGGCATAGCACTGTGCAGTCAGACTCCATCCAGCTCTCCCACAGGCTTGACGACACAGTCAGGATTTTCCTCGCTCCTCCAGGAGGGATCACTTCTTCCTAACAACAGTTTACATAGCTGACCTTCTCTCGTTGGGCAGGCAGCTATTTCTATCCCTCATTACATAAATGAGGCAATCAAATCTGAGAGAGGTTGTATAGTTTTGTCAAGATTACATGGCTAGTGAAAAACAAAATATAGTTCAAACTCAGCACCCTAACCAAGATCCTGTCCACCTACCCCAAGAAGATAGAAGATAGCATACACAGGACAGAGCAGTCTGCTGCAGCAGTGAGTCTAAAAATAGCATCTATAGCAATGAGTGGGTCCCCTGGCTTTCTACCCAAAGAATGCTGAGAACAGCATGCAGTGCTGTGGGAAGGGATGGAGAAAGTGGCCCCAGCTGAAGGTAGGCACAGTAATCATGGTTTTAGTGACTCAAGTATAAGTTGGAGACAGAGGCACCCTGAAAGAGACCAAGCCACTACTCTCAAGCATACAAAGAATGCCAGCCTTTCTTTCTTTCTCCTTGTCTTTCAAACGTCAATGGAGCAGTATGGTGGACCACACAGACATAGATTTTGCACACACAGACCTGGGTTTAAAAAAGAAAATCTTAGTCAGGTGTAATGGCACACATCTTTAATCCCAGCACCAGAAGCAGAGGCAGGCAGGAAGATTTCCCTAAGTCTGAGAACAACCTAAGAACATAGAGTTCCAGGTCAGCCAGGGCTACAAAACAAACAAACAAAACGCTTGGGGCTGGGGAGATAGTCCAGCAGTTAAAGCACTTGGCATGCAAGCAAAAGGGCCAGAGTTCAGATCCCCAGAAACCCGAAGTTGCCTAGATGTCTGGCTTGTAATTCCAGTCCAGAATTTCAGAGATAGGGGATCCTCAGAACATTCTGGCTAGCCAAACTAGCCATATCAGTGAGCTCTCAGTTTGAGAGACCTGGCCTCAATGAAGGTGGAAGGAGATGATTTCTAAAGTTAACCTAAGGCCTCCACTTGCACACACTTGTACACACACATGCATACCACCACATATACACATATGGAAAATAGAATCTTCATTGGCTCTTACTTGCAGAACCCCCAGTCCTACTTTTAATTCAGGTTCCACATTCTAGTTGAGGGCCGTAAGATCGCGTAGCCTTTTTCAAACTATTTCCTCATTTGCAAAATTGACATGGCAACAACTCCCACCCTAGGGTATTGTGCAAATAAGATGGTGTGTAAAAGGTGCCTTTTGTGGTGTCAGGCACAGTGTACCTAATGGCAATAATAACACTGTCACGGACAGTCCCTGCCACAGCTAGGAGTTCTCTTTACATTTCCCTTCTACCACCAGCAGCAAAGAGAGAAGTGTTTCTGTAGTCTCTAAAGAGTCTTGCACATGTTATATTCTTAGGCATATTTGTGAAAGACACAGACTTTCTGCTTTCCCTGAGAAGGAAACCATTCATAAAGGGCTGGCTCTGGTATCTACTACAAGGAATGTTCTTGACGACTTTTGAAGGGAAGCAAAAAGATTTCTTTATGCTTGTTAGAGAGGATTGGTTCCCTAGGGGTTGCCCTCTGATCACTAGTCAGGAGAGATGATACTCTAGAGAGTAGTTTCTGTGGAGAGATAGGCCTGCAGCCAGATGAGAAAGGGTCTGAGTATAAAAACTGGAGATCAAGAAAGGCCCACATCTGGTCTGTTGCAGATGCTGTGATAGAAGGAGAAAGGAGGGGGCTGAAGAGATGGCTCAGTGGTTAAGAGCACTGGCTGCTCTTGCAGAGGACCCAGGTTTGAATCCCAGCACCCACATGGCGGCTAACAATCATCCATAACTTCAGTTCCAGGGGATCCGACACCCTCTTCTGACCTCTCCAGGCATTACACAACACAGGTGCACGTATATATATGCAGGTAACATACTTGTACACATAACTCAGATAAAAAGAATACATCAAATAGTTAAAGAAGAAGTGAGGCAGGAGCAGAGAAAGTATCAAAGTAGAAGGCCATCTGAGTCTGGAATTATTTGGATCAGTTTTACGGGGGAGCAGCTAGGTACAAGAGAGGTTGGAAGAGGGTGGAGGGGTGTGGCTGAAAGGAGGTCAAAGTAATATGCTGGCCTCTGAAAATGGGAGTCTGTAGAACAGGTCCCCAACCCCCAAACTCTTTCTGAGACAGACTTTCACTCTGTTGCCCAGTCTGGCCTGGAACTTACTGTATAGCCAAGCTGGGCCTGACTCATGGTGATCCTCCTGCCTCAACCTTCTGAATGCTAAGATTATAGGCATGAGCCTCCACATGCAGCTAACAAACCTTTCCTCATATAGGTAAGAAAGGGTGCCCAAAGAAGCTAAGGAATGTGAACCTATTTCATTTAGATTCTTTGACCAGGGTCTCATGTAGCTTAGGCTTGGCCTGGAACTTGCTCTGAAGATGACCTGGAAATTCTCCTATCTCTACTTCCTGAATGCTGGAATTGCAGGCATATGCCACCATACCCAGTTTATAACTATCTTAAATCTAAAAAGAGTTTATTGAAATAATACATTTGTGATCAGTGGCCTGTGTTCAGTGGAAGACAGTTATGGAAAAAGTTCTGACCATCTCCCCTTTAAGAAACTGTGCAGCTGCTGAGTGTGGTGCACACCCTTTAATCTCAACACTCTTGAGACAGAGGCAGGTGGATCTCCAGTCTACATAGGGAGTTCTGGGCCAGCTAGGGCTACTGGGAAACCCTGTCTCAAAAGACAAAAATAAATAAATAAATAAATAAATAAACAAACAAACAAACAAATTGTGTGGCTGACCAGCATCTCACCTTAAAACTTAAAACTTCTGATCAAGTCTCAAAACCAGAACCAACTAGCAGCTTGATAAACATCAGGCATTCTATAAATACTAACTTATAGAATAAAAGGAGTAAGAGAAGAAAAGTAGGTAAGCATTTAGTCTTCTAGGTCATGCTTTTGCACTAGTTCTATATAACCTGGTTTGGCACCATCAACATCATATTCTGAAAGCAAGTCCAATTAGTTTAGCACCCATGTAAATACAACTTCAGTTATTTCCCTAATAGAAAAGCTCCCTCGGGGAAATGTTTGGGACTTTAATAGTTACCCAGTTAGAAATAAAGCCTTCTGCCAGGCATGGTAGTGCATGCCTTTAATCCCAGCACTGGGGAGACGAACGTGGGCAGACCTTTCACGACAAGCACGGTCTATATAGTGAATTCCAGACTGACCAGGGCTACAGAGTGAGACCCTGCCATAAAAACCAAAAAAGAAAAAAAATAAAACCTTCTTGCCAAGCATGGTGACTGACTCCTATAATCCCAACACTTGGGAGGTAGAGAGGCAGGATGTCTGAGCTATGTTATATTATACCCTGATTCAAAAATAAAATATTTTTTATACCTTGAATCAACTAAGAGACTTGCATGCTTACTGGAGAATTTCAGGCATGACGAGACTACAGTCACATGTAATCCATGGATAAGGTAGTATCTAGAATGAGAATAACCCTCCCCCTTTTCAACACAGATGTCATCATGATGACCCTCAACCAAACACATCTGCACTCTGAAAACGTGACACCCAGAAGTGTGGGCTTGAGATCCCTGCCTTCAAAAAGCAGCTCACACAAACTGGGATAGCCTTGTGTCCAGCATTATTTTATCAAAACCAAAATCATTGTGGAAAAGGGCTAAAAACTAGAAAGCAGGGTAGATGAACCCTCAAGGGCAAACTGTCAACCTAAACTTTAACCACAATACTCATTTCCTTATTTAAAAAACAGAAAAAAAGCTGATTTATACAAGTCATAATCACAGTAAATGATCCATGTTTCACTGTAAAATGTTTTCAACAATATGAATTAACTTCAAGACATTTCAGAAGTGTAATTTTTCAGCAGAACAGGAGGATGGAGCTAGAAATAGAAGACAAAAATCAAACTAATTCTAAAGTAGGGTACATTCTTATAGAATGGCTTTTATTTTTGGTGCTAAAGGTCAAACCTATGGTCCTATACATGCCAAGTTCATATTCTACCAGTCCTTAAAGTTTTCTGACACAAAACTTTTATCAGTCAGCAAAGCAGGTAACCCAATTTCATAAACAGGGAACTGAGGCTCAAAGGGCCTTGTCCAAAAAGCTGGGTAAAAGGCCAAGTTCCATCAACAAGGCACTTCCTCAATAAAAATAAGTTCACATTCTTCTTTACAAAACCCAATCAAAGCAACACTTCTAAGGAATATTACTGGCCACAAAATATTTGAATTTAAAGTTAAATTTATACTAACCACCTAAAGTCTAACAAAGAAGAAAAAAAAAGACAATTTGTTTTTTTTGTTTTGGTTTGGGTTTTGGTGTTTTTGAGACATAGTCATCCTGTACCTCTAGCTTACTCACTACGTAGACCAGGCTGGTCTGGATCTCAAGAGACCTGCCAACCTCTGCCTCCCAAGTGCTAGGATTAAAGGCATGTGCAACCACACCACACCCAGCCTTTGTTTTTGTTTGTTGTTGTTTTTAAGCAGGGTTTAGTGGCCCATAATGAGCTGGAATTCACTTATGTAGCTGAAGATGACCTTGAACTCCTACATCTTCTGCCTCCACCTCTTAACTGCTGAGATTATAGGCATGTGCCACCACTATGCCTGATTTGTGTGGTACTATGACTTGACCCAGTTTCATGCATGTTAGATAAGCATTCCACCAACTGACCTACATCCCAGTGCAAAAGCAATGTTTTTATTGGGAACATAAAAATCTGAGTGAATTTTTTCCCAATTATTTTAGGAACACAACTCTCATGTATTCCCTAAGAAATTAGTACCTAAACTAAGTACTACTTTCTTACTTGTATTTTTCTAATCTTCACCCAGAACAAAGGGTGGAAAACATTAGAGAATTATAACAGGCACTTGTAGCCTCTCTGACCTCTAATCCCTACCCTCCCTCTTCTAAAGTTACTCCATGTTTTGTCTGGCTAGCCAATCACGTGTTGAGGGAAACTCACTCCCTCTACATTTGTTCAAGAAGCACAACATGTAACTTAGTCCAAAGTATCTAACCCGCATAACCCCACACCTGGCTACCATACTAATCCTGGATAATTAAACTAGATTCTGGCCAAGAAATCTACAGCCAAGTTAGTATGGGCCCTCTAGTGTTAACATAAAAACAAACTGGATATACACATAAGCATACATCCATCCATATTCAACAAAGAAAGAAATGCAATAAGAGCCTAAGTCACCAAATTAAGTCAGTCATACACACAGTCCCAAATTAGAGAAGTACTAGTTGAGTCCATACCAATGAAGCTGGCTTGACTTTGTTAATTTTTAATCCTATGGCCAAAAGACCCTTTTATAGAAAAGTTATACAAAAAGGTTGTCCTTTTTTCCAAACTTTATTACATATGCAATCTTTCTCTCTCTCTCTCTCTCTCTCACATACACATACACACACACACAAGTATGAGGATGCAAAGGTCAAGACAACCTGTGGGAATCAGTTCTTCCACCTCATGGGTCCCAGAGCTCAGACTTTGCAGCAAGCACCTTTACCAACTGAGCCATCTCACTGGCCTGAAAATGTTTGTATTTCCTAAAAATCACAAACTGAATAAACCAGGTGTGATGGCAAACACCTGGAATCCTAGCACTTGGGAACCCAAAGCAAAAGGACTACAGATGTTCCAAGCCAGCCCGGTCTACAAAGTGAGTTCCAAAATAGCCTGGATTATTACATAGCAAGGATCTATCTCAAAAAGAAAGGTCCTAAAAGAATGGGGTGGGGACGTGGGGAGTCTCAAAGCTTGGTTTTACTTTTTAAAATTTTTATTGTTTTTATTTCATGTATATGTGTGTACTGTCTGCATGTGTGCAAGTGTACTCATGCCATGCCCTCAGAGGTCAAAAGAAGACATCAAATTCCCCCGAAACTGGAGTGAGAAGTAGGTATGTTAGCCACCATATGGATGCTGGGAATCAAATCTGAATCCTCTGCAAGGGCAACCAGTGTGCTTAACTGCTGAGCCATCTCCCCAACCCCAGTTTTAATTTCCTGTCACAAACTTTTGCCATCTACCTCCAGGCAGAACACACTTTCTCTCTGATTGCTATAGGCCCTCACCATCTGGCCCACAACATTTTCATTATGTTTAATTCATCTTTAGCATATAGGTAACAGGTTCAAACTAAAGTGAAACGTGTTAGAAAGAAGATGACATGACAGTTTCACCTGTCCATTCTATTTGTCTCCTTTAGAAAAGAAATGCACATACCACAAAAGCTTATTGCAACATACAAAGAAATTTAGAAGACAGAAAAATGAAACAGAAGTACTTCCCTTTGTATTAAATACTTCCCACTGTGAAAAATAACTGAGAAACAGTTAGAACTTCATCACCAACACCATCATCAACATTTGAGCATTACTGAAATACTAGGCCCCAAACTAAGCTTATATTGTACTATAATTTGTAGCCCTGTTTTATAGTTAAGACAATCCAGGGAGCATAAAAGTGAAATCCATGATTCTGGATCACCTCTAGAACCACAGAGGAAACAAGAAACAGCCAAGATCTGAATTAGCCCATCAACAGACTTCCAGACTGAAGCATGATGCTAGCCTAGCCCTCTGCAGATAAAGAAGCCAGGCATGGTGACCCACATGTTTAATCTCAGCAGAGGTAGGCAGATTTTTGAGCTGAGACCAGTCAGGGCTACATAGGGAGACCCTGTCTCAAAATAAAAATAACAATAATAAATAAAAGTAGGTAAAGAAAACAATGTACCAGGCAAGGTGGCTCATCAAGCCCTTGGGAGGATGAGGTAGGAGGGAGGAATGCCTCAAGTTTGAAGACACAGTGGGCTACACAGCAAAACCTTGTTTCAATGAAACAAAGAATTAAAAAAAAAACTGGGTCTGGAGGTGTAATTCAGCTGGTAGAGTGGTTGCCTAGGATGTACAAACCCTGAGATTAATCCCCAGTATGAATAAACCAGGTTTAGTGGTTGTAGTACCAGTCAGAAGTTCAAGGTCATTTCCATCTATCAAGCAAACCAAGTTGAAGGCCAGCTTAGGCTAGTTAACTTGTCTAATTTAAAAAAAAAAATTTTTTTTTTAATGTAAAGGAGCTCTACAGGGTTCCTAAAGGCTACTGAAGAACTAGGGCACCAGTTCCCACTATAAGCTACAGGGTTTGTCCTGTGAGTAGGATAAACTTACTTTGAATGACAACTATGAGTCCAATCTTTACTGGGCAGGCAAGCATTCTCAAGCAAAAATGGAAATCCAAAGTCAGGCATGATGGCATACCTATAATCTTGATACTTGGGAAGCTGAGACTTGTTACAAGTTGGAAGCCAGCTTGGTCTATATATCAAGACACACTTTCAAAAAAAAAAAAAAAAGAAAAAAGGAGCCTGGTGTGGTAGTGCCTACATTTAACCCCAGCACTTGGGAAGGAGAAGGAGAGGCGGCAAGTGAATCTCTGGGAGTGCTAAGGCCAGCTAGAGATACATAATGAAAGCCTGTCTTTAAAAAAAAAAAAAATCAAAATATATGCAGTGCCTTCTTAATGAGGACCTGAGAGACCAAAATGAAAACTAATAACCCAAAGAAAAGAGGTAGACAAAGCTGGAGCTGGAGACATGGCACAGCAGTTAAGAGCACTGGCTGCTCATACAGAGGACCTGAATTCAATTCCCAGCACGCAAACATCGGCTAACAACCGCCTTTGTAACTAACTCCAGTTCCAGAGGGATCCAACGTTCTCTTCTGACCTCCACCGGCATTGCAAAGGGGTATACCTACCTACATGCAAGCATTATACTCATAAAATAGATTTTTTTTTCTTTAAAGAAATGAGGAGAATAAACAGCACACATAGCTGGTGGTATGGGTCCATGGTGGAGCACTTACATTTCAACTCCAGGACTCCCCCTCAAAAAGCAAGTACAGGTTTAGCAAAGTATTTCCCAAGTATCCATCACTCCCAACTAGGAAAAAACTTCAGAAACTCTTCAGCTGCAAATATCACACAAACGCATACTATGCCAAGAGTTCAATGATATGTAAGAAATATCACTGTTTTGTTATGACCAAACAAGAACCAGCAGCCAGGATTTTCTTGCCCTTTACCACCCCCCAATAGTTTCACTGATCTGCAGTTAAGTTCTACCTACCAGCTACAGTCCCAAGTAACTAAGATTTACAAGCATGTCCCACTAGGCCCTGACCAAGTACTCCATTTTACTGAATTTTATTCCTAATGAAAACAACAATTTGCATTCTCTTCCAAACTCTTCCAGTCACATGCCAATGAAACCAAAACTGCATGTTCAATATTTTCAAAAAGCCCACTGGCAATTAAAAAAGGACCCTGAGGGGTCATCGAGATGGCTCAGTGAGTAAAGGTACTTGCCACCAAGTCTGACAACCTGAGTGGGATCCATGGTGAAAGGCAAGAACCAACTCCCAGAAGTTGTGTGTCTGCATACATACATGCACACATGCATAAATAAATGGGAGGATCCAGGCCAGGCATGATCTGTATGCAACAACACTAGGGAAACAGAGGCACCTTGAGTTCAAGGCCATTTGAGCTACAGAGGGAGACACTATTATAAACAGGGAAGCAAATAATCATGCATGTCCTCAAAAGGCCCTAGTTCTACCTCAACTTGGACCTCCTTTAGGAGTTATCAAAGAACACCATTCTTCCCAGACTATAAAATGAGCCATTTTTAGCTTACCAAGTACTTGATTATATAAAATGTGAGTACTGTCCACTTGAGGATCACTCCAAAGTCTTTGCCCTGTAATTTACACTGGAGTATTTCATCGGAACTGTGAACAACCTGATTTAAATTTACCACTACTTAATGCTGAATACTACTTTGCTAATTTTATTGGTTCTATTTAAAGTAGCCAAAAATTTCTACAGCCATATGCCTGTTCTATAAAAGCCACGCCCTGCAAAGGAGGGAGTAGAATTATTATCCACTCTAGCAACAAGTAGTCTCAAAAGTAAGACTTTGCAGGCAAGTATGTTGACCAGTCCATGCTTTAAATCCCAGTACTTAGGAGACAGAGGCAGGCAGATCTTTGAGATGGAAGCCAGCCTGACTACATAATGAGTTCCAGGTTCTATCTCAGAGAAAAAAATAAAGATGTTGCTAAGCTACCAAACTCCACACAATAATGTATCCATTTCTATAAGGTAACTTAAAGGTTATATTTTGGGGCTGGAAAAGATGGCTCAGCACTTAAAAGCACTTGCTGCTCTTGCAGAGACCCAGGTTTGGGTCCCAGCACCCACAAGGCAGCTCACTTACATCTGTAACTCCAATTCCAGGGGTTCCAACACCCTCTTCTGGACTCCAGAGGTACTGCATGCACATGATGTACTTACAAACAAGCAAAATACTCATACACATTTTTTAAAGGTATGCTTCATTTTACAGAAATAGTATGCTTAATAAAACCAACTCACACTGTCAATGCAGGAACAAAATGTCATATTAAAACAAAATTAGCCAGGCATAGTGGCACACACCTTTATTCCCAGTACAAGGGAAGCCAAACAAAGTAGATCTCTGTGAGTTCAAGGCCAGCCTGGTCTACATAGTAAGACCCTGTCTCAAAAAAAAAAAAAAAAAAAAAAAAAAAAAAGTCCAGCAGTTAAGAGCACTGCCTGCTCATACAGAAGACACATTAAAATAACCTCCAAAAATTTTTAAATTTGTCTCTCATTAATTTTTATAATTAAAAAAAAACAGTAGTAAGTCATCCAATGTGGTCAGTCATACAAGGGTTTCCATTAAAAAACGAATCAAAGCAAAACAATAAAAACAAGTATCTGTTACTGTTTGGTTTTTTGGGTTTTTTTTTCCCTTTATTTTTCTGGTTTGAGACAGAATTTCACTAGATAGCCCAGGCTAACCTTGAACTCAAGGTGATCCTCTCATCTCAGTCTCCTAAGTACTGGGGTTTTAAGCACCTGCCACCATGCCCAGCATAATTTGAAATGATGGAATTAAGAATTTTTTTCAGAGGCCTGTAGAGATGGTTAAAAAACAAGTATGCTCTTGCAGAGGATTCAAGCTGAGTTCCAATTACCCACATCAGGTGGCTCATGACCACCTGTAACTCCAGTTCAAGGAAAATTTAATGCCTCTGGCTTCCCAGAGCACCCGCACTCATATGGGCATATGTGCATATACCCAAAGGCTGACAATACACATAAAAATTGAAAAGAATAAAATACATTTTTAAATAATCTTTTCAGAGTTCAAATTCTTAGTTCATCTTTTTAGAGTTAGCACTAAAGAAAGTAACTAGCTTTAATTCTAACAGGACTCATGCTATCAATATAGAATAGTACCACAACCAAACTCCACTCGTGTTTAGGCTTGGCTTACGCTCCATTCACTTAGGCTAGGCACTGGGCACTCAAAATCTGCTGTCTTCCCTTTCAAACAAAAAACTGCAGAAGCAAAAGAATAAGCCATGTTACCTCTCTATACAACAGATTACCCTACAATTAAGAAGCACGGAGCTTTGGTACTTTAATCCCATCAGATGCAGGTCAATCTACACAGCTGAGTTACAGGGCTAAACAGAAACCTTGTCTCAAGATAATAACAATAATAATAAAAAAATAAATAAACAGCACTAAGCTATTAATACCTACATGTGAACTCAATGGAGTCATCCCAAAAGCATACTAAGTGAAAAAAGACAGGCACAGGGAAAGCTCCATACAGTATACATTATCAGGGAAGTGGCTGCCAGGGACTAGAGTAGGGGGTGATGTTCTACTTAAGAGTATGCATGTTAAAAACCGCACATTTAAAAAGGTTGATTTTCCTTTATGTATATTATATATTCTAAGAAACTTGAATGCATTCAAAATTGAGTGTAAGTATTATTTCAAAATGATCTTTCTAGAAAAAAACCAAGAGCCATTCCAAAGAGAATGTTCAAGGCCCTCAAGCACTGAAGGATGCTAAAAAGCAATTTATTCAGTAGTCAGAATTTAGGAAAGTTGGGCTAGGGATGTATCTCAGAAGCCATACACATACCTAGCATATCTGACACCCCTGGTTCTACCCTCAGGACCCATCCCCAAATTTTAAAAATTCAATTACATAAAAATTAAAGCTAACCACTGAGTAGTCATTTAAACTATGTTTCCAGAAGGGTATGGTGGTGTACACCTGTTAACCCAGCACTGAGGATACTGAGGCAAGAGAGAATCAGGAGTTTTAGGCTGGCCTAGGCTACATGGTGAGACCCTGTCCACAACCACAACAGAAAAAGAAAAAAGGGGAGAAAAAAAAATCAATTAGCTGGTTCCCTTCCTTCAACAAGACTGGACAAAGATTTTCTCATTCCCTAAATTAACATTCTCAGTCACCAGCTTCAATTCATGGTTGCCAAAACTGCTGTCCCCCAGCCCCAGCTGCCGGGTCTACTCAAGAACTCCTACAGAATGCTGACAAGAATCTTGAGAATCAAGGAAATACTCCACAGTCTGTGTTTCAACCTATTTTGATATTCTGAATTGCACAAAGTCTAAAAGCATCTAATATTTTTATCAAATCCAAATCCTGTATCACAGGAAAATTTTCAAATCTTCCACACCTGAAAGGCACAAAGTCAAACCTATTGTTTGCAACAATACAATGAGCAAGACCATGTATGTACCTACACACCTTGGGCCATGAGAAATAGCAAACCAACTAACTCCTGAAAGGCACTACCATCACACACAAAGCTATCCATTCCAGATTCTTAGAGATGCAAGTTACAATCAGGTACAAAGTAGTCTTGAAACATCTGATGAACCTGCTGACGAGCAGCAAGCCCAATTCCAAACAGCAAGTGTCAAAACACTCCAATGCTAGCACATTACCATGCTCTAAGAGGTCAGAAGACTCAGGTGGGTCATCCCACCTCTGGGGTACAAAATCATTTTTTCTTCCCTTGAAGCCTTTTCCAAAGGTAAGTACAGTCACAGGTCCTCCATTGTCCCGCTTCTTGAATCTCAGCACTTGGGAGAAAGTTCTCCCTAAACGGTGGCAGCTGGGGGCTGTCTCAAGCTCTACAGGATAACCAGAAGCCTCTACCCGGAACATGTCAACAACAGTCCCCTCCCAACGATGACAACCAAGTGTCCCCCAGAGGGAGGAGGAGTGTCAAAATCGCCTCTGCATGATCTAGCTAGAACACCACCGAGATTCTCAAGTTGCAAGGCATTCAAGGTTAGCAGCGGCTGGACTGGAAGCAGAAAACACAAGGGAAACGTCGGTCGTCCACGCAAGCGCTGGCTGTCCTTCCCCCTTAACTGGGCAATGCAGCAAGGTTATCTTTACCTTTGTAGAGGTTGGTGACGGCGGTGGCTGCGTTCTGGAAGGGGACCCAGAGAGAAAGTCCTGGCTGCTGACACACTCGATCTGGAGGAAGAAAGAAAAGACACAAACACACAAGAGGACACAGAGAAAGAGGAGAATGTTATTTGGGCGTCAGTCACTCCGGAACGGCCATATTAGTACTGGCTGCTTTTCCAGAGAACCCAAGTTCAATTCCCAGTACCCACATACCAGTTAACAACCATTTGTAACTGCAGTTCCAGGGGATCAACCCCTTCTTCTGGCCTCTGTGGGCTTTGCATGACACAGGTACACTTACATACATGTAAGCAAAACACATACACATAAAATGAAAATAAATAAATAAATAAAATATTTATTTATGGGGGCTGAAGAGATGGCTCAGCAGTTAAAATCATTGGTTCCTCTTACAGAGGACCCATTTCAGTTCCCAGGACCAACATGGCAGATAGCAACTGTCTACAAGTCCAATTCCAAGGAATCCTTCACTTGCTTTAAGCCCCGCCCCTCACCCAAGTCTGATAGCCTATCAACATGGACTTTGGTAGGGGCGGGGCTAGAAGGGAGGAAGGACCAATTGGATCCTTCACTCCCTTCTAGCCCCGCCTCTACCCTATGTAAGTTAGTTTGTAACTGACAATAACAGTTCTCCAGCCAACCCTTCACTATCCTTGGAAGAGGCTGCCAAGCTGCCATCCCAGGTGAGTGGGGAAGTCTTTTTTTGAGAGGGTGACTTTCTTGAATAAAGAAAATCCTATCTAGCAGCCTACACACCCAACCCTTCACCGGTCTCAGGAGGGAGTTTTTCCCCCCGAGCCTCCCTCCACCAGACAGGACGTTAAAATCCTTCTGGGATCCCTCTTCCTTCTGGGCTCCCTCAGCCCCCCACCCCAACCCTGTTAACCTTTTGCCCATCATCACCCTAAACCTAAACAGTTCTCCACCCAACCCTTCACCAGTCTCAGGAAGAAGTTTTTCCCCAGAACCTCCCTCTACCAGACAGGACGTTAAATTCCTTCTGGCCTCCCTCGGTCCCACTACCTTATGGGGGGAAGGTAGTCCCCGCCCCCTCGGGAACCCTGTTAACCTTTTGACCATTATCACCCTAAACCTAACCTTAACCCTAACCCTTAATTCCCTCCAGGATTCCTACTTAACCCTACCCCTCAGGAGTAAGGTCAGGGCTAGGGAATCCTGGAGGGAATTAGGGTTTTGTTTTGTTTATTTATTTATTTATTTATTTTTATTTATTTAGAGTTAGGGTTCGGGTTAGGGAACAGAATAAATTACAATAGAACACAGTACAACAGGTGATCATTAATAGTGTTAAGCAATCGCTAGTTTCTGTAGTTTGCTAGTAGTGGTGTACCCCTTTAATCTCACTACTCGAGAGGTAAATGGATTGGCGCTAATCCCAACCCCACCCAAACCAACATTATTTTCATCACCCCACAACCCCTACAGACACGACCAGAAGAATAAGGATTTTCATCCACCACCCTCTGTGTCTCCCCAGGTATTCCCACTCGGAGAACTACCCTTCTGAATCCATGCACCACATTTGGATCAAACGCTCCATTTGGAAAACACATCAAATTGTTCACCAAAGGCTCCCAGGGCACAGGTGCAACAGCCTGCTCCACCGCCTATGGCAAACATTGGCCCGAGCCTCTTGGCCCACACCACCTACAGGAGTGAGATTGGGGACTCTGTGCATAATAGCACTAACCTCCTTGGCCCTGGGCGGACTCGTCTACTGGGTCATGTGCAGAAGGTGCATCGGGGCAGCACGCCTGGCTGCGGAGGAGGACCTGGCCCCAGCCCCGGGCCCTGCAGCTGCAGCGGACCACCAACAACACCGTGACCTAGGCCACGGCCCCCAACGGCGCCGGCGCCAACGCAACGGCCTCCGCCAACGCCACGGTCACCGCCAGCTTCGCCGCCGACGTCATGGCCTCCGCCGGCTTCACCGAGCCAATCAATAAATAGTAAAAGATGAGTAAAAATATTTAGGAATCTTTCACTTTTTAATTTTCTTCCTGGGAGCATTAAGCAATATTTATTCCCTTTCCAGGGCTCTAGTATCAAACCAAGGTTTGATCATATTAAAAGTTCACCCTGTGGAATGAATGACTTTACACATACAGATGGGTGAGGTATTACTAACAGGTATACAGGTAACCTGAGAGCAGATGCTCTGTAGTCTTTAGAATGGATGTTGATTTTATATATATATACATATATATATATATATATGTATATATATATAACCTCATAGATCAGGTCCCTTCTTTTAGCCTTTCCCAAATTTCCTAGCCAAATGCGGGAGACCACATGGTTTCCTCTCTCCTAGTAAGGGCACGAGCCGTGATCATGAATAAGCACATGGTATATAATAGAAACCTCTTTTCTACTTTTAAAAGGCACCCAGTTAAATGTTCTATACTGCATGGTATATGACTCTCCTATTCACGAAAACTTAAAATGCTTAGCTGTAGTTAGAAAGGCAGCCCTCTTGGGACCATGGTGACTGAGGTCCAAAGTTCAGGCCCTCTAACAGCTCTTTTCCCTCATCCATGAAGAGAACCATGGTGGAGAAAAGGTCTAAGGAAAGAAAGAACTTTTAAAACCTTTTCTTTTTTTTCTCTGTAGAGAGGCAATTACATTTTTAGATAACAAGCTAGATAAAGGCATTTAGAAGAGTTGGTCACTATACATTTAAAAGTAGCGACATTTTGACATTTTCGGACTTACTCTGGCCCACCAGAAAGCAATCACAACACTTAAGACAAAACCAAAACAGACACCGACAATACAGCCTTAACCTGCCCTGAGGCATAACAAGCTCTAACAAATGGAATCTCAGTCCCACACCTGCAGCTTGATAGAAAAGATAGAAGAAAGAAAGAAACCGTGCGTGTCCTCAGAGTGGGGTGGCGGGGGCCGAAGCCGATGTCCGTCATGGGAGCACTCACCTTCTTCAGCGTGTCCTGGAGTGTCCCTTGTTCAATCGCCATTGTTGGTCTCCATCCACTCACGTTGGGTGCCATTTGTGGGTGCGTCTCCATCTCCAGCACGGCTGTGGTGCTCCACCCACGTCAGAGAATGGAGGACGATCGAAAGGGACCTGAGGTGGCTCAGAGTGCGGCGGGAGGAGTTCCCACCCGGGAGACTACATTGGTGGGTAGTTCGGTTATTAGAGCAAATGCAGGGGCTTATATAGGGAGGCCTCCTGACCGTTACAGAAGGTGGGAAAGACAGAGGTGGGGTTTTGGGGTAAAGGGAGGGAAGGCTGTGGGAGTTCAGGAATGAGGAAACGAAATCCAAAAACCTGGTTCCAGTCTGGGATGGAGGAAAGGAAGATTCATATCACATCAGGCAGAGCAGGTCAAACACCTGCCATCCCTTTAGGGTACCCGGAGTTGCTTGCCTTGCTCAATACCCAGATCCCCACATCTCCCCCTTTTTTATAAATATATAATGGGGAGGTATATAAGGGCCCAGCAAAGGGAGGAGCCAGGCCATGAGGGGATTGGCAAGCCAGGGGGGATAATGGATTTTAAGTTCATTCTTGAGTCTATGAAAGGTATCTCTAACATTCTCCTTTTGAAGAGGTAAACCTAAGATCTTTTAGGAATTAAATAAGAGCCCCCAAATACTTTGGACATGTTTGGCCTTTGATATAGAGTAGGCTGCTGAAGGGCACAAGGACAGTTTTTTGGTCTTTTGGGGTCTTTTTACCCTAAACTGCCTAGCCAAATTCTACCTCCTATTCTCATCACACCACCCTCTGAAGAGGTCACCCTAATTGCCAATAGGGAACTGGGGCGCCGACCGCTCTGGCTTCTTCAAGGCTGAATAGGGTCGTAGACTGTGGCAATAGGGGTACCCCTTCAGCGAGTCTATCTAAAAGACCCCTGACTTGCATAACTCCTAGTTGTAGGGGAAAAGAAAGTCCTTAACTGGTCCCTGGAACATGAAATTAAAATAGTCGTGACAGGGAAGAGTTCAGATGTCCAATTCAAAGTCCATTAGAATATCTTGCTTAACGACTTTCAAAGGCTTCCATCTTTTGGGTTCCTCTTTGTTTTTCTTTTTGACTGCCAAGGCTGAACTTGAGAGTCTTGAAGTCAGGATTTGTCTTCAGGTACCTTGATAGCTGGAGTGGCTAGAATCAGAGTGAGTTCCCTTCCAAATGGCTTCTACACAGGGAGAGAATAGAAATCATTTAATTTGGGGGTTAGAACAATGGTGGGCTTGCCTTTCTTGGCCACAGGTATGCACTGTAGTGTTGAGATAGGCCAAGAATTGAAGTCTTACATCTCAGTGGCATTTTCTTATTAAGAACAAAATCATGAGTGACAAATTGTGTAAATAACATCTTATATAAACTTAAACCTAATGTCTGGGAAGTGTAATTCCTTATAATCTTAAAGAAGCATACTAATCACTTTAATTTTTTGGTTATACTTTCCTTTTGGGTGTTTAAGATCATATAATTTGGCCCAAACAAACTAACTTAATTTGATTCTTAAGGTCAGTTGAGTATCTGTTCCTCAGGGGGATCACATGGGCTTGAGAGGAGCCTCTGGCTCCACAGGCCTTTGTTTTACCAGTTCCATCTATGTGAAGATAAGTCAGAAGGTCTTGCTAGACCATAGCTTCACTTTGAAGCAAATCAAGGAAACGTTTTCCTATGCTGACCCTCTTCTTTGCAGACTGGATACTGGCTCAAGTCCTTCTAGTGGGGTCTCCACGACCTCCCTGAACAGGAAGACAGGCGACACATCACAGTTATAGGACATTTCGAGAGGTGCCCCATAGTCCCCTGGAACTTAGTTGACCTTGGAGGGCAAGAGACAAAAAATTGTCCCTTTAAGTCCCTCTGACCAGATTAGAGGCCTTTTAATATGGTGGTTAGACACCCAAGAAGGTTAGTTCCACCAATACTGAACTATTAATTACTGTATTCTATGTAGCTAAAGCTTGGGCAAAAGCCAAACATTCTTGAATAAACCTTGACTAGACATATATTTGGTTCCTTAAAGTATTTGACTCAACTATTACTTTAGCAACTTTAAGACTATTTATACACTATTTATCTATTGTTTCCTATATTATAACATATAAATTCAGACCTTTAACCACTTGTATAGGCTTTCTTATACCAAAAACTCTTTTAATAAAAAAAATATATATTTTTCATCTTCATTTTCTTTTCTTAAGATCATGAGACATAACAACATTAAGAAAATTTTCTTCCTGGGTGCATTAAGCAACGTTTATTCCCTATCCAGGGCTCTAGTATCAAACCAATGTTTGATCCTATTAAAGTTCACCCTGTGGAATGAATTGACTTTACACATACAGGTGGGTGAGGTGTTACTAACAGGTATACAGGTAACCTGAGAGCAGATGCTCCATAGTCTTTAGCATGGATGTTGATTTATATATATATATATATATATATATATCCTCATAGATCAAGTCCTCTCTTTTAGCCTTTCCCAAATTTCCTCCCCAAATGCAGGAGACCATTTGTGATTAGGGCAAAATTACATACTGCTGGCTGGGAAGAGTAACTGGATACTCAGGTGGGGGGTCCAGCTTACTCCTCCTTCAGTTGAAGAATACAACCCTTAGCAAAACCAACTGTGATGAACTTCTGGAAGTAGGCACAGCTGAAGTCACG
The DNA here is from genome assembly GCA_035773235.1 of Eospalax fontanierii. Lineage (NCBI taxonomy): Eukaryota > Metazoa > Chordata > Mammalia > Rodentia > Spalacidae > Eospalax > Eospalax fontanierii. The sequence goes on along the minus strand of CM069546.1, from coordinate 30,722,748 downwards.
AGCATGGCAGTTACTCAGGAGTGCTGTGCAGCAGCATCTGAACAAGGAACATGGGATGTAAATTACACACATAAGATAATGTACATTTTACTTTATAAGTTTCTACTAAAACCTTATAGAAAACATAAAAACCATTAAAATCCTTTTTACTTAATCTATTTTAGAGAGTTGGTCTACCAAAACCTTGCTTTAGGTCTTGAGACAGTAGATACCAGATAGAGAAAAGCGATTGGTACATAGAAATACATTACCCATCAACTTGAGTTTAGAATTTCCAGCGTAAATCACTAACTGAGGAATTTTTGACAGAGGGTGCTGTCTATCTATCTATACCTTTGCATTAGTCTGTGTAGGGAATTGTAACTAGAAAGTGAAAAGCCATGGCCCTCGGACTCCGAGGGAGAGCTGTCTGATGCCAAAGGAGGGAGCTGGTGGTGGCCAGCAGGGCGGAGGGAAGGGAAGGGTCCCGGCGCCCAAGGGCGGCTCGGAGGGAGCGGGGTGAGTGGCCCGCGCGGGCTGGCCGGGTACTCACAGGAGCTCGGCGTTGCGAGGGATGTCCCGGGGAACAGCGGAGGCCCAGCCCGTGGCAGTCCAGGTGGCGGCGGAGCAGGTACACTTGGTGGGGCAGGCGGCGGCGGGGGACCAGCTCAGGACGCTCTCTAGCGCCAAGGCCAGTGCTAGGCGGGCGCGCACGGCGGTGCCGACCCAGGTCCGCCCGGGAGCCACGGTGTGTAAGCGACCGCGCCCGGAGGAGGCGGCCTGGGCGGCAGGGGACGCGGAAAGCCCGAGGAAGAGCGCAGGGAGCGGGCAGCCGGCTGGGCCCCGAGGAAACCGGAAGCGGCGCTCAGGTGCACGGGGCGTGGGCGGAAAGGAGCGTGGGCGGAGAGGGGCGTGGGCGGAGAGGGGCGTCGGCGGCGGAGCGCGTGCGTCGGCGGCGGCTCCGGCTCAGGCACTATCGGTCTGTTTTTTTATCTGCATTTGTTAGCGGGAGCCGCCGCCGGAGCCGGAGCCGGAGCAGGAGCCGGAGCCGCCGCGGACGCCGGAGTCGCTGCTGCTGCACGCGCTTCTGCTCCTCGCAGCCGAAGGTGAGCGCGGGAACTTGGTGGCCGCGGTGGGCTCGGGGATGCTTTACTGCGGCCACGCGAGTCGGCCAGCCTGACGGCCACCGTGGAGGGGGAAGAGGAGCCTAGGGGCTGTACGGTCTCCGGCGACGCCAGTGTGCGGCCGAGGCTCGGAGGGGTAGGGGCGCGACAGCAGACCAGGGTCGCTGCAGCGGTGGCGTCCGCGAGGGAGTCGCTCCGCGGGGCTCTGGCAACGCAGAGCCTGCGGGGATCGAGAGTTGGCTCACCCCAGTCCGGCAAGGATGCAGAGGCCCGCAGGTCCCTGCACCCCGCGCAACCGGGAGGGAAGCCGCCTGCAGCGACCCACGAAGGACTGCGGAAATTGCACAGGATAAATTGCACAAGATGTGGACCTTGAATGGTTCTGTGTTTTTTATTTTTTTAATTTTTTATTTATTTACTGAGCTATTTGTTTTATGTTTTGAGTGTTTGCATGCATGAATGTAAGTTACCACAGATGAGCAAACCTTGCCTAGGACAGAAGAGTGCAGTTACAGATACTTCCACTCTGTGGGTGCTGGGAATCAAACACAGTCCATTCAAAAGATTTGCCAGTGTTTACTATTTATTGATGAGTCATGTGTTCAGTCTGGAATATTCATTTTTATGGTAGGGCTTTCTTTTGGTTCTTAGGCCTAGAAACCCTGAATGAATATTAATATGCCCTCTGTATTAGGAAAAATTATTGTAAAGGGAAAAATCCTTTAGTTGTGTTATACAGTAAGTCCTGATTTTACTTTAAAAAATTTTCACGTTGAAGTTTTAGATATTTCATATAAAACACATTAAACTCCATACTCCCTCCCTTCTCCAACCCTCCTATGTATTCCCACCCAGGACATCATTCATTATGTCATTTATGTTAAAACCTATCCAGTCAGGTCATTTTTCCCAGACATCTCTCAGTACGAGTCCATCCAGGGGATTCTAGGCAGCCTTTCTGGAGTCGCTCCTTTGAAGAAGATCAGCTCTTCCTCTTCCAGTGGCAATCATCTGCCAGTATGTTTTAAGAGTTCACATCTGTCGGGCATCACCAGTTATCATAGATTTAATAGGGAAAATGCCTGAACCCCCAAAAGTATCTGAGAATTTGTTACTTAGTAAGAGTTCATCCCAGCCTCAGTTTACCTGCCATTGCCTCTATGTGGAGTTTGCAGAAATTCTACTGCCTTTGCTCTCCTCTAAGAGGATTTCCCTTTGGACTTTCGTCCATTTATTTATAATCTGTGGCTCTATGCAACACTGGGTTCCAGGTTAGTCTTTTTTCCTTTAGGGGAATTTGTAGTTTCTTTATTTCCTTTTTTCTTTTAGTTTTCCTATATTCCTTTGTACTTTATTTGCTCCACCCAAGTTCCTGACGGCCTGTGTGGAAAGACTCACAAACTTTTTCCCCCTCAAATAACTGACCTCTTAGAGCTCAGTTCCCTGGCTTTTCTCTCTTAATTCTTTTTTCTTCTAATTTAGAGAATATACTCCAATTCAAAGGACTAGCTCACTTTTTGTAATACGTATGTGTGCGTGCATGCGTGTGTGTGTGTGTGTGTGTGTGTGTGGTGTGATTAGGTCTTTTATAGCATGGGATGGACTAGAATATTTGATCCCCTTATCTCCATCTCCCAAGTGCGAGGTTACAGACACATATGCCTAATATTGGTGTGAATACGTTTCCCACTAAACTAAATCTGAACTACTAGTGTGGAATCCCAGTTCAGACACACTATTGAGAGATGAAGCATCATGGTCATTGTGGTATATCATGTAGATTTTTAGGCATCTGGTTTGTTCTCTGTGTTTCTGTTGAAACACACTCTCCGTTATGATCCATACCTTTGTTGTCTATTCACATGGCCCTTTGATTCAACACTGCTGATCCCAGAGCCTCTCAGTCTGTTATCTTCCTGAGACAGATGAAGAATCACTTTGTGAGAGGGAATGATTGTGCCCAAATTCCCAGACAGTGAATATGAAATTTAATTAAGAATCTGAGTCTCCACAAATGGCGCCCAGCGTGGGTGGATAGAGACCAACAATGGCGATTGAACAAGGGACACTCCAGGACACGCTGAAGAAGGTGAGTGCTCCCCACGAGAGACGTCCCCGCCATCCCACCCTGAGGACAGGCACGGTTTCTTCTAACTTCCGTCTCCTATCAAGCTGCAGGTGTGGGACTGAGATTCCATTTGTTAGAGCTTGTTATGCCTCAGGGGAGGTTAAAGCTGTATTGTCGGTGTCTGTTTTGGTTTTGTCTTAAGTGTTGTGATTGCTTTCTGGTGGGCCAGAGTAAGTCCGAAAATGTCAAAATGTCGCTACTTTTAAATGTATAGTGACCAACTCTTCTAAATGCCTTTATCTAGCTTGTTATCTAAAAATGTAATTGCCTCTCTACAGAGAAAAAAAAGAAAAGGTTTTAAAAGTTCTTTCTTTCCTTAGACCTTTTCTCCACCATGGTTCTCTTCATGGATGAGGGAAAAGAGCTGTTAGAGGGCCTGAACTTTGGACCTCAGTCACCATGGTCCCAAGAGGGCTGCCTTTCTAACTACAGCTAAGCATTTTAAGTTTTCGTGAATAGGAGAGTCATATACCATGCAGTATAGAACATTTAACTGGGTGCCTTTTAAAAGTAGAAAAGAGGTTTCTATTATATACCATGTGCTTATTCATAATCACGGCTCGTGCCCTTCCGGGAGAGAGGAAACTATGTGGTCTGGTCTCCATATCTTACGTGTGGAATTTCATCAATATGGCCTGACTGCCGCCTTGGACAAAAATGTTCAAAATGGTGTTGAGCTGCTTGACCTAGTCGCCATCTTAATCCAGCCACATGGCATAATCCAAAATGGTCACACCCAGGAATTTACTGGTTCTCAAATTTAAAAAGAGACAATATCAACATTTTAATATCACTTTGGTCTGTTTCTAGTGAAAAGTATTTTAAATTTTAACTTGTAGTATGGCATTTAATGGTTTTTAAATGACTGTTTTTACATTGTCTTATGCATTTACTGGCTTTTACAAGGAACTATTTTAAATTCTGGTACTTGTTTATATAACATCTTTATCTGTTTTTAAAGGAAATTATTTTGGATTGTAACATCTTTATATGGTACATTTGTTGATTTCTAAATGTGACTATTTAAAATCTTACATTGTTTTGCATAATGAATTTGTCAGTTTCTAAAGGGAACTTAAACAGGTTTTTCTAGCCATAGCCCTCCAAGACTAGCTAGGTACATAGTGAGCTGACGTTTTGTGATGGCTAAACCTAGGAAGCTCATGTGAATTTGCAGTACTCCGGTACCAAACTTTACACGAGACAAGCTGCTACCAGGAAAGAGCTACAGCAATTGGGAGGTAAAGAGGAATGGCCTGCTTGGATGGGAGCTATGAGATTCGGCCTTCACTGGTTTTAATTCCTGCTTTTTGCATTATGAGTCAAAGCCTGTTTTTCTGAAATAGAGTACTTGCCTCTCTGATGTTCAGTTGCTTCAAGCTTGCTTTTCCATGTCCTGAGCATCGCTGCTTTTCACTTTCTAGTTACAATTCCCTACACAGACTAATGCAAATGTATAGATAGCTAGACAGCGCCCTCTGTCAAAAATTCCTCAGTTAGTGATTTACGCTGGAAATTCTAAACTCAAGTTGATAATGTATTACTATGTACCAGTTGCTTCTCTCTATCTAGTATCTACAGTCTCAAGACCTAAAGCAAGGCTTTGGTAGACCAACTCTCTAAAATAGATTAAGTAAAAAGGATTTTAATGGTTTTTATGTTTTCTATAAGGTTTTAGTAGAAACTTATAAAGTAAAATGTACATTATCTTATGTGTGTAATTTACATCCCATGTTCCTTGTTCAGATGCTGCTGCACAGCACTCCTGAGTAACTGCCATGCTCGTGACTTCAGCTGTGCCTACTTCCAGAAGTTCATCACAGTTGGTTTTGCTAACGGTTGTATTCTTCAACTGAAGGAGGAGTAAGCTGGACCCCCCACCTGAGTATCCAGCTACTCTTCCCAGCCAGCAGTATGTAATTTTGCCCTAATCACAAATGGTCTCCTGCATTTGGGGAGGAAATTTGGGAAAGGCTAAAGGAAAGGACCTGATCTATGAGGTTATATAAAAAAAAAAAAATCAACATCCATGCTAAAGACTACGGAGCATCTGCTCTCAGGTTACCTATATACCTGTTAGTAACACCTCACCCATCTGTATGTGTAAAGTCATTCATTCCACAGGGTGAACTTTTAATATGATCAAACATTCGTTTGATACTAGAGCCCTAGGAAGGGAATAAATATTGCTTAATGCACCCAGGAAGAAAATTTTCTTAATGTTATTATGTCTCATGATCTTAAGAAAAGAAAATGAAGATGAAAAAAATATATATATTTTTTATTAAAAGAGTTTTTGGTATAAGAAAGCCTATACAAGTGATTAAAGGTCTGAATTTATATGTTATAATATAGGAAACAATAGATAAATAGTGTATAAATAGTCTTAAAGCTGCTAAAGTAATAGTTGAGTCAGATACTTTAAGGAACCAAATATATGTCTAGTCAAGGTTTATTCAAGAATGTTTGGCTTTTGCCCAAGCTTTAGCTACATAGAATACAGTAATTAATAGTTCAGTATTGGTGGAACTAACCTTCTTGGGTGTCTGACCACCATATTTAATGGCCTCTAATCTGGTCAGAGGGACTTAAAGGGACAATTTTTTTGTCTCTTGCCCTCCAAGGTCAACTAAGTTCCAGGGGACTATGGGGCATCTCTCGAAATGTCCTATAACTGTGATGTGTCACCTGTCTTCCTGTTCAGGGAGGTCATGGAGACCCCACTAGAAGGGCTTGAACCAGTATCCAGTCTGCAAAGAAGAGGGTCAGCACAGGAAAACGTTTCCTTGATTTGCTTCAAGGTGAAGCTATGGTCTAGCAAGACCTTCTGACTTATCTTCACATAGATGGAACTGGTAAAACAAAGGCCTATGGAGCCAGGGACTCCTCAAGTCCATGTGATCCCCCCGAGGAACAGATACTCAACTGACCTTAAGAATCAAATTAAGTTAGTTTATTTGGGCCAAATTATATGATCTTAAACTTGCGCAAGTGAAATAAACCTCTTATAAACCTCTTGCTTTTTGCATCTGACGGTCTGGATTCTTGGGACTGGGGCTCCCGACGTTAGTCACCCAGGTGGCCCATTGGGGTTCAAGTCCCCGGGCTGAGAGTGGGGTCTAACACCTTCAAACAATTGTTTCAAGTTAATTAATCTGGGCCTGTGGGTGGGCCTTTAGTCCCAGGTCTGCATAGTGAGATCCTGTCTCAAAAAAATATTTGATTAATCTGTTCTGCTCATTTTGCTTCACCCTTTTCTTGTGAGTGTGTCTTTCTAGTTTGGAGTCCTTGAAGCTCAAAAATCGGTCATCTAACTGCCCAGAAGGAAGAGGGAAACTTTGGGGAAAAAGTCACCCTCTCAGGTGACGTGTCTTCAGGTTTTCCTTAGGTTTCAAGGAAGCCTGCAGCACTCACCCAGGATCTCAGGTAGGGCAAGCGTGCAGTGGGCTTTCTCCTTGGAAAAGCTACTTCCTGTGTCGGTTGGTTGAAGGGTTGGCTGGAGAACCCTTAAGGGTTACAAGCTAACTGATAGAGGGTGGGGGTCGGGCTGGAGCTGAAAGTCAGCTTCCTCCTTGGAAAAACTTCCTGCATCTGGAGAACCGTTAACTGTTACACACTAACTGATAAAGCTTGGTTACTTACAGGTGTACACATGACGCCAAAACAGTTACATCACCAGAAAGTCTCACCCTAGCATGGGTGAGAACTTCCTCCAGGCTGCACAGATGTACAAGCACAATACTTATACACATAAAATATAATTTTTTTTTAAGTAGCTGGAATCTCAGTCTAAAGACCCCACCCTCTGAGAGAAGACCAATAAGCCTGATCTTGAGGGCCTCCTGCAGGTTACTACAGTTCCTGTAATTTAAATGGTTATGGCAGGGCTACAGAAATGGCTCATCAATTATGAGTGCTTACTCCTGTTGTAGAGACCCTGGGTTCAGTTCCCAGCACCCTCATCAGGCAACTTAAAACTGCTTGTACCTCCAGTTCCAGGGGATCCAATGCCCTTTGGCCTCTGGGCATATAAACTCATGGAGGCACATGCACATGCATATATAGTTAGGAATAATTTTTTAAAGATGGTAATGGCTGTTATGCTTGGAGGAAAGTATCCTACAGACTAAAAAGACTTCTTTTTTTAATAGACAAGGTTTCACTATGTGTCCCTGGCTAGCCTCAAACTCATAGAGATAACCACCTGCCTCTGTTTCCCTAGTGTTAGGATTAAAGACATGCACTACCACATCCAGCTAAAATGCTTTTTGTTTGCTTGGTTTAGTTATACAAGCTTACCAGTATAACTGTAACTAACTAGAAGTGTGTATGTATGCTGAGGATGAAACCCAGAGCCTAAAGACATGCTAGGAAAGCTTCAGCCATGGAAAACTTAACCACTTCATTAGCTTGATGGATTAGCTAATGCACCCAGTCCCTTTGGAAACTATACAGTCCCATGCCATTAGTACAAGGAAACTTTCTGTTTGTCAAGTGACTATTTCTTTATATGAGGCATATTAGCATTCTGTATAATTCAATGAGCTATATCATAAAACAATGAGATAAAAGGTGCCAAAAAATATTTCTATATCAGAAAAAGTTAATTACTTCACTTTGAGAAGATTAAATACATATTACTCCCCAAATGCTGCCAAATTAGGAATGGAATAGGAAACAAGTCCAAAAGACTGGGAGTGTAGGCTATAAAAATCTAGAAAGATCCAGCATTCAGACTGCACCACAGAACTGTAAGATCTTACTGTACTTTAAAAAGACACAAACCAGGACGAAGTGTGCTGGTGCACACCTTTGATCCCAGCACCCAGGAGGCAGAGGCGGCAGACCTCTGTGAGTTTAAAGCCAACCTGGTCTACATAGTGAGTTCCAGGCTAACTGGGACTACAGGGAAACCCTGTCTTAAAAAGACCAACAAATAAATAAGACACAAACTGGAAACTATAAACAATCCAGGGTTAGTGTGGTTTAAGCACAACAATGCAAGTATTTAATTAGAGAATTCATAATAAAAGACAAAGCCTCATATTTTCAAAATGGCAAATGACTGCCAACTGTATTCCAAGGGTAAAATAAAATATCTTAACATTTTAAGACTAGGTACACCAGCCTGGAGGTTTCCTTAGCAAGATTTGTATATGGCAAGAAGACGGACATTGCGGGTCTTCCTGGTTTGGGAGGACTCAGACTCTATGGTCAGTGATGAGGAAGGGCCTTTCCCGTCGGCGCATGCGCAGTGAGAGGCGGCTCCGCATGTGTGGTGCGGCTGAGCGAGGCGCATGCTGAGGTTCGGCCGCCGGTGTGGTGTACCTAGTCTGATTGCTGCCATTTAGGAGCATGGCGTGGGACCCTAGTGTTGGATTCACACGTAGACCTCAGGTGACTAGCTCACAGCTCAGTTTGCCCAAGAACTCACTTCTGAGTGTCCAGTTGCAGGTGTGGACGGGAAGCCAGGCCCGGGACTACCCCCTCCCTTCCCGGTCTCTTGCCCGGGAAGTGTCTGGACATCGCCACCGACCGCGGGTGCAGCCCTGGGCCTTCTCGCCCGCTGGTTGTCTGGTCCCGTGAGTGAGAAACGTGTTTCCTGTGGAGGAAAGTGGGACAAGTGTATTTTCCAGCCTCCTCATGCTTAAAGAAATAGTTCCTTGTCGAGGGGAGGCCTGGGGAGAACGCTCTGACACCAAGTCCCTGCCCCGGGACGTTGACTACTTTGCTTTCTCCAGACCTTGGGATTAGTTTTTTCCTCTTCCGCCCCAGAAATTCTACCCAAACTTTTCTGACTCTCAGTGGAAACCAGACTGAACTCTTCTCCAAAAACCCAGTAGGACAGGTCACCATGTTTAAAAGAGCTGGGTCCAAGACAGTTTGTAATGGCGATTAAATGGAAGCTCGGTTGTTTTTTGTGGTTTTTTTTTTTTTTTTTCTCCGCTTTAGTTGGACATTTCTGTAGAATGAATCCTTCGGATTGAAACCTAAATCCTCATTACTGAGGGGTTTGTTTCTTTTAGTATCAGTTTGCCCTGTTTGTGCAACTGTGGGAACAGAGTTTGGGTCTTGAAATTATACATAGCTGAAAGCCTTCGATGAAGGAATACTTAAGAGTTAACTGTGTGTTCACACTCTTGAGTCCCTTTAATTATCCCCAAATCTGGACTGCTTTCATTTTTAAAAATGCTTTCTTGAAGAAAGAATGTAGCACAGAAGTCTTCTTGATTTTTCTTTCTCCTCCATTGAGTCGTTATTCAAGAAGTGTTTTCAAAAGTTTCGGTTACTTCTATAAAATTGTGCCTTTTCTGGTTCATATAAGTGCCAGTTGACAGATGCTGATTCTCAGGAGATGTAGTTGTGAGAAGCCTTTACTAGTAAACCGTAGAGTTGAGCAAAAGTTTTCCTAACACAACATTGTTTTGGAATGTGGACTTCTGTATGCACTGTAGTGACATGACCATATACTGGTTTTAGAAAGAAGTACCTACCCTTAGGAGGGGCAGAAATACTGATAATGCAAGGTATTTAAAAGTAGCTTAAAATTTGAATAATACCTGTTGAAAGATGGCTTTGTTTTTGTTTTGTTTTTTTTTTACATCATGACCTGTAACAGCCTGTGTAGTCGTCTGTACCTGTGATCCCAACTACTCCAAAGGCTTAGGTACAGGGGAATTGGGGCCAGCCTGAGAAACAGACCATGTCTTAAAAAAAGAAAGATGAGGGAGGGAACACGGAACAGTATTGCGGTAGTCAGGTATAGTGAGCTCTGGAAGAAAGACCATCTCGTTTTAGTGTTACAGGATTTGAGTTTGATTCCTGTTTCTCGTATGATTTGAAGGAAGTCATTTCATATTTCTGTTGCTCTGTTCCTTGTCAGTTCCTTCACTGTACTCCTTTCATAGTACCTTAGAGTCCCTCCGGATTTCTACTCAGTACACCTGTGGGTAAGAATTTTTCTTGTATCAGTACTGTGTAGTACCTAGTAGTGATTACAAAAAAAAATTTATTTAACAAATTAAATTATAATGTTTGTATGGAACATTGAACTTTTCAAAATGTTTTTATGTATACTTTTATTTCACTTTTTGATGTCCTCAGCAAACATAAGAGGCACATTGCACAGATAAGAAAATGGCTGTTTAGTAGACAAAGACTAGAACCTAAGTCCAGGGTTCTTCTCAGAGTTCACAAACAGTACTTGTTTGATCTGACACTTGTTGAGGATCAAATAAAAAATAAGTCAAAGTACTTTGAAAATTATGGAAAGGGCTTGAATAAACACACTTGATATGATTTCTTTTTCCTTGACAGGGTTAAAAAAAGGATTTTTTTTTTGTCTTTTAATTGTTAACAAAGTTACTATCATTTTATAAAGTGATAATGTCACTGTCAGCCATTTGTAAGTTCCTTGTGATACAGATTGCTTTGCAGTTCTAGGCTACTTTCTGCCTTTACTGTAAGTAATGTATCATCAGCAGTATTCCATTATTCATAGGGTACAAACAGATTTGTGCCTCCCAAAGTAGTAGTCATATCTCTCTTTTGCCTATTACCTTTACTGTTTGGTGAAGCTTGGTGAGTAAATATGATTAATGCCTGCAAAATCTCTTAAAACTCTTCCACACATGTCCATAACATTTATTGTGATGTGTGATGCCTAGTTTGAAAGGTTTTTTAACCTCTCAAGTTCTCTGTTATACAGATATTTGAAAAGAGTTGCACCCCACCCTCAAAAAAAAAGCCCTGCTTGAAAATGAAACAGCCATTTTCTAATGGGTGGTTCTAGCTGAATGTCCACTTTCCTTTGTTTACTAAATCCCTGTTTTGTTGAGCTGCAAGAGAACTCAATCACTGCCACATATGTTGCAGACTGTTAAACAGAACTGTCACTTTTCTTCTAATAGTTTGGCCTAATTTGTGGTATAGGCTTCCAATATTAAATATGCATATTAGTGCTGCTTTTCATTTGTGTTTCTAATTGTAATGTTTATTAATAATATATTTTCATTTATAAGAGCACAAACTTTGGGCCCAGTGTGGTGCCCACTCCTTTAATCCCAGCACTGGGGAGGCACAGGCAGGCAGACCTCTGAGTTCAAGGCTATCCTGGTCTACATAGCTAGTTCCAGGCCAGCTGGGGCTACAGGAAGACCCTGTCTCAAAAAGACCGACAGACAGACAGACAGACAGGCACAAACTTTGGATCTAAATTCTATATGTCCAGATCTTGACTTATATTTCATGTTCAGTATATGAAGGATCAAGTTGTTCAACACAGACCTGTTTCTTAATCTATATAATGGGGAGAAACTAAAGAGAGTGTTTTCTCCAGGAGATAGATAAGTAGTGATCAGATCATGTACTAGACCTTTTGTAAGTAGTAGAAAGATGTGTAAGTCCCACATACATATTCCCAGTGGGTAGGAGGTATCTGGGGCTGTCAAGTGTGGTTTTCTCAGATCTGCCTGCCTCTTCTGGGTTGAAAGTAGTACTCCCACTCAGTTCAGTTACTAGTTCTCAAACCATGCTGTGGCAGAATATTTCTGTTCCATATGTTTGATGTGTTCACAGATTTTTCTTTACTTTAGTTGCTACTACTAGTTGTTTTCTGAGCTCTGATGACAGTAAGTAGGTAAAGATTGATGGAAAGACATAAAACTCATCAGCCCAGTTAGTTTGAGGGTTTCCTTTACTACTGTCTGGTATGATTTCCAGCTCATGGTGGATGAAAGGTAATAATTTTAAATATCTTTGATGCATTTAGAGAAACTTGACATTTGTGTAGATTTATAAAATTTCTCAAGATTAGGCATACTTGTTCAACATAAAAATAGAAGTGGGATGGGTACTTCCTTAGCATATGCCACGTCCTAGCTCATCAAATTACTGGAGAATAGTAGACGCTATAAATCATAATAACTATGAATTAAAATCACTTATTTTAAAAGGAAATAATAAGTTTCGTTTCACTATTTTGAATATATTCTTAGGTTTTGTTTCTTTCATGTGTGATAGTATAATTTTGGCTGTGGTAATAATAACGTGGGGATCAAGAGAAAACATTTGCTTTGCATAAAACTAGGAACACAGTTCCGTCCCCAGCACAATAAGTTTAAGTAGTCAGAGCCCTCTCTTTATAGACCAGTCTGCTTGTAGAAAAATTAGTGTAAGTTTGCTGATAGGTAATGTTATAATTCTGTTATAATACTGATGCTTCCCAATATTTTGTATTCCTTAAAAAGTTGAAAAGATGTTTATTGTATTTTTTTTTTTGGTTTTGGTTTGCCTTGTTTTGTGATAACTTCTAGCTATGTAGCCTAGGCTGTCTTCAGACTTGTGATCCTCCTGGCTCAACTTCCAGAGTGTTGGGATTACAGGTATATACCATGATGCCCACTTAGAGTGGTAATATTAAAATACTATTTTACTCTTGAGGTATTCCTTTAATCCTTAGATCCCACAGTATTTTATAGATGGTCATTATATTTTATGATTCCTCTAAAAGTGTAATCATCTAAGCCTTACCAAAAATGTGGAATAATAAAAACTAAAATTTGGTTTCTGGATATCCATACCAGTGTTTAGTAAGTTGAAAGAGATAGGAAGACTAGTGATTGTCTTTTTCTTTGTTATTTACATTGTGGTCTACAAAACTGAACTTTTATTTTCCCCTTAGCTGAACACATGATTATCTTGTTTAAATTGCAGATGAATGCCGGGTCTAAGTTGTAGATTTTATCAACACAAATTTCCTGAGGTAGAAGATGTGGTCATGGTGAATGTAAGGTCCATTGCTGAAATGGGGGCTTATGTCAGCTTGTTGGAGTACAACAACATTGAAGGCATGATTCTTCTGAGTGAATTATCCAGAAGACGTATCCGTTCTATAAATAAACTCATCCGAATTGGCAGGAATGAATGTGTAGTTGTCATTAGAGTGGACAAAGAAAAAGGTAAGTGAGAAAAATACCTTTAATATATAAATTCTAAAATTACAAAAATTTCAGATTTAAAATGGTTTGTTTAAAAGTACATATTTTACAGCTGGAGAGATGGCTTAGCAGTGAAGAGTACTGACTACTCTTGCATAGGACTGGTTTCTAGCATCCACATGATAGCTAATAACCTCCTAACTCCAGTTCCAAAGGATCCAGTGCTCTCCTGGCTTCTGCAGGCATTGAAAAATATATTTTAAAGATTCCTGCAGTTAAAATGAATTTCTATACTTAGTCTTTTTACACAGGAAGTTGTTAAAGGAGGATGTTGAATGCTGGGGAGATAGCTTACTCTGTTAAGTGTTTATTCTGCAAGCATGAGGAGCTGAGTTCCATCCCTAGAACCTACATAAAAAAGCCAGGCTTGTAATACCAACTCCCGGAATTGAAACAGGTTGATCTCTGGGATTGCTGGCCTGCCAGCCTAGCTTATTCAGCAAGTTCCTGTCCAGTGAGAGACCCTGTCTCACAAAACAGAGAGAACAACTTCTGAGAAAGTATACTGAAGATTAACCTATATCCTTTACATGCACATGTATCTTAACACACATAACATTATAAACATGTCTAAAATTTTTTAAAGGGTGCCAATTAGGTATCAAAGCAGAAACCTTTTACATTAGTAGTTAAGGTTTGAAAAAGATATATGCTGTGTTCATACACGTGCCTGAAATCTAGTATCTTTTGGTATGTGTCTCCCAGGTCCTGCAGAATCTCAGATGATGATGATTGAATTTTCTTCTTTTTACTCTTAACTCATTGTGTACCTTTTTTTCTAGATTCTATATAGATCATTGTGAACATTTTTCCCCCTAAACATAGTATGCAGTACTTTAGGTTTTAGCTTTAGCAAGCTCACTATAATTCATTAGGTAACTAATTATTGTCAAGTTGAACATCTGCCTGTCTGTGAACCTAATTGAATTTGTCTTTCTGAACTCCCCCACCATTGAGTTTGTTTGTTTGCATTTGGGGGATAGGGTCTCACTTTGTAGCCGTGGCCGGCCTAGTACTCTGTGTGTAGACCAAACTGACCTCAAACTCTTAGAGGCCTGCCTGCTTCTACCTCCTGAGTGCTGGGATTAAAGGTGTGTGCCACCATACCAAGCCCCCCCCCCTTTTTTTAAGACTTTATTTTTCTTTTTAAATGTATAAGTATTTTGCTTCATGTGTCTAAGTGCATTATCTGCAGAGACTAGAACATGGCATCAAATCCCCTGGAACTGTAGTTACAGACAGTTGTGAGCTTCCATGTGTGTGCTGGGAACGGAACCTGGTTCCTCTACAAGAGCAACAAGTGCTCTTAACCGCGAAGCCATCTCTTCAGCCCCCACCATTGGGTTTGCTGGCACATTTTCACTTCTACTGGTATTCACTTTAGTATATACTGACCTTTTTTTGTCATTCAACTCTATATGATATCCTTAGTTGTCTTTTATGTTATCCTTCGGGTAGGGACTACCATTTAACATACAACTATAATAAATGTTTTGATAGGACTTACAGTCTACCCACAATAATTAAACTATTTGAAGATGTAATTGTGCCTTAAACTTAATATAAATCTTAACATCATTGCCCCAGTACCCAGAACAGTGCCTTCCCTTGTAATTTTTTATTAGATGAAGTATGTGTAAAAGAAGGAATTAGGGCTTGGAGAGATGACACAGCCAGTAAAGGCAAAGGCTAACAAACAAAATGTCAAAAGAAGGAATCAAATTTATTTTCAAGTGGTATCAACCTGGGTATTCTCAGAATTAACAATAAATGTAAAATTATTTCTATAGCAGCATCTGTTTGTACTATGTTAATTAAAAACACGAAGAAATCAAAATGGATATTGGTTAAATAAATCAGCATTTTTGTACAGAATGAGATCTGAATATTCTAATACAGGAGGAACTGTAGGGTAAGGAAAAAAAAAAGAAGAGCCTGTAAAGGGGATCTACTTTTCATATGAGAGGATAACTACCTAAAGACAAGGAGAAGAAATCAAAAGCAAGCCAAGCCAAACTGAAAGCCAACACTTGGAAGAAAGGAACTACACTGGATCCTTTTTGCCCAGAGTGCTGCTAGAGACAGCTTTAAGTAGGGTGCCTAAGATTTTACTAGAAAAACTTCAGTATTCCTGGCTTAACCAGAGACGCATTCTGGACAGTCACAGCAAATGGAAAAGGGTAATAATCATAAAAAATGAGGAAGGGGGATCCACAAAAAGGAGAGCTCCTGTGTCTCTATATTGCCCGAGCATGTCTGTCCCCTGAACTACTGACAGTAATTTTAACCCTTTTGACCAGCCAAAGGAGTTAAAATTTGAAGATTTGTTAATCATCTAAGGAGTCACTTTTGCATTCGGTTAATTGCCTGGTTTTAAAAAACAGTATTCTTAAAAGGAATATATAGGAATCTAGAGTCTATACCAAATATCAGTCATAAGGTTGAAGGTATATCCAAAATTGTTAGACTTAAATAAAACAGTGACCCATGCTGAAGAGATGGTTACTTATAATGGACCTGGGAATGATCCAGATGTTTGAATTGGGGAACAAGAGTTTTTAAAGCAAATGTTATACTGCTCACACACATTAAGAAAATATTCTAAAGAATGACCAAAAGGAAACTTGAGAAGAAAAATTAGAAACTCTTAAAAATTATTAATTGAAATCCTAGAAATAAAAAGTTCACTGAGTAGTCTTAGAGATTGAGTTTGATGGAAAACTTAGTAAATTTTGAAGATAGCTTACTGAAAATTAGCAAACTAAGGGACAGAAGAGATTGTGAGAAAAAGAATACAAATAGAACATCAACAAACTATCCAAGGGCAGAGAATATGTTGGGGGCTGGAGGACAAACAAAAACTACTAGACATGGTGACTACCCACGCCTGTAATCTCATTACTTGAAAACCGAGGCAGGATGATCACAGATTCAAAGCTTGCCTGGGTTACAATGAGACCATGATTTTTTTTTTAAGTCAGAAGTTTCCTCATACTCGTTGAAATCCAAACCATAAATTTGCATCCCGCAGAAGTTTCACAGCCTTTGTGTAGTATAAATGATAATAAAATAAATGACAGTAAAATTGTACAGCAAACCATTGAGGGGGTAGGATAGACAAAAACTCTTGAATGTAGCTAGAGAAAAATAGTACATTCTATATAGGGGAATGGAGATAGAAAGTTTTGTGGTATTCTAAAAATAATAGAGAAACTAAGACTTAAGAGAAGTTAAAGAATTTGTCAAATATCCAGAACCTGCCAGAAGCCCACAATCCTGTGCCTGGTTAGGACTGCTAAAAAGGCAAAATGCTAAATAACAGTGATGAGAATATGTGTACACTGTTCTCTGCATATATCCTAAATGCCTATCGGATTAAAGAAATTTCTTTATTTCCCATGTTATCAAATGCTTTTTTGCATTAATTAAAATGAAAATCACTTTCTCCTTAAGTTGTTAATATATACTGTCTTCAGTATTAGGATTTCTTTTATTAAAAAATTAATATAAAATCAGTACAGGCCTCATTACCAATATTTTTTTTCATACCACTTGAGTAAATACCTAGAAACAGGATGGTTGGGTTATATAGCAGGTATATCTTAATTTTAATTGCCAATCTGTTTCTCAAAGTGATGTATCATCTTGTGCTTCCATTCATGCTTATTAGGGTTTTTTGTAACTTAAAAATTTTTTATTTAATGTGTATGAGTATTTGGCTACATGTACATGATGCCTACAGAGGACAGAAGAGGGTGTCAGATATCCTGGAACTGGAGTTAGGGATGGTTGGAAGTTGCCATGTGGATGCTGGGAACCAAACCTGGGTCCTCTGCCAGAGCAGCCAGTAGTGCTCTTAACTGCTGAGCCATCTCTCCAGCCTCCAGATTGTCTTTTTTTTTTTTTAAACAAAACAAAACAAAAACCCAAGCATCTTGCTATGTTGCCCCAGCTGGCCTTAAACTCCTGTCTTAGTTTTTCTAGTGTTTGGGATTACAGGTGTAACCACTGTATGCCCCACATATTTATGCAGTCCTGTTCAGCATCCTTCTTTTTAAAGATTTACTTTATTTTTAACTATGTGTATGTATGTGTCTGTCCATGTTGAGTGCAGACATTTGATGTGGAACTGAACTCTGGTCCTCTTAAGAGGAGTATGCGCTCTCAACCACCGAGTCATCCTTCTAACCCCAATGCATCTTTTCTACATGCCTTTTTGCCACCCACTTTTCCCCTATGGCTCTGTCTAGTCAAACACTTTGCTCTTTTTAAATGAGTCATTTACAGACAGGTATTTTAGGTTGCACATTAAAAAAGAAATTCCTTTTGTCTTTTTATTCTCTTAACAGTTATTTCCCAAAGAACCTACATTTTTAATACTGATGAAGTTCAGATCATCAAACAATAATCAAAGAAAATGGTCACAAAGATTTACTTTTATATTTTCTTCTAAAAGTAAGCTATATCATAGCCAAAATTATCATCTATTTAGTGAGTATGACACACACATGTGAGAAGAATGCTTATTAAATTTTTTTCCCTGGTGCAATGTTCTATAAATTAGGTCAAAGTTTTTATTGAATTTCTTTTTTGGCAAGATTCTTAAATGAACTATTCAAAGTTTATCCAAATCTCCAACTATGATTATAGATTCATCAACTTTTAATCTTTTCTATTTTCACTTTACATATTACCAATCTCTACAGGAGATTACACACACACACACACACTCACAGCTATGGTGCCCTAATCATTACAAAATGTCCCTGCTCACTTAGTCTCTCTTATCCAATATTCCAGTATCCTTATGGCATCGTTTATCTTTTTCCACCCACTTATTTTCAATCAAGTATATTTCCAACTGGCATTATTGTTGGATCTTGGTTTTTGTTTGTTTGTTTACCTACAGATATCCACCTGCCTCTACCTCCAAGTGCTGGGTTTTAAAGGTGTGCACCACCATGTCCAGCACTGGATCTTGTTTTTTAAAGTGATTCTAAGAATCTCTGCTTTTTAATTGGAATATATTTGATTTACATTTAGCATAATTATCCATGTAATTGGATTCAGATCTCTACTTCGTTTTCTATCTCTCCAACTTGGTTTGGTTCCTTTTCTCATCTTGAGTAAACAATAATTTTTAGAACATTATCACTGCATTTCTGATTAGTTTTATTTATGTTTGTTCTAGGAATTATATATCTTTAAAATTTAGTATCATCCCATTGTGTGTGAAATTAAAAAATCATAAAGATTTATGTTATGTACATTTGAAACTGTGACAGTATCAATCACTATGGACCACATAATGGCATTTTGGTCAATGACAGATTATATATATATAAAGGTTGTCTCGTTAGTATTACGCAGTATGAATATTTGGTGAAAGAACTTCATAATGTTTGCAGAACAATGAAACTGCCTAAAACATTTCTCAGGATGTATTCCTATTTTTGGTTTTTGTTGTTACTGTTTTGAGACAGTCTTAGTGGTAGTTCAGCTGTCATTACACACAAGATCCTCTTGCCTTGGCCTTCTGAGTGCTGAGACTGTAAGTGATCTGATTACAGGTTTGTGTCAAAACACAGTTGCATTTGCTATTTTGACAGGGTCTCATTATATAGTTCAGGCTGGCCCCAAACTTTTGATCCTTTTCTGTAAGCCTTCTGAAGGAATACAGGACCGCATTACTATCTTAAAAAAAAATGTGTGAGATGTTTGTGTCTGTTACTTAGGTTGTGAGAATCTAGGCCTTTACTCATGGTAGATAAATCTACCACTAAACCATACTCCCTATATGTATGACATGACATAAGATGGTATATTTTTTTATTCATACATTTGTGTCTATCATAAACCTTATAAATCAGGCACACACAGTAAAAGATGAACAATAATTAATACAATAGAAATTATAATATGCTATATTAAAAAGTACACAGATGTAGTCTTTCTTGTAAGAGT
Source organism: Eospalax fontanierii (assembly GCA_035773235.1). Classification (NCBI taxonomy): domain Eukaryota; kingdom Metazoa; phylum Chordata; class Mammalia; order Rodentia; family Spalacidae; genus Eospalax; species Eospalax fontanierii. The sequence continues at coordinate 30,703,555 of CM069546.1, read as the reverse complement.
TGACAATTATTTGTATTTTCGGATTGTGGGTAACTGAAACAGTAGAAAGCAAAACAGTTAAATAAAGTTGATAATATTGTAGTAATTGTATTTTCTTATTTTTTTGTATTCTTCCTTTCCCATCCTTTTCTATTGTACTAGAGATCAAACCCAGGGACTTCCATGCTAGGTAGGCATTTTAAGATACTCAGAGCCCACAGATTTCCCCTTCCCTCCAGAAGTCTATTTCACTACTTAGGCTGGTTCAGAACTCTGGAGTGCTCCTACCTCAGTCTTCTCAGTAGCTGGACTACAATTACCACTGAACCCAGTTTCTATTCTGTGTATTCTTCATGTTTGAGGCCATATTTGTGGCCTCAATGACTAGTGTGAGAAAAAAGCCCTCCCAGGGCCAGCAAATTCTTAGAAGAGCTAGCAACAGACCTTATACAAGCACACTACCTAATATGGAACACACTTATTCTCTTATAGTATGTCAATAATAGCCTTGTCCCAAATCAAGCCAGGAGATACTAGACAAATTATCGGCAACCTTTGGACCGCTACCCAACACCTTCCAGGATTATTCAAACTGGCCAGCTCCACTGTTCACCCCACCGAGCCAGATACTAGTAAGAGCATGCTGGTTGCTGGGTGTAGTAGTCCATGCCCATAACCTCAGTACAAACACAGGAAGATTTATGAATTTGAGACCAGCTTAGGCTACATAATTAATCTGAGGTCAGTCTGGGATAATACATTAAGACTGTCTTGCTTTCTTACCCTCTTCCCATGTAAAATAAAATAATCACACTGGTTGTTAGTCCTATCTCAATCTAGTGCTTCCCCAGGCAGCCCTGCATGTCCTGACATGCCCTCCTCTGGGGAATTGTAGTAAGTCTCCTTTCATGGTACTAATTTTCCTATGTTATCACTCAGTTACTTTATGAATTAAAATTCTTTCTCTAACCCAAAGAACATCACTGTTTATTTATAATGCAGGCCTATTTGGAAAATTCTTAGTTTTTATTTACATGAAAATGTCATTATTATTGTTATTTGGTATGACCTTGGATATACAATTTTTGTTCTTTCAATGGCCTAGCCATCTACCAAGTGACTATCATACTCAAATAACAACAGGCACTGAAGCATCTCACTGAATGTTCAAAACAATCCTGCCTAGTGGATTCTCTTTCCCAGACACCCCAACCTCTCATGTGTCGAGGAGGCTGATCTTGAACTCCCGATCCTTTGCACCTTCTAAGTGCTGATGAGATTATAGACACCATATCTAGTTTGAAGATAACCCCTTAATCAAATCACAGTGAATTCTCACTGCAGAAGTTTAGGGAGAGGCATTTAATTATTTTTTCATTGAAATAATTGAAAATTAATGTCCTTCAAGAAAACAAACTAATAATTACCTGATAATAAGTGAATTTCTGAAATTATATCCAAATCACATTTTATTATTTCTCAGCAGTATTTTGTTGGTAATGATTTTAGTGGAAATAATTGTAAGCTTACCAATCAGATACTTAATTTGGTTTTAAACTTGTTTATAATTGTATCTCTTCTCATAAATAGATAAAATTTCTTTTATAATATTCTCATACAGGATATATTGATTTGTCAAAAAGAAGAGTTTCTCCAGAAGAAGCAATCAAATGTGAAGACAAATTCACAAAATCCAAAACTGTAAGTTGATTTTTTACTTAGATAAATTAAGTCTACTGTCTGTGTGATTAATAAATAGTATGTGTCAGGCTGGAAAAATGGCTCAGTGATTAAGAGCACTTGCAGAGGACACAGGTTCAATTCCCAGTACCCACATGACAGCTAACAACCATCTGTAACACCAATTCCAGGGGTCCAATGCTCTCTTCTGACCTCCTTGTGCTTTGTTCTTTCCCAGCATGTGTATTCCTGTTCTCAAGATGAAATATCAAGAAAATGTTTGAATAAAAAAATTTTTTTTTCAATTTAATCCTGGTATGGTGATTATTTTTCATTGACAACTTAACTTCTAAAAAGCAAGCTTCCAGGCTACTTGTGAAAGATTGTCTTAGGATGATTCATGTGGGAAGACCCATCTTCATTTTGTGCTGGACCATTCCTTGGAGAGCACAAGTTCCTATCCTTTATAAGGGAGAAGGCAAGCTGAACACTAGCACACATGTATTAATCATTTCTCTCAAGCTCTTGCCTCTGTGACTTCCCCACATTGATGGACTGTAAAAAGTCCAGTATTACACATCAGAAACATGTGAAACAAATGTATAATTTTAAGAGTAAAAGCTTTTAAATATAAGACCTAACATTTAGATGTAGTCTTTGGTCTAACCACTTTGGCATTACTTGACTATGTGTTAGAAATGTCAAATTTTGAGGAAGGCGTGATAGTGTATGCGAGCCTAGGTTATAGAAGGCGTTTTTGTCAGCTTGGCCTGTGTAGTGAAACCTCATCTCAGAAAACCAAGGGCTGTGGTATAGTTCAAAGTTAAGAGCATTTGCCTAGCGTGGCAAAGGCCCTAGGTTTGCTCAGTCACACTACAAAAAAAGATAATGCATTATCTTGATCCCGTCGTGTTTGTGAAGCACTACCCTAGGAAACTTAGGTATTTGCCTAACATAGTGGTGTGTACCTATAGTCCCCACTACATGGGAAGCCAAGTCAGGAGAATTGCTTGAGCCCAGAAGTTGCTGACCAACCCGGGCAGTATAAATATAGTGAGGCCCTATCTTCCCCAAGCAGCAACAAAATAAAGAGTATGTTCACAGAATAATAAAAGAAAACAGCCAGGTTAGGACCTTTTCTTATCCCATTTGATGTATAACACGGAACAGCTTTTTTTTTTTTTTTTTGCATTTGTTTATTGTGTGTATGTGCAAGTGCACACTGGAGCCATGATGCACATCTGGATGCTATAGGACAACTTGTGGGGGTGATTCTCTCCTTGTGTGTTCTGGATATCAAATTTGGATCATCCAGGTTGGCAGCAAGTGTCTTTACCCACTGGGCCAACTTTCTGGCCCATGAAATAACTTCTTTAGATGCTTTTCCTCATCTCTAAACCTTGGATTATTTTGAGGGAGTTAGAAGGAGTTTGAAGGATAGTTTTTAAATGAAGTATTAGAATCTAAGTTCTCATAACAGTTTTCCCTTCTATAGTGTGCTTCTGTATATATTGTATATATATGATCTATGTTAGAGCTTTCTAATAAAGATACTGGCTGTCATCTTGGTGCAGATGAAGCAGATTCAAGGATGTTAATTTGTCTGAATACCTTAAATTGTGTTGTATTTCTGCTTGTTAGACCCACTTGAGTTATGAGGATGTGAGTACTTCTTTATGGAGAAAGAACTTGTATTTAGAGCTTTTATTACAAAGTTAAAGAATTGCTGGAATGAAATTACACTGCTAAAATGTGAAATTATATTTCCTTTATGGATCTGTTATTTTCAAATTGCTGAGTTGTTCATTTTGCTTGTAGGTCTATAGGATTCTTCGCCATGTTGCTGAAGTATTAGAGTACACCAAGGATGAGCAACTGGAAAGCCTGTTCCAGAGGACTGCCTGGGTCTTTCATGACAAGTACAAGAGACCCGGATATGGTGCCTATGATGCATTTAAGCATGCTGTCTCATAAGAAAACCTTGATTCTGCCTTCATATCTCATCTGCCGAGTCTAACACACAGCTTGATAGCCTAACAGTCACACAGCATCCATATAATAAGTCTTGTCAAATTTAGCTTACAATATTTTGATATAAAAGGCCTGTGATACAGCCCAATCTATTCAGTCAATTGTATACAGTTTTCATATGCCATATTTACATGGCTTCAGGACTTATTTCTGCCTTACTTCCTTGTACATTTTCATTATTGTCCTAGATGATATCATGGACCCGTATGGCTGTCTCATCTAAAACCATGAAACCTCGTGCTTCTTACTTTGATCGTTTGGACCTTCAACCCATGCCACATTAGCTTAACTTCCATGTGGCCACTTAAATTCTAATGTATTAGACTCTGTTTCCAAACCTGTTTTTCTCTGTCTTTACATCCTTTCCTTTCCTGGCCTTATTATCTAACATAAAACCACCATGAACCATCATTTCAACAACTTTCTTAACAATATTATGAGCTTTTGCCCTGTTTTTCTTTCTATTACATCCTGCCTTCGATGCCCCTGCCTTCTCTGCACTTGTAGACTACTAGGAAAAAAAATCAGTCTTACAGGTTGGTGCTGCTGCATATTCAGGGTCTCCACCCTCAGCTGTGTTTTCATTGCTGCCTCACATCTCTGTTCCTGGTCAGTTCCCCCTCTTATTTTTATAGTATGTTTTAGAGTTCTTTTGTGTTCTTCCTCAGAAACCTCTTACCTTCTTCCTTCACCCTTGGTTGATATGCTTACTACCCATCTAATTTACAAAGAAAATAGAAGCCATTGCACAGCCTCTGCTTCCTTCCAGGCTGTCTCAACATGCTTGTCTTCCCTGCTGTCGTTTCCTCCTGTGCTCCTGTGGTTCATGTCCTTCATCTTGTAAACTAATCTTCTGTGTCCACCTCCTGCTCTCTTGGATTTATACCCCAAAACAACTTCTGAGCTTTCCCTTGACTTCTCTTACAGTTTACATCCTCTCTTAGTAACCATTTAGGTCTCTATGCTGGTTGTCTGCATCATTACCTTCCTAAATGTTACTGCTGTGGGAGCAGGCTCACCACTGTCCTGAGGTTGATTTCCCCACCCTATGCTGCTAAGAAGTGCTGGTCTCCTCATCTCTTAGAATGGAATCGCTAAACTAGGTTTGTTAGAATCCCTAGCATACCAAATTCTTTCCAGTTGACTGGTGTGACTCTGTGTGTGTGACGTTGTAGAAAAGATAGGAGTAATAGCTCACATTTCCCTAATCCTAACAACCTATGACATACGTATTATTATTATCCCTATCTTTCTTTCCTGTTTTGACCAGATCTTTCTGTAGCCCCAGCTAGCACAAAACTTGGTGTGGAGATGAGGCTGGCCTCAATCAATCTCACAGAGTTCCCGTGCCTCTGCTTCCTGAGTCCTGGGATTAAAGGCATGTGCCACCACGTCCAATTTATTATCCCTATCATATAATTGAAGAAATTCAGGATCACACATGTTAACAGTTTGTGGAGCCAGTGTTCAGATCCTGCCGTTCTGTCTCCATCTAGATTTTGTACGGTCCACTTTTAAGCACTACTTTATCCATTTTTATCCTTCTCTTCTGTACTCCTTGGTCAGGACTTGGTTGTTTTGGTATGGAGTGTAGAGCCCAGGTACAAGCATGCCACCTAGCCACAGTCCCAACCTAGTTGGTGTATATTTTACCTTGGCTTACAGGCTTACTACATCTTGAACTTGTGTCTAGCATCTTCCATTATCATGAAGCTTTAGTGTGTTTTATTCCCTTTCCCTTAGCACTTTTCTTTAACTCATCATTCATGTAGCAGTTGTTCACTTTGAATCAATACTGATTCTTTGCCTTATCGGCTTCATATTTTTTTCCTTTTAAGAAATTGAATTTGTGGAATAATTGGAATCAGTGTTTTGCCTCTCCAGACCCATTCTTAGTCATCAGTAGTAGCCAGTGTCCTACATTTATGAGTGTAGATCATTATCATTTATGTTTTAATGACATTTTTCTTTGGTTTGAGGTTTGTTTCTCTGTTTTTGAGACAGGGTCTCCCTGTAGTTCTGGCTGGCCTAAAACTATGTAGACCAGATTAGCCTTGATCTCCCAAAGATCGACCTGCCTCTGCCTCCCAAATGCTGGGCTTAGAGGCACACGCCACCATACTGGATTCAAAAGTACAAACAACCCCCAAATCTGAAAGTTTGTGTACCAGCATCATGCCACAAATGGAAAATTGCATACCCCATCTGTGACACATTAAAGATGCTTATGAATAGTGTCTTCAAGATGTCTTTATAGGGTATATGTGAAAGAAACTAATGTTTAGACTTGTGTCCCTCTCCCTAAGAGCCCTCATTCTGTTTATACGAATATTCCAAACTCTACAAAATGTAAACTATTTCTAGTCCCAAGCATTATTAACCCTTTTGTCTCATTTTACAAACAGCATATGTGTGAGTTTCTAGAGATACCTAGGAATAGAATAGTTGAATTCATGAGATTGATTATATAAATATATAGATCTATACATTTATTTGGTTTTGTCAAATTGCATTGCAAATTTATTATTATTTAGATTCCCCTAGCAACTGTATCGATACTCTGATTTTCCCTCGTCTTCATCAACATTAGGTACTTACCTCATTTTTTTTTCTTTTGCTACTGTTGATGTGCATGCTTTTTGTTTATTGATTGGTTATAAATGTCTTTCTTTGTTTTCAGCCTTTGTCATCTTATGACTTTGTGTATTTCTATTGGTTTGCCTAAACAATTTCTATTGGTTTGTATAAACTAAATGAAAAGTTCCCTAAAACTGACTTCTATCCCTTTTCATTCTTCAATCAGACTCCAAGATAGTGAGTTTGATGCTTGCTCCCGATACTCCTTTGCCTGCCATAGCTTTCTTATGACAGCTCTCCCTGGGCTGGTTACAGTGCTACTGTTCTTTTGTTTATTTATTCAACTGACGTGCCAGTATTAACTAATATTAACTGAGACCCTGCCTGATCCAGATCTGGTGACTCGAGGGAGACTCAGATAAAGTGCTGCTTTCTTCATGAAGCCCTTACTGACCTCGCTAACTGGCAGTAATGCTCTCCTGTCCTTGTGCCCAGACTTTTGTTCTTTGCGATCTAGATTGTAAACCCCTTTAGGTAGAGAATGCTAATTACATGGAAGTGCTTAATTTAATTAAAATAGGCTGTCATTTATATTGGAAGATATTGAATTGCTTATCAGTTAAGTGTTTGCTGCTTATTAGATGCTAAATGCTTTGCTTGCATTACCACATTTACCACAACAATCCTGTGAAACACAGTTTCATCCTTAATTTACACATTTGGAAGTTGAGATTTGGATACAGTTAAAACTGTGGAAAGCCAAGATTTCAACTTTTTGAAACTTAAACCATTGTTGGTAGTTATGTGTATTCTCTGGTGATGTGTTCTGTTTTCACTATTACCAGTAATATAACCTTGACCTTTAATGATTTGATTTTGTTTTTACTCAGAGACCCATCTATTTTGGATAGTTTAGATTTGAATGGAGATGAACGTGAAGTCCTCATTAACAATATTAATAGGCGATTGACCCCACAAGCTGTCAAAATTCGAGCAGGTAAAACGACTTTAAATATTATTCAGTTGGTTTTGGGCTCTGGGAATCAAACCAGGGCCTCACAAAGCTGGACAGGACAAGTGCTCTGCCATAGTCCCTACCCATAGCCCAAGAAATTATATTGTTTCTGTAAAAATGTATGTGTTGATACGAAATGAAATCAGTTCAACTAACCTTAATTTTGCCCTTTAACAAAAAGAATTTATATTTTGTCTTAGTATATGATTTCAGGTATTTCAATAGAACATGGATATCTTTTTATTTTACCACTTCTTAATCACTTGAAATATTTTCCTTCAGACATTTTTCCTATACATATAATATACAAGAATATGTGTCTCGGGGCTACAGGTGTAGTTCAGTGGTAAACTGCATTCTTAGCATTTATGAGGTTCTGGGTTCAATCTCTAGTACCCTCCCCAAATAAAAATGCCTAAATACTAACATGAACCAGTCTCCTTAAGGAACACTTCAATTTTGCCAATTTTTTAACAATTATATACATTTTAAAAACCATATTTAAACAGGTACTCTTTGAGATAAAGTCCTAAAAGAATTGCTGGGGTCAGGGCCAGCTAGGCAGCTCAGTGAGCATAAGAAAAAAAAAAAAGTGCTTGCTTCCAAGCCAAGCAGCCTGAATAAAATCCCCAGGACCCATAGGGTGGAAGGAGAGAACTGACTTCCCCAAGTTGTCCTCTGTCCGACCTCCAAGGGCACCACTTGGGTACTACCACATACAAAATAAATAAATGTAATAAATAAAAAGAATTACTAGATCACAGTGTATGCAATTTCTAAGTAAGTCTAGACAACTTGCTATTAAGGTGTTTGATGAATATCTTTGTATTTTGTAATGTTGTTATCAATTCTTAATGTGAAAACAACTGATTCTTTTAGTCTTTTAATTATTTCTTACATATTCCTGGTGTCAGCTTTCAAATTTATAATTATAGATATTGAAGTAGCTTGCTATGGTTATGAAGGCATTGATGCTGTAAAAGAAGCCCTGAGAGCAGGTTTGAATTGTTCTACAAAAACCATGCCCATCAAGGTGAGTCGTTAAGTTTTCTCCATCCTTTAAACCAGACCAGACTAGGGTGGGTTTATGTGCTGGCAATTGAACCCAGGACCATTGAGCTATATTCCCAGGCTATTTTCCTTTTCTTCTTTCCAGTCATGTTGGATAGGAAAGCTTAGTGTTAAAGTGCTTACCTAGCCATGTTCAGAGACCAAGGTTTTACCCTGCACCGAAAAATTTTTATAAATTTTTTTCAATGTATGCTTTTTATTGAATTTTGTACATTTCACACAAAACATCTTAATCATCTTTGTGCCCCTTCCCCGTAGTCCTTCCCAAATCAGATTTCATACATTCTGTCATATTAAATTTAAAAGTTTTCGCTCTCAGAATTGAAAGTGGCTCTTGGTGATATTTCTAGGCAGATGTTTGCAGCTGGCTTTTTGTTGGTGATATTCTCACAGGGAGTGGGGGAAATTCCTGTGTTGAACCGACCAGCAATACTAAATCTCCTTTACAGGGAGGGGCTAACATTTTGGCAGCAACATACATAGAACTTTTATAAATTTTATAATTATTTTATAACAACTGTAAGTTTGGCCACAAAACAAACACCCAGATATTACAAATTTTCATATTCTGTATTGCAGTGGACTATGTATTTGTGGTAGATTAGATCAATTTATCAATTAGCTGTTGCTGTATGTGATAGTTGGCATTAATTGTCAGGTTGACAAAAGAATTTGCCTGGAAGATGAGCCTCTGGGCATGTCTGGATGGTTGTCTTGATTTTGTTAACTGAGGTGCTAAACCCTTCCCACACTGGGCTCCAGACTGTGTAATGGAGAGGGGACTGAAGGGAGGCATGCATCATTGCTCTCTTCTGACTTGAGGATATAATGTAACAAGCTGCTTCAGGCTCCTGATGCCTCCTCCGCCCCCCACAATGGACTGTGACTTGAACTGTGAGCTAAAATGACCCTTTTCTCCCTTAAGTTGTGTTTGTCAGAGTATGTTAGCCCAGCAGTGAAAAAAGAAACTTAAGACATTTTGATAACAAATAGCCCAAAATTTCTGACCCACAGAATGGGAAGTGAGTTGGGGTGATTCATTGGTGCTTAATAAAATAATTCTTGGACATCATTGGTGGGTATAGTTGTAGTTCATTTCTGTCTTTCTCCTTTAGATTAATCTAATAGCTCCTCCAAGGTATGTAATGACGACAACGACCCTAGAGAGAACAGAAGGTCTTTCTGTCCTCAATCAGGCTATGGCTGTCATCAAAGAAAAGACTGAGGAGAAGAGGGGTCTGTTCAACGCTCAGATGGAGGTGAAATCATTGCCTTCAGTTTTACTTTCTTAATGCTTTTTGTTTTGTTTTTGAGATAGGATCCCATGTAATCCATGATGGCCTCCAACTCACTGAGTAGGTTGGAGGTCAATGTTAAATATCTTCCTTTATCATTCTCTAACTTATTTTTGAGGCAGTGTCCTTCAGTGAACCAGGAGCTCATCTCTTCACTCAGACTGGCTGGCCAACAAGCCACTGCCCAGCTTTTTATGTGGGTTCTGGAGGTTTTAGCTCAGGTCCTTATGCTTATGCAAAAAGCACTTCACCCATTGAGCCATCTCCCTAGATCCACAAGTGCCATTTAAAACATCAAATATGGTTCTAGCAAGATAGTGCAGCAGGTAAGTCAACAGCAATCAAGCCCAGTGATTTGAGTTCAATCCCCAGGACCCACAGGATGGAAGGACATATCAGCTCCAGGTTGTCTTCTGACCCCCATAAGCATCATAACATGCATGCCCCCGAACACACAAATGTAATTTTTTTAAAAAATCAGATGAAACTGGGCATGGTGGCACGCCTCTAATCCCAGCACTTGGAAGGCAGGGACAGGGGGATCGCTGTAAGATCAAGGCTAACCTGGTCTACCTAGTGTGTTCCAGACCACTAGGACTACAAGAAAACCCTGTCTCAAAAACGAAACAAAAAAGGAAAATCAGATGAAAATTGGTTCCTAAAAGGTAGTTTGTTTTGGGACAACTTCTTTCTCACTCTATAGTCCTGATTGGCCTTGAACTCAAAGAGATCTGCCTGACTCTGCCTTTGCCTCCTGAGTGCTGGGATTAAAGTCATTTACTATAACAAGCCTAAGAGAGGATTTTATTCATAACTAAGAACTGCTAGCACTGCAGTGTCATAGTGTGGGATTTGCCAGGTGTAGCATCGCACACCTTTGATCCCAGCATTCAGTAGGCAGAGGCAGGCCTACCTCTGTGAGTTCAAGGCCAGCCTGGTCTACATTAGCAAGTTCTGACCAGCTAGGACTGCAAGGAGACCCTGTCTCAAAAAGATCTCCCCCACCCAAAGCTAAAATACTAGCCAGTGATTGTATTAAAATTGAATGTGTTATTTACATCACTTTGAATCAAAATTATGCCTCTTTCCGTAGCCCAAAGTGGTCACAGATACAGATGAGACTGAACTTGCAAGACAGCTGGAAAGGCTTGAGAGAGAAAATGCAGAAGTGGATGGAGATGATGATGCAGAAGAAATGGAAGCCAAAGCTGAAGATTAACTTTGTGGGAAGCAGTCCAGTTTAAGGAATACGAAGCAGCCTTTCCTCGCTGTAAACCCTAGACTTGAAAGTTTTCCAGTATTGAAAACTTCAAAGCTGAATATTTTTTATTTCCAAGTATTTAAGTATTCAACAAACCAGAACCTGAAATGCCCTCCTTTCTGTCAGCTGTTTTCATATTGTAGCTCTAACACATCAGACGTTTTTTAAGGGAGTGGCTTGATTTGACCAGAGGCAAATCTTTAAGAACAGTCCTAAAATTGGGCTTGCCATGTCCACTTCTGTGTCTCTGGATCAGCACCCTTGGTAGTTAGTGCCTCCATGAGATTTGCCAGGGGCACCCAACACAAACAATCCCAAACTTTATACCATGTATTCAAACAAACATCAAATAAATTTCTGGGATATTTAAATATAGGCCTCTTCCTTCTTGTCACCAGTTAAGACCATTCCGAATGTTCAGATCCTAATTATCTTTATTATCTAGAAATACAAGGGCAGATGATCTGTATAGTAACAGACCCTTTGGGGAGAAGAGTTTAGAGAAGTAATTTTAAATTTAGTCATAATGGAATTGACCCTTGGTGGAGAAAAGTCTTGATATGCAATTAGAATTACATTGTTTTTGTGTTTGTTAACCTCTTTGAGACCAATGACACCTTGTGGTATGAGGGACTTCATCACACTTGGTCCTTGTTGAATACTACACTACTTGCCTTGCATTTAGAATTCGAGATTTTTTTAAGTGCTGCTGCATTGAAGTAGTTCCTTTGAGCAGCCTCACTCAACTTTTAGGGGGCATTTTCTGCTTTATCTGCTAGGTGCTACCTAGATGTTCAGTTTGTTTATTTGTTTTTATAACAGCAGGAATCTTGTTAAACATGGAGAATTTTTTTAATGTTCCTAACATTCAGAAACTAGTTACTTGAGTGGTTTATGTGCAAAGTAAATTTCACAGGTAACATAATTTGAAGTTATAGCAATAATAGGAATAGGAAATTCTTGCTATTTTGGCATGCCTATCTTAGGATACTTTAAGATACTATTTAATTTTATTATCTGTAGGCAAACTAAAACTTAGTCCACAAGGCTAGACTGAATATTAAAGGTTCCAGAGTTGGGTAAAGTGGCTTATTCCTGTAGTCACAGCCCACAATTTAGAGTTCAGTTTGGGCAGCCACAGCAATACCCTGTGTCTTAACAGGACTAGAAATTTAATTAGAATATTGGAGAGGTAGTTATGCCATTTATGAAAGTTTAACTTAGCAGTATACCAGCTTTTTAATCTAAAGGTCTAAGCTCAGGTGACCCATTTCCAAGAAGGAGCCTTGCTTGACAGTCTGCCACGTTGGGACTATTTGATTATTGAATGTAGTCTAGGTTGGCATACAGTTTTCATTTAAGTTTAGAGCCAGGAGTAGTGATGCATGCCTTTAATCTCAGCACTCCAAGAGGCAAAGGCTGGTGGGTCTCTGAATTCCAGGCCAGCCAAAATAAGACCATCTCCATAAAATTAGTATAACACAACATCCTGATGTTACCAAAGTTAGATGGTAGCACACAACTGTAATCCCAGCTATTAGGGAGGCAGGAGCAGAGGCTACCCTGGGCAACTCTGCCCCAAAGGGTTGGGATGTAGCTGAGTTGTCAACCTCGTGCCTAGCATGCTCAAGCCCTAAAGTTCTAATCTCTAGCACCACAAGAAAAAGTACATTATCAAATGTAAAAGGTGTCCTTTTCCTGGTTTTTTTTTTTTTTTTTCCTTTGATTTACTGAAAACTTTTATACTTCAAAAGCCATAACTTTAAAAAATACTTGGTGCCTCCATGGTGAGTTTTCTCCCAAGTGGCCTTTTTTTTTTTTTTTTTTTTTTTTTGCTAGATTCCACAATTGTACACTGATGACTTAGAGAAGAGATCAGTACTTCTCTGATGCTGTGGTGAAAAGAAACAAGAGAATTATTTTTGCTGACCTAAAAGTAGGGACAAGATGCATAAGGTCCAGAATACACACGTGTCAGAGAGCACAGAATTGACAAAGAATGGAACTTAACCAACTAAAGTTGCTGGCAGTCTTGTGTTTTCCCTCCCCTGCCTTTGATTACAGTCTATTAACCCATACAACAAAATTAGTGGTAGTTTGGGTTTCACTATAACTGAAAGGAAATACAAACATTGAAACCACTTTCATGCCAGTTTAAGAGGCAAATGTACCAGTTCTCATGAGTAAAATTCAGGTACTTCATGGGAACTGCAGAGACCAATTTATGCATCACACTGAGAACTTATATACACCTCCTTTCATGGCCTAATTATTTTTACATCAAGAACAATTACAGTAGCTAGGGATCAAAGAAGTTTTAAGTTCTAGTATCTTACCAGCCTTACTGATTTGCTGATGATTATCTAAAACTTTTCCAAAATCTTTGTCTTGCCTGCAATTAAGGGAGCAAAGCTGTGCCATTTTGGAAGGGGTAAGCTATCAAACCAAATGTTTAACTCACATAAGCACCTGTCAATATTCTAAAAGTAATTCCAGGTATACTAGACCTTTGTAAAAGGGGTGCTTTAAAAGGCAGTCTCTTACAACGTAAGGAATACAGGAAAAAACTGGATTCCTATCCATTTAGGGTCGGATGATTCCAGGCATAAAGAAGAGATCTATTTTAAGATGAGTTTTTACTTACGCGCTTTAGAGATATCCACTCCCCTTAAATGTAAGCTATGTATTTTATTAAAGTCCAAGCCCTTGTACTTGGCAAGAATGCTGGCAATAGCTTTTGAAGGTGAAGTGTGTCCTTTTAGTGACAGAGATCACTTGAGATTTTTCCATAATACATAGATAGGAAACCTTCAAAAACCATAAAACTTTATACACAATCTATAATATCTGGGGCTGGAGAAAGAGCTCAGCAATTAAGAGCTCTGGGGGGGCTGCTCTCCAAAGGATCTGGGTTCAGTTCCCAGCACCTACATGAGAGCTCACACCTGACCTTCAGTTCTAAGTGATAGAAAACCCTCTTCTGGCCTCGGGTACACAGGAGGTACATTTACATACACGGCAGGCAAAACACTCATACACAAAATAAAAATATATACAAAATTTTAAAAATAATATCCAGAAACTGTCCATTTTTATTAATTCCACAGGAGATGTAAATTGCTGACATCACAAGAGTATTTGTGATAGCAAGACCAGCGTTAGTGTTCCAACAGAGATAACTACTCTGGTCCCCAAGGACAGTCCTGTAAGGCAAAAGTCCAGATGGTGCTGCCTGGCTTTTCCTGTTTTTCAGGTTGGTAACAGGAAGACAAGGAAGGAAATCCTACCACTGTTTGTCATCTGAGGAGCCAGCTCTTTAGCCGTACCACTCCAGAGCAGTGCAAAATGGATGGTGTTAAGTTGTCTTCTTTTTGTACAATGCCAGGAATTGAACATAGGGCCTCAGAACTACCAGGCAGATCCTCTCCCACTCAGCCCCAGCCCCAGCCCCAATGTCTGTCTTACACTACAGGTCTCCAAGAAGCCCTATCTTTATCATCTGATGGCGGGAGGAGTCCTGGTTCCACTCCCTCAGGTCATGTTAGTTTCTTAATAGCTTCAATCCACTCTGCTCGTTCAGCCTTGCTGCTGGCCTGGATATAATAGTGTGTCTCGTCCTTAGTAATCACTTTAAAGAGATTTCCTTGGACATTCCCTTTAACCCCTACACAGAAAAAAATAAATGAAAGTGATTGAATATCCATGTCAACTTTGAGCTTGAACCAGCTGATTAAGAAACACGGAAGTATTCCTTCCCGCCCCTCCCAGCAGCCCTGAGGCCTACCAGTGTTGAGATTTCCTGGAGCTCTCTTGCTTGCCCCTATGCTAGCCACAGACCTATAGTTCCACTCACATTAAAGAACCCAGTGTTTATGTTAGAGACAGAAATGGAGGTTTGCTTTGAATTGATTTTGAACCTCAATTTCCATATGCACAAGATGGGAATGACACTACCTTCCTACCACAGCCGAGTATTGTGAAATTCCTATGACACCTGATAATGAAAGCAAGTGGAAATTTAGGGCCCATCAGCACAGAAACCAGGAGAAAAAGAGTATTAAAAATAAGGATTATTCCGTTATATTCTTAAAACATTAAGAACATCTCATAGACTCTTTTCCTTGGTTTCTGAAGAGGGCTTCAAAACTCACACCATTCTTTGTCTCAATGAGGAAAGCCCAGCTTGACTCCCAAAGTTCAGTCTTTCCTCCCAATGGGAGGCCTCAAGATCCAGATCCAAAGTTGCACCTTACCGGTAGGAACGCCATTATCCTCCAGAGCAGACACAAGGGAACCTCGAAGAGAAAACCTGCCTACTGGCCTGTTCTCTTCCTGTAGGGACAACGAAACCTAATTAGGAGATTTATGAATGCACAGGACTGTCAGGACTGCTAAAGAAATCACTTCAAATTATTTGTCACAGAAGATAAGGCAGAATTTGGCATCAATGGCCAACTAGTAGCAGAAGTGCCACATTAGTCTGATCCAACATCATATCAAAAACATGCACTGGCTTCCTTCATCCTTGTCAACAGTATATTGTTATCATTTCTGCAGAACTGACAGATATTCCCGCATACCATACTGTTACGCAAGTCTCCGGTTATGTGTTTGGCATGAAACAACAGGTTGATGTTATCTCTGGATGATTCAGAGCAATTTTCCACACCAGGAGCTTCAGCCTTTGTCCTTTCAATTACTAATCAACTTCATACTGAGTGATGGCCTCAGCGAAAGGCAGGACAAAAAATAAAGCTGTTAAATAATGATGCCAGAGGTGCTGACTTTTAGATGCTAAGGGATGGAAATTCAAAAGAATAGATGCAACCCTGGAGAGGTCTCAGCAGTCTGAGGGAGGAGACTGAATCTGCTTTGAGAAGCAAGCCCTGGGTGCTGGGGTGGACAGCCCAGCAGGAAGAAAGGTGAAGGCAAAGCTCAGGAGCAAATGAATAGCAAAAGGCCCTGGACTCCGCAAGAGTTCCAAGTAGACTGAGCTGGAAGAAGAGCTAAATGCAAAGCAAGCTATGCTCCTTTGTTATGCTCTTTGTTTCAGAAGGGTTTGTGTGGCTGGATGCAGCTCAGCTGTTAGAATACATGTCTAGTATACACAAAGCTGTAGGTTCAATCCACCAGCACCACATGAACTGGGAGTGGTTGCACACACCCCTAATCCTAGCACTCAAGAGGTGAAAGAGGAGGATCAGAAGGTCAAGACCATCCTTGACTCCACAGCAAGTTTGAGACCAGCCCAAGCTGCATGAGATACTGTCTCCAAAAATAGAAGATTTGAGATAGTCATGGCAGCAACACCACAACCCACAGAGAGGTCAGCACATACTTTCTGGAGACCCAAGGGTTTCATCTCTCCGCCAGCTCCTGCCACCTCTCCCCTGTACTTGGCAGGGTATCGGGGGCTCATTCACGAGCCTTTAGGTTGAACTAGGAGATCCTGACTGAAAATGTGTACAAGACAAGGCTAGGATGTCCTAACTAGAAATATTATCAAGATAAGGCTTAACACTCTAACTAAAGAGCCATTTTTCTTTTCTTTTGATTAGAATTAGATAACCTCAGCAAAAGGTGGCAATTATCTGAAACCCAGGACAGCAATTCCTGGCTCAATTAAAAGGTAAGTGACTCATAAGTAAATTAAATATGGCATAATTTTTTAAAAAAACTTTTCAAGTAGGTGAAAAGAAGTTGAGGGCAGCAGAATTCACGGGCCCTTTGGAGGCTGGCAGCACACTTAGAAATCTCATGCAAAGCCCACAAAGCAAAGGCTTTGAGGATAGTAAAAAGCTTTTTTCAAGCTAATGAGCCTTTCTCATAGGAAGTGGGCACAGAAGATTCCACTCACTTAATAGGCACCCATGTGAAAGAGCAGCATAACCTGCAAGGAGCTGTGGCAGGGACGTGGGGCAGGAGGCAGGTGGCTGCCTGCTCTGAGGAAGGGGTCGGGAAGCAGCGCAGCCCTGAGGCAGTATGGGGCACTTACTTTGGAAGGGTCATAGTAATGCAGGAAAGCCGGGTCCTTCCTCAGAACAAAGCGACGGACCTTCCAGTTTTTCCTCTTGTGCCCCTACGGGAAAGAAAGGACTCAGGGCTCACTGGTGACAGCTGTGCTCTCCCTTCCCATTTCCAACCTTCTGTCTTATGGCAAGGCAAAACCTCCAAGCCAGCCTGCTCCAATGGGACTACATTCTAACAACAGTCGGCAAGAAACCCAAGCATTGCGATGGTGTGATCCTTGCCCAGTGACCTCCTAGCAGAAACTCCGGGCACATTTAGTTGATAGATCTAAGAGAGTTAACCCTGAAAAAAGGGGGCACATTATCTTGATACTCAGGACATAAAGGACTAAGAGAGAGAGGGTGGGGCTGTAGTTCAGTGGGAGAGTGCTTGCAAGCATAAGACCTAAATTCAATCTCCAGCTCTGTACAGAAAACGGAAGATGAAGAGGAGGAGGAGGAGGAGGAATCAAACAGGTGTCAACAGGATCTCATTCACAGGACAACCTGAATCCAAGAGCGCCATGGTGGCTTGAATGAGAAATGTCTCTGTAATTTGATTCTCTGAGGGAAAAGCCTGATGAGCTGTGGACAAACACCCCTTCCAGACCAAGTGGTATTACCCAGGACAACCTTGCAAGGAAAGATGAGAGCTGGGAAAGTCCTATGCCCTTCCCCACCTATCCATTGGCCTTGGATGTGAGAAGAGGAGAGGCTAAAAGTATTTAAACTGGGGGCTCCAGTAAGCCGGCACCATTGGCCATTTGGATCTGACCACCGGGAAGTCCCAAGATCCAAGCCTCGTGGATTTACTAATGTAACTTGCGGAGGGGAGGGTGGGCGCCCATGTTCTGTAAGTAACCTCCTACCCACTGCTCTGTTAGGAAGCCCAAGTAAACTAGCTAGAATTTGCCTGTGAGTTGAGAAATTTGTGTATTTGTTGCAGGACCTGGGGAGGGAGGGATTAAGCTTAGTCTGCTTCTCCCAAGAGAAATTTAAATAACAGTCTCTCATAGGCTCATGTATTTAAACACTTGGTCCCCAGCTGGTGTCACTGTTGGGGGGGGAGGGGAGGAGGTGGCCTTGCTGGAGAAAGTGTGTCACTGAGGGTGGGCTTTGAGAGTTCATAGCCTTGTCACACTTCCAGTTTGTCCTCTTGCTTCCTGTTTGTTGTTGGTGATATTAGCTCTCAGCTTCCTGTTCCAGCCACCGTGCCTTCCCGCCATGATAGATACTCATCCCTCTGGAATCATACGCCCAAATAAACTCTTCCTTCTATAAGTTGCCTTGGTCATGGTGTTTTATCACAACAGAAAAGTAACTAACATGCCAATATTTTGAAGATCAACTTAGTCCAACTCTATAGTTACTTATATATTTGTGCATTTAATGTGTGCCTACATACAGAGTAAAATGGCTACAAATTTCTACACCAGAAAAATAAATGATCAATCACAGTATTACAATATGATATAGTATAAAATCTAAATGCGTAAGACATTAATTTATGTATGTATGAATGAGAGAGAGAGAGACTGACAGACTGACTTTCTCTGGCTTTACATCCTAAATCACAAATTTTCCTTAGCTTCTAGTCTGTAATACCCTAGAATCTCTCTCATTCCCTTTCCAGCTCCTGAAGGGGCCTCATTTCTTCCCTCAGTCAGGCCCAGCAGCAGCAAGCCCCTTGAGGTTGACTTGTTGAACAGATGGTGCCACGGACCGTCCCTCCTGGAGACCGGACACCAAGGGAGAGCAGGGGTGAAGGCTTAGGAGAATTAGGATTCGGCGAATGACAGACAGACATGACTTATGTCGGAGGAGTTATTGCCCTGTTCAGTGTTAGCTGGGATGGAGTGGCTTTCCTTTCCCCCAGGTTCTTCCCCAGAGTCCCGGTCCTCTCCCGCTGTTTGGGAATCCGGAGGCTCTGGTAAATCAGAACTGGCAGGGCAGTAACTCCTCCGACTCAGACAATGAGAGTGAATCTAATTTGGCTACCCAAAAATATACAATCCTTAATTTAAAATTTGTTAAACGCCTGAGAAAGGCTGTTCATAATTATGGGCCCATCGCCCCCTTTACTGTTACTCTCTTAGAAAGCTATACTGAAAAGTGGCTCACGCCCAGTGACTGGCACAGACTGACTCGCGCTGTGCTTTCTAGTGGTGATTTTGTTTTATGAAGAACTGAATTTGTTGAAAATTGCGCTGAGTTTGCCCGCCGTAATGCTCAAAAGGCTGCCTCTAAATATGGACTAAACAAAAGCTTTTGGGGGAACATCCTTATGATTCTAATGAGATCCAAGCTCAGTTTCCCCCCGGACTTTTAACACAGATACAAAGTGCAGGATTAAATGCCTGGAGGCGCCCGCCTACTAAAGGCCCAGTCACCACTTCTTTAGCAAATATCAGACAAGGGGCTTAAGAATCTTATAGTGACCCTGAGAAATGCAACTAGAAAGATTAATAGGAAATAGTCACAATAAATTTAACTCTTCAAACAAAGAATCGCAGTCTGGTAATTCCCACTAGGTACTTCAAAAAAATATAAACAATATTTCATATGAAGCATATCTTAGAAGTTGTTTTGATTCAAGGCCATGAGAAACTTTAAAAATGTGTTTAATAGTGCCAGTCCAGTTTCTAAAAAACCAGTACTGTTGTGCCCATCTGGCTATGACAAGATATACTGAGAAACCGCAAGACGTGCTGAAAAAGACAAAACAAGTATAATGATTAAATGTGTATCTTTTCTTTGTCAAAGCTTGTAAACTTGCCAATTTTCTCCTCTAACTGTATAAAATCTTAGTGAAAACTTTAGTAAATTGCAGCAGATTCAAACCTCCTCATAAGTCATGTCTGTCTGTCATTCGCCGAATCCTAATTCTCCTAAGCCTTCACCCCTGCTCTCCCTCGGTGTCCGGTCTCCAGGAGGGACGGTCCGTAGCAGGTGGCGCTCGGAACAGGGACTTGAAGGACAGGTAATTCAGAATTCTTTTTATTCAGAATTTAGGATCGGATCTCGCCAGGGAGCTGCAGTCCCACCGGTAAAGAGTGACCGGTTAAGAGTGAGTAATCTCAGTAACCATGGGGCAGCATATGACTAAGAATGATAAAATGTTCTTACAAATGATTAAGCGCATGTTGGCCACAATTTACAGACAGGAAAATACTAACACTCTCTGCCAGGACTTAATTAGGCCACTGCGTAAAACAGGAACCATACAAGATTACATTAAAGCATGTATGGATGCCTCACCAGCAGTAGTCCAGGGAATGGCCTACGCTGCAGCCATGAAAGGAGAAAAATTCAGCGCCTAGACTTATAAGAAACAAAAGGGGAAGATAAAGAGTCCCCCAGGGCTTTGCCCCCGATGCAAAAAAGGAAGGCATTGGAAAAATGAATGTAAGTCTAAGTTCCCTAAGGATGGGACCCCTCTAAGTAAAGAGGAAGAAAATGAGGAGACAAAAAACTAGATGAGGGGCCTTCTCTTGGCCCCAATCAAATAGGAGAAACACAGAAAACAAAGAGATTAAGTCTTTACTTAATCCTTCAGCTCCAGAATTTACTATTCATGAGCTCTCTAGAGCAACACCAGGGAGTGCAGGAGTAGATCTAGCCAGTGCTCAAGATGTAATTCTCTCCAAGTGGGAGGGAATTTCTTTAATCCCTACTCATGTAAAAGGGGAATTATTGCCTCAAACAGTAGGGCTTATAATTGGTAGAAGTTCCAATTATCAAAAGAATTTTGAAGTTATTCCGGGGATTGTAGACTCAGATACTCAAAATGATATAAAAATAATGGTCAAACCTTTGTCAGAAACCATTCAGATACATAAAGGACAAAGAATAGCTCAATTGATATTATTACCCTATATAAATCTTCCCAATCAGGTCATGAAACCAGATAGAGGAGAAGGCCAATTCGGATCTTCAGATTCAGTGGCCTCTAACTCAAGAAAAGATTCAGGCTCTAGAACATCTAGTACAAGAACAACTAGAGAAGGGACATATTGAAGAATCCAACAGCCCTTGGAATACTCCAGTATTTGTTGTAAAGAAAAAATCAGGAAAATGGAGACTGCTGCAGGACCTTAGAGTAGTTAATGCCGTCATGGAAGATATGGGAGCACTACAGCCTGGACTGCCTGCCCCTGTAGCAGTACCGGAGGGATGGAATTTAATTATCATAGATCTACAAGATTGCTTTTTCACCATACAACTTAATCCTTTAGATTGTTCACATTTTGCATTTAGTGTTCCTTCTCCTAATTTTCAGAGACCTTTTAGGAGATATTAATAGAAAACACTTCTTCAGGGGATGAAAAATAGCCCTACTCTTTGTTAGAAGTTTGTTATTTTCAGCAAAAGCCGCCACAGGATTCCTGAAAGTGCGATCGGTATCACTGTATTGCTTACCATGGGACAAACATTTAGTAAACGCGATCCTTTCGTGTCTGGCCTGTATCAGGCTCTTAAACACACAGAACCAATGTTAAAATAAACATCTTGCAGCAGATTCAAACCTCCTCATAAGTCATGTCTGTCTGTCATTCGCCGAATCCTAATTCTCCTAAGCCTTCACCCCTGCTCTCCCTCGGTGTCCGGTCTCCAGGAGGGACGGTCCGTGGCAAGATGGTAAGCAATCTAAGCAAATGGAGATCCTGATAGGCAAAAAGCAGCAGACAACTGTGAAACCAGCAATTATGTAGAATACTCTTTATATGACAATTATTTGTATGTTTTTCCAGAATGACTCTTGTGTCTGGTACATGTGTGTAAGAGTAAGCATGTATGGGTATTTGACTTGCTTCCTGTGCTCATAAGGGATCTGTGAATTCCACAGATAAAGAATGTACTCTAGCATCCTCAGCCCCTGCCTCCCTCTGGGCTCATTCCTGCATCCTCAGAGCGTGGCAGCTGTCCATCTCCTAATGCTCAAAGGCAGCCATACCTGCTTGCACAGATAGCCTTGTTTGACTACTGTGCCACTTAACTCCATGGTACTGAGACTAAGTTGCTCTTTGGGGCTTATCTTCTTCTTATAGCTTTCAGCCTAGTGGGAAGGGAGATAGAAGACATGTTACCAAAGAGATCCAGACCCAGGCTATGGAGGCTGTAAGGAGAAAGAGAATTCCTCAAACACAGAAACCCGCAGATGGCGCTGTCCCCCACACTCTCCCCATGGCAGCAGACACCAAGTTCTTGCTCCTGCCACTTCCTCCCCTCTGCCCCAGTGACAAGAGGAGCCAGTTTCCTGACTTAGAAAAGTATACAGGGCCGTGGAGTCATCCAGAAACTGCTCGGCCAGATCTCCAGAGCGAATAGCTCCCATGCTCCAGACTCCTACCGGCCTGAGGAAGTTCTCCTCCATGAGCACAGAGGCCAGGGTCACCGCCTCCAGAGGCTGGCTGCAAAGCTGCTGGAGATGAGCCAGTCTACCAGGGAGGAGCCTGTGACAGGACAAGGGTAAGCACCTTTCAGACCACACGTTACAACCTAGGCTTCTCGGGGAGCTCGGTCAATTAATTCGCTGCCCTTTTTTCCTGGGAAGCCTCAGGTTCTATCTAAAAGCAGCCTAAAGGCCACACTGCCGTACAGGGCTGTGGCCCTATCTACTGTGGCCCTCGCAGGCCACCTCATTACTTCACAGAAAACTCTGTCCTCAATACTAGCTGGTTAAGCACTTGGCTGAGCCCCAGCCACCACGTCCCAGTTCTCCACAGCCAAGCCCAGCTCTGGGTCAGGCAGGCTCACCCAGAAAGGTCTTGTTAGAGCTCACTCTCAGCCCGGGGACTGGAACCCCAATAGGCTACCTGAGCGCCTAACGTCGGGGAGCCCCAGTCCCAAGAATCCAGACTGTCAGATGCAAAAAGCATGAGGTTTATTTCACTTGCGCAAGTGGGTGACAGCCTCAGGAAGCTAAGCACACCCTGACCTCGGCCGGGCCAGGCTTTTATAGTAGAAACTCACAGTATTATTATTCATTACTTGTTACATTTGGATTGGCTTTTGGCCTACAGACCAGGGTCACAGAGAAGACAATTTTACATAGTCCAACCTTTTCTCAGAAATGCCACACACATTATTTTGTAGTTCACAAGATGTTGACTTAACTGAATGCTTAACCCACCATCCTATAGATGGGATATTAGGGGCTCTTCTTGTGGAATGTTTAACCCACAATTTTATAGACAGGGTATTAGGGACTCTTCTTGTAAATAACACAGACGTTATCTCACATACCATGAGATGTTGACATGACCTTTGTGGTCTCTGGGATTTTCCACATAGCCTTGTGACTTCTGGTTACTTTTCTAATTACGGGGGCGGGTGTTAGTAGAGAGGCTAAGCTTGTAGCTTACAGAGTGTCTCACAGTCTTTTTGTAGGTGCTTTCCTGCTCCATGTTGGGGCACAGCTGGATTCCACTGCTGCTGTCGTGCATTTTGTCCACAATGCGACTATGTGGAGGGAAGGCAAAGAAAAGACCCTGGTCACACTGTCAGCCTCAGGGAGGTTCCAAGAATCATGCTCAGGATATGAAGCAAGGGATATAAAACACTGTGACATACACACCACAGACAGAGGGGCTTTCGGTCATGCATGAGAGCTGGAAAGGCAGGACTTTTAGATCTGTCATCTCAATGTTCTAATATTTCCACACTGGAAAAGTATTACAGTTGTCATAACACTAAACAATTGTGGCTATTTAAAATTCCTCCCTATGATCTGCTGCATTCTGTCTAAATGCCTCCATTTCCTTCTCCACATTACCCCTTTCTGAATCGACCTTATCTGCTGCTCCTCCTTGCACGCAGCATGGCGTAGCAGTTCCCTAGACCCACAAAAAGTGCACAGACTAGACTTCAGAGGCTGCTGTGGAGTTGTATGAGTCAAGGAATAGACTCACTACACCACACCGAGGACGGACATAAGTCTGGCTGCCTGAGTGGTTAAGGGTCTGTTCCATGACAGGAATAGCTTTACTGTGTCTGTGGTACTGGGTCGCCTCTACCACTGACTGGTCTTTCTTCTATCGATGTGACAACTGCTGCCACCAATGGAAGATCTCTTCTGTATATGTGTGCTCTTGGGGTGCAAGGGCCCTATGATGGCAGCTTGCTTCCTACTATTTGCACAAAGCATGGCATGCAGCAGACACTCAATAACTATCTTTTCTTTTTTTCTTTTTGAAATTGACACATAATAGCTGTACATATTTATGGTATACTCAGTAATGATTTCTTGGATGGCTAAAATGAAGAATCCCACCAAACAATAACTGCTGCCTGCCACTGGGCTGCAAACAAGACCAATGACTTAGACAATGGAGCTGTGACACAGCCCTGAGCATCAGCCTAAAATGGAATCTTGGTCTCTACTCCATTTACTGAGGGACACCGATGCAGCAGAGTCTGTGTAAATAAGGTCATTCCCAGGCAGAAAAAATAGCATATCCAGGACAGGGAAAGCTGACAGCCATGAAGCGTAGTCGTGAAAGCAGCCTGGCCCGTGTAGCACCACAGGGTCCTCCTCCCCAGTGCACACGGACAGGAGAGGCTGTGGGAGGCCAGCAGAGGCAGGGGCTGGAAGAGCATCATTGCAGGCTGATGTGGGGAGGCAGCTTGAAGGAGTTTTTCAGGATGTGGAGCTGCTGGACCTTCCCTGGCTGCCCTGCATGGATAGCCCCTGTTATCTCAAAGGCCCAGGCATCCCTCTCCTCTCGAGAACAGGCCTCCAGGAAGTACTCGGTGGAAGTTCGGGTCTTCAGCTTAATGAGGAGCTGTGAGAAGAGACAACCAGAAAGACCAGCACTCAGTGGCAGCGGGGGCAAGGGGATGCCGGCAGCGGAAATAACTGGGCCAGAGAGGATCCAGGAGACCGTGTGTCCAGGGACTGCCCGGTGCCTTTGCCCCATTGGGGGGCAGTTCAGATTGACTTGAACACATCCAGGACAGGAAGTTCATGGCCTTTCCCTTCTGGACAGATAGCAATGGGGTGCTTCCCAGTACTATAGCCCTAATTCCTCCTTTCAGAACCAGTTTCAACCAGTTTTACCTATCACAGGCCCTAGGCTGAAGAAGGAAATTGCAGGCTCTGCAGTCAGACAGAGCTGGACATGACCCCCAGCTCTGCCATGTGACTGGGAGTTTCAGGCCGTGTTAGGAACCTCTCCGGGTCACTGTTTCCCTACCTGACCTGACAGTAAGACACCGCACCTCTCCCAAAGGAACCGCTAGCAACGCTTCCTCCACTCTCGTTCCCTGGTTTAAGCATCTCCAAGTCTTTCACCTATTCTTTGTGTGATACGGCTTAAACTCCTTCCCAGCTGGTCCGCCCTCTGCCGACACGCTCAGCACTTGGTCAGCATTCTCAGAGAACATCGCCCATGACGGAACGTCTTGCTCTAGGAGTAGCTGAGAGGCAGTGCTGCTAGCCTAGAATTCACTATGTAGACCAGGCTGGCCTCCACCTCATAGAGATCCACCTGTCCCTGCCTCCAGAGTGCTGGGATTAAAGGCATGTGCCACCACACCCAGCCCCACTTTGCTATCCTTTAAATGAGCATTTGGAGGCTTTCTTGGACCAACTGTAGGATTTTGCATCTTTTAAAAGAGATTTCATTTTTATTTATGTGTATGTGTTGGTGTGTCAGTGTGTATGTGCACAAAAGTGTCTGCAGTGCCCAGAAGAGGACATCAGATCCCCTGGGCCTGGAGTTATAGGCAGTTGTGAGCCACCTGATGTGGGTGCTGGGAACTGGACTCAGGTCCTCTGAAAGAGCAGCAAGAGCTCTTAACCACTGCCAGTCCCCGGGATTTTTCAGCTTAATCCTATTATCTGTCATGAGAAGAGATCAGGTCTACTACTTCTGCAGCATTCCTCTTCAGCAGTGCAGCTCAGATCAAGAACCTCCCTCAGACTTGTTCACTTTGATTGTGGTTTCCAACATAATCACCACCAGCTGTTTTGCTTGCACACTTAACATCCTTCATTTAAATTAATAGCAAAAAATGGGGAATTTTTTCCCCATGACTAGCTCACTGCCCCAAGGGATACCATGTTTCCCAAGTAAGCATCCAGTCACCAGCAGCACGGAAAACTGATCTTGAACCCGTTGCTGTCCATCTTCAATTCACCGTTTTAATGAAAAGAGTTTCAGGAGAGACTAGAAATTCCAAGTAAAATCCAAATATACTCTTTATAGATTTACTAATATATGAATATTACACACATGAACAGACAGACAGACAGACACACACACACACATACACTTTACAATTTATTTCTAGTGGACAATCTTTTTAAACCCAAGTATTCTTAAGCTAGGTTTGGTGGCATGACACAGCCTTCAATCTCAGCACTCAGAAGGCTGGAGCAGGAGGATTGAGAGTTTGAAGCCAGCCTGGACTTCACAGCAAGACCTTTTCTCAAGATAAATACAAATAAACACAAAAATCCTATAAAATACTCACACAGTGACAATTTCGTGTAGCATCAACACAAAGTTCACAACTCCAGCAGAGTTAGCCTTTCTTCCTTTAGAAACTGAGACTAAAGTTTTCTAACCTCTACAGTACCTATGCTTCCCACTGCTTCCCAGTGGCTATTAAGGGGCCCCAGGTAAAAAATGGAACCTATGAGTTCAGGGACTTCAGGGTCTTAGGAATCACAGGAAACCAGGGTTTCATCTTTGGAAGCATCTCACATATCTATCAATCTTTCTGTTCAACATTTATTCAACAATCACAGGGCATCTCTGTATGCCCAGATGTTGTGCTCAGTCTTAAGATGTTAAAGGGAAGATGTGGAGTCATCACCCACACTCAGCACCCTCCAGTGGTCCTGCTGCCACCTCAGCAGAAAGCTCCCTCTGTCCGACTTCTCACTGTGGGTAAGTGGCATCTCCAGGTTTGCCCTGGAAATAACAGAATGGCATTTTGTTTGAGCAGCATCCACGCGACAAGGACACATTATAGATGAACAGAAATTACTCTTAATAACCTTTAAAACAGGGTGTAAATTCAGTCTAAAAATTCTTGTAATCTTTCTCATTCTCTGCTTTGAGACACATAAGAGCAAATACAGAAATGTGGCCCAGAGACATAGTTCAGTGGGTAAAGGCACTGGCTTCAAATCTGACAACTTGAGTTCGATCTTTGGAAACCACATAGTACGAGAGAACCAACTCCTGTAAGTTGTCCTCTGACCTCCACATACGTACATATATACACACATATGCACATGTATGCATGCACACAACAAAGTAAATAAAATGTAAAAGATACAGAAATGTATACATCAATATAACTCAATTACATATATAGTAAAATATATAGTATAATATACATGAAATATGACCAAGATCCCTCACCTCGTGCCATAATTAGCTTCAGCTGTCAACCTGACGAAAACCTAGAATCACCTAGGAAAGGGGAACCTCACCTGAAAAATTACCTCAATTTGGTCATGCCTGTGAGGCATTTTCTTGATTGCTAATTGATGTAGAAAGGCCCAGCCCACTGGGGGCAGTATCATCTCTAGACCAGGGAGCCTGGGCTGTATAAGAAAGCCAGATGAGCAAGCCAGAAAGAGAAACCCCTAAACAGCATTAGCGTGTGGTTTCTGCTTCCAGTTCCTGCCTTGAATTCTGCCTTGGCTTCCTTCCATGATGGGCTGTAACTTGTAAGGTGGAATAAACGCTTTCCTTTCCAAGCTGCTTTTGGTCATGGTGTTTTATCACAGCTGTTTCTTTCTTCTTACTTTCTTTCTCTTTCTCTTTCTCTCTCTCTCTTTCTTTCTTTCTTTCTCTCTTTCGTTTTGTTTCTTGAGACAGGCTCTATAGCCTAGGCTTGACGAGAACTTACTATGTAGCCCAGGCTGACCTTGAACTTGCAGCCATCCCCCTGCCTCAGCCTTCTAAGGATTATAGATGTGAGCCACTATGCCTATCATCTAAAAGACTTTTTAACTGTCCATTCTCACTCAGAACTTCCCATGGCTCCCCATTACCTCCAACTGAGCCCAGATAATCTCCCATCACTCCTTCAGTGAACACACTGGTGTCTTTACCTCCAGGATCCCTCCCCATCTACCCATGCAAAGCTCTCAGCTTAGTTTTACTTGACATCCTACCTGCCCAAATGCCTATTTCTCTCCTGTTTCCATCTTTGCCCAAATCTCTGTTCTTGAAGCCTGACCTAGACTTCAAGACAAATGAAGACTCTTAACTGCTGAGTCATCTCTCCAGTCCCATAATTTCTAATTTTTATAGATGAAGAAGCCAAAGCTTCCTCAAGAAGGAAAGTAATTTTCCTGGAGACTTAAATCCAAATCCTATTTTCCTATCTACTTTTTCAGGTGCCAGTCCAGCGAACAGTCATGCGGGAAATGACCTTCCCAGAGTCTCCTGAACTCCTAGTGCCCAATGACCACAAGACCTACAGCATGAAACCCCGGCCTGACCACGCATGAAACTCTGGAAACTGGGCCCAGCCATACATGGTGTCATTGGTACAACCCATGTGTCCCTGGGAATCCTTTCTCACCAACTCACTCCAAGTTCAGAGACAAGGCCAAGCCAGCCTGATCTCTGGGCTCCCATTGGAGAAGGCCTGATTGTCCCACACTTGGCTCCTGGCTCAGCTTCTGTCCTTGATCAAACACTCCTCATTCTGGATGACTCTGATCTTTGGACAGAAGTCAACCTGTGAGTCTTCCTGAACATTTGAGTAAATTGTAACCACTTCCTTATCCTTGTTCTGGCTTGACCTTGGAGGTGAGTCTGTGTGTTGTCTATGTTGGCCATAAACTGCCTCCTCTTGCACAATAAGGAACTGGGCAGATGTGCTGCAACCTGTCCTAGAATAAACCAGTCACTAGATCAACCCAAGTCTGAGGTCACCCATCCAGGGCATATACAGTGCAGTAATCGGGGGTGCCTGAGAGAGGTCCTTGTGAAGACAGGATAAGTGTAATCACCTAGGTGTCAGAAATGCTGGGTGAGCACGGTGCCACAAACCCTGATGGTGCCAGGCCTGATCCCCCTCTACCCTTGACTCTCAGTACCAGGAGAGCCCTCCTTGCCTCCTGTAAGAAGCTGGGAGCCAAGTGAGAAGGCTTGATAAGCAAAGCTGCCCATTTTCTACCCTCTACCAATACCACCTTATCTTATATTGATAAGAAAAAAGGGACCTATGCTTTCACACAGTCATTATCAGCCTGGGAACATCCTGGGGCTTCCTGGGTTGCTTCAGGCTCCTTCCTGTACCCTGTTGGCAGAAGGGGTGGGGAAGAAGGCGGGGATGAGGGGATCCCCTGAGAGGGCGGGGTTGAATGTGCTCCCCAAGACGAATGTGGGTCTGTAGAATCCCAACACGTGGAGGCACACCAACAAAGGCACACAGACTCACAGAAAAGCACACACACAGCCCGGGCGGGAGGGAATCTTGGAGCAGGGCTGTGTGGACCTGGTTGGTAGGCCATTTGAAGAAAAGACTGAAGCTTGTTTCTAAGGAGGGTTCTTGAAATGAAAAATTGAAACCAGACTTAGAGACACATACCTGTAATCCCAACACTCCAGAGCTGAAGACGGAGGATTTAGAGTTCAAGGTCATCATCAGCCACATAATAAATTGAAGCCATCCTGGGTTATATGAGATCCGGTTTCAAAAATGAATCTTTAAAAAAAATTAGAAGCTGGGTGTGATGGTACATGCCTTTAGTCCCAGCACTCGGAGTCAAGGTTAGGATCTCTGTGAGACCTAGGCCAACCTGGTCTACATATCAAGTTTCAGGCCAGTGGGGGCTATGGTGAGCCCCTATCTCTAAACTTGGGCTAGAGAGATGGCTCAGCGATTAAGACCAAGTACTGCTCTTCCAGGGGACCTGAGTTTGAGTACCAGAACCCACATCAGGTAGCAAAAAAACACCTGTAATTCAGTTCCAGGGGATCTGACACCTCTGTAGGTTCCAGTACTAATGGACACACACACACACACACACACACACACACACACACACATTATATTAAAAATAAAATAAACAAAATTTAGAAATGCAGAATTGAGGGCTTTTGTTTTTGTCCTAATCTACCACTTTCTCTCTAGCTTATTATTAGGAGTAAGGGGACACTTTCTGGAATACTCCTGAAACAGAATGGGAGTTCTGCTAATAAGCACACAGGACAAGAGTTGTTATGATAATGGTAATTCTAACTGTAAGATAGAGGAGAAATGGAGGCAAACTGGCAGGCCTGGACTTTGAAAACCTTCTGAGATGAGAAACTATTTTTAAATATACTATGGTCTTTTGTCCTACTAAAAGAATAACATACAATAACCATACTTTTGGTTTTGAATGAGTGAGTTTATTAAGTACATAGCAAACCAAAGTAAAAGAATAAATAGCAAGAGATAGGTACATAGTTGATAGGAAGCAGAACATCATCAAACCTGGTGCTCAAAACATTGGTCAGAAATTGACTAGGGAAGCTATGTTGAGACAGTCAGCTCGAGTTCCCCATAGAGTGAGTACCGGCCAGAGTAGAGTTCCCTCAGGTGGAGTTTCCACGTGAAAGCACAAATAACAACAGATAGCAATAACACCATCAAATCAGATGCTCACAATATCTAGTAAGAACCAACAGGGGAAGCTGAAGCTGTCAGCTGGAGTTCCAGACTGAGATTTCTCTCTGTGAATGAGTTTCTCAGGGCTGAATTTATGGCTTTTCTTCCCCATTATAGGCATTTTTATAACCTGGGTTATAAGGCTGGCTGCTCTCAAGAATACAATGTTCTGTTATTGGTGGTGGTAGTTTTGGAGGCAGGGTTTCCCTGTAGCCCCAGTTGGCCTGGAACTTGCTGTGTAGACTATGGTGGCCTCTATCTCACAGAGATTAAAGGCCAATACCACCACACCCAGCATACAATGTTTTTATTCTTGGGGCTGTTTGGCTGTTCTCTTTCCTCCCTGGCATAGACTAGTTGGGGGCCAGCCCATCCCAAAGGGCCTTAAAGAACACCTTATGAAAAACAAAATGGGGAAGAGTAATCCTACTTTCAGAACTAGCTTCTCAGTGAGCTCAAACAGCACATGACGATGACCAATATAATGCATACTGCACCTAGCCAGAAACTCTTGTAAAATACAATGAAAATGAATTGTTATAAAAACGAAAGGGAAAGGAACTGACAACTAAAAAGCACATACACTTTTCATGATCAGACTCAAATAAAAAATTACTCTGCTAAAGGAATTTTTTTGCCAGACTAAAGATGCCTTACAGCTAAAGAACAAGAGCTGGGTATGGTGGTCACAGGCCCGGTAATCAGAGCATTTTAGGATAGCAGAAAGTTTAATGCCAGCCTTTGGGGTATACAGTGAGAGTCCCTACCAGGCAAGAGCACAGGTTCTGAGCTACACCTCTCTTGGGGGGATTCTATTCCTATTGGGTAGTTGTGTGAACTTGGGAACTCTCTGAGTCTCACTACCCGGAACACTGGGCTCTACATCACAGCATTAAAATGTGACTAAAAGAGGTGACACAGGAAAAGAGCTGCACAGGACCTGGCTTGCTGGTGGTAAGTGGCCTGTGAGTATTTGCCTGTTTGATAGGGCGCTCCCTCACACTAGGTTAGGAGCCCAGCAGGGGAGGGCCATCAGTCTCAGATCGCTGAGTCCTTGAATTCAAGCCACTGGATCTTTCAGCATCTCCCAAACTGTCACCTTCAAACTTGCCACCAAGGTTCATTTTTCTCAGTGTCAACTTTAAGCCCCAAGGTCAGAAATCCCACCAGAAGGGGATTCTGGGATCTGGGGCTCACAGAATCCCTGGCAGGGCTGTCAGCAGCACAAGCAGCAGTACTGAGTATGGCCCAGGGGCTCCAGAGTATGACCCAGAGGCGTCAGAGTGATACCCAGCCAATGTTTTCTCAATCCAGTTCATGTAGTTTGGCACTCGTGTGTAGACACCAGGCCGGAATGGCCGAGCACAACCAAACCCCCAGCTGGTGACCCCAACCTGGATCCAGGAACTGTTGACGGCACAGACCAGCGGCCCCCCGGAGTCACCCTGAGTAGAGGGAGGAATGCCCAGTTAAGAAGGACTTCTAGGAACACCCTTTGCCAAGGCCACAGAGGCTAGGCAAAGATTCTGGTCCCTCTGGGTCTCCTGGGGTATAGGGTTTAGGGTGGAGTTCAGGGTGGGATGAGCCTAGAGTGCCCTGCGTCGGGAGGAGAAGCTGGAGGCCACGGTCACCTGGCAGGAGTCTTTCTGGCCCTCTACAAAGCCGGCACAAAGCATGTCGGACTGGATGAGGCGCTGCCCAGCCAGGCTGGGCTCCCCAAGATGGTACAGCAGCTCACACACCTCTGAGTCCAAGAGCGGCACAGCTACCTCCTGAAGGGTGCTTGCTAGGACTAGAGCAGACAGATCCTGGCATGAGTCCATCCTGAACCTCGTCCCCACCCAGGAGAACACCCTCCCACCGTGCAGACAGCAGCTTGGACCTCTTTCCATTCCTCTGTCCCGCTTTCCCTCCCATGCCACAAAGCCAGGACACAGTCAGGGAGCAGGGTGAACCCTGTTACCCTCCCCAGATCTCATGACTGCTGAGTTTACTCATCTCAACAATGAGCAGGGTCCTGGACATCCCCAAATCTACCATGGGTGGTCACTTTGGCCAAGGGGAGCCCCACAATTTGGTCAGTACATCCCCGAGGCAGCTCCTTCCCTGAGCAAGAGTGAGACTGGATAAGGATACATTCCCTTACCTCTCTCCTGGATATCCCCCCAGCCTGTTACCCAACAGAGAGTCCCAGGGATGAGGGAGGTTTGGACTTCTGGGAGGCAGACAGGTGTGAACTGGGAGGGCTTCAAGGGGGTGTCCAGTTGCAGCAAGGCGATGTCTCCACTGGACCTGCCCTCCCATGTGTAGCTGGGAAAGACAAGGATGTTCCTCACAGCCACAAAGGTTGAGTGGGGTTCCAGGAGGGAGAGTGTCAGGCCTCCAACTTTCACATAGTAGAAGCTGACATTTAGAGGCCTAGGAGGGGACAGATCCAGACTGTTGAAGCAGCTGCTGGGGAGGAACAAGACAGGAGAATGGCAGCCACTCTCCACCCAGCTCCACTCACCTGAGGAAGCAGTGGGCAGCCGTGAGCACCCAGCTCGGGTGGATGAGGGAACCCCCACATATGTGGCCTTTTGAGGCCATCCACAGGCTGACCTGCCAAGGCCACTGTCCTTCCAGGGCATTTTGGCCACCCACAATCTTCCCAGTATCTCTGGAATGGCCACACACTGCAAAGGGACCTTCTCAGAAGGCGCTTCTCTCTTGGGTCCTGCCTCTCCATCTCCAATACCTCCTTTCATCTCCTGCCCTGGACTGGGGCAGCCAGGGATGGCCCTTACCTGAAGGCAATAGGTCTCCACATGTCCCTAGAAAGCAAGAGGTTTTGCAATGGACCCTGGTTAATGCAAACAATCATAACTGATCAAAGTGTTGAGAATAAGAGACCGAGTGCTCTGCCCTAATGAAACAATGAAACATCTGTATCTACACGGACACAAGGGCATGGAGAGGAAGCATCACGGAAGGACGGTCAGAAAGAATGCAAGTACTTGAAGGTGGAGAAGAGCTGCGAATTGCTGTCTTCTGGATATGACATGGCCATGGCCCTCATGAACTCACAGCAGCTGTGGTTACCTGAGTCAGGCCTACATAAGACCAAGCCAATCAACACTCTAGCATGGATGAGGGGAGCTCACAAGGCTCCACTCCTAGCTGAGAAGCTATCTGTAGATGGAGAATTTTTCTCTGGGGATGTGGCTGTTGGCTCCAATGAGTGACCCATACCCATGTACATTTAGGGGCAGCGCTAAATGGACTGAGTGGGTGCAAAGAAGAGGAAGGTGGGGAAGAGGAGGAGGAAGAGGAGGAGAGGGAGAGGATGATGACGTTGAAAGGGGACATGCTGGTCCTGGGGGAGTCTAGGGGGCTAGGCAGCAAATATAATCAAAATGCACTGCATATGCCGAGCATGGTGGCACACGTGTTTACTCCTAGTACTCAGGAGGCAGAGACAAGAGCAACTGAGAGATCAAGGTCAGCCTGGTCTATATAGTGAGTTCCAGGTCAGCTGGAGCTACAGGTGGAGCTTTTTTGAGACTATCTGAAAAAAGAATGTATAGCATATGAAATTCTCATAGGATTAAAAAAGAATAAAGAAGGCTGGCCATGATGGCTCATGCCTTTAATCCCAGCACTCGAAAGACAGAGGTAGGCAGATCTCTGTGAGAATAATGCCGGCCTGGTCTACATAACAAGTTCCAGACCAGCTGGGGCTACCAGGAGAATCTGTCTCAAAAAGACAAAGAAAGAAGAAAGAGGGGGGGGGGGCTAGGGACAATAGTCCATCCATAAAGGCTTTGCTCAGACCCCATTTGGGAACAACCACCCACTCTCCTTGATTCTGCCTTCCCTCAGAGGGTCAGTAGACACACAAGTCTGGGCCTTCTGCTTCCAGCTCTCTCCTGGTGGTCCAGGAAGAGCGGCTGAGGATCATAGGGAAGCAGGATAGAGAGAGAGCTCAGAGGCGCTCAGCAGGGAAGGAAGCTGGGACAGAGGAACAGTCATTACCTGGCAGCAGCTGCAGCAGGAGAAACGGGACGCACGTTGCGCCTGTCTTCATGGCTCCTCTTCCATACACACTGCAGTGGGGTCAGAGTCCTTGGGCAGCTCTAGGGCAGGGCTGGCATTTCAGTGTCTAGAGGAAACCAAGCTGGAGCCTGATTGCCTAGCAGGGTCCGCCCTAACTCTAAAAATCTGGTTTAGTGGAGTCCAGGGCTCATCAAGGCCTATCAGGAGCCAGAGGTCAGAGGAGCCAGTAAGTCCACCCATGAAGATGGCATGGGGAAGCGTCACCGGCTCGGCAGGATCGGAGTAGACTCCGATTGCTTCCCTCACGTGGCCTGGGAGACCCAGGCCTCTGCTCATCACTACCAGAGGCTCCCAGGCCTCTTCTAATCTCACACCAAGTTGTGTGATGTGTCCACAGAGATAAGATGGGAGTGCCTGACTCAACTCCCACCAGGCTCATGGTCCTCCCTCAGTCAACCCTATTTAAGAAGCAGGAGGTCAGGGGAGTCTTATTGGTCAATACATATGAAAACTTCCACCAGGGCTTACCCCTCCAGACCAGGAAGGGTCCACTCAGAATGCTCGGAGTTTTTCAGGCAGTTTTCTTCTTTTGCTACGGCTCCATCAAACCTTCCGCTTCCCTTCTAGGGACACGAGCAACACTAACCCAGTCTCCAGCATTGCCGAGGACGCGCCCTCGGGGCTCTGAACGCTCTCAAGCCAGCGCTGCAACGAGCAAGTTTTTGCTCCTCAGCTCAAAGCCCTCAAATCTATACTTAGTCATGTGGCGGTTCTGCCAGCAGGAGACGCTAAGGGGGCGCCAGGTTGCTGGGGGAAGAAAAGAATTACTCTATTCTGTCCATTTCAGTCAAGCGTCCAGGGTGTTCCCAGTGGCCTTCCAATGAACTTCAGTGGACTTTCTGTGCGCCTCCAGTGGGGTTCTGACTAGCACCGGTAACTGGAACATCATCTTGGCCCTATGTATTTGCTTTAACAGCTGCATTTCCCTGTCTCAGCAGCTAGCCTCCGGCACCTAATGGGACCATGGAGCCTCCTGGCCCCCAGTTAACAATTTTTCCACTTAAAAGCAAACTTGGGCACCACAACAGGGAGTTGGTATCCTGGACTTATGGACACCTCCTCCATGTTCACCAGCATCATGAACAGCAGCTTCTCAGACCTGAGAATTTCTGCTCCATGAGGTCCCTCCACATCTCTAAACATCAACAGTTCCAAGTTCCCTGTCTTTTCCCTGGCCTTTTGCTGAAGTTAACTTCCTGAAAATTTAAAATCTTTTCACCCTTTCAAGTATCTACTTAACTGCAGACCAAGCTAGTAATTCTTTGCATAAAATTCTCATTTGTGAAACATGATTTCTGTGACCCGATAGACTGCTGGACACACCTGGGTTTGATGCATTTATTAGCAGGACTTCACTTCTGAGCCTTGTGCCCTCATCTGCAAAATGAATGGTCCCTTGCTCAGGAGCCAGCTAAAAAAAGTTCCCTATGCCCAAAACTAGGACAATTTGAGCATTAGGATAGGCAATAATTTCAAGTGATCAAAATATCTCAAATAAACATGAAACCAAGAGTTTATAATGATACTACAGAAAAGACCTGATTGGTCATTTTCATACTTATCTTAAGGAAATAACTCATTATTTTGAAGATAACCAGACAATGAAGAAAGTTTTCCCCTTATGGAAGAATGTGAGCTATCAAATGAATGAGGCATATTACTATGTTGCAATCAAATGAACTCATTGATCTAAACAGTGTTCTTCAACAGCTGCTCTTATGACCATCTGTGTTATCCACATTTCATCACTGTGACAAAATGCTGAGCAGATCAAATCAAAGTAGGAAAGATTTATTTTAGCTCAGGGATTCAGAGGTCTCAGTAAATGGTCAGTTGGCTGCATTGCAATCAGCCTTAGGGAAGCAGAGCACAGCTTCTCACCTATGATGGCCATGATGCAGAAAGAGAAGGGACCAGGGACAGGATATACCTTCAAGGGCAAAGTCAGTGACCTACATCTTCCAACAGAGCCTCACCTCCTAAGTCCTACCACCTCTCAATAACACTATCAAATTATGACTCAATGGATTCAATCATTGATTAGATCAGAGTCCTCATGCTCTAATCATTTCCTAAAAGTCCAACCTCTGAACATTGAGCTGGGCATCAAGCCTTCAACACATGAGTTTTTGAGGGTCACTTCATAGTCAAACATCAAGAGACAACCAACTTGTATGTAACTCCTTTCAAAGACTTTTCCACTGGCTGCTTTTGCAGAGAGCCAGGTTCAATTCCCACCACACACATAGTGGCTAACAACTGTCCCTAATTTCAGTTCCAGGGGATCTGACCTCCTCTTCTGGACCTTCGTGGGCATTACATGACACAGGTGTACTTACATGCATGCATGTAAAAGACTCATACACATAAAATAAAAATAATAAACAAAGACTTTTCTGTAAAGACAAAAATAAAAAACCCTGAGCCTAGTTAAGGAATCTGGACTGACTCCTATCAGGGGCACAATTACACTACACTCAGAGACTGAAGATGAGGAGCCAGTGAGATGTCTCAGTAGATAAAGCAACGCCATGTAATCCTGACGACTAGAGTTTGATACCCTGAACCCACATACATGTGGAAGGAGAGAGAACTGACTCCACAAAGTTGTCCTCTGACCTCCACACATACTTTGTGGGATGGTGGGGGTGGG
The DNA here is from genome assembly GCA_035773235.1 of Eospalax fontanierii. Classification (NCBI taxonomy): domain Eukaryota; kingdom Metazoa; phylum Chordata; class Mammalia; order Rodentia; family Spalacidae; genus Eospalax; species Eospalax fontanierii. The sequence goes on along the minus strand of CM069546.1, from coordinate 30,666,261 downwards.
TAGGTGGCTCTGTGTGAAAGAGAATTTGATGTGCAAACACGAGGACCTGAGTTCAAATCTCTAGCACTCATGTAAAAAGTCACGGATAGGGCTGGGGAGATGGCTCTGTGGATGAAAGCACTTAGTATGAAAGTCTGACAACCTGAGCTTGGATTCCCCAGAATCCGTGTAAAAGCCAGACACGGCACCAAAAGTGTTTGTAGTCACAGCACACCCTACAGGGAAGTGTGAGGCAGACAGGAGAAATCTCCAGAAGCTCAACGACCAACTAGCCTGACACGAAAAAAATCTCTCAAACAAGGGAGAGAGGCAAGGACTGCCTTCCACATGCATACTGTGACACACACACACACACACACACACACACACACACACACACACCTGTAACTACCCATAGAAACACATACATTCATGTCTCCCACACATGTACAGGTGCACGCACCCTTTAAAAAAAGAAGTGATGGGACTCCTGTTTTATGGAAATGTCTGTTCTGTTTATCCATTCTATAAACAAAAATGAAAAAAAATCCAAAAACCCAGAGTAAGGGCCTGGGGATGTAGCTCAGTTGGTACAGTGCTTGCCTGGTATACACGAGGCCCTGGGTTTGATCCCTAGAGCTGAATAAACCAGGTGTGGTGGCACATGCCTGTCACCTCAACACTTGGGAGGTGGAGGCAGGAGGATCAGGAGCCGTTCAAGGTCATTCTCTTCTATATATCAAGTTCAAGGCCAGCCTAAATAAATAAATAAGGTGTGACTTAAAAAGAAAAAACTCAGCATGGAAATAGCCAGGCTCTGACTCACCTAGTTAGAGGGGAGATATGAGTTAATGCCCAAGAAACTGCCAGGTGCTCATTTCGTAACTAGACTCGAGGTAGCAAGGTCAACTCTATGATAATGCCAGCTTCCTCGGGATTGCAAAGGGAGAGAGTATAGCCTGTTCCTTTCCAACAATCAACAGCCCATGTGAGGGCTCACCTTCCCTGCCTTCCTGGGCACACTAACAGCTGTGCAAACCAGGTCTCCCACGTTGCAATTCCTCCCAGTTAAGTCCTTTTGACTTTTGCAGTTTATGGAGTTTGGACTGACTGATAAGCAATCAATCCCATAGGAAAGACACTAGTGGAGGGCTGGCCATGAGCTGAGCAAGAGCCTATGTTCAGGTCACAGGGAATGGGATTTTTCAGCATGGAAAAGATTGGAATGGCACTGAGCCAAAAATTATGAACATATAGGCCAAATTTTATTAGAACTTTGGCTGACACTGAGAGACAGATAGACAGAGACAGAGAGACAGAGACAGAAAGAAGACTGCTTTCAACAGAGATGGGCAGGATTTTATTGATCCGCTGGGGTGGGAGGTGGTAAAGTTTGGTGATTTTCCATTGGCCATGGGCACAGTGTCAAAAGATGTTTTCCTTCTTGTGCAACTGGGCGACTGTCAGCTCATCCTGGGAACTGCCGAGTTCCTCTTGCTGTCGGTTCCATTGTCCTGCACAAACATCCTGGCTCTGTGGTTTGTTCTGGGCCTGATGACAGGTAAGAAGCAGCAGCTGAAGGAACTGAGCACAAGGGCGGGGTAGAAGAAACACATGCTAGCTCCAACAGGCATCAGGCCAGGTTCACAGGGTGTCCCAGCCTTGGACAGAGCGTTCCCCCAGTGATCCACTGGTCCACATATGGCGTTGAGGCTCATCTGACACAAAGGGCACAGACACAACATGAAGACAGAAATGTCAAGCTTTTTCTTCTGCTCCAGTCAACCATCAGACCTTTGAAAGCCTAAGTGAAGTCAGTGCTTCCCACAAAAGTGACCTTCAAGTCACTGAGAAGCAGCAACCGAGGCAACCAGTACCACAATCCACAGGTCACAGGTGCTCTCCATGGCAAAGCTGCCGGAAAGTTAATAACATATTTACCAAATGTAATTTTCAAAAATCTGTGACTTTTTTGAAGTAAGGTTTTTTTTTTCCTTTGTCTTTTTGTTTGAGACAGGGTCTCATGTAGCCGAGGCTGATCTCAGATTTATCATATAGCTAAGGCTGATCTTGAACTTCCAATGCTCCTGTCTCCATCGCCTTAGTGCTGGGATTACAGGTATGCATTACCACATCTGGCTCATATGGGGACCAGACGTTAACCAAACAGTGGTGCTGAACTGAAAGAAAGATGGCTTCATAGACAGAACATGAAATGTACCTGCATCCTCATGTTTTGAAGCCCTGTCCCCAGCTCCTGGTGCTATTTTAAAGTGACTGTGTGTGTGTGTGTGTGTGTGTGTGTGTGTGTGTGTCTTCCCATCATGTGCATCCAGGGGATCTAATCAGGTTGTCAGGCTTGGTAGCAGGTATCATAACATGATGGCTATAGAATCTGTAGGGCTTAACTAGGGGAGGGTCCTTGGAGGTATACTATCCGAGGAGCCTCAGCCACATGCTTCCACTGCTACGAACTCTGCTGTGTCTTCTCCACTGTGATGGATGGAAACCCTCTGAAACTGTGAACCAAATAAGTCCTTCCTCCCTGAAGATAGTTTGTCACAGCAATGAGAATAGTAACTGATACAGATGGATTTCCCAGTTCTCATAGGACTGATCTCTGGACCAACTCAACCCCAAGTACCACTGGATAATCTGTGGATGAGGTGGATCTCAAGAGAAAATAGATTTCTGCTAATAGAGAATGTGGGGCTCAAGTGACTAATGAGAAAAACAAAAGATATGCCGATATGATCTGCCCAACCAACAAAATGGGCATAGTTATTACCATTAACCACTGCTTACTAATATTTATGGCTATGCAAGAACTTTTGTGGGGGGAGAGTACCAACTATACCAAAACAAAAAAGATAAAGATTGAGTCCCTAATAAACTCAGAATATTTCTTAAGAAAGGTAAGGCCAGTGAGATGGCTCAGCAGGTAAAGGCGCTTGCTTGCCGGCACCCAAGCCCAATAACCTGAGTTTGATAACCAGGATCCACATGGTGGAAGGAGAGAACTGACTCCCACAAGTTGTTCTCTGACCTTCACTTGCCATGACTCATACCCCAGCCCCATTCACACAAAAATTAGATTGAAAGGAAGAAAGAAAGAAAGAAAGAAAGAAAGAAAGAAAGAAAGAAAGAAAGAGAAAGAAAGAAAGAAAGTGAGGTAAACAGTAACATAACAGTAAGCAGTAAACAGAGGAGCAAGCAGAATACAGACATAAGAGAGTGGTGTGCATGTCCTAAGTCCCAGCACTGGAGAGGAAGAGGCAGGATGATGTCTGTGAGTTTGAGGGTAGCCTGATCTACATAGTGAGTTCTGGGCTAGCCAGGGCTACATAGTGAGACCCCCCCCATCTCAAAGACAAACAAACAAACAAAAAAACTCTAATTTAGAATGTGTTGTTAAAATAGTAATAAATGTTCTAGAAGAAAGAGAAAGCAAGGGGGAAGCGAGGCAGAAGACTGGGGAGCTGTGCTGTCATAAACATGATGGTGACATGATGACTTTGATCCCAGATCTGTAGGAAGTGAGGAAATAGACTTCAGGTCACCTGAGGGAGGAGGAGCCTGCAAGTGCAAAGGCCCTGAGGCAAAAGCATGCCTGTTGTGTTCCAGAGATTAGCTAGGAAGCCAGAGGGCTGGAGGGCAGAGACGTGAGGGAGACTCAAAGATGACGTCATTTCCTGAGTTACATAAGGAGCCACCAAGAGTTTGAGAAGGGAGATGATGTCATTGTTCTCAAAGAGAGATTAATGTTCTTTGTTCTTTTTTGTTTGTTTGTTTGTTTTGGGTTTTGTTTTTTTTTTTTTTTTCCTTCTTGAGACAGGATTTTCCTGTAATCACAGCTGTCTTAGAACTCCCTATGGAAAGCAGGCTAGCCTGGATCTCAGAGATCCACCTGCCTCTGCCTCCCAAGTGCAAGAATTGAAGTTGTGCCCCACAATGCGCAGCCTTTGATTCCTTTTTCTGAGTGGAATTCCGAGTGGTGACTCTGTTTACTTTTCTCATGGGCTGCATCTTGAGAGCAGAATTGCTGAAGACGTGTTAAACTTTTCAGGAAATGAAGCCCAAGGTGTTTTTCACTCTCACTGAATCTGACACTTCGATGTCAGCGTGAGGAGGAGGGATCTATTTTTTTGGTGGTTTCCGAGGGCTTGGTCCATGTTTACGTGGCTTCCTGGGCAGGGCATGGTATCAGTGGACGTGAATGGTGGGAAGAACCCAGTTCACTTCGGACTGACCAGGAAGCAAAGAAAAAGGAATGCTGGTACTTCTGCCTTTCCCCTTTCATTCCAGCGGGGAGCGCCAGGCCTGGGCCATGACGTTCACATTCATGGCTTGTCTTTCCCACCTTAGTTAATTTTCTCTAGAAACTATCTCCTATGGGACTCTAAATTCAGTCAAGTTGGCCATGCAGATCAGTCCACACATCAGCAATGTGACAATTCCAGTTCACATTTGCATCCACACTTGCTGCTGTTGGGCCAAGCTCTTCATGTGAGCATTTGCAAGGATGGACTCTTACTTTGGCTGCGATGAGAAATGTGCTGGAGTGGAGCAGGCTTGGTAGGAGGAGGTTGGGTTAGGGTTGGATTGAAGATTCTTTATCATCTGCATGGAGGGTTTGAGGGGCTGATGGACCGCAGGAAGAGTCTTCCCTCTGGAGTCACCTGTTCAGGGACAGCAATGATGGTGTGAACCTGGATGGTCCCACTTAAGAGTGAATATGTCAGTGATCAGGGCAGAAGAAGCCCGGGGGATGACCTGGGGCATTGCCACTAGAGGTTGGGGAGAAGAGAAGACAAGTGCAGCTGACTTTGTTCCTTGAAGGTGTGGGAGGCTCCTCCCTGGGAATGGAGAGGGCTGTATTCTGGGAACTGCCATCTGCCTTTGGCACTATGTATGACTATTTGCAGATGCTCACAGAAAACCAGTCTTTGGTCCCCTGGAGGAAGGTCCCCATGTGCCCAGGTGACAAAGAATGACTTGGGAAGGAAGAAACATTCTTCCACCACCGTGGGGAACCATACAGCCCATCCAAGCTAGTGAGTAGCAGTCAGGGAGCTTGAGGGCACCGCTCTCTACAAGGACAGCAGTGTTCTATGGAGTGAGACACCTGCAGCAGAAAATGAGAGAAAATGAAGACATGATCTTGAACGACATGAGATAGAAATCGAGGACACCCGAAAATAACTGGAGGATGATTGGGGAGTCCAAAATTCTTATGAGCAGATAGGAGCCCAAATCCTTTATCGCCTGGGTAACTTATTTGTAATTCAACCACGCCGATGACATCTGACATACCCTGCGCACAAGAACATCCTGTTTTGTTTTGTTTAGGAGGAGGAGGAGGAGGAGGAGGAGGAGGAGGAGGAGGAGGAGGAGGAGGAGGAGGAGGAGTTGTTGATCCATGGCTGGAGAGATGGCTCAGCAGTTAAGAGCACTGACTGCTCTTGCAGAGGACCCAGGTTTGGTTCCCTTAACAACCATCAGTAACTCTAGTTCCAGAGGATCCAATGCATTTTTCTGGCCTCCTCAGGCATTATCCAACATATACATATATTTAGGCAATACACTCAAATGTATAAAATATAAATAAATAAATAAATAAAAATTTAAAATTCTGTCAGGCCTTTAATCCCAGCACTCAGGAAGCAGAGGCAGGTGGATTGCTGTGAGATTGAGGCCAGCCTGGGATAGTCCACATAGTGAGTTCCAGGCCAGCTGAGGCTACATAGTGAGATCCTGCCTCAACACAAAAACAAAATCTTCCTAAACATATTTTTAATTTGAAAAAATATTCCTGTAAATTAAAAACTATTATAAAGTAAAAGGTTTGAAGAAAGTGTGTCAATTAGGAACACACTTAGTTATATAATAAAAGATAATCTGATTGACAATAGCTTAGTGAAAACAAGTCAGACAGAAAGAGATTCCTAGGATGCAGACAGCATCTAACTGTGTGATCACACCTGTGACTTCTAAATCTTTGTTCCCTGCCTTTAGGATGTTATATTATTAGTTACTTTCCACTTTGCTGTAACAAATTACCTGGCAAAGCAACTTAGGAGAGAAGGGCTTATTTTGGCTCATTTATAGTCTAAGAGCAGCAGGAACTGAGGCCGCTGATCACATCGAATCCACAGTCAAGAGGCAAAAAGCGAAGCGATCAATGCTCAGTTCACTTCCTCCATTCATTCATACAGTCCAGGAGCCCAGGACAGGGAATGGTACCATCCATCCTGTGCACACCTTCCCATCTCAGTTAACTCAAACAAAATAATTCCCCAGAAGCCTGTACTGAGGCCCATCTCTCAGGTGATTCTAGATCTCACCAAATGCATGATTGAGATAAGCTGGCACAGATGTGAACTTGTAGCCTCCTGATCATAGGGTGACTGCTGACGTTTAAGCATTACATCTGCATCTATGACTAAAAGAAGGAAGGTAGGAATGGATATAGCCCCAGATGAGTAGGTCCCTTTTATCAGAGAAATTCAAAACCTTTCTGAGAAATCACCCATCTCATTAGCCAACAGTCTCATAGCACATGTAATCTTGTGACCATGAGAGAGACTGGGAAATTAGTGTTGGGGTGGAAGAGGTATTGGCTTAGCCAAATTGATGGCGAAGTCTTGTTGCTAAGTGTGAGTTTTAAAGCCTTTGTCCTGTATGTAGAATAGAAAAGAGCTGGGAGGTCCCAGGTGAAACAGTTTGGATGTGAAGTCTAAGCAGGAATGCTGAGATGGATCGTTGAGGGGCTCATGTGGGATGTGAACCATTTGAATCCTGCATCCAAAACCTTTCATATGTTAGAGGAATGGTCTCCTTCAAGGTTCAAAACTGAAGGAAATAGCTAGGAAGAGTGGGAGTGACGGGAGGGAGCAGCCAGACCTCACAGCCGCAGTCTGGCAGTTCCTGCTGTAATGACATTTGTCACCAAAGCCAGAAGGTCCCCACCCAGCCCTTGGGAGGATTTCAGAGCTCAGGAAGGGCTATGAAAGGCTGAAAGTACTCAAGACAAGTATGTTTTCCAGTCAGGGACTCAATTCCAGCTGAATTCCTCTGAAAACCTGACAGGACCAGGTCTCCTGCAGCCCACAGCAAATCATGGTGGACAGCACTGAGTGGACTATGCTTCTCCTGGGTCATAATCCCAGTGTACAGTGAGGCCTGGTGATGTTGCCTGGTACTCTGATCTGGACACACATCCAGAAACAGAACCACAGGAACTGGTGTGACTACGTAGGACCTGGGGCACCTCCTCGATAGTCCCCCATATGGGGAGGGGTCGTGGAAGTTCCAGTGCACTTGAGTCCTTGCCACCAGCTCTCCTCTCCTCTACACCCTAGCTTCCCCACATCCCGGGACTCCCGAGGGCCCCTCATTCCGGTCGTCATCCTGGTAGAAATGAGGATATTGTAAAGAAATATTTGCGACTCTCCTTTGACTATCAAACCATAGACCCCAAGAATCTGGAATTTCACCAGAAATCTTATGCTGGGAGAACGAAAAGGCTAAATGTCAGCCAGAGAGAACTTGTCTCTGGGAAATAGATTTCACCTTGTTCTGATAATTCGTAGGACCATCTTGCAGAAGAGACTGGGGCTAAGATGATGATGATGGGCAAGACTGAGGAAGACAGGAAGACAGGAAAAAGTCTTGGCGACATGAGAAAAGAAAGGACTCCCTCACCCCAGAATCCAGTTGCAGCTTCTTGCCAGGACAATTAACTGCTTAAGGCCTTTCTCCCGTCCCAGTTATAACCCTGAAGTTTTCTAGGAATCTCACCAGAAGCCCCGTTTACAGTAGAGCCATGTCCTAAGTCCCCTGTGCAGCCTACTGACTCCTGGATTTCCCTTATTAGATTACAGTTCCATCCAAGACATCTCCAGAGCCAACCTATAATCTCAGTCATCAAAAGAGATAAAAGGCGAAAAAAAAGGTTTCTTAGCAACTTTTCAACATGTAAATTCAGAACCATCAAAATGGTGTCTATGGCCAGTGCTAAGCCAACTAATTGTGGCTTTTCACTCAGGAGCCCATACTCATGCTTGAGTGTCTTATTCTCTGTGACTCTCCCTTGAGAAGCCCACAATCTTACTTTTAGGTGTATCTTACTTTCTTCTGAGTACCTCTCTTTCTCTTAACACTCATGCTTCAAGTCTATATTAAACTAGTAATAGGTCCCAGGGCTCAGGAAGCAGAAACAGGTGGATATCTATGAGACTGAGGCCAGCCTGGTCTACATAGTGAGTTCCAGACCAGCTGTGGCTACAGGAGACCCTGTCTCAAAAAGACTATATTTTAAAAAAATATTTAATATATTATTTTTATTATGTGTTTATGAGTGTATTGCTTGTATGTGTGTAAGTGCATCCATATTGTGTAATGCCCACAGTCAGAAGAGTGTCAGATCCCCTGGAACTGGAGTTACAAACAGTTTTTAACTACCATGTGGGTGCTGGGAATTGAACCCAGGTCCTCTGCAAGAAGCAGTCAGTGCTCTTAACCAGTGCTCTTAACCTCTGGGCCATCTCTCCAGCCCCTATATATAGGCCCAGCAGCTTAGAGCACTGACTGCTCTTGCAAAGGACCCAGGTTCAGTTCCTGTACCTACATAGTAACTAACAACTATCCACAACTCCAATTCCAGGTAATCTGACACCCTCTTCTGGCATCTGTAGGCATTGCTTGCACATGATACACTTTACATGCAGGCAAAAAACTCATATTCACAAAACTTAAAAAAAAATTAACGATATAATATATAAATAATTAAAAATTTTAAATCAGAGGAACTCCTCAGGTTGCTGAGGATAACAGTGTGGAGTCATGTTGTTTCCCCTCATCACTGACAGAATCACATCTTATTCAAGATCTACCTCTTGCCCTCTATTTAAACCTAATCTTCAAATCAGTACCCCCAAAGTTAGGCTTGGGGAAGGGGGACTAGGCTTCTTTCTGTGTTGCTTTCCTTAATGTGGCTACATTGAAAACAAAACCCCTTTCTCTTGCTCGTCTAATAGGCCTATTGAGGTCAGGTGGCCACACCCTGTTGGGCCTGCTAAGGTGCAGGCTCTGACCTCACAACTCTAACATGCTCACTGAATACTTGAAGACTGCCTACCTCACCCAGAGAAACCCCTTTTGCTTACCCAAGCAGCTAGCCATTGATTTGAGACCTCAAGCAGCTCTCTCAGGGACTTCTGTGAGGGTGGCACTGGAAGGAGGATGCCAGGCTGGGCACACAGGCCTGGGGAAACTGAGGATGAGAGGCGAGACAGAAGAGAAGAACCGCAGGAAGAAAACTAGAGAAGAGAGGGCCAGATCTGAGGCAGCAGGAAGCAGAGGCTGGGGGCTCCTGCAGAAAGACACCCCCAGCTCACAGATGAAGGAGGATGGAATGGAGAAGAGGCAGCAGCAGCGGGAGGGGGCTGCAGGAAGGAGTGTTGGGGTGACCTCCAGAAAGGAGGCATTTCAGATAGAGCATTAGGTCTCAAGGGGAGGGGCTGGCTGGAACGGGGGATATGTGAGTCACTGAGCACTCCCAGTCTGCTTCCCTAACAGGCAGGTGGCCAGTTTGGGTTGTTTGTTTTTAAACAACATGTATTGTTTTCTGATAATAAAACAAAAGAAACAAAGCAACATAGGGGAGCCAGGTGCAGGTCAGCGGTAACATGTGCGAGGCCCTGGGTTTCACCTCTAATGTGTGTGGGATACAGCTATAGGAGCGAATGTTCTGGAGTTGTTCTCAACAAAGCACACAGCGTGCACACACTTGTAGAGTCATTTCCTATTCCCAATAGACATTAAGCAGAGAACGATTGGCTCAGTTGCTATTGGAGTTTGTTTTCTGGACTTTGTTTTGGGTGAATCTCGGATGTTATCAATTACTGAGGTTCACACACTCATCCAACTCCCAGAGGCGCAGCCATTTCACGGTCCAGGGAGGGGCATACCCCTTGGTGGACGAGTGCTGTGGGCAACATCCTTTAATCCCGAGACCCTGGGCAGTCTGGAAGCCATAGACCACCACAGCCTAGATCTTGCTCACAGCTCCTCCAAGGGGACAGGTGAGGTGACTCAAGCCTGCCACCTCATTGTTTTGCTGTTTCCTTGATGGAGAGGAATTTATACTCAGTGGTGAGTCACTTTATGAATCAGCAACTGGCAGGGAGAAACTGCCCACCCAAACTGGGGAGATAAAGTCTGGTGGTGGCTGATCTGGATGCCCCACTTTAAGTGCAATTCTGCTTGAATCTTGGAAGGAACTTGGCCTGCTGGAGGGAAGCCAACCCCCCATTCTCACAGAGGTGGATCTCTCTTAGTTAGCCCTAATCTGGAAAGCCCCCAGCCAGGCGGATACCCCAATTCTGCCCTCCTCCACGTGGCAAAACCAGATCCTCAGGCAACAACCTCCTGCCTCCTGTCCACCTGCTGCCCCAGGGGGAGGGCTGACAGGAGCCAGGAAAGTCCAAGTGTCCTAACTTGAGACCTGGTGGCCAGTATTGCAGCCTCACACCAACATCCCACCGTGTTTTAAACGTATTTATTTTTCTTTTATGTGTATGACTGTTTTGCCGGCATGTGAGGGCACCAGTGTGTGCAAAGCCCCTAGATGTGAGAGGGCACGGACTCCGCCGGACTGGACTGTGGATGGTTGTTAGCCACCACGTGGGTTCTGGGAACTAAACCTGTCTCCAGCCTCGTCCCAGAATTTTTGTGATTCGTGCTTCTTATTCCCATACAGGGGAACCGTGAATAAATAATTTACTGAAATTGTAGGAATAAATACATGGGCATGGCTACAAATAAATGTAAAAATCATTAACACACATATGTACACAAGAAGTTCTAGATGAGGGGCGGGGCTTCACTGTGGGCGGGGCTTCACAAGGCCTGTGCCGGTATTCCCACCCCAAGCCCTTTCCCAGGGTAGAGGAAGCAGCAGGTAGCTACTGTCTCCAGACCCTAACCGAGGAGTGCGTGGGGGCTTTGCTGCCCCCCGAGTGTCCCCGCAGCTGCACCCCTTGCACGATCCTCTGCACCCAGGAGCGGTGGGCTAGGAGACTGGTGTAGACGCCAGGCCGGTTGCGCTCTGCACAGCCCTCCCCCCAGCTGATGATGCCAGCCAGCAGCCAGGCGCTGTCCACCTGGCACATCAGGGGACCCCCAGAGTCGCCCTGCAGAAAAGAAAGGAAGTCAGGGAACCCACATGGGTAGGCCTCAGGGGTTGGGTTTGTACCAGGCCCAGGAGTCCTACTTAAAGGCTCTAGTACTGAATTCAACCTAGGCATGGAGGCCCCTGGGAAGGACTTACTTGCCTTCCAAACATTTCTGTGGTATGTCCTCCCCACAACCCCCAGGAGCAGAGGAGGAGATTATTTGTTTTACTGGTTAAGAACGATCTTCCCTAGCTGGCAAGGTAGACACTACAGCCAGTCCCTTTGCTAGCCACCTCAGGCCTGGCTGCTCCAGCACCCCAGCACCCTCATGCAATGATGAAACTAGCCCTTGGGGACAAGCGTTCTGCTCCACTGGGACCCGCCTCAGAATGCCAGCTCCCAAGCTATCGTGGCACCAATGAAGCCCTCAGTACACAGTCTGTGTGTGAATAAGAAAATATATGGCCCAACCAGGCTGAACGGGTTCTGTGAGAAGGTGGGCGAGTATGTCCATCACAGAGGTTCTGTGGCCTCCAAGCCAGGGTGAACAAAATGTGGGTGCTCACCAGACAGGCGTCCCGTTCTCCTTCCAGGTAGCCAGCACACAGCATATCCTGGGTAATGGTTTCCTGTCCTGCTCCACGCCAGTACAGGCTTTTGCACATTTCTGAGTCGATGATGGGCACCTTTAGCTTCTGCAGGGTCTGAGGGTAGGGCAGGGGCACTGGGAACAGAAGGAGGAAGTCAGGCTCACTTCCCCTTCTTGTTCCCTCGACTCACCCAGCAGCATTCCTCACCTGCTGGGCTCTCCCAAGACACCTACAGAAAACCCCAATGGCAGGCTTCTTCATCTTTTGACCCAGTGAATCTAAACATGGATTCTGTGTCTTTAATAAGTTCCCTGATGTCCATCTAGGACTAAAGGGACCAAACAGTGTCTCTAGACTCTGGCTGTACTTTGTGCATCAAGGACATGGCACTGTGCATTAATATCCCTGGGGTTCTGAATATCATCAGGACCCAAGGAACCCCATATCTCCCCTAAGATTAGACTATAAACCCCAGAGAGGCTGCAACTCCAGAGTCCCCGCATCTGCCCATGCCTGAGCAGTTTCTCTGGAGCCTGGCTAAGGCTCTGTTTTTCTTCCTCTTTGTCTGCAACCTCTGTCTTCCAAGTCTCTGCTGTGTGTCTTTCATAGATTGTTTCTATGCTTTTCTTGTTGGGGCTTGGCTTGTTCTGTTTGTCTATCTAACTATGTCTGCCTTTCTCTTGTTTCTCTTTTGCCTCTTTCTTTATTTCATCTTGTTTGTGTTTGTAGATGGCATTTTCCAAACTTGCAGACGTGGTTTGAAAATTGTTTTACATTGATGAGGCTGCTTTTCCTTCTGGAAATTTTGCTTGCAGTTGAGGCGTGCTGCCACAAGGGGGTGCCCATTCCCACTTGGAAATCTTAACGTGGGTTTCACTTGCATCTTGCCTCTCACTTCCAGGTATTCTGTTAATGAATACCTTTAATGTTAGTGACTAGCTTTACAAATCTCTATTGTGGCCCTAAACTACAGCCAAAGATTCCTTTCAAGTAGAAATGATCTAAAATTGGTAGCTGGTTTCTGTGACTTCATTTCTTTGGTAGCCAGTTCATCTTTCCTTGTCTCGATTATCTTATGCCTATGGCCCCACCCTCTCCCACCCCTGCTGTCTATGTTCAAGCGGCTGCCACCAGCCATCTCCAGCCATCCCTGACCCCTCTGGGACTGGAAGGGAACCACACCTCCATCGCGGATGCTTCCCCAGCCTGCAATCCAGCAATCGGTGTTGGGAGGGAGATGGACAGAGGAGTCGGGCAGGCAGATGGGCAGGATCCTCTCAGAGAACCGGACAGGGTGTTCCAGGCGCACCAGAGCAATGTCTGCCCGGTTTCCTTCCTTCCAGGAGTATCCAGGGTGGGGCAGCACCCATGCAATACCCACCTGCTGGGACCATGGGCCAGGGTTTCCCAGCTTCCAGGCCCCCAGCAGTACGGAGAACAAAGATGGCTTGTCCTCATTGCTGAAAGGGAAGGGAAAGGAAGAGGAAGTAAGGAGACGTCGGGGAGAGGACGCCTGGGACAGTGGCGAGGGTGTCAAGGTTCCTGGAAGACAAGGCAGCCTTCCCGCAAGAATTGGGGTGTCTAGTGAGCAGCGCCAGTTGGAACAGAGGCCTGGGCAGCCCAGAGCCGATGGCAGGAAGTGTGGGTCCAAAAGAGTGAAGGGAGAGCCTGACGTCACATACCCCTTGAAGCAGTGTGCAGCCGTGACCACCCAGCGGTTGGTGAGCAGGGAGCCTGCGCAGTGGTGGGTGTTATTCTTGAGGATGCTCACAACCCAGGGCCACTGGGCATCTGTGCTGTCGTCACCGCCCACAACGCGGTTCAGCTGCCGGGGCTTCCCACAGTCTGGGGACACTGGCAGAAGAGGGTTGGATTTTGTCGTCTCGGCAGACACGGTTGTCACCTCACTTGCCTACCACCCAATCTCCAAGCCCCCAAGTCTGTGCCGCAGCCCAGCATGTGCCGAGTTCGGGGCCTACTGCAGAGTGGACTCCTGCCCCGCCTGCCCCCTTTAGTTATCTCTCCAGATGTCTAGCCGGCCCTCCCTCCTGCTCCCCTTCACGCTGACTTCCTTGGGTCCGCTGACTTCTTACCCTTCCAGCCTTTTCTCCTGGAGATCCAGCACCCTTTCTGCCCCCACCCCCTTTCTTTCTTGCAGTCCCTCCTCTCCAGCCCCCTCCCCCTTACTGCAGGCCCCACTTCTAGCCTGCTTCACCACAGGCTTCCCATCCCACCCCCAGGGTACCTGCTCACACTTACCAGGGATGCTGGCAGCATTGAGGACGGCTGAAGGAATGAGAAGGAAGAACGTCAGGTCTAGTACCCCATGCCCAAGGGATTCCCCATCCTCTCAAACAGGCACTTCCTGGGGCTCACTTGGGGCAGACATGTCCTCAGGGCCTTTCCTTCCTTCTAGCCCACTCGCGCTTGTTCCATTATCCTAAGTGGCTCAGGACACACACACCCAGCCACCCAGGCTTGTTCCTCCAGCTCCCGTGGAGACTTGGGTAGCTGTCCTCTTTCTACTCCAGAACACTAGGAATAGTCCCAAGATGGAAAACAGAGGAGAAAATGGGAGATGGAGGACAGAGGGAGGAGGTGACAATGGTTACGCTTAACCAGGGGGATGAGAAGAGTCCCTGAGCACCCACTGTGAACAGACCACTCACCTGTATTCAGTCCTCACTGCTACCCAGGAAACTGAGGCATGGAGCATAGAGTTAACATGCTAAAGGAGAGAGACAGACAGAAACACAGAGAGGAGACAATGGAAGGGAGAGAGACCAAATTCAAGGGACGGTGCTGAGCTGAGTGGGCCAGGAGGAAGGAGGAGGAACCCTGAGGTGGAAGAGGAGGAAGAGGGCGGGGAGGAGGAGCAGGTCCTTGGAGCTCACCTGGAGAAGCCAGAAGCAGCAGGGAGATTAGGATCCTGAACTGGTCCCCACCCAACACCGGGGGAGGTCTGGAAATCGCCATGGCTGGTGGGGGTGGAAACCCAGTCAGGCCGCCAGCCATCTCAAGGGCTGTGCTGGTTGAGACAGGCAGGGCTGGGACAGGCTGTAGTGTGTAGGGTTCCCCGCACGTTGCCCCAGATTTTATCCTAGGAGGTGGAATGCTGTCGGACCAGTCTCCCAGGTGACAGAGTCTGGGCCACCCAGACTGTGGGTCAAGGAGGAGGTGTGGCTGCTAAGAAGCAGCAGCCGTTACAGGGGGCTGGGGTCACCACTGCGGGTCTGAATGGGGGCTCAAGCCCAGGCTCTTGATGTGTGCCTAGAGTACAGCCTCCCTCTGGAGGGCGAGGCCAAGGGGCCTGCTGGGAGTGTAGGACATGACTTTGTCATTAGCTGTGCAGGTAGGCAGAGAAAGACCTCTTCAGCTTACAGGGAGTCTGGGGTGGGAAAGGGTTAGACCTGGAATAACTACAGTTGGGGAACATGGTGTTAGGGGAGGCTGATCAGGGAGACCCTGTTCCATAACGGCTCCTGCCTCCAAGGCCCTGGCTGTTGCCATGAGTCAGCCCAGACACTCGGGGCCCTGGAATCCCGTTAGCCCACTTCCCGGAAAGCTGTGACTCAGGCCCTACAGGGCTGGCATCATGGCCTCCTGGCCATTGGCCACACTGTCCCCGGTGCTTCCTTCCAGTTGTCACTGTAGGAGTCACTTCTCATCTGTACTCCTGAGAAGAGGAAGAATCAGGAGTTACTTGGGCAGAACCAACCGCATCTTGGGAGTCAGTGACCTTTGCCCTGCCACACGCACACTCGGGAAGGACTAGTGCTGTCCTTACATCCTGGTACCCTACAAGGGCCACGGATCTGGGCCTCCAAGGACCTGGGCTTCCATGGAGCTGGGCCTTGTTTGTGGGGCTGATGGGGATTGTGGTGGGAATTGCTCCGAGTCAAGCATCTTACACTCCCAACACCCTAACCTCCAGCAGGAACCAGCACCTCAACCCAGTGATTCATTTCTGGGGTGATACCTGGCTATGGGAGGAAATAAGGCTGAATAAAAACAACACTGCAACCTCGAAGTGTCCTGGGGCTTTGTGCCTTGCCTTTGCGGTCCCCCAAACTCCCTTATCACCTCATTCTTCAAATAAGGAAACTGAGGTGGTTCAGGGAAGTCAGAAGACCGGCTATTGGATCAACTTGGAAGCCCAGTACCCCTGCAGGATCAGAGGTATCTGACCCCACTGAAGGGGAAGCGGGTCACAGGTTGCTCTGAAGAGAAGACCTTGGACATAGGTCCCTGGGAACAAGTGTGGGGACCACAACTGTTGCTCCTGGTGGAGGAAAGCAAGGCGGCTGTTGAACTGGACCTTACCTTCTGCCCAGGCCCCTCTGGGCCAACCCACAATTCCCTCAGGAGTCCCTGTCCTGTCTGCAAGCTGTTCAGAGCTGGCCCTGAAGGGAGTCCCTTGCATTGCCCACCTTAGCTGACATATGGAGCCCCCTGCTTACTCCCGCACACACGCGTGCATGCACACACACACACACACACACACACACACTTGCAAGGTGACACCCTGCATAACCCTGCCTGGATATCATGGGCTGCAAACATGGGGTGTATGTTGTTGGTCTGTGTTGGGAAGGAGGAAGGAGGCAGGTCAGGGTTAACCTGCAGATGCAGACAAGCTGAGACAGAAAGCCCCACCCCACCCCAAACATGCAAGATATGTGGCCTTCTTATCCATCCCAGGACTGTGGGTGTCACTGCTAGAGCAGCCAAGGTGAGGTCAGCTTCTCTGCCCCCAATTCTACAGAGCAGACATGGGGGAACACTCACCTCACCTGTGCCCCTGGGACCACTTCTGCACTTACAGCTGCTCCCACTCTCCTCTAACTCACACCCTATGACAAGGAGGGCCTTGGTCACCCCAGCTCACTCCACAAATATTTCTCAGGCCCCTGCTGTTTGGCAGGCCCCCTGCCAGGCACTGAGACACTCAAGGGATGAGACTCAGGTCTTTCACACAGGAAGCTCACATCTCCCAGGGAGGGAAGCAGGCAATGAGTGATAACAGTGAGGTACCTCAGGGGTGAGAGTAGCAATGGACCCTGGAGTGGGCACTGACTCCTTGAGGCTAGGGGCATCTCTCCCAGACACTCTCAGATCCAAGACTGGGCCTACTGCACACTGGCTTTCAGTGGGTGTTTGCTGAATGAATAAATGGCAGCTGCAGCCTCTTGTCACCGTGTCTCCTCTGCCCTCCCCAGTTTCCTCCACTAAAACCTGACTGTCCTGGGGAACTAAGAGGCAGACACATCCCTCAACATGTCTTCCTTGAGAAGGGTAGTCAGGAAGAGGCCACAAGCAGAAGGTCTCTGTAGGAGTCAGAGGAAGTCCAAGAAGTTGAACAGAGACTTCCTGGCACATGTCCTGGGAAAAAAACCCCAGGGACCAGTTCCCCAGTTCCTGTGCTGTGAAGAACCAGTCTCTGAAGAATGGAGATGGAGACCCTGGTGTGATTCAACATTCAACCAAATATTTACTGAGTGCCTAACTTGTGCCAGACACACACCCAACATCCCAGCTGGGCATCGCCATGCCATGCAAGAGATGGTGGAGCTGCCAGACCCTACCACCCACACCACAGGTCCCTGGCAGCCTGCTCAGGGCCACTGGCCAATTCACACTGAGGTGTTGATGACTGATGGGGCTACAGGGGCATTTACACACTAAGAGCAGCTGGAACTGGTACTGAAGCCAAAGATATGACTCACCAGCGGTGGTATTTCAGATGTGGGCCTGGGAGTCAGGGGACATTCTCTGAACAAGGTTAGCCTTTCTTTATCCAACCAGAGACTATAGGGCACCACCTACTCCTGCTGGAGCTTGTGCTAAGCCCTGAGTTGATGAAGGAACTAAAACCCAGCCCATTAAGCTAGTCCACAGGCATTTCTGAGTTCCTACTATGTGGGGATGCACTTTCCTCAGTGCAGTGTAAGGTGTGACTGGAAGGAAACCCCCCAGTAGTTCCAGGACTGACAGACACCCTGGCAGCTCCAGAATTCACAGGCATCTGTGAGAAGGGACTGCTTCCTGGCCAGATGTTTACTGTTTCCTCTGAACATCAATCAGATGTTATGGAGATCCCCTCCCCATAAAAAGGCCTCCTGACCAGCTAAGCTTGGCTAGCTTCCACAATTTCCACAGCCCGGGAATGCCAGCCCAGTCCCCCAAGATGTCAGGCTAGTCTCCTCATCCCAATCTGAAGAGGCTAGCCTCTGGTTAGCTTCCTCATTTTCCAAGCCCAGGGAACGCCAGCCCGGTCGGTCCCCGAGCCGATCCCCCAAGATGATGGGCTAGCTCCCTCATTTTCCTGACCTGGGGACTAGCCCCAGGCAAGTTTCCTCATTTTCCAACCTGGGAAGCTAGCCCCATGTCCTTAATAAGTCGGTCCTGTTAACTCCCCTGTGGAATCTCTCGTCCATTTCTGCTGGGTCTTGCGAACCAAATCTTACATAGAGATCCATGAACGGACAAACCCAGACAATGCCTGATGGCGTCAGCCGCGGGAGAGAACTGAAAACTAAGTCAGCCAGGGGTAGAGTCTCAGGTCCGTAATCCCAGCACTCAGAAGCTAAAATCCAGAGCAACTCTGAAAATTTGAAGACGGCCTTCAGTACATAGTGAGTTCTAGGCCAGCCTGGGCTACAGTGTGAGACTCTTTTAAAAAAAAAAAAATGGAGCTGAGAATGTGTCAGTTGGTAGAATGCTTCCTTAGCACACCCTGGGCTCAGTCCCCAGTGTAAGGTTTGGTTCTGAGACGCAGCAGAAACAAAGGGACTCCGGCTTGGGAATTAACAGAACATTATTAAAGGGATGGGCTAGCTCTCAGGTCATGAGTAAGGAAGCTGGCCCCCTCATTTGGGGGACCAGGCTGGGGAACCTGGCTTAGCCTTCCCAGGTCCCGGGAGATGAGGAAACAAGCCCCAGGTCAGGAGAGGAGGGAGCCAGATAGCTCCAGCCTAGCTGGTCAGTAGTCCTTTTTATGGGGAGGGGATCCCCATAACATCTGATTGATGTTCAGAGGAGATAGTAAACATCTGGCCAGGAAACTTATCTTGTCAGTCCCTTTTCACAGATGCTTGTGAACTCTGGAAGTCTGGCTGGGTTGTCAAGGTCTCTGTCAGTCCTGAGTCCTAGAAACTGCTGGGGATTTCCTTTCAGTCACAACTTACACCCATCACCACATAAAACTGAGCACTTGTAATCCCAGCACTTGAGAGGTGAAGGCAAGAGGTTCATTGGCTCAAAGTGATCTTTGGCTACATAGTGAGTTCAGTGCCCAGCCTGGGCTACACAAAACCCTGATACAAAACAAAGCGAAACAGCCAGAGCAATGGCTCAGCAGTTAAGAACTCTGATGCTCTTGCAGAGGACCCAGGTTCGAATCCCAGCACCCACATGGCAGATAACAGTCATCTATAACTCCAGTTCTAGGGGATCCAACACCCTCTTCTGACCTCCAAGGTCAGAAGGGTTTTGCACAACACGAGTGTACCTGCCTACATGCAGGGCATACAGTCATACACATAAAATATAAATAATAAATAAAAATTTTAAAAAAGCAAAACAGTCCGTTGTTTAGTCTATGGATACTTGGGCCCCTGCTCGGGTGATTAAGTTCAGCTCCTACCTCCAACCTGGCCTCCATCTACGCACCTATGAAAAGGATCAGTTATGGGATTATGAGAAAAGGCTGCAGGACTGAGAAGCACTAGAGGCGTTGCAAGCTGTGATGATGAATCGTCATTGACTGCGATTGGAACCACCTGGGAGATAAACCTCTAAGTGAATCTGTGAAGATGTTTCCAGAGAGGTTCAATGGGAGAAAGCTGAATGTGGATGGTGCTGTTTCATGGGCTGGGGTACTAAACTGTCTTGTGACTTGTTCATTGCTGTGATAAAATCCTCTGACACAAGCAACTTAAAGGAGAAAGGTTATCTTAGCTCACAATTCAAGGTACAGTCTCTCATGATGGGTGAGTCAAGGCAGTGGGAGCTTGAAGCATCTTGAAGCAGTTGGTCACATCACATCCATAATCAGGAAACAGGAACGAATGCATGCTAGTATTCATCTGGCTTTCCCCACTGTAGGCAGCCCAGGATCCCCTATCCAGTAAATGGACCCACTCACAACTAAGATGGGTCTTCCCACATCAGTTAAGGTAATCAAGATAATCCTCTAAAGGTGTGCTCAGAGACACAGCTCCCAAGCGATTCTAGATCCTGTTAAGTCAACACTAAACATTACATAGACTGGACAAAGGCAGGGAGGGGAAGGAGACCAGCTAAGCAGCAGCATTCTTCTCTCTCCGCTTCCTGACTGTAGAACACTGTGACCAGCCTTCTCATGCGCCTGCTGCCATGTTGGACTGTATTTCCTGAAGCCAAAATAAACTTCCCTTTCCCTAAGTCAGTTTGTCAGATTGTTGCAAGAATGCTTTCCCTGAGGAGATGTAAACAAATGTCTACCCTCCTTAGCGGGCTCCAAGGACGAAGCAAAGTACAATTCTGCCAAAGTGTAAGTTGGGGAACAAACGAGTTTACTGGGCTTGCTTATAGAGCATGGGGGAGGGGCGTGGGTGCCCCTAAAGCAGCTGTACCACTGGAAAGGCTCCCCTTTCCGTGGATGATGACTTCCTCATAGTGGCATAGATGAAGGCCTCTCTTAGTTAACCTTCCACAGTCTAGGTACTCCAGCACCACAAGGCCATATGCGATTAGGATAGAATTAGGTACAAAATGGCTGAGCGTGCAGGAGGAAGTAGCAGGATCTCTAGTGAGGGTCCATTAACCCTCATCATCCCCTCTTTCCTGAGGGACTGTCACCAGCCATTAAGCTGGATCTCAGGTTTCCTTTGCAAATAGCCACAGCTGTTCTTATGAAGATGACAGCTGCTATGCTCAGAAGGTATCGTTCTATAACACAAAACACAGGCATCTTTTGTAGCTAAAAGTGAGTAATATAGAAAATTGGGGATCTGGAGAGTTGGCTCATGTTGCATAACACTGTCCTCTAACAGACATACCATGGACAAGTGTTGTCTTCTCAAGCTTGGTTATACCCACTTGCTTCAGATGATCACAGCTAAGCTTGTTGACTGTTACTCTCCACAAGAAAAAGGGGCAGGGAGAGTCAGCCATATCTCCCAGCCAATCAGTGGGCCCTAGTTACATGAGTGAGAATTTGTAAACTGAGGAAGCAGAGGTGAGGCTCTTCACCATTTTGTGTGACTGTGAGGAAGTCATCATCCATACTTGGATGAAGACTTTCCAGTGTAGCCTTTCGAGGGCCTTGCTCTGTGAGCCAAATGAACTTACTGGTTTCCCAGACTGTAGTTTGGTAAAATCATACCCAGTTTGTTGTAGGGACCAAGGGAGGAGGAGTGGACACTGTTTTCACCTCCCAGAAGGAATCTTAGCTACAGCTCAGCTGTTAAAAGCATTGGCTGCTCTTACACAGGACCAGGGTTCAGTTTCCAGCACTTATGTGGCAGCTTACAACAGTCTGTAACTCAGGTTATGGCAGGTCCCGGTGCCCTCTTCTGACCCACAGGCATTGCATGCACACAGTATACTTACTTACATACACACAGACAAAACACATTACACAAAACACAGACAAAATACACATTTTAAAAAAAATTATTCCAAGGTGTATCATGAATTTCTCACGGTGAGGATAGGCCTTCAGCCCCACCCCAACCCTAGGTTTGAACCGACAGAGCAGACAGAGAACGCTCTTTGGAAAAGTGGATTTATTCCAGGGTACTTACAAAGGATTCATCCCCAGGGAGAGAGGGAGCTGGAGGTGTCGTATGCATTCTCAAAAGGACCTCCCCAGACCCCTGGAACGCACACTCGAGAATGGCACCCTGGCCCTGCGCCTGCCTCTCTCCTTCCCAGCCTTCCCTGTGTTTCCGCTAAACCTCTCCCCTTAAGTCATTGGTTAGTTGGATGTCAATCACATTTGGAAGCCCATCCCTCGTAGCAGACAGAGAGAAAACCACTTTTCTATGCAACACAAGGAAAGGGTTCATTGTTGGGATAAATCTTTGTAAGCCTTCAGAACTGGTTTGTGAGAGAAATGTAGAAGAGGAAGCCCTAGAATGCTGTGAACAGTTTCATGGGCCATGCTGATGGGGGTTGGGAAGATCAGACTGTCAAGAAAAATGTGAGTAGTAAAGACCAGGTTCATAAGATCTCAGAGGAAGACATGGACTGTACTCAAACTGAACAATATCCCATTCATGCTCTGTTCTGACAAATAATTTGGCTGCATTATGCCCATGTCTTGAATTGAAAAGTAACAAACTAAGTTGTTTAGTAGTGGGAAGACAGCTTAGCATCCAGGTTGTAGCATAGTTACTGCTCAGCGCATTTAACCAGTTCTACACTGAGAAAGAGCATATGTGTGTGTATATATATATATGGCAATGTGGTCAGGAAAAGAGTGAGTTTAAAGATGCAGAAAAGACAGATCCAGAGATAGAAACTGAAATTGTTAAAGAGATTCTTTATTAATACCATTATAGAGAAGCACTGAACTCTGCCCCGAGACAACAGAAATGGTGCCCTGGAGGCAAGACCTTGTCAAGGCAAAGGATCCATCTTGTATAAATGAAAATTTGTTTGAAAGGAGAAAACCTGAATTGAGAATTGCCACTGAACAAACTGTGCCTCTAAAAAACAACTATCTAGGGAAGTGTGTTCTCAGGTTCAACTGACAAGGCTCACAGAGGCTAGATCTCCAGCTGGGAACAGAACTTGGCAATGGCATCTACTTGATACCAAGGTCATAGAAGCTGGCACCAAGGTTCCAGAAAGTCATTGAGGCCAAGTAATGTGTGGTAGAGTTGGATTCTCTGTAAGGAAGTTCTCGTGTAAAGCTCTGAGACTGAACCTAAGATGGAGTAGTCTCCAGAACATTGAGGATGCCAAGACTCGGCACAACCACCAAGAAAAACTGCGGGCACAGAACTTAGCTAGCCTGAGAGAGGCTATGTGCACTGCAGGCTGCAGAACTGGGTTGGGGGAACTACACAAACCTGCCAACACACATTCCAGATGCCAGGCACGGAACTACAAGGATTCCCCTCAAGGCCTTTGGTCTTGCTCTGGTTTAGTTTTGTCCTCATGCCCTCCCATTCCTCCCTTGTTGAATGGGAATGTATGCTTTGTACCATTTTATACTGGAAGTACATAACTTATATTTTTTGTTTTGTTTTTTAATATCTCCTTTACCATTTTTAATTTATGTCTATCATAAACTGCCTTTATGGATGTAAGTGTACTTGTGACCTGGAATTCCCAGGGAGGTCAGGAAAGAGAGTCTTTCCCATGTACCTGGAATTAGCCTTCATGTGGGTGCTGAGAATCGAACCAGGTCTTCTGGAAGAGCAGCCACCTGTCTAGCCCCAACTTATATATATTTTATATAGGGCTCATAGTTAGAATCTCAGAAGAGATTTCAGCTTTTTACCAATGTTAGAACTATTAAGACTGGGGACTCTTCTAGATGAATTAAATGCACTCTGCATTATGAGATGTCCGTGAGCCTTTGGAGATAAGGGGTACAATGTTACCACAAAAAGTGATGTGTTTGGGTATCAAGTTGACAAAGGGTAAACTTGTGGTGGTTAACCTTATTGTCAACTTGACTGGATTTGGAATTACCTAGAAAACATATCTTGGGGCCTATGGAGGGTATTCCCAGAGAGGTCTAACTGATGATGGAGGACACACCCTAAATGTGGGCAGCCCCATCCCATGGCCTGGGTGCACAGGCTGAACAGAACAGGATCTGACAAAGCCTGTGACCACCACCGCTCTCTTTTCTCTACTTCCTGCCTCCATGTAACCAGTCTCATCACCACCACCACAGCTGTGAACCACTCCTGCCTCCTTACCGCCACGCCATGATGGGCTGCATACTCTCAAACCATGAGTCAAAATAAACTCTTCCTTCCTTAAGTTGCTTTTGTCAACTATCTGTCACTGTGGTGAGACAAGTAACTAATGGACAAGTTGAGTGCTCACTGAGCCACTGGGGCATGGCGTGTCTTTGAGGGGCTGAGTACGGTTGGCCCCGGGGACACCGGTTTACCTCTGACGTGACAACTGCTCTGGGATGGCCTTTCATCACACTCCCAACTGTCCTGAGAACCTGTTTCCCTGGGAGTCTGCATGGCGCTTGGGCTTCTCTGCCTCTCAGAAACCTGGCTCTGTCAGGGTTCCAATTCTGCCCTGAATCCTGGATCCGTCAGAGTCCTCCCAAGGCTCCTACATTCTCTACCTCACGGTTTGTCTGCTTTCATTCAGGCCTTTCTAGACCTTCCCAGTTCTTCCCCAAAGTTCTGTCCATCCTCGCCTTCTGTGAGAAGCCAGCCATGCCTGGACTCCATGATACTCCATGGCTCTCCTGAGGGCTGGAGGAGGTCAGGACGGAAGCTGCACAGTGCATACCCACAGGGTCCTTTAGTCCATCCTCTGCTTTCCAATGCTGGACTAGAAACTTTCCACGCTTTGAAAGTGGGGAACACAGTTTTCTCCATCCTGTAACAGCACGCCTTTCTTCTCAGCATTTCCTCCAAATGGAGGCTAAGCAACCCGTCCTTGCCCAGCCTTCCTTCCTGTCATCTTGGGGATCCCTCCTGGTGGGGCTTTGCAATCCCAACACCTACCAGCCCACATTTTCTTTTTAGAAGATTTAATTATTTTTACTTTATGTGTATAAGTGTTTTGCCTGCAGTATGTGTGTGCACCACATGTGTGCGACGACCATGGAGGCCAGAAGAGGACACTGGATCCTCCAGAATTGGAGTTATAGATGGTTGTGGGGTGCCATGTGGATGCAAGAGTAGCAACTGGTTTTAACCATTGAGGCATCTCTCCAGCCCCTAGGCTACACTTTTTAAACACAAAGCTTGACTGTCTGACTCTTTGGTGCTGGACTTCTGGGAGCCCCATGATAATCATGTGATTCCACAGAGTCAGGCTGAAGAATGTCTTCCTGGAACCCAGCACTGTTGGTTCTGGTATATCACCAAGGCCTTGAGGCAATGCTCTCAGCTGCGCTGGTCCCACCTCGGGCACCTCTGACTCCTTGCTGGTTCTCTGCCTTTTCCATGGCAGCTTCCCTCAGAGCTCTTCCTTTCCTAGAAGATGCTCCTAGTGTGTGTTTATAGCCCTTCTCTCAGAATATGGCTGAAGACAGCTTTGACGGTGCACACCTGCAATCCCAGCACTTGGGAGGCTGAGGCAGGAGGATTGTGAGTTTTAGCCTGAGCTAAACAGAGAAGTCCTGTTATGAGAAAATGACAAACACTTTATAAAAGAAAAGAAAAACTGGCTATACCTGGAGTACTGTGACATTGATCACCTCTTCCACACTGACTCTGTAGACCAATACCCCATCAGCCTGGGTGGGATCTGGAGGGAAAGGTGGCCAGCCCTCCCAAAGGAGTATTATTGGACTGTCCACTCTGGACACCAGAACCCACACCCCACTCCCAGCGTCCAGCCTGTGTTCCGCACTCTGCTTGAGGAGATAACTTCGTATTGTCACCTCTTTCTTTTAGGTCATTCATGTGGTTTCAGGTGAGCTTCATGCTTTCCCTTAAAATCACAGGCTTATTAAAGGAACAGTTAAGCTTGAAGATAGCGATCAGTGGTAGAGAACTTGCCTATCATATGGAAAGCCCTGGGTCCCATCCCTAGCGCCACCAAAATAAAGTTAAATGAAAAAAATAGGCAAATGTGGTAGACACCAGAAACCCCAGCACTCAAGAAGCTGAGGCAAGAGGATTGCTGCAAGTTTGAGGCCAGCCTGGGCTACATAGCAAATGCCAGGCCAGTCAAGGCCACACAGCAAGACTGTCTCAAGAACATGAAATGATAATAACAACAACAACAAGAAAAATAACAAATGAATGCGGCTTCTACTGGCTGGCCAGAAATCAGAGATAAACTTCAAAAAATTTTGCAAACTTCAAATGGCTGACATCAAATTAGCATGTTGACATCAATTGTGCATGGCAGGATAGAACAAATGCCATAAAACAGATGACCCCTCCCTCACACCCAGTCCACTGTTAAACATGCACAGTCCAGCCTAAGTCCCCTGGCACCGGCCCAGGCTACTCTCCTCCTCATCCATTGCCCCAGGTCCCACTAGAATCTCAGGTAACATGGAAGCGTTATAGCTCCTCAGTCACTAGACAGTGTATACGGGGAAGGCCTCTAGGTTGAAAAGGACAATGGCAGAGACGGACGGTTCAGAGGAATCCAGGCACAGAGACCAGCTAAGGAAGTGGCCTGCAGAGACAGGGCTTCAGGACACCCAGGGTGCACTTGGCCAGGACAGGCCATTCCTCATACTCCTGGCAACTCATCCTGACTCACTGGCGAGGGGGCAAGACCTCTGAGTCCTGAGACCAAGAGGTCATGGCCAGGGCTGTCTCGAGACCAGTGTCTGAGACTCACCATGGAGGAAGTGTCTGGCGAGTGGGGTTTAACCTGGCTTGGGAAGTGTGTTCAGGGCCCTGCTTCTGTTCTAAGGTGAACTGTGCACACAGCTGAGAATTGCAGGTTTCTGCCTGGGAAGGGGGCACTTCTGAGTGTGGCCTAAGCCCCCTCACCCCTCAGCATGAGATGGGTAGCCACGTCATGCCTGCCACAGAGGAAATATGGAGAAACCAGCTTGGGCCACCCCCACAGGGTGGAAGCTACTTCCCAACCTGTTCCTCCGCCCCCTCTTCCCTGCAGGGAAATGAGTGGCTCTGCTAATTGCCACTAATGAGCAACTTGGGCCCAGTCAGTGTGGCTGTTTCTGCAGCCAGAAGGCTGACATCTAGGGTGGGGAGATGCAGGTGTGCGAGGAAAGCCAGTCAGCAGCGGCAAATGGATCACCCTGTGTGCTGGGGTGCACAGCCCTTGGTCCCGCTCCTACAGCTGTTCCCTCAAACCACAGTCTGTCACCAGGGTGCTGGACTTTGAACAGGTTTTCAAAGATAGCCTCTCAGGCTTCCCCGGCTCAGAAACTGGCACCACATTTCCCCAGTTGCTCAAGACGTAGGCTTGGGGAGTCATCCTTGATTCATCTCCTCCTCCCCACCTACAGGCGTCCTCCACATCGCATAGTGGTGCAGGCTGAGAAGATGCAGGTGAATCTGGGTACCTCTCTCCAAGGGCACATGCCCCACAGATAACCCTGGATGCTGCAGCAGGCTTCCATTCCAGGCTGCTCTCCAGACAGTGCTTAGATAAATTTCACAGAATATACATTAGGGCCAGCAAGATGGCTCAGTAGGTAAAGACACCTGCCCACAAGCCTAACGATCTGATTTCACTGCCCAGGACCCATATGGCGGAAAGAGAGAACCACTTCCCAAAAGCTGTCCACACATAAAAATAAATATAAATAAAGAAATGGAATATTTTTTGTTTTATTCTGGCTCCTAAGTGCTGGGATTAAAGGTGTGCCACCATACCCAGCAAGTGTAATAGTTTTTAAAGATTTATTTTTATTTGTGTGTGTGTGTGTGTGTGTGTGTGTGTGTGTGTGTGTGTGATCTTTGTGGGTGACCATGGAGGCCAGAAGAGGGCATCAGATTCCATGGAATTCAAGTTATAGGTGGCTATGAGCACCTCACATGGGTGCTGGCAATCAAACTGATCCTCTCAAAGAGCATCAAGTGCTTTTAACTGCTGAGCCATCTCTCCAGTCCTTGTAATACATATTTATTTAAGTTCAAGATCATACTCAGTTATATAGCAAGTTTCACACCAATCTAGGATACATAAGATTCCATCTCAAAAACATAAGTAAATAAAAATATGTATTAGACCTAGGCATTGCCAGTGAAAATCCTCTAACAGCTGCTCTTGGAAGGAGATTCGAAGCCCTGTTGTCATCTGACCCTGATGATGCTCTGCCTTTCTTTCTCATTGCTTCTGGCTCTGTAGTCACAGGTCCCTTATTTATGTTCTGCCTGCCCTTTTTCACCCCAGGGCCTTTGCACATGCTGTGCCATCTGCCTGTAATGCCTCAGCCCATGCCCTAAGCTGCCAGCTTTTCTTCATGCTTAGGACAAGTGGCATCCTCTATTATTGCTCATCCCTACGTGGAAAAGTGTAGAAAGCTTTTAAAGGCAAATTAAATCGCTGGGTTGCATCTTATGAGATACAGGAGTCTCCTGGGATGCTCAGGGGTGTCTGCCTTACTTGTCTCTGACTAGATAAGTTAATCAGCATATATTTGATAGTAAAGCTAACAAGTCCTGCTCATAGAAATGCACGCTGTCCCACAGCAGGCAATAAGGCTTCATATCCCTGGGCAAATTCATGTTTTCTGTGTCTGACTGTAAAGGTGATTACAAGCCCTGATTTAAGCCCCCTTTTGGACATGTTGCAATACCCTTATTTATTTTTATTTTATGTGTACGGTGCTTTGCCTGCATATTATATATGTGCACCATGTGTGTGCATGGCACTAATGCCTGAGTTGGCCAGAAGAGGACTTCAGATCTTCCAGAACTGGGGTTACAGATATTTGTTACCATGTGAGAGCTAGGAACTAAGCCATCTCTCCAGCCCCTGGTTGCAATATCTTAACCTGATCCCTCACTGACTGATAAATAACATCTGTGAGATGATCTTGGCAAAATTATGTAATTTTGCCTTTTTGGGAAATTTTTCCTGTAATAGTAACCTGTTCATTTCTCTCCTTATTTTTTAGATATGCTTATTGTGGCTTTTGTTTGTTTGTTGATACAGAGTGTCACACTTTACTCAGGCTTGCCTGGAACTCATTATATAACTCAGGCTGGCCTTTAAACTTACAACAACCCTCCCGCCTCAGCAGCCTGAGTGCTGGGATTACAGATGTGGGATTGGCAGACCTAGTTTAATATATTAATTTGTTAACAAATTGGCTCTACTTATGATCTCAGTGACATGAGTATCAAACTGTATTTGCTTGTTGGGAGATGGGAACAACTGGTTTCGCAGTGACAGAGATTCTTCCTCAGGAATGCTGAGAATCATCCAGCAGAGCCCCTGATCTGGGGAAGGTGGGGGGGTTGGGGAGGGCAAGGAGGTGGAGAGGCGAGCCTTTGTCTTTTGCTAGATTAGTTTGCTCTCTACATTTTACAATAAACGTGATTCCAGGGACCGGCAAGATGGCTCAGCGGGCACAAGTGCTTGCTGTGCAAGTCTGGCTCCCTGAGTTCTATACCCAGCATCCATGTAAAAGAGGAAGGAGAGGAGCCAGGCGTGGTGCTGCACACCTTTAATCCCAGCACTTGGGAAGCAGAGGTAGACAGATCTCCGTGAGTTCAAGGCCAGCATGGTCTATATAGAGAGTTCCAGGCCAGCTGTGGCTACAGGGAGACCCTGTCTCAAAACGATCAAAATAAACAAACAAAAAAGTAGAAGAAGAGAACTGACTCTGCTAAGCCCTTTGACCTCCACATGCACGCTGTGGCCTTGGTGCCACACATATCATGCACATGTGCACACGCACACACACAATAATAAACGATTTAAAAATGATTCCAAATATTGTGTTGTATTGCTTTGTTGGATATCATCTATTTTTTAAGGATTTGTTTTTTATGTGTCTGTCTGTGTCTTTGTGTATGAAATGGATTCCCAATTTTTAAAAACAGCCTT
The DNA here is from genome assembly GCA_035773235.1 of Eospalax fontanierii. Taxonomy (NCBI): domain Eukaryota; kingdom Metazoa; phylum Chordata; class Mammalia; order Rodentia; family Spalacidae; genus Eospalax; species Eospalax fontanierii. The sequence continues at coordinate 30,636,830 of CM069546.1, read as the reverse complement.
CAGGTGACCCAGCGCCCTCTTCTGGTTTCCATGAGTACCTGCAGGTATGTTGCATATATACACAGACACAAATGCATAAATTAAAATAAAAACAAATCTTAAAAAATAAAAGAAGTCTATAAAATTTTACTTAATGAAACAAGGTAAAGATCATATAGTTTTTCTTTTTGTGTTATTGGATTCATGCTGCTATACTAATTGGCTTTTAAATTTTAATCTATTCTGGCATCTTCCCATGTCAGTAAGCCATTCATAATATGGTTATTAATGTCGATTTTATATTTCATTGGAAAATGTATCAACATTTACTTAAGCTTGTGCCCTCTGAAACTGGACATTCACTCCTTGCAACTGTTGCACATAAAACCTGTTCAAAAATCTTTGAAAGCTTCTCGAATTACTTCCTCATGTTAGATTCCTAGAAGGGAAATAGTTAGGTAAAAAGTTATGGACGCATTTACAACAGTCAGTGATGTATCTTATCAGATCATGTTCAGCAAAGAGTGAATAGTGATTCCTCTCTCTCCCTGTCTCTCCTTCTCTCTGTCTCTGTCTCTCTGTCTCACTCACACACACACACTTTCTGTTTTTTTCTTTTCTTTTGCTAGGACATCACTAAACGATCCAGGGTGACCTTGAGCTCAGGAGTCCTCTGTCTCTACCTCACAAGTGCCAGGTGTGCGTCCTCATATCTCTTTCCTTTCTTTACCATGGAAAAATAGAAAGCAAATGTTTTCCACCAAATCCTGGTAGGGTTTGGAAATGTAAAACCCTGTCTTGTTCTCTAGGCAAGTAGAAGTAGTCTTTTGGTGGCTAATGGTGTGGTCTCAAGGCCACTGGTAAAGTGGGTGAGCAGTGATTTGAGGATAGAGGAAACCGAAGTACCTCACTCAGGAATAGGAAGGGGCAGGATTTCCCCAACTCCAACAGGGAGGACCTGAAAACTTGTAAAGTCCCACAAGAAGCACTTTTCAAATATTCAGGAGTCTCTGGAACTGTTCTACTGACAGACCCCAGCCCTCAGGTACCAGTGCCAGGGAGTGCCCAGACAGACCTTCCCTGACCAGACTCAGCCCTTTACCCATGCCTGGCCTGCATTTCACTGACAACCTGCACTTGCCCATTCTTGTAGCCCCAAGTCTTGTAAGCACAGAGGAATTTCAGCTGTTGCTCTGAAAGGACCAAACCGAATGTCAACTACGGGTTGATCAAGGATCGATTCCCTAAGCCTTGCAGTGTCCTGAGCTCAGCTGCTCCTGTCCTTCTGCTAAACTTTCCCCAAATCCATCAAATAAAAGGTTACTACTGCAGCTGGGCATGGCAGCACATGCCCTTAATCCCAGCACTCCTGAGAGAGAGGCAAGTGGGATCTGAGTTTGAGTAGCCAGTTCCAGGCCAGCCAGGGGTACACAGTGGGACTCTGTCTATAAATAAATAAATTAAATAAATAAAACCTGCTGAGACAGGACTTCTAGGGTTCCTTGCAAGGCTCTTCTGATTGCTTCTTGCCTGGAAAGAACTGCTTGTCATAGATTCAGCCCAGTTACAAGAATTCACCTAAAGTAGTCTCAGACATCCTAAGCTGGGATAGTGGTTAAAGTTATCCTGATTTCTCTTGCTTCTTCCCAAGCTGAGTAACTCCAAGTCTTTCCAAAGTTGCCTCCTATGGATCCATGGTCTCTCATGGGATTTGTTATCCCAGATTTTCAGTTGGAGGGCTGAAGCTGTCCCCAGAATCTTCTGGAGCTCTGTTCCAAACAACTGCTGGCTGCCACACTCAACACAGTTCCCGCCCTTCACTCTGCTATTCTGCCCAAAGTACTGCCTTCCCCACAGTACACATGCGGGAACGAGATCACGAGAGGAGGACCTGGCCCCAGTTCGTGTGGCTGGGAAGTAGGCAAGCCAGGATTCAAATGCCACAGGGCCATTTTAAGATCTGGAGAAAACTGTAGCATTTTTAGCTTTGAAGGGCCCACCGAGTGCCACAGACATTCCCTCTACAAAGGAAAGCAGTGGACTCCTACCTACATCCTTTGTGTTGCACCTGACACGTGGACAGAGTTATGTTTGAAAGACATTTAATGACCACCTATTCATTTCTTTGACACGGGAATAAGTTTGCAGGTCTCAGACCTCTCTCTCTCAACACTTCTTTGCTCTCATAATCAAAAGACCACAACATGCTAAAACCATGGCCTTCTCGGTATATGTGTACACACCTTCTCCCCTACAATATGATCCCACATTACATAGGATTAACCATAACAGGATGTCTCTTGGTGCAAATATCAGAGGAGTTCCAAATTCACACTCCATAACTGCAATAAATAAATAGCTTTGTGGGGTGGCATGTGTCTGTAACCTCTGCACTAGGGAAGTGGAGAAAGGAAGATTGGGAGGTGTTCCAGGCCAGACTAGTCTACATAAAGAATTTGAGGCTAGCAAGGGCTACATGAGACTCTGTTTCAAAAATAAAATAAACAAAACAAAGAAATTCAACTCACACTAGGTAAAGGGATATTATATGACTGTATTTGACTTTCCTATTCCAGAAAACACCTGTCCAAGAAGGCAAAAGTTACAAATAATCTTATCATTGAGTTCAAGGGAAGCCACCCTGGGGCTGAAGAGACCACTCAGCAGTTAAGAGCATTGGCTGCTCTTGCAGAGGTCTCTTTAGTTTCCAGCACCCACATGACAGCTAACAATCACCCGTAGCTCCAGTTCCGGGGGGAATCTATCGCCCTCTTCTGGCCTCTCCTGGCAATGCACAATATTACTGTTAGGTGTGACTGGACCCTCCAACCCCTCCCCCAGCAGTTCCAAACCAGACTCTCTGGAGCCTCTGAGATCTGAGAGATCTGAGAAAAGAACTGACTTTTGAATAGATAAGGTCCCCAACCCAGGATTCACAAACAGCTGTAAAAAAGGACTACTTCCTGGCCAGAAGCTTACCTTAAACATCAATCAGATGTCATGGCTATCCCCAACTCCCTTCCCCTAAAAGCCGGGAGGGGGCTGAGGATTTTTTAAGACTTTGAGGCTTTTGGGACTGGGACTTGGGCTTTTAGGCTGAGTTTGCTCTCCCGCAGCCCCAGCCCCAAGATGGGGGTAAAGGGGGTAGCGTTTCTCCACTCGTGAGTGCGGAGGAGCTAGTCCCACCTGGTCTTCTCTCAATAAAGCCGGTTCCTGTTAGCTGCCAGCGGAGTCTCTGGTCCCTTCTGTCTGCTGCGTCTCTGGAACCCAGAACTTTACACTCCTAGCTTCCAACCCATCTCTCCAGCCTCCCAAAGTCGACTTTCTTAACAACTGTTGTTCTGTGGTGTTTTTCAGGGAGCCAACTATTTGACAAGAGGAAAGAGCCTAACACAGTCTGGAAGTCAGGAAGGCAGGAATGTGTGCCAAAGAGCAAGTTAAACGCTTGTTAATGCTCAGTAAAGGAAGTTAAACGCTTCGATCAAGGCCATGCAAAGGTGGGCTCTCCAAGAAGAGAACACGGTCCTGATCCAAACCCTAACCCAGCCGCATAGCCCAGGCGCGGCCCCGCAGGGTGACTCAGGGGAAGTGCTCCTCCCCACCGCCCCCTCACTAATCCAGCTGGACTCAGTGCGGGGGGGGGGGCGAGAGAGACATAAACTAAGAGACTAGTGGCTAATTAACCCCACCCAATTAAGGATGTGTTCAGGTCTCCCAGACAGCGCAAGCACAGCGGTGGCTCAGGATGCGGGCAAGGCGGGTCAGCTGACTTCCAGTAGCAGAGGCTGCCGGGTAACAGCTATGGCGGCTGCCGGGGTTGCGCGATTTCTGGGACTGTTTGGCTAAAGCTTACAGAAAGCCGGTATGTACCAGACAGAGCCTGAGTCCGCGTAGCAAGGGGCCTCATGACAACCCCCGGAACTTGTGCTCTAGCAGGTGCACTAGAGGCGCTGCTGGGCTCCGCGCGGTGTTCAAGCTGCTAATCGCTGTGTCTGTCGCCCCCTGGTGGCTGGCGCACGACTTGATCTCGCTGTTGCTGAATCCCGCCCGAGGTGTAGAGGCCTGTACTGAGCCTCCAGAGCTCTCAGGAATTTTGCAAAATAGATGTTTAAAGTATTTGGAAACATTGGCCTGGCATGATCAAGGTCCTGAGTTCAATCCTTTGCCCAAAAGGAAACCTCCACACGTTTGGGGGCTTGGGATGTAGCTCAGTAGTAGTGGAGCATTTGCGAAGCATGTAGGAGGCCGTGGGTACCATTCCCACACCTGCGAACACACACTCACACAAAACACACACACACAGAGTTTTAAATTTTTATTTACTTTTTATGAGTATTTTACTTGCGTGTATGTTAAGTGTACTCATGTCGTGCAATATCCGAGGAGGCCAGAAGAGGGCGTCAGATTCCTCTAGAACTGGAATTATGTGGGTATTGGGAACCGAACCCAGGTCCTCTGCACCGGCAGCCAGTGCTCTTAACCTCTGAGCCTACTCTCTAGCCCCACATTAAAAAAAAAAAATTAATAGTAAAAAACTTGAATTAGAAGCTCGGTGTGGTGGTGCACACCTTTAATTCCAGCACTCAGGAGGCAGAAGCAGATGAATCTCTGTGAGTTAAAAGTCCAGCCTGGTCTACATAGCAAATTCCAGGACAGCTTGAGGCTACAGGGAGACCTTGTCTCATAAACAACAAAAGATTGAATCAGAAGCCAGAGAAGATGATTTCATGCTGGTAATCCCAAGTACTTTGGAAACTGAGGCAGGGTGATGGCCTGGAGTTTGAGGCCAGTCTGAGCTAATAGCTCTTAGCTAACCTGAGCTACAGAATGAGACTGTCTCAAAACAAAATAGAACGAGATACACCTATAGTTTTGGAAATTGCATTAACAACAGCAACAACAACAAAGGTAGTCCTCTGGAGACATGAATATTCCAAGCAGAGGGCAAGAAAAAACTGCTTTTGAAATGTCTATGAACAGAAACTGAAGACAGGTGTGACTGAGATGCAAGGTGAGGATAGGGAGACCCTTCCCAGATCATGACCCCTGAGCAGGAGTAAACATTTAGATTCAGCAGAAGAAAAGAGCCGGGGTGGGTGACAGGATCAGGTGGTGATCAACATGTGTTGTAAGGAGGCTCACTTGCCGTCGGGAGGCATGTTCTTCCCGACATAGCACAGAATCCAGGAACACGGCATTTGTAGCCAAACTCCTAGAGAATTTCAGTGAACCAGAGCTGGACCTCTGGGAGCCTTGAATGGGTCCTGCAAAAGATACCAAGCACCAGAGAAACGATGGCAGTCAGTGGCTGTTGCTGTGCTGTCATGGTCAGAGCAGGGGGTGGAGAAGAAGGACAAAGTCACTGTAAGGACACTGTGTGCCTCCAGGCTGCCCTCCCGCCCTTGATTCCTTCTTCACTTCTTTCCAGCTGCTAAGATGCCACCCGCATTTCTGGAGCTGCTGTGGGGGCACTGGAGGAGGTCTGGGAAAGTCTGTGTGCTGCTGATTTTTTTTTTTTTTTTTTTTTTTTAAGTTCAGATGAGATAGAAGAAAAATCAGAGCTCTAGCTTTCCTGAAAACTGCAGACAAGGATGTCTGAGAAAGCTTATCTAAGTCAAGCACTTAAGTGCTAAAGAATGAGTGGGCTTGCCTGGATAGCCCGTAGAAACAGGAAGCCTGGGCAAACTTGGAATTTCAGGTAAGCAGGAGACTCATTAAGTATAAATATACCAAAGTGAACACAGTTGCAGATTTATCATCTGAAACTCAAACTTACCTGGGCCTCCCACTCTTTATTTGGTCATGTTGGAGCAATGAATGCAAGAACTTCATTTGACACATGAAGTGCTGGCTCAGAATGAAGACACTAGTTCAGTCCAACAAGCAACATCAGTATTTAGTTGCGGATTAAGTGCTTGGACACGTGAGATCTGCCATCAAGACTCTTTGTCCATTCACAGGGAAAAGTGTAACTACCATGGTTGCACAATGTGATTGATTTGTAACCGCAGGTGGACCCCAGGGGAACCCATAGGAAAGACCCTGTACCTGCTAGGGAATCAGGAGAGGGGACGCCCAGCTGAGTCTAGACAGACACATATGAGTTAATCCTGAGGAGAAGGCTGAGAACATAGCAGGCAGAGAGCCGCTTTCCAGCAGGAAGAGCAAACTGAGTTCCAACGATGCGGCCGGAAAGGAGGAAGGACCGTGAGGCGACCAGCGGCCATCGTGGCTTTTATATGCCACATCACAGTGTTTCCTGGCTGTTCTTCTGTTCTCACCCTCTGCAAGTGTGAGAAGTTGCTGTGCATCTAAGACTACACAGAAGTATATCGCTTCTGCCCATTTTAATCAAAGCCTTAACACTCCAGGCTGTGAAAAATGCCAGAACAAGAGCTGAAGAGATGGTTCAGTGGCTAAGAGTGTTTGCTGTGCTAGCATAATTAACCAAGTTCAAATCTCCAGTACCCGCAGGCACGTGCCTATAAACCCAGCACTGGAGAACACAGACAGGGAGATCTCAGGAGCTCACTGACCAGTCAGCCTAGTCTAAAACAGCACTTCCAGCTCAGTGAGAGACCCTGTCTCAAGGCAGTAAGGTGGAGAGCAATAGAGAAGACTCCCAGCTTCATCCTCTGGCCTCCTCATGTGCATGCATGGGCATATGCATGCGCAAGCACCACACATACAACACACATGCCAGTTTAAAATTATATCAGCATAAGACTCTCTGTGCACATCAGACAGAGTTTGAACAGCAAAGTAGCAGCCCCATGAGTGATCTGGAATAGACATTATACGTAGGGATTAGTTTTTATGTGACTGTGGAAGGAAGGAGGGGAGTTGTCATTCACGGACTCTGAACCAACGTGGGGTTGAAGTCCGTGGTAGTCAGGAGGAAACATTAAGCAAGATTCTGGGGAGAGTGAAGAAAAATTGAGACTACAGCTGTCTCTGTTTCCACTCTGAATGTCATAGGTGGCCTGCAGATGGAGCTGGTGCCTTCCCCTTCCAGGCTGACCCTGGCCTGGCCTGGCCTCTAAGCAGCTCTAGTGGAGGAGGCTTGATGAAGGAAAGGCCTCTTAGATAGGGAGAGACCTTATATAAGGAACACAAGTTTTTAATGGGGTTAAGAAGATGGCTCAGTCAATAGAGTTCCTGTTATACAAAAATGACGGTGTGAGTTCAGGTCTCTAGCACCCACATAAAAGCTGGGCACCGGGTTGGGCAGCACAGGAACGGAGGGCGATCCATGGAGCTCCCTGGCCAGCCAGCCTAGCTGAATCCATAAGTTCAGTGAGACTCTCTGACTCAAAAAATAAGGTAGAGGGTGATTGAAGAAGACACCCAGTGTCTCTCCACCACATGAACACAGAATGTGCACATACACCCACACAACATGTACACACACACATTCAAACACATTTTCTAATAGAAGAAAGAAGGAAAGCAAAGATATTTTAGGCTAGTGTTGATCTGAAGCTGCACATATGGCAACTCGGGAGAAATCTCAGTTCCTCTGTTTGCTTTCCTGAGCTGCGTTCCTCCTCAGATGCCGCGTCTCCTTCTCTGCACACTGCTGTCGTCCAGGGATTCCACTTGTCTTTGCTCTGGTCTAGGTTCCTTGCCTGGGTTTCAAGTCTTTCTTGGTTTATTTCTTGTGTTCCTGGAGCACAGCCTTCAGTAGTCTTATCACATTAAAAAGTCAGTGTGGGGCTGGGTGTGGTGGCACACGCCTTTAATCCCAGCACTCCAAAGCAGGGGGATCTCTGTGAGATGAAGGCCAGTCTGATCTACAAAGCAAGTTCCAGTCCAGCTGGGGCTACAGGGAGACCTTGTCTCAAAAAAAAAAAAAAAAAATGTGATGTGAGTCCAGCATGGTAGTGAACACCTTTATTCCCAGCACTCAGGAGGCAGAGGCAGGCGGATTTCTGGGAGTTCAAGGCCAGCCTGGTCTACATAGCAAGTTCTAGGACAGCCGGGACTACAGAGAAATTCTGTCTCAAAAAAGACAAAAAAAAAAAAAAAAAAAGTGATGTCAGGCAGCATGATTGGTGCCAGTCCCAGCGTGCCGGGCCTAAATCACTGTTCTGGTGATGACCAGTTGCCCTCTAGAGCCCAGCACTCTGTTATTTCCATTATGGCAGAAACACCTGAGCTCTTCTGTTCAATTTTGTTTTCTTTAAAGTTTTTTTGATTTATATATTTATTTTATGTGTGAGTGTTTTGGCCTCATGTATGTAAGTGCACCTGTGCCTGCAAACCTAAGGGGGCCAGAAGAGGACATTGGTGGGACTGGAGAGATGGTTCAGTGGTTAAGAGCACTGCCTGCTCTTGAAAAAGATCTGGGTTCAGTTCCCAGTACCTACATGGTGGCTAACAACTGACCATAACTCCAGTTTCAGAGTCCGATGCCCTTTCTTTTCGGACTTCTGTGGGCACTGGACACCTGTAGTGCACTTCCATACATGTAGGGTAAAACACTCATACATAAAATAGAAATGAGCAAATAAAAAATGTTTAAGAAAAGAGGGTGTCTAATGCCCCAAAACTGGAGCTACAGATGGTTGACAGCTACTGTGTGGACATGGGAACTGAACCTGGGTCCTCTGGAAGAATAACCAGTGCTCTTAACGACTGAACCATTTCTCCAGCCCTCAGTCTGTTTTCTCCAGCCTAACTTTTCCACTCACTTGGTTCATTCCTTTGGTCAGACACTACCTTTCCTCGGTGGCTTCAAAAAGCACTGTGTAGGGTTGGGGTAAAGTTGGGGACTTTCATCATGAAGGAACCTCTGTTCACCCTCACAGGTGCCTGAGAGAGTGTTCTCACTGCACTGCCCAATACCCTTCCCTTTCTTTCTATAAAACTCTGTCCTATGGCTCTATGAGCCAGTCACAAGGCAGAAGTGAAGCTGAACCAGTCATGTCCTGCCCCAGACTTGTCTATACCAACAGGGTTGGGAGCTTTGGTTCGCTACAGGAATTCCTCAAGGAGGAGACACCAGCCAGTAGCTACGACTTGGTCAGGGAGTCGTCTCAGAGTACAGAGCTTGCAGGCAAGCCAGATAGGTGGCAACCGTGGGGAAGGAGAGGTGGTCAGTGCCAGTGTATCCTCCAGCTCATCCTCCAGCTCATCAAAGGAAGCCCCAGGGCCTCGCCACCATGACCGCTGCCACGTCCGAATCTAGGTTGGCTTCTTGAGAGCTACATGACTTCAGAACCACTGGACACAGTCCAGCACAGCATGGACTTTCCTTTTGGGTGCTGCTGCAGCTGCTGTTAGAAAATTTTTAACTTTTTAGCCAGGTATGGCAGTGCACATCTTTAATTCCAGTATTTAGGAGGCTGAGGCAAGAGGATTGCAGTGACTCTGAGGCCAGCTTAGGCTGTATAGTGAATACCAGCCACGGCTACTTGTTAAGACCTTGTTTCAAAGACAGGGGCCAGGAGAAGGAGAAGAAAAAGGAAGGAAGGAAGGAAGGAAGGAAGGAAGGAAGGAAGGAAGGAAGGAAGGAAGGAAGGGAGGGAGGGTGGAACGACGGAAGGAAAGGAGGAAATAAACTTACAGCTTTTTTATAGTGGCTGGGGTGACGGCTCAGTGGCTAAGAGCACTTGCTGCTCTCCCAGAGGACCACAGTTCAGTTCTGAGCACCTACAATGGGTGTAAGTGCTTATAACTCCAGCTCTAGGAGCTCCAAAATCTTCTTCTAAAAAAATTCTTATAATTAAACTTACTGCAAATCTTTGTTTTCCTTTTTTGGTTGTCTTTGTTTTCTCAGTTTTTGGTTTTAGGGATTTTTGTTTTGTTTTGTTTTGTTTTGGGTCTTTTTGAGACAGGGTCTCGCCACAGATGGCCTGGAACTCACTATGAAGAGCAGGCTGGGCTCAATCTCACAGAAATATTTACTTGATCTTCATGAAAATGTCTTTTTTGTTATTTTGTAGATATTTGGGGGGTACTTTAAAAAATTTTTATTTTATGTATGTGTGTGTTGCCTGCATGTAAGTGCACCAGTGTCATGCAGTACCCACAGAAGACAGAAGAGGGAGTCAGATCCCCTGGAACTAGAGTTATGTGAGCGCTGAGATTCAAACCTGGGGCATCTGCAAGAACAACCAATGCTCTTGCTCTTAACCACTAGAGCATCTCTCCAGTCCCTGTTTTTTGTTTTGTTTTTGAGACAGGGTCTCACTATGCAGCCCCTGGCTAGCCTGGCACTTACTATGTAGACCTGCAGACTGGTCTTGAACTCACAGAAATCTGCCTTCTTCTGCCTCCTGAGTGTTGGGACTAACAGTGTGTGTCAACATGCCTGGCCAAAATATCATTTTTACACATCTAATTCAGTGGTTGTATTTATCATTGCCCAACAAATTTTTTGTTTGTTTTGTTTGAACCAGGGAGGGTCTCACTAAGTAGCCCAGGCTAACTTGTACTTTTCTAGCCTCCTGACTGTTGGGATTACAGGCAAGAGCCACCATGCCTGGCTGGTTTATAGTATCTCAAATTTAGCTTAAGCTACATAAAAAGACTCTGTCTCAAAAAAACAACAACAATCATTGTGCACACACTGACCAAAGGGGCCAGTTCCATGCTCACCAGCTGACCCACTTCCCTGTGGCCTTGCCTAATAGCATTCCTCCAGGCTGTCCTGGACAACCAGCATTTCCTACCTGTGGATGGGATTTGCATTCATTTAATTACTGAGGCTGAACATTTATTTCCTGGCAAGTCTATTAGCCAAATTAATTTCCTCTTCAGAGCTTTGTCTGTGTCCTTCACCCATTTCACCTTTAGGGTTGTGTTTTTCTGAGCAGTTTCTTTGAGCACTTTGGGCGATAATGGTGTCATTATTTGCTCATATTTTGTAGACTTTATCTTTCCTATTGTTTGCTTTTCTATTTGTAACCAGTGTTGTTTCTAACTTATGGATCATGGCTCTTTTCTTTTGTGATGGCTACTGTAACTTCTAGCCTTAGAAAATACTCCAGAGGGCCGAGGAGATGGCTCAGTGGGAAAAGGTGATCACCACCAAGCCTGAGAACCCAAGTTCTGTCCTTGGGACTCACATGGTAGGAGAGAACTGACTCCTGCAAATTGTCCTCTGGCCTCCAGATACGTGCACGCTCACGCACATGATAATTGTGGAGAAAATTTTTTTAAAGAAAGGAAAAACATGTTCCAGCAATCTCTAAATTTCAGGAGAGATTTTTACAGACTCCTTTATTTCCTTTGTATGATTTGTGTGGTAGTCAGTGTATGGAACTTGCCCAGCTTTCCGCTGTTGCGGGCCGCCCCACCCTGCTATTTGTTCTTAGCCTCAGACGTAGCAGGTGCAGCCCAGGCTGGCTGGCTGAGCACTGCATGGCTTCTCAAGAGTCCCTCTTTCTCTGAACCCACACCCTCACTTCTCTTGCTCACCTGACTGGAAGGCTGAGTTACTTGTAGAGCTGCTTTTAGAAGAAGAGAGACAAGAAACTTCGAGAAAAGGGACCAGGAGCTTGCCCTTAGCAACTCAATCCGAAACTGCCCTGGAGATGGGGCGAATCACTGCCTGAGTGTGGACACCCATTCGCTTTGAAATATTTTCCACGGGTTATAAATTAGAACGTTTTTCTCAAGCGTCATTTGCTCCCTGATACCTCCGCGCTGCAGGGTGCCCCCTGCTTTCACTTCTGTTCCCTGTTCCTAAAGTTATTGGGCACTACTGTGCTCCCCGCCCTCCAAATACTTGGGTGAACTAACGATCCAATGACTGAACAAACGAATGAATGAGTCCAGAGTCCTCCCTCTCCTCCACCACCGCAGGAGCCCCACGCACGAGCAGCGGTGGCCACCAGAGGGCGGCACTACGCGGAGGACTGAGCTCTCGGTGGGACACCGCGCTGCCCCCACGGCGCCCCCCGACGCACACCAACCAGACGAGCGCCGCACGCCCTCCCACCGCGGGGAAACAGCCCTCTGCCTGGCGAGGTGTGCTGTGTGACATCCAGAGTCCTTCCAACACCCTGACCCTGTGGCCCAGCGGGAGTGGCCTGCTGAACCCCAAGTCCAATTCTGACGTCAGTCCTGCTCCCCAAATAACTTCCTCCCCGGGCCACTTCCGCCATGGCCACACATCCCGGAGTCCGGCGGGCACACCCAGGGCAGGGACCTGGCGGCCATCCAGTCGTCACCACGCTGCCTTCCCAGAACAGCTTCTGCCTCGCCCAGAAGGTGCAGACCCCTGAATGGTCCTGCGCCCTGAGCCAGGATGGGTGGGTGTGTGGTCCAGGAGCATCGGTGGGGCGCGCTGGGGCTAGCTGATGACCTTTCTTTGTTGCATAAGCACCCTGACCTTGACTCTTCAATACTTACCCTCCCATCAGAGTATAAATTTCAACTTTAGGTGCCTCAAGCCAGGCACACAGTAGTGCTCAGTATTATGAAATGAACAAATGAACAAAAGAAACGAATGAATGAATGGTTGGATGATGGATGAATGGATAAATGGATGGATGGAATGGAGGGCCTCCCTAGCGGAGTAGACTCTGCCAGCCAGGGTGAGACCTGTGGTCAATTGAAGAGGTCAGTTCGCGACAGGATCTCTGTGGTCAGCAGCACCTTGGCACCAGCATCCTGAAGTGTGCAGTGAGGGGTCTGGCCCCTGGAGTTCAGGGCCAGGTCATGGAGCTGGTGTTCTAGGCACCTCCTTTCTGCTAAAGAGGAGCTGGGCAGGCAGGGTGGACAGGTTGGGTGGCATAGTCCAGCTGACACTCACCTCCAGGATAAAACCCCACTTCATGGAGCCTGCACCCTGGTAGCGCTAGGCAGAGCTCCAGCCACCGCTGACTTGGGCTCAACCAATTGCCAAACCTGAGAACATGAGGCAGCCCCCCATCCCTCTGCTGCTGCTGCTGCCCTCACTGCTGCTGAGTTCTGGTGAGTCACAGTTCAAAGGTAGGCAGTCAGTCTCCACCTCTCTGGAGGGGCCCCTCTGTGCCACTCTGAGCTCCAACTGAGCCCCTGGCTCCCTGGGCCTGCCTGAGCCTGTAGCACAAGCCTCTTTTCCTAATGATGGGATTCCAGGGTGTACCCTAGGGTTCCAGATACCCACCTTGAGTGGGAGTGCTGAAATGGGGAGGTAGAGGAGTTTGTGGCTGGCCGTGGTTTCACTAAAGCCACTCCTCCATCCTCTTGGGGTGCTCACAGTGTACATGGCTCTGGGCTTGGGGCTCCCCTGAAGGGATCGCTTCCCATTCCTCAGATGAGGAAACAGGACCTCCATACCTAGAAGATTTGAACCTGGACCTGCTGGCTCCCAAGCCCCTGGGCTGGGATGTATGTGAACTGGAGTTGCCATCTGAGCCTGGGATCCTCCAGAGTCTGGCTGAGGCCCAGCAGAGAGCCGAGGGGCAAAGAGGGCAGGCTGCAGAGGGTCCCAGATTCTGCCCACAGAGTCATAAGCAGAATCTTGCCCTGAGCAGAGGTCAGCAGGTTCTAGCCAGAGGCCCCACCTGCCAAGTTCCTCTCTGCAGGGCGGGTTCCTCTCTACCAGGGAAACTCTCCTGCATTCCTGGGCCAGCCAGGCCAGCCCAGCAGCCACCACACTTCCCTGTCCTCACTTTACCTTCCTAGGCTAGGCTGGGTCACCCGAACTATGTCTCATCCAGGGCTCCAGGGGTAGGAGGACACTACTGGGCATCCCTGTGGGAGACCCTGACCTTCCTCAGCTTCATGGCCAGTTTCCCTCTCTTGCCTCCAGCAGCAAGGATGATAGCGCTGAGAACCCATTTCTACTGGGTGTGACATTATAGAGGCTCCCGTGGGTGGACCAATCGAGGTCACTGCCTAAGTGGAGACAGCAGCCCGTCTTTGGCTCACAAACAATCCTGACTTGAGGCTGGACCCCTGGGTGACATGCCCACACCAGTTCAGGGTGGCTAGCCCTCCCAAGCCTCTTATTAGTCTCTCCTAGTTCCTTAGACCTCATCCACTCACACCAGCATCAGGAGCCTGGGACCCAGGATGGGGACAGGCTGATACCCTGGCTGTGCCTGCCATCCATCCCTGACAGGATGCCCACCCCAAAGAGCCAGGCTCATCAAGGCCACCCTGTTGCTCCACATGTTTTCTGTGCTCAGGTCCCCGGAGGCAGGTTCTGCCTTCACAGACTTTCTGGGCTGGGCTGGAGCTGTAGGTGAAATGAGCTGCCCTAAAGGACAGAGAGCTCAGCAGAGCAAAAGAGGCTTCCAAGATGGGTAGGACAGTTGAAAGATTTCCTGGGAAGAAGTGACCTCAACTTGAATTAGGGCTGACAGAGACTCAGGGGCTCGGTCTAAATGAGAAGGGGCCCAGTTGCAGCAGAGAACACGGTTTGCAGGCAGGGAGAATGCACAGGAAGTTCTTGCAGACTGCAGGAATGGGGAGCAGCTGGGCAACATTGCAAGCTGACTCTCCAGGCCGGGAGATTAAGCCCAGCTGTCTCATAGCAAGAGGGGCGCTCTCTCTTGGCACATTTGCATTTTGTTTTATTTATTTATTTATTATTTTATTTTTTGGTTTTGGTTTTTTTTTTTTTTTTTTTTTTTTTGAGACAAGGAAGGTCTTCCTGCAGCCCCCAGCTGGCCTAGAACTTGCTGTGTAGACCAGGCTTGCATTGATCTCAGAGATTCACCTGCCTCTGCCTGTCAAGTGCTAGGATTAAGGTGTATGTTACCATGCCCAGCTTTAATAATTTTTTAGATTTTATTTTTATTTATGTGTGTGTGTGTGAGTGTGTGCATGTGTGTGTGTGGATTCCTGCAGAGGCCAGAAGAGGGAATTAGATCTCGTGGAACTGGAGTCATAGGCAGTTGTGAGCTACTCCACAGGGGTGCTTGAATGGGAACGGAACTTGGATATGCTGGAATCCCCCTTACCCTTTTTTCTTTTTTAAAGATTTGTTTTTATTTTTATTTATGTGTGTCTGTGTGTATAGGTGCACATGCATTCAAGTGCATGGATGTGAGAAGAGAGTACTGGATAACCAGTGTTTGGGGAACCAAACTTAGGTCCATGGAAGAGCAGGAAATGCTCTTAACTGATCTCTCTAGTCCCTTATTTATTTTGAGACAAGATCTTCCTGTATCTCCCTGATTGGCCTGGTGCTCATGTAGCCTTGAAGTCCAGGCAATTCTCCTCCCACCTCAGCTAAAGGGCGGGAGTGCCCGGGTTACCACCCTGCGCATTTGCATTGTAAAAGAGCACCTTGGGAACGCAAGTTAATGAGCTGGAAGTTTAGAGGCTACTTCCTGTTTCCCATGACCATCAGACGTGCTCCTGCTTTGACAGTCACTCTTGCTTGACATCCCACTTTGAGAAGCATACAGTCCTGTCCTTACCAGTAGCTTCTTCCTGTAGCTGTGTGTTCTGCTTACATTTCTGTTGCTGTGTTAAAATACCCCGACAGAAAGCAGCTTAGTGGAGAAATAGTCTATTTCAGCTTACAGTTCCAGGTTACAGCTCAGTATTTTGGAATGTCAAGGTGACAGGGACTTGAAAGCAGCTGGTCACATCACATCTACAGTCAAGAGCAGGGAGAAATTTTGGGGCGCGAGAGATGACTTAAGTGGTTACAAATATTGGCTGTTCTGACTGAAGACCCGGATTCAAATCCCAGTACTCACATGGCAGCTAACAACCATCCATAACTCCAGTTCCAGGGAATCTGATCCCGTTTTCTGTCCTCCACAGGCACTTCACAACAGGAGTGTATGCAGGCATAACACTCATACACATAAAATAAATAAATAAAACATTGCATTCTTTAAAAAAGAGCAGGGCGAAGTGAGTGCATGCATGCCCACTTGCTTGCTTGCGCTGTTTGATTTCTCCATTCACACACTTCAGAACCCCTTGCCTAGGATAACGGTGCCAAGGTCTTCCTGTATCAGTTAACTTAATAAGGTAATCCCTCACAGATATGCCTATGGGCCAACCCAAGGTAGACAATGCCTCACTGAGACTCTTCCCAGGTAATTCTAGGCTGTGTCAAATTGACAATTAAAGCTAACCACTGCACCCTGTCCACAGCTGCACCATCACCCCACTGTCAACCCCACACTCCAGATTTTGTCACCCAGTAGCACTGAGGATTGTATAACTGTGAGCCTCACAGAGAAAAGAGTCTCTTTTCTTTAGGGGCCCTGGGCATGCCAGGCCATGCATGGTTTCAGCATGGCCACTTGCTGTCCTAGTGATACTCTGCACCCTGGACTGGTTTTCTTTTTGTGCCCTCTGGGATCCTCAGCTGTTGGGCTTAGGAGAAATGTGACTGCA
Source organism: Eospalax fontanierii (assembly GCA_035773235.1). Classification (NCBI taxonomy): domain Eukaryota; kingdom Metazoa; phylum Chordata; class Mammalia; order Rodentia; family Spalacidae; genus Eospalax; species Eospalax fontanierii. Next base: position 30,620,549 of record CM069546.1, on the reverse strand, counting down.
AAGTGGGGAGACCTGGCCATGCTGAAACCCCACCCAGCTCTGGCAGGCCTGAGCAAGGGGATTGATAACCAAAAGTGCACAGCTGAAGGTCTGCAGGTCCCTGGGCTTGGGTCTGGGTCTGAGGCTGAAGTGGCGTTTCTGGGGCCAGGTGAAAGGCTGAGCAATGGGTGTGAGGTGATGAATCCTGGGAAATGGACCCCACTCTCGGTGCCCCCCCGGACCCACCCTATTCTCTTCTCTGTCAGTCTCCTTATCTTGAGGGGTCCAGTACGGGATCATGGCCAGAGAGGGGCTCAGTCCTTCAGAATGTAGAGTCTTGAGAGGCTAATGCTTGGTGACCACTGGGCCATCTCTGCTCCCCTCAGAGCAGAGAGTGACCTGTGGGTGGGCTTGGCTGGAGGGGCGGGTCCTCAGTTTGACTTGGATATAAGTTGAGGAAGACTTGCTCTCTCTGGAAAGAACTAGAAGAAAGCCTCAATGACTAGTGTTTGGAAGCAGCTTCCCAGGTCTACTCTGTCTCCCAGCTGAGCCACTGGGAGGAGGGGGGAGTCAACTCCACAGCTCCAAGACTTGAGGCCTTGTCACTACCCCATCCCCATGCCTCAAGACAAGAACAGGGGTGCAGGTGAAGAAAGAGTCTCATGGAGATAAGAGGGTGGTAATCCACGTGGTCATCGTTCTAACTTTCTGGTTGTCTTCTCATGTGGCCCTCAGGGGTCAGAGAGAGGTGACAGGGCAGGGCAGGGCCCCTTGATGAAGTAGTGGGAGAGGGAGGAGCAGACTCATGGCCAGTTGACTGATGAGCCTCCCCTTTCTCATTTCCAGGGTCTGAGGGGGCCAAGGCTCTGAGAGGTGAGTGGGCTTGTTAGAGCTGTAGGGCTAGCTGGGGATCTACATACAAATGCAGAGAGAGAGAGAGAGAGAGAGAGAGAGAGAGAGAGAGAGAGAGAGAGAGAGAGAAAGGAAGGGACAGGAGGCCATGAAAGTGTCTTAGCCCAGAAGGGAGTGGAAGGAGGAATCACCCACATGGCCAGCAAAATAAGACACAGTGGAGGCATCAGGGATGAGTGCCAGGACAGGTGACACCACCCTTGGAGTATCTTGACTGTCCCTCTGACCCATCAGCCCAGTGGAAGACATGGCACACAGCCGTCCTTCAGAGTTCTGTGTGTCTCGTTCTGGGATGAGAATTTTCCATGTTACCTCAGTCTTGCTGGGATTGGTCCCCAGTTGGGTTTTGTTATTCTGTATAGGTGAGAAGACTTAAGGTTCATGGGGAGGTAGGACTGGAGAGGATTAGACGATATCAAAGGCCAACTATGTATGGGCCTGTCATCTACCAAGGTCCTTAGCAGGTCAGGGGCGGGTGGGGGGTTGTCAGGACTTGAGCTGGCTTGTGGGGTTAGGGCTGGAGTCAGAGCTGTGAAACCAGCCCCCAGCAAATGCTTTTATGTTCCCTCCAGTCTGCGGGCGCCCAAGAATGTTCAACCGGATGGTGGGCGGTGAGGACGCCTTAGAAGGCGAGTGGCCCTGGCAGGTCAGCATCCAGCGCAGCGGGGCTCACTTCTGCGGGGGCAGTCTCATCGCACCGACCTGGGTCCTCACTGCAGCACACTGCTTCTCCAAGTGAGTGACCCTGTCCTGGTCCTTCCAGCTTCCCACCAGGGGCTGGGACAGGACAGAGCGCTATGCCCAGCTTTTTAGCACTGTGGACAGAGCACACACTGGCCCTCTTCAGCCTTGTCCAACACCTACTGTCTTTCTTACCACAAATTTCCTTTAGGGTCAGTCCTAGACATAACTGGAAGCTAAAACCACTGCCTCAATCCTTGCTTTACCAACTGCTCTGTTAGAGACACCTGGGTCCTGTCCCTACCAATGCCAGAAGCCCTCCAACTCCCTGACCCTCTTCCCATGCTCCCCAGCTAGCTGTCTCAAATCCAGAGTTCTTTCTGGATCTTGGGTGTCACATAAGCCCAAAGTCTGGAACAGAACGTCCCCTCCTCCTTATCCTGTCCACGGATGTTCTCTACAAGAGGACAGTCCACCCCATCCATGACATTGGGTTTCCCTGTAGCCACAGCTCAGTCTCACAGAGATTTGCCTGGCTGCTGGGGTTAAAGGTGTGTGCCATCGCACCTGGCTTTCCTTCGTGTTTTTAAAAGAGATTTTATTTAATGCATACTAGTGTTTTGCCTACATGTATGTAAGTGCACCACGTGCACGCAGGGTGCCCTCAGAGACTAGGATCCCTTGGAACTGGTGTTAAAGATGGGTGTTAGCTGCCATGTGGGTACTGAGAACCAAACCCAGGTCCTTTGCAAGAGCAGCCAGTGCTCTTAACCGCGGAATCATCTCTCCAAGTCCCTCACCCTTGTTTGTTTGTTTTTTTGAGACATGGTCTCAATATGCAACCCTGGCTGGCCTAGACTTGTTATGTAGGCCAGGCTGGCCTTGAACTCACAGAGATCTGCTGGCCTCTTCCTCTTGAGTGCTGGGATTAAAGGTGTGCACCACCACGCCCCACCTTCCCTTTATTATGTGTGTTATGTGTGGTGAAATATATGTGCCACCACTTGTATGTGGAGATCAGAGGACAACTTTTGGAACTTGGTTCCTTCCTTCTAGCATTGGTTCCAGGGGTGGAACTCAGGTTGTTAGGCTTTTGTTTCAAAAAGCCCACATTTGGGGTTGGAGAGACGGCTCAGTAGTTCAGAGCACTGGCTACTCTTGGAGAGGACCTGGTTTGATTCCCAGCATCCACCCAGTAGCTAACAACCATCTGTAACTCCAATTTCAGGGGATCCAATGCCCTCTTCTGACTTCCACAAGCATTGTACATGTGGTACGTTTACATACATGTAGGTAACACATTCCTCATACCCATAAAATAAAAACTAAAAAAAATATCAAGGGTCACATCTGGGCTGGAGAGATGGCTCAAGTGGTTAAGAGCACTGGCTGTTCTCGCTGAAGACCTGGATCCCAGCACACACGGCGTCTAACTCCAGTCCCAGGGCATCTGGTGCCCTCTTCTGTTCTCCATAGGCGCGACATAGGTGCACTTACGCAAATGCAGGCATAACCCTCATACACATAAAATAAAAATAAATAAAAAATGTAAAAGGGGGGCACTGGAGAGAAGGTTCAGTAGTTAAGAGCACTAGTTGCTCTTGCAGAGGACCTGGGTTTGGTTCTCAGCACCCACATGGTGGCTAACTACCATCTGTAAGTCCAATTTCAGGGGAATCCGTCATCTTCTTCTGACTTCTGACTTTCGTAGGCACTGCACAATACTGGTGCACTTACATACATGCAGGCACTAATACACATAAAATTAAAAAAATAATAAAAAATATATTTTAAAAAGATCACATCTTTCACTCAGAAATTTGAACTAGGAGAATAGGTGGGCTGCCTGGGGCTCAGAGGTAGGGCTGGGCCTCACTGCACCCCGTAGGTATGTGGTCATTCCAGCAGGCTTTTCAGGTAGGTCTGTTACTGTCCCCATCTTACAAATAAGGAAACTGAGTCACAGATAACTTGTTAGGTCACTTATCCAAGGTCACCTGGAGGCCAGGGAGAGCTAGGAATTAAAGGTGGGTGGATCTTGCTTCGGTTTCTACATCCTCTAACCCTGCTACACATCCCCTGGAAATGACATCCTTGAGAGTGCAGAGATGTGTCAGTCACTGCGGCGGGCCAGAACAACCTGTGGGTCCCTTTCCCTGTGGGAGGAGACTTACCCACCTTACTTTCTCCTCTGTCCATCAGCACATCAGACATATCCATATACCAAGTCCTGCTGGGGGCACAACAGCTGCTGCAGCCAGGACCACATGCTGTCTATGTCCCTGTGAAGCGGGTGGAAAGCAACCCCTTGTACCAAGGCATGGCCTCCAGCGCTGATGTGGCCCTAGTGGAGCTCCAGACACCTGTGACCTTCACCAACTACATCCTCCCTGTGTGTCTGCCTGATCCCTCTGTCATCTTTGAGTCAGGCATGAACTGCTGGGTCACTGGATGGGGCAGCCCCAGTGAGCAAGGTGAGCAGGGAGAGTCAGAAACAGGGCAGGTTTCCTGTTGATATTGGTATATATGATCTCTACTCACACAGGAGGGGCGGGGAGGAACAGAGCAGCTGCTGTAGGAGGAAGAGCTGTGCAGGTGAGAGAGGAGACAGAAAGGCAGGCTTGGTGTGAGGGAAGAAAAAACCAGGTCCCACAAAGCTGAGAAGCCCAGGGAGGGACAGAAAGAGCTGTGGTTCTTGAGAATCCAGGGTCTCGGGGTCCCAGCTGACTCTCAGCTGAGCTGCAGGCGGCTTCTCCCTCTTTAGACCGCCTACCCAACCCACGGATCCTGCAGAAGCTCTCTGTACCCATCATTGACACACCCAAATGCAACCTGTTGTACAGCAAAGATGCCGAGTCCGACTTCCAACTCAAAACCATCAAGGATGACATGCTCTGCGCAGGCTTTGCAGAGGGCAAGAAGGACGCCTGTAAGGTAGGGTGGTGTGACCAGGCCACTACAGGGAGGTCAGCCCTGACTCCTCGCCCAGGTCGAGAGTGGGCTGTAGTTCTGTTAATCGGGAAGAGAGGAGTTTGTGTTGGGTCGGAGATGGTGCCCTGGAAGCTGAATTTTCAACTTACATCTCCTGGGTACCCAGATGGGCAACCTGGGACATCAGGGAGCAATGCTTAGGTTTGTCCGTGATCGGTAGGGAGACTCCAGAGAAGGGGCTGGTGATGAATGCACAAATGGGCCTTGGGCCTCGATGAGCCCAGGAGAGTCTCTGATAGACCTTCTGCTTCTTCACAGGGGGACTCTGGAGGCCCGCTGGTGTGCCTCGTGGATCAGTCATGGGTGCAGGCTGGGGTGATTAGCTGGGGAGAGGGTTGTGCCCGCCGGAACCGCCCAGGTGTCTACATCCGGGTCACATCCCACCACAACTGGATCCACCGAATCATCCCAGAACTGCAGTTCCAGGGTAAGGCCGGCAGCCAGCAACAACAGCGAGATCCCAGAGGGCAGCAGCACCTTGTGGGTAACTCTGCCCCCTGCCTGGCAGCCCATACAGTCATGATGGTCCTTGTGGCCCTGCTCACCATCCTCTGAGCCTTCTCACACTTGGGCAAGTGGAGCCCATCTCAGTGTACATTTGTATATAGTTCTGTCCTCCAACCTCACATGTCAGTTTTTATTTATGTTCACCTCCAATAAAGAGTGTCCATGGCTCATGTGGGGATTCTTGCCAGGCTCTAGTGGTTGACAAGTTGAGTAAGGAAGACGTAGACAATTTGGTCCCTAGTGAGATGACACTTGCAGGTACACCCAGGTTATGATGGCCCTAACCACTTGCCCTGATGCCACCCTGAGATTATCTTGAGTTGCCAAGGGTTGTCTCATCCCTGCACAATGGACAGTGACAAACACAGGTAGAAAGCTGGTCACAGGATGGCAGTATTTCAGTAGGAACTATGCACAAAGTGGGGGAAAAGGCATACTGGGACATCTTCCTCCCAGTCCTGTCCCCAAGCTCCACCTGATTTCTCTAACATCACACAAACCTGAGTGCATTCTTCTAACACTTGAGTTCCCTTCAGGGGCAACCTATACTTCATGCTCTTCCCTTGACCCCCCAGGGCTCCTTTTCTACTGGACTATCCCTTGGCCTCAACCTCCCCACTGAAAATCTGGAGCAACCCTACAGTGGAGGAGTGGGAGGGACTAGGCACACACAAACGTGTACATCCATGCTTCCCCACACCTACACGCATATCCATGTTCACATGAATGCCCACTCCACATGTTCGCACAGGAATACTGGTCCTGCCTAGGGTGGAGCAGGCAGTTATTTACAGAATGGATAACACTTAGCATTCACTGACTAAACATGAGGAGCTCCCCAGGGCTCAACTCCCAACAGGCTACTCAGTGAAGGGGCTGTTTGCTGGACATCAGAGTCGGTGTCATTCATCTAGCCTAGAGGAAGCAGGTACACTGGAGCCCAAGCTGGAGGGTAGGGCAGGCTGTGAGGATGCAGATGGCAAGGACAGCCCCAGGAGCAAGCTCTGGGTCCTCATGCTGACAGGTGGGGACCTGAGGCTCAATGCTTGGAGAGGCCAGAGTAACCTGAGTTAGGAGTCCCCCCAGGGTAGCATTACGCTGAGGGAGAGGTGTGGCCATGTACACTCCTATGTGTCCCAGCTCTCTGTTCAATGTGCGCTCCTATGTATCCCAGTTCTCTGTTCAATGTACGCTCCTATGTGTCCCAGCTCTCTGTTCAATGTATGCTCCTATGTGTCCCAGCTCTCTGTTCAATGTACGCTCCTATGTATCCCAGCTCTCTATTCAATGCACATGGCCTAGCCAAACACAGGGAAGATGCTCAGCAATCTGGGAGAAATCTCCCAAGACTAGAAAGGAAAGGAAAACAGATTTTGTTCAATTCACAGCTCACACTGAGCTTAATGTGGATTTGCATGCTCAGAGGAACACCCCAGGTCATTGTAGGCTCCCCATGGAACCCTGATAGGGGGTGAAGCTCTACATAACTGCACCCAACAGGCTAATGACCTGAAGGTGGCACTGAGTTGCTAGATGCAGGAGGAATGCTGGAGAGAGATTCTGTGTAGACCAGAATGGCTGGGCAGAGGGCCAGAGTGCAGCCTTTGTCTTGGGGTTCAGGGAAGAGCTGCAATGAAAGGCAACCTGATTTGCCATGGAGGCAGACAGGTGGGTCAAGAGCAGCCATACACACATCCATCCACGAGCATATACCACACATACATCATGACGGACTGCAGGAGCTCCAGGAGGGAAATGGCTAGGAGACTTCTGCAGATGTCATCATCTAACACTCAGTGATCGGCAGGTGGGGGCGTGGTGAAAAGGGACAGGAATGAGCTCCCAAAGCGACAGGTTCTATCTGACCACCACTGTGGTTTGCCTTGGGAAGCAAAGCTTTGTCCAAAGATGCTGTGTAACCCCATTCCCACATGAGTGCTGACAGAAACTGACAGGACCTTGGCCTCTCAGGGTGGTTGGTCCTTTATTCTTTTGGCTTAGGGGTATCAGCCAACCAGAGGTGAGCCTGCCCTTATAGGGTACCTTGGAAGGTTCTAACCATGGGTTCTGTACAAAGTTCAGTAATTGGGGTCCCCTATGGGGCTCCTGCATATACTACCTCTACCTCTCTCTCCTGTCTCACCTGTTGGCTTCACAGTCACCTGCACTATCCCAAGAGTCATGCCCCACACCCTCTCTAGACACCCTCACATTGGCAGGCTTTGTGGGCTAGGACTTGATGACCTGTCTCCTTTCTAGTCTTCTGCTCAGTCAGGCCATGTCCTAGGCTGTGACCGGAACCTGAGGTCTCTCCCAAGTGCCTTGGCTCTACCAGGTTGAGGAGCTGCTACACAAGTCACATCAGATAACCTCAGGGCACAGTCTGAACAGCTCCCACTCCGCACGTGCCCAGGTTACGCATGGAGCGCCTCAGTAGTCCACTCACATCTTAACTTGGGTAGCCGTGCAGCCTTTGCAGTACCCCAGGTCCAGAGGCCACCAGCCTGGCTGGGCCAGCTGTACAACAGGACACAAGACAGACAAGGCTCAGGATCTGGGCAGCAAAGATATCCCTGTTGAGGTCAAGAAGCATGTCCTCAAGGCAATGGGGACAGGTTGGTTCCTTGAAGCCGGTACGGTGTCCTGAATTCAGAGACCTGGAACTTCTCTTATTTCAAGACACGAACAGTTGCTGGACTCATTCATAAATACACAATTTTATTTGCTATTTCAGGGGAAACTTAGGCATTAAACAGTAAGCTGATAAAATATGGATACCTAAAAAAGTATAAAAGTATAAATATCCCCTTTGAATAAATTTTAGTGAATTAAGTCTTAATATCATTAAATTAAAAAAAAAAACCACAGGCCTATCTACTGTCAAGATCATAAATCAAACAATGCTAAGTGTCCAGCAACTCCCCAGAGTATGTCCCACAGCCAGCAGCAAGGCCACCGCCCCAAGTGCACTGGGGAGGACAGGGCTGCCATGGCTCAATCCACCCCATAGAAAGGTTTTTCTGAATCTTTTAAGCCAAACAATTAACAACATACAAGAGACCTAACGAAAGGAGGAGGTCAGTCTTAGATGCTGGAGAACTTGGTTAATCAGTTACTGGCAAAGGAGAAGAGGGTCTAGGCAAGAAGTTTCCGGAAGCATTTGAAACAAATAGTGTCAGAGGCTCTGTCCTGAGCATGGGCAGACCTGGCAGTCAGTTTGCACAGCTCCCTAAGGAAGTCAGAGGTCAAGAAGCACAGGATTTGCTTGCTTAGGCCAGGTCTGCAGACTGCTACATCCCCTAACCAGCTGAGAAAGATCTGTCTCAAAGCTAGCAGGCATAGCCTCTGCAGGAACCTCAGCAGTTCCGATGTCATGTCAGATGGGCAGAACCCATGCAGGTTGTGCAAAGTCTCAAACACTCCAGAAATGAGAGAAGAACTGCATAGTTATACAGGAAATGAGCCGGTGAGGAGACAGGTTTTGCGCTGTAAACATTCTGAATGTTCAACGTGACCCGGAGTGTCAGCTCCAGAAGCCAAGTGGACAGGCCTCCCGCCCCAGCCTCCATCCCAGGCGCAACAAAGGCACTGGTAGGCACCAGCTCCCCCACAAGCCCACGGGTGGGACAGATGAGGCAAAACCTCTACCTCCCATTAAATGATTTAACAGATCAATTCAAAACATATCAACACTTTTAGGCATTTCTAAAGAGTATAAACATTGGGTGGTCTATCCACACTTTAAAAAAGGGATACAAAGTCCTCTCGCCTGGAAAATACAAATTGAGAAGCCTTGACGATCCTGGGCCAAGCTGAAGAGGCCAAAACACAAGCCTGGCTCTGGAGGGGCCTGGCCTGAGACACGCGCCTGGAAGTAGTGAAGATGTAGAGGCTGCCTTGTCAGGAGCCTCAGCCGAGGTCAAGAGAAATCAATCAATCATGCCTGGAGGCAGAGTGGGCCTCCCTGACCCGAGGATGAGGGCCTGGTGCTCAAGCGAGAGGAGCAGGTACCCAAGCCCCAAGCCCCAGTGCACTGGATAGGAGTTGTGGCTGCTGCCCTTCCTCCTGGCAAGCCCCAGGCTGCTTGTTGCAGACTGTGTGTAGCACCAAGGACCCTGTCCTTCAAATCATCTTCAGGACTGCATGGGCTGGTCAACAGCATTCTGCCTCAGTCCCATGTGGCACTGAGAAAGAACAAAGTGAGGCCATAGAGACTGCCAACCCAGCCCTGGCTGCCTCCCTGTGGGGATGACTGGCTTGACAGCTGGGCTGTCTCTCGCCACCCACATCTGAGGCAAAAAAGGATCCACACCCAGATCTCTAGAGAAATGATCAAAAGCAGGTTTCTTCTCACAGCCATGCTTCCTGGACATGGCGGCTCACTGTGTCTTGGGAAAAAGGAAATCATGTCTTCAGCTGTCAGTATGCCTCACATTCTTGAGCCCCGTTCCTGCAAAATCTGAAAAATACAAAATATAGAGCGTGAGGATGTAGGCCCCACCCAAGTGTCCTGTTCAGAGAGCAGAGTCCAGACCTGCAGTCTGGCTATGGGAGCTTGGCTTACAGGCCAGAGGAATCCAGAACTGCAGGCCAGGGTTTCAGCTGGCTGGCAGAGGGACTTTCACTGTGGGTGGAAGATAAGCCTCCAGGTCCCCTCACATCTCATCCCCCACGTCTGACAGATTAGCTCCCCGTCCTATCCACCAATGAAAAGCAAGCCTGCACCTAAAACCTGCTCCTGCCTGACCTCAACAACAACAAAACCTTCCTAACTGAAGTCATGCTATGGACATCCCCCACAGTTGTACCCTGCTAGCCTTCAGTGACCGTTCAGCTTTGGCACCCACCTTTAGCTCTCCCTAGGAACCTAGGGCACTGTCAGGCTCCTTGATGGACACACTGCAGTCAATTGTGTATCCACCCAATTATGCTGAGCCAAACCCCTAAAAGGAGCTTATAGGTCTAAGATGGGAGATGACTCCAACTGTCACAACTGTGAGCAACCCCACTTCAGTCTGAGACAGTGGGGAGAGCTGGCCCTGGGAGCCATGAGAAAGGGCTTGAAGGATGGCCAAGTCCTCTCAGGCTGCTTCTGCCTACACACTAATACCTCTGCCTGCCCCACTGATGGCTGTGGGGACTATAACCACTCTAGTACCTCAAGGGGCAACTTCTATAGGTCTAGGAGATAGTGTGACCCCTCTCTATCCCAACAATGGCAAGTGTCACAAGGTTGGTGACTCCTGTGCTTTCCAATATACTAAGAGGTGACTCAAGGACCAACCAGTTACCAAAGAGCCAACCAGTTACCAAAGAGAGAAGACTTCAGCCACCACTAGCCCCGTGTAGACACACCAGCACAGGCAAGGGTATATGTTGGCAGAAGTGGCAATGGGAGTGTCTGTTCAGAACAGTGCGACATCTTGAAAGGGCTGAGCCAACAACCCATCAGGACTTGTGACAGTAAGACCACCATTCACACTGCTGAAGTCAGGCAGCACTGTCTGCCTTGGACAAAGGTCAGCGTGAGATCCCTCACATAGCCCCTGCTATCTACTTCCATAAGGCTGCTCACATGGCTTCGCCTATGATGTCTGGGAACTGGGGCCTATATTAGGTTTGCCCTCGTGGGTACCACTACTCCCAAAAGAGATGCTCAAGAAGTCTGGGGACTACTGAAAGAAGCCTCCTCTACCTTTAGGGCATTTGTAAAGCCTCCAAGCCCCAGGCACCTCCTAATGACTGTTTTCTCTAAACAACCTGATGGCAGGTATGGCTCCCTTGAGTTTCTATCAGTCCCACAACACCTGAGGGTCCAGTGACTGTCGCAGCTTACCCCTAGGGCAAATCACAGTTGAGAGCCTCCTGCCTACATGGCTGTAGGACCCCGCCACAAAGCTGTCACAACTGAGATGCTGAAACAAATCACACACCTGATTTCAGATACTATAGAGTGAAAAAAGAAAAGAAAAATTTATCTCAGTATGACTGACAATAATTATATTTTTGGTCAGGCATGGTGATACACATCTAGAGTCCCAACTACTGAGACTGAGACAGGGTCTCCCTGTACCACCAAAAGGCCTGGAACTCACTATGTAGACCAGGCTGGCCTTGATTTCATAGAGATCTGCTTGTCTCTGTCTCCCAAGTTCCGTTACACTTGGTCCTAAAAATATTCTTAAAAGATTTATTTTTAATTTTTTTTGTGTGTCTCTCCCTGTGTAAGTAATATGTATAAGAGTGCAAGTACCCTGGAGGCCAGAGGCATCAGCATCAGAGTCTCCCGGAGCAAGAGCCAGTTGTGAACTGCCTGATGTGGGTGCTAAGAAAGAATTTTAGGTCCTCTATAAAAACAGCACACTGGCTTAACTACTGGAGCCGTCTCTGCAGTCCCTTACCTTAAAAAAAATAGTTTAAACATTATTCTATTCTATTTTTGTATGCATGCATGCCACGGCAAGCATGTGGAAGTCAGAGGACAATTTTTAGAAGTTGGTTTTCTCCTTCTACATTTATGTGGATTTTGGGATCAAACTCAAGTCACTAGACTTTACCCACTGAGCTGAGTGGTAAAGTGCCTTTACCCACTGAGTCATTAAAAAAAAAAAACCAAACATATATATATATATATATATATATATATATATATATATATATATAATTTTATGTGTATGAGTGTATTGCTTATGTGTAGGTAGATGCACCAATGTCATGCAATGCCCGTGGAGGTCAGTAGAGGGTGTGGGAATCCCTTAGAATTGGAGTTACAGACAGTTGTTAGCCATCATGTAGATGTTGGGAATCGATCCCAGGTCCTCTGCAAGAGCAGCCAGTTCCCTTAATCACTGAGCCATCTCTCCAGCCAGACCTCCTCCCTCCAAGCTATTTTGATGGCCCCTTGTTTTTTTCTCAGACAGGGTTCCACTATGTAGCTTAGGCTGCTTTGGAACTCAGTACCCTCCTGACCCAGCATCCTGAGTATGGGAATCACAGATGTGCACTACCACGACTCTCTCTTCTTTTTCTCTCTTTAAAATGTTTAAAATTTATTTTTATTATGTGTATGAGTGTTTTGCTTGCATGCATGTAAGTGTACCATGTGCATCCAGTGCCCAGGAAGGCCAAAAGAGTGTCAGAACCCCTAGCACTGGAGGTACAGAGAGTTGTTAGTCACCATGTGGGTGTTGGGAGCTGAACCCAGATCCTCTACAAAAGCAGCCAATGCTCTTAACTGCTGAGCCAGCTCCCTAGCCCTGTGATGAACTTAAAGGACTAGATGATAAAATACCTTTAAGGTCAAGAGGCAAAACTGAGGCTATTATAAACACACTTAACACAATGGCTTCAAAGTACAAATCCAAATGGAAAAAGCTCCCTGCTGGGTAGATACTGCTCACCTTCAAGATGCCTGGCTGGTTAGGTGTCTTACATGTCCTGTGCTCTGAACTGCTCTCAGGGGAGCAGTGAGGGTTTCCAGCCTATGGACTATAGGCTGGAAGGCAGGGACCCTCCTGGGCAATGCTCCTGGGGCTAATCTTGATCCCATCCACTAAGCAATATTCCCTGGACAGGAACCAATAGGTAAACCCTGCTGAGGTGAAAATGCACTCAGGGTCTAGTATAGGAATGGCCTTCAAGATGTGAATGGTGGGAACTGGCTGAGGATGGACTGGGTAGAGGCGAGTTTGGGGGTAGAGGGCCAGTCCGATCTCAGTGAAAATGGGTGTGGGGAGGGTGAAGACACAAACACCTGGGATAAGACAGCAGTTCCTCCTTGGGTTTTATGTCTGAGATCAGGGACCACCAACTTGTGTGAGGCCACAGCCTATGACTGACAAGGGGCCATTCCACAGGGCTAGCAGGCAGAATTGACTGAGCGCTCCTGTACCCATACCCACTGACATCAACAGCCTGGCCTGACACAAAGCCCCAGTCCTGCCCATGGCATGCATGGAACACTATGACAAAACAACACCCAGCATCCAAGCTGTAGCCCCCGTCCCCCCAATAGGGAAATCTAATGCAGATCTATAAGCACAGCTACCAAAGGTTCTGTCAACTACAGGACACACAGGAGCACAGGAGAGGGGTGGAGGCAAGGGTCACGAGCGGTTATGGGTCAAGGAGACTAAGGTCAACCTGAAGGCCACAGAGCTCACCACCACGTTTATACTTAATCTGAGTCACTACCTTGGTGCCCCGTCTCCTCTTCATCGCTCTGGTGTTGCAAGCAGCAAGCGGTAAGGGAGAAGAAGACACGGCTGTCAGCCGAGCTTGAGCAGTACAGGCCTGTGGGAGGGTTACCCAGCAGATTGCCTGGGAAGAAAATCTGGAGGAATTCTGGGTTCAACTGCACTGTCCTCCCTCACCTGCAGCAGGAACCTGCTCTCACAGCTCCCAAGGAGGACAAGGAGCTGAGCTCCACCCAAGAGGGCCTTGGCTGTGGTACAAGCTTGTGGGCAGTGACTTAGAGAACCAAAGATGATCCTGCCTGACAGGAAAGCTTTTGCTGGAGCCAGGGGCCACTTATTGCATGACCGAGGTGAAGCTGAGACTAGCCAGTCATGGTAGAGAGCTGTTGATTAACCCACTGACAAATCATGTCTATGTAAGAGACACTGGGCCCAAGGTTCCAATGTTCCCTCCCGGGTGATGTTCTGGAAGGCACAGACCCTTATCACAGAGGGCTCTTCTACACTCTGCCTCAGGAATCTTTGGCAGCTATACTTCTCAGAACCTAACCACTCCCACAGTGTTCTGAGTCAGGGCTAGATCTCCAGTCAACATGGCATAGGAAGGCTTTAAGCTTGTCACTGGCACCGGAAGTAAGGTATTCACCTGGAGTCTGCCCCTCTCGAAGCTGGCTTAACTCCTTGTACAGGCTACGGTCTTGGGACCCTGATATCTCTTGTTCCTATTATTCCCACATTGAAACAGGAAGAGACAGTAGCAGTGCCAGGTAGCCACTAAATGCTCAGGGGATACCTGTGACAGGTTCCCCACTGCTTTGGGAGCTCTAGACTGCCCCAGCTCCTAGGGACTGGCTGCTACTGACCTCATTCAGAAGCTGTCCTGGCTGCTCCACTTCAGAGCCAGGTATTTTTGGAGAGAGAAACAGGGACACACTTTTAATAGGAAAGGGACTTGGAGCTACGTCTGAGGCCTCCTCACATCACAGAATATGTCCTTTTGGCAGCTGAAAAGCCACGGAGGAAGATGAGCTCTGGTGAGCTTCATTATGAAAACCCTAAGTTTAGAGGGACAAAAAGCTTCTAAAAATACATTTATGAAAGAGTCTTGTATCATTGATCAAAGACAGAAGTGCCCTTTTATGACTGGCTTAGAAGCTCTTGGGGAAGTAGGAGATGCCTACTAGATCGAAGACCCAATGGGAAGCTTGGCCCAAGCCTGGTACTGCGGTTCTGGTTTCCTCCAACCTGCTGCCGAGCCCAGAGCCCTTGTCCAACTCATGCCATCCTGTGCTTAGAAGCAGAACTAGCAGAGAGCCTGTCCTGCTCTCCCTCCACTCCCAAGAGCACATAAAGGTTAAGGGAAAGAGTTCAGGGGGGATCTGAGGCTATAATGTATCAGTCAATGGCACCTGTTAATCATATTGCAGGGAATGTGGGAGAGCTGTTGAGATGGGGCTGGCATGACTTCCTGGAAATCCTTTAAGGAACTCTGCTGCTCAGTTACTAAGCTCTTCCCTAAAAGACCAGGAAAGGCTAAAAGAACAGTCCTGGGGAGATGGAAGCTACTCAGGGGCTAATGACTAGGGGTCAGATTGCCATAGAGTCCCTGCTAAAACCCACCATGTATGGTCTCTTCTTGACTCCACTCATAATGCCCCAGGCCTCATCAAGGTTACCAAGAGCTTGGTCTCAGTCTAAGCCAGGTCCTCAGAGGCCTGGCTCTGCCAAGTCCTCTGTAGACCTCCTGAGTCCCCACAAGCTGGCTACAGGGTTCTGCAGTCATCATCACCTGGCTCCAAGGCCTGGGAGTCATCCAGTAGCCAATGCTGGACACTATAGGGACACATGTTATCTGTTTGCCTGAAGCCCCAGATAAGGCACTCAGCAGGCGGAATTGTCACCAAAATTCGTCACTTGAGGGCTTAAATGAGGCAGGCTGTATTCTCATCCCTGGCTGACATCATCCTCCACAGGAGACAGAAGAGCCTGGTTTCCTGTGAACAGGACTAAATGACAATTCCTTTTATACACTAAACATGATGCTAAAAGACCAGCTCTGTGGTTGAGGCAGCTGCTGGAACTGAAAACTGGACCCACTGCCCTGTGTCCCAAGCTCTCTCCTCACACCCGAGGCTGTTCTCTTCATTCCAAGAAAACAGCACACAGTAGCAGTCCTAATTGGTCTGGCCTCAGAAATCAGGGTCCGGTACAGTGAGACACATTCTACAAGGGGCCTCTGCTCTGACAAGTCAGATGGCTTTATGTGAGAATCTCTAGCCACCAGGGGACCCAACATCTGAGAGTTTAATGGGAATGGCAAGAAAGAGGGAAGCATTAAGAAGAAAACAGTCTTTGAAAAGCCAGCTCAGTGTCTTCCACGGAGACTGGGACCATCCTACTGGCACTCACCTTGGCTTTCTCACTGGGCTCACTGGTTGTGCCGTATGGGGTGTTGTGCAGCTCCTTGGAAACCACACAGAGGAACTCAGCTTGATCTTCATTTCCATAGTTGTAAGAGGAGCCAATACTGACCAGCTGGAAGGGAGACACAGCCTGTGACTATGTGACTGTGGGCAGTTGCTCAGGTCTACTTGCTGCCAGGAATACTGTGGCACACATTGTGGAAGCTTGGGGAAAGGGAGGCTAGCTTTAGCCAAGAGGTTTTGCTGCATACCAGTAGGAAGCAAACCCCCAAGTGCCCTGGAGGAGCCTGCACCTGCACCTCATATAACTACATGACATGTTGGGACAGGCTCTCTCTGAAGACTGAATTTCTCTTGGTGCTCATGGCTAGGTCCCAGGGGAAGACAACGACTGTCTCATCCTATGGGGACAGTGCAGAGAGGGTAAAAAGGTGAGTGGGAGCCAAGGCCAGAGTATATGCACAAGCACTATCTGAGGACCTGCTATTATGTCCATCCCCCTGCCCCCTCCTCCCCCCCGGAGTCCTAGTTGGTCTGGAACTTGCTACGTAGATCAGGCTGGCCTTGTTTTCACAGAGAGCTCTGATTGCCTCTGCCTCTCAAGTGCGGGATTAAAGGTGTGTGTTACCACACTGTCTTCACGGTCCTTCTCTGGTAGCCCACAGCCCTCCTGGGGGTAGCAGGACCTCTGCTGGCTGGCCCTACCCTTGTTTAGGGGAGAAGAACCTCAGGGCTGTGCTAGGAGTGCAGGGAAGCAGAGTAGGGGCCGGCTGTGCTAAAAACTTGGAGGACTGAGCAAGGGTCAAGTCTGATTCTCAAAATCTGACCCTGAAGGTGATGTCCTGCACCTCTGTCCATCCTTGACCATTCTGACTTGCCTCATAAGCCTCTGGTCACCAGGTATGCCACCTGGAGCCAGGGTCATGCTCTAGTCACGAGTCTGGAACAAAGCTGCCCACAACCACCAAGCACTTTTGTCCTTTTAAACACAAAAATAAGTGCAAGGAACCCACTGCTGTCACAGTAAGGATACCAACTGCATAGCAAGCAAGAATGGCTGAAAGGCCACCAGCTCTGTGGTCCTTGTCCACGAATCCACACATCAGGAGCAGGATCAGAACAGCATTCCACATGGAAAACTGCCACCCCCTTCAGTACTGTGAGCCGAAGTGGAAGAGGAGTAGATTCTACCAGGTGAGGCAGATGCCAAGGTGCTGGTCTTGGATCAGTGAGTTGTGGGGGCCCCACTGAGGTGGGAGAAACACCCATGTAATCCACATCTGTCAGAGACCCTGTGTTCACACAAGGCAGCTCTGCTCTGGTCTAATCACTGACCCTCGGTGACCCTAAGCTGAACTGGCCACCTTGAAGGGACTGGCTCTCATACCAATTCCCTCTAGTATTAGTCCCACAGGGTACTCACTAGACAGTTCAACTCAGCTTCTCTGGGTTTCACCAGCATGAACTGGAGGCATGGAGGTTCCCTAGGGTGACCGCACAAAGGTCAGAGTCAAAGGGAAAGAGGTGTGTCTGTGCCCATGAGTCTGGGATCATCAAGGACAGTTAAGGACAAAGTCCTGAAGATGGTTATGGAAGGAGACTTCCAATCAGAAGTCACAAGACAGCAGAGAACAAAGCACTCAGCTCTAAATGAGGCGACCCAGTTCATGGATCAAGAAAGGCTGACAGTCACTTTCCAGCACAGAATCTTGGGCCATATGCCAGGGACAACATGAGGGACAGGTTCTGCTGTGATGAAATCTATTTCTACCTTAGCCTCTGTGATTCTGACAGGGTCTGGGCATCACACACACATAGTCAGCTCATAGGACACTGCCAGAACTCTAGAAGGACAGAGACCAAAGAGTGCCCTCTTATGTGGGCAAGAAGCACTTGAGTGCTCAGCTCCACACATGAGGTGCCAGACACAGCACAGATCAGCCCCAAGGGAAAAGCCAACCAATATCAGAAACCTACTACAAAGAGTCTAGGAGGCAGCAGAGAAGTCAATGGCTGCAACCTCTCTCCTAGACTCCTACGGTTACTGCACTGATGAAGGATAGGAACTAGGTACAGGTTCCTAGGATGTGAGGACCCTGTCAAGGCCCAGGCCTTACCTGCTCAAACTTCCAGCCGTCTGACATGGTAGATACCATCTGTGTGAGTTCTTCCTCCTGGCACTGCAGCACACGGTACACGTGTTTCACAGGCATCTGCAAAGACAAGGGCTCCGTGAGGTCAGGCCCAGTCCTGTATCCCAACCCAAGCCATCTAGCTCTGTGCTGCCACAGGTCACAGAGTCCAGAGCAACCGTGACTGTATCTACACATCCAGTCCTCACCTCACAGCTGCTGTGTGCTGCTTCCTTGTTCACTTCCAAAAATATTTCTACTTCTAAATTCCAAAATAAAATGAGTCATGCTCCTAAAATCCTCAGTGCACCTGTGGCTAGACATGACTAGACAGAGCACCTCCATCTGTCCCACAGAGGGCTACACAATCTTTCAATTAACCTTCTGGGGAAGGACCTAAGAGGGAGGGAGGGTCAAGAGGCAAGGCCAACTCATTTTTTACTAGCACAAAAAGCTTGTCAACACACATAATGGCTCAGATACAGGCCCCGCCCCATCCCAATCCCTGCCTGTCCAAGAGGGACTCTGATCAGCTGCAGACTGACTTTGGTCTTGGATACAGAGTGGGGGACAGGCAAGAGATAGGTTTATCCTCCTACAGCCATCAACGTGCACAGGACAGACAAGAGTCCTGGATCGCTGGTGCTCTGGCGGTGACTCATGCCAGTGGCATGTGGGTGACAGTCACACACTCACTGGCCTTGCTTTTACCCAAATGCTTCATCAGCAAGACATTAACTGACACTGGCTCCTCTGTGTTTCTGTGAGGTGAGGCCCTGCAAAGAGGGTCTCCCCTGCCTCCACAATGCGGACAGAAACGGAGGTAGCCTAGGTCACATGGTTTTGGCTAAGACAGAAGAAGAGGCAAACTGAAGGTACTAGGAAATCTTTAGGACCCGTTTATTGACCTGCTGAGGAGTAGCTTCCCTTCAGATTCTTTCTGCCATTGAGCAAGCTCAGGGAAGGCTAGGCAGGCAATTCATGTGTATGTTCCACCTTCAGCCATCAGACAGCCAGCGCTTCACGTGAGTCTGAAGGCGTGTGGTAGGAGCAGTAGGACAGGGAGGACCATCACGGGTGAAGCAGTGAGAGGGCTTTCAGTAGACCAAGCCCGAGTGTTGCCAGTAGCCACTTCATGATGTCCTCCCGGAGTGTGCTGAGCTGAGCAAGGGCATAGACACTCTCAAGTGCACAGTGGCTTGTTGATAAGGACAATGCTGAGACCCACTGGGGCCTTCTTCAGAGACGGTAGGGCCACTAAGTACTTCAGAGAGCACTAGGCTGAAGGACAGGATGGAGCCTGCTGACTATGGCCACACCTGAAGGTCCCTAAGAGGATTTGCAACAGGCCTCCCTAGCACCTGTGCCATTTACTTCCCAACTTATCACTGCACTGCTCTTCTCTTTACATACTGGCCACAGGCCTTTTGCATTTGCTACTCCAGCCTCGATGCTCTCCCATGAGAGACTTCCCTGCTCTCTAGCATCCGTATTTCCCTCACTAGGCCTTCTTCTCTTTGAGGTGTCCATCACACCCAACCTCCACAAAACTATCTGTCTCTCCTGACTGCAGTGGGCTCCCTGACATGGGGTCAGCAAAGGTGCGTGGACTCTTGATGGAAGCCAAAGAAGCTACAGGGGAGGCCTGAGGCACCAGGATGAGGATAAGACAGCTCTGGTGCAAAGGCTGCACACACAAGGAAGCTGAGACTGCCAACACACCATGTCCTGGGAGCTGCCAGCACACTGGTCACCTGTCTCACCTGCGATATTTTGCTGTCTCGTTCTCTAATTTTGTCCTTTACAAGTTTTATTAGTGAGGTGATATTGTAAAATTCTGCTTCCTCCAACACTCCTGAAATAGAATAAAACGTGATTTTAACCAGATCAGACCAAAGCAAATAAATATTTCACCCTGTTCCCCAGCCTATCCTAATAATATATTCATAAAGAACTCTGGCAGTTCCCAGTGCTCAGCAGAGGCAGACCACTGAACATGAGAGACAGTTTATTAAACATACTTGTGACACTGTTACTAGAGGCGACATATGGGGGCAGAACTGAAAGATCACTGGTATTTTTCCTTTGCAACCTGGAGGCTGCCTGTCCCATGCCACTGGCTCTTCTACTGGGAACCTGCAGATGTCAGGGCTTAGTGTGGGAAGTCAGACTCCATCGGGCATGTATCCCAGTCACACACATCTCATTTTCCCTGCTCAAATGAAGATTAGCTGACTGGAGTCACTTGGCTCCAGGGCTTTTCCTACAGTCTGCGATCTGTAATGCCCATACTTGGGACCCAAACCTTCCAGAAACTTAAGACCAGATTGTAAGGACCCAGCTTCAGGGTTCCTGCATCAATACATGCCTTCCTTGTTTCTTTAGCACCCTCAAGAGGAAGCCACATCTAGACCAGGAAAGCTCAGGAGAATGCATGGCATAGAATACGGAAGGGTGGAGTGCAAGGAATGAAATGAAATGTAGCCTACTCCAAACAGTGGGAAGGCTGCCAGGCAACAAGCATGGAATCACAGGCCCAGAGTGGAGCCACATTTCCTTGCCTAAGCGTAGTGAGAATCTATACAATAGAAGTAAACATGGACTTTGAGAACTCAAAACAGACACCTGAGACCCTAAAGAAAGGGTCTGCTCTTCCCTTCACATACTGGCCACGGGCCTTCAAGGAGAAGCTCCAAAATCTAGCTCAGACCAACTGATACAGAAAAGATGCCAGAACAAGCCAGTGCATTGATGAAATGGCTCCAGCCTTTCTAAGCTAAGATAAGCTAGTGCTGTGCATTCTGTGCTCCATGACTAGGCAATATAAAGAATGGTGGTCACTGAAGAGACTAAGTAAAATGCTCAGGACCCCTGAGTTGACTCTGAAGGAGAGTGGGCAGGGAATCCCCTGTACTTGTTATAAGAGTGTCCATAAGACACAGCTTCACTGTAGAAGCCCAAAAGCTATGGGACTTAGGGGAGCCACCCATACTGCAGCACCAAGACCCTTGACACAGAGCCTGCAATGTAGTCTTTGGCCACTTGGTATGCGTCTTAGGCCCTTCAGAAAAGCAGCCCCTGACAGAGGCTCTGGCTTTATGCACCTGCAACTTCAAAGAACCAATCAGTATTTCTACCAGGGACTAACCCAGAAAGAGCTCATGTGTCTGCTCAAAAGGAACATAGCCAGGGTATAGTGGTGCATGCCTTTAATCTCAGCACCTAGGAGGCAGAGGCAGGCAGATCTCTGTGAGATCAAGGCTGGCCTGGTCTACATAGCAAGTTCCAGGTCACCCAGGGCTATAGGAGACCCTGTCTCAAAACAAAGAAAAATAAAACAAAAAAACTACCACAACCACCTATTACCTCCCTCCCCCAAATGCTCCAAAGAACATACCTTCCTCTGCAAGATCTTTGTTAATAACCAGTTTTCCATGTCTCAAGTAGTTCAGTACAGGTCCAAAGTAGGTGGGATCTCTGTCAATTAAATATGCACCTGTTTCATCCTACAAAGAATAAAATGTTGTCAGCTTTGTGTAGAAATCAGTGGTTCTGATGTCAGACCAAGCCAGATCACGTCTCACATTACCAGCACAAGTTCCACCTGCATTCATGTACCTCACCTCAGAAAACTTCCCAGGATTCTTTGATCCCATCTGCTGCCATTGTGGTCTCCAGTAGGTCTCAGCTGTCACCAAATCACTTCCCAGTGTTTACTGATCTGAGCCAGTCAGGTATGGAGTCCCTTCCCCAACTCCAAAGAACTCTGAGAAACAGCTAAGTAGAGCTCACACACCAGCCTCCTCCACTGCACACTCTCACGGACAAGAAGGTTGATGCCCAGGTTCAATTATTTTCCTCCCTGAGAAAATATCTTGCTGGGTAAGCCAGGGTGTCTTTGACCTTGTCAAATAACCCAGGCTGGTCTTGAATTCACAATCCTTCTGACTAAGCCTCCTGAATTCTAGGATTACTAGTGTGTAGTACCATGCCTGGTTCCTTGGCTCCACTTTTTTATTTTTGTTTATTTTTTAGTCTTTTTGAGACAGAGTTTCCCTGTAGCCACAGCTGGCCTGGAACTCACTATGTAGACCAGGTTGGCCTTCACCTCACAGAGATCTGCCTGCTTTGCTTTCCAAGTGCTGGAACTAAAACATGCACTACCACACCAAGGTGTGGCTCAACTTCTAAAGACTCTGAGCCTTGGCAGCATATTCTCCTGGCTCTAGGATGTCCCCGGGTAGAACTCTAGGATAGAGTCCAGTACACTGAAGAAAGCAGCCTTCACTGCTGAGCCCTGAAGCCCACTGTCAGGAGCCTCCTTAGCAATAAATAAAGCCTGGGTCAATGACACACTGAAGTGACCACACAGGGTACCTCTTTTGATCCACCCCCCACCCCCCATGAACGGCAGCCCTAGGACTTTCCCAGTGACTGTGATCACTAAGAGAATCCTCACTCTACGGTAAGTGGTTTGTGGAATCCAAGCCATCTACAGGATAACCTGCACAGCAAGTGCTCTTTCTGTAACGGCCTACTTGGCTGCTCCATGAAGACTGATGCCCCCTACCTGCCCACTGAAGCCATCTCTATGAAGGACATCCTTGTGAGGCATGGGGTGGGGGGGTGCAGCCCTATGTGACATGTCACACCATGCAGCCTTGCTAGAAACCAAAGAACCACAGGCCTAGCAAAGGTCAGAAGGTCCCCTGCGTTGGGGCCACCAAAATGTGGCAATGTACAGATGCTACAAGGACCCCCACACACACACCAGAAATGGACCAGTGAGTCTGTTACATCCTACCCCAGGCCTGTCTCAAATTGGCTAAATATAATTTGGAGACTGTCAAGGCCAAGTCCAACTGGGTCTGTGTACTTCAGAGATATAAACCTTCTAGTGTGGCCCCATACATGCTGATGAGAGGCAAGGCTTCCTCCACTGATGCAGCCTATCACCCTGTTCCTATGAATATCAAGGGACAGTAGCCCAGGGAGGATAGGAGGGGCCAAGTACTGCGGAAAGATGACTCCACAAATCAATAGAACACACTGACTTTCCTGACCATAACACAGCTCCCTAGGGGGCCCTGTGGGCACAGGCCATGGAAAATGCTGTACTTGCTGCATAGTGGGAACTGGCAACCCAGCGAAGACAGTATTGGGCATGTGGGGTGCCCCTGAGCCACTTGGATGTGGGTGCCCATGGACAGCAGAGCTCATAGAGGGGAGCTGCCTCAGCCACAAAACAACAAGCCTTCACAGAGGTCTTCTGTCTTCATGAACAACCATTTCTGTATTTGGAGCAATAAAACTGGTGGTTTCAAGGGTTCTTTCACAAATCCACTGCCAGAAAATGACAAAATCTTGCTTTTCTTAGATCAAAGAGAAAAACCTGAGCTGTGGTTGACATGAAATCACTAAAGCCTGGGAAACAGGGACACTGGAACCCCTGCTCATCAAGCACTTCTTTCCCCGTGGTCCCTGCTCCACCCCACATCAAAAACCCCCAAAACCTCTAGACTTAATAACCCTCCTCAGATCTAAGAAAAAAAGTATAGGTTAAAATTCCCCAGGGTTCCCCACCCTGCAACCTGGCCTTTATTCTGAAGGCTCCCAAGGATCTGCTTCCCAGTCCCTCTCTTAATCCTCTAGGCCTTAGTAATCCAAGCAAAGAAAACCTCACAGACAAGCTTCTAGAAGGATAATGTCTGTCCTGCCTTCCTCATGAAGAACAGCCATGGCTTCCCACAAAGGGGCCAAAGTCTCGAGAAAGAACAAGTGAAAAGTGGAGTCCTCCCCTCTGTTCCCACAGAAGTGACCCTGTGATGTCACACTTCCATATCACTGTGCTCAGGAATTATTCATGGCTCAATGCCTCCCCTTGATAGACTACTGGTAGGTCAAGAAGGAAAGGTCAGAGGGCGATGGTAGGCTGATCCCTACCCAGGACATTCATCATGCTAGCCAGAGCCTCAAAGCCCAGGCAGGCCAGGCTACTCCAAACCTTGCTTTTTCATGAGTAGAACTGGCTACTATGAGCATCAGGGAGAGGGTCTTGGGCCCATGTCATGTCTGCCCAGGCAGCAATGAAGGCCAGATTAAGCAGGGTCTAGAGAGAAAGATAGTGGAGTCTGGAGCACTGTTCACACCAAGTTCTTTAGAAACTGTCAGTGAGCGATCTCACCTCCCCAGAAGGACTAGGGTCCAAGGCCAAGCCCCGTATTGCATAGACTTCTACCATGATGCACACAGTAGTGCTGCTCAGGGTCTACCTCAGAAGCACTCCAGACTGCATGCATATCTGCAAGGAAGGGTGTGCTGAATGGCCCAGCCTTGGAGTGTACTGGGGGACTGACAGGACTGAGTAACACGCATTGCATGTCCTAGTGTTGGTAATGCAGCTCTGGGCCTCCATCCTAACCTGGAAATAGAGAAATCCAGGAAACACAAATTCAAACTTTACTCACATGTAAGTTAGTGACAGGACTACCTCGATGTTGGTGATAGTAGTTACGGTCAACTGAGGCAGGGCTATAAGAGTACTCAAGACATGGAAGGAAACTGTCACGGTGCACACTGAGGGGGAACAGGGTGTGTGCCACATACTTCTGAAACCATATTCAGAGAAGTAGCAGCCAGGAAGTGAGCCGTGACAGGGCACTGAGGATTATTATTGTTCTTTCTTCTTCTCTTCAGTCCTATCATGATTTCTAAAACCAGTGTGTGCTATACTGGTATGGTGTGAAGGTTTTACTTTTCCATAAAAGTATCAGCTTCCTCTGGGCTGAA
Organism: Eospalax fontanierii; assembly: GCA_035773235.1. NCBI lineage: Eukaryota > Metazoa > Chordata > Mammalia > Rodentia > Spalacidae > Eospalax > Eospalax fontanierii. The sequence goes on along the minus strand of CM069546.1, from coordinate 30,595,940 downwards.
CAAATGGCTCAGCAGTTAAGCTCTTACAAAAGACCAGGGTTTAGTTCCCAGCACCAACATGGCGGTTAACAACTGCCCATAACATCAGTTCTGCAGGCATTGCAAGACATAGGTACACTTAGATACATGAAGGCAATACACTCACACGCGTAAAAATAAACAAGGGGCTGGAGAGAGGGCTCAGTGGTTAACAGCACTGGCAGCTCTTTCAGAGGACCCAGGTTCGAATCCCAGCACCCACATGATGGCTAACAACTGTCTGTAAACTCCAGTTCAAGGGTATCCAACACCCTCTTCTGTACTCTGAGAGTAGTGTATGACACGGGTGCACTTACATACATGCAGGCATAACACTCATACACATAAAATAAAAATAAACCAAAAATTTTAAAAATAATTATTTTAACAAAACAAAAAAACTGCTTTTCTTGACAATCATTTTCCTCTACCAAACCTTCTTTCCTCACTTCTCACTAAGTCTGTCTGACCTACTTGTGGTAGTGCTGGCTGGAAATAAATATATTTCCCTTGAAAGGCATAAAAAAGGGATCACTGGACTTAGCTCTGAACATAAATGAGAGCCAACTCTTCCCCCACACACATGCCATCAGTCCACATATGTGAAGCAGGTTGCTGATGCCCAAGTTGGTACTGAGTGGGCCTTAGGCAATGTCTTAAGTTGAAGATGCTGCTGGAGAGCTTCACAGACTGTCTGAAGCAGATCCCTGAAGTTATTCCTTAGGTTCAGACACACCCACACCACCCCTTCAGAGGGGACAAGGTATAGCCACTGGAGAATTAAGAGAGCAGAATGTTGTGAATCATATCTGCGACATGAATGTTCTATTAGCCGTCCCCAATGAAATATAAGTGCAGAGAATTCTGTGTGCACCAACCTGCACACTCAATCTACACAGAAATGCTTAGATTTTACTCCAAAATCACTCATATTTTAATCAACTGTAAATGAGGAAACTGAGGCCCAGAGATCAAGGAGACTGACTTATAAAAGATTACAGATTTGTAGTAACTTCATTCAGGTCCCTGTTCCCCAGATCTGTCACCTGCACACCAGCACCCCACCTCACACACCTGAGCTTCATCCCATCAGTGCACTGGAGTTCAAGAGATCCAAGCACTAATTTTTCCTTTTTTTGTTGTTGTTTTGAGACAGGGTCTCTCTATAACCCCAGCTGGCCCGGAACTCTCTATGTAGACCAGGCTGGCCTTGAACTCAGAAGAGATCTGCTTGCCTCTGCCTCCCAAGTACTGGGATTAAGGCCATGCACCACTATACCCGGCTCTTCTTTCCTTTTTAAAATACTTTATTATTTTTATTTTATGTATATGAGCATATTGCCTATATGTGTGTATGTGCACCTGTGTTGTGTTCTGAGGAAGTCAGAAGAGGACATCAGATCCCCCTGGGACCAGAGTTAAGGATGGTTGTCAGTCACCATGTGGGTGCTAGGAATCGAACCCCAGTCCTCTGCAAGAGCAGGCAGTGTCTTAACCACTGAGCCATCTCTCCAGCCCCTCATTTTGCTTTCCATAAAAGCCTATGTTCCCTCAAGTTACCTGAAGACTAGAAACACCCGGGAAAAGGGAAAACAGAGGAGGTCAGATCTCTGGGTGAGATGGGGCACAGAGGGTGTGTCAGGGTTCTGGGTCATAGCAACTCTCAGTGTAATCCTAGCCATGTCCCCTGGGAAGAAGCTCTCAACTTGAAAGGCTGAATTAAGGGATGCCTCCTCAGCCCCAGATAACACATTAATTACCCATGCCCCCAGCTGGAAATTAGAATTGAGGACCCTGGCACTGACACACAACTCAGGTAAACCTAAGATATGAGTAAATTTGTGAACTGGACACCACACATAAGCTTCTTATGGAACCATATACTTGGAAATTGCCCTGGGGCAGATCCCTTGAGCTGTGTGCAGAAGCCTAAGGCCTGTTGCAGTTTGCAGTGTCTGTTGATTCAGTGGACAGGTGCCTTCCTGGGGACAAAGATTTCCCAATTGCAACATAGCCCAACACCTGTGCAGATCCAGCTGCCATGAACATCTTCATCACCTGTGAGGGGACCTTCCAGCCTCCAAGTTTCTTGGGTAGTTTCTTTCCTAGGTACACTGACCACAGAAAACCCACAGGCAATTCCTAGCAGATACCAACTCCTTTCTGTTACTGACAGTGTATATTTAATAGGCCATTGCCACCATCAGCCAGACAGAAGAGAGAGGCAGAATATGTGACCATGCGAGAGACCCAGACCAGGTGGGCCGAGAGGGAAGACTTTCCTGAACGCCAAGCTCTTCCATTCTGGTTAGCATTTCAGAAATATAGGGCACACTGGCCAAGACAGCCCAACCAGAGGTTTACACCTTTCCTGTGAAGCACACTAGATGTCCCTCAGCTGTCTCCAAGGCCACCACTATCAGCTTTCAAGGTGGCCTCTGCCTTCTTTACACATGGCCATGTGGGTGAACTGAGTTTACAGAATTCTTCCTTAGCTTCTTGCAGGGGTCAAAGGTCAGGCCTTCAGCTTTCCATCCTCTTCCCTCTCTCCCTAGCTAGCCAGCCAGGCTTGGTTTGCAAAACTAGGCCAAAGAGTGTAGAGTCCAACTGCCAACTGTGGAGGACGCAAGAACTCACCAGAACAAGGACAATGGAAATACTGGGGCACACCCTGTCCTCAGATGTTCTGTGGGCTGCCTTGAGGCCATCTCCATGTGTACTGGGTGCTGCACCAGAACTCTGGAGCTGCATTTCCCAAGCTTGAAAGCATTAAATGTCTTACAAGAAAGTTCTGGGACTGACCCTGCAGCTCTACCCCTTCTCACAACAGGCTCAGGTGTCTAGTGCCAGAGAGCTCCCCAGAGCCTATTCAGGAACTCTGGGGAGAGTGTGCTGGGACAGGAAGCAAGAATGGCAGGGTGGGTTCTCCCAGCCAACTTGAACCTTGGGGACACCAGCAGGGCCTACCTTCAAATGAACTGGCCAGCCAGATATCGGAAGCTTTAGTGATGAATGTCAGAAACAAAACAATTTTAAAAAGAGGAGGGGGCATTCTTGGAGTACTCTTTTTCAAAACAAAGTACAAAACAAAAGAGCACTAATATCACTCTACTATATGACTGTACTATCCCAGTGGGGGGGGAGGGTAGAGGAGATGGCGAAACAGGACTCTACTTCTTAATTCTCTCAACTATTCCCTCTGGGGTGTCATCTCCACATATGAAGACCATAAGGAAAAGTCGCATTAATATGCCCCAAGGCACACTGCAAAGGTATACCAGGCTCCCAAAGCCCGAGTAATTCTGCACCAGGAAAAATGTCCACTACGAAATTCCTAGCACAGAATTTTCTGAGTGCTTTGCAGTCCAGTGAAAGTTGCCCTTAATCAAGGTGTGATGCAGAGTCAGTGTGCACCTGAACAGAGGCAGTCTGCTAGTACCTGAGTAATACAGATCTTCCTACTGGCCAGTGGCCCAGAGGACACAGAGGGGAGACCCGCTGAATAAACAAAGTGCAGACAGTGCTCTAAAAAGGTACTACCATGAGGCTTGTACTGATACCCAGAAAGCAGCAAGTACTTTCCACTCCCAGGCTCTGCTCTCTGGGATCCAGTGGCACACACTCTCTGAGAAGAGCTTGTTGGTAAGCACCTTTGGCTTTATTGCTTTTCTCAGTCCTACCCTTTTAGAGCCAAAGCAGCCACACCCATCTGCAGGAGAATGAGCATCTCCAGGTTCCAAGAGCATTTTATGTGAAAAAAGCCAGTAAGCAACCAGAAAGAGGAATAGTTTTGCATCCAGCAGCCACCTCCCTACGGCCTCAGAAGACGCTCTCAGACGAGCTTTCCTCAGAACCAACTCCTCATGAAATGACAAGTCCTCCTATCCTGCTCAGGGTCAAGGGGTTTCCAAATGAGACACAATGTACAAAGGTGACCAGACTCAGTGAGGACAAACACTCACTACAAAGGGAGTGGGAGCACAGCACCAGGATGCATGGTCAGGGCCAAGAACATTCCCAGAGTCACATCCTTAATGTGCCATCGAAATAAAACGTGCCCGTGCCTCAGACACCCACTCATAGCCTCTGTAGCCAATGCAACTCTGCCTAGTGCACGGGGCGCTTGTGGGGAGTCTGCCAGTTAAGTTTCTCACTTCTGATTTAGTTACACAGAACATAATCTGCCATTTCTACTCTAATCCCCACTTTTCTTGCCAAGCAGCTGGTTTAGAGATGGTACTCCCACCCACATCTCATCCTTTAGGCCTGCCTACAAAATTCCTTTTGTATCTTTATAACCCTAAAACTCGCCAGCACCAAGTACAGCAAGTAGGTACAGGGAAGGACTGTAGGGTCCTTGCTATAGGAAGCACTGACTGCTTCCAAAAACCAAACTGATGCCATTGTGCCTGCAATCCCAAAGGTGGGGCAGGGGCCCCTGTTCCAAGGCAGAAGTTCATGGGCAAGTAGCAGTTTTCTCCAGACCTGGATTAGTAAGAGAGAACACTTGTAGCTCTGGATGGCATTCAACCGTATTAAGGCAGGAGCTAGTTCAGCTACAAATGGCAACTCTACAGTTTTCAACAACACTACTGGAATACAACATACACAGGATACAGAGACATAACCAAAACGAATCATTTCTCAAGCATTTATAAGGCACTTTCCATTGGTAGCTTGGGAAGGTGTATCATGCCAGCCTTCCCCCAAGGACAATACAGGAGAGAAAATGACACACAACAACAGATGAGCAGCTCAAAAGCACAACAGAGCTACAGTCCCGCTGGAGGAAGTCCCAGGAGGAAGTGAGAATTCACTCAGGCTGTCTAGAAAAAAGAATTTCAGGCAGCAGTGGGCCTGAAGTTGGCCACTGAAACAAGAGAACAAGATGTAGGGTTACAAGGAATGGTGGACAAGAAATCCCACACTGGGCTCTGTGGACTTGGAGGGATGGATGGAGGATTTGCAGGGTTATAGCCCACAGGATTGGATAGGAGGCTGGGAAGGCAGTCAAGGCAGCCCCCAAAATGCTCACATTCTCTACCATCCCTAACAACCTGTCAACAACTTTGGAAAGTGCCTTCCGGAAACCCTGTCAGTAACTCTCTAACCAGACCAGACACCCAAGACCACCAGTCTGCAGTTGGTGCTCTCCCACAAATGTGAAACCCAGACAGTTCCTAAAAATATTCTTGGGGACCTCTTCCCCTTAAATCTCCTTACCCAGCTCCCATTTTGGTATCATATTCTGCATGTCTGGGTGCTCAGTAACCGCCAGTCAAATGCAGGTAGGGAATCTTGCACCAGACCCCAGTTAAAGTTCAACTCTAGGAATATCTGCCAGGTATCCTTTCTTCAATCTTAACTATGAGGTCAGAGCTTTGAGATCTTTCCACGTGAATCAACATCCTGTTTATCTTCCATCATGTAATTAATGACCTGCAATTGCTAACACCCCTTCCCTTCCACCCTCCTCCTCAGATTCCTACTCAGGATTCTCAGGATTTAATTATCAAGGAGGAATCTCCTGGGACATTCTTTCATCAGAACTTGGAAGCAGGCGGGCGGGCAGGCGGGGGTGGGGGGGGAGCACGGGGGAGGGGATGACGACGACGGGGACACGGGGACGGGACCACTGAGAACACAGGACTCATACATTTTTTTATCTGACCACTCTAGTAACACGACTAATGTGGATTAACATTACTTTTCCTAGCCACTTATCTGTGACTAAAACTATCAACTATGAGACTGAAATTGCATCCACTGTACTTTTCAGGGTCGTTTTGGAGACAGGGCCTCCTGTAGCCCCAACTGGAACCAAGCTGGACTTGAGAAACAAACAGTAAAATACATATACTATAAAAAGACATCACAGATGACAAAAGCCTATTTCTACCCTGGAGATGACTGTCATTTTCCAGGTCAATGTTCTAAGAGTAATGGGAATGGTCAAATGAGAAATGGAAACAGCTGGGAGGGAGAGCTGTGGGGAACTAACATTCTCAAAACATTTTTCCTGATCCTCTGGTTGGGTCCACACTGAGAAGGAGCTCTTCGGGGTTTTTTATATGAAGAGGGTTACCAATCTTTCTGGAAAGCCTCCCAACAGCAAATTTCAGGCTGGCAAGACACAAAGCCAAGTGCAATCACACAGGCTCAAGGGGAAGACCTGCAAAAGTTAGTATAAAGCTAATAAACTGCCTGGGGGGGGGGGGGAGAAGATAACTATTTTTTTTTTCTTTAAGTTTCAATCCTGCATATTCCAGAAATATTTCCCTCTTCCATACAACTCTCCTAAGGGTAATAATCGAAACAGCGTCTATTACCATAGGCACAATAGTACTAGCATTTAATGAAAGATAAGCTGCAAACTAACCTGAAAATTTTCCTTTTGCAAAAGCGACTGGGAAACCAAGCTTGGAAAGCAAATTGAAAAAGATTCTCTACCTGGCCCCTCCTTGACAGTCCTAAGATTTTCCTACACCTGGCCCCGAATAATACAAATAATTCATACATTAAAATTTAAATAATACACTTGAACATTTTATTACTTTGGAGGGCACCTTCCAGAGCTGCGAAGCCCTTGAGAGTTGTGGATAGGGATGGAGCGCCAACTCTCTAAATGCAAGTCACTGGGAAAAGGCGGCCACTCTGTCAACCCCCATAGCCTATGTTAAAACGTCTGGAATGTGAAAAGACCAGATGAATGCAAAGGGTTCTCGGGTTCCAAAGCCAGCAAATAGCTGGCGGCGGTGTTCACACACCCTGGACAAAAGAATTTATGGAGAAAAAAATAAAGTGGGTCCACTGCAAAGTCCGGGGTCTGAGTAACCTCTACCTCTACGACCGAAGAGCAGGAAGAGAGGTGCCCTCGACGAAGCAAAGCCCCCCGCCACCCCAAGGCAGGTGGACATGAGGGCGCCATCCTTCCTCCCGCCCAGGGAGCGGGGCTCCGGGTGCCCGCTCCGCTGAACGCTCTCAGGTGTGTTAAGGGATATACGGAGGACTGCAGCCAGGGCGGCTGGCCCCCTGCTGACCTGCGAGACCCTCACCTTATCCGAGTCCAGGTCGGGGTCGGCCTGGCACAGGCGGTACAGGAAGGACTTCGGGTCCCGGCAGAGCGTCTGCCGGGTGGTAAGGAAGTAGGTACCCCCGACGTTGAGCCGGACCCACTTGGACACGCCACCGGGACGCTGAGCCGGGGCGCCGAGCCCAGCGCTGCAGCGGCGACATAAGCCGCCTCCCAGCCCCGCCCCGAGGCCGCCCGGGACTGGCGGCAGCAGCTCACAGTGATTCTCCGCCATGATCCCAACAAGCCCCGCCACAGCGCCCCTCCGCCGGAAGCGTCCGGTCTTTAATAAGATCCGCCGAGCTGTACCACCCACAGGTACGCCCCAATAAAGATTCCGCCCCGGCGTCATATGGAAGGAGGAAGTTCCTGCTCAAAAAATCGGCCGGCTATGTCCTCTTCCGGCTGAGCCGACCTAGGGATCCCGAGGGGCTGCTTGACCCCGCCCCCGTCAAAGGAGGAGCCAGGTCTGCGAACGTGTACACTCTACATGCTTTTATTACAAGACTACCAAGCATACGAGGGAAATTCATCATCCGGTAACTACATCTAAAGCACAGATATTTGAAAAAAAAGAGAAAAAACAGTTTCATTAAATTATATGATTAAACCATGACCAAATAGAAAATTTATATAATAAAGCCAGAAAAAATGTTGTAAAATAGTTTACAATAATTATTCACATTCAAGGCTGTACATCAATACATACAACAAAGTGACCCCGAACATGAATTCAATCCAAATAATTCATATATTAGAATTTAAATAACACAGACTGAACTAGAGGCCAATAGCCAGCAAATAACCTTATATAAGAATAAAAATACAAAAGTGTATATCCTAGTTATCATTGCATTATTTGTTTTCATAAGGTTTTTTTTAAAATTTTTGCTTTGCCTGTACATCAGTTACAGCTACAGACCAGGTAGAGAGTATTACACATGTTCTAACTGACTGCCACCAACCTGAAAGATAGCAACAGACTACTGATTCATCCTACTGATGTGGCTATGGAACAGCCGCAGCAGCTCTAAATACTGTAATAGTTTAATTTGCTAACAACCAATCAAAGCATGATCATAACGGAGGCCTTCACCTGACAATAACCTACTTGTAGTCGTTAACCCAGAGAAGAATAGGGTGGGCATATGGGGGGGGGTTGTTGTTTGTAAAAACAACATTCTTCATATGGAAGAAATTGAGGAAAATTTCAGACTAATTCATTTGCTCAACATTGCCGAAGTGCTTTTTAACAGAATCAGTTTCCTTCCTAGACCACTTCTCCATAGTCTGATTTACAACCCTGAAGTCTTACACCAGAAGCCAGTTCCCTTCAGAGCCTCAGAAAGCTATGGAAGTAGCCCCAGCACCAACTGATTCCAAGGGCACTTGTCATATTCTGCCTAAGAAAAGCTACACCCACTGGAGTTACTAACAGTTTTTGTTGGGTTCACAATGAAACGTATCAAGTGTATGGCAGCATCCCTTGGAACATGGTATGTTCATCATACAGCTGCCACAGCCTCCCAAGTCTCAGCAATGAACATACTGGGTCTGTGGACCAGTGGAGAAGCCCTTCAGGCATCAGGAGGGCAGGGGGTAAATTCTGTACATCTTAAGCCATAGGCTATGGTAGAGTCAGGTGACACTGAATATGGTGCCCAGAAAAATCTCTGCTGCATGTTTCCAATTAGAATCAATGTCCTCCCCCTCAACATGGAAAAATAAGAATACAATCAAATTTGAGTGGGTGGTCTGGATTTGAAGATCACAGTCAACCTGCAGCATTGTGGGCACAGAGGTGGAAGGATGTTTACACCTGTCCTCAATAATGAAAAAGCCTGGTCACTGTGCTGTCATGAAACACTAAGACCTGAGGAAGGGTAGAGCAAGGACACACACAACTGTTCTGTTGTAAAACGTAATTATCTACTCGGTTTCTTTTTCAGTAAGAGCGTGCTACTTCGCTTTGCTACTGATCTCAAATGGCCCAAATGTAGTTTCTGAGTCTATAACCTTAATTATGAATTAACCCACTAAGCACATGGCAAGGTCAGTTCAACATCTTATCTCTGCTGACTGTGCAGAAGCAGATTCAGTACCATTGTATCCACAAAGTACAAGATTCTGAAAACATCACCAAGCACTTGGAAGCCATAGCAGCAAGGATGGACAAGAACTAACATGCAAGCATGACCAGATTCTTGCAAAGAAAATAAAGAAACTAGCTCTTGGAAAAATCTGACACAAATGGATCTGCAGTAATGACTTTTTTAAAAAGCAGTCATATTCAAATTCTCTTTAGAACACACAGCTTAGCAGGAACGGATTTGTTCAAAATCTGTAGGACACAAGAATGAAGGATCTTACTGGAACTCAGAGCATATAAACATCAGACCACGAAGGAGGAATATCTGTGAAATGAACAAATTCTTTGACCCCCAAATACCACTTGCAAGCATCTGAGGAAAAAAATCAGAGTAAAAATAAAAGACTAAGTATATTCATCACAGCATTATTTAAATGAAAAACCAAAAACCACAAACCACCTGAATGTTTTACAACAGGAAAATGGTCAGATAACTTATAAAATTTCCAACCATTAGACCACAATCATTTAAAACATGCTTTTGAATAACTGCTGATGGCACGGGGAAATGCTTAAAATATCAAATAAAACAGCTGGATGTAAAATGATATATGTTGTGTGTTCCCAGTTTGGTTTAAAAAGCAAACAAGAATTGAGGATGTAGCTCAGTGTAGAGCACTTGCCTAATATTCATGAGTCTCTGGGCTCAATACCAAGCACTGAAAGAAAAGTTGGGGGAGCAGGATCTACATCAAAATGCTCACAGTGGTCTCTGAATGGTGGGCCTTTCATTGTTTTTGTTTTCCCAGAAAACAGACATTACTTTTAAGAAAGCACGTAATTACCCAGAGTCCCCTTGCTGGCCCTGGGAGTCTGTGCCACAGGACTGTCTGCAAGGTTATTTCAGGCATGGACCACAAACATTAGGGTGGTCCAAGAGGGTTGCAGGTGAAGTTTCTGCCAGTTTTGGTCTAACAACAAGAATCATCTTTTTCAAGAGGCTTTTACTGCCTACACCAGGTCATGGTTCAGAATGACAGCTGAGCCATGGTGCCACTCCTTGGGGTAGAAAGGCTCAGAGCTCCATTATCAGGATGCCCACTGCTCGGTTACAGAAAAACAGGTGGAAATGACCAACCTAAACTCTGCTTTCTCTGTTCCCCAAGGAGATGGCAGGGTTCAGTGGGCTATGAGACAGCAAAAACAAGCCCACTTCCCTGTGGTAAAAGCCACAGAGGATGGTCTTGAATGTTCCATTCACCCTTGCTATTCCTATTCTTAGGACACTCTGCTTCTGATGAAACAGGGCATGTTTTCATCTTAGATTCCCCACTTATTGTTCCACATATATATTGTACAAATACACCCACATTCCTGTCTTACAATGTAAGGCACCTGCATACTAGGTGACAACTCTAAGGATGGTTGGAAAAAACTGAAAGTGATCTAAGTTAGGGTAAGAAGACAATGTGCAAGGCCCTTTGAGGGGAAAAAAAAAGAGGCGAGGAAAAAGGGAGCCTTAAGGACAACCGTGGCCTGCAAGAGCTCCACTGATGTCAGCATAGGATGGTCCTCTTGACCACCCACTGCCAGCTCAGCTGAGCCCACACCTGTAGTTTTGGAGGTTAGGATGGTGCTTGGTGAAGCCCAGGAGGTAGTGTCTCCCATACACAGCTGACTAGGTGCTCTTATTCAAGCCAAGCCTTAGTCCCCCATGTTCACCTACAGTTAAGTACCCTGAGAGATGCCTTCTCTGTGCCTGTGTGTATGGGAGAGTCAGGGAGCCACTGTTACACATACAGACACTGGGCATAGGATACTCTGAGGCTAATGAGCCAGGGGGGACTGAGCATGAACAGGAACCCAAAGGAGGAAACAACCAATTGAGATTCAGCCAACACAGGCAAGTCTCTTCAAAAGCTAAAAGAGAGGGGGCCTACCTTCACTCACAAGCTGGGACTACATGCTGGGTCATGTTTACTCCCTGGGCCCTAAGCGTAGGTGAGGTCTGGATACCTGCTCCTTGATCATCAGAAGCTCTTACCACATGATCTGGCAATGTCTGAAGAATACCACTGCTCCCATCCAGTCCCCTTGCCCTGGCATGATGGCAAGCCTTCTATCTGTACTCCACACCAGTTTTAAAAGAACTAATTTTACCATTAAATTTGAGAAGAAATCTTTCCTCTTAGGGATGCCCTGGCCCACAGACAGAACTGGGGGGAACTTTCTGTATGTGGGCCTTTTGCTGGTGCCTTATGAAAGTCAACAGAATTACCAAAGTTATTCTGTTTTGTGGACAAGGGAGTCAGAAGTGTTGACTGTGAGCAGACTGTGAAGGTGGGTGCCTACTTTTCCCCACTAAGGACCAAGGTCAACCTCTAAGGACAAACAGAGAGAAGTATAGCCAAGTCCCTCAGGTGCACTCTGCTTGGGAGTAACAAAGCAGGAAAGGGACTGAAATGCTCCAGGTCATCTGTTATTACAGAACAGAGCACTGTCACCTGATATCAGAGGAACAGGACCTAACACTGACACAGAATGCCAGAGTAGACAGGCTCAGGTTTAACCAGGCTATTCCTATGTGCCAGACAGCAGTAACATTCTTTCCAGGCAAAGTCCACACTTTACAGTACCAGATGACCAGGAAATATGAGAAGGTTTTTAGATTTTCCACACAGAGATGTAAAATCTTAGCTAGCTGAGAAGTGTTAACCCACAGAACAAATAGGTGCATGTGAGGCGGGGCAAGAGGTTGGCACACCCTGGGGCTGCCTATACCAGGATTCTCTGAGACCCTGCCTCACAGGGTACGTGGCCTACCCATTTAAAACTTTCCAGAGACTCCCAGGAAAGCCTGCTGCCCTACTCTTCCACATGAGGGCTGGGGCCCAGGCTTCTAGGGTTAGATTCCCCACAGTACCGCTGGGCCTTGGCCAGGTTCAGGGCAGGATTCTGTACCAGGCAATGATCCAGCTGATGCTACCTAGGCTCTCATCTGACAGCACCCTTCATGGACATGTGCTTGGCTTGGTGTCCAGCTCCCTAAATAGACTACCAAGAGGTGGAATGCAGGAGCAGACCCAATGTAGACACCCTGTAACTATAGCAGCCTGCATATTCATCACCACACAACCTGCCTGTTGTAAGGCAGGGACTACAGAAGTCCTGGATCAGTCACACAGGGAGGCATGTTAGGGGCCTGGATATAGCTCCAGAGCTAAACATGAGGGATGTGAGTAAGTTATTAAACACACAAGCTAAGAGCCCTGCACTACATTGAGCTGGTGGCCACTCCATCAGAAGTGTGAAGAGGCTCCCTGATGACAGATTCAATGACTATGGGGATGAACAGAAAGAGCCAAAGACACACCCAGTCCTTTGGCTGTGTTTATCAGATGAGGAGGCGTAGAAGCAAGCGTGCAGTTCCTGTGGATGCTAAGAGGGGCTGGTGATGCCAAATCTGGCCACTGGTCTGGGCAGAAGCTGAGCTGCCGTGCACGGAGCTGGGTCTCCAGGGCCACAGCAGCACATGGAAGCCACCATAGAGCACAGAGAGCAAGCAAAGCGACCCTGAATTCCTGTTTGTTGGTTATTTGTTTTGTTCTTTGTGTGGTTGGGGTTTTTTCTTCTTTTCTTTTAAATAAAAAAGCTGCAAGGTTTCCACTGTCTGCATTCTCCTTGAGATGGCTGGCAGGTGGTCTGGAAGCGTCCTGGGTGGCGGCCGAGCCGCGCTGGGGATGTCCTGGCAGCAAAGGGCAGCCCGGCCGCAGGCCACGTCACTGCACAGCAGCATCAGGGTGGCTCTGGTACCGCTGCCTCCAAACCTCTTGGATCTTTCTGCACCACTTGTGAGCATTCCCGCTTGGATCCATCAGGTAATACGTCCTGTTAGGCTGCAAAGACAGAGTAACTGATGTCCTCCAAGGAGTCCCATCCCCACCCAGCCTGTCTTGTTGTCAATGCTGTCAGCACTTCTGTAAAGCCTGTGAGCACAGTGGGCTTCTTCATTCTATATGTGCAGAAACTAAGAATGCGGGCAGGTGACCTACCCAAAGCAAAAATAAGTAGAGCATCTCCCAGTCCAATTCAGGCCTAAGCTGTTCATGCAGGCCTCTGAGACATGAGAAACTGTCCTGACCCTAGATGCCCTCTCAGCCAAAGTAAAGGACACTTCCTCAGAGATACAGAGGCCTCTGAAGACACTAAAACAGAGGCCTTATAGGGACAGACTCACCGTGTGGACAAAGAAAGTTTTAAAATTCTTGGCCTCAGGTCGGAGTTCTTGTGACCATGGAATTTCACCTTTCAGGACTTTGTTGACAGGATCAACATAATATAAATGTGGCCCTTCTGTGAGCAATAATTGTCGTCGTCGTGCAAATAAACCCTAGTACACAAATAAGCAAGTACATAAATACATTGTTTGATCAACACTCAGAGGAGACAAACCTAGAGTAGCTCCATGTACGGTGCCATGCCAGCCACCTGTTCACTTACCTACCTAAGACAATTCATCCTCCACCTAGGGTCAGCATTTGACATTAGGGAAAAAACAAGCACAGGTCTCTGCTGCTTAGCTTACAACAATGTGCCCATTGACAGCCTGGACTTTCAGCTGCTCTAAGGCACAGAGTCCCACACTCAGCAGGTCAGGCCTTAGCCCACCTTCATCGTGATTCTCCCTTCCAAATGGGTATTCAGGAACCCTTACATATATTCTGTGCACTCTGTTTGGTCCATAAAATGTAATAAACAATAACAACTATTTTTAAATCATCTAATGAAAGACTACTTGCTGGGCTATTAGAAAAAGTGTAACTTCCTCAATGTGACAAAAACCATCAAATGGTAAAGAGGGCCTTGTGCAACCACAGGAAAGCATGTTCTGTGGCTAGAGCATAAGGCTGGTTTTCTACCTGCTCCAACTGCTTTCCTGAGAGCCTGAGTGTTCCTAAATATAGAATCTAAAGATGATCTCCAAAGAGCATGATAGGATAAAGGATGACACATACAACAAGTTATAGCAGAAGACTGAATATGAAGAGTTGCTTTGAGCTAGAAGCAGGAAGATGACACAGGCTGAAGAGCAGCAGGGACTGACTTACCTTTCGTTTATCCACTGGGCCCATTTTTAGTATTAGATTATTTTCTACAAACTGGTGCCTATAAAAAAGAAAGAAAACAAGAATGAGTGAGCAATTCTCCAAACTCTGCCCTGTAGACAAATTCCACAGGGCCTCTGTGGACCATCCAAAAACCAAGCCTGCCTGTCACCGATGTGACCTCCTTTCAGGACCAGGAGATACTCTAGATTCAATACATACAAGGTTCTATCTGTACATATGAACCAGAATCTACTTCCCTGGGCTTACCTCTCAGGTAAGAATAACTATACAGCAGAAGAAATGTATTACAGAAACAAGGAAACCCCCTCATTATCATGTCAAAAATATATATAGTGAATATACAAAGTCCTAGGTTTAATGCACAGCACCAAAAACAAAAACAGGATGAAGTGGCACAGGCCTATAATACCAGCACTTAGGAGGTATAGGCAGGAGGTTCAGGAGTTTAAGGTCATCCTTGGCTACATATAAAGTTCCAGGCCAGCCTGGAACAGTGTCTTAGAAGAAAAAAAAAAGTCACCTATAAATTACTTCCCAGGCCAGGATACCCAATAGTGCCTAGAGTCCAGAGTTCTACAGAAACATTAATCTTTAAAAGATTCTAGCTAAACCTAGCTTCAAATACTTTTTCTGGGTTGTGAGGGCATGGCTCAGTGGTAAAGGGTGTACTTAACATACACCAGGCCCTAACTCCTTGGAGTCAATCCCCATAATGGTGGAGGTAATGGTATCTTTTCCATAATTTGTATGTGATAAAACCTTTTCTGTTATTTTGGGGAGGAATTTTTTTGAGATAGGGTCCCACTATGTAGCCCTAGCCTGCCTGGAACTCTCTATGTAGACCAGGCTATCCTCAAACTCATAGAGAACAGCCTGCCTCTACCTCCTGAGTGCTGGGATTAAAGGGGTGAAAAAATACTTTTATTCCAATACTCCAAGAATTTGGTTGAGGGTCAGGAAGATGGCTCAGCAGGTAAAGGCATTTGCTGCCAAGGCTGATAACCACAGAACCCACAAAGCAAGAGAGAAGTGATACCTGCAAGTTGCCCTCTGACCTTCATGTGCACAAACAAATCAATGTTGAAAATTTTTTAAAGATTTGGTTTGACTTATTATATATTAGCAGCACATATACTTTACTTTGTCTCCTCAGAGATAACCTAATGTCCTAGGTTACTTTCCTGGGTAAAAAATACCAGCTCCTGGTACATTTTTGAGATGCTGGAGATAGAACCCATGGCCTTTGCAGCCAGGAAGCATTTACCCTTAAACTACAGCTCTGTCCCGTGTTCTATATGATGCCACTGAAGTTCTTGGTCTGAGGTTCTACTACAGAAACACTATGCTATGTATGTGAAAATGACCTAAGTAAGATAAGCATACAGATACCTGGGTACATCCCTGAAAAACCAGTGCCCATGTGAGAAGCTCCTAGACTCCACTGCCTGACTAGAGCACCTTTCCAAGGCCCTGCCTCAAGTCACAACCAATGCAGCACTATGTGGGCTTTGAGAAGAGCTGAGATTCTGAACAAGAACAAGGCAGTGACTGGAGGGGATGGGAGGGATGGGAAAGGGAGGGAAGGGGAGGGGAGGGGAGGGATATGGCAGTATTTTTCAGAGAAAGTGAAGTCATGGACAATCAGTAGCCAAACATCCCAACACCACAGGATTGGCCTTCCCTTGCTCCCGTAGAATGATAGGAGCCAGCCCTGCCATTTGTTCACTTTGCACTCACAGCCTCTACTTCTCATAACACTGCCTGGGGTGAGAAAGATCACTTACCTACAGCCTAGGAATCAGAGGCACAGGGAAACAAGACCAAAAAAGCTCCATTAGCAGTAGCAACACCACAATCCACCACTTAACCATCCAGCTTGCAATCAACTGCTGATTTATCTGTTTTATTTTATTTGTGTTAAAGGGGACTGAATTCAGGATATCGTGCATACAAAGTACGTACTCTACCACTGAGCCATAGCCCCAACTCTATGCATTTTGAAAGGTTTACTTCAAGGACTCATTTTGACCTTTTACTTCAGTCAATTCCCTGAAGTGGGCCCAACTTATATGCCCTTTTCCCTGGCAGGTTGAAGGTTATTATTTGAAGATACATAGCTAGACCCAAACCTGAAGCAGTACGGCATTGCTTTCATACATAACCCATGGCTCTTCTGAAACAGACAACTTCTCTCACCACTGCCAAAGAGCTGAGGACAAAGAGGCTGAGGGTCTCATGACCTACCCATGGCCAACTCACAATGATGATAATGTAAAACTCTGCTTTTCCCTGATTCCAAAGCCAGGTTCTTTCCTTTCCTATACACAGATCCCAACAAGACTTCCTTCAAGGATCTAAGTCTGAGGATCCCAACAGTGTCCTGGAGAATAGAATGAAGATGCAGGGCTAGGGAGCTGGGAATGGCAGCTGACACTCCAGAAGTCTCTCCAGACTTGACTTCATTTGGGTGAGGGGGCCAATGTTGGTACCTTGTGGGCCAATGGTCTCAAAGTCCAGCTCTCCAATTTTCAGGCAGCAGGGTTTTTATTCTGAAACTGGAGAAAGCCCTCACTGGCTTTCCTCTCTTTGGACTATATCCACCAATTTACACTCTATGAGAAATTTCAACACACATTTTCAAGTACTTTATTTTTGCTTTGCTTGGAATGTTCAAACACTGGCCTCTGCCTCCTAAGTGCTGGGATTACAGGTATGCACCACCATGCCCCACCTAAAGTACTCATTTAATTCTTTAAAAACAATACACCTGGACCAGCAAGATCGCTCAATGGGTAAAGAAACTTTCTGCCAGGCCTGAAGACCTAAGTTCTATCCTTAGGAACTACACAGCAGAAGGAGAAAACTGACTCCCTCAAGTGGTCATCTAACTTCCACATGAGTGCCATGGCATGTATGAGTCTCTACATACAGAGACATATATAACAATTTTCAAAATAATTTTAATAAATCTAGGGCTTTATTAAACCAGTTGGCAGGTGTATCAACTTTACTCTGACTCTACAATGAGCTGTATCTCCAGTCCCTCCTTTTAAAAAAAACAAAACTGGTAATTTATAGAAATAATTGTCTCAGACATCTGCAATTGTGACTTCGGCCTTGGTTTCCAGTCCATACTCTCAGAGGGCAACTGCTTAACGTACTTGGAAGGACTATGCAAGCCACTTTCTCACTTACGCATCTTCCTCATATCTTAGACCCTTCACCCCAAGACATTTTTTTTAAATTTTGTTTTATTTATTTGTGTATGCGTAAGTGCACGTGCACACCTGCACATATGTTTAAGTTCAGGCACCCTTGGAAGTCAGAAGAGGATGTTGGATCTGCTGAAGCTGTAATTACAGGTAGTTACAAGTTGCCCAATGTAAGTGCTAGGAACTGAACTCAAGTCCTCAGTAGAAGCATCAGGCACACTTATTTGCTGAACCATCTATTAAGCCTCTCAAAGCATTTTTTATAGTGATTCTCAGAAATGCTCTCTTTACTGTCAGATACCTTCCTTTGCATAGCTCAGGGAGCACACCCTTTTCCACTGGGCCGGGGTAGATAATTTTTTGGCCAGTCAACTGTCACTCTGGTTCTATGGTGTCTTGGTATTTTTGGAAGCCATGATTATAACCATGTCTTCCTCAGGAAACTCAAATCTCTGTGTTTGTGTGTGTACAAGTATGTGCACGTGGAGGCCAAAGGTCACTATCAGTGTCTTCCTCAATTGATCTTCACTTTGTTTTTGGCGATAAGTGTTTCTTCCTAAATCTTGTCTCTTCCTAAATCTGGAGATTACTGATTTGGCTAGACTGGCTGATTGGCAAGCTCTAGGGATCCTCCTGCCTCTGCCTCTCAAGCAGTGAGATTATAGGCATGTACTGCCACACCTAACATTTTACTTGGGTGCTGGGGATTGAACACAGGTCCTCAAACTTTGCAGAGCAAGCATGTTACTGATCAAGCCATCCGTCTTCCAGCCCCCTTAAATCTTTTTGGACTTAGATGTCATTACTATGGCCAAGAAAAAAAATTTTCTCCTTTAAATGCTCACATATTGAAAATGTATTATACCTTTTCTTTACAAAAGTATCAACATACACAGTAACAGTTTTAGATAAAGCTTACAGAAGTTAAATATTATTTTAATAATTTTGTTTTAGTTTTTTTTTTTTTTTTTTTTTAAGAGACAGGGTCTTCCTATAGCCCCAGCTGGATTGGAACTTGCTATGTAGACCAGGTTGGCCTCCATCTCCGGAGATCCAACTGCCTCTGCCTCCCAAGTACTGGATGTTTTACAAAATTTATTTTTATTTTATGTGACATGAGTGTTTTGCCTACATGTATATTTGAGTATGATACATACGTACAGTTGCCTGCAGAGGCCAGAAAAGGATGTCAGATCCTCTGGACTTCAAGTTATAGGTGGTTATGAGTGTTGGGAACTGATCCCGGGTCTTGTAAAAAAGCAGTAAGTGCTCTTAACCATCTCTTCAGCTCCTATTTTCAGTTTTTTGAGAAACTTACATACTGATTTCCAAAGTGTCTACACCAGTTTACAGTTCCACCAGCACTGAATAAGGACTCCTCTATCTCTATATCCTTGTCAGCACTTGTTACCATTTGTTTGGTTTGGTTTTGTTTTTTTTGAGACATGTTCTGAAACTCATGTAGACCAAGCTGACCTCCCTAAGTGCTGGGGTTAAAGGAGTGTACTACCATGCCTGGCTGTTTTCTTTTTCTTTAATTAAAATTTATTTTTATTTATGCATATGAGTGTATTGCCTGCATGTAAGTGCATCCACACATGCAATGCCCATGGAGGCCAGATGGCCCAGAACTAGAATTACAGATGATTATTAGTTGCCATGTGGGTGCTGGGAATCAAACCCAGGTTCTCTGCAAGAGCAGCAAGTGGTTTTAACCACTGAGCCATTTCTCTCATTTGTTTTCTGGATGGTAGCCATTCTGACTGAGATGAGATAAAAAAAAAAAAAAAACTCAATTTTCTTGTTTTTGTTTTTTGAAACGGGGTCTCACTATGTAGCACCAGTTGTCCTGGATCTCACAGTGATCCTCCTGCCCTGTTTCCCAAGTGCTGGGATTAAAAGCATGCACCACAATGCCCAGCCCTCTCAAAGAAGTTTTAATGTGGATTTACCTAATGGCTAAGGATGTTGAATATTTTTAAAAATATTTATTGGCCATTTGTATTTCTTCTTTTGAATACTGTCTGTTTAGCTCCTTAGCCCATTTATTATGGTAGTTTATTATTTTTAAAATATTATTTTTATTTTATATGTATGAGTGTATTGCCTGCATGTATGTAAGTACACTTGTGTTGTGCCATGCCCAAGGAGGTCAGAAGAGATCATCAGATATCCTCGAACTGGAGTTATGGACAGTTGTTAGCTGCCATCTGGATGCTGGGAACCAAAACCCAAGTCCCCTACAAGAGTAGCCAATGCTCTTAACCACTGAGTCACCTTTCCAGCCCCAGTAGTTTATTATTCTTTTTAGTCTTTAATTTTGTAGATACACACACACACACATTCTAGACATTAATTCCATGTGAAATATGGCTGGCTGGTAGATATTCTCACATTCTGTAAACTAAGAAAATGATTAAAAAAAATTTTTTTTTAATTTTTTATGTTTAAATGTATTGCCTGCATGTGTGAAAGTGCACCTGTGTTTTACAGTGTCTGTTGAGGTCAGAAGAGGGCATCAGATCCCCTGGAACTGGAGTTACAGATGGTTGTTAGCTGCCATGTGGGTGCTAGGAATCAAATGCCGTCCTCTGCAAGAGCAGTCAGTGCACTTAACCACTGAGCCATCTCTCCAGCCCCAAGGAATTTTTTTTTTAAATCAAAACACTTTGAGCAGTGCTAGGTACAGTCCCAAGTATGTATGCCAGGGCTATATATGGGCATTCTGGATTTGTGTGTGCTGAGTCTCTGATTGGTCTCTCTCTGTGGTCTCATGTAGGAGCCCTTTCTCTCAGAGAGTGGTCAGAAATGCTGTCTCCAGGGATATGTATTTGTTTCAGCTCTTCTGGTGACCTTCTGGGGCCCTGGCCTCTCATGGGGCTGGGATTAGCCTGGAGGATAGCTTAGAGCATACTGGTCAGGAAAGGGAGTCTACAGCTTCCTGCCTGTTTCCTTTGAGTTCAGAGCTCTCTGAGCCTTTCCTCAAGACTTCAGACCTGTGCAGAAAGTTATAACTACAGAGAGCTTGAGGGACCTTGTATTTGGCCAGCTGCAAAATTTAGGCATTTTTGTGGTTGGTATGGCCATCAGGTCCCTGAGGTCCAAACTGAAAAAAAAAAAAATTAGCATGATAATGCTATGATGATATTTATCTTTCTCACTATTATTCTCTGTTGGAGTTTTCAGTAGCCACATACTAAGTGCTGGAAATGATCTCGTCAATAAATGTATATCCTTAACCTTTTTTTTTTTTTAGAATTTTCCGAGGTAGTAGGATTATGCTTAAATATGTACATTTTTGGAGATTAATATATTCTGAATATTGCTACTAAACTCTTACTAGCTATCTTCAGTTATACCTGTTATAATTCTTTTATAATTCTGTAGTTAAGTCATTACTTCAAAATCCTGACCTTTTCATATGCCCACATGGAAATACAAGAGGTATACTTTGTTGACCAGTAGGGGATGGAGAGATAGCTTAGCTTTTCTAGAGGACTCAGCGTTTCCAGAGGACCGAAACCTCATGGTAGCTCACAACTACCTGTAACTTCAGGTCCAAGAGATCTGACAACTTTTTCTGGCTTCTGTCGGCACCTGTATACACATAGCAGACACACATACACATTTACATTTATTATGATTAAAGTCTAAAGATAAGGGCTGGAGAGATGGTTCAGCAGTTAAGAGCACCATCTGCTCTTGGCAGAGGACCCAGGTTTAATTTCCAGTATCCACATGGTGCTTAAAAACCGTCTGCAACTCCAGTTCCAGGGGATCTGAAGGACTATTAGTCCATCAGAGATGACTGTACATCTATATTGACTGCTACACTATTCTCAACAGCAAGGAGATGGAACCAGTCTAGGCATATATCAAATGATGAATGGATGATGAAAAAGTAGTTTGAATACACAATGGAATTTTATTCAGCTAGGTAGGCATGGTGGCTCATTCCTGATTTAGGAGGCTGACATAATTCAAGGCTACCCCGGCTACATACTGAATTCTGGCTCAGTTTAAGTTACAGAATGAGATCTTTTCTTAAAAAATCAAAAAGAAGAAAATCAAAACGAAATTTGCAGGAAAATGAATGTATGTGGAAATTACTGTATTAAATAAAATAGCCAATTCTCTCATACGCAGATCCTAGAAGTACTAGTTTTATTTTATTCTCGTGTGTATGTGTGTAGAAGTGGGGAGGTATAGGTTATAAAACTGGAAGGGGAACCATGAGGGGGTTGCTAAAGTCCTTAAAGAAGGATGGAAGGGATTTAAAAGATAATAGTAATAGAATACAGGCGACACAAAAATGGAAAAGGGACTACTGTGGGGAGGGGAGGTACAAACCTGGGGGTGACAGGAGGATGGCAGTGAGGGAAGCTCAAAAAAAAAAAAAAAAACCCACCCAAAATATGTATGAAAATCACATAATGAAAGCCACTATTTTGTAAGCTAACTAAAAGATAACAAAAACCCTTTTCTCCTATCCCTAGTAGTACCACCTTGAGAAATGGTACATTAAGGGACAAATTTAAACTCCATACAATTATAGATTATCCTGGGGGCCAATATTAATACTTAATTTTTCTAGAGAGAATAACTTCTGGTGGTAAGATATTCTAGTAGCTACATCTGCAGCTTTCCCCACTGTCCCCACTAGAGATGCCAATGAGGCTTTCTTCCCGCCCCACTGAGTCCTCTGCATTTTCTCTCCTTCCTTAACAAGCCCTCAACTCTTCTCCTCCCACCCCACTGAAACATATCTTTCCAAGAAACACCACTACACACAAAAAAGGTAAAAGTAATGGTGTGTGTATGAATATGATCAAAATATATACATACATGAAACTGTCAAAGAATAAAAACTGTCAATCATTTTTTTTAAAGGGTAAAAAAGAAGTATAAAAAGGCCAGTCAGGGCTACACAGTGAGACTTTGTCTCAAAAATACAAAAGAAGAAGCTGGAGTGATGGCTCTATGGTTAAGAGCATTGGCCACCCAAGATGACCAGGGTTCAGTTCCCACCATCCATATGGTAGTTGACCATTATCCATAACTCTAGTTTCAAGGAATCCAATGATCATTTCTGTCCCCATGGGCATTGCAAAACACAGGTGTACTTGTAAGACACGCAGGCAATACATGCATACACATGAAATATTGAGGGGGGCGAGACAAGAGAGAGAACAGACTGCCAGGCATGGTGGTGCATACCCCTTAATCCCAGCACTGAGAGGCAGAGGCAGAGGCAGGTGGATCTGAGATCAAGGCTAGTCTGGTCCACAGAGTGGGGTCCAGGTCAGTTGGGGTGATAGGGAGACCTTGTGTCAAAAACAAAACAAAACACAACAACAACAACAAAACACAAGAGGGAAGGGGAGGCAAAAATTTTCAGCCCCTTTCAGCAGACTTAGATAGAAAACAAAATTAAAACAGGAACAGGTTGGATGGACATTGTAAGAGTTTATAACTTCCATGCAAAACAGTATCATTAGTAGACTGAAGAGGTAAGTGAAGAAAATTAAAAATATAAACTTAAAGAGAATAGTTTCCATAGATAAGTTTTAAAAAAATCAATTTTACCTAGCACTTGGGAGGCAGAAATAGGTGGATCTCTTTGAGTTCGAGGTTAGCCTGGTACTACATAGGGAGACCCTATCTATTTAAAAAAAACCATATATATATATATATATATATACACACACACACACACACACACACACACACACACACACACACATATAATATCAATTTAATAAAAATGTAAGTAAGAAAAAATTGTCAAAGAATAATAAAAGTACCTTAAGCCCCAGCCCTGGGTCCTCTCCCTAATCACCCTTGGGAAGGTACTCCTCTGCAGAAAGCTCAGGAGGTGTGGCCAGGCCAAGCAGCCCAAGAAGCCCTGGCGGCTTCCCCATGCTTCCTGCGTTTTTAGACAGGGCTGCTAATGCCTATAATCCTTACCAAGGGTTTCCACCGGCTTGCTTTTCCAATAACAATCGTTTTTCATCTTCAGAAAACTGTAAGTCCAGTTCAAAAGAGTTAGTGTCCAAATCATGGATGTACTGTTCAATGTTGCTGCCTGACCTGTGGGGCAGTCCGGCATCCACTGCAGACAACGAGTGGGAGGAGGAAGAGGATGATACCTGCATGCAGCCAAACTGGCTCAGGAGATTGTCATACTGCAGGGAAGGAGGAAAAAGGAGAAAAGTACCTTAATTTGCCTTTAAGGTCAAAGATTCCTCCCATATTGCCTGCCCCACAATCACTCTGGTAGGTTACATATACTGAAAAGGCAGGTGAGTCCACCTATCCTTTCTAGTTAAGTGTAGACAAATTCCCCTCCTATGGGCTATCTGCCTGAACCAAGGCAAGGCCAAACCTTCCCGCTGTTGAGTCCTTCTGATAGAAAGACAGGTCAAAGAGAGGCTACACCTCTTTTTATTCCACAGAAAGGGAACTGGGACTCTCTCTCACCCAGCACAGTACCACAGGGTAGGACCAAAGCATCCAGTCCCTGGTATGGAACTCAGTGCTCAGACATACTTCTCTTTTAGTCCTGAGATCTTGAGTTTCAGAGTCGTAGAAGGCACTACATATTTTGATATGGCTTACCATATTTTATTTATTTTTTATTATTCTTTCTAATTCCAGCAATGATTAAACAAACTTGATATAAACAAATCTGTTATTCTGGAGAAAAATACAAACAGTGTCAACACAGAAAGCAGAAGTATTCAAAACATGCTACACCCTGCCAAACTCCCAGCAATGACCAAAGAACCCCAAGCATAGACTAGGACAGGTATGACTACCCAGGGCAACAGGCAGCCTCATCCTGAGCCCTGCCTTCCATGTCCTGAGTCTCCAAAAAGAGGGCACTGACCACTACACCAGAGGTCCCATCCTCTGCAGACCTAACAGGCCCTATATCCATCTCCTTGTTGCACAGTGGCCCTCCCATAGACTGTACAGTTGCACAGCCCTACAACAGCCACAGTTCATTCTCACTGACTCCTTATTCATAATCCTGGCTCTATCTCTATTTCCTTCTTGAAGGTTCCCTGTTGAGATAATGCTTCTGCATCAAGTTTACAGAGGTGACTATAGGACAGTATGGAAGAGGAGGGGTCAGTTCACAAGAGTCTTGGGATCCAGAGAAGTTGCTACCATTGTCTCTGTATCTGACACAGAAATTGAAACTCAGAGCCACACTGCTATAGGACGACCCTATCTCATTGTTTGAAGGTGAACTTTGGCACAGGAACTGTCTGCCTGAATACTTCCCAAAACCTTCAAATCATACTGGAGGAGCTGAGAAGCAAGCACCTGAAAAAGCAAGATACTGGATTATGAATGTGGAAGTCAAAGCATTTGTTCAAAAAGCCAATGTTCTCAACAATGCAGGGCAGGCCTGCAAAAATGTTCAGGTACACATGTATGCACATATGAATGTGAAGTGACTCTCCTAGCTGCTCAAACACTGGCACCTAATCACCCTTGGGAAGGTACCTATGTAGCCCTCTCAAAGATCAACTGCCATGAGGGAGTCCTTGGGAAGGTACCTATGTAGCCCTCTCAAAGATCAACTGCCATGAGGGAGTCAGGAATAAGGCACAGAGCCCATAGACTGAAGGGCTGTCTGCTAGTTCTGGGTGACTTCTACAGGAATAACAGGCCTAGCAGGCAGGGAACCAAGGTCCTCACCAGCTCCTGTAGATATGACCTGAAAGAGAACTACTCACGAGCATTCAGGTAGCATGGGGAAAGGGCGAGGAACTCCTGGCGCTGACCCTAAGTTCTCTGCAGTGGGTACACTATTGGAGAATAACACAGATGCTCTTGAGTTTCATTCCTTTCAGTCTAGGTACAAGGAACATTTTTAGAAAATAGGGATATGAGCTGGAGAGACAACTTAGTAGTTAAGAGCACCGGCTTAACCGGTGTTCTTACAGAAGACATGGGTTCAGTTTCTAGCATCTACAGGGCAGCTAACCACCATATGTAACTCCAGTTCCAGGAGATCCGGTGCCCCTGGCCTCCACAGGCACTGTACAATGCACTGCAAACACTTATAACACATAAAATAAAAATAATAAATAAAATATTTTTGTTATTATTTTTGATTTTTGAGGCAGGGTCTTCGTGTAGCCCCAGTTTGCCTGAAACTCAATATGTAGACCAGGCTGGCCTCTATCTGCCTGCCTCTACCGCCTGAGTACTGGAATTAAAGGCATGCGCCATCATGCACAGCAAATAAAATATTTTTTAAAAAGGAAATGGGGCTAAAGAGATGGCTCAGTGGTTAAGAGCACTGGCTGCTTTTGCAGAAGACCTGGGTTTAAATCCCAGCACCCTCATGATGGCTAACAACCATTCATAACTTCAGTTTCAGGAGATCCAATGTCCTCTTCTATCCTCCACAGGCACTGCACGACATGTGTGCATTTACATACATGCAGGCAATACACTCATACACACCACACCTTTCATTCCAGCACGCAGAGGCAGGGGCAAGTGGATCTTTGTGAGTTCAAAGGCAGTCTGGTCTACATAGGGAATTCCACTTCAGCGGGGGCTACAGGGAAGACTCTGTTTCAAAATTAAATTAATAAATTAAAAAAAAAAAAAAAAAAGAAAAAGAAAATGGGGATGTACCAACAGAAAGCAAAAGACATACAGAATCCTTGATCTCTAAGAGGCAAAAGCAGCAGTGATTTTAATTTACCTTTAGAAGACTCTTTTTGTTTGTTTGTTTGTTTGTTTTTGTGAGACAGCACCTATGTTTGTAGCCCAGACTGGACTTAAACTTTCAGTCTTCCAGCCTTAGCCTTCTGAATGCTGGGATTACATATGTACACCCCATCTTTACCCCTGGCTGCTTCAGAAGATTTTTGGACAAATGTCAGAATTGCTCAGTCAACTGAACAAAAACTTCATGCAGGTTAACTGGTTAAAATAAGCCAAGAAAATAGAAGTCAAATCAGAAAAATGAGGTATCAATAAAAATCATCTGCTAAAGTCATATTTAAATATGATGGTCAAAACAGAGGATGGTAGGAAAAGTCTAGATTAGTTAAAATTGGAGTAGTGGAGGCACAATATGGTTTTCTTGTATCTTTTTGAGCCTTCTGTGCAATTTTCTCTTTTTCAAGACAGAAAGTTTGAAGGATAACATACGCCCAAGGTTCTGTGTCTGTTGTCAATTCTTTAGAACCTGAAGTCAGTGATAGCAACTGATCACAAACTCAGAGGGTGGCACCCCTGGGTACTGGGTAGATCCTCCTGGAGCATCAAACTACAGGGATTGGAATTCACCCTGACATATACCTCTGGAGATTCAAAGCAGCAAGTTCTCTTGGGAATATAAGCAATATTACAAAGAAGAGAAATAATCAGAAAGGCACTGAGCTAAAAGCTGCCAATGATAAGCCACCAGGACACCCAGTGCCAGGAACTGAGTGACGAGGGCAGGACACCACTCCCTCACTGCAGGTCCAGACCCCATCTTAACTCCCTCCCATTCCCTAACAGCTTTAAAAACTCACTGACACAGCTGAGAAAGTAAGAACAGACTTAGCCTGTGGGGGTGCATGTCTTTAATCCCAGCACACAGGAGGCAGGAACAGGCAAATCTCTTTGAGTTTGAGACCAGCAAATTCTAGGTCAGTCAGGGATATAGTGAGACTCTGTCTCAAAGAATGAATGAACATGGGGGCTGGAGAGATAGCTCAGTAGTTAAGGGCACTGACTGCTCTTCCAGAGGATCCAGGTTCAATTCCCAGCAATTTCCACTACTACATAGTGGCTAGCAACCATCCATAATTTCAGTTCCAGGGGATCTGATACCCTCTTCTGACCTCCGCAGGCCTGCACGACATGGGTGCACTTACACAAGGCACATAAAATAAAAATAAAATTAAAAAGAAAAAACTAATGAACGAACAAACAGAACAGTAATTAGTCCACACAAGGCATGTTGGCCATTTACTCATTTCTACACAGCATTCAATCAACCACCAACAGGTTCACAATACTGACTGACAGATTTAACTAGGAATCACACAAATTAGGGTCCCATGGCACATGAACTCAATGAAGTATTCATGTGCCAAGGAGCCATATCCATAGTATGGCAAGCAAGATTCTTCTCTGCCTGGACTAGCCCCCATGGGTTCCAGCTTACATTGCCATAGCAGTCTTCATCATCCTCCGACATGGCTGGCAAGTACGCTGTGAGCTTTGGAGGCGTCTGCTGGTGCAGATTCTCCCATGTGATAGACTCAAAGAATGGATGAGCTCTGAGAGGCTGGTACCCTTCCATCTCTTCACAGCCTAACCGCTTTGTGGCATCTAAAACCTTAAATGACAGCCAAAACAAGTTATGTCGGGATTGAAATGTGAAAAGTATATATATATATACATATATATATATATATGTATGTATGTATATATATATATGTATCTTTATATGTGTAATATCTCTTTTTTGCATAAGTTTTTTCAAGTTGTAAGACTTCCTGGAAAAAGTAGAGGCATTGTTCCTAGTACCACCCAGTCCTGCCTACACCCATGGGATAAAAACAGCCAAGGCTGATAAGGGTTCCTACCTCACCCCAAGGCACTACTCTTTTATTCCCATGAGCAAAAACAAATCTCGACTTCAAAATATAGAGAAGAGCAGCAAGCATCTTTTTAAATCATACAGCTAAAAATGCCAACCTAAGATCCAGACATATCTGTAATCTTAGCACTCAGGAAGCTGAGGCAAGAGGATTGTAGTGCATTTCAGGACAACTTGGGCCACATAGCAAGATCCTATCTCAAAAGATACTAACACAAGAAAAAATGAACTGACTGGCTCTAACAACAAAGAGAATCAACAATCAGGCTCTCACAGCGTGGAATATTATACCTTTCAAAGGCTCAAAGGCTGTGGTACAGTCATTGTTAGGCTCACATGGGAATTAAGCCCATTTTCTACTAAGGGAATAGAAGGAGACCAGAAGAAGGATGGCTTGGAAGAGCTGACTCTGGATCTGGCAATAGATGCAGGATCAGCCTTGATTCCCAAAGAGGCAGGAAGGAAGGAAGGAGGTCAGAGTCCAAAGCAACAGGGCTCAAACAGTTTGTGAAACATAAACTAGCATACCTTTCTCATAAAAAATTTGCTTCTCTCTTCTCTGTTTACCTGGGTTGATCCTTAAAGTTTTCACATAGTGTACTCTAAAGTTAACACTGGCAGATGTCACTAAAGTAGAATTTAAAGCTATAAGCCACTGTTATAAACTCATTTTCTCAGTGGCAATAACTTCAAATGTGATGTAATATTGATGAACACATGCAAAATGATACAGTAATTTTCCTGTCTTATTAAAGTGAAGAACCAGGCACTAGGAAAGTAAAAAGGATTATATTGAGATGAGATTAAAAATTTGACAATGTGCAATCACTGTATACCACAAACACATCTTTTAACAGGATGCCCTTGAGTATGGGGCAGAGGTCAAAGGGGATAGCTATGATGGTTCCTCACCACAGGAAATCTGAAATACTTACCAAGAGTTTTTCCACAAGGTCCCTTGCCTTAGGGAAGAATTTTTCTGGGAAATCATATTCCAGTTTAATAATCTTCTGAAATATAAGATATTCATTTCTGTGAATTAAAAGAATAACAACAAAACTATTATTTGGGTAGGGGTCTTCAAATTTCCAAGAACAGGTGTGCTTCAATGGAACAATAAATGCCTTCAGCACCTCCCAGGCTACCATCCCCAGGCCAAGCCCCTAAGCACCATGCACTTGTGAATCATGGTTGAAGTTCCTCCCCAGCTGGGTACAACCCTTGTCCTGTCCCCCCAGTAGCTGTTGGCAGTGCAGTATGCTGTGATAGGCTCAGAGGCCTGAGAGGTCCAAG
This sequence comes from Eospalax fontanierii, assembly GCA_035773235.1. NCBI lineage: Eukaryota > Metazoa > Chordata > Mammalia > Rodentia > Spalacidae > Eospalax > Eospalax fontanierii. Next base: position 30,566,500 of record CM069546.1, on the reverse strand, counting down.
AGTCCTCTTACCCGGCTCTGAAGGGTGGGAGTCCTGCCACAAGCTGGTAGATTATACATCCAAGAGCCCAAAGGTCTGAACTTTAAGGTGGGGGAAAAAAAAATGTCATTGGTATAATTTAAACGATAAACAAGGTTCATTTTCCAGTCTCTGTCTATACCATCCCAGCTTTAGTCTCCAATACATTCCAATCCCTTAAGACCAGGTATGTGGGAAGGATATCTGAACTTGCCCCTGGACCTGGGTCAGAGGGTCCTATACTTGGCAGGCACCAGCAGCAGATGGTTCAGCTGCCCTTGCACATATCACTCCCTTTGAGGGTTAACAACTTCCATATATGCCCTTGCTTATTCTGAAAGGAGAGCAGAGTTCACTGCCAACATCATGCCACAAGAGGCTGCTACAGATCAAGCAGGGTGGAAAGTTGAAAAAAATTTGTTAACTACTGTTAGCAACTTCTAAGTGCAGCTCCAGGAAATCCAATAGAGAAAGACCCTCCCTTTTGGTGCTGGGGAGCTGGGCTAGAAGAACCAGCTGTGTCACAGCAGGGCAATACTGTATGATTAGCTCACCTCAGGAGAGGTGTGAAAGAAAGCCTACAACATGTGGGGTTGAGAAGAACCATTCCAGGACATTACACAAAACACATTTTGTTCTTCCTCCTTTGTTTTATGGATTCGGTCAATAAAGTCCTATCCCTCCTTTAAAAATATTTGGACTATCCATTTTATTAGTAATTACCCTTTTTTTTTGAGACAGGGTCTCACTGTGTTGCCCAAGTTGACCCCCAAATCACAAGATCCTCAAGTGATCACAGCTTCTCAAGAGCACCATCATGAATGTCTTGAAGTGGCTTCTGGAATGCAGTGTAATGTCCCAGGTCCCAGCTGACAGAAACCCTGAAGCTGCCCCAAGTCGTGTCACAGCACTCTCCTGGCATGACTGGTTCTCCTGTCCAATCAGCTCACTGAGATGACATCACAGATCTCATCTTGCCTTCCGTTTCCAGCTGTCCCTGAGCACTACGTGTATGAAGGGTTTGTGGACTGCTAGCATCAGTATGATATCATGGGTTATGGGCAACAACTACCACTCAAGATAACAGGTCAGTCACAGGCTCCAAGCTTTGTAACAAGACTGCCCCCAGCCCCATCATGAACACTTGCCGGCAGGCCAGGCACAGGTAAGGCCCTGAGCATCAAATTCAACAAATTAGAAACGAGTCACAGCTTTGACAGAGTAAAGGGAAGGGAGTTCACATTCAACTGATAACTACTTTGGGGAGGAGTGTTTGTTTGCTTTTAATTTCTCTATCCCCCATCCCTGCTTTTGGTTTTGTTTTTTGTTTTTTTTTAGACAGAGTGTTGTATAGCCTAGGATGACCTAGAACTACCTCTATAGCCACTGAACTCCTGATCGTCCTGTCTCTACGCCTCAACTGCTGAAAATACAGGCATGTGCCACCACACCTAACTTACTAGTTTCTACATGTGGTTTTGTTAATGCTTTGTCTAGATAAAATAGGGAGTGAAATAAGAACACCAGGTAGCAAGGCAGCAAACATCAGCATGACAGCAGAAGGGAGAGCCAGGGTGCTAAGCCATGTGGGCCTCTGAGGGTCCCCTCCAGAGCATAGAAACAAAAGGCTTATTTAGGTAGCTTCAGTCTATGAAATATTTTGGTATTCTAACATGATCTATGTTTTGGCTCTGGAAGCAGCATACAAAGCTTGAGGTGGACTACATCTTGAAATCTTAATGTAAGAACTCTGAACTGTCACAGCTCTGTTGTACCAGAGGGATTACAGGGTATCTCTGAGGCTGGGTACCTGCACCCACCCTGGGATACATAGCAGGCATACCAGGACCACTTCAACACCCATGCAAAGGGAAAGTTCAATAAATTATGAAAATTTAATGTAAAAGAAAAATCACATGGCTGGTAAAGATATATGCAGATAATTTTGATAACGAGCAATTAATCATCATGAAACCAGGAGAATTCATCCTAGACATGTAGTATGACCTCACATGTATGGAAACTGCAAATATATATAAAATGTACCCCAAAAATGACCAGAAAAATACCAATTTATTTGTGAGCAGAATTAGGTATAGAGATATACTTTCCTTTTTTAAAATTTATTTATTTTTATTTTATGTTTATGAGTGTTTTGCCTGCATGCATATATGTGCACCATATGCATGTAATGACTGTGGAGGCCACAGGAGGTCATCAGATCCCCTGGAACCAGAGTTACCAATGGATGTTAATCATTGTGGGTACTGGGAACTGAACCCAGGTTCTCTGCAAGAGCTGGAGAGATGGCTCAGCACTCTTAATCACTGAACCATCTCTCTAATCCTAAGCTTTATTTTCTTGCAATTCTTTACAATTTATAGGTATCCCAAAAAAAATCAATTATCTTTAATAAAGCATAACAAAATTTAAGAATTTAAAAGCAAAAACTAAATAATGACACCTCTCTCAAAAGACCATGCTGCCTCCATGGATAATCTCCTCCACTATGTCTTGTATATCCTGGACAACAGGAACTACATATGGTAAACATGCATGTATAACCTCCCTGCATGCTGGTGGCCCATATGCTGACTCCCTAGAACCTGAAGCACTTTTCCATCAGTTCTTGCACTTGCCATTCCTGGAAAAGCTGACAATAAGCAAAGCCTCGTTCTCCAGCAATAGAAATATATACTGGAAAACTGAGAAATGGTACCTACTATCTGGCACTGCTGACATTGGCCAGAGCATTTTCTTAACATCCAGCACCCATATGGCAGCTCACAACCATCTATAACTCCAGTTTCAGGGGATACAACACCCTCTTCTGGCCTTCCCAAGCATCATGGTACATACGTGGTATACATACATACAGGCAAACACCAACGGCGGGGGGCAGGGAAGGAGAGCGGGATAGGAGGGAGGGAAAGAGGAAGGGGGGAAGAGAGAGAGAGAGAAAAAAAAAAACAACAAAACGGACAAAACAAAAAGCACAACCACACAGATTCATATGCTGAGCAGCTCTGGCCTAGCAATGACTGGTATCATGGTAAGAACTCAAAATCTAATGCTATTCATGTTTGTGCCCCTGGCTTTACCCCTAGAATTCCAAAGCTGTCAATTCCAGACAGAGATGTCTAACCAGATTCCCTTGCACAATTTGTGTGATCCTTTCCAATTTGCTATAGTAGGACACCAATGCCCATGAGACTGCACCAACAGGCCAACTAGCTGGGGTCAAATCAGGCAATAGCAATTTGGCCCAAAGTAGGAAGCACCCACCCACATCTTCAATGCACATACCTTGTCTCCTGAATCTGCTCTTTAAACCTTGAATCTAGATCTTGACATTGCTCCCTAGTCTCAACAGCCCTGAACTGGCATGGCCTCAGGTCATTGTTTTCCTGCATACTAGCCCCTCTTCAACTTCTGATCTTGCAAATAAAACCCACCTCTGTTCCAGTGCCAGTCCTTACATCCCCTACACCATGCCTTGCTTCTATTCTTTATGACTAAGACAATTGCGAAGGTCCAACTTCACCTCTCAAAACTCTTCGGGCTGGAGAGATGGCTCAGCAGTTAACAGAACTGGCTGCTCTTGCAGAAGATTCAGGTTCATTTCCAAGTACTTAAAGTTTCAGGGGATCTAATACCCTCTTTGCCTTTGTGAGCATTGCCTGACATAGGTGTACTTATATACATGCAGGCAAAACATTCATACATATAAAATAAAAACAATTTTTAAAAAAAAAGTAAAAAGGGGCTGAAGAGATGGCTCATCAATTACAAGAACTGGCTGTTCTTGAAGAGGACTTGGGTTCAATGCCCAGCACCTACATAGAAGCTAACAACCGTCTGTAATTCCAATTCCAGAGAGATCTGACACTCTTTTCTGACCTCTGCTGGTATTGTAGGATATGACTGCATGTATTAAATAAATGCAGGCATACTCATATATATTAAAAAAGATAAAAATAAAAACTAGGGATTGGAGAGATGGCAGCTAACAACCATCTGTAATTCTAGTTCCAGGGTATCTGATCCTTCTTCGAACCTCCATGGGTACTACACAACACAGGTGCATTACATGCATGCAAGCAAGCAATAAACTCATACACACAAAAATAAAATATTAAAAAAATAAATAAAAATAAAAAGACTCTCAATGCTGTGACCACTTCCAGGCCCATCTCAGGACCATCTGTCCTGGGCTAAAAACCTCTTCCATCCATATCTGTGGAGCCCATGAAACTACTCAATAAGCACCTGGCTGCTGTAACTGCAGTATAGCAGTCATGCCTCCCCACTGAGCAGCTTCCCTAAATGTTTCATTCACTTTCTAGTCAAAAAGCAACAATTAACCAGGGATTATAAAATAGCATACATGCATATCAAAGGAAAAATACAGGTTAAAAAAGCAAAAGACTAACTACTTTCAAAATGTTTGGCAATTTTTTGTTTTGAGACAAGGTCTCACTACATAGGCCTGTCTGGCCTGGGCTCGCTATGTAGACCAGGGTAGCCTCAAACTCATGAAGATCTACCTGCCTCGCAGGATTTAAAGGGATTAAAGGGGATGCATCACCGTGACCAGCCATTTCTGTTGGTTTTTAGGCAAGGTCTCACTGTATTCCAGGCTGTTCTTAGACTCATGACCCTCCTACTTCATGCTCTGGGATGCTGGTGTTATAGATATGTGTCACCATACCTGGCTTATATTTATCTATTTAAGAGCTACTGTGTCCCTCTTTCAAGTACCAATTTTTCATGAAGAAACCTAGTAGCTATCAAGAAAGAAAGTGAAGTACAGTTGAATTAAAAACAGGCTACCTCTTGCAGGCCGACTTCTCTGTGAGCAGCTCAGGAGAAACATACTGTGCTGTTCCTACAAATGAGTTGGCCCTGGCTGAAAAGAGGAGAAAGAGAAAAAGTCATCTTTGGAAATGCAATTCCTGGCCCTCCACATTTCCCCTCTGGAGCATTACTCAGGATGTCCCCATCTAACTACAGCAGATGGGAGCTGGTCACCTGGAACTGACTGAACACTCAAGGACTCTGTCTAAGAATACTTGCTGGACCCTAGAACACCGTACCTTCTTCCCTCCTGGCATCTCCCACCTGATACACAACCACAGAAGATGCTCATTACATTCACCCATCATCATGTCCCTAGAAGAGAACAACAAGGGAAGACAACAGTCCTGTCTGTGGTGCTCACTCCTAGATCTGTGGCACCTAAATGCACACTGAACACAATAAACAGCAGCAGGCCAGGGACAGCCCTCTTCTCAGTCACTATTAGCTTGTGTACTCAGGGTAACAGAGTGGTAAGAACTCGGGAGTCCAGCCTAGGGACCCGCCACTAGTCCCTACAACTCTTATCTGTAGGCTATAGGTTTGGTCCAGATGCTCTGGCCCCATCTCAATGGAGCCTCCCACTCACCCCAGGTCCCTGAGGAATATGAGAAATCCTCAGCTGCCACAGTAGATAGAGCACCCCAGTAGATGGGGCTGGGTCCCTCACGATGGTTGCTCCCATTTGTCCTCCCTGCAAGCCAGTTATAAGCGGTTCTTTCCACAACCCTTCCAACTGGGTTAAGAAGTCTCAGCACCATTGAAGGGTTCCTTTAGGACATCATTTCCTGTGAGGACTTCACGGCTACTTTTGAGATCGCAAAGGAGGGGCTAGAGAGATGGCTCAGTGGTTAAGAATTCTTGTTGTTCTTGTAGACAACCTGAACTCAATTCCTAGCACCCACAATGGGTTCACAACTACCTATTAACTCCAGCTCCAGGCCGTCCTCTGACTTTGGTGGGAACTGCATGCATATGGTGCACTTAAATATATGCAGGCAAATACATTCATATGCATAAAAAAATTAAAATTAAAAAATTTTAAAGCTAGGAGTGGTGTCATATGCCTTTAATCCCAGCATTCAGGAGGCACAGGGAGGAAGATCTCTGTGAGTTCCAAGTCAACTGGGGCTAAAGAGAGACCCTGTCTCAAAAAACAAAAATAAAAACAAGAAAACCCCAAACAAAAACCAACTAAGAAAAAATTCACCAAAGAGACCCCTGAGAATAAAGAAAACCAATACACCTGGGCGTGGTAGCACACACCTTTAATCCCAGAATTCCAGAGACAAAAGCAGACAGACTCTCTGAGTCCCAGGTCAGCCAGGGTTACATAGTAAGATCCTGTCTCAAAATACAAGTACAGCTATGGGACTATAGTAGTGATCAAGGCTTCTTCGTCCACCCTCTCCTGCTGCCCTGACCATACCTGCTGGCCCCTCTCCTTCCTGTTCTCAAGTGGAGTCTCCATATCTGATGAATACCAAAAAGGCCTCCACAGGTCCGAACATAGGTCTCCAGAAACAGACTTCATAATCAAACCTGCAGGACACCCTGATTAAGCTGTCTTCACCAGGATGTATCTGTAGGACGCTTGGATAAGGGCAAAGTCACAAGTTCTCATCAATTCCTCAACAGCTGCCCCTATTCCATAGCCTGCCACTGGCCTTTGCAACCTCAGACCTGCTTCCCTGCAACAGGAGGGTGCAACACATCCACTCTACAGCTGAGGAATCTGCAGACTTCCCCCCACCAGCTCTTTAGAAGTTTTCAGGATGTTTTGGGGAAAATATCTTACACAAAGTAAAAAGAAGTCAAATAAAACCCAAGATTGTGAACTGCTTCAAACAGAAGAGTAAGATACAAAAATGAATCCTACATGCTCTTCTCCTTTAAGGAGAGAAGAAGCCCTGGGTCTTCTACATATATAAGCAACTGTACCTGGGTTATGACAGTATCAGGGCTTTTAGTGCCCTGCTTCTAAAAAGAAAAGGTTTATCTCATTAGCTCACCAATGAATTTACATTTTTATATATTTTTACTATAGAGCAGTAAGACTAGTCCTTTGATGAATTACAAGATTCTGAAGAAAATCTGTACAAAGCAAGAAATGCCCAAAGCACAGGCCAACTAAGTGGCTCCCAAGGCTGATTCAAGACCACAACCACACCCAGCCTTGCTGCTCCCACAGACATTGGGCTTGTCTCAGGCAGAAGAGTCAGCACAAGCATTATGGGGGAATGGACAAACCTCCACAAGAAAGAGTTAAGAGACAGAAGTGGTTGTTTGGCTCAACTTTATCAAGGACAGTCATCATAGCTATGGTGGTTATGAGGTTACACCAAATCCACAAAATCAGAATTACTGGCTAGAAAGATGGCTACTATTTACTAGGAATGAGTGTCAGGGCATCTCAGCAGTGCTAGAAGGGGCAGCAAGGGCATGAGGCTAAGCTACCTGAGGAAAGAGAGCCTCTTGCCTCAAAGGCAAGGCTTACTTTCCCCACCAGTGGACTACAGAGATGTAGTCCACGACTGCACTGAGGTAAAGCATAGAATCCAATCAAGGACCTGTGTAGGAACACGCCCAGAAGGAAATGCAAGGATCCATGAAGAGAAGCCAGCCAGCCACTTCTCAAATACCACATGAAGAGAATCTGCCTTTCTACCTGAATACTCCTCCTTGGCTCTAGCTGTAATTCTCTCTGGCTCCCGTGTACTGGCTTGTTATTGGTGGAAACGGGCCTGAAACCCACTGCACTATGCTCTTGTGTACCCCTTTCTAAAATGCTGCCATACATGCTTATCAGAATCTTTCTTCCATTAACACAACTGTGCTCCAAGCCTGTTGCCAACCATGTCCCACAGTGCTTTCTTTCTTTTTAAAAAACTTTTTTTCAGAGTTGATTTTTATTTTAGGTGTATGAGTTTTTTATCTAAGTACATCACATGCATGCAATGACTGCAGAAGCCAGAAGAGAGTATCAAATCCTCTAGTACTGGAGTTATAGATGGTTGTTAGCCACAACGTATGCACTGGAACTGAACCTGGGTCCTTTGCAAAGGTAGCCAATGCTCTTAATTGTTGAAACATCTATCCAGGCCCTGAAGTGCTTTCCTTAAATCAATCCCCCTGCTCCTAACCCTCCCCCGGCCACACACACACACACAAAGCACAGGCAGAGAGGTCAGGCAGCTCTAGGGATCATACGCATCTCAGGACCAAAGCAGGTCACTTATTAACCTATAAGATGACTTCAGAGTCCTTAAGGGTTAAACTATTTTTTCGTTTTACCTCCAGAATACATAGTTTCTAATGAGGATGTTATTGCCAAAACACAAGGCAGCAGGCTGTCTCCTGGCACAGGTAGACTCTCGGCAGTACCTCCCTGATAGTGAAAATATCAAAGATATAATGCTATTCCAGGGGATAGGTCTTGGAGGGCCAGAGATTATAAATAGACACATGACCAGCAGCAAAACCAGCCCCATTTGTATGATTTTCCTAGAACCTCCCTGAAGATGCCTGGGCCACACTACAGGTAGCTATGCACATCAGATGAAGAGAAAGAAGGATGGGTGGGAGGAGGGGAATACAGTTCAAGGATGTACTCTCAAGACACCATCTATAGCATCCAAAAGAGCTGCCAACTCCACCCCTAGCACATAAGTGACCAGGCATGATATTGCTCTGAGGAGGATCAAGAGTTACCAGAGCCTCTCTTGGTTCCTCCCTCTACTACTGAACCACATACACTTCCTGGAGGGGAAGGAGTTGTCTGTGTGGGTGTGTAATCCTAGTAGTCATCACAAACCTCTGCATTAGCAATGAAGACCATACAATGTAATGCATTGCACCCAAGTTTCTTTCAATCTTAAGCCCAGAGCTGAGCACTGCAGAATAATATCAACCTAGCATACCTTGTTTACTCTCTGGAGATAGTACTTTTGCTGTTCCAAAATCCGTGATCTGGATGTGCATATCTTCATTTAACAAAATATTTTCTGGTTTAAGGTCCCTGTAAAAAAGTTTTAACTCTGAGATGAACTGCTTTAAGTGAGCACATTATCATACACTGTGCATTTTGACAGAAGCACTAATACAACCAAGAATAAAAGCCCAAAATTAAAACAGAATAAATATCAACAGCCTAAGATACAGGCAATCCCAAGGACATCATCTCAAAACTCAACACTTTCTTTTTCTCTTTCCATAGATGAGCTGTTACAAACTCCTTAATAGCTCTGGCTTCCATGACCAACTTCCTGATTCATTTTTCTCTTTTAATAACTTTTATTAAGGAGTAATCTATTATTTTAGTTCATAAAGAATAATTCTAATTTGATTTTATCAAAGTCATGAACACTAAGACCAGAATAAAAACAACTGACAAAAAGTACCAGATGAGCTGGGTATAGAGGCACATGCCTTTAATCTCTGCACATTAGAGACAGAGGCGAGCTGATCTCTATAAATTCAAGGCTAGCCTGGTCTACAGAGGTAGTTCCAGACTACCCAGGGATACATAGTAGGTCCTGCCTCAAAAGAAATAAAAACAAGGAAAAAAAGTACGAGCCAATAGTACTTTTAGTTTTTTAGCTGCTAGTGTCCCAGGAAGACATCTCCCCATGTTGAGCTGATAATTTAGAGGTGAGGCTTTCTGAGTGTAGGTTCCTTTTCATTTTCAGCACCTTTTAGCATCCATTTGAGCTAGTACCTGGCAGCACCTATGTCATACCTTGCATAAAGCCAGTTACTGTTGCCTCAGAGGGTTGCTTTGGACCCCTTGGGGGCCTTGGAGTCACAGGCTGTAATCACTACAATGACTGTCCTATGGGAGGCCTCCATTACCTGTGAATGATGCCCTTCCCGTGCAAGTACTCTAGAGCAGATACAATCTCAGCTGTGTAAAATCGGGTACAGGTCTCATCAAATGAACCGATTTTGCGGATGTATTTAAGTAGCTCTCCATTTTTGGCATAACTAAGGCCAAAATCTGAATATTTTGTGGTTAAGGAAGAAAGGAAAAGTAATTTTTCTACAAACTAACAATAGTCCATTAAGAACTTTCTTTTTCTCAAATGCAAACTGAAGGCACCTATACTCCAAGACAGTTGCCCTTTTTGGGTCAGATCCAGGCTCCAGCGAGAAGACCAGGTGCCAGTGCAGAGTTTCTAAGAAGACAATAATATATTCCCTGAAAAAACATAGCACCATCTCTCAGTCAAGGTGCCCTTCTGGACACATGTTCTCCAGGGACATCTGTAGGCTATGGGAGGGTCTATTAGATGACTATTGGTCAAGACACAAGCAAGATGTGGACACCTTCAAATTACAGAGAACCCAGTTCTGAAGACAGAGATAGAGTCATTACAGAACCCTGAGAGAATGTCACACCTCTGTGAGCCTTGTCTGAACAAGCTTCACTCCATGGGCTAGGCTAACAGTTCACACATAGCTGTTCCTTCTGTGCATAAAAGTGACATGCTTTGTAAAAACCATTTCTTAAGTTTCCAAATTTATTTATCTGAGAAATGCCTGCTGGGGAGAGACAAGAGGGAGAGCCAGTCTCTCCTTGGCACTCTCGTGCTGGGATGTGTTCTTCCTGTACTTTCTTTTTTCTAAAGGATTGAAGACTGACAAGAAACAATGCCATTTGACTATTTATCCTGAAAGCACGAAACATGTGCGCTTCTTACTGGAAATCTCTTAGGTACCACACCTCCCTGGCCACCTGAGACACAAGGCCCTGAATCCTCACCAGGGCCTGAGCAATGGTGCTGGAAGTCAAGTTTGAAGAGTGGCTAACATTAATAGTGACAAAGTGGGCTTCTTGCTTCATACTGGCTTTTGTCTCCAAGGTATTGCCATCAACCACTGGGGGAGAACTTGAGGCTCTAGTGCAAGAAGGAAAACCCCAGAAAGAGAGGGACTGCAACTGAAGTTGGCAAAGCTGCCCCTGGTCACGTCCATCTCTGACCACCCATGCCTCTCAATTCAGACTTGGTCCGACAAAAATCTGAAACAAAAAGCAAGCCCCTCTTTACTGTTAGGAATGGAGAGGGTCTCAGCCAGACCCAGCTAACCTCATTCTGCCTATTCTCTCATAAGGGAGGCTGGTCACCATGGAGTCACCAGTTCTAGCCTGAACTAGGTTGGCAGCAGGGCCTCAGCAACAGTTAGGAGTCCAGGTATAAGGCTCAGTCTTGATCACAGTGTTGGAGAAGGGGGTAACCTCACCTCTTCTGGTTTCATGGTTTGCCTTTGATCTCTGGGTTTCTACTCAGGAGGGAGCCAGAGGTGACATGAAGCTCTTAAACACAGCAGATGCCTGGGAATACTGCTCAGGCCTCTAGCTCTCTAGTTACATCCTTCTGGGGTGCCTTCTAAGACCTCATCAGTCCAGTGTGCATCCTAAGAACATCCTCTATCCCCTTGGTCACGGTTAGTGCTTCAGGGAAGCAAGGAGGGGGCAGTTGAAGCTATCCATAATTTCCAGTGGAGAAAAGGGGGTTGGTCCTATGTATTCACCTCTCACTAACCTAAAGTGACTCACGATGAATGAATTTACCCACCCTCAGGACAGGTAAGCTCGTGGAAGGGCAAGTGGTCTAAACAGAACCCAAAGAACTTGAGAACCTAATAAGTGCAATTTACAGAGGAAGAACCTAATCCAGAGACTAAGCAACTGATTCAAGGACATACAGCAAATAAAAGACAGGACCAGAACCAGGCCTGTGGTCAGAGGCAATGGTCCTAACTCTATGGTACAAGTGAGGCACCACAAGGATGAGCAGGTGTAAGGCAGAAAGCAACTACATTTGAGATACCCTTGATCTCATCTATAAGTACAAAGGTCCCCACTGCTCAGGCTGTGGTCAAGCCAGGGCTGTACCATGACAGGGAAGTCTCATGCTTGACCAAGCCCTCTGCTCTGTGCTCACCTCGCCAGACCAACATGGTACATCAGGTGAAGATTGCTCAGTGGTCCCTGTGTGATCCACCTGCCTATTTTCAGTCTGGGACAAAGATGTCTTTAGGCTCCCTGCCTTACCTTATCTGTCCTGAGAGTGGGTAAGTTTGTTCATCCTGAGTCACTTGAGGATAGTGAGTGGTGAATGCATAGGAAAACCCCTTTTCCCCCACTGGAAATTATGGAGGGTAATGTATTATCTGAGCATTGCTTCGTGTCAAAAGTTTCATTTTTCTTTTCTTCCTCAATATACTGTACACTCAGGATTCTCAGTGGGGTAGCAATCACTAGATCTAAATCTTGTGGGAGGTGAGGAAGCTATCACCACTTTCTGGAGAACAGTATGTGCCATAAGATAAAACTTAAGAATTCTTTCTACCTGAAATACTGAGGCCAGTCCCATCTAGAAATCACATAGCAAGAGCACTCAGGTCTGGGTTCTGAGCTCTGATCCTACCATCATGACCTTGGGAGAAGAAGTCAAGTGTGTGTGTGAGTCTATCTGGGATGTCCATGATCTAAATATGGTCTGTGTGTTCCCAAAGGGTATGTGTGGCTAGAAGCTTGGTTTCTAGGTAGTAGCACTGTGATATGGTAGAACCTTTAAGAGGCAGCATGTATTGGGAAGTCCTTATATCACTGGTCTCCTGAAACTCACAGATACTTGACAATTCTCTGGAAAGGGTTGTCATGAAAGGAGTAAACCCTACCCTACCAACTTGCTCAGCTTTCTGGCTTGAGATGTGATCCTTCCTTTACAGATGGTCTTCCATCTATTATATGTCACAGGGCTAACAGCCTACATCATGCCATCTGGACATTCAGCCTCCAAACTATGCACAAGTCTTTTCCTTTCAAAAGACTGGCTCCTCAGGTATTTTGTGGCAGTTAATACAATGTTGATTAGTAACAGAGCTTCAAGGCCAGTAAGAAGCAACATTTAGAAGACTGGCAGAAAAGACTAGATCTGAGCAGGCCTGGACCAGGGCCTCTATGTGTCTGGCAGCCACAGGCTTTATGGGCTCAAAGAGGGGTACAGTCCCGTAAGGCCCCAGGGGGCATGAAGGAAGGATCAAGGCAGGTTCAAAATTGAGAGACATGGAATAAGATGTGAAAAGGCCACTAATGGCTGCTGTATGAACAATGCCAACAGAGGAAGAGGTGATGATGGAAAACAGTTAAGTTCTATCTAGATATCAATAGTCTATAAGATCATTACCATCAAGATAGATGTCCTTCTGAACCCTCCACCACTGCTTTCAGAAAGGATTCTATATAGTGTATCTCTACTGCCTCACTTCTCACTCTTCTTGAAACCTGTATCCAAGAAACTGCCTGCCAGTTGCCAATGACTTGCCCAATCCACTGGCCAGGCACAGGCCATATACTTGACTGTCAAGCTAGGCAACTGGAAGCTTCTCATCAGAACCTATATAATCTATGGTCTCTGCGTCTCCATGCTCCCAGAGTCTTCATGTTCTGAGTAGTTGGGACAATTGACTGACAACTCTTATCTGCATATCACCCTGTTCCTTTAGGGCTCTGCTGTTAGCTACCCAGTGGCCCACTCAGCCTTCAACAGAGAGTACCAACCACGTAGCAAATGTCAACCTAGTATCTCTACCTGCCCTCCCGACCCCAGTCACTTCCTAGGCTCTCTGGGCTCAGTACAGATGACAGTACAGACAAGGCTCTGAAGGCAGACACCAAAAGCCACTCAACTCTACTTTTCCCCTAGCCTATGCCACAGTGACCAACCTATTAGAAAGCATTGTTCATTTTTCTTTCTGCCACTAAGAAAAAATCCAGAACTAATGGCAGAACAACACAGGTCGGAAAACTAACCCACTTTAAGCCCTGCACTTCTGTCCTCATGTGATCTGGTCCAATATCCATGGGCCTGCCTCCCTGATTCTTAAGCAAAAGTTCAAAGGGTGAAAAACCAGTATTCCTCAGTGTTAAAAGAGTAAGGAGTTTGTACAATGATGAACATGTATGTAAGGTGAATTTGGTAGAGAGGCAGTCTGGACAGGCCTGGGGAGCTTTTCCATTAATGTCCAGAAACCAGGGCTAAAAATAACAACAATCAATTAGGTACAATGTTTATTGATTAAAATCCTCAATACTGGGATGTTTTCCCCTTCAGAGACAGCATGTCAGGGAGCCTCAGTCACGCTCTGGTACTATCTGCTGCCTCCAGAGTCCCAAGTTCCAAAGGAGTAAGAGTCATGCTATGCCCTTTCTTTTCAGGTAACAAACAATGGAGTCACAACTCTAATACATGAGGGATAGATGGTGGGTTTCAGACAGGGCTGACCATGCAAAGGATACACAGCTTTTCATCGTCCTGAAATGTGAAGTAAAGTTTCACGAAGAAGGGGTGATCTAGACGTGACATCACATCTCGCTCTCTGGTTACATAAGGGACTTTGTTCTCTTTTATAATATGGCGTTTCTCCAGAATTTTAACTTAAGGTAAGAGAAAAGTGAGTTACTAACACTGGAAAAGGTAAAGATGAAATTTACAAAGGTAACTTCTATAAACTGTAGTGTTTCCCAAATCACCTGCTCCAGCTTTTATGGTTCATAACACTAAGTGTGTCATAGACTCTGAAATCAGCACAGAAACCTCTGGACCCTATCACCACCCAAGCTGCTATGAACACAAAGATGGCACTGCCCAGAATCCCACATGCACAGCTCACTGGAGTTAGTACTTACTGGCATATTCTCTGGAGGTTGCCAGTTCTCGGGCCAGGACAACCTGGTTTGGAGAAAAGGGAAAAAACACACTATAATAATGAGGAGACAGAGTCTGATAAGTTTCTGTCACCCTGCACAGGCTACTCTACCCATACACACAGTTTGAAGGTACTTTTATTTTATTTTTTAAACATTTCATTATTTTTATTTTGTGTGTATGAGTGTATTGCCTGCATGTATGTAAGTACACCCATGTCATGCAATGCACACAGAGGTCAGAAGGCACTGGATTCCTTGAAACTGGAGTTTATAGGTGGTTATTAGCCATCATGAATGAGGGTGCTGGGAATCAAGCCGGGTCTTCTGTAAGAGTAGTCAGTGCTCTTAACTTCGGAGCCATCTTTCCAGCTCCTGAAGTTACTTTTAAATACTTTAGGTCCTGTATTAACCAACCTATTAGAAAGCATTGCTCATGCTACTATGTCCTAATAGTTAAGAGTAACATAACAGTAACAGTAATCTCCCCATTGTTCTCAGAAAGTTCATGATCAGTTATCAGTAGTTTTCACAGTATAGTCAAAGTATAAATTCAAGAACCAATAGGCATGGTAATACATATCTACACTCTCAGTGCTTTGGAGCCTGAGGCAGGAGGCCTTAAGTTCCAGGTAATCCTGAACTACATAGTGAGTCTCAACACCTCCATCAAAAAAGAATTTTAGTGACTGACACATCCAAATATAACTACAAATGTGTACTGGAAATTTCTTCAGAAAATAACTCCAAGAGTATGTCTTTTTGGTATAGGTTCTGCCCTTGATTTAGGCTTCGCCAACTAAGTGCTATCACACATTTCATTTGATGATATAAACATAGTTATGGCTGTATTGGGTACAGAGAACTAAACCAACACAAAGTCCGCACAGGAGCAAACCCTTTCCAGCATGCCCTCCATGCAGCAGACACCTTTGCCTGTGTTCAGATTCTATCCACTTGAGGAATAAAATACCAGAAAGAGATAATTTCATACTAGTAAACCTTGGGCACCAAAGTGGAAGCAGCTGACAGGCCAAGATTTGGCCAGAGCCTTCTGGGGACAGTTTTGCCCCACTGTTGCTGATACATACAAATGTGTTCCCCCAAACACATCCAGACTGATGATCTGTGGATCAGAGAGCAGGTGTTCTTGAGAAATCTCTGGGTCTGATGGGAAGACCTTCAGGAAGCCATAAGGCAGGGTCACTGGCTCCTGGTTGTAAATCACATTCTGTGACAGACATAGTGATGGAAACACTATGTGATGCCCACTGCCATCAGGAATGAGGCTGGATTAAATATACTCATGGTGGAAAGATCTCAAAGATTTGGAGGAACATGCACTGTGTGCATTCCCAGTCAGCAGAGTAAGAGGAGTGGGCTGGGGTAGAACATTCCTCCCTGAACTATGCATTTATACAATGTCACATTCCTTCATGAGCACGCATGCTAGTTTTCTATGTAGGAAAAGGGAAGGACCTGTGAGAGTATCTGTTTAGTAGAATCCCTCCAGAGGAAGTATTTACATAATCTGTTCTCTAAATTTAGCATTTCATAAGCAGGTTTCCCAAAAAACAGAGGGTCTTCTGGAGAAGCACATGGGACATGCTATTGCATGTCACAGGAGTGCTGTCAGTACTATTTTAGACATGATAATGTTCTCGGGGCCTGCCTGCTCTCTAGCACCAGCTCCATGTTCTGCTAATTCAATATTTTGCTCAATCTGTTAAATCTGTCCTTTATTCCTCCCCTAGAAATCTAATTTTAAGTGCTCACTATTTCAGGAATAGAGAGGAACATCAGAGGACAACACCTAGAGTTCCAAGGCTATCGATCCCAAATAGACAGGAAGAAGCCTTCAGCTTAGTGCTTCCCAAGCACTTAATGGAATGAGTTCAAAATGGCACTGAGTAAGGACAACCATGCCACTCTGGAAGGATGGTGCCTAATTTACATCCTTGTGGAGATAAATATAAAAGGAGTAAATCTGAATAAAGGGAGAACTTCACTGGAATATCATTAGCAGCTGAGTGCAACACCCATGCTCTGAAAGCGGTTTCCTCTTCCAGCAAGGCAAGAAAGAATTACAGGGAGCAATCTTCATGGTTGAAGGCTTTTTCGTAAGGCCACAATCCTTCTTTAAACAGAGTTATTTCACCAAAGTTGCTAATTAAGATCTAAATCTTAAAGTGTAAAGGCCATCAAAGTTAATATTAATTAAAATGAGATGTTAGGAATATAGAGGTTAGCTATATTTCAAGTTCTTTGTATTTTAAAATAGTTCAAGAATTTAAAAATGAGACTAAGAAAACAGATTTCAGCCAGGCATGATGGCACATGACTTTACTCTCAGCATTGAGAAGGCAAAGGCAGGCAGAGCTCTGAGAGTCTGGACTAGCTTGGTGTACGTAGTTCCAGGCTAGCTAGGACTACATAGAAAGACATCTTGGGGGTGGGGGGAGGGGAGGAAAGGAGAGGAGAGGAAAGAGGAAGGGAGAGGAGGTTAGGGGAAAGGAGAAGAGAGGAGGGGAGGGGGAAGGAGAGAAGAGGAGGGGAAGAAAGCAAGGAAATAAAGAAAAAAATTTACATATGCATTCTTCACAAAGCTCAGGTAGAGCATTGTTTATATAGAAACTCTCCAGAGTGAGATGCCTCCAATGCTAGAGCACCCTAGAACATCCATTTCAGACTAGGGATGGAGCACAGGAATGTTTCATTAGAGGCTCTTTTGGATAAAGAGTGTGCACCGTGAGCTTCTCTGCACAGCCATTCAGCCTCCTAGGCTTCACCTCAACAATGGGGCTTTCAACAGTCATTTTTTTTTGCTTTGAGAGTTAAATATGAAGCAGGTAATCCTGAGTACAGCTTGACAGCACTGAGACAATGTTTCTGTTTATGAAAATGAGAGAAATCTGGGTCCCAAGTCTACAAACAAATGTCTAGTGTGGCAGTTTAGACAAAAAAGAGGCATAAAAAAGGTCATTAAATGTTACCAAAAAAATCTTCAAAGAGATACTAACACTGATACTAACTTTTAATCTAAGGAAGTAAAATGCTTCCTATGTGGCCTGTTCAGGCAGCACAGCATAGCTTGCTCATGCTCGGTTAAAATGAAATTAAATTAATTGTGGTTTTAAAGCAACATAAATCAACAGGCTTTTTGTTGTTGTTGTTGTTTTTTGCATTTTTGGACATAGCCTGGAACCCACCATGTAGACCAGGCTGGCCTCAAAACTCACAGAGATCCACCTGCCTCTGGCTCCTAAGTGCTGAGATTAAAGGTATATGCCACCACATCTAGCAGGTTTAGATATTTCAACTCAGGTGGTCTGCTGGGGAGCCGACTCCCTTTAGTAGCCTTTATAGGAAGAGACAAGCCAGGAGGATCTGGAACTACTTCTCAGGAAGAAAACTGCCTGGAGCCAAGCTACTACAGTAAGTGATTACAAGAGAAACACAACTGATAAGTAACAGCAGCGGCAGCAGCACATACTCACTGTAGAAAAAGAGCCCTCGCCAAGAATCTTCCCAAATTTGAAGTCTTCAGGCCGTTTCTTTCGAGGCTGTGGTGGTGGCTGGGCAGAGTGCTGCAAGGGGTTGGTACTTGGCCGGGCTTCAGTTGTGGTACCATCCATGGTGGAACCCTGCCTGCTGACACTGCTAGGAATGCCGGGGGCCGAGCCGGATTCTGTATGGGACCTCACCATTGATGGGGATGGGCAGGCACATAGCACCACACTGGACTGAATGGGAACAGTGTCATACTGTGGATAGAGAAGAAAGAGGTAAAATCTAAGTGGCTCCCTCCTGAGTAGATAGACTTAAGTGCAAGAACTTTATTATGATACTGCTGAGGCAAGGCAGCCCATCTGGCTTTGGGTTTCCACTTGAGGCCACAGTCCTCCCCTCTCCCTTAGCACTGTATAAGACTCCAACCAATTCCTTCAAGGCCATGCTAAAACAAGCAGAGATAGCATTGCACATTTGCACAAATATGTACAAAAATAATTATGGGGGATGAGCAAATAAGAGCAATGATTAAATATGTTTACAATATACAGAGACACCCAATGTTGGCAAGATTATAAAAAAGAAATACTCATATAATTATGGCTGGCACCTAGAACTGTTGTTACTGTTAAAATGTTTTGGGAAAGTTGGCAATTGTCAAAGTGATGACAGAACAGTTGTCAATGAGATAGAAATATAAAAGATGAGGGGAAAACATGGTTAAAAATATAGGCAGAAGACAGGTGTAGTGGTACACATCCGTAATGCCAGCACTCAGGAGGCTGAAGCAGGAGGATTATGGCTTCAGAGCCATCCTGGGCTATGCAGCAAGACCCTGTGTCAAAAAAGGGAAGGCAAGAAAGAGGCACTGAGAAAGATCTGAATTTCGAAGCTAAATTGGTAGTATGCAAAAATGTACCCACATCTAGAAAAACCTTTTCCTCAGCTCTGCCATGACATGTCCTCACAGCAATAACACTGGCTTAATTAATTATAAAAGAAAATAGGCTGAGGAGATATAGCTCAATCAATAAACTCCTTGCTTTACAAACATGATGAATTCAATCCTCAGAACTTTCCTTAAATAAAAAAAAAAAAAAAAGCCCTGGCTGGGAAACATAGTGGGAGAGCACACCTAAGGCCCTGGGTTCAATAACTACTATAACATTATCTATCTATCTATCTATCGATTTTTTTTTTTCCCGTAACAACAACAACAAGACAGCCAAGCCTGACAGCAAACTTTTATAATCTCAGTATTGGGGAAGTGGAGATAAGCAGATCCCTGGGGTTCACTGTCTGGCTAGACTACTGTGCTTCCAAAGTTCTGGGCTGGGCTGGGCCGGGAAGAAAATGGGTATGGTGCTGCATACCTTTAATCCCAGACCTAGGGAGTCAGAGGCAGGAGGATTTCTGTGAGACCAGTCTGGTCTACAAAGTATCTCTACGGAGGCCAGCCTAGTCTACAAAGTGAGTTCTAGGCCAGCTGGGGCTGCAGAGAAACCCTAGCTCAAAAAGACAAAAAAAGAAAAGAAAAAGGTAGTCTGTACTGCACACATACATGCATAAACTCACAAACACAAAAGACAACATAAAATAAAATCAGCATCTCAAGAGTTCAAGATATTACTTTCTAATAGTCCTCTTAACTCAAGAACTCAGACAGCACTTATTTCATTTCAATATGGCCCTGAGGGCTGAGACTATAGCTCAGAGGTAGAAGAGAATGCCCACCATGAAAGAGGCCCTAGGTTCAATTCTCAGCACTACCCAAAAGAAATTTTACTCAACTCAATGTGGTCCTGGAACCACACTGCTTCTGAAACAACCCTGCCTTGCAGGACAACACAGCAGGGCTGCCACTCAAAATGTGACCCAAACACTAAAATCAGACTGCTGAGAAAGAGTAAGTTGACCCTAAGAAAAGCCATGAGTTCATAATGATACACAAAGGTGGGGGGGGGGCTAACAATATAACTCTAGGGACTAAAAAGACTGAACGGCAAATTATTAATTCATGTAATTCCATATGGTCACACAGCTGCTTCTTGAGTTGTGTGTGTATTAATTAAGACAGACAAGGATTTTCTCTTTCCGTGTAAATATTTACATTTAAAGGAGTCAGAGCTCTAGAAATATAGAAACTATACTAAGGACAGGAGGACAGGTGAGCACACAGTGGCTAAGAGTGAGCAGAGGAAAGCTTAGCAGCCAAGAAGAGATATGGAAGATACTCATCTTGAGATCACCAAATGCATAACAAGAACAAAAACAAATCTAGAACATCCTGTGACCTGAACATGACAAATACAGAGGAGGAGAAAGGAACAGCAGATGGTGAGCACCAGCAGGTGCCTGGGCTCCTGAGGGAAAGACTGCCCTCTGAGGGATGGGACAGCGGAAGCACACTCCCAAGGGCTCCAGCCTAGCAGCTACCATCAGTAACCCTGCACCTGCTCCATGGTGGGAAGACAGGCTTATCTTTCTGGTGGGTCTGTTGAGGTCATCATCATGCCAAACAAAGTGTAAGAATACGTACAAAAATATGAAGGAGCTAACCAAACACTTTATCAAGGGAGATGGCTTAGTGGGTAAAAGCTCTTGTGCAAACCTGATGACCTGAGTTTCAGATTCCCAAAACCCATGTAAAACTGGGACACAATGGCATCAGTCTGTAATCCTACAAGTCCTCTGGTGAGATAGGAGGCAGAGAGACAGAAGAATTTCCCAAAAGCTCTCAGACCAGACAGCCTAGAGCATGCAGCACAAGGGCAAACAAGGAGGGACCCTGCCACAAACAGGACGGAGGGGTAAAGGCTGACATCCAAGTTCCTCTGACCACCTCATGCATACCACAGCATGTGAGAAACCTCACAGTTAGCATGGGGACACAACACACACATACACACAGAGTACATACACATATATGCACACTAGATAAAATAAAAATTTTTTAAAACTTTGGCAGGACTAGAGAGACTGGTTGCTCTTGCAGAGGACCCAGCTTCAGTTCCCAGCACCAGCACCCAGTGGCTAACAACTGTTCCGAACTCCAGTTCCAAGGATTCAACACCTTTTTCTGGTCCCTGAATGCATTGCATGCATGTGGTATATTTATATACACACAGGTAAAACACTCATGCAGGTAAAATAAATATATAATAAAAACACTGGACATAAATTATTCTCTTCTTCTTAGAAAAATCAGGGGGCTGGAGAGATGGCTTAGTGATTAAGAGCAGTTGCTGCTCTTCCAGAGAACCCCCTAGTTTTATTTTCCAATACCCACATGGGTGGCTCACAACCACTTGTATGCACATGCTGCACATATATGCTCAGGGATACATATACACATAAATTTTTTTTTAATTTTAAAAAGAACAATCAACCGAAGAAAATGAGTTAACCATTTTTAAGAGCAGACTTACAAACTAATATGAAAGAAAAAAATAGCCAGGCATAGTGATGCACATCTTTAATCCCAGCACTCAGGAAGCAGAGGCAGGCAAATTTTTGTGAAACTGAGGCCAGTTTAGTCTACATAGTAATTTTCCAGGCCAGCTGGGACTGCAGGCAGATTCTGTCAAAGAAAAGAAAAGGAGAGGGGAAGCGGAAAGAGGAAGGGGAGGGGGAAGGGGAGAAAAGGAAAGGAAAGAAAAGAGAGGAGGGGAGAGGAGGGGAGGGACAGATTACAGGATCTGGGTTGGTATAACTCAAGGGTAAAGCACTTGCCTGGAATGCTGAAGGCCCTGGTTTCACACCCAGCACCACTAGGAATCTTATGTAACATTTAAATAGAACAATAAAAACCAAGTTAAATAAATTTAACTTAGAGCTAATGGCTCCAAGCTTTGTATTGGTGAAAAGATAGGCAGGTAGCCTTTTTGTAGTGAAATTCTATATGCCCAAGAAACTGGCTCAGTCACCAGAGCAAGCAGCAGCTTTGACATCTCTGTAAACAGAGCTGTTTATAGACAGCTGAACTCACTGAAAATGCCTGTGACTCTGATTCCCTTTCATTCCTTGCTTGCTAAGAGGCCTAGGATCAAATATAGGGCCTTTCACATAATAGGCAAGAGCCCTACCACTGAGCTATATCCCCAGATCCCCCATAACCTTTTATCAATCTCAAAGCTCAATGGCTAGAACCCTTGAGTATGAGGCCTACTGTGGGTTCCTAAGAATAACAGGACTCAACAAGTCATCAGAGACCTAAAAACTCTAAGTGACCCGCATATCCACAGAGCACTACTTATCTGTGAAAAGCAGTTTTGTTTTTATTTGGAGGGGGCGTTGAAATAAGGTCTCACTTATGTAGTCCTGGCTGATCTGGAATTCACTAAGTAGACCAGGCTAGCACTGAACTCAGAGACTCACCTGCCTCTGCCTCCTGAATGCTGGGATTAAAGGCACATGCCACCATGCCCAGATTTCTAATTTTCTTTACTACACTTATTTTGGGAGTGGGTGTGACAACTTGCAGAAGTTGGTTCTTTCCTACTATGTGAGCTCTGGGGACTGAATTTAGGTCATTAGGCTTGGTGGCAAGCACCTTTTACCAGCTAAGTCACCTCACTGATCTTGTGGATATCTGCTTTCTTGAAAGCTCCTTTGGCCTGGCAATAAGTCAACCATGCCTTATAGATTTCATAAAAACCCCCACTAAAGGAGCCGGAGGGACTGGAGAGATTATTCCGCAGTTAGAGTACTGCTCTCAGCACCTCCATCAGACGGCTCACAACTACCTATTTAACTCCAGCTTCATGGGCTCTGACACCTGCTTCACACACACACGATTTTAAGGGGGTGGGGTGGAGAGATGGCTCAGGGGCTAAGAGTAGTTATTGCTCTTCCAGAGGACCCAGGTTCAGTTCCCAGCATCCATAGGAAACCCAGTTCCAGGGACACTGATGCCCTCTTCTGGCCTCCATGGGCACTGCATGCACACAGTACATAGACACACACATACACGTAAGCAACACACACAACATACAAAATAAAAACAAACTCCCCAAAACTAATCATTTAAAAAAACGGCCAGGTATAGTGGCATATGCCTTTAATCCCAGCACTTGGGAGGCAGAAGCAGGAAGATCTCTGTAAGTTCAAGGCCAGCCTGATCTATATAGCAAGCTCCAGGGAGACCCTGTCTCAAAAAGACACACACACACACACACACACACACACACACACACACACAGAAATTAATGTGGTTTTTTTTTAAAGGAGTCAGAAGTACAACTATGATGTCTTAGCAATCTGTTCCTATCACCAAAGCCTACAATGTTAAGTTTAAGCAGACTCTCCTTGGAGAGTACCAAAAACTTTGCACCTCAGTCAATGGAAAGTGGAGAAAAGTGGTGATCACTAGGTTCAAGGCCTGCAAGAAGCATGATTAGTGAGGACTGTTACCACAAGACAGGATAGTCATATTACGAATGGACTGTGTGCATTTTATGAAGGTCCTGGAGACTGTAAAAGGCCTCTACTGCCACTCTGAGCAAACCCTCAGGCACAGGACTTTGAAAGAGCAGGACAATGCTGACCTTCAGGAAGGGACACACAGGGAAGAGGCAGAGGTAGCCAATGCTTCATACTGCATGGTCCCAGTCACTATAGCATTACTAGGAACTGACCTGGCATGCCTCGGGTATCCATCACTGTCCCATAGACAGGGAAAGAGAAGCAACCTAACATCTATCCCATCAAACATGGAAGTTAGATTCTTGCAGGCCTTACCTAACTTCCCCCGTATGGCCTGTCTTCTGATAAGCCAGACTAAAGGAGACAATGGAAGGGACATCAGAGACAGTGGGACCACTGATTCTCCATCACATGAAAGGGGTCAAGTCCAGGTCTCGTTTCTAGCAAGCAGAAAAACAAAACTCCTGATAGAGTGTGCAGAACTAGCTGCCAACCATGGTACAGTAGCAACAGAAGCCTCAACTTCCAGACTCTGGGGAATGTGTTGTCTCCTTTAAAAACTGTGATGAGAAGGGAAATCTCAGACATCAATTTTTGATGTTGTTTTGAGATAGAGTCATTTGCTAGGTTAACCTTGAACTCATGATGTAGATGAAGATGACCTTCAAAACTCCTGCTCTCCTTGCTTCTATCTCCTAAATGCTGGAATTATAGACATGAACCACCAACCCACCAGACATAAATTCTTGAGTAACAGATTGTGACAAGCTGACTTAAGAACCAGTACACTTCCGGACCCAATAACAAGTCCAAGAAAGTGCCAGTGGAGCTGCTTGGGATCAAACCCAGGCCTCATACATTCTAGGCAAGGACTCTACCATTGAGCCACAACTCAGTCCACATGAAAGCCCAAGTAGGGGGCAACTTCCTCATCATAGTCATCAAAAGTCAGACCTACAAAGTGTTGAGTGATCTCCAGGCAATGATGAGTTTTTGAATAGCCAGCTACAATGACTGTACAAACAGCACCACAGCTAGTAGGCATCCGTCTGGACAGAAGGCAAAAAGGCACAGAAGAACTGGGGCTAATAGTTCTCATCAAACTGGCTATTCTGGGACAGATGACCTTGATATCAAATACCCTTTGAGGGACACAAAGCAACAAATAACTTATGCTGCCCTTAGGAGCATTTACTAAAAAGAGCTATCTTCAGCTCAAACTTCCTGACTGCTAATGTTAACATGAATTCTGGCTCTTGGAGAGCCCCCTGAAAGATGGACCACAGGAAGCAGATATGTGAGGCTGTGGTTTATAAGCATGTGTCTGGGAACCTTCTTTTCTTCCCATCTGAGTGGTTTCTATGGATACAATAAAGGCCTCTAAAAAAGACCCTCACAGAAGAGTACTGTCCTCAGAAGGATGAGTACGCACCTACTAGAGTTCTACTGGCCCCTTATCTAGTAAGCATCTACCAGGTGGTTCCTACCTCATCCCTATTGCAGCTGCTAGCCAGAGGACTGGGCTCAGTGGAAACTACAGGGCTTTCTTGACCGAGTTCAACCTATTCCAGCAGACTCTAAAACAGAAGGCACAACTGACTCTGAAGAAGGCAGAGCATCACTGGGCATAAATCCTGCCAGCTTCCTTTGTAGTATCAGGACACAGGATAGTTAAGTGCCACAGAAAATACCCAGGTCATGTGGATAGGCATACAAGAGAGGATAGAAAGTACCATGAAAGCTGAGTTTAAAAGAAATATGTACTCTGTTGTTAATGGGTAGTATCTGGTTGGTAGAGGATATCAGGGTGATCCCAAAGACAGACTCAGAAAGGCAGCCACAGCACATTTCAGAGTAGCCATTTTCATTGCAGAATACAAGCAGCAGATATGTACTGGTCTGGAACAGTTTTAATGAAGAATACTTCATGCCCTACCCCTCACCCCCCAAAATACCCAGTGATCTCAGACGTACCACCAAAGTTCCTTCTCAAAGGGAAATTCACATATCCAGTTCACAAACAACTAGCTAGCCCAATATCTCCTCCTCAGCTGTGCCTCTCCAACGGCGAATGTGGGAAGACACCACATAGGCATCAATCATTGCCTTCTGATCCAGTAATTTCTACTTGACTCCTGGCTCTCTGCTGGTCACAACACAGATTTTGGCTGGGACTCTGCTTGACAATGCTGTTTAAATGTCAGGCTTTGACATTTCATTTGCTGTAAGACTATACCTAATATTTCTCTAATTTAAGATTTTATTATTTATTTATTACTAACGCAAATTTCTGGCACAAAACAGGGATGAAAGGAACACCTAGGACTCTGTGTCTGGTTTGCTAGAAGTATACCCTGCTTCTCCATGATATAGCAAGGCACTGCAGAATACAGACACAACCAATCAGAAACCTGAATAGAAGCCTGGCTGAGCCCAACTGTGTTCTACATACCTCCCAGAGTCTGTCACAGAAAGTTCAGGTCTTTCCTACCTGTGAACACAAAACACTTATAGCTGACTCTTTCCTTTAAGATGCCTGGCTGCATCATTCGGCCCCAAATCAAATTCCATTGAAAAGTTCAAAGGTAGAAATAAACCTTTCTATGTAGCACCTTAATGTAAATCAACACAAACTCGTCTTTCTTTGCTGTTGACACCTGTGTCTGTGGCAATCAATATGCCAGGGGCAGGTAGAAAATGCTCCAGAGCCTGAGCTAAGCCAAACTTGCTTTATTTTGAAAACATGAAGTATTAGGGCTAGCCAGAGTCAGAAGTCTGAGGCAAAGTACATGTTAATGAGATGCAGGGCTATAAGGGGATAGCCCTTGAGAAACAGAGAATAACTCTTTATGTTTACAAACACACCACAGAGCAGCACCTCCAGCACAGCCACCATCTCCCTCTACCGAAGACTGAAGGGGAGATCAGGGATCTTTGGCATATCCATTCACTAATTCTATCCATCAGATTCTCTAAGAATAATACAGTAAATTAACTGTATTATTCATGCCATTACTCAGCAAACATGAATGCTATGATAGAGTTCTGAGGACATGTCCTGCAAACAGACACATCCTCTTCTTCCAGAACCATCCATTTACAGTGGTGCGTGGTCACAAAGATATGGAGGGTGCAGGGAGGGCCAGGGCAGACCCTGGCTACTGTGAGGCTAGAACACAGTTGGGCAAGTGTTTGGACAGAATGGCAGGAAGGATCCTGTAAGGATGAAACCACTTAGACAGTAATGCAATGGCAGGGGGACACAGTCATGTTCAAAATGTGAAGTGTAGTAAGAGCAAAGCATAAGATACATTTTAAAGTTTTACTTTCCTCTAAGGTTTGAAATCTAAAATATAGCAGTCTTCACACATCAGAAAAAAACTTTATTTTGAAATCAATATCCAAGTGATAGGGAAAATGAACTCTAGATTTCTGAAGTGGCAATAATAGATGCTATATAGCCTCACACTTTGGCTTGTCCAGCATATGTTATGTAAGACAACAATGCCTGCTTAAACACCTTACACCAACTTCAGCATCAAGAGCCAATATAGCCCTGCAAAACAACACCCACTGAGCACCTGCTGCCTGCTCTGCACTGTTGCAGCACTACAGACAGAACAAAGAGTAAAATCAAGTTAGGCCCTCAAAAAGCTACACTGCAGAGAAGAACAGGACTATTTGGGTAGAGGCAGTGCACTTTCAATCCATCAAAAAGTTCTTACTGGAATGATGACATCTGACCAAAGAAAGAACCCCAAGGATGTGTCTGTCTTTCCACAGAGAACCTACCAATGGAAAAGCCTTACTCAGAGGCAGAGGCAGTTCTCAACTCAAGAGATCTAGGCATAGTCACTACATAGACACTCCAGACAGAGGCCCTAGGTACCAGGCAGGGACCTTAGCACTCTAGAACCCCTTTTGGAGACATTTCTGATACTTGTAGATACTGAGACCTCATAAGAACAGGGCATGATAGCTGAGCATGGTGGCACGCACACCTTTAGTCCCAGCACTCGGGGGGGGGGCAGAGGCAGGTATATCTCTCTGAGTTCCAGGCCAGTCTGGTCTACATAGTGAGTTCTAGGTCAGTTAGGTCTACAGGGAGACCCTGCCTCAAAAAGACCAAAAAAATAAAAAAGGAAGCATGAGATATGCCACCCATAAGAACCCAGGTGCCTCCCGAACCATACTGGCTCAAGGCCCATATGGTCATGCACCACACTTAGGCTCCCTGGGATCCCAGACACTGACCACCAGATCACTGCCATTCATGGATACCGGTCTACTCCTTCATGGAATTCTGCAATTTCCTTCCAGCCTTGGGCAGTCAAGCTCCTGCAAGGGCTCCTCTCCTCAGCTGGGTGATCAATATGGTGGGGCCTCCTCAAGGCATTCCTAACTTGCAACCTTGGCTATGGTTTAATCACTGATTTTACTTCTGCAGTGACAGTTAATATTACCTTTTAAAGCTTCTCTAAGCATCAACTGTGACATTAAACACATAAGAAGAAAACTCTCTTCAAAGTCTACATGCTTATTTGAACTACAGATGCTACTCTGCAGAGCAAATCTTATAGCATTTTTAGATGGAGATTAAGCTTCATACACAGCTCTCTCAGACTGTCACTACACTGTATAAGACACAGAGCCCAGAGAGCCATGTGCCAAGGAGGATCCTGCAGTTTCTTGAGTATCCCTTCTAGCCTATAGCCCTGCAGAGTCCTTATAGTCAGAGAATCCCAGCTAAATCGAGTATGGGAGTGAGTCATCTCCCTCAGACACAGCCTTTGCTGCCCATGTATTAACCCAAAATTATGGCAAGTAAATTGTTTTTGGTTATTCAATAGTCTGAAATGTAAATTTCTATTTAGAGTAACAAAACCCCTAGGTATACCAGTATACCTTCCCTATCCTCCTTCGTAAATCAGAATACCTTATGAGTCCACTAGGGCTGGGTGTGGTGACACACACCCATAATCCCAGCATTAAGTAGGATCACCATGAGTTTGAGGCCAGCCTGGGCTACACAGTGAGTTCAAGGCCAGCCTGGGTGAAAGCCTGACTCAAAAAAAAAAACAAAAAAAACTCCAAGAAGATGGCTCTCTATCCTATAGATATCTTGTTATTGTCACACTCCCACCCCAGTCACAAACTGATCATCATAAACTGTGTGCATATGGACAGACGGACACACACTAAATAATGTTATAAAAACATTTTGAAGCAGAAGCTTTCAAGGGAAAATTTGTGATATAATTATATCTTCATTCATGTCCACTAAAACAAGGCTCAACAGAAGGAAATAGCATGATGCTCTGAGTGTTCAAGGAGTTGTCAATGTATCATACAATTCAAAACTCCTAGATGTAACAAACATTTCATCAACAAATATATTACAATGCAAACAAGAATGAAGGCAAAAGAAAACAAACAACCTCCTCCCAAGTAATACATCAGACACCTTGAATCTTCCAGAGCAACAGGCAGTAACTTCACTAAGCCTTAGGAGATTGCCAGTACACAGTCTTATTTTTAAAACTACTAAGCCACACACTTAAAAAAACTTCTGATTTATTATTTATTAAATTTATTATTTATTTATTTTTATGTGTAAGAGTGTTTTGCCTACATGTATGTAACCATACCCATGTTGTACAATGCCCACAGAGACCAGAAGAGAGCATCAGATGCCCTGGAACTGAAATTATAGACAGTTGTTATCTGTCATGTGGATGCTGGGAACTGTTTGAACCCAGAACCAGTGGTCTTAACCACTAAGTCATCTCTCCAACTACCACCTGCAGCACCCCCAGCCATACTTTTTTTTGGGTCTTTTTGAGACAGGGCCTTCCTGTGATCCCCAACTGGCCTGGAATTCACTTATGTAGATAAGGCTGATCTCAATCTCACAGAGATCCTGCTGTCTCTGCCTCCAGAGTGCTAGAATTAGGTGTGCACCACCACGTCCCAGGCTTACAGCACTTCACAGTCCTTAGATATCAGGTAGCAAGCTGGTCTTGTATGGAGCTGAGAGCAATAAAGTAAAGAGGTAATAAAACTCCGAAGTAGGTTTCAGGGAGGAGTCACAGTCTGGGGTTGGGCAACATGGCCTACCCTAGATTGTAGGCCAGCTAAAAGGTTATGTTCTTGTTCAAGATGGCCCCTGGGTATTTTGTTAGGGTAGAAGATTCAAAATTGTCTGTCTGTTGTTGTTGTTGTTGTTTTCCTCTTCTACTTTGAAACTTAAACACTCAAAGTGAAAATATTCATCCAGGGGCCCAGCAATGAGTCACAGCACTAAAAAGAGAAGACTCCTGGGTCCATTACCAGACAGATGAGAGAACTGATAAGGGGTGACTGGATTCCTAAAATTGTGTTTTTTAATCTCTTTAAAGACAATGTGGAGACTAGAAAGTTGGCTCAGCAGTTAAAAGCACTGGTTGTTCTTGCAGAGGACCTGGGTTTGGTTCCCAGGACCCACATGGCAGATAATAACT
The DNA here is from genome assembly GCA_035773235.1 of Eospalax fontanierii. Taxonomy (NCBI): domain Eukaryota; kingdom Metazoa; phylum Chordata; class Mammalia; order Rodentia; family Spalacidae; genus Eospalax; species Eospalax fontanierii. The sequence continues at coordinate 30,536,479 of CM069546.1, read as the reverse complement.
GTCTATAACTCCAGTTTCAGGGACTCCGACACCTTCTTCTAGCCTCCGTGGGCACTGTACAACACAAGTGCACTATGTACGTGCAGGTAAAACACTGCTCACATAAATAAAAATAAATCAAAAACTTTAATAAAAAAAAAAACAAAGGCTGGAGAGATGGCTCTGTAGGCAAAGTACTTGCCACACAAGTAAGGGGATCTGAGTTTGAGTCTCTCATGTAAAGCTAGACACTACAATAGCATGAATCTGTAATCATAGCACTCTTTGAGTGAAATAGGAGGCAGAGACAAGATAATCCCCAAAAGTTCATAGGTCAGCTATGCTGGCATATACAACAGCAAACAAGAGATCCTGCCTCAGACACCAAAAAGGTGTCTGCACACCCTATACTCAGGAAGCTGAGATAGGAAGGCTCTTAACTCAAAAAAACAAAACAAAACAAAACAAAACAAAAAAAAAGAGGACAAAATGCAAACCAGGCCAGGAGTCTGGATAAAGTATGAGCTTCAGGGCTTGTGAGTGATGGCAAATATATTTAGTCCCAGCACAGATGGTAGGAGCAGGTAGATTTCTGTGAGATCAAGGCCAGACTGGTCTACACAGAGAGCTCCAGGCCAGTTGAGACACAGGAAGACCCCATCTTTAAAAAAAAAATGGCAAGGGGGAAGAGATGGCTCAGTGGTTAAGAAAAGTGGTTGCTCTTACAGAGGACTTGTGTTCAATTCCCAGCACCCACATGGCCACTAACAACCATCCATAACTCCAATCCTATGGAAATCTGACACCCTTTTCTCAGCTCCGTGGGCACTGCATGACATGGGTACACTTATACACATGTAGGCAATACAGTTATACACATAAAAATAATAAATCATTTTTTTAACTAAAGAAAAGGTTCCAATGAAAGGGGAGGGAGTGTGTGAGAATTGGCTTGAGAAGCCAAAAAATAAAGACACAGGGTACTGGCACCACAACAAACAATCTCAGCCTCAGGAAAGGCCATGTTCACTCTCTACCCAATATCTGAGCAATCACACGAGATAACAGAGACATATCTTGATTCCTAAGGAGTTCTTATTTCTGCAAATCTGCTGAGGAAGAACCTAAATTCTGGTGGGGCATGGTGGCATACTCTTATAATCCCAGTACCTGGGAGACTGAGTAAAATGGACTGCCATGAGTTCAAGGCCAGCCTGGGCTACCTAGCAAGCCTGCCTTATAAACAACAGTAAAAGGAATGTAAGTCTTTCAGAGAATCAAAATTCTGACAGAGATCCAAAAATCTCATCAAAACTGCACAAACCTTTTACATATGAATCAGTCATAGGCTAGAATACTATCTCCGCCACTCACTAAGACTCATCTGAAAGGAGAAGAGTTGGCTTCCCAGGCTTGCTGTGAAATTTTAATTAAGTTAATATAGGAGGAGCACTTGAGCAAGCCAAGCTACAAGTACTTTTATGATTAAATGACACTAAAGACAGAAGGTTTCCCTAAGTCTCAAATCCTAAAAATGCCTCTCAATGCTAAATGAAGTTGTCCTCATTCCAAATACTGTTCATTATCTGTCAGTAAAACTGTCTAATGTGGACCAACTCTTAACTCTGAATATCAAATAAGAGAGAGCATGCTGAGCTCTCTAATACATGGTATCAAGACCAAAATAAGGGCCTTCTACAGGTGACAAGAGAAAGGATCCCAAACTGAAAATGTCAAGCTCCATTTAAATACCAGTGTGCACTCTAGAGCTGAGAGCCTTGGAATGCACTAAAACAGGTGCAGCACACATGCATGCACTCACTGATGAACCAAATAGGAACATCTCAGGTCCTCTACTTGTGAAAGGGCTGGGGATCTAAATTAGTAGTCAAACACTTGATTAGTGCTGGGTTCAATCCCCAAGATGCAGGCAGGGAGCTTTAGGAGACTCCACCAAGTCCAATTCCAAAAGGATACAGCTCCCAACTAAACTACTCACTGTCAAAACAAACTGAAAAGAATTTCTTTCTACCCTAGGAAATTTTTGTTGTTGTTGTTAAGGGGCAACCACAGGGAATAGTAAAATCAAGAACCAACTCCTAGGTAAGTAATGCTTTCAGCCATAATTCATTCTTATTCTTCATCCTCCCCCACCCTCACTAGTTTTTGTTTTGTTTGATCTGGTCTTTTTGAGACAGGGTCTCCTTGTAGCCCCAACTGGCCTAGAATTCACTACGTAGACCAGGCTGGCCTTGAACTCACACAGATCTGCCTACCTCTGCCTTCCAAGTGCTGGGATTAAAGGCATATGCCACAGCATCCAGCTCTGTTTTTTTAAGACACTGTGTATGTGTCTGTGTGTGCATGCACACACCACAGGTATGCAGGAACTTATAGAAGCCAAAAGAACTGGAGTTACAGGCAGTTGTGAGTCACCCAATGTGGATGTTGGGTCCTCTAGAAGAGCAAAGTGCTCTAAGCCATCTCTCCAGTCCTGTTTTTCTGTTTTGTTTTTTTTAAAGGTGGGGTTTTAAAGGTAGCCCAGACTGGCCTTGAACTTACTATATAGCCAAGGATGACCTTAAACCTCTCATTCTCCTGCCTTCATCATATGAAATCCACAGGGCTTCAAACTTAGAAAGCACTCTACCAACTGAGCTACATCCCTAGCCCTGCCCTGCCTTTCTGACCTGGCAGCTCCTTTACAAAATCTAGAGTAGTTAAAAATCCAAATGAAGGTTTGTGTTATTAGGTGGGCATGGTGATGCATACCTATAAAATTCACTAAGAAATCATGGGCTGGTAAGACCTTGAGTAAAAGTGCTTGCCACCTGAACCTGCTGAGATATCTGAGTTCCATCCCTGAAACTCAAAATGGAAACAGAACCAACTCCAGAAAGCTGTCCTCTGACATTCACAGGTGCACTGTAGCATGTGCACATTCACATATACACACACATATACACTATACATATATACATACAATAATAAATTTTATAAAACCACTCCTTAGGGACTCAAGAGATGACTCAGTGGGTAAAAGCACTTGCTGAACAACTATGGCGGCCTGAGTTCAAATCCTTAGAACTCACATGTAAAAATTCAGGTAGAGCCATAGGTAACTGTACCTCCAGCACTATGGGGTGATGAGATAAAGATTGCTAACAGGACAATCACTGGGGCTCACTGACTGACAACCTAGCTCCAGGTTCAGTGAGACACTCTAGGCAAGACATCCAACATCCTCCTCAGGCCTTCACACACACATATATACACGGAGAAAGGGGGGAGAGGGAGCAATCATAGGCTGACATAGCTCAGAGAGTAGATATCTATCCTGCACAGAACCACAGAACCCTGGGTTTTATACTTAGAACCAAAAAGCGGGGGAAAATCATGGATAGGACAATGGTTTACCCACAGAAATTATGCAGGGCTGGCAAGATGGCATGGTGGGTAAAGGCGCTTGCTGCCAAGCCTGACAACATAAATTTGATCCCCAGGTCCCATATGATAGAAGAAAACAAACTCCTACAAATAGTCCTCTGACCTCCACAAGCAAGTTGTGGCATGCACACCCACATGCATATACAAAATAAATTAATCTTTATGGTCTTTTGAAACAGGGTCTCCCTGTAGCCCCATTTGGCCCTGGAACTCACTATGTAGACGGGACTGGCCTAGATCTCACAGAGATCCACCTGCCTCTGCCTCCTGAGTACTGGAATTAAAGGCATGTGCCACCTCATCCAGCATATATATACATATATATATTTTTAATTTAATTATTAAGGTCAGGGGTCTGGAGAGCTCAGCAGTTAATAACACTGGTTGCTCTTGCAAAGGACTCAGGTTCAGATCCCAGCAACCAAACAGCAGCTAACAACCATCTGTAACTCTATCCCTAGGGGACCCAACACCCTCTTCTGGTCTCTGCAGGCAAAACACTCATACACATAAAATAATAAAAGTTAATTTTTAAATTATTTTTAAAAGCCTGCGTGGTGGTGCATGCCTTTAATCCCAGCACTTTGGAGGCAGAGGTAGACGGATCTCTGTGAGGTCAAGGCTAGCCTGGTCTACATAGTGAGCTCCAGGCCAGATGAAGCTACAGGGAGACTTAGTCTCAAAAAGATTTTTAAAAAAAATAGCAACAACAATGTACTATGGAACCACTACAGGGATCGTCTGAAAGACATGAATGTGCAAACTTTTAGGAGAAAACAAGCCAAAACATCTAGTACACAACCAGAATTCCAATTTGGTGAAGACAGGAGATGCAGAGTTAATAGTGATTTTTGAAGGAGGAAGGACAGATCTTCCACATTCTCTGTAACTATTAACCTTAACAACTACAAAAGACAAAATGTCTGCGGGACAGTTAGCAGAAGCAGTGACCAGGACAGATTCTGGAAAGAAAAGCTGTGGGCAGGAGCTCTTGGTGAGGCAGTCAACAGTTTCCAAAGGATTCCATCAATGACCCATCAGTAAAAACTAAGTGTTGGCTGGATACTGGTAAGACTACATGGGGTCTCTAAGCCTTTTGGACTTCCAGGTTCATTCATTCACTCATTTATTCATTTATTCCTCTTAGAATGACCGAATGAATACTAAAGAGTATTTACTAAAGTACAGATGGATGAACTAGTAGCTTCCAGAGAGCTGTATCAGAAACAACAAAGGTACTTTAAAGATAATCCAACCTATGGATTTAAAATTCCTATTTAGCTGGGCATAGGGGCACACCTCCTTGGTCTCAGCACTTGGGAGTCAGAGGCAGGCATATCTCTGTAAGATGAAGGCCAGTCTTAGTCTACATAGCAAGTTCCAGGTCAGCAGGAGCTATAAGACGACCCTGTCTCAAAAAATAAAAGATAAGCAAACAAACAAAACCAGATTCCATTTCACTGCCAAATAATCCTGAATACAATTTAGAATGAACATGCATTTAAAGCATTACTCAAAAAAAATCTATTCTTAGCCAGAAAACAATAATAGCAATAGTTCTTACCTTCTTTGCTAAAAGTAATAATTTAACATATTGAAGTTGACCAACTAAGAAAAACTGGGTTTCTAATCTGAACTCACATTACTTACACATCAATTAAATATGATTCTTTCCTTGGGAACTCAACAAATTTTTTTTCCCCAGAATCTAATCTGAGAATTAAGAGTGGTATCTCAGTGCCACCAGGTACAGAGAGAGTATTTCCCTTTTGGCCTTATGTCCTGCTGCCAGCGCCTTATAATCAGTCAACAACTTCAGTCCCCAGTTCCTTACAAGAACCTCCTTGGCCTCCAGGACTGAAAGTCAAGTGCTATAATGAAATCTTGCATATGGGTATTATTATGCAGTAAGAACCTTCCTACAGTGATACAGACTCTGTCTTAAAAAAGAGGAATGGGGACCTTCCTCTGCAGCATACCATTCCCTTTCATGGCAATTTGTAATGTGACAGACTGAGGCTCCTTAGCACCTCCAGACTTGCAGCTACCGTGCTCAGTCTCCTGCTCATACTGACTCACTGTGCCTTCCCCTGCCACTATCTTTCAACTCTGTCCCTGCAGGTCATAGTTTATCCATCACCCACATGAACAGTATCTCTTCAGGCAAAGTACAAGATTCCTGGGAGCTGCACAGGAGTCTATCAAAAAGTTCTAGGGTCCTGAAGATGCTGAGTTTACCCAGAGCTCCCCATACAAACATACAGCCATAGTAATACAGACGACTGTTACAGCCAAGAGATCCTAAAAGGAAAATGCCGGATTCATAGGTCAGGCTTTTGACAAACAAAATGTGATCCCCATGATACCACTTACTATGTGAGTAAAGGCCTTCAGGCATAAAAGGCATAAAAAGGCACATGTTCTTTCTATTTGGGTCCTTAGGTGCACATTTTGAATAAAGGGTTCCTGACTAGAGTCAATAACGGCCAAGAAAACACAAAGACTGTCCCATTACTCATGGCTAAGTTCAAAGGAGAATTTCAAAACATCTCATTATGTATAGAAAGAGCTATTTGGTCAAGCATGACATACATCCATACCTCCACCAAGCACCAATTTAGTTACCAGAAACAGGAAAAAAAGGGAAGGCAGTGGGCCAGCCTAAGATCATGCTTGGGTGGCAAGCACTTTCCTGACTAAGTCACTTCCCCAACACCCAATTCCTACCTTCTATCAGGCCTTGTATCTCTACAGTCCACTGTGAACAACTGTTCTCATAAAATCCATAAAACAGTGGGTTACTGAAATAGATGGCTCAGTGTGAAGAGTGCTTGCTGCTCTCCCATAGCACCCAAGTTCAATTCCAAGCAACCATGTCCAGCAGGTCATAACCACCTTAACGCCAGCTCCTGGGAGATTTGAGGTCCCTGGCTTCACGTACACATACCCTCTTCCCCGCCCCCACATATAAGTAAAAAAAAAAAAAAATTAATTCTTCTAAAGCCTCTAAGAGCCAAGTCTGTATGCAACTCAAGACAAAGGTCAGTGGACAAAAACACTAAAGTTTCACCTGAAAGAAAAAAATGAGAGAAGGTATCAAAGCTGATCATGAAGACCACAAAAGCCAAAATGTAAGCTCAGGTTTGGGAAAGTGGCAAGAGATAGAGTGTACAGAAGTAAATATGACCCAAAGTGCCATCTCCAAATATACCAAGGGACAAGGACCTGCCCCTTATAAAAAACTAATCCTGGGCTGGCAAAATGGGTCAGCAAGTAAAGGTACTAGCCTTTGATTCCTGGGAATCACATGGTAGAAGGAAAGAATTGACTTCTAGAAGCTGTCCTCTGACTTCCACACTCATGTTATGGCATACATACATCCAAACTCATACAAAGAAATATAATTTTTTTTTTGAGAGAAATTCTCCCTGTAGCCCCATTTGTCCTACCTCTGCTTCTGCCTCCTGAGAGCTAGGACTAAAGTTATGTACTACTACATCTGGCTATATTTTAAAACAATTTGTTTTAAAGATCCTACATATTACTCAACCAGTCAATTTGCTCATGTAGAACAGATAAAAAACAAATCAGAGTCCTAATTTAAATATGGACTAATCTATTTTTTTTTTTTGTCTTTTTGAGTCAGGGTCTCCCTGTAGCTCCACCTGAACTGAAACTTGCTATGCAGACCCAGCTGGCCTTGAACTCAAAGATCCACCTGCCTCTGCCTTCTGAGTGCTGGGATTAAAGACACGCACCACCACCCCTGCCTGGCTCTGACTCTGAAAGTATTATAAGACATGGTAAGAAAGCAAGACAGGCATAAGAAGTATGATGGTGTAAGAAAGAAGAAGAGCAAGCTCATAATCACACATCACTGTGCTGGTGGTGTGTCTGCCGACAGACAATGGCCATAAGAGTCTATATGCCAGACGAGCAAGATTCATTGACCAAATTGGGGCCATAGGTTTAATTTTAACAATGATGAATTTCATCAATCATCACTAATGGTGAGTTGTACTGACATCATGAACCCCAAGAAGACTGAGGGAGCATCTCAACCCCCTGAAGTTCTTTATATCCTATAACCTTTCTGGTCACAAGAAAATATCAGACAAACTCAAATTGTGAAACATTCTACAAAATACACAATCAGTACTCTTCTAAAGTATCATAGTCATGAAAAATAAGGAAAGTCACAGATCTGAGAGGCTGAAGAGGCATGATGGCTAAATACAATATGGAAACCTGGATGGACTCTGGGAGAGAAGACATTATACAGAAAACTGTAGAAATCCCAAATGGGTCTCAAGTTCCCTCAGTAGTGTGAACTATGTTGAACTAACATCACAGTTTCAAAAGTTATTAACATGTGGGCTGTGCCTTTAGTCCTGGCACTAGAAGCAGGGGCAGGCAGATTTTTGAAACTGAGGTCAACAAAGGGAGGTCCAGGCCAGCTGAGGCTCATGGGAGACCCTGTCCCCAAACAAACAAATAAATAAATAAAACCTCAAAGGTGTTAACATTAGGCAAGCTGAATACAGGTCTTTATTTCAAAATAAAGTTTACTTAAAATTTTTGCTATCAATGCATGTGTGTTTACTGTAACTGCAGTTCAAAATAAAGTTTAACTTAAAATTTTTTATTTTATTATTTGCGTATGTGTACACATGCTCATGTGTGCATACTTAATTGTGATGAGGGAAGTGCACATTCCAGGGTGTACTCATGGAGGTCAGAGGACAATTTTGTGGAGTGTTTTTTTCCTTCCACCTTTATGGGCATTTCAGGAACCAAACTCAGGTCATCAGACTTCCTGGCAAGAGCCTTACCCATTGAGTTACCTTGCTGGCCCTCAAAATAAACTTTATTTTAAAAATTATTTTGTTTGGGGGCTGGAGATATGGCTCAGCAATTAAGAACACTGAATGTTCTTGTATAAGACCTGGGTTCAGTTCCCAGCACCCATATGCTGGCTAACAACTGTCCAAACCCTAGTTCCAAGACACCCTCTTCTGGCCTCCACAGGCACTGCATATAAATAATGCATTTACATAAATGCAGGCAAAACTCATACATATAAAATAAAAATTTTTAAATGTTAAAGATAATAGTGCTAATTTGGCCCAACCTCTAACTATATTCTAAAAATTATTTTGTTTTAGTCAGGTGTGGTGGAAACACTTGGGAGGCAGAGGTTAGAGGACCAGGAATTCAAGATCACCCTCAGTTATACCAGAAGCCGTCTAAAGAGACACAGAACAAGAATAAAGATTTTAAGGTTGGGCATGGTTGTTAACGCCTTTAGCCCTAGCACTTGGGAGGCAGAGGCGGGAGAATTTCTGTGAGATGGAGGCCAGCATGGTATACAAAGTGAGTTCCAGGCTGGCTAGGGCTACAGGGAGACCCTTTCTAAAAAAAGAAAAAAAAAAAGATTTTGTTTTGTTTGGAAACTATCTTGATAGCTTTGCACAGATCTGAAAATATACTAGGTCAATGTTCAATACAAACTTGAACATAATACTACTAAAAGAAAACAATAACTTGAAAGAGGAAAAAAACTTTTTTTGTAGGTTCTCTAATTCACAGGATCCTCCTACCTGTGCCTCCAGAGGACTGAGATTAAAGACATATTAATCACCATGCCAGGCTTAGTAAGAATTTCTTAATTCCACTAACTTCCTGGGCTTATGCTCTTTAAGTTCTCAGAGTTAGCAAATAAACCTATTTTCCATGCAAACTAGCTACAGCAAGCAAGACCTGCCTGGTCTTCCCAGCCAGTATAAAACTCTTCTTCCAACTGGGAAGTTCCCTAACTTTTGGCCATATCCCTGCTCAGGCTAACCAGACCTCTTCCACTCTTTTCCTGGCTACTCCTACCCACCTACTGGATCCACCCTGAGGCATAGGTCTTTCCAACTGATCTTCTGGAGCAACTCCAGGAAGACTGGACAATTCTGGCAGGGCACCCAATTCCTGCCAGTCAGAAGCCACCTGAAACAGTCAGGTTGCTGACATTTCCCTTCGACCCTAGAATAGGTAGTGTGGCTGGCTGGGCTCACAGAAACACCACCATGCAGATTGTCTCCTGAACAGACACGGTGTTTCTCACCCCAGAGGTTCTTCAGGCCAGGAACATGGAAACTATTTTCTTCAAGACCCACCATCCTTCCTTGCCCCTCTGTTCCAGACACAGTGTTTAGGGCCAGCAGCATCTGCATAAGATTGCTATGCCTTAAAAACCCCCAAACAGCACCACTTAGACCATGAGACAGGCAAACTGGCTTTCTTTTAGATGAAGAATAAAATGCATTCATAAATAAAATCTATAGTTAGATACACATTTTAAAAATTGGTATCTGATAATAACCAGTTATGTACATACAATCAGAGAAAGACTACAATTTGGTCCAATGAAAACAAACCCATGAAAGAAAAATGCCAAATTGCACCAAGAAAAAAAATGTGTTAACAATGCAAAAAGCATGCAGTAAATTCTGTGTACCATAGACACAGTGAACAGAGGAAGTAATACATTCTCTCAGCCTGGATCCAGAATTAAGTCCCAGTCAACTCACAGGAGATACAAAATGGCTAGGAACTCCCACTCAAGTACCAATAGCAGCCAGGCCAGGAATGAGCAACAACTGTCATGCTTCTAAGATGCCTGCAGCTTCTAAGCTGCAGCAGCTCTGCAGAAGAGGTCTGTCTTCCTAAGAAAAGGCTGAAAATACATAGTGTGGTCAGCCAGGGCTGCATAGTGAGATCCTGTTTCAAACAAAACAAAAACCAAACAAACAGAAAAGGCTAAACAAAGCCAGGGCTCAGGCAATTCTCACAAGGTGGTTCTGTGACCATCAGTGCCCAAAGGAGAGGTTCACATAGTGGACTATGCTGGCTATGACATCTGAAACAACCTGCCTTCCCCCAAAGGACGATGGGGTTCCCAGCATTCATTCACTGCACATCATGCATGGGCATGCAGCAGGAAACCCTGAACTAAAGTGGATTCCTCGGAAACTGGGGGCTAGGTGCCCTACCCTAAGACCACCAGCAGCACAAGCAACTTGGGAATGTAGCTGTTAATCTACAGAAGACTGCACTCACCTCACAGAGCATGTGTTCCTATCACTACCACCAAACACCTTGGAAATTAGAGGAAAGTCAAGCCCAGGGAAAAGCCCATATGGACACTGCCCAAAGTCGCAGAGACTGGAGCTGGCATCTATGTTAGAAAGGAAAAGTGGCTTCAAGGGATTCTGGGTAAACCATTCCTCAGAATCTTGAGAGAAATAGAGGATTTTAAGGGAAATAATTTTACTCTGGGGGAGAGGAGAGCTTTGGGTGGCATCTCTGAGACAAGGCCCTTAAACAGAACTCAGAGTGAAGTTGTGTAAAGGCAGTATCCAGTCACGACAGCAACTTCAGCTTACAACACTGGTGCTCAACACTAAATTATGCTAGTCTAGATTTTATCCAACATTTGATGGTCAAAACTTCCTAGGAAGGCCAGACTCGGTGGCACAATCAGATTTCAGTGAGTTTGAAGTCAGCCTATCTACATAGCCAGTTCCAACCTAGTCAGGGCAACATGGTGAGACCCTGTCTCAAACAAACAAAAAAACCTCCTAGGAAGAACTTCAATGTACAAAGTAAACAATGGCTTTGAAATACCACCTTTCAGAGCTGATGAAATGTCTGAGTGGCTAAAGGCACCTTACCAGCAAACCTGATAGCCTGAGTTTAATCCCTGGGACCTATACCATATAGGGAAGTCAATCCCTTCTGGTTGTCCTCTGATCTCCACCTGCATGCCCACACACATATATACACACATGAACACAAAATGGATAAATGTAATAAATTAAAGTTAAAAGAGCACTGCAAAGTGCTCTCAGCAATTAAGAGCACTTGGGGCGCTTGAAGAGGACTCAGATTCTGGTCCCAGCACCCACATGGCAGCTCACAAAACATCTGTAAGTCCAATTCCAGGGGCTCCAACACCTTCTTCTGGCCTCCATAGGCACTAGGCATGCATGTGATGCACATGTATACATGCAATCGAGACACTCATAGACCTAAAAATAAATCTTTCTAAGAAATTAAAAGGAATCCGGTGTGTTGGCTCACGCCTTTAATCCCAGCACTTGGGAGGCAAAGGCAGATCTCTGTGAGTTCCAGGCCCCAGCTGGGGTTACTGGAAGACCCTGTCTCAAAAAGACCCCCCCAAAAAAGGAAAGGCATGGTGTCACATACATTTAAAGCCAGCACTCAAGAGGCAGAGGCAGGCACATATCTATGAGTTCAAGGCCAGCCTGGTCTATACCACAAGTTCCAGACAGCCAAGGCCATACAATGGGACCTTTTCTCAAAAACAAAAAACTTAAAAAGAAATACCACTTTTCAAGGGCAGGTAGGTCTTGTGGACTGGAGAGGTGGGGAGTAATGGGGGATAGTGATGGGGGGTAGACCAACAAGTTGACAGAGAGGTGTCAAGACAATCATGTCATCTGGTGTTTCTATAGGCCCAGACTACTCTTAACTTTTGGGAAGGAAGCTACAAAGACTCATATGGACATGCTACAGGTAAGAGCCATAGGAAAACAAAGCTTGTGGTGATGTTCCAGACAAAAGATAAATCACTCTTAGTCCCAGAATTGGGTTATCAAGCACTGTCCACCCAGGGCATGCACTCTAACATCACAACAGCCAGACATAGCTGGCCCAACATCTACTTCCTCCCACAGTCAGGGGGCTAAAAACCAAACCTTTCATGCTGTAAAAAGACTATGAAAGATATCATTTTTGCCATCAAGTTACTTTTAAATTTCAATAATCTAACAGTCTGTCACTCCATTATGCAAGCAATACCTTGTCATCTCTCATTTCAAAGGTAACATCTGAAAAACAGACTAAAAATGTCAAGCATGGCCTTATCTTCATTTATGATCTTCAATAATGCCCTAAATGGGCTAGGGAGATAGCTCAGTGGATAAGGCATTTACCAATCAGAGCTCATATACTCAGCACCCACATAAGCAGTTCAGTAGGTAGGAAAGTCACCTATATTCCCAGCACTTAGGCAGAGAAAAGGAATCCCCAAGGTAAGTTGGCTAGACTACCTGGAATTGGTACACTCCTGGTTCAGCAAGAGACCCTGCCACAATAAACAAAGCAAAAAGTAGCTGAGGAGAACACCCAACATCAACTTCAACCCTCTACACACACATATGTATATGAACCCACAAACATGTGAACATACATACATGTACACCAGAGTCACAAAAATACATAAAAATCTAAATGCCCTAAAGCTATGAAGAACTTATATTCCAAAAGCGTTTTAAGGTTGTGGTTGCAGTTGTTTTTGTTGTCTGACCTGACTGGCCTGGAACTAACAGCAATTCTCTTGCTTCAGTCTCCTGAGTGCTGGAATTAGAGCCACATACTACCACATCCACAGGTTTGTGCTGAAATTAAGTTATTTGTGATTAGTAAACATGTTTGGAGTATAAAAAAAGACGGAAAGCATATAATGCCCCATTCACTAACTGTGGGCTGCACAAGGAACTGTCTTCCAAAGAGTACACAGTATGGAAGAGAAGAAAAGGCGGATTCTCAGCCAGTTGATTATGGTTGACATCAACAACAGTGCATCACTTTGACAGCATGTGCCTTTGATGTGATGTGATGAAAATGATACTTAACTCAAAAACCCATAGACATAGTCTAATCATGAAGAACTTTATGCCAACAGTGAGCATCCTACAGTATCTGATCCATGATCCTCAAAAACAATGATATCTAATAAACCATCAGCACCAAAGAGCCTAAAGAGGCAAGAGGACAAAGTGTAATGAGTCCAAGATAGACTCATGGATCAGAAAAAGGACACTGTGTAAAAATTTAGAAGATTCTCCCACACTTGAGAGGCTGAGACAAGATAATAAATTCTGAGGCAGTCTGGGCCATAGAGCAAGCCCTTATTTTAAGAACAGGGGGAGGGGAATGCTAAGGAAATGTCTCAGTTGGTAAAGTGCTTACCAGATAAGCATGAGGATCTGAGTTCAGATCCCTAGCACTTATGTAAAAAGCCAGGTGTAACAGTGTGTATAATCCCAGGTCTAGGGACAGCAGGATTCCTGGAGTTTGCTGGCCAGTCTATGTGATTCAGTGAGCATGAGGTTCAGAGACACTGTTTCAAAAACAAGATAGAAGACTGGGGAGATGGCTCAGCGAGTAAAATGCTTGCTATGCAAGCAAGAGGACCTGAGTTTAGATCCCTGGCACCCACATAAAAAGCCAGGAATGGCAATGCATACCTGCAATCCCAGCACTGGGAAGATAGAAAAAGGTGGTCCTGGTGGCCCACTGGCCAGTCAGTCTAGCTGAAACAGCTCTAGGTTCTGTGAAAGACCCTGTCTCAAAAAAAGAAAACAGATGGAAAACAACAGAGGAAAATACCCTAAGTCCATCTCCAGCCTCCAAACACACAGAGGCAAGCATACATGCACACTCAAATGCGCATACACACACAAACACAAAATAAGGTGGAATAACTGAGGAAGATACCCAATGACAAACCCCTGGATTCCACACAGGCACACATGAAAACATACAAATGTGTACACACACATATACACATGCTCCCACACAAAAAAAGGAAAGAAAAAGAGATTGTCTAGAGACATGGATCAAAGTGTTTGCCATGCAAACATGAGGACCTGAGTTCAACTCCCAGAACCCACATTAAAAAATGGGTGTGATAGTGTATCCTTGTTATCTTACTCCTCAGGAAGTGGAGAGATGTGGCTCCCCTGGGCTTGCTGGCCAACCAGCCTAGCCTAATCAGAGAGCCCCAGGTCTCAATGAACAAAATGGGTAGCTCTTAAAGAATGACACACAAGGTTGACTTCTGGCCTACAGACAAACACACACAAATATACATGCATACATATACATGCATATAGACACACACAAGGAAAACTAGGTATGGTGGTACATACCAGAATCCCAACACTGGAGAGGCTAAGGCAGGAGAAATCTCAAGTTCCAGGTCAGCATAAGATACACAGAAAAGGAGAAATCTCAAGTTCCAGGTCAGCATAAGATACACAGAAAAGAAATCTGTCTTTAAAAAAAAAAAAAGTGAGACAAACAGGCCTGTGTCCTATGATACCAAGGCGTAAGAATAAGGAGGAGTAAGAAAAGAGGAATTAGAGCCACCTAGAGGCTATAGAATCCGAAAGACAAGGCTGCCACAAGCAACAGAGTTTACTTTATAGAAGCAGACATGGAACACAAAACAGAATATGGTATTAGAACCAAGGCCTGAGGAAGGGGTGGCCACCACAAAGCAAACTGGTCGGGCAAGGCTGTACAGCCACAGGAGATGAACGGGGGTAGTTTCCACAGAAAGGAATTTCTTCAGACAGAGGAGGAACACAGAAGAGAACCAAGCAGCCACAAAATCTGGATATATGCCTAGGTGTGGAGGTGGGAAAGAGGGCCATAATGTGTTTGAGACAAGGCCCCTGAGAGAAACAGAGTGACAGACCAGGAAGGGAGGGAATAGGGCACAAGCTCTGGCTCCTGGGGACCCAACCAGCAAATCCTTAGAGTGCTCCCTCACTAGGAAAAGAGGAAGCTGGAAGTAAATGGCCAGAGCACCAAAGAAGGTAGCAGTCACACACACCATCATCACTCCCTTGGAAGGACAGCAACCCTGAAAAACTACAGGCTCTCTCAGATCCAGAGAGGAGTGCACAGGTACCACACCTAGGACTGAGGTTCCAAAACTAGTTCCAAAGGTACAATGGCCATTGTACCCTTTCCTCCTACTCCCACTCTAGGTCTCCAAAATATACAAAGGGAAAACTGAAAAGTTAGCTAAAGCAGTATCTCCTGTTACCACAGCAGGTCAAAGCACTGGGTAAGAAACTCAGGGCAGGGCTAAAAAGATGGCTCCCAGTTAAAAGGACTGGCTGCTCTTCCAGAGGACCGGGGTTTGATTCCTAGTACCCACATGGAAGCTAACAACCATCCATAACTCCAGCTCCAGGGGAACCAACGCCCTCTTCTGACCTTTGGGAGCATCGCATAACATAGTATACTCACATACATGGAAGCAAAACACTCATATACATAAAATTAAAGATTAAAAAAGGAATCGCAGAGTGCTTCAAATCTTCTCTGACAATCTTGTGGGCCTCCTGACAATATCCAAAGGAGCTGCCACTTGGAGCTACAACTCCATCCTACTGCAATAAACTCAGTTTCAGGAGAAAAACAGCTGCAGAATGGGGCTTTATAACCATGAACTTATTGTAAAGGCTATGTTTCTGGTGGAGTGAGTTCAAACCAAAGCCTTCTGAGACCTTAGTGAGGTGGGCAGACCTGCCACAGCCCCACAGGTACAAAGGAGACTCACACGTCCAGAACGAACATCCTTGGTATCTACAGTCCTTCAAACAAGGTCTTTATGTACTGTGACACCCTGCAGAAGACAAACTGACATGAAACACAAACTGGGCTGCTTCTCAGCACAGAGACTGGCACAGGCTACCCAGAAACCACTTTACTACCTTCATCTGGCCCCATAGGAAAACTCCAGGAAGAAATTATAAATCCATGTTCAATAGTGGGCAGAATCTACAGCACTGGCTGTGCTAACTTTTGTAGTTATGATGCAGCTATCTAAAAACATGACCTTAAATCAAGTGCTAGAAAGTGATTTGAAGTTCATAGGGAATTAATCCTGCTAAATGTGATAGCACAAACCTGTAATTCCAGCACTTGGAAGGTGGAGACAGAAGGAGAAGCAACATAGTAAGTTGAGGCCAACCTATGTCACATGAGACTCTATAGCTCCTTTTGTTTCATAAAAGACAGGGTCCCTCAATTCACTACCCAGGCTGATCTCAAAGTTATGAGTTCAGTGATCCTCCTTGTCAGTCTTGAGAGTAGCTGGGATTGCAGACATGCACTACCACATCTGACGTAAGTACTTCTCTTAACATACTTAAAAAGACTTGTAATTTCTTGGAGTGAAAAAAAATCACTTCAAGTATCAAGAAGACTTTCTGAACTAATACAATGAAAACAGACTTTGTACAACTATATAAAATGTAACCAAGATCAGGTAACAATTAAGACCCCAAAAGCCATCACAATCCCCAAATAGCCTTTCTCATCTCAGAGAAAACACATTCCCCACAGCTCTGAGAAAATGCATGCTGCCTACAGATCTAACAACTGGAGAATGAATGAATATATAACCTGTTCACAACATTTAAGTAACTTTAAAAGGGCCTGGCATCACACCAAACTAGTGAAGAATATGATCTAGTCAGAGAAAAATGCATGACTGAGAAGACTTGACCAATACATGTTCCAAACTTACAGTTTCTACATAGCACTTCCTCCCCCATGTACTATCCTTTGAACCTGTCTTCAAAACAACTGCACTGTGTACCCCATTACCACCTGTCATCCCATAAGCAAGCCTGGAACACACTTGCACCTGCTGAAGAAGTCATGCCTGCACCAGTGTTCCTCAGCAATAACTTGTTCTCTGCCTGGAACTAAAAAATATATAGGACTCTCTGTCCACTCCAAGGAAGTCACTCCTTCCTTGGACACAGGAAAGAGATGCTGGTGACTGCTCTCCTCAAACATACCACCTCACACAGGCCTTATCTCTGTAATATTTCCCACCTTATTACAGACTTACTCAACTCTGTCTCCCACCAGGGTCAATCAGCTGCCTAGATATACCCCCCAACCCCAACCCAAGTGGCTCAGAAGATGAAGTCACAGGCTGAAAAGGAAGACACATGGCCTCAAGAGCCACCTGTTCCTTTTCCCCAAAACTGTGCTGAAGGCAGCCTAGAGGCCAAGAACTGCCCTGAAGATTCAAGGCCTTTTCAGGTCCTGTATCTCTATAGCCTACTGCTAGGACTGTTCTCATAAAATCCATGTCAGAAGCATAAAACAGGAGACTGCTAAAATGGCTCAAAGGTTAAGAGGACTTGCTCTTTCACAGAAGAATTTGGTTCCCAGTGCCCACATCAAATTACAATCGCCTGTAACTCCAGCTCCAGGGATCCAACACATGGGGTATACACATACACAAACAATAATTAATTGATTAAATCTTTAAAGGGGGGGGGCTAGAGAGATGGTTCAGAGGTCAAGAGCACTGACTGCTCTTGCAGAGGACTGGAGTTCAAATTCCAGTACCCACCTGGAGGCTAACAACCACATGGCAACTAACTCCAGTTGCAGGGAATCCAATGCCCTCTTCTTACCTCCTCAGGCACTGCACAAGACAGGTGCACTTACACAGGACACATGCAGGCAGCACACTCATACACATAAAATAAATAATAAATTATTCTTTTTTGTTGTTCTTCTTGAGACAAGGTCTCCCTGTAACCCCAGCTGGCCTGGAAATCAATATATAGACCAAGCTGGCCTTGAACTCACAGAGATCTAACTGCCTCTGCCTCCCAAGTGCTGAATTAAAGGTGTGCGCCACCACGCCCGGAATGAAAGTGTCTTAAAAACATTTTTTTTAAACAAGGGGGCCTGTAGAGATGGCTCAGGGGTTAAGAGCTACTCTTGGGTTCAAGTCCAAGCACCCACATGGCGGCAAACAATTGTCCGTAACTCCAGTTCTAGGGTATCAAACACCCTCCTGTGACCTATAGAGAGCACTGCAAGACACAGGTGCACTTACATACACGCAGACAACACACTCATACACTTAAAATAAAAATAATAAAATATATTTTTTAAAAGCAGCAAAAAAGCACTTACTCATTTCTTATGGGGATTTGATCTGGCCTGCTGGGTCATCACTGGGGATGGAAAAGTACCGTGTTCCATGACAGGATGGGCACATGAGGAAGAGCTACTCAAGAAGTGACAATCTGAAGCCACATTTTTGCATGCTTTCTGCCTTTCCCTGAAAGATGCAACACCCTTGCACCTTAAGCTCTTTCCAATTTCCCATTTCTCCTGATGACCAAGCCACATGTCTTTTACCCAAGGGGGAGGAGGAACTCCAAGCCTCACCCCAGCAGAGCACCACCCCTCAATGAGGGCAAACCACACAGTTTCTTTCCAAACAGCTGTTTTCTGACAGCACACAGCTGAAACAGGCTCCAGGGGGTCAAAGAATGCACCCATCTGCCCAAAGAAATATGATGATGTCCCTCCTGCCCCAGCACAACACAGTTAATACACTCAGGATTAAGCCTCAGGAAGATACCCTGGGCAGTGGCACTGAAAACTTCCTCACACCAGGTGCTTGGTGCTAAGCTACCCAGCAGATCCTCCCTCAGGAGATCTTTATATAAGAGACAAGAGAGATACTGGCGTTTTCTGCTAAATCCCGCTCTTCTATTTATGAGACATGTACTGAACCTCTCTCACTTCAGTTTCTTCACCTGTAAAATGGGAACCAGATATACCTCACAACAAGTATGAACAAAGCACACAGCAAAATGCCCACCTTGAAGTAAGAGCTCAATAAATGGGACTTACAACCTCTGGCCCACCTTAAAGACAGACGGAACTAGACCAGTGTCCACAGGCACATCTCATACTGCTCCCCCTGTTGGCTGTACAAGTGTAAATGCTCAGAGGAAAGTTAACTGGGACAGTGTCAGCATATCAGGTTAAAGTTCAGAAACAAACCCACTTGAACCATGCATATCGTCTTGTCCTCAGGTGAAAATCCATCACTGGAGCCATCTCTGTCATAACTAATAGCAAACAGGATACAATCGCACCTGTGCACATGTGAAAGACTCTAGATGACAGAAACACAAGGCCTTCTTGTTCTCACTCTCTTACAGAGAAATCTACCTTTTATTCTGTAATTCTCTTCTACTCACTAGATTCTAGTACTTTGAACACCGAAAAAGCTAGTGGGTAAGAATACGCAGATATCAAATGCCATTCTGATAAATTGTCAAGACCATATGAGAAAATGTGCTCTTTCCTTTTCCCACACACCTTACACATTGCAACTGCATCACTGTGTTAAAGTTCACTTCACAAACATCCACTATGACTGTCACTCCAACCTCCACGATTCATGTTTTTGCGTGCTAGTCCAGACACCCCCGGGTATAACCATAAGTGTTGCAATACTATTTCGCCTTTCACCATTTTTCTTAACTGGATAGGTCCTCCTCCTCGTTTAAGACTTAGAATTAATTATCACCCATCTCTACAATGGAAGGTAATAACCTGAAATCCACAGATGAGCTTCAGAGGGCTCAAAAGCCTCCTGCAGCAACAAAATTCAGTGCAGTTGTACATGCCTTCTCAAAGGGCTCCGAAGTTTCAGATTCTGAAAGGGACTCCTGAGCCTCCAAAACATTAAAAACCACTACCTACCACGCCCACATCCTGGACCATAAGGGATCAAGTGAAATTCTTAGATGCTTCTTGAGTGAAGAAATCTGCATCCTCCTCTTCCCAGGTGAGGTGGGGGTGGGACTCAAACCCAAGAGTTTGAACCTGCTAGGCAAGCACTCTATCAATGAGCTACAGCCCTAGCCCGAGGGCATCTGCCTTCAAAATTTGCTAGTTGTCTTACATCCCTCCATCACCCACTTCACATTGCATACAAGTAACACATGCTTAATTCACTGTCCTAAGACTGGAAGAATTAACAAAAAACACACAAACACTAACGATACTTTCAGCAATACAGAGAAAACAGAAACATTTCATCCAACAAGTGTTTCGTTCTTTTTTCTTTCCCTAAAAACCCTCCTCCTTGTCAAACTCAGGCTCCCCTCGCTGGGGCCTCCCGGGGCTTCCCACCTCACTGAGCAGAGCCACAGACAGGAGGAGCACCCAAATGCCCGGCTGAGAACAGAGCGTACCAGACCACTCTAATCAACAATCTGGAAACAGAGCTGCCAGCATCAGGTGCTACGAGCAGGAACCCACATCTTCAGCTTCCCAGGACCCTCCCTGCTTCAGGTAAAAGCTAAAGGCTGTACTTCCGCAGGCAGAACCACAAGGTAAGCCTAGAGGCTCAGTTCCAGGCTGCGCCGAGCCGAAAACAAACTTTCCAGGCACTTCCACCCCACCCGGCCGGGTGACACCTCCCGGCCTCCCCCGCCCTCCGCGCCTGTCAGCGCCCCCAGCCGCCCGGCGCCCGCCCGAGCCAGGGCCCGCGCCCTCCCCGTCCCCGCTCCGCCGCCCCCCCCCCCCCCCGAGGCAGCCTAAAGGCGTCCACGGCCGGCGCCAGCGGTCCTGCCCGCCGCCCAGCCGCAGGTGAGGCGCCGCCCGGCCCGCGGCACTTAGCCGCCCCGCCTCGCCGGACCCGGCGGCTGCCGCGCTCCCGGGTAACGGGATGGCGCGCGCCCCACCGCCGCCGCCACCCGCTCACCAGCTGGCTGGTGGTCCTGGCCATGGGCCCCGCGTCGACGCGGGCGCCTCCCCCGCAGCGTTGCGCGGCTCGGCGCCTCCTCAGCGTCCTCCTCCCCGCGGCGGAGCCCCAGCAATGGCCGCCCTCATCCTGCGCCCGCCCCGCCGCCCGCCGCCCCCGGCGCCGCCCCGCCCCCGCGCGACGCCAGGCGGGACTTCCGCCGCCCCGCTGCCATTGCCCACGCCTATTGGTCGCTATAGCTATAGCTCTCCGCTGGCCGTGCGGACCCCGCCCCCGCCTGGAAGCTGCATTTCCGGGTTGGGGCCTGGCGCGACTGGAGAGGGGGAGAACACATAAGCCAATCTGTGGTGGTGGGGCGGGGCGAGGCCGTTTGCGCTGAGCTGTCATCCGCCTTCTCAGTCCGGGAAACTGAGGCTCGGTTGCCGGCCAGCCAAGGTCATGCTCGGGGCAGTGGCGGGGCTGCCAGCACTACTTAAATCTCATTGATTCACAGCCCACGAGTGATCGCAGAAGGAAACTGAGCTGGAATCATTGGAAACAGAAAGCAAGCTTTCCTGTCGCGACTGATAATCTAGACACCCTCAGAACCTATCTTTGCCTATAAATGTTTTTGTGGGTTCTTTTTTCTTTTTTGCTGTCTTTGTGTCCTTGCTTTTGTTGTTTCCCTTTCCCTGCTACTGGATCTCACTATCTAACCCGACTAGCCTGACTCCCTCAATCCTACCTCGGCTTCCCAAGTGCTGGAATTACAGGCTTGAGGCACCACACTCCTTAGCTGTCCTCATTAATGCTGATGCTGTTGTTGGGGCTGGGTGTATTATGATGAAACACAAATTTCACTACCTTGTCATTTTTTTCTATTTTGGGGTGAGTCTGGTGTATGTATGTGCACGTTTGGGTATGTGCGCGTGCGCATGCCTATATGTGGAGGCCAGAGGTCGATATCACGTCTTTATTACTCTCCACCTGGAGCTTGCTGATTCCTCTAAGATGGTTGGCTGGCTGGCTAGTAACCCACAGGGATCCACCTATCTCTGCCTTCCCAGCATTGGGATTACAGTCACACCCCACTGCCTCCATGGGTGCCGAGGCTCCAAACTCAGAACTTCATGCTTGCACAACAGGCACATTATCAACAGACCTCTCCTGAGTCCCTAACCATTTTTTCAGGGCTGAAAATTGAACTTTGGGTCTCACATCTGCTTAGGCAAGTGTTCTACCTCTAAATTACACTCCTGATCCCTTAACCATTTGCTGTTTTCATGGTTTTGTTTTTGAGACAGGGTCTCACTATGTAGTACTGACTAGCCTGGAACTCACCAGACCAAGGTGGCCTTGAATTCAGGATCTTTCTGCCTCAGCTTTTCTAGTATGGAGATTACAGGCACACAGACATATGAAAATACATTCAGCTTTATTTATTTTAGGTACATTCTCAGCATCTTTTATTTTGTTTTGCTTTTTGAGACAGGATCTTATGTAACCCAGGCTCATCTCAAAACTCAAAATTTTAGCCAAGGGTGGTCTTGAACTCCTGGTCTTCCTGCCTCTACCTCCCAAGTGTTATGATTACAGGTATGGGCCTCCAAGCCCAGAAACCTTTATTTACATTTTTCTTTGTGAGTATTTTGCCTGCATGTATGCATATGCACCACATGTGTGCCTGGTGCCTATGGAGGCCAGAAGAAGGCTTCAGATTGCCTGAAACTAGAATTGCAGGTAGTTGTGAACCCTCTGATATGGGTGCTGGGAACTAAACCTGAGTCCTTTGAAAGAGCAGCAAATCCTCTTAACTGCTGAGCTATCTCTCCAGCCCATTTTTATTTTATTTTGAGATAGTGTCTCACTATGTAGCTTTAGCTGACCTGGAACTCCCTCTTGACCAGAGTGATCTCAGACTCACAGAGATCTGCTGCTTCTGCTTCCCAAGCACCACTACACCTGGCCCCATATTTATTTTTAAAAATAATTTAAAGCCTGCTGAGATTAAGTGACCATGCATGTTCAGCCTTAAATGGGACATCTATATCAAACACACACACACCAAGGCTCAGGGAACACTGAGAAAGAGGGAGCACAAAGAATGTAAAAGCTGAAAGATTAGAAGATAGGGTTTGGGGGAAGAAAAAAACTCATGTCAACGGGATTGTAGGAGTGCCCAGAGAAGAGGTATGAGTTTAAATGTAGAAATGCCAGGATAAGAGCTGTCAGTAGGAAGCACTGAGACCCTAGGCAAGCAGGCTTCCAGAGGACTCCAAAAAATACTTTAAAAAGATAGAGTATTACTACAAAGAAAGTTAAATTGGAGAAACTGACATAGAGATAACTCCAGAAAAAAAAAAAAAAAAAAAAAAAACAGCTGTACTCGACAGCACAACCACAGTTTGAGTGAGTCTTTTCTAAGTCCCTCTCCTGCTGTGTGCAATATTTAAAGACATGATCAGATACACTGACTCAATTCTGAATCATCAGATTTCCCTGACAAGAGGCGGGGGCTGTGGCAGGGTATAAGAGAGCTGAATCCTCATCTCTTCAGCAGAAATGACTCAAGACATAAAGATGTTACTTAGAAAGATGGACATAACAGGAAAACACCTGAAACTGTGGTAAGCAAGATGGGAGTAGGGAGGAATGCAGATTGCTGGTTTTATTACAAGCCTTTAGAACTATATGGACTCTTAATCATTGATGTAAAAATTAATAAAATGGAGCTGGGCATTGTAGCTCACTTCTATAATCCCAGCACTCAGGAAGCTGAGGCAGGAGGATCACCAATTTGATGTGACTCTCTTGCCTCAACCTCATGAATGCTGAGATTTCAGATATGTACCACCACACCTGAGAAACTCTCACTGAATGTAAAGCTTCACAAGAACATCTGCGGCAGCACCTCCTCTTGTTATTTTGTGACGCTGAGGATTAAAGCCACAGCTTCCCTCCTGCCTTGGCAATCTACCATGAAGCTACATCTTCAGATCTGGCAACACAAGTTTAATATTAAGAAAAGAGACGCATCCCCATTATTTGTTAATTTATAATGATATCGTAAGTGATGGTAAGTGGGCTGGGGATACAGTTAAATGGTAGAGTGCTTGACTAGTATATGTGAGGCTCTGAGTTCATCCCCAAGTATCACTAAAATAAAAATAAGATAGGACTGCAGAAAAGCTTGGTGGATAAAGCCCTTGTGACACAAGCATGAGGACTGGAGTTTGGATCACCAGATCCCATGTAATAGCCAGGCAGGTGCTCAGCACTTGGGAGGCAGAGATAAGGGATCCCTGGAACAAGCTAGTTAGATTAGACTATCAGTGAGCTCTGGGTTTTCTTGAGAACCATCAAGAAAGACACCCAATATCAACATCAGGCCTCCACATACACGTGTGTCCACACACTTATGAACACACCAAAAACAAAACCCATGAGGGACTGGAGAGATGATGGCTCAGCAGTTAAGAGCACTGGCTGCTCTTGCAGAGGACCAAGGTTAGGTTCCTAGCATCCACATGGTGGCTAACCTTAACTCCAGTTCCAAGGAATCTGACCCTTCCTCTCACTTCACTGAACACAAGGCTTGCATGTGGTATACACACATATGTGCAGGCAAACCCTCATACACATAAAATAAAAGTAAATGAAAAGAAACATGAAATAAACGATGATATGGTGATCCTGGAGAATGTTATGTACTTATTGCAAAGAGCAGAGCAAAGTTCTGAGAAAGAGAAAAATAAAAGTTGCAGAGTAAAAAATTTTAAATCAAATGAGAACAAGATAGCTTAGTTGGTAAAGGAATTTGATGCCAGGCCAAAATACCTAAGTATGATCTCAAGACCCCTACAGTAAAAGGAGAAAATTAACTCCTGAAAGTTGTCTTCTGACTTCATGATTCAGGCATGCACTTGCACGCACGCATGCACGTGCACACACACGCACACACACACACAAATATTTAAAATTCTAGTGAAAGTGAGGTGTTCTGCTGGGAAATGTAGATCAATGGCAGTTCAATCTCTGATAGCTTCAAAAAGTGATGTGGTGGCACACTCCTATAATTTTAGCACTCAGGAGGCTAAGACAGGAGGATTTCAAGTTCAAGGACAATGCAGGTTAGATAATGAGACCCTGTCTCAAGCAGATAACAAATCCAGTGGATATTTTCCTCTTGTTAAGTGTGGGAAGGGTCAGAGATGGCTTAGCTGATAAAGGTCTTGCCTGCCACCAAGACTGACAACTTAAATTCGATCTCGAGACCTACGTGGTAAAACAAAACCAAGTCCCAGTAGTTTTCCTCTGACCTCAACACAGGCACCATAGCACATGTACACCCACACATACACACACTCATACACAAAATAAATAAATGTAAAAAATAGTTGGGTTTGGTGGAAAGATGGCTCATCGGTTAAAAGCATTGGCTGCTCTTAGAGAGGACCCAGCGTTTCAGTTTCAAATACCCACATGAAAGCTAACATCTGTCTGTCCATAACTCCAGTCTCAGGGGATCTGACACCCTCTTCTGACTTCTGGCACTTCATGACATGGGTGCACTTACATACATGCCGGCAAAACATTCATCCAAATAAAATAAATCCAAAAAAATAGAAAAATGCTGGTCATGGCCAAGTGTGGTGGCACATGCCTTTAATCTCAGCACTCTGGAGGCAGACATAAATGTATCTGTATAAATTCAAGGCCATCCTGGTTTATACAGTGAGTTTCAGGTCAGTTCAGGGCTATACAGTGAGACCCTGTCAAAAACACAAAACAAACAAACAAAAAAACCTACCTGGGTATGAGAGAGTGTCAGTTGACATAAAAAGGTGGATGGTCCCTGAGTAACAACACTCAAGGTTTTATACACACACACACACAGACAAAGAAGAAAGACAAGCAGCACAGTAGTGATTTCCACTGGGGAGTGGGACTGGCCTCTTTAAGCTTTTTTCTTGTTTGAGTCTACAGTACCAACACAGGGGCAGGCATGTGATTCTTGAATAATTCACAGCAGAAGAGAGATGGATAGAGGAGGAAAAAAGGTACATGATGAATGGGAGAGCCCGTCGGAGCAGTGCGTGGGAATACTCTGTCAACCTCAGAGGGGCAAGGAGAAAGTCAGGCTGTTCTCTAAGAGAGCAGCTAAGCAGACACCAGGGACAGGGTAAGGAGGGCGATGGAAGGCTGGAGAAGACAGTTAGTCTCAAAGAGTTCTGATGGCAGCCAGCAGGCAAGGCCCAGCCAGGCAGCTCCTCTCACCTCTCTGGAAAGGCAGGACACTTGTGTGGGGAGGGTCTGGCTGCACATTCCAAGACAATGGACAAGAAGAGAGATGTTCTCACCTGACCTGGCACAGTTCATTGGCTGTCAGGAGCCATCTGCCTGCCTTGAACTTTGCCCTAGTTTAGGATCAAGCAGGGATCAGTCTTGCTGTTCCCAGAAGTGCTGTGGGATTAGGGACTTTTGCTATGATTTATTCACCTGAAGGAGAGATTATCTCAGACCCAAGGCTGAAGATCCTGTAAACCCAAGGCTGAAGATCTTGTAAATCTGTGTAAGAAGGTCTGATTTTGAGGACAGCTTATCTTAAATCCTAGGTTTAGCACCTTTTGTTAAGTAGATGTAGGTGTTTTGAATAATCCCGCATATGTAAATGATGGTTGTATTGTTCCTATAAATACACTGAGCAAAATAAAGTCGAGGCCTCAGTATTGACTGAGAGCCCTCCCGAGTCTGTTTTTTCTCCCCCTCCCCCTCTCTCCCTGTCCCTCTCTCTCTCCCTCCTCTCCCTGTCCCTCCTCTCCCTCTCCCTGTCCCTCTCCTTCTCCCCCCTCTCCCTCTCCCTCTCCTCCCTCTCCCTCTCCCTCTCCCTCTCCCTCTCAATCCTCACTCCCCAATTCTGGTACGGTTCGATTTCTGCCGGCGGGCTCCAGCAATTGGCAGCCAAGCTGAAGGACAGAGGAACTGTCCTGCTCATCTATCCCTTCTGTGCCCAGAGCTTGTTGGGACTACAAGAAGAGTAACCTTGAGCCAAGGATGCTGTGGCTTGGCCTGACATTGTGAGGTCACAGAGGGGCAAGAGAATCCTAGGAACCACCTGAATGGCAGATGTCTGGTAGATACAGAACACTGGCAATACTTGGTTTATGCAGTTCCACTCTCTTCAACAATCCTCATGGCAGGAGGGAGGAAACTGGGGCTCAGAGGCAAGAACCTTGACCAACATGCCACAACTAGTGTGTTAGATACTTTCTGCTATGTAACATATTACCTTATGTCACCTCATGGTCTTTGGGAGCCAGGGGTCTAGGAGTGACCTGGCCCCATGGTCTAGCTCAGGCTTTCTCACAGTGGCCCATACTTGTAATCACAGCACTTGGGCAGTAGAGGTAGAAAGGTCAGGCGTTTAAGGCCAGCCTCAGCTATCTAGAGTTTGAAGCCAGTCTAGGCCAAATTAGACCTTGTCTGACCATCATCACACCCCCTCCCAAACCCCCACAGCTGTAACTGAGGTATCTGAAAGCTTGTGTGGAGGGCTGAAGAAGTCACTTCCAAAGAGCTCACTCCTACAGCTGTGGGCAGCTGACGCTCAAGAGTGAATGGTCCCACTAGAAAACTCTCCACCTGTGGGGTTCAATTTGACAACGGAATTGCAAGGTGCACTCTAACTTAGTAAAACAAGCAACGATGTCCTGGCACACTTGACTGCTGGTGGCAGGGAGGAGCCAAAAGGGGCACCAGACAAATGCAGCACTGGGGTTCAACAGGAAGGGCTAGTAGACCCTGGAAGGAAGGGAAAGGACTCAGAGATACTGCTAGTTGCGCCTGGAGCATGCTGACTGAGACAAGGTGACTCTGCACTCTCCTGTGCGCCCACCCTACTATGCCCTACCAAGTAGCCTGCTGCCTTGCTCCTCCAAGAACATTGTGATCGGTCTTTGCAAAAGCCACACCCTGCTGCACCCACCCAGCTAGGCCAAGCCAAGTCTTTGTCCCCATTCCACTCCCCGCCAGGCTCCGACGATCTGGGCGCCCCCACTCCCAACACCTTGTTGTGTTGGGTCCGAACCCAAACCCAGAGGCTGTTGCCCCGCTGTTTGTCGCTAGAGGGCACTCTGCTGCTCCAGTATCCCCAGCACACACCCGCACAACCAGTAAAACAGGCAGCCTCCCCAAGGTGTCTCACCAAGCACCTGCTCAGCCTCCCACCGGCTACAGTGACTCAGCGGGTCTCAGGGAGTAGCGGCTCCCGCCCCCTTCTTCCCCCGCCCGCCTACAGGAAGGCCTGTGTCACAGCACCATTGTCACCCACAGCCAGAGAGACCTAGTACCCCCCAGGCTGAACAAACTGGTACCACACCCACAGCCCTCTAGCACAGAGCCATGGACAGAGCAGAGGTGGTGGCTAGTAAGTGGGAGATCTGTGCCAAGGGCAGTCTGGGAAGGAATAGTTCTGGAGGCCATGGTATGAGCTTGCTTAGGGCCACCAAACTGTACACTTCAGGGTAAAGTGATACATTTGAGGGCTGGGGATGGTTGGTAGTAAAGATTGTAGATTGCTTGCCTATCATGCCTTGGATTTAAGCTTCAGCATCACATACACAAGGTATACCATACCCTGTACCTACCTCTAATCCCAGCACTCTGCTAATGGAGACAAGAGGATCAGGAGTTCAAGGTCCTCCTCAGTTGCATTTCTAGTTGGAGGCCAGCCTGGGCTAAACAAATCACTTTTTTTGAGACAGTATCATTACAGAGCCCTGGCTGGCCTCGAAATTTGCTATATTGACCAGGTTGGCCTTGAACTAACAGAGATCTGCCTGCCTTTGCCTCCCGTATGCTGGGATTAAAGGGGCATCACCATACCTGGTGCTAAGACACTTCTTTGAGACATGGTCCAGGCAGGCCTCTAAGGCCAGGACCAATTTGTGTATGTGTGGTACTGGGGAGGGAACCTAGGGTCTTAATCACACTACGCAAACTACTACTGAGTTGCATCCATAGCTCCCAAGCTGAGTCTTGGCCTGTCTAGGTCTAGGACTCAGTGCCCCACTTCTCCTATCTGAGAAATGGGTCATCATTGGATTTCTAGCAGGAGGATGGAGCAAAGCCTGCCAACAACAGAGGGCCTCTGCCTCCCCAGGCTGGTGAGCCATCCTTTATGCCCCGCACACTGCAAGGGCTGGCCAGTAATGTGGCTATGAGGCAGACCCAGGTTCCAGTGTTTACTTCTCTTCCCTTTGGAAAGCTGAGATCTTTCATGTTAGCTTTCTAGGGTTGACAAAGGACCCCAGGGCAAATGGGTTGTGACTGGTACCCATGTACCCCCCAGCAGTGCTCCCCAAGCTATTTGCCTTCAAACAGGAAGAGGCCTAAGGTTTTTTTGTTTTTGATTTTGTTTTTTAGAATCATTTTGGACTGCAGACAGTTGGGTTCCTTCAATGGGACCTACACACAACTGCCCTGGGGCATTTGTCTGCAACTCCCCATACAACCGCATAAAGTATCACATGAAAGGGGAAAGGGCCTCCTACCCCAGAACCCAAATGAAATGGGGAGGTATCATTCCCCAGATCTGATCTGCAACATCTAATGGGTGCTCCCCACAGCACAGCCAACCTTAGAGCCAAGAGAGTCCCCAAAGCATGTAAGTGAAGCTTTTAGGGAGCCTGATGGGCCACATTCTCCAAGTGGGGAGAAGCCAGGCCAGGGTGTCGTTGGGTACCCTGCCAGGTGAAGCTAAAAGGGCAAAGAGAGTCACATGGCCCAGGGAGTTGAGACATCCTGAAATGCCCGCCAGGTAGGTCACCAAAGAGGAGGGAATGCTTGTCACAGTCACAGTCACCAAGTGGGATGGTTGAAAGATGCCACAGGGAATGGAACTTTTGATTATTCAAGCCCTAAGCAGTAGGCAAGGTCCTGGGCCCAAATGGAGGCCTTCAGGCTACCCATTCCTGCATTCAGTGCTCACTCAAGGCCCCAAGGCCAGCATGGACAAACTCCTAAAGATTTCGGAATGCCCAGAGCAGTGGGTCTCCATTCTACTAACTTAGCTCAAGGTCAGCCATCTGAAGCCAGCCATGATCACTGTCACCAGCCTCTCCCCAAATTCCCTCCACTCACTTCCAACCCTAACATTTTCCTGTGGGTCTGCAGGCCTCAAAACAGGTCTGGCTTAACAGAGGGGATTCCACAAGATTTCCAACCATTCCTGGCCTAGAGCCAAACCCCTTCCCAGGAGGTCCCAGGGCAACAATGAAAATAGCAAATAGTTTCAATATGAATATAAACACAACTCAAGACAAGACAAGGCAAATCCTGCTGTTTATCCAACCCACTCTGCCTCCAGTGGAGTGACTATTGAGACTCTGGGTTCCACCTGAGGCAGGGCTCCCAACTCATTCTCTGGAGACCAGCTCCTGGACTGCCTGGCTTGTCAGTGTCCAGCTGCGGCCAGGTGTCCTCTCCAGCCAAAATCCTCAGTCATGGCCCAGCTTCCTCTGCCTGCCACACCAGTTCACCAGAGATGTAAGTGGCCTGGACATGGAGGGTGTCGTCGAGCACCACAAAGTCTGTGGCAGAACCAGAACGTGAGAAGGGAGAGAGAGTACAGTTTCCCTACCCCCTACTGTGGAGTCACCCCTCACAACAGCCTGGTGGGAAAACAGGCTCAAGAACATGGTTTATAGAGATCCTGGAAGAACAAGAGTTGAAACTACTCATAACTGGGGACAAGGAACAAGTGGTTTCAGAACCCCTCACCTGGCCTAACCTGGTGTCAGAAAACCTGGGACAAGCCTATAATTCTCAGAAGGGTGAGGTAGGAGGAATGCCATGAATTTGAAGCCAGCCTAGTCTACATAGCTGGTTCCAGGCCTGTCTCAAAAAAAAAAAAAAAAGGAAAAACAAGCAAGGGCCAGTGAGATGGCTCAATGGGTAAAGGTGCTCGCCTCCAAGCCCAATCCCCTGAGTTTAATCCCTGGGATTTACAGGGCGCAAGGAGAGAACTAACTCCCAAGTCGTCCTCTGACTTCCACAGGTGGAAGTCAGAATATAAAATAAATATAATTTAAAACATAAAAGAAAAAAGAAAAGCAAGTCTGGCAAATAGAGAAAAGGGCAAAAGTCTGGTAGGCAAAGCCGATGGGAAGCAGGGACTGGTGAGGATCCACCCACTTGGGCCCTGACTCAGCCCCCTATATGGAGCCTCACCTGCATCGGCACCGAAGTCCAGGCTCCCCTTGGTCTTCTCCAGTCCCAGCAGTTGGGCAGGGTGGAGGGATGCTGCCTCCAGAGCTAACTCCACACTACAGCCTGCTCAAGGACATGCTATTGTGAGCATTCCATGAGTAGTTCCAAGCCCCCAGATTTCAGGACCTTGTCTCAGGAACGACTCAGGTCTCCGAAGCAACTTAGGAAGGACCCTCCCTCCCAAGTTTTGGGGGATACTGCTCTTATCCCATGTCCACTCATCATCACAGCCCTCTAGAGAACCTCTTCTCCCAACAGACAAGACTGGGTGCTTTCAAGTTGATATGGCCATAGACTCTCCTTCCCCACAAAGTACTCTTCACTTCCAGATGTCTGAAGGACCCTCCTGCTTACTCCTGGCAAAAAAAGCCATATCTGGGCCTACTATAGTAGCAACCCAGCAGCTATGTGAGATCCTGCACAATAAGCGGAGCCTAATCTGAGGCCTAGTGACCAATATTCACTCTACAGTATCAACACCATGCCAGGGCTGTAGCTATCTCCTGTGTCCCAGGCCATCCCTAGCCTCACTGCTCTAAAGAGGATCCTGACATTCTCCACATCTAGAATGACACCCAGCCTTGAGATGATTCCAGATACTCTTATCCCACCTTCTCCCTCAGGAGGTGTCTGCAGAGCCTGTTCCAAGCTCTGCAAAGCTACCCCACCCCACAAGTATTGCCCCTACAGACTCCCAAGGCCCAGACCTTGGCCCTTCTGTTGGCAGCATGTCCCTGTTCCTCCATGGAGCCACAGCCTTACACTGTTCATCATCCTGGCTCTAGTCAGTGGCTGCGCATCACTCTTCTGCAGTCTGAGCTCTCTGTGAATGACCATGATCATCCCTGTCTTCCAGGAATAACCCCCCAGTTCCCTAGTAGTTGAAGGATATTAGTACACAATGTCTCCCCTCTAGTTTTGCCTAAATGTTGCATCTACCCTCAGCCACCCATGACCATCGGCCCACTGACCTGTGGCCTGAAGGAAATGCCGAATGCAGACATCCATGGGGGCTATGCTGCCACTCAATGTCTTAGTACCTTGAGACAAGAGAGACCAGGATGGGGGGAGGTGGGAGTGTAGACCTAGCATGCTGCCCAGTAGATAAGTAGGGGATACTCAGATTCTGCCACTGCTCCAGGAAGGAGCTGAGCAGCTGTACATACTTCGGTACAGAAGTCACTCACCTGCCACATAGGCTGTTAGCCCATCCACCTCCACCTCCTGCTGCCCCAGTGTGTGACGGCCATTGCCCAGGCCCAGGGCAGGGACAGCATCAGTGATCAGAACCAGCCCTGGGAGAGGAAGTGGTTCAGGACCTGGCCAGCTGTCATCCTACCTGCCCTGCCCTGCCCTGCGGCTCACCCTGAGGATGGGCCCGGTGGGCGATGCGCAGAGCTGCAGGGTTAGTGTGTATACCATCAGCAATCATCCCATAGAAGATGCAGCGGCCCAGGGGCAGCTGGTCACTGGTCAGGAGCCCTACGATGCCTGGGTCACGGTGGTGGAACTGGGCAGGGCAGGAGGGGACAGCTGAGTGACACAGGGGGCCACTGAGTCCCCTTCTACCCAAAAGCTAGGGGGGCACTTACAGGCAACATGGCATTGAAGAGGTGAGTGATGAAGGTGGCTCCACTCTGCACTGCTTCCTCTGCAGCCTTCAGGTCAGCCACTGAATGCCCTGCATGGGAACCTACAGTCAGATTCTGCACCAGCTGAAAATTTTGAGCAGGCATTTTCCCACAGGTGGCCCCTTACCTAGAGATACGCAGATGCCTTGGGCTGTCAATGCCCGGATCACTTCATGGCTTCGGTCCAGCTCAGGAGCCAGTGTCACAATGCGGACATTGTCCAGGGACCCATATGTGGCCAGCACATCATGGAAAGCATTGGCTCCAAAGGAGCGGAGGTAGGCCTCGGGGTGTGCACCCCGCTTCTCACGGCTGATGAATGGGCCCTCTAAGTGTACCCCTGGGGGAGGGGACAAGGGTGTCTCCAGCAGGTACCCCCACCCAGCAGCCCCACCCCAGTCCCTCAAACCTGCCCTCCCTCCCTCCCCAACTGGGCATCTTGAAAGGAGTTAACCACTCACCGAGTACCCCTGCCCCATGGGGACCTCCACTCTTCACAGGGATCTGAGGAAGGACCTGCAGGGAGCCAGCTGTTAAAGCCCTGTCCTCCCACAGGCTAGTACCCAGAGGTCACAGCCCAACCAAGGTTAGAGCCCCAGGTCAGAATTCAGGACCCTGGTCCAGCCCAGCCCTGCTGGCCTCCCCTAGAGGTGCCAGAAAATGGCTAAAGGCTCCTGAATAGCCAGGCGCAGGAAGAAATAAGAGGGAACACTGAACAGCCACCCTAAGTACCAGGTGATAGTGTCCCCAGGCCACACAGGCAGGAGTCAGAGCACCAAGGTTCTCCAACCTGCTCTGGCCCTCACAACCCCTCTGCCCAGCAGTAGCTAGAATATAGTGGGCAAGTTCAGACAGAATGACTGCAGTCTCCCTAAGCTGCAGGACCAGGAAGCAGGATCAGAAGGTAGGAGGGAGGACGGTCAAAAGCAGAGGCTTGGAGGATGGAGAACTCCGTGCAGGTGGGGACAGGGCTCAGGACCTATACCCAGCCCATTCTTATCAGAAAGGTCACAGTATTAGGCAGGAGTGGCAATCACTCACTTCATCCTAGAGGTTACCTGGTCCATCCACAACTCTCCAGATCTTTCAACTGTTGGACAGGGACTTGGGGGTGATTCTCAGACTCTTCAAGTATGGAAGACTGGGCAAGACAATGGCTAACGACACTTTCCCTCAGAGTTACTCATCTCCAATAAAGCTGGTTTAGTGGTGGTGCACACCTTCACTCTCAGCAGGGGTTATGTACAAGACCATGGCAAATGTGTGTGTGTGTGTGTGTGTGTGTGTGTGTGTGTGTGTGTGTGTGTGTGGAGGAGCTGGATATGGTGGTATACACCTATAATCTCAGGCATTTGGCAGGTAGAGGCATCAGTTTAAGGCCAGTCTCAACTACACAGAGTCCAAGGTCAGCTTGGGCTACAAGAGACCTTATCTCAAACAAACAAACCCCCAAACACAAAAATGAGGAAAAAGAGAATGAGAAAAAGGCAGTTCAACCTTGGGAATTAGAAAGGTGGACTTTGGACATATCTGGGTAGAAAAAGACTTCATAGACTCAGGCCTCACAGTTCCTGGCACCGTAAGAACTGGGCTGGGGAAAGACTGGCAAGAGGGACTCATCACAAGTAGGTAGGTGGAGTGGAAAACAGGTATTAGGTGGAAGTTTATGTCCTTAAGGCTCTTACAGCAGGTCCTTCCAGACAAAACAAAACTCTCCCCAGGGATTGTGACAAGCCCCAGAGACAGGACCCAGGTGGCCCAACCTATGGGTGCCCTACAGAGCTCCACTCAAAAGTTAGGTGTTCCAAGCAGAACCTCTGCTAGTGCCATCCCTCAAACAGAGCCCATACTGAGTTCCCCAGGCAGCAGAGGAGGGTAGAGGACCAAGAAGAGGACCAAACCAGCAGGAGCAGATGCCAAGAGAGGACAGAGGAAAGAGCCACCAATAATATCCTCGGGCAATGAGAGGTCTTACATCCATGAAGCAAGAACAAGATATCAGCAACAAAACAAGCTCTTCAAAACTAAAAATATGTAAGAAACTCATGAGAATAACTCCAAGACAGAAGCTGATGAAATGTCCAGAAAGTAGAACTAAGGAAAAAAAAAAGAGATAGGCCCTAAAGTCCAACACTAAATGAGTGGGACTCCCATAAAATGGCAGAGAAGTGGGACAACAGTCACCAAGGACACAATTCAACAGAAAAAAATCAGAAAACCCTAAAGCTGAGCCATATCTAGCAGGCAGTAAAATGGATAAACACCCCACCCCCACCAGATGCCACCCTGAGGCCTCAGGTCCAAAGACAGAGATCCCAAGATTCCAGAAAGAGAAAGCAGTCACCCACAAAGGATCATGGATCAGATGACTTCCTACTTCTTAGCTGCAACCCTGGACATCTAAAGACAGAAACACAGCATTGTTCTACAGAAACAGAGAAGACTGGTGTGCATCTGTTTCCCCCATACTCAGATCAATTGAGCTCAGATTTTGAGACTAAAGTGTGCAACATAACAAGACCCTGTCTCAAAAAGAAAATGGGTAGGAGCTGAAGAGAGGGCTCGGTGGTTAAGAGCACTGGCTGCTCTTGTAGAGGACATGGGTTCAGTTCCCAGTACCTACATGGCAACTAACAACTGTCCCTAACTCAAGTTTCAAGGAATTCGATGCTGTCTTCTGGTCTCTATGGGCATTATATACATGTGGTACACATATATATGCAGGCAAAACACTAATACACATAAAATATAAGCAAATAAAAAAAAATTTAAGAGAAAGAGCAAAGTGGAGCTTGGCAGAGACCAGAAGTTTTAAGCTCAGGAATGTAGCTGACTAGTACAGTACACACTTCGCTCTAGATCCTGGAGTCAGCACCACAAAATTTAGAGATAAATGTGAGAGAGAGACAGAACCACACAAATCTCAGGGCTCAGAGGTTAAGATCACGTACTACTCTTGCAGAGGACCCAAGCTCAGTTCTGAGTACCTACATTGGGTGGCTCACAACCACCTACAACTCCAGCTCCAGGAGTTTCCCATGCTTCTGGCCTATTCAGGCACCTGCACTCGTACACATATGTGTATGTATCACATGTATATATATACACACAAACACACACCTTTTTTAAGATGAGAGAATAAAGGCATTTTCAGATTTTAAACAACAGCAGAAACTTAACATCTAGTGATCCTTTTCCCTCAGAAACTACTGAAGGATATGCTCCATCAAGATGAAGATGTAAACCAGCAAAGGAAGAGGTAGCATCCCAGACATGAGAAACCCAGAAGGAAAACTCTTCCAAATGAGAAGAAGGGAATTCCTGAGATATCAGCCCCAGTGAGGTGATACTCAATGCACAGGAGAGCAGAAGACAAGAGCTCATGCAGCATCTAAATGGTCAGAGTTGAAATAGTGAGCAGAAAGCCAGCAACTGGACTTAGTAGCTTAAAAATCAAGCAAAGAGTCAAGGTTGAGACAAGAGTTCATGGCCAGTTACAACTATAAAGTGAGTTCAAGACTAACCAAGGCTACATGAGTACCTCAAAAAAAAAAAAAAAAGCACGGGAGTGGGGGAAACCACTGACAGAGTTTAATGACCAGGACCCACATTATAGAGACAAAGACTGACTCCCACAAATTCTCCTCTGACTTCCACTTGCATGCCATGGAGTACACACACACACACACACAATTTTTAAAACCAAGAAAACAACCACTCCACCTACTCCTCAACCCCACCCTAGCCACACACACAAGTAAAGAACATTTAATTCTAGGCAGTGCTGACTTGGCAAGTAAGAACACTGAACAGCGGTCTCCTTCACAGAGCCCAGATGATATCATGACTGATGAGGCTGACCTAATCCAAATTACAGGTAAGGTAACTATTCTTCAAGGACAAAGGGATGGAAGTAGATGAGAGGGTTAATCCTCATTTTCCCTGGTGAAAATCAACAGATACTTCCCTAAACTGCACAACCGAGTATGAATACTAGATTTTTTTTTTTTTTTTTTTAAGGCAGGTATGTGAATTCCAAAAGAGAAAGCTGAGTTGAAAGTGATGGCACCTAGGTTGGGAAATGGATGGGGGAAATCGTTTTTTTTAAAGAATATTCTTACCTTCTTTTATATCTTATTATTTTTATTTCATATGTATGAGTGTATTGCCTGCATGCAGGTAGTTGCACCTATGTCATTCAATGCCTGAAGAGGTCAGAGAGGGTATCAGATCCACTGGAATTGGAGTTAGGATGGTTGTTAGCTGCCATATGGGTGCTAGGAATCAAATCCGGGTCCTCAGTGCTCTTAACTGCCAAATCATCTCTCCAGCCCCTGGGGGAAAAGCTTTGGATGCTGTTTTTTTCCCACAAGTTGTGTGGTTATACAAGCTCACTAAAAATTATATTAAGGGGACTGGCAAGATTGCTCAGTGGGTAAAGGTGCCTGCCACCAAACCTGATGACCTAAATTCAATCCCTGGGAGCCACATGGTGAAAGAAGAGAATCAACTCCCTAAGTCATCCTCTGACCTACATACACACAACAAAAACATAGACAAATAAGATATCATTTTTAAAATTTTTAAGGAAAAAAAATCTAAAAAGTTAACAGAACAAGACACAGACATGGCAGGTAAGCAATGAATGGAGAGGATTTGGCAAACATCTCCATGCCTGAGGTGCTGGACCTTGACTTAGCAGATAACAGACTTGAAGCAGAAAACAATGCTATCAGATCTGCCTCCTGGAAGGATAGCAAGAAGCAGGACTAGAAGAACCAGCAGACTAAAAGCAGATCAATGAACCAGACTTTAACGAAAAGATACCTGAGTAATTTCTATCCAAGTGGACAAGCCATTTTCACACAAGTGTGAAGAGGCCCTGAAGCAAGCCAGGATGCATGTGAATGGAGATGTCTGAATGTAGGTTCTTCTGGTTTCTAGAAAACATGGTAGGAATATTAAGGTTTTACAAAGTTACAGCAGGGAGTGGTGGCACATGCCTTTAATTCCAGCATTCAAGAAAGCAGAAGCAGGTGGATCTGTGAGATGGAAGTAGCCTGGGATGGTCTATAGAGCAAGCTCCAAGCCAGTTGAGACTACAGGAAGATCCTGTCTCAAAAAAAAAATTAACCAACTGATCTTCACCCTCAATTCCTACTAAGGTCTTCATTGTAAGAGTTTGTTGAGAGTCTATGAAGTACTTGTACTGTAGTGGGTACTGGGAAGAAAACTGGGAAGACTCACCAGTCCTCCCACTAAGGAAGTCACAGCCTGCACTATACAGGTCAGACCAGCTGCAAGAAGAAAGCTCAGTGAAGGAGGCATGGGGGCAGGGCCAGTAGAAGAGCAAGGTCTTCCAGGCAGAGCTTGGGAGGAGAGGGGACACACCTGGAGCTTCTGGAATGTGCCTGGGGAGAGAGAAGAGGCTTAACTGGTAAGAAGGGAATGTCAGAGAAGAGGGGTATAGGTTCCATTTTTCAGTGTGCTGGGAGAGCTGTGGGAAACTTCTGGAAAGACATACTTGACAATCAAGGGGGATTTCACATGTGCCAAGCCCCCACTGATGGTTCTCACTCTAAGTCTGAGGAAATGGAGGCTCAGAAAGGGGTAAGGCTGTCCCAAGTCTTCCAAAGGATGTAAGTCAACAGGCAGATACTGTGCCCAGGAAGCAAGAGCACAGAGCCCACTCTCAACACCCGGGGCTCCTTTGATTCTGTGTCCATACCCCAGAAAGGGACCCACAGGCAGCCCGGCACTCCCTGATCCTGCAGTGGATCCTATACTGGAAGAAAAACTGGCTGGAGCAATTGACAACAGGAACATTCAGAGTCCATTTAAGTAAGGCTAATAGCATTAATTTCCTAAACTCACCAATTGCATTTGTGTAAGAGTGCCATGTTTTTAAGCAAGAGTTCAGTACTAAGGAATAAAGAGGCTGAGAACATACAAGCTGCTCTCAAACGGTTCTGGGAGGCTACACTAGCAGGAGAGCAAGCTTGAGCTAAAACCGGGAGCCTTAGTCAGTCTCCCTAAAATGAGCAAAGACAACAGAACTTCTAGTAAGAAGGAAGTGGAAGTTATGAGAGAAGCAAGTGACAGTAGCCAGAACACAGTGAGAGCAGCTCTTTCTGGAAGGCGTGTTCAGGTGAGTCACATACGGAAGGCAGGTTAGGGAGGAAGAGCCTGACTAGAGTCAACAGCTGTGTCTGAGTTCCATTCAACTTTGGGTCCAGAGGCCTAGAGGCGGCCAACACCGGGTGGGTAGATGAGAATGCAGACAGAAAATGTGGGGACAGCTGCAGTGGCAGCTGCAGGGACCAAGTCAAGGGGCAACTGATGGAGAAGGAGGGGAGCCCCCCAGACCCAAGTGGAGGGAGATTGGAAATAAGGCCAGATTCATGCGCAAGATATTCCAAAGGTAAGGGGGCTACTGCTCCGGGGCCCCCTTTGCTCCAAGAGATGGGGTGGAGGCAGCCTGACCTCACCTTGTGATAAACCTCTGGAGGGGACGTGACCAGGGTGGGGCAGAAGGAGGTGACACCATGGGACAGGATCCTCCGAGCCACTAGGGCGACCCCAGAACCCACGTCCTCTGTAGCCTTGGAGAAGTCAACACCAAATCCACCTGTGGCCACAGAAAAGAAGGGGTTGCACGGTGCTCAGAGCTACTCCCCTGGATTCCCTGGTCCGAGTCAGGCCGCACCGTTGATCTGCACATCGATAAAGCCAGGCGCCAGGATGCGGCCTCCGCAGTCTTGCTGCTTGTCAGCCACGCGCCTCTCCTCAAAGAACAGTTTCTCAGGGTCCAGGATGCGGCCCCCGCGCACCCACAGGTCCTCCCTGCAGACAGAGTGGCAGGCATTTGGATCACCACCAGGCCCCTGGAACCAATCCCTAGTTCTGTCCCCACCTCCACTGTTCTAATCTGGTCCCCAGACACATACATTTCAGTCCTGCACGCAACATTCCTAGGTCCCCACACCCGACCCAGCCCTGCAATACAGGGCCCTTGGCGCTACAGTCTTGCACAATGTCCGGCGGAATCGACTTCTACAACTGTCCCAATTCAGACCTCAGCAGAGAGCCACCGCGCAGGATTCGACAGTTCGTGAACTGGAGCACAGGAGCCCACGTTGTGCACTGCCCGCCACGCATCATGAGCCGTGCAGAGCCCAAACCGGCAGCACCCGCAGCAATGGTAATTCGGAAGCCGGCAGCGGCCAGCTGGCACCACGTGACCCAGCTGATAGCGCCGCATCACGTGATCACA
Organism: Eospalax fontanierii; assembly: GCA_035773235.1. Classification (NCBI taxonomy): domain Eukaryota; kingdom Metazoa; phylum Chordata; class Mammalia; order Rodentia; family Spalacidae; genus Eospalax; species Eospalax fontanierii. Next base: position 30,496,485 of record CM069546.1, on the reverse strand, counting down.
GGCCCACGTGACCGAGCAGCCCACGTGATGAGGTGCAGCCAGAGGGGCCCCGCCCACCCACTCCGCCCACGGAAGCGCCAGGACACACACACACAGGCCAGTCGCATCCGAGAACTTTATTGAACACAGCTCGGCGCCAGCCCTGGCGAGCAGCAACACTCTGCCCTCCAGCCCGGCGGCCCAGGTCTGGGGGGAAGGGAGGCTTCATCCAGAGTCTCAGCAACGGGAACCCCACAAGGCAACACTCTACTAATGGTTACTATATAGCTGGGAGACAGGGCTGCTCCACAGACGCATGAACAGGTCAACTCTTTTATAAATAAACATCCAGTGAAGAGAAAAAGGACAACTCTAATCATCCTTATACACAGAGCACTCTAGGGCAATGGGCAGGGCAGCCAGTGGCCGGCGTCCTCACTGGTCAGGGGCCGGATGGGGATGAGTGGGCCCAGATGTCCACGGCACGGGGCGGCAGGGGCCAGGCAGGGGCAACAGACAATGGGCACTAGGACACTGCGCATTTACAAGACCAACTATGGAGGGGGGCAGCTGCCCGTGCGTGTGTGTCAGGCTGTTCATTCTGGAATGAGGAGGGGTGGTCTTTACATCGTATTCTGTGGCTGGTGGGCTCAGAAAAGGGCTACTTTGTGGAGAGGATGAGGGCCACGATGAGACCGTAGAGGCCGAGCACCTCCGCGAAGATGAGGATCAGGATCATGCCCACGAACAGTCGTGGCTGCTGGGCAGTGCCCCGCACACCAGCATCACCCACAATGCCAATGGCAAAGCCAGCTGCCAGGCCACTCAGCCCCACACTCAGGCCAGCACCCAGCTGGAGAAAACTCCTGGAGAGAGAAGAGACACAGGCTGTCAGCTACCTGCTCATCCACTATAAGATGCACATGGTGGTACAGACCCTGCACTCACTTGTAGAGGGTGATGCCATCAGTCAGGGAATTGGCGATAAGGACTGCCACCACCAGGCCGTAGATAGCGATGATGCCAGCCATAACCACTGGGATGATGGACCTCATGATCATTTCTGGCCGCATGACCGACATGGCTGCAATGCCGGTGCCACTCTTGGCTGTGCCATAGGCAGCACCCAGGGCTGTAGAAGACATACAGAAGTTGAGCCTGGAAGCTGCCTGAAGAGGAGCTTTTTGCACACTAGGAAGGATCCCCAACTTACATTCCCCACATGAGAAACTGAAGGCAGGAGGAGACAGCTACCACTATAGCCATTTCTCCCTTTCCTCCAGCTGAACCATATCCCCCAACCCCTAGGTCCACTCTGCCCAAAGTGGCTCTTCTGGTCAGCAGGGGATCCTGCTCTGTTGTGAACCAGACCTTGTTTCCTTGTCTTCCCCACTTGTGACTTCAGGCAACACAGTCACAAGGGGAAGAGGCAGCTGCGGTCCCAGAAGCCTTAAGACTCTGGGTACTTCTGCTCCACCCTAAGTTCCAGACACTTCAGCATGAATATACTGCCACTCAGCTGCCTATTAGATAATCCAGGATCCGCCAGTTCTTAACTAGACTGGAGCCTTCAAGCCTTCAAAACATGCTGACAGCAGGGTGACCTATCTCCTCTGGAGCTGCTCCCCTACTTCCACCTCCCCAAGACGCTGCCTTCCTTTCAGGAATGTTTCCCGCTTCAGGTTTTGAACTATGTTATTCTTGCCACCTGTCCTCCAGGCCCTACAGGGATTACAAAGCTATGTCCACACTGCCCTGGAAGCTTCCAACCCAGAGCATCCATACCATGGAAGTGTAGGGACCATAGTGACTGGTTGGCCACACAAGACAACCACGACTGCACATATTCTATGAATCTCTTTGGGCCACAAAAGATGCCTACTGTGTGCCCAGTGCTGAGGAAGGGTGACGTTGGAGGGGCTCTACCTTCTCCATACCCAGCAAGACAGGACAGTGACCCAAAACTTCATTTCCAGAAAGCAGAGGGAAAAGAAGCAGGGAGGTACAGTGGGGGAGAGGAAGTCCAGAAAAGGATCATGGACCAAATAAGTGGAGTGGGAGAGATGAATTTAGTGGGAGGTCAAAGGAAGAACAGGCAGTGTATGAGTGAACTGCTGGAATGTGGTCTACGTACACCCCTGTCATGCAATGCCTGTAGAGGTCAGAAGGCATCATATCCCCTGGATCTGAGTTACAGACAGTTGTTAGCCACCAAATGGGTGCTGGGAATGGAACCCCGGATTCTCTTTGAGAACAGTCATTGCTCTTAACCAGGGAGCCATCTCTCCAGCCCCCAAGGGCAAGTTTCTTCACAGCACATTCAGATACCAAACGAGATGGTGCTAGGTGAGATCAACTGGAAGAGGGTGGGGCTGAAGATACAGGGCTTGCCTCTTCTGTAGCACCTAGATATTGTCCTACCAAGACCTGCAGCACTCTTAGACTTCTGGCTCCAGGTCCATTTTCAGGAGATATTTCTTGGAACTGTTCTAGTTACAGTGCATTTCTTTTAAATATTTTTGGGGGGAAGGTTATTTTTATGTGTATGAAGTCTTTTGCTTGAATGTATGTAAACTTACATGTGTGTAATGCCTGTGGAAATCAAAAGAGGGTGTTAGATACCCTGGAACTGTTGAGATTCGGATGATTGTTAGCTGCTATGTGGGTGGCTGGGAACCAAAGCCAGGTCTTCTGCAAGAGTAGCCAGTGCTCTTAACTATTGAGTCATCTCTCCAGGATCCCCCACAACAGAGCATTTCTTTTTTTTTTTTAGTATTTTATAATTTTTATTTTATGTGCACAAGTATATTGCTGGCATGTTGGTAGGTCGCCCTTAACATGCAATGCCCATGGAGTTCAGAAGAGGGCACTGGATCCCCTGGAACTGGAGTTAGAGACAGTTGTTAGTCTCTATGTGGGTGCTGGGAATCAAACCTGGGTCCTCTGTAAGAGCAGTCAGTGCTCTTAACCACTGAGCTATGTGGGTGCTGGGAATCAAACCTGGGTCCTCTGTAAGAGCAGTCAGTGCTCTTAACCACTGAGCTATCTCTCCAGCCACCCCCGCCACCTCACCCCCAGGAGAACATTTCTTAAAACTCCTACTGCAAGCCCAGCCCCATAGGCTACATCATATAGTACAAAAGGGTTCACACCCCTGGGGGCATAGTACCGAATAGGGACAACACAGGCTGTCATGTGGTACTGTGGAGATCCAGACTGAACACTAGCAGCCCAGGAGGTGGGTCCCTGAGAAGTGAGGCAGGCCCTTTCCCAGAGAATAGAGAGGTCATGGGCTGAGAGATATGTGAGAAAGATGACCACTAGGGGCCAGAGCAACAGGAGATAAAAACAGCCCCAGTTTGGAAAGCAGGTATCCAGAAAACCACGCCTGACAGGCTGCAGAAGGCAGACCTGCCAACAATGCCAATGCAATGGGACAGAGAGCGAGCAGGGTCAGGAGGCAGTTCCGGTTAAGCTGCAATACAGGGAGGAAGTCACAGAAAATATGGAAAAGAAGCAACTGGTAGTTCATGGAAGACATGATGAAGAACCAACAGGATATTTGTCATGAGAAAAAAGGGAAGCTAGAATGAGAGGAGGGACAGAGGCCTCCAAGATGTGTGTGGATCTCATTTAGTTTAAAGAACAATGGTCTTTAAGCTTGGTTGGTTAAATGTAAGGGAGGCCATTGGTCAGGCACTGACCCCAAGCTTGGAGTCCATCCAGCAGTAACACCAGAGGCCATCAGAGGACACAGAGATTTGTTCAGGTAGCAGAGAGGACAAAGACATGTTAGAAAATGGCATGCTTGGGGAGGAAAAAATAAAATCAGAAAGCGATTCAGCTGGCCAAGTAAAAGGCTAGTCACCACAGGGCGGTGTAAGTGTAGAGGAGTGGGGCTGATGGCAAGCAGACTTCTATCCCCAGGAACTAGGGCCAGGCAAGAAAGGCCAACACCAGCAATACTTGTCTGTAGTGTGCAGATAGAGACCTGTTGGCCTGACTTGGCTAAAAACCATACACGGGATCTTGATGGAAGGGGGACAGGCAGACAGGGTGCAGAAAAAGAGTTCATGGGCAAATTCAGAGTTGCAGGAGCCATCATGACAGAACATCAGTTCTACAAAAGGCAGGGATATTGTTTTGCTCACTGATATCCCCCGAATATCTGGCACATAGTAAGAACTCAATTACTGAATGAATAGTAATCACAGGTGGCCAAAGTATTAAAACCTACGGACACATTCTGGGGACATAGAGAATGGAATGAATGCATGGCAGCCTACTCTAAGGAGCCCTAGAAGTGTGGAAAGAGCAGGCGTGTTATATGAGGAAAGAAGTCTAGACCACATCTCCCACCACAAATGACCCCTTGTTCCAACAGGGTGAGAAGGGCAGGGCTCACTCAGCAGCTCTCGTGACTGGCAGACAGGCCCAGGCAGAGCGAGGTCCCCAAGACAGAACTCCCAGCCCCAACTGCACCCTACAGGTGTTTACAGTCAGCAGACACTGTTTGGAGTTCAAACCCTCCACATACCTGTATTGAGAGCCAGCCTCCCAACCCACCAAGTAGGGCAGGGCAGGGCGGGGTCACTTAAGCCAAAGACCAGATCTTCTAGAGGCCCAGACCAGGTGAGACCAGTCCCTGGGGGCTGAGACTTACCTCCCTCGATCCCACATTCTTGGGTCTGGCCCAAAGGCTTTTCTCCCAGGAAGGCCAATTTTCACTAAATTTGACACTGTAGAATGGTCAAGGCCCAACTTCAAAAACAAGGTGCCATCAAAAACCTTGTCAGGCTCACGCTCCTCTGAGCAGGAAAGCTTCCCCCACTTCCAGCCCTTCACACGCTAGAGGAGGAAGGTCAATCATTCACTCATCCATTCATTGGGGCCAGGACTACCAGACTCTCCTGAAGATCAAGGACCCAATCATGTAAATGCTGGCACTCTTAATGGTACCCTCTCTCTCTCCCTCACTTCAAAGCAGACCCTTAGCAAGAGTCCACTCAGGAGGTTCTTCCTTGGATTACCCCCACTTCCACAGGCTCTAAAGCCGAGTCCCTGCAAGGTTCGAAGGACCAACCCCTCAGCCCAGTTTTCCCAATCAACCCACATAGATGACAGAACTATTGGGAAACCCAGCCAAACCCAACCGGAAACACCTGCCTCACCCCATGATAGAGACCCACCTGACCCCAGCCAGCCGTGCCGCCACAAAACTAAGGCTTGCAGGCCTTAGCACGGACTTATGCTCTCTCTGGCCAAGAGGCCAGGGGTTCCTCTAGTGGGCGCTCCCCGACCCGCCGCCGCCTACGGACCAGCGTCCTTCGAGGTGTGATGTCACACCTGCCCGCAGAATGCGGAGCAGGCGCAGGACCGCGCGCCGCCCCCCGCGCCCCCATCCCAGCCCCGCTCCCGCCTCCCGGGGCTAAGATGGCAGCTGCACCGCGGCCCCACCCCCGCGCCGACGCGGCCTTGTAGGCAGCAGGTAGTCCGGACCTTGGTGACCCGCATCCTGGCCAAAGCCGCAAGCCCTGTGCCCCACACACTCCACGACCCCCGTCGCCCCTCGGGCTAAACCCCACCCGTGCCCGAGGGGCCAGACACCATGACAGCTGGGAGTGACGTCAGAGTGACGTCACGCCAGGCACCCGGCGAGACCCGGGCAAGAGCCCCTCACCGCTTCGGGAGCTCACTGCCCCTCCTACTGCGATGCTTACCGCTAAAGATCATGGCGGCCGAGGCGCCTATGACCGCGAAAAACGAAGCATACTCGGGGCTGGTCTTGGTTTCGGTCATGTCTGCGAGCAGGGAAGGGGCAAGCTCTGCGGGGCTAGGACGGCGGGAGTGCGCGAGAACCGGAAAGCGAACAGACAGACGCGAGGTAGAGGGTGCGAAGGCGACCCGACCAGTCAGCCGCTGCGCTCTAAATACCAGCACCGCAGAGCAAGATGGCGGCCGCGCTCGCATCACATGATCCGGACTCCGCCCCTACGGGCCGTACCACTCGGCGCCCGCGGGGGAGCGCAGTTCCGGGCTCGCCCGCAGTCGTGGCCGGCCGCCTGGAACTACCACCCGTGCGCTGGCGTGGGCTCCCGGCGTCCGCCTTGCCTCGGTCTCTGCAGGTGCTCTACCCAGTACCGACGTCCTGTCGGGCCCTGCGATATTGGATCAGGCGGACCTCGGGTCGGGTCGGGGGTAGGGGGGCTACATTAGCATATGGGGCGGAGCCTACGATGCCCCACCTCCTCTGCAGCTGCGCGGCGTCAGCCAGTGTTCGGTTCCCAGCGTTGATTTTCCTCGCGTGCAGCGTTCGCTGCCCTGGAGCCTCAGGCCTTCCACCTGTGCGTGGCCTAGGTTCTAACGCTTTGTTCCCATAGCTGGGTCGTAGCGGCTCCTGGTAGCACTCGTCTCCTGGAATTAACGAGTCAGACCCAAATGTGGGGCCGCACTCTGTCCACCTCACTTCCCTCTGTTCCATCCCTAGGCTCCAGCAGATTCAGATCACCATCTTCCCCTGAATTCCGAAAAAAGTATCCCCCACTTGCTCCTTCCCTCGCATTGGTCCCCGGCGACCCTAACATCAACTGGTGGGGGGGTGTCTTTCCATTAAGATGGAAGCGTGACTAGTCTTTTGAAGCCCTGTCGGTCGGTGTTGCCACCTGTGGAGGTTCACCTAGATGCCTAAACGTTTTAGTGCCTAGGTTCGGCCTGCCCTATTAGCACTCATGTACGCAAAGCCCACACCTGCCGGGCCTCCTTTCTGGGACGGGGGTGGGCAGTGGTTTCCCCCAAAATATAAGCATACTAGCTAAGGCTGCCCTACTGATGTCCTTGTGGCAGCCCAGGCAGCCAACTACTTGCCTTCCCTCCACCGCAGCTCTGGCTGCCCATTTATCCCTTTATCCCCTCTTTTCAGGATCCCTGAGCGGGTACCACCTGGCCTAGTCCTTCCTTGAGACTCAAGCCCACATCCCAGGATCGGAGGTTCTCCTAGTGATCTGCATGCTGTCACCTCAACTTCTCCATGGAGACAATAGAGTCACTTTCCCATCCTGACCGTCCTGCTACACTCTTTGCCCTACCTTTCACAATAGGAACCTCCTTGAGCCCCTTACTGCTTGGCTGTACTTGCTCTGCCACCCTTTGAACTTGCACATGGAAGTGCCCACGTTTTGTTTCGAAGGAGAGGCTACAGAGAGCAGGTACTAACCCTTCTCCCACTTCTTTCGTGCCCCATTGTGACTTCTTGAGAAAAGGAATCTTCACTGTATCTCCACCTCTTACCTACCCTTCGCTCTTCAGCTCCTTGCCCTTGCCGAGGTCACAGTGACTGTCATTTCTCTTAGCAGAGGAACATTAGTTTGGAGAATGGGCTGCTCTCCTGGGATAACAAGGGAAAGCCAGAAAAGGCCCAGGCCCTGTAGCCACAGCTTTGCTGCAGAGCCCCTATGTGACCAGTCGGTTCTACCCTTCCCCTGGGAAATCCCATCCTCACCGTGGCTTTTAGTTTCCATCTTGCTATCATGCTTCTCACATAAAGCTTTGCAGACCTGACCACTCTGTGAATGAGGACAACACTCCGCCAAGGCCTGTAACTCCAGGGTCTTAGGATACAGGCCCAGGGAAGCCCATGCTAGAAAAGTGACACTGGCTGTGGAAGTAGGAAAGCTGTGTGCACTGGAGAATCCAGACCCAGGAAGGGAAGACAGCACAGTCCATCAGCGAGGAAGTCAGATGCACAGAGACTGGCAAAACATGCTTAACTGGGAATGATGGGGATACCGAGGCTAGGAAGCAGACAGCAGGATCAGGGAGCTTGGAGGGAGTTTTATTACTGCTTCTTACACGATTTCTGTTTAGTTCTGTGTCTATAGGGAAGCTGTTGACACTGTAGACCCACAGTTCTCACCCTGGGCTCATCCCCCTCCCCTGGCAAAAGCACAGCCATCCACCAAACAGCTCCCACCTAGCAGCTGCAGTCACGATTACACTCCCTCCTCCTCAATGCAGTTACTCACTCACTGGTCTTGAGATTCTGGGCCTCCACCCCAGGCTGCAGTCATCACCACCCATTTCATTTCTAGCCTGATCTGGGTCTGCCTGCCCATCTCCCCCTTCGTCTTTACCCTAAACCTATTCTTTACCCTAAAGCCACAGAACTTTCCTGATCAGCACTTCCTATCCCACAATTCTTCAGTGCTAATCATGGGCAGAACTCTTGTTGGCGTCCTCCCATTTGCTATCCCCTACCTTCCACTGCTAGTGGTAGTTAGCACCAGCTCTTCCTCCTCCAGGAAGCCCTTCTGTCCTCCTTCCATTTTTCTCCTTCCTCTTCCTTGAGCAACCTTCTCCCCGTTCTTGTTCCTACTGAAGGTTGTTTGCTCCTTTTTTTGTATTCCAGACACATAACCTTTCCAGATGTCCAGCCCATTCAGCTGACACTGCTGAGCACTTGTATTTCAGGGTCTGTGCTGAGGTCCTTGAGGCTATTACCACATCTAGCTCTCTCACTGCCCTCATTTGGTGGATACTGAAACAAGCTTAGGAAGGTCACCATTACCAAGCGATGGAACTGAAACTCTCCTCGAGGGCCTGGACCCGACTCTGCTAGTTCAGCCACCTTCTCTCACATGTCATCTAGTCTTATACATTCCTCCCAGATCGCCTGGGCATCAGTCAGGGTCCTAGCATGGAACGGACTCTAGAATGGGAGAGTCTTCTTCATTGTTACTTCCCCTTTGGTGTGAAATAAGAGGTCACGAGTTCTGGCCTGTCACTGTCACTGTGGGGTGGGGATTTCCAGACATTGAGAAGGAGAGGGTTTGAAAATGTAAGTCAGAGACCTCATGAGGAGAGGAATAGTAAGATGGGGGAGGGAAAGAATGTCCTGGGATGCTGGGAAGGCCAGTAGTACTTTCCAGAAACACCAGGGAAGGAGGTATTGACAAAGATACCAAGAATAGATAGGCAAAGATACCAAAAATCCCAAACAACCTCAAACTTAAAAGACCAATTTTATCTCAAGGAAATTTTTCCAAAGGAAAGAAAGACCAGGTTCACGGCTGTCAGCTTGGCCCCTGGGAAGCTGACATAGAAAGATTCTAAGTTCGAAGTAGCCTAGATTACATAGTGCCTGTCTTGAATGAAAAAAAAAAAAAGGTGGTGGAGGAGAAAAGAAAAAAAGGAAGGAAGAGGGGACTTACTGTGCCAGCAGCCTTTCAAGAACTGTGAACAACCTTGTCCTAGCTCACTGCCAACAGCCTCCTTCTTCCAAGCCACCATGCAGGCATGGGTGGAGGGTACACAGGGACATGAACAGGACAACACTGCTTACTCAGGTCAGACAGAACCATGTGTGGCCCAGACATGGCTGGAAGAAACAGAACAAGGGCATGGTGGTGCACGCCTTTAGTCACAACACTTGGCAGGCAGAGGTAAGCAGATCTCTGTTGAGGTCGAAGCCAGCCTGGTCTACATAGTAAGTTCTAGGCTACAGGGAGACCCTGTCTCAAAAAGATTAAAATTTTTTAAGAAAGGAAAAGAAACATAACAAGGACACAGATAATTGCACTATTTTGGGAGTGGAGCATGATTAAAGGCAGACTTCTTTGTAATTAAAAATAGTTGAGCCAGGCACAGTAGTACACATCTTTAATCTCATTTTGAGGCAGGAAGATAGGGAGTTTGAAGTCAGCATGGGCTATATAGCCAAATCCTATCTAAAAAAAACTCAGTAAGGCTGGCTGCTGGGGGTCTAGGTCAGTAGTAGAGTATGTGCTTAGCATGCATGAAGTCCTGGATTTAATCCTCAGTACCAGAAATACTTTATGAAAAAAGGATTAAGAAATAAGAATGGGGTTGGAGAGATGTCTCAGTGGTTGAAAGTGATTACTGCTCTGGCAAAGGACCCAGGTTCAGTTCCCAGCACCCACATAGTAGCTCATAACTATCTGTAACTCCAGTTCCAAGGGATTGCTTCCTGTGGCCTCCAGAGACACCAGGCATGCAGGCAAAACACTCATACACATACAATTTAAATTAATAAATCTTTAAAATACACTTAAAAATCCTATAAACATGATGTAAGTACAGACAGGATCAATTGCTTGGTGCCAGGGTGTTTCATGGCACAGTTCAAATAGTAAGGGTGGTTTGCAAATCTCTGAGCTGCTTCTACACATCAGACCACAAGAGGGACAAGCGATGAGAGGCAGGCAACTAGAATGATCCCAAGGACAAGAAAACCCTCCTCTATACATCTCTTTTTTGGCTGACACCAGTTTTCAAAAAACGGTTTTGATTGGTTTTTACTCTGACAACTGAACACATGGGTAAAGAGATCCGGGCCAGCCCTGCCACCAGAGGGCAGTGTGAGGCTCTGATTCCTGCTGGTTTATTACAATAGGCTCGATCCTGGAAGCAGGGTCTCTGAGGAGTACTGGATAAACAAGCCCTCAACATGGACAGCCAGAAGGGCTCTTTTATCTGCCCTTGGACCCTTGACCAGAGGAGGTAGGGCACACATTGATTATCTGGAAATGCAATGAGCTTGTAGCCTGCTATGGGAACAAACATGGTGTGAACACTTCAACACTAAACCAGACATGAGATAGCTAGGTGTAGGGGTGAGTACGGAAGAAGGGGCTAGGGCTCGCCCATGAGGTCCTAGGGAAGGGCTGATCTCTAAGTCCTAAAAGATGAAAAAGTGGGGCTGGAGAGATGGTTCAGCAGTTAAGATGGTTCAGCTCTTTCAGAAGACCTAAGCTCAATTCTCAGCACCCACATCAGGCAGCTTGTAACCACACACAAAATAACACACACAAAATAAAAATAAAAATAGTATTTTTCAAAAGATAAAAAGGTTTTAGAACCGGAGGAGGATACAACTCAGTTTTGTTACTGTTTGTGACAGGATTTCATGCATATAGCCCAGTTTGGCTTTGAACTCTTGATCCTCTGACCTCCAACTTCCAAATGCTGGGATTACGGCTCTTGTGTCAGTGTCTTATGTCGGCATAGCAATTTCTTGTAAGATAAATACCTTCTATCAGTGGAGGGAAACTGAGTAAACAACAGAATGTCTAATTTTAGAAAGTTAAACAGGATATTATAAAGAAAGGTAAACAATGTTTTGAAGGAAGGTGAAAGTGTCCATCCTGCAGGGACCCTTCCATAAGCTCAGGAAGTGAACAACTCAATAGCTTCAGGAAGTCCTTGAAATTGGTTAGGTTCACTAAGTCCCTCCCTCCCCAAGCATATATATAAGCCCTAAGAAGTGCTGGGGTACACTCAGATCAGCTGGAAGAAGCCAGGACCAGCTAAGCTGCCCAGAAAGCACACTCTCCAAACTACTGAGCTGCTTGCAGGTTATGCAGTATGCTCTGTTTCCTGCTTCTATTAGTTGTCCCCCATGCTGCGGTGGGCTTTGGTGATACAGCTATCTTCTGAGTCACTTCTGTTTCTGTAAGTAACCCCAGTCAAACTCACTGGTTCACCAAATTGGATTTTGGTGGTATCCTTACTTTTGGTCTGTTGTTGGTTCCCTATCACATTTCCCTAGAAACAGTTTCATACAACAGGGCTACTTTGGGGAATGCTGGAAATGTAGGACAAACCACCCCAGCAGCACTGAGGCTCTTTACTCTGCTGTACTGAGCACTCTAGCCCCCAGAAGGCGTAAGTCTACAGATGGATGATTAAAAAGCAGCAGAGTTGTCTTAGGAGCTACAAAGCTTCACAACAGAGGGTCCAATCTCAGTGGGGACCTACAACAAAGTCTCCCAGGAAGAGGCTCTAGGTGTAATCAATAGTACATACAAAAGCCCAGAAACAGAGGCTCTGGAGTCATCAGATGAACTGCAGAAAAGCCAGTGCCAGAGCTCACTAGGACCATGTTGGGGTAGTTGTGGATCAAGCCCCAGTTGGCCTAGAAAATAAGACTTTACCAAACCAGGCCAGGCCGGCATCTTCAGTAATCACATGAGAGGCAGCAGGAAAGTCCTTGAGTTAAATGAAGTTGGGGTACAGGGGCACACACCTTTAATCTCAGCACTCAGGAGGCAGAAGTAGGCTCATTCTGTGAGGTTGATCTAAACAGCAAGTTCCAGGCCAGCCAGGGCTACATAGTAAGACCCTGTTTCCAAGCAATGAAGAAACAGATTTTCAGGCCATGTCCACCCTTGTGGCCAATCAGGGGAAAGGAACTAGGCAGCAACTATTCCATGGAGAAGCAAGCAGGGTCCCAGAGGGGCTGCATCAGGCAGGGTAGAGCAGTGCCTAGAAGGCTCACAGGGAGGAACTGGACAGAGGAGTGGTCATCTGTGCAGAGCTTGAAGAAAAATGTTCTGTTGGGCCTGATGATTCAGGCCTGTAATCTGGGATGCCGGATGATCACAAGTTCAAGGTCTGCCTGGGCTACATATAGACTGAGTTGAAGGCCAGCCTGGTAACTTAGTGACCAATAACCTGTCTTAAAAACTTAACAGTAACTCAGTGGTATGTGCATGACCCCAAATCCCCAGTAGTGCAAACTATTAAAAAAAATTACAAGGCTCAAGGAAAGACATTAATATTAACATGTAAACTTCCACATAAAATATTGTCATTTTGAATGAGAAATGGGAGTTTGGTTTTTGACATTGGATTTTACACATGACAGGGATTCTTGAGACATGTGATGATTCCTGACATCTGCTGCTCTTCTCATTCTTCACACATTTACTGAGCACATCCACATGACAAGCCCCTGAGAACCAAAAGGCAGAAAATAAGATCAGGGAATAGGTGTTTACTGTGGTCAGCAGTGTCAAATGCAGCAGAGGACCCACCTGTCTGCGGAGCCTCTTCAGTGTGGCAGTGATCAGCTGGTGCAGGCTTTAGCTCCACTTAAAGGGGACAATGGATCCTTAGTCTGGTGCCCCCTTCTTTTCATAAGGTGGACAGCATGTTCTGAGAGAAAGGTGTTGGGAATCCCCCCACCCCTGTACTATCTCATGGCACATATGTACAAAGATGGCTCTTCATCAGTTTCATTAATTTTATTTAGGACACAACAGCAACCAAACATCACTAAATCACTTATTTTCACATTTACAAAACTGGATTTTGCTGCAAATCCATACATTTGCTCTGTAAGCATGAGCCTGTGTTTATCACATTCATTCAGATGCCCCACAGGGTATGTAGCTCAGGCTGGCCTAAAACTCACAGTTAACCCAGGCTGGTCACATACTTCTAATCTTCCTGCCTCAGCCTCCTGAGTGCTGAGATTACAGTATACCACCATAACTCCTAATTGGTGACTACTTGTCGAAGCCCATAGCCACAAGATCTAAAAGGTAAAATTATGCTTGTGACTTGTTCCCCTTCAGTCTTTAGCATATAAGCTTCAGATTACATGTCCTTCAACAGTCAAATGATGCAATGCAGAGCAGAGAGTAACAGGGCTGAGTGGCCACTGAAGAGCAGGCAGGTAACAGCAGGGGACACAGCAGTCTGCAGTGAAAGGTTTTGTGTGGTTTTTGCCATATCACCGGTCAGTCTGGCCACATGGCCATGTGTCACCATTGTCTGCTTCTTTAGTCCCAAACATAGTGTTGACAAATTCCGTGTTTAATAAAATGATTGAGTCTGCAAGTAAGAGTAATTTCATCTACAGCAATGTATCATGCAACACTGCACCTAATACCAGGAGCGCAATCAGACAATGGCGCAATGAAGGAAACCAAGTTTTTGTTGTTGGTGTTTTGTTTTTTTGTTTTTTTTTTTTTTTTTTGAGGCAGGGTCTCTTGTAGCCCCAGCTGGGCTTGAGCCTGATATGCAGCTAAGGAAGACTTTGGGTTCCTGATCTTCCTGCTTCCACTTCCCAGATGTTGGGATTATGGATACACACCAGGCCCAGCTACAAAACTCTTTATGCCAGATTATTTTTTACACTTCACATGCTTTCTGGTGTGACGTACTATGGGGAAAGAATGATCGGGGTCCTCTTGGCACTCTTGCTTGACATGACTTCTCCACAGAGACCTGACTATAGGCTGAGGACGAGAGCTACTAAAGATCTATTTTAGAGGGAGTTGCTAAGGAGAATGACCACCTAAACAGAGACTTTTTAAAAGAAAAGAATCTTTTGAGTTTGACATCTTTCTAGATTTCATGAAAATATGAGTAAATATCTGTAAAAATGACATGTATTTCTGTATAGGAGAAAAACAAGACCAATTTCAGTAAGATCTGTGGTTTAGTTAGCAGCCTACACTGATGCTAACTGCTCTGTTTTGATGTTAGCTTTGGATAGGTGGATGAGGATCTGAGGAAACTGCTATCTCAGCAACTCTAATGCAAATTTAAAATTAGTTCAAAATATAAATGTAGGACTGGGAACATAGTTCAGTGGTAGAGTACTCACATAGCATGCATGAAGTTCTAGGTTCAATCCCCAGAACCTCAAAAAAGAAATGGGTATAAGAACTAAATTATTAAATATAAGATACTTAAGGAGACCAGAAAAGCTGTAATGGCTTCAGGAAATGGATACAAGACATTTGAAGATCTTCTGGAATCCAGAACGTTCTAAACAAATTACTCTAAAAAACAGGGAAAATAAAAGCAGGTAGGCTTATAAAAATAGCAAAAAATTTAGTTCAATAATTTGAAACTGAGAAATTCTTAAAATATACATCTACTGTTGTATCATAAATTATTTTTAAAATAAGGTGATGTATGCCAGGCATGATGGCACATACCACAATCCTGGAATTTGGGAGGTGAAGGCAGGGAGATCAGGAGTTTAAGGCCAGCCTCAGCTACATAGTGAGTTCAAGACTAGCTCAGCTATATCACATCCTGTCTCAAAACAAACCCAAAGTCCAAACTTATTTTCTTCAGCCCCAGAGGCATGTGGTTTACATTAACAAATTTATTTAATGAAGAGGCTTAAAGTAGGCTTAAGATTTGTTTTAAAAACAAATGTTAAAATGTGTCTAAAATATAACTTATACAATTCTATCAAATCTTGGCTGTTTTTAACATTAAAAGCTAATAAATAATAGACCATATAATAATAAGATGAATGCTAAGTGGGAACACTTAGTATCAGATAAGAACAGTGATAAGGACGGCTGTGGTGGTGGTGGCGGTGGTGGTGGTGGCGGCACACACCTTTAATCCCAGTACTTGGGAGGCAAAGGCTGGCAGATCTTTGTGAGTTTGAGGCCAAGCTGGTCTTCATACCAAGTTCTAGGCCAGCCAGGGCTACACAGTAAGACCCTATCTAGAAAAAAAAAAAAAGGTAAGAATACAAAAATAACAATAACATATATGTTTTTGGAAGAAAAGTCAGGAGAGGAAAGATAATAAATTTTAAAACTGAGTACTTTGTGTGCACAAAAGCAAAGAGCTTTGCTTATGATATAGTCATGACTAAGCAACAATCAGTCTTCCTGGGATGGATCCCCCAGATAGGCCAGAGTGGGGACCTTTGGGCTGCTAAACAGAACCAGCTGCACTCCAGTGCCAAAAAATCCACCACTTGCCCAGGAATCTTATACATCCCTACATACACTGCTCAGTTTAACTTCATCTGCTTCTGAGAGACCTTCTAAATCCCAGCAGCAATGCAATGGGTAAGCATCGTGACAGCACAGCCCAGAGAAGTCCTGCAGACCTTCTAGCTGCAGACCAGACCTGGAGTCCTGGAGTTAATGCAACAGGACATTATTAAGCAAGGCCTAATGCCTATAATCCCAGCACTCTGAATGAGGCAGGATCATGATTTTGAGGCCAACCCGGGCAATGCAGTGATTTTCAGGCTAGCCTAGGATACACAGGGAGTTCTAGATGAGCCTAGGCTACATAGTAAGATCTTGTCATTGGGAAAGACTAAAATGGTGTTTAATGAACACCAAAGCTGGAGGTACAGACCTGAGCTATGAGCTCAAAGGAAATGGGTGGCAAGGGCTGCTGAGTTTGATGGGGTGTGCTGTGTGAATGAAAAACAGTTCTTGCCAGTACCTCTCCTCTCCAGAGACTCATGATGGCTCCTATCCTGGAAGACAGTATGGCAGGAGGATTGGTCCACTGAAGAGGTGGGCAACTTGAGCTCCAGGCTGGCTTATCAGTTTGCCCAAAATTGCACAGGGTTCCTATCCTATCTTCTGTGTCACTGTGGCCCTGCTGAGAGGTGACATAAATAGATAGGTAGGGGAGGATGAGCCTCCCACAGGAAAAGCAGGCATCGGGGTGCAGGGTGAAGACAGGCACTGGCATGGCACATGCAATACCAGACACAGTCATGTGGGGATCAAGCACCTGTTCCTATGAACCAGGCTTCTACGGTCCCAGCATGGCCATTTGGGTCACTGCTTCTCCTCTCCCTCTTTCTGTGGTACCTAGACCCTCCATACCAGCTGAGGGAGCTCACAGGGTGGGAGGGGAGGTGATGTCATGGGAAGGTGGACATTGGGGGCAGTTCTTCTTTTGGCACCTACTGTGCACCAGGCCAGTGCAGGGATCAGAAAGCACAAGTACCCACAAAGGAGGAGTAGCATATAGAATAACATGGCATGTGGCCTGCCACAGTGCCAGCAGAAGGATCAGAAGGAGGTCATACTGGTTCATACTGGTGCTGTGTGGCCAGGAATGGGGAGGCACAGGGCTTGAGCAGAGGAAGGGAGGCTTGACTGAGGCAGGCATGCCATGCTAGGAGTCCAGAGGACCCTGCACCCTAGTCACTACAATGACAAGGAAGGGAAACAGGCAAGTCAGTGAGAATGCACAAGGTTCAAGGAGGCCACAGGGATGGAGAGGAGGGCGAGAAGCCCCAGTGAGTCCAGAAATCTCTGAGCAGGACCCTGGAAATGAAGCTGATCAGTCAAGGTAGTTAAAGAAAGTTCCTCCAATGTAGCCCCCTTCAGGAGTGGAATTGCCGTAAGGCCCAGCTTTCTAGCCCACAGCCCTAGAAGATTAGGGAGCACTGCAGAGCTCAGCAAAATCCTACTTTCCCGTCTCCTACCCGGTAGCAGCAAATATAACCCCAGGGAGCCTCAGAGTTGGTTAATTCAGTTGGTTAATTCCTGGAGAAGTCCCCAGTAGAGGAGGGACCCAGTCAGAGGTCTGAGATTCAGGGTCCATCAGGAAGGTAGCAATACCTTAAAGCACCAGCAGGGGACACCACGAATCCACATTTGGCAAGAAGATTCCTCCGCCTTTCCCACAAGGGTCTGAGGCACAGGAGCAGGGAGATGTAGTTCTGGCCAGTCTTGGGCATATGACACCTCCAAAGAGAGCCAGGGCCCAGGGTAGTGACAGAGGTTATCTCCTACTCACACTGGAAAGGGCTGAGGACACAACAGCTCTTTGAGCTCTAACCCAGAAACAGGTGGGCTCAAGGGGCCCGGCCCAAGTACACGGTGGAGGGGGCAGCCAGTCCAAGCAGGGCCAGGTTTGGCTAGTGAGGCTGTGGCATCCCCACTGCACTTCAAACCTGCCTACCTCATGGAGGGAGCACTCACTCCCTGCTCCCTGAGGAGGCAGCTTGGTCTCTGCCCAATCACCCCACAGCGGGAGCTCAGTCACCACCATCAACTCAGGCCCATCACTGGGTGTCAGGGTCTTGAAAGCCCCAGGCTTCCACAGCAGCGATGAGGAAGTTCTCTGAGCACAGGGGCTGGTTATTGAAAGTGTCACAGTGTCCAGTGCGTCCTCGGTTCAGGTCCCCGTCGATATAGAGTGCCTGGCCGCCTCCTCCCCCTGTGGGATGTGTACATCAGCAGTTGCCCTTCTGCTCCAACAGCAACCCCATTCCCCAGACACCCCTATATCAGTGTTGCCCTTGAAATGTCTGATAAACAGCAATCTCAGGAAAGAGATTTCTTCTTGGCCTGTGGACCTCTCTCTAAAACCGTAAGCTGAACTGGGTGTCCACGCTAATGTCTGTTTTCCAGCCCTATTCTCCCATCTTCCATGCCTGATTCACCCCCCCGCCCCCAAGCAACCCAGAGCCTTTTCCTCCACCATTACAAGGGCTTAAGTGAGACATATACCACCAGTCAACAAGATCTGGGCAGAGGGGCTTCAGCTACCCATAATCCCCCATGCTCTCCTCCCAGGCCAGGCTGAAGTGAAGAGGGGGTTCTCACCTATGATGAGGCAGTCATTGCCCCCGGCCATGAACATGGACTCAGTCTTGGAGGGTAGGTTGAAGTGCCGAGCAGCCAGGAAGGGTGAAAGCCGGTCAGCAGGATCTGAAGAGACGGAGTGGCTAAGAAGGGAAGGAGTGGCTGCAGTCTCCGAGGACATGAAGGATGTCGGCTTAGTCAGCTCTGGGTGCTTGATGACCACCCACTCATAACGTTGCACCTCTGGCTGCAGCTGGGAGTGAACAGGGGGTAGTTAAGAGTTACTGGGATGTAGCACTTCACCGGGTCTTCCTGCTCCAAAGCCACAGCCTATCTCTATTTCGCTAATCTGCTATGAGCAAGGCCCTGTGTGAGGGACTGGGGAGATGACACTACATTAGGAGATGAGACTCTGTTGGTTCTTGGAGCACTCATGATCTAAAACTCACCCTAAAGACAAAGCATTCTCCAGTTCCAAAGAAGCCCAGATTGCCTCCAAACTTATTTCTCTCGCTCCAGTCTGTTGACAGGTAAGCTCCACATACCTGGGGAGGAAGACTGAGGTAAGGCTGTGCCTTCCTGTCTCCAGGAATAGCCCCTTATTCAGATCTATTGAGGGACCAAGTCATAGCTTGGGGGTGCTATGCATTGCACTCTCCCACCACAGAGGGCATGAAGGATGTGAGAGAGGGCCTAGTTTAGGGAGGTGTACCCTCTGAGTCAGGTCTTCCCCTGAGGCTCTCAGGCATGAGAACAGGCTCCATGCAGGGACCGTGTTCACACTCAGATCTTGGCACCCACCCAGTGCCTGGACTCCTCTGGTCCCTCCTCACCTCCTTCTGTGTGGTCTTGATGAGCAGGAGGGTAGGCTCATGTCCTTCACACTGGAAATAGTACCTGGGGGCAAAGACCACATTTGCTACCCTGAATGCCTTCCCCAATGCTCCTGTTAGTGCTGCCAACCCTCAGCCCCAGGGTTAGACAGAAGGCCGAGAGCTGTGTTCTCCCATCAGCTCTGTCCATAGTGGCTATGGACATGGCAATGTCATGACCAAGTTCTCTGCCTGGGTCTTTTCAGCCAGGCCAGCTGCCCTGGTGTGATGAGGGAGAAGGCTTACAGTGGATGGCCTCAGGCAGAATCGAGCCAGGAGCAGCTACAGGGAAGCAAGAACCAGAGAAACAGGTCCTTGCCTGAGGAAAGCTCAGCATGTCCTCTGCAGCCTAGACATGTGGGGAGGCCTGAGGCTGCCACCGTGGTGCTCATACACCTCAAGGGGTTGGGAAGATTGATTCCAACTGGGCCGGAATGCTTGCATGTTTGAAGGCAAGGGTCCTGAGGGGTAGCCCAGAGTGAACTGTCCTTGTAAAGTTGTGCTGAACACTGCTGGGCCTGGCCAAGCTGCTTTAGGGGGCAGTGTGCCCTGCTTGAACACCAGGGGTTGATTCAGGCAGAGCCCAGCTAAGGGAAACTGGCCCGAGTCAGTGATCGACATGGTAAGTGACAGAAACAAAGAGGTCAGGGCCAGAGAGCCATGTGACTTCTCCCCAATAATTCTGAGCTCCTGAAGTGGGAACTTTGACTCTCATGTTTTCACAAGGCCAACATGAGGTCTAGCACTATGATGTACTCAGCAATGATTTCCAAAGTCTGGGTGGGTTAGGTATGAAAGATGCTAGGAAAAAGGCTCCCCATTCTCAGGCTCCATGGAATGAGCAGGGTCTCACCAGGGGCCCAAGTTCAAAGGCTCATTTTTGGCTACCCTGTGTCTTCCTGGAAGTAGCATGCAAAATGTGCTTCTCAGAGTCCTGGAGCCTCACCTGGTCAGGCTGTACCCATGCTGTAGTGAGGAGAAGAGCAAGAGAGGCTGGCAGAGGGCAAACCGCTCAGGGATCCAGGACCAGATGTCTCTCATCTCCTTCACACTGACAATCTCTGAGCGGAAGTTCTCTGCATGGACTGCCAAGTGCACAAACTGCCTGGGGAGAGGAGGGGGGTCAGAGCTCACAATGACCACAGCCTTGTCTGTACCCACACCTTGAAGCCCCAGGCTTCAATTTGATAATTAACCTAGAAAGGACATCCTACTGAGCCAGATTTGCAGCCTGGTTTGGGTGTCACTTGGGGAATGGGATGGAGCTATTCCCAGAAGCTCCACCTCCCACCTGCTAAAAGAGAGAGTGCCCAGACTAGGGGTATCGAGGACAAAAGCACCTTTCTCTAAGAAATCGGGACAAAGGGAGTAAAAGTCTCTGGCAAGACAAGGCTTTGGGCCCAGCTAAGCACCAGCAGATCTCACAAGGGAGGCAGAAAGATGAACAGACAGATAGACAGTGACTGAGTCAATCAGGCTGAAGCAGCAAGCAGAAGTCAGCCCACAAGAGCCAGCCAGGCCTTGGAAAACAGCAAGCAGACAGGCCACAGCTGGCCAGAAGAAATGCAGAGAAGTCAAGCGCTGAGGTGTGGTTTCAGACCTACCTTTTGGAAAGTGAGACACTGAGAAACAGGAGGAAGCAATGGACACGGAGAAGAAAAATAAGACAAGGTGAGGTTAGTGGTGGGTACTGATCCCCAGATATGCCTTCCTTTGGGCTCAGGAGAAAGAGAACTCCACGCTAGCAGTCATGTCTACAGCAGCCTATAGGGTCAGGTGTCAAACACCATGACTCTTCCCAGCCCTGCTCCGCGGGGACAGGGAGGCCACAACAGGCAGCCAGGAGAATGCTAGCCAGGAAGCCTGGAGCTGGAGGGAAAGAGCAGGACTGGGACTCCCTAGGAGGTCGCCTACCAACTGCTGCACTTTCTGACCCCTTGGTAGTATCCTGTCTCCCTCTCAGTTATAGGAGGACAGGCCCTAACCTGTCTTGCTATGGCCATTACCACAAAGGCCCTTCCTGGTTTTAGTATTTTTCTTTTGTTGTGTGGGAGGTAGATAGATAGTGGCTAGAAACAGACCGATGGCTGGCAGGATAAGCTCATGCTCAGACCTCAAGGATGCATTCCACCAAAATCCCCCACTCCACACACACAATACATGCACAGCCATACAAACACAGGCACAGACAAAGACACTCGCACTCACTCACACACACAATCTTGAGGCCCACCTACCTTTTCTGCTTGACAGTGATGCCCTTCTGTTTCAGTGCTTTCTCATTGGCCATCTGCAGGAGCTGGATCTCCTTGCGGGAGAACAGGCGGATGGCAAAGGCCTTCTCTAGCAGTTTCTCAGGAGACACTGTCTTGGCAATGTCCTTCACAAACATGCGGATGTCCTGCTTCACATTGTCTGACTCGAGGGGCTGCCCTGCTCTCACCTTGTGGAAGAACTTGAGGATGGCCAGAGCGACTCGGTACAATACCTTGTAGCCTTCCACAAGGAAGACATCAAAGACACGGGCGAAGTAGTTGAGGGGCAGTTCTCCAAACAGCCAGCGCTGCCAGTCAGAGTAGACCTGCAGGACATCCTCTGATACAGCCACCATCAGCTTGTGGGCCGCTTGGCAGTACTTGTTCACCAGGTCCCCAAATGTCATGCAGGAAGACTCAAAAGCCAGGAAACTTTGGTCAATGAGCTTTTTGCTGGGGTCATTGCAGGCCAGGATACGGCAAGCTTTCTCAAAACATTCGGCCTCATCGATGCTGTAGTGCAACAGCAGGGCCACCACAGCTGGCAGAGCAGGGCAGAAAGAGATGTCGGGAAACTGGTTGGCGATACACAGGAGGATCTTGCGCACAGCCCCCTCACCCCGTGCATTCAGGCAGTAGGTGGGCACCTGAGTGTTGTCTACAAACTCAGGCAGAGGCAGGCTGCTGCTGCTGTGCTTGCCCACGATCTTGCCCACAATGTCACTGTACACGCTGGCATCAGGTGTGACTGTGCGGCAGGGGATGTCCCGGATCAGGCGCTGGTACACTTTCCCCCGCAGGGTGTGGCTCTGCGCCCAGTAGCCCTGGCGTGCCAGCTGCTTCAGCTCCTGCAGCTCCGTGCAGTTCAGCTCCTTTGGCCCTAAGTCTTGGATGGATGCGTCCATCTTTTCCCTGTCCACAAAGCAGTTGTACCCTGGAGAGTCCATGGTGCCTACTGTGTGAGGAGGGCTCTGGACTGCCAAGAGGGGAACAAAGGGCAGCTAAATCCTCCAGCTCCGTCTCTGAGGATCTTCTGCTAAGCAGCTTAACATCCTGTAGGACTGAAAACAATTTTAGTAAATGCATTTAAAGGTTCACATTTAATTAATTAATTATTTAGGTTTTTGAGACAGTCTCTATGTAGCACTGGCTGGTCTGGAACTCACTATGTAAAACCAGATTGGCCTTGAACTTACAAGGATCCACCTGCCTCTGCCTCCCAAGTTCTGGGAGTAAAGGTATGCATCACCATGCTTGGTAGACAGTTCACATTTTAAAGAACTTGGATTTTGCTTTTATTTTTCTAGAAAGTACTAGGAAGGCTTTCAAAATAAATGTTCTAAGAAGTCATTACTGACTTTGGAAAATAACTTCTTTACACAGAACTCATGTGTTACCAGAATAGGCCATATGCGTTCCATAAGCAGTGAAAAGAACTAGGGACAGGGTTCCCAGAAATGCTTTAAAAGACGAACTCTTGGGTTGGAGCTCAGTAATTAAGAATGCTTACTGGTCTTCCAGAGGACCTGAGTTCAAATCCCAGTGACCACACTGGGCAGTTCAAAAATGCCTGTAATTCCAGCTCCAGAAGATCTGACAACCTCTTCTGGCCGCCACGGATACCATCACACATTTGGCATGCATTCATATATACACAAAAAAGTACACATGAACGAAAATTGAAAATAAGGGGCTGGAGAGATGGCTCAGTGGTTAAGAGCACTTGATACTCTTTTTTGGGGGGGGGAAGCTGTCTTTTGGAGACAGGATCTCCCTGTAGCCCAGATGGCCCAGCACTTGATATGTAACCAGGGTGGCCTCAATCTCACAAAGATATGTCTGCGTCTGCCTCCTGAGTACTGGGACTAAAAATATGTACCACCACATCCGATTAACTCTTGCAGAAGAACAGAATTCAGTTTCCAGCACCCAAGTCTAGTGGCTCACAACCACCTGTACCTTCAACTCTACAGACACCTGCATTAATGTCCACATACCTACACTCAGGTAGATACCTATACACATAATTAAAAGTAAGACAAATCTAAAATATTTTTTAAATTAAATTTAATTTAATTTTATGTGTATGAGTGTTTTTCCTGTGTGTTTATAAGTGCACTACATGTATAACGTGCCTTTGGAGGCCAGAAGAGGGCATCAGATCCCCTGTAACTGGAGTTATAGACAGTTGTGAGCTTCTATGTGGATTCTAGGAACCAAACCTGGTTCCTCTGCAAGAGCAACAAATGCTCTTAACTGCTGAGCCATGTCTCATAAAATACAAAATACATAATACAAAATACATGTCTCATAAAAATACATCTTAAAAAAAAGTCTGACAGTGCTACAAACAGCTTTCTACTTGGAGAGACTTACCCTTCTACTTGGAGAGACTTACCCAGGCCTCAAACACTACCCTGCAGCCTAGATGCGACTTGAAAAGGAACAAGGGCTAACTGTTCCTTTACAGAGGACACAGGCGTTCTGCCTCACCATGCTGGATGGAGTTCTAAGCAAGCACTGTTATTACTGAGCTACATTCCTAGTCCTCTGGAAGAAGTTCTAAAGGCAGATCTTAAAATTCCTGAAGCTGAGGGCTAGAGAGATGGTTCATCCATTAAGAGCACTGGCTGCTCTTTCACCGTGAGCACTGCACTGCAAGGGGCAACTTACATATATGCAGGCCTAACACTCATACACATAAAAAAAAGTTTAAAAAAAAAAAAAACAAAACTCCTGGGGGCTGGAGAGATGGCAGCAGTTAAGAGCACTGACTGCTCTTGCAAAGAACCTGTGTTCAATTCCCAGCACCCACATGGCAGTTAACAACCATCCATAACTCCAGTTCCAGGGGATCCAACACCCTCTTCTGACTTCTGCAGGCACTGCATAACATGGGTGCACTTAAACATATGCAGGTAAAACATTCATACACATTAAAAAAAAAATTACTGAAGCTGCTAGCTTGAAAGGTAAATAAATTTCCAGCAAATAATTCCAGGAGGAATTACTAGTAAAGGTGAGAATAAGGCCTGGGATTGTAATCCAGCTGAATTCTCAGTGAGAAGTGGAAGGTACCAGTTTACAAACTAGACATTTCTGGCTCCAAGTTTCCAAGTAAGCCAGAGCCAGAAGCCTCAGGGAACATAATGCTGTCTCACCCCAGTGGCAGCTGGTTGTGATTCAGGAACACATAAAAGAAGTGGGTGAGCTGAGCTGAGCTGAGGGTGGTACACATGTCTGAAATTCCAGCACTTCAGAGGTAAGTTCAAGGTCTGCCTGAACTACATAGGAAGTTCGAGGTCAGGCTGAGCTATATAGTAAGACTTTATCTAAAAGGCAAACAAGCAAGGACTGGAGAGATGATCTGCTCAGTTGTTAAGAGCATGTACTGTTCTTGTAGAGGATCACTGGTTTCCTGCACCCATGTCAGGAGACTCACAACCTCTGTAACTCCAGCTCTAGGGGATCTGATACCTTCTTTTGGCTTCCAAGGCACCTGCACTCATGTGAACATAACCACAGACATATACATAATTAAAAATAATAAAAATAAATCTTAAAAAAAAAGAAACAAGGGCTGGGGATGGAGCTCAACGGTAGCACACTTATCTAGCATGCACTAGGCCTGGAGCTTGACCCCCAGGAGAAGAGAAAGAAGAGGAACAACCCATTGCTTTGGGTTCTACAGCTTCCACCAAAGGCTCTCTCATCTTATGTACATAAGGCCCACGTACCTTTCTGCCTGGGATGATACAAATGTCCAGAGATGTCCCAGGGGTCTGTTTCAGTGGGTTTTGGAAAATACCCACACTACTCTGGTTTTTCTTGCACCTAAAAAATTCATCTGAAAACAGAAAAAGAAAATGTAAGAAAACACTTTGATACTGTTTCTTCTGTGTGTGGTAAAATATACATAAACACCTTTTGAACCATTTAAAAAAATATGTGTGCATGTGTGGGTGTTCTACAGCACACATGTTGGAGGTCAGAGGACAACTTAGGGTGTCAGCCTTCACTTTCCACCCTGTTTGAGATAGGGTCTCAGGTCTCTTCAGTGCTATGTATCCCAGGCTAGCTGGCTTCTGAGCTTCTGAGGACCCTCATGTCTCTGCTGCCCCATCTCACTGCAGTACTGCTGGGATTACAGATGTCGGCTACTGCATCTGGCTTTACATGGGTGCTGGTGATCTGAACTCAGGTCTTTATGTTTGTATACCCAGCACTTAGTCCAATGAGCCATCTCCCCAACCCCCTTTCTAACCACTTTAAGTGTACATTTCATATTGCTGTGCAGCCACTGCAACTATCTGCCTCCAGAACTGTTCCACCCACACTGAAATTCTACCTATTCTCCCCTACCCCTAGAGGCAGCTTTCTTCCTTGGGGGTGGGGAGAGGGGAAGGCAAAGCTTTACTATGTAGTACAAGCTGGCTTTGAAGTTTTAATCCTCCTGTGTTAGCCTCTGGAGTTCTGGAATTACAGGTGTAATTCTACCATACCCAGTCCCCAAACTTCCTTCCTTTTAAAGGCTTGATATTTTATCCAATAGAACACATTTTGTTTATTCTTTCGTCTTGTCTCTACCTCCAGGTTACTGTGAATGGACATGGCTCTGATGCCATGAACATGGGTGTACAAATGTCTGAGTCCGTTTTCAGCCATGCAGATTTATAGCCATTGGTAAGTCTTACAGGGGCTTCATCACAGAAATTATTAGAACAGGGCTTTCTGAAGTTGGGTGTATAACTAAGTGGAACAGCATTTGCCTAGCATAAGACCTTGGGTTTATTATCTAGAACTACATACCAAAACCAAGGTTTTTTTTTTTTTGAGGAAAGCACTATAATTGTATTAAATAGATTTTAATGTGTTCCACTGTTCCTTGTTCAGAGCAGAACCAGGCCTTCTAACTGGCTGATATCTCCATCCTTAGAAGAAATCACTTAAAGCAACTGGCTCTGAAAGCAGTCAACAGGCCACCTGCCTGCCTCCCCTCAGTCATGCCCACAAAACACTTCACAATCCCCAAATCTGAGTCAACTCTAGAGTTTGGCTCTGGGTTCAAAAATCTGTAAAGCCACCACAGGACCATTCTGTGTGGGTGACAAGGACCTGCTCCCACTCAGTACAATAAAAATATTTATAAACAACAGGAACTAAGCAGAACAGTGCCAACCTTCCCTCAATCAGCCCCTGACTCAGGATGAACACTAAACTGAAAAAACTTCAAGATTGATGGTTGCACTGTGCAAAGAGTTCCTTTAGGGAAAAACAGATGCAGAATGCTACTGTGCTGGGACCAGAGGGACACTGAAGCAAGGAGACCCAATGATCCCTCTTGTCCACACCCCATTTGAAGAAGACCATTATGTTTCTGGGACTAGGCACACTCCAGGCATCTATAAATGCTTTTATCACATAAATGATAGAGGAATGCATAATCTCAAAAGGTCAGATAACACCAAATTATAGGACAAAACTGGAGAGTGCTGTTTAAATCACTGCTCTGGTCACAGCTCCCTTCAATGGAAAGATTAGCACCACTATCACTTTAGTACTTTAGTGTATGACCTTTGACACCTTTTCTTATATTTTACACACATAACACATGTGTTAGATCTTTTATAAATTGACCATAGGGATGGGGAAGGTCAGGAAATACATCAAACACATAAAATAAGCCAGGTTTATAAACCCACACTTTGGAAAATTAAGATCTATCTGTCTGTCTGTCTTTCAGAGTAGTAGCCTGCCTATCTATCTATCTATCTATCTATCTATCTATCTATCTATCTATCTATCTAATCTATCTTTCAGACAGGGTAGCGCAAGTTGGCCTGAAACTCTCTACATAGCTAAGGAAAACCCTGAACTTCTGATCCTCCTGCTTCTACCTCCCAAGTGCTGGGATTACAGAAATGTGTCACCTGTTCTTTTTAACTTTCTATTGTCAGTGCTAGGGATCCAGCCCAGAACCTCCTGCATGCTAAGCACATAGTCTACCACAGAACTTACCCCCAGTCCAAGGAGATAAGGCTTCTAGCTAAAGTGACCCTGCTGCCCTGCTGGCCTACTTGCTGTCACACAAAGCTACAGACCACAGATGCTCCCCCAAGGCAATCAAAGCTGTGCCTGTTCCCCAGACTTCCAGTTCCTACCATGAGTAGACATTGTGTCGGGTGGTCAGGAAGAGAGGAGAAGCAGGCAAATGAGGTCAGTAAGCCACACAGCAGTGGCCTTGTTGAAAACTTCACTAAGAACTAACATCCACCATCAGAGGTCTTGGTTCTAGGCAACACTTATAGGTTGAATGCTAACTTTGGGCTTGCTAGGTGGGGTGAGACGAGGCTGAAACAACACACATAGGACAACCTACTTTCCCTGCTTGGACAGTCCCAGGTGGACAGCTATGCTGTTGGCCACTCAGTGGCACAGGTGCTGCTGCCACTCTGAGCAGTGCTCTTAAGAAGTTACTTCTGGGGCTAGAGAGATGGTTCAGCAGTTAAGAGTACTGGCTGCTCTTACAGAGATGCTGGGTTCAATTCTAAGCACCCACATTTGGCTAATAACCATACATAACTCCAATTCCAGGGGGTATGACACCCTCTTCTGACCTCCATGGGCATTGCATGACACAGGTTCACTTACATACATATAGGCATATTTAAAATATATTTAAAAGAAGTTACATGGCTGGAGAGATGGCTCAGCAGTTAAGAACACTGACTGCTCTTGCAGGGGACCCTGGTTCAATCTTCAATTCTCAGCACCCACAAGGGGGCTAATAACCATCCTAATTCCATCCGACATCCTCTTTGGACCTCCATTGCACGACACAGGTGTGCTTACATACATTCAGGCAATACACTCATACACACAGACACACACACAAAATACTTAATAAAAAATAAAAATAAATAAAAAAGAAGTTACTTTCTCTCAGCCTGAGGATGGGGTTGAGGTGGAGTTTGGGGAGTGGGTGATCTGTCACCACAACTCTTCACTGTCCCGAAGTCCCTCTCCACTGGCTCAAGTTTTCAACAGAAGACAGATGTTTCTCCCAGATGTACCCCTGGCCAGCTCCCTCTTCCCAATGCCCTATGAGTTTGGAGTGGGAAGCGCTCTGTGTCTTATGCCTTCAATTTTGGGCCTCATAAGTAATTCCAGGAAAGCAAAAGTGGCACTTAACACTGACTCATGGAGATATAGCTGATGAGAATTTCAGACAGTGGGGATTCCACATAGTGATGGCCCCTTTACTGAGGGTCCACAGAGTGAGCATCTCCCAAGAGATGACAACTGGCCTGGAATAATGAGACTGAAGTAGTTTGGGAAAGAGCCAAGCAATGTTGGCGAGTAATGGGAAGAGCAGGTACAAAGGGCCTGAGGTAGGAACATACTCCCAGGAGGAAATGATGTGTCCAGAATTCAGTCAACTCTCAGCATGGGGCCCAGCACTGTAGAACACAGCACTGCAGGAGCCAGAACACTCACACAGAAGGTGTCTAGGTTTTATGTTAAGAACAGTGGGAAGGGTATGATCTAATAGATGTTCATGTTAACAGAATTAATTTGAAACTGTTAAGACTTAAGTATGGCACACCAGGACAGCTCAGATGTCCACAGCGTTTTCCAACTGAGGTTGTTCCTCAGGGTCCCAGCCCTGAGGGTGAAGATCTAGGGTGACATCCTGGTGGCTACTCCTGAAGGAGTGAAGTTCTTCCACAGGCCATAAGGTCAGAACTTGAGTTCTGGTGGTGACCACAAACACTTCTTTCAACAGACTCACTTCCTTTCCCTGCCACCCCCCCCCATGCCAATGTCTTTTCCTCAACAGCACAATTGCCTATTTGAGAGTTTGGAGTCCTTGAAGATTGGAAAGATGTATGTCTTTTTCAAGGCAAAAAAAAAAAAAAAAAAGAAAGAAATACTTTCTATTTCCTCAAAATGTTATGTTGCTGGGTTAGATTACTATTCCGGGTGATATGATACCTACAACTTGTCATAGAACATTGGGTCCTCTGGCCACAGTGCACTGCCCTAGGTTTGCCAAGGCTAAAACCAAAGGGTTCGGGGCACATTACACGGCTACAGGCTCAGCCCTGTGGCCATGCCGGCCTTTTCTGAGGAGAGGCATTCCCACAAGACATTTCTGCCACAAATACCCCAGGACAACTCAAACTCAAGATCTTTCACCCACAGTGAAGCCCTTGCCTTTTGCCCACAGAAGAGGAAGGCAGCCAGGATTAGCCTGGGAAGCCATGTTCACCAACACTGACTGATTCTGTTCCATCATGTACGTGACACTCAGGCAGACTTTTGGCCAGGAGGAAGAGAGGAAAGGTGGACATGAGAAAAGACAAGCCTCATCTGGTTAGTGGGATGAAATGATTTGGACCAAGTGGCTGTAACACCTCTGCACCTACTCACCTCATTCTCACCTTCAGAGAATGTGGCTCCACCGTCCAGCCTGCTCCACTGTGAGAACAGCCTGATGGCACAGGAATTACTCTACAGAGAATGATGGGTTATGGAGAGGTGTTACAGAGTCCCCAGGACAGGGATGAGCACATCTGGTCTGTTGGACCCTCTAAGGCCTATGAGTCTGCTACATGGTCACTGCCTTCCTCTGAGGCCTCCCCACAATCAACCCTGCCCCCAGCTCCTTCTTTAGCAAGCTCAGGACAAGACTGTTCCAAAACACAGCTTTAGTCATGAGACCAAATACCTCTTTTCCCAAACAAGTCAATTTGAAAACAAACTCTTTCTCATGTGACAAACAGACTTGTACATTTAGCCTTGAGTGTTCATTTTAACACCTGCTTGCGGTCCTCCCTTCCTGGCTGCTTGTCCTAGTCACAGGGAATGGAGAAGTCAACAACCATAGCTCCCTTTGCTCCAAACTTTTATTAGTTCCACAAACTTCTAGTGGTTGCCTCCTCCCTGCATACCAGAGGCTGGGACCTAAGGATAAGTCAGAGGTGCAGGGAGATAAGACAGGTTGTGGGCAGAGGAGACCCACAATCACAAATGCATGCAGTGATGCTACCTCAAGTATTAAAAAATGGAGAACTGGCTGGTATAAGGTAGAATTGAAATCAAGTACTGAGACAGAGCACTACATGAGAAATGGTAAGAAATGCAATGCTAAGTTAGGGGGCGGGCATCTCAGGTGGGCGGTACAGAGGGGGCTGGGATGGGCTAGAGAGGAAAGAGAGAAGTATGTCATACCTTAGATCTGCACTTAGAAAATCACCCTGATGGCTGTAGAGGAGGAGCCAAGGAAAATGGAGAGTCTAGTCCAGAGATAGAGAAGGAGCCAGCAGGACAAGGAAGGTGCAGATGAGGTGGTCCCGAGAGCTCTAGGATGGAGTCTAGCTGACTCACAAGTTTCCTGTGATGCCTGTGGTACAGGGAGGGAGGTCCACATACCTCCACACATGGCCACTAACGAGAGACTGACTGTGGAAAGAGACCTGAACCCCTGCCCAGTCTCAGCCTGACAATCTTTCCTCCAGCCACAGGAACAAGCTGACCAGGACTCAGGACCCTGCTCTGCCTGAGCCTTAGTCACTATGCCATCTACTAGGCAGGGGCATCAGTTGCCTGACTCAGCTTTCCTCTTGAGTCTGAGCAATCCTCACATGCCTTCCTGGAGACCAGGAGTGGAACAACAAACAGAACTGAAGAACTGAGAGGAGGTGAGGCTGGACCTCCAGCTTGAGCATGTGAAAACCCCTGAAGCCCACCAGCCACCAGCAGGACAAGAGAACAGGGCAGTGGAGACGTCAAGTGATAGACACTCCTCTCATGCAGGATGCCTTAATGTAATTCAAATCGTGTGCATGCTCGCCTCTCAAGCTTTCTGGACACAACAGGCATGAAAAGCAAAGAGCCCATTGGTTCTGGGGAGAGGCAACACACAGACAACTAAGAAACACTGCCAAACCAAACAGTCCCTCAACATCTGCATGGCACTGATCGTGCCTGCAGGGCCAGGGGGAAAGTCATAGAGCCCCATTCCAGTCACCAGGGTTGTCTAGGGATGGGGGGCATAACCATGGCCACATGATGATGGTAATAGTGATGGTTTGCTGGCTCATAAGAAGCTCAGAGAGGTGGCACACCCCCAGGCAGTTGGGAAACAGCGAGGCGGGTGTATTTAGCACCTGAGAACATAGATGCAAGCAGGTAGGTCAGCATCCGAAAGGTTATCTGGGCTGGAGAGCAAGTGCACAGGTGCTGGGAGAGGTGGAACTGGGGAGTGGGTAGTCCAGGCACATTTCCCTGAAGCAAGGAGGAGAAGGCTCGGGGAACACACTGGACAGCCAGAGGGGCTAGGAGTTAAGTCTAAAAGCATACCTGAATCAGAGCATGAATGAAGAGCAGGGATGAGGACAGAGGTGGCAACTAGCAACCAAGGGTAGGTGACATCAAGTGCATGAACTTTCCTCCTACACATCTGTCTTGAACAGTCTAGGGACACGTCCCACCCATCCACCAAGAACTCTCTGGACACAACCCAGAGACACACATGACCTCAAGATGTCAGGAATTCCTAGGCACAGGGAGTACTGGATGCTCATCCTTCCCTGAGATTTCAGCCCTGGCACAGGACAGCACAAAGGAGGCCTTCAAAGAGAGGGGCCACTGGCCTAATTCATCCATTCCACATCCATCCATTCTTGCCAGAACCTTATCTCAAATGCTTCCTAGGTCACTGGCATTTGGGCAAGTATACCACATACAAAAACGAGGCTACTAGTAATACAGGCAGAAAATAGATTGGTAGACACATGGATGACTGTGGCATACTGGTAGAGGTTCCATTAAGCCCTTCTTGAAGGGGATTCCAATGTGCTGGGGCCTGGAAGGCAGATGGGGTTGGGACAGCATTCCAGGGGAACCAGCACACATAGCAGGACGGATCTGCGATGCTCAGGAGACTTTAAAGATCTAACATCCCCTGGTAGTAAGAGACATATGACAAAGTCTATCATCTATCAAGAGCCCATCCCCATTCTACTGGGGACAGGTGCCATCAGGGTGCAGGGTAAAGAAACACACAGGCTTTCATTCTGGAAAGTTCTATCTGTTGGCAAGTTGGAAAGTGAATGCAGAGGCAGCAACTGTCAGAATCATTCCATCAGATGGGGCAGGCTGACCACTTAGGGTCTCCCTGCATGAGGGATGGGGGTCACCCTGGGCTTTCAAATGCAAAACGTTCAGGTAGGAGAAGCATTACTTCCAGAACACTCCTCTTGTCTCAGCTGCTGTGCAGGAGGAAGCCAGACAGTGATGCACGATTCTCCATGCTTCTCCCACATCAGAGCTGACTTGGGGAAAACAAAATCAGGCTGCCCACTCAGGGGACTTGAGCGTGCCCGGCTCTGGGTGCTGCCTGGCAGGGCTTCTCTTCTGCTTGCCTCTCTATCCTCTCCTGTTCCCAGGCATTGGCTCATAGCTTCACCTCCCACTCTCCTTCCAGAAAGGGGGGCAGGAGAGGGGCGCTTCCTCTCCTCTCTGGCCGGGCCTTCATCCACATTCTCACCACTGCCACAGATCCAACCAAGTACAGGGCTCCCCTCTGCAGTCCTTATTGAACCTCCTGAGATCCTGAGTCCCTGGACTCTTACTGAAGCACCATGCTAGTCCTGCCTCTCCCTTTTAAATTCCTTCAGAGTCAAACTGCTGGCAGTAGCAGGTTGTATCTGGCTCTGTCCTGTGGGCCATCGGTGCCCAGCTGCCATATATACCTGATGCAGGACCCTTATCTCCCTAATGCCCTCCTGGCTTATGTTACTCCCTGGGCTGTTCTCCGGTTGACATCTATCTGCTCACTGCTCTAGCTCTGTCCCCACTGTAGCTCCTTAATGTCACTGTTCTAGAAGTCTGGCCTCTTAGGCTAAAACCCTCAGGTGAGCTCCATCTGCTTCTTAGGCATCTCCTGCACATCTCATGACCTTCATGTTCCATGGCTCCATTACAACTCAGTCCAACTCCCAGCACTTCTACTGTGTTCACAACGTTCTTTCTGAGATCCTTCCTGTCTCCTGCCCTTCCTACCACTCCCACAGCAGCTTCAGGAGCACTTAGGACCAAGTGCTAACTGCAGTCCCCATGGTACACTCAGGAGGCATGTGCCTGTAGAGAGGAGAGAAAGGACACATCTGTCCCCTCTTCCTTTCTTAGCTTACTCCAATCACCTCTCCTTTAGGGTTCCTCTAGTGACCTTCCAAGCCAGTGCCTCCTGAGTCCAACTATTTGCACCCATAGAACACTGAGGTGTTGCAGCGATCTGTTTATGTCCCACTCCTCTACTAGACTGTAACTTCCATACCCAAATGTCACAGATACCCCCTGTGCCCTGAGGAGAAAGAAATCAGACAATCAGAGAAGAAAAACAGGCAGAGACTTGGGTCCAAGTTAATTCTGAAGGCTAAGGAGCAGCAGGGAGCCTTAGCCATCTCTACTCAGTGACCTGCCCAGCAACCATCTTCACATGTCTAGAAGGCAGGGTGTATGCTGCCTCTGCCCTGAAGCACAGCATAGGAATTTCTCAAGTGTTGAAGGTGACTGGCACTCACGGTAACTCCCCGAGGAGCTGGTTACAGGGAACTTGATAGTGGGCCTTTTGCTGGTGGCACACAATGGTAGGCATGTGCCAGGTACAACAGGGATGTAACCATTAATGAGGTATTAGTCACAACACCATGAGCCAGCTGGCCTGCCCGCGGCCTGGAGGTTCAAATGCGGGTCTTCCTAGTGTGCCTGAGCCCACACCGGGGAGTGATTCAAGCTTGGCTAGCCATTCCAGACATCTCTTTCCCACACACAGGCAGAGGCTGAAGCTGGAAAGGGGCTCTGCTGATTCAGTATCTTTATTTTTTAGAGCTCAAAGAGTCATTCCAACCAACAGCAGGTCAGGAAACATTCTCTCCTTCCTCCAAAAGAGAATGAGAGCCTGAAGAAAAGAACTCAGCCAAAAATCAGCAGCACTAGAATTTTGACAGGTCTGAGTTCCAAGTTGGGTGTCTGAGACAGGTGTGCCTTGCAAAGTCAGAAACTTGGCAGGCTCTCAGCAAACACCTTCAGACCAAGTAAGACAGCTGCCTGAACATCATGAAGGCTTAATCATTTTAACAGGCATTCAAGACATGCTTCCTGCATGCCAAGGTGCTAAGTGCTGTGAGGACCAGGAGGTGAGGTGCTACTCCTGGCTCAGGACAGAATACCAACCAAGCCAATTCAAGGAGCAGGTGCTATGACTGGTAAGCACAGCGTGTCTAGGCCCTCCACCCATGAGGAAACAGGGCTCAGGAAAGGCTTCCTAGAGTCTAGGTCTACCCCAACTGGGTCTTGGAGGGTGAGAATGTCTTAGCTTAAGCCCAGGAAATATCAGAGAGAACATGGGCAAAGGATAGGACCACCAAGCATAGAGCACCTTCTGAGTCTGGGAGCCATTTAGGGGATGAGGGAACAGGCTAGTGAGTGTCTTTTATGTCTCAGATCAAAAGACAGCCTAGGGTAGGGGAGACGATTCAGGTGGTAAAGTGCTTGCCACTGAAGCATGAGGACCTAAGTTCAACTCCCCAGAATCCACATAAAAAGTTGAGTATGGCAATACAGGCTTATAGTCCTGGGGAGGTAAAGACAGGAGGATTCCTGGAGCTCACTAGGCAGTCAGTCTAGCCAAATTGGTAAACACCAAATCTTGGTGAGAGAGACTATCTCAAAAGCTACGGTGGAGCAAGGCATGGTGGAACATTCCTGAAATCTCAGCACTCAGGAGGCAGAGGCAGGTGGATCTCTAGTGGAAGACTAGTCTGGTCAGCATAGTAAGTTCCAGGCCAGCCAGGGCTATATGGAAAGCAATTGAAGAAGACAACTAAGGTTGCTCTCTGGCCACCACATATACATACAGGTACACAACACACATATATGAACATATACATGTGTACGATACCCACAAAAAGAGACAGTCTACAGTCTAGCTCATAGGTTCCATAACAGGAAGGTTCAAAGTATCCTTGCCAGGAAAGATGGAGGGTAATTAGAAAACAGGAACAAAATGACTCAAGGCAAGGCTGATTGGTACTGAGGGAAAGGCAGCCTTTGGGGAGACCCAGACAATGAGCTACACTTAAAACAGTAAACCGGCTTTTATTGGTAATAGACTCACCCATCAGTAAACAATTTGAGAGTGAATAGAACCCAATTAGGACTGTGTAACAAGCTCAGAGATGTGGCAAACACCTGTAATCACAGCCCACAGGAGGCAGACACAGGAGGATCATGAGTTTGAGGCCAGACTAGGCTACATATAAGAGCCTGTCTCAGAAAACCAAAACCAAGGCTAGACATATGGCTCGGTGGTAGAACATTTGCCCAACACACACAAGGTCCTGGATTCAATTCCTAGTACCACAAAACAAATAACTCTTACAGAACTGTGTAACAATCAGGCAGGCACAGAGTTTCATAAACAATTTGGTACAATGTTTGCAAGACATGACAAGCTAGAGAGAACACTACAGCTTATACTGCCCATAGGTGAATGCTCTGTGGCTGCTGGCAGACAGGCTCTGCCAACAAGCTGTGTAAGTTTTTCCTCATCCATTCCCTCTCCCTCCCAGTGTGAGAGAAAGACTGGAGAGTGGACGCCACTGCGTGGCCTCAGTCAATTCTTAACCAAAGTTATGCTGGCTGCAAAGGCTAACCATACAGAAATGGGGTCCTGCAGGAAAAAAACAAAGCAACCCTGGGAATTCTGAAGAAACAGATCTCTGGATCGGAGGTGGGTTTTTTCCTGATGTCTTAACTGTGAAAATACACTGAGAGGTCCAACCTGTGGTTTGAAGGAAAATGGGGTCTTTTGAGATGTGACACTCAGGTTAGAGGTTCCCTCAAAAGACAGACACTTGAGACAGGAAAGCCCCTGGAAGGACAATGGAGCAGAGAGGATACCTCTAGCACCTGCTATTCCCCACTTTACTCTAAAGGGCACCCTGGGTTTCTGTAACAGAATATAAAGCCCAACTTACTCCCCAGCTTTAATACCACCCAAGAATGTTCCCCACACTGTCTCTCTAGCTCCATGCTTACTCCCTGGTTCCCAACCAGAAGATACTTACCTACTACCTGCACAGTGCCTCTCCAAACTCAAAGCCTCAAGCCTCCCCAGGCCTGTCCCTTCCCGTACTCTGTACACTGTGGCCCTGGGCTTCTGTCACCCAACATCCTCCTTCTGCCCTGGTTCTTGCCATCCTGGCAGCTGTTTATCTCAGTTTTGCCCTTTATACTCATGACTGCTGGGAGGTACTTCAACTGGCCCCAACCCCAGTGCAGACCTTCATGGGTCTAGAATCAGGCATCTGATCAAGGCACTCACAGGCTCCACCCCTCTAGCAGCTTCCAAATCTCACTCAACACTATGTCTACTATGTATGGCCTGAGCCTCTCGATTACTGAAATTATAATGTGTGCCATAACACCCAACGCATCTTTTCTCTCTCTCTCCCTCCTTTTCTTCCTTTTTCTCCTTCTAGGTCCTGAGCATTGAACCCAGGGCCTTGCACATGCTAGGTAAGCATTCTTCAAGCATAAATTCAACAAATGCCTGTTGAAAGGATAGAGGAACTTGCTGGATAATTAATTCAAGCTAGTTCTCAGTTAAAAAAAAAAAAAAGCCTGAGGTTTTGTTTCTTTGATATTATCTCCATTTGGAAGGTGATGGCTGCAAACAGCCACTGAAACGGCTGCTTTGAGTTGTAGAGGGTTTCTTTCTTCCATTTACAGAGTTGTCAAAACAGAAAAGGTATGCTCAAATAGGTAGAACGTTGAACAGGGCAAATACTAAGTGCTTTTTTACAACCTACTTCATTGTCCTGTGTACTTTAAATCAGAAACGATCCAAGGGCAAACACTTAACTATATCTTCTGAGGTTGGCTCAGTCTCTAATGAGGATTAGGAGCAATGCTGTGTGCCCAAGGTCACCGAGACCTGCTGGACAGTCCTGGCAGGTGTGGATAGTCAGAGCTAGCAAGGCCCACATGCAGGTGAACTTGCAGTTGCAGGGGGTTGGGGGATTGGTTGTTGTTGTAAAAACCCTGCCTAGATGACTTCTGCAACCTAAAAGGTCATCCTTAATCCAGCTGAAAGCCACTATATTACCAGTTCACTAGTTGACATCTACGATTCAGACAACACCTTGATTTTTTCTAACAAGCACTTAAGGTAGTCCCTGGCCCACCCTATGCCAGGCCACAGGGAAGACAGGATGACACATGGGGCTCCAGCCCTGTTCACAGAGAGACCAGATTCTAAATAGAGCTCTTACTACCCCAAACTTCCCATAATGTTTTTAGGGGAGGATCAATTCTCAGAATAAATGGAAGCACATGAAGGGGTAATATCATTCATGATGACTATAAACTATTTGTGAGATTTCTTAATAGTTTTCATCTGAGTTGGTCTTGAGGCCAACCCTGGCTAAGCAGAATTTGACACCTGCCAGAGGTAAAGCGTGAGATCAGAGACTCACCTAACTAAGCACAAGAACAACTGAATTCAAAACAGTTGAGTGAACATTCATAGGAGCCTGCTGTGTGCTGGGGATAGAAAATGAAATAGAGCCTTTGCCCTCAAGTAGACAAAATGGCAACACATGCCAAATTAGGCAACAGTTGTGCAAATTGCCTGGAAGTCACCTACTGACCCTCCAGCAAACACAGTGAAGTGAGGAAAACCATCCAGGGCCTCTATCCACCTTGGAAAGGGCAGGAAAACTCCACATCTAAAAATAAGCCACTGGGGAAAGACAGTAAACATCATAACCATAAACACCATAGCCATAAACAGTCAATCTATACTTGCACATGACCTAACTGGTTTACACAACCTTTGGCCTTTAAAGTTGGCCCAGTAAGCCCTACTTCTAGGGCCGGAAGCATAACTGTATCTGAACTGAGCTTGGTATGTCGGAAAACCTGTGGCCAGGCTGCTAGAGATTTTGGATAAGTGTAGCCCACTCCAGGTGGTGTCAGCTCTGCCCTTCAGCTATATTCTTCGAGGCTCCAGGAGCACTGGGCCAAGCTGTTGGCACAGGTGTCACAGCCAGGCCAGGGACACTGGCTTGGGCAGGGCTCCAAGGCTGGGAAGGTACCTAGGCGTCAGGAGGGCAGTTGTGTCATCCTGGGCAAGTAGTGGAGGGCCTGGAGAGCTGCAGGTCTCTGGGGGCAGAAGGCATATGAGCAGCTGCTGCAATTTCCAACGAATCCACAAAGAGGATTTCCTATTTGGCAGGGACGGAAAGAGCTCCAGGGAGGAGAGGTGGACACAGAGGCAGCTCTTTCCCCGTGACATCAAGCCGGCAGGAGAGGTCAAGGGCCGGCCTGCCCAGAAGGGGCGCACATAGCGCCTGGCTCTGGAGCCCCCTGACCCGCCACGACCGAGACCCCAAGA
The DNA here is from genome assembly GCA_035773235.1 of Eospalax fontanierii. Classification (NCBI taxonomy): domain Eukaryota; kingdom Metazoa; phylum Chordata; class Mammalia; order Rodentia; family Spalacidae; genus Eospalax; species Eospalax fontanierii. The sequence continues at coordinate 30,457,793 of CM069546.1, read as the reverse complement.
GTGGCCCATGTCTCACTCACTACGCCCGCGCCGCAGGTCCCCACACAGTGACACCCCCTCACCCCGCCGCCACGCCCCCGCCGCGCACCCACCTCGGCGCCGCACCTCACCGCACCGCTCTGTCGAGCTCTCAGAGGGACGCCGCTGACCTTTCTGCGCACGCGCGCAGGCGGCCCCGCCCCACCAGCACGAGCTGCGGGCTGCCCACCCCGAGCACCCCGCGTTCCAGCCCTGCTGGCTCTGAGCATGCGCGCTGGGTTCGGCAGCAGCTACGGCGGGAGCATGCGCTGGCCGAACAGCGGTTCCCGCGCGTAGGGGCGGGGGCTCGCCCAAAGGGGCGGGGGCTCCCGTGTCTGCTCAAGGGCAATGTCGTGGGTAACCAGAGCCCCGACTGCTGCCCAGGGGAGTCGCTGTCAGACCTGGTCATGCGTGGACCCGAAAAGCGCATTCGCGACGTCCAGTCCTGTGCGGGCAAAGGAATATAGGGATTCTAGGGGCGGGACCTATGCTAAGGACCCGGAGGCCAAGGCTAGGAGACGGACACCAGAGATGGGGACACATCAAGCTAAGAAAGAGGCGGGGCACAGGCAAGGACGCAGCTGGGAAGGGGGACACAGACAGGCGACCGGCAGAGGCGGGCCGTTCTGGACGTGGGGACCAGATCCATGATGTTGGACAGAGGCAGTCCTCTTAGCTCCAGAGAAACCCACAGCCCTCTCTTCAGAATCTGGCTGGGAGGCAGGGGAGTCGCTGTCTTGGCTACAGTTAGATCACGGCCCCCACAGGGGTGCACAGGAGACTATGATGGCCACAGTGGCTTGGAGAAAGTCAGAGAGATGGGGAGTTGAATCACAGTGGCCTGTGGGATATGCTCAAAGCCCCGAGGGATCCCGGCATCACCGGGGGTGCGGTGAGGAAGGCAATTCACAGCCTTTAAGAGATATAGGGATGCCCCTTATAGAGGACAGACAGGGTGGTGGGATCAGAGTCCTCTGAGGATGACAGCTGTCCTAGGAGCCTCCAGACAGCTCTTTGGAGCCATCCCAGGCCTCGGTGTTTGGGGCGGGGTCTCGCCAAAGGAGGTTTCCAATAAGGACGGAACCGGAGCTCAGCTGACGATGCACGCAACACGAGCAAAAACTCTTTAGCAGACCAAAGCACTGATAAACGTGCCCAGTTATGCGGATGCAGAGCCATGCTCAGTTTGCGCTTAGCCTGCAGGTTCAGGCGGTCCCGCAGCGCCCCCGTCGCTCTCGTCGCTGCATCCTCCGCAGGCGCCGCGTCCACGCGTCTCTCCAGGGTAGCACGAGGCTTCCACGGGCTGCGCTGAGCCCAGGTCCTCGGCCTCCCGCGCTCGCGGCCGCGGCCCCTAACCCACCGCCCAGCAGCAAGTAGCGCCGGCCAGGTAGGAGGCGTGGGCAACCGCAGACTGCGTCGCGAGTTGGTACCCACAGAGCGCTGCTGCCACGCCGAGCGCGCTCCTCGCCGCTGCGGAACACTGCAAGAACAGTCACTGCAAAGCGTGTCCACGCGCCACGGGCCTCACCGCGCGCACCCACTGCCACCTGCACCGCTGCGGGGAGGGCGAGAAAGGGACCGGGTTAGGCGGGGGGGAGTGGGGGGCACGGGACCCGAAGAGGACGGGCCACGTGGAAGAACACAGGGTGCCCACCGGGAGTAGGACGGACACAAAGAGCACCCATTAGAGGGAGGCACATTGAAGGCAATGGGCGCTGGATGGGCGGGGCCAGCGTCAATGGGAGACCTGAGTAAAAGATGAGCTTTAAAGTATAGCCAAAACGCCAAGATATTCAATGGGGAAGTTGGGGGCAAACCGAGGAAGCTGAGGTGAGGCAGCCTACCATAGTCCTTGCGGCAGAATTTCTTCAGGCTGATTCGGTAACTGCCACGCTCAGGCCTGCAGTGTGACTCGCAGTCTAAAGAAAAGGGATGGAGACTCACAGAGTCCCATGCCTCTTCAACAGCCCTGCTTTAGCAATAGCTCACCTCCCCTAAGGTCACCAGTCTGGGCTCTGGTGCCCACTCACCTTGTGGCTCCACAGGCCTGCTTTCTTCAGTGGGTCCAGTGACAGGGGTCTCTAGAGAGGAGGGAGAATAGCCTTTGATGGGGAGCTACCTGAAGTGCTCAGGGGACAGAAAACAGTCAGTAGCTGATGTGACTTTTGTTGAGGTGGCTGAGGCAGGGAAGGGTCACTCACTAACACAGGGTGCCACAGGAGAGCGGCTCTGCTGGAAGCCTGGGGCACAGCGGTTACAGGTAAGACCAGTAACACCATCCTTACAGGGACACTGGCCTGTAGTCTGGTTACAGGTTTTGCCAGCAGCACCAACTGGGTGACAGTCACAAGCTAAGGATAGAAAATACAAAGTCCTCGTCAGAGGCACATCTGGGGTTCTGAGACAGTAGAGCATGAAGGCATGCAGTTTGGCAGGCTCACCTCTGCAAGCGCGACGGTCACTCAGGGCCCGAACTGGGTCACGATAGAAGCCCTCCCGGCAGTAGTGGCAGTGGCGACCAGCAGTATTGTGCCTGCAGTTGAGGCAGACACCTCCACTGCGTCGGCCTGAGAGTCGGTACAGCTCCATGTTGAAGCGGCAGCGTCTGGCATGGCCATTGCAGGAGCAAGCTGCAGGGAGGGATCAGTCAGAAGCAGGCCTGCCTGGTCAGAAGTCCCCAGGCCACCCTCCAAGGCCTCACCAAGGCAAGCATGGGCTTCCTGCGATGTAGCACGCTGCCATGGCCTGTCGCAGTAGAAGGGCTTGCAGCGGCTGCAATCAGAGCCCTCTGTACCATGCCGGCAGTCACATATCAGGTGGCCCTGGGTATCCAACAGGCACTGTGAGGCATGCCCATTGCACTTGCAACGACCGCCCACCTGGAGCTCAGTGGCTGAGTAGGAGTAAGGGATTGTGGTCTCCCAATCCCCGGTGTCCCCCAGCATGGCAGGCCTTGTGAGTACTATTCGGATATCTGTGGCAGTCACCCAGTCTTGGAGCACTGGGCTGTTGTCTAGATCCAGGCCTTGTGGACTGCCATCCTGCACACTGAAGGCCAGAAGGCCTCCACCATCAGGCTGGGCCTGGGGGGCTGGAAAACAGAGGGCTTCAGGCCCTGGACCAGCAGGGCCATCAACAGGAGTGGGCAGACGGCCATAGTCCAGGCCACAGCTGGAAGAGAAGAAGCCCAAGGGGGCCCAGCTGCGGCCATGGTCCTGTGATTTGAGCAGGGCCACGGAGGCTGGGGGAGTTGAGCAGAAGCGCAGGCTCACGAAGACAAGCTCAAAAGCCTTGCCTAAGGGCACTGTAAGGGTCACATTAAAGGGTGTCCGTTGCAGCAAATCAGAGCGCCAGCAGAGAGGACTTGCAGTGCCCCCAACAGAGGTCAGGAGGGAGGCAGGGTGTGCCCGCCGAGGGTCCGAGGCGTCGCAGGCTCGACTGGCCGGACGCCCGCACGTGCTGGACGCCAGCACCTCACGTCCCAGAGCAGCATTCACCAGGCCTGGAACACAGCACCGAGGCGTCCCAGCATCATCATAGCAGGGGTCGGCCGGTGCCGGAGGACCTGGGCTCAGTGCAGCGGACAGCATGCCGGCGGTCAGCAGCAGCCCCCAGGGCCAGCGGGGCATGGCCGCAGCTGGTGTTGAGTCAGCCGGTGGCTCCTACCCGACGATTCTGCCCTCGAGGAGAGGGAGCTCAGTCGGAGGCTCGGTCGGCCGGGCCTGCAGTGCCAAGCAAGCAGAGCCCCTCGGCGGCCCCAGCCCAGGCCCAGAGGTGGGAGCAGCTGCGGGCACGCCCGGGGCCGAGCACAGCAGCGGGGATGTTGGCGCGTCTTCTTGCTGGGCCTGGAGCGATGACAGGCGTCGCCTCCGCTCCCGACGCCTCCGCCCGCGGAGGCCCCACCCGCCGCTGGCCGCCTGCACTCACCCACCGAGGGCCAGGAGGAGCAGATCTCCCGGCCTCCCGTGAAGGGCCCTTGGGCGGGCGGGGCCTGGGGCGCCGGGGCTGCCGCCTCTTCCCTGCTGCAGCGAGGGCGGGCGAGCTGTGCCAGAAGGGGGTGGGGGGCGCCGCAGGCGCGAGCCTGGTCCCAGTCGGGGGCGGGGCTGCTCCGGTCGGGAAGGAGGGAGGGGAGGGGGCCTCGTCCGCACAGCCAGAATCAGAAGCAGATTCAGACACTGGCTGAGCCAGCGCTGGAGGGGGCTGGGAGGCCTGAGAGCCGGGGGAGGGGCTGGAGAACCAGGAATGCGCTGACGGGAGGGGTCTGGAGGGGGTAGCTCAGTCTTGCAGCCAGAGAGGGACCACCCAGCAGGGTCCTCGGGCCAGAAGCCAGACTGTGACTGCTCCTGGGATGGTGCCACGTGCTGGGCTGGGGTCTGACCACTCCTCTCTGAGGCCCATCATGAAAGCACAGCAGGTCTTGGGTATCCCCAAGGAGCAGTCTATTCTAGTAGAAAGAAGGCAGGTCTGATTTTCTATCCAAGCTGTTTGGAATTCTGGTTGAGGCTTGGGTTCCTCAGTTTCCTCATCAACCAAAATGCATGTTGTTCGGGATGCTTTGTTGAGTTGCTGGGAAGATTTGATGAGCCCATATAGATTTCATCCTAAATTCAACTAAGGAGAGCCTGAGCTCTGGTTAGTGATGAGGTCACTGTTCCCAATGGGATAAGGCCAATCTCTTAACCCAAAGCAATATCTTGGGTCTCAGTGTATAGCTGTCATGTGACGGCCCCAGCTGTTCAGAAGGATTTGGAAACTTGGGGAGGAAGCAGGGAACACAACCCATTTGATGGCCCCTTGAAGTTCAGAGTTTGATCACCTGTAGAGGCCCCAATGGAGAGGTAAGGAGTGGGGTTTGAACCATGGAGAGGTCACAAATTAGAGTTAGAATCCCCAGACCTGCTGGCCTACATCCCAGTAAATTTGAGCAGATGCCCAGATGAAGCTGCCTTGTTAGCTGCTGGACATAGGCAGCTATAGCTGAGAGTGGTTCCAGTCCAGAGTGCCCAGAGATGCTTTCCCCACTGTCTTTGGTCCTTGACAGGCCAAGTGTCCCAGAGAGAGTTGAGGCTGACATAATGCAAAATAGGTAAATTATCTCACCTTGGGAGCAGTCCTGAGGTCAAATACCCAGTTTCAGGAGGAAGGCTGACTCCAGACCAGCCCCTGCTAGTTAAAGAGGCCATATGGGTATGTCTGTGTAAACAGGGCTGCCACTTTGGACTGAGAGTGCTCCTAACAGAAAGGAGAAAAACAGAAGCACTCTGCTTTACAGGAGAGGTGTAGTGGAGCAAGGACACTGGAACCTCCCAGAGCAAAGTCAAGGTTGCATAGGGAGAAATGACTTGAGAACCAGGACGGCTGTAGATGGGACACAGCTTATCCTCTGGAGCAACAGACTCCCTGACCCCAGGCACTTTCCCAGGCTTGATGTCCACACAGTCAGGAATGAGTGGTGGAGGAACAGGTAGCCTAGAAAAGCTATTGACCTCTCCTTTCATCTGGACAACCCCAAAGCCCTGTCCTTTGGCTTCCCAATAGAGTGAACCAGACAGAATGTGTTGTTTACAAGCATAGAAGCTCTGCTCTGGAGTGGGTCAAGTTCAGAACTAGCCCCTTTCCAAACACCTTCTTCAAAGGGGGAGGGGGCAGGGCAGCCTCAGAGGAATGGGAGTTTTGGTGTGGGGATGGGGGATGGGATCAGTCATTCTGGGAGGTGGAGTCTTATACCAGAGAAAAGCCTCCAGGGACACCCAGACTGTCTCCTGGACTTCAAGACCCCTGCTAGAGTCCCCAGGCTATCACCCAGCCAGGGGAGGTAGGACAAACAAGAGCTGCCTTTTATTCTAACAGTGAAGCCGGCTTTGCCCTTCTGCAGCCTTTCTGTGAGCTGCAGCTACTGGGGTCTGCAGAACATGTGTATTCTGGTGTGGGTGGAAGTTGGTGGCGGGTCATGGAGGGCGGGGGTGAGGGTGAGGGTGAGGGTGTGTGTGTGTGTGTGTAGATGTAGATAGGGGCCCAAATGGCCATTGCATCACCAGCTCTTCAGGGAGGAGGCTGAGGGCTCCATATACTCTCTGGCCCTAGAGCTACTCTCGCAGATGGTGTGCTGGGAGTTGGGGAGAGTTTTCCCCACAGCCCTCAGGGAAAGCTCATTACTCTTTGTGGACTCAGCCACCTGTCCCAGCCCCTTGATTGAGGCCTCTCAGGCTTCCCAGTTCTCAGGTCCTGCCCGCTCCAGGCACTTTCTGCAATAAAGAAGCTCCGCCTCCCTGCCTCACACCTGCAACTGCTCAGGCTCTGCGCAGTCACCCCAACTCAGTGAGAGCTGCTGGCTGGCTTTAAGGCGCAGAAGAAAGGATAGAGAAATTTGACAGTTTCAGGTCCCAGGGAGGTGCTGACCGCTCAACTAACTCCCTGCCCAGGCCAGGACCTACTGTCCCCTCCAGACATTTGCAAGCCACCACTTGTTCCCTCCTAGTACAAACATTTATTAAGTGCCTATAACGCCTTGCGGAGCTCCAACTCAGTAAGAAAGGCAGGCGGTAGGCGGATGGGGAAGAGACACGGCACTTTCCGCCTAGCCCTTATCCTGCACCCCGGACCCTTTGCGCCATCCCTACCTCTCCATGCTTAGTTAGGCCTGGTCGGCGGTCGCGACCAGCTCTGCGCGCCCAGTCAAAGCTGAAAAGCAACACCGGGCGGAGGGAGGGTGTTGGGGGAAGGGCAGAGAGGGAGTAGGAAGGGAAATGGCCCTCTGGCCCCTCTGTCCTGGCCTCCTAAAGATTCGGAAACGGTTTGGGGAGGGGTCTTCAGTGACCCGCACGCGACACTGGGAGGCAGCGCCCCTCTCGTCGTGACCTCGCCGGGAGGCGGCCCCACACGCGGGCTCAGGGAGCCCTAGGCTCCGGCAGTTCTCCGCGCCCAGCCCTCCGCCGCCGCTGTGCCCGCCAGCACAGGAAGGAGGCGGCCAGAAGCCCGAGGCCCGCGCCAAGCGCCGCCAACGACGAGCCCTGGGCCAGGTCCAGGCGGGGTCCGCGCAGCGAGAAGGTGATAGCCGCGCCGGCTGCTCCGGCCAGCACCGCCAGGGCGCCGAAGGGCAGGACACAGCGCGGCCACGAGCCTCCCGCGCCGCCGGTGGCCAAGAGCAGAGCGCGTAGGGCCCCGGGCGATTCCGGGGACGCCAGGCCCGGCGGGGCGGGCTCGGGAGAGGGCTCTGGCGCTCTCATGCTTCCGCCGTGGTGGCCGCTCCCGGGGGTGGGGTGGGTGCCCACCACAGCCCCAGCTCACATCCTGGCCTGCCACGTCAGAACAAATTGGCCCCAGACGCGGTGACGACACCGGGGACGCCCTGGAGTTCCACTGCCTCCTCCTGGCTTCGGCAGGGAACCGGGTAGGTTGGGGTTAATCTCTAGAGTCTCCCTTAACCTGCGGAGGCCCTCTGACGAATACCCTTTTCCCAATTCCATCCAGGGTATCCCCCAGGTGTGCAACCCGGACCAATCAATTGGCCACCATCAGGGCCCTAGACTGGCAACAGTCTAGATACATTAGGTCATGAAGTCAAGAAACACTGGGCTCCCCAGAGCTTGGCCAGAGACAGAGATGGATACTGCCTTGCCCTTCTAGGATTTAAGATCCAGGGAGGGCACCACATGGAGCCAGTGGAAACAATAAACCAAGCAAACCTCCATGAAAGGTTTTAGGTAGCCTGTCTACTATGGAGAGTGATAGTGGGGGTAGGAAATGACTGGTGGCAGTATTAAGGGCTCCTCTCAATCAGAACACTTGCTCCAGACAGCAATGTGGTGACCAGGAAGGAACTGGCTGATAATGGAGGGTGACAGTTCAAAGGCATTCTACTGGGGACTGGATACCAATCTGACAAAGTGGTACAACCTCTCTCTTGGCTCAAGATTCCCTGTTCTGGAGGGACCTGTCAGTGCATTAGGGGCCATGACTTTTCATATTCTACTTCAGTTTGTCATTCCCCAGAAGTCCTCAACCTTGGTTCTGTGTCTTAACTGTTTCTGGTCAGCTGTACTGTTGGGCCCCATTTAGATACTAGAGCAAGACCCTTCACTATAACCTAGTCTATCACCGGCACACTTGACCTGTCCAGCAACCAGAGACCTGGGTGCCTTGTGATACTGGCTGTTTTCCCTTGTGGAAAATCCCTGTTTTTTATCTGGTTTAGTGAGGCTGCAGAGTGCCTAGCTCAAAGGCATGCTTAGGCTATGGTAGGCACTCTACAAATGCTTAAAAAACACACTTGCAGTCCCAGCATCTGGGAAGCAGAGGCAGGAAGACTAGGAGTTGGAAGTCAGCCTGAGCTGACTAATGAAATCCTATCTCAACAAAACAAAAATCTGGGGCTGGGAAAATGGTTCCATGCTTAAGGGTGTTTGCTGCTCTTTCAAAGAATCTGAGTTTGGTTCTCAGTATGAACACCGGCCAGGTTACAACTGCTGTAATGCTAGCTCTTTTGGCCTCCTAGGGCACCTGCACACATGGTGGCACACACATAATTTAAAAACCTTTAAGCAAAAATCTAGGAGCAGGAGAGATGGCTCAGCAGGTAAAAGCACTTGCTACTCTTGCAAAAGACAGGTTCAATTCCAAGCACTTACATGATGCCTTGCAACGGTGTGTAACTCCAGTTCCAGGGGATCTGACACCCTCTTCTGGCCTCCAAGGCCACATACATACATGTAGATACACACACATAATATAAATATTCCACTATTGGGAATAAAGACTTTTTATGGAGGTAACAATTCCCTACACAGGGGTAAAGAAGCTTAGGGGGTGACAGTGGAGTGGGGAGCATTTAGAGGGAAGCAGGAAGCCCCCGCATGCTGCCACAAAACCAATACCAGGAGACAGTGACAGGTAGAGTGGCGTGGGTAGACAGAGACCAGCCTGTCCTGATGTGTCTCCCCCCACTCCCTCTCTCTCTCATTTTAGTATGCAGCTCAGGCAGGCCTTGAACTTAGGATCCTCCTTGCCTTAGCCTCCCCAGTGCTGGGATTACAAGTGTACACTCAACCCCTTACTGATCCTTTTTTGATAGGTCTCCCTATAGCTGGCCTGGAACTCACTATGTAGACCAGGCTGGTCTAGATCTCACAGAGATCCACCTGCCAGCTCTGGAGTGCTGGGATTAAAGGCATGTACCACCATACCCAGCTTTACCTGATACTTAAAAAAAATTTTTTTTAATTTATTATTTCTCTTTAGTATAGGAGTGTATTGCTTGCATATGTGTAAGTGTACCTGTGTCATGTAATGGCCGAGAAGGTCAGAAGAAGGCGCAGGTTTCCCTGGAACTGTAGTTATGGATGGTTGTTGGCCACCATGTTGGTGCTGGGAATTGAACCCGGGTCTTCTGCAAGACAGTCAGTGCTCTTAACCACTGAGCCAACTCTCCAGCCCTACTTGATACTTTCTTGAAACCACAAAGAAAGAAACAACACAATAAAAAGTTCCCTACCAAGTCCCACTCTGGTATAATTTAAATATATATACTTCCTAAAGAAGTTCTAATAGCATACGGTAGTTCTTAGGTCTACATTGAGGTTGCCAGGGGCTTCTCTAGGCCCCAGGCAGACAGAAAGCTGAGCTCTGACCAGGTTTGGTGGCTGAGAAGAGCTGAGGAGCCCTGGGCACCTACCTCCCTTTGGCCACCCAAATTTCCCAGTGAGGAACAGGTAGCTCTAGTGCTCTCAGCAACCCTACCCAGGGTAACTCCCCTCAATCTCTGTTCACTATACTCTAGACAGGAGGAGGGGACTCTTCCAGAGAGGTCTGTCTGTCCGGGGTACTTAAGTCAGCAGGGTCATCTTGCAGGATGGTGAGGAAGTGCTCACTTCCCTCACATAGTAGACTGTATGCAGCCCGGCACAGTGCCAGCCAGGGTGGCCCTCGTGGCTCCTGAGTGTTTATCAGAGGGAGGAGTTCAGCCATCAGAACCTGGGGAGCAGCATAGGGCCAAGTCTTCAGTGGGACCTTGTACTGGGTGGCTAGTCCAGGGCTCCCAGAGTTGGGTAATCCTGGGACAAGCTTCCATTCTCCAACCTTCTCTCCTAGGGCTTTATATATTCTTCACATGCAGTGTACTTGGAGAACCTCCCAACCCACACAAAGGCCCTCCTTTTGAGGCTGAGCCCTCAGGAGGTTCAGGTGCCAGCCTCTGTCAGGTCACTGGCTCCCAGATATCCAGATGATCATCATCACCTCCTGCTCTGCAAGTACCTTTTCTAGGTGGATCTGCTGGTCCAGCATGGCCACTCGCAGCTTCAAGGTTGCCAAGGTCTGCAGCTCCTGGGTGCTAGAATAGAGAAGGAGCTCTGGGCTCCAGGAAGAGTCTACTTCACTTCCATAGGGTGACGAGGCTTGAGAAGGCTTCTGTACAAGGCATGGTCCTGGCAGTTCCTCTGTCACAGCTGTGAAGACAGAAGTTTGTAGTCTCATGAGATGGAAGCCATTCACCTAAGCTGCTGCTTTTCACATAGGTCAGAGCTGGGCTTTCCAGGCACCTTTCCTCACTCTCAGTTCACCTTGGATTTAAGGTGCTGAGGCTAGAACAACCTAATGTGTGGCAGGTTATGGTAGATTTGACATGACAAGGGTTTGCCAACCTCTGGGCCCCTGGGCTGCTGACCCCTCCTTAATACACAGGCAAGATGACCTAAAACGCTGACCCTGGTTCTGACCTCAGCACAAGTAGAGGTGGGGGTGGAATCTCACCTGCTCGTAGAATCTGCAGCCTGTGAAGATACTGCCCGACTATGACCTGTAGCCCCTCTAGGGTGAGCAGGCAGCGGTACTCTTGCATCCAGTCAGCAGGGGCTATACAAGTTAAGAAAGGTAGGTTGAGTCTATGGTGGTATCAAAAACCTCTGTCACTTTTGCCCTCTACCCTCCATCCAAGCTCCAGTCACTGACCTGCTGAGAGTTCCTCCTGCATACGCAGTCTCAGCAATGCACAGGCCTTCCTCAGGCTCTGAGCATGCACCTTCACCTCTGCAGCACTGGGCCTATGGCTGGACCAGCCTGACTATACATAGGTCAGGGAAACTCCTCTGTAGCTAGGCCCTACCCTCCCATCTAGGCCAGGTCTAGAGAGATACCATTGCTTTGCCCAACAGGCTCTTCCCCAAACCTGCTAAGTTTAGAGTCAGAACCCCCTAGATTCTCCCATGTCATAAAGGATATAGCCATCTGCAACTTCTGAAGGAACTGGGTTTTAGCAGCTCTGGTAGCATCTGTGAAGTCACTTGTTTGTGTAGAACTGAGCTGGGCCCATAGTCTGGAACATGTACAAAAGTATCCCAGAAAGGCAGAGAAGGACAAGGTTACTTTACCTAAACAAAGTAGACCTTGAGGTAGATGAAGGTCAAGGGTAGGGGCCCAGGAACCTAGAGACACTGACCAGGACAAGGGGACAGATCCAAACCTGACACAGTGCAGACACCTAAAAGGAGTCAATAAGTTTGACTGTCATAGCACCTCTATGAAGCAGGGCCTATTACTGTCATTCCAGAAAGAAGAACATCTAGAATTTAGAGATGCCAAGTTTCAAAGCCTGTTTTTGTAGGCCTTTCAAAGCCTGCTGAGCCTGCGTTGACTATAATAGCCCTAGTGAAGCAGAACTTCTACATGGACAAGAGTTCCATACAGTGACAAAAGCAGGCAAACCTGCCGGAAGTCCCCACAATGGTAATGTTTTTCCCATCTTTCTGTCCCCACATAGCCTTACCGGGAATTCTGGGAAGCTGCTTTCTTGAAGGGCACAGGTAGTCTCAGGAGGGTCCTGTTAAAGAAGCCAGTGTTCAGAGAAGCCTTGTCTCAATCTAGGGCTGCTGTTACAACTCCTGGCTCAGAACCTTCTCACCCTTCTCCTTTGCCAGTCTGATTATCAAGCCTTAAAAGGGGCTTCCAGAGCAGCCTGGGAGCTGGCCCAGTCCAGGGGAAAGAGAGGGCACCAAGAGCCTGAGCCCTGCAGAGCCCATCTGGAGCCCCAGAGCTGGTCAGACACCATTATGCCAAACCTGGCACCATTCCAAACAGCTGCTCCATTCTGTCTGTTTGATGGCTGGCACCCAGGGCTTCCCCATCCAGCCCAATGTCCTACCAGGATCTGAACAAAGAAGCTTACCCCTTCTCCTTAAGTGTGAAGGCTTCTGTGGCCTGAGGAGCAGCTGATGGGGCAATCTTTTGGTCTCTGAAGCCTGTTCCATGCCTGGTGCCTTGGGCTCCTGTCCTCAAGTGGGTCCTAACTCCCATTGATATAAGTTTGCACTCAGGATGGTCCTTGGCAGGGGCTGGAGCCCGGTGGATGCCTTTGGTGGACCTTGCACTAGATGATGCAAGGCTGCCAGTCTGGCAGGGAACCTGGGGGTGGGCAGAGGCAGTGGTGCCAGAAGGGGTTGCAACAGACGCAGATGTCAGGCTAGGGGCTTTGTCTTGTTGTCCAGCCTTCAACATGCCTTTCCTTACACGTACAGCCTTCTCCAATGCCTGGGTCAGAAGCTCCAGCTCCTTGAGGTCTTGGGCACTTGGTATGCATGCTACAAAAACAATACAAGAGTTCCTCCCCTCTGTCCCATGATGGGTCCCACATCACTGCAAGTCAGAGACAGAGCAGGGACAGCATAGGGGAAAAGCTGAGGTTCACCTGGAGTTGGGTCCTCTTCCTTGGTCTGTGGCTCTGGAGGTGGCTCTGGAGCTGAGGTCCTGGCTGGTTCCCTGTAAAGACAGGGCATTTATGGCCCAAACAGATCCCACCCGCAGGAGCTCCTTAGCCTAAGACCATACAGGGTAAGAGGGGTGACAACCAGCATCTAGGAAGTGGGTAGCAGAGCCCGGCCTCTCAGTCTTTAGGGTCTCTACGCAATTCCTACAGTTCCGGGGGGGGGGGGGGGGGGAGGAGGGGTGGAGTCAGGCCCATAGGTCCCAGAGTCTACATTACCAGGCTCGCAGCAGCCGCCGGGAGACGCGCAGGCTCCGTTCCAACTGCCTCTGTCGCTCGGAGCAGGAGTCCAAGGCGCCCTGGAGCTCGGCCACCAGCCTGGGAACATGCATTGACAGCTCAGCACCCAGTCAACTTAGGGGACCCCGCGCCCATCCGCCCTGTTCCCTCCCGCCACGTGAAACCTACCGGCGCGCGCAGTCTGTGGGTAGCATGAAGACAGTTCGGACTCTAAGAACTTTGTTACCACCGCCACTACCTAGTCCCGTCCCTTCCGGGAACGAGACAGCCTGCTTCCGGCCAGACTACCCAATCCTGAGCGCAGAGCTCAGAGCCTGTCCCTCCCCCACATGATGAACCTGCCTCAAGTTCCACCCCGCCATCCAGGTTCCGCCCCCGAGGTACAGGTTGGGACCCTTCATTTCTGGACCTCAACGCCTGCGCAGGTGAAATCCGGGGTGACACACTCGCCTCTGGTTTAGGTAACTGATTTATGTTCTGGCAGGGTATCTGTGGTCGTCTAATGTTTGGTTCATAGCCTTAACCAGCTTTTATTAAAGCAGAGACGAGCGGTCTTGCAGACTCCAGGATCATTTAGCCATCAAGCATTTGAACAAAGGAGGGATGATACATTAGAATTGGGTCAAGGACCGGAAGCATGGGAATAAATGTTAGGTGCCAAAATGGAAAAGCTGGGCTAACTCTGAGCAGGTTGTGAAAAAGTGGGGACAGATGGATGGGAGATAAATAGGGGAAGCTGAAGCCCAAAGAATGGCCAGAAAAAGGAAGGAACAGCAGGAGGCCACATGTAAACACTCCTGCTAAGGCCCAGTATTGTCCCTTGCTTCAGAGTTAGGTCACCAAGCTTCCCTTACTTCTGAGCCCATAATGCCTCACATAAAAGCTCTCTTTTACCATTTACTCCATTACTAAAAAGATTCATTTTTATTCTTCATTTTGAGACAGGGTCTAAGGAAGCCCAGGCTTGCCTCAGACTTTGTTTGAACCCTGGGCCTTGTACATGCTAAGCAAGCATTCCATCAATTGAGCGAATTGCCCATACTCATTAGTACAGTATTTCAGATTAAAGCTCTTTGGAAAAGTTATAGTTGCTTATTTCTTAAAACAACAAAAACTGTACATTTCTCTGAACTCCCAATTAAATTGTGTGTGTGTGTGTGTGTGTGTGACACAGGGCCTCATGTAGCTCAGGATGGCCTCTGTGCAGCTGAGGATGAACTGCTCCTCCTGCCTCCATTTCCCAAATGCTTTGATTATAGTAGTGCACCCTTAGGCCCAATGTTTTGGCCTTGCTTAAGTTGGCAGTGGGCTTGGTGGCACACCCCTTTAATCCCAGCACTATGGAGGCAGAGGCAGGTGAATCTCTGTGACATAGGGGCCATCCTGGTTTACATAGTGAGGTACAGGCCAGCCGAAGCTACAGGGAAACCCTGTCTCAAAAAACAAAAACAAGTTGGCTACTGGAAGAAAGCAGCCAGGGTCCAGCAGAATTGAAGACAGCAAGAATAAACACTAAACCCAAGCCTCCTAAGGGGCTAAGAAGTAAGGTAGCTCTAGTTGTTTAAATATGGGAAAGGTATAGGGGACACAGGGAGCTGAGCCCAGGGTGCCAGGCAGAGAACAGGGCTGGGACCTAAGAAGTCCCAGTACATTTTAGGATACGGTGTGAGCACTCCTGCTTTCTTGTGTCTTAGGAGAGGCAGAGAGATCCTAGTGTCCAGGGGATACTGTGACAAGACTTAGAGAGAGAGACACATATACAGTTGTCAAGGAGTCCCTGGTGTTTGCTTGAAATAGTTTCTCCTACAGATACAGGCCAAGTTTGATTTTTAAAAAATGTTATGTGTTTGAGTGTTTTGCCTGCATGTATTTTTAAAAAAATATTTATTTTGCATGAGTGTATTGCCCGAATGTATGTAAATACATCTGTGTCAGGCAATGTCTGCGTTGGTCAGAAGAGAGCATCGGATTCCTCCGGAACTGGAGTTAGAGGTGGTTGTTAGCTGCAATGTGGGTGTTGGGAACCAAACCAGGAAGAATAGCCAGTGCTCCTAACCACTGAGCCTTCTCTCTGGCCCCTTGCCCACATGTATTTAAGTGTGCTATGCAAAGCCCTCAGAGGTCAGAAGATGGTGTCAGATCCCCTGGAACTGGAGTTAAGGATGGTTGTTAGCAGCTGTGTGGGTGTTTGGAAGAGCAGCCAGTGCTCCTAACCACTGATCCACCTCTCCAGCCCCCAGTCTGAGCTTTTGATTAAAGGATGCAGTATCACTCATGCCAAGAGTCTCATCACATTTAATCCTCACAACACCCCTGTGAGGTAGGTATTACTGCCCCATCTTACAGATGAAAGAAACAGGCTCATACATGCCCCAAAGTAGATGGGCAATGATGTAGGACTATAATTCAAACTCCTGGGTTCTCCTTAACCCAAACACCAGCCAGAATCCTCTTAACAGTAGCAAGACAGCTGCTATTGAGGACATCAACACACAGAAAAGCACACAGATAAGTGAACACACTAAGCAAACATTTCTCTATCCCTGTACTTTAGGGTCAAGGACATTTGGGACACTCCTGGCCAAGTGGTTCTTTTGGAGGAAACAAAAATATGCTTGCAGGGGCTGGGTGTGGTGGTGCACACCTTTAATCCAAGCAGAGCCAGGGCTACAGAGTAAGACTCCCCAGGCATTGTGGACAGCTACCTCCCAAATCCAAGGCCTCCCACCCATGAGACAGGTACTCTTGCAAAAGGAGAAGCAGAGTTTCTGTCTTTTTGAGACTGGGTCTCCCTGTAGCCCCAGCTAGCCTGGAACTCATTATGTAGACCAAACTGGCCTCAATCTCAGAGATCTGCCCCTGCCCCCTCAGTACTGGGATTAAAGGCATGCAACACCACGCCAGGTCAGGAAGCAGTTTCTGACCAGTACAAAAGAACAAGTGATCTGCTTTCTTTGCATCAAATCCAGTTATGATAAGAGGGGAAAGTCCTCTGACTTCTCTGTTCTTCTTTGTCACTTCAGTTATTACCAGTGATTGTTTTCTAGCTGTACTAGAATTCTTTTCCCATAAACTATACAAGGATAGCACCTAGAGCCTGACATCAGATTTTCCTTTTTCTGAGATAAGATCTTACTAGTCAGCTTAGGCTGGCCTGGAGCTTCTCATTCTCTTACCACATATATCTGACTGCTAGGATTGCAGGTATGAGCCACCATACATGGCTAGATTTTTTTTCAGTTGAAGCTAAATAATATTGTCAATCTGTTGTCTTTTTATTTAATAATCTCTATTTAAAATGTTTCTTTTGTTTTCGTTAGAAGAAATCTAGAAATAAAGATGGGGAAAGAATGGCCTAGAAATTCAGTACAGAAAGGCCACATGGATATAATGAGACACAGACAAACCACTCTGGGAAGACAGATTTCTGGCTCAGAATGCCAGACGGAGGGAGCCTGTGGCCCCAGCTTCAAGTCCACACAGTTGCTGATGAGGCTATAGTCAACACTGATAGAAAGGGACACTGGGTTCCCCAGGTTAAGGGGACAGAGGAGACAGTGCTGTGTTCAGATGAGATCTCTCCACTGGCCTAAAACAAGACATGCCAGTAAGGGTTTGAGCTGTGTTAGGCTACATGAGACATTCATATTCTGAGCCAGGAAGTTGTCAGCTCCTAGCCTGGGATTGAGAAGCCCAACACGGAGGCTCAAGCTTCTGGAGACAGCAGGACAGAGAGATGGGTTTCACACAGTGTGGCATGACTGTTTTGAGGCTGTTTTCCAGCAAGAAGCTGAGCTTTTCACTGAGTTTGATGTTCTGGTGTCTCACACTGAACTCCCCTGGACAGATACGCCTGGTGCACACCTGGGGCCTACACAGCACCCATCTGCAGTGTCCCACACCTCCTAGTGAAACAATTGCCCTCTCAGTAAACATTCACCATGGCAAACACTGATACACTCAGAGCCTCAGGAAGCCTAAGTTCATGTCTTCATCTCTGTGCACAGATAGGTTTTGGCGCTTTACCTGTCGCTGGGGAACACTGCTCTTTGGGGGTTTGGGGGAACGACACTGTAAACATGACTTCTTGGCCTGATGGTGGCAAGGCTGTGTGTTTGAGTCACTGCCCAGGGACAGGACTGAGGTAGATCGGGGAGGGTCCCCCAGGCTGCCATCCGCAGAGTTTGTGGGACTCGAGCTGCTGACCGAGGAGTATCCTGAGGTTGTGATGTCCTTGCCAGGCTCTCCCCTGTTGCAGAGAAGGGGCTTGGGCACTGGGGTTGGAGGTGTCTGGGTGCCCAGTGCCTGGCGGCCCTTGTCCTCTTGACAGACTTCCTCGTCACTGGATTCCTGGCAGCAGTGTTGTTCTGGGTTTAGGTAGACCACGGTGACATCAAGGATTCCACTGGGAGTTGTGACTGTGGGAAATGTTGGGGGAAAGTGTTTATGCCATAGCTCAAAGATCAAAAATTCAGGGCTGGGGAGCCCAGGGTTCAGCTTTCAGCCAGGATAGTTTAAAAGACTCAGTGCCCAGCCAAATAGTGTCCCCCCACCTTGAGAGCTGTGGGTGACATGTCTTTCTCAAGGTATGAGGATTGCCCCTCACTGGTCATGTAATTCACTTAATTTGAGTGGATATAAAGCAAGCAATTGGAAAAGCAGTAGAAACTTGCCCACATCGGTCTTCTCGGCTGGGACGCAGGAAACAGGACAGGGCTCACATACATATACCATTATGACACATCTCAGTGTTCTACATACCAGGAAATCTGGCCAGGGTCTGCTTAAATGGGGCCCTTCAACCAACAGTGATAGATGAAGCTGGCCACAGGTTTAGATTATATTCCCCTCCCCTGGCCCCCATGGGGTGGGAGAAGCCTCTGCCCCCAGTGTTTCAGCTTCTATTGTCATCTCATGGACCTCTCGCTACCTCAAACCACACATTCCTCCCCTTAACGTAGTGCCAGGTGGCTCTCAGATCATGTGTTTTCTGCATGACATCCCCGCACACTCACCGTCACCCTCCTTCTCGCCTTCACTCTCCTGGTCACCTTCATAGCCAGAGCAGCAGTCCAGGCTCCAGTCTAGAAGGCTGCCCAGCAGCGTCTCCTCCTGGCTAGAGAGCTCTGCGGTGGGCGTGGTGACAAAACTACCCCTGTCTTCCTGGAGGCTGTTCTCCCGCTTCCTGTATGGTGGAGGGAGCCCAGAAAGCCCTGGTCACAAGAAGCAGCACTTGGAGACCCAAGCTGGTCCTTTGTAACATCTGTATACCTTGGATTCTCCCTTTTTGCTCTGGCAAACACCCATGAAGCTAGAACGAGCCCTTGAGGGAAGAGGACTAGCTAGAAGGACTGAACAAAACTGGGCCCTAGTCTAGAAGCTGGCAAAAAGACATCACTACCTTCCAGGGTGCCTGATATCTCAATGTGAGCAGTGTTGGGCCTGGTACTGGACAGACTGCACAGATCAGTCTTTCAAACCTGCACTCCTAGGGTCAAGGCTAGAGAACTATAGTATGGGTCTTGCCTCTGGGAGAAACTGACACACCCATCAGGCCTTTCTGCTCCTGACTTCAGGGTGAATGTAGCCGCCTGCCTTCATGTCATCTTGGGGTTCTTTCCTGGAATTCCAACAGGAATACGAGGGGCCTTCTGGGTAGCAGGTATATTATAGTGAGCACTTGGGAGGAGCCAAGAACCCACCCTTCAGAACATAGGTATATGTGTCTGAGATATTTCTGGGGATGACCCTGTCCCTGGATATTCAGAGTGCCAACTACAGGATAAGATATAAGCAATGGGTCTTGTAGGAGGACCCAGGTCTTCCACATTCAACACAGTGAAAGATACTATTCTGCTTCTTGGGAATGTCAGGGGTTAACTTCCTTCAGTATATGTTGCTTCCTCAGGGCTTACCAAGAGCTCCAGGCCTGTGCCAGGAACCCACCCACCACAGAAATCTCATGGTTCTCTGTTGACACAGGTCACACCCAGCCACCCAGTACCTGACCTAAGGTTGCTCCGGGGCATTTAGGGTGCTGTGGAGTCACAGAGGCAGGACTGGCGCAGAAGGGACCCTGCCCGAGCTTTGCAAGATCAATGGGAGTTCAGGTGGGTGAAGTAGAGATAAGTTACTCTAGAAGGTATAGCCAAAGCATTGGTCTATGAGACACAGATAACAGAACTACATGTAAAAAGAGAAAAAACAAGGGGGCAAGGGAGCACCAAGGACATTGCTCAGGTTGCCACCCGGTCACCAGCAGTGATTGCCACATCATGGAGCAGAACAGCCCAGGAGCATTATGGTGTAGGTATGGCAAGAGCCTCAACAGGATTTACTGTGCTCAGGACCATCTCCCCAAAAAGGGAATAGAGACAAAGCAAGATAGACAGTGGCAAAGAAGAGCTAGGCTGGAACACAATGCTGAAATCAGAGCGCCTGGATTAAACTTATGATCTGTTGTTCTTTGCATAAGCCTTAGGAGTCCTGAGGCTGCCGTAGTATCAAGGAGGGAACTTGGACCTGACACAAGGAGGCAGCAGCATCTTAGTTGCACAGTTACGGATGAGATGAAGTGAACTCACCGTTTGCTTCTCCGCCCAGAGGGGGAGCTGAGGAAGGTGTGGATCTCCCCTGTGCTGGGAAAAGATGGGGGCTCTGGGCATTCCTGTTTCACTCCTAGGGCACTGCACAACTGGGCATAGCTCAGCACCTTCAGGGAGACAAGAAATGGCGAGAGTGAAAAGCTCCAACCCCACCCAAACACTCCCACCAGAAGCCTAGGCGACAGAAAAGGGACATACCTCTTCCTGGCTGATTTCTTCATAACGCTTATCCTCAAATCGTTGCTTCACAGCTGTCAGAGAAACTTGCCTGTAGTCCTTGGGAGCATCATCATGAAAGCTAGAAATGGACACAAGTAGATATGAACCTCACTGATTCAATGTTAGGTCAACTCCTCCAATGAGAAAGGAGTTCAAAACTAGGCCAGTGATGAGGATGCACAACAGCTTGGCCTGGCAGTTCCATCTTTGGTTATAAGAGGAAGAGGAACAAACACCCAAACAACTTTTATGAGACTGTTCACAGTGGTCAGAGGTGTAGACAACCCAAGTATACATCAGTGATTGGACAGATAGACAAAAGGTGGGCCCTCCATACATTTTACTCAAGTGCTGACACATGTTGCAACATGAACTTGGAAACAAGATGCTTAGTGAGAGAAGCCAGACTCACAAAGTGGCCTGTTGTGTGACTGCTTTATACAGAATGTTGAGAACTGGCAAAGACATAGACAAAAAGCCAGTGAGTGGTTGCCAGATTCAAACAGTTGAGAAACTGGTAAGTGATATCTAAAGAGTGTGGGTTTTTTTTAAAAAAGGGATTCTGAAAATGTTCTAAAATTGATGTATACTTCTGAATATACTAAAATTCTTTCAAGTTTTATAGTTTTTTAAAAAGTTAGTTTATAAATAAATGCTTCCAGGGCTAGAGAGATGGCTGAGCGGTTAAGAGCACTGCCTGCTCTTACAGAGAACCTGGGTTCAATTCCCAGCACCCATATGGCTGGGTTAACAACTGCCCAGAACTCCAGTTCCAGGGAAATTCAACACCCTCTTCTGACCTCCATGGGCAGTGCACGACATGAATGCACCTATACATGTAGGCAATATACTCATCCACATAAAATAATAAACAAAATATTTTTTAAAAATAAATGCTTCCAAATTAACTGGTTTGAAAACAACAAAACAATATCTGGAGATGTATCTCAGTGGTAGAATGCCTGCTTAGCATACTGGGATCTGGATTCTATCCCCAGCAATAGACAAAACCAAAACACCATATAAAAGCTTTACAAATGAATACAACTCCTGGTGGACAATGTCAGTACGGTCTGAAATACTGACCTTGAGTCACCCTAGTCCCTCAGCCATTGGCTACGTGGTCTAGGCACCGTAGGAAAAAAAGCACAATGCCAACAGATCTGTATCAATGGAGCACATTAGGCAGGTGGGAGAAAGAACAGCTGGGCAGAAAAATGCTGGTCAGAGGGACTGTGGACCACCCTAGAGGCTCTGATCTGAAAGGACACACTGTAAGGTGGCTGTCTTAGTATTCCAGGAGGCAGTCCAAGGAGCAACAGGCCAGACTCCTAGTGGACACAAGGAAAGTGTATTGGATCCAGGAGCTCCTGGGTTGCCATGATGAAGGAGAAGCAGTAAACTAGAGGAAGAACACCCACTCAGAATAGACACATGGGTAGGCTGGGGGTGGGAACCCACATGAGCTGTAGCTCCTCAGGGTGGAGGTAGTAAGGGTAGGAAAGCCAGACAGAAATAGTACCTACAGCCTGAATAGTACCTACAGCCTGAAGGAGACAGAGCCCCAAAGCGGGGAAGTAAAAAGCAAGCAAGGGAGCCAGGAAGTAGGAGGACCGAGTCTGCAAGTGAAGCTGGGAAGAAAAAAGGGAAGCAGCCACAGGTGGACGCAGACCCACCCGTGTCCTGCAGCTCTCCTCTTACAGTCTCCACTTACAGTCAGCAGCCCCACTGTCTGCACCCGTCCTTGCACAGTGCTTCCTACCTGGGACATGGATGTGCTTTCTTCAGGGGAACCTGGCCCTGCTCAGACATCAGTTTCCCATCTATCACTCCCCACCACCACCTATGGACTCCATCACTACCTGACACCCTGTATAGACTATGCTATTCTGGCCAGTATCTCAGCACTTTGTGCAGAAGGGGTACTGTGGGGTGAGAAAAGAGATGGAGTGGGGGTGGAATGGGGGTGAATACAGAACAGTGGGGTCTGGAGCACAGATAAAAAGCAAGCTGTAAGAGCTCAAAGCTGAGATGGATGGGTACAACAGGCAGGAAGAGGCAAGGGCTGCTGGTGAGGAACCCCTTGCCTGCTGACTTCCTCTTCCTCAACTAGACAGGTTCTCTCTATCTGAAACATGTAAATTAAGTCTAGCCCTGGGGTTTTTAAAATGCCAGCCTGGGGATGGCCAGGCGGTTCATTGGGTAAAGGGGCTTCCTGATGATCTGAGTTTGATCCCTAGAACCCACAAAAAGGTGGAAGGAGAACTAACTCCACAAAGTTGTTCTTTGACCTCTACATGCACACTGTGACCTCTGCACTCACACACAGTAATAATTTTAAAATGTCAACTCTGAAGAAGATTTATGGCACCAGACATTGCAGGAAGACCTGTGAATTGAGTGGCAGCTGCCATGTGAAGCACTCACTATGTAGCCCAGGTTGACTTTGAACTCACAACCTTCCTACCTAGCCTCCCCAGTGCTGGAATTATAAGTGTAGATTGAGACTCACCACTTTTTATGAAGGCTCAAGACAGAGGGTATGAGGTCTTCATAGGAGAAGCCAGTGAGATCCCATAGCTGAGTGGTCCAGGGCTGTGCTAGGGAAGAACCAGGAATGTGACAGGGACCCCACTATTCCCAAACTCTTCTAGTTTTTTAGCATATTTCTGGAGCTCAAGCTTAGAGACTCTTTAAAATACCCTTCAGGGCTGGTGAGATGGCTCAGTGGGCAAAGATGCTTGTTGCCAAGCATGATGACCTGAATTCAGTCCCCGAAACCCATAAGGTAGAAGGACAAAACCAGTTCTCACAGGTTATCCCCTGATCTCCACACTTAGATTATGGCATGCGAGTATACACATAAAATAAATACATAAATGTAAATAACTAAAATAATTAAGGTAAATACCCTAGAAAAGACTCTACATAGGGAACACACTGACTGTCGAGAAACTATGAAATGCTTCAGCTAGAACCATCTCATCTCCCCCTAGAGAACTGCCGATGTCTTCTCCACGATGGACAGGGAAGTGTTTATTTCTGCCCCTCCCCCACTCCTAGCTGAGAACTTTCCCTGACACCAGAAACCCCCAGGAAAGCCACTCCTTACTCTGCCCATGCATTAGTCTGGCCAGGAGCAGGGCTGCAGAGGCCAAGTGGGCTGGGGCGTAGACGGACAGGCTGGTGTGCAGCAGGGAGAGCTCACAGAGGAAGCTATACAGGTGCTGAGTTTTGGGTGCGACGGGGACCAGCGTCAGCAGGACCTCTTTATAATCAACCACCGTGGGGATCTAGACAGAAGAGGGGAGTGAGTATGGGGGCTTGTCCACTCAGTGCCATCCTGAGGCAGAGTCTAGAAGAGGTCTGGCCTGGATACCCAAGCTCAGGGCTTCAGGACACATGATGTCACACCGCAGCCATGGCCTTTGGATTTGGGCGCAGCAGAAGCTGCTCTCCGCAGCAGGAAAGCATGATGCCCTCAGCTTCTCCCACCACTTCTTCCATGACCTCCAACAGGAAATAGCAAACCCCTACTTACTCGAATCTTCCCTTCCAGGGCAGAAACAATCTCTCCCATCATTCGTACCAGGTCCTCGTACTTGTATGTGTTGTCAGTGAGCCACACGGCCTCTCTAATTGTCAGAATCTCTTTGCTGATGAACCTGGAACGTGGAGATATCATCTAAGAATCTACCTACTTTCTCACCCAAGGATACAGCTCAGGGGGTCCAGGGCCCTGGAAAGCCTTAAGATAAGGAGAGCAAGATTGCTCTGAGCTGGTGACAACAGGAGGCTATGTAACTGATCCAGCTGCCTCTGACTAACAAGAAGATGCTAGGAAAGAAATCAAGGCAGGACACAAAGGCAGAGCGGAGACACAGAGCTACAGGGGAGAGACGAGTATCTCTTCGAAAGGACCCATAAGTAACACTATCATTCCGTTCTCTTTATGACCTTACGGCTGACTTTCTTTTATTGTGGTACTGGATTGAAACTCAGAGCCTCACACACACTAAGCAAGTAAGGGAGTCAACTAACTATAACCCTTCCTTGGGAGCCCAGAAAAGAGTGGTCCAGTCTACCCAAGTTCATGCACATAAGACTGTGTGGGAATACGGACATCCTGCAAAGTGGCAAACAACATGACAAAGGCCAACCCTGCCATCCCCACTTGTAGAAACAGCAGACTTGGATGTTCTACAACCGAGCTGGGTGGGACCCTCTCACACTGAGCTACATTTTCAGCTCCTTATCTCTTGATAGTATTCGAGTATAAATAATTTAAATCCCATATGTGGGTAAGCTACCTCTAGAAGCAAGGGTTGGAAACAAGCAGCCCAGAGGTTGTTTGAAGGTTTATACATAGCACAGTGTTTGGCCACAAGAATCCTGACTATCTCTGAGGTAGGTGGGCACCAGTGTCAACTATCAGGAACATTCTACTCCAGTGGTCCCACAGGAATATTCCCCAGCAAATGTGAACAAAAGTCAAGTAAGTTTGCTGCTCAGTCCTGGCATTCCATGGTGCTCATCTTTGCTAATGGACTGACAAAGGGGACAAAAGAGGGACAGGAACTATCCCTGCACGTGTAAAGACTACATGCCTAAAAGAGGGGATGTGAATGGGCTGATGAGAGCCCTGCACTGGGGCCTGAGGTGGCTAGCCCAGGCTAGCCTTGAAATTGCAATCCTTCTGTCTCAATATTTCAAGTTGCTAGGATTATAAGTATATGTTGTATAACCTGCTTAAAACTTTTTTTTTTGAGACAAGGTCATACAATGTAGCCCTGGCTGGCCTAGAACTCTCTATGTAGACTAGGCTGGCCTTGAATTCAGGATCTGCCTGCCTCTGCCTCCTGAATACTGGGATTAGTATGTGCTATCACTCAAAAAACTTTTAAGTATTTATCTGGTTGGCTGTGGCTCAGTAACTTTTAGTCGTAGGCTCTGAAGATATAACTGCTATTAGGTACATGGAGACAGCAGCCTCAGTTTGGTGACTCTGGTCAGAAGACTTGGGCCATGAGACTCAGGTCCAACAGTACATTTGAAAAGGGCTCAAGGTATGGCAGGGTCTACTCATTATCCCTGAAGTCCATGACCCCTTCTGTGGTAATATAACTATACTTCCCAGCTGGCATAGACACCCAAAGGTGTCTATTGTAATGCTAGATATGGTCATGTGACTAACCTGGTTTGGAAGACAGACTTGACATGGCAGCTTTGGAGGTCATGGGAATAAGAGCAGCCCCTTGGGACTGGTAGAAAATAGGGTGATAGTTAGGGTTCCTTCTTGACCTTATGAAACAAAACCCCATCCCAATGGCCCTGGACCCTCTGCCAAGGATCCTATGCAAGAGAATGTAGGAAGGAGTTAACAACAATGCTCAATGCAGTCAAAGCTATTCCTTACTCATTAGACCTGATAAACGAGGAAATCAGGTGTGGAACGTACTTTGTAGGGGAAATGGCAGACCATGCTGGGGACATTCAGTTTACAAACACAAGAAAATGCAAACTACTTTTCTTTAAAAAGTCTTTTCGAGACAAGTCTCTCTGTGGCCCCAGCTGGCCTGGCATTCACTATGTAGACCAAGCTGGCCTCACTCTCACAGTGATTCACCTGCATCTGCCTCCCAAGCACTGGAACTAAAGATGTCCGCCACTTCACCTGATGCAAACCACATTTTGAGAACTGCCTTCAACATCATTTCCAGAGGCAAAACCAGAGTAAAAGAAGCTTTAGTTAAATGCAGGTTTGGGTCAAATACAGAGTGATACATTTTGAAAAAGAGTTGTCAGGGAGCAGACTGCTGTGTAACATACTCTACTACTGAGTGACATACAGACAGTCAGAGTAGGCTCTACCAGGGCATTAGTGAAAGGCATGAGACACTGTAACCCCACTGTGGAAAACTGATGATAAAGATTAGAACTCCTGAGAGATGAAACTCTGTGAACTCCCAGGACTGATGAGGAGGATAAAAGTGACCAACTATAACCCTTCCTGGCACTGTCACCTTGGGAGCTGGGAAAAGTGTACAGTGGTGTCTAACATGCCAACAGTGAACTCTGCCATCCCCACCTGCAGTGGACAGCAGGCCTCGGTGCTTCACAACTTAGCAGGGTAGGATCCTCTAAAAACCAGCCATCAGCATAGGAAGGATATTGGCTCCTGCACCTAGAAGGGCCGGCACAAATGCACACCAGCCCTACCAACTGGGCTAAAGGGCTTACCGTGTGCAGATGACCATGCAGGCGATGCCCAGAAGCTGGAGCTTGTATCGAGGTACCAGCCTCCTCCGCAGGTACCGGTCCACACACTCCACTGTCAGGTGAAGACATAGACTTGTGAAATCCTTCATTGTGGCAACTTCTACTAGCCAGTCAATCAGAATGTATCTGTGGAGACAGGGCCACCAATGAAAACTAGGACAAGTGTCACATTCCAATTTCTGTGGAAGCCTATTCAGCCTGAGCAAATGCATTTGTGGAATCACTGGTTTACCAAGCTAGAGAATCTTTGTCGTAGGGAGTTGGGATGCCTGCAGCTATTCCAGGGAAGTTGGGTGGCTTCATATATTTCTGCACTTTGCCTCCCCCTGTCCGCCCTCCCACCAGAGCCTGCATATTCCCAGTGCTCACAAATTTATGTACTTTGGGATCTCTACCTAATGCCAAGTACAGTCATCCCTCAGCCTTCACAGCACTAACTGAGCTCAACTCTCAGTGTCAACAGACATCGGGACAAAGATGGGTTACATGGCAGGGCTGGAGTTGGATTACAACTCTCAAGAGTAGGGAAAAAAGTCACAAGATTGACAAGAGTTTCAGCTGCTCTACACACCCAAGCTTCCCTGTCCAGGTTCCACATCAAAATACTCTGCAGAGGTTCAAAGAGTCGAGAATGCCAATAAAGTTAAGAGCTACTCAGTCCCAGTACTGGAGTGCTGGTTCATTCACCCAGCAACCAGATGGATGCTAGGATACTAGAAGGCTGACAGACATGTCCCATTCCACCAGGAGGCTAAAGTCTGAGGACCAGGCTATAAATAATCACAAGAGAGTATCATAAGGATACCCCAATATGGTTAATGCATTTTTTGAATAGAAGAGATACTTGTTTAAAGCAGAGGGGCCTAAGCCAATCAGAAGCAAGAAAGAACAGAGATGATGCGGACTCTTAAAACAGAAGGAGAGGGAGAGATGGACTGTGGTGAAGAAGAGAACAGGCAAGACTACTTCCTCCCCGAAGGTTCAGGTGTTTGGGGTTTAAACCAGACAGAAATAAACAGCATAGGAAGCTCCCTAAACAGACTTAACAAGTTTAATAATCCTAACTCTTTAACTGCTGAGCCATCTCTCCAGTCCCTGCCATTTTTGGTTTTCGTTTTTAATATTTATTTATTTTGTGTTGGGGGTGTACATTTGCCACAGCAAGTGTGTGGTGATCAGAAGACAAGTTTCTGGAGTTGGTTATTTCCTTCTACCATGTGAGTCCTGGGAATCAAACAAGTCAGATCATCAGGCTTGGCAAGCAAGCAGCTTTACCAGCTGAGCCATCTCTGATTCCTCAAAACATCACTGAGCCATACAGATGACTCAGCAGATAAAGGTGCTTGCTGCCAAGTCTAACGATCTAAATTCAATCCCCAGAATTCACATGGTGAAAGGAAAGAACTGACTCCTACAAGTTGATCTCTGACGTCCACAAATGTACTGTGACATACACATATACACACACACAAACGAAACGTAATAAAAATTTATAAAAAAAGATCACTGAATCAAGTTTTAAAAGTTAAATTTGCTTTAAAAAGCCCAGACACATAAGTTAAATAACAACATTTAAAATAAATAAACTGCAGAGTAAGACAGTAGAAAGTGTTATCAACATATTCCTTCAAACAGAAGGGAAGAACTGAACAACAAGGGGTTAGTAAGGGTGAGGTGGGGCAGGGTGTCAAAAGCATTCTAGCTTGAGTCTAACAACCAAATGTTATCTGCATTTCTGAGGCAATGTGTGAACATGTGACTATATGTGTACAAAAGATAATCCTCTCCAGGGAAAGGACAAAATTGTTTTGAAACAAGGTCTAATGTATCCCGCGCTGGCCTTGAACCTGCTACATAGTTGGGGATGATCTCGAAGTTTTAATCTTCCTGCTTCTACCTTCTCAGTGCTGGGACTATGGTATTGCACAACTATACCTGTTTATGTAGTGCTGGGGAATCAAACCCAGGGCTTCATCCATGCTAAGTACTTTTCCAAGTAAGTTATATCTCGAGCCTAGGACAATCCTTGGGGGGTGTGTGTGTGTTCATCTGAGTAAGTGCACGTGGATATGTGTGTATAGACTAGAGGTCAAGTTTTGGCTGTTTTTTGGGGACAAGGTCTTTACTGGAACTTGGGGCTTGACAATTAGGCTAAACTGGCCGGTCACCCATCTCCCCTTCCCCGGTGCTAGGATTGTAAGCACACCCCACTAGACTCAGCTTTTTATGTAAGTACTGGGGTTCAGACTTAGGTCCTGGGTCTTCATGCCTGTGCATGAGCTTTACTTTACTGAATGAGCCATCGCCCTGGCCCCAGTCTAATTTTTTTTTTGGAGGGATTTCCATGTAGGTCTAGGCCCAGCTGGCCTGGAACTTGCTATGGAGTCCAGGCTGTCTTTGATCTTACAAAGATCTATCTGCCTCTACCCTCCCCCCTCCATTCCCCACCCCCCAGTGCTACGATTAAAGGTGTATACCACCATGCCCAACTCCCAGACAAGTTTTTAAATACATATTTACCAAGAATATACTATGTTCTGAGCAGATTCTCCTACAAAGAAACTTGAGATGTAAACTTAAAATCATTCACACTTCCCATTTAACCCTTTAACATGCTCTGTAATTTGGTGTATTACTTCTAGCCCTTGGAGACCCGTAGAAAGGAGGTTGGGTTGGATGTCATGGTACCTGCCCCAAGGAAGGGTCAGGAGTGTAGAGCTCCCTGGATCTGACCTCACTAGCAGATGAGTTTCACAAAATATACTGATGATTATAAAGATAGCTGTAAAGAAATCTATATGGGTTGGGGTTGTAGGTTAGTGGCATCTTATGAACAAGATCAAACTCTAGCCAGTCCTTTATCAAAAAAAAAAAAAAAGTTGTAGTTTGGTTTCAGAAATATGGATGAGTCTCATTGATTTAGAAAGATGTTTAGAAAGGTTAAACATGTTCGATGGCTTTTAAAATGATAACTGGGAGCCCAGCAAGGTGGCACACACCTTTAATCCCAGTACTCAGAAGACAGAGTCAGGTAGATCTCTATGAGATCAAGACCAGCTGGTCAAACAGTGAGTTTCAGACTAGCTGGAGATACAGTAAGACCATGTCTCAAAAAAACAACAACAACAAAAACAACCAACCCCCCCCAAATAAACAAAAAACCCAAAAAACAAACAAATACATAAAAAGGAACAGAGTTTGGTGGCTTACATTTATAAGCCCAGCACTCAGGAGGCTTAGCAGGATAATCAGCAGGGTAGGACCAGACCTAGCTACATAATGAGCTCAAAAATCAAAAGCAGGGATAGAGAGATGACTCAGTGGTTAAGCACATGGCAATCAAGTGTGAAGACTAGAGTTGGATCCCTAGAACCTACATAGATGCCAAGTGGGTAGGGAGGCCCACCTGTTAATTCCAGTCTCAAGAAGTTAAGAGAGGCAGTCCCCAGAGAAATATGACTAGATAGACTAACCGTATTGGTGAGCTTTTGGTTTGATTAAGAGACCTGCCCCATTGAATACAGGAAAGAACAATGGAAGAAGATTCCTGACGTCGACCTTGGGCCTTACATGTACATGCACTTATACTCAATGCATACAACATCCACACCTACACAAATATGCACACACACAAATGGAAAAGGAAAAAAAATCAAAAGCAAATAAGAAGATAGATGTTAAAAATGGAGCAGTATATTTTTTTCATAAAAGTCCTAGATAACTTATGCATTACTGGTTTTAGAAACACACAGGATGAGGAATCCAAGTAAGTTGATAATGGAATGACACACTGCCCTGTGACAGGGAACTTAGGTATTGTACTGCCACTGGATCAGACACTTGGGCTCTTGAAGGACTCACCTCATTGTGTCATTGAGTCCCTTTTGCACAGAGAAGACTTGCTGCTTGCTGATGGCCTGAGAGGCCTGGAACAACTGGCAGACCATCTCACTGCATGCTTTCCCTTCTGGTCCAAGCTGGTTCCCACTTGCATAGGCTTTGGCCAAAGCCAGCTGAGGACAAGACAAGCACAACAGAGCATGAGCATCTCCATTGCCAAAGCAAAGGGCTCAGCAAGGAGAAAACACAGGTGTACACATTAGTTTGCTTGAGCCTTCTCAATCTTCTATAACAGTATGCTAAGATGTCAGGAATGGAGACCACTCTGTACCCTGGTTTCTCTTATGAAATGGTCTACTAATGGCCCCAGAGTCAGCAGATGAGGATGGACTGAGAAGTGCCAGCACTTAGGATGTAGCTATCACCCACAAAGACTTCAAATGGCCACTGTCAACCTTTTCTTTATTATTTATGTTTATATGTATGACTGTTTAGCCCTCATGTATGTTAAGTGTACCACATGAATTGCAATGCCCATGAAGGCCAGAAGAGGGTGTCAGATCCCCCTGAACTAGAGCTATGTACGGATGGTGGTTAGCCACCATTTGGGTGCTTAGAACCCAACCCTGCTCCTCTGTAAGAACAGCCAGTGCTATTGTCCCACTGTCAACCATTTTTATACACTTCCATCTAGTACTTTTTATACACTTTCCTAGATATTTGTAGTTCAGTGGACCTATGATTTATGATCAGTCTGACATGCAGCTTTTCTTTCCCCACCGAGCAACATTAGTTTATCCAAGTTATCTGACATAAGCATATTGTACATAACTTCCATTTAGTTTCTGTTGACTACTTTACAGAACATCCAGTTCCCCACCTGCTGAGCCCATAGGAACAACTGTAGTCTTTTGCTACACCTAACCAAGGTGTCCATGCTGACTTATCACTCAGCATCATCTTTATTTCATCTTCACCAGCAGAAACCACCATCACTAAAAATATCTGCTCACAGGAATTACTAGTTATCCACCCAAAATATTATCCACTAATGAGATAAGCCCAAAATAGCTCATTTAAAACTAGTAGCAAAATTTAATTTTCCTTGTTTTAGTTTGTGTGTGTATGCATGTATGTGTTCAGGTATGTAGGTGTATGTGGAGGCCAGAGATTTGATGTCCGGTGTCTTCCCCACTCTCTACCTTTTTCATTCCTTTTTTTTTCTAATCCTTATTCTTTTTGAAGATTGACACCTAAGGCCTCATGCACGTGAGGTAAGTGATGTGCTACTGAGCGACAGTGCCAACCCTTCCACCTTATGTTTTGGCACAGTGTCTTCTCACTGAACTTGGCAATTCAGTTAGACCGGCTGGCCAGCAAACCTGAAGGATCCTCCAGTCTGCTTTCCCAGCCCTGGGATAATAGGTGTGTACCACCATGCCTGTCTTTTTTTTTAAAACATAGGTGCTGAGGATCAAATTCAGGTCTCACTCCATCAACTGAGCTATCTCCCCTGCCCATGAAAGCCTCAAACTCATGATCCTCTGGCCTCAGCCTCTTGAGTGCTGGGACTACAGGTATAAGCTACCATGCTTGGCAAATGTTACACTTTTATTTTATTTACTTATTTCCTCTTTTCTGAGAATCTGAGGCTCATTGAACATTGGATCAAACTACTATTAATTATACTGAGTTTTGTAAAATCATCTATTACAATTACTTATTGTTATGTGTGAGTGTATATGTAGGTGCATGTGTGCAATGGTGCACACGTGGAGGTCAAAGGACAGCTTCTGGCAGTTGGTTCTCTCCTCCCACTATGTGGGTCCTAGAGATCAAACCTGGGTCATCAGGTGGCAAGTGCCTTTATCTGCCAAACCATCTCACTGGTCTAAGTTTCTTATTTCTTATAAATCTTTGATAGCCTTTTTGAACATGAACACAACATTCTATGACACACATCAGCCTGTACCATCTGTTGATTTGTAATTTCTTCCCTAGTGTTTTGAGTGTTGATGGATATCTACCACCCACACGGTGGAAGAGTAAAGAACAAGCTTCCACCTGCTTGGCAAGCTGTGAGGATTTATTCTGAAATCACTTTTTCTCCCACCCTCATCAGTCTTAAGGACTGAACCTAAGGCCTTATGCATACTAGCTAAGTACTCTGCTACTGAACTGCATCCCCAGGCTGCAAGTTCTTTACAGGTAGAAGGGGAAAATCTAGTGAAAGCTAATTACAAATTCTTGATTTCTTGGCTGGATGACTTTGAGCAAGGCTACGTGCTAACAAGAACAGGAGAGCATTCCACATACCCCTCTGCTCTCTAGCAGCCCTAATCTTTGTTTTTATAATAAGCATTACCTATAGAACAACTTTTGAGTGATAGCAGCATTTAGAATTAAGAGGCTAGCTGGTAAAGAGACAAGGGCAGTGATAGGTAAAGATGAACAAAGCATTTCTGGGTCCCTCTCTTCCAGCACTCAAAAGAGCTAAACTCTCTGGGTGTGGTGAGGCATGCCTTTAATCCCAGCACTAGGGAGGCAGAGGCAGATGGACCTGAGTTCACGGTCAACCTGGCCTACATAGCTCGTTCCAGGCCAGCTGGGGCTACAGGAAGACGTTGCCTCAAAAAGAGAGGAAGAGAGAGAGAGCAAGCTAAATTCCTTTAAGTCTCAGCTGCAGGCCTGCCCCAAGGTTGAAAGGAGCGAAGTCAGCTCGCACATCACCTGTGCTTCCCAGCAGCCTCTGGCAGCATAGTCCCTGAGTTTCCGGAAGCTGTGGAGGCATCGTCCAGGATCAGACATCTGTTAACAAAAAAAAGTTACCGTTATATAGCTGTGCCCTGTGAGAGACGCAGAACTGTCCCATGGGGTTTCTAAACGCTTCTTCCCTCACTGCCAGCTCTTCAACCGAAATGGCTTTTCAGCCTTTATCCCCGCAAAATGATGTTCTTGCAGAAACTGGGTAGCAAGCCACTGCTCAGAATCTCTACAAGTTCTCAGAGGCCAGGAGCTGAGAGAATCCTCCCTTTTGTCAACCAAACTTCATCCCAGGGCTACAAGAGACTGTGCCTACATGACATATCCTCTCCTCAGACTTGGGTCCACTTACATCCATCCTTCTGTCACTCTCCCAAAGGAGATATGAGCTGGCCAAGCATCCCTGATGAGCAGACGCTTCAAAAAGGTCATGAGCCTGCTTCCTTTTCTCTTCATCCTAGAGTAAGGCCAAACATAGACGGTTCTTTTCTTATCCTCTGCTCAATGCTAAATCATTCTAAAAGCCACCTCTCCCACCTCCATCCTGTTAAGCAGTCACATGCAGTGTGGTAAGTAATAAATTACTTACACTACTACATCAGAGCAGAGATACTATCACTAGGCATACACTGCTTAACAACCAACAGGCAACATGGCCTCAGGACTCTGCTTTTCCTGATTTGTGTGGGGACACATCTGGGACACACAGGCACTTCACTCTTGCTGCCACAGGAACTTCCCTGTGATGGTGCTGGAGGCCCTCAGGGTTCCTCTACCTCCTCAGTTGCCTTCCACATCCTTCTGATGCTTTCACTAGAAACTACTACCTTCCCTAACCCTGCAGAAGGATTCACTGATCACAAAGCCTGTGTTTACCTTTTTGGATTTATTTACTTTGATTCTATGTGTATGGGCATATTGTCAGCATGCATGTTGTGCAGTGCCCAGGGAGGACAGAAAAGGGTGTCGGATCCCTGGAAGTGAAGTTACAGACAGTTGTCAGCCACCACGTGGTGTGCTGGGATTCAAACCCGGGTCCTCTACAAGAGAGGCCAATGTTCCCAACTGCTGAACCATCTCTCCAGACCCCGTAAAGCCTGTTAAAACCTCAAGAGTAGAGAAGTCTACAAGGCCTACAATAGCAGAGTCATGTGACAAACACGACAGTACCACCTGCTCAGTTCCCAATGCACTCACACTGTTGGGCCTCTTACTTGCAGGGCTTAGTTCTAAACAGACCCTGGATGCCCACTTCTGCTTCTTTTCAAGTATTTCCTGGAACAAGGCCAAGGAAAGGTCAAAACAAGGCAAAGTTCTAACAGAGAACAACTTAACTCACCTCAAAAAGATTTAGCACTCTTCCCAGGCAGTGTAGTATGGAAGCTTTGTGAGTCTTAGAAAAGAGAGAAAAGTGTGATTCTCGGCAGACACAACCCTCGCCAGCCCTGTTCAGCCCCCCACCTCACATAAAAGACCACTCCTCAGTTTTAGTTTCCAGCTCTGGCTATTTTCTTTAGCCTAAGTCCTTAGTTTCCAGCCACCAACATGTTCACCAAGAGCTCTGGCCTCACCCCTGGTTTCTAGCACATCAGTTCAGGATATTTTCCTATCTGCACTCTATTTACTCTTTTTCTTTTTGGGGGATACTGAGGATGGGACCCGGGGTGTCTAACGTGCTCATGGATGTCCCACTGTGAAGTACAGCCTCAGCCCTACATGTGCTCAGGGATGTTCCACCGTGAAGTACAACCTCAGCCCTACACTACATTTTCTGTACCTCCGCTTCCTTTAGCTTTCTGACTTCACAAAGATCATGGAGTTTACTTCAGGGTTTTCCTGTATTCTAGGACTCTAACTGGACTCACAGATGCTTTGCCTTGTGGGCCTTGCCATAACTTACTCTCTGTAGTTGGCACTCTGTCTTGAGGCTCTCATGGACCACAGCTTTGCAGCAGCTTCCAGACACTGACCAGGGTGGACGGATGAAGAGCCAGATGAAGGGCTCAGAACCTGTATTCAATCGCTCTGCCAGACTGAAGAAGCGAGAGGCCTTTAGGCCATTCACTTCTGCACGGGCCTCATCTGACACAGATACTGTGGGAGAAACAGAACAGACCCAGGATGTCTTCGGGGGATGGAACGAGTAAAGTTATCCAGTCTTTTGGCAGTGTGTTTTAGACATTAAGAACCCTCTAGGATGGGGCTCTACATTTCTCCCCTGTTTTGTTCAGGTCATCTCTGTTATAAGCCTCTTCTGGAGTCCTTCATGAAACCTGGATTCCAGCCCTAAGGGGCTGGTACTCCTACAGTCTAAAGGGAAATAAATGATCCTGCTAATAGGCTGATGGGAAGGGTTCTTATGACTATATTCTAAAACAAGAATGACAATCATTGTACAACTCAAGGAATACACTAAAAACCACGGGAATGGGATTACATATTGTGATGCATGATTTACATCTGGGAATTGCAATCTGACAGGTACAAGACCTCAGTTCTCTATAGGTCTGGAAGAGCAGGTTGCTCATTGGCTTTTAGTCATAACAGCCCTGTAAGCTGGCCATGGGCAGACAGTTCAGCAAGACATATTTAGCTGCAGGAAACAGTGGTCTACACTCTAATCATTATACGGTTTTGGGGAGCAGGGACAGCACAGACTGAAGCTGACTTCCTGGAGTGCTGAGCAGAGAAGCAGCAGGCAGAGAGAAGCCTTTTTTTTTTTTAAAAGTGTTTCCCTATGCAGCCCTGGTTGATCTGGAACTGGAACTTATTATGTAGGCCAGTCTGGCCTCAGAGATCTGCCTGCCTCTGCTTCCCAAGTGTGGAGATTAAAGGCATGTATCATCATGCCCTGCAAGAGTCTTCAATTCTGAAGCTCTGCTCAGAATCATCCTTTGATGACCCAAATTCAAGGGTTTCAGGAAATAAGAGGAGACTTTCTTAGAACCCAAGTCAAAGTGTCAATAGGTACCTTACAAGATACCTCTAGGCACAGACTGCAGAATGTAGATAGAGGGCAGACCATGAGGTACAACAAGAACTAAACTGTGAACTCTTGAAGGGCTGGCTGAAGGCTTGTGTATACCTAAAGTGCCCACACACCAAGGGGCCCAGGGACTTACGGCCTTCATTGTAGAGGTAGGCTATTCCCAGTTTCACAGCAGCTTCAAAATTTCCTTTTTCAGCAGCCCTAAAACATTATGAACAGAAATCACCATACTACTTTAGGTCATAAAGCTATATACTATCACAGCACTTGAAGTGGAAATCGAGGACCATTTGTCAGTTATATGTTACAATGTGGATAAACCTTGAACACAGTATGCTCAGTGAAAGAGGCCCATCACAAAAAGTCAAATATTTTATGATTCTGTTTACATGAGAGATCTACAATTGGTAAATTCAGAGATGGAAAATACATAACAGATTACCCACGCTTCTGGGACTGTAGGAAGACCAGGCAGTTACAGCTAATAGGTACAAGATTTCTTTTTGGAGTGATAAGAATGATCTATATTGGATAGGATGAGGTTTGTAACTGTGAATATATTGAAAAGCAGTTGAGCTGTATAGTTTTTGTGGGTAGAACTCGATGGTATGTGGACTATGTCTCAATAAGAAATACTTAAGTTTAACCAGAAGCAGCTCAATCATGCCACAGCAGCATGCTATCCTGCATCAGGGGCTATCTACCTGGATTTGGGCAGGGTTTGGATAAACACTCATGAGGAAATTTTGTCCTTAGGGTTTCTCAGCTGTGAAATGAAAAGGCACAAGCTCAGCCCCTTGTCCTAAGGACACCTTTAAGAACCATTAGCTATCTTGGATAGTGGGCCTGGTTGCTGGCATTTGGACCCACAGATTACAGGCTTTGTGCCCCCCTCTAGTATCCAGGTCACAACTATACTGAGCAGGTGAGTCAATAACTGAAGTCACATTGCTTTGAACAAAGGGGTAAAATGGCTGAATAAAGCTTCCATGGGGATGTGACTCACGTCTGAGTCAAATGGAAACAGTCACAACCCAAGGGGGACTCTCTGGAAGCAAGGCAGACATGCAAGATGGATAATGATATGGCTTGCTGGAGGTAGCACGGCTCTACTAGATGAGTTCTTTAGCTTCAGGTCACATTCAAGGGGATGAAGCCATGCAATGATAGCAACAGGAAAACAGATCCCGAATCAGGTCTCGGAACACTGGCCGGCATGCCAACAGACCCAGAGGCAGGGAGAAACTGGGCCACCATTCTCAGGATGTAGACACACCTTTCAAAAAGCTTCAGGTTCTGTGGAGATGGCCATAGCTCTTGGAAGCTCGCAGATGCCCACACACTGGCATGGTTGTCAACCAGGTACTTCAAGTGGGAGTGCACCTGCAGAGCAATGGAAACCAGGAGCAAATTACCAAGGGACTTCCTCAAAATCTTGTTCCTGGAGACTCATGACGGTGGGACACAGACATAAGCCTGTCTCCCTACCAGCCTTAGAATGGTAAACACTCAGTTTCTATGTATGAAAATAACGTTGTTTTTCATAAAGAACAAGACCTAGAAATGAGTTTCTCTGAGGTACTAAGGGGGAAGGAACAATGGCACCCGAGATGAACTGGTGGTGCACATCTTTAATCCCAGCACTCAGGAGGTAGAGGCACGCAGATCTCTCAGTCTGCATGGTCTATACAGCAAAGGTGTGTGCTGAGTGTGGTGCTGAATGCCTTTAATTCCAGGCCAGTCAGAGCTGCATACTGAGACCTTGTCTCAAAAAAAAAAAGACGATGTGACACTCTTACAAAGAATTGTGGAAATGGATTTCACATGGTGGGAGGCAGGACAGAAAGCTGTCTTGTGTTTCTCTACTTGGTACCCCGCTAACAGGAATGTAGTCGGAGGCACGGGGGGGTTACAGGGCCTCAAAGAAAAAAAGACCGAGTCCGATGGTAGCAATCTCTGGAGAGTCTCTATCTTGGGCAGATAACACTCAAGTCAAGACTATGAGCACAGGTGATCATTTTAAATGTTAATATTCCCATTGTAGCTGGGAATCCAGGCTCCTATGCATTCCACAGGTGTTATAACCACAATGGACAAGGCTATAGGAGTCAGACAAAGGGTTCTTTCTGCCAATTCACTGTAAACTCGACGGTAAGTCTCAAAGTGAAGCTATGGCTCCAAAATACCTCATTTCAGCATTTCAAGTTAGATGGGATTAAGCCTTAAAGGTTTTTTGTTTCTTTCTTTTGATTTTTATCTTTTTAGTCTCACTATGTTACCCACAGCAACGTAAAACTGCAGATCATGTAACTGAACACGGGGCTACAAAAAACTTGGCAACAGTGAAAGGTTTCTGAACCAAAAATCAATTCAAATTCCAATTTGCTTCTAGCAGCACTCGCTCAGGTTCTCTTACCACAGTCTTGGTTCTGAACACACAACATGTACACTTTGCATTAAACATGCTGTCATGGAACACAAGGCCAATAAATGCTGCCCGAAACATGGTA
This sequence comes from Eospalax fontanierii, assembly GCA_035773235.1. NCBI lineage: Eukaryota > Metazoa > Chordata > Mammalia > Rodentia > Spalacidae > Eospalax > Eospalax fontanierii. The sequence goes on along the minus strand of CM069546.1, from coordinate 30,419,579 downwards.
AAGTTTTCTGCTGTTATAGAAGCAGAATGGTTGAATTACAGAAAGCAAAGACTTTTAATATTTCCCCACCATCATTTCTCACCATATAAGTACCAAATTGGCATTAACCACCCCCCCACCTCCCTTTTGAGAGTCAGTCTCATGATAAGGACCTAGCTGGCAAGAATTCAGAGATCTGTCTGCTTCTACTCCCTTCCCAGTGCTGGGATTAAAGGTATGTGCCATCATACCCAGAAAATTGGTTTATCTCTGGCTTGTATTCTTAAGAGAATTTGATTTTTAAACTGTTGAGTTGCTGACTCCAGTTTCATAAAAAAATAAAATCAAGGGGGCTGGAGAGATAGCTCAGAGGATGTGGGTTCAATTCCTAGCACCCAAATGGCAGCTAACAAAGTCCATAACTCCAGTTCCAGGGGATCCAATGCCCTCTTTCGACTTCCACAGGCATTACTCGACATGGGTGCACTTACATACATGCACACAATACACTCATACACATAATTAAAAATAAAATAAAATCAGCTGGGTATATGCACACCTTTAATCCCAGCACTTGGGAAATAGAAGCTGTTGGATCTCCATGAGTTTAAGGCCAGCCTGGTCTACACAATGAGTTCCAGGTCAGTTGGGGCTACAGGGAGACCCTGTCTCAACGACCCCCCCAAAATAAATTTTAAAAAATCTTCCATTTTATACTATGAATTGATACAAAGCAATATTCTCAGCATTAATAACCATAAAATTAATTATTGATCAACTCTGAAAACATCAAAAATGCTAAGTCCTAAAGCAGCAAATTTTCAGCCAAGATTAAATTCATTTTGTAAAATAAAGAAATAAAAGCACACCCATCTTGTTAATATGAAAGTTTACCTTATCTTTAATAAATGGTTAAATTTATGTATTGAGTCAGTGAAACAGCTCAGTATGTGGAAACCAGCCCAAAGGCTAGTTTGATCCCCAGGACACATATGGTAGAACTGTCTTTCACCAACTGTCCTCTCACTCCACACACATGGCCACCAAAATCAATAAAGAAATATTAAAATATATGTATATGGAACAAAAAAAATCATTTTAAAAGAAATTTCTTTCTGAGTGTGGTGCTGAATGCCTTTAATCCCAGATCATGGGAGGCAGAGGTAGGCGGATCTCTGAGTTCCAGGCCAGCAGGGGCTACAAAAAAAGTCTTTACAAATGTCAGTAAATGTTTGATTTCTGTACCTTCTCTCGCTCCTCTCTTTTTTAGCCAATATACTCAGGGTCACAGAAAACAATCTCAGGTGAAAAGGGATCAAGAGTGGAGAAAGAAAGGAGGCCCAGGCTGGCTTTGTATTTAAGATTTTCCTGCCTCAGCCTCTTGAGCGGCTGAGATTGCAGGCATCTGCTATCATGCCTGGATTATTTTTATTCTTATTTCTATTTATTTAACTTACTCTTTAAAAAAATTATTACATTCATTTATTGTGTACACAATCACATGTAGAGGTGCAGGGGCACAACTTGGGGAGTAAGTTCTTTCCTACCATGTGGGTCCATGTGGGAATCAAACAGGTTATCAGGATCTTGGCTCACAAATTCCACGTATTCTTATTGTGTATGTGATATTCGTGTATGAGTACAGATGAATTGATGTCATGACATGCATACAGAGATCAGAGGACAAATTTCAGGAGTTGGTTTTTTTCCTTTCACCATGGGTTCTAGTTATCAAACCAGGTCATCAGACTTGTGTGGCAAGAGCTTGTACCTAGAAGCAGTCTTGCCAGTTCCGACAATTTCTTTTTATTTTGTTGTTATTTTTGTTGTTTGTTTCCTTTTCCCTACTTCTATCAACACATCCCAGGTACTGGGATTACAGGGATGAGTCATTGTCCTAGCTTACAATCTTTTTTCTTCAGAGAAGCAAATTTTATTTCCATAAAAGAGCATTTCCCTCTTGAAATAAAACATTGCAATGAATTGAGTCAAATCTTAGTGTGAAGTCCCTGCAACTAAGTCAAACATCTTCAATCATCTATTCACAATATCACCCTTATTTTAATAGATGTGATGCTGAAGGCTTGTAGTTCTAGCACTGTGGAGGCAGGAGGATTAGGAGTTCAAGGTCATCCCTGTCTACAGAATCACTCTGAGACCATCCTAAGCTGAGACCTTCTCCACCCCTCCTCCACCTCCCGGCAAAAGTGGGCACAGTGGTATATTCCTGTAATCCCAACACTAGAGACAGAGGTTGAAAAATGATCAAGTTCAAGGTCAGCCTTGTCTATGAGACACTATTTCAATCAACCAGTCTATCAAATCAGCCTTGTTTCTTATGGAGTTCAAGTTTTGCTCTAGTAATTATTATTAGGACTGGTATTGTTCCCATCTGGTGACTTACAGCTCGGACAGCAAGGATGTCCCCAACAGAAAGCCATTTTAGGATGTGAAAGAGTACATCTTCTGGGAGACTCAAGATGGTTAGGTTTTGGGGTCTTCTTCTGACTCTTCTCTTGGTAGGATAACAGAAACACTTGGCACACCTACAGTGGATGACTTAAGAAAACAAAACACAAGCCCTGGTGAGATGAAAAGTTACATCGGAAGATAATGGTTACTGTCCTTTATTCACACAAAAGACTAGTCCTAAAATTAAAGGAGATGGCTGCAGGAATTACATTAAGACATCACCATTCGTTCAATATCCAATAAATTTTCCTGATGAATATCAGGTAACATGTTAACTTGGTTATTGGAAACTTTCTGATCCAGAACTCACAGGACAATCAGGAAAGGGGGGAAAAGCAGTCAATTCTGACAACTGTTTTCCTTTAATTTTATTCTTAAGAAAGTTCCTTGGACTTTTGTTGGGTATTTTTGCTTCTTGTTTGCTTGTTTCTTGAGATAAGATTTTGTCTAGTTCCAAGCTGGCCTTAAATTCACTTACATAGCTGAAGATGGCCTTGAATTCCTGATCCTTTCTGCCCTCACCTCCCAAGTACTGGTATTACAGGTATGCACTGCCATATCCAGCAGTTTCCTTTTGCTTGTATATGCATATGTGACTGAAAAGGGTAATGTTCACTATGAACCTATGAATTTCAATAGCATAATTTGAGAACTCAAATTGGTCAGTTCTACAGGACAGCCCCAGAGCAAGTTGAGCTTAGGAGCTGTTAAGAGCTGCCCAGTTCCTGAACCTCAGTGATCTGCTACACAAAATATGAGTTGACAGCTACTCAGCCTATGTGCAAATCCTAACCTAAGATCAAGATGCCCACACAGCAGCAATCATTAAAGGTGAGACAGGCCTTGTATCTAGTCATTTTCAAATGAGCTCTTTCCTTTACCCACACTGGGTTATTCCAGCTCCTATTTCAGCAACCCCTCCCTCATATGCAGATGGCTTTCCCCTTTATTTCACAGAAGAAGACATACAAGTCTCCCATCCCCTCAGGAACCTTAAGGTCTTGACTTCACCTTGGCAAAGAGACTGTTCCTCCTAGCCTTGGTGAAGCCCTCACCGGCGCAGCTCTAGCGATTGCCCACCCCCAAACTCTTCCAGTCGTAAACTAAATGTACTGCGAAATAAAAACGCATACCCAGAGCGACTAATTTCCAAACATTAAAGGCATATTACATAAAAGTATCCTGATTTCACCTACTCTAGAACAGACACCTGTAAATACTTAAACAACCACAGTTTCCAAGTCGCCCCAGGACATGCGACGCCTTCCCAGAGCTAAGGCGGTGGCGCTCAGGTGAGCGAGCCGAAGGCAAGTAGAGGCCAGGACAGGACGCGAGATGGATCTAGAAAGTGGGGATCACTGTGTCTCCGGCCGCTCGCCCCACAGGCTCCAGACATCACCGAGAAGCACTCCTAGTTTGCTGGGCACAAAACCTAAATCGTGGCCCGGAGGAGCAGGAGAGGCGCGGGTTGCCGGCGGGCATTTAAACTGCGCGGGCGGGCTCGGAGTTAGGAGTCCGCGCCGGCGTGTCCTGCGGGGAACACAGCCATCCCGCCCGCGCCACAGGGGCCTCAACCCGTCCTCCTCCAGCCTGTTCCCGCAGGACCCCATCGCCTGCCCGGAGCCCGCGCGCACTCACCACCTCCGCTCCCCATCGCCGAGCTCGCACCACGGCCTCGAGATCGCCTGCCAGCGAGCCCGCGCTCGGATAAGCGCACCGCGCAGAGCGCGCAGGCGCGGACCCCGCCTCCGATTTTTCAAACGGGCCTGGAGCTCTCACTGGCGGGGTCGCGGAGCCACGCCCCCCGGCCTCTCCGGCCTCGCCCGCGCGGCCGCTCTGCCAACCTGCCATTGGCTGCACCAGGACGCGAATTCGAACGCTGGCTTTCGGTTGGCTGAGTCCTCACGGCTGCCCGGCCTCCTCCAGCCCAGGGATCCCAGAGGAGCGCGGCTGGCGCGGGCGGGCTAGCCCCCAAATCCCGCCGTGGGTGCAAAGACAGTTCCGTGTCCTCCCCGACCAGGCCGAACCTCCGGGAGCCCATCGTGGGTGCATCCTGCCCAAGCGATCCTAGGCTGAGTCCTCACCGAGCCTGCACTGCTCGTCCCTCCCGCGCTAGCTTCCGGCCGAAGAGATTCGGTTCGGAGATGCGTGCTCAGTGATGTGAATTCTTTCTTCATGGACTCACTCTAAACGCTCTACCCTTCTTCCTGTGAATCCTGATTTTCCCTGGATCCTCAGACCTAAACTTTGCTTTTGCTTTCATCACCAGCTGGCCTTCTGTCTTTGCCCAGTCTCCTGTCCTCACCACCCACACCTTCGAGCTTGACCGACTTGTGCCAGTCGTGTAGGATGTCACATTTTGCTGAGCAGACTGCGCACTCATGTGTTGGGTAGTGCGCAGTATCTTGTCCCACTTTGCATGAGATGCTCTGCTGAGGGAAGAAGTGTAGTCTTACGGAGAGTTTAGGCAATCTAGACCCAGGCTTCCTTCTTCCACACAACTTGGATCAGCCTTCATCCTCCCTTCCCCTCCTCTCAGCCTGTATACTTACAGAATCCCTTGGGGTACCTGGCCCGTCCTAGGAGCTGGGTGTCAAGGTTCCAGGTCAATCGGGCAGGAGACATTAAGGAAACGTCTTCATAACACAGTACAGAAGAGCCTAGGAGTCGCAAAAAGATTCAAGGCAAGATTTGGGGCCTGTTCCCGCATTCTGGTTTCCACGCTGAACCTGAAAACCTCACCTTGTGTCACTCCTTTTTTTTCTCATAGGTTACTGTTTCCCACTTTGTTACTTTTGTCTTCCTCCCTTGGACCATGTTACTTTGTTACCTGTCCTGTGGGCAGAGGCACTGCTTTCAGAGTTTGCTTTTGGTAGCACTGGGAGGGGATTAATAAACTAAATTCAACAATGACCAAGTCAGCTACCAATCACGTCTCAGAATCCATCCATACTCCTCGCCCTCTGGTTACTCAAAGCCCTCAGTTGTCTTTTAGCTCTTCTTTATTGTGTCTTCAGTTTCTCTTATTCTGAAGCAGTTTTTTTGTTTGTTTGTTTGTTTTTTGGAGACAGGGTCTCCCCATGTCCAGTTTAGAGGCATCTGAGGGAGTCTCAATAGAGGGATTTCCCAGATCAGATTGGCCTGCTGCCATGTCTGTGAGGGATTGTCTTAATGACGTGGAGGGCACAGCCCACTGTGAGCGGCTTGGCCCCGGGCTGTATAAGAGCTAGGCCACAAGCAGATTCTCTGGTTCTTGCCTCTAGTCCCTGCTCTGACTTCCCTCAAAGACTGTGACCTGGAAGTATAAGCCAAATAAACCTTTTGCTCCCCTAACTTGTTTTTGGTCAGTGTGTTTGTACAGCAATAAAAAGCAAATGAAAACACCCACTGTAGTCCAGGCTGGCCTAGAACCTGAGATCTGGTCTGTTCTGCCACAGCCTCTTGAGTGCTGTGATTACAGTTGTGCACTACCACAACTGGCCAAAATGTTATTTTCCAGGAACCCAGAGTTCACTATCTTCTGTCTTGAGTGCAGCACAAGATTCTACATTACTTTCTTCTTTCTTTTGTTTGGGGCATGGTGTTAGGGACTGAACCCAGATCTTTGCAGTATGGTACACATACTATACCAGTGAATCAAGACCCTAGCCCCAAGAAATCTACATTTCTAACATGTTTCTAGATTCCATTGCTGTTCCTGTTACTAATTGGGACTTCCACTTTGAGAATTCTGAGTTGAATCTTAGCATGGGACATTGGGAAGGAGACTATTTCTAGGTCACAGCTTACACATCTGGGAAACTAGAGAATAAGCATACCCACTTCATAGGTGGATGGAAGCCACATGCAGGCTCACCCTTCACATTCAGGAGTTGGAGAAGACAATAAATGAATGCCCACACATTTCAGTAGTGAAAACTTAGACTAAAATATGTCCTCTCCTAGCTTCAGAGGAACAGTATCATTACAATCTTGATCACCAGGTTTGAATTGAGAATTGGAACTGAGGCTCCACTCTAGAATATAGTATTACATGGAAAGCCAGATTCAGCCCTGGTCTTTGGTCATCCATTCTCCTCCATTTCTAGCTTCGTTGTCCTTGTCAGTGGGGTCCTTGGTGCACCTGTGCACCATCATTCTGCAGAGAGCAGCCAGCCCTGCTGGCTTGGATGCAGGTGGCATGGCATACCTAAGAAGAAGTACCACCCGTTTGGGCTGGTGATTCTGGAGAAGGAAGGGCAAAGGCTCAAGCAGTCCCTTCAGCCCTGCAGACTTCTTGTCAAGAACATGGACAGAGTGTGGCCCTTGACAGTTGCATGCATAGGACATGTCTATGGGTAGTATGATCAAATGATGGAGTGCATGCATTAGCAGAGTCATGATTGTTACTGTGTCACCTGTGATCCACTCCTAGGCATTTCTCTAAGAGTGTTCCTACAGCTGGGTCTTTTAAAATAATGAATTATTCTTTGACAACTTCATACATATATAAAATGTATTTTGATAATATTCACCCTCTATTCCCCTCTCTAATCCTCCTCTCACTCCTCTGGGACCTCTGCTTCTCAATATGTTCCCCCTCCAATTTTCCTATCTGGCCTCACCCCTGAGGAAAAATGACTCCCCCAACCCCCCACAGCCATTAACAGCCAAGAGCTCCCCAGCTAGGAGTGAGGCCTCGTGTGCCCCTCACCTTCATGCTGGAATGCTGACCAACTGGGTCTTGTGCAGGTAACCATAGCCACAACGAGTTCATAAGCGCAAACTGCTCTTGCTAGGAAGTCAGCTCCTAGCACCCACATCAGGTGGTTCATAACCACCTGTAACTCTAATTCCAGGGGGTCTTCTGTTCTCATCTGGCCTCTGCAGGTCTACTCCCACCTTGACTCCCACCCAACACAATGCCCTTGTGGGTGCCCATGCATAGAGGCACACACTCAGAAATAAAAAATCTTTTTAAAAATAATAAAATCTTTAAAGTGTTTATTAGAGAGGTCTTTCACTCCCTTGGTTAGGTTTATTCCAAGTTTTGTTTTGTTTTTTACATTTTTGTAGATCACATGTTTTGTTTTCTTTTTTGGTTTTTGAGGCTTTGAATGGAATTGATTCTCAGTATGTTTATCATTATTATATAGCTAAACTACTGATTTTTGTACATTAATTTCATACCCTGTCACTCTGTTGGAGATTCTTAGGGTTTTTTTTTTCCCAAAAAGTATCCTTTCCTTTAATTTTTTTTAAACTTTCCTCTTTGTATTCTTTTATTTGCTTCTCATCTTACTGCTGCAGCTAATTCTTCCAGTATTATACAGAATAAGAAGGAAAAAAGTGGCTGGTCCTGGTAGTACACGCCTTTAATCCCAGCACCAGGGAGGTGATCTCAGTGAGATTTAGGGCAGTCCAGTATACACAATGAGTTCCCGACCAGCTGGGGCTACAGAAAGACTTTTGTCTCAAAAAGATTTTTTAAAAAAACGCAAGAAAGTGGATACTTTTGTCTTGTTCCTGATTTTACTGAAAATGCTTTGGGTTTTTCCTCATTAAATATAATGTTGGCTATAGGTTTATGTATATCATTCATTATATTGAGATTTGAATTTGTTTCTTCTATTCTGAGTGTCTTCAGGACTTTTATCATGAAGAGATGTTGGATTTTAGCAAAAGCCTTTTCTATGACTATTGATAGATCAACTATGTGATGTCTATCCTTGAGTCCATTATTTTACTTTATTTTATTTTTTACTTTATTATTATTTTTTGAGACAGGGTCTCCCTGTGGCTCCAGCTGGCCTTGAACTCAATATATAGACCAGGCTGGCCTTGATCTCAGAGAAATCTGCTTGCCTCTGCTCTTAAGTCCTGGAATTAAAGTTGTGCACCATCATGCCCAGCTCCTTAAGTTCATTTTTGTAATTTATTACATTTATTGTCATATATAATTTAGTAATATAATTTTTAAATGATTTATGTTTATTTGTATATATATTTTGATGGGAGGTATGTTTAAAGGTGTGTGTGTAGCACTGGAAAAGGCCAGAAGAGGATGACAGAGCCACCATGTGGGTTCTGGAAGTCAAACCTGGGTCCTCTGGAAGACAGCAAGTACTCTTACCCCTGAGCCACCTTTCCAGCCTCATAGTAATAAAATTTATTACATATACTGAGACTTCTAGATATGTATCAAGAATAAAGCAACTTGATCATGGTGAATGATATTTTCGATGTGTTCTTGAATTAGGTTTGAAAGCATTTTGTTGAGGGTTTTTGCACTTATGTTTATCAGAGAGATTGGTGTGCAATTTTCTTTTTTTGTTGTTGCATCTTTGGTAATAGTAGATTCATAAAAAGAGTCTGGTGATATTCCTTCCTTTCCCATTTTATGGAGTACTTTAAGAAGCATTATTGTTAGTACTTTGAAGTTCTAATACAGTTAGTTCAGCAGTGAATCTGCCTGAAACTGGACCCTTTTTAGTTGGGTAATCTTTTTGAATTTTTAAAACTTTTTATTTGGGGATGGAGAGATGACTCAGTGGTTAAAAGCACTGGATGCTCTAGCAGATGACCTGAGTTCGATTCCCAGCACCCTTGTGGCAGCTAACAATCATCTGTAACTACAGTTCTGGGTATCCAATGCTCTCTTCTGATCTCCTTGGGCACTGCACAACATGGGTGTACTTACATGCATGCAGGGAATATACTCATACATATAAAATAAAATAAAAAATAAATATTAAAAAATTTTATTTATGGGGGGCTGGAGAGATGGCTTAGAGTTTAAGAGCACTGGTTGTTCTTGAAGAAGACCTGGATTCCAATTCCAGCACCCACATGGTGGCTAACAGCCACCCATAAGTCCAGTACCAGGGGATCTGATGCCTTCTTCTATTCTCCTCGGGCACTGCATGACACAGGAGCACTTATACACATGTAGGCATAACACTCATACACATAAAATAAAAATTAATTAATTAAAAAAAACTATTTATTTACTTATTTATTTATTTATTTATTTATTTATTTATTTATTTATGTAATGTGTTGTGCAGTGCCTATGGAGGCCAGAAAAGGGCATCAGATCCCCTGGAACTGGAGTTACAGATGGTTGCTAGCCACCATGTAGGTGCTAGGAATTGAACCCAGGTCTTTTGCAAGAGTAGACAGTGCTCTTAACCACTGCTTGTTATAAATCTATTTAAATTGTTTATTTCAACTGCTACCTGCTGTGAGGACCTAGCTTCTTCTTTTACCCACAGTAAAACCCTGAGGGGAATCAGTCTTTTAGAGATTGCCTTGAGTGGGAGTGGGATCATCATGCAGAGTGAGGACTGGAAACAACCAAAGAGTTGCCTGCATGTAAGGGTTGCGAAAAATTAACTTTGATGAAGAAAACCAAGTGTTTCTGACCACTGAGAAAAAGAGAAATCCCTACATGACATTCTTAAGCAGTATGTAAGAAAAACTGAAATTAAGAGTGAAAATTCCATTCCAAGAAACCTGCGTATATGCTGGCCCAAAACCACATCCAAAAGTGGAGTAGGCCCTTACTTTGGCACACTTGTGTGTAAAAATTATAGATCACTGTCACTCCAATGAGATGTGATTTATCTATCACCCAGCTCAGATGGGTTATATAAGATGGATGGAGTTTTTAATTTCTTAATAGAAGACATGAAATTGGGGACGGGGGTGAGTGAGAGTAGTAGCGAGGCTGGAGATCTGAATATAACAAAACTTCATTGTATGAAATTATTGAATAAATAAAATTTCTCTTAAACTTAAAAAAACTTCATTATCACCTTTATAAGAACTCCTATACCCCAATGAAACACAATTTAAAGAAAATTTCAAAGACTTATACAGTAAGTTTTAAATTTCTTCACATGACAGTGAACGAAAAATTTTTAATTATGAAATATATGTTTACTGCAGAAAAAATTATCTAAGAACAAAGCAGGGGACTGGAGAGATGACTCAGTTGTCAAGAGCACTGACTACTCTTACAAAGGACCCAGGTTCAATTCTTAGCACCCACTTGGTGGCTAGCAACTGTCCCTAACTCTAGTTCCAGGGGATCTGATGCCTTCTTCTGACCTCCAAGGGCATTGCATGTCCTCATGCACTCACACACATGTAGGCAACACACTCATACACATAAAAAACAAAAAATAGCAAAGCAGATAAAAAAGAAAAGAAGAAAAAGCTCAACACTATAAAATCAGCAAAATGACAGGAAACAATGCATAACTTTCAGTAACAACTCTGAATATCAAAGACACAGACTGGTAGACTGTATAAAAAGCAGGAACCATCTATTTGCTCCCTCCAATAAATTCATCTCACAATAAAAGATAAGCACTACTTAGAGTGAAAGGATGAAAAAAGGTATTCCAAGAAAAGAACCTAGGAAACAGGCAGGCGTTGCTGTTCTGATATCTGACAAAACAGACTCCAAACCAAAACTAGTGAGAAAAAATAAAGGTCACTTCACATTGATTATGGGAATAATCCATTAAAAAGACACAATAATACATATATAGACCTCGAACACAGATACAACCAATTTCATAAAACAAATCCTGCTAGATGTAAAGTCATAGATTAGTCCCAGCATATCAATGGGTGAATTCAAGACCCTATCCACACCAATTGATATGTCATCTCAACTGAAAAATAAATACTGAACTTAGTAACATCATAGACAAAATGGACTTAAGAGACATCTACAGAACATTCCATCCAAACACTGAAGAATACACATTCTTCCCAGCAGTCCATGAAATTTTCTATAAAATAGACCACATATTAGGACACAAAGCAAATCTTAATAAAAGAAAATAATTCCTTGTATTCCATCTGATCACAATGGGATAAGATTACAAATCAACAAAAGAAACACATAGGCACAGGTATTTGAGTATATGGCCCCCAGCTGGTGGCACTGTTTGGGAGGTTAAGAAGCACAGTCTTGCTGGAGGAAGTACATCACTGGGGGTGGGGTTTAAGAGTTCATGGCCTCACCCCACTTCCAGTTCTCTTTTTTCCTCTGTTTTTTGTTTTATTGTTTTGTTTTGTTTTTTTTTTTTTGAGACAGGGTTTCCCTGTAGCCTTAGCTGGTTAGAACCTTCTATGTAGACCAGGCTGGCCGCTATCTCAGAGATCCACCTGCTTCTGTCTCCTAAGTGCTGGGATTAAAGGTGTGTGTCATTTTGCCTGGCCTGGTTCATGCTTGTGATTGAAGATGTGATCGTTCAGCTTCCTGCTATGGCTGTCTGCTGCCATGCCTCCCTTGCAGTTCTGGATCTCTTCTATAAGTTGTTTTTGGTCATGGTTTTTTTTATGACAACAACAGAAAAGTAACTAATACAGGATCCTAAAAGCAATTAAGAGGAAACAAAAATTCCTAGAATCAAATGAAACTGAAAATGGATCAAAACCTATGGGGTACAAAGAAAGCTGTGTTAAGAGGGAAATTTGGAGCTCCAAGTGCCCACGTTAAGAAATCAGCTTCAGGGGTTAACTGGGGCTGAAGAGATGACTCAGGGGTTAAGAGCACTGATTGCTCTTACAAAGGACCCAGGTTTGAATACCAACACTGTTTCAGGTAGTAAATCTTTTGTTATTCTGTTGGGCTTGCCTTTATATGGGATTTGGTGTTTCTCTCTTGCTGTTTCAATACATATTTTTTTGTTTTATATATTTAGTGTTTTAATTATACTATGACGAGGGGAAGTTTCTTTCTGGTCTTGTCTGTTTGGTGTCCCAAATGCCTCCTGTATCCAGATTGGCATCTCTTCCCCTAACTCAGAAATTTCTGTTATGGTTCTTTTGAAAATGTTTTCAGTGCCTTCAGGAGGAGATTCTTCTCCTTCCTCTGTGTTCACGCCTCTTCTATTCATTTGGTCTTTTCATAATATTTTGTTTATCTGGAATTCCAACTCATACCTCGTTATCCTTGGTCTTATTGGATTGTTCCTATTCCTATTCCTCCATCCTATTCACATTCCTATTCTTCTATCTTCAAGTTCAGATATTCTGTCCTCTCTTTGATCTATTGGTGAGAATTTCCACACAGCTTTTTTTATTCTGTTGTTTTTTTTTTAATAGGGTTTTACTATGTAGCCCTGGCTGGCCTAGAACTCACTATGTAGACCAGGATGACCCTGAACTTGCAAAGATCCACCTACTCTGCCTCCCTAGTGCTGAGATTAAGCATGTACCAACACCCCCAGCTTTCTTTGGGCAGGAATATGTTTATTTTATTATGTTCATAAAGCTTTTTCTTATATTTTTTAATTCCAGCATTTTACATTGGTTTTTCTTCATTATTTCTCTTTGTTGAGTTCCTGTTTCATACTTAACATTACCTTTATCTTCCTTATTTCATTCAGCTGTTTGTGTTCTTTTTGTTTGTTTTTTTGAGACAGGGTCTCCCTGTAGCTCCAGCTGGCCTGGAGCTCATTACATAGACCAGGCTGGCCTTGAGCTCACAGAGATCGTCCTACCTCTGCCTCCTGTGTGTTGAGATTCAAGGTGAGTGCCACGACACCTGTTTGTGTTCTTGATAAGGAGCTTGTTTTCTTTTTTTTTTTAAAAAAAATATTTATTAGTGTGTATGTAGGCTTACGCGTGTGTAGGCATACATGCAAGTGTGTATATGATATACATATGTGAGTGTGAACATGTGTGTCACTGCAATAATATGAAGGTCAGAATTTAATTTTAAAAAACTTTTATTTTTATTTTATGTACATGAGTGTATTGCCTGCATGTATGTAAGTGTACTCATGTTGTGCAATATCCTCAGAGATCAGAAGAGGGCATCAGATCCCCTGGAATTGTTTGTTAGCCTTGCATCAAACCCAGGCCCTTACAAGAGCAGCCAGGATTCTAAACTGCCAAGCCTTCTCTAATCCCCAGCGTATAACTTTTGAGAATTTGTTTCCTACTTCCACTGTGGATCAACTTAAGTCATCAGGCTTGCACAACAAGTACTTTTACTCACTTAGTCACCTTGATGGCCCCATGGAACCTTATTTTCTTCTTTGATTTCTCTAAACATAGTATAATATTCTTCTGAGTTCTCAAATTTCATCTAATTCACTCTCACTGCACAATATTACTGTAGGATTAGTAATATTTGGAGATGTTATCTTGCTTCTATTTTTCATGTTTATTATGTTGTTTTGGGATTTATACATTGTTATTTTGTTGCTTGCTTGTCTGTTTTTTTTTTTTTGTAATCAGCTATAGTCTTTCAGTTGAAGTTTTGCAGTGTTCAAGTGGGACTTGGATGTGGTAGAGCTGAAGTGTATAGCTCTGAAAATCGTTCCTCAGTCTAGGACTCAGGGTGCTTAGTGAAATCTCCACATTCCCCCCTGAGTGGAATATTAACCATGAGAGCAAGCACAGCTGGAGAATATGTGCAAACCAGTTAACAGCAGTGGCCCCTGTGACTTCGATGACTATTGGAAGAGAAACAACCAAGGATAGGACCGAGTCTACTGGGATTTTAATTAATAAAATTAAGAGTAGGAGGGGTCTATGGTGTGTGAAGACAGTGATAGATACTGGATTAACTTGAAAAAGAAAAAAAAACTTGAGTAAGTATCTAAACGTGGAAAGTTGGGATACTGTTAGAGCCCAGATTTTAGAGATTGTTAAAGTGATGGAAAGTTACAATTAAAAAGTAAAAAAAAAAATGGTTTGGCATGGTGGTGCACGCCTTTAGTGCAAACACTTGGGAGACAAAGGCAGGCAGATTTCTGTGAGTTCAAGTTTCAAAGCCAGCCTGGTCTATATATTGAGTTCCAGGTCAGCCACAACTACATAGAAAGATCCAGGAAAAAACAAAACAAAACCCACCACCAAACACACACATACACACACCACACACACACACACACACACACACACACACACAAAAGGAAGTAAAAAGGATAAGGCTGAGAAAGAGGAAAAGACATAGAAATAAGAGCACAAGAATATGACATGTTGGTGAATAACAAAGAAAGCCTTACAGGAGACTGAGTGGAGAAATATCCAGAACAATCCTAAAACTAAGCAATATACAAACAAAAGTCAAACCATTATGACACACATGCAAAAGGGGAGATTAAATAACAGAAAATAAGAAATAAAAGGAATACGTATGTTATGAAATGCTGGCACTGCTGCGCTGAGTCAACAGGCAAAGTTCTCAGAACCCTCTAGCTCCAGCAGGGTGCTCGTGTGGGGGAGGGGTGAACGGGAGATGTGGGTCTCTGCAGCCTGTTTTGTGAGGTTCTGGCATGTGGGGGAGGGGAAGTTGTAAGTCCTCTGCTAGTAGTGCCTCCTGCCCCGTGCCCCCTGCCACCTGCCCCCTGCCTCCCCAGGCCTCTTTTATTCCTGCTGATCTGGTGTCTGTGGGCACCCCCTGGAGTTTCTTTTTCAAAACTCAAGGACAATTTTATCACATGGGACAAGCAAGTTTTAAATAGAAGTTGCCCAGAAGAGGGAGACGGAGAAGAGGAAGACTGAAAACGATGTCTTTTTGAGTTGGGCATGGAGGTAGCCACATGGAAGACAAGCAACTGCATGGCAAAAAAATAGGGGTTGGAGTGGGCTTAGAGTAGGAGTGAGAAAATCTAAAGTGCTAGGGAAAGATGCTTAGAAAAGAGATAGGAAGAAGAAAGAAGAAAAGTTACGCTTTTGTGCATGGTAGCACACATCTTTTATCCTAGCTCTTGGCGATCCGCCTACCTCTGCTTCTGGAGTGCGCCACCCCAGAAGGGGTGATTCTGTTCTTTTAGTAATAGCTTTCCCTTTATGGCTCTTCAACGTTACCTCTGAAAGGTAACCCTAAAATCATTTTGGAGACTGAGGAAGAGATACACTGCATACACACACACAGTTCACACACACAGTTTTTATTGCCTTCCTCCAGGCAGTTTGATTGAGCCATTCAGTGTGATTCGGATTTTAGAGGACTTGTATTTAGGCTCTGATTCTCAGCTTTTCTACATGCTTTCCTGCTGAGAGGTCTACTGGCTTAATAAGTCACCACAGCCAGGTTTTCAAGAGACCACGGGCCATCAGGTGGAACTTAGGGGCATTCCTTTGCACTGAAATGCACATGGGTTCTGTGCCAGGCCTCTGAAGCACTTTCCCCACTCTGCTTTATGAATGCAATTTGGGCTGAGCCCTGAATTACCTTACTAGGCTGTCTTTGTAACCATGGCAGGTGCAATGGTTAATTTCAATTGTGAATTTAATGGGATCTAGAATCCCTTCTGAGACAGACCTCTAGGCTTGCTTGTGGAGAACTATCTTGTGGAGGTTAACTGAGGTAGGAAGACCAGTCCACCATGGATGGTGCCATTCCCTGGGTCTGGATCCTGGTCTGTATAAAAAGGAGAAAATGAACTAAGTGCAAGCACACAGGTATTCATTGCTCTTTGCTTCCAGCTGTAGATTAGTGACCAGCTGCTTCAAGCTCCTGCCACCTTAATTTCCCTGTCATGACGGACTGTATCTTTAAATTGTGAGCCAAAATAAAACTTCCTCCCTTGAGTTGTTTTTGTCAGGACCTTTACCACCACAACAGGAAAAGTAACTAACACAGTAGGCTATGCACACTTGGGTTAACCTGCCTTAGGATCTTTATTACAGCAGGACAGGCTCTGAGGGAGATGGAGAGGGAGGTGGTAAGGGAGGAAGTGAGAGAGGATGAGGCTGAAAAGATGATACGGGGTTGGCTGACTTTACTTGTGAGAATTTTCCTTTAGTGAGGGACAAATTGTTGGTCAGGCTCAGGAAGATGTCCTCTAAAGAGACCTGGTTGATTGAGTAGTCCTCCAACTTGTAATTCTTCTTGGCTTGCTCCATAATACCAAATACCTGTAGAAGAGGGACACAATTGCTGCACAGAGGTTCACTTACAGGTGATGTGACACACAGGGAGAGGTGATACAGGAAAGATACAGAGAAGGCCAGCTTCTGAGCTTGCTAGTAACTCTTAGTTACTACCGAGTGCCTTTCAAGAATTCAAAACTTCAGAACTCAGCTGTCTGCTGTTGTGGTAGGAATGGTAAAACAAGAAGTGGCCTCAAGCAGGGTCTGCTATAGAACCTTGTGCATATATCATTCTCCCTAGGCCTGCTCCCTGCTCTGTAAAATCGGGAAGGGCTGACTTCTGAGGGCCCTTCCAGATCAGACATTTATGTTTTATGAATTCCACATGAACGTTGCCCTGGTGTTGATGGAGGACACATGAATGATATTTCTAGAAAGTGTGTTAAGTAAGAGATGTGCTTACCTTTGCCCAACTGAGGTTATGACCAGGTAGGTGGTACTGAACCAATCCTTGATGCTCATCTTCCAGGTTGCTGCCTGCACAGAATAAAGACTGTGTTCCTGTGAAGGTTGGACTGGAGTGCTAGAGAGGGCAGCCTGAGTGCCCAGAATCCATGGGAATAAGCATATAGAATAGACTGTAAACAGCAACTAATGGGGATCTAGGGCCCATCTAGCACCAGCACACACCTGGGAAGGTCAGGTCCACAAATGCCTTGAACTCCTTTAGCGCCTCCTGTTGCCATTGCCTCTCGACCTTGGCCTGCAGGGAGTAGCCACTGCCAAACTTGCTCTTGAGGTGTTGTAGACTGCCCAGGCACTTGAACTGACCGTGCACCATGATGGCCAGCCGGGTACACAAGGCCTCGCATTCCTCCATGCTGGGGAAAGGGTAGAGACCTGAGATGGGGCTGGGGAAGGCTGACCCCTACCCTGAGTATGAAAGGCTATGCAGACACAAGCGTTTCTATGTCCAGATTAGACATTCCTGATTCCCTGTGATGAGTGTGGCTGATACACAGAGCCTGAGAAATCACCTGGCATACCTCTGTACCAACTGTTGACATGCCATCTGCTCACTTGATCCCACCCAAGCCGCCCATTCCAGCTCTTCCACTGACCCACAGAGACCTAGGCTCACCTGTGAGAGGTGATGACAATGGCCTTCCCAGACTCACGAATCCGTCCCACAGTGTCCCAGAGCAGGCGCCGGGCCACAGGGTCCATGCCAGTGGATGGTTCGTCTAGGAAGATGACTGCAGGCTCTCCAATGAGGGCAATGCCTGTACTCAGCTTGCGCTTGTTCCCACCACTGGGGGGTGGATGAGGATAAAAGTGGGGACATGGACAACAATAACTGTAATCTCCAGCGGTGAAGCCTGTTGGTTCAGCACCCATCCCCTTCCTTCTCTGAGAGATGCTCCATACTCTGGTGGGACTTTCAAAAGCACAGTCCAACCATCTTCATCCAGGTTGAATTGTGACTCCACTGGATGTCTAAATCATTGCCCTGGGTGTCTATGGTGAGCATGTGGTTGTGAGACTCTTCAGAGGTCTCTATGGGTGCTTTTGGAGGGGTGCTTCCCCATCTGAGAGACAGGACCATTTTGGCTATTTTTTAAAATATTTTATTATTTTTGTTTTATGTGTATGAGTGCATGGCCTGCAGGTGTGTAAGTGTGCCTGTGTCCTTCAATGTCCATGGAGATCAGAAGGTGTTGCATCCCCTGGAACTGGAGTTATGGATGGGTATCAGTTGGGAAGTGAACTCAGGTCCTCTGCAAGAGCAGCAGTGTTCTTAACCACTGAGCCATCTCTCCAGCCCCACTACCTACTGTTTCTAAAGATACTCACTATGTAATTCAGATTGGCCTTGAATTCTTTATCCTCTCACCTCAGTATCTGAAGTGCTGGGATTACAAGTGTGCACTACCATACTAGTTTTATATATTTTTTAAACTCACCTAGCATTTACTATATGCAAATCTCCTTTCTAAACTTTGCAAATTAAATTAATTTGCTCTTCAAAATATTCAAGGAGATATGAAAAGCTGCCTGAGACTCAAGTCAACAGAATGTAGAAGGGACAAGGACCCTTTATCTGATACCTGAATCCACCTGGGGATAGTCAGAGGCATCTCTCTACTTTTCAGTTCCAAAAGCATGTAGTACTGCCAAGTACCCATTGAGGCATAGTGTACAATTTGAGGGGAGAAGAATCCTTGAATTTGGGCAGTGAGTGCCTTGCTTTGTTTGAGCTAATTGGAATTACAGTTATGTCACTGGCAATAGTGACAGAATACCTCAGTTTCCTCAGCAGACATAACCAGGATCAGGTAACTATCGGTTTAATACAGAACCTACCCAAAATAAGAAACCTGACATGAAATGAAGGAAGAAAGGTCTGCCTATCCTGTTGATACAATCATACATGATGTTACATGATGTTATATACCTGTTCTCAGCCACAGAAACTTCATGTAGGTAGGGAAAGAGTCCAGTTTCCCTCGACCTCTCCTCTAGTGGCATGGTCTGCACAGCTGAGCTGACAGGCTTTACCCTGCACTCCAGTGTCCCAGAAGAAGAACTGGGACTCATTTTGCAATTGAAGGTGGAAAGGCTGAAAGAATCCCCCAATCTCACCTGTAGGTCTTTACCAGCTTGTCTGCATACACACACAAGAGCAAGTCCTCAAGGATCTGGTTCACACAGGTGCTAATATGGCACTCGGGAATGCCCCGGATACGGGCGTACATAACCAGCAGCTCTCTTCCCGTCATGAAGTTCGGCAGGGCATCAAACTCAGGACAGTAACCGATCCACTGCCTCACCTGAGTTAGAATACAGCCCCAGGAGGGAGGCACATCAGAGTGAAGCCTCTTCTGGTTAGGTTCCCCAAACCTGCAACTCAGCAATGCCCGAACCCCACCCCTGTAGCCTTGATTCCCAGTTGTGCCATGTGAACAAGCATGCAACATGAGGGAGTCATGTGGGATAATGACATTGGGGAGTTGGGTCATGGGCTGTGCTGCTGGTGTCTGTAAACAGTGCTTCTGTAGGATGGGTAGAGTGTGGCTTGGCTCTTTCTCCTGATTACATGGTCTAAAACAAAAGCACTCAGTACCTCCCTACTTTGGGAGTTCAGAGAAAAATCTTAATTCTTATTTTTACTTGTAAAAATTATTATTATTGTGTGTATATATGATGGGGAAGATGGGCAAATGTATGGAGGTAAGAGGGAAACTTTGTGGAACTGGTTCTCTCCTTCCACTTTTAGATGGGTCTTGGAGATTGAATATAGGTTGCCAGGCTTTGCAGGCACCTTTACCCACTGAGCCATCTTGCTGGCCATTATTTTTCCTCTTTCAAAGCATTTTCTATTAGACATGTAATCTATAAATGGATTTTGTGGGGCTGGGGAGATGGCTCAGTGGTTAAGAGCGCTGGCTGCTCTTGCAGAGGACCTGGGTTCAGTTCCCAGCCACCCACCATGGAGGCTAACAACCATCCTTAATTCCACCTCCAGGGGATCAATACTGTCTTCTGACCTCTTCAGGCACTGCACAACATGGGTGCACTTACACATATGCAGGCAACACACTCATATACATAAAACAAAAATAATAGTTTAAAAAATAGATTTTGTGAAATGTTGACATAAAGGGTCCTGAAGCCTCTGACAGGGACTTGTGTTCATATTGGGGTGCACCCTTCAGTCTTCTGTGGTAACACAGGGTCCTACACAGACATGTACTCAGAGCACAAGATTGTTTGCTTTTGTCAAATGGCATTGTATTGTATCATATGTACCATTGCTCAGTATGCAGTATAGCTGAACATTAAACTTCAAAGATCTTCCTATATCAGCACATACAGACCTCTTCCTACTCCGTTCAACTGCTACTCATCCTGAGATTTTAAGAAAATTATTCTTTTTTATTTTATGTGTATGAGTGTATTGCCTGCATTTATGGAACTGCACCTGTGTTGTGCAATGCCTGAAGAGGTCAGAAGAAGTTACTGGAACCCCTGGAACTGGAGTTATAGATGGTTGTTAGCTGGCATGTGGGTGCTGGGAATTAAACGCGGGTCCTCTGCTGACAGTGCTCTTAACCACTGAGCCATCTCTCCAGTCCCAAAATTATCCTTTAAAGTTAAGTAAATTTGTTCTCTGACAATTCCAAATCTGTATATAATACATTCTAATTGTTCACCCCCACCCTGTCTTACTTCCCTCCGATTTGTGTCCATCTCCACCCCTCCCTACAAACACTTTCTCCACATACATCTTTTTGTTTTGTTTTGTGACCCACTGAATTTGCCCAGGGCTGTCTGTGTGAGAAGGGGATTGGAAGTATCCTTTAGAGCTTGGTGGGCTCACTAGTAGTTGTTCAGTTGAAGACAATGACTTTCTCAGAATCTATCAGTAGCTGATACTTCAGCAGGGCAGGGCAGAGTTAGGGAAGGTTTTTGAAGAAAAAGAAATTGAAAATGTGGGCATTTGGATTGTTTCAATCTTTTGCTATTATAAACATACAGCTCACCATCCTAGTCTGTGCTCATGTTACAAGCACTCTCCTCTAGTACAACTGAAAATAAGGGTATGCCATTTTGAAAAATAACCAATGTTCTTTTCCTCTTCCTTCTTCCTTTCCACTCAAGGAGCTGAACAGCCTAAGGTTGTATCACCTGGGGATGGATGATGGGGAGGACAAAGCTACCTGGAGTGTCTTCAGAGGAAACAAAGGGACAGAAGGCTATCAAGAGAGTATCTGAGGAAGCCTCCCATAACCAAGGGCTAGGCACCAGTTCTCAGGGTGAACCAGAAGACAGATGTCCTTAGGTCTGAAGCAGCTTTTAAGAAAGGCAATGGCATGAATGAGGATGCTTCAGACAGTTCACAATGAAGTTCAAAGATTTGGCTAGACTGCCTCTACCACTGTATTTTAATAATACTTCCTTTACTACATCTTTTGTTTTTAAACAGGTCTCACTAGGTATTCTATGTTGGCATGGAACTTATGTGACCCAGGCTGACTTTGAATTTGTGAGTCTCCTGTCTCCCTGTTCTGAGTGCTGGAATTACAAGCATGTGATACCACATATAAATCATACACCTATGTCATTCAATACCTATGGAGATCAGAAGAGGGTGTCAGATCCCCTGGAACTGCAGTCATGGACAGTTATTAGCTGCCATTTGGGTGCTGGGAATCAAACCTGAGTCCTCTGCAAGAGCAGTCAGTGTTCTTAAATGCTGAGTTGTCTCTCTCTCCAGCCCATTAGGATTATTTATTTTATTTTAAAAATATTTTTATTATTTTTAGTTTTTTAATGTGTATGAGTGTTAATGCCTGCATGCAGGTTGGTGCACCCATGTTGTGCAGTGCCTGCGGAGGTCAGAAGAGGGCATTGGATCCCCTGGAACTGAAGTTATGGACAGTTGTTAGCTATCATGTGGGTGCTGGAAATCAAACTCAGGTCTCCTGCAAGAGCAGCCAATGCTTTTACTCACTGAGCCATCTCTCCAGCCCATTAGGATTATTTCTTTACTTAATATTTTTGACATTATGACTATGATGTGGTGTTGTTTCTTCTCTGGTCGTGTCTATTTAGAGTTCTATATACCTCTTATGTTTTGATGTCTACTTCTAGTAGTTTGGGAGGTTTTCTGCTATAATTCTGTTGAATAGTCTGTCTGTTCCATTTGTTTTATCTCTGTTCTTTCCTCTTTATCATGAATTCTCAGGTTTGACCTCTTGAATGTATCCCAGACTTCTTGGAAGTTTTATTCATGCTTTTTTTTTCTACACACACACACACACACACACACACACACACACACATTTCTCTCTCTCTCTCTCTCTCTCTATATATATATATATATCAGGAGTTGGTCATCTAGAGATGGGTCATGGGTAGTGGTTGTATTACATTCATTGTGTTTCTTTGTTCTGTTCTGCACATTTGTTGGAGTATGTTTTTCTTTCAGTTTTGACTTCCCTTTCTTCCAAGACAATTTGGATGTTTTTGTTTTCTACAAGTTTTCCTATAGAGATATCTGCTTATCCAATGAAATTGCAATTAGCTATGTGCCTACAGGACCCTGGGTGGGGTCACACATTAACCCTCAGGGGAACCAGACAGGACCACTACTCAGTCATCTCCTGGACTCTGCAAACTTGCTATGGACAGGGCAGACCCATCCAAGTCTATGCAGCAATCTGGTGCTGTGGACAGGACCACAGCAGTATAAACAGCCAATCCTACAGTGACCACTGGAACCCCAGAAGCCTAAACCTTGAATCTACTCTGCCCTTAAGAGGCCACTGGCACCAAACTAGTCTCTCTGGGGACCCTGAGTGCACTAAAGCCAAAATGCAGGCCCCACTTTGACCTCAGAGTCCATGAGGGCTAGAGGGCTGATTGCAAGGTGCTCCCAGATCCCTCAGGAGGTGAAGGTGCAGTCCACAGAAGCTTCCTGGACTGGCTGGAGCAGAAAGCCTGCTGTGGCAGTGCTGTGCAGTCTCACAGGTGTGGGAAGCTTCGTTGTTCTGCTGTTTAGGACCACTGGAGCTAGAGGTCTGGTCCTGCCAAATTCCCTGCTGCTGGCTGAGGCCTTGCGGGCCTGTTCATACTGAGCTCACCTACAGCTGCTGAACATGAATGCCTGTTTGGGCTGAGCTCACCCACACTGCACATAAACATAGGTCTCAGGCATCTCCTGGATGACTTGACTCTGTCTCCTCAGATAAGTGGGACTACTACATTTATTGGATTATTAATACATTCATTCTTTGGGGCTGGAGAGATGACTCTGCAGTTAAGAGCAACAGCTGCTCTTGCAGAGGATCCAGGTTTGAGTCCCAGCATCCACAAGGAGGCTAATAACCACCAGTAACTACAGTTCCAGGGGAATCCAATGATGTCTGAGGGCACTGCCCGACATGAGTGCACTCACACACATGTAGACAATATTCATACACATAAAATAAAAATAACATTTTTTTAATTTTAAAAAATTCTTTAAAAAAATCAGAATTTTCTGACATGTTTCAAAAAGGTTTATTTTCGCTTTGCTCTACAGGAAGAACAAAGAGATTTGTTCCTTTTTGTTATGCAAACCAGTCAGAGTTCTTAGAAGTAAAATTCCTAAAGCATAGGGTTTTATCTTATGGAGTTGTTCACATAGAACATCAGGAATTCACACAACTGCAGTATTTTTCTACCAACAGCATTGATTCCCATGGATATTTCTACTGTGGGAAGCCTGTAAAGGAGTCAGAATAAGAAAAAGTGGACTTTATCCCATAGAGAGAAATAGAGAGAAAACCTAAGCAATCCACAAAAGAAACAAGTTACTAGAAAAGATATTGATATAGAGGACATAAAGCAAGCTGAACAAAACCTTAGCAGCATAGCTCCCTGGCTGGGGCTGGTGGTGGCAGACAGCTCAAAGGGTAAAGGCGCTTGCCACCAAACATCATGACCTCAGTTCAGTCCTTGGAACCTACATGGTAGAAAGAATGAACACCTTCAAGTTGTCTTCTGACCTCCATTCACATTCTATGGCACAAGCACATCTGAACACATCCTCACAGTCATACACATGCAGAGAGAGAGAGAGAGAGAGAGGAATGTAAATCAAGAATATGGACTGAAGAGATGACTCAGTGGTTAAGAGCATTTACTGCTATTCCATTCACACACATAAAATATTAAAAAGTGCTTTAATCCCAGCACTTGGGAGGCAGAGGCAGGTAAATCTAATAGCAAGGTCTGGGCCAGCTGCAGGGAGACCCTGTCTCAAAAAAAAAAAAAAAAAGAAAGAAAGAAAAAGAAACTGAAAAAAGAAAAGTAGAGCTTCATACTATAAAAATAAAATAAATAAAAAATTTAAAAATCATAAAGACCTCAAGATCCTAGAAAAACAACGGTAATCCAAAGCCAAAAGCAGATGACAGCAGGAAATACTAAAGATCAGGGTTTAATAAGATGGAGATTAAAAGAATAATATATTTGGTGATGACACAATGATGACTCTGAAAGGTCACATCCTACTCTCCGTCCCTGTCAGTGCCACACTCTGTGGTGCTGTGGATGGGCTCCTTTGGCAAAAGTGGTCTGCTCATTGATTGCTTTAGAGGCATTTGTCTGAAAAGGAGCAGACTCAGTGGTCTTTTGAGTGTGCTGGGCATCAAAGTGAAGATCATGTTGCCCTGGGATCCAAGTGGTAAGATCAGCCCTTCGGAGCACCTGCCTGACCATGTGAGCATTCATGGAACCTAAAGATAGCACACTGTTCACCACTCCCATCTCAGAACAGAAGGATGGGAAGCCAGATTCTGGCAATGCCCCAGCCAGTGCCTACAGCATACCAGGGTCTTGGCAGCTGCATCTGGAAGCTGAATGTTGCTCTGTAAACACATTTAATAAAATCTTGCACAAAGGAAAAAAAATAATAATACATAGATTGATCACAGAGTTGGTTCTTTGAAAAAAATCAGTAAGACTGATACATCCCTAAGCCAAACTAACCAAGAAAGAGATGAAAAGGGGGAGATTACTACAGATTTCAATGAAATACAGAGAACTGTTAGTGAATACTTTGAAATGAAAACTTACAGTAAAAATCTGGAAAAACTGACCTGTGTGGTGGTATATGCCTTTAATCCTAGCACTCGGGAGGCAGAGGCAGGTGGATCTCTGTGAGCTCAAGGTCAGCCTCATCTACATAGCAAGTTCCAGGACAACTGGAGCTACAGGGAAACCCTGTCTCAACATTTAAACAGGCTGGGCATGGTGGTCACATCTGCCAGCAGGGGCAGGTAGATCTCTGTGAGATTAAGGCCAGTCTGGTTTACATAGTCAGTTCCAGGCCAGCTGGGGCTACATAGTAAGAAGCAGAAATAAAAAGCCTCCCAACAAAAAAAGCCCAGGATCAGATGGATTTACTGCTGAACTTTGCCAAACATTTAAGGAAGAGCTAAAAGGAATGCTTCTTAAACAGCTTCATAAAATACAAAGAGAAGGACCACAACCAAACTCATGATGTCAGTATTATCCTGATACCCAAACAGGACAGTTATGGGCATATCAAAGAAAGAAAACAACATACCAGTTTGCCTGATGAACAGAGATTCTAAAATTTCTGTAAGTCTTGCAATTCAAGAACACATTAAGAAGACTATACCGCATGGATGCAAAGTTATTTGACAAACACAAATCCATAAGTCAGCATATAAATAAATTTACAGAAACCACATAATCACCTCAATCAATGCAGAAAAGGTCTTTGACAGAGTTCAACATCCCTTGATGATAAAAGCTCTGAGGAAACTAGGGACAGAAGGAACAGACCTCAATGTAATAAAAGCTTTATATGACAAGCTTATAGACGACATGATACTAAATGTGAAAAGGCTGCAATTATTTTCTCTAAAATATGCAACAAGACAAAGGTGTCCACTCTCCCAATTAAATATGGTGCTCAAAGTTTTAGCTAGAGCAATGAAACAAGATAAAGAGATAAAAATAAGAAGTCAAATTTTCTCTTTCAGGTGACATAATCCTCTATTTTCCAGATAAGACTTAGCATATATGGAGGAATGCATGTGGTGGAGGACACGGATAGGGACGCATAGAATTTACTAAATTTTATTAAGAACTGTTGTATGAAATATACAAAAGCTCAATAAAAATTAAGATAAAAAGAAGTAATCAAAAAAAAAAAAGATTCTAAAGATTCCAGACTTGATCCTTTCAACAAAGTCAACAAAATCAACATATAAAGATTTGCAGCTTGTGATGCCGACACCCTTCGAAACCACAGCATGCTGCTCCTCAGTGATGCTGCACTACTCACTCTGCACTGCAAGGCCACTTCTCTTCACGGTGAGAAGCACATGTTTAGGATCCGGCAGTACAGACTTCTTTGAAGACCAAAGGTAGCTGAATGGTTTTTTAATGAGTATAAATTTAGCATCCTGGTTCCAGTTATATGAATGTATTTGTTTACCAGTAGGTTTTGAAATTGGTTCTTTGTATGGGGGACAGTCTTTTTCACACATGGAGGCTTTTCAGAAGTGGAAATTGGCAGCCGGGGTATTTTCAATGTAGATTGATTCTCATCATGCCCCAGATAAAATGCAGGATATTACATAGTTGCACTTTATAAATGGCCATTAAATGGAACTGTTCAAGCCATTTTAGAGTTGTGATGTACAATATAACTTAAGTGCTTCTATCAAAGTATCCCTTCAGTGAAATACATATAGTTTGCCCACAATGGACAAATAGTATTTATCTTGGGTTTATCTGAACAGTTAGTATGAGATTTGATGCTCCAAATGTATTGGGTTCACTTATCTTCAATGTCATTTCATCCCTCCAGAGTGAGCCACACACAGGGAATGTGAACATCAGAGGTGGTCTATTTGTCCAGTCTGCCTTACCCTTAATCTGTTCACACATATTTATTTACTGATGCTTTTTTTCTCTTTAGAATTATGGGATAAAAAATGAACTGTTTTGTCCTTCATTTACTAAATGATTGTAAACTCCAGTTTTTCATCAAAATAAAATTCCATTTTTTAAAAAAAGATTTTTAGCTCTTCAATATACTAAACAAACTCACTGAGAAAGAAACTAGGGGGACATATTCCATTAGCAATATTTTAAGAAAACAAAAAATGCCTAGGAGGAAACCTAAGTGAGGATTTGAAATACTTCTACAACGAAAATTTTAAGACACTGAAGAAACCGAAGATTCCATACTCATAGATAGGTAGAATTAACTGTGAAAATGACATATTACCTGTTCTAATTTGCTTCAATTGCTGTGACAAAGCACTCTGACAGACACCAACTTGGGGAGGAAAGGGTTTATTTCTCTTACATCTCTGGGGCCACAGTTCATCACTTAGGGAGCCCAGGGTAGGAACTCGGGGCAGGAACCTAGAGGCAGGAGCTGAAGCACAGGCCTTGGAGGAATGCTGCTTACTGGTTTGCTCTCCTGGCCCAGGCTCAGCCTGCTTTCTTGTACCATACACAACAACCTACCCATGGATGGCACTACCCACAGTGGGCTGGGCCCTCCCACAGCATTCAACAATCAAGAAAATACCCCACAGACATGGCCACAGGCCAGTCCAATGGAGGCAATTCCCCAAATGAGGCTCCCTCAACTCAGGTGTGTCAAGTTGACACTAAAGCTATCCAGCACATTACCAAAAGTAACCTACAGATTTAGTTCACTCCCTTTCAAAATCCCTATAATATTCTTCACAGTGCTAGAAAACAGAATTTTAAAATTCATATGGAAACATAAAAAACCCTAACAACTAAAACAATCCTTAGCAGAAAGGGCAATACAAGAGGTAACACAAATCTGACTTCAAATTATATTACAGAACCATAGTGACAAAACTGCATGGGATTAGCACAAAACATACAGGTAGATCAACAGAATAGTAAGTACAAAGGACTCAGAAATAAACTGACATAAATACAGCTACCTAGTTTTTGACAAAGCTGTAAAAAAAAAATACAGTGGCAAAAAGACAGTCTCTTTAGCAAATGGTGCTGGGAAAACAGGATTGCTATATAAAAGGTTGGAAGTAGATCCAAATATCACACTCTGTACAATATTGTTCAAAATGGATCAAAGACCTTGATATAAGACCTGAAATTTGAGACTGCTGGAGGAAAACATAGGTAAAACACTTCAAGATATAGGTGTAGGCAAGGTTTATTTGACCAGGACTTAAATAACACAGGAAATCATCCTAATAATTGACAAACGTGATTACATTAAATTAGTAAGCTTCTTCACCACAAAAGAAATAATCACCAGAGTAGATGGAGATAGCCTACAGAATGGGAAAAAATCTTTGCCACCCACAAATCAGACAGGATTAATATCCAAGACATATAAAGAACTGTAAAAAAATTAAACACCAGGGCTGGAGAGATGGCTCAGTGATTAAGAGCACTGGATGTTCTTATAGTAACCCAGTTTCAAATTCCAGCATCCACATGGCCATTAACAACCATACATGACTCTTGTTCCAGGGTCTCTGACACCCTCTTCTGTCCTCTGTGGGCATTGCGCTACACATGTACATTTACATACATGCAGGCAATACATTCATATGCATAAAATTAAAATAAATAAATCAAAAAATTAAAAATTAAACACCAACAATTCCCACCAATCAATAAATGGGAAAATGAACTGAACAGACATTCTCAAAAAGAAAAAGTACAAATAGCCAACAAATAGAACAATGTTCAATATCTTTAGCTGTTAGGAAATTGCAAATGAACCCTGTGCTTCCATCCTCATCCCAGTCAGAATGGCCATCATCAAAGAAAACAAACGATGGGGTTGGAGAGATGGCTCAGCACTTTCTGTTCTTGAAGAGGAACAGGATTCAGTTCCCAAAACTCATACTGCATGGCTCACAACTACTTGTAACCCCAGTTTCAGGGACTCTAATGCCTTCTCCTGGTTTTTGTGGGCACCAGATATGCACATGGTGCATAGAGATACATGGAAGCATTCATACATACACACACAATAAAATAAAGTAAATCTTAAAAGAGAACACAAAGACCACAAATGGTAGAGAGGATGTGAGGGAAAGTGGAGCCCTCGTTACTGCTGGTGGGAATGTAAACTCGGGCAGTCACTGTGGAGATCAGTATGAAGGGCCCTTGAAAAACTGAATATAGAACTGCTCTTTGATTCTTGAGTAAATATCAGAAGGATTCTAAGTCAACACACCACAGAAATATTTGCACATCCATTTTTATAGCTGCACTGTTAACAACAGCCAAGAAATGGAAACAGCCTACATACCTAACAACAGATGAATGAATTAAAAAATGTGATAATCTATACAACGGAGTTGTATGCATCCCTAAAGAAAAACGCTATATGTTTTCTTTCATATGCGGAACTTAAATTTAAAATTGCATTTGGGGGGGTGGCTTTGTAGGTCATGAAACTAGAAAGTGGATTATGACATAGGATGAAGAAATCTTGGTTGGATGTGGCAGTACACATCTTTAATTCCAGCTCTACTGGTCTACGTAGCAAGTTCCAGGCCATTCAGAGATACACAATGAAACTTTGCCTCAAGCAACAACAAAACAAACAGAAAAGAAGTCTTCAGAGAGTGGGAAATGCAACCGGAATACATGTGGGAGGAAAGCAGAAGTGAGCACTCAATCAGGGGAAGAAAGGGAATCAGCAAAGGGGAGAGGAAACACAGGAGAAGAACAGTTGGGGGAGAACAGACAAGAACAAACCATAAAGAGACATATGCACGAAGAAGGCATGGTGAAACCTATGACTTTTTATGCCAACTTAAAAAATAATAGGAAAGATAAGCCGGGCATGGTGGCACACACCTTTAATCCCAGCAGAGGCAGATAGATCCCTGAATTCCGAGGCCAGCATGGTCTACATTGTGAGTTCCAGGTTAGCCAGGTTTACATAGTGAGATCCTGTCTCAAAAAAGCAAAAGAAAAAAAAAAAAAATAGAAGAGGAAGAAAAAGCATCAAAGAAAGTCTGGTATTGCTTTTCAAATGTATATTAAACCTCAAAAGACATTATTATCTTAGGTTTGTGTAATCAAAATTCACACATTTTTTTTCATTCATCATTTCTTTCTACGTCTTTTGCGTTTCCTTCCTTCTAAGGCCTCTGTCTGAAATTAATATTATTTTGTTTTGAGATAAAATCTTACTCTGTAGCCTAGGGTGGTCTAGAACTAAGTAATCCATGCTGGTCTCAAACTCATGGCAATCCTCCTGCCTTCTAAAGCTTCTATAATGCTGGGTTTAGAGTTGTGAATCATCACACTCAGTTGAAATTTTTTAACTGTGTGGGTGTGGTGTATGCATGCTTGCACACGTGGAACCAAGAGGGTGATGTCATGTGTTTTCCTCTAGTTGTCCACCTTGTTCTTTAAAATAGGTTTTAAAAAGATTTATTACTTTTCACTGTGTGTGTGTGTGTGTGTGTGTGTGTGTGTGTGTGTGGTGCATGTGAGTGTGGATACCCACAGAACCCAAAAGAAGGCACTGGATCTCCTAGAACTCCTGTGTCAACCCCCTAGATTTGTTTCCAGGCCACACCTACCTTCCTTAGGTTAGTCTTGATGTTGAGACCCTCAATAAAGACATCCCCCGAAGTGATAGGCTTCTCCCCTGTCAGCATTTTGAAAACCGAAGACTTCCCAGCTCCGTTGAGGCCAAGAAGGCCAAAGCATTCTTTTGCTTTAACAGTGAAGGACACCTTGTTCACAGCCAGCACCTTGTCTTCATAGATCTGAGATAGTCAAGATAGGAGATGCAGACAGCAGTCACCGCACACTCCTCCTGGCAAACTGCTCAAACTACCCTCTCCTTCCAAGCACTGCTTCTAGCAGGGCTCAGTAAAGTTTCCTTTCTCCTACAGTCCTTAAATATTGGGAACTTAGTTCTTTAAAGTAAGTAAGCCTTTTCCTGTCCTGTCCCTGAAGCAAACAAAACCCTTTGATGTTGCTTAAAGACTTTGTTTTCGTTTTAACCACCAGCAGCTGTAGAGAAACCACATGACCAACAAACTGGGGGCGGGGGGGGGGGGGCAGGTAATACTATAAAATTCCTGGATGTCTGAAGGATCTTTCCATCTTTTAACTAAGACTCTTGGGGAAACTTGAGAGGCTCCATTGAGCAGCTCATCTCCCACTCGATTCCCCTGTAAAAGAGGCCCAGCTAGTCATGTCTCTCCTTCTAGCCTTCCTTGAGTTTTAGCAAGCATGGCTCTCATCCCTCCTATCCAAGCCCTCCCGTCACTCAGAGGACCACAGAAGAGACAGTAAAGGTGCAGTCTCCACCTCTGAGTGTAAAAACAAACCTCTAGGGGTGCTTCATTCTCAAGCAGAGAAACTTTACAAAGTCTGTTTCTGTTGGAAGCCCATGTGTCATTATGGGCAGGCCACAAGCCTATCAGTAGGCTGATTCTGTGGGCAAAATGCCCACAAGAAAACTGGTCTTGGCTTTAAAGTCAAATATGAGAGCCAGGCACGGTGGCACATACCAGTCAACATAGTATTCAGGGGGCTGAGGTAGGAGGATTATGAGTTCAAGATCAATGTAGGCCCCTCTCTCAATGCAGGACTCTATCTCAAAACAAAAACAAAAGAATAAAGCTGAGTCTAACTTCACCTTTGACACTTCTTTAACAACAAGTGGATTTTTATTTTTTATTCTTTCCAAATAAATCTTGATGGTTTCTGCCTCTTCTATTACATCTTCATCTTCAGGCTCTGTTATATCTCGGAATATTTCCTACATTCCCGAGAGAAGGATGGAAAGGTAAGAATTTTTGAGAGTAGAATGTAGAGCATGACTGACAGCAGAAGGAAAGGAGCTTCTCAGGGAAGCCCTGAAGGTACTGGAGCTGACCACAGCACAGCTGTACAGTTGTCTCAACATCAGGTATCCAAGACTAAACTTACACTGACATGGCCATGTTGGGGTAGGTACACAAATCACATAGCATCAATTTTTGAGGAAAACAAACTTGAAGTCCAGGAATGTCAAGCTCATTTTCTGTCATTTCCTCTGGAGACCTTGGCCTCTAGAAGATTCTTATACTAAGAGCTGACAGAACAGACCATTGTCTAGTGTAGTTCATGGTTAAATGGGGAAGAAGTGTTCCACAAGATAAGTTGTTCTAGTAAGCTCGGGCCTTGTTACTAATTCATCTGATGAGCTGACCCTTCAAGCACCTCAAATGACCAGTATGTGGACCAGGGTCTCAGGGGTTGATCCAGATTCTCTTTCTCTGGAAGTCCCTGGGCATTGGCTGTCACATCTCTGCTATGAGATTGGAACAGATGGCCAGATGGCCTCTGGGCTTCCTCTCATGAGGAAAATCAAGGCATCTAGACAACACAGAAGGGAACTCAAGAGCTGGGCCTTAACCTGTCCTCAGATGACTTATATGCTCACCTACTTACCAAATTTCGCTTCCTATAGAGGTTAATAATCTTGGATTTCAGTAACCAGAACATATCAGTTTCAATGAGGAAAAGCAGGGCGATATACACAGGTCCCGAGATAGCCAGGGCTGTCAGGTACTTCGCTATCCCAAGGGATTCCCAGGCATAGATGTTTTTTTGGACCACATAGCCTTCTGCTAATATGGGATAAAACAAATGTTAACATATTTTAGGTGATTTGTGAAGGTATTCTTCACCTTGACGTATAGTAAATAAATTCCAATAGTAACAAATATCACTAAAAGAAGCATTATTGTCATCGGTGCTATCACCACATCCTAGCAAATGGTAAACATGAATATTTTGTTTTTCTTGTTATAGCCAATGTTCTATAAAAGAATGTAATAAATTGAGTATGGTGGTTCACATCTGTAATCTCTGTACACTCAGGAAGCCGAGGTAGGAAGATTGCTATGAATATAAAGCTAGTATGAACTATTTAGGGAGTTTCAAGCCATTCTGGTATATTTGTTAGTCTTTGTTTTTAAAAATGCAATAAGTGCCAGGCGTGGTGGTACATACCTCTAATCCCAGCACTTGGGAGGCAGAGACAGGTGGATTTCTGTGAGATTGAGGCCAGCCTGGGCTACATAGTTAAGTTCTAGGCCAGCTGTGACTATAGGGAGACCCTGTATCAAAAAGACCACCAGCCCCAAAAAAGGCAATAAAAGATGTTTTTCATACTGTATAATATAAATAAATATAATTTTGCCAATTACAAGAATAAAAGGGAAGCACGGGTTCTGGCACATGTCTGTAATCCCAGCACTCAGGAGGCAGATGCAGGTAGATTTCTGTGAAATAGAAACCACCCTGGTCTTTATAGAGAAGTCTGACCAGCTGAGGCTATAAGGGGACCCTGACTCAAAAAGACCAAAAAATAATATGAAAATGTCTATTTTTTGTGGTATTGGTGCTTAAACCCAGGGCATCATGCGTTAGTCAAACACTCTACTTCTGAGCTACGGTGCCATCCCCTAAGGTATACTGTTTAAAATTTTTTATTGTATTTGTTTATTTATTTATGTGTGTGTGCATGTGGTAGTGGTGGGGTCACATGTACCATGGCACATGTGGAGATCAGAGGACAACTTGTAGGAGTTAGTTCTCTCCTTCCACCATTTGGCTCCAAGGTCAGGTTCTCAGGCTTGGCAGCATGTGCCTTTCCCCCTGAGTCATCTCACTGGTCCAGATATTATCTTTTAAAATGAAAATGTAATAATACTATGCATTATCTTCTCTGATGTACTAGTTTCATTTAATAACATATAATGGACATTAACCACTTGAGGACATACTGATGAAAGTAATTTTTAAAAAATATTTGTGTCATATTTTTGAGACAGGGTCTCCCTCTAGTCCCAGCAGGGCTGATACTCCTTATGTAGATCAGGTTGGCCCTGATCTCACAGAGACCTGTCTGCCTCTGCTTCCTGAGTGCTGGAATTAATGGTTGTACCACAACACCTGGCACTTGAATCATTTTATATTGTGTATGTGTACCATAATTTGTTAGCCAGTTTCTTTCTGGTCATATGTAGGTTACAATCTTTTCTCTATGTGTTATTGGTCCCAGAACTCCTCATAAACACCCCAATTTATAGATTCTCAAGTCTGTTACATAAAATGGCAGAAAGTTAGTCCTCTGTATTTATAGGTTCTGCATCCATGGGTTCAGATGGTGGGGTGCCAAAAAACACTCAGAAAAGAAAAAAACGGAATATTTGCAGACTTTCCCCTTTCATTATTTTTTAAAATTTACATAGCATTTATACTGTATTAACTATTATAAGTAATATAGAAGTGGGTTTGATCCTGAGACACACACACACACAAAGTATGTGGGAGGATATGCATAGCTTATATGTAAATACTATGTTATTTTATGTAAATTGGTGACTATTGTGCAAATTATAGCCGAGTTAGGTGGCACATGCCTATAATCAAGAAGTAGATCCAGGAAAATCTTTGCAAGTTCAAGCCTAGCCTAGTCTAAATAGTGAGGCCCAGGACAGTCAGGAGATGCATAGTGGGATTCTGTATCAAAAAAGACCAAAAACAAAGTATAAATTCTATCAGAATGAAAATGTTATTTACGAATTTTACAATACTTACAAATTTCATTGCAATCAGTGTCACTCAGGTTCTTGGCACTGCAAAACGTATTTAGTTCAAAGTTGTAATACAAGTTGGAAAAAGCCATTCCCAGGCAATGCCCTGGAAGTATTAGGAACATACTGTCCAAGGAGTCTGAGAGTTCTGGGTAGCCCAGATCTGTAAAGAATATAGAAAACACTAATTTCACGGACATGAAGGAAAGTACATATACCTCACCATCTTTCCTAACTGATTTCTTTAGTCTAGGTCATCATAAACTTGAGTCTTCAGACCAAAAACCTGCTTTCCTGGACTGTTGGTACTAACTCTCCCTCTATGCATTCAGCCTCTAAGCCAGGAGTATTTCATTTCCTCAGTTCCTTGAATCTTTCACTTTATTTCCATTACATTTGTCCTTGTAGGAGAACCTAAAAGAGCACAATGTATCTAAAAATCAGGGCTCTCCCTGGATACAGCAGGGTCAGTAGGCAGAGGAAGTATACTGGAAAGGCAGAGGAGGTGAGCTGAATGTGAGCTGGGGTCAGACAGAACAGGCCTGGGGTCCATTTCTGGACTTACTGGCCTGTCTTTTTTCTTTTTCTTTTTTTTTTCCTGTACTGGAGATTGAATCTAGGGCTTCACACATGCTAGGCAAGCACTGAGCTAGATCCCCAGTCCTGGACTGGCATCTTGTAGTTTCTTCCTCCAGTTTATGAAGACTTAAAACTATTATTAAAGATCCCTTAGAAGGATGACTCCCCAAATAAAAGTAGAAGCAAACTATAAACAAAATTTAAAAAAAAAAAAAAAAAAGAATGGGAGGGTCGGATGGAGAGATGGCTCAGTGGTTAACAGCACTTGCTCTTACAGAGGGCTGGAGTTTGGTTCCCAATACCCAAGTCAGCCATATCACAACCACCTGTAACTCCAGCTCCAGAGGGTCCAGTTACTCCACCAGTACACACATATGCTCACAGACACACATAAATAAAAAATGGATTAAAAAAAAAGAGTATTGTATAAGGAATATATCAGCCCATTTGTCCAACCCTAGCTCAGTTAGAGACGACAGAATAAACATGAAAATGCTTATGTGTGTTGTGAATAACTCAATCTTAATTTCTTTCATTTCATATACTTCACTTACCAAGAATCCTTTCTCCGGTGTTGGCTATTTTTACCATTTTTGTGGTGTATTTATTTATTCATTTACTTATTTATTTTTGAGGCAGAGTCTCCCTTATAGAATCAGCTGACCTATAGACAAGCCTCAGTCTCACAGAGATCCTTCAGTCTCTGCCTCCTGAATGCTGGGATTAAAGGCGTGCCCTACTGTGCCCGGATTATTTTCACCTTTTAAAAAAATTTTACCACAGAAAACTACGTTTTAGAGAAATGTACAGCTCACAGGCAGACAATGATTTATAAATACATAAGTCCATGTAAACCAGTGACCAAATCAAGATAAACAATTTCACTTCACGTCACAAAGTTCCTATTGTGTTCTTTTAGTCGACCCCTTTCTTCCAACCCAGAGGCAACACTTTTACTAATTCTGTCCCCAGGATTAGTTTTGTCTGTTTATGGATTTCACACTAGACATAGCAGACATTTTTGCTCAACACTGTATTTTTGGTATTTAGCCACACTATATATGCTCATTTTTACTTCTGATCACTGATCTACTGAATGAATGTTACTGAACTGTTTGTCCATCCACCTGCAAATGTGTCTGAGGGACTCCAGTTGGGAGTGTTCAGTCCACAGCAACTATGAACATTTTCTCACAGATGTTCAGTGGACATGACTACTACAGCTGTTGAAGGAGAAAAGAATGCTTTGTACTTTTATACATAGATGTGACCTCACCTTTTTCACCAGTGACTGAGACGAGCACAATGGGACAGATGCTCAGGAAGGTGAGCATGATGACAAGCTTAACACAAGCATTACCAGGACTTTCGAAACAGAAGCTGACCAGATAGATGAAAGGGATGATAGCCCACCCGTAGAGCATCAACATCAAGACCACGGCCGGGATGCTGTCACGGTGTGCAAAAGCTTCTTCCTCGTACCATAAAAACACCAACTTAAGAAACAGAAGAAGGAAAAAACTGGAAAAGTTAATAAGAGTTCATCCTAAACACTAAAAATATCATAATTTCAGTTTTAATTTTTATTTATTTTGTGTGTGTATGTGGAGGAGGGAGAGCAGCCTGTATGCCAGTGGCTTTTGTGTGTAGTTCAGAGGACAACAATCTCCTGTCACCTTGTAAGATCCAGGAATTGAACTCAGATCATCAGGCTTGTGAGCAAGCATTTTTCCCAGATAAACTATCTCACAGGCACATAGTTTCAGTTTTAAAAGTAACATTTTACCTGCTGTGCATGGTGGTGCATGCCTTTAATCCCAGCACTTGGGAGGCAGAGGCAGGCAGATCTCTGTGAGTTCAAGGCCAGCCTGGTCTACATAGCAAGTTCTGGGCCAGCTGGGGATGTAGGGAAACTCTGACTCAAAAAGACTAAATAAATAAAGAAATAAATAAAAGTAATGTTTTATCAATATTCCACAATCATTCCTTCTTTCCCTTATTCGTCATGAACCCATGAGCAAACCCTGGGATCTGCTCTCAGAGAGCTTTACTGAGTATCAGTAGTATAGTGCAGTAGAGAAAGGAATGTAAATGTTTACAAACACACATATAGAACAAAGCAGGAAGTGATTCATTTTACACAAAATAATCAGGGAACCCTTGAACTACTTGACTTGATTACAACCAAATACTTCAACCTCTATTCTTTGATGATTTTTTTTTTTTTTGAGACATGGTCTCAGTATGTAGATCTAGATGGCCTGAAATTTGCTATGTAGATCAGACTGGCATCAAACTTAGAGATCCACCTGCCTTTGCCTCCTGAATGCTGGGATTAAAGGGGTGCACCACCATGCCCCACCGGATCATCTATTTCTGAGTAATACGTCTATGTCTCCAAAACATTGCCCCTCACTAATGTGAGGTAGTAGCTCTTTAGGTGCCACATAAGGACCCTGTTCCTTTGTTTCTGAAAACGTCAGAATTGGAAAAAAGGCAAACCTTTTACCAGGGTGTGCTGGATAGATTCAGTTGCCAACGTGACATACCTGGGTAGAGGGAACCTCAATTGAGGAATGTCCTCCATTGGATTGGCCTATGGCCATGTCTGTTGGGGAATTTTCTTGATTATTGAGTAATGTGGAAAGGATGGGCTGACTGTGTGTGGTACCACCCCTGGGCAGGTGGTCCTAGGTTACATAAGAAAGTAGGCTGAGCACAGACCAGGGAAGCAGGCCAGTAAGGGGTGGTCATTCAACAATCTGAGCTCCAGGCTCTGTCTTAGCTTCTCTTGGTAATGAACTGTGACTTATAAGCCAAATAAACCTTTTCCTCCCCAAGATGGTTTTGGCCAGTGTTTTTGTTTTTTAATTATAGGTTGATATTTTTTCTGTCTTCTCTTTTTAAATATTTTATTATTTTTGTTTTATGTGTATGAATGTATCCCCTGCATCTATGTAAGTGCAATGCTAGCAGAGGTCAGAAAAGGGAGTTGGATTTCCTGGAACTGGGTCACTGATAGCTGGGAACTGAATCCAGGTCCTCTGCAAGAGCAGCCAGTGCTTTCAACTGTGGAGCTATCTCTCCAGCCCCCTGATTAGTGGGTTTAGTTTATCACAGCAATAGAAAGCAAGCCAGGACACAGGGCTTAATGAAAGAGCTTTCTTATCCACAGGTCCAGTCAGGGCTGAGCTACCAGTTCAGCTCCCAGCTGGTTCTGGTTCTGCACGTGGGACTTTAGTGGGAGCCTCTGATCTGCAAAGAATGAGCCTAGTACCACCAAACACTTACCACTAGCAGAAGAGTGGGGACTAGGAAGGACAAGAGATCCCAGAGCAGAGCAGAGAACCAGAAAGCAACCATGCTGACTCCACTTGCAAACTGGACATGCTTGGACTTAATGCGCCTCTCTCTAACTGTCAAGATGGAAAAAGAGCTAGACAGGAAAGCTATTCCAAAAAGAAAGTTGATAACAAGGTAATGTCCTTTGGGGCCCCTGAAAAAGACAGGATATGAAGTTACAGTTTAAATAAAGCTATGTGTAGTAGCCTTCCTCCAAAATAATAATTTGTGATTAAAATGAGACAAAGAAAGGAACAGGTCGTGCAGGAAAAGTCCTGCAGATGTGTGAGCGTGCACTGGGAGATGGAAAGGCACACATACTGGTACAAGATACTTTCTGAGACTTCTTCAGATGTCTGAGGTTGAGGATGGTTGATTGTGGTAATAGAAGCATTGGCACCAGAAAGAAACTTGAAGAGAAGATTGTCCACCAGAGTCAGAGCCAGGCCAGGGGAATGGTATGCCTGATTGTTGAACAGCGCCTTCACTATGGTGTGGTTATTTATGTCTTCAAAAGAAACTGCCACGATATAGCGCCGATCGAAGTCCTCAGGATCTTCTTTTGCCCTTTGAAGTATGAACTCCTCTACAGAACCTAGAAAGGAGCCAAACACCTCACAGCAAGTAACAATTGCCAAGAAATAGGCCCAGTGACACAGAGAGCATTCATTGTCAGCCTCCTCAACTTGCTGTTCTTTCTGGGTGTCACATCACCAACCCCACTACATCCAAAAACTGGCCTCCTCCTACCCTGTCCAATCTCCAACTCTCTATCTACCTCTGTCCTCCCTACCACTTCAATTGAGTCTTGCCCCATAATTTCTGCCTGGACTATGTGATCCCAAAGTTCATCATCTATACTATATAGTATCCCCAGACTTAGGTTAAAAGAGGCTTAATAACAGTGCATCCACCTATCAACTTGCAGTGACTCTGACCTTCAGGCAAAGCCACACTTCCACATACTATAGAACTCTCTTCTGCATGTTATAGTTTGGATATGGTTTGTTCCACAAGACTTAGTCCCCAATGTAAAAGCGTTGAGAAATGGTGAGAGCTTTAATGTGGGTGATTGTGTGGTATGGGGGTGCTTCACACTTAAGGGATTATTATTGCACTAGTGGAAGTGGGTTACTTCTCTTTGGAGGTGGTTAATTATGGTAAGAGTGAGTTATTATGAAAGTGGGTCCAGATTCCTCTTGCTTCCTATCCTACCATGAGATCCCTTCCATCCTTCTACCATGTTATTACACACAACATGAAGTTCTTCCCAGAAGCTGAACCGACACCAGTACCATGCTCTTGAACTTCCCAGATCTCAGAACCATGAGCCAGAATAAACCTCTATTCTTTAAAATTACCTTTTCTTAATAAAAATAAAATAATTTTAAAAAGGAGGGTTGGAGAGATGGCTCAGTAATTAAGAGCACTGGCTACTCTTGCAGAGGACCTGGGTTTGATTCCCAGCACCCACACAGTGAGTAACAACCATCCATAACTCCAGTTCCAGGGGACCTGATGCCCTCTTCTAACCTCTGTGGGCATAGTACAACATGGGTGCACTTACATACATGCAGGCATAGAATAAAAATAAAGTATTAAAAAATTAAATTACCCTTTCTGTAGCATTTTGATAAAACAAGAGAAAACTATTTTAGTCATTATTCAGATTGTTGGCCTCATGTCTTTAAGTTCCCACTATACTGGTATACCAGGTTCTGACTGTGCGGCTTCCTCTGAATCTCCAAAGCTGGGATATGTCTACCACAGTCATTGCTACTAGTATTTTAACTACTATCAGTTATCCATAGACCTCTTGCTTGGGAGCTCCTTTAGGGCTGGTACTAGTTCTGTTCACTACTGCATTCCCAGTATGTAGTCCACATCCCACAGATGATCTACTTATACTTCTAGAACCTTTAATGATGGAAAAGATCTTCAGTGATTAAAACAAACAATAATCATGATAGTATCACATCATGCTCACAGGACACCAACTACACAAAATGTTTATAATAAAATTGTCCCAGTGATACTGTAAACAGGTTTATTCCCATTTGGTATTTGAAGAAACCGAAGCATTGAGAAGCAGAAACAGTTTTCTGTCACTATAACAACTATCTGAGATAATCAACTTATGAAGATAAATTTATGAAATTTTATGATTTTGACTTACAGTTCAATTCATAGTCAGTTGGCCCTGTTATGTTGGGATTCTAGGGCACATCATGAGAGGACTGGGGGGGTAGTACAAACCATTCCTCTTGTGGGTGGGAAGTGGAAAAGGGCAAGGAAGAGTCTGGGATCTCACTATCCCCTTCAAGGGCATGCTCCCAATGATCTGAAGACCTTCCAGTGCACCCTGGTTCTTAGAGATTTCACAACCTCTAGGGCGATACATATGGTCTCATCTCTAGGAGGCCCCCTTCCTGTTATTTCGAGTCCAAATGCTGTCTTTCAGTCATTCAATCTGACTTCAGAAAGTATTCTGTGGTTCAGAAAGACACAACTTTCCTGCAAAGGAAAACAGTCCTACTTCATGCTCCACTCCCATGCCTGATACTTACCTTGGATCTTCAGAGGAATCTGTCCTGAAGCCACAAGCATATTTACAAAATGATTTGAAAGTTGAGGACCCAACTGGGATTTATCAGAAACAAAAAATGGAACAACAGTCTGACCGTATTTTTTTAAAGTCAGCTCCAATGGGACATTTTCCATGTTTCTTAAGTTCAAGTTGAAGAAAGTGAGACTTAACATAATGATCACCAAAGGCAACAAGACCTGTACAGATAACACCAACATCCAGTTGCGCCAAGAATATACTATCTTTTTCAGGAACATGGCATAGAATTGCTGGCACAGAAGACTGAACTACAATAAAAAAGAAGGGAGAAACTGCATCAGCATAGTGGCAGAAGCTAGAAGCACTTAAGTGGCTCTAGCTCATATCTACTTATAGCTAACTGTTCAATTATGTTTAAAATTTACTTCAAGTTAACATCATTATGTTTAATGGCAGAAAATACAGATTAGAATCTGGAAATGGAACCTAAGGTAATACAGATACCAGTTATAAGTGATAGACATTTTTCTCCTTCAAGAACTGTAAAAAGTTGAAGCTGATGAGAATGTGGAGAATATACTATTGGCTGAGTTTACATTTGGTACAATCTTAAAAGAATCCTCTAGATGAACACAACTTCAAATTCATATAGACTTTAACTTAGATGTTCCACTCCCAGTCAAATTACTTGTATAAATATGGAGGACCCATAAACATGTTCTGGTGGCAATGATAGTCTGTATTAAAGTGGGTATGTTTGTGCTTTGAGGTCCAAAGAGCTGAAACTGGTCCTGGAATGAGAAGCCTTTGAGGTTAGTGCATGGCTTCTCTGGAGTGCTGCATGAGTGAGGACATGTCAGAGGGCTTTCAATATCAGGTTCCAGGGCTTATATGGACAGACCTTAGTCCGGGATCTTCTGTGGAAAGAGGCCTCATGGTCAGGTTTAAATCGGACATTCCAAATTCCTAGTCAAAAATATCAATAAGTCCTTGGATATCTCTACCAAACATTATTTGAGCTTTCCACACTTGATGTGATAGAAGCACCATTTAACTTTAAGCATTCTGCAAAAGCTCTGTTATAACTCTTCTGAGGGCAGACATAGAAATACTTCATGAGAAGAATCAAGAGGTACCTCTAAAAATGGACCATGCACATTTGGCACCAGATAATGCCTTGCTAAGTATCATAAGGGACAGATGGCTGATGCAGACAATCTCCAGATACTTCCTAGTTTCATAGATGACAGCTTCTCCTTTACTAACGGGTTCAAGATTATGAAACAAGGAAATCAATCTCTAACCTGAAATAACTTTATTTTACATTAATACTTGTTAATAACTAAATATATTATAATAAATATTATATAAATATAAAAGGTACACAAATATTATTTTTCAATATTAAGAAACCATTATAGGTTTTCCATATATTTCAGAAGGATGGATAGATAGATAGATAGATGTGTGTGTGTGTGTGTGTGTGTGTGTGTGTGTGTATGTGTTATAGAAGGTCTCTGTGTATAGCCCAGGCTAGTCCCAAAGTTTCAATCTTTCTGCCTTAGTGCTGGGATCAAAAGTATATATTTTTAAAAACTTAAATTCTAGGTGGTACAATATATGATCTGCTTCACAGTGAAAGATGAAGTCTGTGCTCTGACAAGTAGAAGGAGTACTTTTATTTTCTCCTACCTGATGAAGAATGGCCAGACCTATTGGGATGTTTTCTGATACCCCTTTCTACTGGATTGATACCAACCCTAATGCCAAGCTTTCTGACTTTGAACTAGAGTGAGTTGTTTGATATTGCTGAAGCCTGGCAGATCCATTCTTAGTTTTATTTTATGTTTTTGAGACAGGATCTCTCTAAGATGGCCATAAACTCATAATATTCCTGCCTCAGCCTCTCAAATCCCATGCCTTGGATTATAGGCATGTGATACCATGCCTGGCTCCTGACAGAATGATAGCATGATTTCATCAGTTAAACCACAGTATCTTTTTTGCATGTATCTGGAATATACTGCTTACTCCCGTGTTTAGTCTTATTGGCTGGTCAGTCTGTTTTGAGAAGATTCTTGAATGAAGATAACCAATTCTGTCAACAGGAACTCTGTGAATCCGGGGATGTGGCTGAAGAGAAGGTCGCTCCTCGGTTAAGATGCGTGCACTGGAATATGCCAATTTACAAACCCTAAACCAAACCAAAAGCACGATACATTTTATTGTGTTTGGATTTAAACAACAGAATTCACATATTTATAAAAACTGATGTTAAGATAAGAATAATGATGAAAAAAGGAGCCACTTTTAAGTTATATCACAGGTAGCATGGTCTTCAAT
Organism: Eospalax fontanierii; assembly: GCA_035773235.1. NCBI lineage: Eukaryota > Metazoa > Chordata > Mammalia > Rodentia > Spalacidae > Eospalax > Eospalax fontanierii. Next base: position 30,376,298 of record CM069546.1, on the reverse strand, counting down.
AAAGTCAAAGCACTGAATTAACTAGTCAACGTTTTTTCTAAAGATCTCAAATAAAACCACCATGATTAGATTTTCCTTTTTAAAACATCACATGAAAATTAAAACAAAATTATACATTAATCCTATAAGCAAAACTGGAAGATTTAAAATAACTTATATTTTGTATATGTATGAATGTTTTGCCTGAATGTGTATGTACGTGCACCACATGCATGCAATGCCTGCAGAGGCCAGAAGATGGCATCAGATCCCCTAGAACTGGCATTACGGGTGGGTGTTAGCCATTATATGGGTGCTAAAAACTAACCTGGGTCCTGCAAGAGCAATCAGTGCTCTGAACCACTGAGGTATTCTCCAGCCCTGAAACACTGAAAATTTAAAACCATAGCACCATTAAGATTACAGTCCAAGGGGCTAGAGAGATGGCTCAGCAGTTAAGGTCAATGGCTGCTCTTGCAGAAGATTTGGGTTTATTTCCCACATAGTGACTAATAACCATCCATACCTACAGTTTCATCAGAATTTGATGCCCTCTTCTGACCTCTATGGGCATTGCATGACAGGTGTACTTACATACATGCATGCAATACACTCACAGACATAAAATAAAAATAGTAAATAAAATATTAAAAAGATGGTATATTTGTTATCTGGTACTATGACACACATTATCCTCAAAGTTGAGCAGCTTTAAACAACTGTAAATATGTATTATCTCTCATAGTTTCTGTGGGTGAAGAACTGGAAAGTAACTTAATTATGTGATTTTTGTCAGGTTTCTCATGAGGTTGCATGTTTTCCAGATCTGTAGGTAAATGGAGTCTGAGCTAGGAATGTTGAATCCACTTCTAAGAGGTGGAAGTACAGAGAGCTTTCATATATCTCCCTTTTCTCTTATTATTAACAACTTGTATTACTGTAGTACATTATTAAAACTGCTGAACTAGGAGCCTGGCATGGTAGCACACACCTTTAACCCTAGCACTCAGGAGGCAGGGGCTGGCAGATCTCTGTGAGTTCAAGGCCAGCCTGGTCAACATAGTGAGTTCCAGGACAGTTGGGGCTACAGGGAGACCCTGTCTCAGAAAGAGAAAAAATAAAAAATAGGTTTTTTGGTAATATTATATTATCTAATGTCCCATTTATTGGAAGTACTATTAAAAGGTTAAATGACCATTCAGTAAGGCTGTTAGAAAAAGAGCCATGCATTTGGCAATGTTTAGATAGATGGATGATGTTTAAGATATCTTCCAACCCTAAGATCTTCAGCTTCCAGTTTTGTGTGTGTTGCATATATGTATGCACATGTGTGTATATGCAGATACTTGTGAGGCCATAGAAAGATGTCAAGTGTTTTCCTCTATTCCTTTCCATCTCATTCCTTGAGACAGGGTATCTCATTGAACCTGGAGCTCACTATTTTTCAGCTGGGCTGCCTGGCCAGCAAGCCCATCCTCATACTTACACAGCAAGTATTCTTACCCCTTGAGCCATCTCCCTAGCCCTTAGCTTTATTTTTGCTTACCGAATGAACACTTCCTCCATGGTGGTGACAGAGGCCCCTAAACTGGAGATTCCCAGATCTCTCTGTTTCTGTTCCAAGTCAGTAAATAGACCTTCAAACCTGGAAGGGAAAAAAAACCAGTTTTATTTCTGAAGGATGGAAGGTAAGTTCTTTACCACCCTTGTGGAAAAGATAAAGACTCTGAATCCAAAATATTTGTTCAAATCTTAGCTTTGTCATGCTGTGGTTTCATAACTACTGCTTGTGAACTTGAATGAGAGTAACAGCATTTACTTTGGAAGGGTCCTGTAGGGAGACGCCTAAAACACATCTAGCACAGAAGTGATGTTTTAGAATGTCTGAGCCCAGGCATAAAAAGGAGTGGCTTGTTTTCTTTCTTCTTTTTCCAAATACTCTCTCTTGGATTGCCTCTTCTTGGGCCCTACCTGCCATGTTATAAGAAGACTAAGTCATAGGAGAGATCATCTTGAGGAATACTGAGTGCTACTTTTAGCAGTACTAATGAGTTTTTAGCCAGTGTCGTCATCCCAGATATGAGAATGATCCATCCTAGACATTCCAGCTCATTATTATTATTGACAATATTACTATGGGGCATAAAAATTGTCCAGCTTAATCCAGACAACTTACAGAAACTGCTAGCCATGTGGCTGAGAGGCAGAACCCTTTCTTGTTAAGTGCAAGGCCCCCAGTTGACTCTCCAACACTGGAAAAAGAACCATGTGAGACACTAAGACAGTTGCCATTTTAAGCCAGCAAATTTTGAGGTAATTTGTAATATACAACTGAATCAGATTTAAAACTAGAAGCATTCTTTTAAAACAAAAACAAAAACAAACCCCCTAGAATATGTCACATGATTTGGGGACAAAACAAGAGGGACTTGAAAGAAAGTCTAGACAGAGGTTGGAAGAAAAGTGAAGAAAATTATTATTCAGAGGCAGAAGTTTGGCAACACTTTCAGTTATGTCAACAGGAAACACTAAAAGGGTATTTGTGGGTACGTGTCACATGGCAGGATGTGTTTTCAAGATTCTGAGTGTGGGGTTAGATGGAAAAACAGTGTATTTCATAATCTAGTATGTAGAACACCTACAGCATATTTAAATTACACCAGCTTGACACTCTTCTACAGGCAGGTATCAGGCAAATGAAGCTATTCAGCTGTGAGTATCAGCCAGTTTGTGTGGAAAATGAAGTATTACTCAAAATGAAGAATTAGCAGCCAGCGAGTCAGATCAAAACCACTCTTAGGAAGCAGAATTACATTACGATCAATATACATCCCCTACTCCTGAAAAAGCAGAAGTTAAAGACACATGTCAACCTAGAATTCATAACTGCTAGATGAGTATGTGCTATGTGCCTCTTATTTCTGTTTCTGAATGATACTATCTCTTGTGGTCACCACTCCATGCTCAATTCACTAGCTGTATGTGGATCTGATAACTTCTCTCTTTAGTTCACAAGTCTTCGAACCAAGAAAAGTCATACCCAGTAAGTTGAACCCAAGCACCACACTAGACATGATTCAAATAATAAACTCCTCAGTCTTATGCTGGTCCTATCGAAAGATGAGACTCTGTACTTTGCATGTGAGCATGTAAAGGATGTGGATTTCTGTGAATGTGTATGTTTTGGTCCATACCTGTCCGTGGAATTCTTAGGAAGTATGAATATTAATTCTTCTCCAATGCTGGACTCCAAAACTGCATTTGGTATATGATGATAAATAATATCAGAAACCTTCTCTGTGTCACAGAAAGGTGTTTTTATTAAAGTCATATAGTATCCTGCACCTGAAATATCATGTAAAAGACCATGAAATCATCTTACTCATTATACTATTCTTCTTGGGCCACATTTAGTTTTCTATAGCTCAGAATAGGCTCAGGGCAAAGAAATGTGGAGGACTATGTGAGGTTAAGTTTAAACCATAATGATCTGCCTTCAGAAACTTTGCAATGCTTTTTGGAGCCTTCCTTTCTGTTCCAGGATTGGGAGATGAAAGAGTTACAAACCATGGTGGAAGGCAGCATAAGAAAGGGCTACATTAAGGATAACAGTCTCTTTAAGTGATAACTTAAGAAGTGAAAATTTTGTAGGCAGAGGCCTTGAATGTTAATGTGAAGATCAAAGATACTTGCCTAAAAATTACATCAAGGTTTTGAGGGTATATATCTTATAGTCTTCAGAACACACAGAAATCAGTAACAATTTTACTACCATGCAGTACATATATTCAGACAACAAACATTTTTGAGACCCTAGGATGGGACATGTAATGTCCTGGGTTAAAAAAAAATCCCTAATCTCCTGGGGCTTTCATTACTGGACTAGGACACAGACAATAGACCAAGATAAATACATAAAGTTTTTAGACTACTAGTGACAAAGAGTAAGGAGAAAAATAAACAGTAAGGAAATGTGGAGTGTTGGGATGCATGGTTTTGAACCGAATGAGGAAGAAAAGCCTCACCAAAAATATGGTGCCCGTGTAAGAATGGCCAAAATAGTAGCCTTAGGGGGAACAAAAGGACAACCACATAGGATCTGAAAAGCCAAGGCAACAAAGGAACCTGGGTGAAGGAAGAGAACAAAGAAGCAGGAGGGTCTCAGAAAATGAAGTTAGGAGCTCTGGGGATGGAACTCAACAGTAAGTGCCTTCGTTGCATGTGCAAGGCGTTGGTTCAATTCCCAGCACCACAGGGATTAAGAACTGAGGATACTAGGGGCAGCCAGTAAGGTCTTACTACTTTCAAGACTTTGGTTTTTACTCTGAATGGGTCTTTGGGAATTCTGAGCAGATGAACTAGACAAATGACATGCATTTTTAGGTAGTTTCTTGGACAAGTAGGTTGAGAGCAGAACGAGAAGGTGAGAAATTAGAGAGATAGGTTAGGAGGCATCTGCAATAACCCAGGTAGGAGGAGATGGTAACTTAGACCAGAGTGCTAGAATGTGGTCAGAGATGGAGAGTAATGGATAACTTATATATATTTTGAAAGTAAGATCAACAATATTTACAATAGATCAGACATGGGCTATGGAATAAATAGAGCCAGGGAGTCTCCAGGTGTTAGCCAAGTGCCTACAAGAGGAGAGCTGACTTTATTGAGAAGATAAAGCCTATGGGAGAAGCCAGCTTGGTGGGAGCTAAAGCTCATGTCTTTACAGTTTTTGCACAAGTTTGAGAGGTCTGTCAACACTTTCTATGATTTGAGTACGGTCAGTGTTCACTAAAACTCGTGTGGAGGCTTGGTCCCCAGTGTAGCAATAATGTCAAGAGAAGAGGCTTAAGAGAGGTGTTTGTGTCATGAAGGTGGAGTCCTCAGGAATGGATTAATGCCTTTCTTGTGTAAATTCTCATTCTTGAGCAACTGGATGACTTATTATGAGAATAGGTTGTTTTATACACAGTTAAGTTTCCTCTTCTTTCCCATGTGTCCACTTGCCTTCTGCTTTCCACCATGAGCTGAAACAGCACAAAGCCCCCACGAGATAATGCTGCCTGATCCTGAATGTCTCAACCTCTGGGACTATAAGCCTACTATCTTAGAAATTATCCATCTCATATATTCTGTTAGAACAAAGAAAGTAGGGTAGGACAAGGCTGTAGGACAGGGAATTACATATGCAGACCAAGGTTCTGAAGAGAATCAGAGGCTAGAAATACATGCATTTTTTTTTCAAACAGAGAATGTATTTCTGTTTGAAGTCAGAAGACTGGATGTGACACGAGATTGATTAGCAGATAAAGGTGGGTAGTTAGAAGTAGGAACCAGAGGTAAGTAAGGATGGATGCAAGATGATGCCCTCAAGACAAGCAAAAGAAGTCTAAATGGCATTGCTGGTGAGAGCTCTACTCCACTGAGCAGTAACAACTCACATCATGAAGTGCTCCCTAATGCACCTCTTCACTTTGAGAAATATGATGTCTTCATTTCTGTTTTGTAGGTCAGATAAAAACAAAGACTATGAAAGGATAAACTAACTTGCTACCTGGATAGACAGGCAATAAATTGAGAACCTGAAATACAAACACAGGTTGTCTGATCCTGAATCTCACGGTTTATTTTATTTCCTCCTCATTGGCACAAGCCCTTCCACTGAACCAAGAGAACAGGCAGTCTGGAGAAGGACTTGCCCAGCTGGTGTCAGGGCCCTTCATAAAGGCTGACAGTGGGCAGTTCCCCTCAGCACAATGCGGAGTGGCACTGACCCCGTCATGGGATGGAGGTTGGTCTGGGCTCCTACTGCCCACTGCTCACCATATTTCTTCTTGAGAAACAGTGATGACCCACAGCACTGCAACTCCCCCTTGGCCATGATGGCAATGCGGTCTCCCAGCAGGTCGGCTTCGTCCATGAAGTGGGTGGTCAGTAGGATGGTGCGGTCACTCTTCTGTTGCTGAAGAAGATCCCAGATGGCCCTCCTGGAAGTAGAGTCCATGCCTGAAGTGGGCTCATCCAGAATCAAAATCTGGAAAGGCAGAGGTGCAGCCTTGTGGTAACAGCAGAGCTGTATCCCAGGCTAGGCTGGCTTTGCTATGTGGCCCTGTGCAGCTCAAGTTGGGGTTTGATAAGCTGGTCTCACCACCCCTGTGTTTGTCACTGTGTGGGGAGCTTCACCTGGCTGCATCAAGAGGCCAGACCTGCTGCCCTGTACCTTGGAGCCAGCTATGAGGGCGATGCCGATGGACAGCTTGCGCTTCATCCCTCCACTCAGGTACTTGGACTTTGAGTTCCACTTGTCTTCCAGATCCAGGATGCTTAGTATCTGCTTTATTTCTTCATGGCAGTTCTTGGCAGACAGGCCTTTCAACTGAAAAGCAGAGGGTGAGGACATATGAGGCAAATGGTGCTAATGGGAGCCAAGATATCTAACCAATATTTTGCTTGCATATATATAAAATATACACAAGAAAAATATGGAAGAAACCTACTATTTTGGAAGAAAGGGACAAAGGACAATTTGTAAATGAGTAAATAACCTTACAATATGAATGCACTCTGGACAGATAACTTTACTATATTTTAAAATATTTGTGTATTATTTTTATTTTATGTGTATGAATGTATTGCCTGCATACAGATAAGTGCACCTGTGTTGTGCAATGCCTGCGGCAGTCAGAAAATAGCATTGGAAAGCAATCAGAAGATGGCGTCAGATCCCTTGGAACTGGAGTTACAGATGGTTGTTAGCTGCCATGTGGAAGCTGGGAATCAAACCAGAGCCCCCTGCAAGAGCTGTCAGATGCTGAGCCATCTCTCCAGCTGCTGGACAAATAACTTTTACCTAACCTTGCAACATAATGTTAAAAAAGCTCAGTAAGTCATGAGCTCCTCTTGTGACCTGGGCATGTGACCTTGATCCCTCATAATACTTCCTTGTCTTCCACCCAAAGTAATATATGAATGTGTGTATGCATGCTTTGCATATCAAAGCCACAAAGAGTACATATCTCACTGCAACCAATAAGAGAAATTGTAGTTGTATGTGTGATATTCCAGATCTAGGGATTAAAGGGCAAAGTTCTTCTCTGATAAGAGCACAACTTTTACTTACATTTCAAACTAGACATACTGGTCCAATAAAGGATGGGGAAGCCCTAACTCATGAGTATAGTTCCAAGAGAATTCTGAAGGAACAGATTCTCAGTAGCTCAGATCTGCTCTTGGCCTTCAAATGGATGCTTTGCTTAAGGGTCAGGCTGTCTTTTGTAAGCATTGCCATAATGTGGCATAACACTAGCAAAGTTATCTTCTGACCTCTGCACTTACACTGAAGCACATGCCTCTGTGAGAGCATGCATGTGTAAACACACACAAACACACACATACACACACACACACACCCAACAATGTAATTTTAAAAAATTCTGGACATACAGAATTCAGGTGGTCTACTCTAATAAGACATCCATGAGCCATGAGGGTACAGCAGATTGTCTGGTCCAGTGTGTGTGTGTGTGTGTGTGTGTGTGTGTGTGTGTGTGTATAGTATATTTTGCAGTATGTGTATGGATATATATGCATGTGAATGTATGTGCACATGTATGCATATGTACACATGCATGTGAATGGTGTATACATGTGTGTATGTAGTGTATTGTGTAGTATATGTATTATATATGCATGTGACTATATATTCACATGTGAATGTGTATAGTGTACTATATTGTATAGGCAGGACGTTGGTATCAGTGGTGTTATGCAGCAGTTTCCTCCAAAATAAAACATTACATCTTCAAGGGAAGCTCCTTAAGACACATGATGAGGTGAAACATTCCATCCTACAGGGAAGATTTTTCAGCTTAGGAAGTAAATTCAGTAGCTTCAGAAAGTCCCTGATGCTGACAAGATTCCCTAGGCCTCTCACTCTCCAAGATACAGAGGCAGTGAGGACTGCTAAGAGACATTTACAGATAACTGAGCAGACTAGAAAAGGGTCAGACCAACTGAGCTACCTAAGAAGACACTCTCCAACCTATTGAGAGGCCTGCAGGTTGTGCAGTGTGTTCCAGGTTTCCTGCTTTCATGAGCTGTCGCCCATTCTCCAGTGGACTTTTGGTCCACTGAGTCATTTCTGCTCCTGTAAGTAAACCCTTACCCATACTCCTATAAGTAATCCCAATATAATTAATTGGTTCACCAAGGACTTGGGTAGTATCCTTACTTTGGTCTGTTATTGGTTCCCTATCTGGAGAAGTAGATGTTTGTATCTCCCCAGGAATAGTGGCACACAACAGATAATGGTAGTGAATTTACAAGGGTGTGAGTTTACTGAAAACCACCAAATTGGACATTGTAAAATGAATGAAATACCAAATTTTATTATGTACATTTTATCTCAATAAAAACTAAAAACTTAACCACAAAAAATTAAATATAACCATTTGTAGAAATCCTTTTTCTTTCCCTTTAAAAAAATACTCAAACAAGGAAAAGAAAAAAAATATATACACATATACTCAGTAGCCTAAGAAGATAAGAATTCACTATGTAGCCAAGGCTGGACTCAAACTTAGAAGTGATCTTACTGCCTCAGCCTCCTAAATGCTGGGATTATTGATATAAACCACCAAGTTCAAGTCTAGCGTGTTTCTTAAGTGCCATTGTCCTGCTTTCAGAATACTTAGGGAACCACCTTTAGAAGAGGTTTCAAGATTTTTGACACAATGGGGCTTGAAAGAGTGCTCAGTGGTTAGTACTCTTCCAGAGGATCCAAGTTCAGTTCCCAGCACCTACGTCAGGAGGCTCATTATTGCCTCTGACCCCAGTTCCAGGGGATCTGATGCCCCAGGCATCTTCATTCGTGTGTGTGTGTATGTGTGTGTGTGTGTGTGTGTGTGAGAGAGAGAGAGAGAGAGAGAGAGAGAGAGAGAGAGAGAGAGAGAAAGACGTAATTAAAAATAAATCTAGAGCTGGTGAGATGGTTTAGCCAGTATAGGCAACTGCTGTCAAGCCTGACCTGAGTTTGATTCCCGGTAAAAGGAAAGAACTGATTCTCCCAAGTTATCCCCAGTCCTCCACATCCAGTTGCCATGGCCTTAAATAAAAAAATGCAATAAAAGTTTTTAGAAATCTAAAAAAAGATGGGTGTGGTGGAGCACGCCTTTAATCCCACCACTCCGGTGGCAGAGGCAGGTAGAGGCCAGCCTGGTCTACATAGTGAGTTCCAGGCCAGCTGGGGCTGCAGAGAGAGACCCTGTCTCAAAAGGACAAAAAAATCTAAAAAAAAGGATTGTGATACAAGAAATAGATACTTGATTTTTGTTCTGGTAAACTCCTAAAACCTTTGTAATTTTCCAAATGGTAAGGCTTCTAGAAACCTCTCTTGTCCTTATATTTGGTCTTTGATTTGATATTTGATTTTCTTTGCTACAGATAGCTCCCAAAGCATCTGGAATTTTCTGAGTGACAGAGAGTGTCTTTTGTTCTAATGAGGTGACTCTTGGCAGTCCACTAGATAACTTTAGGAGTTATGGCCAGTCATCAGAAAGACGAAGTCATGATTAGAAGCTTGGAACGTTTCTATTCCCCAACCTCTAGGGAAACTAAAGAAATCATGCCTATATAATGAAACCAGCATAAAAAGTCTAATGTATAGAGTTTGAAGAGTTTCTGGGATGATAAACACATTGAGGCACCGGAAGGAAATTACGCTCTACAAGAATATGGAAGTTCTGCACACCTTCCCAAATACCTTTCTCTATGTACTTCCTCTGAATGTTCATGGTATCCTTCATAATTCCCCTTGTGAAGAACTGGCCTGTAAATACTGAACCTGAGGAGTGCGTTGTGGGAACCTTTCCTTGAAGTATAAGTAATAAATAGGATTTGCAACTGGCATCTGAAGTAAGAGGCAGTCTTGTGGGACTGGGTTCTTAAACTCGAGGGGAAGGTTATGTTAACTACAGGTAGTGTCAGAAATGAATTACAGGATACCTAGTCACTGTCTGGAGAATTGAATTGGGTGAGAAACTGCTCCCTATATTTTGTTGTCAGAGTGATGAGAAACATCAGTTTTCCCTTACAAGACCCTCCAGAAATTAATCACAAAACGGCAATCTATCTTACAAGTCCCAAGAATGGGCACAAAGGAAATAAATCTCCATTATCTACCAACTCACCTGAGCATAGAAAGAAAGATGGTCTTTTACTGTAAAGTTATCAAATAAGATGTCATGTTGGGGGCACCAACCCAGGCTCTTTCTAATTTGAACCATGTCTGTTGAAATCTCATATCCATTGATATATGCATGTCCTTTTGAAGGGGCAATAAGACCTAGAACCAAGCAGAAAAGACACCCTGACATCATCATCAATCAGAGGCTACAGGCTTACAAAGACCTAATGATTACCCTTGCTTTTCTCTCCCAAAGACTGCCCTTACTCTATTTCATTGCCACCACCAGTCAATCAGTAGCATACAAGGAATATTGTTCTATGCCTAATAATGCCCAAGGATAGTTGGGAAAGATTATAGCCAGGAGAAATCCTTCCTGCTTTGAGCAATTCCAGTCTGGTTAAATGAATAAAACAACATAGGAATGTGTAAACTGCATCATATTACTACAAAGATTAGATAGCAAATGTGCATGCTTAGTAAATATGGTCAAGGAAAAAAACCATGTTGAGACTCTAACAGCTTTGAAATGTAATCCTTAAAGGCAATGTCTGTGACTTTATCCTGACTACCAATAAAAATAAGTTCAATGAATGAAGGAGTGCAACCACTGCCAAATATATGCCAGACTACAACTGGGCAACTTGCCTATCTGTCTATTATCTTTGTCTTTATTCTTGTTAGAATGACAAAACAATAAATTCTTATCACAAAAATGCCAAACAAGAGAAAGAAAAATAAAGGAAACAAAGGTTATGCAGGTCCCATCATTAAATTATATATTAAATTATATATTAAATTATATATTTTTATTTACCACTGGCTCCACATTAAAATTTTTTATTTATTATTTATAATACTAAAGTGAACCTAGGGTCTCATACAGGCTGGGCAAGAGCTTTACCACTGAGATATACCCCCAATCTCAGACATTTTTTAATACTAAAATGGGAAAATATAAATTCTGGCTTTTAAAAAATACTTTTTCTTTTCTGCTTTTTTTTCAGGAGGCGGGGGTTGTTTGCTTTGGATTTTGTTTTGTTTGTTTGAAACACAGTCCCTCTATGTAGTCCAGGTCGACCTCCAGTTTGCCATATAGCCTAGCCTGGTATCAACTTTGTCTCAGAGTACAGACTGGCCTTGAATACACAATCCTCCTGTCTCGGCTTCACAACTGCTGGGATTTTAGGCATGCATTATCATGCTCAGCTTACTTGACTTTCTTTGTATAATAATGTATTCAGACTTATTTTTCTACATTAAAGAAACTGTTTTTAAGGCAAAGTTTCATTACATGGCCTTGAATGCTGGCGTTACAGGCATGCATCCCTATCTCCTAACATATATCCCTTACTCTTAACAGGAAAATTCTATCTAGAGGGAAACTAGGCACGGTTTAAGTCTTGTCATAGTGAATGAAATTCAGTTGTGGAGAATGACTAAAAGAGGCAAAGATTTCCTTTTCTTGGTGGAATTGTTGAGCAATCAGCTACTACAAAGATGATAAAATGAAGAGTAAACAATATAATATTAAAATGTCAATGAGATTTAAGAGAGGAAGTCTAATATCTAGATCAGCGATTTCTTCATGGCTTCCTTTGAGGCGCTGACCCCACTTAAGCACCTGTAAGCATGAAGCAGGTTGTGGTTTTCCCTGCTCCATTGTGTCCCAGAAGAACGGTGATCTGCCCCTTGTACAGGTTCAGGCTTAGATCTTTGACTGCTATGTTTTCTTTGCTTCCCTTGTAAAACACCTGTAGGAAAGTCAAGACATGAATGGGAGCACACACAGAGGTATCCCCAAGATTATGGAAGCTTCCTCTGAAAGTTCATATCAGGGGTGCTGGAGAGATAGATGCACAGTGGTTAAGAGCACATACTGCTCTTGCAGAGGACCTAAGTTCAATTCCCAGCACCCACATGAGGTGGCTCACAACTACCTATAAGTCCAGCTCCAGTTCCAAGGGGATCCAGTACACACACAAATAAAAATGTCTTTAAAAAATTAATCACTGGGAATCTAAACTGAATCCTAAAAAGGGAGTCCTTTTTCTCAGAATGTAATAGCCTCGCCTGGAGCTACTGGGGAGGTTGAATGAGAATGTCTTCTTTGAGCCCTGAAATTTGGTAGTAGAAAATCTGAACCAGAAGCTTAGGAACTCAAGGCTGAATGCTTGGAGCATGAATGTTATTCTTCTCTCTGCTTGTCACTTGACCTTGCCCTTCCACCTGACTAAACCTCTGAGAAAGAGGTGCCCTGCCTCTTCAGTAGAAAGTATTGATGTGGGAGACTCTCAGAGTCACCTGTTTTTCAGGTCAGATGTCTCTAGGATTTAACATATTTTATTTATTATTCTCATTTTTTGTGCATGAGAGTTTTGCATGCAGGTATGTAAATGCACCTCATGCATGCAATGCCTCACAGAGGCCAGAGGTGTCAGATCCCTTGGAATTGGAGTTACAGACAGTTGTTAGTGGTCATGTGGGTACTGAGATTCAAACCCAGGTCCTCTGGAAGAATAACAAGTGTTCTTAACCACTGAGCCATCTCTCCAGCCTGTCTCCAGGATTTAAATAGCATTTTTAGTGTCTCCAGACTTTTAAATACCATTTTATTAGCTATGTAATTTATGTTTAAGAGTAAGAAAGAAAACAAAAATTATCAATAATGTCACACCATAGATGGCATTTCATTTTAGTATCAGCCTTGGACTATTTCTGTTCCATCTAATGGAATTTGGGCTTGAGGTCTAGAATGCAGACACTTGTGTTGGTTGGGACTCACATCTCACAATTCATCCAGTGCTGCTTGGGGCAGGGTACTATTGAATTTGCAAACTTCCCCTGCTCTTGTATCTATTTCTTTATTGTGGGTTTTTCATTTGGTCAGGGTTTTTTTTGTTCGTTTGTATTTTGTTTGTTTTGTTTTTGCCTTTTTGAGACAGGATCGCTCTGCATCCTCACAGAAAGTGAAGAAAAGATGGAAGTATTCCTAATTCCTACTCTCATTGCATGAGTATCTTGGGCTAGGATGTGATCCACTTGATCCCTCAGGCAGAAGGTAAAACAAAGCTGAGTTAGAGTTTGTTTTGTGACAGGGTCTCACTATATAGACCTGACTGGCTTGGAAATCTCTGTGTAGACCAGACTAGCCTCGAACTACACAGAAATTTGCCTTCCTCTGCTTCCTGAGTGCTTGGACTAAGGCAGTGTACCACCACACCTGACTGAGTTAGGGTCTTAAGGTAACAGTGCCAACACAGTACAGAGGATCCCACTGCTTCCCTTTATAGTGAAGAAGATTTCAAACAGACAACTCCTCTCTATAGGACACTTCAAGGTACTAGCTAACACTCTATTACAGGAATCCTTAGCAAACAGAGGTCTGTGTGGAATAAATCTCTGCAAATACCTATGGAAGAATAGTTGCCTCTGTTTCTGTATTTTGAAGCCAACACTGAGATCTGGTTTACATTTTAATATGGTGGATAAAAATCACCCACCAAATGGCTGAATTCTGGTATATCTTCAATGGAGATATTTGGTACTAGAGTTAGAGAGGACACTGTTTCCAAGAGAGATCAACAGCCAATTAACTCCATAGGGAAACAGGACATTTCAAGCTGTATTGCTGTTTTAGGGTAGAATCACAGAAGGAATTGAAACTCAGTTACAAAGAGTGTAACAGAGTGACCTCATTTTCCCTGCCTCTCACCAGACCGTGTGAGAACTTAAGACCACCTGTTTGGTATCTAATCTTACACAAATATCCTGTGTGAAAGAAGGATATCTAGTCTTATGTGGACATCTTGTGTGAAAGAGGAGTATCTAATTTTATGCAGAATATCTTAAGCAAATAACCATTGTTAATGACCACATCTGTGTCTGTGAAGTGATAATGGTCTCTAACCAAACCATAGAGACTCCATCTTACAGCAGTGACATCCTGTTTTTTGAGGAAGTTTGACATTTTCTCATGGTCTTCAGGATTGAATATAATGCCAGAATGTGTCTCAATCGGGGACAAAGGCAATGACTAAAATGTAAACATTTGCTTCTATGGACTCGGATGGGAATTTGGGGTTGGATATTTGTGAAGCTAACCTTTACATACCTTGTACTTGCCTATAAAAGCTGAATGCTACAATGAATTGGGGCTGCTTCTTAGAACTCATCCACCTAGAGTTCAGAAGTCAGCCCAGCTGTAATAAAATCTACCTTGCCCTTTCTTTTGCATGTGGTGACTCCTGTTTGGCACCCTATAACAAGAGTACCTTTTAAGCACTGTTAGACTACAACAGAAACTTAAATTGGCTGTTTCTTAAGTCCCTGTAAGGAAGTTTATAAGCCAATACCTTATATAAATGCTGGATTTCAATTGCTTTCATCAGATCAATTGGCTCTTCCTGTATGAACTCATTTCTTGAAAGTTTCTCAGGATCCCCAATGTCCAGGAGTGGCAGTATCACTGGAACAGGCTTTTTGAGCCAGGATGAACACTGCATAGGAAGTCAACCTACACATTAATTATTTATGTGACCTGATTCTCTCTTACAGAATACCTTATTTAGTAAATTAGACCCCTGTCCCACAAGTAGTTTACTCATTGAATCAAATATTTAATGGTGCCTGGAGAAGTTAATCAGCTCACTCCTGGATTCACTGTCAGTCAACTGCATTTCTACCTACAACCCCTAGTCCTAAGGAAGGATCTCATCTCCAGACCCTTGACTATACTTGGAAAGCCACCATTCCAGCAGGCATGTCTTTAGGGGCTAGGTCTGGAGAGATGTTTACAGTTTACATATGTTTCTATTCTCCAAGAAGAAATCTCTATAGAAGTCCTTCAGCAGGCCCATGGACAGGCCACTGCAGGCCACTGTTGGAAGACTGAGTTAAGCATGAAAAGCTCAACTCTGTAGTTAGTCCAAGAACTTCTGGGATTTTCAAGAAAAGCTGTGCCCACTGTTGGCATCCTTGGGACATCATAGAGGTCTCAGAGAGCCCCTAGGGTCACTCTACTAACGCAGCTCAATGGGGAAAGGATGTGTGAGAACTCCATGATGTTGGGAGTTAGGTTCTCTGGGAGAAGGTAGGGCTTGGTATTCAACAGGTACACATAAGGAATCTGAAGACACTGGTACACAGAGTCTATGAGACTGTCCCCTCGTCCCTCCTCAAGCCCACTGAATCAGTTACTATGGGGCAAGAGTCAAGAGAACCAGAGATTTAATGTTAATCATGCTCCATTGTCAACAACAAGCTGATATCTATGGTATAAATCTAGGGTAGGGACTTCCTAGGGTTTGAGATCTTAATCAGGACATAATTAGGAGATAGAGGAACACTGGTAACAAATATAAAAATTAGAACATCAAGCCACATGTGGTGGCACACAACTTTAATCCCAGCACTCAGGAGACAAAGTCAGGCAGATCTCTGTGAGATCAAGACCAGCCTGGTCTACATAGCAAGTTCCAGGTCAGGGTTACAAGGAGACTTTGTGTCAAAAAAAAAAAAATCCAAACATCTATAAAATTTAAGTATCAAAACTTACCTTGTCAAAAAAGTGCCAAGACCTAGGTATACCAAACTTCCCTGGGAAGAAAGTCTCCACAAAAATGGCTATCAGACAGTACAAGAAGGAGTCCAGCAGAAGCATCAGGAGCACCTGAATAAAGCTAAACTCACCACGGACACTGCCTACGTTCCTCCATTGGATGCCTGTGCCTGTCACAAAGGAAGGAAGACAGGTGCTACGTCAAAGGCAGAGAAACCACCAGAACTTTCCCACCAAACAGCCAGTGATATGACTAGACTACTTGTGTCTGGAACATTATAGGACCGTTAAGATACAGAAAAGGGAAAAGCTAAAGATGTTGCATCCATAAGATAAAGCATTTTTATTATTGCTAAAGGGAATAGGTAGTACTTTTTCCAATACTCAGAAGAAATTTGACCATCTGAGACACATCTCCACACTGCTACACATACATATTAATAATTCTTCAAAGATCAGTACAAATAGATAATTCCTTATTCAACAAGTATGTATACCCAACCTCCTTGCCTGGGTGAGATGTTCATCCCGTGTATGTCCAGAACACTCTACTAACTGTAGAAGGCCTTACATTCCAGTAAGAATCTGCTCACTTATTACTGTCCCCAAGTGTGTATAGTCTCTGGGGCCATGGACTGTTTTTGTTCTCACTATCTCCAATATCTGACTAGGGTTTGTTATGTAGTGGATGGTAAATACATACCTATTCCACAAATAAAGGAAGAGCTTGGGCTCCATTCCTGGATACCTATGTGTCCAGTATAAGATATCTAATCTACAAATAAGTTGAAGCCTTTTGTTTGAAATATCCACAATGCTGCATATCTATCTAGTGGCTTCCTGACAGGATCAAGGGGGTGGAATTGTAATACCCAGGAGAGACTCCAGTACTGGAAGCATACGATCAGGCTATCTCAGTGCTCCTCAAATTTTAAACTTAACACCTGGGATTTTGTAAAAATGGAGATGCTGATGCTTGGGTTTGAGATTTTACATTTCTAACAAGATTAAAGGAGGATGGAGACTCCTGTTCCAGAGGTTACACCGTGAAGAGTGAAAGACAGGTGACCTCTAAGGCCCTCCTAATGATGAGAGTCTCTTTTGTGTCTGTCTAGGAGCTTTGCCTTTCACTGTCCTTTTTGTGTTTGGTTACAAACAGAA
Source organism: Eospalax fontanierii (assembly GCA_035773235.1). Lineage (NCBI taxonomy): Eukaryota > Metazoa > Chordata > Mammalia > Rodentia > Spalacidae > Eospalax > Eospalax fontanierii. Next base: position 30,359,421 of record CM069546.1, on the reverse strand, counting down.
CTTGGGTAGCTTAGGACTGATTCCAGAGAGATAGAAACATTGAGTATGCTTAGCTCACAAAAGCCAGGGACCTGTAAATTTAGTGTAGTCTATAGTATTCGAATGGAAAACCACAGAGTTCCTTTCCTAACTTTGTAGACATCTGTCAGTTAACTTTATTTTTATTTATCATAAATATACATAGAAAAGGAAAAAAATGCTACAATTACAAAAGAAATATCTGTAAAAAAAAAAAAACTACTCAAGTCAATCACTCTGAATTTCCCAAGGTACAGAACCCAATCCCAGCTCCATCACTATATTAATATTTGGGGGTTTTCTAGACACAGGGTCCCAAACTTCCTAAGTAGGTAAGGATGACCTCAAATTTCTTGTTCTTCTGTCTCCACTTCCCAAGTGCTAGGATTATAAGTATGTGCCACTGTGTCCAGTGTCTATGTGTTGTTGAAGATCGAACCCTGGGCTATGAACATGTTAGGCAAGCACTCTACCAAATGAGCTACATCTCAAGCTGTCCTTAATAATGTTTATAAGAAGTACATAGTTGAATTTTCCTTTTAATCCAATCTGACAGTTTATTTTAGTTGGTGTGTTAGACCACGATGTAATTACTGTCTTGATGAAACTTACTACATTGTCAGCTCTTTTCTATTTGTCTCAGCTTTTCTTCACTCCTTTTTTCTTTTCCTGCCTTTTGTTGAAATAATGGAGATTGTAGTCGGATATAAGCGTGGCTGGCCAGCAGTGGCTATCTACACACTGGAAAGGCTAAGAATCCAGTAGCTGGCTCAGTCCACAAGGCTGGGTGCATCAGCACCTCCAGTTTTTTTAAATATTTTTTTATGAGTATGAGTGTATTACCTGCATGTATGTGAGTGCAACAATGTTATGCAGTGCCTGCAGAGGTCAGAAGAAGGCTCTGGATCCTCCTGGAACTGGAGTTAGACCGTTGCTAGTTGTCATATGGGTACTGGGAACTAAATTCTGGTTCTCTGCAAGAGCAGCCAGTGCTCTTAATGGCTGAGCCTTTTGTGTTCTTGGCCGTCTGTTGAATGAGGGAACTTCATTAATCAAAACTACATTAATAAGAGATTCATTAGTGTCCTCTTTCCTTCCTGTTCTATGTTTCATGAACTTAGGTGTAAAGGTTGCATGATAGATGTGCCCCTTAGACTTGGGCAATTCAAAGACAATATCTGTGTGTGACCAGTTGTGGTACTCTGTAATAGTCTCCGTAAGGTGCAAAAGAAAATTCTTTGATGAGTGGTGACTAGATTATTTGTCTATAAATATAAGGATATGTATTTTGTACATAGTAAGAAGTTATATTAGTCTAAATATGTGACAGTCTTGGGGTTTTCTCTTAGATCTATGACCTCTCTAGCCATGTGTATTCAGCTATGTTTATAGTACCACATATGAGATTCCTCCCATTGAGTGGGCTTTTAGTCCAATTAGGTAGCTGTTGATGGCTGCCAAGATAAAAATGCCACTACTGCACCAATGTTGTGTGCTATGCTGGTCACTGCTGTGGTTATTTGGTCTTGAAGCTGGTGTTGGACCAAGGATTGTTGTTCTCCCTTAGCAGCTTATGTGATGCCTCTCCAAAGCTATGAGAGCTAGCCTTCAGGGGAATGACCGAATCGTAGAGATTAAAAGTCTGCAGAATGCTGGTCCTTGGACAGGACTCCTATATTAAATCACCCACGCAGGGCTCAGGGACCATTATGGAAGAGGGAGTTAAAAGGTTGTAAGAGCCGGGGAGGAAGTGTATGACCATATGGAAATAGGGTCCTATAAGCTCCTGGGACTCTGTCCATATGACCTACAGCAATGGTGACAGTATGTCCAAGACCCATGCAAGCTCAAGCAGACAAAAACGCAGAATAAAACGGGAAATGGACAGCAGACCCCAATTTTACATAAAGAAATATTGGCATCTGATTACTGCTGGATGAGGAAGAACTGATCTTCCTAAAGCGAGGGATACACGATAGGTTGACTAGACCTCAGTAGATGAACTTGTACTAAGACTGTCTAGGGACACTAACTTGACACAATAGGCCTTAACACAAATGACAGAATGTGTGAATTCCAGTGAGGGGGCAGTGGAGAAAGGGGTATAAAGATGGTTAAGATTGTTTGAGATGTTCTGTATGAAATACACAAAAATTCAATTAAAATTTTTTAATCTTTTTTTTTAAATACAGGGTCTCAATCTGTAGCCCTGGCTGGCCAGGAACTTGTTGTGTAGACCAGGCTGGTTTTAAACTTATAGAGATCCACTTGGATCTGCCTCCTAAGAGCTGGGATTAAAGGTGTGCAGAGGCAGGTGGATCTTTGTGAGCTTGAAGCCAGCCTTGTCTACACAACAAGCCAGGTCTATACATTATTACATTATTATTACCTTTTTAAGGCTTGCACCATCACACCTGGCTGACAGTCTCCTTCTACCCCTCTTTCATCTTTTTTGTGGTACTGGGGATCAAGCCGAGGACTAATGCTACTAGAGAAGTGCTCTCCCCACAAAGCTCCAGACCAAGAAGCCATCATTTCTTTAATATCTGGTAATAATTCTGTTATTTTTTAATTTCAGTGTTTATTCCCTCCAGTTTTATTATTACTTATTTATTTGAGACAGGGTCCCCCTGTTGATCCAGTTGGCCTAGAACTCATCATGTAGCCCAGACTGGCCTCAATCTCACAGAGATCTGCCTGCTTCTACCTCACGAGTACTAGGACTAAAAGGGCATGCCACCATTCCCAGCTTTGATTTTTTAAAATTTATTTTTAATTTATGTGTATGAGTGTGTTGCCTTGTGTATGTAAGTGCCCCTGTGCCATACAATGCCCAGAGAGGTCAAAAGAGGGCGTCAGATTCCTTGGAACTGGAGTTATGGATAGTTGTTAGCTAACATGTTAGTTGCTGGGAATGCAACCTGGGTCTTCTGTAAGAGCAGTAAGTGCCCTTAACTACTGAGCCATCTCTCCAGCCTCTTTCCTCCATTTTAATACATTTTTACTAGGTGTAGAATTCTGAGGTATCAATGTTTTCTTTCAGTACTTTAAAAATATCACTTCAGGGCTAGAGAGATGGCTCATCAGTTAAGAGCACTGAGTACTCTTGCAGAGGATCCAGATTCAATTCCCAGCACCCATATGGAGGCTAACAACCATCTGTAACTCCAGTTCCAGGGTCTCTGACGTCCTCTTCTGACCTCCATGGGCATTGCATGACACTGGTGCACCTACCTACATGCAAGTAATACATTTGTATATATATAAAAAATTTTTTAATCATTTCACTTTTTCTTTTCCTTTAATTGTTTTATTAGTCATTCAAAATTTTTTCCATAAGGTGAGTAGTCTTTTGTCCATTTTTTTAATTACAAGAGCAAATTTCTAATTGATGCATATGAATTCTTTAAGTATCTGAATATAATGCTTGTCAGTTAAATATGTATATGATGTATCTTCTCTTACCTAGTAACTTGTCTTTCTTATATATCTCAATTTTAATGTCAAATTTTACTTTTTTTTCCAATGGGACTAACTAATCATAGGGTGAAACCTCAAAGGCTATTAAGCTAAAATAAAACTTTGCACTTTATAAGTTGATTATCTTAGATATTTTGTTTCAGTAACGGAAAGCTGACCAACAGATTATGTTAATGATTTGGTCTCCAGAGTGGTGCTATTGGGGGTTCGTAGAATCTTTTGGATGTGGGGCTTAGCTGGAGGTCTTTAATCATTGGGAGAGAATTCACTAAATATGGGACTTGGATCTCTCCTTTCTTGTTCTCTCCCTGGTCATTTGCACTGCCATGTATTTCTATGATGATGTCCTGGGTACCCAGAGGTCCAACATAAGGGACCTCTTATCTTTGACTAGAACATACAGATCTGTGAACCCAAATAAGCCTTTTTCTTTTTGAGACAGGATCTCCCTGTAGCCCTAGCTGACCTGGAACTCACTATGTAGACTAGGCTGGCCTTGAGCTCACAGTGATTTGCTTGCCTTTGCCTACCAAGTGCTGGGACTAAAGGCATGCACCATCATATCTGGCCTCAAGTATTTCTTTATAATAACACAAAAATGATTACTACAATCACCTTAAAGAATCCCTAGAGGGGACACCAAATGCAATGAAAATAAAATACATGTGAAAAGGACTACATTATTTATAAAGTTTGAAAATATTATCAGAGCTTCTGATCATACATTTATATGTTTTATAGCTATAATTATGTAGGGATATGATTTCCTAATTGGTTTTTTTTTAAAGACAAAGTCTTACTCTGTAGTCCAGGGTAGCCTTGAGTTCCTGGGTTCCAGTGGTCTTTCTGCCTCAGCCTTCCAAGCAGCTGACTACAGGCCCATGCCAACATGCTTGGCTCTAATTCTTTTCTTTAATATGCTTTAGTTTCTGTCTTCATCAATCCCATAACAATTGTGGTGTGAACCACAGATATCTCTTTAGCATCCCAGCAGATTATCTACAATAGTGTAAATGCATAGAACACTAAATGAAATGTGTTAATTATGTTTATTTGGAAATGAAAGTCAGCCTTGGCCTGGGGAAGGCAAGTAAGTAGTCTAAAGAAATTTTGGGAAAGATAAATCTTACCTTCTGCTTCAAACAGAGAGATGAATCGAATTCCTATTGCCATGGCAACATTTGAGAAGAGACAAGAGGCTATCTTTTGGACATAGGTCCTCCGGTGGTAGCTGAAAGTGAGGTACAGGTAGGGGAGGTAAGTGAAGAAGAAGATGATGCCTCCTATCACAGTTCCTACATGGGCTGCAAAATCAGAAGAAAGAAATGAAGAGTTTCATCAGTAATGTACCAATTACTATGATATAAACCCTCTTTCCCTACAACAAAAGAAAAAGGTCTCTGTGCTTGATTTAGCATTTCATGAAGGGAGCAATGTCTTTCTATATTTTCACCCTTACTAGTGAAAGATGAAAAAACATTTACAGCATCAAAAAAGGAGGAAGAGGACGAGGAGGAGGAGGAGGAGAAGGAGGAGGAGGTGGAGGCCCGGCATGGTGGTATACACCTTTAATCTCAGCACCCAGAAGGCAGAGGCAGGCAGGTCTCTGAGAGCAAGGCCACCTTGGTCTACATAGAGAGTTCCAGGCCAGTTGGGGCTACAGGGAGACCCTGTCTCAAAAACAAAACCAAAAACTTGAAAATAGCCAAATGTGGTGGTACATGCTCTTAATGCCAGCACTGGCAGAGGCAGGCAGACTTCTGAGTTTGAGGGCAGCCCAGTCTACATAGTGAATTTCAGGCCAACCAGGGCTGAATGATGAGACCCTGTCTTAAAAAGAGAGAATCGATTCATAAAGGTACAAATATCTGTCTAAACTTTCTTCTCTCTAAAACCATACAGACTCTCTTGCCAAAAGTCCTCTTCTTCAAAGATGAGTGATGAATTTGTATACCATCTGTTAAGTCCTGCCTGGTACTATGGCATGTACTCTATATACATCATCTTATTTAACCTTCTTAGTCTTCCTACTTTTCAGAGAAGGAACCTCGAGATTAACCACACTAAATAATAATAAATAATAATAAAAACTTGTTCAATATCATGGAGCTATAAGACCATGTCATCTTTGAATAGAGATAGTTTTACTTCTTTTATATCCTTTTAGATGCTTTTTCTTTTCTAACTTCTCTGACTAAAAATTTCACAAAAATGTAGCATGGATATGGTAAAAGCAGATATCCTGTTTTGTTTCTCATGTTAGGAGGTAGGCTTTCAGAAAATCTTTCACAAATGAATATGATGATAGTTTGGGGTTTTTCATATATGGTCCTTATCGGATTGATGGAGTTTTCTTCACATTCTGGTTAAAATTCCTTTTTTAAATCATGAAAGATTACTGGACTTTGTCAATGCTTTTTGTCCTCAACTAAGATGTATGTATATCTGTTTTTCCTTCATTTCATTAATTGATAATAATATCAATCATCTTCTTTTCATATATCTAATATTTTTGTCTCCCTCCCTCTCTCCCTCTTTCTTTCCCCTTTCCTCACTTATGAGGAGTTTGTGCTCTGTGGTCTAGGCTGACCTCAACCAACAATTCTCTTGCTTTAGACTTTCAGGATGAGATTATAGGGATCAAACTCAGTAGACATTCTTCTAGCTATGTTACACAGATTTTGTTTGCTTGCATTTTTTTAAATGTTTTTATTGAATTTTTGTGCATTTCATACAATAGTTCTTAATCAAATTTAAATGCCTCCACCATCAACACCCCTACACGCCCCCTCAAGGACCTCAAGTATTCTGTCATATATGTTAAGATGTATCCAGTCAAGTATTTGTACCCAGACGTCCTTTGGTACAAGTTCGTTCCCTGGTGTCTAGTCAGCCCAGCTAGAAATCTTAAGGAAGATTTACAGGAGCCATTTTGGAGGAGGAGACAGAAAGATTGTAAGAACCAGGGTTGGTTCATTAACATAGGGAAACAGAGGCTTTCAGGTCACTGAATTTACAGCAAGTGGATACTGGAAACCAAACCCAGGTCTCCTGCAAGAACATTAGGTGTTGAGCCATCTCTCTAGCTCATTGATCTGTAATCTTACTGTGATGCCTTTTCTAACTTTGGTATGAGTTAGAAATACTTGTTTTTGAGTTATATAGCTTATTTTATTTCTTCTGGTTGAGTCTCTTGTAATATGTATTCTTTGTAAATACCTTTTGCCAGGCTGTAAACCTTCTTTTCACATTCTTTTTTGTATGTGATTTTAAAAAATTTTTATGTGTATGAGTGTAATGCCTGCACATATGTAAGTGCACTCGTGTTGTGCAGTGCCTGCAGAGGACAGAAGAGAATGTCGGACCCCCTGGAACTGGAATTATGGACAGTTGTTAGCCACCATGTGGGTGCTGGGATTTGAACCTAGGTGTTCTACAAGAATAGCCAGTGTTCTTAACCACTGAGCTGTCTCTCCAGGCCTTGTATGTGACTTTTATGGGTTAGTATGTGTGTGTATATGTGTGTAGACAGGGTTTCACTATGCAGCCCTGCTGGCCTAGAACTCACTATGTAGACCAGGCTGGTTGAACTCAGAGATCCACCTGCTTCTGCCTCCAGAGTGCTGGAATTAAAGACATGTGCAACTACACCTGATCTTTGTTTTTTTTTTTTTTTTTCTTTTTTGAGTCAGGGTCTTGCTATGTTGCTCTGGCTAGCCTAGTGCTCAGTAAATATGTTGGCCTTGAATTCAGAGTGATTCTCTGTCTCTGATCCCAAGTGCTGGGATTGCACTTCTTGGAGGAAATGCTATTGAGCAATCTCAGCATAGTAAGAGGTACTGCACATCAGGAACACTGCCAGCAACTTGACATTCTGGATCAGGAACTTCTTTAAACCACCGGGCACCATGTGCTTTGTTTTCTTACTCCTATAACCTGTGCTGGGCATCAGGATTTAGACCCTGAATCTTCTCCACACTCTGTTGTCTACATGTCTGGGTTCCGACCAGTTGCACTTAATTTTGACTTATCTGTCTGACTGGTACTGAATGAACTTCTTGATCCCCCCCCTTTTTTTTGATGATCTTGGGCTTCACCAGAGGTCTGAGGACAGCCATGATGCTGTGCAGGAAATGGCAGCCATTTTACGGGTAGTGCCAAGGAAGAAGCTATTTTCTTAACGGTAACTTGGTAGTACAAAAGTTTTAAATTTTGTTGAAGTTCAATTTTATCAGCTATACTTTTGGTGTCCTAAGAATTCACAAAATCATGAAGATCTTCTCTTACATTAAAATTTATTTATTCTTTGAATATTTCATATATTTATTCAATGTATTTTGATTAAATTCACCCCCACCTCCCTCATCTTTCCATGTCTTCTTTTATCTCTTACATTTTTTGTGTGCATGTGTTCATATGTATTTATATGTGTGTGCATGTAGAGGGTACAGGTTGACATAGAGTATGTTAATCATTCTCCTCCTTTTTTCTGCTGAGGGTCTCTCACTGAACTTGAGGCTTGCTTCAGGGATCCTCCTGTTTCTGCTTCCTCAGTGTAGGGATTATGTTATTGTGTCCAGCTTTTTTCATAAGGTTTCTGGGGGACTGAACTCAGGCTGTCTGAACTTCATTCAGTGTCAAGCACTTCATTCACTGAGCTATCTCTCCTACTTTTCTGTGTTTTCTTTTAGTAGAGTTTATTCCTTACATTTAGATTTATAATCCAGCTTGAGTCAATTTTTGTGTATGACATGATGTAGATCTCTATATCCATGCTTTTGAACAAGATATCCAGTTATTCATGTGTTGAAAAGACTGAATTGTCTGGTCCCTTTACTAAGAACCAGTTGATCACCACTATTAAGTTGCATGATATAGTTTTGCTTTCATGTGGCGCTCATCCCTGACAGAACTTCCTTCTGATTCTAATGTGTTTCTGGCTTCAGTGGTCATCTTTTATTTCTAAATGTCTGCTTATTTTTTATAGTTGATCACAAGTTTAATTTTTAAAGTTTCAGTCTTAGACACTCTTAACCCTCAATTGCAGGCATCCTACATGTGTATATTCTAAGCTCCTCACACAACTCTCTGATTTAATTGGTGTCCTTTCTGTGCTTCTAACAAAGCTATGGAGGGAAGGTGAAATACAAAATTTGAATAAAGAGGCGGTTTTTAGGCCCATACAATTTTCACAAAATTCCTCTCCATTTTGGTAAAGTCAATATTTTCCAGGACTCACGTAATTAGAGCATGTTACTTGATGTAAAACATTCACAAATAAGAATGCTAAGCCACCCATCCTCAGCTATATCAGCCTTTTCCTTTCTTAGTTCTTGCAATGCTCCTTGGAGTAGAGAAGCTGCCGACAGCTAAGCTTATTTTCCTTTAATGTTTCACCTATATCTCTCTAGGATGACTCAGTTCTCGAACACTGATTTGGCTATACTGTACTTCCTGTCATTTTTATCCCTGTGTTCCTTAATTCATTTTATAGTATAGTTTTATATGTCAGGCCTCCAATAGGACCAAAGTCCCAGCACATCCTCTGTGGTATCTTAGAAGCCACTTTACTATTGTGCCTCAACTTCACAAAGATCTGGAAGACTTTTCTCTTACCTATCCATTTTCTTCTAAACTGAAACTTATTACTTACTTCAGTTTGAAATTATTTTAAAGACTTTAGTGAAGCAAAAATAAATATCTTCAGGTGTTTCAACAAGTCTTGATAGATAATAATAGAATTCTTCCATTGCTTAAATAAAACTGAAAACTTGGCTCTGGAGGAAGAGTACTGACTATTTAATGGAAATGACAATACTTCCAGAAAAATTTGTCACGACAATCTCCAACAGAAAATGACATTAGTACTCACCTCTTTGGAAGAATGTGCTGATCATGAATGCAAAGAAAATTGTGGCAATGGCAAAACACATTAGAAAAACAAATATCAAAATAGGGTCACTGTTCCTGAACACAGCCACATTTTTTACCTAGAAAACAACCACAGATGGACATAGTCTTTGCATGAAAAGAATATGAAGAAAGCATAAAGTACTCATGAAATACTGCAGAAAATATTTTTTAATTTTGTTTTGGGATTTAAAACATTTTTATTTTATGTGCCTGAATATTGTGCCTGCATGTACCTTAAGTGCACTAGTGTCATGCAGTGCCCATGAAGTCCAGAAAATGGCATCAGATCCCCTGGAACTGAAGTTATGAATGGTTTCTGGCCGCCATGTGGATGCTAGGAACTGAACTCGGGTTCTCTGTAAGAGCAAGAGCAATCAGTGCTCTTAACTGCTGAGTCATCTCTCCAACCCCAGAAAATATTTTTTTGAATTCAGGATTATACAAAGATTTTTGAGGAAAAATATTTGACCTAGCATTTATTATTTGTAAATTTTGCTCCGTGTGATTTTTTTTTTTCAGAAAAATAAATTTGGACCCAATGTAATTTTGTTCTTTAGGGGGCGGTGTGTCCTAGATATTGAACCATGGGCCTTATATATGGGAGGCAAGTATTCTACCACTATGCTACACCCCCAGCATAAGTTTAACTCGTTTGTCGTTATCACTATGACAGACAGTTTTGGAATTCCTTTCAATATCTTTCATCTTCTCTTTTTAATGTCTTCTGAATATTTTCTTTGTTTGAGACATTTTCTCATTTATTCTTGGTTTTCTGGTCCTCCTTTGCTCACACTGACACAACTTTAGTAATCTAGAAGTTAAATTTTCACATATTCAAATAGTGGGTTTATAATTTAGTCATTAAATGCAAACTGGCAAATGTTAATACCAATTCCATTAACAGCATATACATATGAAACACATGATGGCACGGATGTTAACAAGTGTTTTACAATAAGTATTTTCAAGTTTTCGTACAGTATGAAATTCATGTTTTTTATTTTATTTTTAAGTTTTTATTTATTTTTATTATATGTGTATGAGTGTTTTGCTTGCATGTATATAAATGCATCCATGCATGCAATGCCTGAGGAGGTCAGAAGAGAGTGTTAGATTCCCTGGAACTGGAGTTACAGATGGGCTGTTAGCTGCCATTTGGTTGTTGGGAACTTAACCTGGGTCCTCTGCAAGAGTAGCCAGTGATCTTAACTGATGAGCCATCTCTCTAGCTCCCAAATTCATGATGTTTTAAAGTTTATAAAAATACATTTTATAATCCCAAAGAACCTAAACGCTAGGTTAAGTGTGGTAGCACAAGCCTGTGATCCCAGTACTTCGGAGGCAGAATTGTGAGGATTAACACAAATTCTAGGCCAATCTGGTCTGCATAGTGAATTCCAGACCAGCCAGGGCTTCATAGTGAGCCTATATCTCAAAAAGAGAAATTAAAAAAAAAGAAAGAAGAAGAGGAGGAAGGCCCAATTCCCCCGCAAATTGCAGCAATACCACCACAAATCCATCTATACATTTTTCCAAGTGGTCACTGATAACTGTATCATCTATACCACATCAGATATTTCCTATCTATTCATAGCCCAGGGAATTCTAAATAATTAGAGTTACATACCTTTGTGCAGAAGAGAACAGTCATAACAGAAACAGCAATTAAGACAGAAATGAAGAATGTGATGAACCAAGCGACCCAGTGCAGCCAGCTCTCCAATCCCATCATACACATGTATTCCTTGAAAAATCAAAAGAGCCAGACATTAGAGTCTAGGCCTCAGTTCCAGCTAGTCCAGTTTGAGAGTCTGTTACTGAAACTCCAGCAGACTAGGATGACAGGTTACCATATGTATATATTGGGGAAAGGCAGCTACTGGGGCTGATGGAGACAAATTCAGCTAAAAGGATAGAGAATAAACCAGTGAGTAGGCACTGTATTAACTCTCCTTTAAACAAAAATACTGCTAATAGAATTTAAAAGTAGGATGCATAATGAGTGTAGGCTTTTAAAAGCTGAGTATAGTGGTATATGCCTGTAATCCCAGCATTTGGGAGCTATAAGTGGGGAAAATGTCACAAGTACAAGGCCAGACTGGTCATGTAGCAAGGACCAGCCCAGCTAGAACTTCATAGTGAGACCTTGTCTCAAAACAAGAGAGCTTGGACTCTAAGTTCAAGGTCATTCACTTATAGGAAATATTCAATATATGAATGAACAAACAGTAATATTCATCATCTGAATCATAGGCATGTACTATCATGCCTGATTTCAAAAGTGTTTACATTCATCTAAAGGGAAGATTCAAGTATAAAGGAGAAAACCAATTTGGGAGACATAGGTGGGGAAACTGTCACAAGTACAAGGCCAGATTGGTCATGTAGCAAGGACCAGCCCAGCTAGAGTTTCATAGTGAAACATTGTCTCAAAACAAAAGAAAGCTTGGACTCTAAGTTCAACAAAACCAATTCAATGACTAAAGTGTAGATGTTTCAGGTTCACCAGAATTCTACATGTTTGTTGTTGAAGTAACTAACTAGGGAAGGTTGAATTTTATCATACAACTGAAAACTAAATGGGTAGCCTAGCCACAGATTAGAAGCTCTTAGTTCCCTGGGGGTTTTTCAGGTGGTAGGTGGAGTGTCTGCCTCTTAGCCTGTTGACCCACTGTCATCCATCCCAACAGAAAGGAGGCCCATGACTTCTTGCCACATCAGAGTAGAATCAATGCACCCCATAGACAGCCTCAATAAGCACCTCAGTCATTCTGCTTCTCCTGATTGCACAAGATAAAGTAGACCAGGGAAAACAGCTTGCTCTATAGTCACAGATGTCATCAATAAAGGCAAGAAAAACCCAGGGAGACACTTCCAGGCTGTTTTAACATGCAGTTATAAGAATCAGTAAAAAGAGAAGAAAATTTAAGAATAAGAAGTCTTTAGCCAGGTATGGTGATCCAAGCTTATAATTAATTTTAGCATTGGGAGACTGAGGCAGGATGAACATAAGTTCAAGGTCAGCCTGCATAACACAGTGGTTTCCAGGTCACTATTGGCTACAGTGTGAGGCACTGTCTGAGAAAGAGCAGAATACAAGAAAATCAGTAATCGAGGTTAGGTAACCAGAAAAGCACAGAAAATGAGTAAAGCCAGTTATTTCAGGTGCAACTCAGACAATGTCTTAAATTGTGTCTTCCTAAATGATGCTTCCAACATCTACCTTAGCACAAAATGGAGTGTGTTAATTTGGGTGATCGTTCCCTCTCTACAAATACTTTCTGAACACCTACCATATTAAAAGCACTGGTAACATACTAGGAACTACTAGGCTGGGCAATCCAAAGGCAAGGATATGTAATAATAACAGATAGTATCCCCTAATCTGTAAGCAAGATAAAAATATGAACACACTTTTAATTTCCAGTTCACTTGAGAGGCTGCATTGGCTCCCATCTTCCTGCCTGCTTGGATCTCAGTACTACTCATGTCTTTTTCATTAGTAGACTCCCCATAGCCCTGTCCAATAAGAGGTGTCCATCTGAAGTAGATGGAGTTACCTTCAGTTTCTTCTCCTTCTCCATTGCAACCGAATTGATGGTGATAAGCTCAACACAAATAAAGCTGAGCATGAGAAGCAGAGGGAACTCATTCTGAAGGATCATAAAGAACGAGTCCTGGATATGGGGCCCATATGGGAATCTCTGTAGCAGCACATTGAGATTCTTAAACATGTTTAATGTTGCATTGGGAGCATGGTGCCACATTATGGCTTTGTCTACTGCATGCTGTATTGCCAGGAAGCCTTCTTTGTTATATCCTATAAGAAAACAGAATGTCAAGCATAAGAAAGTAAGAAAGACTGAAGATTGAAACAACTGATGACCAGGCGGATCATGGATAGTCATTAGGACAGACAGCAACAGGAAGGCATCCCTAGAGGCCTTATGCTACAGCATGGAAGACAGGAAGGAGCCACATTAGAGTGCTATGGGGCTGAAGTAATGAGGTCCATGATCTGAAAATGAGACATGAGTCCTGGACAGACAACTAAGGCATGTTCTACATAAGAATCCTCTAAGGTAGGGAGGGACTTAGTTCTCAGGCTCTAGGGACAGGGTGCCTGTTAGGCAGTTTTGATCGTGCAGCATGTTCAGGATGGTTAAACTCAAAGCACTTGAAACACACAGACATCCTGATCTATTGTGACCTGTTTCCTTAGTCATAACAGCTGCAGAATCTAAGGATTAAGTTTCTGTATTTTGTTGCCAAGTCACAAATACTGTCTTTATCAGGGCAACCCTCATTTCAATAGTGGATTTGATGTGCCAGGATCAGCTTACAATAAAAATAGATTGAAAGGTAAAGATCCCCGGATTGGTGTCTGCCCCAGCTTCAAACAAGAGCAATCAACCCTCAGGGAGGGATACATTAGCCTTCTATTGGAGGTGACTATTGTGTCCCATTGCTTATTCTTAGGCAGACTCTCTGCCCCAGATCTGTCAGACTGGAAAGGGGAGGAACGAATTGCTAGTAATGAGTTCTGGAAACTATTATTTTTTTTTTGTAGGAGTGTTTTCACTGTACAACTACAGAATGTTTTCTAGAATCAAAACAAGCACTTAAGTACTAGACATATATACCAGTTGGTGGGCATGCAGACCCAAGGCTTCAAGTTGAATTATGTGATTATCCTATAACTAGGTGTGAATTATTAATTTACTTTGTGTTGTTGTTGTTGAGTCAGGGTCTCCCTGTATACCCAGTGGTCTGAAACTCGTTATGTTGACCAGGCTGGCCTCAATCTCAATCTGCTTGCCTCTGCTGGGATTAAAGGCATGTGCCACCTCCACCTTGCTTAATTTACTTTTGTTTCAACAGTTGTCTAATGGGTGTTCAACTTAAACCACTCACTAATAGGGAAACCATGAAACCTAAAGGTAATTGGAAAACATGTACCCTTTGTGTGAGAACTGGCTCCTGGGCCCTCAATCAGCAATACGCTGCTCAATGTGAAGGACAGGAGATCTCAGTGATGTCTCACCTCCTCTCTTGAAGTCTGGAGTTGCCAGAGGGAACTTGAAGCTTCCATGGTAAGGCAGATCCAGAAAAATGGTGCCAAGTAAGGGTGTTTGCCGTGTTAAACATGGTTAGGTCCCTTTCCATGGCAGAGAACAAGCTGATAGAAAGCAGTCACTGAGCAAAACTCTACTTTTACTGGAAAGTTTAAAAGCAGAAAGTCAGCAGTGTTTCCTACACAGAAAAGACTACTGTATTTAGGAAGCACAGCCCAACTTTGGAGCCATACATCATACCTTAGGACAAACAGGAGCTCCCAGGAACTCATCGCTCTCTGGCTTTAATATTATCTGCTTATCTTGAGGAAGATAGGGAAGGGAAGGGCTCATTCTCAGGCTATGATTCCAGACAGGGAGACAAAAGATTGGAGATGGGCATAGTCAGCCAAGACCTTGAGGCCTGAAAGAAGATGGAGCCAAAACTTTCCCACCAGTGGTAGGGATGGGCAGGATGAATGAAACAGGAATCAAGAAGAGATCTAAAGATTCAAAAAGAGCAAGTATTATCAAATGAAACATCAACTAATGCAGAGATCACAATGTGTATGGGCATGGTATGAAGAGGACAGAAGCCAACCTTTGGTATTAATCCTAGTAGCCATCACCTTGTGCTATTGGGACAGGATCTCTCCATGGGACCTATTGATTAAGATAAGCTTGGCCAATGAGCCCCAGGGATCAGCCTGTTTCCACTCCCCAATGTGGAGACAACAAGCATGTGTCACCATGCCCAGATTTTTACATGAGTTCTGGGGACTGAACTCCAGTCCTCGTGCTTGTATACCAAGCACTACACCAACTGAGCCTTCTTCGAAGACCCAATTCAGGAATTCTGGAGGTGAGAGTTTGGAGACTCTTTAGAGCTACACAGGCAGGCAGGAAGTCCTGCAAGAATGTGGACAGTTGTTTCTGTTCCTCTTATTAAATTAAAGGAGAAATATAAAAGACAAGGTGTGTATTTAGTGTCTACAATGAGTGAGGCACGTTAGATATGGGTAAATGGAGTATAAATGTTGAACACGATGGGTGTTCAAAACAACAAAATAGACTGAGTGTGATGGTGCAAGCCTTGAATCCCAGCACTTGGAAGGTGGAGACAGGAGGATCAATAGTTCAAGGTCATCCTTGGCTACACAGAGAATTAGATACCAGCTTTGGCTCCATGAAGACCTGTCTCAAAAAATAGAAACAACACAATAGGACAGGGATATAGGTCAGGGGTGAGAGCCTGAATTGAGTCCCCAGTACTTTAAAAATAAGTAAACAACAGAACAAGCTGGGTATACAGCTAAATGGTAGAGTGTTTACCTAGTATGTGGAAAGCTCTGGGTTTGGTCCCCATTACTGTGGGACTTGGGGAGGGTGCTACCTACAGTAGGTGGAAAAGGGAGGTCAAGCAAGCTCTACATAGTAATCATGTTTCTTCCATGATGATGGATCGCTAAATAATTAGCCACCCATTGTTGACACCCGTTATGGTTCCATTCTGGCCCTATATATCCACTTCCCAAGAAATATAGAAAATGCCCATAAGTGCTTTACAGGTTACTTGAGAACTACAGGGACCAGATGTTCTCCAGCATCTCAGGTAAGTGCAATGGTGCCTGCCAAGTTCTCTGGCGGAGTTCTGGGCCCTAACTGCACATTCAGGCAAAAGCTGATATGGCAGCAAGCAGAACATGTGAGTGTTGTATCTCTAGCCTCAGAGATGGCTTTCCTGAAAGTATTCTTGGAAGCTACCATTACATTAAAGTAAATTTTCACACAATATTACAACAGTAGCACATTTCTGTTTTGGCAGTGAACACAAGGTTTTGGTCATGTTAGGCAAGTGCGATACCAGGAATATATCCCCAGCCCAGTAATAAATTTCCTAAAATGAAAAGAGAAAAAGGTTGAAGATTCATTATCTTAATGGCAACTTCAACAAATTAAGAAAGCTACTTAAATTATACTTTCAAGAGAGCAATAGCAAATATATTTTTATTTTAAAATTGTTTTGATTTGTTTATTTTTAGTTTATCTGTATGAGTGCTTGGCCTACATGCTATATAAGTGTACCACATGCATGCAATGCTTAAGGAGGTCAGAAGAAGGCATTAGATCCCCTGGAACTAGAGTTACAGACAGTTTGTTAGTCCCCATGTGGATGCTGGGAACTGAGCCAGGGTCCTCTGAAAGAGCAGTCAGTGCTGTTACCTGCTGAGCCACCTCTTCAGACCAAATCCATTTTAGAAAGAAAAACATTAATACACAGAAACTCACACTCCTTGCTCCTGTAAAATGCTTTCATTCTTCCTTCAAACAATTCAACATCGTTATAAAAAATCAAAATACATACCTGCTGTTTGAATTTACTCTAGAATATAATAAGCATTTTATTGAATGCCACATTTCCCAAAGGCAGCTTCTTCAACCTCTATTGAAATGCCAAGCTTAGCAAGTATTCAGGTAGCAAAACAACAAAAATAGTATCACAAATACGGAGTACAAGACAAAAGTGGCTCTGATTATGGTCATAAAATTCAGTTTCCTTACCGGGGTTTCCTCCATCAGAATAAGCAAATTCCCGGGGTTCTTGGCTTAGATTAGGAGGATAAAGAAGGGCTGTGCACCAGCCTTCTAGGTCCCCTTGAATAAATAAGCGTTTCACTGATGATGCAAAGTTCCTCTGAATATAACTGAAGCGCAAGTGATACTTAATCTATGGAAAACAAAGAAAAAACTCATTTGGTCATTAGATCCTGAGATTCAGTAATGGTACAGAACAGAGCAAAGCTCTGCTTGACATGAACTGTGATGGGAGAAAAGGCCCACAAATGAAGGTGTCCTTTCCAGATACCTCAACAACAATGGCTTTCACTGCTTTTCTCTGTAAATTAACCCTGTGATGAACCTGGGACTATAGCAACAGACTATTGAGTGCCCTGAAGCCAGGCCACCCAGACATTACCTCCAAATTTCCTATTGAAGAGCTGTCACACTGAGTAAGTTACTTAATCTTTAGGCTCAGTCTCCTCATCAGTGAACAGAGGGTAATATTATCTTCTGACCCATAGGCAGCCTGTAGGATCACACAACCTGGTATCTGAAATGTGCCTGACATTAATAAATGCGTATATAATACTGGTGCTTTTTTTTTTGGTCTTTTTGAGTAGGGTCTCCCTGGAGCTGACCTGGAACTTGCTATATAGACCAGACTGGCCTTGAACTCACAGAAATCTGCCTGCCTTTCCCTCCCAAGTGCTGTGATAAAAGGTGTGCACCACAATGTTTGGGGATACTGCTTTTTCTTTTAACACATTATCAGAGCTACCATATTTTAAGTCTGTGAGATTAGTAATGATGACAATAACTAATCAACTGGAAAATTTCTCCCCCTATCTACCTCACTGCTCTGTTCTAGGTACTTTACAAGCATAAACCTGTTAAGTTCTCGTAACCAATTCATAAGTTAGGCACTAACTAATTTAACTACTATACCAGCAATGACACAAAGGTCCAGAAATGCTGGTAACTTTCCCAAGGTTACATAGCTGTTACATTGCAAGACCAGGATTCAGATTTATGTGGCCTGGTTTTAGAGTCAGCTTCTGTAATCAAGCAGTTGAAAACATTCCATCCTGTACCAAATCTCTATCAATCTGAAAGCTAAAGGAATCAGGTTGTAAGACGTGAACCTGGTATATGCATTCATTTCCTTTGGAAATAAGATGACAGAGCTGCCACAGAGGAAAGCTGAGGGGCAGATCAGTTTGATAGCTCCTAGTCAAAGTGTAGTCACATTAACTACAAGAAAGATTTTCTTACCGCAAGTGGCAAAAGTTCATTGTCCTCATTGAAATTGTCGAAAACAATTCCCACCAATATGTAGAAAGCCTTGGGATCCTTAATTATGTACTTTTCAAACAAAGGCACTGAAGGAAAGCCTAGAACTACAGATAAAAATCCAATCAGTGTATGGCTAGGTCTGAAAGCAAGTGCTGCTAGGCCTCCCCCATCTACCACATGAAATATAAGATGCCAATGTATTTCTTCATTCACTCATTCCGCAAACACATGAGCAGAGAGAAAAATAGTAAGAGAAAGGACATGGCTTATGTTACTTAATTCCAAATTTTAACTGGGAAGACTACAATTCCTCAAGGAAGTAATGCTGAGGAAGGAAGAGAGCTAACTTATTTTTTATGACATGTGAGTGCAAGTGCATGTAGAGGTCATGAGACAACTTTGTGGAGTCAGTTCTCTGCTTCACCTTTATCTGGGTTCCAGGAATGGAATTCAAGTGGTCAAGCATATGTGGCAAGCACCTTTATGCACCAAGCCATGTTGCCAGCACTCTTTTTTTGACACAGGGTCTCCCTGTAGTCCCAGTTGGGTCTGGAAATCACTATTTAGACCAAGCTGGCCTCAATCTCACAGATATCTCCCTGCCTCCCAGCTGGCGAAACTTGGTGTGTAGACCATAATCTCACAGAGATTCACCTGCCTCTGCCAAGGACTAAAGGACTGCACCACCATGCCCAGCTTCTTTTGTTTTTATAATATTTTTAATTAATTATTTGAGAATTTCATATAATTTATTTTGATCATACTCATCCCACTCCTCCCCCAACTCCTCCCAGATCCACCCCACTTCCCAATCTACCTCAACTTTGTGCCTTAAAAATTTTTTTTTAAATAACTCATTGAGTCCAAGTTATGCTCTCCATATACTTCTAGGCTAGGAGCCATTCACTGGAGAATAGAGGAACTCCCAGAGGACACACCTTCAAAGAAAACTGATTGCTCTCTCCCCCAAACCATCAACTGTCGACAGATCCTCAGTTAGGGATGGGGTCTTGTGAGCCCCTTCCCTCTTCATCCTAGAATATTGACTGGCTTGATCTTGGGCAGGCAATCACAACTGCTGTGAGTTCAAGAGCAGTGGTCCTATCATGTTCAGAAGACACTATTTCAATCCAGTCCTCTCTGATCTCTGATTCTTACAAAGTTTCTGGGTCCTCTTCTGCAATGATCCTTGAGCCTTGAGGTGGGGGTGATATAAACGTCCCATTTGTGGCTGAGTATTGATTTCTTGTTATACATACACATGTAGTTAAATTGTGAAAAAGAATATGCGTATATGAAAGTATATAAGACAAATAGTTTAACAATTTTTTAAAGATCGTTTTATTTTAATTTGATGTGTATGAGTGTTTTGGCTGCATGTAGTTCACCATACAGGTCAGAAGAGGGCATAAGATCCTTTGGAAATGGAATTGCAGACATTGTGAGCCACCATGTGGGTGCTGGAAACTGAACCTGGGTCCTCTGCAAGAATAGCAAGTGCTCTTAACTGCTGATCCATCTTTCCAGCCCATCTCCAAGCCATTTTAATGAATTATTAATTAAAATTAACTCGAGTAATTCACCTCTTAAATCAGTAATTAAAGTATATACTGGGCATGGTGGCACATGCCTTTAATCCCAGCACTTGTGAGACTGAGGCCAGTCTGATCTACGTAGGGAAGTCCATGCCAGTTGGGGCTCCAAAGATGAAACAAAGAAACAAAGAATTTTACCCAGAATTTTTTAAAATTTAATTTCTTGTTCATTTAATGCATTGAATATATATTTAGCATTTTATTCAATATTTTCTTTTCAACTGAATAGCTGATCCAAATAGCCTAGTCAATCATATTACCACCAACAATTACTACTTTTTCAGAAATTCCTAGGAAATATCTCCTTGTCATTTCATTTCCTCTAAGCATCCTCTCTGGACAAATTGTCACAGCAAGGGATAGCAAAGAGCAAACTGGTTTAGCTATCAATTACATGAGCCCAAGGTGGTATCAGCACCATCAAAAATACATGGGCTCAGAAAGAGCAAGATTAGGCTTCCAGAAATAGACTGTGGTATCAAAAAGGGGAAAGAAGAAAAAGGCAGAAATTCACCACAGTTTGGAATGGATCATCAAAATTTTGTTATTACTTCTAACATAAAGGATTTACTTAGGGGATAAATGGTAAATCAAGAGATGAATAAGAGATTTGCAATTAGAGAATGAAAAAGAAAACTTACTTTTCATTCTGTGCTTTTACGTTGCTTGAAAATTTCAATGCCAAGAATTCCTATATTTATGGGCTGGAGAGATGACTCAGTGAGTTAAAGTGCTTGCCGTTTTAAAAAAAATCCAAAAACTAAAAACCTACAAAGTAGGATTTGGGATGGAAACCTTAGCTTTTTACTTTAAACACTGTATTGTTTCATGTGTAATGTCTGTTATAAAGAATGAAATAAGAAAGGAAAGTAGGGAGCTGTTTGGAGATAAGAATGAGCAAAGTTGGCTGGATGTGGTGGTGCATGTCTTTAATGTCAGGACCCAGAAGGCAGAGGCAGGCAGTCTCTGTGAATTCGAGGACAGCCTGGTCTACATAGCAAGATCCAGGCCAGCTAGGGCTATACTGTGAGGCCCTGCGGGGGGGAAAAAAAGGAAAAGAACATTTAAATTTATATGCTAACTGAAAAAAAAAAGAACAAAAAAGTTAGAAGTGGAGAGGAGACATTAGAAAGGCAGAACCAGAAGACAGCACTATCCTATGACTGAATTCTAAGGAGAAACTATGCAAGCATTCTGACTATAATGAGAACAAACAGAATGAGTTACACATGGCTCAGTGATAGAAAGCTTTTCTGACTTGTGTAGGGCTTTGGGTTTCCACACGAAGCACTAAGAAAAAGAGAGAGAGAATAAAGATGGCAAAGGAAGACCTAGATCTGGCCATGAGCAAGACTTTGACATGCTCTTCACAGACACTGGTAGAGGACTAAGTGTAAAGTACTGATTACAATGAGTTATGGCAGGAATGAGAAATAATAAAGCAGAAATAAAGCTCTCAAGACATCTGTCGGGGGGGGGGGGATAAACTGCCTCAAGAAGGATCACAAAGAAGGACAGAACAGGAAATGTTTTCTTTAAAGTGGAAGTGATTAAGGGTTACTTGAAAGTATTAGGAAAATCTATCCAGATAGAAATATTTCTCTAGAAGGGGAAGGTGCTGATAGGAAAGGCCCTAATTAAACTGGGAGTGTTGGCACATGCCTTCATCCCAGCACCTAGATCAATGAGATCAAGGTCAGTCTCATCTATATAGTGAGTTCCAGGCCAGCTGGGGCTATAGGGAGACCTTGTTTCAAATATATATATGGGCTAGGAAGATAGCTCAGCAGTTAAGAGCACTGGCTGCTCTTGCAGAGGATCCAGGGTTTGATTTCCAGCACCCACATGGTGGCTGAGAACCATGCCTCCTCCGATCCTACCCTCCACACCTTCAGTTGACTCTAAGGAGTTACTGCCTCAGGGCCCTGATACCTTGCTCTCCGAACCTGGATAGCCTCTCTCTCTAAAAACCTATCACCCTACTACTGAAAATAGCTTGTGTTTTTTGTCATTTCTTGTTTTTTGTTTCTGAGACAGGGTGTCACTATGTAACCCATCCCAGGCAGGCCTAGATCTCACAGCAATCTGCCTGCCTCTGCCTCCAGAGTGCTGGGATTAGAGGCATATGCCACCAAGTCCAACCCAGATGTCTTGTTCTTTTTATCATTTGTTTAACTAATTGACCCACCCCGCCAAGAAGAACTGTGGGTTTGTAAAAAATGTTTATCCTATTTATAAATGAACTAAATAAGAATAGTATTTTAGTATACTAAGAAGCATAAAACAGAATTTCAAAACAGTATTTTCACATATTTAGCTAGTAAGTCTCATAAAGGAACTACCCTTACTGAGTGGCAACAGAGCTGGGGCAGAAGCAACCTTTGTTTTTTACTTTATACTTTGTGTGTTCTTTGAATAATAGCATATGTAACAACTGCAGTAACTTTGAAAAACTTTCTCCTGTGAAGTCCACATTTGAAAATTTTTTATCCATCTGACTAAACTGTTTTATCAGTAGATATTTACTGGGCCACTTACTCCATGCCCAGCATTATACGAGGTACAGTGGCATGGTTCTTTACATTTGTGGAGCTAGTGTAGTGGGGAAAAGACAGAAGATTGGTACATGTGTAATTAAATATTTACGAAAACCCCAAGGAAATGCCAAACAGAACTTTGTGAAAAAGAGTAAGGTGGAAGGGAGAAACGAAAGCCTACTTAGCTGCCTCCCTAAGGGCTGTTCCAACTGAAACCTCGAAGGTAAGAGGACCTGGCACAGGAACGACCAATGAAAATGACCCACGTGAAGTTTAACTCCACAAGAGCAAAGGACTATATCTTGTTTTAGTCATCACTGTGTCCATTATAGTGCTGGGCACAGAGTAAGTGGTCCAATAAATATAGACTGAATAAAACTGTTTGGTCAGCTGGGGCTACAGAGAGGCTCTGTCTCAAAAAGACAAAAAAAAAAAAAAAAATCCAAATGTGGACTTCCTAGGAGAAGGTTGTTCAAAATGACTGTTATTGTTACATGAATGGACAGTAGTTCTAGAAGAAGCCAGTAGTTCTAGAGAAAAGCTGAGGCATGCTCTCCAGAGTCTACGTGCTGTGGGGAGTCACAGAAGGGTGTAAGCAAGACCCAGGTGAAATCCTAGTGACTTTTTGAGAATCCTTCTGCCTGTGCTTGGAAATTGGGTTACAATGGAAAAAGAGAAGCAGAGCAGCCCTGTTAAAATATGTGAGTGCTTTCAGTTCTTGATTACTCAGAGATGTAATAACTGGCACTCAGAATGTCTCCTTTAATAGGAGATAAGAGGATCATAATTGTAAGTTAAAACCAAATAGCATTTAATATTTTAATTAGCCTTGAAGCCCTGTTATGTAAGTAGTTGGAAAATAATAAAAATATTATTATGCTCATCTTTCCTTCACAATAGCTCTTTAGGACTTAGAGACCCAGATTTTAGATCACCTCTGTAAGAATCCTCAGGAAAACCTTCAAAATACACTATAAAAATGCCCTCCTGACAACCTGAGTTCAATCCCTGGGCCCTACATGGAAGGAGAGAGCCACTCCTCCAAGCTTCCTTTGACCTCTACTCCTGCACTGTAGAATGTATGCAGCCACTCACATACAAGCACACACACAGTAAATGTAATAAAAAACATTTTAAATGTAATAAAAAAAATTTAAGTGCCCTCCCGATTCTTATCCCATCATGTATCTAACCTTCAAAGTCAACATCGAAGGTTTCCTCCACCATTTCAGTGATAGCTTTCAAAGTTTCACTTTTGGAAGGGATATAAACCAATTGAAATCTATTTTCCAGAGGATAATAATGGAAATATTCTGGCAATGAACTGATATCAATTGCTTGATAATTAGTAGGTTGTCTCTTTTTTGGTATACTATTGAAACGAAGATATAATATAATTGCAGAAAATAGTAATGGCATCATGATTTCAAGGAGTGTTACCAGAGTCCTCCGCTTCTAAAATAAAAACAAAAGCTTTATGTTACCACAAAAAAGAATTCAAGGGTAGACTGAGGCTAGGGAGTATAGCTTAATTGGTAGCCTGGCAGGCATGAAGCACAATCCCCAGTACTGAATAAACCAAGTTTGGTGGTTCACACCTGTAATCTCAGCACTGAGGAGGTGAAGTCAGGAATTTCAAAGTCATTTCTGCTACATAAGGAATTTGAGGCCAGCCTCAGATACATAAGGCCCTATCTCAAAAAAATAAAATAAAATAAAATAAACAAAAAAGCCAGACTTGGTGACTTATGCCTTTAATCCCAGTACCTGCAGGGGCAGGTGGAACCCTTTGAGTTGGAGGACAGAATGATCTACCAGAGCGTCATAAAAATAGAATGAGCTAACACCTCCATTTGGCACTTCTGTAATATTAACAGCTAGAAATCAGTGACAGTGGTATCAGTATCATTTAACAATGAGAGTTAAAAGAATTATTGTGGAAAAATGACACATTTATAGAAAAGGACCTTTTTTAGTAAAGTTCTTAGTTTTTCTTTAACTCATTATTAGTAACTGTACTTTGATGGCTTGTGTTCTCAATTTGACAGCATCTAGACTCATCTGGGAGACAGGCCTCTGGGCATGTTTGTGAGGGATTGTCCTGATTATGTTGACTGAGGTAGGAAGACCTGCCTAGTATGGGTAGCTTCATTCCCTGGAGGGCATCGGACTGTGTAAGTGGAGAGAGGAACCTGGGTAGCAGTATGCATTCAGAACTTGCTGCTTCCTGATTATAGATGTGATATGACCACCAGCTTCAAGCTCCTGTCACCTTGACTTCCTCACCATGACACACTGTACTCTTAAACTATGAATCCAAACAAACCTTATCTCCCTTAAGTTGCCTTTGTCAGGGTGTTTTATCACAGCAACAGGAAAAGAACAGTAACCAAGTGAACTTAAACAGTTATACCAAGGGCTTATATCTTTCCCAGATAAGCATACCCACCTTTAAGATGAAATTCTTCCAAAGAAGAAGTTTTAACTTCTTGAACAATGTCATTTTTTTCCAGCTGAAGAAGAGGCTCACCACTAGTCAGGAAACAAATTGGGGGGCTATTATGCATAATACAAAAATGTTAAGAGCTATTCTTTCATCCTTGAACAGTTTCCTTCTTGTGAGCTTTCAGAACACTGCCAAATTACTTTCTGGTTTTTCTATTCTCATTCCTTCTCAGTCTTTTTTGGTTGACTTTTCCTCTACTCTTCAACTTCTAAAGATTAAGGTTTTACAATGTTCAGTCTGTCAACTCCTTTCTTTTCCAACAACAGTCACTCCTCAAGTGACCTTACTTAGCCTTGGTTTTGGATCCCACAACACTGACATCTACCTTGACATAGTCAGCCTGGACTTTGCTTCAATCTCCCCCAAAACATCCAGTTTTTTGATATCCAACCCACACTATGTTTCATCTCAAACTTTACCTGGCCTAGTCATGGTCCACCTCAAACAGATCATCCTACAGTCTTCCTTACCTCAGTTCATATCAGTTTCATTCTTTGAGTTATAGGAGATCATTCTTTCCTTCTCCTTTGAAACCTAAATTTTAATCACCACGAATCCTCTTGGCCCTACCCTTGAAATACTCCTAGAATTTGACTCCTTTTCGCCGTCTCAGTCTCAATTCTTATCATCCCTTGCCTGAATTTTTGCAGTAGCCTCCGCAGTGCAATCATTGAATATGAACTTGCCACCTTGCAACTCATTTTTTATGTAATAATTAGAAAAACAAAGTTTAAGTTAGATCACATCTACTTCTCTGCCACAAACTCTCTAATAGCTCTCAACTCTCTCCAAGGAAAAGCTTTGCCTTATAAAAATCTGTAGGTTGGGCTGGAGAGACAGCTCAGTGGTTAAGAACACTGGCTGCTCTTGCAGAGGACCCAGGTTTGGCTCCCAGCACCCACATAGTGATCAAAAACTCCCTGTAATTCCAGTTCCAGAGGATCCAATGCCCTCTTCTGGCTTCTACAGGCATTGCACTTATTGCATTTATAGTGGTTTTGCTTTACTGTAACATAAAACCTGAGAATGAGTACTTTTCTTCATTTTTAAAGGGAACCAGCTGGACTCAGTGGCCCATACCTTTAACGCAGTAGCCCACATCCTTAATCCAAACATTCGGGAGGCAGAGGCAAGCAGATCTCTGCCAGTTTGAGGCCAGCCTGGTCTACATAGTGAGACTCTGTCTCAAAATAAAAGGAAGGGGTAGGGAAATGAGGCCAGGCATAGTTACCTACCTTGTTTATCCCAATATCCCACAGGGAGAGAAGCAAGAGTCTAAACAAATCTTTACAAGTCTAAAGCGAGCCTGGACTACATGGTGAGTTTCAGTTCAGCCTAAGCTGCACAGTAAGACTCTGTCTTAAAATACATATATAAAATAAGGAAAAATGAATGTATTTATATTTGGAGATTACATGATTTTATATCTAAGAAATCAAAAAATACATACATACACAAGCAAAACTACTCAAGATCATGAGTTTGATGCCAGCCTGAGCTACATAGTGAGACTCCATATAACCCCTCCTACTTGAAAAATAGAAAACAAGAAAAAAAAAAAAGGTACTTGTTCTTTGGACCCTACTTTCCACCAAGACACATTCAATGGAAAATTTCTCAAGCATGGGATAGAGATGGAATTGTTGTATGTCCAGTTTATATATTTAAAAAGAAAATAAAAAATGACAACACATGTATAAGGCAAAACTATGCATTTACATAAATACATAGACACTTTTTGTTTTTTATTTATTTGTAGTTTATGTGTATGAATGTTTGCCTTAATGTATGTAAGTGTACCATGTGCCTGCAGTACTCATGAAAGTCAGATGAAGTTACAGATGGTTGTTAGCTACTATGTGGGTGCTGGGAACCCAACAGGGGTCTTCTGTAAGAACATCAAGTGCTCTTAACTGCTGAGCTATTTCTCCGGCCCCAAATACAGAGAAAATTCTAAAAGCCATGTTTACCAAACAAATGACTATGGAAAGGGGATTAGCAGTTAAAAAGGACTTTAGTTTGCCTTCTTTTAATTTTTTAAAAAGAATACAATCATATAACAGTTACTAAAATTTTAATTTGAGAATGTGTAAATCATCCACATGAATCATCCCTTAAATTTCTAAATTAAAAGCTATGCAATATATATTAATTTTTTATATTTATATGTCTTTTTGAGGCAGCATCTCCATATAGCCCCAGCTGGCCAGGAACTCACTATGTAGACCAGGCTAACCTTGATCTCACAGAGATCCACCTGCCTCTGCCTCCCAAGTTCTGGGATTAAAGGTGTGTGCCATCAAGCCCGGCTGCAAATTATATTTTAAGCAAGAGATCTGGTTTAAACAGAGCTGTAATGAAGTACTACTTGGATATTTAATAGCACAACTCTGAACAATATACTGAGATAGCCAATGTCCACTCTTAATTGTTTATATTACTTTCAAATTATAACCTCCACTTCTAACAATACATTGTGGGGAACTCTAAATTATATTAAATGGGTGTTTTGTTCATTTATTTCAAATTTCATCTGGTATAGGGTAAATATACAATAAATACATAACCTGAATGGAATACACCTGTTCTGGGGGATTCAGGGAACATCCTTCACCAATACTCCACCCTCATCTTTAACCCAAGGGAAATAAAGTCAGCCAGTTCTGCTCCTAGATTAAGTTTTAAGGAACTAGGATTAGGTTTAGACTGGACTGAAGAGTTGCAAACTCTAACCATTATACACTGGGAATGGCAAGTACTGTTTTGAAAGAAAAACAAGGAAGCAGCAGGCTGGAGAGAAGTTCCAGGGGGCCAGGTTCACACAATTTTCTGGTAGGAAACAGGGAATGGGAAAGACCTCTTGGTCTGGGGAAGGTGGGCTACAGTCTTTGAGGAATGATGGAGAGAAATACTTTTGAAGATGTTTGCAGCACATTAACATCCAATCCCCATCTAGGCTTTAATTGCTCTTGCTTTTTTTTCTACATGCACATTACAGACATACATTATACTTTCATTTAATTGGCATTTATGTGCCAGGCATTATGAAAAGCATTTAACATAATTTTTCCCCTCACTTACACCCTCAACGATAGCAACAACAACAACAACAGCAAAAAGGTGGGTGGGGACAGCCTTTGAATTTGCTATTATTACTATTTCAATTTTAAAAAATATAATTTGTTATTTTTACTTTATGTGTATGAGTGTACTACCTACATGTGTGTGTCGTGCAATGCCCGCAGAGGTCAGAGGAGGGTGTCCGATCCCCCAGAACTGAAGCTACAGACAGTTGTCAGGCATCATGTGGGAGCTGGGAATTGAACCCAGGTCCTCTGCAGGAGCACTCAGTGCTCTTAACCATTGAACCATCTCTCCAGCCCCCTTACCGTTTCAATTTTAGGGAGAGTACTGCAGTCCAGAAAAATAAAATGACATGAATACACTACAGAAAGGGTCGCGCCAAGACCCGAAAACAGGTCTTTGTGACTCCTATTTGACAACCTTTTGGCCAAAGTTGTCCCTGTACCAGATGTTCTAAGACCTGGGGACCTGACCATGCCACCAGGCAAGGACTGTTTTCCTGAGTCTCAGCTCCTGGGTTAACTGTACCATAACTCGACCTCACCGAGCAAGAGGTCGTGACGACCGTGAAACCCGCACAAACTCGAGATTGAAGTAAAGATCTCGGGGTTACCTTAAAGACTAGCCCAGCCCGTCCTGCCTCCCTGCAGCCTGGACATCAGGGGAGGGCAGCACCCACGGGCGCTCAGGGACCGCCCGCGACGACTGTTGGCCCCGCGACGCGGGCGCCCACGCTCTGCCCGGCGACCCACGCCTCTCCGGGCTGCCGCGCGGTTGCACCGACCTGGCTCTGGGAACCTGCGCGCCACCGCCACTCCTGACTGAGAGAACCTGGTCTCCTGATGTCCTCCCGCCCGGGGACCCCGACTCTGTGCACCCCAGTGGGGCTGCTGAGCTGGGTCCGTGAGTCGCCCACGCCCTAGGTCTCGCGCTCACTAGCCGCTGGCATCTCCTAACCTCACGTGGGCCAGGTTCCTTTCTACTCAGAAGGTAGCACCTTCCCTCCATGCAAGGAGCGGCGAGGTGAAGACCTTGAGGGCCTCGAGACAGAAAAGCTGCCGAAAAGGAACTTCCGGATGTTATAGCTTCAAGTACTTTGAAACCCATTTATCCAGAGATTCCCAACGGGTCCCCGGAGCCCGGGCTCTATTCCCGAGACGCCACACGCTCCTCCTCGCAAACAGAACCCAGCTTCATGCCCCCTGCTGGACGAGGACAAGGGCTGCAGCACCTCAGAGTCCCAGGCAGGTGACTAAGCGGAGCCGGGTATCCGCAGGGATGCCCCATCACGCACGCGCAATATACAGCGCTCCACCTGCTGGACCTGGGCGGCGAGCGCAGGGTACTGCGCTGGCGCGGAGTCCGGAATGTTGAAGTAGTAAGGGGCGGACGCGCAAATTGGCGCTCCCCTCCCCCCCCATCCTCCCATCCGAGCTGGGTAACAGCGTGAGACACAGCGCAGGCGCAGGACCCAAAGCGCTGGAGAGGCTGACTGGGGCGGCAGGAGCGAACACCCGGCACCTGCGGGGGGGACACATTGCGCACGCGCAAGCTGGCGCGACCCCCCCCCCCCCATTCTCTCTCCCCCGGAGCCGGACCTTCCCAGTGCGTTCGTCAGCCTGCGCCGGCGCCCACTTCTGGCCCGGCGGCCTCCTGGCTGGAGCTGTCATCGCCGGCCGCCGCCGCCCCAAGCTGGAAAGGAACCGGGGATTCGTGGGCCAGACACCGCGAGAGAGCTGAGCCTGCCGCCGCACTCCAGCGCTGAGGGTGGGTGAGTGGCGCCAGGACCTGTCTGTCACTCGCGCGCTAGCTCCGGGCTCCTGGCTCTGAGGCTTCCTGTCCTTGCCGGCCGGCGTCTCCGCTCTGCCAGCGGGCTGCACCCCCCGCCTGAGGTCTCCCGGCCCCACTGGGCTCTGGGACTACCGGTGCCCGGACCCACCGGTACGGGTTCCTGCAGATGCTGCGTCCGCAGCGTCCTCAGGTCTGGGTGTGTCCCCATCAGCGCGGGGCCCGTTAGGCGCTCAGGAACCCGCTCAGGAAGCCGAGAGTTGTTGCGGGGTCCATTGTACGGGTCCAGAAGGTGGACAGACAGCCACCGCCCTCGGGCGCTGCCTGCTGTAGAGCGTGGCGTCGGCGTCCCCGGCTGCAGCGTAGCAGGCCCGCCGGCGAGTGTAGTGCCTACTTGCCTTGGAGTCCTTCCAGCTCCACCCTCTTCATACCTGCGAGCATCAGAGTGGGGCTCCATGGATACCCCTATAGGGGTCAGAGCTGCGACGCTCCGGTGTTCCGGACAGAACAGGGAAAGGAACCGCTGGTGTAGGCTGCGGTCCTGCAGCCACCGTTCCCAGGGTCGGGTTTGTGCTAGTGCTACAAACCGCAGCCAGATCCTGAAGGGTAGGTTCGCCTTGTGCCTGGGCCCAGAGCAGGTGTTCCTGTGTGCTGCGTGCTTGAGAGTCTCTGCCTTCTCTGCGTGTGGGCCATCGCGGAACTTGTCTCAGACGGTATTTCTGTCTGCCCCTTTACCTCCAGGCCTGAAAGCTTCTTGAATCACGGATAGGATTTTGGTGTTTGCATATCAAGAGCACTCGGAAAGTGCTCCTAGAGTGGGTGATTGAGGCTAGTTACAGTGTGGAGATCCAAGAAGGGTTTATTTTAAGAGTATGAGTTTCACTGTTGTCTCTTAAACAACAGAAAGTTTTGGTGTTGCCTTTAGTAAGATTGAAAGACCAAAACCATTTTAGAAAGCTTGTTTCAAGGGAAATGAGAGAGAAGGGGTCAAGTTGGTAAAAATGGATGTCATGGTAGTCACCACTCACCTTGGTTTGAATTGAGTCCTTGCAAATAGAGTAACATCTTCCTCTAACGCCATTCTGGCAGGACCACCTTTTGAAGCATGACAAGGTAGTTGGAGTTGTTTTTAACAAGCCACTAGCTTTCCATGGTACACTGACCAGGCAGTCTAATGGGAACTGTTTTGAGTATCTTGACTAGGAAGGCTCAAATCAGGCTTCTGAGTTTATGGTTTCTTCCCCAACCCCTTTCCAGTAGTGGCAGGAGGCTCCTTTGCTATTGAGTCTGTCTAGAGCAGCATTCTAAAACTCTCAAATCTGCTGGTCGCTGTTCTAATGGGCAAGGCTCTAGGCATGATACTAGAGATGGTCCCTAATTTAGGGGACATTAAAATGGTACTAAGAGATTAGTTACTCAGAAGAAACTGTGGCTTAAGACACAAGCAGGCTGGCAAATGGTTTGGTGGGTAAAGATACTTGCCAATCAAGCCTGACTACCTGAGTTTGATCCATGTCCCACATGATGGAAGGAGAGAACTCCTTCAAGTTGTCCTCTGACCTCCACACTGGCACCATGACACACACAGCCACCACCACCACTACACAAATAAATAATAAATGTAATGTTTAAAAAACTTAAGAATGGAGCTGAAGAGATGGCTCAGCAGTTAAGAGCACTGGCTGCTCTTGCTGAGGACCAGGGTTTGGATTCCCAGCACCACATGATGACTAACAACCATTCATAACTCCAATTCTAGGGGATCCAACTCCCTCTTCTGACCTCCTCCGACAGTTCATGACACAGGTGCACTTACATACATGCAGGTAATACACTCATACACATAAAATAAAAATAATAAATTAAATATTTTAAAAATAAAAAATTTAAGAATGAAGTAAATACGGAGGATGGTGGCACACACCTTTAATCTCAGTACCTAGGAAGATGCAGTTGGATCTCTTTGAGTTCTAGGCCAGCCAGGGCTACATAGTGAGATCCTGTCTGAGAAAACAAAAGAAAAAAAAATGTAAGTGCCACACAACAGGTGTCCAGAAGAGTGGTAGAAGATCTGAACCCAGACTATGTGTTTGAACTACCCAGAAAAAAATACTCCTATGCCCAGACCAGAGTCTACAGTCTTCATAGGTAGGCCTCAGACTTCACCCCCAGTAGATTCTGCTGTACAGCCAAGATGAGGAACTGCTTATCAAAGACAGCATTACAGAGGGCCTGGTGTTAGAAGTAAGCCAGGAAATGATAGGGTTTCAGCAGCTGGAGCAACATGTTGGGTGATAATTCCAAGCAAGCTGAAGTGTTGAAGTCCCATTCAATGTGGGGAGAGAAAGCTGTGGGCCTGTCCCTGCATCAGTGCCCATTTCACTTGAATGGTGCAAAGCTTGGAGTCAACCGGCAGGTTTGCAGAAGCTGTGTAATAAGCTCTTTGTTGCCTTGCCTGTTAAAAAGATCCATGGTCACTTCTCTGGGGATAACTGTTGCCTCATTACCTCATTTTCTGCACCTAAGAAGGCAGGAAAGAGCTGTCCAGGGAATGGGACTAAGGCTCTAACAATGGTGAAGAAAGCAGGCAGCAAAGTAGATTTTTGTGAAACTCTCTTCCTAGAGCCTGCTTGGAGTCACATCTTTGACCTAAACGCCCCTTGCTAACCCTCCACCAAGAGCTTCCTGTTTTAGGGAGACCACTGCCTCCAGCTCTGGACAGAGCAGATAGTATTGAGTATGCTTCCCAGCAAGCTGTGTTTCTCTACCTAAACCTGTAGAACAAATCACTCAGTGTCAGACCTGGCTTCCCTGAGCTCTACAGCAGAGGCCGTGGCTTTCGGTTTTGAGCCTACCTCATTTATAAGGGCATATGTAAACAAGTCATTCTCAAACTTTTTGCTTGTGTACTCTATGTAGAAAAAAAATTGAATGTGTACATACATATTTGTCTAATCATAAATCAGCTATATATTACTGTGCTGACATGTTATGAATCTAGAAATATAGATGAATATAAAACTTTTAAAGAGATGAGAGGTGAGAGCAGCATGATTAAATTTTTCCAGTGTGGTAATGGAACAAAAATTTTTATAAACCTGCTTTGTAAGATGAAGGCTCTGATATCAAGTTTACAACCTCAGTGAAACCTAAGTCCCAGCATTTGAAAACCTGGTTCTAAGTGTGTTTATTTCAGAAACTGGTTCTTGTGGAATTTTCAAATAAACATGATACACCTTATTTAGGCACAGAGATTGTGCTTCTGGGTCACAGTACTTGTTTTTCTGACCTCATTCACCTGACATACAAAGGCTCTTGATGAATTTGGACTGGTATGTGTTTTCAGGCTAAAAGGGAAGGTGCAAATTCTGGTCTTCAGATTTTTTTGGCATACATGTTTGTATATACAGTATCCTTGGCAAGATAATAACATAATTATGAAAACATCTTATACTTATGTTTTTCGTTGCTGTAACAAATACCCAAGAGTTATCAATTTAAAAGGAGAGAGACTTCATTTAGCTCATGGTTTTAGAGGTTTCCATCCATGATCAATTGTCCTATTGCTTTGGGACCTATAGTAAGGCAACACTCCATGGCAGAGAACATGTGACAGAGGAAAGCTGCAGACCTCATGACTGGGTCCCAAAAGAGAAAGGAGAGATAGGAAGGATCTCACTGTCCTCAAAGATGTTCCAATGGTGTAAAAATTTCCCAACAGGCCCCACCTATTCAAGTTTCTACCACCTATCAATAGTACTAATCTAGGAACCCAACCTTTAACACATGGATCTTTATGTGACCCTCAAGATCCAAACCCATAGTGCATTTATACTCAAACATTCATGCTCATAAGTGTTCTGTTCTTGGCATGGATTATTTGAAGAGCTGTAACTCACATACCTTGTTACTTTTTCTTTGAAGGGACAGGTTTGAATGTGGGTTTTGTTTTTTGTGTGTGATGTGTGCACATATGTGTCTGTATGTGTGTGTAGAGGGTAAAGGTCAAAATTGGGTGTCTTCCTCTATTACTATCCAACTTATTTTTTGAGACAGGATCTCTCACTGAACCTGGAACTCACCAATTTGGTTGGCCAGTAAGATCCAGGGATCTTCCTGGATCTTCCTCCAACTCCAGCTCTAGGGTTATAGACATGCTACTACACCCAGCTTTTTGCTCATGTCCTCCTGCTTGCACAAGGGACAATTTACCCACTAAGCCATCTCCTCAACTGGTGTGTTTATTTACTGATATTTTTGCTTTATTTTTATTTTATGTGAATGAATGTTATGCCTGTCTGTATGTAAGTACGCCCATGGAGGACAGAAGGAGGCATCAGATCCCCTGGAACTCGATTAACACACAGTCCACCGTGTGAGTGCTGGGATTCAAACCCTGGTCTGCTGTAAGAACAGCTAGTACTCTTAACTGCTGAGCCATCTCTCCAGCCCCATGTTTATTTTTTTTAAAGCAAATTTCACACATCGTTGCAGTTAGTTGTTAATTTTTTTTGAAAGGTCTCTAGGTTTGGAAATTTCATGAAAGAAAATACATACCTTCTCCTCATCAACATCATCCTCCTCCTCTTCCTCCTCCTCCTCCTCCTCCTCCTCTTCCTCCTTTGCCTCCTCCTCCTCCTCCTCCTTGCCTTCCTCCTCCTCCTTAAATTCCTAGTAACTTGTGAACTATGTCACAAAAAGGTGTTCATCTTCACTTCCCAGATAACTACAAGGTTCTGTAAAGCTTTGGTTATTTGAACCTCTCTTTAAACTATAAAATTACATTTATTTATTTGTTTTGTTTGTGTATGTGCACATCCCATGGCCCACATGCAGAGGTGAGGACAGATTGTGAGAGTTGATTCCTTCCTTCCATTATGCGGGTCCTGGGGATGTGCACAGGATGTGTCAGACTTGGTAGCAAGTGCTTTTACACATTGTGCCATGTCGCTATCCCTAAGTCTCTTTTTAAAATTAACCACATCCATGATATTTTTTTTTCATGATGTCTTGATGCATATAAACTTTTTGTCTCAGATACTTAAGGCAATTCCTAAGTGAGGTCTCACCATCACCCCTGTCACAGGCCTTTTTCTCCTCTGTCAGGATGCCACAGCCATTGCCTTACAGACCAACAAAAGCACCAGAGTCCACCCATGTATTACATATTCATACAGTCTTTTTTCTTATTCTTAGAGAACACAAGAAAATTGCTTGCCATCCCACCACTGTCATGTACTGTCTTATTTACCCCACTTGGAAACCACTGGTAGGGTTCACAGATAAGGGCCATACTCTGAAAATGGGCCTCTTCTTCTTAGTTCTCCCCTTTTATTTTTATAATGTATATTGATATTTGAACATCTTATCTGCAAAATCCACTGCATTTGACATTTTTCAAATATTTACTAGTTACACCCCTCCCCCAGAAAAAAGATCATGAACTAGATCAAAGATTGAAGAAAGCCACATATGGTTCAGCAGTAAGAATGTATCCCTTAACCCTTTCTTGGGGTGGTACCCCAAAGCTTTGGTTATACAGAACTCGGCCTACTTCCATCTCTGGCTTATTGTTTACTGCTGCCGGGCCCATGTCCATGTTCAGCTTTCAGGACAACTGTCTCTTCCCCATGCATGCCTTTTCACTCTTCCATGGTCCTCTAGTGCCCCTCAATGGTGAGTGACTCAAGACCAGGCACTTGGCTCACTTTCTGTCTTAACTTTGCTGTCCCACATATGCACAGTTAATTTCTGTCTACTTTGGAACTTTATAATACAGTCTTAGCTTAATTTCCAGCAGTAACAAGCATTTGCAGATTGGAAAGCCCTTGGGATTGAGAAGATTATGTTCATTTTTAAGTCCATTAATAAGTTTGTTAATAATTACTATCATAGTAATGCCTATCACAGTAAGCACTTGGCAAATATTTGTTAAGTAAATAAATGCTTTTGTTTTGTATGTCCTTAAAAGCCACAGATACTGCCAGCAAGCATTAAGTACATTTATTGTGCACACACACAGTTGTTTGATTCTGGCTGACTACTGGAATTGCCCAGGTTGGTAATAAAATACTTTCCTAAAAGCATCTCAAGCAGGGCATGTGGCTCCTCATCCTGAAGGAAGGGCACTAAATGTGGTTAGCACACCCTACTTGGACACCTCTATGTTACACACCTATGATAACAGGTGAAGAGCCATGGTCATTGGCTCTTTTTGGGCAAGCTCAGCAAGTCTGGCAATGACTATATTGCTACTTTCTGTTCAAGGCCCGTGCATCAGGCTTCCATGGAGGGAGATGCACCAGACCTGGGGAAATGACAAACACGTGGCACAAGGGGTTCCTGTCTGACACCGGGTCGCCATCCACTTCTACTCATTAGTTTCGAAGTTCCCTTAACTTCCTCTCCAGAAGCACTAGTATTTTTCTGTTCTGTACATACAGACATGTGCATGGTAGAAGCTAGACAGGCAAAGCTCAGCATAGTGACCATGTAGTTAAGTGGTAAAGCCCTTGCCTGGTATGAAGGAGGTCCTGGGTTCAACCCCTGGCATTTTTTGTGATTCTTCCAGATTGCTGCTAATCAGAGGCATCCTGGTGCTCATGGGCTGACAATCCATAGTCCCTAAGCCAACAGCAATTATGGGAAAGACCATTTTGACAGGACTCCTGTGTTCTTCCAACAAGGTTCTCAGAAATTAGCAGCTCATAATATGCACTTACTTTATGCCCATTCGATTGCTCACTAAAATACAAACATTGAAATGCTCCTTGTCTTGTGCAATGTTTAATGTTTTAACTGTAAGCAAACAAGCCTTTTTGTGTGTGAAGGGGGCGGGCTGCCTTCTCTTCCTGACCATTTCCTCAGGAGGAGCAAAGTGAACCCTCTTAAGTGGGAAGTTCTCAGAGATTTCTTGTTGGGAGGGGATGGTGGCTTTGAAAGTGGCCAAGTCTTCTAGTCTTTCATGTTTGCCTTAGAGTAGCTGGCTGTCACCTCCCCAAAGGTCAGTTCTGGATCTCAGCCATTACCACTTTTGGGTACTCTGCTGTACCACTGCAGTGCTAAGTGTTTTAAGGAACTTTAACTTCCTTCTCTTATGTACATTGGCTTTCGTAACCAGAAAGCTTTCCAGATTTTGTAATTCCAGGATCTCCTCCTTTAAATTCCTGTGCTCAAACAGAATAGGCACAAGTGCAAGTGGAGCCTTCACTGAGACTTCAGCTAAGGCCTAGCAAGGACAAAACAGCAAGTGAGGTGTGAGGAGTGGGCACAGGAGCAAATAAAAGTGGGGCTGACCCTCTAATGTTACATTCTGAGAGTGACACATAAAATGTTAGAATGGTGTTCTGTATGTCTTAAGATAGACAGGATGCAGGCTGCAGGCGCTCAGTGTTCAGATTTAGAGGTTAAGACAGGCTGGGGTTCAAGCCTTGACTCTGCAATTTACTTGCATTGTGATCTTGACTGGTACATCCTCTTGGTCTTCATATGTCAGGAGTGATACTAATGGAAGCTAGAGCCTTATTAGGAGGCCATCAACATATAGTGCGAGGCACCACTCTGGACTTGCATGCTCTTAAGTTTGTACCTCTGTGATAACAGATTTGTTCTGTTTTAGTAGCATGCTTTCCTTGTGTGTTGCTTGGGGAACTGAACCAAGCTTTTGTGCATGTTCTACCACTGAACTACATTCCCTAGCCCCTTAAGGAACATACTTAGAATCCATTTTGCTCTTTTATTTTCTAATTTACTAAAAGGTATTTTGTAATCACTTTTCAAATTATACTTAAGTGTACTCTATCTACCCAAAGGTGCCAGAGAGTCATGCTTGTGAGGCCCAGTCCCTTCCTGATGTCCCTCGAGGCCTCAGCATTCCTGCTCCCCAGAGCCACCCTGCTGCTCTCCAGGGGCCTGCTGCCTGTACTTCAGTGTCCTCTGTCTTACCCTGCTGCCACCAGGCCAATTCACCTGTAGCCTTGAGGAAGACCTACAGCCAACCTTGTCTGGGACCCAAGTCAGTTTCTGGTGCTGCCTCCACAGCCTGAGTAGGTAGGTAGACTATGTGTTCCTTGCTGCCTTAGACCTGAAAGGAATGGGAATAAGCATAAAGTGTTTATTTTCTTGGGAAGATGGCCAGAAAAAAAAAAAACCAAACATCTATTTCTTTGATCAGAAGCATATATTTTGGTTTGGGGTTTTGTTTTGTTTTGTTTCAAGACATGGGTCTCATGTAGCCTAAGCTGGCCTTGAACTTACTGTGTAGTAGAAGATGAACTTGAATTTATTATCTTCCTTCTTTTCCCTGCTGGGTGCTGAGATTACAGGGTTTATACAGTGCTGATGATTGAACCTAGAGCTTCATACCTGCCACACAAGTGCTCTCCCAACTGACCTACATACTGAGCCCAGAACCTTTTAACTGTGACCGTTTTATGCCTTTTTATACTTTCTCTGGAGAAGAGAGAAAGTTCATCTCAGCTAGACTAACTGCCAGTTTGGATTAGCTTTGACCAGACAGAGCCACCTTGTCCGCTTTATCAACTAGCTGAACTGTATATAGGAAACCTTTTATAAATACAGATCTGGGCTAACGAGATGGTTCAGTGGGTAAAGGCACCTGGCTCTAAGCCTGATGACCTGAATCTGATTTCCAGAACCCACATGCTGGAAGGAGAGAACCAATCCCCTCAAATTGTCCTCTGACCTCCACACAGGTAGATGCACACATATACTAAATAAATGAAATTTTAAAATTAAAACATTTAAAAGTAAACAGGCCTTAGTGTGTCATTAAATCACTGTTCCTTTATTAATCATATGTAGTTGATTTTAAGGCCGCCTTGGTGGTTTTAAATTTTAACTTTCAATTGATTTTGTTCTGAGCATGCAACCCTACTCA
Source organism: Eospalax fontanierii (assembly GCA_035773235.1). Lineage (NCBI taxonomy): Eukaryota > Metazoa > Chordata > Mammalia > Rodentia > Spalacidae > Eospalax > Eospalax fontanierii. The sequence continues at coordinate 30,320,692 of CM069546.1, read as the reverse complement.
CACAGACGCACTGCTACAGCAGCTTTTACAAATTAAAACTATAAAAGAATTGAGATAATTTATTAAGTTTCCACTTACTGACACTTTATACTGTCATAGATTTTTTTCACATTAACCATTTCATTATTAAAAGTCATATTTTACAGTCTGGGGTTCATGCCTGTAATCCGGCTCCCAACTGGTAAAGCAAGAGGATTGCCACAAGTTTGAAGCCAGCCTGCTCTTCATTGCAAGGTTTTGTCTAAAAAAAGTAATTCATTTGTGAAATTTCTTTACCTCCTTAAATGCATAAATTTTGAGTAGCATTAATATCAACAACTACATCAATTTTTAAAAGGCAAGATTTACCAGGGGTAGTGGCACATACCTTTAATCGCAGCCTCTACGTAGTAAGTTCTAGGCCAGTTGGATCTACAGGGAGACTGTCTCAAAAAACCAAAAAATTAATAAGGTAAGAATAGATAAAAAGAATAAATAAGGCAAGATTTTTAGTATTTAAAGAGTTTTAACTTTTTAATTTTTTTAATTGTATGTATGTGTCTATATGTGGGTATGTGCACATGTGTGCAGGTACCTGAGGAGGGGAGAGGTGTCAGATTTCCTGGAGCTGGAGTTATAGGCAGTTGTGAGCTGCCGAATGTAGGGGCTGGGAATAGAACTCTAGTCTTCTGTAAGAGCAGTATGAGCTCTTAATCAGAGCTATTTTTCTGGCCCTAAAAGGAGTCTTATGGAAATTATTTTTAAGTATAAAAAATTTTAAAAGGTCATTAAAAAAAATGACACCCTGTCCCATGCACTCTAGTCTCCAGGTACTCGTGTTGGTAACATGTTAACTTGCATCCATTAGTGAGTGACTCATAAAATGTCTGTATACCCTGTTTTACCTTCATCTGACTGAGGACTAGTGTTTGATTAGCATTAGCTGTGAATATAGAACTGATTAAACTGGAAACTCCTCCACTGTGAGTCATCAAGGCTTTTCTCCGCTTGGAGAAGGTTGAGCTGGGAAAGTACTCCTTTCTGCTTGCCTGCAGCTCTCAGCACTGGATGAGGACCAGGAGCTCCACTGCTTCCTTCACCTTCCTTCCATTGCCAGGTCTGCACACCTAGACCTCCATGCCCCTCGCTTGTCATATGGGGTCCTCCTAATCGTGGATGCTGCCAGCTTTTCGTGGGCTTGTTCAGACCACCTACTTCTCTAGCAGGTTAGCAGCTTAAGATCTCTGTTCTTATATTTGAAATCCAGTAAAATTTATCCAAATTGACCAATATTTTTCTAAGTTTTGTTTTTGCTGTCACTTAGGTTTGATAACCTCTTGGCAGACTTTTTTCCCCAGTTGCATGTGCCAGCCAAATTTAAATGCTAAATTCATATGTAATATAGGATAATATTTTTAGATTCATTTTCTTTGTACAAGCAGTAAAGATGAAAATGGCTGGTCATATGCCAGGCGTAATGGTACATGCCTGTAATTCTAGCAGTCAGGAAGCTGAGACAGAGGGATCACTGTAAGGGGAAGAACAGCCTGGGGTACCTAGCAAGTTTGAGACCAGCTTAGACTACATAGCAAGACCCTGTCTCAATAGGGGGAGGCGGGAGAAAATGTCTGGTCTTACATAGTGGAGATCAGGTTCCAATACTTGTAATAACAATAGGAAAAATTGATTCTTAGATTCAAAGGCAAGAGAGGATGACTGATCATTCTGCTTCACAACTGCCTGACCCATTGGGTTCCTGGATCAGCAAGGTCAATGAAGGCCTCTATTCTGAGCCCTTCCTTTTCTTCCCCAAAGTCCTCTCAAGCATTAGGAACTACTGCAGCCAAGACATTAAGTGGTTTTTCTTTTTTTAAAAATTTTATTCATTATCTGTGTGTGTACATGTCATGGCACATATGTGGAGATCAGAGGATAACTTGTGGAGTTGGTTCTCTCCTTCCATCTTTAAGCAGGCCTTAGGGATCAAACTCAGGTTGGTAAGCTTCAAAGCAAGTACTTTGCCCACTGAGCCATCCTACCAGCCTTGAACTGAGTTTTCTTTTACTGGTTCAATTTGAATTGGTTAAAAATAAAGCTAGTTGGGCCAGGCATGGTGGCATGGTGGTGTGTCACTTTAATCCCAGCACCTGGAAGGCAGAGGTAGATGGAGCTCTGTGAGATCAAAACCAGTCTGGTGTACATAGCAAGTTCCAGGCCAGCTGGGAATACAGGGAGACCCTGTCTCAAAAAAAAAAAAAAAAAAAAAAAAAAGAAGAAGAAGAAGAAGAAGATAAGGAGGCAGAGAAGGAGGAGGAGACGGAGGAGGAGGAGGAAACAGGAGGAAACAGAGGAGGAGGAGGAGGAGGAGGAGGAGGAGGAGGAGGAGGAGGAGGAGGAAACAGAGGAGGAGGGGAGGAGAGGGGAGGAAGAGGAGGAGAAGGAAAAAAATAAAAAAGAATAAAACCAGTCAAGGAGGGAAATTCTGTAAGCCAGAATATTTTACTAATAAGTGGAAAATGTATAGTAGCTACAGAAAGCATCTGAATTGTGTTGATCAAATTATTAATATCACTACAACAGTCAGAGAACACATAAAAAGCATGTTGTTGGGGCATCAGTGAGATGGCTCAGTGGGTAAAAGTGTGTTTGCCTGTCAACCTGAACTCAGTCCCTGGAAGTCACATGGTAGAAGGAGAGAACAGATTCCCACAAGTTGTCCTCTGACCTCCACATACACTGTAGCACTTGAGCGTGCGTATGAGTGTGCAAAACAAGTAAAATATAATTTTTGAAAAACATGTTGTTGAGGAGTATGACAGCTGCCCCAAAGTACACACACTCTCTGGGCACATAGAATGAAATGTCTGGATCATCAGAGTGGCATGCTTTCCTCCCAGGGAGTATTTGGGAATAAGGTGGCAGAGAGGAAGTTGAGAGATACAGAGGATGAGAGTTTGCAGCTCTTCCCCAGTTACCCACAGTCTATGTTTTCATGTACTCTAGCTTTCCATCTTTGAGTCTTTGATCTGTGGCTGGTGCTGGCACTGTGCCCACGGAGAATGGCAGTGCTACGGCAGCTGGCACTCCTGCTCTGGAAGAACTATACTCTGAAGGTAAGTCCAGGTCTGAGGAGGGGTGGCCATGACATCTAGCTTCAGGGCCCAGAGAAAGTTCTCATGGATGGAGCATTGAGCCAGTGTCAACAGGGTGTTGTTCTTTTCTCTTGTAGAAACGGAAGGTTCTAGTGACAGTCTTGGAACTCTTCCTGCCTCTACTGTTTTCTGGAATCCTGATTTGGCTTCGCTTAAAGATACAGTCAGAGAATGTGCCTAATGCCACTGTTTACCCAGACCAGTCCATCCAGCAGCTGCCCCTGTTCTTCTCATTCCCTCCACCTGGGGACACCTGGGAGCTTGCCTATATCCCTTCCCACAGCGATGCTGCTAGGACCATCACAGAGACTGTGAGAAGGGCACTTGTGATCAACATGAGAGGTGAGACCCTGGAAGGCACCCAGCAGACCTGGCAGGTTCTCATAGTTTGAGTCCTTGTGGTCCTTGTGATGGTATTGCCACAGACTGTGCATAGAATTTAGTCCCCAGAACACAGGACAAGCTGAGTCCATACTCAGCAGTTCATCTTGTTGACTGTTTCCCATGATTAATTCCTTGGCTGTCATGTGTCTCTATCTTTTTACAAAATGGTGCTCAGGGTTCCATTTGTTCAGAGCTGAGGGGCCCAATGAAGAAATGTGTGACCATGTTGATCACACCAGACTCCAGAGTCACACCTGGTGATAACAGGGGCAGCTGGGTGGACTCAGCCGAGGAAATTGAGGGTAGAGCACAGCTTGAGTGCAGAGCACACACAACTTTCCTGGGATGTGCTTCTAGAGCCCAGCTCTGAATAGTCACTAGAGTCCTGTGGAGGGAGCTATCCAGGAAATATTTGATGGTCTTTTCTAGCTCTTTGCCTTCAGGATAAAATTACTGTTCCTTTTCCCTCTTCCTGTTGACACATTCCTCCTGTATCTTGTATTCATCAAATGATTACAGAGAAGTCCTTCATCTAAAAGAAGGTTCAAGGGGCAGAGAAATCGTTTGAGCAGCTCCAAACATGCTTTGATGGGGGACAAATGGGGCTATAGCCCCCAACCACGATTTGCTACAGTTTTTGTGTGACTTGGCTTTGCTGCCAGTCTGGTATCACATCCTGATCCAAACTGCAGCAAGACTAACCACTGCCCAGGGCTCAGTTCTGACTGAGCAGTTCTGCTCTCTATTGCAACCTGTCTCTGCCAAGACAAAAGCCAGTCCAGTCTAGGGGGTTTCCAGAGCCTCTGAGAATCTTGTCAGATTGCTGTCTTTTATCTGAAGTGGCCTGACACTCCCAGACCTTAGAAGGAGTAGGGATGATTGGGCAACATGTGACTTGGTTCTTTGTCCACAGTACATGGCTTTTCCTCTGAGAAAGACTTTGAGGACTACATCCGATATGATAACCACTCCTCCAATGTGCTGGCAGCTGTGGTGTTCGAGAACACTTTCAACCACAGCAAGGACCCCCTGCCACTAGCGGTAAGACTGTGACTCTACACACACGCTATGCTGAGCCTCAATTTCCCCTTCATAACCCACTCTACCTGAAAATATGCTGCTTTCCTTAACCTCCACCTGCCTGGAAATAAACATTAGACTATCTTTTGGAGCCAGTGTGACCATTCGGGAGCCTGGTGATATTAAACTATCAGTCCAAAAAATTTTAAAAAGCTACCTACCTACCCATGGTCATTCACTTCAGACCCTTTCATTCTCTAGTTTTATAAAAGGTTTCTGGGCCTCATTTACATAGAGCCAAATAGAATAGGAAGGAAAATAGCAGGTGTCTGGAAAAACCAAAGACTAAAGGAAGTTCTTTGCTTTCCTGATGGTCTAAGACTGAAAAACTGTCTCACATGATGGTGGTGGCCATCCACTGATCCTGCACATGTGGCCATTGAAAATATGGAGTTTGTGTTGCTAGGTGGCGAAAGAGGAGTGGCTCTTCTATGGCCCCCTTTCACCACTGGGCAAAATGACTCTAACATTCTGAGGCAACTGTGATGATGTTAGGTCAAGACATGGTGAGTTCTCGGTGACACCATCCTGACAAGGAGAAGCCTGAGAACTAACCTTCAGGCACTCGGGCATTTACTCTTCAGTTGGAACCCTTGAGAATGGCTGATTTTCCCTTTTGTTTCCACAGGTAAAATACCACTTACGCTTTAGTTACACACGAAGAAATTACATGTGGACCCAAACAGGAAACATTTTCATAAAAGAGACTGAGGGCTGGCACACCACTTCTCTTTTTCCACTTTTTCCAAGTCCAGGACCAAGGGAGCCTTCATCCCCTGATGGTGGGGAACCCGGTGAGAAGCACTTTTAGGGACCATGTTCCTAGACCCAGGGTTCTAACTAGTGACAGCTGTAAGGAGGCAAACTCGCCTTGCATTTCTCTGTAGAAATTCTTTTTAATGAACACTTATTTTCTCAATTGTAAAAGGAAGAAAACTTCCAGTAAATCGGGCTCCTAAAAGGCTAACCAAGCTTTAGAAAGAACAGTATCCCACTCCCACTTCCGAAGACTCATGCTCATCTTGAATGAAACATTTATCTCTTGGAGTTTGGGGTTTTTGCTTTTTAACCTTCATGCACAGCTTTTATTTGAATATCGTTTTCAGTTCTCTTGGAATGGAGCTGCATAGTCATACAGTAATTCTATATTTGATTTATTGATCAGCATATTTCTTTCCATAGTGGTTGTGCATTTTAGATTCTCACCATTGAAATGTAAGGATTCTACTTTCTCAATCTTTGCTTAATCTTATTTCTTCAACATTCTTTTATTACATTAATCTTTTTGTGTTTAAGGTAGTAATATGGATTTATTTTAGTGTTCTATCATAACTAATGATGTTGAGATTCTTTCTGTGCATAGTTGTTCCATGGACTGTCTTTTCCCTTTTTAAAATAACAATACTTTAATTCTTTGAGAATCTCATGCAGTGTATTTTGATCATATTCATACTCCTCCCAGATCCACCCCCACCTCCCTGCCCATTCAACTTTGTGTTTCTTTTTTCAAAGCCTGTCAAGTCCAGTTTGTGTTGCTCAAATACTTTGGGTATGGGGCCATGCTGGAAGTTTGATTGACCTATGAGGGCCACACCCTTAAAGAAAACTGACTCTCCCTCTCCCAGCAACTATTAATTGCCACTATGTCCTCATCCGGGGTGGGACTTCATGCCCACCCCACCCCCATCTCCATGCTGATTTTAGCTTGTACAGATCCTCTGCGTGCTGTCACAACTCAACTATTGTAAATTCATGTGTGCAATTGCCCAGTTCTGTCTAGAAAACTGTTTCATTGTAGATATCCACACTGCCTCTGTTCTTACTATCTTTCTGCCCGTTCTTTAGTGGTGATCCCTGAGCCTTGAAGGGAGGGTTACAATATGGATATTCCATTTAGGGCTGAGCACTCCACGGTCTTTTTTTTCTCTGCACATTGACCAGTTGTGGGTCTCTGTGTTAATTGCCATCTTCAAAAAAGAAGCTGCTTTGATGACTGTTGAGCAAAGCACTAGAGTCAGGGTTGTAGGTTGTCAGTTTCTGTTTTGGTGTATTTGTTTGTTTGTTTGGAAGTAGGGTCTCATTATGTAACCCTGGAATTCAGTATGTAGACCAGGATGATCTCAGACTCACAGAGATCTGTCTGCTTCTGCCTCCTGAGTGCTGGGATTAAAGGTATGTGCCACCATACCCTACCTCCCTCAAATTTTAAAAAGCCTCATTTTTAGTGACTCTTTCAAGCTTGATTTTATGCTTCACCGCTCTCCCTAGCCTTCTCTGCATTGTTTTATTAGGTTTTGAAGGTCTGCAGATTTAACTTACACAGAAGTTGATCTTAGCTATTTTAAGTCACTGTCAGTACACGCTGTGGTCTGTTTCGTGGGCCTTTCACCTACAGTTAATATGTTTGTCTCCTCTGAAGCATGAGCACATCTTGAACCTGAGCTAGGAAGAGATAAGAAATGACTAGAATCAATTATCCAGAGTGAGACACAGCCCTCAGGCCAAGACTGACAGAAGTCCAGGAGTTCTGAAGAACATAAGCTTCCACAGGTCCCTCCATGGCCCAAGACAGGCAAGAAGGCAACTGATCGTTCGTATTTAGAAATGCCTGTTCCTGGTACCTGGGCCCATCCTAAGGCTAATGCTCTAGGAAAGGATTTTAAATCTGAAATAAGCCAAGATGAGCAAGGAGAGGTATAGGATAGAAGAAGTTCTAGACTAGTTGGTAGACCTGGAGCTCAGAAACTACAACCAGCTTTCATACTAGCTGCCCATAGACTACAGCTAAACATGCTGATTGTTGAGGCCCAGAGGCTGGAGTGGAATTCCTCAAGCCTATCTTGTTTCTTGGAAGCAATGGGAAAAAAATCTCAGAGGAAAAGACTGACAGGTTTCAGTATGTACAACTCAGAATTTGACAAAAAAAAAATACTCTATCAATACAAGATTAAGGAAAACATTTGTAGCAAGGAAAATGCTGTAAGGTAGGCATGGTGGTGCAAATTTATGAAAAACTCTCCCAAGTTGTTTACAGAGCCCACAGGGGATATGTGGAAGGTTGCAACACAGGCACATGGCAGGTCAGTTCTAGTCCCACTTTGGTTCCAGATGTCCATGCCTTAGATAAACTAGTACCCTGATACGGCCCCAGAATACTCTAAATGAACTTGAAAACCCACATATACAATGATGTTTGCCATAGTTTTATTTATCATCACAAACATTTCCACAAAAATAAATAAAGTGATTTATTACTGACTGATGGCTTCATGCCTTAGAATATCAAATAACCACAAAGTTGTAATGATCTAAACCACCCAGTTGCATGGTAGTCCCCTTTGGAGAACAATATGCAGGTGTTTGTGGGAAGATAGTGTGATTTCATGAGAAGGCATGACTTGGAAACCAGAGCTTCTGGGATCCATGCTAAGCTGAAACCCTCACCAGCTGTGTGGCTTCCTGGGCCTCTGTTTTTGTCCAGTGGTGATATTATTAGCTGCTGTGAAGCATCCTTGTAAAGATGAGAATTAAGGCTCCACCTAGCACTGTCCTTGGCACATACCAACATTGGTTGAGTGTCTGCTACTATAATACCCATAAAACCAGAATGAGACAGAAGAGCACCAGCACTTAGTAATCCTGTCTTAGGGGTGTAGTTAGCATATTGCTGCTTTTTTTCCCCTAAAGGCTAGAGCGCAGATGGGAAAAGAGTTTTGTGCCTTAGAACATTTGGTGTTCCAACCACCCATCCCTATGCCCTGTATATCCAATCTGTCACTGAGGCTGAGGCCTTGGGACCTCAAGCTGCCTTTTATCTCCAAGTGCTAAACTCACTCCTTCTTTGGTCTCCTTTACCTCAGGCTTTGTGTGCCTTAAGGACACTGTGCTTGTCTATCCTACAAGCCCTTTTCTCTTTGAGATATTTATTTAAGACTCATTTGGGAAGTCCAGAAGAGCCAGCTCAGGTAGATCAAATCATGTTTCTTAACTTGTCCCCATACTAGAACCTTTGACCATTTGAGGCAGAGGGAAGTAAGGTTGCTAGTCAGCTGATGTTAAGCTAGCAAGATTATTTGTCAGTCCCCCAGGACCCAGCATATTTTCAGGATCCTTAAAAGTAACAAGGACAACAGAAGAGAGGGTCAGAGAAAGATGAACTGAACTGATATAACAGAATCCCAAGGAAATACATTGCTGGTCTTGAAGGTGGAGGAAGGGACCATAAGCCAAGGAACACAAATGACCACTACAAACTGGAAGAAGCAGATCATTTCTGATGCATAAAAGGGAACACACTCCAGTAAACACAATTCTTGATCACTAAGGCCTATGCCAGATTCTCAATCACCAAAGCTTCCAGATAGCCAATTGCTGCTATTTCAAGCTGCCTCATTGGCAAAAACCTATTAGAGCAACCCCAGGAAAATCTACAAAGCCTCTGCTAACTCCACTTGGGCAAAGGTCTTAGCCTTTATCTGAACTCAGTCACCCTACCTAGAGTCAGAATTAGGCACCTGGACCATTAACTTCTTCCTCTTGGCTCCCAGATTGCTCAGATGATACTCAGGACCTGGCCCTCTTAACAGATGTAGGAAGTACTCTCCCGTTCACACTTTTGGTTCTCCTTTCTTCTCATATTTTAACCCTTGGTGTATTCTTTTGTTGTTGTTTTATTTGTTTATTTATTTTTACGTAATACACATGGTATGCCTACATGTGTATAAATGTACCTGTGTCTGTAGTGCTCTCAGAGGACAGAAGAAGACATCAGATTCCTTGGAACTGGAGTTATAGACAGTTGTTAGCCGTCATGTAGGTGTTGGGATTCGAACCTCAGTTTTCTGCAAGAGCCATCTCTCCAGCCTCTGAGTATATTCTTCTCTATTGTATTTTTAGCTGAAGTTTTATTTGTTTAGAATCCTAATCAATCTGCTTGGAGCATGCAGAGTCTCTCCAAGTTTATGTCAGGTTGTGTGTGTGTGTGCGTGTGCGTGTGCATGTGTGTTACATGCATTTGTGTACACATGTGGGTATGGGTGTGCAGAACCATGCATATGTGTAGGCCAGAACAGGATGTTGAATGTCCTACTGTCACTCTCCACTTTATTCCCTTGGGGACAAGGTCTCTCACTGAACCTGAACCATTTTGGCTAGGCTGGCTGGCCGGCCATCAAATTCCAGGATCTGTCTGACTCTATCTCCTCCCAGTGATATAGGCATGCGCAGTCACATTGGGCTTTTAGGTTAATGCTGGGGATTCAAACTCAGTCCTTCATCCTTACACAGCAAGTACTTTTACCCACTGAGCCATCTCTACAACCCCTATATTGGGGTGGGTATTTTGTTTGTTTGGTTGGTTGGTTTTTGTTTTCTGAGACAGGGTCTCCTTGTAGCCCCAGCTGGAATTGGAATTCTCTGTGTAGACCAGGCTGGCCTTGATCTCACAGAGATTCACCTGCCTCTGCCTCCTGAGTGCTGGGATTAAAGGCATTAACCATCACACCTGACCAGGGTGTTTTTAAAATGTTGTCATGTTTGTGATTTTTGTGTGTGTTGTGTGATTATGAAGCAGAGCATTGCTCCTCTCATTTACTAGTAATATATGTCATGCTTTCTCTTCTCCTTGAACCATTTAATGGTGCCAGATGCCACCCACAGTCCAGGGAGTAGGATGTCAGGTAAAGTCACCCATTGCCTCCTATGGCCCTGCCTCTGTAGACCCAGGGAGTCCCTGGCTGTTCAGGACATGTCACTCTCTATCAAGCAGCACCGTGACACAAATGTCCTCTGTTCTGTACTCAGGGTACATCCGTGAAGGCTTCTTGGCAGTGCAGCATGCTGTGGACAGAGCCATCATGTACTACCATGCTAACACCTCTGCGCACCAGCTGTTCCAGAAACTCAGGGTGGTTACCAAGAGATTCCCGTTCCCACCATTCATCTCAGACCCTTTCCTCATTGCCATCCAATACCAGCTTCCTCTGCTGCTCATGCTAAGCTTCACCTATACCTCCCTCACCATTATCCGGGCTGTGGTGCAAGAGAAAGAGAAAAAACTGAAGGTAACCCTCTGTGTGTGGCTTTGTGATAGCTTAGCAAGTCAATGTACAGCCACAGTGCTGGGCCCTGGGACTCCCTTGAAAGAATTGGCCTCATCTCAGGACTGCTTCCATCAACCAGCTTCCCTTTCTGTGTACTGGAACCATATGAGCTAGAATACAGTGTGGATACCCACTGTAGCTCAAGCTCTTCTTTGTAATCAGGCTAGTGTGTATGTTTAGATTCTGATGATGGACATGCCCTATAGCTGCTCTCTCTATAGAACACTTGAGGAGCTAAGTTTTGTTTTTTCTTTCAGCGCTGGAGATGGAACTCAGGGCCTCATGAATGTAAGCACCCTCCCACTGAGCTACACCCCAGCAAAGAGCTGAATATTTACTTTACTTAATTTTCATTAACTTAAATTGAAATGGCTACACATTGCCACTGGCAGTACAGCTTTAGATGCCCAGAACACATGGGCAGCATTGGATAGTGGAGGACCTGGGTTTTCTTAGGGCATATCCTGACAGCTTGTTGAGCAGGCAAAAAAGGAAGGTGTGGTCAGATCTGCTGCCCATCGCTGTCTCCTATTTTTCCAACAGAAACAGGAGCACTCTTCTCCATGAGGGTTCTGGGCCTCCCCTTTCAAAATGAGAAGGCAGGAGCTAAAAGAATGGCTCAGAGGTTAAGAGCACTTGTTGCTCTTACAGGACCCAAATTCAGTTTCCAGCACCCCCATCAGGCAGTTCAAAACGACCAACAACTCCAATTTCAGAGGATCAGAAAACCTCTTCTGACCCCCACAGGCAGTAGACATGCATATGGCAGACATTCACATAAAATAAATCTTTCTTTTCTAATGGAAAGTCAAGTAAATGTCTCTTAATGTATGTCTCCAGCCACAAACTGATCAAGTCTCACAACCTGGATGCTACTGTCACCATGGTCAGTAGCTTGGAGAGTCTTTCTGCCAACATTGGGAGAGGGGTCCAGCTGGGTAGCTCTGGACCTTAGTGCCAGCTGCCACACCCATGGCTTCTGGAGAGCAGTTCAAGTACCTTAAGAGATTGGGAAGCATCCTATGAGTTTATAATTGCTCTATAGCACAAAGAATATCCCTAAAGGACTCGGAGAATCCACTAGTTTAACATCTTTTGGATACCTGTGTCAGCCCCAACTGAAGTACAGCAGAGAAGGGTATTTCCTGGCATGACAGAGCTCCGTGGGCCCAGTGGAGAGGTGGACACTCTTATGAAGAGAGCCTATCTCTCATGAAGCAGAGGCAGGCTATGCTGAGTAGAGGGCTAGTGGGGCAGACCATCATGACTTGGGATGAAAGGCAATTAATCCTAATTTGAAGGTCAGAGATAACCTTCCAGATAGGATAGCATGTGACACTTTTGAAAGATAAAAAAGGGCTAAATTCTTACACCATAGGTGTAAGAGCTATTAGACAAAAGCTAATATGATAGACTACAATTTTCTTCCACCCCATATGTGCTAGACAATTCCTGTCTGTGGTCTACAACACAAGTATCCTGTTCTACACTTCAGATCCGTAGATGACACCATATTTTTGCATGCAAACTGGCACACATGAAGCTCTAGGGAAAAGCCTCCAGCTTTCCAGGGCAGTGGCCCAGCAGTGTGATGCCTTTTCTCCTTCTAGGAGTACATGCACATGATGGGTCTCAGCAGCTGGCTGCATTGGAGCGCTTGGTTCCTCATGTTCTTCCTCTTCCTTTTCATTGTGGTCTCCTTCATGACCCTGCTGTTCTGTGTCAAAGTAAGTATGGCTTCTTTGGGGGCTCTGACAAGAAGAGGTTGCAGAGAACCCAACACTCAGGCCAAAGAATATTCACAGCCACTGACCTCAGAGCAAGTCTTTCCCCTGGTAAAGAAGATAGCAGGGCTTCCCACTGGCTGAGGCAAGGACCCCCTTCCATCTGACCATATCTCCATAACCTGAATTGTTAGGCCCCTCTCGTCTATCTCTACCCCCACAACCCAACATTGTGGCTCTGGGGTGACATGTCCTACAGGTGAAGAAGGACATAGCTGTACTTTCGAACAGCGACCCTTCCCTGGTGCTGGCCTTTCTACTGTGTTTTGCAATTTCCTCCATCTCCTTCAGCTTCATGGTCAGCACCTTCTTCAGTAAAGGTGAGTCCTGGTTGCTACCCTTAGGCCATAGGACTGTGCAGTAATGCAAGTCTCAGGAAACTAAATGAATTCATGCATGGCTAAGGAGTCAAAGGGTATCTATTTTTAATGACCCAGAGGCCAAGTTGTAGAGCGGACTCCTGAAAGGCCAAGGCTTGACATAATGGATTAGATCACTGAGGGACAGACACAGAAGAATCCAGCAAAACTGGTGACAGAGCTTAGCATTCCCCCAGAAAGGAGCTGGAAAGAGAGTGAAGGGAAAAGAATTCATGTTGTGGGCCATGGAGGAGAGGCAAGGTGTTCAGGGTAAAGAAGAATTGGCCGAAGACAAGTGTACACAGTGTTAACTGCTAAGAGTAGCAGAAAGAAAGAGCATCTGCCTGCTTACCTGTGATTGTTGGGACCTTTTTTTTAAATGTGTATAAGTGTTTTACCTGCATGCAATTAAACATACCTGTGTGTATTGTGCCCATAGAAGCCAGAAGAGGGAGTCAGATCCCTCAGAACTGGAGTTATGAATGATTTTAGCTGCCATATGGATGCTGGGATTTGAACCTGGGTCCTCTGGAAGAGCAGCCAGTGCTCATAACCAATTGCTGATACATTTGAGGCTGTTTCTGCTTCTGAATTTTGTTTTCTTATTATCATTTTGTGCTTATTTTCTCCATTGCTACCTTCTGTTAGGTCTAGAAAGTTTCCTCTAGTTTTTATACCTCTGTTTGTTTAGAAGATACAAATTACATTTCTCTTAGTAATTACCCCTAGAGTTGAACTTAAAGACTTACTTTGATAGGGTAGGGTCAATCTGTGCTGCACTATTGAGTTTCCAAGCTTCCTGTTTTATAGTTTCATTGTTTTAAACACAAGCCAAAAAGACTGCTTAGTTGCTATTTTACATTCATGCTGTAGCCAGCATGTTTTGTGCCCACACATTTTTGCATGCGTACTGTTCTGGGTGGGTATAAAATCTACATGAGGGTCCTGCAACACTAGAAAAAGAAGCTAATCCCCTCAGCACTGGGATTCAGGTTGGGTGGACTTTATCTAACCACTGTCACCTGTGCAAGCCCTGTGGCAAGTTCTTAACATACCCCATGCTCCTTCTCCCCACAGCCAACATAGCAGCAGCCGTGGGCGGCTTCCTGTACTTCTTCACCTACATCCCCTACTTTTTCGTGGCTCCTCGGTACAACTGGATGACACTGAGCCAGAAGCTCTTGTCTTGTCTCCTGTCCAATGTTGCCATGGCAATGGGAGCCCAGCTCATAGGAAAATTTGAAGCCAAAGGTGAGTCTTGTCCTTATAAATTGCTCCTACTGATTCTTGCAACCTAGGAAGCATGTTGCCAGAAGGGTCCCCAGCAGTTAGACTCACCTCAAGTGAAAAGCAAACCGATTGGAGCACCCAAGCCAGGGCTCCATCAGCAGATGGGCACTGAGTGTGTACAAAGTGCTATCTTGGCCATAGGTGATGGAGAAGTTGGTCAGGGCAGGCTACAAGGCCAATAGGAATCATGGGGATGTAGGCCAAATACAACCAATGGCTAAAACACCCAGAGGCATTAGTCACCCCACCTGCTTCTGTCTGATGACTGAACTTTTACCAAGTGGCTTCTGAGTTTCTTCCTGCTTCTTTAAAAAATTTTTAGTTAGTTTGTTTATTTATTTATTTATTGTGTTTATGTGTGTGTGTTTGAGCACTTGCACGTGTGTGTAGTGGTTAGAGGACAAGGGAGGAAGTTGGTTCTCTCCTTCTACAATGTGGGTTCCTTCTACCATGTGGGATGGGGGTAGAACTTAGGTCATCAAACTTGGTGGTAAATGACCTTACCACTAAGTCATTTCACTAGCCCTCTTCCCACCTCTTGAGACATTTAGAATTGTGCCAAAGACCTCAAAGCCCGTGAGTTTTGAGATCTTTGGGTCAGCTCCCAGCTTCTGGTGGAATATAGGGTTTGTGAAATTTCCTGACTTAAAACATCATAAAAGCCAAATAAAGGATGTGTTTAGATTGACTTTGTCCTGTGCATTCCTACTTTGCAAAGCCTGTGGTAGATGCTCAGATTTCAGGGAATCTAGTCCTCTGAAGATCAGTCCCTATTAGGACAAGGCCCCATTTTATTTCTGTATGGTTCCAACACCTCTCCCAGGAGAGCTCTGAAGAGTTGACCGTGGGTTGGGACCTACCCCCACTTCTCCCACCTGCAGAATAGGTGAGGATGTGAGCGGCCATGTCTGGCACGTGTGTTAGACATTCAGCATCCATTCTCCCAGAGCTTTTCCATGTTGTTCTGGCCCCTCTGAAAGGAATAAACTGTGATCTACATCCTTAAAGACAAACCTGAACTCATTTTAAATGGTCTGGATACTCCCTTATCTAGATGTTCTCTTTGGCCAAATGTTTTCATTTCTTCTAGTTATGTATTTTTGTCTGTTTCTGTTGGTACCACAAAATACCCCAAACTGGGTAATTTGTGGAGAACAGAAACTTATTTCTCATGGTTCAGATGCTAGGAAATCTAAGATCAAGGTACCATCAGGTGTGGTTTCTGTAAGGACCCAGTAGCTGCTCCAAGATGACACCTTGAATATTTTTCCTCACATAGCAGGAGAGTGAAGGAAAGAAAACTCATTCCTGTAGGAACTTCCTGTGACAGCATTTGTCCATTCAGGAGGGCCACCTCCCTGACTATTGCCCCCAAGGACTAAGTTTCAAACAAATGATCTTAGTGCATACATTCAAACCATACCACTGAGGCATGTGGTACAGCACGTAGGAGGCTGAGGCAGGATTGCTATGAATTTAAGGCCTCCCTGGACTACATAGTGAGTTCCACACCCAACTGGACTAGAGTGAAACCATTGTCTTTAAAAAGATCACCAAAAAGACAGGGCTAGCATTTATGAAGTCCTGGGTTTGATCCCTAGCAGTGCATAAAACCAGACATGGTGGTACATTCTGAATTCCCAGCACCCAGGAGGTGTGGACAGGAAAATATAGAGTTCAGGGTTTAAGCCCTTGAACTATGTTTCCAGATTCAATAACTCATAGATAGAATGTAGACTTTGTAAATGAGCAGTGACTTCCTTGCCTCTATTACTCCCCCCCAAAATTACCGTTTTGTTGTATATTCCTTTTTTTTCCTTTTTTTAAGACAGGGTCTCAATATTTAGCCCTGAATGGTCTGGAACTCACTAGTTTGAGGCTGGCCTCAAACTCAGAGAGCTCTTCCTGCTTCTGCCTCTCAAGTGCTGGGATTAAAGGTATATACCACCATGCCTGCTTTTTTTTTTTCTTTTTAAAAATATTGTATTTATGAGCCTGGAGAGATAGCTCAGTGGTTAAGGACCCAGGTTTGGTTCCCAGCATCCACATGGCAGCTAACAACCATCCATGACTCCAGTTCGGGGGAATCTGATACCCTCTTCTGACCTCCATAGGCATTGTATGCATGTGGTGCACTTACATACATGCAGACAAAACACTCATATACATACAATAAAAATTGTTTTGAAATTTTATGTATCTGTGAATGTGTGCCAAATGTGTACAGAGTACTACATGCAGACAAAACACTCATACACATACAATAAAAATTGTTTTGAAATTTTATGTATCTGTGAATGTGTGCCAAATGTGTACAGAGTACTTCTGAATCCAACAGAAGGCATTGGAGCCCCTGGAGATGAAGTTGGAGGTGCTTTTACCCCACCATGTTGGTGCTGGCAACTGGACTCAGGTCCTCTGCAAGAGCAGCAAGTACTTTTAATCTCTGAACCATCTCTTCAGCCTGTGAATTTTATTAAATTAAACAGATCTCTAGCTGTTTAAGGATAAATATTCACCAAGGCTGGAGAGCATGTATTTCTATCCAAGGTCCTCTGCCCAGCAAAGAGCTGCTAGGCACACAGATCCAACTTGTATGGGCTGTGACATTAACCTACTGTGAGTTTCATAGAGCTTCCTAGGTATCTGAGGTCTCTCAGTTTCATTGGTTCGCATTGGCCTTCTGCACATCTCATGTTGCTACGTCCTAAGTAACTAGGTGGCAGCAAATATGGATGAGGGATGTCATGGTATAATACACTAGACACTTCAACATTAAAGAATGCTGGGGACCAGGGTGCTTTTTCTTCCACAGAACAAAGTCTCCAAATCTCCAACCCCCAGAGTTATTAGCATAGATAAGGTGCTCTTTGTAGACATTTGGGAACAAAGGTACATAGATCAAAGGACATTTCTCTGCAGGGTCTCTGGAAACTATTTACTACAAAATGTGGCTTGTTTACAGGTTTAGAGCAGATGTTCACAGAATAATATGTATAAGGTATAGTGTTCTAAACTAGGTGTGATGGTGCACATCTTTAATCCCAGCACTCAGGAGGCAGAGGCAGACAGATCTCTGTAAAGTTGAGACCAGCCTGATCTCAGTAGCAAGTTCCAGGCTATCTGGGGCTATTGGAGACCCTGTCATCTAAAAAAAACAAAACTTAAAAAAGGGGGACTGGAGAGATGGCTCAGTGGTTAAGAACACTGGTTGTTCTTGCAGAGGACTTGGGTTCCTTCCCCAGTACCCACATCACAGCTAACAAGTCTGTAACTCCAGTTCCAAGGCAATCTGATGCCCTCTTTTACCCTTGGGAATTGCACAACACGGGTGCACTACTTGCATGCAGGCAATACACTCATACACATAAAATAAAGATAATTAATTAATCAAATATTTAAAATAGTGTCCTTGTCTAATCTAAACACAAGGGGTACTGTATTTCAGAACCTAGGTCTGCATACATGCCTCTTTAGCGTTGCTATAATAGACATTCTTGACTGGTGTTAACTTTGCACATATGCATTTGCACATATGCAAAGTATGCTTTTGGCAGAGTTCAAACAAAGCAATGGTCTCCAACATCATGTGTATGTATTTTGATGTACATGTGTATATATTTATATATGTATGTGTGTATGGGTATGTATACATGTGACCAATGAAATGCAAACCCAGCTAGTCAGCTCATGAGCTTTTGATAGTTTCTGCAACTTATCAATTTTGTAACTTACTGTCCTCTGAAAGACTTGAAGAAAGTTGACTAGGGACTGGGCTCTAGTTCAGTTGGTACTGTTTACCTAGCTCAGTCCATGGTAGAGAATAAACTAGCTCTGGCGGTGCACACCTGTAATAACAGCATTTTGGAGGTAGAAGCAGAAAGATTAAGAAGTTCGTGGTCATCCTTGGCTATATAGAGAATCTGAGGCCAGCCTGGAATACATGAGACCCTTTTGAAAAAAAAAAAAAAACTTGAAAGTTTTCAGATTTGTCACAAAGCCAAAAATGTACACAACGTGAATACATGCACCATCTAGGGCTTCAGGGAACCTAGCCCCACTCAGCCATCCCTAACAGTTTGGGCTATTTTCCTAATATATGCTTTAGGCACAGGCATCCAGTGGAGAGACCTCCTGAATCCTGTTAATGTGGATGATGACTTCTGCTTTGGCCAAGTGCTGGGGATGCTGTTGCTGGACTCTGTGCTCTACAGCCTGGTGACCTGGTACGTGGAGGCTGTCTTCCCAGGCCAGTTTGGCGTGCCCCAGCCCTGGTACTTCTTCCTCATGGTGAGTGCTGAAGCCCCTACTCTTCAAGCAGATCACTTCTTAGAGGGATAAAGGTGTCCTCAGCACTCACTAGAGGACCCCTCTGAGTCCCAACACATGATACCTGCATAGGTGTGGGAAAGAGAACTCTGACCTGTTCATATGTGTCCTGAGGTCCCTTGGGATTGGTTCAGATAGATGAAAACCTGCCCACCCCCAGAGTCTGAGATGAAAGGACTCAGAGACCAATGTACATAGCCTCGGCTACCCTCTCCCTCAATTCTTTGTTCATTAAAAAAAAAAAAAATCTTTTTTTAAAAAATATAATTCCAAGGTTTAAACCCAAGACATTTCTTCCATATGCTAATTAAGCATTCTAATATGAACTATATCGCCAGCATGAAAACAAATATCTGACTGGGTTTTCTGCTACAAAACACTGAAGGTTTTTGTAAAAAAAAAAAAAAAAAAACACACACACACACTGCTGAAATATATAACACTTCCTCCTACCAGAAAGGAACACTGTCAGTATCCAGTTGTACCCCTAGATTAGTTATTTTTCTGGTTGATGTGACAAAATCCTAACATAGCATCTTAAGGACATAAGAGTTTGTTCTGGCTTATAGTTCAAGGGGATACATTCCATTGTGACAGACAAGGCATGGCAGCAGAAATGGGAGGCAGCTGGTCACAGTGCATCTGCAATCAGGAAACAGAGCGCATGAATGCTGGTGCTCAGCTCTCATTTCCTCCTTTCTATTCAGTCTGGGACCCACACATGAGGCTGGATTTTCCCACCTCGGTTAACCCAGTCTAGAAACTCCTTTGTAGACATGCCCAGAGGTTCCTCTCTTAGATGATTCTAGATGCTATCAGGTTGACAGTACTAAACATCCTCCTCTTCAGGCTGGTCCTGTGCACTTTACGATCCCCAACAGACCAATTGCTTCATGAAATTGGGCTGTGTTGTTAATAATACCTGAAAAAAAATTTTTTGGTCTTTTTGAGACAGGGTCTCCCTGTAGCCCCAGCTGGCCTGGAACTTACTGTGTAGACCAGGCTGGCCTTGAACTCACAGAGATCTGCCTGTCTCTGCCTCCCAAGAGCTGGGATTAAAGGGGTAGGCCATCATGCCCGGCTCCTGAAACTTTTTAAAATCTAACAGTGTATCTTTGCTATCTTAAGTATATGCACCTGTGTGTCTACTTATAAGTAAGGGTTTTTCTAGACTTTTATCTAAACATCTTTATAAATTTTGTTTTATTGATTTAGAAATATTTCCACTTAAATGTATAGCTTTAAAATTTTTCATTACTTTTATTTTATGTGTATGAGTGTATTGCCTGCATGTGTATAAATGCACCCATGTTGTACAATGCCCAAAGGTCAGAAGTGGGCATCAGATCTCCTGGAACTGGAGTTAAGGACAGTTGTTAACCATCATGTGGGTGCTGGGATTCAAACCCAGATCATCTGCAAGAGCAGCTAGTGCTCTAAACACTGAGACATCTCTCCAGCCCTTTCAATGCATAGCTTTTTATGAGTCAACTTCATTTGTAATGACTACACTGTATCCTGGTGTGGGGTTATACTACCACATACCAGCAATTCCCAGCTGGTAGTTGGGGCCACTTCTCTCTTTATTCTTTGATTCAGCAAGTATCTCATCAAATCCAAGATGACACCTGTTGTTAGAGACAGACATTATTCTGTCTAATGGTTGTGAAAGAGAAATACCAACATTAAACAATGGCCTTTTATAAATGTAAGATTCATTCTGACTTTACAGTCACTTTAAATTAGAGAAAGGTATCCATTAACATTAATGGAACGTGGCCTTTTGGCACCAGGAACAGAGCTGTGGGCTAACAAAGTCTCCATCCAGCAGTTCACCCTCCAGTGTCCGACTCCCTAATTTGGCCCTGGTACCTTTAGGGCAGAGTGTGTGAGGTCTGTGGTTCACTTGCTCACTGGAAACTTGTCACTGTGGTGAGACAGTTCCTTTCTTTTTTGGCTCTGATATTGCTCTCCACTGGAATGTTCAATAATGTCTCTTTATACTTTTAACAAATTCACTTTCTTCTTTGCCAAATCTGAGTTGACATTCACGACAAGCTACTCTTAGGTCCATTTGCCAGATTAGAGAAGCAAGGCTTAGAGCTTTTCCAGGGATAACTGAGTTATGCGGTACTCTGGAACTCTATCTAAGACAGTCCATTTCTCAGTCATATGTCCTGGTGGCTCAGGAAGTGTTGCTGGGTGTTTTTAGTGTGTCAGTGGCAGTTACTTAGTTGACCACAAACAAAATGAACTGACAGGAATAATTGTGGCACTTGTCTACCTACATCCCAGCCTTCCTACTGGTGTGGGAAGCCAAGGACTGTCCTAGGAAAAGAGGAAGAAGATAGTGACCCAGAGAAAGCACTCAGAACTGAGTACTTTGAAGCTGAACCAGAGGACTTGGTGGCTGGGATCAAGATCAAGCATCTGTCCAAGGTGAGACTTCAAAGGCAAGCAGGTACTTTCTCCAGTCTTTGCTCTCCCCAATTCTTCTGAGTACCTGATAAAAGAGGACAGGAGCCTCTCAGCATCTTTTGACCCATTCTCCAGGGCACAAACCATTCTTCCATGTCTGGCTTTGTGATAGTGTGACCATGTAGTCCTGCATGCACTTCTCCCTGGGTTCTCAGTACTTGTTATGCTTGGGCACATCAGATACCTTGGTCTCCTGGGCCTTCTAATTACATAGTGATGACAAGGAGATCGTGGGGCATATAGGGCCTGGTAGACGAACATAGCTTCTGTCCTGTTCTTCAGCCCTCTGTGTGGTGATTCATGATGCCAAGTTTGGTGTCCTGAGATTCTAGGTCATGTTCCAAAGGGAAAGGGAAGCCCTGAGGGCCAAAAAGTCCATAACAGTCCTCTGCCTTGCCTACAGGTATTCCAAGTAGGGAATAAGGACAAAATGGGCATCAGAGACCTGAACTTGAACCTGTATGAGGGGCAGATCACAGTCCTGCTGGGCCACAATGGTGCTGGGAAGACCACTACTCTATCCATGCTCACAGGTGAGGGGTAGCTTCATGTCCACCTGTGGCTGACAGGCCCGCCTCTACAGCAAATTCATACCAGCCATGAATTTGTTGTTTCATGTGACTTCAGTCCTTCCCCAGCTGTGAGGACTGAGATGTTTTTATACCCAGTGGAGTTTCAGTCCATGGCCCAAGGAGAGTGCATAAGAAATCTTTGAGTGGCTCCCTCCTCTCAGCGTCTGTCTATGATTTGCTGAAACCTGGGAGGATCCACAAAAAACAAGCTAGCCTAATTCAGCCACAGAGGAACAAGTCCACCCCATATTGGTTTGGCCTCAAACTCGCCCTAGAGAGCTGTCCTGGGCTAAGGATGTGAATTGGTGATGTGCTTGCGTGGCATGCATTGGGTCTGAGGTTCAGTTCCCAGTACCTGTGAGAGGGAAAAGAAAAGGAAGAAAGGACGGGAGCTTTCATTCCTAGTGTGTCTCACCCCTCTGAGGTTGTTCCTTGTCCTCCTGAAACATTAAGACACTGTCAGTAGCAGTAGACCACACCCAGATATTGAGAGTGAGGCTTGTGACCATGATGGATTCAGTACCTACACACACTTATATGCATGGGAGATTGAGGCAGTATTTCTTGTCCATGATAAATTGGTATGCCTTATAAAAGGCTAGGTCCCATCCTTCCTCTGTCTCCTATTGCTCTGCTGGATTGCTGCACAGTACCTACCATGGCAGATTACAGGTGTCCTGGTAACTCTTTCATGAATAGAGTCCTTGGTAAAATAAGGAGAACTGGTTGAGTGAGGAAAGGAGGTTATTACTCTTTGTACAGGCTAACAAGATTTTCATGATGAATTGCGGCGGGGGGGTGTCTTTCATTTGACTGCAGGTCTCTTTCCTCCTACCAGTGGACGTGCATATATTCGTGGGTATGAAATTTCCCAAGACATGGTTCAAATCCGGAAGAGCTTGGGCCTCTGCCCCCAACATGATGTCCTATTTGACAACCTTACAGTTGCAGAACATCTTTACTTCTATGCACAGGTAAGTCCATGGGTAGGACATGTGGGTAATGGCTATTCCATTGCTGATGTACCTGAGTATCTGCAGTTTTCCCAGTGTACCAGTAGCCTCCCAGTAAAATCTGTTCTGAGTCATCACTGTTCCATAAAAACCATAGTAAAAAAAGAAGTAGAATTTAGCAATGCCAGGGGAAGATATCTCTTGGGGTAGGGAGCTTGCTGGGTGGCTCAGCTCCTATCAATACCACCTGCCTAATATGATCTCATCCTTGCCTTTCAGTTAAAAGGCCTGTCTCTCCAGAAGTGCCCTGAAGAAGTCAAGCAGATGCTGCACATACTCAGTCTAGAGGACAAGCGAGATTCACGGTCCAAATTCCTGAGTGGGGGGATGAAGCGCAAGCTGTCCATTGGCATCGCCCTCATTGCTGGTTCCAAGGTGCAAGTCAGTGGGGGGGGATGGGTTTTTGGCCTCTTGATGCAGCCAGGTGAGACTCCCACACAGTGAACAAACACAGGGATTGTGAGGCCAGCTTATCAAACCCCAACTTAACCTGCACAAGGCCACACAGCAAGGACAGCCTGAACCTGGGATATGACTCTGCTGTTACCACAAGGCCATATGTATCTCACCCTTCCAGGTACTGATGCTGGATGAGCCCACCTCAGGCATGGATGCCATGTCTAGGAGGGCCATCTGGGATCTTCTTCAGCAACAGAAGAGTGACCGCACCATCCTACTGACCACCCACTTCATGGACGAAGCCGACCTGCTGGGAGACCGCATTGCCATCATGGCCAAGGGGGAGTTGCAGTGCTGTGGGTCATCACTGTTTCTCAAGAAGAAATATGGTGAGCAGTGGGCAGTAGGAGCCCAGACCAACCTCCATCCCATGACGGGGTCAGTGCCACTCCGCATTGTGCTGAGGGGAACTGCCCACTGTCAGCCTTTATGAAGGGCCCTGACACCAGCTGGGCAAGTCCTTCTCCAGATTGCCTGTTCTCTTGCCCCACACAGAGGGACCAGTATGGGAATAGTGAAGTAGAATAGGGCAGAATGTCTTGAGTGGTTGGGCTCTGATTAAGCTTTAACCAGAGCCATCTTGGAGCAGGCAGGAGTCCCTTGGAGTGGACAAGAGTTCCTTGGAGTGGCCACCATGCTTGCCAACATTATAGCTCCCACTAAGAGTATTATTCACTGCATAGTCCAGACTGGAAGGTGGAGTCTTGAGTCAGAATCCAGTCCCCTTGCTTTGTGGAGTGACTGGCTTCCTATTGTCCCCTCCCAGTCTACCATATGTATCCCACTCTTACCCAAGAATACTCCTCTCCAAAGAACACCCCATGGTTTACACCTTGCCTCTGCTGTGCCAAGCATATACCCATAGCCAAAGTAGGCTAGAGAGGATGCCCTTATCCTTGGTGACCATGTGCCTAATAAAGATACTGGGTTCCCTTTCCAAGAAACGGAGTCTTGTAAGCATCTCTGCTAGGGCCTTGTGAGTTTTGCTTGCTGCCCCCTGCCTGACTGCTCAGTTAGCCAAACTATTGATCATCCTGGGACCAACATCCTTGACACTGAAAGGAACAAAGAAGGGTCATTTCCTGCAAAGTAGTGTTTGGCAAGAAGCCAAATCAAGCTTAAAGTGTGCAATATAGTATTATCTCCTGCTGTCTCTTCCTGTGAGCTTCACAGTGATGATCAGCATGAATCCCATAATTACAGGCACCCTCAAAGGCTCATATTGTTGCTCATGGTTTTATCCTCAAAAAGGCTCTGGCTTCCAGCAGGTGCACCTGACTATATTCAACTAACTCAGCTTCCCCAGCCTCTCTCCCCATTTAAGATATGGGAAGTAACACCCTAGCACAGTGTAATGAAGCCCTGAGATGCATTTGTTCTGAACCCATTACACTCAGCTCTCCAGCCTCTTTCCCATGAGCCTGCCTGGTATGAGCCATAGAGGCATGACAAGAAAGGGAAAAGTAAGACAACCAAAAGACTCACACTTGGTCCACACATTCCAGGAGCTGGTTATCACATGACACTGGTGAAGGAGCCACACTGCAATCCTGAAGGCATCTCCCAGCTGGTACACCACCATGTCCCCAATGCCACACTGGAGAGCCATGCTGGGGCTGAGCTGTCCTTTATTCTTCCAAAGGAGAGCACACACAGGTATGTGCCCTGGAGTCAAATCCAGTATGTGGTCCAATAGCCATGAGAGCTCCATGCCTTCTCTGGTTTGACTAATGGGTATCTATCATCCCTTGGGCCAGGTAGTCAGGTCTTAGCCTGGATGCAGGGAGAGCTGTAACTTGTATCTGAGGAGGAGAAACACACATCAAACAGGTTGAAAGAGCATTCGCTGCCTGCCTGCCACTCATAACCGTGTAGAACTCCCTCCTAACACCAAGTTGAGCATATGCAATAATCACCAGACCAGATAGTCCCGGCACTTGGGAGACAAGAGAGTCAGTTCAAGGTCATCCTGAACTGCATAGTAAGCTCAAGGCCAAGCTAGGCTACATGGAACCTGTCTCAATCCCCTCTAAATAAATAAATAAATAAATAAATAAATAAATAAATAAATAAACAAATACAAGTAGCAGCACACTCAGAATTATTTGTGGATCTAACTTGCATTTGCAGATAAACTGTGAGTGTACATAATTTCTCCATCTCAGAAGTAGAGACACAATCACTTCATTGTCAGAGTTACCAGAACCAGACAATAGGAAAATCTCAGTCCTGAGTTTACGTCTGGAAACTATAGAGTCTATATCTTTTTAAAAATTTTGTGGGGGGAGGGTAATGAGATGACTGAGTAAGTAAAGGCACTTGCTGCCAAGCCTAATGACCAGAGTTCAGTTCTTAGAACCCACATGGTAGAGAGAACCAACTTACACAAGTTGTCTTTTGCCTTCCACACACATACCATTGCACACACATACACAATTACACAAAAATAAATAAGTAAATAAATGTAAAAAACAATTTTTAAAAACTGTATATGTCTGTGTATATGTGGTTATGTTCTGTGGAGACCAGAGCCATGAGATCCCCTAGGGCCAGGCTTCACCTTCCATTATCAGGATAGAAAAGTGAAGAGTGTGTGCCTCTTCTCCCCTTTTTATTCCTTACTTTGAGTAAGATTTTTATGTTCAGTGGGTTGATAAAGCACATTGCCACCTGAGTAGCCTTTCCCCATTCTGCCACCAGAGGGTGGAATGATTCTGTGCCTATTGGCTTCAAGAATACTACCTCTGGGTATTGTCTTTTACTCTGTTATATAGACCAGGCTGGTCCTGATCTCAAAGAGATCCACCTGGCTCTGCCTCCTTAGTGCTGAGATTAAAAAATATTTTATTTATTATTTTAGTTTTATGTGTGTAAGTGTATTGCTTGCATGTATGTAGGTGTACCCATGCCGTGCAGTGCCCTTGGAGGTCAGAAGAGGACACTGGATCCACTAGAACTGGAGTTATGCATAGTTGTTAGCCACCATGTTGGTGCTGGGAATCAAACCCAGGTGCTCTGCAAGAGCAGTCAGAACTCTTAACTGCTATCTCGTCAGCCCCAAGTGCTGGGATTAAAGGCATGTGCCACTTCACCTGACTTTTGTTTTCATTTTTGAGATAGAATATCCTATAGCCCAGACTGGTGCCTCAAGCTGGTTATGTATTCAAGAATGACTTTTAACTTCAGATCCTCCTGCTTCTACCTTCAAAATCCTGGGATTACAGGTGTGTGATACCATGACCAGTGTATGCATGCTGGGGATTAAATCCTGGACTTCATATATACAGGGCAAACATTCTGCCAACCAAGTTATATCCCCAGTCCCATTATATCAACCATTTTTGTTGCAATGTTTATTGGGTTTGTTTATGTATGTTTGTTTTGGAAGAAGAAGGTCATACAGATCTTATATTTATTTATTTATCACATCTTTCGTGTTGTGATTTCTTTTATTATTTTTATTCTTAAAAAGTGTTTCACTGCCCTACAACCAAATTGATTGTCATTAGTGTAGGGGTTTTTTGTTTGTTTGTTTTTTAGTTTGTTTTGTGATTCCATTCTTTTCTCAGAGCCCAAGTCCAGAATCTCACAGACAGAATCAGGGATAGAATAATGTGAGAAATCTCTAACCCTTCCTTGTAATCTTGCCATGAACCTAAATCTTCTCTAAGAAAAATAAAAACTTGGGCTGGGGATTTAGCTTGTAACTGGGGATAACATCTAGAGGGTATCTCCTGATTCTATATCCCAAGAATGAGATCTCAGGTGTGTACCACCATGCTTGGTTTATACAGTGCTGAGGACTGAACCCAGGTGCATGCTAAGCCAGCACTCTACCAACTGAGCTACATTCCTGGCCACAAATAAAATAAGATTGGGGAGGGGAGGGCATGCCTTTAGTTCCAGCACTCAGGAGGCAGAGGCAGATGAATCTTTGTGAGATTGAGGCCAGTCTGGTCTACAGAGAAAGCTTAAGCTTGGCCTCATAGTGAGACCCTGTCTTAAAATTTTTTTCAATCAATTAAAATAAAATGAGATTTTTTAAAAAGTAGCAAATCATATTACCCTAAGGTTGTTTGGTTTTTGTTTTGTTTTGTTTTCTGGGTTTTTTTTTGGGGGGTGGGGTTTGGGATTGTGAGGCTTGGGACAGGGTCTAAGTTTGGGGCTCAGGTTTGCCCCAGACTTACCATGTTGCTGAAGCTGACCTTGAAATTCTAATCCTCCTGCTCTCATCTCCCAAATGCTGAGACTACAGACATTCACTACTATGCCCAGTTGTTGAAGTGGCACTTGACTAAGTGGTGTGTGCATGTATATAGTCCCAGCACTGAGGAGGCTGAGGTAGCTGAATCAGGAGTTTGAGAGCAGTGTTCTCTACATAGCAAGACGCTGTCTGTAAAACCAAGGACTGGAGCTGTAGCTCAAGGGTAGAATGGTTACCTAGCACGTGCAAGGCCCTGGGTTCAATCCCTAGTCCCACTAAAAAGAAAAATTGATGTTTCACTCAGTCTTGTAGCTCAGTGATAGAACACTGCATAGCATGGGCAAGATCTTGGGTCTGAATACCAGCCTTGCAAACATTAAAAAGTTTTTAAATTTTTATTTAGTATCTTAAATTTATGTATATGAGTGTATTGCCTGCATATATATATAAGTGTACCCATGCCATGCAATTCTCGCAGAAGTCCGAAAAAGACATTGGATCCTCTTAAATGATTGTTAGTCATGATGTGGGTGCTGGGAACCAAACTTGGGTCCTTTGCATGAGCAGCCAGTGCTCTTATCCACTGACCCCTCTCCAGCCCAAAATTAAGGAAATAAGAAAAAAGAAAACATGGTGCTGGGACATGATAGCCTTTAATTCCGCACTTGGGAGGCAGAGGATGCTAGATTTCTGTGAGTTCATGGCCAGCCTGGTCCACACAGCAAGCTCTAGGATAGCCAGAACTACATAATGAAACCCTATCTTTTTTTTTTTTTTAAGTAGAAAAAATGGGGCTGGAGTGATGGCCCAGCAGTTAAGAACACTGGATGATATTGCGGAGGACCCGGGTTCAATTCCCAGCACCCACATGGCAGCTAATAATTTTAACTCCAGTTCCAGGGAGTCTGAGGCCCTTTTCTGACCTCTTCAGACATTGCACAATATGGGTGCACTTACATGCAGACAATATATCTATATACACAAAATAAAAATTAATAATTCTTTTTAAAAAGAAAAAAATGGCACTGTAAGGAATTGTCCCTCCCTATCTTTCCTTTATTGTATACAAGGGCAATTATTTAAGAACAAATTATCTAGAAAGTTTATGAAAAAATACCTCATCGTTCTGGGACTTTTTTCAGGTTTGAAAGTCTTTTTGCTAAACTGGAAAAGAAGCAGAAGGAATTGGGCATTGCCAGCTTTGGGGCCTCCGTCACCACCATGGAGGAAGTCTTCCTTCGGTCAGTAGCCTTGGGTTTCTGTCCATCTCAGATCTGCATTGGGGATGACAGTCAGTAGTCAACCCAGTTCTGCTCTGGGATACTGTCAAAGGGCAGAGATATGGGCAAATAGGGACAGGGACAAGCCAGGGCAGAGGCTCCATGAGCCAGAGTTCACATGTGAGTTTTATAGGCACCTGTATACTTAGAAAGCTGCAGCCTGAATGTAGCAAACATGCCTGAGCTTCCCAGGGTCCTTCCTGAAACTGCCAGCCCCCACACTGGTCAGCATTGGTGCTACCAAGCTCTCTTATTTATATCCCCACAGGATACGTGTATCTGCACTGGAGGTGTGGAGCTTAGCACTCAGATCCTCAGAGCTTTAGACTGTTGCTTTATTTATCAGACATTCCTTGAATGCTTGTTTGGCTGATAACAGTGCTAAGAACTGAAAGTAAAAATAAGTGTGAAATACATTTTTCTTAGGAAATCATGGCCTAGAGGAAGCAACATAATAACTGTCCATAACTTATAAAGCCTTGTGCTGTGTGCTCAAAACTATCTGTCCCAGAGGCTGTTAGACCAGCAGGAAAGCCTAGCATGGTGCAGTGAGACCAGCAAAGAAAGGAAGCACAGAAAGACATAGAAATGAAGATCCCTGAAACAGTGCAGGCAAGAGGAAGTGAGGAGGTGAAAGGTTACAAGCTGACCTATGTCTAGCAGAGGACACATCAGAGCAACTTTTGGTGAATCTTGGTTGAGTAAAAAAGCCACATGCCAGCCTGCCATCAGCTGAACCTGGGATGGCAATCCCACATTGCTCTCAGAAGCCACAGGGCCTCTGCTTCTCTGTCTTTTCTGGGATTTAGTGCCTGTCTGGCCCCAGTTTACTTGGTCTGTTCATTTACATTCAGAACATAGCCCTTCCCAGCTTCCAGCCTTGTCTTTGTCCATCAGCCCCAGACCCCTTCCTGATGGTGGTCTCTGAGCAACTCATCTCAGGAGAAAAAGACCCGGGAGGCTCTTCCAGCCTGCCCAGATCCCCTACTAGTCATGAAGGCAGGCAGTAGCTGCAGGTGCTCAGATGGTAGGTGGCTTGTTTTGGATTCAGAGGAAATATCGGTGAACTGGTGACACTTAGTGTCTCTCACTTGAATCTGTAATTTGGTCCTAAAACATAAAGGGGCTTGAGGCTGGCAGTGGCTCAGTACAAGCCTGTCAACCTAATTTATATCCCCAGAACCTATGTAAAGGTGGAAGGAAAGAATGAATGCTACAGAGTTGTCCCCTGACCTCCACACATGTACCGTAGCACATGCACACACACACAAATTTTTTTAAAAAGCAGAATGTAGTGATTTACATCTTTAATCCCTAGAAATCAGGAAGGGGCAGATGAATCTCTGAGTGAGTCTGAGTCTAGCCTAGTCCACATAGTGAGTACCAAGCCAGCCAGGGCTACATAGTGAGAGCCTGTCTTAAAAATAAATAAATAAATAAAAAGTAGGCCTGGAAAAATCAATAAAGGAAGAGACTGGGCAGAGGCCAGCAGAGCAGAGACCAAGGTTTGAGGTAAGATTCAGGAGATAAAAGGTAGTGGAGGGCAGGTGGACAAGCCCCAGTGAGGCAGAAATGAATTTGGTTAGGCCAGATCAGAAAGCATGTCAGGCTGCTCAGCTGATTCCATTGTATTTTCCTGATCAGCAAGGAGCTGATGGAAGGTTTTGTTGCTTTGTTTTGTTTTTCAGTGCTGGGAATCAAACTCAGGGATTCGCATGTGCTAGGCAACTGCTATGCACTAAGCTACATCTCCAGCCCTGTGTTTGTTTTTTAAATAACAGCTTTACTAAAATATAATTATATAACATTTAAGAATCACCTTCTTGATACATACAATTCAGGGTTTTCAGTGTATTCACACATTTTGCAATCCTTACCATAAACAATTTAAGACATTTCAATCATTCTCTATCCCCCACCAAAACAAAATTCGACACTCGTTAGCAGTCACCACTCACTCCTCCCTCCAGCCCCTTGCAACCATAAATCTGCTTCTGTCACTAAAGATTTGCCTGTTGTGGACATTTCGTTTGAATGGATTTACATGACATGTGGTGTTTGTGCCTGATCTACTTAGTGCAATGCTTTTGATGTCCATGCTGTGGCATGTGTCAGCATACCATTCCTTTTCTATAGCTGAACTACATTCTCTTATAAGAGTAGACCACCTTTTATTTACCCATTTCAGTTGGAGGACATATATATTGTTTCTTTTTTACTACTGTGGATCATACTGCTGTGAACATTTTGTGTGCAGTATTTGCATGATTACATATATATATATATGTATATACACATATACCTAGGAGTGGTTCATATATGGTGACTATATTCAGCCCATTCATGACAGATATCCATCATTTTAGAGGCTTCTATCAGAAGCACTAAAATAGAATAATGTCACTGGCTTCCCAACTTATTTGTTCATTTGTTCACATTCATTTGTTCTTCATTCACTCATCCATTCTTCTACTCAGGGACTAGTGACACCATGAGTACATAACAAAGCAAAGTCCAGCAAAGAAAGACAACCAGACCAGGCACTCCTGAGAACTTCCAGATGCACAGGGAAACTGACCAAAATTCACATTCATAACCAGAACCTGGAGAGAACAGTGCCTGTGAAAATATTAACAGCAAGGATTCTGACAACCTGGAGTAGGGTGCTCCCAAACACCAGTAAAACCATAGTAGTCTGACCCCAAGCAACTGCTATAGGACCTGTTGGCCTCACCACCTGCCCTCCCTCCACTGTGTCTGACCCTGTCACACCCTTCTGTAGCACAGTTGTCTGCTTCCCAGTCTTAAGATGCAGGCAGTATCCCTGGCCTACATCTTTCTGGGACCCAGCAAAACTTGTGTGATAAGCCATTGTGCCCTATATCCCTTCTTTCCCCTCAAACACACTGGTTATAAATGATGACTCTGGGTAGTACCCTTTGAGCATAGGGTCCTATGCACTGGGGCCCCAACTGGCTGTCTCTCCCATGTACATTACCTGCCTGTGCACAGATGATGTTCTGGAGAAATTTACTGATGAATGAATGAGTGAACAAGCTGTTGCCTTGGTAGGACAATAGCTTAGTTCCCCCACTCAGGAGCTGAGTTATGACTGGTGCCTGTGTTCTGGTGCAGGGTTGGTAAACTGGTGGACACCAGCATGGATATTCAAGCCATTCAGCTCCCTGCTCTGCAGTACCAGCATGAGAGGCGGGCAAGCGACTGGGCTGTGGACCCCAACTTGTGTGGGGTGATGGACCCAACTGATGGTGTTGGAGCCCTCATCGAGGAAGAGCAGGCAATGGTCAAACTCAACACAGGGGTAAGCACTGGGACTGGGGCCACACACTGCCACCATGGGAAGGTCAGCAGTCCCTGAGTCCCTCCTGTTAGAACTGCTGATAACAGCAGAGAGGCTACATGGCAGATGTAAACTTTAGGGGATCAGTAGAGGAGAAAGCAGATTCCAGTTTATGCCATGTGGGTCAGCAGAAAGAACAACTTTTCAGTGGAACAATTCAAATGGCTTTTTTCTGCGATAGTCTCATTGTGTAGTCCAGGTTAGCATGGAATTCAGTATGTAGACCAGGCTGGTCTCAAATTTATGATCTTCCTGGCTCTCCTTCTGAGTGCTAGAATTACAGGTGTTTTCTATTTCACCCAGCTTAAATGTCTTAATGTTCTGACTTGGGCACTCACAGAAAACATGGGGTGTTTGCTTATAGTGCTGAAGTGTCTTATTGGGGAGCCTGCCCTTTGTCCAGCTCTGTGCTAGCATGGCTTGACAGTGACATGATGAGGTAGATGGCAGCAGAGAGCACCCTTCTTCCATTTTATAGCCAGGATACTAAGACCTGGACCCAAGTCAAGTGGCCAACATGTGGAGAGCTAGGGCTTGAACTTGGGGGTGGGGTGGGAGAGCATCTGATCTCAAGGTCCTGAGGCTCTCTGAACTTAGTAAGCCAAAAAAGGATGATGTGGAACAGGGGCAGGTAGTCCAGGGAGGCAGGTGAGAGGGTTTGTCTCTGTTTATACATGAACTGGGACAGAACCTTCTTCATGGTGATGTCTCCAGCAAAGGGCAGAGGTAACACCTCAGCCGGTCCCTTAATGCTTTGTGATGAAAGTATCTGCCAAGCTACTGTGGCTGTGGTAAGACCCCACAAACCCACGTAGGGACCTGAAGGCACATGTATCCTCCCATAATTTGCTGAGTTCCACTCAAGGTCCCCAGTCACCAGAAGTTGCTTTTGGTGGAGTTGACTGATGGAATGTCAGCCAAAGGCCCCCAGGATGGTGCCACTTGGGTCAGTGCTTACCGTGGGGTTAGCTGCCAC
This sequence comes from Eospalax fontanierii, assembly GCA_035773235.1. Classification (NCBI taxonomy): domain Eukaryota; kingdom Metazoa; phylum Chordata; class Mammalia; order Rodentia; family Spalacidae; genus Eospalax; species Eospalax fontanierii. The sequence goes on along the minus strand of CM069546.1, from coordinate 30,287,891 downwards.
TGCCCATGCTCAGCCCATGACACCTGGCTCTCCTCTGCCACAGCTTGCTCTCCACTGCCAGCAGTTCTGGGCCATGTTCCTAAAGAAGGCTGCATACAGCTGGCGGGAATGGAAGGTGGTAGCAGCTCAGGTCCTGGTCCCCCTGACCTGCATCACCTTGGCCCTCTTGGCTGTCAACTACTCATCAGAGGTCTTCGATGACCCTCTCCTGAAGCTAAGCCTGGGCGATTATGGAAGAACTGTTGTGCCCTTCTCAGTCTCAGGCACCTCTCAGCTGGATCAGCAGCTGTCTGAGCTCCTGAGAGACTTGCTGCAGGCTGAGGGGCAGGAGCCCCGAGAGGTGCTAGGTAAGGGGCAGTTGGGGAACAGGGCCCAATGGTGCTGGCAGAACTTACCTTCTAACTGTGTCAGTGCTGCCTCTGGGGTGGGTTATCCTTTGCTGTCCCTTGCCCACTAATACATTTATCAGTGTCTCTGGCATTGCCCCTTACTCCATCATGACAATCAAAACTGCCTTTGGACATCACCAACAGTCCTCTAAGCTGAAGATCATGGTGCTGAGTTAGAGAAAGTTCACTTAGAACACCAGAGACAGGCACACCAGCAGGGGTTAGACACACCCATTCTTTAGGACCTTTCACAGACAAAATGCAAAACTGCAGCTATCTTTGTATTACCTCAACTTTGTTTATAGCTAGGATAGCTGACTGTGCCTTCATGTACTTCAGTGCTTTCATCCCACACCTTGAAATTTTAAACTGTCTTGAGTTTCTAGCAGCCTTAGTTGGATAATGCCCCAGGCATAGAACAGTTATGCTCTGGTTAAATTGATTGTACTGGAAGGTTTCTTCATTTTATTGCTCCCCATGTCCTGACCAGCAGCCCTGATGTTCAGTGGACAGATTGATAACAAAATGGCAGAACCAAGTTCCTGCTTGGGAAAAGGTTGATTATATCAGCACTTAGGAAACTTCTGGCACAGTGGGCACTGTTGGCCCAGCAGAAACCCAGCAGCCCAGGGTTCCTGTTCAGCTATGCCTGTGGTCAGTCCTGATGATTGTCGTTGGAATGATGATGGATGCCCCTTCCTGTCCCCTCTACTCCCCTCTACATTGTTCCACAGGTGACCTGGAGGAGTTCCTGGTTTTCAGGGCCTCAGTGGAGGGAGGCGGCTTTAATGAGCGGTGCCTGGTGGCGACGTCCTTCAAAGACATAGGAGAGAAGACAGTGGTCACTGCCTTGTTCAACAACCAGGCATATCACTCTCCAGCCACTGCCCTGGCTATCGTGGATAACCTTCTCTTCAAGCTGCTGTGTGGCCCTAGGGCCTCCATTGAAGTCTCCAACTACCCCCAGCCCCGGAGTGCCCTGCAAGTTGCCAAGGACCAATTCAGCGAGTACGTTTATAGCCCACTCAGTCAGATATCCTTCAAGACAACCATTGGAACACTACCAAAAATAAGGCTCTATAGATGGCAGAGTGAAGTATCTGCCCCTCAGACACTGCCTATTCTTAGTCTAGGTCACTCAGCCCCTCAGCCTTCCATATTCACCGTTCCTGTGTCTACAGAACATCCCAGATACCCATCCTGCAGGCACTGTATTCCTCACCAGGGACTTCTGAGACCCTGGTGGGCACCACTGTCTTCTTTTCCCAGCAGGGTCCTCGACAGTGGGGCAGAGGCTAAGCTCAGAGCTCAGAGAAAGCAGTTGTATCCCTGTTAGGCTGCAGACTGTTCAGCCCAAAGATTAGGCTGAAGGGGCCCAGGTTTATCATGGGGATAGTGAGCCAGGCAGTGTACTGATCTAACAGATATCACGCACTCATGAAAATGTTACCCACAGCATGTAGCATACAGTCATTCATGTAGTCCGGGCCCCTTCACTTCAGTGTCATTTTGTTAAACATCTCATTGCCCCCCAAACAAATCTTTCCCCTTTAGTATTCCCATCTTCCCCATTCCCAGCCCTGGAAACTGCTCAGCTGTTCTGTCTATATAGAATTCCCTATTCTGGTTCCTCATGAAACAGAACTGTACAGCACAGGACCTTTCAGCATGATGTTTGCCAGGTGCATCCAGTCTGTGGATTTACTACTCCCTTCCCCTGCCCTCATCTTTTTTTTTTCTGCTAGAGAGTATTCTGAGTCCTAGTCTCATTTGTTGAGATGACCTGGAGTAAAGCCTTAGGCATCTATTTCTAGAAGATGTTGCTGACAATTAGCTGTGGAAGACAGGATGCTGAATTGACTGCAGAGATGCAGGCACCAGGCAGTGATATCTGACTAGGACTGCTAAAGAGAGCAGGGCAGGGCAGAGGCTCCCAGAGGACACAGTAACAAGAGGAGTATAGGTGTTATAGACCCTGAGTGCAGAGACATGAAAGGAGCCTAGGGGGAGAATGTTGTCCCCATTCATTCAAGACACAGGGAGAAATCATCCTTAGTGAGTAAGAGTTCCCAACTTTGTGGTTCTTCCAGCCTTGTGGTTCTCCCTTATCCCCTTGAGAAGTTTGGCTACTGTCCATGGATTTGGATGGTAATGACCAGGAACCCAGTCTTTCCCACTACCTAGACTCACTGTGCTCTACCCTCCCCAGGGGCCGGAAGGGATTTGACATTGCCCTCAATTTGCTCTTCGCCATGGCATTTCTGGCCAGCACATTTTCCATCCTGGCAGTCAGTGAAAGGGCTGTCCAGGCCAAGCATGTCCAGTTTGTGAGTGGTGTCCATGTGACTACTTTTTGGCTCTCTGCTCTGCTGTGGGACCTCATCTCTTTCCTCATTCCAAGTCTGCTACTGCTGGTAAGTGCTGAATATGCTGGACCCCCACTGTGTAGAGCCCAAAGAGCTCACCTGAGGTCCCCTTATAGAACCAGGACCAGCAGAGGAGTCTATCTCATAGCCCAGCCCTGATCTAAGAGGGCAGTTGAAAACATCAAGTGTTTGCTGTCCTGACCTCTCTTGGATAGGCAGGGCCTGAGGCAGTTGTCTGATTCTAGCTCTACCAACCACAGGGAGAAGAAGAAACTGCTGCTTAGAGAGATCCCAGAACTGACAGTCATTGTGCTATGGTCAAGGACATCTGGCCCGAGATGGCAGTCAGGGCTTAAGGACTATTGATTGTTCCAGACAGTCTCCTTCCCTGTCTCTGGGGAGCTGCCCACTGGCCTATGCACTAAGCTGCCTCATATGTGCTGCTGCAGGTGGTGTTCCGAGCCTTCGACGTGCACGCCTTCACACAGGATGGCCACATGGCTGACATGCTGCTGTTGCTCATGCTGTATGGCTGGGCCATCATCCCCCTCATGTACCTCATGAGCTTCTTCTTCTCTGCTGCGTCCACGGCTTACACCAGGCTGACCATATTCAACATCCTGTCGGGCATCGCCACCTTCATCATGGTCACTATCATGCGCATCCCAGGTGGGAGCCTGGACACCACCCTATCCCACTGGCTACCCCCTTAGATGCTTTGTCCAAGGAGGCTCTGCTCAGTTAACACAGTGGTGGTGAGGGTGCTTATATCATTCCCCAGGGACCACCCTAGAAGGAATCACCTTCCTTGACCCAGGCCATATTAGGTCCCGAATGTCTGATCTGCAGGGATACCTGAGACCTTATGTTCTCTGCCTGTATCTGTCCTTAGGCAGGTATGCTGTATCCTCCAACACTAACTGGTCTGAACCTCTTCATAGCTGTGAAGTTAGAAGAACTTTCCAGAACCTTGGATCATGTGTTCCTAGTACTGCCCAACCACTGCCTGGGGATGGCAGTCAGCAGCTTCTATGAGAACTATGAGACACAGCGGTATTGCACTTCCTCAAAGGTTGCCGCCCATTACTGCAAGAAGTACAGTGAGTATCCAAATGGCTCCCTTCCTCAGCTCATCCTGGAACAGCCAGAATATCCCCAATACTTGCCCAGCTAAGGCAATTATATTAATCCTTTTTCTGTTCCCTATAACACAGTGTCAGAAACTGAGTAAGTTATAGATCAAAGAGGTCTATGACCTTCCAAGGACAAGGGCCCACTTTTGGCAATACCCATCTGCTTGGAAGAGTCCCAAAACAGTGCAGGACCTAATCAATCACGTGACCTAATACAAGTCATGTGTGTCTTCTGGCCTGTCCTTAAAAGCTTATAGAGTTTAATTATGGGCCTCTAACCTGTAGAATGTATCTAATCCTAATCACCTCTTAGAAACCTCACCTCTGAATACCACAACTGGATTAAATTTCTACCTTTTTCATGTATTACAATGGAGATTACATTCCAACACTCATAGCAGGGCTCCATGTTCTGAATGGCCAGGTATTTGCCCACATCATCCCCAAATCTCACACCAACCCCTTACTCCTGCCCACACATTCTGGGCCTACAGCCTTTAGAACAGAGAACCACAGTCTATGACTTAACCAAAAGACACATCTCCTCTCATCTCAACCTCTTGGAAGCCAGAGGTCCCAAGTTAAGGTGTGGGCAAGGCCATGCAACCTCCAGAGATTCAGGGGAAGATCCTTTCTTTTTCTTCTCAGCTTCCTGCGGTTTCACAGGGTTCTTGGCTGTGGCTATGTCAGTCTATCTTTGTCTATGCACAGCCTCCTCTCCCTCTGGGTTTCACATTTTCTGCCAGTCTCTTAGAAAGACATACTCAATATCCAGCATCTCCCCTTAAGGTCTGTAAATAATGCCATTTTCAAAGATCTCATTTCTTTTGTTGTTGTTGTTTGGTTGGTTGGTTTGGGATTTTGGTTGGTTGGTTGGTTGGTTGGGTTTTTTGAGACAGAGTCTCACTATGTATCTCTGGCTGCTCTGGCTGGCTTGGAACTCACTATGTAGACCAAGCTAGCCTCAAATTCACAGAGATCTGCCTGCTTCTGCCAAGTTCTGGGATTAAAGAACTGTACCACCCTGCTCCATGAAAGGTCTCATTTTGAAACAAAGTCACATTCACAAGTTCAGGGGTTTAACACTTTGCCCTGTTTTTGATGGGTCCTTTCTGTGCCTATAATGGTCTCCTTTATGCATTAGCACACAGCCTAGCAGTCACCTGTATAGATCCCTGCATACTTTCAGACCATTGTGGTCTCTTCCCTTTATTGCTGAGCATTACCCTAGAACAGGGCTTATGATTGCTTGTCATGTGCCTGTCCCCTCTCTAAACTTGAGTGCCTGTAGGGGAGATGTGATTTGGGCATTTTCACATCTCAGCTCAGTTCAGGTTGCAAGTGTGAGAAACAAACAAGGTTATGATTTATGATTGGTCCCTTGCCACAAATATGAAAAGAATACCACAAATGACAAAATTCCTCCAGAGCCAGAAAGTACTGAAGCTCTTGTTTGACATAGACAAATGTAAGGCATGCCCTCAAGAATTGGAGCATAGAGCCTTGGCAGAAGGGAGCTGAGGACAGTTCTGGGGTCTTGGAAGGGGTGACACTCAGCTGGGCCCAGCCTTGCTCTTTGCCCTGCAGACATCCAGTACCAGGAGAACTTTTACGCCTGGAGCACCCCAGGGGTCGGCAGGTTTGTGACCTCCATGGCTGCCTCAGGGTGCATCTACCTCACCCTGCTCTTTCTTATTGAGACCAACCTGCTGTGGAGACTGAGGACCTTCATCTGTGCCTTCCGGAGGAGGTGGACACTGGTGAGTGGCCTCTGGCCTCTCAGGAATGCTGACCAGATGCTCTCTACACTCTGCTTTGCCAAAGACAGTGAAGGACCACCTCCCTATGAACCTAGCCTTGAAGCTCATGCTCCCTGGGCAGCCCACCCTGTTTGTCAAGATCAACACATGGTATTGGCTGGCTACACAGCCAGATCACAATGCACTGCCACAGCGTATTATTTACAAGGCCTGAAACCCTGACACTGTAGCATTAGCCTGGCAGAGACAGTACCCAGGGCTACTTGGGCTGCCCAGCTTCATAGTTAGCCATTTCACTTGTTATCACATGCAGTTTTTAATTTGTTAATTTGTGTGTGTGTGTGTGTGTGCGTGCACGCGCAGGTGTGTAGGTGTGCAGGTCAGAAGACAACTTGTAGACTGAGCCCGTTGGCACACACTTTTAATCCTATCACTCAGGAGTCAGAGGCAGGCAGAGCTCTACAAGTGCAAGGCCAGCCTGGTTGACATATCAAGTTCTAGACCAGCAGGGCTATAAAATAAGACTCCCACCATGTGGGTCCTAAGGATGAAACCTCAGGTCCATCAAGCTTAGCAACAGACATTTTACCCACTGAGCCATCTCACTGGCTCTACACATTGAATATTTTTTCAGATACACTTCATGTCTCCATTCCCTCCTTCACAAAACATAGTCTGGGGTTTTATTGTATATCCAGATTAACTTGAGTTGAATTAATTACTCTGAAATATTACAACTTTTTCAAAATGAGTTTTCTCCACATTAGTCTTCCAAAGCAAACGTGGTAGTGCATAGTTGTAGTCTCAGCTACTCAAGGGGCCAAATTAGGAAGATTATTTGAGCTCAAGAATTTGAGGCCAGGGGCCAGAGTGATGGCTCAGGATTTGAGAACACTTGCTTTTCTTCAGAGGACCTGGATTTGATTCCCAGCACCCACATGGTGGCTAACAGCCATCCATAACTCAGGTTCCAGGGGATCCAACACTTTCTTCTGGCCTCTACAGGGCGTTGCATGCACATGGTGCATTTATATAAATGCAGGCAAAACACTCACACACATAAAATAAAAATGATAAATTAAGAAAAAGAAAAAGAATTTGAGGCCAGCCTAGACAACATAATTATGCTTATCTCTTTAAAGAAAAACAGGAAAGGAACTGGCAAGATGGTTCAACAAGGTAAAAGTGCTTGCCATGTAAGTCTGACAACCTAAGTTTGATTCCCAGAATTCATGCTGGAAGAGAGAACTGAGTTTCAGGGAGAAGATGGTTCAGCAGTTAAGAAGAGTACATACTCTTGCAGTGGACCCATGTTCCATCTCTAGCATCCACTTCAGTGCTTCATAACTGCCTGTAACTCCAGCTTCAGGGAGAGCCAACACCTTTGGCTTCCATGGGCACCTTTCCTCATATGAACATACCCACACATAGATGCATACACATACACATAATTAGAAATATTTTTTAATCTTTTTAAAAAAGTACACACTCAAGACCTGGCTCTCAAAAGTTGCCCTCTGACCTACACACATGTACTGTGGCATGGACACACATACATGCAGAAAGACACACAAACAAAGATTAAATAACATTAAAAGTAAAAAAAGAGGGGCTGGAGAGATGGCTCAGGAGTTAAGAGCACTGCTGCTCTTACAGAAGACCTGGGTTTGAATTCCAGAACCCACATGGTAGCTAACTGTCCAAAACTCCAGTTCTAGGGGCTATTATGCCCTCTTCTGTCCTACACAGGCATTGCACAACACATGTGCACTTACATGCAGGCAATACACTCATACACACAAAAATTTTTTTTTAAGTAAAAAAGAAAAGAAAGATCTTCCTTCACTTCCCTCAGTGATAGCTGATTTTCTTCTTGAGTCCCATGTAGGTCTTGTGCTACTACCTCTGCGTGGGTGGTTTATTTCTTGGATGTTGAGTTCAGCCTCTCAGGCCACCTGTCTCTTATAAAAGTCAGAGTACTTGTATTGAGGACTGGGGTGAGAAATCTCAAAGGCCTTAATCCCACTTAATCCCAAGGTATCCTACGTCAACCTTGACCCTTCACTTTCCTTCCATGGGGCTAGAATTCATGTGTATGGTCTTCATCTCAAATAATCAGGCAGAATTGCAAAGCCGGACATCAGTACTTCCTGAGGACCAAGACGTGGCAGATGAGAGGAGCCGAGTCCTGGCCCCTAGCTTAGACTCCATGCTTGACATGCCTCTGATCATCAATGAGCTCTCCAAGGTAACAAGCATTGCCTGCCACTGGCCAGCAAGCTGGCTCTAGAGCCTCAGTAGGCACTGAGGCAGAGAATCTGAACTCTCTTCAGGCCTCCTCACTTGGAACTTTCTGACTGGCCCCCTGCAGGTGTATGACCAGCGAGCGCCACTTCTGGCAGTGGACAGGATCTCCCTTGCAGTCCAGAAAGGAGAATGCTTCGGCCTGCTGGGTTTCAATGGAGCTGGGAAAACTACAACATTCAAAATGCTGACTGGGGAAGAGACCATCACCTCAGGAGATGCCTTTGTTGGGAGCTACAGCATCAGTTCTGACATTGGGAAGGTGGGTACAACGGAGATGCCCTACTGATCTGGAGCTGGCAAGACAAGGGCTGCTATGGAGGCTGGATATGCCTGTCTCTGGCTCACATTGTGCACAGCAGCATTTGTGGACATCAGGACAAGACAGTTGGGTGGCTCCAGGCTTAAGGAGGCAGTGGAGAGGAGAGAAATGCCAGCAAAGAAGTATGATCCAAATTGCTTCTATCCACCCAAAACTGGTTTGTGTCCAGGACACATAAATGTGGGTTTGAAAACCTAGAAAGATAAAAGAGAAAGAAAGGCCCAGAGCTCATCCACAGATTTCCCCCACACTGGGCTGAACCCACACAGTGAGCATGGACCAGGGCAACCCATGTGTTCACCAGTGCCTGGGAACAATATGGAAGGTCCTTGTATGCCACAGAGTCAGAAAAAAGGAAAGTGAATGATCCTAAGCCTGAGACGGGGTGGTAGATCCTCTCCTGAGCTGGTGACACAGAGCTCTAGACTGTGACACCCCCAGGTCCCAGAGTGCAGGTATGCCTTCTGAAGGAAAGGTTCATCCTAGGCCTCTAGGAACCTCCAAATACTATGTCATGCAGAGCATGCAACCAAGCAAACACCATGACCGGAATCTGTACATAGGGCTTAGGAAAGGAACAAATTCAGAAAACAAGTGTTTGCTACAATTAAAGATCAGAAATGTATGCCAGAGGGGAAAAAAAACACATCTGATCTGAAAACAAAGAGGAAGGTAAGACATGCTAAACACATTCAAACTGAAGTTCAGAATGGAGAGAGTGGGGAGAGCTAATAAGCCAAAAGGCAATGGCTAAAAATTGTCCCAAATCAAAAAGCAGACTCTAGAGCTCCAAAGAGGAAAAAAAAAAAAAAAAGCAGTCTAGTCTCTGTAATCTTCAAAAGCAGGCATACCTGCCCCATGAACAGCTGAAGGGAGGGGGGCAAAGGGCTGCGACTCATATCTCAGCTGCTGCAGCCTAGCTCTACTGCACCTGGGCACTTTCCCAGACAACATCTGAGGTGTAATACCTATCACAAGAATACTGTCAGTGAACCTCTTAGGAGAATAAAAGGAGGTCCTAGCTCATTCAGTGTATGCCTGATGAATGAGGGAATGTATGAACAGTTATCAGCTGTAAAGATTTACATGGTAGCCACTTGTATAATAATGAAACCATTCTTGCACCACCCTACTCCCACAGTTGCCTGTCATGGACCAGGCTCCCAGCTAGAACACTTGCTGACCCATGTGATACCTCTTCAAACTTCCATGAGGCAGCCAAGTCCTTCCTATGTGCTCTCTGGGGTGCTGCTCAGAGAGTTTCAGCCTATGGTCAGCCACTAGAACCTGAGTGGCTCCTTAGATGGACAGGCTCACTGGAAGAATTTGAGGACAGGCATATAGGTAGACACCACAGCTGGTAGTTGCTATAGTCTTCTGTTGGAAGAAGACCTCCCTGACCTATTCCCTCCCACACCATATTCTAATCTAGGTACGGCAGCGAATGGGCTACTGCCCCCAGTTTGATGCACTGCTAGACCACATGACTGGCAGGGAGATGCTGGTCATGTATGCACGGCTCCGAGGCATCCCAGAGCGCCTCATCAGTGCCTATGTGGAAAACACACTTCGGGGTCTACTCCTGGAGCCACATGCCAACAAACTGGTCAGGACTTACAGGTGGGATCAGCACTCAGCCCCTGTTCCTGTGAGATCATGCCTGGCCCTTCTCAAGATAGTCTGGGGTCTTTCTTACATTAGAGCCCAAGGTGATGGGTCATTGGTCCAGGATCCCACTCATGGCTCCAGGCTCAGACTAGATTTGATAGAATGACTTTAGGCATTACCTTAGGAGAGGGCTACCCTGACATTTCCTGCCTTCCAGAGCCAAGGCCAGCTGGCTGGCCATGTCAGGGGACCCCTGGGCACCACTCCTTCCAGTGCCTCTATCTCTATACAATGGGCTTTCCAGTGCCATTCCTTTTATTTGGAGTATTCTGAAGTCACTGGGCATAGGCTTCTGCTAGTACCCAAGGTGCTCATGTTAATTATTGGTCTTGCCTCCCACCCAATGGCACCCCTCTGTCCCCAGTGGTGGTAACAAGCGCAAGCTGAGTACAGGCATTGCCCTCATTGGAGAGCCTGCAGTCATCTTCCTAGACGAACCATCCACTGGCATGGACCCTGTGGCCCGGCGCCTGCTCTGGGACACTGTGGCCCGGGCCCGTGAGTCTGGCAAGGCCATTGTCATCACCTCTCACAGGTAAAGCCTGGGAATCTGTGGTCAGTGGGAGAGCCAGAGCGGGTGACTGGGGTTGGACCAGGTGAAAAAAATATATGGCAACTGCTAGCAGAGTCTGCCAGGAGATTTCCTAGGCTCTGCATGTGGGCCATACTCAGCATGGGGGAAATCAGGAATGGCCTGATCTGGACATAGATACCCGTTGTGTGCACAAGTCTTTCACATTCAGGATGGGTGTCAGCCTCCTCTAGCCCCATCTCAGGCCTCCTCCATTTCCCCAGCATGGAGGAGTGTGAGGCCTTGTGTACCCGGCTGGCCATCATGGTGCAAGGTCAGTTCAAGTGCCTGGGCAGCCCACAACATCTCAAGAGCAAGTTTGGCAGCGGCTACTCCCTGCAGGCCAAGGTCCGGAGCGAAGGGCAACAAGAAGTGCTAGAGGAGTTCAAGGCATTTGTGGACCTGACCTTCCCAGGTGTGTGCTGATGGATCCTGGGCCCCTCTCTGAGCTTATTAACTGCTGCCTCATGGCTGACCCCCAGGGAAAAGAATGCCAGGCTATCATCCCCAGCCTAACCCACATGATAACATGGTTTTTTATGCAGGCAGTGTCCTAGAAGATGAGCACCAAGACATGGTCCATTACCATCTGCCAGGCCATGACCTCAGCTGGGCAAAGGTGAGTGTAAGCCTCAGAACCCTATAAAGTGCTAGCAGGGACTAGGAAGGATTTTTGGAGCTCCCCCAGGACACTCCCCTTCTATATGATTCCAGGCTCTTTTCAGGGTAGAATCGCCTTCTAGTTTAACACAGCCTAATATCTAACACTCAGCCTAGTATCTGCCAGGTTTGGGGTTTTATACAAAAAAATTTTATTATATATTTGAAGTGCAACGAATCAGTTGCATGAAAGAAAACTGGTCCAGAGAAGGGACACAGTTTACTAAAGGCCATGCTTTGAACTGAAAGCAGAGCAAGGAGGAAGCTTGGCTTCTACCTTGCTGCCCCTGTACAACCTGTGTCCTCTCCTAGGAGCATGGCTGACCTCATGGGACTGATTTTTCCAGAGACTGTAGGACAGGGCAATGGTAGGGCCCAAGGGCAAGTTTCCCATTGCCAGAGGGCTCACTACCTGAGCCCTAGGTTCACTCACCATTAGCTTTTCTGTTTCAAAAAGGTGTTTGGTATCCTGGAGAAAGCCAAGGAGAAGTATGGAGTGGACGACTATTCAGTGAGCCAGATCTCTCTGGAGCAAGTCTTTCTGAGCTTCGCCCACCTACAGCCCCCTGCCACTGAGGAGGGACGATGAGGCGCTGTCTGCTGCCTCTAAAGCACCAGGCAAGGAAGGGACAAGCCAGTGCTCATTGTGTATCCTCTCTACCCCAGTTTCTCTTTTCCTTTATTTTTAATCACTCTTTTCTAAGATGGACATAAAAAAAAAATCAAGGCAGTATGCACAGATCGGACCAAATATGTCAATGCCTGTAGGCTGGAATCAGCATGTAGATAATCCACTCCTAAAGGCAGACTCTGAAATTCTAATCCCAGACCAGAGCCATCCTTCAGTATCTGCAGACTGGCTGTGATCTTTGAGTGGCTGGCCTAGATGGAATTGCAGCCCACCTGGGGGAGGGGGCTGAATGTCTCTACATGCTCATAGAAAGTACCCACGTTTACCTTTCTTGGGGAGGAAAAAGAAAGCCAGAAAGGATTATCTACAAAACGAACCTCCAGGCTGCCATGAATGGACAGAAAAGTTGCAAATCACTGTCCATGAAGGGAAGATGTCAGCTGTAACTAGGTGCTGAGACCTTGGCTTCAAGTGCAGCTGAAGCGCTTCCTGGGCATCAGTGTTCCTTAGGGTATGGACACTACATCAGGCTGAGCTGATCCTGAGCCAGATGTCATCCCACAGCCTCTGCAGCACAGGAAAGACGTGGCCAGACTTGAAGCACAATCCTCTGGTTCTCAATTCTGTGCCTTTGAGAAGTCACAGGTCACAGAACAGTCACGGATCACTACAGGGCTGAGTGGACATCTCTTGAGGATACACTAAATATATTGTGATTCTGTCCAGAAAATAAAGGCTGAGGGACATGATCAGTCTTGGAGTCATACATTTGATGAGAGGGAGGGGGCATGGGATTCCATCACTGTCTCATAATCCAAACATCCAAATATAATGCTCACATACCAAGTTTCAGATAAACAAAAGAAGGAATTGGCTTTTCTCAACAAAAGGAAGTTGATAGAATTCACTGCTACGAGGTGAAAGAACAGGCCTGGGCTGATTGCTTTTCTTGTAATAAAATTCCAACAAACGGGCTAGAGAGATGTCTCTGTAGTTAATAGCACTGGCTGTTCTCACAGAGGACCTATGTTTGAATCCCAGAACTGTCCAAACTCCAGTTCCAGGGGATCTGACACTGTCTTCTGACCTCCATGCACTGCACAACATGGGTACACTTACATACATGCAGGCAATACACTCATACACATATAGCAAAATATTAAAAAATAGAATACTTGACAACTTAAGGGTTTATTCTGGATAAAGTTCAAGGATATGGTCCGTCATGGTGGCAAGGTCATATTGCATCTGTATTCAGGAATGCTGGTACTCAGCTCACTTTGATTTTTCCTTTTTTTCAGTCCGGGATTCTAGCCCAATGAATGGTACCACCCACATATCCTGGCACTGGCTCATTCTGCTAAAGAGGGGGTCAGGCAAAGGGGCTGGAAAAGGAAGGTAAACAGTAAGTCTAACCACTTAAATTAATCCAGTCTAGAAACTCCCCAATAGACTTGCCCAAACATTTGTTTCTGAGGTAAGTCTAAATCAAGCTGACAGTCATCAAGATTAGCTCCCATAGCTAGGCATGCTGTCACCTACCTTTAATCCCAGCACTTGAGTAGCAGAAGCAGGCAGATCACTGTGAGTTCCAGGCTAGCCTTATCTACATAGAAAATACTAGACTAGCCAGGGATACCTACCAAGACTCTCTCAAAAAAGGTGGGTCAGGAGTTGGCTCAGCAGTTAAGAGCACTTGCTGCTTTTGCAGAAGATGTGGGTTCAGTTCCCAGCAGCCACATGGGTGCTCACAACCACCTACGACTCTAGTTCCAGGGGATTCTGCCTATCCTGGCCTCCATGGGCACTGCATGCAGGTGATGCACATTACATGCAGTCAGGCACACATCACACACATGCACATACACACTTGAAAAAACAAGATTATCGATCACAAGGCCCAAAGACAAGTGAAAAATCAGGCCAGATAACTGCCCAATTAACAGGTCCTATCTACAGCCAAGAAAATAATATGGGTTGGTGCAGGACACCCCTGGTTCCAATATTACCCATAGGCACACAGAATTTTTTCAGCATAAGTCCCTCTTATGAACTAGTACTTCTTGTGATTTTCTAGAAATCTCTATATTATTCCAGAATTTAGTTTTAGAAAAATTTTGCCTTTGAGAAGTCACTGTCCAAAGGACAGTAAGGGACCACTATGGAGTTGAGTAGCCAACCCTTGAAGATACACTCAAGATATTGTGACTGCCCAGAAAAACACTGAGAGGCATGATCACAGTCTGAGTCACAAATGCAATGGAGGGTTATAGCGTTCAATCTCTATCTGACTTAGTTGCTTTTGCTGTTGCTATATTAAAATACTCTGACAAAAAGGGTTAATTTTGGCTCACAGTTCCAGGTTACAATCCAGTGTGGCAAGGAAATCATAGCAGCACGAGCTTGAAGTAGCTGGTTATGTCACAACTGCATCAGAGAGCAACAAATGCTTTTGTGCTCAGCTCACTTTCTCCATTTTCTAAGTCCAGGATATGACCTTGGGGAACAGTGTGACCACAGTGGGCAGGTCTTTCCACCTCAGTAACATTCTTAAAATAATCCTCCACAGGCATTCCCAGTGGACTGGCTCCCAAGTAATTCTAGATCTTATGAAGTTGACAATTCAGATTATCATACTGTCTCATCACTTTGAGACAGTATGCTTTTGGTTTGTGTGTGTGTGCACGTGTGTGTGTGTGTACACGTGTTTAGGTTATTTTGTTTTGAGACAGGATCTCATTTTGTAGCCTTGACTGGCCTGGAACTCACAGAGATATACCTGCCTCTGCCTCCTGAGTGCTGGGATTAAAGGCATGTGCCACCGCACCTGTAGACAATATTTTTAATAAGTCTCTGAAAGTTTATAGAGGCTTCACGTGGTTTACAGGAACACTTCCTTAAAAACTCTTCAAACAGAGCTGGAGAGATGGCTCAATAGTTAAGAGCACTGGCCGCTCTTGCAGAGGACTCAGGTTCAATTCCCAGCAACCCCCATGGTGGCTAGCCACCATCTATAACTCCAGTTCCAGCAGTCTACATACTAAGTGAGTTCCAGGCAGACTGGGACTAGGGAGACCCTGTCAAAAAAAAAAAAAAGACAAAAAAAAACCCAAACAATTTAGTTCCACTTGGGAGTGGTTGCGACTTAAACATTGACCAAGAAAAATAATTCATTGGCAGGACTGCAGTGTCTACGTTTGATCTAGAACTGGGCTCTTGTAGAGTGTGCTGAGAAATAGAGGGCAGAGAGAACATGGCTGCCTGACCACATGCACACCTACTCAAGAGCCCTGCCACAGGGAGGGCATCCTTAAACTTGATTTAGCCCATGTTAGATATTTAAGAATCTGACATTTTTCCCCTTTGATTACATTTTTTTAACTTTAAGAAAATATTTTATTATTTTTATTTTATGTGTATGAGTGTACTGCCAGCGTGTGTAAGTACACTCGTGGCATGCAATCCCACGGAGGTCAGAAAAGGGTGTCCAATCCCCTGGAACTGGGTTATGGATGGTTATTAGCCACCATTTGGGTGCTAGGAATTGAACCAGGGTCCTCTGCAAGAGCAGTTAGTGCTCCTAACTGCTGAGTCACCTCTCCAGCTCCTTAAAAAGCTAAATGAGCATATAAAGTATTAGATATCATTTATGATATTTTCAAATTGTGTTTTAGTGGTTCCTCTTCTTCCACGTTCCCACATTTTTAAAGGGCAAAAAGGCATTTCAGCCCAGGGAGGACAGCCTACATGATGCATACATATGAAATAAGCCTACATCTATACTCGTAAAGAGCTAGCTGTCCTCAAGAACAGGCTAAAGCTGCCACAGAATTACATGAGGACTATCACAACCAGAATCTTTTTAAGAAGATTGTCCTAGTTTTCTTTCTGTTGCTGATGATAAAACACTCTACCAACAGCAACTCAGGGAGGAAGGGATTTATTTGGCTTACACTTATAGGTCACAGTTCATCATGAAGGAAAGTCAGCAGAAACTTAAACAGGAACTCAAAGCAAAAAACTTGGTTGCTCTGTAGCTTCCTCACTGGTTCATGCTTAGCTAGCTTTTTTGCATAGCCCAGAACCATCTGCCTGAGGAATGGTGCCACCACAGTAGGCATGCCCTCCTACATCAATGAATTATCAAGATAATCCCTTACATACCTACAAACCAACCTGACCCAGGTAGTAACTCAACTGAAGATTCTCAGATGTCTCTAGACTGTGTCAAGTTAACAATTAAGGTTAATCAACACAAAGAGGATCCATAACAGTGAAGGGAGGATGGATATATATGGTCCCAGCCTCCACTGCATAGGAATCAGGAGGGACAGACACATACATAGCTACAGGCAGATTCCAGGACTCGGGATGCCTGGGGGAGGAACCCAAGGCTGTACCTAAGCACAAAGACCGGAGGAGCAGCAGGAAGGGTCCACATGGCCCTCCTTAGGGCATCTACAAGGCTGAACACTCAGTACTAGAGTGTCATCAGTGGCAGAGCCAAGACCAAACTTCAGGAACCCATATCTATTGGCCTTTTTGAACTGTTGCTGTTCTGGAGATAGCAAGGAAAGGAGCCAGAGATTCTTGGGACAGCGGTCTAGCCTGTCCCCTTCATGTTCACTCTCAGACCACTAAGGTTCAAGCTGTTTCCAGATAGCTGCTGCACCTGGCTACCAAGCTCTTCCTGAAGACCCAGAAGACAAAGTTCTGTCTCCTCTGCTCCCCATAGCCTGACCCAATTCCATGGGGCCAAAAGCAAGGCCTGTAGGACAGCCTATGTGTTTTATACTTTAGTCCTGCCTGCACCTATCAATGTGGCTTAACCGAAGTTCTCAGTGTCACTGCACACAGAACTTGGGGATGGGGAAGAGAGAACATAGGAGAGAGTAGAAAGCCCTAATGTGGGCAAGACTGTGACCAAACCCAACTGCTTTCCTAGGTTTGAAGTGAAAGGGCTGCCAGGCACAGTGGTACATGCCTGTGATCCCAGCACTTGGAAGGCAGAGGCAAGATGATCACCAGAAATTGGAGGCCAGCCTGGGCTACATAGCAAGACTCTGCCTAAAATAAATAAATAGAAAGAGCTGTCCATCTCAGACAGCAAAGGTTACAGGTTAAGGAGACCTCGCCCCCAGGCTCGTGGAAAGGGCCTGCTACAAGTTTCAGAAATTCCAGATCAATAGTTACAAGTTTGTTTCTTAGCCATGCATTAAGTGTAGAGAAGGTAGTACAGGGTTTTTCACCTTCAGGTTTCCATTGATTCACCTTCTCTACCATTGCAGTGAGGGCCTACCTCCTTGAGGTTACCTTTCCAGGTCTAGAATCTGCAGGAAGCTGGGACAGTGGGGGCAAGGAAGACACAGCTGATCCCAAACCTTCAGCAGAACCAGGACATCACTCACTGCACTGTGTATAGACATTAGTTTACACGGGCACAAGGAACCTTGGATACCAGGACATGTTCAAGAGGGTAAGTGGTTCCCCAACCATATGTGCAAGCACTGTCCGCCTGAGCTGGTGACATAGTGCTAGGGCAGGTCCTCTCCTCACCTGATAGGGTCTCCTGGCCATGGCTTTGGGCAGGGAGGTGGGGTCCTTGCATTCTTCCTCAACACATGGGGATGCTCAGGCTCCATTCCTAGGGCCCAACCCACACCCCACAGATGCTACCATCCAATGCCTCCAAGATTGGAGTAGTCTGTCTCCAGGTTATAGCTGGCACAGGTCATATTGGCTAGTTGAAAGTGCAGGCTTGCTCTAGGCTCAGAAGACACAGTTCATGGCTTGGCCACATGAGGCAACACCCACTCTACCCCATGAAAACCCTGGAAAAGCAGCTCAGATATCAACATCTTTGATTCTTGGCAGAAATGGACACATGGCTTTAAGGTAAGGATAAGCACAGGCTCTCAACCCTGCAGTTTGGAAGCCAAGGGCTGTTCCAGAGAGCATCTGGTGCTTAGTTCAAGAGTCCAGAGGTGCAGCTAGGTATGGTAGCCCACACCTTTAATCCCAGCACTAGGGAGGCAGAACTAGGCGGAGCTCTATGAGATCCAGGTCAGCCTGGTCTGTATTCAAATTCCAAGCCAGCTGGGGATACAGAGTGGCCCTGTCTCAAAAAGCTAAAAAAGAAAAAAGAAAAAAAAAAAGTTCTGCCTGCTAGAAGAGACTCAGACTCTCAGGGTTACCCCTTACAGTGAAAATTTGGCACTGTGGAGGCTGCCCACAAATAGACACCCCTAGCTAGCTACGCTCATCTCTCAAGGATTCTGCCACCCAAAAGGATCTGGACATCACCTCTTCCCCACTCCACCCCTCCTCAGTCAAGTACCAGGCCTTAGTGACCAGCTGCCTTCTTGAGTTTCCCCATCACCAGTCATCTCCTCTCTTCCCCCTATCAGGCCTCACCTGCCCTTGGCATGGAACCTGGTCTCAGCAGTAATAGAGGCACTCCCTTGACACAACTTGAGAGGGTATAATCCCCAGCCAAAGCTGACCTGACCTCCACCACAGCCCAGGTTGGCCCTAACCCTGGCAGTATTTCAGCTGTCAAGTTCCAAAGTTGAACATCTGAGAGGTCATCAGGCCTGAAAGAATGCTCTGCCTTAACATGAATAAATTCTCAAAGTTAAAATGGTTCTCATGCTTGCTGGGTATGGTGGCCCACGCCTTTAATCCCAGCACTCAGGAGGCAGAGGCAGGTGGATCTCTATGAGATCTAGGCAAAATCTATAGAAAAATCCAGGTCAGCTAGAGCTATAGGGAGACCCTGTTTCAAACACACCCCAAAAAAGCAAAAAAACAAAATGGCTCAGACATTACCAGCAGTTGACTTTGAGAGAAGGGAGCTTAGGACACCGGCCAGAGCTTACAGCACTCCTGGGCTATGGCCAGCTACTAATGTTCCTTCTAGCAAACCAGGGTCAAGGACACCCTTAATCCCAAAGACACCAGCTCCAAGGCCTTTAGCCACCAGGGCCTCAGTAGGTTGGCAACAGACTAGGACAGGCGATGTTAGAACTCCTGGAATGAGTTCAGAGTTGCAGTTCTCACAATTCTTTCAAATGTTTCTCTTAATCCATAAAATAGCAAATGCCAGGCAGGGCATGGTATCACACACCTTTAATCCCAGCACTCTGGAGGCAGAGGCAGGCAGATCTCTGTGAGTTCCAGACCCAGCCTGGTCTACATGTTGAGTTCCAGGGCCACACAATGAAACCAAGTCTCAAAAAATTTTTTAAATATAAAAATAAAAAGCTGGGCATGGTGGGGCATGCCTGTTGTCCCAACACTCAGAAAGGAAAGGCAGTCTGATCTCTGGGAGATTGAGGCCAGCCTCAGCTACACAGAGTTTCAAGCCAGCTGGGGCTACAGGGATACTTGTCTCAAAACAAAACAAAATCCCCAAGATGCTCATCTTTCAAAGCTCAACAGCTGATAGTATACTTGATTATGAAAATCCATAGTATTTACCAACAATTTGATCAAAGTGTCTGAGTAAATCATGCTTTTAGATTTAATATAAAATGGTAAAGCTTATATACATACCAAATTAAACTACTTTGGAAAATAAGGGGAAAAAGCAGAGAAAGGAGCTGTTAGCTCAGCTAGTTCTAGCCTCACTTTCTTCTGGTCATGGGGTTTCCCCTCCTCAGAGGGCATTAGTGATGCTCTGGACCCAAGGCTCTGGGTCTGAGTCTTCCAGAAGCCTCTTTAATCACTGGCTCCACTGAATCCTCAGAACACTCTACATGTTGCTTGCTTGACCATCAAAGCCACCCACACTTAACTCAGAACCTCCTGAACTTCTTCCCTATAGCAAGGACAGGCCCAAAGCTCCCAAGATGTTGCCCTTTCAGACTCATTGTGATAGTTAATCTTGTCAATTTGACTGAATCTGGAATTAACTAAGAGGCAAACCTCTGTGCACACCTGTGAGGGATTTTCTTGATTAGGTTAAGAGCTGTGGGAAGATCCACCCTAAATGTGGGTGGCCCCTTCCGGCCTCCGCATATATATGGTGGTCCAAGGTTTGCTTTCCTTATTCTTTGCTGGCTAGTTCACCTAGTCTGTTTCTGCTGCTGCCATCTTTGGCTGGCTGAAGTCAGAACCCAGCTTCTTACCCTCCTAACTTGGGACTGAAGGCCAAGAATCCTCCCGGCCTTCGGTACCGGACTGAGACTGTGAAGACATCCAATCTCTTAGACTGAGCATCCAACTGGTTTTCATCCTCTCCAGTGTGAAGGCAGCCATTGTTGGACTATCCAGACAGAGTCCTGTAAGTCAATCTAAAGTGTGTGTATATAATGTTTTACCAATTCCATTCTTTTAGAGAACCCTAATACATTCACTTTCCCTTCGTGCCTGACCACAGCAGGTATGATAGTAATACAGGAAATTCAACTTATGCTAAATATCCCACACATGAAATCCAAGTCCAACATATGTACCCAGAACAGACTGGCTGGGCACTAACCACCCCCCATACCCACCCCCGAAGGAGCTGGTGCCTCGGTGGGGCAAACTCCAGAAGCAAGCTCTTCTTCCCAGCTGTCTAGTGCCCAACCCCTTGGACTATATCCTCTCTCCAACGGTCACCAAGCTGCACCCTGGCCTCTTTTCCTGTCCTGAGATTCTGTCACCTAGGTTCTTCGAGAATTCATCGTAGACCTGTTTCTCTTGAGACCTGCCTCAAATGTTTAGATCATTTTGGGGGCTCTTTGTATCTTCATTCCTTCCGAGTGTGCCAAACACAGAGTGGGGAGACAAAGGCACCACAGGGGGATGTTACAAAACAGCTTTGTGCAAGGGCTGGGACATCTATGTCACTTGCCATGAACAGTGACCCTCGCCCGGTCTGGCCACTACACTAGCCTCCCCTTCTCCCAGCGAGCCTGGGTGCCTTTGCACTTGCTGTTCTTTCTGCCGCACGTGCCCTTTAAAGTAGGTCTCTTCAGAGACATCACGACTCCTGCATTTCCTCAAGCTCCTTTAGGGCCTCACTAGCTGCCCGCAGCAAAAGTCGGGTAAATATCACAGGCTCAGAGACCGCCTTTTCACGACCCCAAGAGTTTTGACGGCACGAACCTTACCGGCTCATCCCTTCTGAACTGTCTGGGCTTTGTGGGTCTTAACTGAGGCTGCAAATACTACACAAAGCTCCTATCCCAGCCACCGAGCGTGGAGTCGCCCCTGTTCCACGGTGCAGGCGTAGCTGGGAGGACGTGCCAGGATTATCCTTTCCGCCCAGGTCCGCTAGGCGCCCACAGATCAGCCCTCCCGACCCCAACCAGCCCACGGTCCTCGAGATCCAGGAGGAGTAACGACTACTGTATTCTGAATAAAATAGTAAGCCTTTCATTGCTCCGCCTACAAACAGCCACTGCCCTTTAACATCCGGTCGCTCGCGCGTAATGGCTGATGCCCTGACGTAATCAGTGCGCGCCGGATGGCAGCCCCTTCCCGCTCCTCAACTCTGACGACAGAGTC
This sequence comes from Eospalax fontanierii, assembly GCA_035773235.1. NCBI lineage: Eukaryota > Metazoa > Chordata > Mammalia > Rodentia > Spalacidae > Eospalax > Eospalax fontanierii. The sequence goes on along the minus strand of CM069546.1, from coordinate 30,266,592 downwards.
GCGCCCGCCTTAGCGTCTGAGAAGAGGTGGAGGAGGTGGCGGCCGCGGGAAGATGTAAGTTGGGGGAGGAATCCAGCCGCATCCGAGCTTCGGGGACCATCTGCCAGGCGTGGCGGGGAGCATTGTGGAGCCGATCCGCTCCGCAGCCCTGCAGTTGGGCAGAGGCCTGTGGGCGAGGCGCAGAGCTCGAGGAGAAAGTGTTAGCCCGGGACGGGTGGAGTGGGAGGCGTCGAGGCCGCGGCCCGGAAGTGGTCGTGGCCATCGCGGACGGAAGGGCGACCCCGCTTCGTCCCTTCGGCGGCAAGCTAGCCAAGCCTGCAGGACTCCGGGTACTTGGGAGCGCAGCTTCTTCCCGTGGTCTCTCGCTGGGCGGTAGACTCGGGCGCTACCTGAGTCGTAGTGAGTGGAGAAAGGGCGGGAGGCGAGGTTGGTGTGTGGGGCGCGCGGGTGCGGGCCTAAAGGCGGGCCTCCTTTCCGAGTTAACTCTTTCATTCCTGGGGTGTTTATCAAGCGTCTACGTGCGCTTCTCGGCCCTAGCCCCTGGGAATCCGGCTCTGGGTGAACTGAGCACGGTGACCCAGTCCCGGGGGGAAGAGGAGGAGGAGGACCTGGTAAGGTTGTGATGAATGGCGGAGCGACGTGGAGTAGGCTTTCTTTCTCTGCCTTTTGTTATTTTGCTTGTACTGTGTCTGAAATGTACTTTTTATGTATGGAGAGGGCTCTGAAGATTTGTGCTGAAACCCCCTCTGCTTGAGATTTAACTAATTGTTCTCTCCTCTCTCTGGCTATTGGATGCGCACCTTTCCGGAGGATGGGGAAGGTGACCAAGGTCCTGAGCTGTTACCTGAATTTGTGTGAACAGAGAACCTCAACCTTTGCTTTCTAGCACTCGGCCACACCCAGCAAACTGCTCGCTTCCTCTGTGGTTCTTACTTTTTAGACTGCTTAAAAGTAATGGGTGGTGCTTTCATAAAGTACATTCGGATAGATTGGGGAGGGGAGTGGATCTGCCCTATCCTATAGGTAATCGTTGGCCACTTGTAGCACTTGCATAGCAATCCAAATGGGAATGTTAAAGTGCATACCAGATTTAAGTAATTTAGTGTGGAAAAACCACAAATATTTAGTAATGTTATATTGGGAAAGATAGTACTTGGGACTGGAGAGATGATTCACCTGTTAAGAGCACTGTTTGCTCTTCCAGAAGACTCAGGTTCAAATTTTATCACCCTACATAGTGGCACATATACATACAAAGAATTAATAAAATATTTTAAGAAATGCTTATTATATTAAAATTAACTTTGGATTGCTGGTATATGTCAGTAGTAAAGTGCTTGTGTAGTATGCTCTAGGTCCTGGACTCTATTCTTTAGCACTGCTCTAAGTAGCACCCTCCCCTAAGTGATCTTAAGGTGAGCTGTTTAGGGACCCTGTTAAGCATTCAGAAATGAGGTGTAACAAGAGTGAATGTGAGAATAGAGCCAGCTCTTCAAACAGCAAACACTGAGCTTTTGCTGGGTGCCCTAGTATTAGATTTGTAGAGTAACTTGGTAGAGGGCTTGCCTAGCATACATGAAGTCCTGGGTTAAACCACATTAACTGAGCATGATGGCACACTCCTATAATCCCAACACTCAGGTCAGAGAAATAGAAGTTCAGGATCATTCTCAGTTGTATAGGGAGTCTTAGGCCAGCCTGGGCTAGAGACCTTGTCTTTAAAAATAAAACATTAAAAAGCTGAGTGACATGTCCAAGGTTACTCGTTGAAAGCTGAAATCAAACCCAAGCATGTTTACTATAGACTGAGCTACTGGATTATGCCCACTGGTTGCCTAACCTAATCAAGGGTTGTTGTATGGGTGCCTGTAGCATGTAGTTTTTCTAGGGCAAAACAGCTTGGAAAAAATTTATAGTCCTGGAAAGGACCTACACAGATAATACTATGCCTTCTACTCATTTGTCCTAATCCAAGTGTTCATATGTCAGAATATTTATTCCATCGTATTTAGAAGGACCCTGCCTGTGTAAAATCAGAATACTAGTGGTGTGCTATGTCTGTCTTAGTTACAGTTGAGGAATGTGAGGCAGGAAAAGTTGAAGTGGCATCCTGAGGCCTTTGACAGTAGGGAACATGAGAAATCGAGACATCTTTGAGTAATTGCTAATATTATCAAACACATTATTAAACCCTTAAATGGGACATAAGATCCCACCCCATTCTAGCATCTACTTCCAGGATATTTTTGAAAAACTTAAAGGGGTAGAAAGGTTGAAAGTATTATTCAATTGTGCCTACATGACTACTATCTAGGTCTGACAAGTCGTATTTTTCCATATTTGCTTTATTTACCCACCTGTCAATCTCACCTTTTTCTTTAATTTTTGAAGCGTAAACAAATAACAGAATTCTATATACCTGATAATTAAATCATTAACAAAATGTTGGGTGATTTCAATACTACCTTTAAGTCCTTTTGCTGTTTTTTGTTGTTTTTTCAGATAGGGTCTCCCTGTAACCCCAGCTGGCCTGAAATACACTGTGTAGATCAGGCTAACTTCAATCTCTGAGAAATCTGCCTCACCAGTCTCCGAAGAACTGGAATTAAAAGCCTGTGCTATCACATTCAACATAGTTTTGTACTGTGTTTGTGTTTTCCTTGCTTTTATGTAAGTGCACCTTGTCTGTACAGTGCCAGCGAAGGCCAGAAGAGAGCATTTTGATGCTCCCCTGGACTGCAGTCACAAATGGTTGTTAGCCACTGTGTAGGTGCTGGGAACCAAACCCTGGTCCTCTGGAAGAATAACCAGTGCTCTTAACTGATGAACCATTTCTCTATATCCTTGGGGGGTGGTTGCTTTTTAATGTTCTTAAGGGGTGTTTTGCCCATTTGTTTGGTATTAAATGTTTTGATTCTGTTGCTGGTCACTCAAAATGCTTTTTGCCTCTAATAATCCATTCAGTTTATCTCCAGAGGAAATTCCAGCAATAAGACAAGTGTGAGCCTATCAGGAGATCTAAATGTTAAGTATTTCTCCTCTGTAGTCAGTGTGGTGGTGTAATATTCTCAAAGGACTGTAGAGGGCTCATCCTCAAACTTAGAAGTGAACTCTAATGCAGACTAAAATAACTGGTAGGTGCAGCTACCACCCACCTCCTTAGGGAAAACACAAACTGAAAGAATCTTAATGCTCCTATGCTTTAGACATGTAATAAGTTTTGTATGTTTCTTTTTACAGTTAAAATGAATGACAAAGGTGACCAATTCCACTTGTTCCTCTTGTAAGGATAGAGAATTTCCCTTGAGGACATGACTGCCCCCTGAGTGTACTGGCTGTGTGGACACTTGCTTTTTACTTTGTGTGCTCAACTTTTTAATGCAAAGTGGATTTGTTGCCTTGCCAATTCGTTCACTCTATTTAAATCCTTTTATCTTGTTATTAGGCTGCTCTTTGGCGTAAATTGCAATCGATTAGGGATCGTTTCTCAGACTCAAGTTAGAAGTGAGAGTTCAGATAAGTGAGGCCGCCATTGCTGCTTTGAACATCTCAGAAGGGGAGAATGGATTTATCAGGAGTGAAAAAGAAGAGCTTGCTAGGAGTCAAAGAAAATAATAAAAAGTCCAGCACTAGGTAATCCTTCTGTAAGATTTTTCTAGTGCTATTTTGGGGGTGCTTGCTGCTAGGGACCTTTAGGGGAGATTTTTGCATTCTACAGTGAGTGTCCTAAGCCACAGATCTTTTTGTTATGGGATCTCTGTAAGCCTTTATGGACTTTATTTTTGGGTTGTGCTGTTTCAGTGGTTTGGTCGGGGAGCATGCAACCTCACTCTTCCTCACCATGCAGGGCTCCCTCTCCTACCAAACGCAAGGACCGTTCTGATGAGAAGTCCAAGGATCGCTCTAAAGATAAAGGGGCTACTAAGGAATCAAGTGAGAAGGATCGTGGCAGGGATAAGACTCGGAAGAGGCGCAGTGCTTCAAGTGGAAGCAGCAGCACCAGGTGGGGGCCCTTGCTTCAGCAGTTCTCTCTCTCCTGTAAAGCCCTCAGAGAGCTACCTTTTCCTCTTCCTCCTACTTAACTAGTTTAAAAGCAACTATACCCTCAGGTTGTTAAGACCCTAAGTTATGTCATATACTGGCTTAGAATCTGTTCTTACTGTGTATGGAACACAGTCTTAATATGTAATGTATATTAGAATTTGGTGTGTTAGGTTTTTTTCTCAAGTGTGGCTTCATTCAGAATTGTGATTGGGTGACCCCAGGTCTAGAGCTTGTTGAAAATTTTGTTCTGTTTTGTGTGGGTTTTGTTTTTGTAGTTGAAAACTCTCCTGTGTCCCTCCTACAGTTCTTTTACAATTGAGGTGGAGGGTCTGGTTTGTGCTAGACTCCAGGTTTGTCTTCATTAAAAAAGAAAGAGTTCTATTTTGGTGACAGCAGCCTGTCTTCCTCTTCCTGTCATCATACAGTGTTGGAATTGTCAGAGAATGGAGTGTGTTCCCCACTGGGGAAAGCAGTGAGTCTTAAATACCAGGACGGCACTTCCTCTACTAGACAGTTTCCTATGTAGAAATGTGGCTCTTGTTCACTGATGCTATGAAACCCTACCATGTCCTCAGGTCTCGGTCCAGCTCAACCTCTAGTTCGGGCTCCAGCACCAGCACAGGCTCCAGCAGTGGCTCCAGCTCTTCTTCTGCATCCAGCCGCTCAGGAAGCTCTAGCACGTCCCGTAGCTCCAGCTCTAGCAGCTCCTCTGGCTCTCCAAGCCCTTCTCGACGAAGGCATGACAATAGACGGCGCTCCCGCTCCAAGTGAGTCCCAAATTCACAAGCAGACTGTACGTTATGAGAAAAGTAGATCCAGGGTTGGCAGATGGTGCCAGCCTGTGACAGCCTGGGTTTGATCCCTGGGAATTCACATGGTGGGATGTGAGAACAGTTCCTCAAGTTGTCTTCTGACCACCATATGTGCATTGTGGCACACAGGCAAATAAATGTATTTGGTTGTTGTAGATCAAACTGGGCATATTGGTGCATGCTTCTAGTCCCAGCACTCTAAAGGAAGAGGCAGGCAGATCTCTTTGGATCAAAGCCATCCTAGACTACATAGCATTTGAGAACAGCCAGAACTGTATAGTAAAACCCTGATGTTGTTTTTTTAAAAAAGTCTTCTGGCAGAAGCTATTGTTGAAACTGAGCAGATTCCCAGTAAAAGGGAATTTCATACATTTTCTTCTGGTTGACACATGGTCTCACGATACAGCCCAGGCTACCTTTGTACTCATGGCAATCTTCCTGCCTCAGCCTCATGAGTGCTGGGATTACAGGCATGTACGACAAGACCGAGCTAATTACATTTCTTGGTTTTGTTTATTTTCCCTTTCTTGAAGTGCTGGGAGACAACTTGGGACCTTCCACTGAGCTGCATCCTTAGCTAATTCCATTATACTTTGAGTTGACAGAAGCTGACTGTTTCTGCTGTTGTGTATTGTCAGATCCAAACCACCTAAAAGAGATGAAAAGGAGAGGAAAAGGCGGAGCCCTTCCCCTAAACCTACCAAAGTGCACATTGGGAGACTAACCAGGAATGTCACCAAGGTAAGGATCATACATAGTGGGTGAGTGAGGAGGAGAGACTAGAAGGCCTGTGGCCACACATGCACTAGAATGCAGACTTGCTTCCAGAGGATTAGTGGGCTGGTCCAGGACTTGAGTGGAACACTGGTTAATTCTTTCCAGTGGACTTCTCTGTTAAACAGTTGGCAGGATGTTTTTACACTATTAACATTTTACTCAATATTTCATGAATTCTCTTTGTTAAGTAAATGGTGGGTGAACGGTAGTATGACCTTTCCCTCTAGGATCACATCATGGAGATTTTTTCCACCTATGGGAAAATTAAAATGATTGACATGCCTGTAGAAAGGATGCATCCTCATCTATCCAAAGGCTATGCATATGTGGAATTTGAGAATCCAGATGAAGCCGAAAAAGCACTGAAACACATGGATGGGGGTGAGTGATCCTGGGAGCACCCTCAGCCCCTCCCACCTCTTCCTTGCAGAGACCTGATACCTTGTAGGGGCCTTTGGAGCTGATTTCCTACCCAGGTGCCCCTCAGATACTCACTGGAGATCTTTCCAGGTTCTGGCTCTAATGCAGTGTGGGTGTGTTTACTAAAAACATGTTTTATGGAGCACTATTCTTGAAAAGGAAGATTCAGCAAATATGAATATATTAGCATTTTAAGGAATTTTCAATCTGTTAAAAATTTATGGATCACATGAAGCTCTTCTTACAAAGAATATATTTGGCTCTTATGTGTGAATATTTTCTTTAGTCATTTCTGAGAGCCATTTTCTATTTTGTCAATATTTCAGGGTTTTTAGAATTTCTTTGCTGGTGATACATTTGCTGAATTCACAAAATGCATCCATCTCTTTAACACTGTATTTTTAACTGTTTGTAATAGTTATAGCCGATTTGTCGGGCAGAGGGTTTTTAGAGCACCTGAGCACTTATGAATAGTTTTAGGCGGCCCATTTCTATTTGTCTTCCAGTCATCATTTTAGGGGATGCAGAGTTTGTGCCTGGCTCTCTGTTGGCAGCATCATGGCCCCTGAGCCATCAGTCCCAGGTGTGAGGGAGAACATTGGTGTCCTTAGGGCCCTGTGATAAGCTTTATAAATATCTTAACACTCTTAGAATTTGGGGGGTGTTAATTATTTAATTAATTTTAAAAGTTTTATATTTTTATTTTATGTGTGTGAGTATATTGCCTGTGTGTATATAAGTGTGTCATACAGTGCCCATGGAGCTCAGAAGGATGTCAGGTCTCCAGCCTCTAACCTATTTTTATTCTATGTGTATGAGTGTTTTTCCTACATGTATGTAAGTGCACCACATGCATGCATTGCTTGTGGAGGCCAGGAAAGGGAAGTAGAGGTATGTGGGCTGTTGTTAGCCACCCAGTGGGTGCCGGAAACCGAACCCTGGTCTTCTGCAATAGTAGCAAGTTCTTCTTAACCATTGAGTTGATTCTCCAAGCCCCTAGGGTTGTCTTTTTTAATAATGTCGTTAAGTATAGATTTTCTTTGATGCTTAGCCAAGTCTCTTAATTCACTTCAGTCTCTGCAAACTAATTCAGGAACTTAGCATAAGCTCCCTGTCAGTCACGTCAGCCTAATTTCACTTTAGAGTCTGCCTGATCTGATGTTTTGTCAGAGCCTATGCATTTGCTAATCAGTTTGACTACAAGAATCCAACCTTTCTGATGGTTCTGATAAACTTTTATATGTGTCTCTTACTGGAGCTGCTAGGTAGATGTGCACATATGCATATCTGTTACTGAGTGCAGTAAAATTCTTTGAGCTGTTTTGCTTATGGGTCAGGGTCTGCCTTAGACTGGGTTTATCTAAGCCTCTTGAGTATAAATGAGTGTGTCTGGTTAGCCTCTATCAAGATAGAAGCTGAGAGGATGACAGAGCTCTGTGCCCTCAGTTTAACACTGAAGGAACTAGGTTCCTAGGTCATTTGATTTTTCACTCCCTGAAAGTTCCTGGAGCTTCTTTTTGTTTTGGGTTTTTTGGGTTTTTTTTTGTTGTTTGTTTGTTTTGATACAGATTCTCTCTGTATCCTGAGTTGCCCTGGAGCTCACTATGTAGGCCAGACTGGCCTTAAACTCACAGAAATCCATTCCCCTGCCTCTGCCTCCCTGCGCTGGGACAAAAGGTGTGTGCCACCATACCTGGCATGGGGCCTCTGTCTTATACTGCCACCTTCCCCTTTTGCATATACTGTAGTGCTTAAATACTGCCTACAATCAGTAACCTCCTAGAGTTCTTGAAGAATAGTATATGTTTTTAACTGCAGATCCATCTTTCCAGCCCCTTTCTGACTTTTAAGTCCTTGACTTTTTTTTTTTTTTTTTTAAGGACTTTTAAGTCCTTGACATCTCCTGGGTCTTTTTCTATTGTTAGACACCAGAGTTCCTTTTACCTGTCAGATCTCAGCAATACATCATCAGGTTTATATTGTTAATTATGTGTATGTGTGTAGTATGTGAATACAGTTAGGATTCCCTGGAACTGGAGTTACAGGAAATTTTGAGCTACCAGGTATGGGTATTAGACTGAAACCTGGGTCCTCTTGTCTACTTTTGACTACTAAGCCACCTCTCTAGCCCTACTTATGGCTATTGAACTTCTGCATCATCTAAACTCGTTCTCTCCTTTGATCAGATAATAGTTCACTTTGGAGCTGCAGAAGCGTCCAATACAAGTGTCTCTTATGCAGCCCTAGCTTTCCACTGTCCTCAGAAAGGAAGTTTAGATGCTGGCGCCACCCTCCTGATCCTGCCAGGAGCCTCCATCTGACCTCAAGCTCTGAACTTGCCTGCCACTTGCTCCACTACTGTTTTCTGTGCCCTCTCCCTAACAGGTTCCAGCACATTCTCTCTGGCCCTTGCTTGGGTAGTGAGTCCTGAGAAGTTCTCAGCATCTCAGTTACTGTCCCTTTTTAGGTCTGTTGTAGCTTTTTCTGGTGAAACTGAAGTCGGGATGTGGTTGTTTCTGGAATTATCTTGGCCATACCTATTTTTGTTCACTTTAGCATGCCCAGCACCTAACTTGGTGTTTGCCTTTGTTAGGTATGTTTTTGTTTTGTTTTGTTTGAGACTCTGTCTCAAAATGTTTCTTAAACTATGACCTACCTATCTCATCTTCCTGAGTATGCTAGGATATGTACCATTACACCTGGCATACTATAAATGTCTACTAGAGATCTTATGGTTTGGTTCTTTTTTCTACAGGACAAATTGATGGCCAGGAGATTACTGCTACTGCTGTGTTGGCCCCTTGGCCTCGGCCACCCCCTCGGCGATTCAGCCCTCCCAGGAGAATGCTGCCACCACCTCCCATGTGGCGCAGGTCACCCCCACGGATGAGGAGGAGGTCAGTCAGTTTGGCTTGCTGGACCCATTCTTTGTGTAATTCATAAACCCAAGTGAGCCAGGCATGCACCAGCACTCTAGAGACAGGGACAAGTGGATTTCTGTGGGTTCCAGGCCACCTGGGGCTACACGAAGTCCCTGTCTCAACCAAAACAAAACAAAACCTAAGTTGGCTGTAGTGGCATTGGGAACTAGTCAGAGAAGCCAGGTGGTCAGTGCAGGGCAGTGACAGGCAGATGTGCAGTACTCGTTCGCTTGTTCATTTATTTGGTTTTAGACAGGGTCGACTTGTAGCCCTCACTGGCCTGGAACTCGCTATACCCAGCTAACCTCTATCACCACTACCTACTCCTTACCCCACCCCCAATGCTGGGAGGAAAGGCATTTTCCACCATCATACCTGGTCATGTACCCTACTATTTGAGTCTGAGCTGTCCTGGGTCCCGTGAGATCAGGTGCAGGCCCTCTGCCCTCATAGCTGAGACAAAACTAAGTCAGAAGCCTAGCAGAAGCCACAGATTCTAGAGTTTAAACTAAAGCACAGCTTTGTTTTACAAAAGGCCACTTTGCCTCTACATCTTTGCTGCCTAGAGCTTTTACTTTTGACTAACCTGGTTTCTCTCTCTCTTCCTGCAGGTCTCGCTCTCCAAGGCGCAGGTCTCCTGTGCGCCGGAGGTCCCGTTCTCCTGGCCGCCGCCGCCACAGAAGCCGCTCTAGCTCCAACTCCTCCCGATAAGCAAGGCCATTAAAGCTCGCCCCTGTAACTTAAGTCCCCCCAGCTCAGTTTTGTCACTTCTCTAGCCAAAGGAGGATCAGCAGGGAAGGATCCCGTACCTAGCAGGCTTTGAAGACAACAGTTGAGACATTTCCTCTGCAGTATTCCTGCTGCAGAGCTGCTATTGGTTCAGGACTGTGCCCACAACAGTGCCCAGTAGTTTTCTGGCTAGAAAGTTCACCATTCCTAGTTCCTGAGAGTCTGATGGCAGAGCCAGTTGGGAGAAGCAAACCTCACTATGGCCGCCTAGGAGCAGACAGGCAACCTTGTCATGTCCTTGTTGTTGCTGTGCCACATCTGTAGGAAAGTGGACCAAGCTGCTGTTCTGTTAGACCTGCACAGTCCCTGCTAAGTCCTCTTCAACTTCTAGGTGTACACACCTTGGAAGGGTCCCTCCACCCCATAAATGGTTGTCTTTCATGCCTCCATGTCTGTCTTACTCTCTGAAACTGGTGAGCCAGTTCTACAGGGTCACATGGAGCCTATCCCACCCCCATTTGCCTGCCATTCTTGGTGGTCTTGCAGGTTAAAGTGCAGGCGACATGTATATTGCTGTTTTTCTTTTTATTGTACAGTCAGTACTATAAAATTTGTTTTGGGTTGTTTTTTTTTTTTTTTTTGAGTTTTGTAACTTGGTAACATTTTAGATAAGGTTTGTGTTTGTACTTTGTGTAGAGTAAAAGAATTGTGTTGAATAAACTTAGGATCAGAATGCAAATTGAGTGTTTTCACTGCCTGCTTCCTTAGTCTCCAGAAGATTGATGATTTCTGGTGCCCAGCCAACTCAATGACAGCTTCAAAAGCTCCTTGCCAGGAGAGCTGAGAAGTTTGTGTGCCTGGGATGAGGCTGATCAATAACAGTGTAGGAAGTAAATGGGTATTTCACTACCTCATCCCCAGAAGCTTCACATTCTACCTGAGACTCATTCCTGGTGGAATGAAATGCTTTTCCACCTCAAATGCTAGTTCTGGCCTGCTGGAGAGTCAGTGTCTGATTCCATTCTCAGCATCATAGAAAAAAAAGGGTGCATGCTACAAGGAAGACTTGGAAGAGTTTAAAATGATCAAAGAGGATCTGAATAGATGGCTGAGTGGTTATGAGCAGTGGCTCTTGCAGAGGACCAGGGTTCAGGTCCAGGGACTCTGACTCCCTCTCCTGTCTTCCGTGGGCATTGCAATAAACATAAAGCGCAAACAAAACACATGCTGAAAAGTAAAAAAGACTAAACGACAGTAAAAGTTGAGGTTTCCTGTCAGGGTACTAGCAGTGTATACCACTTTCACTGTTGGCACAAACAAAAATACACACTTGAGGGTATGTTTCTGCCCCATGTTGTTGGCCTTCCAGGTCTGCCTCTGGGTGGGGAAAGCAGGCCTGGCTGTAGGGCCACCCACTTTACAACCCGCCGCCGGCCCTAACTGCTGTTCCAGAAGTCTCCGCCCCTCCGGTGCGCTTCTCTGCTGCGCCCGGGTGAGGTCTGTCAGTAGGTGAGCCCTGTCTGGCCAGTGCCGCCGCAGCCTGGACGCTGAGGGCCGTCGCCCCGGGCTCTCGCGATGAGGCTTGGAATGGCCGCCCCTGACCTTGGCGAGGGGCGGGGCGGGCCGGGAAGGAGGAGCCCGCGCTCTGCAAGCCTTGGCGGTCACGCCTTTCGTCACTAGGCGGCTCCGCGACCCCTGCGGACTAGCAAGATGGCGCTGGCAGCTGTGAGACGCGTCCTGCTGCACGCGGGTGAGCGGCCGCAGCCGCCCAGCCTGGAAGAGGGGCGGGTGTGCGGGCGGTCAGATGCACGGCCGCGGGGCCCGGGCGAGCGCGCCGCAGGACCCGGGCGCACTTGCTAACGGTGCTCCGCTGTCTGCAGGGTCCCGGCTCGGGCGCAGGGAAGTCGTGGATGGCGCGCGGCGCTTCGCGAACAAGCGGGTGCAGGTGGAGACAGACGAGGCTGCAGGTGAGTGGGCGGGCTAGCCTTAGCTTCCTCGCTCAGAGACCAAGACCCTGTAGGACGTCACTGTCGACAGCTACGAGTCCGGTGGGAAACCGGCCAAGGCCTCTGTGGGCGCTTTGGTTTTCCAAAAGCAATAAGGGGGAAAAAAAGAAAAAGTGTAAACGCGGCTTCTGTTTAAAATGATTGTAAATCCAGCACTCTGCAAGAGGATTACCAGTTGTAGGCCAGTCTAGACTATCTGAAACCATGTCTCAGCAAACCAGAAAAAAGCAATAAAGGAAAAGAAAAGAATTGGAATTTTTTCCAAATATTTTCCTAATATTGGTTTGTGGCACAGAACCAGCAAGTATTTTCCCAATTAAAGTCAGGAGCCACAAATAGGGTACTCCCCACTGGCATAGGAACTCCTAGGAAGCATGTCCTCCCACCAGGCTGAAGCAGGAGGATATCAAGTTTGAGGCCTGTCTGGGATACACAGTGAACCTCTGCTTTTAAGAGGAGAAAAAAAAAAAGGAGATGTGGGCAGAAAGGCAGGACTTTCCAGGCTTTTGAAGGAAACCTGGGAGAGGTGGCACTACTGGGCCCAGAGCTCAGGATTTCCCATTTAGAGCAGGCCGCTCTGTGTCCTCCTAACGCTAGGTGTTGGCATCTGTTGACAAAAGTACTACCCAAGATAGGCCCTCGGGTCAAGGTCTGCGTTCCTTGTGCCTCCCATTAGTTCAGTTGTTTGTTAGTTGGAACTTCCCAAATGGAATTATGGAGACCCTGGGCCAAGTCCAACAGAAACTTAAAATGCTGAAGGAATCATTTCTGTGAGGTATTTGTAAATATCAAGTAGCACAGAAAACATGCACTTAACAGTATTAGCAAACTGGAGACTTTGCTTAATTGTATAGTGCTTATCTAGCATGTACAAGGCCCTAGCTTTAATCCCTAGTCCACAAAAATAAAATATTAGAATGGGTAGTGGTAACTATACACCCTGCCCAAGTCAATGAATTGTTGTTTTAATTTTTTTATTTATGTGTATGAGTTTACCTGCATGAATTTAAGTGTATCTGTGTATGCAGTACCCAAGGAGGCTAGAAGAGAGTGTTGAATCCCCTGGGTGCTAGGAACCAAACCTCTACAAGGGCAGCCAGTGCTATTAACCCCTGAGCCATCTCTCCAGCCCCTGTTTGGTTTTGTTTTCTTTTTTGAAGCAGTCTCACTGGATAGCCCTGGCTGTCCTGGAACTGACAGGTATTCCTGCCTTTGCTCCACCAGGGCTGCTTTTTAAAAAAATATTTTATTTATTATTTTATATTTTATGTGTATGAGTGTATTGCCTGCATGTGTGTAAGTGCACCTGTGCTGTGTAGTACCTACAGACGTCAGAAGAGGATGTTGGATTCCCCTGGAACTGGAGTTATAGACAGTTGTTAGCCACCATGTAGATTCTAGGAATTGAACCAGGGTCCTGTGCAATAGCAACCACTGAGCCATCACTTCAGCCCCCACCAAGGCTTTTTTAAAAATATTTTTTATTTATTGTTCTTATGTGAGAGATGTCTATGTGTGAGTGGGGGTGCATGCCATGGCACCCATGTAAGGTCAGAGAGAAACTTTCAGGAATCACTTCTCTCCTTCCACTGAGTATCCGGTAATCAAATTAAGTTGTCAGACTTATGGCAAGCACCTTTACTCACTGAGCCATCTCCCTGGCCACCTTGATGTTTTGAAACAGTCCTTTGATTTCTTGCTATGGAACTTAAGCTACTCTGAGTAGCCCAAGCAGACCTTGAACTCTAAAGCCTCATCCCAGGTGAGGAACTACAACTTGTGCTGCCATATTGAGGTTATAAATGATTTCTTCTGAAACAGAACTGTATACATCCTGTAACTAATGCTTTCCTACTGATTATGACTCTGTGGCCTGCAAAGCTAAAAATACTCCCTGATGAAAAGTTATTCTAGGGTGGAAGGTCAGCAAAGGAGAGGGGAAGGTTTGAGTTAGGGTTTTACCTTTAGCCCATTTAATTGGGTTACATCACACTCTCAGGACATTTTGAAGTTCACTCCTAAAGAAAATTTGGCCCAGCCACTGGGTCAGAATCCTTAGAACCTATAGGATAGTATTTGGGATTCATAATTTTTAATATTTTATTCCTTTTTATCAAGTTATCAGGTTTTCTTGCTCTGTGAGAAAGGAAAGCAGACTCCCTGCCTTAAATTTTAAAATTGTGTGGGGATTACATCAGCGTAGGGCAAATGGGAATACTTCCTGCTTTCCCTTTTACTTTTCTGGACTTGACCTTTGGGGTGACATTTCTCCAAGATTTCAGGTGGATTTCAGTGATTCATTCCTAGAATCTTGTGGCTCCCCTGAAGGCATTACCTACCTAAGTAAAGCCAGGGAGGCCTGACTGAACCACCACAGAAGCTGCCTCCCGCCTCTGGACCAGATGTATCTGAAAGGATGGACCTGAAAGGTAGACTGAGGCAGAAGTGAGGCATCCAGAGAGTCCTGCAGAGGAGCACGGCTGTGGGCTTCTCTGGGGGCCCGGGACTCAATAGTCAAACCTGCCTTAAAGTCACAGTTTCGATCTGTGTCTACTCTGTGACCCCTGGGCTGCATGTAGCCAAAGATTTCCCAAGACAAAACCATAGACCTACTTAAAACATTTTGAGGTGGGTTTTTTTTTTTTTCCCCCAGTTATTTTGCAACTAGACTGTGGTTCTCAAATATGAACTTTGTAGATAACAACACGAAGTTTGGACACAACTGTTAGACTAAGGGTCATCGGATATACTTGCTATGCCAGCACTCAGAAGGCAGAGTTCAAAGTGTTAAACCAAAGCAGAAAGTTGTAATTTATCTGCAGGTAGTGCTGACAGGGCCTGGGGCACCTTGTGCCTGCCCGCAGTGGCTCTAACTTGCAGGCCTAGGGGCCTCCTGTGCTGCTGCCCTGAGTGGAAGTGGAAGTTTTTGACAAACATGGCTTTGTGCCCTGGGCTGGTATTTCACTTCCCACCCCATCCCCAGGTCCTGCTTCTGAGGACCCTGTCTTCTGCAGCACACAGTAGTCAGAGAAGTACAAGAACAGGCTCTTCTAGTCCTAGTAGTGATTGGTCCACATCCTGGAGATGCTCAGTGTGCCCTCTACATGCTTCAGGACCAGATGGGTCATTCACGTTTTGGAATATACCTGGTGGGTCCATGTGGTCCAGGCACTGCTCTCAGAACCTTCACTCTCGGGCTCTTGACTTAGTTCCCAACCTTCACCCTTGAGGAGACTTGTGACATTCAGGGAATGTGAGGCCTTGCTGACACTCTGGAGAAATAAAGGTGGCCAACTGAGGCTACCCTAGGCACACAGAGCTCACCCTCTGCACCCTCACCAGAAACCTGAATTCCCAGACCATATGTTGCCCTTACCTGCTGAGCCATCTCACCAGATTTTTAAATCCCAAAACTGTGCAACTCCTGTGGCCCGACTAAAGATCTGGTATAACCTTGTGGGAGCTCTTTTCCAGTGTTGGATGCAAGGCTCCGCCTCTTTCTTTAGGGATTGCAGTGATGAAGTTCAAAAACCCCCCAGTAAACAGCCTCAGCTTGGAGTTTCTGACAGAATTCGTCATCAGCCTGGAGAAGCTGGAGAACAACAAGACCTTCCGTGGCGTCATCCTTACTTCGGTAGGTGTCTGTGCTCAGAGGAGAAACCTGGGAAAGCTGGAGCCCTCCACGGCTGCAGTCACCAGGCAGCCCTAGCCACAACTAGGGCCCTCTGAGCCACATCGTTCCCCACAGAGCAGGCTCCAGGACA
The DNA here is from genome assembly GCA_035773235.1 of Eospalax fontanierii. NCBI lineage: Eukaryota > Metazoa > Chordata > Mammalia > Rodentia > Spalacidae > Eospalax > Eospalax fontanierii. The sequence goes on along the minus strand of CM069546.1, from coordinate 30,251,119 downwards.
CTGTACCCAGGTCCGGGCTGTCCTCAGAGGAACCTGCTCAGCAGCCTGGGTGAGAACCCGTGGAGGACAGAGTTCTTCCCGAGGGCCACCAGAGGTCAAGCACACAGTCTGAAGCGAAGGCCAGGGCTCCCGGGGTGTCCTCCTCCCAGGAGCCACTGGTGCCTCCGCTGGTCCCACCGGGACACGTGTCCCAAGAGCCGCGTTCTCTGCTCTTCTTTGGGCCATCTGAGATCAGGTTTTCAGGGGACAAATTCCCCCATCTGAATTCTTGAGGGGAATCTTGGCATTGCCCCTAAGCGTAGGCAAAGGCCAGGAGCAGCTCTGGTGAGAGCAGGATCGCTATAGTCAGTGGTCCCTGAGAAAAGGTGCACAGTGGCTGAGGCAGGTCTTCTGGCCACACTAGAGACATTTCTAGAGATTTCACATGCCCTCTCTGACACGGGGCTAGGATAGATAGTTGGGTCTTCTCAGCCCCTTGGTAGCTTTTGTTTGCTTGGTTGGTTGGTTGACTGGGTTTTGTGACAGGTTCTTGTGTATTCCAAACTGGCCCTCAACTTTTGTATGTAGCCAATGCCGGAATGCCACCATACCAGTTTATAAGGTGCTAGGAATTGAACCCAGGGCTTTGTGCAAGCTAGACATGCATTCTACCAACAGAGCTACATCTTCAACCCTTAATAAATCATGTTTATCCCTTTTTTGTTCGTGGTACTGGACATGAACCACAGCCTTGTGAACGTTAGGTGAGTGCTCTGCCACTCTGTGACTTCCCTCAGCCTCCTATAAGGCAGGATGACACTGTTACCACTTTTCAAGTGTGGATGAAAGCACAGGTTTGCCACAGTAATAGTGACCAGACTGGGCCAGGAACCAATAGCATGTCTTAGTGTTGTGGTCAGTAAAGGTGTAGGAAGCTGATAGTCAAGGTTTGGGTGTAGCAGCTACCTGTCACAGCTCCAAAGGGTCCAGCTGCCCACTAGGGTCCATCACTGCCATGCACAGGAACCACCAGGGGCATCTCCAGACTGGGTTGACTGGTAACCCTGGGGAGCTGGGCTGTAGAGCACAGCCCTACCCTGGCCTTTGGTAGAGGTTGCTGTCTTCCTCCCAGTGCAGGCCTGCTGATGATGGATAGACTGTGGAGTTCTAGTGATAGCACAATCCGAAGGAGCTTTTCCAGGGTCACAGCCAACCTACCAGGAATGTCTTCCTGAATGCTTCCTGGAATACTTCATCCGAGGGAGCACATTGCAGCATGACATGTTGTCTGTAATGCTCCAGAAATGTGAGAGCTTTGTGTTACTAAGTAAATACAGAGCTTTCCAAATGAAGAGAACCACCTCTCATTCAGCCTGATCTGGGGGGGTCCCACAGCTGCCCTCTCCTCAGAGTCTCCCCATGCTGGGAGAAAGGGGTAGCATTTGTCCCTCAAAAGCCAATGTATTGATACATTTGTATTCTAAATTGTGCACCTGTGTAACTAGAACAAGTTCCAAATGAATGTGAATGAATGCTCAACAGATAATCATCAAATGATGTATAAATTTTCTATGGCAACCAATAAAACTTTTTTAATTTATGTGTCTGTGTGAGGTAAGACAAAACCACAAATCCACTTAAAACATTTTGAGGTGGTTTTTTTTTTTTCCTCAGTTATTTTGCAACTAGACTGTGGTTCTCAAATATGAATTTTGTAGATAACAACAAGAAGTTTGGACACAGCTGTTAGACTAAGTAAGGGTCATCCGATATACTTGCTATGCCAGCACTCAGAAGGCAGGAAGACACATGTATATAGGTGCCCACAGAGGCCAGAAGAGGGCAATAGATCCCCTGTAGCTGGAGGTAGAAGCTGTCATTGTTGAGGGAGCTGGGAACCACACCTGAGTCCCCTGGAAGAGCAGCAGGTGCTCTTAACCACCGAGTCATCTCTCCAGCCCCCAGTAAAATGAATTAAGCAATAGAAACTGAGCTTCTCACAGCTCTGTATGCCAAAGTTCAAAATGACAGGACTCAAGGGTGGCACCTGGATGCTCAGGGGCAAATCCTTTGCTGCTTTTCTGGTTCCTTGAACCTTCTGACCTTATAGCAGAGTTCCTCCAGTACTTCTTGTCTTCTGACGGACGGCTTTTACCTGTGTCTCTATGTCTACTTCTCCCTCTTTTTTTAAAAATAGTTTGGCTATGTAGCTCAGCATAACTTGGAACTCATTGTCATCACCCCTGAGCTGCTGAGTGTTGGGATTACCGGTGTGCCACTAGGCCAGCACTCTCTCTAACCTTTTCTAGCTTCATCTTATCTTGATGACCTCTTTTTTTTGTGTGCGTGAGTGTTATGCCTACATGTATGTAAGTGTACCCATGTCATACAGTGCCCACAGAGGACAGAAGAAGGCATTAGATCCCATGGAACAGGGGTTATGGCAGATTGTTAGCCACCATCTGGGATTCAAACTCAGTTTTCTGCCAGAACAGCTAATGCTCTTAACCACCCAGGTGCCACCCATGAGTCCTGACATTTTGAACTTTGGCTTACAGAACTGTGAGAAGCTCAATTTCTATCGCATAATGCATTTTACTGGGGGCTGGAGAGATGACTCGGTGGTTAAGAGCACCTGCTGCTCTTCCAGGGGACTCAGGTGTGGTTCCCAGCTCCCTCAAAATGACAGCCTCTACCTCCAGCTCCAGGGCATCTATTGCCCTGAGCCATCTCTCAAGTCCCCTTCATGGCATCTTAACTCTTTCTACATAGCCCGTATTCTAGATACTAGAGATAAGAATTTGAATGTGACCTAGAAAGATACCGGTTCATCAGACAACAGATGTGTACCCAGAGCTCAGAGGTGGGCTAACCCAAAGTCCTTCAGGTCCATCTGGCAGGTGTGTGACCAGTATTTCGGTTTATTTTGTTACTTCAAATCCATCTCTGCCTTCCAAGTGTTAAGATTACAAGCATTTGCCACCAAATAAAAAATTCCTGTGGTTCCACATGACTGTCCCCTCTGCCTTCTCCTACCCAACACAAGGAGATGATTAAGGGGGTCCACTGTACCCAGTCTCTTTAGAAGCATCTGAATTTAGCATAGTAGTCACTCATCGTTTCCTCTCTGTTGAGTCTTTTCAGTTCCAAAAGGGAAACATACTTCATGAAAATAAAAAGTGAGATCAGCCCACAGACACTTCACAGGAGATACTGTGTCTGAGGAAAGTGGACTCTTCCTTGTCTAAGGCTGCCAAGTATGGCTGTCTGTCCATGTCCACCCCCTCACCTCCTGACAGGAGATGCTATGGGGCAGATAATGTATCCAGTTCTTGGTCCTGCAAGGCAGGATGGGTCTGGGGATGCCCGCTAACAAGTCTTCCACCAAGGAGCTGTAGCCCAGGGGAGGAAAACATGTACCAGCACACAGAGGGGCATCCCCAGCTGTTTTTACACATGGCAACTGCTAAACCATTTCTCTGGAAATCCTGGGAAAAGTGCCTGACCCTGACACATGGCCTTGGCTTGTTTAATGCTTTTCTGAAGCCCCTCAGCTCCTTTTCTACCTGTGTTTTCCCAGCCCCTGTATGGTAGCTGTGTCAGACCAGAATCATCCAACCCAGGACCCACGAGATCTCTAGATCTTTCTCCTGCCCTAGCACTTTCTGCCTTTGCTTGACCCTTGAAAGTAAGTCAGAATGTGTACCCCTGCTCAGTGTGTCAGGATTCCTATTGCTCCAGAGGTCTTCAACCTGGATTACAGGATAAGAAATGCAGAGGTATACACAGCTGGTACACGTATATCTGAGCAGTACCCAACCTTACCTATTCTGTCGTTTCCAGTTCAAAGTGAGAAAAGGAAGACTGTTTCAGGGAGTATAGTCATTCCAGAAGCAGGTCCACAGTATATCCTTGAAGCTCCTCGTTCTAGACTCTTTGGAAGCAGTATTTTGCCACCCAGACATGACTTCCGGCTTCTCTCCCCAGGAATGCCCAGGTATCTTCTCAGCTGGCCTGGACTTGACAGAGATGTATGGGCGGAACCCAGCCCACTACGCTGAGTTCTGGAGGGCTGTGCAGGAGCTGTGGTTGAGGCTCTACCTGTCCAACATGATGTTGGTGTGTGCCATCAATGTGAGTGTCTCCACCTACACTCCATCCCCAGTTCTTCAGGGCAAGGAACATGCAGACACTGACCTTCCTAAACCAGACAGACAGCAGAAAAAAAAAAAAAAAAAAAGTTAGTGGGTGAGCACCAGGACCTGGCTGACTTGAGAAGCTGTCTAGAATGAACCCAGAGCAGATCTGCATTTTGGAAGGGGCACTCTGGTCCAGCCTTGGAAAGGCAGGGAGACTGAGGTGGTGAGGCCCAGACACTCAGGATGAAAGCCAGAGGAGACTGAAGGAAGGTGGGCAGAAGAGAGAGGTGATTGATATAAGCACCTGGGAAAGATGCTGATGATCCTTCTTGGTGAAGAGAATTGGGGTGTGTGATGTGAGGATGCGAGTCATCCAACCCAGAAACCACAAGACCTCTAGATCCTTATGAGGCCAGAAGAGGGCAATAAATCCCCTGCAGCTGGAGGTAGAGGCTGTCATTGTTGAGGGAGCTTGGAACCACACTTGGGTCCCCTGGAAGAGCAGCAGGTGCTCTTAACCGCTGAGCCATCTCTCAGAGTTGTCATGTGGAGCTCCCAGAGCATCCTGGGATGGTTGGTAGCTGAGAGTGATAGCCCTGGCTAAATGCCCATTTTGAGCATTAGCATCAGATAGAAGCTACAAAAGGAGAAGCTACTTTCCATCCTAAAGGGAGTCATTTTTTGGTTCCTGAAAGCTGAAGAATCCCCTTCAGAGACCCTGGCTTCTGATCCCTGGGTGTCTAGTCTCTGCTTCTACACCTATCATGCACCTCCAGGGCAGATGCCGGTTCAACACCTGGTGAGGCTAAGAGCCCTTGCCCACCCTCAATCCTTCCTTAGGTGACCTCTACCCTGACTCAGGAATACTCTTGGGTCCAGTAGCTGCTATAGACCAAGACTCTTGCTTCTCCCTGCAGGGCACCTCTCCTGCTGGAGGCTGCCTCATGGCCCTCACCTGCGACTACAGGATTATGGCTGACAATCCCAAGTACACCATAGGACTGAATGAGAGCCAGCTGGGAATTGTTGCCCCCTTCTGGTAAGACGGGGGACGGCAGCCACACTCTACTTGAACCCAAGTCCAACAGACAATCCCTCCACCAAGCAGAGAAATGATGAATGTCTGCATTCCAGGTTTAAAGACAATTTTGTGAACACCATTGGGCACCGAGCTGCAGAGCATGCCCTGCAGCTGGGGCTGCTCTTCCCACCAGCAGAGGCCCTCAAGGTGGGTATAGTGGATGAGGTGGTACCCGAAGACCAGGTACAGAGCAAGGCACGATCAGTGGTAGCCCAATGGATGGCCATTCCAGGTAAGGAGCATGGGGAGAAAGTTTGCCAATCCCTATATGCATAAATGAGTATTTAGCGACATGGAAAATATTGTCAGTAATGATTAACAAAAATGACACATTAGTAATTTGTGGTCCTGTGGCTAGAATCCAGGACGTTGTGGATTAAAGTGCTCTACCACTGATCTGTGTCCTCAGCTCTAAAAGTGACTCATACAGATTTTAAGAACTAGGCATAATATATGCCTACAATCCCAGAATTCAGAAGACCAAAGAACTACAAGTTCAAGACCACCCTGAGCCACAGAGTGAGACGCTATCTCCATAAATAATACAATAAGCAACAACACTAACAGCAAAAGATTTTACAAAATCATCCTGTCTGTTCCTGTCTTTTATTTTGGTTTATTTATACAAGGTGTTAGACTATAATTCAGGCTGGCCTTGAACTGCCTATCCTCTGGCCTTAGACTCCCAAATACAGAATTCAAGCATGAGCCAACACACCCCATTTTATCTGTGATTTTTTGAACTCTCTACCAGAGTTTCTGTTTGAATAAAAGAACTTATTGAACAATTGGGAATGACCCCACTGTCTCTGAAGGTGAGTTTCACAGGTAACCCATTTTCTTTAGACCATTCTCGACAGTTGACCAAAAGCATGATGCGAAAGACCACAGCAGACAACCTGATCAAGCATCGGGAGGCTGACATCCAGAATTTTGTCAGCTTCATCTCCAAAGACTCCATCCAGAAGTCCCTGCACATGTACTTAGAAAAGCTCAAGAAAAAAGAAGGTTAAAGCAATGTTGCACACAGTTGTTCAGTCACATGTGCCTTCTGGGGACCCACTGGCCCCAAGCGGATTATAAACAAGGTATTTTTCCATTTAAAGTTCTTTTGGCTTTTTATGTTCTTGATTTTCAAATGCCTTGTTCCTCAGAATGAAGGAATCCCTCTGTCAGTAAAGTGCTTGTTATATAAGCATAACAACCTGAGTACAATTCTGTCACTCACATAAAAATCCAGGCCTGGTGTTGTGCTCTTCTACCCCCAATATTGGATATATAGAGACCAGCAGTTTCCTGCAGCTCCTTTCCCCACCAGCCTAATCAGTGAGTCCCAGGTCCCAGTGAGAGACCGTTTATAAACAATGTGATGGTTCCTGAAGAATGACACCCAAAGTAGACCTCTAGCATCTAGGCACACACATATACACACAGAGAAGTTCTGTTCTTTTTTAAGTCCAGTGCCTTAAAGCCCAGGTACAAGCACCTTTCTACTTGGTAAACAGCAGAAAGGCATTCTGGGCCTCCTAAGGTCTCATTGAGTGTTCACCTTCTGAAAGAAGAGTGTCAGAGGAACCCGAGGAACTAGAATATGGTGGGTCTGAGAACTAGAATATGGAGGAATATGACAGAAAGCATTCCCTTTTTTAATTTTTTAAATGCTAGACAAGGTCTCATGTAGCCAGGATGGCCTTTAGACTCACTATTTAACTGAAGATGACCTTGAACTCCTCATTCTCTTACTCTATTTCCTCAGTGTTGGGGTCACAGCATCACCATTCATCGTTTATGTAGAACTAGGTGTCAAACCCATGGTTTCATGCATGCTAGGCCAGCACTATACCAACCTAGCATCTTCAGCCTGCGGATTCTGAAGCATGGAGCACTGGCAAGGTCTTGAATCTTTAGAAAGATTTTTCAAGAACCACACTTGTCAGCTGGGGAATGAGGTTCCACTGAGCACCTGCCTAGTACGCACTAGGCCTTGGGTTTTATTCTCAGCAGTACACTAAGACAAAAAACAAAACAACAACAAAAAAAAAACAGAACCAGGCTGGAGAGGTGGCTCAGCAGTTAAGAGCACGAGATGTCCTTGAAGTAGACTCAGGTTCACATCCCAGAACACACATGGTGGCTAACACCTATCTGTAACTCCAGTATAAATATTTATTTTTAAAAAATAGAGCCAAATTTGTCTGATCCATGTCAAAAAAAAAAAAAAAGTTTCTTCCTATATGATTCAGACCTGTTCTCAAATATTGCCAAAAATGAGATGTTTTATTGACTTTGAGCCTCCAAAAGAAAGCACACACACACAAAGATGAGATGTTTTAATAACCAGAAATCAGCCTTGTACTCACAGATCTGTTTGTTCCTGTTCCTAAGGTAATGGTCCACTCAAGCTCAAAGCCCCCATCCTCCAAGCCCTTTCCAAGCCCAAGCTTTTAGCGGGGAAACTACACAGGAACGTGCCACGGAAGATCTGTACCCAAGCAAATGTGCAGGCTCTGAGCACGATCTAAGCCCCAGACAGCCTGCCTCTACTGCAGGACTCCCTGAAGGTCCCAGAAGGGCTGACTTGCTGGGGCATTGGCCCAGCCCTGCCTGCTGACCACCTCTTGCAGTGCTGGTCGAGACACAGCTTCTGATTCAGATTAGTGTCTAAGGATCCCTGAGGCAGGGTGGGCACCAGGGTCCAGCAAACCATTACGGCCGCACTGCACCTAGAGTGAGGTTCATGGGAGCGTTTTCAGTTTGCACAAAGGAAGCAAGGACACTGTTCTAGCTTGCTTTCTGTTGCTGTAATAAACACTCTGACCAAAAAAACAAAAACAAAAAAACAACTAGGGGAAGAAAGGATTTATTTGAGTTTAGGACTCAAGGGTTCTAATTGAGGGACGTCAGGGCAGGAACCTGGAAGCATGAACTGAAGCAGAGACCATGGCGGAATGCTGCTTACAGGCTTGCTCAGATACCTTTATATATAGCCCAGACCCACATATCCAGGAATGGCACTGCCAACAGTGGGCCAGAACTTCTTACATCGGTTAAAAATCAAAATGCCCCATAGAATGTCCACAGTAGAGTCTAATGGGGATGATTCCTTAACTGAGGGTACCTCTTTCCAGATGACTCCAGTTTGTGTTAAGTTCACAAAAACTTAACCAGCACAGGTCTGGACACGTGTCTCAGGAGTTAAGTGCACTTGCAAAGAACCTGAGTTCAGTTCCTAGCACCCACATCAAGTACAGAAGATCTGACACCCACTTCTGACCTCCAAGGACACACACACATGGTCTAGAGATAGCCACTTTCCACTAGGATATGAGGTGGGCAGACTAGACCATCTGTTCCTCAAGAACAACGGAAACAGATCCAGTGGGCAGTGGGAATGCTGCTTGCAGGCTGCATCCTCAGAAAGGACAAAGTACTCCGCCAGCTTGTATGTAGTCTGGCCAAAAGTAGATTGTTTATTAAGCACACGAATGTGTGCCAGGCGCTGCTCTGGTGTCTTTCATAAGGACTCCTGACAACCTTATGAGACAGGCTGTGTAAGCATCTTGGAGAAGAGGAAACTGCAGCTGAGTAATTCTGTTATATGTCCACAGTCATTGGTCCACATCAGCTGATTGGCCCTGCATCCTCAATGGGGCCATTTCTTGTGACCAGACCATGCAAGTGGCATGTCCTGACCACCTCAAATGTCAGTGAGACTTGAAGGTCTCTTCCACAAGAAAATGGTCACTGATAGCAAGACCTTGGAAGAAGGGAGGTAGAGCCTCAATTCTGTGGGACAACCTGACTTCACTGGCCCCTTGGGTCCAGTGAGGTTGGGTTTCCAACTCCAACCCTACCTACAACAAGTACTAGGACTCACAATAGTGCAAGGGCCCACAAACCAGAATAGACCAGGCCTGTCCTGCTCTGGCATGACCTGCTGCTTCTACAATACTTGTCCATCTCAGGGTAAAAAGCTTTAGTGGCTTAACCTGTCTGGAGGTCCTTTGTGTCTAGACCTACCCACGAACCCATGACAGCCCCAGATCAGGTGAGAAGAAGCACGCCTCAAACTGATGGCTGGGGAAGCTGGGATCACAAATCTATCAGAGTAGGGCAGCATCAGTACCAGGTAGCCTAGTACACCATCTCTGCACTATCTTCATGATGTGGCGATCCACCTTCAGAGACCGGGGCTCAGACTAAGGGGCTCCTCAGTGGTCAGACAACATTCCCAAACCTCACCTAGACTCTCACCTCAGACTGGGGGCCTTCAATGATCTCTGTGGCTTCACTGGTCTCCGTGTCATCTGCAGTAGCCTGGAGAGACAGTCAGGTCAGCCCCTGCTGGCCCGGGTGCATCCCTGCCCCAGCAGCCCCACACTCACCTCAATGATGTACTCCTGGGTGTCCGCCACCACAGATGAGAACTCTACCAGCACAGTGTGGGGGTCTTCTGCGAGCACGGCAGCCGCTGCCGAGGGGCTCTCTTCAGATACCAGCAGCTCCTCCACTTCCAGCAGGCAGCCCCCTGCCAACGCGGGAGCTCAGTCAGAGCCGGGCCATCCCAGCCCTCACCCCCTCCTGCCACCTTCAGTCCAGACCTTTGGTGCGCAGGTGCCGGTTAAGCGTGCCATGCTCTGCAAAACCACGGCCACACTTGTAGCACTTGAAGGGCTTCTCGCCTGTGTGGTGCCGCACGTGCCGCACCAGTGAACCCTTTTCCCGGAAGCCCCGGCTGCAGAACTGGCACACGTGGGGCTTCTCCTCCAGATGTGTCCTGAAGTGCACCTGCTGGGCATTCTAGGGACACCAGTCTGCGACAGTCAGGACTCAGCCACAAGACTGCAGCCTCCCTCCCACCCGCCCACCTCTGGGTCTGAGAGGCCAAGACTGAGCAGACCAAGCTATAACGGTATGTCAGAGGCAAAGGGTATAGCTCCTCTGGCAGGGGAGTGGAGGGTGGGGGTCAGGCATCAGGATCCAGGAACCAGAGGCTCACCTTGGTCTTATAGCGCTTGCCACACTGGGGACAAGGGAAGGGTCGCTCATCCGAGTGGACGCGCCGGTGGCCACGCACGTGGGCGATGGTCTTATAAAGCTTCCCACAGTCTCCGCAGCGGAAGCGCCGCTCGTGCACATGCACCTCCTGGTGCTTCTTGAGCAGGTAGGCCTTGGGGAAGGCTTTTCCACACTGTGTGCAGGTGAACGGCCTTGGCCCTGGGGCCACATGCAACATCAGACCAGGTCCAACACCCACAGCCCACCTGGCCCCCACCTGCCTACTCACGGACCTACCCACCTTCATGGCCTCTCTTGTGGGCTTCCAAAGTGGCTGCTGTTGGGAAAGTCTCGCTGCACTGAGGGCACGGGTGTGTCCTGGACACAGGTGAGGCCTCACTAGCCACCTGCTGAGGAACCACAGGCAGACCTCTAGTACCCAATGTAAGCTGTGCCCCAATAATTCTAAAGACAAGACCACAGCCATATTTCCTCCTGGTGCCAGGAAAGGCAGTCAGTAGAGCGGAGGGCAGAGTTACAGCAGGAAACAATGCTGCTTTCAAGTCAGGCACGGTGGTGCCGGCCCTTAATCCCGGCACTCTGGAGATACAGGAGGAGGACCAAGAGTTCCACGCCAACCCTGGCTACTTAAGGAGCTGGATGCCAGGCTGGACTTTAATCCCAGCAAGACTCGGATGACAAAGCAGGTTGTTAATTTCTGTGAGTTCCAAGCCAAGCAGGGCTCCATAGTGAGACCCCGTCTCAAAACCAACAAAATGCTACTTTTTGCTGCACAAGGAGGCTGGAAGCCCAGACCGCGTGACAACCAGGCCATGCCAGCACCAGAAACCTACTGTCTCCATCTGGTCCACCTCCAGCACTGGCAGTTCCGGGGGGCTGTCTCCCAGGGACTGAGGGCCGGACCCAGAAGGAGGGGCCGGCTCCAGGACGCCCTCCTCCCCAGTGACCCGCTCCAGAACGATGCCAGAATTCTGCATGGCCTGGTGTAGCAGGTTCTCACGGTTGCTCTCACTGGAACAGGGAAGCTCCTCGGGGCCTGGGGGCTGCAGGGGAGGTAGAGGGAGGGAAGGGAAGAGGGAGGCCTGCCGGGAAGCCCGCACAAGGTGCCCATCCTCAGCCACCCCACATGGCAGACTCACAACAGGCCCATCCACAGAGCCCCTCAGTGCATTGCCTTTGCTCTTCTGATCGTCCTGCCTCTGCCTCCCGAGGGCTGTGATTAAAGGTGTACACCACCATGCCTGGCCAAGAAATTTTTTCTTTTATGTATTTAGTTATTTAATTTTATGTTATGAGGTGTATGAGTGTATTACCTGAATGTGTGTAAGTGCACGTTTCATGCAGTGCTGGAGGAGGTCAGAAGGGGATGAAGGCATTGGATCCCCTGGAACTGGAGTTCAGGATGGTTGTTAGCTACTATGTGGGTGCTGGGAATCAAAACTGGGTCCTCTGTAAGAGCAGCTGGTGCTCTTAACCAGTGAGTCATCTCTCCAGCTCATGCCCAAGAAATTCTTATTGTAGAAGGTGTCACCCAAGCTGAAGAGATACTATCCCAGTAAAAGAGAATCACATACTTCTTGTTAAGGCAGTCTCGCCATGTAACCTGGGTAAACCTCCAACTCAGAGCAGTCCTCCTGTCTCAGACCCATGTTTTCTGGGATTGTATGAATGTGCTACCACCTCCAGCTAACACCTTTTCATTACCCTCCCACACACCTTTTTTTTCCTTGAAGTACTGGGAGCCAAACCTGGTACCTTACAATGAACTATATCCTTAGCCAATTCCATTATACTCTGAACTGACAGAAGCTGACTGTTTCTGCTACTATGCATTTTGTCAAATACAAACCACCTAAAAGATTGGAAAATGAAGAGCCCTTCCCCTAAATTCATCAAAGTGCACATTGGGAGACTAACCAGGAATATCACCAAGGTAAGGATCATACATAGGGGGTGAGTGAGGAGGAGAGACTAGAAGGCCTGTGGCCACACATGCACTAGAATGCAGACTTGCTTCCAGAGGATTAGTGGGCTGGTCCAGGACTTGAGTGGAACACTGGTTAATTCTTTCCAGTGGACTTCTCTGTTAAACAGTTGGCAGGATGTTTTTACACTATTAATGTTTTACTCAATATTTCATGAATTCTCTTTGTTAAATAATCGGTGGGTGAACGGTAGTATGACCTTTCCCTCTAGGATCACATCATGGAGATTTTTTTCCACCTATGGAAAAATTAAAATGATTGACATGCCTGTAGAAAGGATGCATCCTCATCTATCCAAAGGCTATGCATATGTGGAATTTGAGAATCCAGATGAAGCCGAAAAAGCACTGAAACACATGGATGGGGGTGAGTGATCCTGGGAGCACCCTCAGCCCCTCCCACCTCTTCCTTGCAGAGACCTGATATCTTGTAGGGGCCTTTGGAGCTGATTTCCTACCCAGGTGCCCCTCAGACACTCACTGGAGATCTTTCCAGGTTCTGGCTCTAATGCAGTGTGGGTGTGTTTACTAAAAACATGTTTTATGGAGCACTATTCTTGAAAAGGAAGATTCAGCAAATATGAATATATTAGCATTTTAAGGAATTTTCAATCTGTTAAAAATTTATGGATCACATGAAGCTCTTCTTACAAAGAATATATTTGGCTCTTATGTGTGAATATTTTCTTTAGTCATTTCTGAGAGCCATTTTCTATTTTGTCAATATTTCAGGGTTTTTAGAATTTCTTTGCTGGTGATACATTTGCTGAATTCACAAAATGCATCCATCTCTTTAACACTGTATTTTTAACTGTTTGTAATAGTTATAGCCGATTTGTCGGGCAGAGGGTTTTTAGAGCACCTGAGCACTTATGAATAGTTTTAGGCGGCCCATTTCTATTTGTCTTCCAGTCATCATTTTAGGGGATGCAGAGTTTGTGCCTGGCTCTCTGTTGGCAGCATCATGGCCCCTGAGCCATCAGTCCCAGGTGTGAGGGAGAACATTGGTGTCCTTAGGGCCCTGTGATAAGCTTTATAAATATCTTAACACTCTTAGAATTTGGGGGGTGTTAATTATTTAATTAATTTTAAAAGTTTTATATTTTTATTTTATGTGTGTGAGTATATTGCCTGTGTGTATATAAGTGTGTCATACAGTGCCCATGGAGCTCAGAAGGATGTCAGGTCTCCAGCCTCTAACCTATTTTTATTCTATGTGTATGAGTGTTTTTCCTACATGTATGTAAGTGCACCACATGCATGCATTGCTTGTGGAGGCCAGGAAAGGGAAGTAGAGGTATGTGGGCTGTTGTTAGCCACCCAGTGGGTGCCGGAAACCGAACCCTGGTCTTCTGCAATAGTAGCAAGTTCTTCTTAACCATTGAGTTGATTCTCCAAGCCCCTAGGGTTGTCTTTTTTAATAATGTCATTAAGTATAGACTTTCTTTGATGTTTAGCCAAGTCTCTTAATTCACTTCAGTCCCTGCAAAGTAATTCAGAAGCTTAGCATAAGCTCCCTGTCAGTCACATCAGCCTATGAATCAAATTTCACTTTAGAGTCTGCCTAATCTGATGTTTTGTCAGAGTCTGAGCATTTGTTAATCAGCTAAAAACTTGGGGAACTTGGGGGCATACAGAGTAGGTTTGACTATAAGTATTCCACCGTTCTTAAATTGGGTATGGTGGTGCACACCTTTAATCCCAGCCCTCAGGTGGCAGCGGCAGGCACATCTGTGTGAGTTCAAGGCCAGGCTGGCCTGCATAGAGAGGTCCAGGCCAGCTGGAGGTAGGGAGACCCTGTCTCAAAGAGACCAAAAAAAAAAAAAAAAAAAAGAAATCCAACCTTTCTTAAGGTTCTGATAAATTTTTAACTGGCTAGGTAGATGATGCTCTTCTCTGTTATCTATTTAGTGCAGTTAAATTCTTTATTTCAGATGTTTTGCCTATGGGCTAGGGGCTGCCTTAGGCTGGGTTTGGCTAAGCCTCTTGAGTATGAGTGTGCCTTGGTTAGCCTCTGGGTTAGCCTATATCAAGGTAGGAGCTGTGCCCTTAGTTGACATTGAAGGAGCTGGGTTTGGGCTCCAGGGACCCCCCCAGCTTTGGAGACAGTCTTTTGCAGACAGAGGTTCCTAGGTCTGAAGCTCAATGTCTTGCTTTTTCTTTCCCTGGGACCTTGAAAGTTTCTGGGGCATCTGTCTTGCACTACCACCTTGCGCCTTTTAAACATGCTGTGGCATATACATGTGTGTGTATTTGGCATACTTAAATACTATCTGCAATAGGAACCTCCTCAAGGCCTCTTTTCAGACTTTTAAGGCAAAGCCCTTGACATCTTCTGAGACTCCTTTCCTATCAGAGGTCACAGCACTCGGGGCCAGCCCAAGGGGTTGGGGGCAAGTAGACACAGAGTCAAGACGCGGACTCCGATGGGTGGGAAGCAGGCCAAGCGCGTGGCACTGCCACCTTGTTTACTGAATAGGTGCACAAGCTCTTATAGGCCTGGATGGCCAATGACCTTATGGGGTGGGGTCCCAAATACAGCCAATAGTAAGTTTTTCCCCAGGTAAGCAGGTTCTTTCCGGGTGTTGGTCTCACAACTAGCCAGAGCAGAGCGCCACACCCACAGGAACCATTCCTCTATTCCTCCTAGCAGGTGGCCTAGCTAGGCCCAACTTGCATTATGCCCAACACTTTCCTGTCATTCCTACTGTTCCTTCTACCTGTCAGATACTCCACCAATCCCAGTAATTCATCCCCAGGTAATGGCTGTTTCACTTCTTAGTCATCTTCTAAACTCTCTCCTTTGATCAGATATTAGTTCACTTTGGAGCTGCAGAAGCATCTAAACCAGTGTCTCTTATGCAGCCCTAGCCTCCCACTGTCCTCAGAAAGGAAGCTTAGCTGCTGATGCCACCCTCCTGGGCCTGCCAGGAGCCTCCATCTTACCTCAAGCTCTGAACTTGCCTGCCACTTGCTCTACTGCAACAGTCATGTCTTGAACCTGGTGTAGCTCTCCCTGGTGAAACTGAAGTCAAGATGGAATTAACTTAGGCTTGTTCCAGATCTGTTCTTGTTCACCTTGGCATTCTTAGCACATGGCTTGATGCTTATCTAGGGATTTGTGTGTGTGTGTGTGTGTGTTTGTGCTGTTATGTTTTCTTTTGAGACAGTATCTCCTATGTAGCCAAAACTAACCTACTGACAGAGATTGCCTAACTCTGCCCCTGAGCCCTGGCATTTCATATATACAACACCACACTTGGCATAGGATGGTATTTATTAAGGATCTTATGATTTGGTCTTTTTTCAACAGGACAAATTAATGCTCAGGAGAGCTGAGGTTGTGGGGCCGGAAAGATGACTCAGCAGTTAGGAGTCCTGTGCTCTTGCAGAGGCTGGAGCTGGGTTCCTAGCGTCCATGTAGGGTGGTTCAAAACTGTCTATAACTTCAGCTTCAGGGTATCCAGTGCCCTCTTCTGGGCTCCAAGGGGCACCCACACACGTGGGCATACATTACACACACACACACACACACACACACAAACAGAAAATAAAGCTGGATATAGTGGCATGCATTTTTAATAACAGCACTTAGAAGGCCGAGCAGGCGGATCTTTGTAAGATCAAAGTTAGCCTGGTCCACATTGTGAGTTTCAGGAAGCTGGGACTACAGGAAGATTCTGTGTCCAAACAATCAAAAAATTCTTTTTTAAATAGCAGCTGGATATTTAAAAAAAAGAAAAAGGAAAAAAAATGCGACTGAGGAGATGACTCAGTGGTTAAGAACACTGGCTGCTCTTGTAGCGGTCCCAAGTTCAGTTCCCAGCATCCACATGGTGGCTAACAACTTTGATGCCCTCTTCTGACCTCTGTAGGAATTGCACAACATGGGTGCACTTACCTACATGCAGGTAATACAATCATACATATAAAATAAAAATAATAAATTAAAAAATAATGGGGGTTAGAGAGGTGGATCAGCAGTTAAGAGCACTGGCTGCTCTTCCAGAGGACTTAGGTTCAGTTCCCAGCACCTAAATGGCAGTGTAGGGTAAATTTACAGAGTTGCTCTCTTGCTTGATGAACACACCCCCAAGAATTTGATTGTCAAAGATAAAGCCAATAGGGTCAAAAACTTTCTAACCAACCAGTGATTTGAGGGGGAGGTCCTGGGAGAAAGCAGTGGAAGCTGGGTAGGAGAAGCGTGTGGGTCACCACCTTGGTGGAGTGGACCAGAAGCCCGGGGAAAAGGCCTTTGTAAGTGACCCCAAATAAACTGGTTTCTCTATTGGAGAGCATTCTCTGTTTCCTCAGTCACTTCAGACTCAGAGGGGCCAGGCCTTACTGTGAGAACATTCTTAAGACAGGCAGCTAACTCCAGGCCATAATTCCAGTTTCAGGGGATCTGATGTGCCTTCTTCTGACCTTCATGGGCATTGTGCACACCTGGTACACTTATATACATGCAGGCAAACACTCATACACACAAAGTAAAAATAAACAAATAGGTGCTGGAGATATGGCTCCGCAGTTAAGAACACTGCTTGCTCCTGCAGAGGATCCAAGTTCAGTTCCCAGCACCTACATGGTGGCTGACAGATATCCATATCTCCAGTTCCAGGGGATCTGATGCCCTTGTCTGACCTCCACAGGCATTGCATAATACACATGCACCCTCATACATTCAGGCAAATGTGTATGAGTGTATCACACACGTAAAATAAAAAGTAATAAGTCAAATTTAAAAATAATTTTTTTTTAATTTAAAAAGAAAGTAGAGTGTGGTGGTACACAACTTTGATCTCAGGAGGCAGAGGGACCTCTGTGAGACTGAGGCCTGCAAATAATAGAATAATAAAAACAAATCTTTTTTAAAAGGTTGAGAGGCAGACCAGATAGCTTAGCAGATAAAGGCACCTGCTGCCAATCCTGGCCATCTGAATCCATTGATTCTAGGGACCCACATAGTGGAAGAAGAGACCAACTCTGACCTCCACATGCATATTGTGACAAACATGCACATGAGTACACACGTACACACACACACACACTACTTAAAATATGTAAACATTTTTAAATGTATTTTATTACTTTCTTTTATATGTATGAGTGTATTGCTTGCATGTATGTAAGTGTACCCGTGTCATACAGTGCTCCTCTTTCTGAAGAGGTCAGAAGAGAATGTTGGATCTCCTGGAAGTGGAGTTACAGACAGTTGTTAGCTGCCATGTGGATTCTGGGAATCGAATCTGGGTCTTCTGCAAGAGCAACAAGTGCTCTTAACCGCTGAGGCATCTTTCCAATAAAAAAAAAATTCAGTTGAGGTTGTCCTTTACTATACTGAGTAATGGATATGTCACACAGGTAGCTACTTTTATCTGTCGCCTTTCAGTATAGATACAAATAAAAATAGACACTAAAGGGTATGTTTTGCCCCAGGCTGCCAGCTTTCCAGGCTTGTTCCTTTGGTGGGCTAGGCGCACCATCTATTCTTTATCATCAGCCTCTGCTGCCACCTGTTTCTGTTCTAGAAGGCAGGAGGTTAGGCTTACAGCTGGACCCCAGCTACTCTTTTTTGCACTGCCCGGGTATGGTGAGGTCTGGCTACCTTCTGTCCCAGCAAGGAGATCTAAGAGCCTTTCTGAGCAAGAGGGCAAATGCTGTCCTCGGACTCTCACCAGCCACCTCCCCCTTGCATGAGTTCTTTGCTTGGTCACTACACCTAGTCTCCCTGGCTCTGCCCACCAGACTGCCCCTGACCTAGTCAGGGACTGGTCTGGGCTAGGCCAGGAGGAGGAGCCTGTAGCCTGTTATGGTGTCTTACTCTTTTGAATATTTTTAAATTTACTTTTTATGCGTATGAGTGTATTGTCTGCATGTTGTGCATTCATGTTGTGCAGTGCCTGCGGTATTGGTCAGGAGAGGGCATCCGATCCCCTGGAACTGGAGTTATGGACGGTTGTTAGCCACCATGTGGGTGCTGGGAATGGAACCTGGCTTCTCTGTAAGAGTCATCAGTGCTATCAACCACTGAGCCATCTCTCCAGCTCCTGCTGTGATGACTCAAGTTTATAATCCCAGCACTCGGGAGGCTGAAGTAAGGGACTCTCAAGGCCAGTCTAGGCTATAAGAGATACAATGTCTCAAAAACACAAAAAAGAGGAGTTAGAGAAAAATCTCAGTGGTAAAGGGCACTTGCTATTCTTGAATTTGGTTCCCAGTACCCACTTCCTGTGGTTCTCAGCTGCCTTTAACTCCAGCTCAAGGGGATTTGATGCCCTCTTCTGGCCTCCACAGGCACTCATACAGATAAACATAAACAGAAATAAAAATAAATAATTGGGGAAAAACAAATGATAAAGAAGAAAAAAAATACCTCAAGCAGAATGCTCTGGGAAAATAAATAGTTCCTTTCTTTCCTAAGTGCACTTGTAAGTTTTTCTGTCTTAGAGAAACCTTCATAAACTCATTTATTTTGGAGCTCTGTGGGCAAGGGAACAATAACCTTGCTGTGCTAGAGGATCCTGGCAGTTCCTGTGTTTTCCTTCATGGCACACTGAGTTCAGAACTAATTACCATTTAACAATAGGAATCCAGCTCCTATTGTAAAAGCAAATGTGAAATGTCATAGAACAGGTCAGCACATGTGGCCCACTTGAACCAAGGACTTGTATGCTAGGCAAGCACTCTGCCACTGAACTATGTTTCTAGTCCTTGAACTCCCAAACCTGCCTCATCCCAGGCTTGAAATTACAAGTGTACACTATTACATTCAGGTTATAAATATTTTTAAAAATATTTTCTTACATTTTGCTTGGGCTAGGCGTGGTGGAACACACCTTTAATCCCAGCACTCAGGAGGCAGATGCAGGAGGATCTCTGTGAGTTCAAGGCCAGCCTGGTCTACATAGCCAGTTCCAGGCCAGCTATGGCTATAGGGAGATCTTCACCAAAAAACCCCAACCAACCATACATTTATTTTACTTATTTTAGTATGTGGATGGGCATCCAGTGTGGGTGGAAACCAAAGTCCTATCCTCTGAAAGAGCATCACGTGCTTTTAGCTCCTGAACCATCTCTCTAAGCCTCATAAATAATTTTTTCTGACACATAGCTGCATACATTCTGTAACTGTGGCTGCCCTCCTACTGACTACTTGTGGCAGTGACTTTGTAGCCTGCAAAGATGAAAATATCTACTCTCTGGCCCTTGGCAGAAAAAATTTGCCAACCCCTGGGGAGGGAGGGAGGAGGGGTTTGGTGTAGGGTTTTACCTTTGGCCTGTTGAATTAGGTTCCATTGCACTCTCAAGATATTTTTAAGTTAACTCCTAATGAGGATTTGGCCCAACCACTGAGTCAGAACCCTTGGAACGTATAGGATGGTATTTAGGATTAATATATATATATATATATATATATATATATATTATATGAGTGTTATGCCTACATGTGTATAAGTGCACTTGTGTCGTGCAGTGCCCGTGGAGGACAAAAGAGGGCATCAGATCCCCTGGAACTGGAGCTACAGATGGTTGTCAGCCACCATGTGGGTGCTGGGATTCAAATCTGGGTCTTCTGCAAGAACAGCCAGTATTAACTGCTGAGCCATCTCTCCAATCCCAGGATTTGTGTGTGTGTGTGTGTGTGTGTGTGTGTGTGTGTGTGTGTGTGTATAGTTCCCATTTATTTTCAAGTTTTCTTGCTCTATAAAGGAAAAGGAAAAGGAAAGCAGATTACCTTGTTTAAAGATTCATTTTACTTTTGAGTGTGTGTGTGTGTGTGTATGTATGTATGTACACATGAATGCAGGTGCCTGCAGACACTAGAAGAGGGAATCAGATCGCTTGGAGTTTGAGTTACAGATGGGTGTGAGCAGCCACCTGATGTGGAAACTGGGAACCAAAAACTGCTCCTCTGCAAGAGCAGCAAGTACTCTTAACCTCTGAGCCATCTCTCTAGCTCCCAGTCTTCCTATCTTGTTAAATGTTAAAATAGTGTGGGAATTGCTTGTTCAGACAAAGCTGGTTTAATGATAAAAGCATTACTGCAGGGCAGATGAGACTCCTTCCACTTCTCCCTCAGCGTTCTCAGGCTTCACATGTGAGGTGTCCCCATCTACGTGGTTTCCCCATAGTGTCTGCTCAGACAGATCTCAGTGATTCATTCCTAGAATCTTCTGGCTCCTCTGAAGGCATTACCTACCTAAGTAAAGCCAGGGAGGCCTGACTGAACCACCACAGAAGCTGCCTCCCACCTCTGGACCAGATGTATCTGAAAGGTAGACTGAGGCAGAAGTGAGGCATCCGGAGAGTCCTGAAGGCTGTGGGCTTCTCTGGGGGCCCGGGACTCAATAGTCAAACCTGTCTTAAAGTCACAGTTTCCAGGTGTGTCCACCCTATGACCCCTGGGCTGCATGTGGCCAAGGAATTCCCAAGATAGAATCACAAACCTACTTAAAACATTTTGAGGGTTATTTTCAGTTTTTTTTGACTAGACTGAATGGTTCTCAAATATAAACTTTGTAGATGACAAGAAGTTCGGACACAGCTGTTAGACTAAGGGTCATCAGACATGCTTTTATGCCAGCACTCAAAAGGCAAGAAGACACTGAGTTCAAAATCTCAGCCAAAACAGAAAGTCTGTAAGTAGTGCTGACAGGCCTGCGGCGCCTTGTGCCTGCCCACAGTGGCTCTAACTTGCAGCCCTAGGGGCCTCCTGTGCTGCTGCCCTGAGTGGAGGTGGAAGTTTCTGGTAAACATGGCTTTGTGCCCTGAGCAAGTAGCTCACTTCCTCCTCCCATCCCCAGGTGTTGCCTTCTGAGGGCACAAAGTAGTCAGAGAAGTGCAAAGATAGGTTCCTCTAGTCCTAATGGTAATGGGACTACATCCTGGAGACGCACAGTGTCCCTTCTACCTGCTACAGGACCAAATGAGTCATTCATGTTTGTCCATTTGTTCCAAGGACTAGAGACAGTTCTCAGAACCCTCAACCTCAAGGGGGCTGGTAAAGTTTACCAAGAGACCTGGAGTCTTGCTGCTGTGTTGAGAAGTCTGGTAGCAGATTGAAGCATCCTCAGGGCTCTCAGGGCTCACAGGGCTCAATATTTGCAGACTTAACAGAAACTCACTAGTCCCATGGTGATGGCCCACATCCTGGAGATGCAGTGTCTCCTCTACCTGTTTTTTGAAATCAATGTGTACTTTGGCAGTTTCTAAAAACGTTGCCATGTGATCCAGCAAGTTTATGTCCAGGTATATCCAAGAAAAGTGAAAATAAATAAAGTACTGTAAGAATCAGGAGGCAGAGGCAGGCAGATCTGAGCTTGAGGCCAGCCTGGTCTACATAGCAAGTTGCAGACCAGCTGGGGCTACATAGAGAGACAATATCTTTAAAAAGAGCAGGAGAAGAGGGGAGTGGAGAGATGCTTAGTGATTAAGAACACTGGCTACTCTTGCAAAGGACTTTGGTTTGGTTCCCAGAACCCACATGGCAGGTAAAAACCATCCATAACTGCAATTTCAGGGTATCCAGTGCCCTCTTCTGACCTCTGCAGGTTTGTATACATGTGATACACTTATATACATGTAGGTCAAAACTGATATACATAAGAAATAAAAATAAATAGATCTGAGCTGGAGAGATGGCTCAGCGATTAAGAGTACTGGTTGCTTTTCCAAAGAATACAAATTCAGTTCCCAGCATCCACAAGGTAGCTAACTACTGTCTGTAACTCCAGTCCAGGGGCATTGCACACGGGCGCACTTAGACACGTGCAGGCAAAGTACGCACATACATAAAATAAATAAAAGATAAATTTTTAAAGATTAAAAAAAAAAGTCCCCTCCCCCAAATCAAACAAGAAGCCTAAGCAGGGTGAGGCCTGCCTGGAATCATGGGACTCAAGAGGCAAAAATGGGAAGATCTCTGAAAGTATGAGGCCTACTAGGGCTACACAGGGAAACCTGGTCTCTAATTTTTTTTTAATTAAAAAATAAATAAAATGGTAATTTTATCTGGGGACATAACTTGGTGGTAAAGAGCTTGCCTGGCATCCTCAACGTGCTGGGCTGGTTCCCTAGTACCATATAGTAAATAGATATTGAATTGTACCAGGCTTGCCCATATTTTGTTGTTTGTTTTTTTGTGACTGGGTCCTGTTCTGTAGCCCAGTCTGACCTTTGAATTTGCAAGCAAGTGCCTACCTCAGCTTCCCAAGAGTTGGGATTATAAGCGTATACCACCACGCCCAACATCTGGTTGTTTTAAACCCCATAACTATGCAGCTTCTGTGGCTAGATTGAGGACCAGGTGTGGCCTGGTGGAAGCACTTTTCCAGTGTTGGATGCAAGGCTCCGCCTCTTTCTTTAGGGATTGCAGTGATGAAGTTCAAAAACCCCCCAGTAAACAGCCTCAGCTTGGAGTTTCTGACAGAATTCGTCATCAGCCTGGAGAAGCTGGAGAACAACAAGACCTTCCGTGGCGTCATCCTTACTTCGGTAGGTGTCTGTGCTCAGAGGAGAAACCTGGGAAAGCTGGAGCCCTCCACGGCTGCAGTCACCAGGCAGCCCTAGCCACAACTAGGGCCCTCTGAGCCACATCGTTCCCCACAGAGCAGGCTCCAGGACACTGTACCCAGGTCCGGGCTGTCCTCAGAGGAACCTGCTCAGCAGCCTGGGTGAGAACCCGTGGAGGACAGAGTTCTTCCCGAGGGCCACCAGAGGTCAAGCACACAGTCTGAAGCGAAGGCCAGGGCTCCCGGGGTGTCCTCCTCCCAGGAGCCACTGGTGCCTCCGCTGGTCCCACCGGGACACGTGTCCCAAGAGCCGCGTTCTCTGCTCTTCTTTGGGCCATCTGAGATCAGGTTTTCAGGGGACAAATTCCCCCATCTGAATTCTTGAGGGGAATCTTGGCATTGCCCCTAAGCGTAGGCAAAGGCCAGGAGCAGCTCTGGTGAGAGCAGGATCGCTATAGTCAGTGGTCCCTGAGAAAAGGTGCACAGTGGCTGAGGCAGGTCTTCTGGCCACACTAGAGACATTTCTAGGGTAAGGGTTTTTACCAGGACAGAAAGTCTGGAGCCAGCTGTGTCCTTTAAGATGGGATAACACTGTCACCATCTTTCAAGTTAGATTGAAAGCAATCTCTCTCTCCCAGTGCTGTGTCAAAATAATGCAGAGACCAGATAAGGATTGATGGCATTTCTTAACGCTGTGAACAGTAAAGGTGCAGGAAATAAATAATTAAGATTTCCATTATGGCAGGCTGGAAGAGAACAGAATTCCAAGAAGTAAATTCGGAGAAGAGGTTGGGGCAGGGGGAGTGCAGATCCAGACTGCACTTGGAGACTCCGGTTCTGGATCTGGAAGCAGCATCCTGCCACCTAAATATATCCTTAGCTTCTCCCACCAAGGACTGCCCAGGTGTCTTCTCAGCTGGCTTGGACTTGATGGAGATGTGTAGACAGAACCCAGCCCACTACACCAAGGACTGGAGGGCTGTGCAGTAGCTGTGACTGAGGCTCTACCTGCTCAACCTGGTGCTGGTATCTGCCATCAATGTGACTGTCAGCATACCCATTCCCACCCACCAGTTCTGAGGGCCCACCAGAACAAACACTGACCTTCCTGGACAGACACCGCAGAGAAAAGCCAGTGGGTGGGGACCAGGACCTGGATGGTTGACTGTTTGGAATGAGCCCTGAACAAATCTAGGTTTTTAAAAAAACATTTTATATATCATTTTTATTTTATGTGTAGGAGTATATTGACTGCATGTAGGTAGGTACGCCCATGTCATGCAATGCCCTCAGAGGTCAGAAGAGGGTGTTGGATCCCCTGAAACTGGAGTTACAGACAGTTGTTAGCCACTATATGGGTGCTGGAAATTGAACCCAGATCCTCTGCAAGAGCAGTCAGTCCTCTTAACTGCTGAGCCATCTCTCTAACCTCCAGATCTACATTTTTGGGAGCAACACTCTGGCCCAACTTTGAAAAGGCAAGGAGGCTGAAGAAAGAATGATACTTGAATTCAGGAAGCAGGGTGCTATGCAATATGTGGTCCAGACACTCAGGATCAAAGCTAGGGAGACTGAAGGAAGGTGGGCGGAGGAGAGGCAGTTAGGTGACAGCAGTGCAGGAGTCTGGAGAAGAGACGATGATTACTCTTGGTGGTGAGAATTGGGGTGCGTGATATGAGAACTTTATGTCATTTGGAGTTCCCAGAGCATCCTGGGATGGTTGGGAGCTGGGGTGATAACAGCCCTCGCTAAATGCCCATTTTGAGCATTAGCATCAGATAAAACAAGGAGAAGTTACTTGCCATCCTAAAGGGAGTCATTTTTGGCTCCTAAAAGCTGAAAATCTGGCGTGATGGCACACATTTGATCCCAGAACTTGGGAGACAGAAGCAGGTAGATATCTGTCAGACTGAGAATAGCCTGGTCTCAAAGTAAGTCCCAGGCCAGCTGGAACTACAGGGAGACCCCGTTTCAAAAAAAAAAAACAAAGCTGAAGAACCTTGGGTCAGGGCCTTTGGGCCAGTGGACAGACTCAAACCCCCGACTGCTGATACCTAGCCATCTAGTTCCGCTTATACACCTATCATGTACACTGAACCCAGAGACAGCAGTGCAACAGCTGGTGGGACTAAGAGCCCAGGCCCACCCTCAGTCTTTCCTTGGGTGACCTCTACCCTGACTCTCAGGAATACTCTCAGGAAGGTCCAGAACCTTCTATAGGCCAAGACTCTTGATTCTCCCTGTAGGGCACCTCTCCTGCAACCACAGGATTACAATATGGCTGACAATCCCAAGTATACCATAGGACGGAATGAGAGCCAACTGGAAATTGTTGTCCTCTTCTGGTAAGATGGGGGACTGCATCCATACTCTACTTAAACCCAAACCCGATAGACAACCCCTCTACCTGGCACAGAGATGACGGATATCCGCATTTCAGGTTTAAAGACAATTTCGTGAACAGCATCAGACATCAAGCTAGAGAATGCACCCTGCAGCAAAATGCACCCTGACGCTGGGCTGCTCTTCCTACCAGCAGAGGCCCTCAAACTGGGTATGGTGGATGAGGTGGTACCCAAAGACCAGGTGCGGACAGGCTCCATCAGTGATTGCCTAATACATGGCCATTCCAGGTGAGGAGCATGGGGAGGGAGGAAGCTTTGGAGCAGAGGCTAAGGGAAGCCTCTCTCTCTCTTTCTCTCCTCCCCATCCTGGTGATCCACTCTGATGAAACCAGAAGTTCTGTGAAAGTAGGCTGTACTAGTGTCCAGGGCTACCAGGACAAAGGTCCAGAGCCTAGGTAGCTTATAGACATAAGAAGTTATTCCTACGGTCCTAGACACCAGAGATCCAAACTCAAGGTGTCACCAAGGCTGTCCTGGGTCGAATCCTCTTTTGCCTCTTCCAGCTTCCGGTAACTCCAAGCATTCCCTGACTTGTGCCACCTCTTTCCTGTCTCTGTCGCCGTCCATCGTGGTCGTCCTCCTCTGTATCTGTCCACATCTCCCTCTGTTCTAAGGACACCTCCACTCACTCTGGTAGCTTCCTGTGTCCAAGATGCTCTCATCTTAATCACATCTATGAAGATTTTTCCTAAATCAGGTTACATGTTTAGGTTCCAGAAGGAAGATCAAAACTCAGACCTATCTTTTGAAAAGTAGCTCCTGTTGCTATTGAACCCGTGGCAAAGAGAACTGGAAATCTGTAGGTCTGCTTAAAGCAGTGGAACTCAGGATCTGGAGAGAAAGCACAGCAGTTAAGAGCACTGGCTGCTCTTGCAGAGGACCTGGATTTGACTCCCAGCATCCATACAGAAGCTGAAAACTGTCCATAGCTCCAGTTCCAGGGTATCCGACACCCTATTCTGACCTCCAAGTGAATGGTACAACACAGGGGCACTTACACACATGCAGGCAATAGACTCCCATACACACAAAATAAAAATAATAAATTTTAAAAAATGAAATGGGGCTAGTCATATCCATGATGATTAGGAGCAGGGGTCAGCTCCATGGATCATGAGGTGGATGTTGACTGGGGCTCTTTCAGCAGGAGGGCACCGGAAGGACCACAGCTGGCCAGCATGGCTATACCCCGTGAAGGTTCTGGGACACTGAGACTTCATGGTTTTACTTTATTTTCTGAGACAGAGTCTCACTGTATAGCTACAGCTGCCCTGCAGCAATCACTTATCCTACAGCCTCAATCTGCAGTCCTGCCCTCACCTCTCAAACGCTGGAATTACAGGTATGTGCCATCACACCCAGCTAAGACACTCAGACTTGAGTGTCATATGTTTCCTGTGTGTCACAAAGTATCCTTTTGACTTTTTTTCAACTTTTTACAAATGTAAGAATCAGTCACATCCCTAAGAGCCAGTTGAGCATGCTCTCCTAGCAACCCTCCTCTCTTGGGGAGAGTATCTATTTAGTACTAGTGAGTATTTATTTAGTCACATGAAAAATCTTGCCAGTAATACAATTCAAAGGGGGCTGGCGAGATGGCTCGGTGGTTGAGAGTACTTCCTGTCTTTCCAGAGGACCTGAGTTTGGTTTTCAGCACCTAATTCAGGTAGCTCATGGTTGTCTGCAATTCCAGCTCCAGAGAATCTGATGGCCTCTTCTGGCCTCTGGTTACCCACATACAAATGGCATACATTCATAGAGATACACATAGACACATAAATAAAATCCTGGGGGCTGGAGAAATGGCTCAGCAGTTTAGAGCCCTTGTTGTTCCTACAGAGGATCCAGGTTTAGTTCCCAACATCCACATAGAGGTTAACAGCAGTCCACAGCTCCAGTTCCAGGGGATATGATGCCCTCGTCTGGCCTCTGTGGTCCTTACACACATGTGGTCCACTTACATACAGGCAAAACACTCATACATATAAAATGAAAAAAACATTTTTTTTGTTTTGTTTTGCCTTTTTGAGACAGTATCTCCCTGTAACCCCACTGGAACTCACTAATGTACACCAGGCTGACCTCAGTCTTGTAGAGCTCCACCTGCCTCTGCTTCCTGAGTGCTGAGATTAAAGCTGTGTACAACCATGCCCAGCTGAAAATATTTTTTAAAAACAAGAATCTTTCTATAATGAAAATGAAACATTTGTTATTTGTGGGGGGGCTTGAACCCAGGGTCTTGTTGTGCATGCTAGGCAAGTACTCTACCATTGACCTATGTCCCCAGTTCTAAAAACAACACAAAAAAGCCAATATTAAGAGCCAGGCATGGTGTTGTTCAAGGCCACCCTGGGCTATAGACTGAGATACTATCTTCACAAAACCAAACAAGCAAACAATTTGTACAGCATTCTATCTGTTCTTATCTGTTATTTATTTTCATTATTGAGATAAGGCTGGCTTTGAACTCCACATCCTATCTTAGCCTCCCAAATGCTAGGATTACAGGCATGAGCCACCACACTCTGTTTTATCTGTGATTTTCTGAATACTCTACCAGAGTTTGTGTTTGAATACTTAAAGAACTTGTTGAACAATGGGAATGACCCCAGTGTCTCTGAAGATGAGTTTTACACGTAACCCTGTTTTCTTTAGACCACTCTCAACAGCTAACTAAAAGCATCATGTGAAAGGCCATGACAGACAACCTGATCAAGCATCAGGAGACTGACATTCAGAATTTTGTCAGTTTCATCTCCAAAGACTCCATCCAGAATCCCTACATATGCACTTAGAAAAGCTCAAGCAAAAGAAAGGCTTAAAGCAAGGCTGCACATGAGTGTTCAGTCATATGTACCTTCTGGGGACCCACAGTAAGTGGATTATAATTAAGGTATTTTTCCACTTAAAAGCTCCTGGCTTTTTGTGTTCAGTATCTTGGAATGTTCTGTTCTTTGGGCTAAGAGGATGACTATCATTAAAGTGTCTACCGTACTATCATGAGACCCTGAGTTCAATCCCAGCATTCACATAAAAAGATCAGGCATGATGATATGCATTTCTAGTCCCATTACTGGACAGGCAGATCCCTGAGGTTCGTTGACCATCCAGTCTAGCCTGATTAATGAGTTCCAGTGAGAGACCCTGTCTCAAAACAACATGGATTACTCCTCCGGCCTGCACACATATATATGCATGCACATATACATATATGCACAGATGGTCCTGTTCCTTGAATCCCTATGTCCTAAAGCTCCAACCACAAGCACTTTTCTGATTGGGGAGCAGCACAAAAGCCATTTGGATCTTATAAAGTCACACTGAGTATCTACGTTTTGAAAGCAGAGTTGTGAACAAAATCCTCAGATTGTTCCATCCACGTCCTTTCTCCACCTGCCTACTGGGGACCTTTAAGGCCAAGTAGTTTCTGTCCCAGTTATCCACATGGACCTCCAGCGAAAAGCCCTTGGCTACATACTTGTTCATTTAGATACAGTAGACAGCTAGAAGAGTAACATGAGGAATAAGAATGTAGAACAAGATGACAAAAGTATCCTCCACCCCCAAAGAAACCAGGGTCTCATGTAGCCTGTAATGACCTTCAGTCTCACTAGTTTGTCAAAGATTATCTTGAACTTCTCATCTGCCTGCTTCCACTTCCTGAGTGCTGAGATTATAGGTCTGCACCACAGGCTTATGTGTTACTAGGAATCAAACCTTATGGGTTTGTATGTCAGGCCAGCACTCTAAAAACAGCTGCAGCCCCAGCCTGGCACTGCTTATCTTAAGGTATGCAGCAATTGGCAAGGACTTGAATCTTACTTTAGGATGATTTTTCAACAACCAAACCTGTGGGCTGGGTCATGAGGCTCCATTGAGCACCTGCCTAGCTTGCACCAGACCCTCGATTCAATTCCCAGAAACACATCCTAACAAACAAAACAAAAAAACAGAACCATTTGAATGATCCACCAAAAAAAGATTTTTCCTCCCATATGATTCAGGCCTATTCTCCAGTCCTACTAAAGATGAGATGTTTTACTGAACTTGGGCTTGGGCTGCCATAGGACACACACACACACACACACAGATGTTTTAACTAGAAACTTCATAACACCCTTATGCTCACAGAACTGCTTCCTGTTCCAAAGGAACAGGAGCTCAAAGTCACCCATCTGCTAAGTCCTTGCTGAGCCCAAGTTTTCAGGGAGGAAAACTGCACAGGAAGGCTAAGTCCTGATTAGGGTGCAGGCTCTGGACAGGGCTTTAGTCCCAAGCAGCTGCCCTTGCTGTGGTGCTCCCCAGAGGTCCGGGAGAGCTGACTGGCTGGGGCATAGGTCCAGTTTCCCTGACCACCTCTTGAAGTGCTAGATGAGACAACAGCCTCTGATTCAGATTAGGGTCTTGGGAACCCTGAATGGCAAGATGAGGATTGGCCTTTTCTGAAATCCATGAGGCCCAGTAGGCTCTTACTGCCCCTAGGATGAAAGTTCATGGCAGTATCTGCAGTTTGCATGGAAGAAACAAGAATAGGGAGCTGGCATAGGCCAGCATGGTCTGGAGGTGGCTAGTTCCCCCAGGACTTGAGTGGGCAGGCTAGGTCATCCTATACCCCCAGAGCAAGGGCAACAGACCCACTTGGGCTTGTACACTTGGAAGGGTAGTAAGGACAGAGGCTTCAGAAAACAGAGCCTCGGCCAACCTGTGTGTAGTCCTGGCCAGGAGTGGCTTGTTTATTAAGTACACAGATGTGTGCCAGGCACTGCTCTGATACCCTCCATAGGTACTCCTTACAATAACCCTATGAGGTAGGTGATGTTAATCCATATTACAGATGAGAACACTGGCTCTGAATACTCCTGTAAAATGTCCATGACCACTGGCCCACACCAGCTGATTCCGCCCTGCATCTTCAATGGGCGGGTGGCCTGCCAATCTGAATGATATATTATGGGGCCATTCCTTGTGTTCAGAATCTGCAGTTGGCATGTCCTGACTGTGTCCAGCTATCAGTGAGACTTGAGGGTCACTTCCACAGGAAAATGGTCGCTGATGGCTAGAGCCTGGAAGGAGAGGGGTGAAGCCTTAGTAATTTTGCGGAGAAACCTATCCTCTGGCTGTCCCCACCTGAAAAGGGGGCAATGAGGTCTGGGTGCCACGTTACAGGGATCTCATAGTGCCCTCATATGGCAGAAATAAACAGGCCTTTCCTGGGCAACTGGAGCTCTAGGGATCCTTAGCTGTGAGCACCTTTGCTGAAGCCCTCTCGCCTTCCAAAGCTAGGACTGGACCTTCCTGCAGAACTGGACCTTCCTGCGGGACTGGATGGCTGAGTCCATCTTCACAAGCGCTATCCTACACTCACCTGGGTCTGGTCTAGGCCAAATTCCTTCTGAAAGTTGTGAACTGAGGCTGAGTTCGGCTTTACACTCTTCCTCAGGCGGGCACCACACACCACAATTCGATCGTAGGCACAGTCTGAGTTGCCTACTGTGGTGTCGGCACTGTCAGGGATGAGCCACTTGAAGACTTCACTGCTGCGCAGGCGGATTGACGCCCAGTCATGCGCCTTCACGTAGCTGCAGTCGGCGTTAAAGTCGCCCAGGAACAGCATGTCCTATGAGCAAGGCAGAATAGGTCTTAGCTGTGCTTAGCGGTCCAGCAGCCCCCTGGAGTGAGCCTCAGGTATTCAAGGACATTGGTTCGGGGCAGGTTCTTACATCAGTGCTCCACTTATCAATCACGTCCAGGTATACATCATAGAGAGAGTCTATCTCTGCCACAGCCTGGTGGGGCGCTGCGTGCAGCGGGATCAGCACCAGCTCCTTGGCGGCTGCAGAAGACGGGGAGTGTAAGGAGAGAAGAGCCTGGAAGGGGCAGGGCTGGGGGCGGAGTCAACCTCACCAGAGCTGGGGACTGAGAACTTGACTACAAAAGGCTCCCGGCTGAAGGCATCCTCTGGGTCTGGATACTGGTATGTGTCCACAATTGACACTGCATCTTTCCTAGGAGCAGAGGACCAGGTAGTCTGCGCAACTGGCTACCTCTGCCCGGTACATCTCCCTGTGGCCCGCCACTCACCTGTAGACAAACAGGTACATTTCCTTGTATTGGTCGCGTCCCAGCGGCTTGCTGCTCACAAAGCTGTACTCATGCTTGGACACGCTGTGGAGAGACGAGCCAGACCGTGGGTTAAGGCACCACACCGACCCTGAGAGTGGCTTGGTTCGCGGTGCTGTGTATTGCCTGCCACACCTGTTAATTTGCTCCATGAGTGCAGAGACAGCACTCAGGTCTGGGTCCCGGACCTCCTGCACCAGGGCAACGTCATAGCCAGCTAGGATCTGGGGGAATAACCCGAATTTGCATTGTTGGAAGCAGCCTACCCAGGGGACTAACTGCTAATTCCTGTGTGCCCAGTCCTCCACACCTCCCTGAAGAACCTTACCTGTGCTATGACTTTCCCGCAGTCCGGATCTGACACTTTGTTGTCAGCAAAGCTCTGGATGTTGAAGGCTCCAATACGCAGTGCAGTAGCTCCAGTGGCCCACAGCAACCAGAGTACTGTCAACAGGGCCCGGGGCCAACCCATGCCAAAGCAGAAAGCCTGGGAACAGGCATGTCCCAGAGTAACACTGACCCATGCCAGCCAGAGCAGAGCTGTAGCCAGCTGGGCCTAGCACCCGTGCTGGCTACACCCTTATACTCTCTGTGTCTTCCCAGAGCTGGGAGGGGATGATCTCCTACTTCAAGGATGGGAGGATTCTATTCCCATCCAGCCCCAGCTCAACCCAGCCCCTAGACTTACCTCGGCTGTTACTGAGATGGTGTCAGAAACTCACAGATACTGGGCAGGTGGGAAACAAGAGTCCAGACTGGCGGACTGTTGTGGCCCAAAATGAAATGCAGTCTTGGTCCTACAGCAGTTGATTCCAAAACATCCACAGGTATATGAGGCCCTGGTCCAGGGAGGGGCTGGACTACACTGGGACCCGCCCCTTCCACAGAGTGGATGCCAGAACTCCTAGTTCCCATTCCACAAAGATGGGAAAGAGCAAGGAACATGGCAGATGATAAGTCAGCTCCACTGACCTAGAATCATGGCAGAAACACCTGGAAGAGTCCCAGAACAGCCTCAGCACAAGAGACAGGCAGCCAGGTCCAGGGTCATCCTCATTGTTAGAATCTAAATGGCCCAGAATCTGCCTCCTTGAGCTGCATCCCTTCAGGGAAACAGGCTGACAAATCAGGAAAGACCAGCCCTATCCTGGTCTGGCATCTCCTGCTGCTTCTCCAATGCCAGTCCGTCTCAAAGAAAAGCTTCACCTGTTCAGCACAACCCAGACTCCTAGGTTTGTAGACCAATCCTCACATCCTTGGCAGCCTCAGGGTCAGATATTGGGAAGGAACACCTCACCTGAGAGGGCTGAGGAAGCAGGGATCACAGATCCAGCTGGGTAGAGCAGCCTCAAGAAGCTGTATGTCAGCATGCCAGAGACACCTACACACCCTTAAGGTACCGCCAGGGTTAGTGACCAGGTGTGTGTTTAGAGGGTGGCCTAAGCAGGCGTGTCCAGAGGGTACTATAAGGGCAGTGGTGCCAGCCCCAGAGGCAGGCTCTATCCCCACATCACAAGCTAAAGATTTTTATGTTTTATTGTAAAGCAACGACAACAAAAAAAACTTTGCATATTCACACTTTCCATCTCATTTAGATGTTTAAACTTCTGGGCTATCTTCTGTATAGCCAGGTAGGCCTGGGCAGGCACTCAGGTTCTTCACTCTGCCCCAACCCCTGCTATACAATGACTGTCTGCACTTCAAGTTGGCCCTCTGGTGAGGCAATGACCAGCTCGCCTCCATGTTCCAGGATCTCGATGTCCTCAGATGACACCATAGTCACTGTGGCCTGTTCATTACTGTTTGCACTTGCCCGCGCTGTGAGCACAGTACCCTCGCTGATAGCTGAGGCCAGTGTCATGGCCACCTGCTCTGTAAGGCTCTCAGGAGTGGCAATAGTGATTGTATCAGCAGCAGCTGCCTCTGGACCCATTGCTGCCTCCTGGTCCATAGTCACATTTTGCACGATGATCTGGTGGCCAGCACTGGCCTGGTGCACGATCTGCTGCACTACCTTCATGATGTGGCGATCCACCTGCAGAGACCGGGGCTCAGACTAAGGGGCTCCTCAGTGGTCAGACAACATTCCCAAACCTCACCTAGACTCTCACCTCAGACTGGGGGCCTTCAATGATCTCTGTGGCTTCACTGGTCTCCGTGTCATCTGCAGTAGCCTGGAGAGACAGTCAGGTCAGCCCCTGCTGGCCCGGGTGCATCCCTGCCCCAGCAGCCCCACACTCACCTCAATGATGTACTCCTGGGTGTCCGCCACCACAGATGAGAACTCTACCAGCACAGTGTGGGGGTCTTCTGCGAGCACGGCAGCCGCTGCCGAGGGGCTCTCTTCAGATACCAGCAGCTCCTCCACTTCCAGCAGGCAGCCCCCTGCCAACGCGGGAGCTCAGTCAGAGCCGGGCCATCCCAGCCCTCACCCCCTCCTGCCACCTTCAGTCCAGACCTTTGGTGCGCAGGTGCCGGTTAAGCGTGCCATGCTCTGCAAAACCACGGCCACACTTGTAGCACTTGAAGGGCTTCTCGCCTGTGTGGTGCCGCACGTGCCGCACCAGTGAACCCTTTTCCCGGAAGCCCCGGCTGCAGAACTGGCACACGTGGGGCTTCTCCTCCAGATGTGTCCTGAAGTGCACCTGCTGGGCATTCTAGGGACACCAGTCTGCGACAGTCAGGACTCAGCCACAAGACTGCAGCCTCCCTCCCACCCGCCCACCTCTGGGTCTGAGAGGCCAAGACTGAGCAGACCAAGCTATAACGGTATGTCAGAGGCAAAGGGTATAGCTCCTCTGGCAGGGGAGTGGAGGGTGGGGGTCAGGCATCAGGATCCAGGAACCAGAGGCTCACCTTGGTCTTATAGCGCTTGCCACACTGGGGACAAGGGAAGGGTCGCTCATCCGAGTGGACGCGCCGGTGGCCACGCACGTGGGCGATGGTCTTATAAAGCTTCCCACAGTCTCCGCAGCGGAAGCGCCGCTCGTGCACATGCACCTCCTGGTGCTTCTTGAGCAGGTAGGCCTTGGGGAAGGCTTTTCCACACTGTGTGCAGGTGAACGGCCTTGGCCCTGGGGCCACATGCAACATCAGACCAGGTCCAACACCCACAGCCCACCTGGCCCCCACCTGCCTACTCACGGACCTACCCACCTTCATGGCCTCTCTTGTGGGCTTCCAAAGTGGCTGCTGTTGGGAAAGTCTCGCTGCACTGAGGGCACGGGTGTGTCCTGGACACAGGTGAGGCCTCACTAGCCACCTGCTGAGGAACCACAGGCAGACCTCTAGTACCCAATGTAAGCTGTGCCCCAATAATTCTAAAGACAAGACCACAGCCATATTTCCTCCTGGTGCCAGGAAAGGCAGTCAGTAGAGCGGAGGGCAGAGTTACAGCAGGAAACAATGCTGCTTTCAAGTCAGGCACGGTGGTGCCGGCCCTTAATCCCGGCACTCTGGAGATACAGGAGGAGGACCAAGAGTTCCACGCCAACCCTGGCTACTTAAGGAGCTGGATGCCAGGCTGGACTTTAATCCCAGCAAGACTCGGATGACAAAGCAGGTTGTTAATTTCTGTGAGTTCCAAGCCAAGCAGGGCTCCATAGTGAGACCCCGTCTCAAAACCAACAAAATGCTACTTTTTGCTGCACAAGGAGGCTGGAAGCCCAGACCGCGTGACAACCAGGCCATGCCAGCACCAGAAACCTACTGTCTCCATCTGGTCCACCTCCAGCACTGGCAGTTCCGGGGGGCTGTCTCCCAGGGACTGAGGGCCGGACCCAGAAGGAGGGGCCGGCTCCAGGACGCCCTCCTCCCCAGTGACCCGCTCCAGAACGATGCCAGAATTCTGCATGGCCTGGTGTAGCAGGTTCTCACGGTTGCTCTCACTGGAACAGGGAAGCTCCTCGGGGCCTGGGGGCTGCAGGGGAGGTAGAGGGAGGGAAGGGAAGAGGGAGGCCTGCCGGGAAGCCCGCACAAGGTGCCCATCCTCAGCCACCCCACATGGCAGACTCACAACAGGCCCATCCACAGAGCCCCTCAGTGCATTGCCTTTGCTCTTCCTGAGGGAAGCCCAGCCCCTCACCTTCTCCCTAGACTTCAGCTCACTCTTCCCTCCCTTCCCTGCCCTGTGAAATGCCATCTACCGAAGAGCTCGCCCCATAATCAGATGAGCCCCAGCGGGCAGGTGTAAGTCTATCTTGGTCCTGCTGAAGCCAGTGTCTGAACACAGAGTGGGCAGATGGCAGAGCAGCCCCTACCTCTGGGGCCAGGGCTTTCATGCCCAAGGGCAGCTCTTGCATCTGGACGTGGACTTCATGGATGACGGTGCCCTTGGCATCTGTCACCAGGTGGATCACAGGTGATGTTTCCAAGGGTTCGCCTGTTGCTGAGGATGGTGTAACTGTTCCCACAGTGGAGTCACTGGACCCTTTAAGGCAGAGTCCATGATGAGCCTGCAGCTAATGCTGGGAACAACAGCAATGGAAACTCAGGCAGCTTCCCCACTAGGCTGACCTGCAGGTACTTCATCTTTGCCCACCACTGTGTCCTTGCTCATGTTGAAGCGGATTTTTTCTGTGCAAGGGGTAAGAGACTTGAGATGCCGCGTCAGTGCCCCAGACTCTCGGAAGCTCTTTCCACACTTGGCACATTTATAAGGGCGCTCATCTGTGGAGAAAACAGTCAGCCTGTGGTAGGGAACGGACAATGTTCTGTGACAAGGGGATTCCTTGGTCTCTCTTCACATGAGGACACAGGTCAGCTGTGGGTTGCCCCCCAGAACCTGCCAGCAGGTTAGCGTGTGGCTCCAACCTTCAAGTTGCTTACCAGTGTGTCTCCGGTGATGCCGGATAAGTGAGCCCTTTGTCCGAAAGGAGGCCCCACAGAGTTTGCACTCATGATCCTTGCGGCTACTATGAGTGACCATGTGGGCTTTGAGGATGCTGCCCTGTGGGGGAGGTGCAGTGAGGCTCAGGGTACTTCCCTTGGTAGGAGGAGACGGGGAACTGGTCAGCAAGGGCCACAGGGGCTCACCGTTTTGAAGGTCTTGTGACATAACATGCACACGTAGCGGCCTTCTTTGTTTACCAGCATCTTGACTTGGGCCTGCTCGCCCTCCCCAACAAGCCCAAGCTCCTGATGGTTAGGACTGCCTGGGGCCTCTGCCATGTCGCCATCCCCTTGCTCTGCCTCAGCAGCCACAATGACCTCTTTGATGTGCCCACTTCCTGAGGAGAGGCAAGTTAATATAAGCCTCAGGACCTACCAAAGGCCCTACCCACAGGGTTCCTAACTCACTGGAGGCCATGGAACTATCTAGACTATACACCACCCTAGCCCTAGGTCCTGGTAGCTAGATCCCATCTGCACTGGGAAAATCCATGCTTTAGCCCCAAAAGGAAGCCTGACAGAGTGGAATATACCACCTCTAACTCAGCAGAGCTGCCTGAAGCTCAGGGACCCCAGACGGTGCCCACTGTGGACACCTAACCTGAGTAGACACTCCATCCCCTAAGCTAAGAGGAAATGGAGGCCCTATAACAGGATGCTCAGGCAGAGCCAAGCACAGCTAGCTCAGCTCCTTGATCTTTCCTACTGAAAAGATCACCAATATAAAGGAAAGTGGTTCTGGGGCTGCTCACTGGCCGGGCTGTCGGTCTGACCAGAACTCGGCCCAGACCTAATGGAGACAGTAAATACCTGAGATGGCCCAGGAAATGAAGTCAGGGTGCTAAGGAAATCTGACAATGTGCAAAGATATGCTGTAAACATACTTCACATTTTCTGCTCATAAAAGTGACAAGTGGGAACTATTTGTGAAGTCACTTCTTAGAAACCATCTCCATCCAGCTGGTGTCTTGTTTTGACAAGCCATTCTCTCAAAACAGAATGAATAGCACTGTGACTCAAAAACAATTAAAGGGCATCTCTCACCTGTGCTCTAGCTCAACGCCCTAGACAGAGGACAGAGACCTGATGGGTGGAGGGACATAGGTGCACCAGCTCAAAAGGAAGCTCCAGTTTGTGTATAGACCAGAGACAGAGGGCCTAGAGCAGATACCCAGCCACTACAAGCAGCTCCTGGCTCCAGCTTGCCCAGAATGCTTACATGCAAGAGTATAGAAGAGGCAAAGGGTCACCAGGGAGGGTCTCTGAAGTGCAGACAGAGGCTGCTATGCTAAGCAAAGGCTTAAAATCATTGGAGGTTGGGAGTGGGTGGAAAGGGGCCCAGCTGGCAGAGCCCGTTTATACACACACCAGAACCCAGTGAACCTGTTTTCCTAAATACACCACCCACCACAGAAACTAAGGTCTGTGCCAGGTCAGGAGCAGGGCCCCACCCCCACATAACATTGCTAAGCCTGAGTGGCAAGAGGTGAGTCTCTGTTGCAGGAACATTGGGGAAGGCAGTGGAGACCAGGACAGATGTCTAGGTGACTCCCTAGGGAAGGTAATAAGCTCAGAGCCTCCCTTCCCAAGCCCAAGGCTGGCTTCCTCAATAGGTCCTCCCTCTTTCTGTCCCAGCTGATCCCCATAACTTCCCAGGACACTACTCAGTCACTTCCTGTCCACCAGCTCCCCACCCCTCCCGCAATGCTCATTCCCTTCCCACCTTCACACCACACTGGGCTCAGCCCCACTACCCTGCCCTGGCATCTGCATATGCAACCACTCATCCCTTTCCTAGAGTCAGTCTCTGGTGCCCTATACCTCTTCAAGCACCGGCTGCCCTTTGAATGCCCCCGCATACTCAATGATCTCCAATTAATGAGCACTTGATCCAATCCAGGCCTCTCAACACCCCTCTCCTACTGCACATCAAGGAGGCACTTAAATTTAAAGCAAAGCCATTAAAGGCTTGGCGTTGTATGCTCATAAAAGCCCAGAAGGAACTGGGGCAATAATCCTCATGCTAATGTAATCAAGCAACAAAGGATGAAAGCCAAGGTCAGGAAGCAAGTTGGGGCTAGCTGAAGCAGCCGGAGCAAACTGTCCACCCCACTAACCCTCCAAAGTCAACTGCTGGGGCAAGTGGACCACGCAGAGGTCCAATGAAGGGTATTGCCTAGAAGCAGTGGAGAGAACCGGCTGGTGGCAGAGACGTGAGGACGCTAGGAGGCCAGGACAGAGGAGGCAGGAAAGATTAGTTCATGGCACAAACTGAACACTCCCCAGTGTGTCCAAGTACTCCAGGGCTGTGAACAGGACAGTGAAGAACATCACGGCTCCCCTTCCCGGCAAAGCCTGGTGGCTGCTGTACCCTCCTTCTTTCTACAAGGCCTGCCCAGGGGAGGGCTCACAGGGCTTGGGCTCCTCTGTGGTCTTGCTCTTAAGTGGAGGATGTGGGCAGCAGAGATCATCTGCCATGACTACAGGAGACCATCGAGTCAGGGACGCTCAGAACTAAGGGCACCAGTAGACAATTGGCTTACCAACAAGGTCAGGAGCATGGTTGATGTCTGCTGCCAGAGCAGTGGCCTCCACCACAATGTGAGCCACAGTGATGGGTTCTTCCGGGCCTGCTTCCCCTGCCATTGGCACCACCTACCAATGAGGTCAGAAGACAGCTGAGATGTATCTGTGGGCTCCAAAATCTCCAGGGAAGAGCCTAGGCTCCCTCAGTACAAACCTGGAAGAGGGACCTTGGAAAGCAAAGATCTGGTCCAGTCCTGGAGGAAGACTGTAATGGGGTTCTCTTCTTCCCTCTCAGGAGCACAGCTCTGAGCCTGTGCTAAGCGTGGGCCAGAGTGAGGGATCAGCCCCACCAATCAGGTGGAGTACCGAGCATACACAAGGAGATACTAGTAACTGGCATGAAGTTGGGTTGGCTGCAGCGGTGAAGGTGTGGCACACACATACAGCTTCAGCCAGGTGGTCAGAAGGACCCCAGGCGCTGTGGGACCTTCCTGGAGGCCACCTCAGTGAGGGGTAAGTAAAGAACTTAAGGCTATGGGGAGCCAATCCATTTTGTATGTCACCTGAACTACTGCCTACTGGTAGCTGAGGCCACTGATTTCTCCTTGAGCTTCTCTTCGCTTTTGCAGTAAAGGTATTTAGAGACTGAACCCGCAGTCCTGCCCATGCTAAGCAGGCACTCTACTACTGAGCTATATTCCTAGACCTCTTCATTTTTATTTTGAGTTTAAGTTCCTTAAGCTGGCTTTGAACTCACACTACAGCCCAAGCTGGCCTTGAACTTGGGATCCTCCTCTCTCAGCCTCCCCTGTAGCTGGGATTACAGACCTGCATTATGAGGCCTGGTCTGAACCTCTTAATTCTAGTCAGCATGGATGATGAGAGCATCCATCCAGTAAGGATGCTTTCTACTTTAGTAAAATTATGTGGGCATGGCCCTAAACACAGTACAGGGGTTCAACAAAGCAAGCAATTCCTATAACAAGGTACTATGATTCAGGCAGGAGGCCCTGATCTGTGAGAGCTCCAGAAAATGTGTACAGGACAGGAGATAAGGCAAAAAGATAAAAGCAACCATGATCTCTCTACCTAAGACCCTTAGACACAAGAAAAGAAGGCCCAGCCCCCGAACTGTGCAGGGTGCTGAGAGGCTGAGTTACCCCAGGCCATCCAGTGAGTCACAGAATACCACTTGGCTGCTAGTGGCAGAGCCTGGCCCTCCTTCACCCACAGCCATAGATCTACCTTCTGATTGTCCATATATCGGATACTAGCTGAACAGATTGGTCTGGGCACTCTGTTTCCCCCTCCTCCTCCTCCTGGCAGGTGAGCTCAGCCAAAGGAGTATGCATGATAGCAGCAGGCAGGGGCTCACCTCTTGGCCCAGCAATGTAGTAGCAGGGCTGGTAGGCAGGGCTTCTTGAGGGGCCCGCTGGCAGGCCTTCTGAATCTTGTGCTGAACAAAGTCCTCCAAGGCAGTGAACTCCGCCTGGCAGCGGCCACATCTATGCACGTCATCCTCATCTGTAATAAGCCTGCTGTCAGGGATTTGGGGGAAATCAGGACCTCATCCAGCTTCCCTTCAAGCCCCAGACAAGATACACCCAAGGATGTCTGTGCCCTCTCAGAGACTGCTGAGAACACATGTGTATCCAGAGCTGGGAAACCTCAGGACATAACCCTATCCTCTAGAGGTCTGCAGAAGTAAGATGCACCCCAGGGATTTAAGCACGCCGTACACCATCTTACAATCAGTTCCACAGCAAGGTCAAGCTCAGGCCTGGTACAAGGGAGAAGTCAGGTCAATGACAAATTAATAAGGGAATAAAAGGTCAATCCCAAGATCACACACATTTATCATGAAAGGGAATACTGAAGCTGTCACACCCTGAATTTCGACACTCTGGCACTGAGAGACTAGGAGTTATAGGAATTTATTCCATTTAGAAACAGCAGAGGACCCAGATTTAACATTATTATGGAACTTGGGATGTAGCTGAGTGGCAGAGCACTTGCTTAGCATACACAAGATTCCTGAGTTTGATCCTAGAAAAAAAAATTTTTTTAAAAGATTGCAGAGGACCAGGGTTCAATTCCCAGCACCCACATGATTGCTAACAATCATCTCTAACTCCAGTTCTAGAGGAATCTGACACCTTCTTCTGACCTCCATGGGTCCTGCAGGACAGAGGTGCAGTTACATGCATGTAGGCAATACACTCACACACATAAAATAAAAGAAGAGTAATAAAATATAAAAAAAAGATGAAGTGGGTTGAAATGTAGACCTATTGAACAACAAGGACTAGGATGATATCCACAAAGCTCTTGATAATAGCCAGCTTTTAGAAAACACAGCCCAGCTGGGGCCCTCACCCCCTGACCAAATTTACTATTTTCTGTGTGTATAAGTATGTGTATGATACTGAGGATCAAACCTAGGGTCATGAACATGCTAAGAAAACATTCTAGCACTGGAGCACTGGAATACATTCTTTTCCCACTGACCTGATGCTTCATTGATTCCCATTGGGTAGCACCCTGCTCACTATTAGACCACAAGAATAAAGCACTCCAGGGGATTCCACATCCCAGGTCCACTGCATCTGGGCCTGTCACCATCACTGTACCTGTCCCAAGACCTAGACCTGCAAGAAACACTTCTCATTCATTGAGTCCCTAATGTGTGATAAGCACCTGAGAACTTAATCAAATCATGCCAGGATCCTGGGGAAATGAATGACTAAGTCCATCTTAGGAAAATGACTGAGGTTCAAGGTCACTCAGCTTCCATAACAGCCTATCAGCTCCCATCAGCTCACACTCAGTCCCACATCATGGTCAAACCCACAAGGGAGGAGTCAGGTCAATAACAAATTAATAAGCAAATAAAGGCCAAACCCAAGCTATGACTTGCTCACAGGCCATCTGAAAGACCAAGTTTCCCTCCACATGGCCCACAGTCACAGACCAAGCAAACCAAGCAACAAGGTGCCTGCCTGCCACCCTCTTACCCTTCCCACCCCACTGAGAGTCTGACTCGACACCAAGATATTGCGAATCAAAGGTCCCCTGACCCAGAAAAGTACAGAGTCAGCCCATTTCACAGTGGGACAAGGCCACAGACCAGCCAAAAAACCTCTAAAGAGACCCCACTCAGACTGTCACAGCCACTCTCCAAGCTGGAGTAAGGGAGAAAAAAAATTGCATTGAGACTATGACTTCTGTGGGAGCAGAGTAGCACTCTTATTCCAATCATCACTAGTCAAATCGCTTCCTGTCTGATCTGATCTACAGCTCCGTGGGACAAGCTCAGAGACAAGACCTAAGCCATCTCCAAAAGCTATCAGTGCCAGAAGGAACCTCTGGTGGAACCAAAAGTAGGCCTCAGCACACAGGCGTGCCCTTAACTCTCCCCATCCTCCTATAAGCCAGTGGAACCCCTAAATTAAAGGGCTGAGGTGAGAAGCTACACAGTCCTGGGTCCAATCCCATCCTCGCTAGGAACCGGATGGGTAACCCAACCACTTTACAATCCTTGGACCTCAATTATCCTCATCTTTAAAGTGAATAGTAATAATAGTCCACCTCTCAAGGTCGGTTTAAGGAATGGTTAAAGTTGATACAGCGTGAGTGCTCGGCACATTCCTGGAGTCACTACTACACCACGTAGACCGAATGGAGGTCCTCCGGAGGCTCTGCCGCCTCCCGATCCCCCAGTCCCATCCTTGGGAGCCCCAAGGCTCCGCCCCCAGTCTCCAGCTCCGCCTCAGCCAGGGCCCCAGCTGCTAGGAAGTTGAAGCTGCAGCCGACAGCCAGAGAAGCGCAAAAGATCGGTGGCATTTGGCCGGATACACTCTAAGGGGCCGGAGACTTGAGCGTCTTCTGAGTCACTGGGAGTGTACCCCTGGGCCCAGCAGGTGGGAGGCGGCACGCAGGGAAGCCCGTGAGAGCTGTGAAGTTTTGCAGATACTGGAGAAGCCAGGATCCGGAGGGTTTGTGCGCCGCAACTCGGGCCCACCGGCTTCCGCCAACCCGGGCAACGCGGCCCGCACCCTGGCTGTGCCGTGCTTCTCTAGCCCCGTTACCTTCCTCGCTGAAAGGTGCTGGGAGCCCGAGGAAGCCGCCAGGGGACAAGGCGGCCGCCGCCGCGACCCCGCCCTCGCCTGCAACCCGCCCAGCTTCGGCCCGGGCTTCTGCCGTATGAGCGGCCGTCACCCGCACTGCCATCGCGCTCTCCATGTCGCAACGCACCGCAGGAAGATGGCGGATTTACGACCATGTCGTCATAACAACGGGCCGCACCGAGGCCTACGTGCCGGAACGGCAAGAGGTGGGACTAGGGCTAGTTTGAGGGACAGGCGAAGGGGCGGAGTTGTGGAGCAGGACTGGGGCGTGGCTGGGCGGGAACTGTCCTTGTTTTAAAGAAGCTGAGCTTGACAGGACTGCTACCCAACACAGAGCCCTAGGCTCAGACCAGGGTTACAGTGGTCTGATGATTACCCTGGTCATGAGAAACACCCTGATGATTACCCTGGTCATGAGAAAAGAACCCCAGGTAGAGATAGTTCATGTGCAGTTTTGCAAAGCCGTTCATTCTTTTCTGTGGTTTTTATTTTTATTTTCAGAGTGGGTGCTTTTAACTGTCAACCCATCTTTCCAGCCCCTACAAGTGATATTTACTTAGCTCCTTGAAACTCTTTTATTGAATTAATTCCTTTAAGATATTAGTCATTAGGGCTGGAGAGATGGCTCCGTTGATAAGAGCACTGACAGCGCTTCCAGAGGACCTGGGTTCAGTTCCCGACACCCACATGACAGTTAACTATCCATAATTCCGGTTCCAGGGAATCCGACGCCCTCTTCTGGCCTCCACGAACATTGCATGACACAAGTGCACTTAGACATACATGCAGGCAAAATACTCATACACGAAATAAAAAGAACTTTTTAAAAGATATTAATCATCAGCGCTGGTGAAATCACTCAGCAGGTGCCTGCCACTGAGCCTGACAACCTGAGTTTAATTCCTAGAACCGATATGGTGGAAGGAGAAAACCAAGTCCTGCAGGTTAGCGACTGGCCTTCACACTCACCTTTTGGCACACTCAAATCCATAGATATACACAACACACACATGTACACAAATAAACTTTTTAAGATATTAAGGGCTGGAGAGATGACTCAGCAATTAGCACTGGCTGCTTTTACAGAGGACCCAGGTTCAGTTCCCAGAAAGGACATGGTGGCTAACAACCATCCATAACTCCAGTTCCAGGAGATCCACAGCCTTTGTCTGGCCTCCACAGGCATTGCACAGACATGGTTCACTTGCATACATGCAGGCAAAACACTCATCCACATAAAATAATAATTTAAAAACTTCAGACTGGGGTTGGTGGTTTTATTCAGTGGTAGAACACTTGACTGGCAAGCACATGGCCCTGAGTTTGGTCCTCAGCTCTGGAAAGAATACAAAATAATGATCTTTTTCAAAACCCTTCAAACATACCCAATACAATAAAAGCTCTGAGAAGCTGTGAGAATGGCTCTGTTGTTAAGAATTCTTGCTTCTTTTTCAGAGGACCTGAGTTCAGTTCCTAGCCCCTAAGTCAGGAGGCTCACAACCACCTGTAGCTCCAGCTCCAGAATATCTGACACTCTCTTCTGGCTTCCTTGAGTACCTGCACATATGGACACACACACAAACACAAATAAAAGTAATTCTTTTTAAAAATATCTGAGAAATCCTGTAGGAGAGAAGTTTGATCTAGGTGCTGTGACCCTGGAATTACCTTCTAGTTCCTACTGAGGTAGCAAATACATGTATGCATACACATACACACAAACACATACATAATAATGTAATAAAGACATTTTAAAGAGTCAAAGATGTCAGGGCTGGAGAGATGGCTCAGCAGTTAAGAGCACTGGCTGCTTGCAGAGGACCTGAATTCGATTCCCAGCACCCACATGGCAGCTAACTATGTGTAACTCCTGCTCCAGAGGATCCAAAGCCCTCTTCTGACCTCTGCTGGCATTGCACAACACAGGTGTACTTACTTACTTGAAGGCAATACACTCACACTCATAAAATT
This sequence comes from Eospalax fontanierii, assembly GCA_035773235.1. Taxonomy (NCBI): domain Eukaryota; kingdom Metazoa; phylum Chordata; class Mammalia; order Rodentia; family Spalacidae; genus Eospalax; species Eospalax fontanierii. The sequence goes on along the minus strand of CM069546.1, from coordinate 30,206,364 downwards.
AAAAAAGTAACAAATAAAAATATAAGAAAAAGAGTTTCCAGTTGTGGTACACACCTTTAGTCCCAGCACTCAGGAGGCAGAAGCAGGCAGATCTAGGCCAGCTGGGGCTACAGGCAGACCCTGTCTCAAAAAGACCCCCCCCAAAAAAAAGTTAAAGTTAGTTAGGGATAGAGAGATGGATCAGCAGTGAAGAATATTTGACTATTTACTATTCTTCAGAAGACCTGGGTTCTGCTTTTCATATCCACATGGCAGCTCACAACTGTCTGTAAGTCCTCTGCAGGTCTTCTGGCCACACCGTCTTCCGGCCTCTGCAGGTACGAGACAGGCACATGGCACACATATATACGTGTAGGCAAAACACTGATACACATAAAATTCAATGACTAAATCATTGTCGAAAAGGTGTTGGGCCAGGCATGGGGGTGCATGCTTCTAGTCCCAGCACTTGGGAGGCAGAGCCAGATGGATCTCTGAGTTTGAGCCCCTCCCCTTTACAGAAAATATTTCCTGACCCTTCATCTATGATTTTCATATAATGCATTATAATATTTGTTATTCAATTTTCTCTTAATAAAATAAAATTTCTGTCCTGCTAGTCAAGAAAAAAATGTAGAGGGATCAATCATCTCCATTTTGTTCTATTTTTAAAAGTAGTGTGTGTGTATGTATGTGGTATATGCATGTGTATATGTATGTATGTGTGTGTGTGCCACTGCAAAGGCCAGAGGATGAATTCTGTCAGGTGTCTTCCTCTATTGTCTCCACCCTATTTCTTTAAGACTCTCCTGGGGCTGGAGAGATGACTCAACAGTTAAGAGCACTGGCTGCTCTTTTGGAGGACCTAGATTCAAATCCCAGCACCCACATGGTGGCTAACAACCATTCATAACTACAGTTCCAAGGGATCTGATACCCCTTTCTTACATCCACGGGAACTGCACAATACGGAAGCACTTACAAACATGCACACGATATACTTATATACATAAAATAAAAATAATGAAATTTGAAGTAAAAGAAAGGGTCTCTTGCTGAGCTTAAAGTTCAAAGGTTTTTGACTAGGCTGGTGGCTATAGCAAGCCCCAGTGATGCTCCACCCCTCCACCAACAGTGAGGTTACAGGCACATGGACAGGCACAGTTTATTGTTTACATGATGGGGGAATCCAAACTCAGGTCCTCATGCTTAAGTAGCAAGTTTTCTTACCCACTGAGTCATCTCTCAGCCCTATCATCTCTATTTTGAAGAGGAAAAAAGTGAAGTGGAGAACTGTCAGGATATTTGCCCTGGGGCTACCCTCAAGACTCTAACTCAAGCTGGGAACTCAAAGGACTCTCTGCCAGTTCAGTGACTCCCAGGATGCTGGATACTAGGTTCTGGATGAATCAGACTCAATCCCCTCTGACACTGCATTCTTCAGGGAAGATGACACACAGTACAGGACCAAGAAGAGGAGTATGTCCTCAGGAGGGAGCAGATAGTTCTGTCCTTGGAACTGTACAGAGGCTGCCTCCTGTTGTACTGTCAGTCTGGGAGACAGAGACCAGAGACTTTTGGCTGTGAGGTATGAGAAGTAGGTGGAGCCGTCAGCATTCAGGATGGGCTAATGATGGAGCTCTAGTGCAGGCGAGTCACTCACCACTTGCTGGTGTTTGGCAGAGAGCATGACTGTGCGTATTTCAGAAGGATCTCAGGGCTTAACCAAAGCAGGAATGGAGCTCAGGAAGATGCTCGCATCCAAGATGTTTCTGAGAGGGGCAAATAAGAGAAGCATCTGGTTGGGCTTTTTGAAGCACAAGACATCTGGGGAGCTTTCAGGGAGGAGGTGAGCCCAGAGTGTTGGGGTACTTCCCTCCAAGATGTGCTGAAGGGGAATATAAAAGCCACCATGCAGGGAGTGTAGGAGGGAAGGGTGTCTAAAAAGAGGATGAAGCTGCAGTCAGGAGGCACATGCAGGTGGATCTTTGTGAGATGAAGGCCAGTTTGGTCTAGATAGTGAGTTACAGGCTACTGAACTACATCTCCAGCCCTTTATTTATTTTTTGAGACAAGATTTCATTCTGTATCGTCAGGCTGGTCTTAAACTTATAGAAATCCTTCTGCTGGGCCATCAAGATGGTTCAGCAGGTAAGAGTCCTTGCTGCACAAGCCTGACAACCTGAGTTTGGTACCTGGAAGCCACAGAGGAAGGAGAGAACCAGCTTCCAAAAGTTGTTCTCTGATCTCCAGATGCACTGTGGTACAAAAAACACTTATTCATATACATTATACTCAAACACACAACACACAGTAATAATTAAAATAAATAAATCCTCCTGCATCAGTCTCCAGAGCTCTGGGATTATAAATATGAGCCACCAGACCCAGTTATAGCTGTCTCTTTTGCTTAGGTCACTGAATCAGTAACATTATGAAAACATATAATGCTTATGTTTTCTGAGGCACTGTAAATTGATGCAAAACTATTAAGAGTTGTGTGTCTCTGTATTATTTACTTATCTATTCACTGTGATACATTCCATAATGTCGATGGGAAGTAGAAGTAGGTCTTAGCTGTGACTTCTCCCATATTGATGAAACTGGAGGCAAATAACAGAGAAAGCTGGACTCAGGCCTTCCTACGCCTTTGTTTGTTTTTTTTTTTTTTTTTTAGTTTGGACTCTCAGTTAATCCTTTCTGGAAATGCCCTCACAGACATGCCCAGAAGTAGGTTGTAGTGAAGCTGACAATTAAGATTAAGGTTGGGAATGTAGCTCAGTTGGTAGAGTGCTTGCCTAGCACTCCAGAAGCCCCAGTCCAGTCTCCAGCACAGCATAAACCAGGCATGATGTCTTATGCCTGTAATCTTAGCACTAAGAAGATGGAGGCAGAAGGGCAGGAGGATCAGAAGTTGAAGATTATCCTCAGCTATATCGGGAGCTCTAAGCCAGCCTTGAATACATAAGACTCTCTAAAACAAAAACAAGAACAGGGCTGGAGAGATGTCTCAGCAGTTAAGAGCACTGGCTGCTCTTGCAGAGGAACCACATGGCAATTCTCAGCACCCACATGGCAGCTAATAACCACCCATAACTCCAGTTTCAGAGGATCTGATGCCCTCTTCTGCCTCCATGGGCTTTGATAACACAAGTGCAATTACATACATGCAGGCAAAACACTCATACACATAAAAATAAATTTAAAAAGTAAAATTACAACAAACAATGAAGATCAACAATCTCAGTCTATCCTCTTACTGTTGCCTATTCTACTTGTAGACTGTTCCTTCTGGGCAGTGTTGTCCTTGTCCTTCTGGGCTTCCCAGGCCAACAGAGATAGGCCATTACATAAACAAACAAGGATCCTAGGAATACTGAGGTCATTGGGTTTGAAGGTAAGAAGTGATCCAGAAAAGACTTTATGACGAACTGGGGCTCAAGAGTGAAGCAGAAACTTGACCCACTGAAATTGGGAATATACAGGGCACAGAGTAGGCCCTCAGGAAACTGGGAAGCACTGTCATCTGACCCACTGAAATCGGGAATATACAGGGCACAGAGTAGGCCCTCAGGAAACTGGGAAGCACTGTCATCTGACATCTGACTCTGGTGAAAGTAATACTGAGGCTGATAAACACACACCTCCCCTATGTCCTAACAATTTCACTTTGAAGGAATATATGGTAGATAGGGGGAACATATGTCTACACAGTCATTCATAAGAACAAAAATGTTCATAGAGACATTACAATAGCCTTAAACTAGAAACAACCCAAATATCCATCTCAGGAAAACAGATAAAACAGAAGGACTGGTGGTGGTATGCTTTCACAATGGCCTATGGGACAATCAAATGAAAATTAATCCAAGGATGGATTTCAAAAACATTATGTTGAGCCAAAAAAACATGACAACAAAGGATACATCTCACTTGTAAGATGGTCTAATGGTGGACATAGTGGCTCATGCATATGTTCAATTTCTAGTACTGCATAAATTGGAAATGATGGCACATATCTATAATCTCAGCACTCAGGAGGCAGAAACAGAATGATCAGGCGTTCAGGACCATCCTCAGGTACATATTGAATTTGAGGTTAGCCTAGTCTACATGAGATCCCATATCAAAAAACAGAAACCAGGTGTGGTGGTGCATCTTTAATCCCAGCACTCATAAGGCAGAAGCAGGCAGATCTCTGTGAGTTCAAGGCCAGCCTGGTCTACATAGTGAGTACCAGGCCAGCTGGGGCTACAAGGAGACCTTGTCTCAAAAAAAAAAAAAAAAAAAAAAGCCACCAGACCAACCAACCAACCAACAACAACAAAAAAAAAAACACAAACAGGGCTGATGAGATGACTCAGCTGGTAGAGTTGCTTGCAGCCAAGCTTGATAACTTGAATCCAATCGCTGACACATACACACACATACACACACACACACACACACACACATACACACAGAGGCATGCCTGCATGCACACTTTTTAAAAACCCCTACCAAAGATAGAATTCTAAAGATTTATTTAAGGCCTTATTTTTAATTATGTGTAGGTGTGTGCACATGTGTGCAGGTGCCCACGGAGGGCAGGGAAGGATTCCTCGGAGCTGGAGTTACAGCAGTTGTCAGCAGCTCATTGTGGGTGCTGGGAACTGAATTCAGGTCCTCTGTAAGAGGTATACAAGCTCTTAACCACTAAGCCATCCCTCCATCCCAAAGATAGTAAATTTTACTTGTTTTTTACTTTTTATTTTTTTGGTCTTTTTTGAGACAGGGGCTCCCTATAGCCCCAGCTAGCCTGGAACTCACCGAGCTCTGTCTGTCTCTGCCCCCTGACTGTTGGGATGAAAGATGTGTGCCACCACTCCTGGTGTAAGATAGTAATTTTTAAAAGATAATTTAGAACAGGCAATTAAGAGTATATTACAAAACAGATGTCAGAAACATAGGTAGTTGGGAAGGGGTATCAATTACTGATTGGTAACAACACAACAGGACTTTTTGTGTGAGGTGTTGGAAATATTCTATATTTGATCTGGATTAAGTGTACATGAGCGTATAAAAATTTCATTGATGGCATTGGGCATGGTGACAAACACCTTTAATCCCAGCATTGGGAGGCAGAGGCATCAGATCTCTGTGAGATGAAGGCCAGCCTAGTCTACATAGCAAGTTCCAGGCCAGCTGGGGGCTACAGGGAGACCCTGTCACAAAAACAAGAGGGGGTGGTGCTGGAGAGATGGCTCAGCAGTTAAGAGAGCTGACTGCTCTTGCAGAGGACTTGGGGGTTGGATTCCCAGCATCCACATGGTTGCTAAAAACAGTCTTTAACTCCAGTCTTAAGGAATCCAATGCCCTCTTCTGACTTCTGAGGGCATTGTACAGCATGGGTGCACTTATACACATGCAGGCAATACACTCATACATATAAAAGTAATAAATAAAAATAATTTTTTTAAAGACTAGAGAAATGGCTCAGTGATTAAGAGCACATACTGCTCTTGCAGAGGACCTGGGTTTGGTTCACAGTACTTATATCAGAAAGCTCACAAATACCTGTAAGTCCAACTCTAAGGGATCCAATACCCACTTCTGGGCTCTGTAAGTACCTTCACACACATGCACATACCCACACAGAGACACACACATATACACAGAATTTAAAAATAGAAAAAATAAATCTTTATTCCATTGAGCTACACACTTGTCTTTACTATATGCTATGCTTCAGTAAAACGTATCTATAGTTGATCATAATAACTACCAATTGCTGAGTACTACACTCTAGGCAATACCCCCATGGATTTATCCCATTCCCTTGCAGTCACTAGTTACTGTCACTTCGAGATACAGGCAAAGTGTTTTTGTTGTTGAGTTTTTGTTTATTTGTTTGAGATAGGGTCTCCCTATTGCCCTGGCTGGCCTGAAATCAAACTCACAGAGACCCACCCGTCTCTGCCTCGCAAGTGTTAGGGTTAAAGTCATGGGCTATCACTCCCGTCCTACAGTAAAAGAGTTTTTGCACAGAACTGGAGGTAAGAATGCGAGTCCCCTGGGAAAAGGAAGGTCCGGGCTGGCTTCCAAGACTAGGAAGTACTCCGTTCAAGCACTGACACTATGACCCGTGCGTGTCTAACTCATGGACACTGGTTCCTCAAAGGTGTGGACGTGACTGAAGTTCCTGCGGCCCCTCCCACCAGCGGAGAGCCCCGCCCTCCAGACCACGAGAGAAGGCGGCCAATCAGCAGCTGGACTGGCCCAGGGTCCCCTAACCAGACGGCTTCGTCACCTAAGCTGACCGCCGGTCTCCAATGGGCGAGCTACCCCTCGGCCACCAATGAGCAGCGGCCTTCCTTCCTTCTCGTGCGGTTCTCGGCCCGCAGCGTTTCCGTAGCGTGCACTCTACCCCGAATGCCGGTTGGCGCCCTGCCAACCAATGGTTGGCGCTCTCCGAGCCAGGCAGCCAATGGCCGGCCTTCTTTCCGGGCCGGATCGAAACGGTTGGCGCTGAGCTTCCCGCAGCTCGCGGGAAGCGGAGCTGGATTGGCGCAGGCGGCGGCCAATGGGCGGTGCGCGTGAGCTGCCCGGCCAATGAGCGTGCCAGAGGCGGGGCGGACGCCGCGGCGGGCGGCTGTAAGGAGCGGCCGGTGGCGGCGGCGGCGGCGGCGGCCGGTGGCGGCGGCGTTCAGCGGTCGGCCATGGCGGAGGCAGTGGCCAGCGGCGACGATGGCCGTTGCGTGCGGTTGAACGCCGAGCGGGCCCAGGTGCTGCTGGCCGACGTGGACACGCTGTTGTTCGACTGCGATGGCGTGCTGTGGCGCGGCGAGACGGCCGTACCGGGCGCGCCCGAAACGCTGCGGGCGCTGCGGGCCCGCGGCAAGCGACTGGGCTTCATCACCAACAACAGCAGCAAGACCCGCGCGGCCTACGCGGAGAAGCTGCGGCGCCTGGGTTTCGGTGGCCCGGCAGGACCCGACGCGGGCCTCGAGGTCTTCGGCACGGCCTACTGCACCGCGCTCTACCTGCGCCAGCGTCTGGCCGGAACGCCGGCCCCCAAGGCCTACGTGTTGGGGAGCCCGGCCTTAGCGGCGGAGCTGGAGGCCGTGGGCGTCGCCACCGTGGGCGTGGGCCCCGAGCCGCTCCAGGGCGACTGCCCGGGCGACTGGCTGTCCGCGCCGCTCGAGCCCGACGTGCACGCGGTGGTGGTGGGCTTCGACCCGCACTTCAGCTATATGAAGCTCACCAAGGCCGTGCGCTACCTGCAGCAGCCTGACTGTCTGCTCGTGGGCACCAACATGGACAACCGGCTCCCGCTGGAGAACGGCCACTTCATTGCGGGTCCGTGCGCCCCGGGGCGGGAGGTTGGAGGGCGGGCCCTGCCCCTCCGCGTCCTCTGACCCCGGCGTCCCCTTCCCTTCCTCGCCCCGCAGGTACCGGCTGTCTGGTGCGAGCCGTGGAGATGGCCGCCCAGCGCCAGGCCAACATCATCGGAAAGCCTAGCCGCTTCATCTTCGACTGCGTATCCCAGGAGTATGGCATCAACCCTGAGCGCACCATCATGGTGGGGGACCGCCTGGACACAGACATCCTCCTGGGTACCACCTGTAGTCTGAAGACCATCCTGACCCTCACCGGAGTTTCCAGTCTTTTGGATGTGAAGAATAATCAGGAAAGTGACTGCCTGTCCAAGAAGAAAATGGTCCCTGACTTCTATGTGGACAGCATAGCCGACCTCTTGCCTGCCCTTCAAGGTTAAAGATCTAGTGTCTTTAATCTCTGGAATAAAAAAAAAAAATTGAAAATCAGTTACCTAAATTAATAGGTGGGGCTTAGGAATGGCTCAGCTAGGTGGCTGCAGACTGTAAATGTAAATGGAGTTAAACAAAGGCAGTAGTTAACCTTGTAAGTAAACATTGGGGGGGTTGTTTACAGATGATTATATTTTAAGATGCACTTTTAAGTTTGGAGGGCATTATAGGGTGGATCCTGTGCTTTGTGTGTTGGCAAGGGCGGGCATAGCATCTGCCCAGGATTCAGGTATCCTCAGGCCTTGTTGATGAGACTGAGGTTGGTCAAGTGGTGTGTGTTGTTTTATGGAAAAAATTCAGGGATCAAGCCCTCTGAAGGGCAGAGAAGAAAGGAAGGGCTCTTGTAAGACTCATGTACATGCCAACTTGGGGTTTCCCCAGTGTGGTCATGCAGCAGAGGAGCCTGTTATTATGTACCGGTTCCTCACCTGCAGGTGGGAATGGAGGAAGGGGGCTGCCCCCAAGTGGTGTCACCCTGTCATTGGGGTGTGAGGGCTGCCCCTGACATTCTCCACTGCCCCTGCTTCCTTGAAACCACTTTGATGTCACAATTGTCTGTTCCATTTCAGATGCCCAGCACTGCAGCTACTCATGCACAGCCACCCAGTTCTGTAAACTCAGCCCAGCTAAGTTCATCTCTCTCATTTATACCCACATGTCTCACTGAATGTGGTCCTCTTGAGTGACCGAGTAGGTGTGAATGCCTTCACTGAACCTGGGTGCTGTGCAGGGAGCTCAGAACAGTTTTTATTAAAAAAATTTTTTTTAACTTGTGAACAACTTTGTCAAGTGGTGGAATTGAATCTTAAGTATGTAGATTAATAGCTGTGCTGTCTCATAGGGTAAAATCCCACTGAAGTATCATGCCCCGCAGTCCACAGCACAAAGGCATATCCAGCCAAGGATTACTTGTTGCCAGGGGTGCCCTCTGGGAGAGGAGGAGAGGTGTCCCAAGAATAGTCTCTTACAAAGTATCCAGTCTCTTCCTGGCCTCCCTTCCCTGGGTCACCCTGGGTTGGGGTGGGGTTAGATGTCAGTACCCCATGATGCCACCTGATTTGGTGCTAGATTTCCTTGTTAGTGGACAACAGGAAGGCCCACCAAGCAGTTGGACTCTCAGCATCCTCTGAACTTTTCCTCTGTTCTGTGGGTCTGCTGACCTTTAGCAGCCTGCTGGACAGATCAGGCAGCATTCACAGGCAGAACCTGGGAAGCTGTTCCTTTTGGCTGGCTCCTTCCTGGCACCCTGCCCTGTACACTGGCTTCTTGTGGTTGTAGTTTTTCACCTGTTCACCAATTTCTCAGGGCAATAAAGGGTATCCTAGGCCAGGGATGGCTAGGGATGAAATGATGCCGTAGGTCAACATGAAGGCAGCCATATCTGTGAGGCTGGTCGTATAGACATTGGCTCTAAGAGGTTGGCTCAAAGTGGGTCTGGATATTGAGCCAACCTATCAGGGCGTTGTCACCCACATAGGAGCATGCCAGTGACATTTCCCTTTTCTGGGCAGTAGCCTGAGGGCCTGTGTATGTTGCATTTCCAGCTTGTTTCCACTGTGTGAATCTAAATGTACATTAAACTTTCAAACCCACACTGACTGGGTCTGTCTTCCTCACTTTGTCTGTAGTAACAGCTATCTAGCTTTGGGCGGGGGCAAGGCAGGAAGACTTAAGGCAGGCTGGTATTCTAATTCCAGAATCTTCCAGAGTTAGCACAAGGCTGCAGCCCCACCCTGCTTTTGATGAACAGGTCAGGAAGAATCAGGAAGTACATAGCACAAAACCAGAGCATTGAAGAGCCTGAGTGAAGCCTGTGACTTAAGTGTATAGCTGAGCTAACATGTGTCACATGGCTAGACAGATCAGGAACCAGAGCAATGAGCACAGCTAGTTTAGAAGAAAAAATCATGTTAGGGGAACAGACCTTACAATCCTTGATGTGCAATAGGCCATCCGTGGTCCAGCCTAGAGCCCACCTGGTCCTGGGGATGCCTGGGAAGGGGATAGAGGTGGGGCAGTCTCATGCCAGTGGTTCATTAAAAAGGACTTTATTGACAGTCTTCTGTGCCCAGGTCAGGAGTCCAGAGGAAACAGCCTCCAAGAAACAAAATCTGCCCCAACCAAACAAAATCATTGTAGTGATTGTAAGAACCTCCTACCAAGGCCTCAATTTCACATCCTCCCAGAGCCTGTGCTTTTCTGTCTGTATAGGCCAAGGAAGTGTCCAGAGCTACACCTGGTGACTAGCAACCCTAGTGGGGGAGGAGGATGTCCTGGCTCTGACCTATGATATCAGATACTGGCTGGGAAGGAGGCGGTGGGTTGGGAGGGAAGGATACAGTTTGACTCATCAAAGGCATCCTGAGGTTTCCCTGGCTGACTCCTCCAAGGGGCTGCAGACAATCAGCACATTGTCAGCAGGGGCTGCAACATGGAGCAAGGGTACATCCACACTGAGAGACCTGGGTCTGGGCCTGCTGAGGTGAGTGGCTATACCACCCCCAAGAAAAGGACACAGGGATGCCATAAGGGAACAGGAGTGCCCTCACTCACCCCTAACTTCCCCGAGCAAGTCTGTTTCCCGGTCTCTAACCCAAAAGGCACCACTGACAGCAATATGCCCTCAGGTGAAGACCAGGCCTTGCCACAGGAGCTGGAGAGCAGCAGGCTTGCTGCTGCTGCTGCTGCTGCTGCTGCTGACACTACTCACAGCTGGGGCCGTGGCTGGAGGGCTTCTTGGCTACAACCCTCCCAAGGTGAGCCCTTGCTTAGGCCCAGAGGTATGGAAAGTGGGAAGGGGACAGGAAGGCCAGCACCTTCCAGCTTTCTCATGGAGCCAGGAATAAATACTGGTCTTGTAGTAGATAGCCAGGGAACCCAGGGGTGAAGCCCCACTGGGGAGATATGGAAATGCAGGTGGTGTTGGGACTACAGCCCAAGGCTGAACTCCAAACTCCCTCTCAGCCATTACTGCAGATGCTCCGACTTAGCCTCCCAAGCCCCAAGGAGCCCTGGCCCAACCAAACCACGCATGTGGACGTGGCCCAGAATGTGGCAACCATCATAGTGACTCCGATTCAGAGCAACCACAGCTGGGCTGTGCTGTTCGACGGACAGAGCGTAAGTGGGCTTGGGAGGGGGATAGAGTGCAGGTGTCAGGGGTGGCTTTGAGACTCACCCATCTCTCTCCCCAGGGCTGCATCTGTTACCGCCCTGCAGAGCACCAGGCCTGCTTCCTCCGCCTAATGGAGACCCAAGATTGGGAGACCCTACGGCTGCTGGTGAACACTTCCAGGGTGAGGAGTCCTGCTTGGCTAGCCCCCCCTCCTCAGAGCAGGGGCCAGACAAAAGGTCCTGTGTGCAGCCTAGTTGGGCCAGCCACAGCTCTGGTTTCAGAGGAACAGAATGCTCTATCTTCCCCAAGCTGAGGCTGCTGACAAGAGCAGTGGAAGGGTCATCAGGTGGGGGTAGGATATGAGTGCACTGTCCAGCCAGAATCAGGGAAAACTCCATGCAGTGGCCCACCAGAATCTTTCTGCAGGCCCAAGAGTCCCATGTACCTGGCCAGGACACCCACTATGCCTGGGAGCTGCTGGCAGTGCTTGGCGGTCATACTGTGGACCCTGCCCAAGTAGGGGCTTCAGTGCAACACCTTTGTGCAAAGATTCCCATCTACTGGGTCCGACGAGCAGAAGGTGAGTTGGGGCAGCCTGAGTGGAGAAGCCTGTGGCTCTGGCAGGATAGTACTAGGAGCCTAAGTGGAAGTCCTTGGGGATTCATGAGCTCCCTTCTTCCCAGGGACCCAGAGACAGCGGTTGATCTACCTCTGCATTGACATCTGCTTCCCAAGCAACATCTGCATGTCAGTCTGCTTTTATTACCTCCCAGACTAAGCCCCACCACCTGGCCCAGCCTGGTCCAGCCTGGCCTTTGGTCCCACAGGCCAGCCCTGTTCCTATAGGTCAGCAGGCTGCCCTGGGTCACCAGAACCATAGAGGAGGGCAGCTGAAGTTGGGGACTAATAAACCTTTCCACCTGGCCATGGTTGTAAACTCTGGAGCCTCGGGACCTAAATGGATAGGAAGAGGAAAGTGAGGAAACATGCCTGGGAAGTAGGAACCAGCCTCAGATCCTCTCAATAGCACCAAGCCCTCTGAGTCCAGCCTTTCTAAAGATAGAACAGACTCCCAGTCCAATGATTAGGAAAGAAAGTCCCAGGGTCGAGTAGCCTAGCAAGTCTAGCTGACCAAGAGAGGCCAGGGCAACCTGGTTAGGTCTAGCTGCCCTAGCAGGCAGAGGCTGACCTGAGCATCTCACTTTGACCAGGATATTATTCAGTGACATCCGCTTAAAGCCATCACACCAAGCAGTCCTGACTGCCTAATGTAGCCCAAGAGGTAGAGGCTAGCCCAGCACACTGTCATTGAAGGCCAAGCAGACAACAGCCTTCTGGTGGCCACCATATTCTCTCTTGATCTCTCCAGTCTCCACACACCAGAGCCGAGCCAGGTTGTCAGAGGAAGCTGCAGGGAGGGATCAGGTAGTAGCTCAGCACCCATGCACAGGAGAAACAACTGTGAATGGCCCCTCTAGAGGCCCAGGTGTAGGTGGGGAGGCAGAAGCCAGGGCTCACCTGTGACAATGTACTGGGAGTCCCCTGAGAAGGCACAGCCCCACATCCAGCCTCGGGATGACTCTCCAGGGTTGCTACTCTTGATGCTGAGCTCCGTCATCAGGGAGAAGTTGGATGTCCTCCAGATTTTACATGTCTGGTCAGCTGAGCAGGTGGCAAGGAGCCTGGGTAGACATGGAATGTCTCAGAAGCCATTCCACCCTGCACCGCCTTACCATAGCCCAGGTGGCATCCCCGGCCCCCACGGGCCCTCAGCACCAGCCCTGCACGCACGTGGAATCAGGGCTGAAGCGACACTGCAGGGCGTAGCGTGTGTGGGCTGGGATCTTGGTCTTGGGGATGAGCTGGGTCACCTCATCACCAATGCCTCCTGTCAGATTCCAGACATAGCAGTTTCCCTATAGGGGAGGAGAGCACTCATTCAGAATCCAGAGCCTCAGACAAGGACACCCGGCTCAGAGTAGGCAGGCAGGCACCTATATGAAGCTTGGATCTAACAAAGGGCCATGCCTAGCCAGCCAAGAGCAGAAGGTCACATTAGCCAAGGACTCACACACACCTCCTTAGAGGCTGCTGCTGGCCAATAGAGATGTGCAGGAGGGAGGAGAAAATGAGGGCACCCAGATAGAAGGTATGGCAGCTCAAGGCTGGGAAGGGGAAGTGCTGGTATGTGGAACAAATGATACCCTTGGACTTAAATGGAGAAAATGAGTTTACAGAGAGGAGAACAGGGCCCAGACTGAATCATCCTGCAGTCCATGAGCAGAAACCAGAATCTTTTAGGGTCTCCTCAGGAAAGAGTCCAGCCTGGTCAGTAAGGCTTTAGGATGCTTCTATGGCTTAAGATCAGGGGTGGCAGGGAGGCTGTCAGCATCAGGGGAGATGAAAGTCATGGACTAGAAGGTGATAGAAAAAGAGGAAGTGGCTGAGAACCACTGGGTGAGATGTCCAGCCTGCTGGGCTATAGCATACAGCAAGGTAAATACTGGAGTGGTACCCAGGTTCCTGGTCTTGAAAACTGGGTGGATGCTGAGGGGAGAAACTTGAGGAATACCCAGGGAATCAGCCCATTTGCAGAGGATAAGACTCTGTGTGCTAAGTTGCCCCTGCGCCCACCCTCAGCACTTACAGTGCTATTGACTGCTGCCATGTAGCTGGCATCAGGATCAATGTGGGCAGACGTGATGGAAACCTCAGGTTCAGGGATCAGCTGCTCATTGTGGTCTGTCTTTAGGTCCCAGATATGGATAGCCCCACTCTGGTCACCCACGATGAGTTCTGCCTGGGGTGTAGGGAAAGTGAGATACGGCAACACTCCTGTCTTCCGGAGCTCCCAAAAGTACCAGTCCCATGAGTGCCCCTACCTGGTTAGGGTGCAGACACACACAGTTAATAGGCGCGTTCACCTGGAAGATGCGCTGACACTGCAGGTTTCGGGACCTGTGGAGAGTAAGGTTACACAGTCTTTAGTGGCTGCTGTTGGTGCCCTGCTAGAATCCCTCATCTGGGCAATTTATCCTCTATTCTCTGCTGATAGGAGTTGCCTCTGCCTCAGAGGAAATGCTTGTGAAGTTTGGCTCTCCCCTGACAAGTGTCAGTGTGCTGGCCTCTAAGCCTCAAGGCTAGGCTGGTTCTCAGATGCAATTCCCATTCTGCTTTCCTTCTGCTCTCAATTACCCATTCAAAACCCCATTGCTCGGTCTGTTAGAATAGCTACCCTAAGACAGTTCCCTACCCCACCCCTTCCTCCAGGTAGCCACCGTCTCCAGCCCAGCACTAAGCACCTGAGGTCCCAGATTCGAGCTGTGCAGTCCTCCCCACCCGTGTACATCCAGCGACCATCCTCATGAAAGCCCACAGATGCAATGTTTTTATTGACTCCATCGTAGCTGATGATTGGGTTGGGGTTATTGGAGTTGAGATCATACATTCGAATATGTTGGTAACCTAAGAACACAGGTTGAATTGAAGCATGGATGCCCAAGTTTATCTGTCATCAAAGGACAGAGGTCAAGAATCTCAGGTACCTGCAGCAGCAATCATGCTCCGGTCTGGCGTGATTTCCAAGGCATTCACCTGCTGGGTGTGTTAAGGATGATGGGAAGGGAACCCTGTGAAAGGAGGCTGTGGGGCCACAGGCCCTTAAGAGCTTCACCACCTGGCCCGAGCTTCACCATACATCAAACATCCATACCCAGGATCCTGCCCAACACCACCCTGGTTGCCTCCCAAGTGGAGGATACAGAATCCTGATGCTGCACAGTTCGAGTGCAGATCCCACTGTGGGCCTGCCAGAAGCGCACAGTGTGGTCATAGCCTGCAGTTGCCAAGATGACGGGGTCACTGCCCACTGTGCCTGGAGAGGTGTTCATGATGTGACTGCTGGGGAGAATGAAGCCTGCACAGGGCCAAGAGCTGACAGGCAAAGGTCAAAGTTCAAAACATCTGGAGAGGAGAGAGGTATGAAATACATTTGAGATTACCCTCGGCACACTACACTATATTACCATTTCCACTCTGAATATAAGAAAAATGAGCGCCGGGGTTCAGAGTAGCTTTGACGGTGGGAACGCTCCTGGGCTTCTCGGAGGGTGCTTCTTCCTCGCCCCGCACACGGAGGGGGACCCACCCCACCTGCAGCCAGCAGGAGGCAGTCACACGCAGAGGGCAGTCTCCAAGCGCCATCTGCCGCAGGGGCAGGGCACGCATGCGCAAGCCGACTGGGTGGGGGAAGGGGGCGAGAGAGAGAGCGCGCGCGCGCGCGCGCGCCCTAAACTGCGCATGCGTACCTGGCCGGCAGCGGGATCAGATGGGTGGGGGCCCTGTCCGGAGGGACCCTTGAGCTTCCCCGGGCTCCGTGGGTCGCCCTGCCTGTGCCCTGCTGGCCTGACTGCCCCGGCCGTGCCCTCCTAGCCACCTAGCAGCCGATTCGCGGCCCTTGTCCCGCGGCCTCCGTACCTTACATGCGCTCTGCACTCTGCCTCTGTCCAGGATGGCTAGGTGACTCAGAGCGAGTCGATAGAAGCAGGGGAGGAGCGTAGAGTTATCGATGAGCCCTCAAGGCAAGACCATGGATGGGTGGGGGAGTTGAGAACGAGACTAAAGTTCTGTGGCTGGGGACTCCTGCAGTGGCCCCGCGCGGAGTGGTCGCCAGCAGCGGCCTCAGACTTGTGCTCACTCGACATCCACAGCTCTGGTGCTGCTGTCGATTTTCCAGGCTTAGTCCCTAGAAGCGAACGCGCTACTCCACCACCACCACCACCACCGCTCCCAGCTAGGATTTTCAAGCTAACACACAACTTGAATTTCAGATTAGCAACATTTTTTTTAAGTGTAAGCATATCTCAAACATTGCACGGGATATATTTATACTAAAAGATTTCTTTCTTTTTTTTGAGGGGGTGTGTTGAGACAGGGTTTCCCTATAGTCCCAGCTGGCCTGGAATTAGACCAGGCTAACCTCGATCTCACAGAGGTTGCCTCTGCCTCCAGAATGCTGGGATTAAAGGCGTATGCCACCACACCAGAGCTAACTAAGAATTACTTTCTTAAAAGAAACTCAAATGCGTGTGGGTGTTCTGTACTTTTATTTCCTTTTTCTGGCAACCCTAGTCTGAGGACCCTTCCAGACCCAGTCTGAACCTCAGGGCATCCACATCAGCCCAGGAACCCCTTTAAAACTGCAAACACTCATGCCTCCATTTTGAGTCTATCCCTCCCAACTCCAAGCAGTTGGCTTGCTTTCCCATGATTTCTCCCCACTGCGTCTATAGATAGGGCTGCTTCTCCCCCTTTACTCTAGCCACAGAGGGGATGCATCTGGCTCCTTGACCAAGGCCAATTCCCCTTTCCATCCACTCAGACCCTGGATCACAGACACCTTCCTTCCCATACTTCCCCACTCCCCTTAGAATTTTTTTTTTTTGACAAGGTTTGTTTTGTAGTCCACACTGGCTTAAAACTTACTATATCGCCAAGGATAACCTTGAACTTCTGATCCTCCTGTCTCCACCTCCTGAGAATTGGGATTACATGTGTGTGCCACCACACCCAGTTTTATACAGTGCTAGAAATCCGTCTAACCCAGGGCTTTGTGCATGCTAGACAAGCACTGTACCATCTGAGCTTCATCACCAGCCCCAGCCTCCTCTTAGCATTTTACCACCACAAAATCCCAGTGCTCTCCTTACAGCTGACACTGTCTCCTTCAGAGCGCGGTCCTCACCACACTGCTAGCTCCACTTGTCTCACCTCCCCCTCATTCCTCAGCTTCACCCACAGCTCTCTGGGTGAAAATTCTTCAAGGTCATTGCCCATGTCACTCTGCCAAATCCAGTGGATACATTTCCTTCCACCTCTTGACCCTTGTGTACTGTGATTGACAGAAAAGCTCATGTCCTCCCCTTTGTGCTCTAATACCAGATCTCTCTGCCTGTCTCCACCCCCAGGCCAGCTCCCTCCAAAGATTTCTCTGCATATCATGTGGTCCCTGGGGACTTAAAACCACTAACTCCATGGCTTCTAGTGTCATCCTTGCTCTAATGATTTTCCACCCCATCTCTAGCTCCCAGGCTTCTGAAGCCTCCCCTCTTGAAACACATCCAAGGTCCCTGTTAAACATGGCCACACAAATGTCCCATAGAAATACCACCTTCCATGGCCAAGCTATTTCTTCACTGACTCCAGTCCTTCTGTAAGCAGTGCCATCCTATAGGTTACAGCTGGGCATAATCTAAATATATCCCCTGTCCTCACTCCAGCCACCAATGTCACTGAGCACCCACCTCCCCCATCTCTTTTGAAGCCCTACACTAGTCCTTCTGACAAGCTTCCGCACTTGTCACACATTCTTTTCCATTGCAGAGTGGTCCTTTTTTCTTTTTTTTCAATTAAAAAAATTTTTATGTGTATGAGTGTATTGCCTGCATGCGTGTAAGTGCACCCTTGTCGTGAAATGTCCATGGAGATCAGAAGAGGGTGTCAGATCCCCTGGAACTGGAGTTACAAATGACAGTTGTTAGCCACCATGTGAGTGCTGGGAATTGAACCAGGTCCTCTGCAAGAGTAGTCAGTGCCCTTAATTGCTGAGCCATATCCCCAGCCCTGATCCTTTCTTTTTCTACTTCTTGGAGGAAGTGTCTCATATATCCCAGACTAGTCTAAAACTTGCTATGTGACCAAAGAAGATCTTGAACTCCTTATCCTCCTTCCTCCACGTCTCAAGTGCTGGGATTACTGAAGTAATCTGCCTTCACCAGATTTGTGTTTTACAAACTGAAATCTGACCCTATCACACCACAATAGCCTTTAGGCATCCCAGGAAGCCTCTAGGTTCCTGGTCCCAGCCCCTACCTCTTCCTAGTCCTTCCTCCCTCCAGGTCACTGGCTTGGCAGAGGAGGTTACAGCTTCCCACCCACCGGACCACATCCTCACTTGTGTCCTTTGCCTGTACCTAAGGCATTCTTCTCTCTACCCCCTCATCTCCTCAACACCTCCTTTTAAGCCTCTTAATTTCATTTTAAGTGCTTATTCTATGTGAAATTTTGTACTGGGTGTTTTAGTTCAGGTAAAACTCACATAGCATAAGACTGACCATTTATTAAAGGTTTTGTTTTTATTTATGTGTGTGTACATGCATGGATGTGTAGGTATCCACAGAGGCCAGAAGAGAATGTCTGATGGCTTGGAACTGGAGATAAAAGCAGTTATAAGGTGTCAGGTGTGGATGCTAGGAACACAGTTCCTTTGGAAGAACAGCAAGTGCTCTTAACTGTTGAGCCATTTCTCCAGCCTCCAAATTGACCAGATAAATTAAACAGTTTAGCCTGGGGTTGCAGCTCAGTGGTAGGGAGCCTGCCTGGCATATGCTAGGACACAACAGCAATAAATAAATAAAAAATAAAGTGAACAGTTTAGCCAATGTGATGACACATCTGTAATCTTGGCATTTGGGAAGCTGAGGCAAGAGGATCATGCATTCAAGGCCAGCCTTGCTTGGCTACATAATGAGATCCTGTCTCAAAAGAAAAAGTGGCCAATTCAATGGCACAGTGGCATTTAGTGTATTGACTTATGCAACCATGACATCTATATAAATCCTAGACTTTGTCATCCTCCCCAAAGGAGACCTGGACCTACTAAACATCCATTCCCCCTCCTTCTCTCCCCAACTCAGTATTCCATGATCTGCATGGATCCTATTTTATTTATTCACTGATGATGGGTATCGGAGTTAATTCCTTTTTTGAGGCTATTGTGAAATAGCCCTGTTACAATGTTCATGTGCAAACATTTGTTTGCATACCTGGTAGAACTATCCTAGGAGTGGAACTGCTTATTCCTATTTGAGGAACCACCAAAACGTGAGTGTTTTCACTGCATCATGCCTGTGTCCTCACACTGACTCTACTCAGGAGGATCTGTTTCCATGTGGAGACAAGAAAACAGGCTTAGAGCTATAAAGTTGCAGTTGAAGGCTCATGGCTGGAAGATGGTGGAATCCAGTTTGGCCAGCTGCAGACCAGGAAGGCCCCACATTCTCCTTATCTCACCCTTTCTGGCCAGCTGAGGAGACTGCTCCCCAGAGACTCTTCACCTCATATGCCATGTTCATCTTCCTTTGAAAAATATTTTATTTGTTATTTTTATTTTATGTATATGAATGTTTTGCCTGCATGTATGTAAGTGTACAATATGTATGCAATGCCCTGCAGAGGCCAGAAAAGGGTATCAGATTCCCTGGAAGTGGAGTTACAGATGGGTGTTAGGCACCATGTAGGTGCTGGAAATTAAGCTGGGTCCTCTGGAAGGACAGCAAGTGTTCTTAATCACTTAGCCATTTCTCCAGCCCCTCATGTTCTTTTAAAATATTTTATTTATTACTTTATATATATATATATATATATATATATATATATATATATGAGTGTATTGCCTGCATATTTGTTAATGTACCCATGTCATGCAATGCTCACCAAGGTCATAAGAGGTTGGATACCCTGGAACTGGACTTATGGATAGTTGTTAGCCTCATGTGGGTGCTGGGAACTGAACCCAGGTCCTCTGTAAGAGCAGCCAATACTCTTAACCACTGAGCCATCTCTCCAGCTCCTCATCTTCCTTTTGGAAGATGAAATTCAGAGAATTTTGGTGAATCCTGGATATGCTAACTGTGAGAGACAGCATCAGAGGATGTCTGGAATGGTATGAACCATGATGGGGCCCAAGAACATGGGAGAAGTGTGGCAAATGTGTACAGAGTCCCACCTGTCACCAAATTGTTGCCTTTTCTTGAAGGTTTGGGGTGGATCCCGGAGCTGAAGTCTGGATGGTCCAGCCCAGAGATCAGTTAAACTGGGCGTGGCCCTTAACATGCGGAACAGCTCCATCATCTCCATGGGGTTGGAAGGAAGCTGAGGAATGTGCCTTTTGAGCTTTTATGGGGTACTGATCACCATCACAGCACTTTACAGAGGTGGTACCCGCAAGAATGATGACTGACATGTGCTGTGTGCTTCCAGCAGCCTGTGGGGAAGGCACATTCAGCATCCCCATTTACACATGAGGGGGTGGATACTGGTGCTTTGGGGAATGCCCTGAGCAGGTGCACAGCCGGTGGGCAGAGACAGGGGCTGCGGGCTGGCTGGTGGCGGTCAAACATCCGGGAAGACAGCCAGCTGGGGCTGCAGTGAAGCTGCCGCCAGCTCTGCTCCAGGCGGAGCCTTAGCAATTCTGCTGGCTCAGCGGCCCCTCCCCTCAGGATTGTCTTCAGAGGCCTGAGTTCCTGGAGGGCTGCCCTAGTCCCAGACATCTGCATCCTTTGCCCCCAGCCAGTGGAAGTGAATGACTGTCTTGTTGTGCCATACTCATCCCCAGGCTGAAGCAAGAATGAGGAAGGGAGCGGTTCCAGCCAGCACAGTATTCATGCAGACCTTCCCATTAGCCCTTCAGTCAGAACTATTGGCCCATTTTACAGAAGAGGCAGCTGAGCAGTGGGAATTGTCCATCTGTGATCACTGGTTGGCAGTATCTGACTTCAGTCTTCTGGACTCCATCTGGGCTTTAGTCTGACCTAGCAGGGGAAGCTTCTGGCCTTCCTCCTGCCACCCACCTTATAGGGTGAGAAATCTTTGGGGCCAAGAACAGGAACCAAATGCCCCTTCCAGACCACAATATGTAAACATACCTGGGACCCTGGGATTCCCTGCCCCAAAGGCTCTAATTCGTTTCCCCAGTGTGCACTGCCTTCTTCCTGGATGGCCTACCCAGCGTGATGCCCACCCCTGGCCTGAGGAATGACTCAGGGATGCCTGTTTATGGGGTGCAGATGGTACTGGAGCTGGACAGAGAACAAGAATAGGGCAGCTACAGGCAGGGGCTGGTTCATTACTCAAAAGGAATCCAAAAATTCTAAATTCAAACTTGGCCTTTCAGGTCTTGATGAAGGTATATTTGTCAAGGTAGGAGGCTAGAACATATTTTATTTAACAGGTTATTAGTGTGAGTTACAACATTGAAATAGTCAGACATTTGGTGAGTGGGCTTCTGTTTATATTTCCTCCAGGTCCTACAAGGCTGATTTACCTTACCAAACCCCAAACACAGCAATAACAGTCATGATAATAACATTTCTTTTTTATTTTTACTTATTTTTCTAGTGCTTTTGTGTGCTTGGTACTGTATCATGTGAATATTAATCTAATACAGTTACAACCCATGCAGGAAGACCCAGGAACATCACAATATTCATAGCACTCATCTGCTGGACACTTACTACATCCTCTATGGACAGCATCACAGTTATCCCTGGGGTAGACTAAAGGGACACATTAAGATTCCCCCATTTGACAGAATGGAAATAAAAGACTCAGAGACAAAGTGACCAGCTCAGGATAGCAAACCAATAACAGGAAGAACTGGGACAGGAATCAAAGCAAGTTTCAAGTCTGGACTTATGACCTTGAAACCCTGGGACCTTGTAGCACATGCCCAGGCACATGACATATCTCTGCACTTTGGTTTCT
This sequence comes from Eospalax fontanierii, assembly GCA_035773235.1. Taxonomy (NCBI): domain Eukaryota; kingdom Metazoa; phylum Chordata; class Mammalia; order Rodentia; family Spalacidae; genus Eospalax; species Eospalax fontanierii. Next base: position 30,184,920 of record CM069546.1, on the reverse strand, counting down.
TTATTTGTAAGATGGGAGCGATAAGTTCAACCGCATTTCCAAAGTGACCAGCACAGCACTTGACTCTGTGAGTACCCAAGAAATGGTAACTGTAAAGTGTTAGAGGAAGGACCCTTGCATTGAGAGACCTTTTCTGAGAGCCCAGCACCTTAGAAGACCTAGACTCACTCCCTGAGCCTCATGATGAGGGGATTACATGGTCTTGGAAATCCCTATGTGCCTCTTCTCCTTCCTCACCCTCTGGCCATCTTGCTGGACCTGCTTGCTCCATGGTCCAGGGCTACAGGAGCATGGTGTTAGGCTGTGCATATGTGAACCCTCACCAGATTTTCCCAACAGTCTTGCTGGATTGGAATGCTCTTGCCTGTAAATAGGGTAACTGAGAAAGAAGAACCTTACCTGGGACATAGAGCCCAAGTGATGTGCGTCCACAATGCTGCAGGCAAGGAAAGGGGAGGAGAAGGCCCAGGGCAGCCCTAGCCTTCAGGCAGGCCAAAGAAGGGTGAGTTCTCCTGAAGTGTCTGAGTTCCAGCATCTCTCAGGCACACAGGTCCTGACTGGGGTTATGAGAACCTGTGGCAGAAGATTGCTTTAGCTGGGCTCAGACGTGGCGCGCAGGGCAGGGTCCCAAGTGATGCTGAAGATGGGAGGTTAAATCCCCTTCCAGGTGGAGAGAGTTACACCCCAACAGGTGCTGAGAGTAAGGAAGTCAAGCTCCCTTTAGGACTGCCCCCGAGGGAGAACTGTCATCCTGCATTGTTTGTGGAGAGAAGCCAGAGGCTGCCTGGGAAGAAGGTGTAGATGCGGGAAGGGGGGTACGGGTTCCCTGACACCGAATTCATTATTGGGAGATTCCTCTTCACAATCCCTCGACACCTCCCACGGGAACTACGGGCCAGAAATGTCTGACAGCCTCTGGCGGACCGGCTCCGGCGCCACCGGTGCCCGCGTCCCCGCCCGCCCACCGCCTCTGAGTCCCTCCCCCTCGGTCCCGCAGCCTCTGAGAACCTCTCCCAGGCTCAGCCCCGCGTCGCTGCCGTTTCGGGGCTCCGTGGCCAGACCCCTGCGCGCACCGTCCCGCGTTCCCGGCGGTCGTCCCGGGTCACCCGCTGTCCGCAGAGGCCGGGTCTGACCCGCGCACCCGCACGTGGGGAGGGGGCGTCGGGGGACGGGGGGGCGATGCGGAGGCGGAGCCTGGGAGCCGGGCGCGCGGCCGGCGCCGGCTGACGGAGGTCAGAAGCCGCGGGAGCGGACCCAGGCGTCCGGGAGGCGGCTCAGACACCGCGCGCCCGCCCCTGGGCCGCCCCCCGCCCGTGACGCGCTGCCCGCCCCTCCGCGCAGGAGCCGGAGCCCGAGCCCGAGCCCGAGCCCGAGCCCGAGCCCGAGCCCGAGCCGGAGCGGAGCCGGAGCCCGCGGAGGGCGCAGGTCGGCGCAGGCGGCGCGGGTCGGAGAGGATGCGGTCGCAGCCGCCGGGCCGCCGCCGCGTCTGAGCCTCCGAGCGCTCGGAGCGCCGCGTTGCTGCGGGCCCGGCCGCGCCATGGGGAAGGAGCAGGAGCTGGTGCAGGCGGTGAAGGCGGAGGACGTGGGGACCGCGCAGAGGCTGCTGCAGAGGCCGCGGCCGGGGAAGGCCAGTGAGTGCGGGGCGCGGGCGGGGCCCCCACTGCCCGGGCGCAGGGCGGGGAGGGGATGCTGTGGGTCCCCGGGGGTGGGGCGGGGCCAGCAGCGCCCAGACCCTCGGTTCGCGGCCCCCCTCTAGCCCCAGAGCTGGAGGAGGGGCGGCACCGAGCTCCGCGCCGTTCCTCCAGCCCCCTGCGGGCACCTGCGGCACCCACCGCCCCTGCGACCGCTGGCGATTGCATCCTCCCTCGGACCCCCTCCCCTCCCAGCCTGCGGGGCTGATGGCTAGAGGTTTCTGCTGGGGCCTGTAAAGGGCGAGGCAGATTCCCCTCACCCCCTCCCCCTACAGTGGGTAGAGGGAGGGGCCCTTGCAGTGAGGGGCGACCCAGGGGCTGACAATCTCCCGTCAGACTTCCCTCCCTACCCTATGTTTAATAACATGCTTTGCAGGGAAAGGGGGGGCAGGACCACGCTGGGGGTGTGGCTGCCCAGGCATGGCCGGTGGGGGCCATTTAGTGAGGAGGGAGTGGAGCAGAGGCCCAAGGTCGCCCAGCCCTGGGGCAGGCTGGGCTTCAGGCAGGGGAGGTTTGGGGGACAAGGGCTGCAGACTCACTGCTCAGGCAGGCTTCTGCAGACCCTGGTCGTCCCTGGCTTCTCTCCTGGGAAAGGGGGCCTTAGTGGAGTAAGCCCCCACCCGCACGCTATCCTTAGCTTATGTCCTGGGGGGCCTCAGAGAGAAGGGCTGGGAGCTTGAAGCTCTGATCCCAGCTCTCATCCCTGCTCATCCTGGAGCCTCCCTGGGGACCTGGGGAAATGGATGGATGGGCGTGTGGACTAGCTGCATGTGCGGCTGCGCATGTATGACCGTGTCAGTGTGTCAGGGTACCTGTGCAGACATAAGGTGGGCTCTGCAGGTGAGCACTTGAGACCTCGGTATGCTCACTCTTTACCCACCCACAGACTGTATGAGAGCAGGAAGCGGGGATCCCCTTTCTCCAAGGGGGTACTGACCTCAGACTGCCTAGAGTGGCTCCTGTCCACTTTGTGCAGTTGGAGGGAAAGATACTGGGGCCTTGAAGGCACACAGGCTGGCTCGGAGGCCCCACTTACTGGGGCTGGCTTTGGGGGCCTCAGGGCCAAGAGAAAGCTTCTACGGAGATGCAGATGGAGGAGGATGAAGTACAGGTTTCCACCTAGTGGTAGTGTGTCCTTGGGCATTGACAACTGACTTTCTAGGCCTCAATGGCCTTATCTGTAGGCTGGGATGTCGGTGGTCCCTGCCCCTCCATAGTAACGGTGAGAACAGTAAGAAGGTGATCATGTTCCTGTTCAGTAAATACCTTGATAGCTTCTTTCCTCTACCAGGCAGTACAGATATGGAGCTCCTCCTTCCTTTGGTTCTGCCACACCAGGGAGGTTAGAGGACTGTAGCCTCTACCTGGGTCTCTCCCTCCGTCTGTGCCTGGGGTGGACTCTGGGACAGCAGAGACACCTGTCTTGGCCCCTGCATCTGTACTTTCTGAGTCAGAGGGGTGGGGTAATAAATCAGAGAAATCCCTCCATGAATTAGCTCAGTCGTCATGGCAACACTGGCCTGCTTTGGAGTAAGATGTATTTTGATTCAGCAAAGTACAGCTGGAGTTGGGACCATGGGGTAGGGGTGTCCATCAGTATCCTTGAGAGTGTGTCCCCCGCCCTAGCCTAGACATTTTCTTATGATCTTTGTGTTTATGAGCCCTTTCTGGTGTCCAGCCCCTTCTCTCCATCCAATGGCCCTTCAGCCCAACATTGCCTCCAAGGGAATATAGAGCCTCCCCCTGCACATGCATACACACTCTTCCCAGTTGTCCTTGAGAGAAGAGAGGGGTCTGGAAAGAAAATGATAGGGGCTGACCTTCTGCTCTGGGAGAGGGGTCTCTGTCCTACCTTGTGGCCAAAATTCCCTCTCCCAGGCAGGCTGAGGACAGTCTGGAGGAATTCCCAGAGCCTGTCTCACCCTCACCTTGGCCCACTAAGAATTCCCTTTCAGCCTGGAATGTGAGCTCTGGATAGCTTGAGGACTGAGGTCACAAGAAATGGAGTAGATGAGGGGCAAGGTTTGTGCACTATTTATGTGTGTGGTGCTAGGGATGGAATCCAGGGCTTCGCTATGTTAGAAGCACTCTGCCACTGAGCCGCATCCGAGGCCTGTGCACTATTACCCATGCAGATCAGAGGACTTTGCAACCCTCCTTCGACTTGGCCCCCACTTTCTCCCCTCTCAGCTTCCAGGTCTCCTACAGCTGTCCTCTGCTCCTGCTTCGTCTTGAGCCCATTCTGCTGTGGGACAGCCTGCCCCACACCTTCTTCAGTATCCTCTGCAGGCACTGGGGTACCCCGTAGCCTCTGGCTGTCCTCTGGGCAGTTTCCACTGTTTCCCTCCCTGTGTGGCTGGAATTATGGTCTTGAGAAAGAGACCCTTCTCACATGGGCGGAAGTCCCACCCCTTTTTTTGTAGACAGGGTCTCACTATGTAACACTGGCTGACTTAGAACTCTCTAGATAGACCAGGCTGGTCTCAAACTTTTAGAGATCTACCTGCCTCTGCCTCCCAAGTGCTAGAATTAAAGATGTGTGCTTTCTTGATGAAGACTCCTCCCCCACTATGGTACTTCCTGAATCTTGACCTCCGTGTGCCTCTAGAACATCAGCCTCTGCAGGTGTGACCTCAAAACAGCTTGTCTGGGGGTTGCACTCTTTGAACCTGACTTTTCAGCTTCCTAGACACCCCATGGTTGGACAGAGGGCAGGAAACTAGGAAGCCCTGGAGATTCTAAGCCCAGGTTGCATTGCACTTGTGAAGAATGGGAGAGGGGGGGAGAGAATGTCTTGAGCATGGCCCTGGAGGGGGTGCCATAGGACAGGGACATCTGTACTCCTGTCAGTTCATGGCAGGGGACCATTACAGAGCATAAAGAATGGAGGCACGCAGATAACCAAGAGTAGTCATCTGTTGCCCCCGCGCAAATACATATGCCCAGCATGTGCAAAGGCCCTGTGGCAGGGGTGGCCTGTATATCAGAGGAGCATCAAGGAACTTGTGCAGCTGGAACAGGGATGATGAAAATAGAGGTGGGGGGAGGTCAGAGCAAAAGCCTAGCCACATAGTTGTCAGGGCCTTGTATGAGACTATAATGCAGGACTCCTTATCCAAAAACAAAGTATTGCAGGCAGGAGACATTTCTGAGTAACTGCACAGGTCACCTGCCCATGAAGCTGGACAGTGTATGGGATAGAGTCGGCACTGTCTTAGTCACCAAAGGCATGAGGAAAACTGATCGAGCCCTTGTCCTCTGGGAGCATCAGTTGAGTGAAAGAAATGGAACAGTATATATGTTAATAAATAGATGGGATACACTGGATGGTGATGCAGGCTAGAGAGAACTATACAGGAAACCTGGGAAGGGAAGGGTTGTGTTTTGGATGGAAGACCTTAGAGAGCAAGCCACATCTGTATTGAGACCTGAAATGCATGAAGGGAGTCACTCAAATAAACCAGGAGTATCTGTTGCCCCCACCCCCACATATGCACAGCATGTATATCAGAGGAGCATCAAGGAAATTGTGCAGCTGGAGCAGGGATGATGAAAATAGAGGTGAAGGGGAAAGTCATAGCAAAAGCCAAATCATGTGAACCATTGCGGTCTCAGCATCTGCCATAATGACATGGACAAATTCCCAGGAGGGTCTGACTTGTGTCTTGATCCCACCCCTCTGTTCCTCTTGGATGCCTAATGCTCTTGTGAATGGCTAGATGCACCGATTTGTAGTGACCTCTAGTTATCACATGATTTATAAAAGTATGAATAACAGTGAAAAAATTATGTGTATGGGTGTTTTACCTGCATGTGTATCTGTGCACCAAGTGCATGCCAACAAAGACCAGAAGAGGGCATCATATCCCCTGGAACTGGAGTTGCAGGTGGTTGTTAGCCCATGTGGGTGCTGGGAACTGAACCCTGGTCCTCTATAAGAGCAGCCAGGGCTCTTAAACCCTGAGCCATCTCTCTAGCCCCAATTTGTGTTTATTGAGAGTTTTTTTTTTCTTTTGTTGTTGTTGTTACAGTGTCTCACGTAGCCCAAGCTGGCCTCAGTCTTATTAAATAGTCAAGACTGGTCTTGAACTCCTGATCCTCCTGCCTCTACCACTTGTGTACTGAGATTACAAGCATATGCCACTATGGCTGGCTAGCTGTGACTTTTTAAAATTTTTGTTTTTATTTTATGTGTATGAGTGTTTTGTCTGCATATGTATAAGTGCACCACGTGCATGCAACACCTATGGAGGTCAGAAGATGGTGTCAGATCCCCTGTAACAGGAGTTAAGGATGGTTGAGCTGTCATATGGATGCTAGAAACCAAACCTGGGTCCTCTGCAAGAGCAGCCAGTGCTCTTAACTACTGAGTCATCTCTCCAGTCCCAGCCCCATTTTTTTTTTTCAGACAGGATCTTCCTATGTATTCCTGACTGTCCTGAAACTTGTTATACAGATCAGGCTAGCCTGGAACTCACAGAGCTCTGTCTGCCTCTGCCTCCTGAGTGCAGGGACTAAAGGCATGAGCCACCATGCCCAGCTGTACTTGCATTTTAACAGTGTACCAACTTGTGTGTATAGAGGACACACTAAGGGCTCCAGGGAGGCAGTAGGGATACCAATGGGAGACAATGGCAGGATCCCGCCCAAAGCACCTGCTGGGCACACCGCGGTGACTGTGGCATGGTAGCATGAAACACAAATGCATTGTGAGCATATCTTCAGGCAGAACCAGAGGGATTTCTCTGAAAATGTAACTAATAGGGTGCATGAGAAAGACACCCCTTCCTCGGCGCAGAGCTGACTCTTGACTCTAAGGCTTGGTCTGGGCCACCATTGAGAGAGTGGCAGACAGTTGATGAACTACCAACAATATCAGAAGATGGGAGAAACCAGGAGCTAGCAATATCTTCACTGTAAGCAGGAGAGACCCTGTGAGATGTGGGGTCCACCCAAGTGGAGCTGGTAGGGCTTGGTACTCAGAAATGCTCTGAGCCTTATCAACTCAAGTGATACCACCTTTTCTAACTCATGGAAGAGGCCAGTGGCCAAGATCATAGGGCTAGGGATGGTTCAAATTCAGGTGAAGCTGACTTCCTGGGCTTCAAGGGTCATCAGGAAACCCACATGCTGCACCCAGAGGCTAAGGCTGAGCCAATTTAAGCTGAGACCTGCAGCCAACCCACTACGACTCTACTCTCTTGGCTCCCCTACCCTTGGGTCCCCACCCCCACCCCGTCCTGGACCTGCACAAAGGGACTTCTGTCCTTCCAGCACCCCCCACCCCACAGAGCGACTGACCCACAAATGGGTTATGTAACCATGGCCCAGACAGGCAGGGGTTGGCAAGAGTCTAGTGGACCTGGGCCCACTGGGATGGCTTTGGTGGGCTGCCTCCTCTGAAGGCTCTGGGGGGAGGCTAAAGTGGGGGAGGTCTCAGGATAGGAGAGACCCCAGAGGGAAGATGTGGTTACTGGGTGGTTTGAGCATGAGGTCTGAAGATGGCCTCTGCAGACAAGGTGGCCATTGGTATGGTCACCTAGAGGCCCTGGCCCACACCCCTGTCTCTCCTTTCTCCCTCCATGGGTATAGGACTCATCCACATGGCAGCTAGAGCTGGCAGCAGAAAGCTGCATGTGGAGAGGTAGTCCTTTCCCCAGAGATACCCCATTTCCGGGTGTTCCAGCCTCCTCGGCCACCCCCGGCCCCATCTGGATCCTTCTGAGAGACAGATGGGGCTGGCTCTCTCCCTCCCACCAGTGGCAGGTGCTGAGCCAGTGTCCTGAGGGAGGGGTGCATGTGCACATGTGTGTCCCCGTGTGGGTGCATGGCTTGATCTTCTATTCCCAGGTGAGGACAGGCCAGAGCCCTCGGCATGGTGAACTGTCCCCTCCCAATATCAGTATTATGGGAAACCAAGGCCCAAGTTGCTGGCATCTGGAACTGAGGGCTGGCTGAACTAGATGAGTGACTACAAACTAAGAACTTGGCTCTGGCAGCCAGGCAGCTTGCCACCACCTCCCTCTGCTGGTTTTGTTGTTGTTTTAATTTTTGTCTTTAAGACAGGGTCTCACTATGTACCCCTGGCTGTCTTGGAACTCATTATGTAGACCAGGCTGGCCTTGAACTCACAGAGATCTGCCTGCCTCTGCCTCTTGAGTTCTGGGATTAAGGGCATGCACCTCCATGCCTAGCCCACCTTCCCCTGCTCTTTAGAAGGGTCTGGATCTGGGCAGCCTCTCCTCTCCAGGTCTCCCTCTCCCCACAGAGCTCCTGGGCTCCACCAAGAAGATCAATGTCAACTTCCAGGACCCAGATGGGTAAGTTCTCAGCTGGGGTAGTAGCAGCCTCGATGGGGTACAAAGGCCCCAGGGAAGGCTGGGGTGTTGGTGTCTTCTCCTAGATCTGTTCTTCACCTGCCCAGCTTCTCAGCCCTGCACCATGCTGCCCTGAACGGAAACACAGAATTGATCTCCCTGCTGCTGGAGGCTCAGGCTGCTGTAGACATCAAGGACAACAAAGGCAAGCCTGGTTTGGGGGACCCTGAAGCCAAGGGCAGTGCCCAAGGCCCAAGGGTAGAGTCCTGGCAGTCATGATGGCAAACCTCCATTGAGGTGTCTGCCCACAGTGTCTTCCTGAGTTAAGAAAGGACCTTAAAGTTGGTGATATATCCTTAGATCAGGGTCAGGTTTATGGCCAGGACTTAGTCTCCTACAGACTCCATCTGTCCCCAGGCATGCGGCCATTGCACTACGCCGCCTGGCAGGGCCGGAAGGAACCCATGAAACTGGTGCTGAAGGCAGGTTCGGCCGTGAACATCCCATCTGATGAGGGTCACATTCCCCTGCACCTGGCTGCCCAGCACGGTCACTACGATGTGGTAAGGCCTCATGGAAAAGTTGGGTGGGCACTCAGGCAGAGGACTGGTGGGACCCTGGGCTGACCAGGCCTTTGTCATGCAGTCAGAGATGCTGCTGCAACACCAGTCCAACCCATGCATGGTAGACAACTCTGGGAAGACGCCTTTGGACCTGGCCTGTGAGTTCGGCCGTGTAGGGGTAAGTCTCCCTTAGAACTGAGTGGGGCTCCTCCAGCCTGTACTCCTCACATGGGATGAGGTTGGGGACAGTCCCAAGTTAGAGCCACTCAACCCTGACCCTTCCTTCAAGGTGGTCCAGCTGCTGCTAAGTAGCAACATGTGTACGGCCTTGCTGGAGCCCCGACCAGGGGATGCTACTGACCCCAACGGCACTAGCCCTTTGCACCTGGCAGCAAAAAACGGCCATATCGACATCATTAGGTAAAGCCTGGGATAGGGAGGGGGCCAGCCTCAGACTTCCAGTGCACAGTGGTATCCAGGTCTCGGGGCTCTTGCTCCTGATTTGGGAATTAGATGACAGCCTCTTAGATAGTGACACAGGTCTGCCATCCTAGACACTTGGGAAACTGAGGCAGTATATAAAGTTCAAAACCAGGCTAGGCAACTTAGCAAGACCCTGCCTCAAAATGAAAAACATAGAGCTAGAGTTAGTGTAGTGGTACTATCAGTACTTGGTGGGTGGGTGAAGCAGGAAGATCAGGAGTTCAGGTCATCCTCCACCACATAGTAAATTAGAAGCCAGCTTGGGCTACATGAGATCCTGTCTTTTAAAAAAGAAGGGGGCGGGGGAGATGGCTCAATTCATAGAATGCTTGCTATGCAAGCATAAGGAACTGAATTTGGATCCTCATCATCCATGTTAAAGTCAGGCATGAGGGGCCTGGAGAGATGGTTCAGTGGTTAAGAGCACTGGCTACTCTTGTAGAGTTCCTAGATTCGGTTCCCAGCACCCACATGGCATCTCACAACCACCAGTAACTCCAGTTCCAGGGGATCTGACAGCCTCTTCTGGCCTCTATGTGTTACATGCATTCATGCAGTACACTTACATAAATGCAGGCAAACTACTCATATATTATATATATACCAGGAAGGCAGAGACAAGAGGATCTTTGAGACTTGCTAGTCAGTCAGTTGAGCCAAATCAGTGAGAGACTATATCTCAAAAAAATAAGTTTGAGAGACTGGAAAGATAGCTTAGCAGTTGAGAGCACTTGCTGTTCTTCCAGAGCACCCAGGTTCAGTTCCCAGCACCCACATTAGGTGGCTCACAACTGCCTGTAACTCCAGCTCCAGGGGATCAGGCACGCTCTTCTGACTTCCTCAGGTACTGCACTCATATGTAATATTCTTGTGCAGTCACACAGACACACACCCACATACACCCACACACCCCACACACCCCACACACCCACATATATATATATATATATATATATATATATATATATATATATATATATGTATAATATATATATAAAGTAAAAATTAAATCTTTAAAAATATGAGGAGGAGCCAGGTCTGGTGGTGTACACCTTTAATCCCAGCACTTGAGAGGCAGAAGAGGTAGATCTCTGTGAGTTCGAGGCTACTCTACATAGTTTCAGGCCAGCCACAGCTAGATGGAGAGTGATTGAAGACAACACCCAACATTGATCTCTGGCTTCTACACACCTGCATACATGTGACTGCATGCCCACACATTTGCACCTATATGCATGCATACACATGAACATGTGTACACATACACAACAGGCTGGGGCCACAGCTCTGGTGAAGTGCTTGTCTAGATGCATGAGACCCTAGTTTCAATACCTAGCATCACACATAAAAAAAGATAGGAGCCTCTAGAGAGCTGAAGAGTTGTGGTCAGGCCTGTGGGTATACTCAGGTAAAAAACCGACTAGAGGGGCTAGGGAAGGGGCTTCTGTAGTCTGTCAGTTCAGACTCTGATTTGGCCCTGTCATTTGTTGAGTGATCCTGTGAAAGGACTTAACATCTCTGAGCCTCGGTTTCCTCATCTGTAAAGTGGGGCCTACAACATTGTCTGTCCCAGGATTGGACAAGGTAACAGCTATGAAAACTCAGTGAAGGACAGGCCTTGTTCAGAGGAAAAAAAACATCAGATACTGTATCATCACAGGTAGAGCTTGTTTGTCCTCCAGCCCCCAGGAAGCAGTTAGGCCACTTGGGAATCAAGGTCTGGTCTGAGGGTGCTGTGGAAGGGGGCTCCTGCTGAAAGACCATGCCTGCTCTCCCCATCTTCCCACCAGACTCCTCCTCCAGGCTGGCATCGACATTAACCGCCAGACCAAGTCTGGCACGGCCCTCCACGAGGCTGCACTCTGTGGGAAGACAGAAGTAGTTCGGCTGTTGTTGGATGTGAGTCTGGGGACCCAGGATGGGGAGGTAGGATTGAGACCCAGTAGAGGGCATGGGGACCCCTGACGGGGCCTCACCCTTTGGCACGTGCAGAGTGGGATCAATGCCCAGGTGAGGAACACCTATAGCCAGACAGCGCTGGACATAGTGCACCAGTTTACCACATCCCAGGCCAGCAAGGAGATCAAGCAGCTGCTTCGAGGTGGGACTGGGAGGGGCTAAGGGCTGGGGCCGGGCTGGGCTGGAGGGTAGCTCCCAGGACTGGGGGGTCTACTCCCTGTTTCCCCAGAGGCCTCGGCAGCCCTGCAGGTTCGGGCCACCAAGGATTACTGCAACAATTATGACCTAACCAGCCTCAATGTGAAGGCTGGGGACATTATCACGGTGAGGACCATCCCTGAATGTTTTGGCAGGGATAGGAAGGAGGGACCCAGGTGTGCTCAGAACACTATCCTGCAGCAGCTGGTGGGGGAAGAGGGGGCAAGGCAACAGGCCTTATCTTTAGAGGTGTCTCGCTGAGTACACACCCCACTTGTTTGCCCAGGTCCTAGAACAGCATCCAGATGGCCGGTGGAAGGGCTGTATCCATGACAACCGGACAGGCAATGACAGGGTGGGCTACTTCCCATCCTCCCTGGGGGAGGCCATCATCAAGCGAGCAGGTGAGTTCATCCAGCCTTGGAGAGAAGCAAGTAGAGGTCACTTAACCTGAGCCTGGGGACAGGAAGGCTGGAAGGATACTCTAATATGTGGTAGCAGGGCCAGACTGAGTTCTAGTTGTGGTCTAATAGCACCTCCTGCTGGCCATCTGTCAGCAGAGTCCCACAAGCTTTCTTTTACTATGGCCTGCCAAGACCCAGTTTTCAGCTGGTCACTCAATACACCAGAGTACAAGAAAGACATTACTTCGGCTCTTGAGGAGTTTGCCCTGGGGTAGGAGAGAGAAGGAAACAATGTTGTAAGCACAGAAGGAAAGTATCAACCAGTGACACAGAGGAAGTGGAGCAAAACCCACCTTTTAGCTAGGAAAGTATCAACCAGTGACACAGAGGAAGTGGAGCAAAACCCACCTTTTAGCTAGGAAAGTATCAACCAGTGACACAGAGGAAGTGGAGCAAAACCCACCTTTTAGCTAGGAAAGTATCATCAACCAGTGACACAGAGGAAGTGGAGCAAAACCCACCTTTTAGCTAGGGATGTCATAGAGGCCTAAAGGGTAGGGTAAAGGACAGGTTATATGTAGCACAGTCCTAGCAAGGAATCACAGGTGCAAGGGTACTGCGACAGGAAGGACCTCGGCACCAAAAAGACAGGAGGCCAGTGTGGTGGAGCCCAATGAGAGTGGTACAGGACTAAGTTGGAAAACCCCATGGTATGGTTTCAGGAGGCAGGAGGTGGGGTGGGGATCAGACAGGAGGCCAGTGTGGTGGAGCCCAATGAGAGTGGTAGGAGGTACAGGACTAAGTTGGAAAACCCCATGGTATGGTTTCAGGAGGCAGGAGGTGGGGTGGGGATCAGATTGCTTTGCCTTTTAGAGCAGACATGGAGATTAGCAGGTAGTCAGTGATCATCTGGTTCCTGGGATAGGAGTTTTGGCCTCAGGATATTGGATAGCTTTTTACTTGTCTCCTAGCACAGGGAAAGTCATATTTTCCAGTGATCGTCAGCCCCCTTGCCTGCAGGGTCTCAGGACCAGTAGTAGAACACCTGGCCCTGGGACACACTGCCGCTCTGACGTGGTATCAGGGTCTCTCGGGTCACTGGAAATAGCAGGGCAGGAGGCTGTAGAACGGCCTCTGTGCTGCTCCCTCTCCAAGTCTGGCTGTACCTGGGCCACCCGGTGCTCAAGGTTACTGTGTTTAACCTACAGGTTCCCGAACAGGCAGTGAACCAAGTCCACCTCAGGGAGGTGGCTCACTGGGGCCCTCTGCACCTCCAGAGGAGATCTGGGTGCTAAGGAAACCTTTTACAGGTAGGCCAGAGCCCTGCAGAGCACTGGGATTGTAGCCCTTCTGCTGGGCACCTCATGGTCCCTGTGCTGACAGGTGGAGACCGTAGTGGCAGCTTGAGCAGTGTGCCCGGCGGCAGGAGTGGTGGGGGCCATGCTCTGCATGCAGGCTCTGAAGGAGTCAAGGTGAGTAGGGGCACAGGGAAGCTTGCCTGGGCTGGGGTAGCCAAGCCTGGAGCAGCGCTAGCAAGTGGCTTTTCTGGGTTATAGCTCCTGGCAACAGTGCTTTCCCAGAAGTCGGTCCCTGAGTCCAGCCCAGGGGATAGCCCTGTCAAGCCTCCAGAGGGCTCTGCCGGTAAGAGCAAGGACCTAGCTGTGCTGGCCTGGCAGGATGGTGACCCCTAAATAGCCCTTGTTCTGCTATTCCCTCTTATCACCAGGTGCTGCCCGGTCTCAGCCTCTAGCAGCCCATGCTGGACAGGTATTTGTGGAGCAGCCACCCAAGAAGCTGGAGCCAGCCTCAGAGGGCAAGGTACAGGGCCCGGTCAGCTCCAGGCCCAGGCTTGGGAGGGACAGGGTTGACAGTCTAATAGATGTACCTGCCACAGTAACAGCTGTAGGCCTTGACAGACCAGATTCTGTCCTTCTGTCTGTCTGTGCGTCGTATGTGCACACACACCAAGTGCACAGGTGTTGTCTATTGTATAGGTTGTGAGCTAGTGTGTGCACACTTGTGGAGGTATGCAGAGTGATATGTGAATGTGGAATGGTCAACTGTGAGCTGGGCATGCATGCTTGTGGTTGCACAGATGGAAGGGAATAGGTGTGAGACAAAAGTGTGTATGTAGTTGCAGTGGGTCATGTGTGGACCTGGGTGGCTGTGAGGAGTGAGCTACTGGCTGAATCTTGCATAGCAGAGGAGGCGAGGGACCCCTGATTGGGGCAGAGAGACCACTTTCCAGGGAGCAGCCCAGCCTGAAGCCCTTTTCCCCAGAGTTCTCTCACATGGGGCCATACCACCAACCTCCCTGAGATGGTATGGATAACCTTGGTGCAGACATGGGAGAGTGGGAGGGGAGGCCATGACACAAACTGCAGCTGGACCTTCCTGGTGGAGCTCGCGGAAGAAAGCTGGAGGGCTGCAGACGCTGTAGGATGGCAGACCATGGAGTACCAGTGCGGTGGACCATAACAGCAGACCCAGCGCTCCAGCCATGAGCCAAGCAGAGGAGGAGGCACTGTGGAGGCTGGGGCGCGGCCCAGCAGTGGACGGGCTGCAGTCGGTCCCTTGTGTCTTGCAGAGTGCTGAGGCAGTCAGTCAGTGGCTTGCCACGTTCCAGCTACAGCTCTATGCCCCCAACTTCACCAGTGCCGGCTATGACCTGCCTACCATCAGCCGGATGACCCCTGAGGTGAGCCTCCGTGGGCTGGCTGCCAGCTGCCTTCCTTCCCCAAAGCAGACTTCTTGCTAATTAATGGGCTTCTTCTCTGCCTAGGACCTCACGGCCATTGGTGTCACCAAGCCAGGCCACCGGAAGAAGATCACAGCAGAGATCAGCGGCCTGAGCATCCCTGACTGGCTGCCCGAACACAAACCAGTAAGGCTCATTGCACCATGGTGGCTGAGCCAGGACTGGCAGACGGATGGACAGACAGACAGACAGACAGTCAGGCTGCCTCCCTGGCAACTGCCTTCATCTGCCTTCTGGGGTCCTAGGAAGTGGAGGATGGAGCCACGCCTGGTGTCACAGGCCTATAACCAGCATTCAGGGAGGCTGAGGCAGGAAGATTGTGAGTTCAAGGCCTGCTTGGGCTATGGAGGTAGCTAGCAGGGAGCTATCTAGATGCCTATTTGCCCATCATGGGTACTGGGGGCAGCCTCTTTAGGCAGGGGCATGGCCAAACCTGTTTAGGGGCTGTCAGGGTGAAGAGAACCTGGAGTCAGAAGGGTATGTCACCTCTGTTCATGGGTGGCACCCCCATAGCACTGTCTTTCAGTCCCACGTGGACTTCAAAGTGCTGCTGTGGGACATGCTGACCACATGCATGAACGCAGGTCCCACCACACCTGCTAGCTCATGCTAATGGCTGACAACTCTCCTCTGCACAGCGACCTGCACTCTTACTAATAAGGAGGTGCCTGTGTGTAGGGCTGGCCTCTGGGCTGATGTTGGCCCTCTGGGCTCCACACCAGCTCTGTGTTCCCATCCAACCACGGGTAAGGTGCTTGTAGCTACCCAAAGCCCCTTCCCCAGGATTTGTTGGCAAGCAGGTCTACGCTCATCTGCCCTACCTTGCCACTCAGTCAGCAGCTCAAGGATCCTCTCAGGAACACATCTGGGTCTCATGTGCCTCGCCTCACTCTGTCACCTGCATGAGTGAAGGTGCCTAATATAGGTGCACGCGTGGCATCAGCTGGGAGCTTGGGATGATTGGGAATTTCTTGGTGAAGACACTGAATATGTGTGGTGTGGCTCTGTGATGTATGTGTGACAAGTGTGTGACCATGCATCTGCTGTGAGTGGGGAAATGGAGTGAGGGTGATCAAGATGGGGTGCCTGTGCTTTGTATGGCCAGAAGTAGCATGCAGGGTGTGCATGTGTATACGTATTTTATGTGGTACTGTGTGTCTATCCATGATGTATGGGTGTGTCTCCTCAGGGCACTGCTGTGGCCATGTGACCAGGTAAAGCACTTTCTTACATCTGAAACTGTATCCTAATGATAGGTACTCCATGTGTGTTTGCATATGTGTGTGTGTTTGCATGTGTTGACTTGTGTGTGCCCCAGTGCACAATGGACATGTTGAGGAGCTGGCCAGTGGTTTCCCAAGGCTGTGCCTAAGCTATCTGCAATACTGACACTCCAGGCCTGTTCATTTGTCCTTCTGTCTGTCTGTGCCCCACAGACCCATCCTCTAATAGCTCCAAGTAGGTGGTCAGGATGTAAGCAGTTGGCTTGGGCTGCCCCTCTCTGTCCCCTTCTCCATAGGCTAACCTGGCTGTGTGGCTATCCATGATCGGCCTGGCCCAGTACTACAAGGTGCTGGTGGACAACGGCTATGAGAACATTGACTTCATCACTGACATCACTTGGGAGGACCTGCAAGAGATTGGCATCACCAAGCTGGGTGAGGTCCCAGCCCTGGCCCCTCCACCTTTACCTGCATCTCTGGGTTCTTCTGACCTGCTCTTCCCCCAAAATCCCCTGCTCCCCACTCAGGACACCAAAAGAAGCTGATGCTGGCAGTGAGGAAACTGGCAGAGCTACAGAAGGCAGAATATGCCCAGTACGAGGGGGGACCCCTGCGCCGAAAGGCACCCCAGTCACTTGAAGTGATGGCCATTGAGTCGCCGCCCCCACCTGAACCTGCCACAGCAGAATGCCAGTCTCCTAAGATGACCACCTTCCAGGACAGTGAACTCAGTGGCGAGCTGCAGGCTGCCCTGTCTGGCCCGGCAGAAGGAGGTGCAGCTGCTGTTGAGAAGCCCTCCAACCACTTGCCACCTACTCCGAGGGCCACTGTGAGACAGGAGCCCAGCCTGAGTGGACGGGCTCGGCACATGAGTAGCTCTCAGGAGCTGCTGGGAGATGGACCTCCGGGGCCTGGCAGTCCCATGTCACGAAGCCAGGAGTACCTGCTGGATGAGGGACCAGCCCCTGGCACTCCACCCAAGGATGCCCGGCCTGGCCGCCATGGACACAGTATTAAGAGGGCCAGTGTGCCCCCCGTGCCAGGAAAACCCCGGCAGGTCCTCCCACCAGGTGCCAGCCACTTTACACCCCCACAGACACCCACAAAAGCCCAGCCAGGTTCCCCTCAGGCCCTTGGGGGACTTCATGGTCCTACTCCAGCCACAGCCAAGGTGAAACCCACCCCACAGCTGTTGCCACCATCAGAACGACCCATGTCACCCCGTTCCCTGCCTCAGTCACCTACACACCGTGGCTTTGCCTATGTGCTTCCGCAACCAGTTGAAGGTGAGGTAGGGCCAGCTGCTCCAGGACCTGCACCCCCACCAGTACCAGCAGCTGTGCCCACGCTATGCCTGCCCCCAGAAGCTGATGTGGAGCCTGGGCGGCCCAAGAAACGTGCCCACAGCCTGAATCGCTATGCAGCATCTGACAGTGAGCCAGAGCGGGATGAGCTGCTGGTTCCCACTGCTGCAGGACCTTATGCCACCGTCCAGCGGCGAGTGGGTCGCAGCCATTCAGTGAGGGCCCCCGCTGGTGCTGACAAGAATGTTAACCGCAGTCAGTCCTTTGCTGTACGACCCCGCAAGAAGGGGCCCCCACCACCCCCACCCAAGCGCTCCAGTTCCGCCATGGCCAGTGCCAACCTGGCTGATGAATCTACTCCAGATGCTGAAACAGAAGATGGCCAGCTGGGGGTCCGGGCACAGCGCCGGCGGGCTAGCGACCTGGCTGGCAGTGTGGACACAGGCAGTGCTGGCAGTGTGAAGAGCATCGCAGCCATGTTGGAGCTTTCTTCCATTGGGGGTGGTGGCCGGGCTGCCCGCAGGCCCCCTGAAGGCCACCCCATGCCTCGTCCTGCCAGTCCAGAGCCAGGCCGCGTAGCTACAGTGCTGGCCTCTGTGAAGCACAAAGAGGCCATTGGGCCTGATGGTGAGGTTGTAAACCGGCGCCGCACGCTTAGTGGTCCGGTGACTGGACTTTTGGCCACTGCCCGCCGGGGGCCTGGGGAGTCAGCCGAGCAGGGTCACTTTGTGGAGGATGGCACAGCCCGACAGCGGCCTCGAGGTTCAGCCAAGGGCGAGGCAAGTGTGGAGGGCCCCCCTCTGGCCCGGGTAGAGGCCAGTGCCACACTTAAGAGGCGCATCCGGGCCAAGCAGAGCCAGCAGGAAAATGTCAAGTTTATCCTGACCGAGTCTGACACTGTCAAGCGCAGGCCCAAGGCCAAGGAGCGTGATACTGGGCCCGAGCCACCCCCGTCACTGTCTGTGTATCAGAATGGCACGGCCACTGTTCGCCGACGACCAGCCTCTGAGCAGGCTGGGCCCCCAGAACTACCCCCTCCACCCCCGCCTGCTGAGCCTCCACCTACTGACCTGGTTCACCTGCCCCCACTGCCCTTGCCTGATGGCAATGCCCGGAAGCCCATGAAGCCACCTGTCTCTCCCAAGCCCATCCTGGCTCAACCTGGGCCCAAGATCCAGGGCTCACCCACGCCCGCCTCCAAGAAGGTGCCACTGCCAGGCCCTGGCAGCCCAGGTAGGTACAGACTGTCAGCTAGGAGAGAGAAAGGGGTCCCAGGACAGGACCCCGCCACCCTATCTCATAGTCTGGTTTTCTTTTCTGGATTTGATTAAACCCAGATGGGGTGGGATGGGAGTATCTTCAGACCCCCCACCCAATCCATCCACTGTGGGACAATCTGCCTACCCTATAGAGGACATAGTTCATTTGGTCAGTGGAGTTACAAAAGGTCAAAAGTAGTGGCACCTGTGAAGGAAGATCTGATGGGAGTTACCTGGTGCAGGAGCGGGGAAGGTTTCTGTGTAGGAGAGGTGCAGATGCACTGAGGCATTTAAAGTGGAGGACCACTGAGGCTGGCTGCAGCAGACCACACCTGAAAGGTCTTGGGAGGGAGTGATGGGAATAGTTTTACACTGAGTCCTAGTGGCCGCAGGGGGAGATAGAGCGGTTACGGCAGTAGGGCTGTTGTTACCCGCTGGGTGCCAGCATCGTCCTCCCTGCAGAGGTAAAGCGTGCCCATGGCACGCCGCCGCCCGTGTCACCCAAGCCTCCGCCGCCACCCACGGCACCCAAGCCAGCCAAGGCTGTGGCGGGGCTACAGTCAGGCAGCACCACCTCTTCGCCCGCACCCTCACCTGCGCGCCAGCCGCCAGCCGCCCTGGTTAAACCGGCCAGTTCGCCGCCCTCGCAGAGCGCCAGCCCAGCCAAGCCCCCGTCTCCCGGGACTCCTGTGCTGCACGTGCCCGCCAAGCCCCCGCGTGCCGCCGCTGCTGCGGCCTCCGGACCCCCAGTAGCTCCCGACAGCGCCTCGCCGGGGGACAGTGCTCGGCAGAAGCTGGAGGAGACCAGCGCGTGCTTGGCTGCGGCGCTGCAGGCAGTGGAGGAGAAGATCCGGCAGGAGGATGGGCAAGGCCCACGGTAGAGCCCGGGAGCGGGGAGCGGGGTCCTGTACAGGGAGGGAGGGGCGCGGCTTTGGAGATCAGGGCAGTTCTGCCTGGGTTTGCAGTGGGTTGCTGTGTGGGCAGAGCGTCCGGGGACCGGTCCCCGGCCTACTGATTCTTCCCTGTCCCTAGCCCCTCTGCGGTGGAGGAAAAGAGCACTGGCAGCATCCTGGACGACATCGGCAGCATGTTCGACGACCTGGCCGACCAGCTGGACGCCATGCTGGAGTGAGGCGCCGCCCTCACTGGGCCCGCCACACCCCTGGCTTTGACCCGCACTCTGACCTTTACCTCAGGACGGGCACGTCTGGGCGGCAGGGCAAGGGCCGGGCGGGCCGGGCACACCTGCTGCCTAGCTCTGCACAAGCACAACTCCCGCCCCTGGCCCAGGCGGGCTGTCAGCTTGGAGGACCGCCAGGCCGGGGGTCTCCAAGGGCTCTGGGCAGGTACGCTGCCCCGCTGGTGCCCGTTCCTGTCTGCTGCTCCCTGTGCAATAACTGCTGGGCCTCACCCTTGCAGGCTCTGCTCTGGGGGTGGAAGGCTGCTCCTCCCTTGCCCTAGGCAGAGAAGGAAGGGAAGAGGAGAGGGTGGCTATTGTGACCCCCTCCCCAATCTGTGGCAGAGCACAGGCCTATGCCCAGCACAGAACTGCCCATTGGGGAACCTCTGCCAGCCGTTCTGGTGCAGCACAAGGGACAAGGGGTCAAGGTTGGGCCTGCCCCACTGCACTCCCAGAATATAAGCTATCAAGAGTATTAATTTATTGGGAATGAGCTGAGGCAGATTTCCTCCAGAGAAACAAAAAGGTATAACTTTAACAAATATATATTTAAAGAAAGAAATATTATTGATTCTATAGAAAACCATTTACCAACGGAAAGGACACAAGTCAAGCTTGAGACTAAAACTGTCAGAGGCGCAGGCCACCTGTCTGTCTTTCCCTTTAAATCCAGGAGTGGCTTTGCCTCTAGTTATGAGCACACACACCTGGGAGGGACAGCTCTGCCCAGGGCCTGTCCTCCACTCTTCTAACTTCTGTGAGTCTGAAGAACTTGAAGGATGTGCCTTGCTCACTGACAGGCTGTGTCCCCTCCATGCCCCTTAGACCTGGGGTGGGGGCTCCTTCCTCCTGCTGTGGCCATGCCCTGGGGGTACTGGTGTGAGGATGCACCCCATGTGCAGCAAGGTGAATGTGGGCATGTATACGGGGGTGTGCATGCCAGGCTACAGGCAGATATGTGTGTGAGGTTGTGCCTGGCCCTCCCTCACCCCCACCAAGGCAGCCCTGTATAGGCAGCCACTCCCTCCCCCTTGAGTTCCTATGGACACTTCTGCTCATGGTCTGAGGCTGTCGTGTAGTACTTCTCACCCTCTTTTCCCCCCTCCAAAATACTGACTGATCTCCTCTATCGTGTTTGCTGATCCACAAGTGTTGGGCACAACTTTGAACTTTCTAAAAAAAAAAAAATAATTAAAAAAAAAAAAAGCCAAAGCCAGTGATTGTTGTGCAGGCTGGTGGAGGGCAGCTGAGGTGGGGTCTAAGCACAGGGGCCCTTCTAATTGTTACCCTGGTATCAACAGACATAATCGCCAACCACCAGCCTCTCTGTGGGTGACCCAGACTGAGGCTCCAGGAGATAGGGAGGGTGGGTCTGGGTAGTGAGCTGCTGTCAGCTGTCAATAAACAGCAGAAAACAGAGCTGCCTCACTCACTCTTTGGGGGGGTGTACTGGGAAAAGCAAAGCTCAAAGATTGGAAGCCACAGAATGGTAAGCCTACTCCTACAAGGGAGAAAGGTTCCCAAACTTACCCCTTTTGGTGTCTGTGCACACCAGTGTTGCATCAAGATCCTAGAAGCTGTCTCTACTCACAACCACAGTCTCTGCAGCTTTTATTTCAACAGAGAAGTAATAAAATCTATATACAGTCTAAAATCAGTAGAAAAGTGAGTAAAAAGGCCCATAGTCCATCTGGAGTGACGAAGGGTGGGCCGGGTAAGCATCGTACCTGGCACCCAGAGAGGGGCCTGGGTATCCCCCTGGCAGCAGTGAGGGCAGGGCCTGATAGAGGCTCACTGAGCACAGGGCAGAGAGAGTGCTGCCTTGCTGCCTGGCTGCCTGGGCTTGCCTGTTTCCACAGGACAGGCAGAAATTCTAGGCTATCACGCAGGGCCAGCCTGACTACCAGACCCAGGGGAGCCAATGCCTGGCCTGGATTCAGTTAGCATGTCCAAACCTGCAAAGAAAAGACTGTTTCAGGTCCCTTGTAGCCCAAAGATACTTGATGGTCAGTCTAAGGCTCCCTGCCCACCACTATTAACCTGCTTCACCCCAACCCCAGCTCCATCCTATGCAGCCCCTGCGAAAAGCCTGAACCACAGGTGCGGACCTTCACAGTGCTATCCACAGCCCCTGAGAAGAGCCGGCCCCTGGACACAGCCAACGCGGTTACACTGCCCTGATGGCGCAGCAGAGTCTGTGTGCAGATCATGTTGTCCATACTCCAGACCTGGCGGGGGCACACAGGAGGTGAGGGCCTACTAAGGCCAAACCACCCTCCCTCTGCCACTGGGCAGCGCCGTACCCTAAGAGAGCGGTCGTAGGATGCACTGAAGACTTTGGTCTGGTCTGGTGTGGAAATGACTGCCAGGGCATATACTGTGCCCACGTGGCCCGTCAGGGTTCGCACCTGCTCTTTGGACTCAATGTCCCATACCTGGAAGGGGCACACAGGCAGGTGAGAGATGAACAAGGGCAAGGGAGATGGGTTCAGAGTCAGGACGGCCTCAGGGTACCTAGCCCTTACGTGGATGAGGTTCTCATAGGTGCCACAGACAATGTGGTGATTCGTCACAGCGATAGAGTAGACGCTGCCACCAGATGTCTGTAGGACATGGATGCAGTCAAGGGTCCGGATGTCCCAGATCTAAGGCAAGAATGTCACTTAGTCTCAGGCCAGGCAACCTCATCCCTGAGCCTCTATCACTCACCCAGTGCATGTAGGAGGATAGGGACAGGGCTGGGGAGCTCTAGGGCCACCTGGGAAATACGGCAGAGGGCAAGTCCTTGCTACCAGGGGTGGCTTAATGCACCTTGATTGTCTGGTAGGAGCCACTGTATAGGTAGCTCTGGGCTGCCACCAGGGCCCGCACCCAGTGGTTGAGGCCTGTGAGCTCCTTCTTCAACTTCAGCTCTGTGCCCACAATGTCCCAGACCTGTAGGGATGCACATGAACTTTGGCTGGGGAGGTGCCTACCACTCCATTGCCTGCCACACACATACCCCTTGCCTGTACCTTGATGGCCTTCAGGGAGCCGCTAAAGAGCATGTTGTGGGAGGACACCAATGTGCACACAGGGTTGTCATGGGCCCGGATGGTGTTCACCTTCTGCAAGTTCTGGATGTCCCATACCTGCAAGGTTGACAGTAAGCCTCAGAGCTGAAGTTGGTAAGGAGAGAATGAGCACTGGGCCTCCTCTGCCCACCCACTCCTGCTCTTGTGCCCATGCCCCACTCACAATGATGGTGCAGTCTGCAGATCCACTGTACAGTTTGCACCTGGGGAAGCAAAGTCAATGTGTGGAGGCAGGGGAAAGCTACTATCCTTTGGCATGATGCCCTAGTTGGTCCCAGAAAATCAACCTGGTTTGGTTCCAGAGCCACTGCTGTTCCCTAAGCCCCAGTCTGTTTGCATGGGAACCTTGGATGTGGACACACATCTGGGAGATATTTGATGACTAAGCTCGGGTGCAGGAGTCACCCACCCCAATCACCGAGTCCCAGGTCAGTTACTGACACCAGTGGAATTGAGCAAGGCTCTCATTATAGATACATACCATGACCACACACAGGCCCGATATGACACAAGATAGGAGGGTTGGGCTTGGGAAAAGCCTACCAAGAAGTTAACCATGAGAGCTGCTATGCTTAGAGCAGAGCCCAAGCACCAGCCATACTGGTAACAGCTGAGCTGCCTTACCCTCTAAGAGTGCCACGTCTGGTCTCTGGTTACTAAGAGACACATACTAAGACACATACTAAGAGCAGGGCCAGGCCTGTTGGGAGTTCACTGACTGTCATCCAGGAACCTAGCATTGCTCAGGTGTGAGGGTACTCCATAAGTGGAGCAGACACAAGTTATACAGGTTCAGGCTCAGAGCTCACAAGGTACAAGTATGGCATCTCCTGTCCCTGTGGTCAGTGGGTGCTCCTGGACCCAGACTTACCCCTGGATGCAGAGTGCCAGCACGATGCCATCGTGACCCTCCAGTGTCTTCTGGCACTTATAAGTGGTACACGTGTCCCATACCTGCACAGATTAAGCCAGATCAGGTCACAGCAAGGTCAACCCAGTGCTGAAGAACAGGATGACAACCATAATGGGAAAAGGCCCAGCCATGGGCAGAAGATAACAGAGGCTGGCATGCAGTGCCCACCTGAACCTAGCCAAGTTGCAGAACCTGTGGGATAGTATCCTACCCACCTTGATGGTCTTGTCCGATGAGCCACTAAAAAGCAGGTCACCCATGGAATAAACACAGAGACACCAGACAGGGCCCTGGTGGCCCACAAAGGTCCCTTTGCACTTGAAGATCTGCTGAGGGTCATAAGCTGCAAATAGGAGATGCCAATGAGGGACCACTGGGGCTTTAGGGACAATGTGGGAGCAGCAGTGGGCCATACTCACATCCAAGGATGCCCATGTTCAGGCGCGCATTGATATGAGACAGCTCATCCTGCAAGGCCGAGGGCAGAATACAGACCCTTAAACCCTGACTAGTAGGGGCTGAGGCCAGTGGAGGGGCCCCAGATGAAGAACAGTCCTGTGCCCCAATATGCCATGACCTCCTGCATCTTGCCTACTCACATTCAACATGGATGCATCCCTCCGGAACTCCATGAGATCTTCACTGAGCTTGCTCTGGTTCTCGTCCAGGACATCTGAGCAGCAAAAAGAGAAAGGTGTTACTGGGGTCCAGAGCAGTGCTCGATCCTGTGTTCTCTGGACTGGACCTCACCAAACTTGAGCTCAAGGCTCTTCTCTAGCTGGTCAATTTTCTCTGAGAGCTTGCCCAGCATGGACCTCAGGAAGGCAATCTCCTGGTCCTTCTGGGCCAGTGCCACATGCATCTCATGGAAGCGGTCATCTGTCTGCTGCAGGAACTCCTTCAAGCCCTCAAAGCGGCATGTCTCCAAGTGTGTCTCATATGTGTCCTGGTTCCCGATGAATGTACACCTGGGGAGACAGAATGGCTGCCCACCTGCCTGTCTAACAGGACCATTACCTTAAACCTCCCTAACCCCCCAAATCCCTCAAGTCATCCACTGCTGTACCCATCATCCTCAGATACAGCCACCTACCCAACACCCGCCATCCAGCAGTCAGATCATTTCACCAGTGAAATCCTATCACGTGCCTCCACAGCTCCTCAAGGATCCCTCCCACCCTGAGACTAAAACCTCTGCCCATCACTAGCCTTCCTGCTCTGAAAAGCTGGGCTCTTCCTTTCCTCCTGACCCCACCTTCTCTCCTTGGCCGCAATGCCAGAAGTTTGTTCAAATCTGTGCCCTTTTACCTAGTTTCCCTGACATTCCACTCCCAACCTGTTCAGTCCTCTATGTCCTCCTGGGCACCTGGATGTCAGCTGTGATGGCAATCGGTGTGGCTCCTGGCTCTGGTCCATCTCCCAGGCACCAGCTCAGAGGGGTCCTCAGCCAAGGTGTGCTGGGGAGGGCCTGGGACCCCACCAGCCCCCGCCCCACCCCCGCCCACTCACCCGTACTTAGAGTGGGGACATTTGATGTGCTCGCACTCCTTTAGGTGGGCCTCTAGGTTCATTTTGAGCAGGGGTGGACAGCTGGGGTTGTTGGGGCAGCGGACAGGCCTGTAGTCACAGCTACCCTCGTGGTCCCTGTGTACATGCAGGACACAGGGTTGAGGTGGGGCCTCATGATGAAGCCTTAGAGGGGTGAAGGTCCTTAGCACTGCCAGGGAGCTGGGTGCCCACGAGATACTCACTTCCGGGCACTGAGCTTGATGGTGAAGGGACAGCCCCGGGGGTCTACCTCGAAGACACCGGGCTTCCCAGCACCTGCTGCACGGCAGCCATGCCGGCAATGAATGAAGAGTTCTCCGATCTGCTCAGCTACTGCAATGTTGTTCACCACTACTGTCAGCTTGGCGTTGTCCACAGGACACTTCTCTGGGGAAATAAGGCATGCTGAGTCCACCACTGCCAAGCTACTCCATCCCCTGGCAGATCTGCCCAGTGGGAAACCAAGTCCTGAGGAGGTAGGATGCAGTGGCAAGCAGGAACTCCCTCAGTGTCTCATCTACCCTTCCATCTGCCCCAAGGTGCCCATACAGGAAGAGCTGCACAGCAGGCCTCTCGGAGGATGAGCAGATGACGACAGAGGCGTCTTAGCTAACCTACTAGTCTCAGGCAAGGCTAAAGAGGTAGGGGACAGGAGACAGACGGGCAATCAGCCTAGTATGGAGTGGGTACGGGGGCTGCCGGGGGCACTGGCATCTGCTGGAGCCTAAGCCCTGACCCTAGGACTTGTCTCACATCTACCACAGCAAGAGCTCTGAGTCTGGAAACACCAGAAGTTTGGGGTCTCATTGCTTTGCTGTGGAGGTCCTCTCTGGGCCAGAGCCCCTACAACACCTTTCCAGCCTCAGAAGAGGTCACAAATGCCAACGTAAGGAAGGTAGAAGCCAGTGGCCTCTGCTGGCAGCTAGGCAAACAGCAGGGCTGGGACCACCCATCCTCCCCAACTGGGAAACAGGTAACCAGGTCTGGATGGAAAGCACAGACCTACCTGACTTCAAGGCACATCTTCTACAGAATGTGTGCTGTGGAAACAAAGAATGGACTTGGGGGGCAGTTATGGTCATCTTCCCACAGGAGAAACCAGTGGTAGCCCAGGATTCAACCCATCCATGCCCACTGCAAAGTATACCTGTTGGGGAGCCTGTTCAGGCCTATGAGCAAGACCATGGCTCTGGAAAGGGGGCCAGCAGCCCACAGACCCAAGAGTCAAGGGAAGCCCCTTGCAGTGGGGAAGTAAGGGGGTCCGTGGGGATGACCTCACCCCACAAGTGGTGATCACAGGGTCCTTAAACACACTGCAACAGAGCTGGCAGCACAGCTTCACTGAAGGTTGCTCGGCAAATACCAGTGGCTCCTAGACAGAGCAAGGCAAAAGTTGGGTAATGGGTAGGTGAGCCTGGGGTGCTAATGTGGGGACTTGGGGAGTGGACTCTCAGTTGCCAGGCCACCATCCAGACCACCTGCACGCTCCCCCTGTCCAGACCCAGGGTCATGTTTATCCTAGGAAGTGCTGCTAGGGACCAGGACAAAATCAAGTAGCAAACAGCAAGGGGTGTGGGTCCAGAGGCAGAATGTGAGCAGTGAGTAGTCACACATACAGCATCTGTACACATGGTCTCAGCCAGCCCTCACTGGCCCCTTCTTCCTGGGATAAAGACTAAAAGTACCCTATGTGAGCCCCATCTTCTCATCACCAGGCAACTTTGTGACAGGAGTAGGGAGAGAGCTCCCCTAGAGTCCCAACATATCAGATGCTCTGACCTACCCTCACTGGGACCTAGGCTGGTCCTAAGCAGAAGGTACCCTAGGCCACTGCAGCACAGTGACAGCCCTAGAATATCACCCCTGGCAAACCCACCAAACCTACCGGCTCCTCCTCTTCCTCAGGCAGCGAGAATGTGGAACGCAGAGACATGCTGGACTCGGAGTGCAGGGAGCGGACAGAGATGGCTGAGTCGGAGCGGCGAGGAGTGCTGATAGGGGGCTGCACAGACGGAGGCACCCTATCAGGGGACTTCACTCGGGTTCTAAGCAGTGAGGAGGGTGGGGCTGAGCCCTGTGGAGGCCTAGGGAAGGGGCACCCCTGTCACCCCACTTCCAGTGGGACCACAAGGCTGTGGAATGTGTGGAAGCGGTGTGGCCCTGGTCCCTGCTGCACACCAGGGCCAGCCCTGGCCCTTGGTGTTGGGCTGCCTGCTCTTGTCTGCCAACTTTCTTTGTGTAAATGGAGAGATTTCCTGCTATTCAATTCTACAGGACACACTCAGGCTTCTTCCTGCTTCCCGTGAAGGGAATGTGGGTTGCAGAGAGGCTGACTCCACCAGCCAATCCTGGGGCAGCCAAGGCCCCAGACCACAGAACAGTAGGGAACAGAAGATTGGCTCAGGAAAGGTACCCTTGGGCAGCTGCTTTACTGGCCAGAAGATAGTAGGCCCAGCCAGGGAAGTCCATGAGAAAGGCAGGAATGTTCTAGTGGACCCTGACCTAGCCTCTTGTGCCCTAGAGAGACTCTTCTGCCTGAGCCACCTGCAGTGAGGCCCTGGGGAGGTCCAGAGGGAAGAGACAGAGTGTCCAAGAGCCACTCCTCCCACAGTTCCTCCCTGCAGGTTGACAGATGCCTGCAACCTCATTCTTGAGCTGACTTGTCCTGGACCTGTCCATTGCCCTGGTTCTAGCCACTTCTCCTGATCCTATGTCCAGTGCTGGAGGGAAGGCCAACCCAGATGTGAAGCCCTATAGTATAGAGGAACAGAAAGTCCCAGGGCTGGGTGTCCCTGAGCAGGAAGCAGAGATCACAGACCAGGACAGTGCCCACAACTTCCCACTATGCTGCTGCAAGTGGCCTGTCTACATGGAGAGGGGAAAGTTGAAGGAAGTGAGTGAAATATCCCCACAGGTAGCAATAGCAGGCAGAAGGGCGAGGAGGCCAAGACAGAAGCTGGTGCAGAGCTGTACTCTCCTCCTGCCTGCTGGTCAGAACAACTCTTGGGCTCCCATCCTCCTGAGCAAAGGGATTTAGGCCAAGTCGGTGGGATGAGACAGGAAGGGCTGCCCACTGGCCCACAGCAAACAGAAGCTGCCACCACATCTTTAAAGCCACTGTGACCCACTGGATGACTCAGGGTTATCTGAAACCAGAGGCATAGTGAATCCACCTCCATCAAGGCCCAGGCTGCAGTCAGAGGAAACTGAGGTAGGCAGAAGCTTGGGGAGGGGGGATGAGACACTAGTATATCTAACCCAAAATTGGCTCAGGTAACTAAAGGAAAATTTATCTTCCTATGGAAAAGGAAAAAAAGCCATGAGAGGTGGTGTACACTTTTAATTCCAGCACTCAAGAGGCAGAGGCAGGTAGATCTTGGTGAGTTCCAGGTCAGTGAAGGCTACATAGTCAGATTCTGTCTTTAAAGAAAAAAATGCTTAGTGTTCTTGTTGTACCTGTTCCTCTACCCAAGGATCCCAGTCCTGCCCGATGTCCTCTGCTCCCCTGGCAGACCCTCTGGAGCAAATCTTCCATGGCTCCCACCTCACTTAAGACCGAGCGAAAAGCACCTGACTTTGACCCTCAATACCACATCTTAAAGTCCAGTGCCCAAGCTGCCAGCCTCCTGCTATCAGCCAACCACGGAGACCTCCTCTTAGCTTCAGGGACTCACATGTACTCAGACCTCAGGGGATTCACACATACTATTTGCCTGGACAGTTTTCTACTCTCTGTTCTACTGTCTGCTCCTCCTGGGACCTGGTTCCTCAGGATGGAGGCATGGTGGGAGGCTGGGAATCACAGTGGGCTCCTGCAGAGTGGGGACTTACCATGCTGTCCTCCTCATCCCTTTGTGAGTAGGCAAGGGTGCTGGAGGAAGAAGGTGTCCTGCGATGCTGTTTGTACGTGTTGGTACCATCAGCTGCTAAAAAGAGAAGGGAGGGACTGAGTGACCTTGAGTGTGAGTGGAGGAGGTGGCTCAAGGTGAGAGGACAGACATCAGTCTGCTGGCAGAGCCTATAGGGGAAATAGGGCCCCTTGGACTGTCTCAGCCTCCCTCGGACCAAGAGGGCACAGGGATGGAACAGGGGTAACTTGGATTGTCTCCCATGACAAACCAGTACCAGTAGTGTGGGCCCTAGGTTCAGCTTGTGCCTGCACTGAGCCTGAATGCTGCTGCCTGCCTCACCCTGCCAATCAACAGGAGATTTTAGTTACTCCCCACTCCTCTGGTGCTGGGAACCAAGAACTTCGCTTACGCTAATGAAGAGCACTACTACTGAGCTATATCCTCAGCCCTTGGTTTTCCAAGACAGGACCTTACTATGTAGCCTAGGGCGACTTCAAACTCACGATTTTCCTATCTCCACCTCCTAAATGCTGGGACTGCAGGCAAGTGCAATGCCACCATACCCAGCTAAGATCTTTCTTTTCAGAGCATCTACAAGGTCCCACCTTTCAGTTTGACCAGGCATCCTCCATACCTAACCGGCTGCACAATCAACCTTAAGATTACCCTAGGGTCACTTGGGGACATCCTGTTTGATCTTCAAGGTAACTATGGCCAGCAAATTCTCTGATAGCCTTGGGTCAGAGGAAGAAACAAACACAAGGTGATCGAGGGAACTCAGTGAGCATGTGGCCAAGCCAGGACTGCATCCTGGTGGCCTTTGCACTCCTGCCTCCTCCTGGGTACAGCTAGAATCAGGAAGTAGGCCCAGCCTTCTCAACCTCCCTCTTCTTGCCCACATAATACCCTCCTGGCCTGGGCCAGAGGGCAGGGCTTCTCTGTGAATGACAGGTCAAAGGTCCACATGGGAGCCAGAAAGACATCTCACAGGCCCTAGAGGCTGCAGCCTCAGGGTTAGACTGCCACCAGCCCAGGCCCAGAGAGGTCCAGATGCCTTAACAACCAGAAACCCAAAAGGCTCTGTTAAAGATGGAATGTGACTGTCTACCCTGTGACCAGGCCACAGGAGAGGGGTCAGACAAAGCAAGTACTTGTGCCTTGTTGCTTGGTTCTGACTACCCAGAGCCACCCAGGAACCAGGGGTTCAGCAGGTTGCATGTCACTTTTGGCCCGGAACTCTTAGCAGTGATGATGGGCACTGGTAGTCTCTAAAGACAGAGGGAGTTAACAGTCTCCAGAGTGATAGTGCAAGGGTGATATTTATTCTTTTTCCTCAGAAACAAGCCTGTGAGTGGAGGCCCTTCCAGAGTCCCTGAGGGTCATCCAGGAGCAAAGACTCTAGCATGAGCAGGTGTACCTGTCTGCTCTGTGCCCTCAGCCATAGGAAGGCAATTAAAAAACTAATTAGCAGCTGGTACATTCCTGGGGGACAGGGAGGAGCACCAGAAAAGAACACAATATCCCCTCAGCCAGTCTTCAGCAAGGACACTGTCTTCCCGTTCCCTTCTCTCCAGTCCAAAGCATAGCACCTTGACAGTACTGGATCCCACCCAAAAAGCTGCCATGCACTCACACCTTCTTGGAGGCTAGGACCTAGGGCTGGGAAGAGAATCACTGGAAAGAACCACTGTGAAAAAGTCTAGGTGTGCTGGGTAATGCCAGGGAAGTCAAGACAGCCTTTCCTGGAGGGTGGTGGGCAAGGTTTTGGGAAGGGGGGCAACAACACAGGTGAGGTGCAGGAGCAGAAGTACCTTACTCTGCTTAGCTGGAGGCTGAGACATGGCAAGGAACAGAAGCCAAGAGACTGACTGCTCATTTGCTAACATGAGCACCCAGTGCCCACTCTAGGAACCTGTGGGGTAAAGATTCTTCTTGATCATAGGCTCACCTTTGGTGATTGTGGTGACAGCTGAAAAGGTAGGCCCAAAGGTCGTTTCCATTCTGGTCTAATAGAGAATGAAAAAAACTTAATGCAGACATGCACAGGTCCACACACACACACACAGATACCCACTGGTAGCCCCTATGCATGCAAATGCAAAGGCACACTAGCAACAGATATATGGCACCTGTGACCCCAAGGGACCCTCCAGGGAAGAAAAGGGCTACTAGGACTCTGCCATCAGTGGCAAGTTACTGCAGCATGCTGGGGGCCTGGGGTTCAGGTACACAAAGAGGGCAGACCTCTCACTTGGCACCCCCTTACCCCGCTGCTGTCTGGGGAGTGAAGGGTTGCAGGACCCCCAGAGAAGCGGTTGTAGCGGGCACTCTTGCCCGAGCTCATGCTCTAGAGAGGCATCCAGGTTCTTTGGGCAGCATTCCCTGCGGGTAGAAGACAAATGAGGGGCTTGAGAGGTGGCACCCTGGGTCCCCAGCAGTCAGCCAAACTATCCCCTGTGGCAGACCTGCTCTGGCTGGTCCTTCTCAGGGCAAGCCATGACCTCTTCTTAATACCAACTCATAAAGTCAACAGTGGGCAAGGGCCTTCCTGCCCTCTTCTTTCAGGTTATACAGGCCCCAGGTACAGGCAACTGGGTCCCTGAGGACAGCTGGCTCACAGTGGTGTCACCCCTCTGGGCCTAGACCTCCTGAGGAGTCACCCAGCTCTTCTCCAGAGGCAGAGAACCAAATCTGTGTTGGCTGCTTCTTTGGCTTGAGTCACAGTTGGTTACTTCCAGGCCTGCCCCTTTGCAGTCCCAATGTCCCTGAGACCAAGGCTGGACCTTCTTCTCCACCAGCTCATTGAACTAGGCCCAAGGTACGGCATACACACCAGGACCTAGTCACATGGGGACCCACCAGGGTAAGATAAATGTGCTCCCTGCCAAAGCAGATGCTGCCAGGACCTGGTCAGGACCAGAGAACCCCTGGGCAAAGTCACTGGCGTCTGATTTCTTCCAACTGTGGTCCCATAGGGAAAGTCACAGGAATGAGCCAAACCACAGATCTCAAATCAGTGCAGGTCACTCATGCCAAATATGCCATTTAAGGGCTGGGGTAGCAGAAGAAGGCACAGAGGAGACATACAAAAGCCAGTGTCCCCGCTCTGCTCAGGAGAGAGGAGTTAAGGATAGAATAGATGTGAGGCACCAACAGAGATGGGAAATTTTTAAAAAAACACAGGGGCTGAAGAGATGGCTCAGTGGTTAAGAGCACTGGAGCAGAGCTGCAGGTTCAGTTCCCAGCATCTATATAGCAGCTAACAACTGTCCTTAACTCCAGTTCCAGGAAAGCCGACACCCTCTTCTAACCTCTATGGGCACTGCACACATGGGTGTACTTACATGCAGGCAAAACACTAATACATGTAATATAAAAATAAACAAACAAGAGCCAGGAGTGATGGTGCAAGACCTTAATCCTAGCACTAGGGAGGCTGAGCCAGGTGGATCTCTGTGAATTCAAGGTCAGTCTGGGGCTATAGGAAGACCCTGTCCCAAAAAGACAAAATAATAATAATAATAATAATAATAATAATAATAATAATAATTTTTTTTTTTAAAAAGGAGCCCCAGGGCTGGGAGAGATGGTTCAGTGGGTTAAGAGCAATGGCTGTTCTTGCAGAGGATCTGGGTTCGACTCCCAGCACCCACATGACAACTAACAATCATCTGTAACTCCAGTTACAGGGAATCCAAAGCCTTCTTCTGGCCTTCATGGGCTTTGCAACACGAGTGCATTTACATTCGGGCAAAACACTCATATACACAAAATGAAAATGAATAAATCAAAAAAAAAGGAGGGATGGGGGAGAGTGGGAGGGAGGAAGGAGCAAGCCCAATTTAGCAGGTCACACTCAGGACAGGTCTTGGAAACAACATCCACTCTGCGGCAGCACAGCTGCATACACTGCAGGGACACAGCACTCCTTCCCAATGGTCTCCCCATTCCTAGGAGTCAGCAAGGGTTCAGCTAGGAGGGCACCACTGACCAACAACACCAAGCAGTAGCCTTGGTTAAGTCCCCACTATACCACTTGGTGAGTCACACAGGCTCACTATCCAAGGGTGGAGCCTCTGCAATCATGTTCTCCCAGAAGCTGGGGGGAGGTGAAAGGTATGGCAGTGGAACGCCCATCTCATGGGCCAGAGCTACACTGCTGGGTGGCCTGGTTTGTGTCAAGATCCTCCAGGATAGAGAAGGGACAGAAGACAAGCAAGCTCTAGAAGGCTCTGGGTAGATCATGTGCCAAACCAAGGTAGGAAAGCTGATTTTTGTCCCAATTCCTTGGGAGTACTGCATGTGGGCAGCTTCTGCCACCTTCGCCATCAGGTTCTCCTGGTACTGTCTCCCAACACACAGGGAGGCCACAAAGTACGTCCCATTCTACTCATGGTTATTTAGCCTGGCCCACAGGGTTGAGAGGAGGAACTGGCTCCCAACTTGTCTGCCACTTCTGTGTCCTGTCCCTTCATTGCTTAGGTCTCTCCTGTGTCTTTAGTGGTCACTTATAATTCTACCCACCAGTCATGGACCCACTTAGCCTTTGGCCTCAGTCCTAACCCTCCATCTCACAGATCAGGCTCCTGCAGTTAACAATGTCAGGCATTTGCCACCTGTCACTTCTAAGTAGCCTCAGGTCAGATAACTAGAATAATCCAAGAGGTAGGCTAAGGACTCCCTCCTCCTGCTCTAAGCACCCTTTCACACAACTTCTATGACAGTTGTCACTGCACAACAGAGTCTCCCTGACACTCACTTCTTCCTCTCATTGCACCAGTTTCAAAGTCATCAGACACCCCCAGGTCTACCTGTAGTTCTAGGGCTCAACTCTGTGTGCCTCAGATGGCACTTCTGAGGACAGACAAGATCAGAGGAGGTGGCCCTAGTACAGAAGTGTGATTATGGCCTGGAGGAAGCCCTGTGCTCTTCTGCCCCCTCCTCTCAGAGGTCTCCTCCTTGACCAGGAAAGTCCTTGATAGCTGATAAGAATCTCAGTTTGCCATGCTCGTTTAGACAAGGATGCCCCCACCACAGGTAGGCCAAATCTAAGTGTTCCATGGCTTGCTCTGTCAATGTGAAAGGTTCAACTCTCTGGAGAAACTCAGGTGGTATGCTCACAGGGAGGAGTTAGGAAACACTGACCTGGATCCCACAAACCCAACTCATCCTTCACTTTTGGCTTTTAGGGTCACAAAGTCTGCTGCGCACTCCAGCCAGTGACACTCCCACTGGAACCATATGAAGCCAGCCCCGGCTTTCCTAGCTCCTATTACTCTGGGTTGGGAGTGCAGTGCCTGCCTTCTCCCTGGCTCTGAGGTGAGGTAAACAGAAAGGCATGCAGTGCAGCATGCATATCAGTCAAAAGTCTTGCCAAAAGTAAAGAGAGCTGACGGCAGCCAGGCCCACAGAGCTGGCGTAGCGGGGACAAGACTGGATGGATAGAGAGCTAAGAACAAAGCTGAAATGGAAGGAGGGAGGCCGACCCTGTGAGGCCTAGAAAGCAATTTCCCAATTCTCATGGGTTCAGCCTCAGGCAAGGACTAAAGGGTAGGCTGATTTTGGGTTGCAGTCCAGAGCCCTCATCTGTGCACCACCCAGGAGGCAGCAAGCCACTGTCAGCACTGCAGGATTGAGCAACACATGGAAGACACTCCTTAGCCCAGTTCCCCAGAGGCTGAGTTTTGCAATAACAGGATTCCCCAATGTTTCGGGGACAGGCCAGACAGCAGGGTGAGTGGGAAGCTGAGCACAGCTGTTTTGAGGCATGACTCCCCAGCCCCCAAGGGAGCTGGAGCTCACAGACTGCTGAGGATCTCTGGTAGGAAGCTGCCAAGCTGAGTAGGAATTCCCTAGGGGTTTTCTCATGTCCTGGAAGCCTGGTCTCTCCTACCCTCCAGTTCCCACGTAGGACAGCTTTCCATAGAGTTGGCCCCCTATTCTAAAGTTGGGAAAAGCTACAGGAAGTGGGCTAAGCCAGGGCTTGCCCCATCAGCTCCCATGTTCCTCTTTCCCAGGTCTATAAACTAACTGCCTATCTGTGAGACTTAGAACATAAGCCCCCAAGGCACAGGGAATTCTATCTTTTAGATTTTTGATTAGGGGTGTTAGAGCCTGAACTCTAGACTTCACACATACTAAACAAGTACTCTACCACTGAGCCACATTCCTAGCCCTAGAACAATTTTGTTGTTTTTCTTTTCGAGACAGGGTCTCACTATATAGTCCTGATTGGTCTGGAACTCAGGTCTGTGTAGAGCAGGCTGGCCTTGAACTCACAGGAGTTTGCCTGCCTCTGCCTCCTGAGCAGTAGGATTAGAGGTGTGAGCCACTGCATCCTGAGAAATCTTTTTTAAAAAAATATTTTATTTTATGTGTATGAGTGTATTGTCTATCTGTATATCTGTAAGTGTACCCATGCCACGCAATATCTGCAGAGCTCAGAAGAGGGTGTTGGGATCCCCTAAAACTGGAGTTAGTGACAGTTGTTAGTTGCCATGTAGGTGTTAGTAATCAAACCTGGGTTCTCTACAAGAGTAGTCAGTGCTCTTAAGTACTGAACCGTCTCTCCAGTCCCGAAAAACCTTTTTTAAGATTTCTGCAAGCTCAAGTTGGCTTTGAACTTGTGATCTGTGTTCAACATCTCAAATATTGAAATTACAGGAATGGCAACGCATTTGGCACCAAAATCTTACATTTCTCTTTATTTCTTTCCTTTTAGGGAGTACTGGGCACCAAAGCAAGACATTACGCATGCTGGGCAAGTGCTCTATCACTGAACTTTACCCCACCAGCCCAAGATTCTTTTTTTTCAAATTTATTTATTTACTTAGGGTGTGTATGTGTGTGTAGGTGTGCATGTGTCATGGCCCCTGCCATGGTGTATGTGTAGAAGTCAGAAAACCTAAGGAAGTTGGTTCTCTCCTTGCAGGAATTGAACCCAGATCATCAGTGGCACCCTAACCCACTGAGCCATCTCAAGTCAAGACTATCATTTGTTTATTTATTTATTTACTGTGTACATAAACATGCTATGACACACATGTGGAAGTCAAAAGACAACTTGTAGGAGTACATTCTCTTCCCTCCATCATGTGAATCCCATGGATCAAACTCAGGTCATCCGGTTTAGTTGCAAGTACCCTAATCTGCTGAGCCATCTTGCTTGTCCACATTCCTTCTTTTTAAAAGTATCTTATTTTTATTTTATGTATATGAGTGTTTTGCCTGCATATAAGTATGCCATGTGTGTGTAGTGCCTAAGAGGGGCAGAAAAGGGCATCAGATTCCCTGAATCTGGAGTTATAGACAGTTGTTAACTGCACTGTGGATTCTGGGAACCAAACCTGGGTCCTCTTCAAGAGTAGCAAGTGCTCTTAACCACTAAACCATCTTTCCAGCCCAATGATTTTTTATTTTTATTTATTTGAGAGAGAGAGAGAGAGTATGTACACGCATACAAAGGCACCCACAGAGGCCAGAGGAGGGTGTTGGATCCCCTAGAGCTAGAATTACAGGTGAGATACTTGATGTGGACACTGGGAACTGAACTCTGATCTGCAAGAACAAGGAGCACTCTTAACTGCTGAGTCATCTTTCTACCCATCTAAGATTTATTTTTTTAAGAAAAAAGTTTGAGAACCTGAGGCAGAAGGATTGCTGTTAAGTCTGGGGCCAGCCTGGGATATACAGAGATACCCTGTCTCAGAGGCAGTGACAGAGATACAGAGAGTCAGAGAGTGAGAGAGAAAAAAAAGAGGAAGAGGACTATCCACCTTGGTTATCACCAGTAGCAAGTAGCTCAAGGCCTCAGCCCCACCTGAGCTGTGGTTGGCCAACAGGCTGGACTTCAGCCAGAGCACCCTTGGGTCACACTTGTCAGAGCTATAGGCATAGCTCTTGATGAGATGAAGCCAGCCCTGGGACCTGCAGAATGTCCAGTCCCAGCCTCCCACCCCCAGCTCAAGCTCAGATCTGGCTGCCAAATCCTAAAGAAACAGCCTTGGTTGCCATAGCAGAGACACATGTACTTCCCTTGGCTGTTCTCTTGATGTACCCTTAGCACATCTTTTCCATCCCAGACAGACAGGGTATGACGTCCAAGGATCCCTGGAGTATTCCTGGCTTTTGCTAACCTTGGCCTGGAGGATCCTCCCAGAACCTCCACAGATCCTAGAAGACGCCTATTCTGCCTCCTTCCCCTCCTGGCACCCCAGCCTGGCCTCTACCCTCAACTTGCCTTTACCTATTCTCTATACCCATAGCTCCAACTCTGTAAGGGCCCTTTGACTGGTCTTTCCTTCCCAATATCTGGCCTCCTTATGGCCCACACTTAGCCTCCGGGTCTTCCCAATTCAGGGCTAATCTCTCCAGCACCCACACCTCTCTTTGAATGGAGCAAGTAGGCATGAACTTTAATGCCCTTAATCTGCCCAGGGCACTGGCCTCATCTCACTGTCCTTCCTTTCCCAGGTCTCCTGAGTCTCTGTGGTATGGGAATTAGGTCCAGACCAAGTCCAGAGAGCTTTTCAGAAGAAGAGACTGGCCAGATCAAAAGCAGGCAGAGAAATTCTAAGGCACGGGAAGCAACAGCATTTGCTATCCTGTTCCCATGCTCAGTTATCTCAAACAAATCCAGTTAGTATCAAACTCATGGCAACAGGTCTTGGGGTCTTAACAGAGCCAAGTGACCAGTGCAGCCTGCGTCCCACCTACACTCCAGGCCCCCTTAAGCTGTTTCCTTACTGCTTCTCATGTGGTTTTTATTCCCTGTATCCCCTTCTTCCCATCCCACAAGAAATGGGGTACAGTCACAAAAGCCCCAGGCTAGACAGAACACAGAGGGCAAAGATCTGTCCTACCCCCATGCTATACTGCATTACCTGCTTCTGGCACCCAGAGCAACTCCACCTGTCAGTATAAGAGTTCCTCATAAAGAAGACAGCTGGAGGATTGATAAAGTGCTATGGGCCCACTTGCTACTAAGACCAGGTCTACGGGGAACTTGCTTCAGAGGAAGACACATCCAGTTGCCAGATCTTGGAGATGGGCACAGGCTGTCATTTCAGGCAGAATGATCAAGACAATGGGCCCCAGGCTCAGACAGACCTGGGTTCAAATCTTACTTTAGCCATTTAAGAGAAGAGCGATTGGGTGCTCCAAGGTTGCTAGATTTCTCACCATAAAAGTTAATAGAGATGGACCCAAGTCTGGAAAAAGCTATCAGAAGTGACATGCAACTAAAAGTCATGGCTATACCAATAGCAGTGCCTCTGAGAGCACACAGTAAAAGCTGAGAAAGGCCGAGGGGCTAGCCCACAAACACCAGCCAGCATGTGGGCACACTGGGTCTGACCTAAGACATATATCTTCTCTACTCTTTAGCCCCACTGTACCCTTAAGCTAACCCCCTCTGAGCTGAGCCAATTAGCCCCAGACTCACAAAGGCTAAGCTGCCTGGGCCACCTGACCAGCTTAGGACCTCCCTTAGTTGCCCCTTCTTCCCATTTCCCATATCAGGCACCGCTCCAAGAACCAGCTGGCCAAGCGTTATACACACTGGGTGCTGGAGAATACAGATGCCCTGACTGTTGAGTTTGACCTTGGGAAGAACTAGAGGCTTGAGTTGGGGGAGGAGATGGGAACAGGAACCTCAAACATATTCATTCAGTGCCACAAGCACATCTCTGTGGGAACTGAAAACTCTGATTTTTTTTTTCCATTAATTTCCAGAAAGATCCTGACATATAGTCACTGGAAGTTGCTTTACAGAACCTTTTAGTTTTGGACAACACTCTTGGGTGCTCCTTCCTGGTCTGTTGTCACCTTAGTCAGGCTGCATATATTCCTGGTGCCCCTCAGAAAGTGGTTCTCACTTCCTGAAGAGATGGCAGCAAATAAATTCAGGAACTTCAGGGTACAGGGACTGGTGTTTCCAAGGAGAAACATGAACACTTAAGATTATCTTTATGACTAAACCTCTGCCTGCCACACAGGTCCTCCCCTCCCCAAGAAAGGAATCTGGAAACAGCAAGGCCCAAGGAGATGGACTGAGAAAGGAGGGTGCAAGGCTGCTGAACCAAGACCAGGGGTGAGCAGCCTGAAAGGGAGGGAGTCTGTGTGTGCATGGGGAGGGGCTTGAAAGGAAGTGAGATTGATGTGGCAGACACTCCTAGACCGCAATCTCAACTTTGATCATCTCAAAAAATTAGGCTGGGACAACTGGCTTCTAAAGAGAATCACTCTCTCCCACATCTTGCCTGAACTTCGGAGTCCATCACTATGCATACCAGAAGGCTCCAGGACTTAGGCCTACCCTGTCTCCCACCTCACCTCTGGACTACTTGCCAGTGCTTTCTGGGGTGTGCCAAGCTCTTTCTCACTCAGGGCCCTTATCTCTCTGACTCCTTTCCTCTGTCTGTAATGCTCTTCTGGCAATGAATGTCCCCAGGCCCAGCTACTTCTCCAGCAGGTCTTTGGCTAACTGTAGGGCTCCCTACCAAAGGACTTAAGTGATCAAGAGATGGCAACACTGACTTTCTTTGTGTTCTGGATTTTTTTTTTTTTTAGATACTACTTATCATAGTCCCTAATGATTTTAACACTGCATTGTCAGTAGCTCACTCCTTTCTCTAGAAGAGTTCTTGAGGGTGAGTTGCCCGAAGGAGGCATTTACCAATGTCTAGAGACATTTTTGTTGTTCCAAGGCAGAGCGGTGGGTGTTACTAGCTTCCAGGGAACAGGAACCTGGAATGCTGCTGAACATTTACAGAACCCTAGCAGCAGAACCATCAGACCTGAAACCCCGCACCAGATGAGCTTATCAAACTGGAATCGTATTGTCTTCAGTCTTCCCAGAACCTAAGATAGTGGCTGGCGCACAGGCGGCGCTCAACAAATGCAGGAGAAAGTGAAAAGGGAACAAGAAAGAGGGAAAGGAGCCAGCAGCGGATCTGCTAAGATTCAGGCAGACCGACTGTCGCGGAGACACCAGCTGTCTCGGCCCCGCCCCCCAAGCCAGGCCCGCGCCCACCCCCAACCCCGCCCGCGATGCTCCTGCGCCCTCCCGCGCCCCGCCGCGCGGCCCAGAAGAATAAGCCCCAGAGCGGGCGCGCGGCGTAGACACTCACCCACCCGCGGCTGCCAGGGAGCGGCGGCGACACCTTCTCGCATCATCGTGCCCCCTCGGCCAGCGGCCGGGAAGGATACAGGACGCACCAGCCGGAAGCGTCCGGGCGCTGCGCCCGCCGGAACTTGTAGTTCGCGGATTCCAGGAACTCCGGCGGCAGCATCGCCCTGTGCGCTTCCTAAACTACGACTTCCGGCGACCCCGGCGTTGCGGGCGGAATTGACCGCTTCAGTATCAGTCTGTGCTGCAGATCGGAATTTGATTGGCCGAATGCACTAATCTTTCACAGTTAAAACTAGCTTCCACAAAGGGAGGAGCTTCGAGCTCTCCAGAGATGCCTCCTCCAAAAACAATGCCAGGGTATGACTGGTGGAAATAGCAAGGATAGCGAGAGGAGCCTATCAGCGGCAGGGGAAGGTGGGTACTTCCTTCGAGACTGCCCAATCACAGAAGTGGGGACAGCTCTATAAAAGCTTGCGTTTCAGCCGCGGCAGTTCTTTTGGGATTGTGAGGCGGTTTTCTCTTCTCTTCTCGCTTGTGAGACTCGTTTTTGCAGAAGGACAAAGGATGCCTGTGTCTGATTGGGACTTAAGCTGGGGGGGGTGGGGATTCAACTCCAGGCCAGCCATCTTGGGGGGCTGCGGCGATCTGGCTTTACTTAAGTCCAAAAAGTTTGTTTTTCCCTGGATTTCCGGATTCCTTTGTTACAGGTAAGACTTGGTCAGGCCTTGGCTTCCCTTTGCAGCACCAATCCAGTGATGAATTGCTTTTCTTTCTGACACCTCGTATGAAAACTGCATGTGCAGTCTGATTACATTGCAAAACTGAGGCTTAGGTGCTACGCCTTTAACGGGAAGTGATGGGGATGAGAAGTTCCTCGAAATGGGTTTTTTTTTTCTACATTGGTTGTTTTTTGACTTTCAGGAAGTGGCGAGCCAGAGGCCCAATGGGCAGGAAGATTTGGTGGTAAGGCATTCTTCCGTGTCTGTATCTAAACTTCTTAGAAATAAAGCAAAAGTAGAGTCTCATTCCCCTCTCAAGCGTCATTATTTTATTCGGTGTTGACACAGCTCAGGGGTCTAGCTTGTCTACAAAAGGGCAGAAGCCATGAAAGTCCAGTACTGCCTTGCCCATAAACAAAGAAATAAAAGGCTCTTAAATTCCTCTACTCTTAAGAATGGTCTTTCCTTGCTGTGATTCGGTAACAGACCATCAGGTACCCCTTCTCTTTGACTTAAGGGGGAAACTTGACTAGTAGTGAAGGTTCCCACGTGGTCCCTCCCTAAAGGTTGGACTTTGTATTTTATGTGTGTAAGCAAATGGACCATGTTCATGCAGTGTCCACAGAAATTGCAGTTAGCCC
Organism: Eospalax fontanierii; assembly: GCA_035773235.1. Classification (NCBI taxonomy): domain Eukaryota; kingdom Metazoa; phylum Chordata; class Mammalia; order Rodentia; family Spalacidae; genus Eospalax; species Eospalax fontanierii. The sequence goes on along the minus strand of CM069546.1, from coordinate 30,143,704 downwards.
CCATGTAAATGTTGGGAACTGAACCCAGGTCCTCTGCAAGAACAGCTGGTGCTCTTAACCACTGAGCCATCCCTCCCGCCCCTAGAAGTTGATTTTCAGCAGATGACACAGATCCAGAAAACACAGCTTTATTCACTGGGACTGAAAACAAGCTTGCAATTAAAAATCAAGGCAGGGAGGACTTGGTAACCACCATTTCAGCTCTGGACCAGGTGGGTCTAGTGCCCCAGCCTGCAGAGTGGTGCCATAGCCCTAACTTCCTGACTTTTCTGTGGTTTTCCACGTGGTCAGAGAGCCTGGTGGGTGGTCTAAAAGCAGACTGCTGTGACCCTTGGGGCTCACAGATGCTCAATGAATATTGGTGAAACTTTATGGTCCTGCCTGAGCAGTGTCAAGTGAATACATGGCTTTTCTTAGAGGTTAGGCACTGTACATGTGCTGGACTGTCCATTTACCTGCTCAGTTGGAAGTGCCCGGGAGGGGGGCAGCAAAGTGCCAAGGTATGGCTGTACATTTCTGGCACCGAAGACCTTTTTTCACTGTTGGACTTGTGCCCTTTTGGAGACCAAAGACTGACATAACCACTGGAGTGAAGTGGGTACCCTAAGGGCATTTGTTGGGTCAAGTCAAAGGGCCTACAGATTCCCATCCAACCTGACAGGACTGCTTCTTCCAGAGTGGGACTGAGCCAGGATCAGGGTCTGCAGCAGGAGGCCCCTTGACCCTCCCTCTTAACATAGTCGTGCAGCTGGAAGCGGGGCTCGCTGGGGGCCTTCATGGAGCGCTGTTTCAACTCCCTGGAACAGGGGTGACAATGGAATAAGGTAGCCTCTAATCCCCTGGAAAGGGGTTTAGACCCTGGATTTTGGGAAGTCTGTTCACTGCCAGAACTTACTTTGCTATAGCTGTGAAGGCCAAGTCCACGTTGAGGCCGGTCTTAGCACTGGTCTCCATGAAAGGCAACCCGAACTCCTGCAAACAGCTACTGCCAGCTGGGTGCTGACCTGATGGGGGTAGCCCAGGTGTCATAGCCTCAAGAACACCCTCAAAACCCACCTTTGACTCACCTTGGCTAGTTTCTCCCCATCTTCTCTCTTTATCACACGCTCTTGGGTAGAGTCCACCTGGCCCAGACACAGACCTTTTGTTACTACCAAGCTTATAGTTTGCTTTAGGGGGCCACCCTGGAGAGGATAGACCCAGTTTCCTACCTTGTTCCCGAGCAGCATGAGCACCACGTCTTGCTGGGCATACTCCTGGATCTCTGTCAACCATGCCTGTGTGTGGAAAGCTGGGACCAGGCTCAGGGCTGGTCCATGATGCCCTCTTGGACCACACACTTTTCTAGAAGCCTTCCCACATGTGAAGTAGAGATGCCTACCCCACTGGTACCTTAACTAAGTGCTCTGCTACTGGAGCCAGATGTTATCAGACCCACATTAGCACATTCCCAACCAGGCCACAGGGGCTCATCAATCCCCACCCCTGCAGTCTTTGAAATTATAAGGACCATCAAGACCAATTTCGCCCACCAGAAAGGTCACTAACCTGGATGTTGTCAAAGGAGGCCTTGTCGGTGACATCGTAGAGCAGCAACAGTGCTGGAAATAGCAATGAGAACATCCCTGGGGCCCAGTGGCTCCCTGCTGGCCATACCCTCCTGCTTTAACACTCTTAAGTCACAGGATATGACAGCAACACCCCCCTGCTGTCCCACAGACACCCTCTGAGCAGATCCCAGACTCCGTAGGCTCACCGTGAGCATCCCGGTAGTAGGCATGGATGACACTGCGGAACCGCTCCTGGCCAGCTGTGTCCCAGATCTGTGGCAACAGTAACTGGTCATACTGTCCGGCCCCTCCTGATGCCTCTACCCCCCAGCTTGTCTCCCTGAGTCACCTCACCTGAAGCTTCACCTTCATACCATCCACGTCCAGAACTTTGTTCTGAAACAGAACCAGTGAATGCCAGTAAGGATGCATGCCGTCTTCTGGCCTGGAGCCTCTAAAATGTAGGGTAAGAGGGAGTAATGCAAGCCAAGGCTGATCCCTCCCTGATAGGAAGATTGGAGGACCTCTAGCCCACCCACACAGCACTAGTTTTCTTGCTGCTCATCACTTAACCCTCCTGCCTGCCAGTTACACTATTGCTTAAACCCAGATGCCCCTAGTAGCTCCTGATCCTCCCCTTCAGTGCCTTTCATACCAACCCCCTGAGACATCCTCTCGAGAAGACCCTATGTACAAAGCCTGTTCAGGCCCTGATGTCAGGTTGTCATTCCAAGGCTAGTTGTGTCTAGTTGAAGTCATCAATGGTATGACAACAGATCTGCTATACTGTGCCAGTTTCCCTACCTGTTGATGGGGATAGCTGGGGTACCTCTAACTTGATGTGCTACTGTGTGCACTGAGAACCACATTCTGCCCAGAGAAGCTAATTGTTCTCATTTGAAGGAAAAAAAAAAAAAAAGCCTCTCTGACTGGGACACTCATTCTCCAGTAGGTGGGCTTATGCTTATGCCTGTCTGACCCTGTGCTATAACCACAGAGCCCAAAACTATACCTCGTATTTCGTAGATATTCATGAGCTTGCTGTCTGCAGAACTCCTAGACTGGTCCCAGGATTAAACACCAGTCTGGAGTGGCCACACCCCAGGTAGAGAGGAGGGCTGGCCATAGGCTAAGGCCATGGGTGACTGGACTTGGCACACCCTTCCTCCCAACCTCCTGCTGTCAGGGTGCTTCTAGGTCTCCAGGGAACCAGACTCAGCCATCTGCCCAGCAAAGGAAGATACTTTGCCTTTCCTGCACCCTGAACTGGGGCACAAATCAAACAGCCCAACCTCCCTCACCCGTCTGCCCAGGAGCCAAGGGGTGGGACAGTGGGGGCAGGAGACCAGGACAGGCAAGGAACACCTGTTCCCAAGCCTGTCCTGCCCACTCTGGCACTCCATTCACCCTTTACTTCAACCCAGAGAGCATTAGAGAACCTGCAGCCCTCAATCAGGATACAAAACAGCTCCCCAGACAGGAGGGAGCACCCCTCCTTTCCTGTCCCCAGAATGGGCCTTCCAACCTTCTGCTAACTGGGTCTAATTAAAGGGTGAGAAAAATGCAAATTCAGGATTTGCCAAGAACACAGCAGCACCTCAGCATGTGGGATCCTGACATGGGGAGGGGGAGGGGGCTCTTTGATGATGGAGCCCCCGGGGCATTGCTCAGGATCCTAAGGAGGTCTCTCTTCACAAAGGCAGGGAACTTTCCCCTAAGCAAGTCCTGGGAAACCCTCCTAGACTATATGTAGGACCTAGGTGGGTGAATAGCACCTCTCATGACCTTGGGTCCTCTGTTTGGTGGGACAACAACATTGGCTTCCTGCGTGAACAGGCTTTGAGTTCCCTGACTGCCACCATGCTAGAGCAGCCTCTGGCATGAGAACTCTCTGCTTCAGTTGAAGACAGTTACTACCTTGGGGTGTTGGGAGGTTTCCCCAGGACCCTCGGGAGGCGGCTGGCATGGTAGCCAAACTCCACTTCTCAGGCCTATGGACACACTGGGAGATGGAGAACCCAGGGTACTGGGAAGATTGGATGTAGACGAACCATAGCACAGCTGGACCCAGAGTTCAGGACATTAGCCTCCACTCTCACCCGGAAGTCGATGCCCACAGTGGAGATGAAGGTACCAGCCAGGAAAGCCCCATCCTTGAAGCGCACAAGCAGGCAGGTCTTCCCCACTCCAGAATCCCCCACCAGCATAACCTAGGGCAAATAGGAGGGTCAGAAGTGTCAGGCCTGGGGCTGAGGGTCTTGCCCAATTGGAGACTTCTGGTTTGCCTGACATCCAGGAAAGAAAAAGGGTGTTCCAGGTCTGCAGGTTCATCATAGCCTGAGGAAACAGAAGCCATAGTCTCCAATGGCCTGGTAGTTCCATGTTACCTCTTTCTAGAACAATACCACCTTAATAAATGGGGGTTAAGTACAGCTGTCCCTATTCAGGATCCTACCTACTCCTCCTCCATAGACACCATCTTGAGCTGGGAGAACTCCATTTGGGGCCTGATGGGGAGCAGAGCCATGGAGTAGCTGGGACCTCTTAAAAGACCTGTGGGGACTCAATGCCAGGGGCTTCAAACTCCAACACATACACAAATCCCAGAAGCAAGGCTCAGGAGAGGTGTACCAAACAGGGTCAGCTTTTGACCTGAGGAGGGGCTAGGGATAATCTGTGGGCTTGAGGGGCAGACAGCCAAGAGTCCTCTCCCCCTCACCCACCCTGCTGCAAAATGCTCCAGAACCCAAAGATGGTCCTGTCTTTCCAGCGCCAAATTCACACAAGCTTCTGCTTTAGTATGGGGATGGCCTCTTTCTCCTTCCTCCCAGAAAACGGAGACCCAAAGCCCCAGAGCTGAGGGAAGGCAGCATATGGATGAAAGCTGATGAGAGCAGAGCACGACTAGGAGCTAGGGGCCAGGAGCCGAGGGTCGAGAAGGGACACCTGTGGGACTCCGAGATCTAAGGACCTCTTGTTTGACTAACCAGTCGGTGGGGTGGAGCGGTTTCTGCCAGCTGTTGAATACCCCAGCCCCGAGCCTACAGCTCTGTGTGTGTGTGTGTGTGTGTGTGTGTGTGTGTGTGTGTACGAGTGCGCGCGTGCGCGCGCGCGACACGATGCATAGTGTAGACGTGCCAGCTGTGGGGTCTCTCGGGCCAGTTCAGTGGCGATGGTCGGTGCAACCCTGCATTCGTTCCCCTAGCCCCCTCCCGGTGGTCTGGGATCCGACGCCACCTGCTGCACTCGCCTAGGGGGTCGGGGGGACGCCTGGCTCACCTTGAAAGCAACGTCGTAGAAGTCGCCACTGCCGCCCAGCGAGGGCCGGCCGGACTGCGGGGGCCCATTGGGCGGTGCCTCCGGGCCAGGGCGCGCGGTCCCGGGGCGCGCCGATTGGGGCCCGTTGGTGGCGGGCAGCGCAGAAGCCGCAGGCACATTGCCCCCCTTGCTCTTGGGGGTCTTCTTCCTAGACATGGTTTTCAGTGTTCTGCTGTTGTTGCCACCGTGTTCCAGGCGGTCCAACGCCCCGTGCCCCTCAAGCCGGACTCGGACCCGAACCGGTCCCGCCGCAGCTGCAGCAGCATCTCAGGCACTCGTCGACCGCCCCGCCCCCGCCGCCCCACAGGCCGTGCAGCCACTCAGGCCCGGCCTCCCGCTGCCGGCGCCAATGGCCGCTCTGAGGCGGAGCCATGCAAATAAGCCCGCCGCTCCGGGGGCGGGGTCAGGAGGCCCCAACTCTGTCCCCGGGTGGGCACCGCCAGGAGCATGCTCTACCCTCAGACCCAAGTGTCCCAGTTCCCTGGATCCAGTAAGAGGAAGCACCAGGATCTCGTGTTCTTTCTGTGCATTATTCCTCACCCCAGCCCTCACTGCTCCTAGTTACCTCGCTAAATGGACTGGTGTCCAGGCCTTTGACAAGAGGGTATCCTGAGATGTGGGGGCTGGGGGGAAATGGCTTACCTGAGTGGGCAATCTGAGATTCTGTTATTTCTCAACCAGAGATGCCAGCCACCTGGCCCACTTGTCTTCAATGTTGTCCTCTCCAGGGCCAGCAGATCCAGGAAGCTTCAACACTATGGCTTAACAAACAAACCCTGCTGTGCTGGAGCACTCTGGGCTCAGTTGATCAGAGGCAGGACCTAGTACAGTACTCTCCTTCACAGTTTCTACCACCTGGGCTGAAGCCAGGGGATGTGAGGAAAGGGGAGTATCACAGCCAGCAGCAGGCCCTCTGAGGGTCATTTTGCAAGATCTCTGCCCTGGGGGCTTGGAGATAGGAGGCCTGGCCCCTTGGTCTTCCCATCCTAGGTTCTCACCCCAACAAAGTAAGTGCTGATTCTCCAGACCTCAAACTGGCCGAGGACCTGACAGGTCCATCTCCAGGCTTTGACACTCTTACCCTACCTATGCTAAATTGTAGCTCTGTCTGAAACCTCTCACCGAAGACACTCTAGCTCTTAAAAATGAGATGTCAGAGCTGGGTGTGGTGGCACATGCCTTTTAATCCCAGTACTTGTGAGGCAGAGGCAGGCGGATCTTCTGAGTTCATGGCCAACCTGGTCTACCTAGCAAGTTCCAGGCCAGCTGGGACTACAAGGAGACCCTGTCTCAAAAAGACCAAGAGAGAGAGAGACAGAGACTTCAGTGATCAGAGCTGAGGACAGCAGATTCAGGAGCTTGGTGCCCCCAAGACAGGATGATTCTTGGTGCTCCTCTGGGATGGCCTAGCTGTCCCCCAAGATGTGACAGCTGTCACCAGAATTCTGGGTCTCTCAGGGGCCTTCTCATCTGGCAGTGTCCAGAGCATGAATAATTTACTACCTCTGGGGCTTAAGACCTGAGAAGACCCAGATGGAGGCATACGGTCTAGGTTATTTCCTCGAGAGGGCCCTGCCATGGACTGCACAGCAGAGGCCTTGGAGAGCTGTCCGGCACTGACTGCTGTCATATGCCAGGCACACTAGCCTATGAGGTGGGTACTGTGCTACAGTCCCCAATGGTCAGACGGGAAAACTAAGGCCCAGGATGGCAACAGGGAGCTGTCCGTGGTCACCAGGCTACCACATAGCAGAGCTGGGGATGCCCTTGGTCACCTGGCTCCACACCCCATAGCAGGTCACCCTTCAGGGACCTGTCAGAGTTGTGCCACAAACCCAGGAAAGCTCTTTTAGGTCTCTTGTCTCCTTCCTTTGATCTCCCTTTGCTGACCCTACACCTCCTTCAAATCAGTCTCCAGGTATGTGTGCCCTGGCCTAGAGTGGGGTACCAGCCCACCTTTATATGGCCAACTCGGGCATGGTTGGCCTTAGGGTCTTAGCTGGGAGCCTCAACAGTGTATGCCCACTGGCCATAGGCAGTGGATCATATACCTTCCTGCTTGCTGCTGCCAAGGGCATACCCAGCACATAGGAAGCACAGAGTTTAGATGCTCTGGGGCAAAGGCTGCAAGTAGGGCACACTGGGCATGGGTAGTGCCGATTGGGAGGGCAACTAGGAAGAAAGGGAATAGGCAAGCCAGAGAAAGTGGGAGGCCACAGAGGAGGGGAACTTCCAGCAGCAGAGGAGATAGACTTGCCTTAAAATGAAGAGCATTTATGTAAAATCCAGGTCTCTGTTTTCTCCTGAGAAACCTCAGGCCCAGCCCTTCTCGCTTTCCCACAGCTCTGCTCATCTTTGATCACTATGTCTCATGGCTCCTATTGCCATCTGTTTCCCCCTCTGGAATGAAAGCTTTCTGGGCACAGGAAGCAGCTTGTCTTGGTCACTGCCATATCCCTGGCAGCCAGCTCTGGGCCTCAATAAGCAGCTACTAAATTGGTGAAAAAAAAAATGTGAGTTAGAGTCCCAGCATGTTAGTGCACACCTTTAATCCCAGCACTCAAAAGGCAGAGACAGGTGGCTCTCTGTGAGGTTCAGGCCAGCTTGGTCTACATGAGTTTCAGGCCAGCAAAGGCTGCATAGTAAAATCTTAACTCGAAACAAAGAAAGAAAGACAGGAAGGAAGGAAGAAGGAAGGAAGGAAGGAAGGAAGGAAGGAAGGAAGGAAGGAAGGAAGGAAGGAAGGAAGGAAAGGGAAGGAAAGGGAAGGAAGGCAGGAAGGAAGATAGATGAATTAAAAACATAGACCTCAAGTAGGCATCCTGGCACACCCATTTAATCCTAGTACTTAGGGGGCACAGGCAGGCAGATTTCTATGAGTTCAAGACTAGCCTGTTTTACATAGTGAATTCCAGGCTGGTCAGGGATACACAGATCTTGTCTCAGAAAGCAAAGCAGAGAAAAGAAAAGATAGGCTTTACCTCAAGATAACGTGACACTGCTAACAGGGACGTAAGGCAGAGAAGACTAATGTGGCGGCCCATGCCTATAATCCCAGCACTTGGAAGGTGAAAGTAGGAGTTTAGTTGTTCTTGGCTACAGAGTGGGCTCAGGACCAGCATAGAATATATGACATCCAGTCTCCAAAAAAAGGCAACGAGAGTAAGACTGGTATGCTCACATAGTAAAAGTGAGGCTTTGTGGAAGAGGGGATATTTGCAGAGGGTTCAACAGGAGAAGGAGAAACTTACCAGGTAGAGGGAATGAGTATGCCGAGGCTGCATGCTAGCAGGTGGGCATCAGGGTAGGTGATCTGGTAATGTAGCAGAGGGCAGAATTGGAGAGAAACTGCAAGGTTACATTTAGAAACTTGCACATAATTCAGTGGAAAATAGGGAGCCACATGCAGTTTTTGAGCAAAGCAACAGAGACTATGAAAGGATACTGGGAAGTGATGGAATCTGTAGGTAGTGGGATGGTTTGAGGAGGATTGCAAGGGTCCAAGGAAGAAGTGGTAGGGACAGAGACAGGATCTGCAGGCCTGGAGGAAAGGAAGGAAAACATGGGATGGGGCAGTGGTGGGCTGTTGAAATAGATCAAATAATGCAAATCTGGGGCTGGGGAGATGACTCATATGCACAAACATAAAGGCCCGAGTCCAATTCCCAACACCCAGTAAAAACTTGGCACACAAGGACATATGCCTGCAACCCCAGTGCTGAGGAGGTGGAGACAGGAGGCTCCCTGGGGCTTGCAAGATCTAGCTGGATCAACCTCTGGTCTGTATACGCACACACACACACACACACACACAGAGGCACAGACGAACATATACACACAACAGACACATGAACACATACACACAACACATATATTTTTAAAATATTTTTTATTTTATGTGTATGAGCGTATTGCCTTCATGTGTGTAAGTGCATGTGTGTCATCAGAAGAGGGTGTTGGATCCCCTGTAACTGGAGTTACAGATGGTTGTGACGGGCCATGTGGGTGCTGGGAACTGAACCCAGGTCCTCTACAAGCTCAGCCAGTGCTCTTAACTGCTGAACCATCTCTCCAGTCCCTATTTAAACTTTTTAAATAGAAAATTTGTCAGGTATGATGACACACTTGAAATCCCAATATTCAGGAAGCTGAGGCAGGAGGACCATTCATTAGTTTAAGGCCAGACTGGGTTACATAGTGAGCCCAATAAAGGAGAGGGTCTATTGCTCCTGCCCTTGAATCTTGGCTAGAACAATAATACAACTGAAGTGACCTCATGCTTCTTATCTCCTGGGATAGTTCTTAAAGTCTGGCTGCCATGATTGGAGAAAGACCAAGCAGTCAATGGAAAGAAACTGATAGACACTGTAGTCTAGTGAATGACATGCAGAACAGAGGCTCACTATATAGTCCAGACTGGCCTCAAACTCACAATTTTCCTCCCCTGGCCTCCCAAATGCACCCACATGGCCCGTCACAACCATCTGTAACTCCAGTTACAGGGGATCCAACACCCTCTTCTGATGACACACATGCACTTACACACATGAAGGCAATACACTCATACACATAAAATAAAAAATATTTTAAAAATATATGTGTTGTGTGTATGTGTTCATGTGTCTGTTGTGTGGATATGTTCGTCTGTGCCTGTGTGTGTGTGTGTGTGTGTGTGTGTGTGTGTGTGTGTGTGTGTACAGACCAGAGGTTGATCCAGCTACCATGTTCCACTTGAAATGAGCCTTTTAAACTGCAGGTTCCTAAGGATTGGAAAATGTTTGTTACACAGCTGAGAGCAGGCTGGAGGGAAAGGACCAGTTTAGTGAGAAAGATCAGGAGGGTGGGGCAACTTTGGCCTGGCCTGGGGGTGCCCAGACTCCTGGGATTATCAGAGTTGAAGAGAAGAGCCCTGCACATGGCAGCCAGTTCCTAAGGGAGAGAGTTAGGACCCAACGCCACTTGGAAAGGATGGTCCAGTCCCTCAACCTATGAGTACATAGATGGCCCCATGCCAAAGAGGCTGTACATTTATCCTTGTCCTCAAGGGAATGGAGTCACCACAGGTCTCCTTGAAAATTGCCCCTAGATCCTCTGATAGCCCAGGCCCCTGATTCTCTCATGCCTGTAACCACTGCTCTTGAAGTTAACCTTCTCTGGTCCTTCTGGAAGCCTGATCCCCCTGCCGTGGTCTCACATGTACCATGAATCCTCAGCACAGCCTGTTTCTCTCTCTCTCAGGGTTCCCATTTTCCAAGTCTTCTAGCTTTATCCCCACCCTAGAGCTTGGTCTGTGCTGGAGAGCATGGAAGACAGGAATAAGAGCCCTGTCTGCTTGACTTCATAGCTCAGCTTTGATCCCAGCTTCCCAAGTTCCTGCTGCTACTTACTGCTCCCGGGATGCCCTCCAGTGGTTCTTCAGGAACTCTGCAGCCTCTACACACATTCAGGAGCTTCCTAAGGACAGACCTTATGCTACCCATTCCTGTCCCTATCAGCCACCAAAGGAGGAGCATCAGAAAGGTAGGTTGGGCTTTAGGGGTCCTTTAGCAAGTGGAGATTAGTGACAAAGTCCCCAGAGCTTGTATTCTTAGAGCAACTTCCAAGGAGTTAGACTTGCAGGACTCAGCTGTCTGCTGTCTTGGTGCCAGAAGGGCAGAGACTCTAGTAAGTCCCTTGCTTGCTGTGTGACCCTGGATATTTGGCATTGCCTCACTCCACCCACTCCCAGCTCTGTGAAATGTGGGGGAGGAGTTGATCTCCAAGGGCCCTTGCAGCTTAAACACCTTATGTTCTATGAAACTGCGTGAACGTTGCCATGGAAAGGTCAGAAGAATTGCTGCAGCCCTGAATATGACTTCCTTCTGGGAGACAAAGAGACAGACTGCCTCACCCCAGAAATCAGGTGACGTCAGAGGTATACTGACCCTGGCACCCAGGTGTGCAGAGACCACACAAATTCTTCTCCTAGAAATATACTTCCAACAACCCACTCACCTTAGTGGCCCTGAAGCCCAGGAGGCAGGTAGAAACAGGTGAGTAACCACTTCTGCTTGAAGAAGAATCCTCTGTGTGGGGCCCAAGCAGAGAGTGACTCATTTTCAGGTGAGACCACAGTGGTTCATGCTGCAGAGGTACTTTGCCAGGAAGGTAAGTTTATACATAGGTCACATTTGCTGGGCTTGGGTGTGGCTGAGGCAGACCACTTACTTAGCATACAGGAGGCCCTGGATTTCAGCCCTAGCACTGGAAAAAAAAAGTCACACTCTCCATTCTCTTGGGAGTTATAGTCCTCATGTCTATACTCCTATGGACCCAGGAGCCAGTACTTAAGCAGTGCTGACTTCCAGCTCCGTAATGGGACCTTCTTGTCACTGAAGGGGGCTGAGTAGAGGCTCATGGTTCCACATTATTAAGCAGCATAAAAGGGGAGAACATTATTATGAAATGATAAAACATATCGTTGTATGACTTCATAGTCCCCAAAGTCACCAGGACTGACTTCCTTGGGACTGAACTTGTATTATGTCTGCTTTCTTTCTCTCTTTTTTGGGGGAGTGGTTTTTAAGATAAGGTCTCATATAGCCTGATTAAAAAATTTTTTATTAAGATCTAGTTAACATTCAATAGTTGAAAATATTTAAAGTGTACAATTTGAGGGGCTGAGAGATGGCTTCATGGGCAAAGTGCTTGTTGGGCAAACATGAAGATCTGAGTTTGGATCGCTAGCTCCCACATAAAAAGGGCAGATATGGCAACATATGTATGCAACCGCAGAGTGGGTGGATGGAGACGGGGCATTCCAGGGGCTCACTGAACAGCTAGTCTAGTTGAAATGGTGAGCTCCAGATTGAATGACAGAACTTTCTCAAAAACTAAGATGGAGAGTGACAGAAGAAGACATCTAAGGTCAATCTCTGGCCACCACAAACACTAGAACAGATGAATGCACCTGCATATACACGTACATACATACACACACCACACACATGCACTCTTGTACACACAGATGCATACACAGCATGTAGTTTGACAATGCTGTGGAAATCTGTCTTCTAGGCATGACATCTGGACATCAAAGCAGCTGTGATTACCCTAATGAGATAAGATTAGATCATCTAACATTGCCTCATGGAAGGAGTTGGGGGAGAGCTCACGCAAGGCACATGAGATCCCTTTCCTTCTGGGAGGAGAGATTCTTAACTTTCTCAGTAGCTGCTTATAAGCTGCCCATGCTCTGATAAGTAACCCCTATAATTACATTCACTATCACCAGGTGACACTTGGGTGGAATCCTGTCTTTAATCTGTCAATGCCTTCTCTTTCTGAGGAAAGTAGAACTGGAAGCTCCAGGAAGTCATACAACAGATAAGTTTTACTATATTTACACATCCATGAATCATCATGAATATACATCAATGAAGACAAAGTTTAAGTGACTTAGTTTTCAGTCACTTGGTATTGGGATGTCTTATCTTGTCCCAAGATCCTCTGTGGAGAGCTCTTAGGCCTCTCTCTTCAGGTAGGAGTGCTTGATTTAGAGTAGTAACCTTGTGGGGCCTCAGTGTTGCCTCTGTAGAGAACAGATGAAAGAACTCATCAGAACCTCTAGGGGGCAATGTTGCCTGCAGCCTTGCTTTTGCTTAAGTATGTCTTCTGACTTAGCCCCTGTTTTTTGACAGCATCTTGCAATGATGTAGCACTGGCTGCCCAGGAATTTGCTGTGTAGGTCAGGGTGGCCCCTGGAACTTACAGATCTCCATCAGCTTCTGCCTCCTGAGAGCTGGGGTTAAAGGTGTATGCCACCATGCTCAGCTAGTTCTGCTTTTGAGAATGCAGTGGTTTGTTATTTATTAATATAGACTGAATCTGTTATTAGTTTTTAAAGTTTTTTTTTCCATTTAGCACCCTTTTCCTGAAGTTCCATTTTTCTTGTATTGTGTGAATATTGCTGTCTTTAACTTGTTTATATTTCCATTTTCCTGTCTTTATTCTCAGTCTTTCCAGGTTGTCTTTCTGTGCTCCTGTAAACAGAATTTCTCTGGGTTTAGTGTGTCTTCTCAAAATGAGCAACCATATCCTTTAACATGAGGATTTAACTAGATATCATTTATTATGATTGGCCTTTTTTGTCTGAATATCTTATTTTGTGTGATTTGATGAATACACTGATCTGATCTTTCCTTTTTCTTTTTTTTTTTTTCAGTTTAAAAAATATTTTTATTGAGCATTTGTACATTTCATACAGTAGTTCTTAATCGAATTTAGACCTCTTCCTCCATCCCTTTGATGAGACAGGTGCTCATTCTAGACCAGACTGGCCTTGAACATCTGCCGTTGTTTCTGTTTTAGTCCTTCCTTCAACTGATCAGCTTTTCTTGTTTTTTTTTTTTTTCCCTTCTAGTTTCCTGTTTTCTTTTATGTGAATGATTATCATAAACTGTTCATTAAAAATCTTTACATAGTGACTGGAGAGATTGCTCAGTGGTTAAGAACACTTACTGCTTTTAGAGGACTTAGGTTTGCTCCCCAGCACCCACACAGCAGCTCAAAACCATTTGTAACTCCAGTTCCAGGGGATCTGATATCCTCAGGTATGCACACATAGTGCACATACATTCATGTAGGCAAGCAGCCATACACATAAAACAAATAATACATTTTTGCCCTGACCAGCAGGACAGCAACGAGAGTAGAGACTCCTCAGGAACCTGGAAAGAGAGGGGCAAGAGATACACGAAGGAAGGACCGTCAAGACAGTTTGTCTGATCAAATCGGCAAAGTTTATTTCTTCCCTAGGTCTTTATATACACATTGGAAAAGCAGAAAACAATCATTGAAGGTATTGAGGGAAAATTGCCTAAATAACAAAAGCATTCCTAAGCAAGGGCTAAGCAAGGGTCAGATCACAGGTAATTTTCAAGGAATGTGCACAAACAACCTTTCCAAGAAAGAGTGATTGCTGATCAGGTCCGGGAACATTCCAGACCATGATCACAAGCCATGCTGGGTTTTTCAGATATTGATAAATCTTAACATGGGGTCTGGTTGGCTCCTGGCACATTTTAAATTTTTAATTGATTGATTTTTAAATTTTTGTATAGGAGTATTTTGCCTGCTGGATCCTCTGTAAGAGCAGTCAGTACTCTTAACTGGTAAGCCAACTCTCCAAACTCCTACTAATTTATTATTTATTAATTAATTTATTTGTTTCTGTTTTTTTTTGAGACAGGGCCTCCCTATAGCCCCAGCTGACTTGGAACTCGATATGTAGGACAAACTGGCTCAGAACTCATAGAGGTCTGTCTGTCTCTTTATCCTGAGTGCTGAGATTAAAGGCATGGACCACCACTTCTGTTACTGATTTTTATTTTTATGTGTATGTGTGTTTTGCCTACGTATACGTAAATGCACCACTTGCATGTGATGCTTGTGGAAGCCAGAAAAGGGTTTTGGATTCCTTGGAATTGGACTTGTAGACAGTTGCTATCTGCCATGTTGGTCCTGGGAACTGAAATGGGTCCTCTGTAAGAGGAACCAATGATTTTAACTGCTGAGCCATCTCTTCAGCCCCCATAAATAAATATTTTTTTGTGTATGTGTGTATGTGCCATGCAAAGCCCACAGAGGCCAGAAGAAGGGGTTGATCCCCTGGAACTGCAGTTACAAATGGTTGTTAACTGCTATGTAGGTACTGGGAATTGAACTTGGGTCCTCTGGAAAAGCAGCCAGTACTCTTAAGCCCTGACCTATCTCTCCAGACTCCCACAAATAAATCTTTAAACAATTTATTTATTTATTGGTCTTTTTAGACAGGGTCTCCCTGTAACCCCTGCTGGCCTGGAACTCACTATGTAGAGCAGATTGGCCTGGATCTCACAAATATCCTCTTGCCTCTGCCTCCTGAATGCTGGGATTAAAGGCATGTGTCAGCCCCCCTTGCTATTTTTTAGAGGCCACAAGAGGGCTTCAGATCCCCTGGAACTAGAATTATAGACAGTTGTTAGCCACCGTATGGGTGCTAGGAACTGAACCAGGTCCTCTGCAAAAAGACAAAATTTTATATTTTCAAAATCCTTTCCAAACAATTGAATTTTGCTCTGGAGGCCGAGGTAGAAATATTTCAAGTTCAAAGCAAGCCTGGGCAATTTAGCAAGCATCTGTTTTGAAAAAAAAAAAAAAGGAAAAGAAAAAACAAACAAAAACTAAAGGGCTACGAATAAACAGTGGTGGGGCACTTACTTAGCATTGAAAAGTCCTGTATTGCCTCCCAGTATTGCAAATAAATAAATGAAAGAAATAGGAAATAGAGTTGGAGAGATGGCTTAGCTTGCTGATTTTGCAGATGATCAGAGTTTGGTTCCCAGTACCTCCAAGGTAGTTCACAATCAACTGTAACTCCAGTTCCAGGGAATCCAGCATTCTCTTCTGGTTCCTGAGGATACTGCACGTACATGGTGCACACATACACAAAAATAAATTTTTAAAAAATAGACAAGACCAGGCGTGGTGGCACATGCCTTTAATCCTAGCACTCAGGAGGCAGAGGGAGGCAGATCTCTGTGCATTTAAGGCCAGCCTGGTCTACCTAGCCAGTTCCAGACCAGCTAGGGTTACTGGGAAACCCTGTGTCAAAAAGACCAAAAAACTTTTATATAATTATATATAAAATTATATCCAGGGCTGGAGAGATGGCTCAGTGGTTAAGAGCACTGGCCATTCTTAGAGAAGAGACAGGTTTGAATCCCCACACCCACATGGTGGCTAACAACTGTCTGTAACTTCAGTACCAGGGCATCTGGGGCCCTCTTCTGCTCTCCTTAGGCACTTGCTATCCTTCCAGAGGACGCCACTTCAATTCTCAGTACCTACATGGTAGCTAACAACCATCTGTAACTCCACTCCAGGGTATCTGACACCCTCTTGACTGGCCTCACAGAAATTATGCACATGTTGTGCACTTATATGTATTCAGGCAATACACTTATGAAATATAAATAAATAAATAAATAAATAAATAAAATGGGGGGGGCAGTGGAGAGATGGCTCAGCAGTTAAGAGCACTGACTGCTCTTCTAGATAACCCAAGTTGGATTCCCAGCATCCATATGGTGGTTAACAACCATCCATAACTCCAGTTCCAGGAGCTCTGATGCCCTTTTCTGGCCTCTGTGGGCCTTGCATAACGTGGGTGCACTTACATGCATTCAGGCAAAACATTCACACACATAAAATAAAAATAAATAGATAAAAATGGGGCTGGTTCAGGGGTTAAGAGCACTGGCTTCTCTTCCAGAGGGCCCAGGTTTGGTTCCCAGCATCTACATGGCAGCTAAGGAACTGTGTGAAATTCCAGTTCCAGGTGATCCAAATCCCTCATCTGGCCTCTGTGGGCATTCCATGGCATGGGTATACTTACATAACATGCAGACAAAACATTCATGCACATTAAATAACAATTTAAATACTATATATATATAGTGGATAGGCATGGTGGAACATGCCTTTAATTTAATCCCAGACAGACAGAGCTGGGGAGGCAGAGGCAAATGGATCTCTGTGAGCCTGAGGCCAGTCTGGTCTACACGGCAAGTTCTAGGCCAGTTGGAGCCACAAGGAGAGTCCATCTCAAAAGACAAAAAAGGAAAAAAACAAAAATAAGTAGAGACTGAGGATGTAGCTCTGTGGATAGAATGTTGACTTAGCATACATAAGGCTCTAGGTTCCATTTCCAGAACCGTGGAAAACAAAGTGTGGTAGGGAATACCTGTAATCCAGCACTTCGGTGGTAGGAACAGAAGGCCAGGGACTGGAGAAATGGCTCAGTGGTTAAGAGTACTGGCTGCTCCTGCAGAGGACCAAGGTTTGATTCCCAGAACACACATAGTGGGTGGCCAACAACTTCAGTTCCAGGGGATCCCACACTCTCTTCTGAGCTCCACAGGCATTACATAACACAGGTGAATTTATATACATTCCGGCAATACATTCATACCCATAAACTAAACTAATAATAATTTTTTTTAAGTTCAAGGCTAGCTGTAGTCCAGGTACAGTGGTGATGGACTAGAAAGTCAAGGTCATTCCTGGCTATATATCAAGTTCTAGAGTTCTAAGTCAGCCTGAGCTACATGAGACCCTATCTTTCTCTTTTTCTGTTGTTTTGCTTTTTGAGACAGACTCTCATTACGTAGCACTGGCTGCCCTGGAAATCTCTATGTATGCCTGGTTAGCTTCACATTCACTGAGATCAGCCTGCCTCTACTGTTCAGGCACTAAGATTAAAGGTGTGAGCCAGTACATTCAGTGAGATCCTGTCTTGAGTGGGGAAGGAAAGGGAAGAAATTAAAATAAAATAGCTGAGCATGGTGGTGAAGCTTTTAGTTCTCGTACTTGGAAGGCCAAGGCAGGCAGATAACTGTGAGACTGTGGCCAACCAGGACTGCATACTGAGACCCAGTCTCAAAAGTAGCCAGGTGTGGTGGTGCACACCTTTAATCCCAGAGTGTAGGAGGCAGAGACAGGTGGATCTGTGATGGAAGCCAGCCTGGTCTACATAGCAAGTTCCAGCCCAGCTGGGACTAAAGAAAGACCCTATGTCAAACTATTAAAAGGAAAAAAAAAAAATCTTTGACCTGGTGTGGTGACATAGGCCTTCAGTCCCGGCACTTAGGAGGTAGAGGCAGGTGGATCTCTGTGAGTTTGAGGCCTGCCTGGTCTACATAGGAAGTTCCAGGCTAACTGGGGCTACAGGGAGATTCTATCTCAAAACAAAAACAAAACCCTAAATAAATAAATAAATCTTAGCCAGACATAGTGACACAGCCTTTAATTGAAGCACTCAGGAAAGAGAGGCAAAGGGATCTCTGTGAGTTCTAGGCCAGATTGGTCTATATAGAAAGCTCCATGCCATCCAGGGCTACATAGTGATATCCTGACTCAAAATAATATTTTTGGACATAGTGGCACATGCCTTTAATCCCAGCACTCAGGAAGCAGAAACAGGTAGATCTCTAGGAATTCCAGGCCAGCCTGGTCTACACAGTGGCTTCCAGGCCTGCTAGTGCTAAGAAATGAGACCTTGTCTCAAAAAAAGAAGGGGTGGGGTTGGGGGCTAGAGAGATGACTTAGTGGTTAAGAGCACTGGCTACTCCTTGCAGAGCACCTGGGTTTGGGTCCCAGCACCCATATGGTGGCTAACAACCATCTGTAACTCCAGTTCTAGGGAATCCGATGCTTTCTTCTGGTCTTTGTGGATATTGTATACATATGGTGGTATATACATGCAGGCAAAACACATAAAATAAAAATTAAGAAATTTAAAGTTAAAATAAGTAAATAAAAAACATCATACAAATCCAAGATTACTCTAAATACAATGAGTATACTTACAGACTGAAGTGTATTCATTTAAGGAGAGGGTTTTTTTATTAAAAATATTTTATTTATTATTTTATGTATATGAGTGTATTACCTGCATGTGTGTAAGTACATCATCTGTGTTGTGCACAGGGTCTTCTGACCCTTAGAGGTCAGAAGAAGGTGTTAGATTCCCCGGAACTGTAGTTATAGACAGTGATTAGCTGCCATGTGGATGCTGGGAATTGAACCTCTGTCCTCTGAAAGAGCAGTCAGTGATCTTAACTACTGAGCCAATCTCCAGTTCCAAGGAAGGGTTTTTTTCATTTTAACCCTAGGCAAAGGTGGCCCACCAGGAATTCCTCAAGGCTGGGTGTGGTAGCTTTCCTTGTACTCAGGAGGATACTACAATTTTAAGCCAGCCTGGACTATAGAATAAAACCAAACAAAACAACAACAACAACAAAAAGAAAACAAACAAAACAACCAAGAACACACACACACACACACAGAGTCAAGTGTTAGTGCCAAGCAGGCAACACTATCTTAATTTCATTTGTCCTGTATTGGGTAGAATACAACAAAGATGGGTACAGTCATGTCAAACTGGACCCTACACAAAGGATTAGAGTCTGTTCTACTTTAAACCTCATCAGGTCAATGGACCCTCCTCTGAGGTCGAGGGGGAGGGAACAGTTGAATTGCAAGCATTTTTGCCAGTCTCCTGTGACAGCAGATATTCACTCCCTGGCCAAGATTGTTGAAGGGCTTCAGAGAAAGCTGCTGGTAAGAGAGACACACAAAAGCCCTTTGTTAAGGTTGAGTCAGTTTCTTAAAGGGAAGTCACAGAAGCTGATCTCTCTAGACTGGAGTAAGGAAATCCTGATATAAGTAAGGGAATCCACCATGTGGCAGGGTTGGTTGGGGGCTACAGGAATCTCTAGTATAAGGAAATACCGAAGAAAGGTGAGTTACTAGGATGGGTCATCTTTCCAGAGCTTGTAGAGCCTCTTCTATTCCACCTGATGGATCACTCCTGATCACAGAAACTGATAAATCATGGGTTCAAGTGGCTCTTACAATACACTTAGCAATTCACTAATGATCAAAAATGGGGTATTTCTGCTGTCAGGTCTTTCCACTACAAGTGAATCTCTTAAGGAAGCCTGTGAATCTACCCCTCCCCCAATTTATCTAGAAAAATTCAGGAACTATTTAACACAAATTTCTTCTTCCTAACTTGGGGTCATTAACAGATTCTTCTTCCTATATTAGGATTAAACCAGAGAAAGCACTTGAAATCCTAAGCACTAAGTGGTTGGTTCAGATGGAGCCCCACAGGTAAATCTAGAGACAGAGCTGTGGGCACACCCTGGTAGGTTACAACAGGGTGGGGCAGGTGAGGCTGAGGCTGCCACCTGGGGCTCCTTCCCTCCTCCTGGCTGAGCTTTCTTCCTCCTCTTTCTTCCCAGGGAGGGGTGGGCAAGAGGAGCCAGGTGGCAGTTCCAGCCTGTCAGAGCACTGCTTCAGAACAGCCCTGTACAAAGGAAGGACTACAGCTCATCCTACCACCTGCCCTGGCTTGGGTCCCCCAAACACAATGCTCCTGTGATGGATTCTTTTAGATTTTGTGCTTGTGGAACAACCAGGAAACAGGATTCCAGGGGTGTGACTCTGCGGGGACCCAGCTTAGGGCGGTGTTGGGGAATTTCCTTTGTGCAGTTTTTCCGGCTGCTCAGATCCCCCTCAAGGACAGGGAGACTGAGGAGGCTACAGTCATGGCTGGTCGGCGATACCCAGTATCAGTGCATGCTGTAGCTCTGGTACAAATGGAGCAACTCCAGGTATAACCACATAACCCAATCCCTCAATGGTCTCCAAAGAGGCAGAAGGGCTGCTGACAAAGGGAAGGAGACGGCACCTTAACCTTTCTTCACACAGACATTCGCCTTCTCTGTGCGCTGGTCAGACAACAGTGACACCTTTGTGCGCAGGAACTGGAATGAGTTTAGGCAGCTCCAGGTAAGTAACACTGGGCTACTTCAAAGGGGTCTTAGGTACATGGTCCATCAGTCACCTTGCTGAAGGACTTTCCTTTCCACCTGTAGGATCTCCTTTAGGGACCCTTCCCTCACCTGGGCTGGGAGTTCCCCTGGATTTCAGATACTGACACAAGCTTCTCCCCTCTCAGAAGATCCTTAAGGAGACCTTCCCAGTAGAGGCCGGCCTGCTGAAAAAATCTGACCGAGTTCTTCCCAAGTTTCCTGGTCAGGCCTGAAGGGGTCACAAGGGTGGTAAGGCAGGCAAAACTTGGTGGGTGTGGAGGAGTAGGGTCCCACTATGTGTCCCTGTGGTATCTGGGCAGATGCTCCACTGTTGGTACGTGGGGGGCGCACTGGCCGTGGACTGGTACGCTTGCGACTGCTGGACACCTATGTTCAAACACTGCTGGCAACCTCAGAGCATGTGTTGCAGAGCTCAGCACTCACTGACTTCTTTGCATCCAAACCCCTGGACCTGGAGACCATGCTGCCTCGTGGCAGGTACCTAACATTGACCCATGCAAGCACTTGTTGGAAAGGCAGATGATAAGGGACAGAAGGGAAGGCTGAGCTGACCTACCTGTGTATATGTGGGGAAGGGAGCATTCCCAACTTCCTATCTACCCATCTCTCATCTACACTGGATGTCCTGCCCAGCCTGGTGATTCTGCCCACACCAGAGGAGCCTTTATCCCAACCTGCCAGCAGCCTTGCCATTCACAGCCTGGAAGCTCAGAGCATGCGCTGTTTACAGCCCTTCCACACCCAAGACACACGAGATAGGCCCTTCCACGCACAGACCCAAGAAAGTCTGGATGTGCTACTACGACACCCTTCAGGTAGGATCACAGGATAAGAACCTGAATACTTGCTCTATGTTCAAGATGAGTGCAGGCGTTGGCATCTGAGCCCCTTCCCTGTCTCTGGAACAGGATGGTGGCTGGTGGAGAACAAGGACCGGCAGACAGCCTGGTTTCCAGCTCCCTACCTAGAAGAGGTGGCCTCAGACAAGGAGTTGGGTCAGGCTTTGAAGGGAAGTGGTATGAGCCAATCCCCCAACTCCAAGTCCATGACTATGGATGGACCTTGTGATAAGGTTGAGGACAAGACAAGAAGGGAGGTGATAGCAGGAAACAGCATGTGGGTGGTGCTCACAGTCAGGAGGAAGCATAAGGTTTCAGAGCAATACAGGGTGCCTAGAGGTAAGACCTGAGAAAGGTCAGGACCTTGGCCTTTGTAGCTCTACAGCAATCCTCAAATACCCATCCTAGGGACCCAGTTCTGTGCTACCCAGGCCTATGAGGGCAGCCGTATGGATGAATTATCAGTGCCTACAGGAGCACGTGTGCACGTGTTGGAAACTTCAGACCGAGGCTGGTGGCTCTGCAGGTACAGAGGGGAGGGTGTAGTGTGCGTGCGTGTGTGCGTATGAGAGAAGCGGCGGGCTCTGCATGGTACTGGTGGGACATACTAGCAGTGGACTAATCCTTGACCAAGTCTTGCCCTTTCTTTTAGGTACTGTGGCCAGGAAGGCCTGCTCCCCGCAGTGCTGCTGCAGCCTGAAGGGCTGGGTTCGCTTCTGAGCAGGCCAGGAATCCTAGACAGTGGTGGGGAAGACAGGGCGGCTAAGGCTAGGGCTGTCCCCCTGTAGTACCAACACGCCCCATATGAGTGTCATCCAGAGTCGCTGCTGTACCATTCCCCGCCGGGCAATGAGGCAGGACCCAGGGACCTACAGCTCCCCTTGAGGGTACGTGTGTAGGCCTGTAGGGGGACTGCACTATTCACTGGAAGCAGAGGCAGAGCTGGGATTTAGATGAGGGTGGGATTCTTGGCTGGCAACTCCCCATTTTCTTTAAGTAAAACTCGAATGACTTTACCCAACCTCACTTGTGTTGAAGACAAAGCCTGAGGCATCTCAGACTGGGGCAGGGGAGGGCTTCAGCCTCTACAGTTGAAATCCTGGTGGCCAAGGTTGGCCAAGGATCTTGAGGGAGACGGGTCAGATTCACATGAGAAGTCAAGATTCACACAATACAAAAGTCCAACTTTATATGTGTCTCATAAGGCTGGGGGTGCAGCAGGGAGTGGGGACAACTTCATGTTGTGCCACAGGAAATCCAAGAATGTAGCTGCCTGTAGTGTCCGGCTGAGTCGCTGAAAGTGCCGTTCTGGAGGAGGACAGAGAAAGTCAGGGGTCTGTGTACCTACTGGGAGCCTCCCTGGCCCAAGGCCATGCCCACATACCAGTATAGGGCAGCAGAGCTTCAAGTGCAGGCCGCACGCCCTCATAGGCCAGCAGCTCCTCCGGGGCCTCATTCCGTAGGAGTACGCCCAGCACAGCCTGGGCTTCATGGCAATGCCTGGAGTTGGTATTCCATGTGACACAGAAGCGCAGCAGGGCCTCTGTGGGGAACCAGGACAGTCAACCTACCTGTTGGGCTACCTTGCTTTGCCAACCAGGCCAGCCTCCTCCTCAGACTGGCCTCTTTCCACCTGCCTACCTTTCTGATCTTGCTGTAGTTGGAGCACAGTGGCTTCCAGCTTCTTACAGGCCTCAGGATCCCTCTGGATAGCTGTGAGGAGGAAATTTGAGCTTGAAGAAAGGATTTGATTTAATGGTCCCTGGATTCTTCCCCAAATCTAGCCTGCTCCTAGGGCAGAACTGACCCTGGATAACTGTCAGCACAGTATGGGGACGATCCAGGGAGATGGCAAGGCCCAATGCCCGCAGGTATTGTTTTTCATGGAGCAGGTTGTCCAGTTCTTGTTGTCTAGTAGGACAGAGGAATAACAGCCATTCAGAGACTCTAGCTGGGCCTGTGTAATCACAGGTGTTAACATCACCCAAATCTGTTTCCTGATGCCATACAGCAGGGACATGCAGGGGCTGCTGCCGAGGGCATGCAGTTCTACAGCTGGGGTAGGCAGGGATGCTGCTGCTGGGGCATGCAGGGGTGCTGCTGTTGAGGGTGTGCAGAGGGTGCTACTGAGCCCAGGCTTACTTGATTACTTGCTCTTCCCGCTTGGCCTGCTCCTCTGCCTGCTCAGCCTCTGTCACATCCTGGGATCAGATTGGAGTCAGACAGGCCCCCATGTTATCCAGCGCCCTGCCTTGTCCCCCCATTGGGGCTTACAACCTTCCACAGAATGACTCGGGAATCGCTGCCACCGGTGATGGCGTGGTCATCCAGTCGGCTACAGTGTAGCCCCCAGACCTTGTCCTCATGGGCATCCAGTGTCCGCACACACTCATTGTTCTTGATGGTCCACAGTTTCAGGAGTCCGTCAGAGCCACTGCAGTTGAGATTGGGAAGGACTCAGTGTGGGGTCCATTGCCCGTCATGCCTCTGTCCCCTGCCCTCTCTCAGTCCATTCACCTAGATAGTAGTTGTGAGCCACGGCTCACAAAGGCCACTTTCAGCACAGAAGCATCATGTCCCTCAAATGTCTGCAGGGGAAAGAGAGGGGAAGCGAATGGGTGTGAGATGTCACCAGGAAGGAGAGATCAGACTAGAGGACAGTGCTTACCTTGAGACAGCTAAAGTCCTGTAGTGCCCAGAGCTTGATGGTGCCATCAGCTGAGGCTGTGGCCAGCACTTGGTCCATGGGTGAGAACTGGACATTCCAGAGGCCACGTCGGTGGCCTGAGAAAACACCCAGCAGTTGGCACTGAGGCAGGGCCCAGAGCTTAGCTGTGCGGTCCTGTGAACCAGTGGCCAGCAGCTTGTCATTGGGGGAGACAGCCACACTGTTGATGTCCTAGTGATGCGAGCAGGTGGCAAAATTTAGACACCCATTTCAGCAGAGGCTCAATCACACCAATCTCAGGGGCTATGTCACGTGGTTACCTTGTCATGGCAGCGCTGGGTGGTCTGGGCCTGTAGGAGGATGGGGCCACTGTCCACAGCTGAGTTCTTGGACAGCAAGCCTTCAGGGAGGGGCCATAGCTTCACAGTGCAGTCCTGGCTGCCTGTCACCAGGAAAGATTCCTTTAGCCTATATCCAACAGGAGAGAGGAGGAGATGTAGGAACAGATGTCTACAGGGTATCAAACTGATCTGCTGGGCCATGGTCAGGACCAGAGGCATCATCCCAGGATGCAGATTGGCCTGGGTCACCCCCAAAGGCCTCTGCTTACACCACCTACCCCCAGTACCATAATACCTAGCAACTGATCCTAACCATGGGGCCCAGCCCTAAATGAAGGGTCGCCCTCTCCAGTGGGACGTTGTCAGTGTTATTCTCTCCACCCTCATGTCTTCCCCTTTGTCTGCCTTTTCCCAAGGTCAGTCATTTCCAAGCAATCCCCCATGGCACCTGGGGTTCTCCGGACTGGCTCTCTCTTCCATAGTTCCTTGGTGAAGCCTTAAAGTGTAGCCAACCCAGACCACTCCTCCACCCTGAGCTAGAATGCAAAGGCTTAGGCCTCACCCTCCTTGGATACCGCTGGGTCCAGACCCAACCCGCTACCTAGAACAGCAGATGGTGCCCACGCTGTGTGTATGTCCGGAGCCCTGAGCCACACAGGACACCTGGCCAGCGTTGTTCATCTTCCAGATGCGTATACTCTGATCCTGGGGACAGTAGGGGTTGAAAAGAGAGGCCGGGTGATGGTCCTATTGCCCTGGTTTCCCCTCAGGAGGCCTATACCTCAACATCTCTCATGGGATCTCTCACCTTGGCACAGCTGGCAAAGAGCCACCCCTTCCGGAACACATCCAAGGCCAGGACAATGTCTAGGAGGGAGGGGAGAGTCGTCAGAGATCAAATCCAGGTCAAGGTCCCAGGGGTGCCACTGGGCTCAACTTGCCTGTGTGGCCATGGAGGATCTGGCAGGCTGAGGTCCGAAGCTCAAACACTTTCAGAGAGTTACTGTTGGAGGCCACAACAATGTGGGAGTCCTCAGGCCCAAGGAATCGAACATCCAATACCTCCTCGCTATAGCCAGCAAACTGTGGGGGACAGGAAAGACAAGAGTGAGAGACTGGAGGGGCAGAGGGCTAGTACTCAGGTCACGTGCTGAGCAGGAGCAGGTGCTCACCTGTTTCTGCAGCTGTAGGGAATGTGTCTCATAGAGAAGTAGGTTGTGGTCAGCAGTGACACTGAGGAGCAGACCAGCTTTACGGGCAAGGAAGCAGTGGGTCAATTTCTGCCCTAGACCTGGCATCTGTGGCTGGGTGTATACACACTTCCCTGAAGCTGCTTCCCATACACGGAGGATCCCTGTACAAGGACAAGGGTTGTTGGAGGGAGGCCCACAGGCTCCCCGCCAGCCCTGTGGCCCACCTATGGCCAGTCCCACACACCTTGACTGCCGGCTGTTAAGAAGTATAGGCCTGAGTTCTTTACACACAGAGCAGGCACTAGCTCTTCAGGCAATAGTACAGCAGCTTCTACACTCTGTGGATGAACAAGGTCAGGTCAGGGGCTACATACCCATGTCCCTCATTCCTGTCCCTGGCCCTCAGGTGCCCCCACCTCAAACACTGGCACTGTCCTTGTAGCCTGGCAATTCTGAAGGTCCCAGACCATGCAGATCTTGTCACGACCAGAGCTGAAGAGAAAGAACACAGTCAGGTTCAGTCTCAGCCCTGGCCTTCCCTTCCTCCCAAGGCCTTTATGGTCAGCCACTAACCTGAGCATGGTATGTCCATCAGCACTAAAAGACAGTGAGGTGACAGTACTGTAGTGTGCAGTCAGTATGGCCAGGCATGTTCGGTCTTGTAGTGACCACACACGGATGGTGGAGTCCAAGGCTGAGGAGAAGAGCAGTAGGCGAGTGGGGTCCGGGTGGAAGGCAACCAAACTGCAGGCAGGCAGAGACAGTGAGTCATGCTCCTAAGAGTGGCGTTTCTGCCCACTCTCCCTCTACCACCTCACTCACTGAACAACACCAGGCGAGCCCCGAAAGTGGTGTGTCCCATAGTGCCGCACAATGTCCCAGACGCGCACAGCCCCATCACAGCCACCTGTAGGAATGTGTTTGAAATGAGGATGTCCAAAGATAATGTCCTTGTACCCTTCAGTACACCCACCCAGTCGGGGCTTTACCTGTGGCTAGCAGTGTAGAAGTGGGGTCAAAGGCCATGGAGGCCACGGGGGCTGTGTGTATCGCCTTCCACAGGCGAGTAACACTGCCTTCTCTCCAAGTCCACTGAGCTAAAAGCAGTGCCCGGCTGGCTGTCACCAGTACCTGGGGGAAAACAGGAGGCGGTTCAGCTGGGGGGCTAGGCACCCTTGCTAATTCAGTGTGGGATGGAGGTGTTAGAGCTCAATCCCCCCGTACACATCATACCTCATCATCAGGGCTGAGATCAAAGGTAGTGATGTCCTCTTGATCCTCCTAAGGGAAGAGCAGGAATACAGAGCACCATGTGAATGCACTGCCCTCCCTACCAGCCCCTCACACCTGTCAGCCTGTTCTCACCTGCTCCAGACTCTGTAGCAAAGCCCCTGAGGCCACATCCAGGATGTTGACTTTGGTACCACAGACACAGAAGAGATGCTGGCCGGTCTGATCCAGCTACGGACAAAGGGGTCTCAGCGAAGGCACTACTCTGTAACCCTGCTCCCTCATCCCTGATTGCACCTGGAACTGTTACCTGTGCTTTTCCACCCTTGTAGAAAGGCTCAATCTTTTGCTCGACAGCATAGCTGGAAAGAGAACAGGGCAGTGAGTAATCATTCACCCCTTTGTTCTTAGTGACCCTACTAGGTGCTCTCCCAGAGGTTAGCCCAAGTCCTTGCCCTTTCAGTGTCTGGGCAGCAAAGGGACCCAGGGGGACAGCCAGCAGTTCTGTTGATGCTATCTTAATATTACAAGGCAGTTGAGGCCTAGGACTAGTTGGTGATCTATAGCTCTTTGGATCTCAAAGCTCTTACAGGGTGGTCATGCAGCTTGAAGAGATGTAGCTGAATCAGGTAAAGGCAGTCTAGCAATAGCCCAGGCTTCAGACTATGCAGGCTATGCAGGCTCCTTGCTAGTCAGGGAGGCCAGGCCAAGGTAACAGAACCTAGGGTACCATCCTCCTCGGGTCTTTACCAGCAGAGTCCAGCATGCCCTTACCCTACTGGCCTCACTTAATTTTTTCCCCAAACAGCTGTCATTTCTGGCATCTGACTCATGCTGTCATCTTTCCCAATCTTTGCTGCCTGTTGCCTTTCAGAGCAATGGTGGGTGTCACTGTGTTGTTTAAAAGCTTCTCTTCTCCTTACATGCTTCAGAAACCTTGCCCAGAAGGGTTTCTGTCCACCTTTATTTCCTCCTGTGGCCAACACCACAACACCACTGCTCCTGGCCTGGTCCTTGAGATATGTGGCTGGGCTCCTATTCCGAGATTCCAGTGCCCCCTAACTCCGCTCCCCGGAAGGCTGTCCAACAAAATGAAACCATCCTCCCATGCTCTGCACCTAGCAACAAGTGCTGTCAGCACTCACTGAGGCTTCTCTTTTCTAGGGTTTGTCATAACCCAAGCCACTCAGGGATAGATGAAAATGATTTGTCTGGACTTTGTTTCTATTCCATCATTAAATAGCTGTTCAACACAGCCTGAGGGACTGAGGGAGCACAGGGCTTCGGGCACCTCTGCATCACTGCCGATCCCCCTCCCAACCTCCTGGCTCTCCTCCGCCTGCCACTGATAAGTCTCCCTCCCTTATCCCACTGATAAGCACAGTCCTGTGCTCAGCTCGCCGACTTGCTCTTCCTCTGGGATTTCTTGTCCCCACTCCACGCTTCCTCGTCTAAGTACCCGGCGCTCTCTGCAGCTAGCTTGCCGGGCTCCCTCTCTGCCTGGCAATGTGGCCTTCTAGTCCCGCAGCTTCGTCCTCGACCCCAAGCATCAGGGGCTTCCGCTAACCCAAAGGGCTCCGAGTCCACGCGCGTCCCCCTCCGTACCAGCGCCGCCGACTTACTTGGCCTTGAAGCGGCCCAATCCCGCCGCGGTCTCAGCCATGTCCCACAGCCACCGCAGCTTCCACCGTCAGAGCCGCGTGAGACCGAAAAGCGCACTACTCTGTACTACCGGGCGCATAGAGATGACATCACGATCCGCAACTACTTTAACGCTATCGGTATGCGCTGAGGGCCTAATATTTACTGTGGGTAGTGAGAAGCTGGAGGCATTTCCAACATGTTGCTGACCATCTTGTATTTCATTATTTTTTGGTCTAATTACTGTATTTAAATTATTTACTTTATAGGCAGGATCTCCCTGTAGCCCCAGCTGACCTAGAACTTGCTATGTAGACCAGGCTGACCTTGAACTCAGAGATCCGCGTGCCTCTGCCTCCCGAGTGCTGGGATTAAAGCCATGCGTCACAATGCCGAACTTAAATTATTTACTACATATTCTTACATGCTTTTGAGACCTTGCCCAGAATGTTTTTCTTATTTTTTGTTTTTCAATTTTATTAAAGCAATCAGGGTCTGGTTATACATTTCGTTTTTAGACAAGGCCTTGCCTCATAGCTCAGGTCGTCATGGAACAGTATAGTAGTATAAGTTTGCTTTGGACTCAAAATTTTTGTTTTGAGATAATTTCCCAGTAGCCCCAGCTGGCTGGAACTGATAAGTATGGCCTCAATTCCCTGCCTCTACCTCCCAAGTGCCTGGACTAAAGGCATAGGTTTTGGTCCTGGCTTAAGATATCCCTATGTCAGTCTCTTGAAGGCTGAGATTGCCAGTATAAATCTTCACACCCTTTCGCAGGCTAGCCTTTTATCTTGTGAGTATGCCCACCCATCAGCCATGGTGTATGTGTGGAGATCAGAGGACAATTTTAGGGAGTAGGTCCTCTCCTTGCACCATCTTGTATCCCAGGGTTTTCCCTCAGGTTGTCAGGCCATCTCATCAGCCCAGGCCTTTTAGCTTTAAGGGTTTAAAATGGTTTTAGGGGCTTGGTGTGGTGGCACATGCCTTTAACCCCAGCAGAGGCAGGTGGATCTCTGTGAGATGGAGGCCAGCCTAGTTTACACTGCGTTCCAAGCAGCTGGTACTATAGGGAGACTGTCTCAAAAAAAAAAAAAAAAAAAAAGCTTTAGTAAGTACTTGCTCCTATGCCTCATTAGGTGTGGTTGGTGCATGGGTAGGGATCCTGATAAATAAAGCAGGAAATTAAAGTCACTCAAATATCTGAGAATGCTCCAAGGGAGAAAGGTCAATATTATTTGGAATGTCAGCAGAGGTGACAAAGGCCAGAGCACATGGACAGGAGGCCAGAGGAGGTGAGGCCGGCCAGGCCAGGGCTCCTTTATTTCCTTTATAAGACACGTTGGCCTTGTGCCTCCGACACCTCAGACTCTGGGGTGTCCTCAGCCTCCTGGATACTGGCACTCAGGAGCACAGCATCCTCCTCCAAGAAGTTGCCCAGCTGAGCCAGCTGCCGGCGGATGAAACTGGTGGTGCGGTGAACCCGGCGCACATGTCCCAGCAGGCTCAGCAGTAGGGTCCGGTTGCGCTCATGGCGCTGGCCCCAGGCATCACCCAACTCACGGTAGCAGTTGTGTTGTGCCCAGCCAGCGGCAGCCAGAGTGGCTGCGCAGCCTAAGGGGCAGCACTGCTGCCCACCTTGCTGACAAAGCCGGCGATGCTCAGCCAGGACACTATGCAGTACCTGTGTAGTGCAGCCCTCATTGGGGCAATCCATCAGCTCAAATGGGCACGTGTCCTGGTGCCCCTTGAGATGAGCCAGGGGGCATGTCACCAAGCAGCCAGCTGCAGCGTTCTTGCACCGGGGAACAGGAGAAAGTTCAGTATTAGTTAGACCATGTCAGGCATTGCCAGTTGGGTCCTCCATGAAATCCCCAATTTATGACATCCACTGACCAAGAACAAATGTGAACTGGAGTTTCCCAAGCTTTTTGATTCCAAGTTTCTCCCTCTTGTAAAATTAGAGGGCTGAAGAGTAAGGGCTAACACACCAGACCCTTCACCTCCTAAAATCCATCTATAATCCCCACTTTACACCTGAAGCTCCATGGGCTCCAAAAGGTTAAATGGCTTGCCCAAAGTCAAACAGCTAAGTGGTAGAGCCATGATTCATACTCTGCCAGATTACAATCTTGGTGCTGCATTTGATTTTATTTGACAAAAGTACAATCTCCAGGTTCTGCCCCACCCTCCACAAGGGTAGTGAGAGTAGATGCTCAGAGATACCTTTACATGGAAGCAGCCAATGGTTTTCCGAAGCTCATTCACATAGACCATCTTTCTTCTCACCTCCCTTCTACAGCATGGACAGGTGTTTTTTCTGTAAGTAGGCATGAGTAGAGATGGGCAGAGGTGACATACCTGCATGAGCACGTATTTATGGGGGGGGTGTGTGTGACCCAGCTAGTCCCTCCTTTCCAGCTGGGAGTTTCCGGCTCCCAGGCTTGGGCCAGACTTCAGACTCCAGGGGGGTAAGAGCACACACATGCTTTAGTGTCCCAGATATTGCAGTTGAGCCTTATCGTCTTTGGGACCCAGTATTTGTCAGACTTTCCCATTCTCCGTCACAGGAATTGCCCCCCAGCCCTCACCCCTGCCCTCCTAGGTTCCCAGTGGCACCTGGTTAGCCACTGGATGATGCACTTTTTACAGAAGATGTGGCTGCATGGCAACCTCATTGGCGTCTTTAGAACTCCACGGCACATAGCACACAGGAACTTGCAGTCAGGAGGGCTAGCAAAGAGGTCGAGATCACAACCGCCACTCTGCAAAGGCCGGGTCAGAGTGAGGGCCTGGGTGGGACCAAGCTCCAAGTCCCCATACCCAGACGACATGAAAACCGCAAATCGCATGCAGGGGTCAGCACCCACTATAAGGGCGAATTTGTAGGGGCTGATTCCTCTAAGATTGCCAACCCTGGACTGGAGGAGCTGGGACGGCTCCAAGTTAGACCAGGCTAGAGCCTTCCAAAAGATTTTCTTGTTCCATAAAGGGACTATCATCCACCCTCAGAATGAGATAGGGTCCATTCCTGGACAGTTGGGGAGGTAACTGGAATTGGATATGAATCTTGAAGCTGGAGGTCAGGGGCTCACCATTATCTGTGTCTGTACTGCAGCTCCACTGAGGCCCGGGTTCAGGAGCCTTTCATTTCATAGCCTGTGTGGGGTGACATCACAGTGGCGTTGTCCAGCTTGGGCCAATCAAGCTCTGGTCCAGGACCCACTGGGATCCTCTGCCCACTTTGCCTTCACTGTCCGTGAGAGTAGGGTAGCTTCAACTCAGGACTAGTTTTATGGTTGTGATTGACAGTCTATGCCCACGAAAGAGAACCAAGCTTGTAAAGGCTGGTTCCCCAAGGCCAGCAGGATCACAGACTCCAGGTGACCAGAGCTCAGGGGACTCAGACATCTCTCAAATTCATCAAAGATTAAATCCCATAAGCATGGCTTATGGCATCCCATGACTCATCCCATGTTAAAGGCCAGTTTTCCAGACAGACCAACATATCTGTAAGAAAGGCCTTCGAGAAAAAACAGCTGGGAGATATATGTACTAAGGCTTTTTCTTCTGAGTACAATGTGATCTTCATATTGGAACAGAGGTTACCTTGGCCAGGTAGCCACAGAACACAAAGGTAGCTAAGCCTAAGGTAATGGTAATAAGACAGGGAGTCATTACTCCTTCCTGTTCTCCACCTGCAAGTTACCTATGATAGGACCAGACTGACTAAAGTAGGTATTTTGGGGTCAACCACATTTCTCTTAACTCCTCAGCTATGTTCTGTATGTCCAATAAACTCATTGGTTCACCAAGCTGGACTTCAGTGGAATTTTACTTTGGTCAATGTTTGTGTTCTAGCTGGGGTGAACATATCAAGATTTTTCTTTAAATATGCCTGCATGTATGTAAGTGCCCCCGTATTGTACAAAGCCCAAGGAGGTCAGAAGAGAGCACTGGATCCCCTAGAACTGGTCGTCACCACTACCTGGGTTGCTGGGAACCAAACCTGAGTCCCCAGTGCTCTTAATCACTGAGCCATCCTTCCAGTCCCTCAAGATTTACTTTTACTGAACAAGTATCTGCCTACATGTAGATGTATGCTATGTGCATGCTTGGTCAAGCTTGAGGGAAGTTTGAAAGGTTGGGTCCTCTAGAAAGGGGCTGTGATCCACCATGTGGGTGCTGGTAGCCAAAGGTGGGTCCCCTGCAAGAGTAGCAAATGGTCCTAACCTCGTGAGTCATCTCTCCATCCCCAGTGGTCGTATTTTAAAGAACCCAACACTGTTCAGATAGCATTAAGCCACTGAAAACTGAAAGGCAGTACACTCTACTCTCCTGTCCTTGTTAGTGGTTTGCTAGCCTGACCTGGACTACCTTCACTCAGCATACTTTACCTGCCGGAGCACACACATAGAGAAGGGTTTCCAATCTGCCTCTGACACTTAGGTTGTCCCATAACAAACTCTCTAATTCTACCTGTTTACAACAGTTGGAAGCCCGGAGAGTTCCAAGCCCTAATGACACTGCAAGACAATCACCAGCACAACCCACCCGGAGGGGGAGGGGGGAGGACGGGGAGATCTGGATGGAGACTCCCACTAAAGATCGCCCTTACAATAGAAGGGACAAAAGTATTTTCCATCTAGACAGGTGGGACCCGCCACAAAGATACACGTTACGCTAAACAATTTTATTTGAGAAACAAGAATAACCAAACCCTTCCATCCTTGCGGTCCAGGCGGTGGCCTCCAGTTACAGTGGAACCTGCGGAGAAAAGACGGGGTTAGGACCAATGCCAGAGTCCAACAACGCGCAAACAGCGGCTCGAAGGTGCTTGTCAGGGCCTGGGTTTCACCCTCCCACACCGTGGCAGCGGGCGGTGAGCTGAGGCCCCTGTGGCTCTGGGCGCCGAATCTCAACCCAGGCCACGATCAAGGCCAGGGATGATTTTCAACGAACGCCGGCACATCCAGGAAGCCTGAGGATGCAACCAGCGGCCGACTGGACACAACCTACCTGAAGAGAACACTGCTCCACCGACCCGAAGAAACCCGAAGGAACCCAAAGGCCTAGCAGGCCGCAGCGCGCGCATTTATACCCGCTTCCGGGCAGTACAGGTCCGGCCCCTGCGCGGGCAAGTGAGCAGGCGCGTACGCTGATCACGGCGGGAACGGGACAACAGGCAGCCAATTACTGCCTCCTGCGGGCGTTCTGCGGAAACAGTCCAGATCTCGCGATGCTTGGAAAACCATAAAGTCCACCTCCCGCGAGGCTTCGCTCTTCTTCCTCGGGAAACACGTGAGTGTTACTCTCGCTGTGGTTGTGCGCGGCCTGGTCAGTGGGAATCGGTGACCATCCGGCAGCCCCCTCGGACGGAAGACCCCCTTCTAGGACTCCCAAGCGACCGCAGAGCCCAGCGTCCCCCTGATTTGCTGATTGTATATATTTTTTTGTCTGTAGCAAATGGCGGATGACGCCGGTGCAGCGGCAGGGCCCGGAGGACCCGGGGGCCCAGGCTTGGGAGGCCGTGGCGGCTTCCGTGGAGGATTTGGTAGCGGTCTCCGCGGCCGTGGTCGGGGCCGTGGTCGAGGCCGTGGTCGGGGCCGTGGGGCTCGTGGAGGCAAAGCTGAGGACAAGGAGGTAGGACCGGGCTGCGGTTGACGTAGGCCCGGGCGGGCGCTGTGGAGGCGGCTCTGTTGACTCATGACTTTACCTGCAGTGGATCCCAGTCACCAAGCTGGGCCGTCTGGTCAAGGACATGAAGATCAAATCCCTGGAGGAGATCTACCTGTTTTCCCTACCTATTAAGGTAAAAAGGCGACTAGTTAACTGTGGGAGCAACGTTTGTGAGTCATTCAAAAGGTTGCAATCTGCACGATGGTGTTGGGGAAATTCAGGATCTTATGAGAGGTTCCTGTGAGTGTTTGCAAATTAGTTATTAACTGGGGGCAAGGAGAGATCTCAATTAGGAATTGACATGGTGGGAGGCAACTTCGTGTTTCCCACAAGTCTGCTTTGTTGCAGGAATCTGAGATTATTGACTTTTTCCTGGGAGCATCCCTTAAGGATGAAGTTTTAAAGATCATGCCAGTGCAGAAACAGACTCGGGCTGGCCAGCGGACCAGGTTCAAGGTATTAAGGTTGTCCCGTCAAGGTTGGATGGACCATTTAGCTCATGGGGGCTGAACAAGACTCTCTCACTCTGCATAGTTACACTTGGTTTCATCCGTGTGACTTTCGTACCGGGAGAGAGAGGAAAGAGCTCCTCCTGACTTGGGATTGGCCTCACAGTGGCTTCTCTTGCCTGGAGGAACACTACAGGTCCCATCTGGGATGTGTGAGTGTTATGAGGCAGGACCAGCCACTTCACACAAGTCTCTTCACAGGCATTTGTCGCCATTGGGGACTACAACGGTCATGTTGGTCTGGGTGTTAAGTGCTCCAAGGAGGTAGCCACTGCGATTCGAGGGGCCATCATCCTGGCCAAACTTTCCATTGTTCCTGTGCGGAGAGGCTACTGGGGAAACAAGATTGGCAAGCCCCACACCGTGCCATGCAAGGTGACAGGCCGCTGTGGCTCTGTACTGGTGCGCCTCATTCCTGCCCCCAGAGGCACTGGCATCGTGTCTGCTCCTGTGCCTAAGAAGCTGCTGATGATGGCTGGTATTGATGACTGTTATACATCAGCCAGGGGCTGCACTGCCACCCTAGGCAACTTCGGTAAGTGGTTCAAACATTAACTGTGTAGGCTCTCTCAGCTCCGCTGGAGCACATAGGTCCAGTGTGTGCTTGGCGTATTTTTAGGGAGAAAGAGGAAGGCCCTCCTAATGCACGACAGACCTGCCCCAAAGTGGCTTCTCTGTTCCTTGGAGTGTGACAGCTTCTCTAATTGGGAATGGGAGGGATTTGTCTTAAGCCAGGCCACTATCCAACCCTTCTGCTTGTTCTCCAGCCAAAGCCACCTTTGATGCCATCTCTAAGACCTATAGCTACCTGACTCCTGACCTCTGGAAAGAGACAGTCTTCACCAAGTCTCCCTATCAGGTACTGCTGAACCAGCTGGTGGGCTTGGCTACTCTTTGTTCAGTTTTTTTTGGTTATACCTAAGAGGACAGTAGGCATGCTATTAAAAGGTTCACTTGTTTTTTAGGAATTCACTGACCATCTGGTGAAAACTCACACCAGAGTCTCCGTGCAGAGAACCCAGGCTCCAGCTGTGGCTACTACCTAGGGTTTTTATACGAGAAAAAAATAAAAGTGAATGAAGTCTGTTTTGGCTTGTCTTTGTGTGTGTGTCTCCCATTCCCAATACACTGAAAGAAAACAGAAACATAGGCAGTGCACCATTTTATTGAACTCAGCAATGCAATCAAGAGTCAGGGCAAATGCCCAGGCTCTCATTGTGGTTCATGCCGCAGCTGCCTCCTTGGCAGCTTTTCTCTCTGCCAGCATCCTCTGCTTCTGCTTTGCCAGACACTTTCTGGCAGAATAATGGGCTCCTAGGTCATAATCTATAGAGAAGGAAGAATTCAGTCAGGTCTTAATGGCCTGGGGAAATTGGGTATGTAAGTGAAAGTAGTAACTCCCCCCCCACATGGGTCTCAACCTTATCTGGGGCTGTGAAAGGTCTTAAGGCCTCCTGGTTCAGGTAGTGTTGCACACAGCTATATGGGGGAAGTCAAATGTGTGGCTAAGGGGTGGGGTCACTTACAGCGGTCATGGTAGGCCTTAGCCACCTGGGTGAACTGCTCCAGCTCCTTGGCACAGTTCTGTTTAGCGCTTTCTCCTTCTCTCTGCTGACAGGCCTTGAGCCTCTCTTGGATGATGTTGACGATTTCCTGGTCAACTTGGCTGTAAGTACAGGACAAGGGTGGCTGAGCCAACCAGAACAATGTGGAAGGGCTGGAGGCCTTCCTTAGCTCCAAGTCTTTACCAGGAAGCTATCCCACTGCATCCAGTGTCCCCTGTTCACTTACTAGTCCCTTCTCCATTGCATCTCAGCCTCAAACATACACAGGATATCATTCTCCTTGCACTCTGTGATATCTGGCACACGGCGGTACTGCCGGTGGTAGTAGTATATGCGGTTCTTGGCATGCTGCCGCTCTATGAACTCTGCAAAGAAGACATGTTAACGGCTAGTCGGATTAGACAGGCTTTTTAACTTGGGTCTGTGAGACTAATTTCACTTTTTATATAAATAGTTGGTAGTGTTGGTCAATAGTTGTGTGATGAACTAGGTACCCTTGAGCTCCCTAACCATGTTAAAGGGCATGTCCTATCCACAAAAGGCACAGACTTATAGCTAAGGCATTGCAGGTCTGGCTACACAAGCATGGAGGCCCCAACAGGAAGACACTAGCAGAAACCAGTCACTTTGAGCTCAGGCATCCAGACAGAACACACTACAGGTGCTACAATAAAGCTGTCTATGTTGCAATAATGCACCTAACCCTTGGAAGTAGGTTCGCAGACTGTGACCTTCTAATCCAACGACCACCAGTAAGGCAGGGGCAGTGGCATGTGCCTACGAGGAGGATAACACAGGATTTGCTGTTATCCTCAGCAACCTAGAAGATGATGTCTCAACAAAGAAAGCACCACAGTCAGATCCCAGGAAAAGCAAACCAGCTGAGCATGCTCTGCACTCCAAATACTGAATAAATAAGCTACTTAATTGAATGAACAAAGTGTCCGACTTGCTCGAGCTGCTGCCTACGCTGCTGGCAAACAGGACTACAAAGGGTTGAGTAGCGTATTCTCCGGGACCAGACGGTAATGGGTAATTTGGTCATTTAAAGCATAATTTTGCATGGGTGGTAAACTGTGGCTCAAGGTGAACCAATAACCACCCTGACGGGATGCAGACGGATAGCAAAACTGTCCATTTCAACAGAAGCCTGTTAACCGCCTACTGGTGCCTACCAAACAAAGGATCTTGCAGATGGGCTAGATCCTCGACCACGCTAACATTTGAAGGGGTGGGAGTTGCGAAGGGTAGCCTAGGGATTCTGCTTTAGGTCGAAAGAATCATGACAAGTCCCAAGAGGTGAACTGTCCTAGGGTGCAGCGAGGGGAGTCCTGGGAAGTGGTTTGAGGTACAATGGGAAATCAAGAGGTGATGGCTTGGGGAGTTTCGGGGTAGGGGGTCCCGGATACCACAGAGAGTGTTCCAGGTGCAATGGAGGTCAAGGGAGGAGACTGAGATTTGAGGATCTCTGGGTGCGAAGCAGCGAAGTGCAGAGGGCGGTGGTCACGGGGGATGGGAACTGGACACGATATTCGAGGGTAATGGGGTCTCGGTGGGGCGGACGGAACCCGGGCCCCGTACCTCTCACGAGGGTCACGGGCCGGTCCACGACGAGGTCGAAGGCCTTCGTCAAGTAGGTGATGGGGTTGGGCAGCGAGGTCTGCGGCGAAGGCGCCGGCGTGCGGCGCGGGGGCTCAGGGTACACATCCTTGTCCCAGGAGTCCGGCATGGCTGCACCACGAGCGCAAGGGCGACCGCCGGCAGGACTAGCTTCCCCTGCAGAGGACGCCAGCCCCTCTACGCTTGCGTGGAAGGGCTGCAGCTGCGCTTGCGCCTGCGCCGTAGGGCGGTCGCGGGGCACCACGGGATTGTAGCTCGCCGTGAGCCCGCCTCCTCGTGGCACCGGATGCTGTTACACCGGTGTCCTCGCCGGTTTTTAGTTGGACAGAGATCGAAGCCAGGAAACGGTTTGTCCTGGGCCTACAACTAGGAGCAGCAGCTGACAGACCACACACACAACAAATAAGCCAGTGAATAACAGGAACACAAATGCCCGCCTCACTTCAGGAAGCCTTTCTGGACCGTCCAGCCCTTTGGCCTGCTGTGGGCTCTGGGCTGTGCCTGGGCCTCTCATGAGCTGGTGGGTACTAGTGAGCTTGGGGACCTCTTTTGGCAGACGGAGT
This sequence comes from Eospalax fontanierii, assembly GCA_035773235.1. Lineage (NCBI taxonomy): Eukaryota > Metazoa > Chordata > Mammalia > Rodentia > Spalacidae > Eospalax > Eospalax fontanierii. Next base: position 30,105,569 of record CM069546.1, on the reverse strand, counting down.
GGCAAGACTTAACTGTCTGTGGCCCATAGGGAAAAGGAGCTCCCACTCTGGGCACAGGTGCTTCGCCCTACTTCTGAAAGTTCTGTTCTGGTTCTGAGTTCTTCTGTGCCCCACTGTAGTCCACTGACTGCACTGGCCAATATCTGTAATATCCACACCTGTCTGTCATCCTAGTGCTGGCCACCTCTCATCCAGAGTTGGAGACTGAGGACACAGAGTCAATAGCTATAGGGACCAACCACATCTGGAACTACAGAAACCTCAGCTTATGACACAGGATCTTAACATTTTATTAGCTTAATATGTAATGCAGATATTAATGCAGATCCCTGAGGAATATATTTGGCCTAGGGAATTCAGTGATTCTACAGCTACAGAACTATATAAAAATAGAATCTTGGGGTTGAAAAATAAAGTAACTGGGCACAATGGTGCAAGTCTGTAGTCATAGCTATACCAGAGGCTGAGGCAAGATGACATTTGAGCTCAGGAGTTTAAGACTAACTAGTCTGGCGAGCCATATATGTAGGTTCATGACTATAAGCCTAGCATTTGGGAGGCTGAGGCAGGAAGCCATGAGTTCAAGGCCAGCCTGGAATACAGAGTGAGACTTTTTTCTCAAAACAAAAAGCAACTAGATACATTGGCATACACCTTTAATCCCAGCACTCAGGATCCAGAGGCAGGCAAATCTCCGTGAGTTTGAGGCTAGACAGGGCTATACAGTCTTAAAAGAAAAGGGAAGGGCTGAGGATTTGACTCAGTTGATAGAATGCTTGCACACACAAAGCTCTGGACTTGATTCCAAGCAAGCACAATATAAACCAGGCATAGTAGTATACATTTATAATCCCAGCCCTTGGGATGTGGAGGTAGGAGGATCAGACATTCAAAGCCCTTTGTCCACACAGTAAGTTCCAGACCAGCTTATGATATGTAAGGCTCCTGTCTCAAATAAACAAATCCATACATGTAAATGTTCATTAGTCTCAGGGTGTTATGTTAAGGCCAGAAGTCTGATTTGGATCTTGATCTTGATAGTGCGAAGGTCAGCCCCCTAACTTTAACTCCCACCAAGAAGTCCAGCTCACAGCTCTCGGACAGGAAACCCAGACTCAGATTTTCCTCTTGTCTGCAGGCTGAGAACGGCAGTACTCCATACCCCCTAATCTAGGGCACCTTGCCTCTATCAGGCCACGGTGGTTCTGTCCTTGAAAAGTTGTCTGTCACCCAGATCCAGGGCTATGGAGGAAAGGAATGCTAGTCCTGTTTCCATTTCCAGGTGTCCTGACTGCAGACTGCATCTGATGCCCCTCCCAGATTTGCTGCTGGCACCAAAAGCCATGCTGGCCACAGGGGCTGACTGAGGTAACTGCCAGGGGCTAAATCTGGGATCTGGCAGCTGGGTGTCCTGATCGTGTCACTCGACCTCTGGTGCCTGGTGGGGAGGCCCCTTCCTGACCTGCAGGGAATCAGCCATGGTCAGTGGGCTGGGGCTACACCTAGGGAGGGGAGGAGGAGGGTGGGCATTCCATGCTGTGCCTATCAGAGAGAGTTCTGGGGGTGTGAGAGATGGGAAGCTTGAAGAGGCAGCAGTTGGCTAGGAATTGGCTATTGGGCTAAGAAGGGGCAAGAGATGGACAGATTGCAGCAGCCACCTGCCCCTGGCATACTCTACTTCATTGTCTTCATGTCTAGATCCTTCTAGGTCTTGCCATGCTGAGTTCACAGAGTCAGGAAGTCTACAGGAGTAGAGACCCCAGTCCTAAACCTCCACCATTTGTTCTATAGACAGATAGGGTGCCACTGGGGACCGGTTGGACCTCTGCCTCTGACCCTTAGCCCATCTTGGGTAGGTTGGGGTTCCTGGATCATCCTGTGGTCACCCAGAAGGAAACTTCAACTCTGACTTCCTCTCTTCCTTTTACCCTCAGTCCCACCGTAAGTTCTCTGCTCCTCGCCATGGACACCTGGGCTTCCTGCCCCACAAGAGGAGCCATCGGCACCGGGGCAAGGTGAAGACATGGCCTCGGGATGACCCCAGCAAACCTGTGCACCTTACAGCCTTCCTGGGCTATAAGGCTGGCATGACCCACACCCTCCGAGAAGTGCATCGCCCAGGGCTCAGTGAGTCATTGGAAGGGGACACAAGCGAGTGGGGATGGGATCTTCCAGATCCTAGGAGCCAGAGACTGCTGTCATGGTCCAGGAAGGGCCATAGTCACAGGAAAGATGAGGTGCTGTGCAGGGGAGTAATGAACCTTGTTAAGTCCTGCACAGGAGCAAAATGCCTCCTTGGGGTTCTGACGTTACTCATAGTTTAAGACTGAGGAACTGAGGCATGGAGAAGCTAGAAAACTAGCCCAGTTATTTAGTAAGTGGAGGAATTGAGATTCAAAGGTGGGTACCCTTGTGGGGTTCAGCTCTGTAATCCACGCTACTCAGGAGGCTGAGGCAGGAGGATTGCAGGTTCAAGGCCAGCCTGGGTAACTTAGTGAGAGTCAGTCTTAAAGATACTGAAAGAATTGGGGATGTGGCGCTATGATAGAGTGCTTACGTTACATGCTCACATTCCTAGTACTGCTAAAAATACGATAATAAAAATATAAAAGGGTGAGTGATCTCATTCTCCTTCAAATCTCCTGCATAGTGTCTATCCTTTTGGCTGCACAATACATACTTAGTTTTTCTTTCATTTTTGTCATAGAATAACTATAGATTTACGTATAGTTGTGAGAAATAGCCAGGATTCCAATATGGCTGCAATCCAGTCCTCCCTTATATTGTTTTCCTTAGTTTGTTTTTTTGAGACAAGGTCTTGCTACAGAGACCAGGCTCACTCAGAGTAATCTTCTAGTCTCAGTCTCCCGAGTGCGAGGATTTCAGGACTCCCTCCCAGCAACAAAACTATGCTTACCGTTTTTAACAGTAAAACAAAACAACAACAAAAAACCCCAAAAGTTATGGTGACCCAACTACACCCTGCAAGGTAGATGCTCTGTCTCCTGGCCTGCCTTGTGTAACTGGCCCTCTTAATCCCTTCTCCATGGCCTCAGGACACTGCCTTATATGCTATTTTTGGATCTCAACCAGAAATTTCCAAACGGGAGGAGGTGGAAGCGGTAACCATTGTGGAGACACCACCCCTGGTGGTGGTGGGTGTGGTAGGCTATGTGGCGACCCCTCGAGGTCTGCGGAGCTTCAAGACCATCTTCTCTGAACACCTCAGTGACGAGTGCCGCCGCCGCTTCTACAAAGACTGGTACGGTCCTAGTACAAACTGCTGTAGCAATGGAAGGAGGAGGAGCCTTCTCAAGGCAGGGAAGTGTCTGGTACCTTCAATGAAGTAAGACAGGAGTGTGTACTTGACGGATGGATAGGAAATTGGGGTCCAGAAAAAAAGAGGAAGTAAATATTCAAATCCTCAGGGTTTGGGTGGGTTTAAAGGCTCAGAGGATAAAGGTGCTTGCTACCACACATGCCAACCCGAGTTTGATCCCTGGGATCAGGTGGAAGGAGAGAACTTAATATCTTGAGTTTTCTTCTGACCTCCATATGTACATTGTGGCATGTGTGTTGTGATATATGTTCTGTGGTATGTGTACAAACACTAAATAAATAATAAAAATATTTTAGGAGGCTAGAGAGATGGCTTAGTAGTTAAGAGCACTGACTGCTCTTGCAGAGGACCCAGGTTTGATTCCCAGGACCCACATGGTGGCTACTGTAACTCCGGTTCCAGGGGATTTGATGCCTTCTTCTGACCTCTGAGGACATTGCATGACACAGATGCACTTACATACATATAGGCAACACATTCATATACATAAAATAAAAATCATAAAAAAATATTAAAAAATTATTTTAGGCTGGGCATGGTGGTGCACACCTTTAGTCTTAGCTCTCGGGAGACAGAGGTAGATGGATCTCTGTGAGTTCTAGGCCAATGTGATCTACACAGAGAGTTCTAAGCCAGGTAAAGCTACATAGTGATATGATTCTGTCTCAAAAAAAAAGAAAATTTTTTTAATCTTCAGGGTTATTCATTGGGCTAATTTGATAAAATTTCAGAAATGACTCTGAGCTTCCTATTAGTCAAAGTAAAAATAAAAAGACCTAACTAAGAAGCTCTTACACACAAGGGGCTGGAGAGATGGCTTAGTGGTTAAGAACACTGGCTGCTCTTCCAGAGGACCCTGATTCAATTTCAAGGACCCACATGGCGACTGACAACCATCTGTAACTCCAGTTCCAGGGAATCCAATGCCCTCTTCTGGCCTCCACGGGCTTTACATGATAGGGGTGCACTAACATACATGCAGGCAATACACTCATATACGTAAAACAAAAACAATAAAAAAATTTTTTTGAAAAGAAGCTCTTACACATAAAAATTTCCTTTCAGGCCTCTAACATTCTGTGGCACTAAGTCCTGAAAGGGAAAGTACCACTTGGGCATCACCCCCCAACATCTTATGGAGACACAGACCCAGTCCTGACCTTGTGGTAGATGATAAATATGGGCTCTAGCATTAGTGCAAGGCTGTGTGGTCAAGGGCAAGCTGGCTGACCTGTCACATCCTTGCACTATAAAGCAGGATGAGGAGTGTAGGACAATGAGGACTGGATGGGTGATGGGTGTAGAGCATCACCCAATGGGCAGTGATGGGAGAGCTCCAGCAGGGCTGTTTTTACTGTTTATGTTATGAATTTGCCTCCCATCCCAGACTTTAGCCCCTGGGAACGTTGGCTTTTTCATCTTTAGAATGGGGCTCATTATTCTCACCTTTCAGAACTCTGGAGAGAGTTAGGAAGGATGTCTGCCCAGCGGGAAGCAACATTTGCTCACATTGTCCCATGTCTGAGGCAGACTTTAGAGATCAGAGTTTACTGCTGGGCACATGCCTGCAATTCCAGCACTCAGAAGGCTGAGTGAAAGAGGAGGCTCTGGAGTAATAGGCCAGCCTGGGCAAAATAGTAGTACACTGTTGAGAGAGAGAAACAGAACTAGAGATAAAGTCTATGTGAAAAGATGGCCACGGGAAGCAGCCCAGGCTCCCAGGGGAGGTCCTAGACCAGGGCTCCTGCATGATGGGCTATGGGTATAGTCAGGTAGGACTAGGCAAGCAGGACTATCAGGGAGCCACCTTCAGTATCCTGTGTGTGGCTCAGGCACAAGAGCAAGAAGAAAGCCTTCACCAAGGCCTGCAAGAGGTGGCGAGACACCAACGGCAAGAAGCAGCTCCAGAAAGACTTTGCTGCCATGAAGAAATACTGCAAGGTCATTCGGGTCATTGTCCACACCCAGGTTAGCACAGCCCCCCACCTTCAGCCTGTTCAGCCCTGGGCACCTTCTTCTATTTCTCCACCTCCAAGGCAAAGCCCTGCCCTGTCAAATGTCAGTTTAAAAATAACACCAGTGCTGGGCACAGGCCCAAAGTCTAGCCAGCCAGTCACTTGACTGTCCCAGAGTTGAGAGGTTGTAGGGTTAGGATGTTATGTCAGTGTCATTAACAACTTCAGGACACTAGCATGCCCTATGGACAACTAAGGCTCTCCAAATGTCCTGAAGGGCCTGAGTCTCTGACCAAATGTCCAGTGTGGAGGACTGGATGAACCTGGGGTCCAGCTTGATTTGAACTGAAAAGTAACTAACACCCTTATTCTGGAAAATTGCTAGGCAACTTGCCTTCAGGGAATTGTTCTCTAGGCACCACAATGGCAACCCTGGTGCCCAGTGGCACCTCATCTGCCCTCTGAACACCAGCTCCCCAGTTACTCTCATACTTATAGTTTATAGTGAGCAAGTCAATGCTTGGTTGTTCATCAACTTAACTGCCAGGGGCCATGGAGGCAGGGGTTATATTCACCTAGTTCCCGGTTGGGCCCCAGGGTCTACCACAAGCCTCATCTTCAGTAGGTGCTCCATAAATACTTACTGAGCATTATGCTGTGATCTAACTGGTCTGCTTTTACCTATATGGCCTCTTAGCCTATGGTACTAATAGCAACCAGAGCCCTGCTGGGTCGTCTAGTCATCATACCTGCACTTGGAAAAAAGTTGGAGCTCATTCCTGCACCTGCCTGACTCTGCTACCCTCCTTGCCCCACACTGGGTTGCTTTCTGTTCCATCAGCTCTCCAAGATCTTCCCTGAGACAGGTCCTTCTCATATCTTGCTTCCTCTGTCCAAAACACACTCAGGTCTTTACCTAGTAACTCCTTCCTGTTACTGGTATCACTTCTTCAGAGAGGCCCTCCTTGACCACTCTAACTGATGTGCTGCCTGTAGTCCCCCTGAGCCCACTACAGGAGTTTACTTGGCATTCTATCTGTCCTCAAAGTAGATGTTAGGACTCCCCGAGATGAGAGATCTTATCTGCCTCAAACTGTGCTGTATTACAATGCTTTGCATGGCACCCAGGATGTGGCTTGGGCACAGGAATTTCTGTGAATAAATACAAGTGGGAAAGACTTCACATTATCAGTTGGTCACCACCTACAGGTGTGTGGGGGCGGGGAAGGCTGTGAACATCTTCGAACTCACCTCCCTGTTACGTCCTGCAGATGAAGCTGCTGCCCTTCCGGCAGAAGAAGGCCCACATCATGGAGATCCAACTGAATGGTGGCACTGTGGCTGAGAAGGTGGCCTGGGCCCAGGCACGACTGGAGAAGCAGGTACCTGTACACAGTGTGTTCAGTCAGAGCGAGGTCATCGATGTCATTGCTGTCACCAAGGGCCGGGGTGTCAAAGGTAGGCCTGATGGAGACATCAGCTCCAGGAAAAGATATTTAGTGGGGGCCAAAGTGGCCTGTCAGCCACCAGTCCTTTCTGTTTACAGGGGTCACTAGCCGCTGGCATACCAAGAAGCTGCCGAGGAAAACCCACAAGGGCCTTCGCAAGGTGGCCTGTATTGGCGCCTGGCACCCTGCCCGAGTGGGCTGTTCCATTGCCCGGGCTGGGCAGAAGGGTTACCACCATCGCACAGAGCTCAACAAGAAGGTGTGTCCATGGCTCTGAGTGGTCGCTAGAAGTGTGTGTATGTTGAGGGCATGACTCAAACACTGACTGAGCTGACAGAATGCCTCATTAGCTCCTGAGTCTGAGCATGTGTGCTGAGGGTGTGGCCATGCAACTAGTCCCAGAACCCACCTTTGGTGTCCACTGTGCTGTGTTTTTCTGGCAGATCTACCGCATCGGCCGGGGGAGGCATATGGAAGATGGGAAGGTGGTCAAAAACAATGCGTCCACCAGCTATGATGTGACTGACAAGTCTATTACGCCACTGGTGAGGCTAGGTGGCCAGGCTGGCCAACAGGGCCCAGTATGGCGGGGTGGGGGGGGTGGGGCGGGTGGGTGGGTGGGAGAAAGGCCTCGGTTTCAGGTGGGTGCTACCTTTCCCCAGGAGCTCTATGTGTGCTCCACAGCTAGGTGCAGCCCCATAAGTATTCTAGGGACAAGGCCTTTGCAGGTAGGCAGTGATGGGAGGCCTTATGTGCCAGGGAGCAGCCACTTAGCCCCAATGCTTGCCTGCTTCTGAACCCTCTACACCTGTTGTGAGGAAATTGTACTCTATGTTATGAGGACATGGTGCTGGAAACTGAACCCTTGTCCCCTTTAAGAGCAACAAGGGCTGTTAACTGCTGAGCCATCTCTCCAGCCCCTCCCTTTTCTTGGGAGGGGAGGGGAACAGGGTTTGTAGCTCTGGTTGACCTAGAACTTACTATGTAGACCAGATTCATCTGATTCTGCTTCCTGTGTTCTGGATTAAAGTCACGTACCCCCACACCCCCAACCCTTTTTTAAAATACAGGATTTCTTGTAGTCCTTGACGGCCTCAAACTCCCTATGGAACTGTGGATGACCTTGAACTTTTGATCCTATTGCCTTTACCGCCTGAGTGCTAAGATCACAGGGGTGTGCCACCATAGCATATTTTTTAAGGCAGTGCTGGGGCTTAAACCCAGGACCTCATAGCATATTTTTTAAGGCAGTGCTGGGGCTTAAACCCAGGCAAGCACTCTTCCAACTGAGCTATAGAGACAGGGACTCATTTTGTAGCCCAGGCTGGCCTTGCACTACCTTGAACTCAACAGTGATTCTGCATCACCCTTCCAAATTTGGAATGCATCACCATGTCCAGCAACCTAAAACTTCTGAGCTTCAGTGTCTCCCCCCCACCAAATTGCAGATTGTTAAATGAGATTAAGATAGGAGAAAGACTTAGTATGTGACTCAGATGCTATGACAACATAAGATTGTCATCCCTGTATCCTGGGGGTTAGGCATGAAACTCGTTCCCATCTCAGCCTTGGGTGCAGAACTCTGAGGGCTCCTAACTGCCCCAACTCATCTGCTCTGTACCTGGACTAGTTTGATCTGTTTCTCTGTAGGGCGGCTTCCCCCACTATGGGGAAGTGAACAATGACTTTGTCATGCTGAAGGGCTGCATTGCAGGTACCAAGAAGAGAGTGATCACGCTGAGGAAGGTCAGTATGGCGAGTTGAGTAGTGGGCTCCAGTAACCTGTCTTGTTCTTCAGTTTGCTTTGCAGTGTATGTGTGTGCATGTGTGTGTGAATATAAAGGAAGGAGGTCTGGCTGGAGTCACAGTGAGTGAATCCTTCCTAGTGTGAACTGGAGGTGATAGGGGATAAGGCCCTCCTTTAAAAAAAAATTTTTTTTTAAAAATTGAGACAGGGTCTTCCTGTATTCCTGGCTGGCCTGGAACTCACTCTGTAGACCAGGCTGGCCTTGAGCTTATAGAGATCTGCCTGCCTCTACTTCCTGAGTGCTGGGATTAAAAGCATGTGCTACCATGCCTGGCAGGCCTTCCAGTTTTTTAAAAAGGTTATTTACTTATTTTTATTTTATGTGTACGAGTGTTTTGCCTGTATGTAAATAAGTGTACAATGCCCTGACAGATCCTCTGGAATTGGTGTTACAGACAGTTGTTAGCTGCCATGAGAGTGCTAGTAATGGAATCTGGACCCTCTAGAAGAGCAGCCAGTGCTCTTAACTGCTGAGCCATCTCTCCAGCCCTTGTCCTCCATTCTTGATGCCTCTTTCATGGATCCCCAGTCTCTCCTAGTGCACCACAGCCGCCAGGCCCTGGAGAATATCGAGCTCAAGTTCATTGACACTACTTCCAAGTTTGGCCATGGACGTTTCCAGACGGCCCAGGAGAAGAGGGCCTTCATGGTGAGTTAGTCCCACCTGTTCCCTGGGGCTCTAACTTCACATCCTGCTTGCAGATGGACCTGGAAGGAGGGTGCCTTTAGAGATCCCCTGGAGCAGGCCCTAGTACTGGTTAGGGGCAGTATTTCTTGACCGACTCATGACTAACGCTCTTCTTGTCTCCCTCACCTCTCCCAGGGTCCCCAAAAGAAGCATCTGGAGAAGGAGAAGCAGGAGACCTTGGGAGACTTATAGCCTGCAGGGGATGGGGCGTCTTTGGGGTGCATACCTACTGCCTGCCCCTCCTGTTCAATAAAGACCTGAGGCAACTCTTCAGCCTGGCTCAGAGGGTTGGGGGCGCGGAAAGGCCGGTTGATGGTCCAGGGCGTGGGCCTTAGCACCGGAGAAGGGCAGATTAGAGATACAGCTCCTTGAAGCGCTGCCAGGAATATACCGCTGTGGCCCCAAGGCCCTGCAGCAAGGCGGGCGCACGGCACGGAGCGGGGCTTCTACTGAAGGGGGGGGGTTTCAGAGAAAAAGCTCCAGTATGGTTTTCGCCTTCCAGAAGGTGGGGCCTTCTGGAAGCGGAAGCCCGTCCTGGAAGGTATAGGTTGGAGGGAAGGGTTTAGGGTGTGCCGGAGGAAGACTGATTGATCATTGGTGGTGGTGTTTCTGGGAGGCGGGATGTGGGAAGCTCCTGACGCCCCTCACATGATTGGTCTTCTTCAGGGGCGTGGCTGAGGGTGAACTGGGGAGTGATTGGTCATCGGGAAGAGGGCGGGTTCGGGTACGGATCTCTGAGGGTTCAGGTGTCAGCGTAGGAAACCTGCTGTGCATTGTCGAGATGTCTTTCTGCAGCTTCTTCCGGGGAGAGGTTTTCCAGAATCACTTCGAGCCAGGTGCACCCTATGCTTTGTGCAATGCGACGGAGGGCATGCTCTAGAGGGGGCGTCACTCTCTTGGGTGGCCGTGGAGCCCTGAGCCGGGAATTGGGGGAATGTGGCCCCAGAGAGGAGCGAGCTTGGGAAAGGAGCACTCGGAGGAGGGATGTTCAGGGGTCCGGGGAGCCGGAGGACTTGAGAGGAAAGGGAACGCTGCGGATATCTCTGTTCTCGAGGAGGACAGGCCTTGAGCTTGAACATGGCTCTGTCTGGGGCAGCCTGTGGGGATGGGTGTTTGTGGGGCTTCAGGATGATTGGGACTTGAGAGCGGAGTGGTCCAGAGTTTACCCAGCTGTTTTCCTTCCTGGAATCTCCTAAGTGAGTGGGAAAGTTGTTCAGTACTGAATGTGCGGGAGCCTCCTAGCCCTGCCCAAGGCCTCCTGGTTGGGTGCCCCTGGGTTCTTGCCAGTGGTCAGTGAAGTTTAACCAGTACATCTTGGGTGTCCTAGCTCCAGGCTATGAGAGACATTGCTGAGTCTCCTTCTAGCTGTGCTGTGCTGAGACTGGACTAATTTGGTAAAAACTAGGGCACTGGCGTTCCTGGTCTGGGAAATGTTGCATGTCAGCCCCTCCAGAGGGCTTGGCTGTGACTCTCGTATATGTAGAACCTACTTGATACAGGATCACTAGGCAGAACCCCCCCCCCCCCCCCCTAGAGTACCTCTTGGCTGTAACACTCCAGTGGCCTTTAAACTACAAACTCTACTCTGTTCTTTGCTTTCTCTCCAGTTCCTGGTTCAGGCTGAACAGTTCACACTCCAGTGAGTCAGTCCTCAGATGGTGGGTGATTCAGTATCCTGCAGGTTCCTGTTTCTAATCTTCCAGTTATAGAATTCAGTTTTACAACCTTCACTGGCCCTTCCATTTGTGTGATCTTTGGGGGACAGGGTGAAACCTGTTCTCTCCGTCTTTGTCTTTCTGGGGTCCCTGTTTGGCTTGGAGGCCTGTTATCAGGGGCCAATTTCTTTTCTTGAGAGCAGGCCCATAGCTTAGTGTGCAGCTCAGGACTTTATTGGATAGCAGGGATGTCCACTTGAGGAGAGAGGGGACCAAATGGTTTCATTGGCCTTGTCAGGGACCTTACTGTGTGGATATTGTGGGGAATTCAGTTAGGCTGTCATCAGATTTCTGAGATTCCTTTTTGGCCATACACCTTATTGTGTTTGCAATACCAAGCCTCTACTTTCTTATCTGTAAAGTGGAAATGTTAGCCAGGTATGGTGGTTCAATTTGAAGCAGGAGGATTGCCATAAGTTTGAGGCTAGCCTGGACTACATAGTTCCAAGTCAGCCTGGTTACAGTGTGAGACCTTAGACCTTCTCTCAAAAAACAAAAAACAAACAAAACAAACAACCCCTCCCCCAAACAAAACAAAAAACCAACCCAAAACCCAGACTTACCAGGTATGGTGGTGTGCACCTTTTATCCCAGGTCCTGGGAGGCAGAGGCAGATGGATCTCTGAATTTGAGGCAGTCTGATCTACATAATAAGTTTCAGGCCAAGCAGGGCCACATAGTAAGACCCTGTCACAAGAAAACCAAAAGCCAAAACCAAACAAACAAAAATCCCAAGCTAAACATTTATAAATAATTAAATTAAATAGAAATATTAAAGATTTCTGGGTATGGTGGTACACATCTTTAATCCCAGCACCCGAGAGGCAGAGGCAGGGAGATCCTGTTTTAGGAAAAAAAAAAAAAAAGCTGGAAAGACTGGGGAGATGGCTCAGTGGTTAAGATCACATATGATCTTCCAGAGGACCCAAGTTTAATTCCCTGCACCCACATCAGGTGGCCAAGAAATGCTTGCAACTCCAAGTCCTGGGGATCCGACACATCTGGATCATCTGGGCACCTGCACTCACATGCACATACCTGCACCCGCACACAGACACACATACACATAATACAATAGATATTTAAATGAAATAAAATAAAATGTTAAAGATTTCATAGCACAGAGCCAATGAGAGTAGCTGAGATGAGCCTGAAGGGTGACTTCTGATCTCTTGCACATCAGCCAAGTATGAGCTAGGTGTGCCTCCCCTAGAGCCAGTCCATGGCCTGTGAGCAGGGGAGTGCATGGAGATGTGTACTATCATCCCTCCTCCAGAATAAGAGCAGCGCTGAGTGGAAATCCTCAGGAGCTTGCACCAGACAGGTTGAACTGATTGATGTCTACTTTCGCTCTCTCCGTCTCACAGGCATCTATGTGTGTGCCAAGTGTGGCTATGAGCTGTTTTCCAGTTGCTCAAAGTATGCACACTCATCCCCATGGCCAGCATTCACTGAGACCATCCACGCCGACAGTGTGGCCAAGCGCCCCGAGCACAATCGACCTGAAGCCTTGAAGGTGAGTGTCAGGCTAGTGCTGGCTGTGGAGGGCTACAGAGCTAGTCACACCTCCTTCCTTTGCTCCCTCACAGTTCTCTGACCTTTGAGGTTATTCTAGAAGATTGCCTGAGCTCGGGAGCTGGTATCAGAAGACTCTGAGAGTGCTTGTTGCCTGGGAGGACATGAGCATCAGAACCACTTCCTGCACAGGCCCCATCCCTCAGAACTGCATTTAGCTTGGGAAATTGGCACGTGGGGAAAGCACCACCTGCCCACAGCAGTAGGATGACTTCTGTGGCTGTTGTGTGTATTAGAAATTCAAGTGATCGTTGGGGTCTTCTCAGGTTTCCTGTGGCAAGTGTGGCAATGGGCTAGGCCATGAGTTCCTGAATGATGGCCCTAAGCGGGGGCAGTCCCGATTCTGAATATTTAGCAGCTCACTGAAGTTCATCCCTAAAGGTGAGTACCTGGGGCAGCTTGGTGACAGCTTCCTGTACCTAAGGAGGCTAAAGGGGGGGGGGGGCGGGGTCCACGCTGGGCATGCTTGTCCACCTGCCATGGCAAAATGCTCCTATCAATGGCACTTCAAAAGTTGGTTGCAGGTCATGGAGAAGGAGGCAAAATGTCCTGTGTGCCCCCCAAGGGAACATCCCTGAGAAGGTGTAGCGTGAGGCTTCCTCAGGAGGACCGGCTTTTCCCTGTAGCTGGAGTCCTGGGTTGGGGGTGGATAGAGGCTAAGAACCTGGGCCATGTGATCAAAGGCTTGCTTTCTAGCCAGAGCTGTGCCCATCCTCTACATAGTGGGATGGTAGCAGATGGTTCGTCACAAAGCTACTGAGGATAATGGCATGTGATACGGTGCCCCTGGAGCCCAGCACATAGTAACAGCACAATAAACATGCTCCCTTGAAGCCATAGTAGTTGTCAATGGCTGTAGCTAGCCCCTTTGTCCAGTTTCTCGTTCTGCAAAATGGGGCTGTCAATCAATAATGAATCCCATTGCTGTGGGGTTAATGAGCAATCTGAAAGGGCCTGGTGCACATTGATCTGTGGTGATATTTTCTGTCATCTTTCTTTGTCCTTTATATGGTAGAGGAAGAATAGACTGTAGAGCTCAGGAAATGAACAGAGTGCACAGACTCCTTTGATAACTGGGCTCCTGGGCCTTCTAGCTGGCCTGGATTTTGGTTGGTTTTAGTACTTTATTGAATTAAAATTTTGTATTTAGTGTGTGTGTGTGCATATGTGCCACAGTGTGTGTGTGTAGAGGTCAGAGGAAAACTTGTGGGAATCAGTTCTTTCTTTCTTCCATGTGGGTCCTGGGGCTCAAGCTCAGGTTGTCAGACTTGGCAGCAAATGCGTTTACTCATTGAGCTATCCCACTAGTCCCTTGACATAGGATCTCACTCTGTAGCCCATAATGGCCTGCAACTCACTACTTAGCGACTCCTGATTACTTCTCCCTAATCTCCTGCTTCTGGCTCCAGAGTGCTGGGGTTATAAATGTGAGCTATTGCACCCAGGTGAAGCATGGCTTAATGATGATGTATTCTCTCTCTCTGTCTCTCTCTCTCTCTTTCTCTCTGTCTCTCCAGGCAAAGAAACTCCTGCCTCCCAGGGGCACTAGGTGAGCAGCCCACCAGCCCACCTTCTCCCTAGATGGACATATCTACTCTCTGGCAGCCCCACTTTGGCTCTGGAACCCCAGGGCATTCAGACAGGGAGTCCAGGAAGAGGTGACTAAAGCATCAGAAAGGCTCCCAAGGCCTGGTCTCTGAACAGAATCCTCTTAGATGAAGCACTTATTTGCCAAAATTCCCACTGTTCTACCAGGGTGGCCCTGGAGACAGGACTAAACCACTGACTGTTTTGGCCTCTGGCTCCTATGGAGTCTGTAGGCGGCTCTGGGTTTAGCTGGTCTTTGAATGATATCGTACCCCAACCTTCTGTTCCCCTCGTCCTGCCACCCTTTCCCTGGCTATCCACACTCCTATGGGGCCTAGTTGGGGATGGGCCCTGGTCCTCACCAAAACTTGTTCTTTTCTCCCCTGTGCAGGAGAGGAAATGCAAATGAAACTGCCCTGGCCAGCTGCTCTAGCCCTGGTCACTGTATGATCTACTCTGGTTAAACCTTTATATGCCAGCCAGAGTGGTGATGATCTGTGACCTACAGGGAGGGAAGCAGGCTAATGCCATGGGTTCTTGGACCTTCGTCTCCTAGGAGAGAAACCTGACCTTTGTTTCACAATCTGTGGGTACAGCTTACCTCACTCAGGCTTGAGAAAGCTGCTGGTTGCCCAATTACCTGACCAATGCAGCAGGCACCCTGAGATCACCATTCCCTCCAGTTCATCCCGACAGAAGTGTCCCTTCCCAAGATATCGCCTCTGTAGCCAGGTGTGGTGGTACATACCCCTAATCCCAGCACTTGGGAGGCAAAGGCAACCAGATCTCTGTGAGTTCAAGGCCAGCCTAATCTACATAGCAAGTTCTAGACCAAACCAGGCAATTTAATGAGACCGTATTTTGTTTTGTTTTTTAAAAAAACATAAAACTCTGTGCCTTCCCGTGTGTGTTTGCAAGCTCTTGCTGTCTGGGTGATGCTGAAACCCACCTCATGATTCTTTTCTGGAGTGATCAGATAGAAACCAATAAACATGAAGCCTAGAACTGCTGCTGCATGTATTGATTTTACAGTGCTGGGGATTGAACCTAGGCCTTGTACACATCAGGTAAGTGCTCTACTCCTTTTTAAAATATTATATTTATTTTTATTTTATGTGTATGAGTATTTTGCCTGCATATATGTAAGTTCACCCATCCTGTGCAATGCTTATCGGGGTCGGAAGAGGGTGTCCGATTCCCCTGGAACTAAAATTATGGATGGTTGTTAGCTGCCATGTTGGTGCTGGGACTCAGACCTGGGTCCTCTGGCAAGCACAGCCAGTGCTCTTAACCTCTGAACCATCTCTCCAGCCCCTGGTGCTCTACTCTTTAATTACAGCCCCAGCATGTTACCAGTGGGTTACACCACCCATGGCCGCCACTGAATTCCTCCCGGAGAAACAGGGGAGCAGTGCTGTCCTCCCCCCACCTAGCCGCTTCTTGGCTGTGGAGCACTCCCTCACAGCTTTAGAGCCCAGATTGGAGTGCTGTGTGAGTCATAGCCACAGCAGTAAGCAGATCTGGAGCCCATAGGTGGGTGGTCTCAGAGGATCTATAAGAGAAAAAGAAAGAAGGAACTGTGTTGAGGTGGCTTGGCAGATGCCCAGTAAGACCCAGCCAGGGAGGCTCAGGGAAGCATCAGTAAACATCTGTAGAAAGAACGACTGACAATGCTGTTTCTTTTAGACACTTGCTGCATTTCCTTCCTCAAGTGACAAGTGCTTATGAGAGTCTTGACCCTGGTCGGATGTGTCAGATTCCCAGTCATGTCAGAGGAACTTTCTTACCATGGGCCAGGATGGAAAAGGTGTCCAGAGGGTTCTGTAAAGATCATGGTCAAGCCAGATGTGCCTGAGGCCTCCATACTTAGGGGACCAAGAACTATGGTTTCCTCCCAAGCTCCACAAGGCTGCCTTCTGGAGACCTAGGCATAGCCTCATATCTTACAAGGCGAGCTTTGGGGACAGGGTGCAGGAATCAGGGTGAGACTGACCAACAGGGGGCACTCTCTCCATGGGTACCAGGATCTAGAAGACTGCAGTTCTCCAAAGCGCCACCTGGGGGCACTGCAGCCATTAGCAGTCTTTACACTCATCTACTTTTCACTCCAGGGACTAGGCAACCTCCACTTGCACCTAAAGTGACAAGTGGTCCACTCACATGCACCCTAGGTGCTTATGCCTGTCCTGCATGTCAGTGCCAATGACACAGGCCAAACTGGAGCCCCCTTACTAGGAAATCTAGTCCCAGCATTCAAACTCTGGTCATCAAGCTTGACAGCAAGTGCCTTCACTTGTTGAATCATCTTCCTAGCCCTCTTTGGGATTTTTTTTTTTTTTTTTTTTTTTGAAATAGAGTCTTGTTATGTAGCCTAGGCTGGCCTCAAACTTACGGCAATTCTCTCGCTTGCTTCTGTCTCCTGAGTGCGTGAATTAAAGGCATAAGTCACCACGCCCAGGTAATGCGTTTGTCACCCTTACTCTGTGACTGGGGGAAACTTTCCAAGCACCTTTAGGCAGATAAGACTCCACTCTAGAATCATAATGTTTATACTCTTAGTTTGCCATTCCTTTTCCCCCAGTCCCTCTCCAAGTGTCAGAATCCCTCTAGAAGCTCTGCCCCAGTGGCTGTTTTTCCCTGGACTATAGGGCCCTGGGTGGGCCTCTTACAGGCTGGGCACATCCTAGATTCCTGCTATTTTCTTGCAGATCCCATCCCATCCCATAGCACACACAATCTCATGCGCTCTCCCAAGCACCTCCCTACAGGTCCACGTGAAGGGAAGTATTGGAAGGTCAATGAATGTCCGTTAAGCTACTCAACCCAGGCTTGTTCCTGCAGGGCCACAGTGTGAGGACAGGCAGCAGATGTGTATCATGTGTTTGCATGAGTGTGTCTGTGGTCTAGTTCAGGGACCCAGGAACATCATCACCCTATCCTGGCCTCAGACACTATGGCTCTGGTTAACAGAACTTGGGGAGAAACAGCACAAGGGAGATAATGATATCCCAGTATCATCAAGAGGGGAGACTGCTGGAGAGGGGCCTGGGGTTGCCTGGGGACAAGCCATCACTTCTCCAACCCACCTGTGTCCTTGTAAAATGGGGAATATTATTATGGTTCATCCCCCTGGCTTCCTGTCTTATCACTTTTCATCTCCAACCAGGATATTCACAAATTACTCTTGACTGCAGAGGACTAGATGGTATCATAAGAGAGAGCAGGAACTCTGGGAAGAAAGGACACTAGATGCAGTAGTTGGGCGCCAGGACCTTATGGGGTCAGCCTGTTGGCCCCTGGGTGCCCCTTCTTCCTCAGACTCCAGTGACTAGAAGGTCTCTCTGCCCAGGAATGTGGTTCTTTGCTGGGGCCTAGAACTTGTGTCCAAGGAGCTTCTGGGGTCTCTGCAGCAGGGAGAATGCAAGACAAATGGAATTGATACCAGTCAGCAGGCTAGGATCCTTTGCTTTACCTGGATAAATATTGTGGGTAGGTAAAAAGATACTCTCCTCAAGGGCTGGTCTTTGGGAGCTTTTGTATCCCTCATTGTATGACAACAGCAAGGGGCTATGTATAGCAGAATGCAAGGGAAAAGTTCTACCACTGAGCTACATCCTGTTCTTATTCACTGTTTCTCAGGCTGTCCTTCAACTCACTCTGTAGCCTAAGCAGGACTTGAACGTGTGATCTTCCTTCCTTAACATCCCAAGTATCTGAGATTACAGGCCTATGTCACCAGTTCTGACATGTTACAGTCCTTGTGCACTTCTCAGGAAATCAGGGTTCCTAAGCCTGTAACAGAAGCTGGTAAGTATTACAGCTCCTGGGCCTGTGGTATGGAGGGAGCTCTTTGACCCTAAAGACTTAGCAGCTCTCTGGATTTTGTCCTGTGACCAGAGCCTGCAGAGTCTCTTCCCTGGATTTTTTTTTAATCTTTCTGAGACAGGGTCTCTCTATAGCCCCAGCTGGCCTGGAACTTGCTATGTAGCCCAGGCTCGCTTCAGACTGGCTATGTAGCCAAAGCTGGCCTTGAACTTCTGATCCTCCTGCCTCTGTCTCCCAAGTGCTAGGATTTATATAAATGTTTACTTATATTTTTATGTATATGAGTGTTTTGCTTATAATATAAGTGCAACCATGCTTGCAATGCCCACAGAGATCAGAAGAGGTTGTCAGATCCCCTGGTACTGGAGTTATGGGTGGTTGTTAGTCACCATATGGGTTCTGGGAACCGAACCTGGTCCTCTGTAAGAGTAGCCAGTTCTCTTAAGTGCTGAGCTATCTCTCTAGTAATGACCCCCCTGCACCCTGCCCCACCGTGTGCTAGGATTGTATGTGCCACCACACCTGACTCAATTTTAACAGTGCTTTAACAAAGCCTAAGACCTGCCCAGAGTGCCAGGGAGAGGTGGGTCTCCCTCATCTGTCTGAGCCACGGGGAGGATAGTGTAGGCAATAAGGGTTGGATTTCTTAGTCTCTGAGAACTGGTTGTAGGTTAGGTTTGAAGGTCTTGAAACTTGGCGGAGCCAGGCAGGTTTGGGGCTGGAGGTGTTTGAAGTCTTTGCTTGGACATGCTCCCTTCTGGGCTCTGGGCTCTGGGCTCATGGTCTTCCTGTGAATAAGACTGGTTGCAAGCTTATCTGGTCAGCAGTTGTGCTGCTCTTTTATGTCAGGGTAGAGTCCTCCCCCGGGAATGGCCCCTTCCTAGGAATGGTGTCTGCTGGCCAGCGGGGACTTCAGAAGGGTTTCAGTGGCCCTAGTGCTGATGTGCAATGAGATTCAAGCTCAGGACTTTCTATATTTATGGAAAGGTTAGTGGAATCTGGCTACTGGACCTCTGGATCTCTCCTTAACCCCCAACAAACTGTGCTCCTGTTGAGAAAGATGAGTAACCTCTTCCGGGGTAGTAGGCTGGTGTTAGCTGTTAAAATCTGTTAAAAAAAAAATCATGGTTAGTGCCAACAATAGTTTTGTTTGTTTGTTTGTTTTGATTTTTTGAGACAGGATCTCCCTGTAGCCCTAGCTGGCCTGGAACTTACTATGTAGACCAGGTTGGCCTCAGCCTGTCAGAGATCCACTTGCTTCTGCCTCCAGAGTGCTGGCATTAAAGGTGTGCTGAGAAGAAGTTCTTTAAGTTGTTATTGTTTCTGATGTTCATGTTTCTGTAATTTTCTTTCTTTTTCTTTTTAAATTTTGTATCAGTGTATTGCCTGAATGTATATAAATGTACTAATATCCTGCAATGCCCACAGAGGTTAGAAGAGGCATCAGGTCCCCAGAAACTGGAGTTACAGACAGTTGTTAGCTGCCGTGTCAGTGCTGGGAATCAAACCTGAGTTCCCTGCAAGAGCAGCCAGTGCTGTTAACTGCTGAGCCATCTCTCCAGTCCCTAATTTTCTAATTGACTACTTAATTGGCAGCTGTTGAACTCTTTCTTACTATTCTAACTGCCTTAAGCAAAAGGACTGTCAGACAAACAGTCAACCAGGCTACTCTACTCCAGCCTACTTGTCTTGAACACTCCATGGACATCTAGAAAACTATACAATGATCAAAACTGATTTGCTTCAGGCTCCTAAAGTCACAGCCTCAGCTAGGGCTGTTTAGAGCAGTCTGTACCAGATTTTTTTGCTATCACAAGTCTCTGTGAATTCTAGATGACCCTGTGATCATTTTCACCCAGCCCAGAAGAGGAGCACTTTCTCTGGTGGCTTAGCAGAAGGACTGCTATGATTAGTATTAAAGAAATAGGCTGTGCTGGGAGTGGTGGTGCACACCTTTAATCCCAGCACTCAGGAGGCAGAGGCAGGTGGATCTCTGTAAATTCAAGACCAGCCTGGGCTACATAGCAAGTTCTGGGCTAGCTGGGGATAAAGACCAAAAAAAAAAAAAAGAAAGAAAGAAAGAAAAGAAACAGGCTGTGTTGTGTATGCACAAACCTTCATTTCATTTGAAGTGTTTGGTGATTGGTGCAAACACTCCATCTTGGGGTATATATCAAGCAGGCTGTTCCACTCAGTAAATTGTTGAGAGACATCCTGACATCCTCTTGTGTTGTCTGCCTTGGTGTTGGTATATCAGGCCCAATAAAAAGCTTCCATTGAGTGGTCTTTTCTTGCCTACTGGTAGTAGTTTGGGCCTATCTGGTAATAGGAAGAGAGAACTGCAGGAATGGAGGTGTCGAGCTGGGCAACGGCTAGCCCAAAACATCAAAAGCAGAGGTGGGAGGGAAGGTTTGAGCAGCAGCTGCTTCTCCGAGGCAGCGGGGTGTGGGGGTGGGGGGAGCATCCAGGGTGGGAAGAAGAGGGCTAAGTGGAAGCAGAGGTAGGCAGGGCAGTAAGCTGGGGCTGAAGGCTAGAAGGCTGTAAAGAGCCAAACAAGAGAAACTGAAGGAGTTCCAGAGATCTGACATGCCGTAGGCTTCAGACACTCCAAGCCTAGGATCTGTAATATTGAAGGTCGTCAAGGAATCATGACACCTAGGCTCACTCGGAAGCTGCAAGGCCAGTTGACAGGGACTAAGGAACCACTCCCTAAGGCCTAACCAAAAACTGTAATGCTTATGTGGAAACACTAGAGCGCACCAGCTACTTCCACAGCAGAAGTCAGCCCCAGTACCCATCTATTTCAGTGTCCCCCAGTTACCAGGAATGAGACCCCAGGCTCTGGCAAGTGAGGACATGGAAGCTATTCCCCTTTCGGGAAGACAGAATATGAGGTACCAGGTTCCCCAGGGAAGAAGTGGCTTCTGGGTACCCTTTCTTGTGTTGTTGCCACGGTTACGGGTCCGCTGTCCTATTACTAGAAGCTAGCCCTGCAAGGTGGGGGCTGGGATCTCATTTAATAAAGTAGGAAAGGGAGGTCGGGGGCTGGATCCCTGCCAAGGTCACCTACTGGGAAGGGGCAGAGAAAGCTCCTAAATTCCTTTATGCTATTAGCATTGATCCACCCTGCCCCCAGCATAGGCTCCTGTCTCCTTTGCTATCAGAGTGAACTGAACAGTGCTCTCTGGAACTGGGAGTGATTGATTCTAGAAACGTATTTCTTGGTTTGGGTTGGACCAGTAAGGTAGGCCTCTCTTAAGGGCTGCTCCCCAGGATGGAGCCACATCTTCAATGTGTTCGGGCAAATCCCGCATCCAAAGTGGAAAAACCCCACACAAATCAAGGACAGCTGGGCCCGCCCTCTGGCCACAGCCCCTCCCTTCCACTTCTCTCCCAGGCTTGGGCTCTTCAGGTTGCAGAAGGGGGTGGGAGGTGGGGTGAAGGGTGCGGTTTTTAGGGAGGAGTGGAGTTCTTTGAGCTCTCACATGTGTTTAATGCCCCCAACAGTCCCCCATGGAAGGAGGAACTACATGGTGTTATTAATCATCTTCCAGAGTGGGGCAGCCATGTGCATGCCTGCCCTGCTGCTGTGGAGGCCCAGGCTCAGGGTGCCCACCCCGCAGAGGGGACAGACCGAGAGAGAGGCAGAGAGGGGGGATGCACAGTTGGACTCAGATAGACAGATTCATACATCAAACTATAAACTTTCATGAGTGTCCATCATGGTTAGATATGGAGTCCCCAACTGGGTCTAGACTGAGCTCATGCCTGCCTTTGTTTAACTCATGATGAGGTCAAGATAAATGAGGATAAAAGTCATCTACAAAGAGAAATAAGGATATAGCTTAGTGGTAGAGCACTTGTTTAGCATGGACAAAGCCCTGGATTTTCTCTCCCTAGCATTAAAAAAAGAGAAGAAAATCACACATAAAGAACTAATCAGTCCACGACGGAGGCATACACAGAGCTTGGTAGCTAGTACTTCCATTTGTCCTTGCCAGCTTTGACATTTTCTTTAGGGGCATATTGACTGACCTGTGTCCTGAACCTGTACCCCTTCTAGCCATCATGCCAATCCTGACAACCCACAGACTGGCTGTCTCCTGTCTGAGAGACAAGCTGAGGAAGATGCACAGACCCACCATCTACTAGGCTGTCTTGCCTTGACAAGTTGAGTCAAGCTTGGGTTCCTTCAGTCTAGCTTGAGTCCTGTAGGACTGCCTCACCCCTTTTTCTGAGACAGACTCATATAACCCAGGCAGGCCTCAAACTTACTATGTACTGAGGATGACCTTGCGCTCCTTCCTCTACCTTCCAACTGTGGGAATTACAGGCATGCACAGCCATGTTCTATTCCTGTGGAATTGGGGATAGAACTCAGGGCTTTGGACACTCAACATGCTGAGTTACACCCCTAGTTTCTTCTCATTTTGTTTTGTTTTTGAGGCAGGTTCTCTCTGTAGCCCCAGCTGGCCTAGAACACACTATGTAAACCAGGTTGACCTCAGTCTCACAGAGATCTACCTGTCTACACCTCCCAAGTGCTGGGAATAAAGGCATGTACCTGGCCCCTACCCTCTTCAGTTTTTTGAGTCAGGCCAGGGACTCTCAATGATACTGCTGTCTCAGCCTCCTAAATGCTGAGATTCTGTGTAAAACTGTTAAAGATGAGTACCCCCAGGCAGAAGGAACTCTGTGTTTACTTCTGATCAGAGGAGGAGCAATCATACAGCAGGAAGTAAGTGACTCTATGGCTCAGAGTCCGGGATCAACTGTCCCTAGGTCACATAGGAAAAAGCTAGCAGTATTGGGTCTTGCCCGCAATGCAGGTTGGGGGCAGAGTAGAGGACAGCTTAGACTTACTAAGGTAGGGAAAGAGGTAGTCCCCTGTGTGTGAGAAACACAGAGGAAATTTCTGAAATCAAATTTTACCTTCAAAGAGGTTCTTCTAGGGGACTGGAGGGATGGCTCAGAGGTTAAGAGCACTAGCTGCTCTTGCAGAGGACCTGGGTTCAGGTCCTAGCACCCACATCTCAGCTAACAATCATTTGTAATTCCAGTTCCTGGGGATTTGACACCCTTTTCTGACCTCTGTGAGCATTGTACAACATGGGTGCACTTATATACATGCAAGCAAAAAACACTCATACACATGAGATAAAAATCAATCAAAAAAAAAAAAAAAAAAAGGGCTAGGTGTGGTGGTCCACGCCTTTCATCTCAGCACCTCGGAATCAGATGCAGGTCGATAGATCTCTATGAGATCAATGCCAGCTTGGTCCACACAGCAAGTTTCAGGCCAGCTGGGGCTACAGGGAAACCTCAAAGAGAGAGACCTCTGCCCAAACCCCATAAAGTCCACAAAACAAAACTAACCGACCAAACAAACAAAAAAGGGGTTTTTGTGGGCTGGTGAGATGCTCAGGGTGTAAAGCTGTGAAAGCCTGGTGACCGGAGTCTGATTCTTGTAAAGGTCGAAAGAGAGAAACAACTCTACAAAGTTGTCCTTTGACCCCCCCCCACCATATGTACATCATGGCTTTTGTGTCCACACACTTATATCGTGTACACATGCAAAATAATAATAAATAAAAAATTTTTAAAAGAGGCTCTTTGGGCTGAGCATAGTAGTGCACACCTTTGACTGTAGCACTCGGGGCAGAGTCAGGCAGATCTCTGAGTTCAAGTTCAGATTAGTCTACATAGCTAGTTCCAGGCCAGCAGGGACTACACAATGAGACCCTGTCTCAAAAAACCAAAACCCAAACCAAAAGAACAAAAAAGAGACTCTTTGGGGCTAGAGAGATAACTCAGTCATGTGCTGTAGAGGACCTAGGTTCTGATCCTAGCACCCATGTCATGCAGGTCACAACTGCCTGTAATTCCAGCTTCAGAGAGAGATCCAGCACCTTGGGCACTCACATGAACATGCCCACACACACATACAATTGAAAGTAAAAAGGTAACAATTTAAAAATAAATAAAGAGGCTCTTCCTATAATGTTAGAGTTCATATAAGACCCAGAAAATCACTTCCTAGACAAATACCCAAGAGAAATGAAATATAACCATGCAAAACCTTGTACATGAATGTTCTTAGTGACATTGGTCATTAAAATCAAAGAGTGGAAATAGCCTGCTGGTTTTTCAATGATGAAGGGATATGGGAAATATGTTCCCCCACATGAAGAGCAGTATTCAGACATAAAAAAGAACAGAGCCTTGCCATACAGCCCCACGGAAGACCCTGGAAGCGCTGGTTCTTGGTGAGAGAAGTCTGGTGAAAACTGGCAGTTATGGAATGAGTCCATTTCTAGGAAATGTCCAGGACCAGTAAGTCCAGAGAGGCAGACAATACAGGGAGCACCTGGGGAGGGAGAATGGGAAGGGTCTGGGATTCCTTTGAGGAGATGATGAAAATGTTCTAAAATTTATAGTAGCCATGACTATACAGCATGATGAATATTCTGGAAGCCACAGAATTTTAGCTTTGGGTGGTATGTGGATTATATCTCAACAAAGCTGTTACCATAAAGACTGTGCAGTTCAGATTCAGAACTCCATTCTACAAAGGAGAAATGGAAATATGAAGGTGGTTAGAGGAAGAAGCTTTAGGTCCCCTCTCCGCCTCCCCAGAAGATGGGCCTGCACGCCCCTTTCCTGATCTCCCTGGATGTTCTCAGTACCCATTCCACCAAGAGAGCTAGAGGGAAGACGGAGGATGGGAGTCAGCTTCCAAACGCTCAGCTCATCCTGCTGTTCCTGGCCAGTGTCTCCTGGAAAATCTTCAACCCAGGGGAGAAGGTATGTTGTAGTTAGAAGCTTAGCTGGTGCTGGGGGAACCGGATAGTCATTAGGGACTAAAGCCAGCAATAAATGTAGGGATTTGCACCCGAAGTAGTCACTACCTAGACTAAATAGGCACAGTAGGGTTAGGGTGGGGCAGAACTAGTTTGAAACAAATCCCATTTACAGTTAGACCTGAAGAAGAACTTCCTGAGACCTTGCATGTGCCAACTTGCCTCCCAGACAGTGTTGTGTTAACTTGTGGGACTGCTGGCAGAGGCTTGCCCTGACAAGCAGGTGCAGCCCTGGCATCTAAAACCTGGGTTTGGGCCCTACGTGGCACCAGGGAGGACAGGTGCGGGGAGAAGACCTAGGCTGAGTTTCACCTTTGCCTGTGACTGGTCGGCTTATTCACCCACTTGGAGTCTCCTTTCCTCCTCTGCCCTCCTAGCAGACATGGCTGTGGACCTGTTGAACCCGGAGTAAGAGATGTGGGTGTGAAGCTCCTGTAGTGTCCCGGATTGCAGTGTGCCACACCTGCGAGGGACCCAGAAATCTCTCCATGCTTCAGGAAGCTCCCAGGCAGTACTTGGGTACCTCCTCTCCTTGCAAACCTCAGCACAGGTCTCCCCGATGCACCAAAGGGAGTCACTTTGTAACTTCCTGAAGGAATCGTCGACAATTTGGGCAGGGCCAGCCAGCGCTGTGAAGAGGCGGAGAGGTTCAGGAGACTCAAATTTGAGATCACTGTGACGCTAGGAAGGACACCTGTCTTCCCTGAGCCTACTGCCCAGACTCCAAAGAGGTCAGTAGACCCCCGGATGAGAATGAGCGCTCTTCACCAAGGCAGGACACCCATTTTGCTGGGCGGCTAGAAGGACTGTTCTGAGGAGGGGGGGAGTGTGCAAATAGCATTTTCCGCCATAGGCTCCCAGACGATTGTGCTCTAGGATGCACATGGCCAGTGGAAACCAGGGACCCCCTCCCGCGTGCTGAACCGTAAAACTCCAGGTAGGGTTTCCCACCCGCACACCCCTGTCGCCGCCTTGTGTTCCCCCCCGCCCCCACATTCCCCTGCTGCAAGAGTGAAGACTTCGCGGCCAGCGAACCGCAGACTGGCCCAGGAGTGTCGGGGGAGCCGGGTAGCTCCGGGGTGCATTCTATATTAGCGGCGTCTGTTTGTCCCAGACAGGGACTGGACCCGAGAGGGGGAGGGGCATCTCGGCCCCGCCCCGACCCCTCCCAGTGCCCGCTCTCGGTCGTTCCAGCTGCCGGGCGCACAGCAGAAGCCTGGCACCCTCACCCCGGGCTGAGCGCGCCGGGACCAGGATGTGCACCCGTCTGCGGCCGCTGCTCCCCGGCCTGGGCGCGGCTCTACTCCATGGCAGGTAGCGGTGGCCAGGGCGCGGGGCCGGGGCAGGGGTCAGCCCTGCGGGGCCGCGCGTCGCTGGCCCTCGTGGGGCTGGTACTCGGCGCCTACTGCCTCTTCGCTTTCCGCGGCCGGTGTCCATCAGCCGCCCGCGCCCCTGCGCCGGTTCCCGCGCCTGCAGATTCGCCCCGGGCCTCACTGAGCCCCGGAGTGCTCAGCATGCCGGTGGCCAGCGGTCCCGGCCGCCGACGCTTTCCACAGGCGCTCATCGTGGGCGTGAAGAAAGGCGGCACGCGAGCATTGCTAGAGTTCCTGCGGCTGCACCCCGACGTCCGCGCACTTGGCTCTGAACCCCACTTCTTCGACAGGTGCTACGACCGTGGCCTCGCCTGGTACCGGTGAGCGCCCTTTGGGTCTGCCCAGTTTCGTCGGTGCACTCCCTGGTTCGTGCCTTCTACAGGAGACATTGTGCATTCGGGGACTGGGTGATGAAATCAAGGTAGAATTGGGTCTGAGACCAACTGTTTTAGGGGAGTCAGACTTGACCCCATAGATGTCTCCCCAAAGGAAAGACCATACATGGCCAAAGGTCCTAGGAATTTGGAAACTCCAGGGAAGAAACCTTGTTTTCCGGTCCGTGTATGCAGAGGGGTTCTAGCTGGAAAGTAGTTTCAAGCTAGTGGGAATACTGGATAGGTACATTTTATTATTTTAGAGGAGCAGGTAGTGCTTATTGAACCTGGAGCCTTACACATGCTAAGCAAGCACTCCATCACTAAGCTATTGATACATCCCCAGTCCCACTGGGATTATTTGGGAGCTAAAACCTTAGAAATGCTTGGAACTCAGTCACCTTATCATTTCTGCTTCCTCCTCCACCCCCATTATCCTTCTGGACAAGTATGGGCAATTATTTGGCCACTGGCCAGGTACATTAAGGAAGGATCTGCAGGTTCACAGAAGCCTTCTAGAAGGTGTCTTCTTACTCCAAGATCCCCTCCCCATCCTACAGGAGCCTTTCTTGACAACTGGAGTCTGGAGAAAGTTAGGACTGGGCTTTGGAGAGGGAGATACTACCTTTCAATACAGCCTAAGGGTGGGGATTAGGATTCAGTCTCCAGTAGCTGTCCTCTCCCCACCCAGAATAGATTTGGGGTGGGGCAGTGGAATGTGGGGAGCATCACCCCAGTGAAGCATCATATTCTACTGGCTGGTCAGATATCAGTTCCTCCTGCTGAGCCTGGCCCTGCCCTCTGCTCCTGAAGCCTGGCCAGCACTGAAGATGCCCTGTTTCTTCCTCTGTGGAATTAAGAGTTTACGAACTGGCTTGCCTCATCCCCAAGCCTGGGCTGAACCAGGGTCACCTGGAGAATCAGTGGGGGTGGCAGTACCCCAAGGTGTATATCAGTTTCTATTTCCCAGATCCTTCCCCATTCCCCACTCCCATTTGTTGACTTTGCGTTTTGTATCAAGACAGAGGGGCCCTTGGACACACTGGCGTGCCTGAGTTGGTAGTGGGGGGTGTTCAGGACAGTGTACCCTGTTTTTCCAACTCCTTCCTCAGTGTGGAGTGAAACAAACAGCCTGACTCTTGGACTGTGTAGCCTTGTATCCTCACTCAGCCATAGCTACAAGGGTTGCTGTGTTCTCTGGTTGTCTGCTCCTTAGGTTCTTTTCCTCTTTTCTTTCAATCCATCACAAGTGTGCCCTAAACCTCTGAAAATGTCCACCTATGGTTCAGTATCCCCAGCTGCAAGATGTGGGCTGAGCCCCCAGCACCTGTACAACTCTTGTTCAGGTGTGTATGGGTTGAAGGAGGTAAGCACAGGAACAGCAACCAGCTCCTACAGTGAGGTTCTGGGACACTGTTTGCGCTGGGCTATGAACTGCCTCATTCAGACTGTGACCTGGTCATCTGGATTCAGCAGGTGGGTCCTGGGTTGCCCTTAGCCCAACCTTTCTCCCCCATGGTCCTCTGGGAACTTGAAATGTGGACCAGACTGGTCTTGATCTCACAGAGATCTGCCGACCTCTGCCTCCCGAGTGCTGGGATTCAAGGTGTGCACCACCACACCCAGCTGTTAGCTCATTTCTCAGGCCTTGTTGTGTTGTCTTCTGAGACAGGGTCTCATGAAACCCAGGTTGGCTTCAAACTCTTTGTGTAGCCAAGGGTGATCTTGAACTTCTAGTCTTCCTGAGTGCAGGGATGATAGGTGTGCATACCATGGCTAGTGTTTATGCCGTGCTGGGGGTGGAACTCAGGACTTTGTGTGTGCTAGGCAAGTACTACATTTATTGAATCACATTCATGGGGTCTTAGTTTGGGGTGTCTGTCAGAATATGCTTTCTAGAAAAGCAAGGAAAGGTAAGGAGGAGTACAGGTAGGGGAACCCCTTGTAGCTCCTGGGGTTTAAGATCAAGGCATACAGAATACAGTGAGGGGTGTTCATATGCAGGAAGAGTAGCTAGGCTTCTGAGGAGCATATTCTTCACTTTGTGCCTGGGGATTTGGTCCAGCACTCTAGTACAGGGATAAGAATCATAACTAGCTGGTTGTGGTAGTGTGTACTTTTAATCCCAGCACTCTGGAGGAAGGGGTAGGCAGATTTTTGTGAGTTCCAGGCCAGCCTGCTCTACTTAGTGAATTCAAGGTTGGTCAGAACTACATAGTGAGAACTTGTCTTTTAAAAAAAAAGAAAGAAAAAAAGGGAGTCATAACCATTTCCCCCCAGGCTCCTTGGATCTGGCCCAGGCTAGATGTGGGACACAGAGGCAGGGATGCTGGAGGGGCTAAGACAAGGGATGGAGTATGGCGTGGTCCTGGGCTGGCTGGAAGCCGCATGAAAACGCAGTCTACATGGGTGGGTAGAGCAGGAGGGAGGGTCCCTGGAGCAACTTGTCAAAGTTCTGGTCTGCCTGTTTCTACCCCTCCAAACACACTGGTCTTTTGCTTCAAGCTCATTGGGCCAGGCTTCTGGACTCAGAGAAGGCAACTGATACCAGAGATGGCAGATTTTAAAGGAGCTTGGGCCAGAGTGAGCCTAGAAAGTTCTCATTCTCCACGGTGTTCCCATCCTTCTCAAGGATTCTGGGAGGTGCTCATACTTCAGAACTCTCTCTGCCCCTTCAACTTCCTTTTCCCTAAGAAAAAGTCTTAGGAAAACTAGCAACCTTGGCTTCCAACAGGAAACAGGGAGTTAGGGGACATTCAGGACCAGGTGTTCAGTCTGGGTAGGAAAAAGCCTGGGATGCTTGGTCATTTAATGCTGGGGGTCAGGGCCTGTCAAAGATGCAAAGGAGGCTGGGGCTGTATGTGGCTCAGTTGGTACAATGTGTGCCCAGTATGCACAAAGCCCTGGGTTTAGTCCCCAGCACCAAAGAAAGCAGTAGTATACACCTGTAATCCCAGTGCTCGGGAAATGGAGACAGGAGGATCAAAAAAGTTCAAGGCAACCCTCAGCTACATACCAAGTTCCAGGTCAGCCTGGGATATATGAAATCCTGTATAAAACGGAAACAGCAGGGGCCTGGAGAGATGGCTCCAAGGTTAAGAGCCCATACTGCTCTTGCAGAGGACTTGAGGTTTGGTTCAGGTCAGATGACTTGTAACTCCAGCATCAGGGGAGCTGACACCCTTTTCTGTACTCACATGCACATAATTTGAAAAATAAAATAAATATTAAAAATTTTTGGTGTATTTTTATTTAAAAAATTATTAATTTTATGAGTGTTTTGCCTGCATGTATGTAAGTGTACCCCTTGTGTGCAATGCTGCAGAGGCCAGAAGAGGGCATCAGGTCCACTGGAACTGTACTTACAGATGGTTGTCTGTCATATGGGTGC
Organism: Eospalax fontanierii; assembly: GCA_035773235.1. Taxonomy (NCBI): domain Eukaryota; kingdom Metazoa; phylum Chordata; class Mammalia; order Rodentia; family Spalacidae; genus Eospalax; species Eospalax fontanierii. The sequence continues at coordinate 30,075,631 of CM069546.1, read as the reverse complement.
CGGGAACCAAACCCAGGTCCTTTGCAAGAGCAGTCAATGCTCTTAACTGCTGAACTCTCTCTTCAGCCTCAAGATTATTTATTTTTATTTTCTGTATATGAGTGTTTTGGCTGCATGTATGTAAGTGTAACACATGTGTACCTTGTGCCTGCAGAGGCCAGAAAAGGGCATAGGCTCCTCTGGAACTGGACTTAAGCCATATGGTTGCTGGGAACCAAACCTGGGTCCTCTGGAAGAGCAGTAAGTGCTCTTAACTGCTGAGCCATCCCTCTAGGTCAAAATAAGATAAATTTTTAAAAACTTATTTTATTTTTTATGTGTATGAGTATATTGCCTACTTGTATGCAAGTGCACCTGTGTTGTGCAATGCCCATGGAGATCAGAAGACATCAGATCCCCTGGAACTTGAGTTATGGACAGTTGTTAACCACCATGTAGGTGCTGGGAACTGAACCCAGGCCCTCTGCAAGAGCAGCCAGTCCCAAGATAAAATTTCTCCAGTCCCAAGATAAAATTTAAAAACAAACCAGAATAATAAAGGAAAAGATGTGAAGGGAGGGCCTAGAAGGCCTGTGATACCTGCCTTCCCTAGGAAGGAAGGAAAGGTGGTAACTTGTGGTGTCTGAGCACCAGTCCTTTTTTTCTCATAGTTCTCATATGAAGTCCAGCAGAGGAGACTTCCTTCTTGAGAGAGGGAGCCTTGAGCTGGTCTTCAGACCTTTGTGTTGCACTCTGATGTTTCACTGAACTTTCCTGGGAACAGCTGGGTGCCATTCCCACATGGATCCTGGCTATGTGAGATATCTTATTATGGGAAGGGGCTCTGGAAACAGAAGGCTTAGGAACATCCTGCTCCTTCCAGGTGGGTCATGAGGTGGGTCTGAAGGCTATCAGTTTCCCTTAGCACTTCCTGTTCCTTCTTAGTTTCATTACCTGCGTATCAAATGGGGAAGGGAGGGAACTGGCTCACTGTGTCACCCAGATGGAAGGACATATGTGTTCTTACGACTCTTATGACCTCTGTAGACCAGCTTGGCCTGGAGGCTTGTTCTACAGAGTGGGGTGATTTCCTCTCATGTCACTCACCCAACTCTCCTTTGGTCATGAGTGGTGTCAAGAGCATGCACTGCTCTGTGTCTCTCTGACTCTGTGTCTCTGTCTCTCTCTCCAGACAAGATCTTGTGTAGTGTAGCTCAGGCTGGCCTCAAATTCTCTATCCTTTCTGTCTCAGAACCAGAGTCCTGAGATTATAGACATGTTTCATCATAGCTGGCTCGCTCTTGCTTGACGGGGCACACGCATATATCCTCCTGTCCCTCACCAGCAACCCCAAGCCAAGACCCCCTGCCCAGCATGGTGCCTGTGCACTTGAGCCTGGCTTGTACTTCTTTGGGGGGTCCTCCTTCTTTGGAGGAGAGATGAAGATCTGTGGATCAGTGTGGCTAGACTTAGCTCACCGTCCGTCTAGCCAGGGTGGGTTTTGGGAACTGTCAGCATCCCTAAGAGGATGGGGGGCGGGGCTATGCAGATGTTCCCTCCCCTAGGCCCCACAGGCTCTGCCTCTGTTGACCTAGTTCCCTGCTCTTCCTTGGAACTGTTTGCTCAGCTGACCTGCCCCACCCTGCCCCACCTCACCCTGCACTACCTGGTTAGTAGGTACAGCCTGGGGACACCTCTCAGGGTACCTGTGCCTGCCTGGGCTAAGCACTTGGTTATTAGCTCCCCATAGGTTGGGGGTAGGCTGTGGTCACCTCTCTGCCTCCGAACACTAGATTGAGCCACTGCCTTCCTTGTCCACATAAGAATGAAGGGACTTGAGAAATGTTGGCTCTAGGCCTGGCACCCTGAGACCCCTACAGAGTATGGAAGTCTCCAGTGTTACAGGGCCTTGGAAAAGGCCCTCAGGTGGATCAGAGCCACATTACTTTCTCAAATGTACTGGGCTCTGCTGGTGACTGTTTTGTGGCCCAGGTGGATGGGAGTTATCAGAAAAGCAACTGAAGGTCAAGAGGGGATGAAATTAAATGAAGGAGAAGCAGGGAGAGGACAGCCTTGGGCAGTGACACTTGTCAATAGTAGCTGATGACCTAATTCATGGTTAGCGATTATAGCATAGAGGGCTGCAGGGTGACAAGTCCAGGCTGGCCAGCCTCAGGGGTACCTGGTCAAGGTTGGATGCAGCATCATTGGGAAGACTAAGCGGGATGGGTGGGTTGACAGGACTCCACAGAGGTGGCGCTGGTGGTGAAGGACCATGGACTTGTGCACGGGTAAAAAATGCCTTGGCAGCCCCTACCCTCAGGGACTGCCTCTTTGTTTCCCTAGAGTAACATAGAATGGGGCTGCCTGGCCTGTGGTCTGTACCTCAGGTCCACATGGGCTGGGCACCCCGGTACTTTAGGAGGGTGGGCCTAAGTGGGAAGGAATATACTCTACATTGGCCTTCCTTAGAGGAAGACAGATTGGTTCCTGATCCCTGGTTTAGTTGACAGGGGACATGGCTTTGGAAGAGTTGTATGTCATGCCCACTCAGTTGCTCCTCCTGACATCCCACAGGAGCCTGATGCCACGTACCCTGGATGGGCAGATCACCATGGAGAAGACCCCCAGCTACTTCGTGACACGGGAGGCCCCGCGCCGAATCCATAGCATGTCCCCAAACACCAAGCTGATTGTGGTGGTACGGAACCCTGTGACTCGGGCCATTTCTGACTATGCTCAGATGCTTTCCAAGACCCCTGGCTTGCCTAGTTTCCACGCTCTGGCTTTCCGCCACAGCCTGGGCCCCGTAGACACAGCCTGGAGTGCTGTGCGCATCGGCCTCTATGCCCAGCACCTGGACAACTGGCTGCGCTACTTCCCCTTATCCCATTTCCTGTTTGTCAGCGGTGAGCGCCTGGTCAGTGACCCAGCTGGTGAGGTGGGCCGTGTGCAGGACTTTCTGGGGCTCAAACGGGTTGTCACTGACAAGCACTTCTACTTTAACGCTACCAAGGGCTTTCCTTGTCTCAAAAAGGCCCAGGGCAGTGGCCGTCCCCGATGCCTGGGTAAATCCAAGGGTCGGCCTCACCCCCGTGTGCCCGAGGCTGTGGTCCAGCGCCTGCAGGCCTTCTACCGGCCCTTCAACCGCAAATTCTACCAGATGACTGGCCAAGACTTTGGCTGGGACTGAGTAAGGCTCAGTCAGTCCTGCCCTGGACATTCAATATCCTTAATTTATGTCTCTTCAGCCAGCCAGAGCAGACCGTTACACATGCTGGCTAGAGAGAATATTTAAAAAATAAAGTCTGAATTCATTCTCACAGTTGGCCTTGTTGTTGGGGGTGCAAATGGTATCATGAGACCTAACTCTGTGGGACACTAATCATATGCTGAGTGTCATCCTGACCTATTCCTTGCACCCTGAGAGCTGGGCAGTGCCCTTGGTCACATGTCACAAGATGATAGAGAGATTGAAGGCTTGCTTGGTGATGCATAGGTGGTTCTAGAGGCTGTCAATAGCAACTCTTCTCAGCCCTAGGAGGATTGTCCTCATGTCTGGATGGAAGCTGAGGTCCCAGACTCCTGAATGGTGAGGAAGGTCAAAGTTGGTTTGGCCAACCGTATGTGCTGTGCCCACAGCTTCATTTCATTGTGCATACCAGTGCCCAGAGGGTCGACTCACTCACTTCTGGAAGCCTAATGACATGGCTGGGCCGTGTAGTGGTGGAAGGTGAGTCGGCATATGTGGGTGGTGCTTCTAACAGCCACTAAGGGGCTTCAGGGGTGACTTATCTGCCTTCTTGTCCTGGCCATCAAGTATCATGCCCATAATGCCATGACCACTCCCCAGATCTTCTATCTTCATCCTGAACACCCAATCAGGGCAAGGCAGGAACTAGTGTCCATTAGCATCCCACCTGCCCACCTCAAAACTAAGAGAGAGAACAGACTCAGGCAAGCTGTTCTCCCCTATTCCAGCTGTCCTGATGATAATTTCTGAGGCCAGAGAAGCCCAGGCATGTCACACCCTGCCTCAGGGCCAGCTGTGGCCTTTGCATCTCAGACTTCAGGGTCTGTCCTAGGCTTTTTTTTTCCCTCTGAGATGCTTGGGGATACTCTCTATGCTGGGACACACGAAATAAGGGAGGATTTTGTAGGAGGGAAGAGTCTGTCAGCCCCTGCCGCACCTGGGTGTCAAGGTTCAATGTGAGTCACTGTTCTGAGAACTGACCCATGGGCCAAGGGCTATCCCACCCTTCTAACCTTCTTCCCACTTCCTGGGTAGGGGATGGGAACAGAACCACCAAGCCCAGTAGGTACTACCTAATAGGACCTTGGAATGGAATATGGTTCCTCCTTTTACCAGGTTGCTCTGTCCCCTCACCCATGTCAGAGCCTGAGTCTGGAGGAGACTGTGTTCCTCTCCTCTGCATCTGGGCCAGCATCTGCTCAGCACATTGCCATAGCAGTATAACAGTTTGCTCAGTGGGTGCTGGGAGAGGGAATCCTGGAACAAGCCCCCGACTTTGCTGGCCTGGCCTAGGTCAGTGGGGCCTGGAGAAAGCACTGGGCCCTCAAGGCAGCTCCAGACAGGAAGATCCACTGAGCCCAGAAACCAGCAGGAGCAGAGGCAGGACTCCAATGTTCACAGACAGATACTGTGCCCTGCCACCTGCCCTAGGGCCCACCTCTACCACTGAGCCTCTTCTTGGCATAGACATTTTGACCCCAGGTCCATGGGTCTTTTCTTCCTGGACACATCCTTCTTATGTCTGGACAGTCCCAGGGCTTAAACTGTCACCCAGTCCTGCTGTTGTCCTCTACTTGAGGGGTGTCTTCAGGAAATCCCATTATTTTAAACTGCTCCCGTCCCCAGGTACACCCCCATTGCTTCTAGGATGAAGACCAGATGCTTGCTTGCAGCTGTTAAGGCCCTCTAACGCTCACCCCTCCCATCCTGCCTGCTTCTCTCAGCTCCGAGCTCCTGTCACCCTGGCCCCTGCCAGCTCCATCTCCCTGTTCTGCTCTATGTAGCCTCACAGATTTTGCCTATAGTTCCTTCTGCCTAGATGCCTTTCTCTGCAGATGAGACAGATAAAAGCAATTGGAGCAGATGGAGGCAGGAATAACCTTGAGCTGGGCAGCTGTGACCTGCTCTGGCTGTCCTGTTTCCCTCCCTGTGTTTAGAGCTCCTAGTCTGAGCCCCTGAGGTGAGCACTTTTCATGGAGCTTTCTTGGGTACAGTGCTGTGAGTGGGGCATCAGTTTGCCTGGGCCCAGGGCTCTAAGAGCAGTCTCTGGACACAGCCAGGAGAAAGCTGGGCTAGCATGTTTTGCTCACACCCGCTCAGTGGAAAATCAGTCTAAGGGCCAACGCCCGGTGTGAGGTGCCCAGCTGTGTCTCAGAACACACTGTGGGCAGATGTGGTAGGTCCTACAGGCTGTGTGGGGGTGGAGCTCCTTGGGGGAGTCATCAGCCTTTAATTAAAGCCCCTAAATTGCTTCCTCAGCTGCTCTGTGGGTTTTCCATGTTGGAATGTTCCAGATGGGATGAGAAATGCTGATTCAATTACCTTCTTCCTGTCTTGACCAGTGGAGGAAAAGTAGCCTGGGATCCTTTTTCCAGTTCTCCTGGAGACAGGGATGAAGTGGGAGGGAAGGAGGTTGCTTCTCCCTGTGGGGCCTACCCTGCCCCAGCTTCCTGGCCACACCTGGTCCAGGCAGGGGGTGTTGGGTGAGGTCAGTGTTCTTGTTCCTTGTTTTGCGGGTTGGTACATATACTGTATATACTCTGAAACCCTGAGAAGATTCTGGCCTGAGTGCCCAGGGCCAAAGGGAGGCAAGGATCTGCCCCATTACCTGGACATATTTTCCACATGAAGCCGCATCCCAGGAGGAGACCTAGCAAGTACTTGCACCACGCTCTCCCCTGTTCTCACTTGTCAGCTCCTGAAAAGGCCATCATCACTCCATCCATTCCAGAGGCATACTGTTTGCCTGAACCCGTCAGACCTTGGCGATAAGGTCAAGATGGGATCTAGGAGTTCTCTGTGTACAGCACAGCTGTACCTGCTGACTACTTCCTCTTTTCAGGCCAGAGAGCCTGAGATCTCTGGCTTTGGGTGGCTTTCTCTGTTCAGGGATGGGCTGGCCTCTGTGGTTAGGGTATGGTTAGAGGATTTGTGAAGGCAGGCCCTGGCTTGCTTCTTTTCTAGGCTCCTATGGGGACTGGGCAGAGCAGGGCAGGGAGAAGGAAGGAGGAGCTTGATCTAATATCCTTGGATTACTCAGGGCAGCACTTGTGAGTCTCTGCATTCCAGGATGGGGACTGCTTTAGGGGTAGGCCTTATTCTTCTGGTCCATACAGCTGATCTCCAAGTTGCCTGTGATGGATAAATCTGGGTCTAAAGGCCATTCTTGGGCTACTGGAGAGAACTAGGACATTGGTAAGAGAAGTGGGGCTGAGCGACTCAAAACACTTGCCCAGGCTCCCTGGGCCTGAACCAGCCTGTCCTAGCTACTGCTGTTAGGGAGCTTCTGGACTGTGGCTTCTAGAGAGTTACCGGCCGCACCTCAGTGCAGTTGAGGACAATGCTGCTGAGGACAGGCCTAGAACAGTGTGAAGGCCCTCAACACTTCAGTTTGGGCAGCTACCCTCAAAGCTTTCATGCTGGGACACTCAGTTGTTCCTGAAGCTATGCAGGGAGGAACTGGGACTATAATGAACCTGATTCTAGAAAGTTCCTTACAAATTAGATGATAACTGAGGCCAGATAGTAGAGAGTAGGGGGTAAGGTAGATTGACCACCCTGGAGACAGCTTTGGGCAGCTAGGAACCATCTGTTCTCTGGATAGAGCCAGTGCCAGAGCCGCTTCCTAAAGGAAGTACACCCCACCTCCTGCAGCTCAGAGGCCTTCCATACCTTGCTTTGGCTTTGGGTTCTGCATTTTCTTTTTCTCCATTTCCTGTGTGCTTGTCCTTATTTTCCCATTCAGCTTCTGACTAGAGCTAGGTACAAACTAGTCCTACCCCATGTGATCTTGAGGGCATTTCCTTGTTATTCTATTGGATAGGTCCTTTGCAAGACTGTTTCCTCCTACTTTTGTTCCTATCCATCCTTAACTGAAGCTTTGAAGACCTCTGCCAGATCTCAGAGGACCTCTTGCCAAAGCCTGGGGTTTCTATCTATGTGTAGCTCTTTGTCACTAGTACTCTATCCCACAAATTTAGCTGCCTTGGTCTCTCTGGATGCTCAATTCTATTTCTTTATCACAGGGAGTCTGGTTCTGCCTCAGTTTCTTTCCCTGTACCACAGCTTGAAAATTATTCCCATGTAGCCAGCTAGAGTGGATATTCCTTAGTTACTCCCTCCTATCTGGGGCCTCTATCCTATGTTATGTGGGGTTGCATCCAAAGCTTTGTACCCTTGGCCTTGCTGTTTGCTGGCTTCAAGCAGAAAGGTCAACTCAATCCTTGTCACTCTATCTTGGTCAAAAGTGGAGAGGAGAGATTCAGGTCAGAGAGTATGTGTATGGTGTGTGTATCAGGGGAGACAAGATGACATTCACCTGTAATCCCAGCACTTGGGAGATAGAGGTGGGAAGATCATGAATTCAAGGTCATCCTCAGCTACCAAAGAAGTTTGAGGCTAGCTTTGGCTACAGGAGACTCAGTCTCAGCAAACAAACAAACAAACCCAAAACAAAATAAAAAAAGAATCCAAGAGAACCAGAGCACAGGTCTTTCTTCTCAGGCTGGAGTCAAGGGCCCTCCCCACAGAGGCCTAGACCCTTGCAAAGTTATGGATTGCTGCTGTGTCCTCAGTATTTGTCTCACATGCAACTCTGTTCTGTTTTATTCCGGGTCCTAGGCTATTGGGGGTCTGTGTTAGTATGGTACTGGATTCCCTGGTAGGCACTATAGCCCCTCCAAGAACAGTGGCTAGTCCCAGTCACACCCCACATCTAAACTGTCTGGCTTCCTCCCTGGGCAGTAAATTCAGGAATGATACAGGACAAGTGGGCCTGTGCTGAAACTTTACTCAAAACCCTGGTAGACTAAAGATGGGCAGGTTAGGCAGGGCTCTTGATGGCTCCGGAGGTCACCAGAGTCTACTGGGGTCCAATGGAGATTGACTACATGATGTAGCTCCAGATGGGCTATGGGCAGGGTCTGGCCAGGAACACAGCTGGAGGCATGTGGAGATTTTTAACTGTTTCCACCACCAAGGAGACTGGGTGGACAGCAGTCCCTATGAGCCTATGAAGACCTCAGGTGTACATGCTACCTGCAGGCCACGAAGTCTACCCCAAAGCTTGCAGACAGGGGACATTTGGCAGTGGCTATTCAGAAGTGATGAGACCTGTCTAAATGTGATACCCAGCAACAGGCACTACCAGGGTTTCTGGTACATAAGGCAAGGACCGGTCTCCAGTTTAAAGCCAAGTTCCTGACATTGAGGCTGAGAATTCCTTTCATACTGCCTAATCTGAGCCACATTGTGCGTGCTTTTGGCTAGAAGAGCTATACAAAAAACAGTCAGTCAACCAAAACAGTTAATGTAAAACTGTTGCCAGAAGCATTTCATACTCGAGCCTTCTGATTAAGAGGAAAACGAGATCTCCAGTCCGGCAATTGAGAACAATCAGAGATCTTGTTCTCACTGTCTCTCTCTGCTCCCAGAGCTCTGTGCTGGGCCTCTCATGGGAGAGAGATCTGGCCTGACTTGACAGTCTCCCACAGTCAGATTCTATCATCTCTCTTCCGTCTTCCACTAGGGAGGACAGGATATCTGATGAGAAGCTGATCCCGAGACAAATGCTTTGACTGCCGCAGGGAAAACCTGCCCCCACAGAGGAGCACATTGGCTACACAGCTGGGGGGATTCTGCCAACCACAACGGTTCTGGGGGAGAAGCATCCGGAGACTGTCTGGCCCCTGGTCTCACTGTCTGGACTCAAGAATTGGGAAGGGGGGCCTATTGCAGGGTGACTAAGGAGGCTCTCATGTTTCATTTCTGGCTGATCTTGTGTGTGTGTGTGTGTGTGTGTGTGTGTGTGTGTGTGTACGTGGTGACAGAGAAGGCAGATGCATGGGGCAAGGCATGTAGTAGGCAGGAAATCAGATACCTGACCCTTAAGGAGTTTACTAGATCCTTCTGGTGTGTGCAAAAGTAAGCCCTGGGAATCAGAAAGGAGAGGGAAGGAACAGATCAAATAATGAAGCAATGTTGATAGTGATGGTGATGATGGTGTTATAATGGTAATGATGGTGACAGTAGTGGTGGTGATGGTGTTATAATGGTAATGATGGTGACAGTAGTGATAGTGATGGTGATGATGGTGTTATAATGGTAATGATGGTGACAGTAGTGGTGGTGATGGTAATGATGGTGACAGTAGTGGTGGTGATGGTGGTGATGGTGTTATAATGGTAATGATGGTGACAGTAGTGGTGGTGATGGTAATGATGGTGACAGTAGTGGTGGTGATGGTGATGATGGTGTTATAATGGTAATGATGGTGACAGTAGTGGTGGTGATGGTGTTATAATGGTAATGATGGTGACAGTAGTGGTGGTGATGGTGGTGATGGTGTTATAATGGTAATGATGGTGACAGTAGTGGTGGTGGTGGGAATGATGGTGTTATAATGGTAATGATGGTGACAGTAGTGGTGGTGATGGTAATGATGGTGTTATAATGGTAATGATGGTGACAGTAGTGGTGGTGATGGTGATGATGGTGTTATAATGGTAATGATGGTGACAGTAGTGGTGGTGATGGTAATGATGGTGACAGTAGTGGTGGTGATGGTGATGATGGTGTTATAATGGTAATGATGGTGACAGTAGTGGTGGTGATGGTGGTGATGGTGCTGGCAATCATGGTGGTAATAATGGGGATTATGATGATGGTGGTGGTTATGGTGATGAGCATAGCTGTCAATCCCTGGGGCATTTGTTGTATGTCCAGCTAGTGAGGTTTACAGTGAATGTATTAAGATGTTGAATGCTACACTGGGGTGGACAAACGCTGTAATTTAATTTATATGTCAAATAACTATGCTATTGCCTTCAAGTGCAGATGAGGCTGAGAAGTGGTCATGTTGCCAGAAACTGTTGTACTTAGGTTCATTTGCCAGAGCCTGCTACAGTGTGTGTCAGGGTTCCTGTGGAACAAAGGGAGGGTAGCACCCCTGGGGCAAGTCCTCCAGTGAGCAGGTACAGGAGATAGGATATCCCGGACCTCTGGCCCTGGTGTGCATTGAATGTGGAGACTGACCATTTGATGGCTGTCACTCATGTGATTTGGTTCTTAGTGAATAGACTTTGAGTTCATCATAGGGAGGCTCTCCCAGGCTAGCCTAACTGATGAGGTATGCTCTTCAAAAGGAATCTCTCTTTTGGGGAGGTGACAATGTTCTGGAACATACGGGGGTGATGTTTGTGTGCTACTATGATTATACTAAACAAAAAGGGGCAGAAGGTGAAGGGGGAGAGAGAGAGCATTCTGCTGTTTTGGTAGGAAGCAATCAGCTGAGTGAGGACTGTGGGGGGTATTAGTCAGTTTCAAAGACCATGGCCCATGGTCAGCAACATCAAGTATCTGTGGACTCCAGGCCTACAAGGCACAGAATTAAATTCTTCCCTCAACCATGTGAGCTTGAAGAGGATCATAGGCCTCAGAATCATCCCAGCCCTGGCTAGCATGTGGATTACAGCCTTGTAAAACCATGAGCAGAAATTGTCACTCAGATCTCCTAAACTCCTGACTCCCAGCAACCTGGAATAATAAATGGGTGCTATTTGAACTGCTGAATCTGTGGCCATTTGTTAAATGGTATAGAAAACTAATACAACAGAGCCAAGCCAATTAGTAAGAATGCTCTGGAAAAGGGGGCATGTTCTTCAGCAATGAGATATAGAGAATAACCTAGAAAGTCTTGGGTGGTGAATCTTTTATACTAGTGGTTTTGGCCCATGGGCCTATGTAGTCAACATGTCTTCCAATCACCTTACCCCAACTTTCTTCCCCAAAAAGACAGGGAAGGCTGGTGATGTTCTGAGTGAGTAAGACCCATGAGGTACAATCTGACTTTTATTAAATATCAATAGGCTTAGTATTAAATACTGTTAGAAGCAAATGTCTGTTCTCTGTCCAACTATAAACTCAAATACTTTAAGATGAGGGTTGGTGGACCAACCTGAAAGGTCCTTGAGAGGTCTTCTCCACACACACACTCCTCCCCGCCACGTGGGGCCCTTGGCAGGATTATAAAGCAGAGCCATACTAGGAATAAGACCAAACAGCTGTGTGTGGTGCTATAATTTCAGTACTTGGAGGCTGAGGAAGGAAGATCAAGAGCTCAAGCTCAGGGTTGGGGCTATAGCTCTGTGGTAGAGCCCTGAACTAGCATACCCAAGGTGCTGAGTTCATTTGGCAACACAGAAAAAAAAAAAAAAGAATTCAGGCCAGTTTAGGTTATCTCGACAAGCAAACAGATAAACCTACAGAAAGGGTCCTGACTCAGGTCTAATGTCCCTGCAGGCTGGCAAAGGGTAACAGTGGCTGTGTACTTGTCCCAGGAATTGGAGGATAGCATAGAGTATACACTACCATTAGCAATGTTTCTAGGGACAGTTCTCCTCCTGTGGCATACATGATGTGACTTCACATATTTTCCCTTTTGTGTTGCTGATGATAGAACTAAGGGCTTTGCACATTCCAGGCAAACGTTCTACCACTGAACTTCACTCCCAAACTCTTGACCTCACTCTTTAGGACCCTGTTCTCTGAGGTCTATTCTTCAGTGATGTGGACCTCTGAGACTAACTCAGACACTCCAGGAAGGCTTCTGTCCTCAGGTCATCAGAAAGTGCTTAACTGCCAAAGGGGTTTGTGAAGGGTCAGATGGCAGCTTCCAAATTCACATCCAACCAGAGCATGTAAATGTGACTGAACTTGGAAATAGCATCTTTGCAGAATGTATTTAGTTAAGAATCTTAGAATGAAGTTGTCCAGTTGAGGCTGGGCCTGAAATCCAATGACAGATATCCTTATAAAAAGAATCAAGGTGGGGATGGCAAGATGGTTTAGTGGAGAGAGGTGCTTTCTGTACAAGCCTGAGGACCTAAGTTCAATCTCTAGGTTCAACAGTGGAAGGAAAGACCCAACTCTTGAAAGTTGTCTTTTGACTTCCACATTTGTACCTTGGTATTCTCTCTCTTACATACACTTTACTCCACACAATAAAAATAAGTAAAATAATACATTGAAAAAGAAAAGGTAAGGACAAGGCCAGGGATGTAGCTCAATTGGCAGAGTGCTTTCCCAACGTTCAGTAATCCCTTGATCTGATCCCCAGCACCACATAAAACTAGATATGGTGACACACAAGCAATCCCACTACTTGGGAGGTGGAGACAGGAGGAGGAGGCCAGCCTAGGCTTCATGAAAATGAGAGAGAGAGAGAGAGAGAGAGCGCTCGCGAGAGAGAGAGAGAGAGAGAGAAGAGAGAGAGAAACTGAGGGGGCCAGTGAAATGGCTCAGTGGGTAAAAGCCCTTGCTGTAAAGCCTGATGATCTGAGTTCAACCTTGGAACCCACATAAGTGTGGAAGGAGAGTACTGACTATACACATTGTTTGAAGACTTCCATACCAGAACTCAGACATTTCACACAGACACACATAGACATACACAGTACACACAGACACAGACACAGACGCAGACACACAGACACAGACGCAGACACACCCACACCCCCCCCACTGAGAAATAAGGACACAGAGACATAGAGAGGAGGTGGTCCTCTAAAAAGAGGGTGGTAAGGCTGAGATTTGGGGGACCAAGCCGGAGATGGTTGCATTCTTCAGGCAAGACATTCTTCTGGGGCCAGTGAGATGGCTCAGTGGGCAAAGGTACTTGCTGCCAAGCCTGAAATCCCTGAGTTTAATTCTTGGGACCCACATGGTAGTAGGAGAGAACTGACTCTCTCAGGTTGTCCTCTGATCATGGCACACATGCCTTCGTACACGCGCATGCGTACACACACACACACACACACACACACACACACACACACACACACGGGACTGCAGAGAAGGCTCAGTGGTTAAGAGCACTGATTGCTCTTGCAGATGACCTGGGTTCAATTCCTGGCACCCACATGGTGCCTAACAACGGTCCATAACTCCAGTTTTAGGGAGTCTGACACCCTCTTCTCATCTCCATGGGCACCGCATGACACGGGTGCACTTAACGTGCATGCAGGCAATACACTCACACACATAACATAAAAATAATAAAAAATATTTTAAAAATCAACAACTAAACAAATACATGTAATTTAAAAATCTGATGTTCTTACCAGGTGTGGGGTGCATGTCTTTAATCCCAGCACTTGGGAGACGGATCTCTGTGACAGCGAGGCCAGCCTGGTCTGCATAGTGAGTTCCAGGGCAGCTGGGGCTACAGGAAGACTCTGTCTCAAAAAAGTCCAAAAGAATTCTGATGTTCTCTTTCAAAAGTGTCTTGAACCAGCTTAGGTTCAAATACAGATAAACAGAAAACACTGGGCCCTGTTGGTCTAGTTATTCCTTTCCCCAAACTGCTAAACTATATCTTCCCCAAACTAGAAGTTTAGAGTAGAAAATTTCAGCCAAACTTGCTTAATGACCTGCAGATGTGACAAGGTCATGAGCCTGGTAAACTTTAAAATAAACAGATTGTAAAATGTAGAGATGAATCCATATACAGTCTTTGTTAAGAAATAGACAAATCTAAGTGGCGAGAGAAAGATAAGCATAGATGATGTATAAGATTGAACTCTCCTGATTACTCAGTTAATGAGGAAAGGTAGAAAGGGGCTTATTGCATTAGGTTTTAAAAACTGTTTTTAGCTGGGTGTGGTGGCGCATGCCTTTAATCCCAGCACTCCGGAGGCAGAGGCAGGTGGATCTCTGTGACCAGCTTGATCTACAGAGTGAATTCCAGGACAGCTGGGGTTGCAGGGAGACCCTGTTTCAAAAAGACAAAATGAACAAGTGAAGGAACAAACAAAAACTGTTCTGTATACTCAGTCAGACATCTGCCATTCTGGATTGATGTCTGACTTTTCAAAGTCTCAAATTGCCTCCCTTTCACTGTTCTGAGTCTCCAGTACTCTCATTATGAAATGATGATCTTAATTTCTTATAGCAGGAAAGCTGTGGAAGGAGTGGATTTATGGGGCACCGTGGCAGAAAGGACCATCTCTACCTCTGATGTGTTACATTTGAGAATCTGTTCAGACATCTGAGATAAAGCGTCCAGTCAGAAGCGAAGCTCAAAAGCTGAGGAGAGCGTCTGGCTGCAGATGTTAGCATGGGAGCCCTGCAAATTAGCAGGTATTGAAACTGTTGTCACTAATCCAGTTATGGAGGGTACACAGGGGACAGAGAAGGACAGAAGAGGAGTGAGTCCTGGGCACTGACATTGAGAGTCAAATATGGGGTAGGGGGGTTAGCCAGCTATGGGCTAGTACAGAGGACAAGCAGGAAAGTGCTGCCCTGGGCTCCAAGAGAAAGGACTTTGGAGAAGGCAGCTGGGAGGTGCCAATGCTGAGGTTAACCTGTCAGTACAATGCGATGTTTCACCTTTGGCACTGTGGACGTTTGGAACTGTAGTGTTCTGGTGTGGGGCTGACCTGGGTACTGAAGGATGTTTAGTAGTCTTCTCAGGCGTTGCCCACTAGAGAACAGTAGCCCCCTCAATCACGACAACTAAAGATGTCCCAGATATAGCAAAATGTCCCATAGGGGAAGAGAACAATGACAAAATCACCCCTGGATTTAGCAGTATGGAGCCCTGTTCCAGTCACCTATCATTCATTCTGGTGAAGGTGGGATTCCTATCCTGGGCATAAGGAGAGGCTCCACCTCCTGACTCCTGACCTTGGACAGGTGAAGCAGACAGCAGTTACTAGTCACACAGACATTTAGCCCAGGGAGGGCACTGCAGGGCACACAGGGCCTGGGGGTGTGGCATTGAGGAGCAGAGGGAATCATCAGGTTTGTAAAGGCACTCCTATATCCTGCAGAGAAGACCTAATGGGTTTGTGCAAATACCTTGGAAGCCTTGATCAGAAACAAATAGCCCCCATGACCAGTTGGATTTGTAGGGTTGCCTGGCTAGTGACTCTGTCTCAGATGCAAATTGGGGAGGTGAAGTGGTAGAGGGGCCATTCTGGGCTCTTTCGGTTTGGCATATCCAGGGAGCATATGATATTAGGTTCCACGTGGTCATGATCATCTCACGAGAGCTATGTAGTAGGGGCACGACCTTCGCAGGTGGTTTTCAGGGCACTCCAGGACTACTGCAGAATTTATGAGTGAACGAACATGGGCTGGCTGTTCCCTTCAGCTACCAGTGCCCAGAGCTGGGTGGGGCTGCTCCTTTCTTTCTCTCTCTTCCAATGCTGCAGTCGACTGCATTTTCTAGATGGAGTTCACCTGTGCAAATATTTGTGGTAGGCTCAACCGGCTGCTGCCAGGCCCCTTGGGGCCTGGGGCTGACGCTGACGTGGAACTGAATTTTGAAGAGAGCATGTCTTACTTTGCTTGTTTGGATGTATTTTTTTTCCTCCCCCAGGGCACAGGAACCATTTATGCTCACCTACACAGCATGCACGCACAGGCTCTGTTTTAAGAGTGATTAAGAACATGCACTGTTCCGTGCAAGGATGGAAATAATATACAGTTGGTACAGTTTGTGACTGATCAGGAGAAAGCATGCATTCAGCAGCCCAGTGCTTTCAAGCACAGAGGAAAACAGTGGCTGAGCCTCCTTGCCAGCGGGACACTTGCTGCATAGTTTTGTGTTCTGTTACAATGTCCATCTTCTGACTCCACTCAGGTTCTAATAAGAGAGAAATCCTATGTATGTATGTATGTATGTATTTATATTTGCTTTTATATACACCATTTTAAGTTCTTTGCAAGAAAAACAGTCAACATGCAGATATACAAAGTGAAAAAAAGAGAGAATGAATTCCCCATAGCTTCACTGTCCTGGAGGATTACCACAGTTAACATCCCATGTCTGTCCTTCCACACTCTCCTGTGCACACATATGCCTGGAATTCTGCATTTGGACACTGAGTTCCTTGTTTCCTAATTTCTTTCCTCTGCTGTCAACCTTGCTTTCCTCAGAATTTCTCCATGTGTGCCAGCATTTGGATATGCAAGGCTGTCCCTCACATACCTAGCTCCTGATCCCTGAGTTGACAGTGTCATACTCAGATACTCTTTTGTCCCTGCCATTTGTCACACACCTTGGGCAGGGAAGATTGGCAAACTGTGCTAAACACTGTGCTAGGCCCAGGGGATGCTAAGAGGAGCAAGTCACAGTTGAGAGCGCATAAGCTACATGTCACAGCTTGCTTGGGCTTTGCAGAAAAATGGTCACCGTTTGACCCTTCTGTAACACACTGAAACCTGCATTTTGCTTTCCAAAGCCCTTTTCACAACTTACTGCCCTACCAAGCTGATTTCTTCTTCTAGTGTACCAAGAGATTTCAGGTTTATCAGATCAAGCTTCCATCACCTTTGAGATAATTTTATACAGGATTTATTTAGTGGATATTACTTGCCCCGTTCTTAGGCAAGCATTATATGTATAGTAATCAACATGGAAGAAAAAGCTTCACATCTCTTTACCAAGACAGTCTGTTTTTTTTCAAGCCATATAATTTATTCAAGGGTTAGGTGGATGTGTGTTTCAGAGGATGCTTCTTGCGGCACAGGTCTGTTCAAGGCAGGCTTCCTGAAGTGACTGGTAGCATGACTTAGAGAGACTATCTCTCCTCCAGCACAGGGAAGCATGTCTGTTTCCTGTCATAGACAGAAAGTGATGATAACAAAGACATCATCACCCTCACCATTTGTTCAGTGCCTCTTGCAGACTGGGGGCTTGTGGACATCTTAACAGAGTGACGATGGAATAACGTTGAAATAATGAGATTAAAAGAAGTCATGTATTCCTGACATATGAATGTTCAACAGTCAAGAGCTACCATGTGCATCTCGTTTCTTTTTCAGAATAGCTTTCACAATCAGTATTTTATTTCTCTAAGCATTTTATCTGTGAGAGAGTTAAATCTCAGTGAGATTCAAATATTGCATAAGTCATACCAGCTAACTGTAATATATGACTGAAGAGAAACCCCCCAGCAGTTCCAGGACTCCGGAGGGCGGACGGACACGTTGGCAACTCCAGTCAAACTTCCAGAATTTACAAGCATCTGTAAAAAGAGACTGCATCTCCTTAATACAGGGAGGAAAAGCTTCCTGAGAAGATAATCTTCCTGACACCATTCATAGACCGGTTTTTGTTAATTACCTTCCTCTCATTTAAAAAGCCTACCAAGCAGTCTAGAAGTTGCCAGCTTCTCCACTCTGGAGCTGGGAGGCTAGCCCCATGCCCTTAATAAATGTCCTGTTAATTCCCATGCCAGAGTCTCTCATTTGTTTCTGTTGGGTCTCACTCCAAACCAAACCTAAACCCAAACCTTACACTAACAAATGGAGAAACTGAGATTTGAACCCTGCTCCCTGAGAGCCTAGAGGAGGTGGGTCATGGCTTTGCCAGATCCTTGGCTAAATGAAGGAGTACACTGGCCCAGTGTTTCTTCTTAGTGACCATGTTTCTTTGGCAAATTTGTATTTTATAAATGCATCTGTTCTCAGCGTTCTCCAGAAAATTTCTTGGTCATGAGTGCTGCTTCTCACCCTGCGCTTTGGTTGGGTGGAGAGAATGCCCAGCACATGCTGTCTAGGTTTAGGGTTAGCCTGACAATGTGCCTTGTTTTTTTTCCACACTTGTCTTGAGGCCACCTATATCAAAGACACATTTTATTGCCTTAATACTGAAATATATCACTTGAATTTCCCCAGATTCTCCATCTGTTTTGACCAAAGACTCTGAGGTGTAGTTTGAGATAAGGAAACACCAGCTTTAGCTTAAGGGTAAAGACTTTTCACTGACTGGGGTTGGTGTCACCATCCAGAGTTCCATCTATCTCTCCAATGGAATTCAAAAGTCACTTTCACTGTTCAGAAAACTGTACACAGAACAATGGTTCCCAGGCTGCATTTGACCTGCGTGGGCCTTTAAGTATATTGAGCAAATTGCTATCACAGTTAACTTTTGCTGCAAGTTACCATGTGGTAGCTCTGCCATTGTGCCTAAGAAGTTGTCACCATACCCAATTCATATGGATTTTCTCCTGTTAGTGCCTGGAAGTTTTCCAGTTTGGTGTATTATATCTATGATCAAGTTTGAGTTAGTTTTTGTGAGGGATGTACAGTGTTTTGTCTAGTTTTTTATCATCATGGGGATATCTCATTTTTCTCCAGTACCATTTGTCTCTCTCTTCCTATTGTAGTACTTGTTCTTCCCTGACAAAGACGCGCTGTTGACGCTGGATGTGGTGAGGCACATCTTTAATCCCAGCACTACTGAGGTAGAGGCTGAAGGATCTTGGAATCCAGCCCAGTCGGAGCTATATGGTAAGACCCTGTCTCAAAAAAAAAAAAAAAAAAAAAAAAAACCAAAGTCAAAGATTTGGGACATAGCTGACATAGCTTAGTGATCGAGTGTTTGTCTAGCATGCACAAAGCCCTGGGTTCCATCTCTGGCACATAGGCTACACACACACACACACTAGCTGAGTGTATTTGTGTGGATCTAATTCTGGGTTTTCTGTCCCATTCCAGTCTACTATTTGTCCATTCACCAGTACCACAATGCCATGATAGTTTTAGAGAAAGAACTGAAGAAAAATAAATGATCTCTTTGTTTGGTCTCTTAATATTGTGTTGACTCTTCTGGGTCATTTTCTTCTTCCTAGAAACCTTAGCATCCGTTTGTTGACATCTACAAAGTGACTTGCTAGGGTTTTGACTGAGATTACATCAAATCTGAAGATTAAATTGGGAAAAAGAATTAGCAGGCATCTTGACAATATGGAATTCTCCTACCCATAAATATGGAATTTCTCTCCATTTAGAGTATGATAAGTGTGTGTGTGTGTGTATGTGTGTGTGTGTACTGAAGGAACCTTAGATTTAAATTAAAACAGATACAAACAGCCAATCTGGTGCACATGGTTGGGGAACAGAAAGAAGAGGACCCCAATCCCAGTTGAAAATGACTCTGTCACTAACAAAACTTTAGACAGGCTCCTCCAAGTCCTCTTTTTACTAGGCCTTGGCCTCAACCTGCCTAGTCCAATTGTAGAAAGGGTCTCCTAAGTTAGTTGAGCAAGTACCTACCTCCTTCACAGACTTTCACAGCACAGATCAAATGCCTCATTTGCCTCCACACCAATGTCCTAGTCTTTGGCCCTATTTAGGAAGACTCTTCAAGCTGGCACTACATTTTAGCTATGGTTTGAGCCTACCTCCAAGGGTTAATCTGTGGATAACTTGGTCCTCAGTGTGGTACTGTTGAGAGATGATGTGGAGCCTTTAGGAGGTGGGGCTTAGTAGGACGTAATTAGGTTGTTGAGGGCCCTGCCCTTGGAGGAAATCAGTGTAATGTTCGTGGTTGCTTCTCTTGAGATGTTGTTAGGAAAGAGCAAGCCTGACTCCCAAATGATCTTTGCTTCCAGTGTCACCTCATGTTGTTCTCTCAGCATAAGCTTCTCCGATGCCACCAAGATGCGTGCTATGATGCGGCTGACTGAGCACTCACCAAAGGCTGGCCTGATTTGACTAGTGGTTTTGGATTTTTGACCTCTGAAACTATGAGCTAAATAAAACTCTTTATACATAAATATCCCTAGCTTCAAGAATATTGCTGTAGTCATGGGATGTAGACAAGTACAATTGATTTAGCCCGAATCCTATGTGTTTTCTCTTAGTAAATTGCTCCCTATTGACAACATTTATTCTTCTTGGCTATAAATCCCCAGATAGATTAGAATAAGTTTTCCTTTACACAGATCACGTGGCTCTGATACACCTCTGAAGAATACTAGGGTGTCAGGATCATTGTATGGGAATCTCTTAGAGGAAGTATCATTCTATCTCTGAAAGTCCAAAGCGTGTGGCAGAAAACTGGGGTATCTTTGTGCCCCTTAGAATTTCTGTATCAACTTGGAAGCATATGGCTGTATTTTTCCCTTATGAATTATCATGGAGGAGTTGATGGTGCTGTTTTTAATTGATTACGGCTTTACTATGATAATTGTCATCAATGTCATTCTGACTGTTTTTGTTTTGTTTTGAGACAGGGTCTCATGTAGCCCAGGCTGGCTTGGAACCTGCTGGCAAGGATGACCTTGGATTTCTGATCCATTTTCTGTCTGCACCTCCAGTATGCTAGGATTACAGATGTGCACCACTGTACCTGATTGATACAATGTTGGGGATAGAACCCAGGGCCTGGCTCATGTTCAGCAAGCTATTCACCAACTGTCTAACATCCCTAGCCATCCCTAGCCCCATTCTGATGTTTTTAAGGAGCATGAAACCAAAAAGATGGCTGGAGGGACTGGGGAGGCAGGCATGCCCCTCCCGCCAAGTCAAAACAGACAGTAAGCACAGGGCTCTTCCTGAACCCCAGGGGGGTGCACCCAGGCTAGCTGGGGGTCAGCCTGGGCTTTGGGCAGCTGTCAGGGTCGACAGCAGTCCTCAGTCAAGAGCCATGTGCTGTTTCCCACCTCCAGTGAGCTCCATCCTAAAAGTCTCTGGACAAGGTGAGGCAGAATGGGTAGGTTAACCCTCTCCTCCCCAGCTCAGAAAGGGGACAAGCCAACAGAGAGAACACTACAAGTCTCACTCTGATTCTGCTTCCGGCTCCCTAGCTACTGACGTTCTTGGCTCCCTGACCAAGAGGCCGTGTGGGTCAGAGTCCTGGCTCTCCTGTTCGCCTTTGTGTGAGCTGGGGCCAATTATCTAGCCTCTCCATTCCTCACTTTCTTCATTCCTAATACGAAACTGTTGTGAATACCGAATATCCTGTAATCTAATGGCTAAGAAGCCCATGTCACTGAATCCTGTCTCAGCAAGCAGTTCTATCCAGCTCCCAGGTAACGTCACACTGTGGGCATAGGGATACCCACACAAATTCTGCGTGTTGATGCACATTCAATATCTTGCATTTTAAATGTTGGCAGCAAATCAGAAATTATTGTGTGGGTTACATAAATAAAGTTGAAGGCCAGGTTTGACCTTTGAACCTTAGCTGGAAACCTCAGGTTGAATTGTGTCTTCAATTTGCTAATGAGAAGACTGGGAGTCAGGGGGAGCTATGATTTGTCCATCTTTTACAAGCTAGCCTTTCACAAGATACCCACATAGCCATCTTGGTAAGGGTGCCATCTCTGCGGCACCCTTATTAAACTTCCCAGCCATGCTTCCTCACAGCTGTGGGATCCCCACAGACTCAGACAGCTATGCCAAAGTTCACCAGGAGGCAAGTGCCAGCCTGGCTTCAGAAGGAGTACTGTTGCCCCAGCCCATAAAGGACTGGAACCCCAAGGTTCCAGCTGTTCCATGAGAACCAGGCCACCACTGTGAGACTCATCTCTTCCAGGCTGAGGGGAGCAGGCACCAGCTTCTGCAAGTTGCCAGGCATCGCTGCAAATAAGAACCTTCCTTCTGTTTTATCTTTAGCATTTATAGCAAGTCAGGCTGCATCTCCATTAATAGCTGTGGTATAGATTTCCTCTTAAGAATTAAGTTGTGATGTTAAAATTTAAGACAGGTGATTGGCAGAAATAGCAGGTGAACTTTGATGGGAAGGAAGTGGCTAGATCCTGGCACACATTAGGTAAATGAGAATGGCCTCATTCTTAACACAGCCCCAGAGGAACTTGTCTGACCACCCTGGAGGCAAGTGGCAGCAAGCCTGGCTGCACAGCACTTGGATTGTGGGTAGTGGGCAGCAGGAAGTCCAAGAGGATGCTAGGACCCAGATGTCCTGAGATGACCTGGAGATGGTCAAAGGCAGTCCTGGAAGCAAACTAGGGGAGAGAGTAAACTGAGTCTCTCTCCTGGTTTCCCACCATATAAAATTGTTCTTTTTGAATGCATTATGCCTGGCACTGTGACGAGCCCTAGACTGGGAATTCTGAAGTCTGGATCCCAGCGCTACAGCCACTGCAGTGAGCAGCTGTGACCTCCTGGGACTTGGAGGGGCAGCTCTGGACTTAACACTGCAGGGCCACAAATTCCTCCCTCTGCTTTCTGAGTCTGTGTCCTTCTACAAAGTCCTTATCCTCTTTGTAGCTTAGTTGCCTCACATGGGATGTGGAGATAATAATGATTCCTGTCATTGAGCCTCATGAAGACGAGCTGAGGTGATCATTGACGGTACTTCACAAAATGGCAGTTCAGATGAGCCCAAGACTTCTAATGAGTAGCCTCCACTATTATCCTTCAAAACAGCAGCTACCTCTGCACAGTCAGGAGGACCTCTGCTTTGTCTTGGAGGTCAGTGACCTATCGTTAGAATCTGGTTCAGCTAAGAGGCTGTAACTTTGGGACAGGTGCTCATAAGTGTTTGGAGTTTTTGTTCCTAAAATGAGGTGGTTGGAGACAGCGTAGGAATCTATCTTTCTGCATTCATTGAATTTGGAGTCTGTGTATGTGTGTGTGTATGTGTGTGTGTTTAAACAGACCTAGCAAGTTTCCAGGTGCATAGAGGTATCTTAACTGACAATTTTCTTACCTCTTGTCTACACATATGCTCGTGCTATGCAAACACACACGCACACAGGCACGCACACATATACCCACACACACGCACATACGCACACGCATATACCTTCTGATCTTGGTCTGAGGCTGACAAGCTCCTGATTCAGGATGATAACAATAGTGACAATGGGGGTGCTATCAGCTCCAGGAAGGATATTTGCATATTGACAGAGAATGTGGAACATATAAACAACTCTTGTTTCAAAGGGTGGATTGCAAATAGTAAGATTACTGGCCTTCATTCAGGCCCTGAGCCCCTCCTTTCATTCACTGAAGACTTTTTGTGAAGTGACCCTTCTGAGAACTTTATTTCATTGCAGGAAAAGAATGATACATGTGTTCAGGAAAAAAAAAAAAAAAACAACAAATGGTTCCAGAGATAAGTAGAAATAGACTCTTAAATCTTCTTTCTTCCCTTTATGTCACTGTCTGTTTTCATCCAGTTAAACAGTGCTGACAGCAGGTGGAGATCATTCCATTGCACCGTTTTCATTAGGGTTACAGAAACTGTCTATATGCAGGAGTGAAGGGACAAGAAAGACACCTTACTTTGGTGATGTTTATAAATCATAAATCATTCTCTCTCTCTCTCTCTCTCTCTCTCCCCTCCCCTCTTTTTGACAAGGTCTCATATAGCTCAGGATGGCCTTAGGATCCTTCTGCCTCTGCTCCTGAGTGCTGAGGTGAATTTGTCTTTATATCTAGCTATACATAGTTCAGTTCTCTGTGTATTTTTTCACTGAATACCTCATGGCTGGCTCCATATCAATGACCAAAACTCATGATTGTTTGGAACTGCTGAATCCGTGGCTGCAGGGTCCAGAGCTGACGGACTTACTTGACTCAGCCTCTTTTCTGTGGATTTACTTGGGAGTTTTTTCCAGTTCCCTCTGGACAAACAACCAATATAGCGATCATTGCCTATGTGCATAGTCACGAGCATTCATCACTCTCTATTACAGCCCCAGAAGTACAATTCCTAGTCAAGGTGAAAGTATCATTTCTAACCTGATTTGATTCGGAGATTTGTTGACTACAACACAGCATTCCAGAGAGCCTGTGGATTTGGTGGAAGGGAACAGGGCCACTTTGATTAAGTGCCAGGCACAGTGTTTTTATGGATGATCTTATCTAGTGTTCCCATTCTCCCTTGACACTGGGAAACAGGGATGAAGAGTAGCTATTATGCAGATATAGAAATGGAGGCTCCCAGAGAGGAATGCTCAGACTGGGACATTCTGAAACCCCAGCCTAATGTCATAGAGCTGCAGAGCCAGTGACATCATTAGCTTACAACTGCTGCTGTGTATGGGTTGACTATGCACAGATGACTGGTGTAGGGACCAGAAAGATTCCAAAAGTGAAAGATGTCTGGTGACGGGAGAGTAGCAGCCCAGGGAGTCACTGTGTGGAACGCCCAGTGCTGCTAATAGTGCTGCTTCTCTTTCCCCTGGATTCATTTAGCCTGTGGTTAACTTGATCATCTTGAATGGAGACAGAAGAAGGGAGAGAGGAAGAGAGAGAGAGAGAGAGAGAGAGAGAGAGAGAGAGAGAGAGAGAGAGAGAGAGAAGAGATTCCCACCCCAGGCCTCTGCAGGAAGCAGGGAGGACTGCTTTTTGCCTCTTCCCTCACAGGCTGGGGAAGAAGCAGGTGCTTGACAGGTGTGTGGCACAGCCCTGTGCCGACGAATTCATTGAAATCTTGGGTGGCCAAAGGTCCAGTCAGAGCACAGCGGAATGGGGGCAATCTTCTGCCCATGGAAACCTTAGGGAGAGAGAGAATTCTCTCAGAAGTCCTGGCCATTGGGTCTGGGAAGAAACTCATGGTTTGTAGTCATTCACATAACCAATCTGAATAGTAAAGAAATGGAGACCGGTGAATTAGAGATGGATGGGATGAGAAGAGGACCCACAATACTGAGGGGCCTGAATTGCCGGAGCTAAAGCCAAGGCTGGCCCAGTTCTCATGGGTACTGCTCTCGGGAGGAGCTCAGTCTCCACCTCTGGCTCACGGGACCAGAGACCACTCTATGCCAACCCTTGTCTCTAGAAGCAAGGTTGTGGCCCACAGCAGTCCTCAGTGGTGACTGGCTGGGTACTGCCTATTCGCCGTTCTGAGCCCTTCTTCCCACAGACCCTCACAGAATGGCTGCACGTAGGCGGGGCAGACAGAGCAGGGGACCCACCCGCAGAGAAGGCTCAGCTGAAGGTTCAAGGATAGGGGAGCAGAGCAAGAAACCTGCTGTCCCAAGGGAAGGAGTTCAAAATAGGGTTTCCCAGGAGCCCCACACCAGTCCCACCTCCTCCGCTGCTCAGCACCTTCCTGTCCAAACATCCCAGATTGTATTAACAGGAAGTTAGTACAAGCTCGACTGAACTGTCTCTGACAGAATCCAGAATTGAGAATAGATTGCTTAGTGCTTCTAGATGTTGGATAATAAAGTGTTTCAGCCTTCCATATAGAACAGGCCATAAAGCGAGGGTCCAAGACAGGAACCACTCTTGAAAAACCAGGGCATTCTCCACATGGGCTAGGCACTAGGCTGGCTACTTAGACAGAGAAAGCTCTGGAGCTACAGAATGAAAGAGAGAGAGAGAGAGAGAGAGAGAGAGAGAGAGAGAGAGAGAGAGAGAGAAGAGACCCCTGAGTTCTGAGCCTACCTCAAGTACTGACTGCTCTGTACCCTTGGGCAGGTCATTTTGCCTCTCTGAGCCTGCTTCAGTGTCTCATCAGGAATAGTATGCACACACAGCATATGGAGCACCCAGGGCTCATCAGGGAATGATCAATAATGGCCACTGTTCCCTCCTCCCACTCTTCTGTCAGCAATTTCAGTCAGCAGCAGAATCTTTCAAAAATCCTTTGGACCGCTGTGTACGGTGGCACATCTTTAGTCCCAGCACTTGGGAGGCAGATGCAGGTAGATCTCTATGAGTTCATAGAGATGGCTTGATCTACATAATGAGTTCCAGGCCAGTTGGGGCTATAAGGAGATCCTGTCTCAAAATTTAAAAATCCTCAGGACCATTGAACAAAATGACATAGCTTCTGCCTCAGAGACTTGTCACTGAGGGACAACTTCAGTAAACCCAGAACCAACCAGTGAACAGAGGCCAGAAGGGCCTGAGGATAGCTCTAAGAAATATCCTGGGCTCCATGGGGTCCAGAGTAACTCTTGAAATTCTGTCTTGGTCAGACACCACCTAGTATGCTACCCCTCCCCTCCAGCCCACCTGGGCGGGGGGTGGAGATCCACTGAGGGTGAGGATCCCCCACATCGCTTGGTCCAGTTCAGCTTCTGTACTGGACAGTATGACGATGGTCAGGAGGGGCAGCGGGTCAGACTATATTTCTCATCAGTGCTCAGTGCATCTTTTGCTTCTCAATCTTTGAAGCCCATCTATGCCTCAGTGTGGCAGTGTGGTCCCAATCTGGCAGCCCAGTTGCCTCTGGCTTGCCCTGGCAGCCAACTCAGTCCAGTTCTCACAGCCAGTCTGGGTTTCCAAAGCTTGTGCTGCCCCCTTGAGGCCATGTGCTGCAATTCTAATTCCATCACAGTTTTGCAGGCGCTGGGAAGGTCTGGTCTTGGGACTCAGTAAGGAAAGGCTCTGCTCCTGTCCTTGGCATGACTTGGGGACGAGTACTCAGAGCTCACCAGAAGAAGCCTGAATAATAACACAGTGGCAGACAGAGAATCCGCACATTGGGGTGGTTCGGTTGTTCCCCCGCTTCTTTTCCTGAAAATGGGACTCATAATGATATCTTGAACCTTTAGAGGACCAGGCAGTTACTTGATTAACAGGAGACAATACTAAACATCATGGTTATACCTATGTCTTTAAAATATTTTATGATTTTCGTTTTATGTGTATGAGTATATTGCTTGCATGATGTAAGAGTGCCTGTGTCATGCAATTCCTGTGAAGGTCAGAAGAGGGTGTTGAATCTCCTGGAACTGGAAAGTTGCTAGCTGCCATGTGGGTGCTGGGGATTGAACCCGGTCCTCTGTTCCTCATACTTGACTAAGACTATAACTACATTGGAGATAATAAAGCCGAGGCCTCAGTATTGACTGAGTGCCCTCCCGAAACTATCTTTATCTCTCTCTCTCTTCATTTCTCAATCCTAACTCCCCAATTCAGGTACAGTTCGATTTCTACAGTTCGGGCTCTGGCACTATAGCTAAGTTTTTACCGAGAACTTTTATCCAGGCACTGGGCTTTAATAGATCATCTTATCAAATCTCTCTAGAAACAAGCCTCACCGAAACAGAGTAAGCTGTCCCAAAGCACACACTTGTGAAGAGGAGTACCAGCGTCCACTAACTTCACCCACCACTGAGTGCCTCCTGCACACTCCCTGTGTCTTCCACTGTCACCGCCACACCTCTCTCCTCCTGCACACTCCCTGTGTCTTCCACTGTCACCACCACACCTCTCTCCTCCTGCACACTCTCTGTGTCTTCCACTGTCACTGCCACACCTCTCTCCTCCTGCACACTCCCTGTGTCTTCCACTGTCACCGCCACACCTCTCTCCTCCTGCACACTCCCTGTGTCTTCCACTGTCACCTCCACACCTCTCTCCTGTCTGCCCCTTTTGTCTTCATTGAACTCTCATGTCAGCTTCTCCAAGTCATTTCCACACCACTGTCCTGGCATGGGCAGGCCCCATTAAAAGGCACTCCTACTCAGACTGTGAAGTGGGGAACAGTGACTCACAGAGGGCCACTAGGCACCTGGATACCAATGCAAAGGTGACCCGAGTCACAGTTCATGCTTAGACCAGCATAGACTCTGGGGGATGCTAAACTAGGCAATTTCGGGCTTGTGGTCACAAAGGGGGACAGAGACACCGTCTGTGAGTAGCTAGGATAGCAGTTTTCAGTTAGTGAATACCATTGACTTCCAGGCATTGGACACATCTTCACTCATAAAACCTATGTGGTTCATGAAAACAACTTCATAGTAAACAAGAATCTTTTAATGTAAATGGTATCTTATTAAATACGTCTTTGGTCTATTGGGAACCAAAAATGGGAAACTTTCAGGATGGAAACTACACTTGACAGTGAGTAAAGGTTTCATAGGGTCTTGGTCTAAAGGGTTCTTGGAAATACAGATATCCTGAAAGGACTTTACTACAGTTTGCCCTTAAGTCTGTAAGAGGTCAAGGAAAATAACACTGTGTTATTGAAGAGACAGTTAGAAAACGGTCTCCAGTGACTGTTCCTAGAAATCTGGTCTCCTTTACTCAGAACCCCGAGTACTGGAAATGGTGGTTCAGAAACAGCTCTGTTCCCAATTCTCTGCTGTCTTGTTTCTAACCACAGTCCTCATTCTGTTCCTGAATGTGGAGTAGAATGAAACTCTAATCTGGGAATCAGCAGGTCTAAGCAATAGTCCCAGGTCTGTGGCCGGCTAGTTGTCACCGGTCACAAGGTCTACAGACCTCTGCTTATGGGCACAGCTGGGGTGTTGAATGTGATGCCAGCTCCCTGGCATTCTGACATTCTCATATTTCAACCATCAAAATGGATATGACTAAGAATTCTAGCCCCAGCCTGGCCATGTACTAACTGAGGGCACATAGCAAGCCATGTGAGATAAGCCCATTTCTCCATATTCAGATGACAATCAATATTTCCCTTCGTTGACAGTGACAACACATCTTACACACTTAACACATAGTGGGCCCTCGAGAGTCCCATGTTGCTGAATGACAGCATCCGTGTGGAGGATTACAAAATGGAATGCTGTCCCCACCCCTCAGTAACTTGGAACACATTTATTCCCATCAAAGATCAGTTCCCAGCAAAGGACGTGCTTCACAGCCCTGGTGGGCACTCACAGAAATCAGGAACCCTGTCTCATTCCCCAATGGGCTTGGAAACTTCCCATTCAAGCCCACTGATGCAAAAATACGGGCTTGTTCTAGAAACTGGAGTGGACTTTCTTTGGTCTAGAAAATAATTTTTCAGGGTAACTGGCAGTTGCCTAAACTGGAACCCCAATTTTTCCAGTGTTGGAAAACCATAAGCTCCTTTCCAATTCTGGCAAGGTAATACAGAGACACGTTGGAGAATATTAGCTCAACCATCACCTGACCGGGAAAAACACTGAAGGTCCAAAGAATAAGCACAGAGTCCAGGTGATTAATGCCAGGTGGCATCCTACTGGATGGTTGAATTTGATACCGTTGTGTCATGTTGTCCTTTCTATGCCACACAGCTCTCACATGCAAGGGCTCCCTGAGGACCCTGAGGAAGACAGCACTGTCACCATTCAGCAAATAAGAAAGTCCAAGTTCATGGAGCTAGAGGGATTTGCCCACCATCACCAGCCACAAAGCTTCACTGCCAAAACCCGCCCAGAGCTTTGTGGCTCTGAGAGGCATCGGTGATTCTGGAGAAGCCCAATGTGCTCCGGCTTCTCAGACCAGAAGCACACCCTGTGGGGGACGGAAGGGACACTGTTGACATCACTGTTGAGTGTAGGTATAGAGTGGTCACTTATATGTCCTGTGTCAGGGAAAGTGGGTTATATCACCTCCAAAGGTCACCACTATGCCTAGATCCTTGTCAGGTATCAGGAAATATATCTCTTTCCCCTAAGAAGCTGAAGGCTGCCTGAAGAGCCAGCAGTAACTCACAGGAGCCAACGAGACCAGTGTTGCTCAGCAGGCTAAAGGTTAGACCAATGATCATCGCATGCATGCCTGGGATGGGGCAAAGAACTTCGGGGGACACGGAATGGTCCATATTTGATTGTGGTTACACACGTGTATAATTTTGTAAAAAAAATTGCCAGTACGCGTTGAAAGGTGTATCTAAAATGAGTATGTTCATTATGCATAAATTCTACCACCATAAAGTTTATTATTAAAATGACAAAGTCTTTGCTTTTGAGAAGCAGACAGTTTGTCTGGTGGAGACTGCAGGCATGATGACAGTCACTACATGAATAACTCTAAGGTAATGAAGACTGGAATAAGAGCTATGAGGGTGTGAGGGAGCGGAGGGCACACAAAGCCTTGGTTCAGTCAGACAGATTGAGAAAGCTTTTCCAAGGAAGTGACATCACCCTGAGGTTAGAGCGCAGGCAGTCATGGACTGGGGACACGATGGGCTGAGGAGGGAGCATGAGTTAAGCTCTTGC
Source organism: Eospalax fontanierii (assembly GCA_035773235.1). NCBI lineage: Eukaryota > Metazoa > Chordata > Mammalia > Rodentia > Spalacidae > Eospalax > Eospalax fontanierii. The sequence continues at coordinate 30,045,748 of CM069546.1, read as the reverse complement.
CTGTGGTTGATGGGACTCAAGTAAAGATGACTGAAAGAAAAGGCAATACGGTGGAGAGGAACTTGGTAGGAAATGTTTTAGGTGGTCAAAAGGGGAAGTCATGTAGAGATGGCTCGTCCTAGGGGAGAGGTGGCATTTTTCCTGAGAGAATCAGCAGTCCGCTGAAGTGCTGGCAGCATGATGAAGTGACCAGCTCAGTGACAAAGTAATGCTGTGGAATTAGTACTCACCTCGTGCTCCTTCTGGCTGGAGGATTCTTGAAATGAGAGCCAGGTCTTATTAACCTGTTCAGCCCTGAAGAAATTTCAACAGCACTGATCAGAAAGTGATGCAGAGAAGCAGTCTGCATGAATGAGTCTTGTTAGGATCCCGTGTGCTTTCCCAAAGATACCTGATGAAGGACAATTTAGATTAATCAAATTTTTATCCCCAAATTGAAAGCATGGTGTCCAGGTCAAGAAGCCTGTACCTCTTAGTATTGTAGTTCCCGCTCCCGAATACACAAGGAGCCAGATGCTGAGTGGGGGTTGGGAGGATTCAGACCCCAAATCTTTGCTCCTGTTCCTGCAATAGGCCTCTCGACACCCTGGGGCTGTCCCTCCTGTACAGTAAGTAGCCTTACCTCCACAAGACTTCACAGCACTGGCCTGGGATCCCAGGATCGCAGTACATCCGTGTTCTCGAGCTCCATTGCACTCTTCTGAAGGGGCTGAAAGCACTCCTCGCAGACACCAAACACTGCTGAAACTGTCCTTAAAGACCCAGCTCAAGTCACCGCTCCTCTGGGGAGCCTTGCCTGCCCACTTGGCCCGGTTAGACACAGTCTCACCTCAGCCCTGGCCCCAGCGCTGTCTCGGACCCTGCTCTGTTCTTCTGTGTGTTCCTTATTCAAGCAGGAAGCCTGTGTTCTTTGCTTTGCTTCCTGTGTCTAGAACGAGGCAGGATGAAGTAAGACAGGACGGGTTGTAGGGGGATTGAGGCAGATACCTAAACCATGACCCAAGGGAAGACACAAATCACTAAGACCAATACTGAATGACGTGTACAGCCAGAGATAGAAGTTTTCCTCTCATTATTTTCTGTGCTATCCCTTGCTCGACTCTGATTGCTTTGGACTCGGTTTCCTGGATGTCCAACCCTACCCTGTGGCTCTCAGCTTTATCACAAGGTCCTTGGGTCTATCCTCAACTCACAGCCCTTCCCTCAAGCTTCTTTGTGCTCTCCAACCGTGACCTTTTGTACTCCAGTGTCTCCGGAGAGGACGAGCTCCTGTTATACCCGCCATGAGGAAACAAGCCACACAAGGCTGTGTCACCCACGGGCCTCAAAATGACTCTTCCACATCAAGAGACTGCAGATCGAGGGGAAAGTTGCAACATTCTGCATGAAGGGAAAGGCCTGCCTTCTTTTCATGTTCTTTGAAGTAGATTCGTTTCTCCTTTGATCTTTGAATGAAGAGTTGGCTGTTCTTTTTGACAAGACCATATGGTAAGAGTTAGCACATCCTCAGTTAAGCACAGAGGGTAAACACACGGCGCCTGCGGGGGAATCACGAGCTCTACACCCCAGCTCTGCGCGCTGGGCCAGGCTGACTCGCTAAGGGTCGGCCACACACCTGAGACGTGATGCTGACTCTGTAACTCATGCTAGGAATGACCTTGCTCAGCCCTTTACAAACAGGTGTCATTGAACCCTCACAATGACACGAAGAGCTAGCTTACACTCACGGAAAAGCAGACTGTGGTGAGGGTCAGACCCAGCTAAGGAAGGAAGGTGAGGCTCTCTGCAGATGAGCTGGCTTGGAAGCTGGACATGCTGCAGTATTGTTATTATGATGACTCATGACGAGTTTCAGGATGACACTTGTAGCTTGTATGAAGGGTCTATCTCACTAGCTACACTGTGATTGATCTTGCCCAAGCATCTTCGCCACAGCTGTGTTTCTCGCTCCACTCCTCAGTGTCAGCTGACCTGCACATTTGCAAAGTTCATGAGGTGCTGACCCAAGGAATGGTCAGGAATGTGTCATGGGGAGCCTGACACATTGGCTGCTCAGCAACCCCCTTTTTCTCCTCTCCATCCATCTTTTAAAAATCCACTTGAAGTATGAATGCTCGGTGACTTCAGCGGATCTGGACAGAAGTCCCCGGAGCAGCCCCTGCTTGGCTCTCAGATGTCAAAACCCGAGCTTCATCCGGTCTCCTCAGCTGTTCTTTTCAGTGGGCCTGTGAGCTACCGAGGCATCTGAGAGCATCAGAGACAAGGAAATGATGGCAGCTCTCTCAAGAAATCTCCTACAACGTCTCTACAGTGTGGATCTGACCCTCCCATGGAAGGAAATGCCAGCAATAGAGAGTAACGAAGGAGAAAGGGACACTGAAAATGGAAGCACGTGTACAGCATTCCACCAGTTTGGAGAGAGTGAAGGGGAGCAATAAATAAAGAGTAATATGTGCAAAAGACACACACACACACACCAGCTTCCCCATTGTCACTCCAGACACAACACTGTTCTGTCTCCTGTGTGGTCTTATAGAACTGACTGCTTATGCAGCTACCTCTCCAGCCAATTTTTATTCACTTGTTCAGCAATCATCTCCTCTCCTCTCCCCACCTGTTCTCCTCGTTCTCTCTCTCTCTCTCTCTCTCTCTCTCTCTCTCTCTCTCTCTCACTTTTGCTCTCCTCTTTCCCTCTCTCTTTTCCCCATTCCTCCCCTTCCTACCTCTTTCTCTCCCTTCTTTGCTCTCTGTTCATTTGTTTGTCTATTTGAAACAGGCCCTTGCTATGTAGCCCAGGCTGACCTGGAACTCACAATTCTCCTCCCTCGGTTTTCTGAGTTTTGTGATTACAGGCATGTGCCACCATAACAGGTCAGCTATCATTTCCCTGTCTGTCCATAGAGCTATTTATCGATCTATCCATACAAAAACACCCAGTATTCTTTAAATTGCTATTACAGATAGAACAGTTCAGAGAAGACTGACTGTTCAGATTCTGGTTACCCAGCCTAGCCACAAACCGACTGACTCTATAATTTTGGGAAAGATGGCCCATTACTCTCTGTCTTAGTTTCCTCTTGTAGAAACTGATGCCCATTCCACCCACAAGTATGCCTTGAACCACAGAGAAATAGAGGCCCTGGACACATCTATGGAGCATTATTCTCCCCAGGCCTGCCATAGGAAAGGCTTCAGGGTGGTGTCCCACCCTACCGAGAGAATCTGGAGGAAAGGACAAGGTGACCCATAGTTGAGTGCAACCCATCCACCAGCAGCACAGTTCACTCACACCAGCACCCAGTAGCCTGGAGAAGGGGACAGGGTGATCTTTCATAAACATTACCTCACCTGTTTTGTGAAAGATAAGCTGTTTGCTAAACTTTGTCAGAGGAGCGGGCTCAGGAGAGCCTTCCGTGTGACCATCCCAAGGACGGCGACTGCCTGCTCAGACCAGCTGGGGGGACCTCCAGTTTGGCTTGCCCAAAATATAGAAACCCGCAAGTGGAACTGACTTTATTTACTGTAAATAGAGGCAAATGATCTTGAGGTTGAAGGACAAAATGGAGGACATCAGGAGAGGGACCGTGGCCTCCTTGCTTATGAAGTCAGCTAGTACCCTGAAAGCCACTTACATTCCATTTGGAGAACTTTCACCCCCGTGTGGTACTATCACACTCTAGGGGTGCTCTCTGCAATGGACCGGCAACAGAGAGGGGCCACAGCATGGGGCAGCCTGGTGTGTGGACAGACAAGAGGCCATCATTCACAGGGGAGCAGAGCCTGAGAATCTTGAGTTGGCCACCAGTTCTCTGGCCCCTATTTCCCCTTCATTCAAGAAGAGCAGGCTCATGGCTGAACCATGGTGGTTCTGAGTCTAACCATGTACTGTCCTAACCACAGCGCCCCCTCCCTCCCATAGTGCCCCTCCAGGTTCACACCTCTGGTCATGGTGGCTTCTCCTAGGAATAAAAAAGCATACACACCCCAGTCAGAGCTTAACAAGGGGGACCCCCTAGCTTGGATGCTATGCCTGAATGAATAGGCCGTCCTGCTTTCTTTCTGGTTATGATTCTGACTATAGTAACAAGGGAGAAAATGCTGACACAGGCTTGCCAAAGCTCTAAAAGACTGGAAACCTTAACATTTAGTCCTTCAAACACAGCTCACCCAAACACACTGCCTGTGCATCACTCACTTAATGATGATATTAAGGGCCTGAGTTGGAATGCTCCTGAAGATCAGGCCCCAGACGAATTTTTTTATCTGGTTCTGTCCTGCTCTCCAAATGTGAGAACTGAGGTCAGTGAGTTCTGAGGTCTGTAAGCAGAGCTAGAGCCTCTGAGGAGAGCTGCTGCTTAGGCCTGAGGCCATTTGGGAAAGGTGGGCTGTAAGATGGGAAAGCAGTTGATGGAGGCTGCGGGCGTCTGTGTGCCCCTCACCCTTCTGAGATAACCTCAAGGGTCCTAAGCAAGGAAATGGAATATTAGAGAAGCCAGGGAAGGCACAGTACAGCTTTCCTTCCACTCCAACTCCAGAGCTCTGGAATTAGCACTTGACAGAGCGTTGCACTCAGAACTCAAATATTTCTTTCTCTGGCAGGGTTACATGCATGGGCTGGGCAGGGTGAGCAGTCTCCTTTGTGAGGCACATGTTTTCCATGGGTCCTACTACCCTGATCAGTGGACCAGACTGCTAGGCAGATACTATCTTTATAGTACATAATGATAATGTGTGGCTCTTATCACACACTGGCTTGCCATGTGACATCAGGCCAAATTACTTAATCTCTCTGAGCCTCCAGTTACGTCATATTGGGGAAAATGATGTCTGCTTAATATACCAACTTTGAACATAAAATACTCTACACATAACAGTGCTTTATACATAAGAAAGTTCAATATATAAATACAATAACAGCCTATATATTAAAACTATGCAAGATTTGCTGTTACTTGTAGGCACCATGCTACAAAAGTTTTATATTTATCAGATCAACGTTGAGGCATTTCCTATTGTAAATGTCATTTTACAGTTCAAGAAACTGAGAAGGAAAATTAACATTGCCCTAGACCATCGGACTGGTGCTTGGTACAACCAGTTTGCCAAGCTGGCGTTTTTATTCCAAAATCATGTTTCCAGTCTTATCAGTGTCGAAGTAGGAGACAGTCATCAGTTTTAACTTCCCTGTCCTCCCCTCTACAGTTTACAATCAAACCCTTGACTGTGACAGCAGCAACCAGGAAGCAAGTGGACAGCCCTTGACTGTGCTGACCTGAGCTGCCTTAACAAGAGCCCTATAGTGAGCAGGGGCTCACTATGTTATAGTCTAGGGCGTAGGTGCCTTCACTCCTGAATTTGCACCCAGAACAGAGTCTAGAGCCTGGCTTGTGGTTGTCACCCACAGGGTAGGAACCTATCTGCTCCCCGTCAGCCTGCAGTTCCCTGCCACCTGAGCTCCTTGCCCCTCCCGTCACACTTCCCTCAAGTCCTCTTTCCGACAAACTCACCATCCAGATGGCCACCAAAGTTGTTATCACAACTCACTGGTCCTTGCTTATTTGAAGATTGTGTTAATTCAAGAAGTCTCTGTCACTGCCCACACGGGTACCAGGCCCCTGGGTTTGACTTCAGCATTCCACATTTCCTAATTCCATTCCTGGGGTTTAATTATGATTACACAGCTTTATTACATAGAGTTGATTTTAAGTAATGGCCCTAATTAAGAGTGAATTTTAATTAAGCTTAATTCAGAGCCTGCCTCCGATTGCTGAAGATTTGCAGCCTAAGCTGAGGAAAGCTGTGTATGTAGCACAGAACTCACACGTGACTTTGGAGCTGCTGCTGCTGCTGAGTGCAATGGGCCACATGGTTTCCTCTCCTTTCTGCCAGAAGCACATGTCTTCAGCAAGCCTCTAGGATAAACTAGATTTCACCTTTCTTTCCCTTCCAGAGACAAACCTGAACCCTGGCAATAAGAAAATGGGAGTCAATGGGCCTGGCAATGCAGAACCTGAACCATGGGGGCAAATTTACCAGTTACATCACCCATCTTGACTGACACTGCAGCTGCCCCATTTCCTTTTACTTGTTCATAGGCTCTGCTCTAAGATAAGCAGACCCAGGAAGCCAGGGCACACAGTGATGGTGAGCAAGGGAAGATGAGGTCAGCCCTCCTCTCAGTGCCCATGAGCCTGTTTCAATGCAGTTTTACAGAAAATAACAGAGTAGAGTTTAGCAGAAGCCATCCTCACTCTGCCTCAGCCACTGCACCTGATCTTGGGGGATTATGTGCTGTGCCAGTGAGTTCTGCCATAACCAGACACTATCAAGTAGAAAAAAAAGACCACAAGCCAATTCATTTTTAAATCAAATTTCATTCTGCCATCAAAACTGTTACAAGGTCATTGCGAAATAATTTTTTTAACAAAAGAATTAAAGTGACTATCTCCAAATCAGAAACTGTTAGCTTCTAAATACCCAAGACCAAATCTCATTTGTCCTTATTTTAAAAAATTGCAGACACAAGTTCACAAAATTGAGATTGTATCTTTGATAGGCTCAGAAGTACTAAGATTTGGAAAGACAAATGTGATGTCCCCCCAGGATGCACCGGGAAGTCAAGTCCTATCCAAGTGACATCTAAGATTAGCTCCCGTTTGCCCAGGGCTGGAGACACTGGCTAAGGTTGGGCTTCCAGGCTTCCCCAGAGGATTGTCTATCACTGCCATGTGGGCAATACAATTCTGCACAGAACTCTGGCTCTCCTGACCTCTGCCATGGTCCAAGAACAGGTATTGACATTCTTTTGGTGCTTCAAGTGAGAACAAAATGATCACCATCAATATCTTCCCTGAGGCTGGCTGATGGAGCCTGTCCATAGGCAGAGGCCGGCACTGACCACCTATGTTGGATATTATTGCCATGCTCCTCTGTTGGACAGTAATGAAGGGTCCTCCTCAACAAGTCGCCCGCAGAGAAGTCAAGCTTTAAAAACATTTTGACTTTTCTAGAGAGAAATGGAAAGTGAAAAGTCGGATTCAATTATCTCAAAAGTAAAAGGGGCAATTTCACTCACAAATGCTACACTTAAAAGCTCAGTTTGAAAACAGCCATTCAAATACGCTCCAGGCTGAGTTAAGAAAAGGAAGAGGGAAATGATTTCTCCATCCCTCTCCATCTGATTGCATGAATCTTCCTTAGGTTGGAAAAGAGGCAAAAATGCTTGAAACACAGTAGAGAAGCACTCGACAACTTTGCTAAGCCAGCCACAGAATCCACTTAAACCTAGGTGTCTAGAAGACCCATTTGTTTGTCCTAACCTACATAAGCCACATAAGGTCTGGGGTTTTCTTCCAAACAGAGCTGAAGTGAGGACATCATTTACTTGACTAGAGGTCTGAAGTAAAGTTACCATCAAATTCTTCAGTTGACCCAAAGAAGTTTCGATGTACCTGCTCCGTAGCCTCCACTTTCTCCACCTGTGAAATTCCATGGGAAGAGCAAAGGGGAACCTAGCCTTGGCTGAAAGACAAAAGAGATAGAGACTAACTTGTACTGAGTGGTGCTGTCAGCATAATCACCCTGTTATACCCACCCATTCATTCATTATAGATTTATCCTGCTAGCTCATGGCAATGTATAGGAGTGGTTTGTGATCACCATCAGTGGCTCCCCAAGGCAAAAATAAATTTCCTTCTCCCACCAGCATTTACATCCAGGAGGCTAAATTCTTATACTGCAAATTATCAGATGTAGAACTTTGGGCCTTGGTTTCTTCATCTGTAGAATGGGGGTAGCAACACCTACCTTGTAGGATTGTGGTGAGGATTTAATGAGATAATGCTTAGCACATAGTAAGTGCTCAGTAGATAGTCGGTGGTCAACATTAACTCTGGCTCAAGTTTCTACCATAGTTTATCGGCAGCTCCTGGGTTGGCTCATAGAAAAGAGGCTCCTCTGCTCAGAAGTGCTCTAACAGCCCACAGGAAGTGGTGAGAGGCCCAGCTTCTCCGTAAGTCCCAGAAAGGTTTTGTGTTCTTGCTGGCTTTCCTGAGGATCTGGCTGGAGGGGATGGGGTCACATGTAGCATGTGGAGGAGACCTATGCTCAGACTGGCTCCCTCTGCAGATCCATGTGGACTGTGGCTCCCAGGAGAGAACCCTTGCAGTTCTGTGTGCACATACCCACACCTGCATGCACCTTCTTCCTTGCTTTGCATGCCCTTCAGCCTGGGCAGGGCCTGATCCCTACAGGTAACAACTCTGCACATGTATCTCCAGGCCTGAGGACCAGGGGTGCTGCTTTTCCCCAAGTGAAGCCCAGTGCTCTTCTGCCTGGGGATTTATACTAGGCAGAAAAATCCACAGAATGGAAAAATGCAAATCGATTGTAGAATATAATATTATCATTGTCAACCTAAAGACTTTTATTTACTGCTCCTCAAAAGAAAATACACCAAAGTGCCATTTGTTTCAGGGAAAGCAAAAGAGGTTTCAACAACTAACAGGGCATGTTTCTGAACAAAATATGCCCCGTATATGATGTTGGAACACATATTGTCCATGGCCACTTGTGTATCTGTGTCCTCGCAAACAAACCCATGGGTTGGAGTCATAGAAGGTCACTTCCAGGCTGCCACTGTAAGCCACAGGCCACCTAGCTACCTCTGTCCACAAATGAACCAAATAGCACTCTGAGACAGACCATACTGGACTTCTACATCTCAGGATAAGGTGGCCAAGCAGCTCCTGCCTTCACTTCCAGAGGGATGATGAGAAAACTTGAATACATGAATGGTCCATGCTGAGCTGGGCAACAGAATGGTGGAACTAAAAGATGCTCCAGAGCAAAGGTGAGGAGTGCTGACTCCACTTGTTTCTCTAGGATGCATCTTTACAACACTGTACCTCCTCCGAATGCTAAACATCATTCACCGTATGTTTGTCTTGTACAGATATAGACGACTCATGAGGCCAGTGACTTCCGTATATTTGATTGAATAATACAGCTGTTCTTTTTTATTATTTAGGAGTCTGAGTTTTATGTTAGATACTCAAAGCAATCATTTTATTTCTGAGTGGTCTAGGTTTAAATTTATAAGTCTCTAAACATTAATCACCTAAATGTCATTTTATATAAAATAGTATAGATTCTAAATAGTTTTCTCAATAGCTTTAATACAATAGACCCTTAATATCTGCAGCAGATTGGTTCTAGGAATCCCTGAAAATGCCCAAATCCAGGGATGCTACAATCTCTAGGATAGCATTGATGTGTATCATATGCACATCCTCCTCTATAATTTCAATAATCTCTAATGACTCATAATATCTCATGCAGTATAGTGCTAAATAAACAGTTGTTAGAACGTGGTTTAGGGAATGATGACAAGAAAAACTACAAATACTCACTACAGATGCATTTTTTAAATTTTCTCTTGGTTGAATCTGCTTGTGGAGTCTAAAGATACAAAGAGATAAATGGATCAGTAGAGTCACTTTACCCATAAGCAAACACAGGTTTGAGGAAGGGAAAATATTAGCCAGCCTGTGGGCAGGAGAGCTAAGATGAAACTGTACCTCCTCCAAACATCATTCACCATATGTGAATTCATTCACCAGATATAGACAACTCATGAGGCCAGTGACTTCTGTATATTTGATTGAATAATACATCTGTTCTTTTTTATTATTTAGGAGTCTGGGTAGTATATTAGATACTCAATTAAAGCAATCATTTTATTTGTGAGTGGTCTAGGTTTAAATTTATGTCTCTAAACATTAATCACCTAAATGTCATTTTATATAAAATAATATAGATTCAGTTCTTCCTGGCTCCAGAGACATCCAGATCCTCTGCCCTATAAGTAGTATCTTCTGACACTGTGTAGGGTCACCTGCTATGGATACCACACTCACAGGGGAGGGAGAATTATCATGTCTACTTTACAGAAAAGGGCTCTTGGAATCTCTGACAAATGTGCTCTTGCACTCATGGGGAACTGGCAGGTCCCTGACAACCAGATGTAATCGAAAAAGGAAAAGAAATCCTTTTGCAGAGAGGCTTTCCTGCTCCCCTGGGTGAACTGTCTGATCCTGCTAACTCAGGCCTATTTCTTCTACCACTGAGACTCTCTTTAGTTCCTAAAGTCATTCTCCAAACCATGCTGGGGCCCAAGGTATGATCCATGATCCACGCCATAAGTTTGCCCTCACTGGAAGGAAACAAACAGGAAGAGATTCATTGACGTATCAGATTCTGGTGACCAGTGTAATTGGTGACCATTGTGTCATGGGCCAGGACATCAGAGGAAAGGAACACAGGTGTGTTCCCTGATACCTGTGGCTCACAGATAGTGAAGAAACAGCCATGAATCAGATGACAAGATAAGCCAAGCCAGCCTGAAGACTGTGCAAAAAAGGTAAGAAAATACAGAGAGTGGAGGCAGTCAGCATTAAATGTCACCTCCCTGTGGAGGTGACATTGAACTAAGATGTGGCCCTGAGAAGACCTGTGACATGTTGTAGATGGGACAGTGCCAAACCCCAGACAGTCAGGCTTTGGGTGGCCACTCTTATCAGAATTTCCATGATGACACCAAGGCCACGTGGATGCCAGACTCGAATTTCCATCAACAATGAATCACAGCCACCCAGCAGTACTACCGTCCACACCCCAGACCTCCGCCCAACCTACCTCACCCACAAAGGTGGTTTGTTTGAGCAACAGAGACACGATGACTCCAAAATATACTTGTTGAAAAATATCTGTGGGGAGGCTGAGGTTTCTAAGTTTCTTCTTTAAACAACTAATGGATGTTGATATTCAGGATTTAATTTAGGACTGCACCTGCTGTAAGGATTTGGACCCTGGAGTTAATGCCCACAAAGTATATATTTTCCTTTGGACAATTTTGCATGGACAGGGAAAAGGAATCCTTATTGCTGAGAGGGTAGAAGGAAGCCGTAACCAACGGCTGAGTGCGTTCACTTGCCAGCACACAGTTTCTTTCAACCTCAGGACGGAGGTACTGAAAACCCCTCCTTAATAACCGAAAACATTAGGTCTCTAAGTGACAAAACAATGTCTTCAAGGTCACATAACAATAGATGGTAGAGGCAGAATGTATCACTCGTGTCACATTAATCAGAACTCCATTGCTAATGACTTTAGTCAAATGTATTGATAACAACAGGTTTCTCGGTAGAACCTCAGACCAGCATGATTTTGTTGGATTATCAGGATGAGAAACTGAGACTCAGAGCTGAAGAAGCATTTCATTTCTTCACTCAGCTGCCACGTGGTAAAGTCAGGATTCAAACTGAGGTAACCCTGGTGCCTCCTCTCTTAAGCAAGAGATGTCAGTAGAGGGAAAGATGGAGATGCTCCCTATTAGAAGAGATTAAAGAAATATGATTCTGGGGCCAGAGAAATGCCTCAATGGTTAAGAGCACTTGCTGTTCTTGCAGAAGACTTGGGTTCGGTTCACAAAACCCAAGTGATGGCTAACAATGTCCATAACTCCAGTTCCAGGGAAATCTGGTCTTCATGGGCTGCACACATGTGAAACTCTTACATACATATAGGCAAAGCACTCATACACCATCAGGGGAAAAAATAGCAAAACTCATTTCATTTGGCAACCAATGCTTTAGGAAAGACGTAAATATTGGATTTGCAACACTCTGGAGAAAACTGAAACAATGCAAGATTTAATTATTAAAAGCCAAACATTCCTGTACTAAACTCCAATCAACTTCAGCTGAGGTAGGCACTATTATCTCCAATTAAATAATGGGAGACTAAAACTTAGCTAAAAGCACTGCCCAGTTAGCATTCAATAGCAGGGTTGAGATTTGAACCGAAGTCTATGACTACACTTGAGCTGGTAAATACTACCACACCACTTCCTGAGAAATCACTGGGATGTGTCTTTTCAGTTCCATGCTTGGTGTCACGCCCGCCCTTCACAGAGGTTTCGTTGGCACTCACAAGAACCCAGTAAAGTCTTAGTAGCACACCTGTTATAATTTAAAGATGAAATGACCTCCATAGGCTCAGAGATTAAAGCTGAGCACCACAGCTGATGATGCTATTCTGGAATCTTCTGGAAACTTTGCAAAGAGGTACTTGGCTGAAGGAAGGAGGTCACTGTAAGCAGGTCCTTAGGGGTATCTTGTCCCTGGCCCCTTCCTGTCATTCACTGCTTTCTCTCTGCTATGGTGCAAGCCTCTCTCTCTCTTGCTCGCTCATTCTCTCTCACTCTCTCTCTCGCTCACTCTAATGCACACACACACACACACACACACACACACACACACACACACTCCTGCCATGATGGTGTTCTACTCAAGCACCCATGGACCAAACCTACTGAAATCATGAATCAAAGTAAATCCTCCCTCCCTTACGTAGTTTTCATAGCAGTGCAAACATGGATATTATTGCTGCTTGACAGATGAGGCTGTTGAGGCTGAAAGAAGCTAAGGTTTCCACTCAGGAGGTAATGCTCCCAAGCCTTACACTGTGCAGGTATCATTTAAATCTTTCCTGTAAACTGGGCTTCCAAGCAGTGCATTGAGAGCCTGAGTGTCAGAGAAGATTTGACATCTCACTTACTCTCTGAGCTCCTTGCAGATAGCTGGTGTGTGGATAGAACTTGGCAGGTGATTATTGAACTCTATCCAGGTTCAGCTCCCTTTATAAGCAAGACCCAGATACTCAACTATTCAAGACAAGAAACTCTGCCTTTGAAAGAATGCACCCCCTTCCTCGAGGCTCTCAAAGAATGACTGACTTGGAAAGTCAAACACATCAGAAGCAGTAATCACAGGAGGTATTTCTTCCCCTCAAACAGCTGCGGCAGAGTTGAGAAGTTCCAATTGCATACAACCAGGCAGCCTGTGCCCGCCTTCCTGTCTCTGTTTAAACTGGTCTTGGCTGACTTTGAGGATGCTACAGGAGTGAACCCCAGTACTGGGGGACAGGAAAGGAAACCACTCAATGATGAGGTTTATGTTTCCTGAGAACTGTAGGGTCTGAAAAAGTCTGAATCCCAAATCCGTGCCATAGGTGACAACTGCATCCCCCACACCTGGATGCACGCTAATAGGGAGCTCATGGAGATGAGCAGGGGCACACAGCTAAAGCACAAGTCACTGATTTTGCACAGAATGCCCAGCTTCCTTCTCCCTGCTGAAAACAACGTGTGCAAAATGCATTTGGATGAAAGAAAAAACCTGCAGGTAGGACTAGGAGGTGAAGGAACCACACTCTAAACGCTCCAAACAGTTCCAAAACACCCACACTGTTCTATCTGGTTCCAGCAATCCCTCCCCACCCTCACGGAACATTAAACCCTTCCTGAAAATTCTAAACGAAGCCCTCTGGAGAGGAATCAACCATCAGGGGAAAAAATAGCAAAACTCATTTCATTTGGCAACCAATGCTTTAGGAAAGACATAAATATTGGATTTGCAACTTTATTTTCCTCCAGAGAAACACTCTGGAGAAAATTAAAGCAATGCAAGATTTAATTATTAAAAGCCAAACATTCCTGTACATATTTTTCCTGGCCCAAAGTTTTAAAAACAAACTCCCAGAGAAAATACAATTTTAATGACTAACTCCCTCCCACCCAGATGAAGTCTTAAATCATCTCTCTCATGACTCACCAGGTACAAAGGCAGGCAGAGCACCAGGGAAATCAAAGGTCGGTTTCCTGCTAGAAGAGAGAGGCAGCACATAGCAGATTTGGGAGAACTAACACCTTCAAGTCATCTCGCTCAGGGGTGGATTTTCAAACACATCTTCTAGGCTTTCTATATGAGGCAACACATTGAAACAAACCAAATTGCTCACCTGTGTACATTTTCTTCTCTTGTGTAAAGATGTGAACAAAGAACATAATGACAGGATGTAAAATGAGCAGTTAATTCATTCAGTAGAGTGCATTCCATGACTGTTCATGATAGTGAGCAGAGAAGGTGACAAGTGCCAGGGAAATGGAAGCATAATTCTGTCTGAGAAGTCCCACCTGCTGGACTTCCTCCTCTGAACTCAACACATTAAGGCTCCCCTTTCTTTATCCTCATTGCTCAGCTACTTGATGAAGTTGATCACTGTCACCTCTCAACTCTGTCTCTGAATTACCCTGACTTTGGGGGTTGATCCTCCTTCTGCCCATACTGATCACAGGATACATCAAAGCTGTCAGATGTCATCGTGTGAAGACTCCTGGTTTCTGTGCTTATGGAAAGAATGCCAGGCATTATGGAAGATGGTCTTCAAGGTCAGAGGTCAAAAGTCACTGGCATGGGGAAATGGCTCAGTCAGTGAAGCACGTTGCCTTGCAAGCATGAAGATTTGAGTGCAATCCCCAGGATCTATTTAAAAAAGATAAACAGTTGGGTATGGTAACATGTGCTTGTCATCCCAACACGGGAAAGGAGAAAATAGGTGGATCCTCAGATCCCTCTGACCTGCTAGTCAGGCAGCCTAGCTTACTTGGAAAGTTCTAGGCCAGGTGTATCCTTGTCTCACAAAACAAGATGGGAGACACTTGAGGAAGAGTATCTTAAATTGCCCCCCTGGCCTTCACATGCGTATCAATTACTTTGTTACTGTGATAAAAAAATGAGCAAGGCAATATGATAGAGTTTATTTTGGCTTATGATTTCAGAGGGATAAGCGTTCATCAAGACAGGGAGCAAGATAGCAGGCTGACATGGTGGCAGCAGCCAAAAGCTGAGAGAACACATCTTCAACCACAAAAACAAAGAAGAGAGGAAAAAATGAAAGTGGGGCAAGTCCATGAACTCCCAAAGCCCGTCCTCAGTGACACACTTCCTCCAGCAAGAACACACCTCCCAAAGCCCGCCCCCAGCGACACACTTCCTCCAGCAAGAACACACCTCCCAAAGCCCACCCCCAGTGACACACTTCCTCCAGCAAGAACACACCTCCCAAAGCCCGCCCCCAGCGACACACTTCCTCCAGCAAGAACACACCTCCCAAAGCCCGCCCCCAGTGACACACTTCCTCCAACAAGAACACACCTCCCAAAGCCTGCCCCCAGCGACACCTTCGTCCAGCAAGAACACACCTCTTAAAGATTCCATTACCTCCCAAACAGCACCACCAGCTGGGGACAAAGTGTTCAAATATTTGATCCTGTGGGGGACACTTCTCATTCAAACCACCACAACATGCATGTGCACACAAGTGCATGCATACCTATGTCTGTGCACACACACACACAGAGTTGGAAAAGCCAAATGATTTAGTCAATAGTCTATACATATGAAGTTCAGATTATTCTTCAATGAATGAGGTACAAGGAAGGTCAAGAGCTCTCATAGAATAAAAGATAAAGATAAAACTGAGCACAAACTGGGGTGGAAGGAAAGCCTCCTAAAGGGATGGATGGTCTACATGGTCCCTCTTCTGGACATGAGCAAGATTTTCTACAGTCTCATTCTCATGTGGCCCATTGGTTTAATTCTAGGTCTTTACTCTGATAACACCATGATTCCAAAAGTTGTCCACAGCTTGACAACCTGGAAAATGGTCAGATCATCCCAGCCTCTTATATGTTGTCAGGAGCACAGAGAATCAGGTCAAGGTAAGAGGGTCCAGCACCAGCAGAGATCCTCTGAAATATAAATGCAGAAGGATGTAGTAGTGCATACCTGAAATCCAACTCTTAGAAGACTAAAGGCAGAAGAATTCTGAGTTAGAGTCCAGCCTAGGCTACACAGTGGAATCTTATTATATAGATTAGATATAAATATATAGATATATATCACTATCTAAAGATGTCTGGAGAAACTAGTGGCTGGCCACTTCCACTCGAGTCAGATGTGGTGCACTAAAGGCATCTTGAAATAACTTAAGGCAAGAAGAGTAAATAAACCTGGGATGACTTACCTCCCAGGAATAACGGTGTGACTGCTGAATAATTACATGCACCAATCTTTATTAGTATGCAAAGTAGCTGGGCCTGGTTGGCTCCCAGCACTGATCAAAGGACAAAAAGCCAAGAGAGCTCTGCACATTCTAATAAATCACAACCCCCACTCCCTGGGTGCAGGGGTGACCCCCAGACCCTGGGGCCTCGCTGTGGGCTCCTCTTCTCTGAGAGATAAGACAGACAGATAAGAGACAGCAGACAGCATAATCGTCCCAGTGATGGATAAGGCCTCTGGAGTTCCTCCAGAGGAGTTCAGAATGGTCTAGGTTTCTCTTTGTATACGTTTTATTTAAAGTATACCCACTTCATCCAGCAGTTTCTGTGACTCATGGTGCCTCCTGCTCACATCTGTTACCAGCTCAGTGAGGTGAGCCCAGGGGTGGCTCTATTCTTTGATGGAACAGGAAATTTCTCAAAGTGGCCAGTAAGAAGGAAGCTGGAAACTCGCTAGTCTACAAGTCCACTTTAACTTCTACCAATCTCTAAAGGTAGATCTCAGCTCTTAGGTCTAGCCTGAGCAAAGGGATAGAGTTGGAATAGCCCAAATAGGGATGGTTTAAATGTCCATAGCACTGGAACCATGCCAGGCATTTTTCTAAGCCATGTGCACACAGATACATACACACACTCGTACATTGCATACATACACACACATACACCCTCAGTCATATATAAACACACGCACATACATAAACACATACTTGTTCACACACACATTCACATATCCACAAGCATACATGAAAATATACACAGATGTATCCATGTGCA
This sequence comes from Eospalax fontanierii, assembly GCA_035773235.1. NCBI lineage: Eukaryota > Metazoa > Chordata > Mammalia > Rodentia > Spalacidae > Eospalax > Eospalax fontanierii. The sequence goes on along the minus strand of CM069546.1, from coordinate 30,029,010 downwards.
CATTCACACACATACATATACACTCTCAAACATACAGATAAACACACCATGCCATCTATAAAGACAGAAATAATTATCAGTTATTTTGTGTATTGAATCTGAATAGTTTACACACCTGTGCACACATATCTAATACACACATCCAACACTTGTGACAAGTTATGGAATAAAACTGTTATTATACCATTTGATAGATGAGGAGACTGAGACTCAGAGAATTGGAACGAAGTTGTGGTCCTCCCTGTACCAGCAGTGTCACACTATGGCTCAGAGAATGAAGAAATCTGCTCATTTAGTAGTCAAACTATAGTTCAAGTGTCTAGGCTCAAGAATCTGTGAGCTGCTGTCTTCCAAATGTGGTCATCACACTCATGAACTCACAGCAGCCGCGGCTGCCTGTACAAGATCAAACCAGTCAACATTTCAACATGGATGGGGGAGGAAACAGCCAGGCTCCGCACCTCACTGCATTGCTATTGGCTGCTGGGGAAGGAGAGTTGGTTGGTTCTCTCCAGGGCTGTGGCCCCTGTGGGAGGGGGACATATTTGAGGCTGTCTTGAGGGAGACAGAGGAAGGAGTGAGGGACATGATTAAGGTAATTTATATACTTGTATGCAGTTATCAAATAATAAAAATATTTTTAAGATGAGTCTATGGGTGAGTAGAACAAGATATCCACGTTTTGATTGCATTTAAAATCCCTAAATGAGTTTCCATGTGCTCACAGAACTAAGAGCCAGATCCCCAGAACCCCCAGGAAACAGTAGGATGGCCTTGAGAAGGGGCCCCTGGCTTCGCCTCCTGCCCATTCCCTCTTGCTGTCTGGACTCCAGGCATCTTGACCTCCTAGAAGTCCATCCAGCACAGAGTCCTGGTTCTCTCCCTGGGCAGCAGTCCCCTGCCTTCTTTGCCTGATCAGTTCCTACATATCTTTCACAAAGATGTCATTTACGTGTCACATGCTCCACAGAGCCCCTTTCCCAATTGCCACTCCACACACACCACACAGACTCAACTCTGTTCCCCTGCATGACGGTTAATACAGATGGTCAACTTTAACAGGATCTAGAATCACCTATGAGACAAAACTCTGGCAGGTCTTCGAGGGAGTTTCTAGATGAGGTTAGCTGAGGTGAGAAAACCCAGTCCTAACTGTGTGAAGCAACATCCCATGGGCTGGGGTCCTGGAATTAATAAAATGGAGAAAGTGAGAGGGGCACCAACATTCATCTGTATCCTGACTACGGATGCACTGTGATCAGCTGCTCAGTCTCCTGCCCCCATGACTGCCCTGCATGCTGGATTATTCCCTTGAACTAAGAGGTAGAGTAAACTCTTCCTTCCTTAACTTGCCAGGTATTTCATCACAGGTGGCTCAGAGTGTGGCAGGAGGAGTTCCCTCCCGGGAGACTATGTCGGTGGGTAGTTCGGTTATTAGAGCAAATGCAGGGGCTTATATAGGGAGGCCTCCTGACCGTTACAGAAGGCGGGAAAGATAGAGGTGGGGTTCGGGGGTAAAGGGAGGGAAGGCTGTGGGAATTCAGGAACGAGGAAACGAAACCCCAAAACCTGGTTCTGGTCTGGGGTGGGGGAAAGGAAGATTCATATCCCATCAGGCAGAGCAGGTCAGACACCTGCCATCCCTTTAGGGTATCCGGAGTTGCTTGTCTTGCTCAATACCCAGATTCCCCACATCTCCCCCTTTATATATATAATGGGGAGGTATATAACGGCCTAGTAAAAGGAAGTGCCAGGCCACGAGGGGATTGGCAAGCCAGGGGGTACAGTGGGTTTTAAGTTCATTTTTTGAGCTTATGAAAGGTGTACGTGGGAGAATTTATAGTCTCTCTGTTAACTACTTGTTCTCTAACGTTCCCCTTTTGAAGAGGTAACCCTAAAGTCTTTTAGGAATTAGGTAAGAGCCCCCAAATGCTTTGGACATATTTGGCCTTTGATATAGAGTAGGCCGCTGAAGGACTCAAGGACAGTTTTTAGTCTTTTGGGGTCTTTTTACCCTAAACTGCCTAGCCAAATTCTACCTCCTATTCTCATCACACGACCCTCTGAAGAGGTCACCCTAATTGCCAATAGGGAATTGGGGCGCCGACCGCTCTGGCGTCTTCAAGGCTGAATAGGGTCGTAGACTGTGGCAACAGGGGTACCTCTTCAGTGAGTCTATCTAAAAGACCCCTGACTTGCATAACTCTTAGCTATAGGGGAAAAGAAAGTCCTTAACTGGTCCCTGGAAGATGAAATGAAAATAGTCATAACAGGGAGGAGTTCAAATGTCCAATTCAAAGTCCATTAGAATATCTTCCTTAAGAACTTTCAAAGCCTTCCATCTTTTGGGTTCCTCTTTGTTTTTCTTTTTGACTGCCAAGGCTGAACTTGAGAGTCTTGAAGTCAGGATTTGTTTTCAGGTACCTTGATAGCTGGAGTGGCTAGAATCAGGGTGAGTTCCCTCCCAAATGGCTTCTAGACAGGGAGAGAATAGAAACCATTTAATTTGGGGGTTAGAACAATGGTGGGCTTGCCTTTCTTGGCCACAGGTATGCACTGTAGTGTTGAGATAGGCCAAGAATTGAAGTCTTACATCTGAGTGGCATTTTCTTATTAAGAAGAAAATCATTAGTGAGAAATTGTGTAAATAACATCTTATATAAACTTAAACCTAATGTCTGGGAAGTGTAATTCCTTATAATCTTAAAGAAGCATACTAATCACTTTAATTTTTTGGTTATACTTTCCTTTTGGGTGTTTAAGATCATATAATTTGGCCCAAACAAACTAACTTAATTTGATTCTTAAGGTCAGTTGAGTATCTGTTCCTCAGGGGGATCACATGGGCTTGAGAGGAGCCCCTGGCTCCACAGGCCTTTGTTTTACCAGTTCCATCTATGTGAAGATAAGTCAGAAGGTCTTGCTAGACCATAGCTTCACTTTGAAGCAAATCAAGGAAACGTTTTCCTGTGCTGACCCTCTTCTTTGCAGACTGGATACTGGCTCAAGTCCTTCTAGTGGGGTCTCCACGACCTCCCTGAACGGGAAGACAGGCGACACATCACAGTTATAGGACATTTCGAGAGGTGCCCCATAGTCCCCTGGAACTTAGTTGACCTTGGAGGGCAAGAGACAAAAAATTGTCCCTTTAAGTCCCTCTGACCAGATTAGAGGCCTTTTAATATGGTGGTTAGACACCCAAGAAGGTTAGTTCCACCAATACTGAACTATTAATTACTGTATTCTATGTAGCTAAAGCTTGGGCAAAAGCCAAACATTCTTGAATAAACCTTGACTAGACATATATTTGGTTCCTTAAAGTATTTGACTCAACTATTACTTTAGAAACTTTAAGACTACTTATACATTATTTATCTAATGTTTCCTATATTATAACATATAAATTCAGATCTTTAATCACTTGTATAGGCTTTCTTATACCAAAAACTCTTTTAATAAAAAAAATATATATTTTTCATCTTCATTTTCTTTTCTTAAGATCATGAGACATAATAACATTAAGAAAATTTTCTTCCTGGGTGCATTAAGCAATATTTATTCCCTTTCTAGGGCTCTAGTATCAAACCAATGTTTGATCATATTAAAAGTTCACCCTGTGGAATGAATGACTTTACACATACAGATGGGTGAGGTGTTACTAACAGGTATATAGGTAACCTGAGAGCAGATGCTCTATAGTCTTTAGCATGGATATTGATTTTTTTTTTTTTTTAATATAACCTCATAGATCAGGTCATTTCTTTTAGCCTTTCCCAAATTTCCTCCCCAAATGCAGGAGACCATTTGTGATTAGGGGAAAATTACATACCGCTGGCTGGGAAGACTAGCTGGATACTCAGGTGGGGGGTCCAGCTTACTCCTCCTTCAGTTGAAGAATACAACGGTTAGCAAACCCAACTGTGATGAACTTCTGTAAGTAGGCACAGCTGAAGTCACAAGCGTGGCAGTTACTCAGGAGTGCTGTGCGGCATCATCTTAATAAGGAACATGGGATGTAAAGTACACACATAAGATAATGTACATTTTACTTTATAAGTTTCTAGTAAAACCTTATAGAAAACATAAAAACCATTAAAATCCTTTTTACTTTATCTATTTTAGAGAGTTGGTCTACCAAAACCTTGCTTTAGGTCTTGAGACTGTAGATACTAGATAGAGAGAAGCAATTGGTACATAGTAATACATTATCAACTTGAGTTTAGAATTTCCAGTATAAATCACTAATTGAGGAATTTTTGACAGAGGGTGCTGTCTATCTATCTATACATTTGCATTAGTCTGTGTAGGGAATTGTAACTAGAAAGTGAAAAGCAGCGATGCTCAGGACATGGAAAAGCAAGCTTGAAGCAACTAAACATCAGAGAGGCAAGTACTCTATTTCAGAAAAACAGGCTTTGAATCATAATGCAAAAAGCAGGAATTAAAACCAGTGAAGGCTGCATCTTACACCTTTCACCCTAACCATCCTTTCCTCTTTACCTCCCAATTGCTGTAGCTGTTTCCTGGTAGCAGCTTGTCTCGTGTAAAGTTTGGTACTGGAATACTGTAAATTTACATGAGTTTCCTAGGTTTAGCCATCACAGAACGTCAGCTCACTTTGTACCTAGTTAGTCTTAGAGGCCTATGGCTAGAAAAACCTTTTTAAGTTCCCTTTAGAAACTGACAAATTCATTATGCAAACAATGTAAGATTTTAAATAGTTACATTTAGAAATCAGCAAATGTACCATATAAAGATGTTACAATCCAAAATAATTTCCTTTAAAAACAGATAAAGATGTTATATAAACAACAGAATTTAAAATAGTTCCTTGTAAAAACGAGTAAATGCATAAGACAATGTAAAAAGAGTCATTTAACAACCAGTAAATACCATACTAAAAGTTAAAATTTAAAATACTTTTAAATGTATTAACCTTGTGACAAAAGACCATGTGAGAAATCGCTTGGTTTTCTATGATCCTATCAAGAATATGAAATGAAAACTAAAACAAAAATAAATTGTGAAAGGATTAGGGCATGTGATTAAATGCCTGTGGTCCAGGGGATTCCCAGATTATCATGATCTTCTGGAGTTCTACAGAGCCAGTAAATTTCTGGGTGTGGCCATTTTGGATTATGCCATGTGGCTGGATTAAGATGGCGACAAGGTCAAGCAGGTCAACGCCATTTTGAAAATTTTTGTCCAAGGTGGCAGTCAGGCTATGTGACTGTCACCATATTGATGAAATTACACACGTAAGAGATGGAGACCAGACCACATGGTTTCCTCTCTCCTAGTAAGGGCCGGATCCATGATCATGAACAAGCACATGGTATATAATAGAAACCTCTTTTTTACTTTTAAAAAGCTCCCAGTTAAATGTTCTATACCGCATGGTTTATGACTCTCCTGTTCACGAAAACTTAAAATGCTTAGCTCTAGTTAGAAAGGCCATGAGGAGACTCAGATTCTTAATTAAATTTCATATTCACTGTCTGGGAATTTGGGCACAATCATTCCCTCTCTGACAAAGTGATTCTTCATCTGTCTCGGGAAGATAACTGAGAGGCTCTGGGATCAGCAGTGTTGAGTCAAAGGGCCATGTGAATAGACAACAAAGGTACGGATCATAATGGAGAGTGTCCTTTAACAGAAACACAGAGAACAAACCAGATGCCTAAAAATCTACATGATATACCACAATGACCATGATGCTTCATCTCTCAATAGTTTGTCTGAACTAGGATTCCACACTAGTAGTTCAGATTTAGTTTAGTGGGAAAAGTATTCACACCAATATTAGGCATATGTGTCTGTAACCTTGCACTTGGGAGATGGAGATAAGGGGATCAAAATTCTAGTCCATCCCATGCTATAAAAGACCTAATCACATCACATACACACACACACACACACACACGCATGCACGCACACATACGTATTACAAAAAGTGAGCTAGTCCTTTGAATTGGAGTATATTCTCTAAATTAGAAGAAAAAAGAATTAAGAGAGAAAAGCCAGGGAACTGAGCTCTAAGAGGTCAGTTATTTGAGGGGGAAAAAGTTTGTGATTCTTTCCACACAGGCTGTCGGGAACTTGGGTGGAGCAAAGAAAGTACAAAGGAATATAGGAAAACTAAAAGAAAAAAGGAAATAAACTACAAATTCCCCTAAAGGAAAAAAGACTAACCTGGAACCCAGTGTTGCATAGAGCCACAGATTATAAATAAATGGACGAAAGTCCAAAGGGAAATCCTCTTAGAGGAGAGCAAAGGCAGTAGAATTTCTGCGAACTCCACATAGGGGCAATGGCAGGTAAACTGAGGCTGGCATGAACTCTTACTAGGTAACAAATTCTCAGATACTTTTGGGGGTTCAGGCATTTTCCCTATTAAATCTATGATAACTGGTGATGCCCAACAGATTTGAACGTGAACTCTTAAAACATACTGGCAGATGATTGCCACTGGAAGAGGAAGAGCTGATCTTCAAAGGAGCGACTCCAGAAAGGCTGCCTAGAATCCCCTGGATGGACTCCTACTGAGAGATGTCTGGGAAAAATGACCTGACTGGATAGGTTTTAACATAAATGACATAATGAATGATGTCCTGGGTGGGAATACATAGGAGGGTTGGAGAAGGGAGGGAGTATGGAGTTTAATGTGTTTTATATGAAATATATAAAACTTCAACGTGAAAAATTTTTGAAGTAAAATCAGGACTTACTGTATAACACAACTAAAGGATTTTTCCCTTTACAATAATTTTTCCTAATACAGAGGACATATTAATATTCATTCAGGGTTTCTAGGCCTAAGAATCAAAAGAAAGCCCTACCATAAAAATGAATATTCCAGACTGAAGACATGACTCATCAATAAATGGTAAACACTGGCAAATCTTTGAATGGACTACTCAGTGTTTGATTCCCAGCACCCACAGAGTGGAAGTATCTGTAACTGCACTCTTCTGTCCTAGGCAAGGGTTGCTCATCTGTGGTAACTTACATTCATGCATGCAAACACTCAAACATAAAACAAATAGCTCAGTAAATAAATAAAAAATTAAAAAAATAAAAAACACAGAACCATTCAAGGTCCACATCTTGTGCAATTTATCTTGTGCAATTTCCGCAGTCCTTCGTGGGTCGCTGCAGGCGGCTTCCCTCCCGGTTGCGCGGGGTGCAGGGACGCAGGGACCTGCGGGCCTCTGCATCCTTGCCGGACTGGGGTGAGCCAACTCTCGATCCCCGCAGGCCTCCTCTGCGTTGCCAGAGCCCCGCGGAGCGACACCTCGCGGACGCCACCGCTGCAGCGACCCGGGTCTGCTGTCGCGCCCCTACCCCTCCGAGCCTCGGCCGCACACTGGCGTCGCCGGAGACCGTACAGCCCCTAGGCTCCTCTTCCCCCTCCACGGTGGCCGTCAGGCTGGCCGACTCGCGTGGCCGCAGCAAAGCATCCCCGAGCCCACCGCGGCCACCAAGTTCCCGCGCTCATCTTCAGCGGTCACCTTCAACGGCGAGGAGCAGAAGCGCGTGCAGCAGCGGCGGTGTCAGCGGCGTCTGCGTCTGCAGCGGCGGCGTCTCCGGCTCGGGCTAAGAAGCCTCCGAGCCTGACGTGGCCCCGCGCGGCGCCCCCTCCCCTGGCCGCCGGCGGTCACGGATCAGCCCCATTTCCAGGCCGGCCGGCGCGCAGGAGGCGAGGTCTCGCCTCGGAGGCTACCGGAGATCGGTCGGTGCGTCCCTCGCTCTGTCCGGGAGTCCACACGGTGCTGGGGATCTTCAGTTCAGTCTCTGCCCGGAGGGCCGGGCAGCGGCCGTGCTGCGCCAAGACCCATCCTGGGCGGAGGTAGCGTGTGCCTCGGAGCTCCAAGCCTTTGCCTCCCCGTCTCTGGATTCGGCTCCTGAGTGCCACCTCCTCCGGCTCCCGCCCCCGCCCCCGCAGCTTCTTCGCTGACTCCGCCAGTCGTGTGGGCGCTCAGGCGCAGCTTGCAGACCTGCCCTCCGACGCAGAGGGGCACCGGGAGAGCAAGTCGGGCCTGCGATCTCGCAGCCCAGGAGAGGTGTGAAGAGGAGGGAGGAGAGGAGGGGGAGGAGACGGGAAGTGAGGGGGCGGTCAGGGGCTGGACACTGAGCCGCCTCCTCCGCGGCATTGCCCCCGCCCTCCCCGCCCCCGCCTTCCCCGCCCCCGCCCCCAAGTGAGCCCCCTCCCTCCACAGGCGGCGGCTGCAGCAGCGTGGGTCCGGCGGCGGCGGCGGCGGCTCCGGCTCCGGCTCGGCGGCTCCGGCTCCGGCGGCGGCTCCGGCGGCGCATTGTACCACATGGGTGCACTTTTATACATGCAGGTAAGCACTTGTACAGATAAAATAAAAATAATTTAAAATACAATACACTTGCACATTCACACACACTTACACACATACACATAAGCAAAAATAAAACAAGTCTTAAAAAAGAAAGCCAAGCATGGTGTTGCACACTAGTAATCCTGGTACTGGGGATCCTTACAAGTCAGCCAGCCTAGCCTGCCTGAGGAACTCTAGATTATAGTGGGAGTGTCTGTCTCAGCAAACAAGTGGAGAGTGGCTAAGGAAGACATGTGAAGTTGACTTCTGGTCTCTACATGCTTCATGCATACATTCACACTCACATGTGCACCTACACACACACACAGACACGTTCTGGCTATACCTAAGTATAGGAAATAAGAGACATTTTATTCAACCCTTTCCCCCTCCGGCTATTATAGTACTGGTGGGATGACAAAAGGTTAAAAAATCTCATTATGTATTGGGGACAAGAGAAGATTCTTGCTTGAGGTTCAGGCTCCTTTCAGTCAAAGTCTGCAGACAGTCAGCTTTGATGGATTTGCAAAAGACACAACATGCATCTCCTTCCAGAACTTTTGGGTGGAGAGAAATGAAATCGTCTCAGATGTCACTTAGGCTTCCTGCCTCTGCTCCGTCAGGGGAAGTCCACCTTGGCATTTTCCTTATATCTTGTACAACTTATTCACCCAGGGGAAGGTCCTCATTCAGGTCATATGCTACCTCTTGATCAAAGTGTTCCTGACTTGGCAATGCCTGGGGTCCAGAAAGGGAACTCTCCTCTGCAGCCTATCAGATTGTGCATCTCTGTTTTCTAGTTAGAGGTCTTTTGTATCTGTCACCGGCCTCTGTGTGGAGCTTAGGGGCATCTCAGTAACAGGCTTTGTAAGTGAGATGAATTTGAGCTAAACTCCCATTTCATTTCTGAGTTGAAGATGGAGCCCAGCTGTGCTTGGCTCAGAAGTAACCTTAACAGGATGGGGGTGAACATCGTGCTAAGCCAAAATGTGTGGCCAGGGACTGTATTATTGCATTCTGTAGTTTTCATGTCCTGACTGGGGTATACGTGCAAGCCTGAGGAGTGAAGATTTACTAAGCTCATTTTCCAAGACAGTTATCCTTCATGTTGACACACTGTTAAAATCACGTGTCATAGTGCCACTCTGTCATTTCAGAGTCATGGTGGGTTTTCAACTTTCTGCCTTCTACCTATCTCGAGGGCAGGTGTTGAGATTTTCTGATGTGGGTTCTGGGAATGGTTCCCTCTTGGTACGTGAAATCTGTCGGGATTTAATTTGTGGTTTGGAGACTAATCTGGTCTCTGTTTTCACTGTGTACTTGGTGATAATCAGCCAGTTCCTGGCTGTGTCCTGACTTTCTGTGTTCTGCAGATGCTTTGGATTCATCACTGCTCTGGGGTCTGAGTGTCTCTGTTCCATGCACTCCTTCCCAAGAGTTTTGCCAGGAGGATTCTTCCCAATGATGACTCTGAGGGATATTGGTTCTAATTCCCAACTTAAAAGTAAGCCTCTTATATAGCCTCTGACCCCTCTCATTTTGTTCTTTTGTTTGGTTTTCTAATTATAATCATAATAGAGTTGTTCTTTGATATCATTGATGGCTAGTTCCAGACCTTCCCCAGACATCAAACTTTTTAGATGCTGCAGTTGACTATATAGAATACTGTCATATTTGTTTTTTTAATGTGTATTTTATTTTTTGTGCATTTCACATAATAGGTCTTAATCAAATTTAGACCCTTCTCCAACCCATACCTCTCCATAGTCCATAGCTCGCTTGCTGGACTTCATGCATTCTGTCATACATGTTAAGGCCTATCCAGTCAAGCATTTGTACCCGGATATTCCTTGGTAAAAGTTCATCCACTGGAGTCTAGTCAGCCTGTCTAGAGTCTCTCCCTTAAAGAAAATCAACCCTCCCTCACCCAGGAGTGATCAGCTGCCAATAGTTCCTCAGCTAAGGCCGGGGCCTGCCGCCCATTTCCCCAGTTCTATGCTGGGTTTTAGTCTGATTGGGTCAGCGTGGGTCTTATGTGTTTCTCTCACCAATATTGACCCATGAGCATCTCAGATACTTTAAAATTCTATTTTATTTTTAATTATGTGTGTCTATGTGGGGGTATGTACATGTGAATGCTAGTGTTCATACAGGCCAGAAGAGGGTGCTGGACACTCTGGAGCTGGAGTTACAGGTAGTTGTTGTGAACAGCTCGATGTAGGCGCTGGGAACCTCACTCAGGTCCTCTGTAATAGCAGTAATCACTCCTAACTGCTGAACCATCTGCTCAGCCTCATTCTTCCTAGATATTTTAAATCATACCTAGGTTCCATATAATACCTAGTTCAATGTGAATTATATGCAAACATTGCTGCACTGTATTATTTAGAAAGTTATGAGAGGAAAGAAAGGTCTGTGTGTGTTTGGTACAGCTGTAATTTTTTCTAAGTATTTCTGATCCACAGTTGTCTGAACCCAGGAATGTGGAAACCACAGAGATGGGGGACCAGTTTTCTCTATTTCTTTCTTGATAAATTTGGAAATAAAACAGTGTATTAGAGCCATCTAGACTCTTACAACCCTGACAGTAATTATAGTAAGAAATTTGGTGGATTCCCTTACAGAGAGCTTCATGTTTGAAATTTCAGTTTTTAACCTTGTGCTTTATTTTGAATTTTTATGATAGGAATTTTCAAACATGCTCATGTAAGGGAGAATAGCTGACAGATCCCTGTGTACTCATCATCTGACTCCAATAATCATTCACTTCTCATACCTATGCAAATATTTAACACAGAACATTTCTTTATAGCGAAGCCTCAGCAATGGGAAGAAGCAGGTCTACTCTGTTATGGTCTGAGAGCCAGTGGAGCTAGAAAGAAGTAATTAATGGCTGCTAATGCCATTCAGTGAGAGCTGAATGGACACATCAAGGTAGTGAGTGGATCAGGAAGACATTACTGGGACCGAGGAACCAAACTAAGCCTCATTAAAACTGGAAAATCAGATGCTGTAGGCCTCTTTGAATGAGACTATATGTAATATCTAGGACTGCCGTGATGGGGTCTTGCTAAAAGGAAATGAAATAGAAAGTGCGTGTCCTCCGACCTACACCTGTAATTACGTTTTTGTACCATGTGAATAGGATGCTTTTTCTCATATAGTTTTCGAATTGCTTGATTTTTGAGATCATGATGTTATTGATTTTATATGTATATCTTTAGAAGTTTTGCTAAAAGTTTAATTACAGACCTTGGATAGCCCACTTATGGGAACCACGTTGTCTGTGCAGGTTACCTTGGCGCTCTCTCTGTCTGTCTACCATTTTCATTGTTGTGATGATGAGTGGAAGCAGCAACAGGAATTCTCTCTCTATTCTTGGTTTTACAGGAACCATAGACTCATCTTAAGCAGTCTTTGCACTAGATTTTGAGAGGTAACTTTGCTGAGTGAAGATAGTTACTTATGGTCCCTAGTTTGCTGACAGATTTTACAATCTGCCTGCCTCTGCCTCCTGAGTGCTGGAATTGAAGACATGTGTCATCATGTCCAGCGCGCAGGTATTAACTTTTATAAAACACCCATTTTTTAAAAAACTTTTATTGAGTTTTCGTGCATTTCATACAATAGATCTTAATAAAAATTTAGACCCCTCCCCCATCCACACCCTGTCCATAGCCTTCCCGTGGGATTTTTATACATCCCTTCTATCTGGCTAAGCATTTGTACCCAGCTGTCCCTCCGTGCAAGTTCATCCACTGGAGTCTAGTCAGCCTCTCTTAAGTCTCCCCCTTAAAGGAGATCTATTCTTCCTCACCCCCAAATAATCAGCTGCCAGTAGTTCCTCAGGTAGGGTTGGGGCCTGCTGATCATTTCCCCAGTTCTATGCTGAGTTTTTGTCTGATTGAGTTTGCATGGGTCTTGTACATGCTGTCACCATTGTTGTGGGTTCATATGTGCAAGTTCCCAGAGACCTGAAAACCTCTGTTTCCTTACATGCATGCATACATCAATCCTGGCTCTTAAAATCTTTCTGCCCCTCTTCTGAAATGGTCCCTGAGCCATGGATGGGTGAGGTTTAAAAAACACCTGTTCTTTATCAGCTGTTGGGATCATAGACTCTCACCTTAATCTTTTAATGTGATGTATTCCCTTCCTAGGACTCTGGTTTGGAACTGTTACTGGATTCTCAGGATAATCCCTGTTTGATCATGATGTATGATTATATTGGGACTTGGAATAATTCATTGATACTGTTTTTGAAAAGTATCTATCTATCTATCTGTCTATGTGCATATGCATTCAGTGCCCCTTGAATTCATAAGAGGAAGTTGGATCTCCTGGAGGTTCAGGGTTCAGTTAAAAGTAGTTGTTAGCTATCTAACATGGATGCTGGGAACAGAACTTTGGTCCTATGGAAGAGCAGAGAAAGCTCTTAACTCCTGAGCTATCTCTCCAGACTCTTGATAGTGTTTTATTTGAGGCTTTTAATCTACATTAATTGACCAGGGTTTTAAGTCTTCTCTTCTTAGACTGTCTATGTTTGATTTTGTGAGAAGGTAATGCCACTGGATGACTTGTGATATTTCTTCCTAGAGTCTCTGAATGAGTTGATACAAGTTAGCAGATTATCTGATCTTTGAAAATCTGGTAAAACTTCACCACAGGGAGAAATTTTTACAATTTTTTACTTTTGCTTCACAGTATGAATATTATATCAGAAAGGTAACTTGGATCCTCAACTCTGTTTTAGGGATATTGGCTTGAAGTTCCTTGATTCTCCTTGAGTCAATTTTAGTACTGAAAATTTACTTGAAAACTATGTATGTCATGTACTACATTTTAAAGTACAGACTGCTCATAGTTCATTTATCTATCTATCTATCTATCTATCTATCATTTATCATCTATCAAAAGTCCATATTAGCTAGCAGTTCTATTCCTGGATATAGATCCAAAAGATTGAAAGAAGCTATGAAAAGAAAACCCTGTAGATGAGTAAGTATACCGTCTCCTAGCAGAACAGGCATCACAGGCTTGGTAATGGGAGCTACTACTGTGGAACTTTAAGAGGTGAGGCCTGGGGGAAGGTCTTAGGTATTTGAGGGCATGACTTTGAGAGGGACTTTGGAACACTGGTGTTGTGTAATCCCTCTGCGCTCCCTGGCTCATGATATGAGTGGTTTTATCTGACATACCCAGTGCCCTAAGCACAGCTCTAAAGCAATGGGGCTTCCGGATCTTGGACTACATCCTCTAGACCTGTGAACCAACTAAATATTTTCTCTTTATAGGTTAATCCCCTCAGGTGTTTTGTTATAGTAATACAAAGTTGACAGATATGCTTAATAAGTGCTCTTGTGTTCAGATAGTACCATCTGTGCCCAAATCAACGGACTAGATGGGAATATGGGCAGATGGACTCATTTTGTTGTGTCTGTAGTAATTTGTCAAACTTGGGACTCTTAAATATGCATCATGGTATATCCTAAAATTGTTCCTTTAGTATGTCATCAAGTAAATATATCCTAGGTTCTACGGCCAGCATGGGCTGTTATGGAGACAGTGATTCCCTCATGATATTTACAGTCTAGGGCATGAAGGAATCTTGGAAGAAATAGGACTTTAAATCCTATTATATATTATGAAAGAGGACAGCCATATCTCAGGAGGACATCTGTGGGGATCTGGTTACTGAGCAAGCCAAGAAACTCCAGATACCCTAAAGGGATGGCAGGTGTCTGACCTGCTCTGCCTGTGTGATAACCTGGCCCCAGGAAGCTACTGTAGATATGAATCTTCTTTTCCCCCAACCCAGACCAGGTTTTTGGGTTTCGTTTCCTCATTCCTGAACTCCCACAGCCTTCCCTCCCTTTACCCCAAAACCCCACCTCTATCTTTCCCACCTTCTGTAATGGTCAGGAGGCCTCCCTATATAAGCCCCTGCCTTTGCTCTAATAACCAAACTACCCACCGACGTAGTCTCCCGGGAGGGAACTCCTCCCGCCACACTCTGAGCCACCTGAGGTCCCGTTCCATTGTCCTCCATTCTCTGGCATGGCTGGAGCACAAGAGCCGTGCTGGAGATGGAGACGCACCCACAAATGGCGCCCAACGTGAGTGGATGGAGACCAACAATGGCGATTGAACAAGGGACACTCCGGGACATGCTGAAGAGGGTGAGTGCTCCCATGAGGGACATCGGCTTCAGCCCCTGCCATCCCACTCCGAGGACAGGCACGGTTTCTTTCTAACTTCTATCTTTTCTATCAAGCTGCAGGTGAGAGACTGAGATTCCATTAGTTAGAGCTTGTTATGCCTCAGGGGAGGTTAAAGCTGTATTGTCGGTGTCTGTTTTGGTTTTGTCTTAAGTGTTGTGATTGCTTCCTCGTGGACCAGAGTAAGTCCGAAAATGTCAAAATGTCTCTACTTTTAAATGTATAGTGACCAAGTTTTCTAAATGCCTTTATATAGCTTGTTATCTAAAAATGTGATTGCCTCGCTACAGAGGGGGAAAAAAAGTTTTTAAAGGTTATTTCTTTCCTTAGACCTTTTCTCCACCATGGTTCTCTTCATGGATGGGGAAAATGAGCTGTTAGAGGGCCTGAACTTTGGACCTCAGTCACCATGGTCCCAAGACGCCTGCCTTTCTAACTAGAGCTAAGCGTTTTAAGTTTTCGTGAACAGGAGAGTCATAAACCATGCGGTATAGAACATTTAACTGGGTGCTTTTTAAAAGTAAAAAAGGGGTTTCTATTATATACCATGTGCTTGTTCATGATCATGGCTCGTGCCCTTACTAGGAGAGAGGAAACCATGTGGTCTGGTCTCCATATCTTACGTGTGTAATTTCATCAATATGGTGACAGTCACATGGCCTGAATGCCACCTTGGACAAAAATTTTCAAAGTGGTGTTGACCTGCTTGACCTTGTTGCCATCTTAATCCAGCCACATGGCATAATCCAAAATGGCCACACCCAGGAATTCACTGGCTCTATAGAACTCCAGAAGATCATGATAATCTGGGAATCCCCTGGACCACAGGCATTTAATCACATGCCCTAATCCTTTCACAATTTATTTTTGTTTTAGTTTTCATTTCATATTCTTGATAGGATCATAGAAAACCAAGCGATTTCCCACATGGTCTTTTGTCACAAGGTTAATACATTTAAAAGTATTTTGAATTTTAACTTGTAGTATGGTATTTACTGGTTTTTAAATGACTATTTTTACATTGTCTTATGCATTTACTGGTTTTTACAAGGAACTATTTTAAATTCTGGTATTTGTTTATATAACATCTTTATCTGTTTTTAAAGGAAATTATTTTGGATTGTAACATCTTTATATGGTACATTTGTTGATTTCTAAATGTGACTATTTAAAATCTTACATTGTTTTGCATAATGAATTTGTCAGTTTCTAAAGGGAACTTAAAAAGGTTTTTCTAGCCATAGCCCTCCAAGACTAGCTAGGTACATAGTGAGCTGACGTTTTGTGATGGCTAAACCTAGGAAGTTCATGTGAATTTGCAGTACTCCGGTACGAAACTTTACACGAGACAAGCTGCTACCAGGAAACAGCTACAGCAATTGGGAGGTAAAGAGGAATAGCCTGCTTGGATGGGAGCTATGAGATTCGGCCTTCACTGGTTTTAATTCCTGCTTTTTGCATTATGATTCAAAGCCTGTTTTTCTGAAATAGAGTACTTGCCTCTCTGATATTTAGTTGCTTCAAGCTTGCTTTTCCATGTCCTGAGCATCGCTGCTTTTCACTTTCTAGTTACAATTCCCTACACAGACTAATGCAAATGTATAGATAGACAGCACCCTCTGTCAAAAATTCCTCAGTTAGTGATTTACACTGGAAATTCTAAACTCAAGTTGATAATGTATTACTATGTACCAATTGCTTCTCTCTATCTAGTATCTACAGTCTCAAGACCTAAAGCAAGGTTTTGGTAGACCAACTCTCTAAAATAGATAAAGTAAAAAGGATTTTAATGGTTTTTATGTTTTCTATAAGGTTTTACTAGAAACTTATAAAGTAAAATGTACATTATCTTATGTTTGTACTTTACATCCCATGTTCCTTATTAAGATGATGCCGCACAGCACTCCTGAGTAACTGCCATACTTGTGACTTCAGCTGTGCCTACTTACAGAAGTTCATCACAGTTGGGTTTGCTAACCGTTGTATTCTTCAACTGAAGGAGGAGTAAGCTGGACCCCCTACCTGAGTGTCCAGCTAGTCTTCCCAGCCAGCAGTATGTAATTTTGCCCTAATCACAAATGGTCTCCTGCATTTGGGGAGGAAATTTGGGAAAGGCTAAAAGAAAGGACCTGATGTATGAGGTTATATATATAAAAAAAAAAATGAACATCCATGCTAAAGACTATGGAGCATCTGCTCTCAGGTTACCTATATACCTGTTAGTAACACCTCACCCATCTGTATGTGTAAGTCATTCATTCCACAGGGTGAACTTTTAATATGATCAAACATTGGTTTGATACTAGAGCCCTTCCTTAATGCACCCAGGAAGAAAATTTTCTTAATGTTATTATGTCTCATGATCTTAAGAAAAGAAAATGAAGATGAAAAATATATATTTTTTTTATTAAAAGAGTTTTTGGTATAAGAAAGCCTATACAAGTGATTAAAGATCTGAATTTATATGTTATAATATAGGAAACATTAGATAAATAATGTATAAGTAGTCTTAAAGTTTCTAAAGTAATAGTTGAGTCAAATACTTTAAGGAACCAAATATATGTCTAGTCAAGGTTTATTCAAGAATGTTTGGCTTTTGCCCAAGCTTTAGCTACATAGAATACAGTAATTAATAGTTCAGTATTGGTGGAACTAACCTTCTTGGGTGTCTAACCACCATATTAAAAGGCCTCTAATCTGGTCAGAGGGACTTAAAGGGACAATTTTTTGTCTCTTGCCCTCCAAGGTCAACTAAGTTCCAGGGGACTATGGGGCACCTCTCGAAATGTCCTATAACTGTGATGTGTCGCCTGTCTTCCCGTTCAGGGAGGTCGTGGAGACCCCACTAGAAGGACTTGAGCCAGTATCCAGTCTGCAAAGAAGAGGGTCAGCACAGGAAAACGTTTCCTTGATTTGCTTCAAAGTGAAGCTATGGTCTAGCAAGACCTTCTGACTTATCTTCACATAGATGGAACTGGTAAAACAAAGGCCTGTGGAGCCAGGGGCTCCTCTCAAGCCCATGTGATCCCCCTGAGGAACAGATACTCAACTGACCTTAAGAATCAAATTAAGTTAGTTTGTTTGGGCCAAATTATATGATCTTAAACACCCAAAAGGAAAGTATAACCAAAAAATTAAAGTGATTAGTATGCTTCTTTAAGATTATAAGGAATTACACTTCCCAGACATTAGGTTTAAGTTTATATAAGATGTTATTTACACAATTTCTCACTAATGATTTTCTTCTTAATAAGAAAATGCCACTCAGATGTAAGACTTCAATTCTTGGCCTATCTCAACACTACAGTGCATACCTGTGGCCAAGAAAGGCAAGCCCACCATTGTTCTAACCCCCAAATTAAATGGTTTCTATTCTCTCCCTGTCTAGAAGCCATTTGGGAGGGAACTCACCCTGATTCTAGCCACTCCAGCTATCAAGGTACCTGAAAACAAATCCTGACTTCAAGACTCTCAAGTTCAGCCTTGGCAGTCAAAAAGAAAAACAAAGAGGAACCCAAAAGATGGAAGGCTTTGAAAGTTCTTAAGGAAGATATTCTAATGGACTTTGAATTGGACATTTGAACTCCTCCCTGTTATGACTATTTTCATTTCATCTTCCAGGGACCAGTTAAGGACTTTCTTTTCCCCTATAGCTAAGAGTTATGCAAGTCAGGGGTCTTTTAGATAGACTCACTGAAGAGGTACCCCTGTTGCCACAGTCTACGACCCTATTCAGCCTTGAAGACGCCAGAGCGGTCGGCGCCCCAATTCCCTATTGGCAATTAGGGTGACCTCTTCAGAGGGTCGTGTGATGAGAATAGGAGGTAGAATTTGGCTAGGCAGTTTAGGGTAAAAAGACCCCAAAAGACTAAAAACTGTCCTTGAGTCCTTCAGCGGCCTACTCTATATCAAAGGCCAAATATGTCCAAAGCATTTGGGGGCTCTTACCTAATTCCTAAAAGACTTTAGGGTTACCTCTTCAAAAGGGGAACGTTAGAGAACAAGTAGTTAACAGAGAGACTATAAATTCTCCCACGTACACCTTTCATAAGCTCAAAAAATGAACTTAAAACCCACTGTACCCCCTGGCTTGCCAATCCCCTCGTGGCCTGGCACTTCCTTTTACTAGGCCGTTATATACCTCCCCATTATATATATAAAGGGGGAGATGTGGGGAATCTGGGTATTGAGCAAGACAAGCAACTCCGGATACCCTAAAGGGATGGCAGGTGTCTGACCTGCTCTGCCTGATGGGATATGAATCTTCCTTTCCCCCACCCCAGACCAGAACCAGGTTTTGGGGTTTCGTTTCCTCGTTCCTGAACTCCCACAGCCTTCCCTCCCTTTACCCCCGAACCCCACCTCTATCTTTCCCGCCTTCTGTAACGGTCAGGAGGCCTCCCTATATAAGCCCCTGCATTTGCTCTAATAACCAAACTACCCACCGACGTAGTCTCCCGGGAGGGAACTCCCCCCCCACACTCTGAGCCACCTGATGTCCCGTTCCATCGTCCTCCATTCTCTGGCGTGGCTGAAGCACAATAGCCGTGCTGGAGATGGAGACCCACCCACAAATGGCACCCAGCATGGGTGGATAGAGACCAACAATGGCGCTTGAACAAGGGACACTCCAGGACACGCTGAAGAATGTGTGTGCTCCCCATGAGAGACATGGGCTTCGGCCCCGCCATCCCACTCTGAGTACAGGCACGGTTTCTTCTAACTTCCGTCTTTTCTGTCAAGCTGTAGGTGAGTGACTGGGATCCATTAGTTAGAGTTTGTTATGCCTCAGGGCCGGTTAAAGCTGTATTGTCTGTGTCTGTTTTGGTTTTGTCTTAAGTGTTGTGATTGCTTCCTCGTGGGCCAGAGTGAGTCCGAAAATGTCAAAATGTCTCTACTTTTAAATGTATACTGACCAAGTTTTCTAAATGCCTTTATCTAGCTTGTTATGTGAAAATGTAATTACCTCTCTACAGAGGAAAAAAAAAAAGGTTTTAAAGGTTATTTCTTTCCTTAGACCTTTTCTCCACCATGGTTCTCTTCTTGGATGGGGGAAAAGAGCTGTTAGAGGGCCTGAACTTTGGACCTCAGTCACCATGGTCCCAAGACGGCTCTCTTTCTAACTAGAGCTAAGCATTTTAAGTTTTCATGAACATGAGAGTCATATAGTATGCTGTATAGAGCATTTAACTGAGTGCCTTTTAAAAGTAAAAAAGAGGTTGCTATTATATACCATATGCTTGTTAACGATCATGGCTCACGCCCTTACTAGGAAAGCGCCTTACTAGGAAACCCATGTGGTCTGGTCTCCATATCTTATGTTTGTAATTTCATCAATATGGTGACAGTCACAAGGCCTGACTTGAACCCAGCATGGTGTGTTTTATGCCCTGTTATCCCAGCCCATGAGTTTCTGAGGCATGAGGATCATGAATTTCAGGCTGGCTTGGGCTACATAGTAAAATCTCGGGTACCTTTAGCTACATAGCAAAACACTACCTCAAAAAGAATAGAAAAAATTCAATTTGTATATACTTCCAGTGAACAATCCAAAAATAAATAAAACATTCCATATAAGATAATATCAAAAGAAATACTTGAGAAAAGTGTAATGTTTATAATCTGAAAACTATCTAGAGTTATTGAAAGAAATTTTAAGGATCATAACAACTAGAAAAATGTTCCAGTGGCCATGCATTGGAAGACTTAATATTGTTATGAAGGAACATTTTGCAGATTGGTCTCCACATTGAGCACACTGTCTTCTAAAATCTTAGCCATCTTGTTTAGAAAATGAAAAGTATATTTAAGTATTCATGAGATTAAAAGGTCCCAGAATAACCACAGCACTCTTGAGAAAATCATCTAGAAAGGTTATGCTTCCTAATTTGAAACCTTTTTACAAAGAAGCAATAATCAAGACAAAGTAGCACCTGCACAAGAATCGACTTGTAGGTGCGTGTAATGCATTTGGGAGTTCAGGTGTGCATTCTAATACTGAGTTCTGACAAGAATGCCAATCACATCAGTGGGAAAAGTGGTCTCAATAAATAGTAAAGGAAAACTGCAACAGCAATCAAGGTATTTGCTAAAAAATGACAAATTGCTTTTCAGGAAGATTCCCAGTGCATTGGGAAGGTTCTAAAGTAAAGATAGGTTACTATAAACAGGGTGCTGTATACTCAGAATTTGCCAAAATTTTAAGAACCAACACTTCTTGTTCTAGCCTCATTTTCTGCTCTTAGAAGTCATCCGTGTTTGAAAGTCAAATTATATGGTCACCTTATGTGTAGATCACGTTTATAAATAGAGAATTTTAGAAACATATTGGAAGTAGCTTTAAGACTAAGCAAGAATCCTGCCTTTTGACACTTTGTTTTAGTATTTGAGTAAAAGCCATGTTTGCAAACATGAACAGATTATATGTAAGTATGTTGTATCCTTATAAACCTGTGAAATACCTTAGAATTTACATTAACAAAGTATGTGCTCATTGATACTCATTTGGATCGTCTGAAATAGGAAATTGGAAATTACTTCAACTTTCTATTTATGTTTATGAATTCTGAAAAGTTTTGTGTTCAGCTTTTTTCCTGTTGAGTACACAAAAGAGCAGCAGATGGCATTTTCTCCCTACAATTGTAGGCCATCCCGTTATATGTTACTAACAGTTACTTGTATATTGAATAGGAAAGCACTTGACTAATGAAGTGGACAAGCATAACAGTAACTTAAAGAGACCTATATGTGCAGTATATTGTGGAAATAATATATTAGCTCTTGTTTCTGTTTTTAGGTACTTGGATATATTCTGGTTATTGTAAAATTCATTTTGTATTTGATGTACAATTTTTAGAAAAAGTAGAATTTTGACTTTAGTAAAAAAAGCAGCAACTTTACAACATTTTTAATAGTAAGCTAAATATTTTAAATATTCTAGTATAGCAAATATATTACACAGGTTTTAGAGATAAAGAACCTGGGACAGTTAAGATTCTCTTTTGAAGCTTGATTATTAGAGAATAATGATGAGTGACTTAGGAATTTCTCTTATTTAAAATGTTTTCAAAGTTTATTTCTGGTATGTTAGATGGTCTTTTGTGATATTGTTTAACCTAGTTAGATTTTCCTTCTTGGTAAGTGGTTAGTACTTCTAACTTGGATTTATAAGATTGTTTTATTGCTGAGGGATTTGTTCTTTAGGTAGTCTAATGAAGATATTATATACTGGTGTTCAAAAGACTCCCTCCCCCGCTTAATAAGATTACTTTACATCTCTTTGCATTTACTTCATCCCATATGATTATATGTGTTAACTGTAAAAGTTCGTTCCATAATTTTACTTTAAAAAATGTTCAGCATGGCAGACTTTTTGAAAACCTACATTTTGTTTTAAAAAAATTTTTGCTATATAGATGGAATTGCTAAGTTAAACAGTTAAGTATTAACTTCCAAGTACATGTAAATGTTAATTCAAGAACATCAAGCACTAGAAAAGAAGGTTTGGGGCAAATAAAACAACAGTTGAAATCTTAGCAGCCACTCCTAATTGAGATTGTAATGTTAAGTTGGAGAAATATAAGATGTAAATTGAAAAAGGACACACTTAGGCTTTTTTCAAGAGCTAACTGTTGTTATTTATCATGCCAATTAAATATTCTATTATTAGACATTAAATTGTTATTTTATTGTTATAATTGTTATATGTAACAATTATATTGTTTTATTCTATATTCATATTTCACTAAACAGTTTGCCAAACACTTTGTTAAATTATTTGATAAAATGTATGCTCACCCAGAATATTTCAAATCTATATTTTGTTCTAATTTAAGAATTTATTTTTAATTATTATAAATCTAAAATATAATTTTTTGAGAACTGCAGATAAATGTACAAAGTTAACTCCATGTATATACATTCTCAGATTACAAATAGCATTTTTTGTATTGTTCTCTTAAGTATTTGTAGTTTGGTGATTAAGTTTTTAAAAAATAAGGTAGAAATGATCATTTCTTCTGGAATTTTCCTAAGTATTCTGTTTTATGTGTATTTATTACAACTTCTAATGTTTGAATTTTTAAATGATTCTAAGAAATTGAAGTAGTAAGAATAATAAATTGATTACCAGGTAGTGTGTCACTGTTATGTAGCTTTAAATCATTTTCGGCTCCAAAAACTGCATTTAAAGAGATTTAGTTACTAAATTTTACATGCCTTAATTATTTCAAGTTTATCTTTTTTTAATAGATCTTTGGTCTTGTGGAAGTTTTATGCACATGATAACCTTCCCTCTCAAACTAAAAGTTGAAATGCATGACATAGAATCTTCTCCCTGAGAAAATTATGAACATAGTTCATGATCTTTCCATTTACTTGATAGTTTTTTTCCTTCTAGGAAACTAATAGGTGGTCTTAAAAATTCAAAGACTATGGAGAAGTGTGTTTGGTGGAAATGGGAAAATTTCAGTTTTGAAGTTTTTTTAAGAGTAGATTCTGCTCTTAAAAATATTCAGGTTGCTTAAGGAAAGTCATGTGTGATATCTCTAATTTGTTTTTCTAGTGATTATTTTCATTATTATTTAGCATCAGAGTCTCAGTGAGATTTGTACTAACCGAATCTCTGAGTCTATTTGTTTTCTTTTGCTCATAATCACTTAAAGTGGGCTGCTTGAAGAGAATCAAGGTGTGCTATAGAAATCCTGGTTTAATCTGTGAATATCCATTTTACAACTTTGTTTCTTCTTCTGTAAATCTTTAGCTCCTAACATATATTCTGATGAATTAATGATTGAGTGGAAAGATGAGGAATTTCATACTGACTATAGTTTGTAAATAAATATTGTTGAAGCATTTCCAAAAGGGATAAGCTTCTAGACAGCAATCCTATGTGGTCAGATACTTCCTGCAAACCTGAGTGAGGAATATTATGTATTATTTCATTTCTATATATGTTTCCATCAATAGAAGTTTATATACTGAAACCTTATAATTCTTGTAGGGTATTTATGAAATGGTGCTAGTATGGGGCACATTACTATTTGAAGAATAAGTATGTTTAGCCAAAGAGTTTGATATTAAACATTTTAGTCATATATTGGACTTTGGTTTATTTCTTCAACTATATACTGTTCATTGGTGATTTATACTTTTATCTAGTATGCAAGTAGAAAACCTAACAAGTTAGGCTTATTGAAAAATATATGGGAATATTAAGCCAAATTGCAGAGAATTTATTAAATTTTGTGCATTTAGTATTGTTACAGTAATAAAAGCTAAAGTATTTAAAAGCTAAAGTATTAATAAAAAGACAACAATGGTAACATGCTAATTTATGGTATCTAGTGCTTGAACAATTAAAAATTATTTCTTGTTTTATTCTGTTTTAAATTTTCCCTTATGCTTATATTTTACATTTTGAGGAAATCAGTAAAGTCTTGCTGAAAGTGTGTGAGAATGATGTCTAAGTCTGAGGAGTACTGACTTTGTCAGATGGCACTTTTGAGGAGCAGTCTAATTTGTAATATGGTAGGGAAATTATTAAATGAATTTTTAATAATAAGTTTTGTAATTATCCCCAAATTATTATACATTTGTTAGATTCCTACTAATTTCAGAGAAAATTGTGTGGTTTTTATATTGCTGCTTATTTTATCAAAGTAGCTGCTTCAAGGTTATATAATGCCTCCTACTACCACGTGGTAGCAAACAAGATAAATACAAACTTCAGTAGAGTGAAATATACGTTTTTTTATTCTGTTATACTTATTTTCTTTCTTTCCTGTGAATAGGCCAAATTTTTGTTTGCTTTAACAAAGGATAAATGAGCATTCTGAAAAAGGCTTTTACTGTCCTAATGATTAATGATCACTGAATGCTTTTGAAAGATTAGCATTTTTCAAACCTGCTAAAAAATATACTGTTTTATTTAATTACAAGAAAGTAGAGGCTTTTCACACTGACAGGTGGTGGAAATTAGCAGGCTGTTTTGAAATTGTGCTGTGCAGGAGAAATTAGATCTCATTTTAATTCTGCTTTTCTCAACTAGCAAATGAAGTTAATGCCATACATATTCAGCTGATATGGATGAAGAAATTGATATAAAGTAGATCAACATAGCTACAGGGCTAGAATAATTTAAAGGTAAAGAGGAAGTGATAAACGAAAGTAATGTAGTAGTGGTCACTAAACTCCTCTGCCACAAGAGATTCAGTAGCGTCAGTTGCTCATTAAAGGCATTATCGGGGTGCATCAAACAGAAATTTGAAAAGGAATAGCCAACTAACCTCTAATTATCAAAATACAGAAAATACTAATTATGCCTTAATTAGCTTTTCTTTTAATGTACTAAAATTTGTTACTTTTTGTGTGGCACAAATGGATAGTTATATCAACAATAAATAGGTTGTTTTAATAACTTTCTTTTACCTCTGGGAAAACTACACTCCAATTTTTAATATGCAATAATGCTTCTCTCTAGCCTGTAGGAGATGAGAATTATTAAGTAGCTTTATTTTTTTGAAGATTTTACAGCAGCTTTGGGAAGAATTATTTCACCATGCATCAATTACTTTTAATTGAACTGAATATTTTTCAGATTGTACCAAATGCCCCTCATTTAAGTTTAGCAGTTAGAGTTTAGAAAAGCATCATAATGAGAGCTGCAGATAACCTCTGTCATAGATTATAATAAATAATGAGAACTGCAGATAACCTCTGTCATAGATTATAATAAATAAGAAGGATTCCTTATTTTGCTTGTGCTAAGGAAAAAACTCAAGGTAATTCTAGTCAATGTGGAGAAATAGAGGCTATATATTCTAGAAACTTTGCTTGTGATTCTTGTCCTTCCCACAAATAAGATAGTCTTCAGCAATCTAGTTAAGGAAGAATGTGTCTATTTAAAATAAAGATAGTGGTGCAGGAGGAAGCAGCTTGGGTTTTGGTGTAATAGACCTCAAGGCAACTCTAGACTCTTTAGTAGGTTCTGCTACTCTTGGGAAATCCACTACCATTACTGCATATTCACTTCCTTACCCAGCCATCAAATGGAGTGATAGTTGGTGTTATGATAATTAAGATATGACAAGTCCCAAACATAAAATTTAGTACAGTACAGATGCTCCAAATAAAACATTGCTGTTACTAAGGTAGGATTAAAGAATTGTATCCCTGAAATTTCTAAATTATGATAAAATTGTCTTTTAAGAAACCATATAATTAGATCTTTAGAACATTTAATAATATTGTCAAACTGGAGACCAGGCACTTTGTCATAGAATAATTTTATTTTTTCCTTGTGTTAGAGAATTTGGAAATAGTATATCTTTGGTAGTAATATTATCAAGTAATCCAAGTTTATATTGTTTCCTAATGCCTCCCCAAACTGGAATTAAAGCCAATCTGACTTCAAAGCCAAGACTACAGAAAGACCAAAAGTCTGACAACCTCATTAAATTTATAATTATTGCCAACTGTATTACCCTCCACCCCAACCACCCACAGAGTCTGGCTATGTATTGTAAGCTGACTTTGAACTCGCTATGTAGATTAGTCTGGCCTCAAAACTCACAGAGATCCACCTGCCTCTGTTTCCTGAGCACTGGGATTAAAGGTGTGTGCCACCATACCCAACCATCTTCTCTTTTTTGATGCTTACATTTAGTTTGTGCTTTTCTCGTCTTTCATCCTCTTTTGCTTCTCATATTATCCTTGCAGGGGGGATAGTAATTATGAAAATGCACTATTCATTAGCTATATGTGAAACAAACCATCTCTAATTTTTTTCCTTATCAGTAAAAACAAAATAATACTATGCATTGGTCTTACTGGTAATTGCATTGTGTTTGCCAGTATCTGTTGATCAGTCATATGGTATCTTTTTGGTCAAAGAAACAAAAACAGACAAACCACTGGAAGGAGAAAAGAAATGGATCACAAAAAGAAGGAGAGCAGGAGGGCATTTTACAGTGTATGAAAATATGGATGCTAATACCATTGTTCAAAATGTCCTGTCCAGACTTCTTAATAAGTAAATGGATGTGGAAGTAAATTATAAACTATGAAGTGCTATGCATACCTCCATACTCTCTTCCCTGTTTACAGAGTAAGCAGTAATCATATTAAGAAGGGAAATTATTGTTTGTGTGGATAGGGAAGTAGAGTGAGAGAATATGCCATAAAAGAAAGATGTTCACCAAAAATAATAGGATTTTAAAAGTTTAGAAACTTAAATTTGAGCAGTCACCTCAAACTGAGTCTGGAAACTTGTTAGAAATACAAACGCTAATTCTCAACTGCAGACAGACCTACTGAATCCAAAAAACTGAGGGTATGTTGGCCTCACAATCCTCTCATCTGATACCTACTGTCATAGTTACTTTCTATTGCTGTGATAAAAACACTGACCAAAACAATCTTGGGGAGGAAAGGGTTTATTTTATCTGACACCTCCAAGGTCACAGTTCATCACTGAGTAGAATCAGGACAGGAACCTGGAAGCAGTAACTGAGCAGACCATGGAGGAATACTCTTACTGGCTTACTCCTCTGGCTAGTGCTCAGCCTGCTTTCATATACAACGCAGAACCACTGGCCGAGGAGTGGGGCTGCCCATAGTGGGCTAGGCCCTCCCACATCAGTCAACAATCAAGAAAATGCAACCACAGACATGGCCACAGGCCAGTACAGTGGAGGAAATTCCTCCTTTGAGAGTCCTTCCACCCACATGTGTCAGGTTGACAACTGAATCTATCCAGCACATCCACTAAGTTTGAGAACTACTAAAACTGGAAGACATGTGCTGAGTCTTGTTTCTTTTTATAAATCCTGAGGACCTGGCCTGAGTTTTGAGCAATTACTTACAGCACCTTTCAACCAGAATGTCTCATCTTTCCTTACTTTAATCTTTACCTATGTATTGAAAGGAAGTAGAGGGCATGGGAGGGGAGGTCACTTGTCTATTATGTGTCAGACATGGTGCTTCACTTTAAGGAGATGGTTAGATCAATAGGACTTGGGTTTTCCTGGCCTAAGAATAAAATGTATGCTGTTATACAAGGTATGTACTATAAAGACTGAAGTTTTAAAATCAAATTTCTTATGCAGACTACAATCTGAACTAATACCTTCATTCTCCAATGTGACTTTTTCTGGTTTTGTTATTTTATGTGTATTTCACTGTGTTTCACAATTTTTTTTCCTGGTTTTAGAATCTTGGCTTTAGAATTGGATTGTTTGGATATTGTCAGTTTTCTTAGCCTAGTGGTCCCAGGCTAATGTGTAAATCGCTCCCAATCACTTTATCTAGAAAATGAGAGTGCTAGAAGTTTGAGAGCAAATGAAAGCATATTTAAGATAATTAGCATAGAGCCTGGCAAGTCAGTGTTTAGAACAAACTGGTTTTTCTGATGCTGATGTCATAACTTTGCCTTTCTACTTCAATTTAGCCAGTAATGACACATTTTTTTTTCTCTCCTTTATTTTACAGTATTTAGAGTTACAAAATGTTAGAATTTGGTAGACTATGGATGTAATGTAAATGAGCATTTTCAAGCTGTTTATAGATATGGCCTCCATGAACAGAAATTAATGAATACATAATACTTTCATAAAATTTTTGATTTATTTTGTGTATGAGTGTGATGCCTGAGTATGTGTAAGGTGCAGTTCCCACAGAGTTCAGAAGAGGTATCAGATCTAGAACTGGAGTTACAGATAGTTGTTATCTGCTATGTGGGTGCTGTGAGCCAAACTTGGGTCCTCTGCAAGAGCAGCCAGTGCTCTTAACCTCTGAGCCATCTCTTCAGCCCCCATAGTACTTTTTAAAAACAGATTTTTCTGCAGAGTAGAACTCTGTTGTGCAAATGTACCACTTTTTCATTATCCATTCATCAGTTGAGGGACATTTAAGTTGTTTCCATTTTTAGAATAGAGTTCTACTCATGGGTAAGGAAAGAAGAAATTATAAAATTTTCAGATAATGGATGGAACTAGAAACTGTTATACTAAGTAAAGCAACACAGATGCAGAAAAGCAAGTGCTGTACTACCTCACTTGCTGATCTTAACACTAATTCCTTATAAACAGGTATACAATATACCACTTGTCAAAGAAGCTTCTTTTTGGAACAGATGGAGGCTATTACAGAGTTTCACAACTGGTCACACACAGAAAATATAAGAGGGAACAAAAAGATTGTCAAAGTTATTGTTGGTGTATGAACATAAGGAAACAGTTTTTCAGGCCTCTGGGAACTTGCAACAAGGGTGACGTGCACAAGACCCATGCTGACTCAATTGGATAAAAATGCAGCATAGAATAGGGAAAATGGGCAACAGGCACCAACTGTAGCCAAAGAACTATTGATAAATGATTATTGTGGGGTGAGGGAGAGTAGATCTTTAAGGGAGTGACTCTAGATATGCTGACTAGATTCCGCTGGATGAACTTGCACTGAGGGACGTCTGGTACAAATGCTTGACCAGATAGGACTTAACATATATGATAGACTACCTGAAATCTGATCCGGGGAGGGTGTCTAATTTGATTAAGATTGATTATATGTAATGCACGAAAAAAGAGACCCCTAAAAATTTTGGGAAAAAAAATAAATAATGAAATACTTTAAAAATAAATAAGATGAATTTTAAAAATATGCCTCTTTAAAAGGATTTTTCCCATTTAAATGAAGTTGAAACATAAAGTATTACTGTGTTATAGTTCTCCTGGAAATTTGTAATTCATGTTGAAGTATCATTTTAGGAAATCAGTGGGTAAGATGCCTGTGTCAGAAAGCATTTAAGAATTTCTAATTGGAAATTTTTTGACAGTATTTGAAGTAATCATGTAACCTTTATAACTAACCTATTCAAGTCATATTTAGGCAGTAAGATGACTGAAGTGTGCTCAGTGGTAGAGGGGTTACCTGGTATAGGCAAGGCAAGGCTTCCATCCCCAGCTTCATGGGGAAAAAGAAAAAGATGGTAAAACTTCCCAGCACAGTGAGCATGAATCTTGTATATATGAAAGTGTCTGTTTTCAAATAAGAATTCATAGTATTCTACAAACAGTCATTTGTAGAGCATATTTTAAGAGACATGAATGGACACTTTTATTTTCATAAGGTAATATTTTTAAATCTTATTTGGGAATTTTGAACATTTCCAAAATTTATTTTGTGCCTATTTTTAATGATATGAGAATTTATAACCAAGCTATAATGAGCTTAAAAAGAAACTGAGCCTGTCAAAAGAAGACTTGATTGGGAAGTGATAGAGGATTACAAACAAGGGTGGGCATGCCCCTGGAGATTCATGATTGAGGGGCCCAGATATCCTCTGGGAAGCAAAAGAATATGGGGCTTTTAGGCAAAGTGACAATTGTATGTTATTTTGAGATGAAGAGGAAAATGGTTACAAGGGCTGAAGCTGGTGTCAGTTAATCAGAGACAGTGAGCAGTCAGCTGATGTTCTCCAGTGTCTAGCTGTCTGGCCTTGTAACTTACGTTCTAAAGTGTGGGCCAATGCCAGATTGTACATAAGAACTTCCATATCATGATCTCTTGATTGTGTTAAGGGTTACAAAGTTGAATCCATTTGAATTTTGACCATCTTTGTGATACACACTTTTTATTATATGCTGTCAAACAGAATATTCTATAGGAACTAGATTGAAGGTATGTTTGTGTGGTTTTAAGTTTCAAAGTACTGTAGTTTTGTTCTCAAACTTATTTTGTAATCATGCTTTTCCTTCATGCTTTAACTGCAAAGGAGTCTTAGTGAAAATATCTTAACTCCTCAAGTGTTTATTGTTTCTTTGTGATGAGAATATTAAAATCTTTTCTTAATCGTTTTCTGGAAATATAAGATTGTTCTCTGTATCCCTGCTATGTAATGCAACACCTAAATTTACTTCATACACCAAACTCTAACTTAGGACCTATTAACCAACATTTTCCCATCCCTTCCTTTCTCCTTTTTATATTCCCTAACCTATGTTAACCAATGTTCTACTCTCAACCTCTGGCAGATGAACTTTTTAAGATTCCCATGTGGATTACGTTGTACCTAGCTGACTCTCTGTTCCTGACTAATTTTGTTTTCAAAACAGCTTATGAAGCCAGGTGTGGTGATACATGCCTGTTACCTCAGTGCTTGGAAGACAGAGGCACACAGATCTCTGTGAGTTCAAGGCCAGTCTGGTCCACATAGTAAGTTGCATTCCAGTCAAAGCTTTATAAAAACATGTACATCCAAACAGGATGTACTTCTCCCACCACTGTGAAAGCAGAGGCAGGATGATTGGGAGTTCAAGGCCAGTCTTCATTACATAGCAAGTTCAGAGCCAGCCCAGGCTACATGAGAGACCCTGTCTCATAAAGGAAGGAGGGAGGGAGGGAGGGAGGGAATTGCATATATCCTTTAATTCAGTAATAGCATGTCAACAAATCTCTTATTAAGAAATTGTCCAAATGGAAGGGAAGGATGGAGGGAGAAAGAAAGGAACTAAGAAAGGGACGGAGGGAATTGTATATATTCTTTGATCCTCCAGTAATACCATGTCAACAAATCTCTTATTAGGAAATTGTTGATCCTTGAAGCGCTATACTTGTTAGTAGTAAATTTAATGTAAACAGGCTCATAGCTGTCATTATGGGAATTCAGGAAATTACTTGAGAGAAATGTTTCTGTATGATGTGAATGGAAAAGAGCATACAATATTAAATATGTAATAAGATCCCAACTATATGAAAAAAGGAACAAAAGGACTAGAAGGAAATGAGCCCCAAAACTTCATTTTGTTTATTTCTCAGGACAGTTAATTAGTTAATTAATTTGTTTGTTTATTTTCAGGGTGTTAGGGATTAAGCTCATAACCTCCTGCATGCAGGGCAAGCACTCTACCACTGAGACCTGTCCCCATCTCACATGCATTTTTTTCCCATAACATGATATATGTGTTCCTAAAAGTGACTTGCTACAAATTGTCACATCGGATTTATGAGAGAAATGAAGTTTTGAAAATAAATTTTGTCAGATTTTTTAAAAAGATAGTAAATGAGTTGGTATAGTTTTAAATTAAATGATTTAAGAAACAGTAGTACAATAAATGTAGCACTTTTGTCTTGAAAAAGATTCTTCATTAAAATTGCAATTTGTGTGTTACTAAGAAGTGAGGGAAAGAAGATTATCAAGTGTTATAGGATATAAAACTACAGCACCAGATAAGGATGGGTGTGACTAATAACACAGAGATGAAATATGGTAGTTAGTAGGTATATGCATTTACATATTTTGTCATATTGTATTACTTATATTTTTGATTCATTGTTCTGGTTGTAGTTCTTGCCATTTGCCTGTCAGTTTTTTATTAGTGAAATGTACAAATAAAAAACGTGACATTCATCTTATACTCAAATTATTACCAAATTCTTCAAAATGTAATGGAGCAAATTCACTTTTTCGCATAAACTTTTTAGTGTATGGTAAGCAGTTTGAGAACGGGGCTCTGCCCTATGTCAGGAGCCTGTCTGTGCCTCCTTTTTCTTCATAATTCACTTGCTTCTTGAGAGTCCATCTGACCACAGCATATTCTCTTCATAGGAAACTACATTCTGAATTATGTGGCATCACAACCAAAGCTGGCTCCCTTTGTCATCCAAGCTCTTATTCAAGTCATTGCTAAACTCACTAAGTTGGGGTGGTTTGAGGTTCAGAAAGATGAGTTTGTCTTCAGAGAAATTATTGCTGATGTAAAGAAATTCCTTCAGGTGAGAATGCATTATTACATTATTAGACTTTTACTACTTGCTTTTATTTTTTTTTGGTTTAGAATACTTCTTTCCTTAGAGCTATACTGTTCGTTTTGTAGTGCCATTTACATATTATCATTTATTATTTGTCCTTTGGATCCTTTATTATTTATTGTCAGTTAATGGAAAACACACTGTTACCATTTACATTTATACTAGAAGAACATAAATAATCATAGTTTCTAATTTTAAAAATATGACTTTGTGATATATATGACATAGATGTCTGTTATTACATATAAGTGACATAGATACATACATAGATAGACAGATAAATACATAAAGTACTTTTGATATATTACCTAATTCTCATAACAGTCCTAGGAAGTAGGTTTCAGTTTGTAAATGAGAAAGCTGAGGTTTATTTCAGTAGCTTATATAAGGACACAATGATTTAGTAAAACATAGAACTAGCACTGCTTCTGACAGTTTTTTATACTACTGGGTGCAGTGGTGCATGTCTTTAGTCCCAGGGCTCAGGAGGCAAAGGAAGGTGG
This sequence comes from Eospalax fontanierii, assembly GCA_035773235.1. Taxonomy (NCBI): domain Eukaryota; kingdom Metazoa; phylum Chordata; class Mammalia; order Rodentia; family Spalacidae; genus Eospalax; species Eospalax fontanierii. Next base: position 29,996,139 of record CM069546.1, on the reverse strand, counting down.
ATTTCTGCAGTTGAGGCCAGCCTTGTCTATGCAACTAGTTCTAGGCCAACTGGGGAAACAGGAAGACACTGTCTCAAAAAAGACAAAAAAAAAAAAAAAAGTTTAAACTACATTGACTATAATCTTTTTCTGAAGAATGCTTTTAATCATTAAGCATATTCACATTTAATACTTAATTTATACCAATACAAATATTTGAACTGCAGAAAAGAAATAAAAACTACCAAAGGAATACTGAATGGTGTCTGCCGTTCTTGCTATTCCATAACAGTGATTGTAGGATTGAGATGATATAGGAGTCATTAATCTGTTCTTAGGCACTATATGTCTGTCCTAGGATTTTTTTTTGTATTTTTAAATTGCATGGTTTTTTTTTTTTTTTTCTGTATTAGTGTAATCCCTAAATACAAGGAGGTTGCTGATGTGTAGTTGAAGAGTTAGGGATATAGTTTTAAGGAGATGGTTAAGTAGGTAAAAACACTTGGCTTCATAAAGCCCAATGACCTGAGTTTTGATATTTAGAATCCACACAAGAGCTGGTGTAGTAGCCCAGGCCTCTATACTTCTAGCACATCCCTTAAGAGAGATGAGAGATAGAGACAAGAGAATCTCCGTAAGTTCTCCAGCCAGCTAATCTTGTTTATGCAATAGTTAAAAAGATATCCTGTCTCAAACAAGGTAGGAAGGCATTCACTGGTTGTCTTCTGTTGTCTACATACATGCACCCATTCACACAAACAAGTTCACACACGTACACTTGCACATCATACACATCTACACATATTTAAAAAGTTAGTGATATCTTGAAACACTTGGAAAAATTAACAGCTTTAATATATTGAGAAATAACCAGTTTGAAATCTGAGATTGTGGTTCTCATCCTGCACTTTAAAATTTGATTACTACATAAGGTGTAACTCTTAGAATATGGAATACTAGATTGTACAGCTTGTCTTTTAATTAGGTTGTTAAGACCCAAATATTTGATAATCTCTAATATATAGAACTAAGTACTCTATTTTTTAATTTATTTTTATTTTATATGTATGATTGATATGCGTGCATGTATGTAAGTGCACCTGTGTCATGCAGTACCTTTGAAGGGCAGAAGATGGGGTTGATCCCCTGGAACTGCAGTTACAAATGGTTGTTAACTGCTATGTGGGTACTAGGAATTGAACTTGGGTCCTCTGGAAAAGTAGCCAGTACTCTTAAGCCCTGACCTATCTCTCCAGACTCCCACAAATAAATCTTTAAACAATTTATTTATTTATCGGTCTTTTTAGACAGGGTCTCCCTGTAACCCCTGCTGGCCTGGAACTCACTATGTAGAGCAGATTGGCCTGGATCTCACAAATATCCTCTTGCCTCTGCCTCCTGAATGCTGGGATTAAAGGCATGTGTCAGCCCCCCTTGCTATTTTTTAGAGGCCACAAGAGGGCTTCAGATCCCCTGGAACTAGAATTATAGACAGTTGTTAGCCACCGTATGGGTGCTAGGAACTGAACCAGGTCCTCTGCAAAAAGACAAAATTTTATATTTTCAAAATCCTTTCCAAACAATTGAATTTTGCTCCACACTACCTTCAAACAATTCTTTGGAGTTAATTAATCTGGGTCTGTGGGTGGGCTTTTAATCCCAGGTCTACAATAGTGAGATCCTGTCTCAAAAAAATATTTGATTAATCTGTTTTGCTCATTTTGCTTCACCCTTTTCTTGTGAGTGTGTCTTTCTAGTTTTGAGTCCTTGAAGCTTAAAAATCTGTCATCTGACTGCAGTGAAAAGCTTGGGTTTAGAATATAATCCTAACCCTGCTACTCACCTGCTGTGTGACCCGGAACATTTCTTAACTCTTCTGTTTCTTCAGTTATTTCATAAAAGGGCAACCATGGTCTTGGTTGCCAGAGCTGTTGGAATTCAGTGCAATAAGGTAATGAAGGAATGGGGGAGGATGGGAGAGATGTGGGGCTCTTCTCTCAAGTCACTTTCATTGCCGTCCTGTCCACCTTCTCCTTTTGTGCTGGCAAACTTCCTTCAGCCTCTAAAACCATCTCCATGTTAAGAAAACTGCTTGGCACTGCTCTGCTCTCCTGCCTCCTCCTCCCCACAGTGAGGCTTTTGGAGACAGCCATTCAATCACATGCCATGTGGATAGCCCTCATCTGCCGCCAACCTGCTGGCTTCCTGCCAACTCTTTCACTCAACTGTCTTCCATGGAGGTCACTGTTTGATGCTTTTCCTTTAGCAGTGTGCGGGCAACATGGCAGGAGCCAGGGACGGGATGACCCTGGAGAGCCCTGTCTGCTGAGGCCACTGACTGACTTGGAACAAATGCTCTGCCTACAGTAGATACCTAGATATCTGGTAAATGTGTCCTCTCCTGCTTCTCTCCACTCTTCTAGCCTTGGCCTATGTCCTCATACCAGTGTTTCAAACTGGTTCCAGAGCACTCTCCATCTACAGTTCTCTATAAGTTTGTAGATTTTTAAAAACATATATATATATTTTATGTGTATGAGTGTAATGCCTATATGTATGTGAGTGCACCTGTGTCGTTCAGTGCCCACGGAGGTCAGAAAAAGGCATTGAATCGCCTGAAACTGGAATTACAGACGGTTGTTAGGTGCCACGTGGGTGCTGGGAATTGAATCTGGGTCCTCTGAAAGAGCAGTCAATGTTCTTAATGGCTGAGCTATTTCTCCAGCCATGTTTGTAGATTCTTAATTGCTGTTAGATCGGAAGTTCCTCTTTGTATCTAACTTAATCCATCCCAGAGAAACTGAACTTGAGAGCTGACTACCTCCTCCTTCAGCCCTGGCTTCTGGCTGGAGACATTTTGTTTACTTCTGGGTCATTTGATCTCAAGGATCTAACCCATTGTTTGCTTCTGGAACTTTCTGGGGGACTGATTTTGCACATTTTAGTTCAGCTCTGAAATATGGACATGAGTCTCATTTTTCATGGAAACATGGTGGAATCCTCTCATCCCTAGGGGAATTGTAAAGTTTCATGTGGCCCATTGGGCCCCAGCCAGTAGCAACAAACGATCAGTTTAGATGGCATATGTCATGTCCAGTCAGTGGAGGCAGAAACAGAATGGAGGAAACCTCTGAACACAGTGAGGGACTCCGTTCAGTGGCTGACAAGGGCTTGAGCATCTGCAGCTATCCTGTGAGTACTCAGTTCCTGTCAGAGTTTTAGGAGGTATTCATAAAGCAGTTTACTTTGGTATCCACTTGGCCCAGCAGCATGGCTAACAGAGGAACATGTTTATTGTTTTAAAAACTGAATGTTTAAAAAATTGAAACTGGGGGCTGATTAGATGGCTTAGTGGGCAAAGCACTTGCTAGGCAAGCCTAAGGGCCTAAATTCAATCCCCAGAACCCAGGTAAAGGTGAAGGAGAGAATCAACTCTACAAAGTTGTTCTGAGATGTGATCTCCGCATTTGTGCCATAACATGTATGCTCCCAAATACACATATCACACACACATTAAATAAAAATTAATTAAAACATTTTAAAATTGAAGCTCACTGGGCGTGGCAGTGCACACCTTTAATTCCAGCACTCGGGAGGTAAAGTAGGCTAATCTCTGTGAGATGGAGGCCAGCTGGGCCTATATAGCAAATTTTAGGACAGCTGGGACTAAATATGGAGACCCTGTCTCAAAAACAAACAGAGCACAGTGTGATTGATGGTTCACACCTGTAATCCCAGACTCTCAAAGTTGAGGCAGGAGAATTTCCCTAGTCTGAGGCCAGCCTGGGCTACACTGTGAGACCTTGTCTCAAAAAATCCTAAAACTAAGCTGGCTGTAGTTGTGTTCGCCTTTCATTCCTGTACTCAGGAGGCAGAGGCAGAGGCAGATGGATCTCTGTGAGTTCTAGGCCAGTCTGGTGAGTTCCAGGACAGCCAGGTTACACAGTGAGACCCCGCCTCCAAAAAAAGAGCAAACGGTTCCATATGTTTATGTGCACATGTGTGTGAGTATGTGTATGTATTCTGACTGGCATGGGGAACATTAGGGTGGTCTTGAAAGAAAACCTTTCGTTTTTCTTTTTGAGACAGTGTCTCCCCAGCTGTCCTGGAACTCACTATGGAGACGGGACTGGCCCCCATCTCACAGAGATAGACCAACCTTTGCTTCCCTAGTGTTGGGGTTAAAGGCGGCACCACCCCCCTTTGCTGTCTTGGAATCTTCCTGCCTTTGCTTTCTGAGTGCTGAGCTTACAAACATGCATCACCATGCTGGGCAGTGTTTAGTATGTTTAACACGGCTGTGCAATCACAACCACTAAATCCGGAACATGCTTATCTGCCCCCCCAAACTCTCACACATCATTAGTCACACACACTTCCTTCCAGTCTTGGGATTCGTGATCGACAACCTGTCTTTGTGGATTTGCCAATTTTAGATTATTTCCAATAGGTGGAAACAGAGTATGTAGTTCTTTTTTCCTTTGACAGGGTTTCAGTATGTAGTCCTAGTTGCTGGCTTGGAACTCGTCATATAGACCAGGCTACCCCGGAACTCATAGCGTTCTCCTGCCTCTGACTCCTGAGAGGTGGGCTTAAAGCATGCTCCACTATACTTCGAGAGTGCTTGATGTTCGGCATCTAGCATGTTTGCAAAGGAGTCTGTTTGCCTTAACTCCTAAGCACGCTGATAAAAGCCCACTCGCAGGGAAGCACCACGAAGCAAGCTGTAGGGGTAGTCAGAAGCCTGGGTGGGACAGCTGCCGGCCAGCAGCCCAAGGCGATGGGGGGTCGGGAGCCAGACTGGTGGTGTGCTTCCTCTGCACAGGATGAGTGCTACTTTGTGCATCACCTCCATGCCTCCGCAGCCTCCAGGGTGACAGCTCTGGTGGAGTTTAGAGAGATGACGAAGTACGTTTATTGAGTACGGATAGCGTGGGTTCAGGTCCTGCGACAATGCCTGGGCACAAAGGCCTTGCGGAGTGGAAGTGCACACAGCGGGCGCTCAGAAACTGGAGGTTGCAGTAGTTATTACTATTGGTATTGGGGAGGAGTGTGCCATGGTAAACGTGTAGTGGTCAGTTCTCCTTTATGGATCTTCCTTTATTCCACCTTTATGGATCGAATTTAGGTTGGTTTGCTTTTTGTGACATGCGCGTTTACTCCCTGAGCCATTTAGTTGGCTCTTTTTTTTTTTTTTTTAATTGCTCTAACTGCTGATGGCAAAATGCTGGGAGCAAGAAACCGCGCGGCTACCCGGGAGGCCACATCAGCCTGTGGACGCGGCATATAGACCCAGGGAAGGAAGGAGAGTACCCAGACGCTTTCCGTCCAACACCGACCGACAGCTGCAAGTCGCACGACCGGTGGGACCTCCCTACTCTGCGGAAGACGGGAAGGCGTCTGCGCCACCCACCCGCCCCGCCTCTCAGCGAACGTCGCAACGCTAGGGGCAGAGCCCGCTGATCCCTCCAACCTCAGCCACCGCTGGGGCTTCAGAGCCTTTGGCCCCGCCCTTCCCCGTCTGGTACTGCAGGGCGGGGGGCGGAGCCTGAGATGGTCTGGCCGCGCGCCCCGCCGGGGGCGGGAGGACGGGCAGAGAGGGAGGAGCTCGCTGTGGGCCTGCACTGCAGTGCGAGTGCTCCAGCGGGCTGCCGAGGCCTTGAGGTGCGGCCTGGCCCGGAGCGCACAGCGGCTGTCGAGCAGCGGACAGGCCACGGCCGCCGCCGGATCCGGCCCCGCGCCTCACCATGAGGTCCGCGGGCCCCTCTTGAAGTGCGGCCGCCGGCGCGCGGGGCCTCGGGGAGCCGGGGCCATGCGCGCGCTGCGCTGACTATGCCGCCCGGAGCGCCCGCTCGCCTGGCGCTGGCCTTAGGCCTGGGCCTGTGGCTCGGGGCGCTGGCGGGGGACCCCCGGCCAGGCTGCGGGCCTTGCCCGTCCCTCTGTCTCTGCGGCTCAGCACCCGATGCGGCCTGCCGCGTCAACTGCTCGGGTCGCTGGCTGCGGACGCTTGGGCCCGGGCTGCGCATCCCGGTGGACGCCACGGCGCTGTGAGTAGCTGTGCCCAAGCTGTGCGGGCGGGCTGGCGGTTGCCATGGCCGCGGGCTGCCAGGCCCGAGCATCTCGGTAGCGCCGGGCGGTGCGGGGCTGAGACAGAGAGGACCCTCCAGGAGTTGCGCAGGGCGTGGGTGCGGTCTCGCGCTGGGCCGGGAAGACCCAGCGGGGCCAGGCCGCTCCTAGGGCGAGGCTCCAGCAGGGATGTCGGCCCAACTAAATAAGGAAAACCTTGGACCACAGCCGGTGTGGCCCAGAGGGGTAGCCAAAAATTCCGGTTTCTGTGAAAGGTCCTTCGCTGCGGGGCTCTGAAGACGGGAGCTGTGACAGCATTTGTGGCGTAGTAGGCGGTCTAGTAATAAACAGGTTAATTAGAGCCTAATTGAGACGTAGCCTGGGGCTGGTATTTATTTTTATTTTTTGTCAGGACTGAGAACTGGAGTCTGGGGAAGGGTCTGGACAAAGATTTGATGGATATGTAAGAATTGTCCATACTTAAGAAGGGACAAGGAGGTGGGTCCAGCGGCCTGCAGGTTGGACTTGGCCACATGTGTGATCCATTGCAGAAGTGTGAAGTGGGTAGAGGGCAGGATAGGAGTGGGTCCCAGGTGGTTCTGCTTTACCTTGGGAACTTTGGGAGGGGGAATTGCCTGGAGGGGTTAAATCATTGAGGAGACCTGGGCAGTTTTGCATTCTGGAAGTAACAGGCAGTCTCACTGAGAGATTGAGCTAGGCTTGGCTAGGCTCTTGTTATCGATTATCGCAATTAGCTCTTAGTCTAACCCCTTGGGGGTGGTACAGTCAAGACCCCCGTTTTACTGGTTTGGAGTGTGATATATGTAACACATGTTCAAGTTGTCACATCCTAGACCACAGCATAAGGTTTGGACCTCTGCAGTGCTGGGGACCAGAATTGGATGGAGAAGGGTGCAGAGAATGAGGTTGCAGACGTTTGTCTCAGAGCCCTGTTGATCCTAGTTCCTTGGGTTTCCTGGGCGCTTTCAGGCACTTCAGCCTCAGAAACCCCTGCTGGAATCTCCTAGGAAGCTTATTATATTTCCAAGCCTATTAAAGCCCAGATGGGCCCTTGCGTTAGGCTTTGCAATGCTCTTAGTTGATTTCACAACGGGCTTACTTTTAACGGGGTAGGGGGGTGTCTGTGTCTTTTGGAGATCAGGTTGGGGCCCCACATAGAGCCTGTCATTGTGCTCTCTGAGCATTGGAGCATTTGTGGCGCAGCTGTCTCTAGAGTCCCCCCCCCCCCCTTTTGCCAGCTATTAAGAGCCCAGAGTATTACGTCAGACCCATCTTTTGCTTCTGGATGCTGTGGGTGAAGGCACCTCTGTCTCTGCTGACTGGCAGTCTCAGCTCCTGTTGGTTTCCCCTTCCTGAGCCTCTGCTGGCCTCTCAGGAGCTGTCCAGGAAATTAAGGATGAGGGTTTACAGGTCTGTGTGCAGCAGTATAGCTTGAGCTGTTGCCCTCCGTTTTGGCACAAGGGGTTTTTCTGAGAGCAGGTAACCTGGCCCAGCCTGAGTTGGCAGAAGTCCCAAGGTGCTACCCTCTCACATTGTGTGAGGGAATGCATCAGAGTGACCTTATGTGGGCAGATGACTGAGGAATAGATGAGTTTCCACATTTTAATTTCTGCCTCCGGTCTGCCTCTGGGAGACTTGGAAGTCTGTTGGGGTGAACTGATAGGAAACTGGGGTCTTCGAGCAGTTGTTGAGGCCCCTCTGTTCAGGTTCCCCAGGCCAGCCTGTGCTCAGTGAGTTGTCCACCCAGCAGGCTATAAGGATCAGATAGGTTAGTCTTCTCTGAGAGAGAAGGACTGAATTAAGGAGAGACCAAAGATATAGACAGCAGCTTCTCATGCTGTTTAGGTGTACCAGGTGCACTGCCTTCTTTCTGGCTATCACCAGGCTCCTCTGTATGGTTCCTTGGAGGAACAGCTGTGTTCTGGTGGGAGGACAGCTGGTCTGAGAGCATGGGCTCCCAGTGTTTTTTGGTTTAAAACCATGCTGCTTATCAAGAAAGGTGACATCACTGGCAAGGTGCTGCTCCCTCACCTTTCTTGCTTAGTCATTCCTGTCCCATGTTTTGAACCAAAATCCAGCATCCTAGTATTTTATCGGAATGTTTTGAATGTATCATAGCGCCCCAAACAGACCTGCTTCTTTGTTCTATTGGATGCCCAGTGTGCTCACATTTTTGTCTCTGTTTTGTTTTGTTTTAGTTAATTTTTTTTTTTTTTTTTTTTTGGATTGGAGGGTTTGAGACAGAATCTGGTATAGCCCAGTCTACCCTTGAAACCTTGATCCTCTTTCCTCAGCCTCCTTAGTGTTGGGATAACAGGCATATACTACCAGACTACCAGGTTTTTGGGTAGTAAATTAGGATCCAGATGAGGTCTGCACAGTGTAGCTCATTAAAGATCTGGGTCTAGGTTAATGGTTAGGCTTACCCCAGCTCTCTCAACTTTTGACTTTGGAAGAAATTGGCTTCTGTGGCCCAGGGTTCCTTTCTGACCGAACTGTGAGTTTTGTGGCTTTTGGCCTGTCTTCTGTGTCTGTAGCTCTGTTGTATGGAGGACCACATTTCAGTCAGGTTCTCTGGCATCTCTGACTAGTGGCTTCAAAGGTGGGGCAATCTGTCACTGAAGAAAGCTCTCCTGGACTTCTAGGTATGAACTGTTTTTTGGCTTCAGTTGTGGTTGTTTCGGAGCTCACTTCTAGGTGACATGAGCTACTCTTTTTGACCAGGATGAGTTCAAGGCCAGCTTGAGATACATAGCTAGACCTTGTTTTAAAAAGCCAGGAAAAACTCACAGCCAAATAGCACTCTTCTAGTGCAATCATCAACCAAAAGGGCAAGTTGAGTCAGGGGAGAAAGGGAATATGGATGTGGAGGCTTATACCTATAATCTTCAGCACTGGGGAGGCTGATTTTCGAGTTGAGGCCAGCCTGGACTACATACAGAAACCTTGTGTGTTGTACCCTCTCCCCCTCAAAAAAAGAACAACTAAAAACAACAATAACAATAAACCCAAATCCAAAACATAATGAAAAATCCAGAGTAGGTAAATCTATAGAAGGGATAGGTGGGGTGTTGAGGGCAGAGGACTGGAGGCTCCTTTTTAGGGTGATTAAAAACATTCTGTAATTAATGGTGATGGTTGCCTGGACTTGTGAAGACACTAAAAATCACCAGATTGTACGCTTTGAGAAGGTGAACTCCGTAGTAAGCAAAGTGTATCATATCTGAATTTTTTTGTTAATGAAAGTAAGCTTTATTACACTACGTAATAAATATATACAAAGATGCAGTTGGATCATTGGGAGGCTGTGTGTGGTGGTATACCCGGGTCATCCCAGCACTCAGGAGACAGAGGTAGGACAATCATGGCAAGTTTGAGCTAGCCTGGCCTACATAGGGAGACCCTGTCTTAAGAGACCAAAAAATAAAAAATAGACTATGTCTCTGAGGGAAACCCCAAAGATGCACTCCTGTACTTCCTCTGCTCCTTCAGGGACTTGTGCTGGGTCTTTGTGTGTCCTTTCTCTCCCTGGTGTCTCCCTGTGGTGCTGTGAGATTGGAGTCTCTTTTGGTTCCATTGTATAGATCATGAACCTGAGGCTACTAGATAATTGAAGTACTTTCTAGGATCACATGCTGTGTTGCCACAGAAGTAATGTGGTTAGAATGCTTTAGGACAGACCCTGAAACTGCACTCATGCTGATTCATAGACGGCAAGGAGTAGAGGTAATGGGGCCTCTTCTTGTGGGCCCAGGACAGTTGAAGAACTCACTCAGGGGACCAGATGGGCTATTGAGGCACTTCCTCCTCAGATTCTCTATGTACCCACTGGAGGTTCCTATGCCTTCTATCCCTTCTTCCTTAATTCTATTTTCTAGAGGGAGGCTCAGAGCCTGTTATCAGACCTGGGTTTACATCCTAGCCCCTCCACTTCCTTTGTGACCTTGGCTCAGCCACTCAGCCTCTCTGAGCCTCAGTTTCCTTGCCTGTAAAGTGAGTATCTAAGGTGATGTACCTTAAGCAATTGTGTGGCTTCAGAGGTAAGAGTTTGTGGTACATGGACAGGTTGAGGCACTGGCAGCCATACTAACATGCAGTTGTTCAGGTGGGCCCCCAAGCCGTTCTTCTTCATGTTCTCTGGAGAAGAAAGTCTTGTCCTCTTGATTCAGCCATCAGGAAATGCATCTTAGGACCTGTCCTGCATTGTAGACAGAACAGGAGAGCCTGAGTGTGGAACTTGTGCTCAGGCCAGATGCTGCACAGATGGGAGAAGCACAGACTATTGTGAACAGGCAGAGTCCTTATTCATACTTAACAACTAGCTCAAGGAGGCCAGAAGTCCAGTCTGAAAAATGCCTTCCACATAGGCTGTGAGGATTCATAAGGCCTAGCTTTGTCCCAATACTCCTTCCCCCCTCTGTAAGGTATGTATGTGTGTGTGTGTGTGATAGTGATCCACCTGCCTCAGCTTACCAAAAACTGGGACTATACATATGTCCCAGGTATGCTGGACTCCCTCTAATTTTTTTATTTTTTTGAGTTCTGACTGGCCTGGAACCTGCTGTGTAGCTGTCCCAGCTTCCTGAGTGTTGAGATTACAGGCACATGTCACCACACCCTGCTTCCTTTTTGTTTTCTTTTCAAAATTTGTAATTACTTTTAAATATTTTATTGAGAAAGGATCTCATGCACCCCATATTAGCCTCAAACTCAGTATGTACCCAACATTGGCCCTGAATTTTATGATCCTATCGCCTCTGTCTTCCTGATTAGGATTGCAGATGTGAGTCTTTATGCCTTGCCATTGCTGCTGCCATTCCTCCTCCCCCGACTCCCACTCCCACTGTCTCACTTTTTATCTCCGACTGGCTTGGAATTTGTTATGTAGACCAGGGCTAGCCTCTGATTTGTGTTGATTGCCCTGTTTCTGCCTCAGTGATGCTGCTTGGATTACAGTGGAGCACTAATACACCCAGCTTCCCTCTTGTTTTTTTGTTTTTTTCTCTTTTTCTCCCTATAGCCCCAGCTGGCCTGGAACTTGCTATCTAGACCAGACTGGCCTTGAATTCACAGATATCTGCCTGCCTCTGCCTCCCAGTGCTGAGATTAAAAGCATGCACCACCACGTCCAGCTTCCTCTTGTTTTTATTTCAGCTTTTTATGTTTTTTTGGTGAACTGGAGGGCACGTATGTGGCAGCAAGTCTGTGTTGAGGTAGCACACCATGGTGCCTACCCTCTGAATTCCCCTCATTCTTTGAAATAGGTAATCATGTGGCACTGGTCTGCATTCTGCTCCTTGTGCCCAGTATGCTTTGGCTGACAGTGCTGGGCCCTTGGGAAGTTTTAGGGAAACCAAAATGTATGTGGGCCTCCGTTTTCTGTTTTTTGGGGTGTGTGTGTGTGTGTGTTTAATAATGTGATCCCACTAGATAGCCTTGGCTGGCCTAGAATTTGCAGTCGGAGCCTACTCAGTGCCCAGTGCTATCATGTGCCACCATGCTCTCCCTTCTGGGTTCTCCAGGGCTGCTCTGGTTTCTCCCTCCAAAGGTAGGCAAACAGGATGTCTCCACATGGTCTTCTTGTAGCTTTCCCTTGCCTTCTGTCTGCTTTTCTGGCTGTGAGTAGGCTAGTCTCTGACTGCCATCTTGTAACTCTGAGTTGCGCCTGTCCCCCTGAGCTTCCCTGGAGATAAAGGATCATTTTGTTGATTTCTTTCTTCCCCATTTCAAGGTGTCTTTGCCAAGGGGGAAAGGGAGCATGGCGACCCTGGCTCTTGAGGGAAACTCTGGCTGGGTTGGGTTTCAGCTGAGGAAGCCATTTTGGATAGAGACACATTTTCCTTTCCGGAACATTGCGGTGGCCAACATCAGCAGCAGGAGCCCAGACAGCCAGCCCGCCTAGCACTCTGGAATGAAAACATCCCACTTCTGCTGCTGCTGTCTGGGGTGGTGGCTGTTTGGATTCCCTGTTCAGGCCTGGTCTGCCTCGGCTGCCCGTGTGGCTCCAGCTGGCCCTGTGTGGGCGCCATAGGGCGTGAGCACGTCTCTCTGCAGGACAAGACACAGCTGGAAAATGCAGCTCATGTCCTTTCTCTGAACACTTTGTTCTTTCTGACTTGGCAGCCATCTTCTTCACCAACAGGCCTCACTATACTCAGGCACTGATGCCAAGGAGAGGGGTGCACTTGAAGGTCAAGATGGGCAGAGTTTTTGTACCTGACACTCATGTGGTCAGATTCTGACTAAATGTGGTATCCCCGGTACTAGGAAGGCAGGTTTGCCACCTTGGGAAGGGCTTTGTCCCTCCAGTGATGGTAGAAACAGCTTCTGGTTGCAGCCTTTAGGACAAGAGGCCGTGTTGCAGCTGTGGGAATAGAGGAGCCTCAAGGGTCCTGATCCCCCATACTGCTTCATAGCTCTGGTGTCATTCTAGTTCTTGCCACTGGCCGTACCTGACCCTCAAGTGATGGTGATGGGAATGTGACTGGACTGAGGCTCCTGTTCACTGCAGGGTGCTCAACAGCCTCAGGACAGCCAAGGCTACAGCTGAGTCCCGTCTGCTTGTCCTCACCTTCCATCAATAGCTTGCATTTGCTGGTTGCTTGTAGACATCTCAGGTGGTGTGAAGGTGGAGGCAAGTTCTCTGAGCCTTGGTGTTCTCATCTGGAGAGCAGCTCCTGCCCTTGCTAACTGTGATGGGGCATGAGCAGCTGGACACTGTCCTGGTCCTGGTCATAGTACATGGGTACCAGGAAGTGGTCTGAAGGGAGGATAGGAGCTCCAGTGTTTGTCTTTTCCCTTTTGCTCTGAGTGACCTGAGTGCTCTAACTGTAGATAGGGGTGGGCATCCTCCTCCCCCTGCTGGACTTGTTAACATGGGGACAGTGGGCAGCTCTTGGAACAGTTCTCTTTTGGGCTGTGCTGGACTTTTCTCTCAGTGTGGATAGGACCCACCTTTCTTAAGGTTCTAGGACCTAATTCTCTGATACCTGTTCTTGCCTATGAGTCCCAAGAGGATCCTAAGCAGGCCATGTCATCACCAGTATCTTATCCTGATAACAGTTTAGTTGTGGGAGGACACAGTACTTGGGACAGAGGACTCTGTATGGACACAAAGACCCCACAGAGCATCCTATAACTTGTGGGGCTTCCTCTATTCCCCAAGCCCTGGGACCTTGAGACCCTCAGGTGCCAGCCTGGCTGAGGGACTTTAACAAGGGCATTTCTACTACCTGGACCCTGATAGCCTTTCCCTGTCATCTTTGAGGTTAATTCCTCTCTTCCCCCTGTGCTTAATCCTGTTTTCAAGCCAGGTAGGAGATGGGCCTTGGAGTACATGCAGAGTGATGATAGCTGTAGCTTGGCCTCCCTACCCATCCTCCCTGGAAAAACAGGGTGGGTGTATCCAAGAGACTGTCCCCCTGCTCACACTACCGCTGGTCTGATCAGGGTGTTTTTCTTCAACTCGCTCTCTTAAACTTGAATTCATTAATTTAAACATCATTTCCAGCCCTGGAAGCCAGCCTTGCTTGCCATAAATAGAAGGGAACAAAAAGCAAAGGGAATGAAAACAGAGCAAGGATATTAGCCTCATGCTGGCTCTGCTGCTGGGCTGTGAAAGGAAGACCTATTAGTGCTGAAAGGCACCCTGAGTGAGGCCAGCCCAGCCAGGGGCTCTGTCCTCTCTGCCAAGGCTTAAGGCCAGGCCCTCGTGGTGGCTTCTATTCCTGCCCTCTGCCCCGGCTTTGTCTTCAGAAGTGGATGTTTCTGAGTGTCCCACTTGTTGGGTGAGGGGAGTCTGTTCTTCCAGGGAGAGGATGAGTCTGGCCAACTTGGCCTTGTAGTGGGATGGGGGGCTTCTTCTTCACCATGCTGGGTTGGCCTGCCAGAAGGAGGAGGAGGTGGCTGGCTCCTGTGAAATGGGTTACATAACATCCATAGTCGGCGCCTCAAAACTGTTCCCCCTGAGTCTTGTTTCCAGCAAGGCGGCCAGCAATGGGTGGGGAGACGGGCCTGGCACTCGCCTGCCCGCTGACCACATGTGTCTGGAATGTGCAGATGTTTCCTTTGGGGCTCCACCTGGCTCCTACAATACCCATCCCCCCACATCTGTATCGGGAGTGGGTACCCAGGCTACCTCTCATGGCAGAGGAGGGGAAACTGAGGCTGTTTAACTGTTAGTCTGGGTTGCAGCTTGTTGGGGGCCTTGTGTTGCAAGTGAGAATGGCCCTCACAGCTGACTCTCACATCTGGCCCATCTTTGTAAGGGCTCGCAGTATTTATAATGACCCTTTTTGACCTGCACCTTTGCACACTTGCCTTTACATGTTTGCTATCCTGTCCCCAGAAAGTTACCCCCAAGACCACCTGCTCTCTCTGCCTAGTAGAATTAACCCACCTACTGTGCAGTGTGCAGGTGGAGAGTGGGGGAGCTCCTGTTCCTCCTTATAGCAGGAAAGTTGGGAATCAGAAACAGGATGCCTCCTGTGGAGTATGTGAACCTATGGACACACTTGGGGATGATGAGGTCCCTGTCATCCCGGCCAGGTGACCTCACAGAGGTGGCAGTATTGGGAAACAAGTTGTTCATCCTACTTCTGCCATAGACCATGAGGTTACATCTCAGTGCTTCATGCAATTTGGGAGCTGACCTTCTAGGTTTAAGGATGTAATGGGCATTTGTCTGTTCTTTAGAGTATAAATCCTAGCTAGCTTAGTTTCCCCCCACACCAGCTCGCCTGGGGGCAGTGAAAAGTCGGGGGTCGGTTCCTGTAAGCTGCTGGCTTAGGTCAGGAGGGCCAAGTGTACCTAGCTAACCCAGGCCTTCTCAGGGTGTTCTAGCCAGGCTGATGGCTCACTTTACTCTAGTGGGTAAGGGGTGATGGTATTGCCCTTTGCTTCTGTGTGCCTTCTGCCAGGGTGCCTGGATCCTGCTTTGTCCCAATTCTGATCTTTACAGAGTATCTGAGTGTGGTGTCTGCACACCAGATTGCAATGACATCATGGGGGGGCTGTGCAGAGGAAGTCAGGGGGCCTAGGGAGATTGGGCTAGCCAGGTCTTGGCATCCTCCCAGAACAGTGATGGCAACAACAGATGGCGATGTGGAAAAACTCTATTCCGGGCCTTTGGGCAGGGACCCTGTGTGCCCCTCCAGTTTCTCTACACTGCCTCATACCTATCTGTCTGTTTGTGCTGATCTCTAGCCCTGGGAGTGTGGGCTGAAGTGATATCCAAGCTGTCTTGTTTGTTACTGTGGGCTGGGGGAGCTTTGCTGAGCAGAGTCCTCATGGCCCTGTTGCTTTTCTCAGCCAAAGCCTGAGCCCAGGTGAGGTCTGCAGAGAAGCACTATAGGGCTCAGTGGAGGACCTGGTTGGGTGAGGAATTATAGTATTTTTAAACAAGGGGTAGGACAGTACCCTGAGGTACCCACACACACACATCTGGTTTCTCAGGTGCCTCCAGCAACTGACACTCAGGGTGGCTCTCTGAGAAAATGAAATTTAGTTGTTCTTCCTCATTTCTCCTCTTTTCTTCCTCTGCTGGAGCTCCCATGCTACAGGAGGGTATAGGAGCTTGCCTGTGTTGGTCTTTTTTCCTGCTTAACTGACCTTAATAGGGCCACTGCTGATTTCTCCTAAAAATAAAGGGTTTCTCTGCTATCATCATTGCAGCTACTGAGAAATCCCTGCTTAAGGCTAACTGATGATTCCTCCAGCATGGCCAGTGTCTCTCCTGTGGGAGCTTGGATAGGAGGGGTGAGAGATTGGTCTAGCAGGGACCAGGTTGGTGTCTGGGAGGGTGTTGGGAATGGAGGCCAGACTGGGAGGATTGGTGGAGACAGACCTCTGGCTTCAGCAGCTGAGTGGCTATTGCACCAAGTATAGTCAGTCTTTCTTTCTTTCTTTCTTTCTTTCTTTCTTTCTTTCTTTCTTTCTTCTCTCTCTCTCTCTCTCTTTCTCTCTCTCTTTCGTTCTTTCAATCCAACATATGTTTTTTGGAATGGTTCCCACTCATCTTGACTCATGGTTCATGGTACCTTTAGTGCTCCTTCATCCTGAAAGAATACCCTTCTGTAAGCCTTACTTTTCCTCCTTTGACTGACAGGACAGTGGAGAAGCCAACACACAAGACTTCTGTGTGTGCACAGCTAAAGACCATGGGGATTTTATAGCATTCTGGGCATTTCACATTTATGAAGTAGGAATTAGGGTTCTGAACTAGATACTTCTAGTCGTTCCTATTCTCTTCTGGAGAGGAATGAAGGAGATCCTTTGTGAGAGGCATGTTCTTGTAGGGAGGTCATTGCCTCCAGAAACCCTATTACAGTCTTGTGTGGCAGATGGTGGCATCTGGGAGGGCAGAGGCTCCTTGGAGAAACTGTGGGTCACATGAGTTGGAGACTATGGATTGATGTGTAGATTGAACTGGCTCAGAAGTATCCACTGAGTCAGGATGATGCAGGGGACCCTGTCCAAGCAGCCTCACTGGACACTGGAGTATGTGGACAGAGAGAGAGTCCAACAAATGAGTAGCAGGAGTAATGAGGCTTTCCTAAAACCCTAGAGGCTTATTGGGTAAAGTGGGCCACTTAAAAGGCCTGATACACCAGACAACCTAAAAGGGTTCAGTAGTGCCAAGGTCATCCAGTCTCACAGGGTGACACCCAAGTCACCTCCCTAACATTAGAGCTGGGGTCTGGACATCTGACATACTTACTGCTGTAACTTTGGTAGATGAAAAGTGTGATTGTATTGCTTTCATTGGTAGCTATCTATTAATTTTTGGCCTTTTTGAGACAGTCTCTCTGGAGCCCTAACTGGCCTGAAACTGCTATGTAGACCAGACTGAACTCACAGAGATCTGCCTGCCTCTGCCTCCCAAGTGCTGGAATTAAAGGCATGTGCCACCATACCCGACTTAGTTGTCTATTTATTAAGAAGTTTATACGTAGACACACACACACAGTTGTCTATTAAGAAGTTTATACATATACACATGCACACATAGTTGTCTATTAAGAAGTTTATACATATACACATGCACACATAGTTGTCTATTAAGAAGTTTATACATACACCCCCCCCACATGTGCCTGCACTTGCTTCAACCTTTTCTTCTTTTTGATTGAAGGCTTCTCTCTCTCTCTCTCTTTTGTGGTAGTGGTGCCGGAGATAGAACCCAGCACTCAAGCCTGATAGGCAAATGCTCCACCACTGAGCTGCATCCCTAGCCCAAGGAGTTGTTGGCTTTTGCTGAATAGTTTATTCACAGGGTTTACATCAAGGGTACAATTGGCCTGTAGTAAATGGGTCATCTGAATTACTAGTGCTAGCCTAGGTTTTTGTTGTTGTTGCTTTGAGGATTCTCACTGTATTGCACAAGCTGGCCTGGAACTCCTTCCTGGGCTTACTGTGTCCTCCTGTCTCAGCCTCCTGAGCAGCTCACCTTTCAGATATTTGCTATAGCAGCAATTCCAGCCCATACTTTGCTTTTTTACTTTATCCATGATCTTTGGTGTGAAGGTTGCTCATTGGAAGATGTAGTTGAGTCTGTTGGTTTTTAGCTTTTAAAAAAATCAGTATTTTATGTGCTTTGCTTGCATATATGTAAGTGTACCACAGGCTTGCAATGCCTTCAGAGACCAGAAGAGGGCAACAAGTCCCCTGGAATTGGAGTTGGGGACTGTCATGAGCTATCATGTAGGTGCTGTGTTGTGGCCCTCGACCGGCAAGGAAAAACCGCACTCCAGACATACCGGTTGCAAGCAGTTTTATTCAGTCCTTCTTTCAAGACAGCAACTCTTCCCCCAGACAGCAACTCCAACTAACTGATAGCAACCTGAACTCTCCAACAGTAACTCGAACTAACTCCTTCCTGGGCTTCTTCTCCTTTTATATCCCCTAGCTTAGCCAATCACCTAAAAGGTCAAGTCGTGGGCGGCGAGCCTCCAGTCGTGGTAAACATCACACGCAGGTCACAAGGCCTGCATGCTTTTAGCAACCAGTCATACTTCCTTCCTGTAACCTTGGCAACCTCCCGGCTCTAGGAGGAAGCAGTAGCAGGATGCCATCTTTATTTCTCCCCACAATTCCCCCTTTTTGTTTTTCTAAGGGACCGTGCCTGTCTTAGGCGCCCCGGGTTTTGCATCTCCTTACCCGTCATCGGCTACCCCTCCGGCTAAGGGACCTGTCTTAGGTTGGTAGAGCATTACCGGGTGCTTACCCGTCACTGACTACCGGTCCAGCATAGTGAGCCATACTTCTGGGGAATCATGGTGATGGAGAGCTAAGATGGCGTGTGCCGGAAAAGCCTACTGCTGTTTTTGAAGCCAACTGTTACCAGGAGGACAACGATTATTTTTAAGTTATTCATTTCGGCTCACTGCTTGGCAAACGAGAATCCTTGCCTGATCCATTTGGTCCATTGGTCAATAAAGGTTATATGACCAGGATCCGTTAGGACCTAGCATACAACCAATTTGTTGGGACAAATTTAATGCCTTAAAGGCATTATCAACAAATAAAGGAGTAACACAAAGCCCAGGAAGGTTTAACACATAAGCGTTGCCCATGAGCCAGAATTAAGTACTAACTAACAGCAGTCCTGTCTTTGAGTGAAGGTTCATGGCCTGTTGAACTGCCATAGTACTGTTCCGGGCAACTCAATCGTCCATTCCATAAGATTCTTCTTTACCCATTGGTGGCGAAGATGGGTGGCAGCAGGGAGGAGTTATTGATAACCGGCAGTGGGACCGGCCACGCCTTGGCCACAGCCCACAACTCCAGCTTCTCTGCAAAACTATGTTGTGTCATCACGAAGATCCTTGCCATTCTTAGCCAGGTCATCTGCGTTGTCTTTTTCCGAATATCCTTTCACTGTTCTCACCAGTCTATCAGGAATCCATACTGGAGCATCTGCATCCTGCGGAAAAACACAAACAGCTCCTCGCGTCCGGCGTAAGACCGGATGCGGGCCCTTCCATTGTTTGTTATGACATCCCTCCATCTAACATATTCATGTGGGGAGTCATGGCTTGGGGCATGATGCTCAGCCGTGGATAGGCCAAAAGCATCCAGCTTTAAAAAATTACTCTGTGGGTATAGTTTGGCTCCTACTCCCCCTTTTTGTTTTATAAGAAGGGTTTTAATTGTAGCGTGTGCTCGCTCGACCACACTTTGACCTGTAGGATTATAGGGGATGTTAGTAATGTGGGTAATAGCAAATTTTTTATAAAAAGAATAGGATTAGGACATGTGATTAAACGCCTGTGGCCCAGGAGATTTTTAGATTATTATGATCTCTTGGAGGCCTCCAGTTACATATTCTATACTGTATGGTATATGACTCTCCTGTTAACAAAAACTTGAAATGCTTAGTTTTAGTTAGAATAACATTTAAAGCGGCAGCCAGCACTACCTTGAGTATATGAGGAAGATGAATGATAATCTGTTGAAATTAGTTTATCCCTTAGTTATTCATCAACAGCACAATGTCTTTGCACTGAGACTGTATTGTTCTTTCTTTTATTTGTTATAGGGTAAGGTGGCCAGCCTTATCCCACAACAGGTTTTGAAGAACATTCTGAAGTGGGATTGAGTCTGAAGCTAGGTGGCCAATTCAGCTCCAGAGTCAATCTCTCAGTGTTATCCAAAATTTACACACAAAGATTTATCTCTTTTACACTCAGTGGTTTACATGAAGAGCTGTTGAGTTCAGCAATTACTTAGGAGGGATGAAAACAACTGTTAAAATCCTCCTCTCTCAGATATCTAACAGCTTCCTTTTCTCTCTCCTCTTTTTCTTTGGGATCTAAAGACTCTTGAGGAACTGTTTGATTTGAGGTTCCACAAAAGCTGGCCCCTCCAACAGATCTGAAGGCTTAGTTTTACTTTCCTCCTACATTTGAGTTTCAATCCCAGATCCATTTGCATTTGTCTTTTTTTTTTTTTTTTGAACCTTTTCTATCTGAATAGACTCTGAAATACTGAGGCTCCAACTTTGTTTTGCTCATTCTATTTTTACCTTTAATTAGAGCACAGGAATTTAGGCAGGAAGTCAAATTAGTGAACCTGGTCAGTTTCAGGGACTTCCTGAAGCTCCTGACTTGTTTACTTCCTGAGCTTAATGAGCTCCCCTGCAGGTTGGAATGTTTTACCTTAACACATAAACAAAAAAAAATGGCTCCTGACCACCCATAACACATAAAGAAATTGTAAGAGTAATACAAAAACCTCTGGAATGATAAAAGCTGAGACCCAGATAAATTTACAGTAAAATTTTTTCAGACACTCAAACTCCATTAGAGAGCTCAACAGGAAAGAAAATAAACAGAGAGACATCTTACTTAAAATGAACCTACCTAACAGGCATCTACTGAATATTCTATCTAAATACCAAAGAGTACACATTTTGTTCAGTACTGTCAGATCTTTCTCCAAAGCTGACCACATACTAGGGCATAAAATAAACCTCATTTAAAAACATTGAAATGATTTCTTGCATTTTTTGACCTCAATGCAATAAAACTTATAATTAACATTGAAAGAATCCTTATTAATTTAAATTCCCCATGACTTCCTGGGCTAGTCGCTTTCCCCGCGAACCTCACGTACGTGTCCCGCTTTTCCGCGGCTCCCTGGGACTATCTCAGCTAATGATTATGGGCCCTTCCCTGTCGTAACAGGCTTATTAAGTACTCTTAGCTTACTCACCGATCCGAGTCATCGATCCGAGTTGCCAATCCAAGTCACCGATCCGAGTCACGGCACCATCTGTTGTGGCCCTCGACCGGCAAGGAAAAACCGCACTCCAGACGTACCGGTTGCAAGCAGTTTTATTCAGTCCTTCTTTCAAGACAGCAACTCTTCCCCCAGACAGCAACTCCAACTAACTGATAGCAACCTGAACTCTCCAACAGTAACTCGAACTAACTCCTTCCTGGGCTTCTTCTCCTTTTATATCCCCTAGCTTAGCCAATCACCTAAAAGGTCAAGTCGTGGGCGGCGAGCCTCCAGTCGTGGTAAACATCACACGCAGGTCACAAGGCCTGCATGCTTTTAGCAACCAGTCATACTTCCTTCCTGTAACCTTGGCAACCTCCCGGCTCTAGGAGGAAGCAGCAGCAGGATGCCATCTTTATTTCTCCCCACAGTGCTGGAAACCTAAGGTGGTCCTCTGTAAGAGCAACCTGTGCTCTTAACTGCTGAGCCATCTCTCCAGCCCTGGTTTTAGTTTGAGATAGGACTCTCACTCTGTAGCCCTGGCTGCTTTGGAACTTGTGGTGATCTTCCTGCCTCAGCCTCCAAGTGTGTGTCTTGCTGCTTTGTTTTTGTGATTGCACAGGTTCATGCTTTGCAAACATATGACTACCCCCAGTTGGTAGTGTGTTCTGGCTCTGCACAGGTTACACTCAACTTGAATTACAAGGCTAGGCTCTGACTCTGGTGCCTGCACTGTGTTTGCTCTCATCCTGTTTCTCTCCTGACATTCTCACAAGCCAGTGCTACTCTGTCAGTTAGTCTATCCACTCCAATTTCAATTTGTGGACACAATGAAAAAGTAGCACACATTCATGTTCCCACATTTTGTATGTGTATATGTGGGGGGTGAGGTTGTAGATTGGAAGATAACCTTGGTTGTCTGTCACTCCTTAGGAACACCATCTACCATATTTTGAGACAGTTTCTCATTGGTCTGGAGCTTGCTTAATTAGGCAAGGCTGCCTAGCTAGTAAGCCCAGGGGTCTGTCTTTACCTCTTTAGTGCTGGGTTACATGTGTGTGCCACCACTCCTGGCTTTTTTACATAGCTTCTGAGTCATCAAACTCAGGTCCTCATGCTTGCAACAGACAACAAGCACTTTAACAGTTGTGCTATCTCCCCAGCTCACATTCCCACATTTCTTGATTCTTCCCATTGGTGCCCTCTAGATGAGCCTTCATGGTATCTTTTTGGTATAGTCAGATTCTTTCTTTTCATGAGTATGCGTGTATATGGTATGTATGTCTGTATGTGTGCAGCTGAACATGTATGTGTGTGTGTGTAGGTGAATGTAGAAATGTCTGAGGTTGGTATTGAGAATCTTCCTTGATTGCTCTTCCATCTTATCCTTTTAGGCAGGGTTTCTCAGTCAAACCTAGAACTCACAGATATGTGAGTTTTGATATGTCTTGATAGCCAGCATTTATGTTCTGGGGATCCCAACTCCAGGCCTCTTGATTGTGTTGCAAGTACTTTAACAATGCTGAGCCATTTCCCCATTCCTGAATTCAGAGTTTTCAGTTGTCTATTTGGGGAGATTTATTGTATGCCATCACCATCACTGTGGTATGGGGTCATCCATCAGGGCTCCTTGTTTATCTCATGTTTGTGATCCCACTGCATCTTGGGAACATCTTTCAGACCCTTTTCTGGTATTAGCTGGTTCTCTCAACTTAGCCCCATGAATGCTGAGCCCCAGGTAAAGGGTGTGGGGAGTCAGGCCTTGGTGGTGTGCCCCCCCTTGTTGATCAGGAGCCCAAGCCCCTCTTTTGGGGGAGGAACTGCAGGGGCCACATGAAATAGTGACTGTCCAGGTACCCAGGTCAGTGAGTCTGTGTGGCAAGGCTGAGATGGTTGCAGAGTACTGAGGGCCCCAGCTGTTTTACCTCAGCTTCCCCAAATGAGTTCATACCTTTCATGAGAAAAGCCCTCTTGTGGCCCCTAGGAATGGAAGGTTTGTGGGGTGGGAGGCAATAGCTTAATGTGCTAGAAAGCTCCTGATGGGAACCAGGCATGGCCTCATAGCCAGCTTGTGGTCCTGACCACAGCCATTTGCTCCTCAGAGACCTGTCTCACAACCTGCTCCAGACGCTGGACGTCGAGCTCCTGATCAACCTCTCGGCACTGGTAGAGCTGTGAGTGTCTCCTCTCTGCTGTACCTGCCCCACTAGGGGTTACTCAGGATGGGCGGGAAGAGCTGCCTGTCACCAAAAAGATCATACTCTGCCCATCTTCCTTTTTTACAGGGACCTAAGCAACAATAGGATTTCTACATTAGAAGAAGGAATATTTGCTAATTTATTTAACTTAAGTGAAATGTAAGTTGCTTTATTTCTAGTGAGTATCAATAGCTGGACCCCATCTCCAACATCTTTGTCTTTCTGCTCTGGCCCCTGGCCCCTCCCAGTTTTGAGAACTGTGGGCAGTGGGAGGCTGATATGTCATGGTAGCCCTTGCAGGCCTGGTACCTGATCCCCACTCCTCCCTTGCAGAAATCTGAGTGGGAATCCATTTGAGTGCAACTGTGATCTGGCGTGGCTGCCACGCTGGGTAGAGGAACAACAGGTTCGTGTGTTACAGTCTGAGGCAACCACATGCGGGGGTCCCATCCCACTGGCTGGCCAATCCCTTCTCAGCGTACCCTTGTCGGACAGCACCTGTGGTGAGTGCAGGAGGCGTGGGGCAAGAGGATAGGGATGACATGGTTCTTCCCTGCTGGGCAGGACCTTGACAGAGTGGAGCCCTCAACTTGATGGGGTGGCAGATGAGGGCCAGGGAAAGGAATACATGGGGAAACAGTGGCCATATAGGGTCTAGAAGGACTTTCTGGGAGGGAGAGGGCTCTGACCTGGGGTCTAAGAAGAATCCATGAGAGAACAGTGCAGCCAGGTGGAGGTAGGCCCCTGGGACCAGCCTATCTGTCTCTTTCAGGTGAGGAGTACATTGCCTGCCTCCCTGATAACAGCTCAGGTGCCGTGGCAGTGGTGGCCTTCTCTGCCCATGAGGGACCACTGGAACCTGAGGCATGCAGTGCCTTCTGCTTCTCAGTTGGGGAGGGCCTCGCAGCCCTCTCAATGCAGAGCCAGTGCCTATGTGGGACAAGCCAGCCCTCCAACACTTCTGTGGCTTGCTTGTCCTGGTGTTCCAGCATCACTCTGTCCCCTACCTCTGCCTGTGGGGGCCCTACCCTTATCCAGCATGTCTTCCCTGCCTCCCCAGGGGCCACTCTGGTGGGGCCCCATGGACCCCTGGCATCTGGCTGGCCAGCAGACTTCCACATAACTGCCCCCATGCCCATCAGCTCCACACGCTGGGACTTTGGTGATGGCTCCCCTGAGGTGGACATGGCTGGCCCCACTGCCACCCACTCCTTTCTGCTACCTGGGCGCTATCACGTGACAGCTGTGATGGCCTTGGGGGCTGGTTCAGCTTTGCTGGAGACAGAGGCACAAGTAGAGGTGGCACCTACTGCCTTGGAGCTTGTTTGCCCATCCTCTGTGTACAGCAATGAGAGCCTTGAACTCAGCATCCGGCACCGTGGAGGCTCAGCCCTTGAGGTCACCTACAGCATCCTGGCCCTGGACAAGGAGCCCATCCAAGGTGCCTAGCCCACTGAGCCCTGGGTCATCTCTCACACTTTTCCTTTCCTCTAAGTTGGGGCAGGGCAGAACTTGGCACTCCAGCCTCAGGCATACCTTGATGTCTTGTTATTTGCCCATCATCCATCCCCTAGTGGTGCACCCGCTCTGCCCCTCGGACACAGAGATCTTTCCTGGGAATGGGCACTGCTATCGCCTGGTGGCAGAGAAGGCATCCTGGTTGCAGGCACAGGAGCAATGCCGGACCTGGGCTGGGGCTGCCCTGGCCATGGTGGACAGTCCTGCCATCCAGCACTTCTTGGTCTCCCAGGTTACCAGGTACCTGCCCGTCAAACCCTAGAAAGGCTAAAGTGGGTAGATCAGGATACTGGGTGTAGCCCAGGCTTGTGGAGGTTTAGGAGGAAAGCTGGGGGTAACTGGGCATCTGTGTCCTAGCTCACGGGTGGCCAGTGCTGGCATCTCTGCAGGTGTAGAGGTGGATGTGGGTGGGGGCAGCTTCTCTAAACACTTCTGGGATATGTCACAGGTGGAGCTGAGTCTAGTCTTTACTGCCCTACAGAAGAGGGATGTGGATCCTGCTGACAGGGCTGGTTCTCAGTGACCACTGAAGCTGTAATTTCTGCTTAACCTGCTCCCATGCTTATTCCCCTCTTGTTAAGGACAGGATTACCACATGCTACCCACCTGTTGAAAGCATATTGGACTCCTGTGTCCTTCCTAGGCTTATAGGAACATGTACAGTGGGTCAGACCCTTGTTCTGGAATCCTCTGTGCCTTTGATAGAGGATGAGGATAGACTCCACCTTTCTTGGGGGTCTGTGTCATGGGTGAGGTGGAGACTCCTGTCTTGTGGGTGACTGATCATGTCTTTCATATTCTCTGTGTCAAGAGGAAACTGAGGCCCAGAGTAGTTAAGGCCCTTGAGTGCTTGGCCCTCTCTTGATTTACCTTGAATCCACAGGAGCCTGGATGTGTGGATTGGCTTCTCAACTCTGGAGGGGGCAGAGGGGGGCCCAACTCCCCAGGGTGAAGCCTTCAACCTGGAGAGCTGCCAGAATTGGCTGCCTGGGGAGCCACACCCAGCCACAGCAGAGCACTGTGTGCGACTGGGGCCTGCTGGGCAGTGCAACACAGATCTGTGTTCGGCGCCACATAGCTATGTCTGTGAGCTGAGGCCTGGAGGTATGGGCTGCTGGGTGGCAGCAACTGCCCTTTTCTTTGCTTGTCTTCTCAGGCTTAGTGTTAGTCATATGTTTGCTGAATGTTTATTCTTGTGACTGGATTGGGACTGAACTAGAAGAAACAAAGATAGAAGGAACTTGGGGGGTTCTGCTGCTGGGTGGCTCAGCCCCCATGTCCAGCTCCAATCTGAATGTCCTCACTGTCCCTTCTCCTGGCCTTGGTATCTCATTGCCCCAGGCCCTATGTGGGATGCTGAGAACTTACTCGTGGGAGTGCCTGGTAGGGGCCTGCCGGGACCACTGCATCTCCTGGCACAGCAGGAAGTCCTTCTGAGCCCCCAGCAGCCTGTGGAGGTAGGCTGGACTCCATGTCCAAGAACCCGCTCTGCAGCTCCAGAGGCCTTGTGTTATTTTGCTGTGTCTCCAAAAATCAAATTGGGGGCTGGTGATGAGGCTCAGTAGTAAATCAGTTTCCTAACACTGGTGAGGCTCTGGGTTCAAACTCTAGCATTCCATCCCTTAAAAAAAAGAAGTTGGTTTTGGTGGAATTTGTTAAAATTGTTGGTTATGCCCTGTGTGTCAGTTTGAACAATCCTCAGAGCAGAGATGACAGGCATCTAATCCCCTCATTTATTAAAAAAAAATTTTTTTTTTGGTCTTTCTGAGACAGGGTCTCCCTGTAGCTTCAGCTAGCCAGGAACTCAGTATGTAGACTATGCAGACCTTGAACTCACAGAGATTTGTCTGCCTCTGCCTCCTGAGTATTGGAATTAAAGGTGTGCACCCCTACACCTCTTTATTTATGTATTTTTTATGCATATAAGTGTATTGTCTTCGTGTATGTAAGTACACTTGTGTCATGCCCTTGGAGGTAAGAAGAGGGCATCAGATCCCCTGAAACTGGAGTCACTGGCAGTTGTTAGCTGCCATATGGTGCTAGGAATAGAATCCGGGTCCTCTGCAAGAGCAGTCAGTGCTCTTAACTGCCAAGCCATCTCTCCAGCTCCTAATTTATTATTATTTTTTTAACTTATGTAAGAGGACCAAGTGTGGTGGTACGTGCCTTTAATCCTAGCACTTGGGAGGCAGAGGCAGAGGTAGGTGGATATCTGTGAGTTCAAGGTCAGCCTGGTTTACATAGTGAGTTCTAGGCCCTCTGGGGCTATAGGGAGACCCTGTCTCAAAAACAAAAAAAAAATTAAATTAATAAAAATAAAAAATAAAATAAAAGAACTTATTAAATTTTTTATGGGTTTGAGTGCTTTGCTTGCTTGTATGTGAGTGCACCCGTGTGCAATGCCTGCAGAGGCTAGATCCTTCCCCTGGAACTGGAGTTACAGATGGTTGTAAGCTGTCCTGTTGGTGCTGGGAACCAAATCCAGGCCCCTCTGAAAGAGCAGCCAGCGCTTTTAAATGTTGAACCATCTCTCCAGGCTTGTTTTTTTTGTTGTTGTTTTTGTTTTTTGAGATGAGGTCTTGGTATGTAGCTCAGGGAGACCTTGAACTCATAAGCCTCCTGCCCTCAGCCTCCCTGTTGCTTACAGATGGTTTTGTTACAATATTGCATCCCAGTGACATGAAATGAGGTTCATTGTGATCTCAAGAGTGTTGTGTTTATACCTTGAGGGTAGAGTCTGGAGCTGAGGCAACCCTGTCCCCTCCAGGTCATGGTGTTCCCTGGCCTGAGCCCCAGCCGTGAAGCCTTTCTCACTGCAGCCAAGTTTGAGACCCAGGAGCTTGGGGAACCTGCCCAGCTGCGACTACAAATATACCGACCATCAGAAGGAACAGGTAAGGCTCTGTGATGGGATGGGAATTGGGGTCCCAGCCTCAAGGTAGACTGATTGGTTCTGCAGAGTTGCCAACTCCTGCTCTCTTGTTCCTATAGATTGGGTGGAGCCTGCCTGGGTGGGTCTGGCCTATTGGCAGGAGAGTGATGGTGAAGACTAAGGAACTGCTCAGCCAGATCTAGTTTTGTAGTGGATAAGTGGGTACCCCTAATAGTGGCCTGTTAGTGAATCAGGCCCCTGATATCCTTCCTTTCCCAGAAGTGGCCACAGAAGACAGCAGTAAGCCTGATAATAGAACGGAGCTGGTCCCCAAGTGTGTGCCCAAGGGACACTGGTGTCCTGGAGTCAATGTCTGTGTGCCATTTGATGCCTCCTGCCAGTCTCATGCCTGCACCAATCGGTCCATGTCAGAGCCAGGGTTCCCCAGGGCCAGCTACATACTATGGAAAGAGTTCCTCTTCTCTGTGCCTCCAGGGCCCCCTACACAATACTTGGTATGTGTCCTATGTGGGTCTCTATGCCTCTAACCTGTTCCTGAGACCACTTTCCCCTAGTAATTCAGGCTCCTGGTATCTCACCAGATAGCATGAAGACTCTTCTGAATGTCCAGCAGCCCTGTCCCCATGGCCTTGCCCGTCTTCTGCTCCAGTGCCCTGATTTGTCTCCTTTTCAAGAGCCTCTTTCCTTATGTCTTCTAAGGGGGGATTCTCATTCTTCCTTGGAGCAGATACCTTCTTCCCATTTTTCATATCCCCGAAAAGGTTCTTTCTGCCTAAGGCAGGGACTCCATATAGCACCACTGACAGTACTGAGACCTGAGCTGGATACCTTATCCACCCTCCCTCAGTAGTTCCTGTTGCTTTTTACCATGCCTTTTATATGACACAGCACTGCCTCCCTTTTCTATAGGTCACCTTCCACGGCCAGGATATCCCTGTGTTCCCTGGTGACCTTGTTGGCTTACAGCATGATGCTGGCCCAGGTGCTCTTCTCCACTGTCCCCTGGCTTCCGGCTGCCCTGGCCTTGCCCTATACCTCTCCACTAATGCCTCAGATTGGCTGGTCCACCTGCCTACCCAGCTGGAGGAGGCTTGGGCTGGCCCTGCTTGCTCTCTGCAGTTGCTTTTGGCCACAGAGCAGCTCAGTCCCCTCTTGGGGCTGAGGCCCAACTCTGGACTGCAGCATTCTGGACGCTATGAGGTCCGGGCCACAGTGGGCAACAGTGTGTCCAGGTACAACCTGTCCTGCAGCTTTGATGTGGTCTCCCCAGTGACTGGGCTGCGAGTCATCCACCCTGTTCCCCTTGAGGGCCATCTTTATGTGCCAACCAACGGCTCAGTCTTGGTGCTTCAGTTGGACTCTGGTGCCAATGCCACAGCCACAGCTCATTGGTCTGGGGGCAACATTAGTGCTCCCTTTGAAGCTGCCTGTCCTCCTGTGATGGATACTCTCAAGTTAGACTGCAACGAAGAGACCAATGGCACCCTGTTCTCAGTGCTGTTGCTACCCAGGCTCAGGGAAGGGGAGCATGCAGTGGAGATTATGGCACAAAATGGAGTCAGCCAGGCTAATCTCAGCCTGAAGGTGACGGCTGAGGAGCCCATTTATGGCCTCCGTGCCATGCCAAGCCCCGAGGCCCGTGTGCTGCAGGGCATCCTGGTGGTGAGTATGTCCTGTGACCTAACCCTACCCCCAGATAATAAGAACAGGGAGCCTTTTTCCCAGTAAGCAGGCCTGTCAGCTGCCGACTAAGAACAACAGTGTCTAGTTACATGGTTTCCAGCAGGACCTGTTGGGGACCCCTCAGCTACTGAACAATTTTCTTAGTGGTGTTAGGGATAGAACCCAGGATTCATGCATGCTAAACAAGTTCTACCACTGTGAGCTGCACCCCAGCTCCGCTTAGTGATTTCTGAGTTACTAAAGATCACTGCAGGAGTAAGTGCTGTAGAGATCCTTTTTTCTACTCTTAAGTTTCATGAAAATACTTTGTCACACTTGCCTCCCATCCTTTCCTGAGCCTCTCTGAGTCCCAGTGTATTTCTGAGTTGACTGTGGTACTTGTAGCTACCTGAAACATGTGTCTGTTGAAGTAGAACCTGAAACCTCAATGGGTAACTGTTGGCCACCCTGGTATTCCAGGAGAATAGTGCTGTCCTCATCTTGAGCATGCCCACCCATACATCAGGGGTCATTGAAAAGGTCATTTCTGTTAATCTACCTATGACTTGTCTGTCTAGTTGTGTCCTCTGGCTTCCTTTCCTTGGATATACCTGTTCTGTCTTCTAACCTAGGTCAACATCCAAGACTGTGAGACCCATTGAGACTCCTGTGTCTTCTCAAAAGGCTATCTGCCTAAGAAGGGAGCTTGTAAGGACTGAGTGGTCAGAGTGACTCTTTAATTGCTGATGCTAGATCTACTTTAAAGATGCAGAAACTGGGGCAAAAAGAGGTCAAAGTGAAATGAAAGCCACATGGCTAGAGATTAGAGAGGTGGCCTTGACCCTGACCCTGGATGGTTGACTACCCAAGCTTGACTACTGTGCCATGTAGCTCCTAAGCCAAGATGGCCCTGGGCACTTCCTTACACTCTTATACAAGTGTCTTGCAGTTAGAGCTCAGCTGGTGAACCCCTCTTGTCTCTCTGTGTACCATATACAGAATTCTCCAGCAGCCCTGTTGGAGGCATGTCCATGTGGGTAGATGGGATCAGGGGGCAAAGTCAGCCCAAGCTGAAGCAGAATCATAGCCTTGGGCCAATGTCATGTCTTTCCCATAGCGATATAATGCCATGGCAGAAGCTGGCTCAGATGTGGCCTTCCGGTGGACCATTGATGACAAGCAGTCGCTGACCTTCCACAATGCTGTCTTCAATGTAATCTACCAGAGTGCTGCTATCTTCAAGCTCTCGGTAAGTGGTGGCCAATAGAGGGGGCTCAGAGTTCTGGATATCTGGGTGCTCACTTTTGCCTTCTGTTCTGCTTTGCTTTGCCCCCGAGGACCCTGCCGTGGCTGTGGGTGAGTGTGGGGAGGCTGCTGAGTTGGGGCTCAGGGACTTTCACCCAGTGGTCTGTCCTTGCTGCCTCTAAGCTCCATACCCACTGACCCCTGTCTCCTTAGCTAACAGCCTCTAACCATGTGAGCAATGTCACCGTGAACTACAACGTCACTGTGGAACGAATGAATAGGATGCGGGGGCTGTGGGTATCTGCAGTGCCATCTGTGCTGCCCCCCAATGCCACACTGGTACTGATGGGTAGTGTGCTGGTGGATTCAGCTGTGGAGGTGACCTTCCTGTGAGTGCTTCTTGGCCTAGAGGTGGGAGTGGCTAGCTGGGCAGGGCCTGGGTGGGTGCTGGCCTCAGTTTCTCATCCCAGCCTCTAGTTTTGGTCCTAGGATTCTGGTTCAGAGAGCTGCTTCTCTGAGCCACAGTTTCCTCTATTGGCTATGCTCATAGGTAGGATCATGTCAGGGGCAGAGGCCCTTGTGTAGCAGACCCAGGTAGTACTTTGAACCCAGGAGCTAAGAAGGAGTGATTGTATGGGAAATTGCATTCAGAACCAAGGGGCACCCTACCTGCTCACCTTGCCTGCTCACTGCCTGCCTGTTACCCTGGCAGGTGGACCTTTGGGGATGGGAAACAGGCGCTCAGCCAGTACAAGCCTCCATATGATGAGTCCTTCCAGGTCCCGGACCCCACAGTAGCCCAGGTGCTGGTGGAACACAACACAACGCATATTTACACCACCCCAGGTGAGGGGCGGAGCTGCTGCCTTGCAAGCCCTGAGCTTGGGCAGCCTGCTCTTGGGGGGATACAGCCCTTATCAACTCTACTTTGACCCAGCCTGAGTTGGTGGCCCAAGCCCTTACTTGGGTGAAGGAGGATCATTCAGGCATTGAGTGTGGGGCTGACAGGGTCCCCGGGTCTTCAGTTTGTATTTGTCAGAAATTTGGCTCTCATCTCAAACTTTCAGCCTTTTCGGGGAAGGAAGAAGGGGTCATTGTCTAGTTATTTTTTAAATTTCTGAGCCCCCATACAAGTAATGTCCTTTCTTTGGCATGTGGTACAGACTTAATCCTGCTTGTGCTGACATTCACGTCCATGTTTGCCTTCATGCAGTTGTGCTTGGAGATGGCCCTGTCCATCTTCTTGCTCATTGCAGACTCTGGATGCTCTGCCCTCTATCTGACCTGGAAGTGAATACATGGGCCAGATCCAAGGGCATGGCATGGCTGTTTAGCTTTGAGGAGGGCTATTCCCAAGCAGTACCAGGTGCTAGGTAGGGATTCTGTGAAAAGGAAATCCTACTTGAGCCTGTCCCCACAGGTGAGTACAACCTGACTGTCCTTGTGTCCAACACCTACGAGAACCTGACTCAGCAGGTGCCTGTGAGTGTGCGCCCTGTACTCCCCAATGTGGCCGTGGGCATGAGCAGCAACGTCCTGGTGGCCGGCCAGCCTATCACCTTTTCCCCACACCCTCTGCCCTCAGCTGGTGGTGTGCTATACACTTGGGACTTTGGGGATGGCTCACCTGTCCTAACACAGAGCCAACCAGCACTCAATCATACGTACACTATGACGGGCATCTACCGAATCATCTTGAAGGTCAACAACACAGTGAGCTGTGTGGTGGCACATGCAGACATCCATGTCTTCCAGGAGCTCCGTGGACTAACTGTGTGTTTGAATCCATCTGTAGAGCAGGGAGCCCCCATGGTGGTCAGTGCTGCTGTGGAGTCAGGTGACAACGTCACATGGACATTTGACATGGGAGATGGCACAGTGTTCATAGGCCCAGAGGCCACAGTGCAGCATGTGTACCTGCGGGCACAGAATAGTACAGTGACAGTGGGTGCAGCCAGCCCTGTGGGCTACTTGACACAGAGCCTGCTTGTGCAAGTCTTTGTCCTAGAGGTATTGCGCATAGAGCCTGCCACCTGCATCCCCATACAGCCCAATGCCCAGCTTATAGCCCATGTCACTGGAGACCCTGCCCATTACCTCTTTGACTGGACTTTTGGGGATGGCTCCTCCAACACAACTATTCAGGGGTATCCTGTGGTAACACACAACTTTACACAGAGTGGTATATTCTCATTGGCCTTGGTCCTGTCAAGCCAAGTGAACAAGGCGCACTATTTTACCAGTGTTTGTGTGGAGCCTGAGGTATACAATGTTACACTGCAACCCGAGAGGCAATTTGTGCAGCTTGGGGATGAAGCCCGTCTGGTGGCCTGTTCCTGGCCCCCTTTCTCCTATCGCTACATCTGGGACTTTGGCACTGAAGACACCACCGCCACCCAAACTGGGGGCTCTGAAGTAACATTCATCTACCAAGAACCAGGCTCCTACTTGGTGACAGTAATGGTGTCCAATAATGTCTCTGCCACCAATGATTCAGCTTTTGTGGAGGTACAGGAACCTTTGATAATCACTGGCATTGGGATCAATGGTTCCCATGTGCTAGAGCTACAGCAACCTTATCTATTTTCTGCCATGGGCCATGGGCGCCCTGCCACCTACCTGTGGGAACTGGGGGATGGCAACAAGTATGAGGGCCCCGAGATCACCCATATATACAATAGCACGGGCGAATTCACTGTCAGGGTTGCTGGCTGGAATGAGGTGAGCCACAGTGAGGCCCAACTCAATGTTACAGTGAAGCTGCGTGTTCGAGGGCTAACCATCAATGCCAGCCGTACAGTGGTACCCCTGAATGGCAGTGTGAGCTTCAGCACTTCACTGGAGGCAGGCACCGATGTGTGCTATTCCTGGGTGCTCTGTGACCGATGTACACCTATCCCTGGTGGCCCCACCATCTCCTACACCTTCCGTTCAGTGGGCACCTTCAACATCATTGTCACTGCTGAGAATGAAGTAGGATCTGCACAGGACAGCATCTTCATCTACGTCCTACAATTCATTGAGGGACTCCAGGTGGTTGGGGGTGGTGGTGGCTGCTGCTTCCCCACCAACCACACGCTGCAGCTGCAGGCTGTAGTCAAGGATGGCACCAACATCTCCTATAGCTGGACTGTTCAACAGGATGATGGCCCGACCCTTTCTGGCAGTGGCAAGAGCTTTTTGCTTATAGCACTCAAGGCTGGCACCTACCATATCTATCTTAGAGCTACCAACATGTTGGGCAGTGCCTCAGCCAACCGCACCATGGACTTTGTGGAGCCCGTAGGGTATCTGATTGTTGCTGCCTCCCCCAATCCAGCTGCTGTAAATGTGAGCCTCACCCTTGATGCTGAACTGTCAGGTGGTAGTAGCGTTGTTTATACTTGGTCTGTGGAGGATGGACTGAGCTGGGAAACCTCCAAGCCATCTACTACCCATGCCTTTGCCACAGCTGGCCTGCACTTGGTCAGGGTCACAGCTGGGAACCAGTTGAGCTCAGTCAATGCCACAATTGAGGTGGCCATACAGGTCCCTGTGGATGGCCTGAGCATCAGAACTGGTGAGCCAGATAGCTTTGTGGCGGCTGGCTCCACTGTGCACTTCTGGAGTCAGCTGGCCACAGGCACCAATGTGAGTTGGTGCTGGACTGTGCTGGGTGGCAACAAACACAGCCAACACATTGCTGTGGGATTCCCCACTGCCGGCTCCTTCTCTGTGCAGCTTAATGCTTCCAATGCGGTAAGCTGGGTCTCAGCCACATATAACCTCACAGTGGAGGAACCCATTGTGGGCCTCGTACTGTGGGCTAGTAGCAAGGTGGTGGCGCCTGGGCAGCCAGTTCACTTTCAGATCATATTGGCTGCTGGCTCGGCTGTCATGTTCCGCCTGCAGGTGGGTGGAATGATCTCTGAAGTGCTCCCTGGTCCCCAATTCTCTCACAGCTTCTTTTGGGTTGGAGATCACATGGTAAATGTGCAAGCTGAGAATCATGTGAGCCATGCCCAGGCACAGGTTCACATCTTAGTGCTGGAGCCTATTGATGGGCTGCAGGTGCCCAACTGCTGTGAGCCAGGTATGGCCACAGGCACTGAGAAGAACTTCACAGCCCGGGTGCAGCGGGGTTCCCGAGTTGCCTATGCTTGGTACTTCTCCCTGCAAAAGGTTCAGGGTGATTCACTGGTCATTCTTTCGGGCCGCGATGTCACCTACACACCCGTGGCTGCAGGATTACTGGAGATCCATGTGCGTGCCTTCAATGAGCTGGGTGGGGTGAACCTCACACTCATGGTCGAGGTCCAGGACATCATCCAGTATGTGACACTCCAAAGTGGCCACTGCTTCACCAACCGCTCAGCCCGTTTTGAGGCTGTCACAAGTCCTAGTCCCCGGCGTGTAGCCTACCACTGGGACTTTGGGGATGGGACTCCAGTGCAAGATACAGAAGAGTCCTGGACTGACCACTCCTATCTGCATCCTGGGGACTACCATGTGGAGGTGAATGCCACCAACCTGGTGAGCTTTTTTGTGGCACAGGCTACGGTGACTGTCCAGGTGCTAGCCTGCAGGGAGCCTGAGGTTGAGGTAGCACTGCCCCTGCAGGTACTGATGCGGCGTTCCCAGCGCAACTACCTGGAGGCCCATGTTGATTTGCGAAACTGTGTAACCTACCAGACTAAGTACCGCTGGGAGGTATATCGCACTGCCAGCTGCCAACGACCAGGGCACATGACTCACGTGATACTGCCTGGTGTGGATGTAAGCCGGCCTCAGCTAGTGTTGCCTCGGTTGGCATTGCCTGTGGGCCACTACTGTTTTGTGTTTGTGGTGTCATTTGGGGACACACCATTGGCACGGAGCATCCAGGCCAATGTGACAATGGCTGCTGAGCGCCTAGTACCCATCATTGAAGGTGGCTCATACCGAGTATGGTCGGATACACAGGATCTGGTGCTGGATGGGAGCAAGTCCTATGACCCTAATCTGGAGGATGGTGACCAGACCCCACTCAGCTTCCACTGGGCCTGCGTGGCCTCAACACAGGTCAGTCCTGCCTCTGTCTCAATCATCTTGTCCAGTGAATGCCTAGCACTTGGCTCATCCCTGGGGTAGTCCTTGGCCAGTTATAGGAAAGGATCTTCTAGGATAGGCTCTGCTTTGAGGCTGGTTGGAGGTCTTCTACCTCTTTTCTCCTTTATTTGCTGCTATAGAGTGAGGCAGGTGTGTGTGTGCTGAACTTCGGGCCCCGTGGGAGCAGCGTGGTCACCATCCCCATGGAGCGCCTGGAGGCTGGTGTGGAATACACTTTTAACCTGACCGTGTGGAAGGCGGGCCGGAAGGAGGAGGCCACCAATCAGACGGTAGGAGCTGCTCCCACTCCAGCAGGGCCCTATGCTAAGTACCTGCTCCATCCTGGGTTCTGTCAGAGTCACTGCTGTAGTACCCCCAAGGACTGAGTTCTCTCTAACCTGGTGCTGATTTTGGTAATCTATCAGACTGAGCATTGCTTCTATCAGAAAAATCAAGACACAGTTCAGTATAAGGCCTCAGAGGGGAAGTGGGAATGGTGGCAAACACTTGTATGATCCTAAAACTTTGAAGGGGAATACAGAAAGATCATGAGTTCCAGGCTAATCCTGGCAATATAATGATACTTTATGTCAAAAACCCAAAACAAAATTTTAAGTCATATAAACACTGTGATTTGTTTAAAAAAAAAAAAGAAATTTGGAACTGGAGAGATGACTCAGCACTGGCTCCTCTTGCAGAGGACCTGGGTTCAGTTCCCAATATCCACATGGCGTCTAACAACTGTCCAGAACTGCAGATCCAAGGAATCCAGTGCCCTCTTCTGACCTCCATGGGTACTAGACAACATGATATATGCAGGCATAGCATTCATACACATAGAATAGAAATAAAAACTCTTAAATGAACTTTATACCATCAGCATGAAAGATAAATAGTGAGAAACCATGTCCCTACTTAGGAAGCAGTGTGTGTCCTCATAGTGTGTCCTTGCTTCTGAGTAGAATAGGCCAGTTCTTGCTATAGCAATCCTGCCCTGAACTGCTTAGAAGGGTGAGCAATTTTGTTACCTCTATAGGTAATAGCCATTTCTGCTGATATGGGATTGATCATGCCATTGTGGAGTTCTGGGTTGTATTGTGCCTCAGGTGTTTTCCCAACACCAAGTCTTTCTCAGGTTGCCTTCCAGGAGAGGCTCCTACCCAGTAATCTGGGAAAGATGGTATTCAGCAAGTCACTCCTGGCTGAGCTAACCTAGGCCCCACCCAAGATACCTGGCACCTCTGGGATAGGTCTATGTAAAAGACTACTGTCCCCTGCCTATCAGAGTACCTTTGTTCATGTACTATCAGTGGGTTCCCATGCACTGCCAGGCCAGCAGGACCCCAGACTGACTGAAGATGGCAAGCCCTTCTGGGTTTTGTGCTTTAGCCCACTTGAACTCAGCCCAGATATAGAAAACCTAAAGTTTGGGCTGAACAGGAATGACCTGAGAAAGTTTTCCCAGCACATGTGCAACACAGAGGGCAGGGCCTCCTTGTGACACTCTTGTCCCTCCCAGGTGCTGATTCGGAGTGGTCGGGTACCCATTGTGTCCCTGGAATGTGTGTCCTGCAAGGCACAGGCAGTATATGAAGTGAGTCGCAGTTCTTATGTGTACCTGGAGGGCCGCTGCCACAACTGCAGCAGTGGCTTCAAGCGAGGGGTGAGTAACAGGCATACAGCAAGGTCTCCTGGGCAAGTGACTAGGGCACCATTCTCACCACAGTTTTCATGCATCATTCTGTAGCGTTGGGCAGCACGAACCTTCAGCAACAAGACACTGGTGCTAGATGAGACAACAACATCCACGGGTAGCTCTGGCATGCGATTGGTGGTACGACAGGGTGCACTACATGATGGGGAGGGCTACATCTTCACGCTCACTGTGCTGGGCCGCTCTGGTGAGGAGGAAGGCTGTGCCTCCATCCGCCTCTCACCCAACCGCCCTCCACTTGGAGGCTCCTGTCGCCTCTTTCCTTTGGACGCTGTACATGGCCTCACCACCAAAGTGTACTTCGAATGTGCAGGTGAGTGTGGGCTTCCAGGGAAGGTTGATGTGAGCCCGGGCTCTGTGCTGATGCTATCTGTGCACAGGCTGGCATGATGCAGAGGATGGTGGTGCTCCATTGGTATATGCCCTACTGCTGCGACGCTGTCGACAGAACTACTGTGAAGATTTCTGCATCTACAAGGGCAGCCTCTCCACCTATGGGGCTGTTCTGCCACCTGGCTTCTGGCCCCTCTTTGAGGTGGTCCTGGCTGTGGTTGTGCAAGACCAGCTGGGCGCTGCTGTGGTTGCACTCAACAGGTGAGCTGGATCCTGGGGAGGGGACACAGGCTGACCACCACCTGCTTATTGTCCACTTCCATCCTGCAGGTCTCTGGCCATTGTCCTGCCAGAGCCCAATGGTAGTCCTGCAGACCTCATACCCTGGCTGCACAGCCTGACTGCCAGCGTGCTACCTGGGCTACTAAGGCAGGCCGACCCCCAGCATGTCATCGAGTACTCTCTGGCCCTCATCACTGTGCTCAATGAGGTCGGTTCATGTGGACAAAGAGAGAATCCTTTACATCTGCTGCATGAGTCAGCTGAAACCACACACCCCAAACAGATAAAGTTCCCTAATGTCTTTGAATGCTGAATCCTACCCTCAGCAGCCACCACATATTGGGCCTTTCCCGTGGTGCTTTCTTTATGCCCTGAACCCTGTGCATGTGCTGAACTGTCCTTGAAGAAATAACTTAAGTTCTTAAATTTGTGCCCATGCCCTGTAACTGCACTCAAGCACCCTTCCCACCACCAGAGGAGGCCCATTCTGCCTCTAATGACTCCTATGCTTCCCACCTACCCAAGTATGAGCAGGCCCCAGACGTCATGGCCGAGTCCAACCATGAGTGGCAGCTGCGAGCCCAGATGCGCAAGAACATCACAGAGACCCTGGTCTCCCTGCGGGTCAACACAGTGGATGACATCCAACAGATCACTGCTGCACTGGCCCAGTGTATGGTAAGGTAGCAAAGTGGAGTCTGCTCCTCATGCACAGGCCCTGTGTAAGTTAGGTTCCCTAGACCAAGAGTTCTTTTAGCCTGTGCCAATTCTCTACAGCCTCACTGTTGCCTCCCAGCATGAACCTACATACTCTTCTGGTGATTCTGTAGGGTGGTCCAGGGTGGAAAGAGAGTTCAGGTATGTGTGCCCTTTTGTCAGGCCTCTAGACACGCCCCACTTCCAGGCTTACCTGATGTGGCCTTACAGCTTATGAGAGTATTCATTATCCAAGCCAGAGACTTGTGAGCCAAGTAGGCCATATCTGATGGTGAGGCACTGACTGAGTCAGGATAGGGATTAGTATAGGGGCCTGGAGAGCATTGCCAAGTTCTCAGAGGATAAGAGTACAGAGAGCTCTGAGTAGAGATCACCATGTGGTGATGACCTTGGGTGTATCTAGGACCTTGCTGCCTTGTTCTTAGCAATGGGAACAGATAGCTGGGGTGGTCAATATGTAGGTCTCAGGAAGAGCTTGGCTATTTCCCTTAAGTTAGGAGGAGCCACAGAAGAGCTCAGTGGGGAAGGCCAGAGTGACTTTCCATTTGGGCAGATGGTCTAGCACAGAGCCGGTCAGAGGCAAGAAGCTACCTGGCATTCTAGCCATTGTGAGAAGGCAGAACTGCAGAGTGATGGGGGCGGGAATTTCAGATGCCACTGTGGGGTGGGTCTGGAGGCCATCTATGTGGGGCTCTCTCACAGGTGTCTAGCAGGGAGCTCATGTGCCGCTCATGCCTGAAAAGGATGCTGCAGAAACTGGAGGACATGATGTGTATCCTGCAAGCTGAAACTACCGAGGGTACTATGACACCCACCACCATTGCTGACAGCATCCTCAATATCACAGGTGAGTAACCTGGCTCCCTACCTGCCAGCCTTCCTTTTGACCCTCTTTCATTCTCCCCTTCAGCCTCCCTTCCAGCTCTTGCTGCCTCTTTTCAACATGTCCCACCTCTTGTGCCTGTCCCAGGTGACCTTATCCACTTAGCCAGCTTGGACGTGCAGGGCCCTCAACTGGGGGCTGAGCCACCTTCACCTTCACTGATGGTGGCATCCAAGGCCTACAACCTTTCGTCAGCCCTCATGTGCATCCTTATGCGTTCCCGTGTGCTAAATGAGGAGCCTCTGACCCTAGCAGGCGAGGAGATCCTGGCTTTGGGAAAGCGCTCAGACCCACTCAGCCTACTGTGTTTCGGCAAAGCTTCAGGGCCAGACTGCCACTTCTCCATCCCTGAGGCCTTCAGTGGGGCCCTCTCCAACCTCAGTGATGTGGTGCAGCTCATCTTCCTTGTGGACTCCAACCCCTTTCCCTTTGGCTACATCAGCAACTATACTGTCTCCACCAAAGTGGCATCTATGGCATTCCAAACACAGGCTGGCACCCAGATCCCCATTGAGCAGCTGGCCACAGAACGTGCCATCACAGTGAAGGTGCCCAATAACTCAGACCAGGCCATCCAGGGTTCCCGCACTCCAGTGGGCTCTGCCGTTGTCCAGCCCCAGGCCTCGGTCAGTGCTGTGGTCACTGCAGACAACAACAACCCTGAAGCCGGGCTGCACATGTGGATTACTTACACAGTGCTTGATGGTGGGTATCAGGGGTGGGCATGTGACCTTTCTTCCAACCTTGTCCCCAGGGAGGAGGCATTTATGCAGATAACACCAAATTCACAGTTTGTAGTCCTGAGGGCCTGGCTAGGATGTAGTTGCATGGCCATAGAGAAGTGTATCTTGACCCCTGTGTGAAGGTTCCCATGATCCTTTGCCTAGATGGCCCCCCAGGGCAACAACTTGCAGGGGTGTCCTCAGAGTGCCATGGTTCCTACTGGGTATGTGATATTGTTCATACCACCCCCAGAACACTACCTGTCTGAGGAGCCTGAGCCCTATCTGGCTGTCTACATGCATTCAGTGCCCCAGCCCAATGAGTACAACTACTCATCCAGCAGAAGGATCAGCCTGGAGGTGCTTGAGGGTGCTGATCACAGGCCCTACACCTTCTTCATTGCCCCAGGGTGAGTGCCTCCCCATCAGGATTGCAGAAATGGGTGTGGTAGCAGAGAAGTGGAGACAGGGTGAATATAGCTTGGTTTGCATTAGCCATGGGCATGTGGGTTTTGTGGGAACCAGAGCAATAAGAAGGCTGAGCTTAGCATTAAGCACTCAGGATCTCAGGATCTGGCTTTGACACTGCCCTGTCCTTTGCAGGACTGGGGCCCTAGATGGGAATTACTACCTGAATCTGACCAACCATTTCCACTGGTCTGCACTGGAAGTATCTGTGGGCCTGTACACATCCCTGTGCCAGTACTTCAGTGAGGAGAAGATGATGTGGAGGACTGAGGGTCTTGTGCCCCTGGAGGAGACCTCACCTAACCAGGCTGTCTGCCTCACCCGACACCTCACCGCCTTTGGTGCTAGCCTCTTCGTGCCCCCCAGTCATGTCCGCTTTGTCTTTCCTGTGAGTGGTGCCCCTGTTCCTAGATCTCTTGCCAAATTGAGAGAGCCTAGTGTGCCCCAGCTCCATCCTTAGAAGATGAGGTATATAAGTGACCACCTGGGCCTGATGACTCTGTCTTCTTAGAAGCCGACTACAAGTGTGAACTACATTGTCCTGCTGACATGTGCCATGTGTCTGGTGACCTATGCAGTCATGGCTGTGATCCTACGGAAGATGGACCAGCTGGATATTCGCCGAGTCCGTGTCATCCCATTCTGTGGGAAGGGGGGCCGCTTCAAATATGAAATCCTGGTCAAGACTGGCTGGGGCCGAGGCTCAGGTGAGGGCATAGTGGCCAGGGTGGGAACATGGAGTCTACTCTGCAAGTGCTCAGTTCTCCAAATGCTATATTAATAAAGGTTTAAAGACAAAGAAACAGCAACAAGAAAACAAATAGGGAACTCTAGGTGTGGCCCAGTGGCAAAGCACCCACCTGTCACACAAGGCTCTGGGCACTACACACCACAAAAAAAAGCTAAAAGGGCAGCTGATT
Organism: Eospalax fontanierii; assembly: GCA_035773235.1. Lineage (NCBI taxonomy): Eukaryota > Metazoa > Chordata > Mammalia > Rodentia > Spalacidae > Eospalax > Eospalax fontanierii. Next base: position 29,954,730 of record CM069546.1, on the reverse strand, counting down.
AAGGACCTTATTATGGACATTGTCTTTCTGAGAAAGAGTAGGCCAGGTAGGCCCTTCTCACTCCACAGTACCTTGGGCCTTGCAGATGCAAGTGCAAAGTGCACTATTGTAAGTGTTCTGTAACTTTTGATTTCTGTATCTTTCCTTTTTTTAAAAAGCCTTGGCTGCCCTGGAACTTATGTAGACCAGAGACCAGGCTGACCTTGAACTAAGAGAGATTTGTCTGCCTCTGCCCCCAAGTGCTGGGATTAAAGGCATTCACCACTACTTCCAGCTGATGTTTATTCTTAAACATTAAACTCATTGTTGGGGCTAGAAGGATGGCTCACTGGGTAAAGGCTCTTGCCACCAAACCTAATAATTTGGGTTTGAGTCCCAGGTCCCACGTGATAGAAGGAGAGAACATAGTCCCTGCAAGGCATACACTATGCACACACTAAGTAAATAAAGTGCAGTAAAAATCAAACAGAAAAAGTTAAAAATAATTGCCAAATGTGGTAGTATACACTTAATTACAGCATGCAGGAGGCAGGGGAGGCGGATCTCTGTTGAGTTCCAGGCTAGGTAGGATTAGTAAGGCCTGTCTTAAAAACAACAGCTAAAAACTCAGTGTCAGTGTGAGCTGATGAGATGGCTTAGTGGCTAAAGCACTTGCAGCCAAGCCTGGTGATCTGAGTTTAGTCCTTGGTTCCCCATGGTAGAAGGAGAGAACTGATTCCTACAAGTTGTCCTCTGACTTCCACAAGTACGTCGTGGAGCACATAGCCTTTCCCCCCGCACCCCCCAATAAGTGTTAAAAAAAGTCCTCACTGTTGGGTCTAGAGAGATAGCTCTGTGGTTAAGAGCATTTTCCCAGGAGATCTGACACCCTCTACTGCCCTCAGTGGGCTCTGCATGCATGTTTTGCACTTATATACATACAGACAAAACACCCATACACATAAAATAAAAATTAAAACAATTTTTAAAAACCCTCATTTGTTGGTTATAAACCAACAATATAAAGATATACATTGATATTTCCCTAGGATGCCTTAAAGTTCATATGCCTAGGGGCTGCATAGTGAGATCCTGTCCCCAAACAAGCAAATACACTGGAAGTAAAAGTATATTGCTTGCTTTTGGAAATTTTTCTGAGCAGTGTGAACATGCTTGAATTCTCCACTGACAATTGGGACAGAATGAGCATCATATTCCAAGTTTGTATTGATATGTAAGAAAAACATATTTTTTCTTTTTTTAATTTTTAAAAATATTTTTATTTTATGTGTACATGTACGTATATTGCCTGCATCTTGGTAGGTGCACCTGTGTTGTACAGTGCCCACAGAGGTCAGAAGAAGGCATCAGATCCTCTGCAACTGCAGTTACAAACAGTTGTTAGCTGCTATGTGGATGCCAGGAATCAAACCCTAGTCTTCTGCAAAAGCAGTCAGTGCTCTTAACAACTGAGCCATTTCTCTAGCCCCCATTTTTCTTGCTAGCCTGCCCCTTTATCGTGATATTTCTCATTTATTTACTTGAAAAGCCCTCCCCCATCTCTCTCTCTCTGCCTTTTTGGTTTTTTTGAGACAGGGTCTCCTCATAGCCCCTGCTGGCCTGGAATTCGAAAAACTCACTGTGTAGACTGACTTGACATCAATCATAGAAATCTACCTGTCTCTGCTTCCCAAGTGCTAGGATTAAAGGTGTGGACCACCAGACCTGGCAAGTCTTTTTTCTAAGAGATCCAAGCAATTCTTACTTAAACAGCTTTGTTTACCTTTGATGCTTATTTTGCTTCCAGTTTTAGCACTTTTTCACTCTCTTTATTTATGGGTGCTTTGGATGGCTTCAGGGTCTCATGCATATGTTCTACCCCTGAACCCTACTCCAACCCACCACTTTTTATTTATTTGGCAGGCTTTCATTATCTAAGTGTCAACACCCATGTGGGTTATCACTAGAGAGGAGATCACCCAGCCAACACAACTAGTTGTCTCTGTGACTGAACTACAAGTAGAATGCCTGGTCAGCAGCATATGTATCTTGTCACATAGTGACTGGAGTCTCAGGTTTGCTCTCCTGAACTCAGGATACATATACTATGGCTACTGGAAGCCATGTTGTCAGTGTTTTTTTGTTTTGTTTTAACAAATTGAAGAAACTGGAATTTGTGTCTATTTGAACTATGCAAGCTGAACCTGGTGGTGCAAGCCTATACCCCAGCTACTTGGGAGACTGAGGTAGGAGAATCACAGTGGGCTTCCTAGACTATAGGGTAAGTTCCAGGCCAATTTGGGCAACTTAGTGAGACCCTGTCCTAAAATAAAAAGTTAAAAAGGGACTTGGAATAGAATTCAGAAATAGGTGCTTATATAGAATGCACAGGGTTCTGGGTTCAATCTCTATTGCCATAAAAAGTTTAAAAAACCTGTTTTAAGCTAAGGACTACCTGTATTGTTGAATGAATGAATGAAGGTTGGTAAACAGAATGACTCAGGATGATTTCTGTATATTATGAGCAGTAAACCCAGAGTTCTCTGCCCTCTAGGAACCACAGCCCATGTAGGCATCATGTTGTATGGGGAAGACAATCGGAGTGGTCACCGGCACCTAGATGGGGACAGAGCCTTCCATCGCAACAGCCTGGACATCTTCCAGATTGCTACTCCATATAGCCTAGGCAGTGTGTGGAAAATCCGAGTGTGGCATGACAACAAAGGTCTGTGTGGGAGCTGTTGCCACCCCTATACCCTGCCATTCTGCTGTATCCCTCACCTGGGTCCCTCCCTCTACAGGACTCAACCCCGCCTGGTTCCTGCAGTACGTCATTGTTCGGGACCTGCAGAGTGCCCGCAGCACCTTCTTTCTGGTCAATGACTGGCTATCTGTGGAGACTGAGGCCAATGGGGGCCTGGTGGAGAAGGAGGTGCTAGCAGCAAGTAAGGGCATCACTTCTTGGGGAGGAGGAGGTACTGACTGTGCATCCCTACTCTTCTTTTGTGTAATCCTCCTGAGCCCTTTTCCTAGGTGACACTGCCTTATGGCAGTTCCGGCGCCTCCTAGTGGCTGAGCTGCAGCGAGGCTTTTTTGACAAGCACATCTGGCTCTCTATATGGGACCGGCCACCTCGAAGCCGCTTCACTAGAGTCCAGAGGGCCACCTGCTGTGTCCTCCTCCTTTGCCTCTTCCTGGCTGCCAATGCTGTGTGGTATGGAGTCGTGGGAGATGCCACCTATAGGTGGGTGCCTAAGTGGTTTGGTGGTCCCTTGACTGACTTTCTCTTGATCCTCCACCTAACCCAGCCTGTTTTCTCTCCCACCAAAGTGTGGGGCCTGTATCCAGTCTAATCCCACCGAGTGTCGACACAGTCGCCATTGGCCTGGTGTCCAGTGTGGTAGTCTACCCTGTCTACCTGGCTGTCCTGTTCCTTTTCCGGATGTCTCGGAGCAAGGTAGGCTTAGTGAGGGCCTCATAGCTCTGGGATGGAGTGTGATTTGTGTTGTCTGCCAAAGGAAAAAATCTATAAACCAAAACAATTCTTTGGGGGCTGGAGAGATGGCTTAGCAGTTAAGAGCAGTGGCTGCTCTTCCAGAGGACTTGGGTTTAATTCCCCGCCCACATGACAGGTAACAACTATCCATAACTCCAGTTCCAAGGGATCTGACACCCTCTTTTGGCCTCTGTGGGGCATTTCATGCACATGGTGTACTTACGTGCAGGCAATGCTCATACCCATAAAATAACAATAAAATATTAAAAAACAAAAAAATTTTATTTGAAAGATTGACTTAACCTACAACCTATCTTGGTCATTTACAGCTAGATTAACCAAAGGAAAGAGACTCAAAATTTTAAACCATGAATGAGAGGACTATCATGGTCTACTCTGCAGAAGTAGACTGGACTTGGAAGCAAATGCCATGAGCAACCATATAACGAACAGGTTAGGGGTCCTAGAAGAAACAACTGATGGCTAGAAAGACAAACTGCCAAAAATTCAAAAGGAGCCAACTCAAGTTGCCTGAATTATTCATTGAGAATCTTCACAAAGAAAAGTCAGGCTGTGACATCCCTGTTGAGTTTTACCAACTGTTGAAGGGTAACATTAGTCTTTCACCAAACTTTCTCAGAAATGGAAGAGGAGAAACACTCCTAATTCTTCCATGAGGCCAGCACTGTCCAGCACCATAGCCAGACAGATACACAAGAAAAGGAGACCAGTGTCCCTTAGACATTGAGGACACAGTGAGACCCTGTCTCAAAAACAATTGAAACAAAATGTGATTCCTCCCCAGACTTAAGTCCCTGCCAAGTACATGCTACTTGCCTCTCCATCCGTTCATTCATCACTGTGTCCCTAATCCTTAAGTGTGCACTTAAAGGGCTATACCTATAGCCAAGAGGGACGTACCCCAGGGGTCCAGTGCTATGACCAGGAGCCACATGAACTGTTTACATATATGCTTAAATTAGCTAGAATTAAGTACAATTGAAGGTTTCTTATCTTTTTTTTCTTTTGATGGTAATGCTAGAGATCAAGCCCAGGCTTTGTACATGCTGGGCAACTGCTTACTACTGAGCCACATCCCCAGCCCCCAAAGATTCAGTTTTTCAGTGGAGCCAACCACATTTCATATCCTTAAGAGGGACATGTGACCAAAGTCCACTATGATAGACTGCAGATCTAGACCACGTTTCTCATTCTAGAACATTTTCTTAGTACTAGTCTAGATCTTCATGTCTGCTCAGGAGGTACTGGGTTCCATAGATTGAACTCAGGTCCTTATCCATGTAGTACTCTTCCATTGAGCCATGCCTCCAGCTCCAGGAGGTTGCTTCTTATGCCTCTCTCAGCAGGGGCGAGAGCTCCACCTGCTGACTACCTGCCCTCTCCTCTCAGGTGGCTCGGGACCAAAGTCCCATGCCTGGCGGACAGCAGGCCCTGGACATTGACAGCTACCTGGACCCGTCTGTGCTAGACAGCTCCTTCCTCACATTCTCTGGCCTCCACACGGAGGTGAGGCTCTCCCAGAGGCTCAGGGCATGACAGGCTAGCTGTAGCTGGTTGGGCTACTACCACCTCTGCTACAGCTCCACTGAAGCGCTTTCCCATTCTCATCAGGCCTTCGCTGGGCAAGTGAGGAATGACTTGCTTCTGGAAGACGCTAAAAGGTGAGGCTTCCTAGAGAAATGGTGAGCTTTGGCCTAGGGCAGCAGTTCTTGGTAGGCCGTATTGGGGTATTGAGCTGTGTGTCCTTATCTCGCCTCAGCAGTCTGTAGGTCTTGTCACACATTGTCCCAGGAGTGGGGCTGCTCAGAAGCTGATGTGTCCTTGTGCTCGATGCTTCCTGTAGCTGTGTGACTAGGCTTGAGTCAGGTACATGTAACAGTGCCCATGTCATCCACAGCCTGGTGTGCTGGCCATCCAGTGAAGGCACCCTCAGTTGGCCAGACCTGCTCAGTGACCCATCCATCGTGGGCAGTACATTGCAGCGGTTGGCACAGGGCCACATGTTGGGCCCAGAGGAAGATGGCCTATCTCTGGTTAGCCCATCTTCACCTGCCAAATACTTATCAGCATCAGGTGAGCTGTGGTGGGAGGTGAGCATAGCACCCAAGCTCCAAGAAAATGCAAGGTGCCAAGTGCCATACTACCCCAATATTTCCTGTTCTCTATAGATGAAGACCTAATCCGGCAGGTCCTGGCCGATAGAGCCAGCAACGTGGCTCCCACCCAGGATGCCCACATTGATTCAGACTTGCTTACCAGCCTGTGAGTGCCTGGGTGGGAGAAGGGGGCAGCATGTGTTAGGTGTCAGGGTGGCTGGGTCCAGACTGAGGCCCTATACCCACCTTGGTAGATTGTTTGCTGACTGTGGCCATGTTGTTTGCTCTGAACCTCCAGTTTCCCATCTATGGAGGGAACTCATGGCATCTGCAGGGCCCCAGCACGTCTTCCCTTTAGGGAAGCAGCAGTGGCCTGAGGCATTTGATGAATGGAGAGGCAGCTTTTACTTGGGGGCTTGGTCTGGGAAGGATTTTCGTGTTTTATTTGTTTTTGACACAGTCTCATTGTGTAGCTCTGCCTGGTCTCTAACTCACTATGTAGACCAGGTTGGCCTCAAACTCCCAGAGACCCATCTGCCTCTGCCTCTTGAGTTCTGGGATTAAAGGTGTTTTGAGACTATGTAGCTAGGAAAGAACTTTGATTTTGGTCTCAACTCTGAGAAATCATGGAGAAGTTTTAAAATATTTCATTTAACTTTTTTTAAATTGGGCCTTTGTATATTTCATACAGCAGTTCTTAATCACATATAGGACCCCCCTCCCATTTTGATTATTTGAATGCTTAAGAATCAATTTCTTGGTTTCTTTTTCCCAATTTAGTGATAGAGGTTTACACAGATTATATTCTCTTGCTTGTCCATTTATATTTTAGTATCACATTTTCATTTCTTTTTATTCTAAATTTCAAGTTACCAGAAACTTCTGAGGTATGAGTTATAGCAAAAGGCAGAAAGGGAGAGTTTCCTGAATCACTTGACCATGGCAGGAAGGGCTTATTGGAGAGATCTGCACATAGGAAGTACACAGGAGAGCTACCAGTTCACCACCTAATGCTCTCCCACAGCTGAACCACTCGGCCCAGGGCTGAGTCCCTTCAGCAGCTTTCTTTCCCTACACACCTGCTCTAGTTGACTGAGACAGAAGTCTCAGGCTCCTTGACTCTTTTCTTGGCATCATTCTTTCCCATGAGCCCTCAACAAATGTTCTCAGCTTCCTTCCAAATGCAGGGGCTGGTGTGTGCCTTCATTACACACCTTGCTCTGCATGGGCCGTCCAGCACCTGCTCTGTAGGTGCTTTGCTCTTCTGTAGCTTGTTCTCGATTCTGTTTTCCCAGTGCCCTTGTTCTCTTCACTGTGTATCGCATTACCTAGTACTTGGTGATGGTTAACTGTTGGCAGGAGACTTCAGTTTCTCTCATGTCAGTCTTTTTTCTTATGGTCTTTTTTATGTGTATAAGTGCATTGCCTGCATGTATGGAAGTACACCTGTGTCATGCAGTGCCCATTGCAGTTCAAAAGAAGGTGTCCGATTCCCCTGGAACTGGAGCTATGGATGTATATTAGCTGCCATGAGGGTGCAGGGAACTGAACCTGGATCCTCTGCAAAAACAGCCAGTGCTCTTAACTGCTGAGCCATCTCTGTAGCCCTTTTTATGGTCCTTTTTTTTTTTTTGAGACAGGGTCTCCTGTAGCCCAGGCTGGCCTAGAACTCATTATGCAGACCAGGCTGGCCTCAATCTCACAGAGATCTTCCTGCCTCTGCCTCCCGAGGATTAAAGGCATGTGCCACCATGTCAGTGTTACCACAGGGCTGACAGCCAGTGGTGGTCAGTGTCCCCCAGGAGTGAATGGTCGTCTAAAGCAAGGTAGGAGCCAGTATCTTTTATTATCAACTCTGTTAGTGGGACATTGTTGTTTACACGGAGTTCTCTCAGTTACTCTAGAAGGTTAATTCACAGGGGCATATGCCAAGGGTATCATCATTGGGGATTATCCTGGAGGTGGCCTCCCACACCAGAGTAGTCCTGGTACTATCCAGAGCTAAGACACAGGTCCTGCTACTCCACCTCTCAGCATGCTACTCCCCCAATCTCTGCATTCTGCATCTGCTGCTCCTCCCCAGAGACCTTTTCCTTAAAGAGATATCTTATGTGTCCCTTCCTTTACATCTTTGCTCTGATATGACTTGAGATAAGCCTGACTTCCACTTAATACGGATACAGTGAGTTTAGCAATGTGTACCCAAGTGTGTGCTCAACATGCCACCCCTTTCCCTAAACATGGGCCCAGTACTGCTGCTAGTGGGTCATGCACACTAAATGCAAGTACTTTGTTCTTTTCACTATCACATGCCCAGAGTCTCTAGCAGTGCCTGGTATCCAGGCAAAGATGGAGCCATACATGGTGACTGATTGCACGATAACAGCCACACCTCTCTTACTGATATAGCTGAATCTGATGGAAACCTGGTGCTCTGTGCTGTGCTGTGCATGGTCTTGGTGGATTTTGTCTCTGCCTGCACACTCTAGATGACCACACACTGGAAGAGTAGTAAGAACTGTTAATGCCCCTGTTCCTCATTAGACAGGAATGCTAATATTAACTGTCAATGTTTTTATACTGTCCACTAAATACTTTATATGACTTTTATGTTTGGCAAAGTCAGTTTAAAAAAAAAAAGCCATTATTTCCATTTATTTGCTATTCTCTGAGTACCTGCCTTGATAAACCATGTGCCTTTACTTCCAGAACAGTATAGATCTGGAAACACCTGGCAAGACTTAGTGGCAGGTGTGGGCCATGTAGTTAGAGCCCACAGGGGACAGAAAGCACCAGTAAGCATGGAAACTTTCTCCTCAGACAGAATGGCAGTCTCATGTTTGCTCTCTGCCCTCTTAACCCTCTCTTCCTCTTGCCTCTGGTCATTCTTTCATGGTAGGAAAATTGGGAAGGTCAGGGTGGTTCATGGCCTCCATGATTTATTCTGACCAGAGGCTCTTTGGGAACAAGATCTCTTATTTCTTGGAGTTCTGAGTTCTATTGGAGTCTGCAAGATGTTTTAGCTTCTTCTTGTCCAAAGCTAATTTTAGGCCACAACTACACAGCAGTGTGTGGCTTTATAGCATCCATTCTGCAAGGCAGGGCTTGGGGAGTGCACTATGAGGGTTAGAACACAGTCCTGTGTGGTTGGTGTGGGGAGGTTGGAGGAGGGATGTGGGGTCATGCTAGGACAGAACACATAAGATGGGGACTACTAGTCAGACCCTGTGGGTTTGTATGCAGAAAGGGGGAGAGTGACCACAGTGTCGTGAACGCCCAGTGCCATATTCGTCTGGTGCAGGGCTCCAAGATACTGAAGGAACTTCTCTCAGATGATTTCAGGCTGATGCCACTGCTGCTGCTTCCTGGGAGGATGCACAAAACTCATGGCCCTGCCCTGTCCCCAGATCCAGCGCTCCTGGAGAGAAAACAGAGACACTGATGCTGCAGACACTGGGGGAGAAGAGGCTGTACAGCCAAGGCCTAACCTGGGAACAGTCGTCAGCGACGAGGCTTTCCAGAACAGGTGCGCTCAAAGAGCAGGATGTCCCTCACTGGCCCTCGTTCTGGGCTGCCAGCCATGCAGCTGTCTGTGTGTCTCTAGGACTGCCAGAAGGTCTTCGGAAGCGACTGCTGCCTGCCTGGTGTGCCCCCCTAGCCCATGGACTCAGCCTGCTCCTGATAGTGGTGGCTGTGGGGATCTCAGGGTGGGTTGGTGCCAGCTTCTCCCCCAGCATGAGCGTCATGTGGCTCCTCTCGAGTAGCTCCAGCTTCTTGGCCTCATTCCTTGGCTGGGAGCCCCTTAAGGTTAGAGGGCTTCAGAGACGGGAGGGGGGCTGCCTGACTTGTGCTTGCCAGCTGATAGCACTGCCACCCCAGGTCCTGCTAGAAGCCCTCTACTTTTCACTGGTGGCCAAGCGGCTACACCCTGATGAAGATGACACTCTGGTAGAGAGCCCGGCTGTGACACCTGTGAGTGAGCGTGTGCCCCGTGTGCGCCCCCCCCACGGCTTTGCTCTCTTCCTGGCCAAAGAGGAAGCCCGAAAGGTCAAGAGGCTGCATGACATGCTGAAGGTGAGCTTTTGCCACAGGCAGCGCCCACTCCCACACCCACTGCCTCTTCCTCTCCCGACCAGACCTCCAGTGGCATTCAGAGCTCTGTAACCCCTGTCCTCCCATTACCTTTTAATTTTGTGTATATTTTATTTAATGTGTACGAGTATTTTGTCTGCATGTAAGTGTACCAATGTGTACAATGCCTGTGGGTGCCAGAAGATGGCATTGGATCTCCCTGAAACTGGAGTTTCGTACAGTTGTTAGATGCCATATGGGAACTGAACCTGGGTCCTCTGCAAGAGAGAGCAACCAGTGCTCTTAACCACTGAGCCATCCCTCCAGTCCTCTCCTGTTATCGCTTACACCTGCTGCTCCCCATCTGCATTACTATGCATCTCAGGTCCCTATTCCCACCTGGCCTTAGAGGGCACTGGGCACAGCTGTCTTAGTTCTCAGGGCCTGTGTCTCTGCCCTCAAGAGGGCATTCCTTAATGCAGACACCCTGACCTCAGGAAGTCCCAAAACTGTGTCCTGGCACTGTGTGTTGAGGTCAGCTGACCACAGAACAATCTGCCCCTATTCCCCAGAGCCTCTTGGTATACATGCTTTTCTTACTGGTGACGCTGCTGGCCAACTATGGGGATGCCTCATGCCATGGTCACGCCTATCGCCTGCAGAGTGCCATCAAGCAGGAGCTGGATAGCCGAGCCTTTTTGGCCATCACCCGGTAAGGACACTCCAGGATACACACATCCATGTATTGGGCTAGGGTGGCACTGATACCCACCAGGGCCCAGTTTGGTTTTGCCCTTAGTCTAGCCCAGCTTCTAGGGAACATTTGGAAGTATCTAGAATCAAGGGTGTCCAACCCCGTTGCTTGTGAACCACATGCAACCCAGGATAGCCAGCAACAAAGCCCAACACAAAATCCTATACTGAAAACACGAGGTGTTTTGCACTTTTTTTGGTAATTGTTATGCAGTTATCAAGCATGAACTCTATAGGTGACAACATCACATCACAGTGTCATGCACAATGAACATGTACGCTCTTACAACCTTCAACTGAAGACTGGAGACGCCTGTAGAGCCCAGACATCCCTGATCTAGAATGCTTGTTTGATTGTAAAGACAAGCACATGTTAAGGTATCTGGCGAATAGAGAGCTAGGATACTGCTTGGTATTGTGCTGTGAACAGTATGACATCAGGACACAATCATCTGCCCAAATGCCAGCAGTCCAAGAGTGGAGAACACACGTTCAGCCTTGTCCCCTCTGGCTGTAGCAGCAACATTTCCTTGGGCCTGATAGCCTTGACCCCAGTAACTGTTGCTGGCAGGTCCGATGAATTCTGGCCATGGATGTCCCATGTGTTTCTACCCTACATCCACGGGAACCAGTCTAGCCCTGAACTGGGACCCCCACGGCTGCGGCAGGTGCGGATGCAGGAAGGTGAGCTGGGGAGGGCCCTCCATGCTTACCCTGCCCCTTCCACAGCAACCTACAGCTTTGCTGTTATGCACTTTTAGCTGTGTGACTTTTGTCCCCTTTCTGCCTTCATTTCTTTTCTGTGACATAATGATGTAAGCTTTATGGGTGGCTGGGAGGACTCAGGGAGGTCCCAGCACAGGAGCTCAGCTGAGCTGCTGAATAGTGAGCCACCCATTGGGTTATGGTCATGCCCTGAGCCCTGACACTTTGCTTTCTAGCGCTCTGCCCAGATCCTCGCAGCCCAGTACATACATGTTCATCTTCGGGAAGTTTCAGCACCAGTGACTATGGCATTGGCTGGCAGAGTATGGCTCAAAATGGCTCTAAGACATGGGCCTACTCTGCTCCTGACTTCCTGGGGTGAGCAGAAGCAGCCAGGGGCACACCTGGGTGAGGGGAATTCTCCAGAGGGTCTTCTGGCCTCCTCACCAGCATTCCTACCAGGTGCTCCCATGGCTGGGAAGCCTCCAACACTGCCCTGTCTCTGCAGCACCTGGTACTGGGGCTACTGTGCAGTGTATGACAGTGGTGGCTATGTGCAAGAGCTGGGTCTGAGTCTGGAGGAGAGCCGTGCACGGCTGGGCTTTCTGCAGTTGCACAACTGGCTTGACAGCAGGTTGGTGCTGGTGGGCAAGTGAGTAGACAGCTGTTCCCTAGGCAGGCTTCTGGGCCTCTCACACAGCCAACCATCCCCATGGCCAACTCTGAACCCTTGTGGCCCTTCCTCCCACACCACCTAGTACCTGGCCGAGTGCAGTGGTCATGCCCCGCCCTTCATCCCGTGCTTGTGTCCATGTGGCCCCTCCCCCTGATGGTGCTCTCCATGCAGGAGCCGGGCAGTGTTTGTGGAACTTACCCACTACAGCCCTGCTGTGGGGCTACACGCTGCTGTGACACTGCGCCTCGAGTTCCCTGTGGCCGGCCACGCACTGGCTGCCTTCAGTGTCCGCCCATTTGCATTACGGAGACTCAGCACAGGCCTGTCATTGCCACTGTTGACCTCGGTATGTCACTCGACACCTGCCCTCAGGGTCCTGACCGTGTCCCACAGGGTCCTGGACACAGCCCCTCCCAACCTTGACCACATCCCTCACAGACCCTCCCCTGCAGGTGTGCTTGCTGCTTTTCGCCCTGTACTTCTCCGTGGCCGAGGTGCACATCTGGCGTAAGGAGGGCTGTACACGAACAGCACAGCCTGGTGCCTGGGCACAGTGGTTACTGGTAGCACTGACAACAGCCACTGGGATGGTACGCCTGGCCCAGCTGGGCATTGCTGACCGCCAGTGGACACGTTTCGTGCATGGCCGTCCACACCACTTCACTAGTTTTGACCAGGTGGCTCAGCTGGGTTCTGTGGCTGGTGGCCTAGCAGCTTCGCTGCTCTTCCTGCTCTTGGTCAAGGTGAGGGCTAAACAGCTGGTACGCGACTGCTGTAGGACTGGGACCAGACTTCATGGCTGGCACAAACTGACCTGCCTCCTGTTTGCAGGCCGCCCAGCAGCTGCGGTTTGTGCGCCAATGGTCTGTTTTTGGCAAGACACTGTGCCGAGCCCTGCCGGAGCTCATGGGAGCTACGTTAGGCCTGGTGGTTCTTGGTGTGGCCTATGCTCAGGTGGCTGTTCTGGTAGGTGGCTCTCCCATGGTTGGCCGAGGAGGGCTTCAGCCTAAGCATGCCCTGATTTGTGTTTTCCTTATAGCTTATCTCCTCCAGTGCCGACACTCTGCACAACATGGCCCGAGCTTTCCTGGTGTTGTGCCCTGGGACCAGGGTCCCCACCCTGTGCCCTGCGGAGTCCTGGTACCTGTCCCCACTTCTGTGTGTGGGGCTCTGGGCTCTGCGGGTGTGGGGTGCCCTGAGGCTAGGGGCCATCCTCCTGCGCTGGCGGTACCATGCCCTGCGGGGAGAGCTCTATCGTCCAGCCTGGGAGCCCCAGGACTATGAGATGGTGGAGCTTTTCTTGCGCAGGCTCCGGCTCTGGATGGGCTTCAGCAAGGTCAAAGAGGTGGGTACGGCCCAGTGGGGGGGAGAGGGACACACCCTGGGTCTCGCGAGCCCAGGGTGCAGCCGGACTGACCGAGCCCCTGTGCCGCCCCCAGTTCCGCCACAAAGTCCGCTTTGAAGGAATGGAGCCACTACCCTCCCGCTCGTCCAGAGGCTCCAAATCATCCCCCGTTTTGCCTCCACCTAGTGCTGGCTCAGATGCTTCCAATCCCTCCACCTCATCCAGTCAGTTAGATGGGCTCAGTGCAGTCTTGAGCCGCTCGGCACTGAGGCAGGAGCCAGAGCCCTCCCGCCTTCACTCGGTGTTTGAAGCCCTGCTGGCTCAGTTTGACCGACTCAACCAGGCCACAGAAGATGTCTACCAGTTGGAGCAGCAACTTCAGAGTTTTCGAGGCCATGGGCTCAGTGGGTCTCCTCCCTTACCTTCCCCTGGTTACTCCCCAGGCTCTCAGCCAGCCCTGCCCTGCAGCCTTGTTGGGGCCAGTTGGGGGATAGATCAGGCTACAGGCCCCAGCAGGGCATCCCTGTGGCCTAAGAATAAGGTTCACCCCAGCAGTACTTAGACCCAGGGGTCTTGGCCTTGCCCATTCCTAGGCAGGCATATGTCCACTCTGGTCTCTCAGAGTCAGGGTGGATACCACTCAGTATTACCTTCTGCCACTCTCAAGGGTAGGCCAGGCAGAATGGCTGCGTGCAAGTTCCGAACACAGGCATTGTGTCCTTGCCTGTTTGCCTATGGCTTCAGCACTTTAGGCTGTGTGGCCAGCCAGGACCAAGGGTCCCCTTCCCACAGGAGGACACAACAGTATTGGACCAAGTGAGTACCCAGCCTCCAAGATGCTAATTTATTTCCCGAGTCCTCAGGTACAGCGGGCTGTGCCCGGCTCCAACCCTAGGCAGCCATCTCCCCTTGCTAAGGACCTAAGCTTGGGAGAGGGCTAAGCTGCACCTCCCGCCATCTGTCCCCTAAGTTATTACCTATCCCATTGTCTCTGCAGTGCACTTGCCTCCAGCCGCCAATCCCTTTGTATGTCAGTAATTTATACAGGGTTAAAATGTATATATTTTTGTACGTCACTATTTTTCACTAGGGCTGAAGGGCCTGATGGCTGAAGCTGGGCCCTGTGTCCATTGTTACCCAGGGTAGGGGCACTGGGGCAGCTGTGGCCACTTACTGGATCCGAGTCTGGCCTTGGGCAGGTGCTGACAGTATTGGGGCCTTTTTTTCCCCTCCCTCGTCTGGGACCAGGCTGAGAGAAGGTAGCGCCCAGATCTGCTGGTACATGTCTGGGCAAGGGTAGGACTAATATGGGGTAAAGGGTCCCAAGACCCCTGCTGGGGCTGGTCCCCAGGGTGGGGGAAGAGTGGTGTGTGATTGTGTGAGATGTGTGTGCAGGCACCTGTCTGCTTCTATGTACTGCTTCTGTGAGCTTGGCTGCTGCCCTAGCCTTGATCCTGCCCCAACCCCTGACAGACAAAGTCAAATAAAGAAGTTGTCTGACTGCTTCCTGTGCTTCTTTTTTGAGCACTAAGGTGGACATGACCACAGTTTATTTCACAGAAGAGTACAGTCAGGTGGTATTATGGAACTGGGAGGGGCTAGCCTCTAGGGATGAATCTGCACCTCAGGAGTGCTGGTGGCCTCACACAAATTCTGTGAAGTCATCCACAGAGGAGATGAGGCGCTTCCGCTGGCCTGTCTCGTAGGTCGGCGTAGGCTCGGCTGGGGCTGGAACTGGGGCTTTGGTATGTGCTGGAGGGTGCATCAGAGGTAAGCTGGGGTTGGAGTAATGTACCTCTTCACGGATCTACAGCAAAAGAAGGGCCTTGGTAGTGAACCCAGAAGAGGCAATAATGTTCTGCTCAAGCCAGACTCTGCCCCAACCCTAGTCAGCCATCACCGCTCGGAGAAAGCCCTGTCCTCCCTACCCGGTGGCGGAGACGCTTAATGTGACGGAGTCGGGCAATCCATTTGGAGGGATAGATGTCGGTGGGGTTGGAGCGGCTATGGTGCACCTGCGATGCCATCTGGAAACCCCAAAGCAGAATGGTTAGCCCCTGCCCAGTAGTACCTACAAGCCTATCTCCCTGCTGACCCTCATTCTTCACTCACATTTGCATGTAGGGCCATCTGGCGGGCCACAAAAGACAGGTTGCGGTCAGACACTATCTTGGCCACGCTGGTGTCCACAAGGCCCTCCATGTCTGGGGAAGACACAGTGCTCATACCTGGATCAGGCCCTAACTGTCACCCTGCCCAGCTCGGCCTTACCTTTCCTGCACTGCAGGGTAAGCAGATTGCACTCATAGTCCAGCGGCGTGATGATCACATGGACAAAGTTAAACTGGCCCTGATCAGACAAGAGGAAAATCATCCTGGCATAATCACGTGCCAAGGGCCATTCCACCTCACTGCTGTCAGAGGCCTGACACCTCAGTTGAGCAGCATTTGACCACCTGCCCTTATCTCTGGCTACTCAACCCACTCTGTACCTAGGCCCCAGTAGTGCACTTAGGGTGCACACCGTGTCTTATGTGCTGCCTGCCCATGGGATGCAAAACTGTCAGCTTGGCTTTCACACTGCTGCACTAGCCATTCTGAGGCTCTGTTCTCTCAGGATAATACTGCCCTGGGTGGACCCATTGACCCCATTTCAGTGAGTTGTCCTTTTGTCCTGGGATCCTCAGAATCCTGTCTCTTCTCCCCTCAGTTGTTCTGGAAGCAGCTGCCATAGACAGCATCACCAGCCACTCACACCCCAGTCCTCTCCCAGATTCTTTGCCCTGAGGCCCTGCATGTCCTTTGTGGCTTCCAGTACATTCTGAGCACTCCAGAGCTGTCCTTCAGACTGCCTGCTAGCCTGGCTCTTCCAACCACCCTGATGCTCACAAATAGAGTCCAGAAGTGATATTAATGCTGACAGGCACAAGGCCCAGTAGGGTGCCTCACGAGGCTCAGAGGACCATGGGCCCCTCTAAGCACTACTGGACACTGCATCTTACTAGGCACATGTTCACCTAGGCACTCCTGATGAGGGCCACAGCTCACCCTGTAGCTGAGGACACAAAGCTGTAGGACAGGGTTGCCCTGTGTTGCCGATAGTCTATCCCAGTGCATGAGGTTCCCAAGAGGGGCAACCTTCCCAGGACATGCAAAGCTACCTCAGGATACACCAGCAGACATTTTCGCAGATGACCTGGACTTCTGACCAGCCAGGAAGGCTTTGGTACTGAATCCCAGAAGAGGCAGTACATGCTCCGCCCCTACCCTAGTCAGCCATCACAGCTTTAAGGAAGCCCCATCCTCCCTATCCCATGGCAGAGACAATATGGCAGAGCCAGGCGATCTACTTGCAGAGATAGGTATCCTGGGAGGCCAGGCAGAGGTGGTGGAGGTGGCAGAACTTTGGCACTCACTGAGATCCCACTCACCTTGATGGTGCCCAGTTTGAAGTCCTCACCAGAGTCATTGTAGACAATGGAAACAAAGTCATTGCCTAGATGCCGTTTCTTGTCACAGCGGTGCTTGTCTACATCCTTGGTGGGCATCAGAGTGGCAATGTGGAAGACAGCTGTAGGGTGGGTAGTGCTGAGCTGCGTGCCAGGATGGGGCAGCTAGGGCTAAGTTTGAGGGCCCAGGTCAAGCCGTCTGCATCCCACCAGACTTCTCTTGGTTTCTCCAACAGCTCTTAGCTCCTCTCCCAGAGGGTGGGAAATCAGGAAAAGCTAAAGCAGCTGTATTCAGAGGCTTGGTTACATACCTTGCATGATGTCATCATGCCAGCAGTACGTGAATTGGCCATCTTCACCACATACATCCAGTCCACCCAGGTACACCTTATCAGGCTGGCAGTCCTTGAGCTCAATGAGTCGGCCCAGGCCTGTCAGGAATTCTGTGTACCTGTAGGAGCCATGCTCATTTGACAGGATGGCCAGCTCACTGCTGCTCTGTAGAGAAAGCCGGAAGAGCATAGTGGCACCAGCTCAACTGTCAAGAGTCTAGCAGATCTGCTGTTGATGGAGGGCCTGGGTGGCCATCACTGTCCCCCATTTAATGCTTCATGCTTACAGCTGCCCAGTCCTTACATCTTGGGCTCCCTCCTTTCTTCTACCCAGACATTCCACCAGCAAAATCTTCAACACACCCAGAACCCTAGCACTGCTCAGTAACCCTGCACCCCAACCAACCTGTTCTCCTCACCTAGATGGTCAACACCTAACTGTCAGGGCTCCACACAGCAGCCAGAAGAATGTTTCTTCTCTTCTTTTGGAGACAGGGTCTTACTACATAGCCCTGACTGGCCTGGAATTTGCTATGTAGACCAGGCTGGCCCCAAACTCAGAGATCATCTTCTCCTGCTTCTGTCTCCCAAGTGCTGGGATCAAAGGTGTATGCCACCATGCCCAACCAAGAGGGATGCTTTCAAAATACCGGTGTCATGGTAACCTCTTGGCTAAAAACAGTCCATGGTCCCTATCCCACTCAGGACAAAATGGCAGCCCATGGTCTTACACTGGGCTGAGGGTGCGCATGATGGTCCTCCATCTCCTGCCACATCCTTACACTGAGTAGACCACCCCAGGACCTTTGCACTCTGCTCTTGCCTGCATGTACCCCACAGTCCTCACAACTCTGCATATCCACATGTTACCCTGTCATCAGTGGCAAAGCTCCAAATGCTCCAGAGCAGCAAAGCACCATAGACTGAACTCTGAGGAAGGAGAGGCTCCCAACATTGCCTTGGGAGCTAAAGGCCCCCTGCTGGCCCCAGGGCCCAATAGCCTTACCTGGCCTTCTCCCACGTACAGGACAGCAATTTTGTGGGTATCATAGGACGGGATCTGGTCAAGGAGTTGCACTGATCGCTCGAAGGACTGTAGCCACACAGAGCCTATGTGAGTTCAGGGTAGAGACTACCCTGCCACCAACCACCAACCTAGACAGTCTACCCAGCACCAGTGCTCAGAATTGTCCCTACCCAAGCAGAACATAGCCTGCTGCCGACACAAGGCTAGACCTCTCTGCAGGCCTGGGCTCTGGCCATTGCTGCCCCAACCCCACAGTGGGAGAGGAAGGGCAAGCCTACCTCATTGGGCAACAGGATGGGCTTATTGGACTCATCACCAAAAAAGGGCGAATGGTAGAGCTGCAGAAATACAAAGCTGCAGAAGAAACCATGGTGAGGACAGGGCCAGAGTATAGGCCCTACCTGCAAAGGAGGACCTGGGCTAGGCAAGGACCCGCCCTCCTTGTGGTTCCCACCAGCCAAATGGACGATACGAGGACCCACATGCCCAACAGCTCTATTCAGTGTCCAGTTCTACCCAAGAGGAAAGAGGACCTCCACCCACCCACCCACTCCTCTGGAGTTGGTGCCAACTTGGGGCTGGTGCCTACCTAGGGTTGATGCCTGGCACTTTCTCAGCACTGGAGGCCGCAGCTCTGCTCTTGAAGGCATCCCTCTCCACCCTCTTACCCCTGCGTGATGGGGCTGAATCAGAGATGGTATAGCCTCGAGGTCGGAGACCACTGGGGGAGCGGGGGGAACTGGAAGGCAAGGGACCTTCAGGTGGGACTGTGACCCGGTTCTCTTTACGTGAGGCTGACCAGGAAGCTGCTTCCCCATCCAGGATCCCTGACTGGGACCGGGCCTTAGCCTCAGGACTCAGCCGTCCAACATCAGCCTTATCCCCTAGGTCCCCAAGGATGTCTTGCAAGGTCTGTAGCTCAGGAGAGGAGCTAGACTTGCTCAGGGGCTGTGAGGGCTGGAAGGAGAGGTCCACTGCAGGCCGAGCCCCCTCAGAGGTGATGGTCCGCTCAATAGGGATGCCCCCAGCACACAGCTCCTCTGTGTGGGACTTCTCTTCCTGGCTAGACGCAGAGGATGACTGCAAAGACCATCCAAAAAAAGCATCATTAGGAGACACCCAAGCACCAGGTTCCTCTGGTGCCCCCTCCAGTCCCTTGGCTATGGCCCCTACCCTTCCTGGGCCTATGCTGAGCAGAGAAGCAAAGAGCCTCACAGGATGAAAGAGTCCCACAAAAATTGCCACCATGATGATAGGAGACTCAGATGGTCTGAGCAGGAGGGACACTGGGAAGGGCTGACCATTTCTTAATCAAGACCAAACTTGCCAAGCTCACAGGGCAAGTTAGTACAAAACCAGAAAGCCTGAGATGGAAGCTGCGTCCTGTGCCATATCCTCCCAATGGCTCCCCATGGCACTCACCCTGCTGTAGGTGTCAGGGCGTTGGCAGTGCCTGTCTGTACCCAATGCTGCCTCAAAGTCTTCCAATTCGGGGGGCTCCAGTGGCACATGAGGCTCTCCTGGACTTCCCTCTTCAAGAACCACAGCAGAGTCTGGGAGAACACAAACATGGCTGCAGGGTGCTGGGCCAGGCTAGACCTCACATGGCCTCAGAATGCCAGCTTCTCCCTGCCGGAAAGGCAGCACCCTGTAGAGCTTCCTGGCCCCTGCCAGTGGCTGCCACTGGAGCAGTTGGAAGTAGTCTCTGAAAGCCTAGGGGCTCTGGCTGGCTCTAGTGCCTCCTGCTGTTTAACGGGTAGCAGTTCTGCCTATCTGAGTCCACTGGAAGCTTAGCATCTTTAGCAAGGTAAAGGACAAGAGCAAGGCAAGGAACCCCACTCAAGGCAGGCCCCGGCTTGGGAGGAGCACAGTGCTGAGCCAGCCTGAGACTGAGGAAAGAGGCCCAGTTTCTTCAGGATTTTGAACCTAAGGAAGAAGCTGGTGGGGGTCATCCCCCTGCAGACCTACAACCTACTCTGAGGATAGAGGCTCACCTCCAGTTCTGGTAGTCAAGGGATGAGGTCCCCAAGCAGCATTTCCCAGGCCAACACGGTGTGGATAAGAAGCGATCAAGAGCAGCTATGCCACCCTCCCCGGACCTCTGCCCACACCAGCACCCATGTGCACACTGCCCTTCCCAACTGGCTCCTGTACACATGGGGGAACCTGTAGGGAAACCTGTGAGCGTCAGGGCAACTAGCCAGGAGCCTTGTCAGTAAGGTGTGTGGCTAGCTATGACTAAAGGCAGATACAGTCCACTTTTGGGGTTCACAATACCAATCAGACCATCACTAGCCAAGAAAAGGTCAGCTGGGTTGAGCCCTAGGCGCAGGCTCAGCTGCAACAACTGCCACCCACAGGAGTCAAGGAGACCTGGTGCTTCCCACCCCGTCACCCAAAGGCCACATACAGCTCAGAAGCAGAGCTCAGCTCAGAAGGGCACAGGTCAAGGAGTTCCCATGGGCAAAGCACAGGCGTCCTGCACAGATGTCCTCATGTGAGCCAGGACCCTGCTCCCCAAGGGTGATGAGAGGCTCAGCCAGCCATGGAGGATGACCAGATGAGGGCAATGAGAACAGCATCTATGAGGCAGAGTGGCACTCTGCGGACCACATGGCTACCTCACAGGGACGTGCCAATACCTGCCCAGGAAACGCTCCTGTGCAGCTGTCCTTGGCAGCTGGACTGGTACAGGGAGGAGAAAGAGGCCACTGCAAGGCAACCACGCGAGCAGCCGCATCAGTGGCAGAGACTGCACAAGGCCGAGCAGAGAGGACGGGCACAGCCCCAGCCTGGAGAGGAGAGAGGGGGGGCCAGCGGCGGCCAGGGCCGGCACACAGGGCTCCCAGCTCTCCAAACAGCATGCGCAGCCTTTAGTTCAGTGCTGGTCAGCTGCCCACATATAGACGTCCTCAGCCTCCAAGTGCCATCTGTGGCCACATAGGATGGCCAAGGGCCTGGCTGGGCAGTGTTGACAGGGCTGGGGACACACAGGCAGGCAGATTCAGACATCCCACCCCAAGCCCAGAGGGATGCTCAGCTGCCCGCAGTGCCTCCTAACCCAGGGCAATGGCCCCTACAGAGGTGCTGGCAAAAGCTCCAGAGAGCTTCACCCATGCCCAGGCACTGCCAACTCCAGCAACATCCTGGCTGCAGTCAGCAGGTATGAGTCTCCAAGGAAGAGGGTTTCTCCAGCAGGCATAAGCCGGCTCCCAAACTCCAGGGCCTAAAACACTAGCATCTCCCCCAGAGATCCTTGAGATGATACGGTGGAAACCCTCAGTAGAGGAATCCATACTGCCATCAGATAAGGAACCTGGGACCCAGCATTGCCCATGATCCCATGCTCACCTGTGTTAGAGCGTGGGAGAGGAGGGGGCTTGGCTGTACCAGCCGCTGGCACTGACAGTGACTTGTACAGGGCTGTGTCCCGGTGCTCCTTGAAGCGCTCAGCAGCCATGAGGGCGTTGGACAGCTCTTGTAGGGGCATGTTGTTGATGTCAGAGGAAAACGGGCTGAGTGGGTTTTCCAGGCTCATCAGCCAGCTGGTGTTCCCTGGGGGTAGTCAGTACCTCAAGCACCAGGCCACACTTCCTGTATCCACCCCACAGGGCACCACCCCAAGCACCTTCCACAACAGCCTTGATTCATTCAGACTTTCTTTTTTGCCCCAAGTAAGCATGTACACTGAGGCCAGTCTCAGGCCTGACATCAAGCAGAGGCTAGCAGCCTAGAGCCATGACCATATACCCATAGCACCTCAGATTGTTCTTGCCTCAAGGCCTCTGCTAGGCTCTTCTTTGTAGCCAATATGCCCATCAAAGGCTAAACTCATAAGCTAAACTCTAACCCCTAGGACCTTAGAATGTGAAAATGATTTTTCTTTTTTGAGACAGGGTCTGACTATGTAAGCCCTGGCTGGTCTGGAACTCATTATATAGACCAGGCTAGTCTTGAGCTCACAGAGATACCTCTGCCTCTGCCTCCTGAGTGCTGGACTTAAAGGCATGCTCAATCCAGAAATGGCATCTTTAAAGAGGTCATCAAAGTAAAATGAGATCACATGAGTGGTCCCTAGTCCAGTCTGAAACACCAACACCCGTGAGAACAGCGGGAAGGTAGCCATCTGCAGGGCTACAAGTCTCAGAAGGAACCAGCCCTGCCTAACCTGTCTTGGCTTCTGACCTCTTCACTAGGAGACTAAACATCCGCAGGGTAGGTCGCCCTGCTTGGCGCTTTTCAAGGCAGTGTCCTCTCAGACCCCTCCTAGCTCAAGACCAGCTCCAAGGTAATGTCCTCAGTTCCCTTATGCTCATTGCTCCGGGTCCACAGGCTGGGGTAAACGGTTGCACACTCAGTATGTGGGGTGGGGGCTCCTCTGGGAAGTTCCAGCATGTTTTCCTTCTCAGTACCTGTGGGCCTACGGACCAAGATTTCAGCCCAGCCTTGGGTTAGCAAGGGCACGTAGGCTGCCAGATTTGTCTTCTCTGCTGCTGGAAGCTGGGTGCTGGAAGAGGCCTTCTCAGGCTTTGCAGTTGATACAATCTGGGGTCCCAGAGAAGCAGGACCTCCTGAAGTGTGGGTGGCTGGGGTGTCCAGAGCACCAACTCGAAGGCCATGGCCTCCTGAAAACAGGGGTGTAAAGGACTGGTGATTAACACATGCCCAGCACAGAGTCCCCAATACAGAGCAGGCCCCTATATCCAAGGTCTAACCAGCCTGGAAGCACCAGGCCCATTCCCAAGGAGCCCCAGAATAACCCCAGCCCTTAGGTTCTAGGCCTTCAAGAGTGGTGGGCTACTGGGTTGAGAACAGCAAAGGGGCCCTAGGCTAGCCCACTGGACCACAGCTCATTTATGAATAACAGAGAAAGCTCTGAGTGAGCTGGGCTTCAGGTCCCTCAGCTGCAGAGACCTCAGTCCATTGCCGAGCAGATGAGCCATGCCTTCACATACAGACCAAAACAACTATACCACAAAGACCATATCCAAGGGCCATCAGGAAGCTGGGCGGGCCCGAAGCCAACCAACAGACCTTTAGCACCAAGGAGACTTCCTGTATCCTGGGCCCAGCCCAGAGGCACTGAGGGTCAATAGGCATCACTCAGGGAGATGGCTGGGGTACAGGCTCACCTGACATCGAGCGGACCCGGTCCCGGGCCCCACGGGATACCTGCTGCCCAGCCTGAGACTCCAGCTTGGCTGGTGCTTCCTTTGTCTGCCTCACACATATGCCAGGATCAGAGCTGAAGACAGAAGTGCCCACATACAAGGTCACCGAGGGCCCCTAGGATTTCCAGGACTTCCATGAACACAGAAGGAAAGGGTAGTCACCTGGACTCAGGGCCACCCTGCAGCTCTCCCGAGTCCAGGCCCAGCAGTGACCGGGTGCCAGTCCCCACACTTGTTGTCACGGTGACAAGCTTATTTCCAACTAGCCAGGTTTTGGTCCTACCACCTGCCAAGAGGAACTCTCCCACAGGGGACCTGAAAGCATAAGAGTATCAACTTCCAGCTTGCCTGGGCAGGGGCAAAAGGCCAGGCAGGGCATCTCAGCTCCTGAAGGTCGGCTGGACCTCAAGACCTTAGAGCAGCTGCCACCATGGACATCCAGTTCAGCCACAGAGGTACAGCTGTCCCTTCCACCTCCAGTGCCTCAGCCCAGCAGTGCAGCTCGCACCTCTTGGGGACTGCAGTGAAGTTGGAGAATACATATCGGGCCATCATGTCTAGACATGTTTCTGTGAGCTCCAGATGGAGATTCTTCAAGCTGTCATCAGCCTGGGCCATGGAGTTCTCATCTGCAGACCCCAGGCTGGCACTGGTAAGGGACGTCTGTATCCTGCTGGAGGAAGAAACCATGCTGGGGTCAGGGGTCAGGCCCGAGAACAGAACCAGGCAGAGCCACCTACCCCCAGGGGCCAAAGCTCAATGCATGCATGTCCAAAATGGCCTTGCTCAGAAAGAGGCCATCAGGTCCAAGGTGCAGTGGCCAGTGGAGCTGCAGCCTCACAAACCATGTGGACCACATCATCCCAAAGAGGAGGGAAGGCACCTCATGGGAAAGCCCATCTGGTTGGAACAGAGCTGAGATTGGCGAGAGAGAATGTCCCCCTACTGGAAGCACACAGGAGTTACCACGGCTGCTGCACGCAGCTTAAGGCATGCAGACCAAGGGACCACAGGGGGACAGAGCAAGATTGCATTCTGCCCACATGGCCACCTCTTGTTGAGGACAGTGGCTGGGCTTCATGTATAGCTTTTGGCCATCACCTTTGGGCCATTGCTCAAGTACCCCAGGGACCAGGGGAAGGCCTTTTGTAGATTTAGCGCTGATGTGAATTTCACAGCCTCTTAGCTACATTGTGCTCATTAAGAATCTGCCGGAAAAGAGTTGAGAGGGGAGTCCCACTGAGCACCTCACTGTCCCCCAGCTCACAAAGGCTACCATGAAACTGGAGCCTAAGGCAGGCATTAGCAAAGAGCTGTGTCTTAGAGTGGCAGATGCCATATCCACAAAGGGGCGTGTAGGTAAAGATACCCCATTATTAGTGCCGCCTGGACCAGCAAGCACCTGAGCCTGGGGCCTGGCCACCCCTCCTAGGCTGCACACTACCCCAGATCCCTATACAAAAACCTCAAGTTCCCTTTAGAAGGAAGCCCAAGAAGAAAATCTGCCCTGCAGAATGCAAGGCCAAACTCAGGAGTGCGTCCACTTGACCTACACAGGCGCAGCTTAGACTTATAAGGCCCTTGCCATCTTGAACAAGTTTGCAGGGGCTGGCACTGGCCTTTCTAACTTCTCCAGAGCAGCCCCTCATCTCAGGACGGTCTCTGAAGAGGCCGTCCGCCAACTGTTCTCACACAGGGTTTGGACAGAATGCAACCTTCCTACTCCTCACCACCAGGCTCCCCTGGGCTGGGCCTCCAGCTCTGGTCAGGGAGGGCCGCCAGCAGGCGAGGAGGTCATGCAAGCAGCCCCATGCACCGCCACCCGGGTGCTCGTGGGGCCAAGCTCCAGGTCTGTGCCCCCACCCGACACAACCCCGCTACCTGCGGACCACATGTTCAGACACACTGATGCTGCGGCACCGGAAGGCCTCGGCTGCACAGCTTTCTTTGAATTCTTTCACAGGTGGAGAGTTATTCAGGCCTTGTTTGGGGGCTCTGGCTATCCTCAAACTACCGGGCGAGGAAGGAAGCCCCAAGCCCCAGAGAGCCCAGCTCCCAGGAGTGGGAGAACAAACCATTGTAGGGGTGAGGAGGAAAGGTCCCAGGCCACAGGGTCAAGATGAGAGTCCCGCGGGTGAGATGAGCAAAAGAATCATGCCAAAGGACAGTGAGCAGGGGAAGAGACAGAAAACAAAAATGCGTAAAAATACAGCTTGTAAATGCGACTGAGAAAATGTAAGGTTTCACGCATGATACCAAAACAAAAGACATTAGTGCAAATTAAACGTGTGTGGATCGCCCTGCACGGCAGATTCCAGGCTATGCTGACCATGAATTCCTACCCACCCCCTGGAGAGACCTTGAGGCCCACCCTTGAGGCACACTGTTGAAAGAGGCCTGTTCTCAGCACAAGGCCCAAGAACCACCAAAAGGAAGCTCTGGCCGTTGATGGCCAAGCTGACACCCCTCAGGCCCAGCCCAGAAGCCTGAGTATGGGCTGCGCTGGAAAGTGCCGTATCCCACCCAGGGAAAGCTGAGACAGCCCGCAGGAAGCGGGCGGGGCAGGCGGGGCAGCCGGGCAATGAGGTGCAAACAAGAACACAGAGGACTAGCACAGCTGTTTTCAGATCTGGCACAAGCAGCTGTGATGATAAAGAGCATGTCCCCGATGAGCAGGCTCTAGAGGAAGAAGGGTGGCCTTGGCTGGAGGCTGGGCTAACCAGAGGCCACGGGGTCAAGGAGGGGGCATCCCTGGGTTCTCCCTGGCCAGGCCGGAGTTACAGCTGCCCTGATGCATTTTTGTACTTCTCCAATGCAGTGAGACCCAGACCCATACATCATCCTGAGCTCCCAATACAACAATCTGTACTCATGGCTCAGAAAAGGCAGGATGTCGACACATGGGCTCCACAGGGCTGTAGGTTACAGTGAACCACCCTGGCAACTATGAGGCACCAGTGAGTAACCTTTGCAGGCCCTGCCCTGCATCACAAACTTCAGGGCATCTTAGCCCCAGCACACCACACACGGTGCTCCCCTCATTCCTGTTCCACGATCACTGGCTGATGACAAGTCACAGCCTAGGGTCCCACCCCATTTGATACCAGGCACGGTCCCAGCAGGCCCCGAACCTTTTGGGCCTCTCATTGAGACTGGTGCTCCGTGCTCTGAAGCTGTCCTTCTCAGGAGTATCATCAAAAGACAGGAGGACATTAGAACGTAGGCCCTGGAGTGAGGAAGACTGAAGCTGTGAAATGGGCCAAAGAAGAGCAGGGCAACAGTTCCCTCCCCACACCCATCTCCAGTTGAGTCCAGTGACCCAGCTCAGCTGAGCCAATTCCCAGGTACAAAAAAATAGTTCCAATCAATCCCTACCCTCCCTCTCGCTTGCCAGTGTCTCATTTCACCCATGGCCCCTGGACTAACCTTAGTGATATAAGGGACAAAATCCTTCCGAAAGGGCAGTCGGCACCTAATGAACCACATTGCTATGACATGATGGGCCAGACACACGATGTACTGATTGAACCTGGGATCGGAAGAAACAAAAGCACCAGCCTCTCTCTTGGCATCAGTGAGAAACAATCATGGGGCCCAAGGTTCTAAACAAAGGTGCTGGGGCCTCAGGATGCTCTGGAACTCAGAGGCTAGCCTGAAAGAAGCCAGGACTGGAACATGACTGGGAAGAGGGGACTGGGGTAGCCAGACTTACTTGGAGGGGTTCGTGTATGGCAGGGAGATGGCAAATACACTTGCATACTGCTCTGCGGCGAAGTTTCTGTAGAGGTGGGGCAGCCTGGCCAGAGCTGTGATACAAGGACAGCTCATGAGAGTTGCCCAGACCAGCCAGCTAGGGCCACAGCTGTGAGAACTGCCACTAGCATCTTGTGCTTTATTTCTAAAAGCCAAGGCAGCTATTCATAGCTACCTAAATTATAACCTTCCAAAATTGTGGCCTCAGCTCTCCATTATAGGGACCAGCAACCCATGGTTCCTAGAACAAATCTAACCCTTAGCCTGCAACTATATGATTCACAAGCTACGAACATCCAGAACATTTTTATAAGGTAGTGAGGACAAAAAAAAAGATTATATGACCCACAAGTGTCAACTGTCTTCCTTATCCTTTCCAAGTGCCAGCCCAGCTATCTGGTCTCTTAAGATCTTACTAAGGATGCTCTGGCCAGATACACACAAGGACATAGGAAGAAGGAACCAACAAGGTATCCTGAACTTCTGGCAGTTGACAGGTGAGAAACGAAGAGGGCAAGCTAATAAAACCCAAGTGCTTTGAGGACAGAAAGAAGGCAGAAAGCACCATATTGGAGACGGGGTAGAGGCTATAGATGTTAGGAAGGCTTCTGGGCAGAAAGGAAAGGAACAGCCTGCCCCAGAGCAGATATCAAACCACTCAGGGTGCTGGCAGAAGGTAAACAAGGCCCAGGTTCCCCAGAGAGGCCAACCTATTAGTAAACAGGAGGACTGGAGAAGTCAGCACAAGGTATGGCCTACAGCCCCAAATTCAAGGGTCCACCCAGCATACTTGCCCACGGGTACACAGGTGTGTATAAGTAGAGACACACACTCACTGGACAGGAACTCCAGGAGGGGGATGGCCATGCTGGCCGTAGCAGAAATGTGCGTCAGCTTCACCACCAGGACGGGAAGAGCCTTGATGATGATTTCAGGCATCTCTACACTGCAGATGGCCAGGGCCACCACACACTGGCTGGCACAGCGGTAGATGAGGCCTTGTTCCAAGCAGTAAACCATCTCGCGCTGGAGAGAACAAGATGCTATGTGTCCACCTGCCACTGAACAGCAATGGCATCCCTGGCCCCTGCCTACAGAAAAAGCCAAGCTACTCTGGTGTATCAGGCACTTCCCCAGGTCTTGTTTCTTCTTGCCCCTGCTCTAAGGTGATTATTGGAGAAAGGACAAGTCTTAGGATGGCCCCTCAATGTCTACATGAGCCCACCCTCACAGATGGCAATAGCCAGTAGGCCTACAAGTCTCTTCATTCTGGGCCTTCCAAAGGGCCTTAATTAAGGGGAGGCATCAGCTGATGTAGCAAGGTCCTAAGTCCCATGCCCACCCTGGATAATGTCCTCTATAAAGTCAACAAAATGATAGCACAGTTCACAGACTGGGGCTCAATGCCACCACAATAGTTCTGCCTCCTTGAAGCCGCCACCAAGAAATACTTCATACTCAGGAAATCTCCATGATCCTTTGGCTCAGGTTGGACAGCTGCTCTTTGGGAAAATGTAAGTGGGAGTTCTAGAGCACACTCCAGTGTGCAGGGGCTTTTATTCAAGCTGGGCCTGTGCATGGAGACTCAGCATCACTTACGAACTATGTGCAGTCAGGAACCTGACCTCAGGGGAAAGACAGGTTTGAGTTGAGCCTCAATCTCACTCATAGCTGCCAAGACTGTGAGCAGGTTCCTGACCTCATTAAGAGCTCCATTTTGTCATGAAGCCGTACTACAATCTAGGGATACTGGGAGGGTGGTAACGGCAGTACAGAGTGACAGGAACAAGCACCACTGTCATCCTGACAAGGAGAGGTGACAGACAGGGGTTCTGGCCTACCCACCTCACTTCTTAAAACTGGCCCAGTCACTTGTCCCCAAACCCAACAGAAACAGTTCAAGGAATGCTTCTCAAAGGAGGGAGGTGCTGTTGAGAAGGGGAGACCAGTGGGCTCAATCAAAGACCATAGTGGAGCCCACAGCCTGGATGGAACTTGGAAGTGCTGTGCCTGGGATTCAGCTGTCTTCAGTCCCAGGCTGGCTGACAGGCAGTGGCCTCATGCATGGAGTAAAGCCAGCTGACCTCACCCTGGCCCAGCAGTCACCTCACAAAGTGCCTTCTGGCTCCTTGTCTCTCTCTCATCTCTCACCTGTTTGGTTTTGTCCAAATAGTTGTGGTAAGAGATCAATGCTGTCAACACAGGAACCACAGCCAAGTGCAGATCAGTTCTAGAGAAGCCTTCTGGGGTGCCTCGGAGTCGCTCAAGGGTCTTTGGTCCTGAAAGCTAATGATGAGGCCCCCAGCTGTGAAGCCCCTGATCCATGGCTAGATTCCCAGAAGGCCAGAGGGTACTGGGGCAGCCCAGGAAATTCCAAAGGGCCAAAGCCCAGAAGACTCCCTACTTCCTTCCTAGCAGAGGTCGTTCTGCCTCTTCAGAAGTATGGGAAAACATCACCTTGTGACAGTGAGGCAGGATGTGATATGACCACACAGGTATCCCAGGCTAGAAGAGGGGAGACTCAGCACATCCATACTCCATAATGTACCTTTAACCAAGGACTTCTAGTGCCCAGTATCTGGTAATGGGATAAGATCCCCAGGGCATTTTTGGCCCTTCATAGGCTCTGTCAGCCTTAGGCGGGCATGGTCTGTGTTCTAGGTAAGGACCAAGGTTTGTTCTGAAGGACAAAGGGTCCCAGTGAGACAGGTAGCAAGTTTCAGTATTCCTGTCAGGGGGTTCCCTATATTTTAGAGCAAAGTCTAGATAGGCCATCATCCCCATCCTTACTCCAAAAGATGAGAGGAGCTGGCACAGGGCCTGTGGTGGGCATTACCATGGAGCAGAGGGCAGAAGACAGTTGGTCAACATTGCAAGGAGAGGTGAAAATGAGGACCTTATAGCGCAGCGACTCTGGCAGCTTGCTGAGCACCAGCTTCAGCACCTTCCAGTCGGTCTCCTAGGGGGAGAGGTGACAATTAGGGGAGCAGGACTCTGGACCCATGAGACAGAAGACTGGGTCAGTGCTTGAAACTATGTAGCCAGCTACAAGGCTTCTAGATTGCTGCTCCCTGTTCACAGGAGGGAACAAGAGGTCTTGTTAAGCCTTGACCTCTGTCCCTGTCACTGTACTAGCAGCTATTGCTCAACAAGCACTCTGGACATTGAAAAGTACCTTAACAGGGGTGGCTGCAATCCAGAGGCCAGGCTGAGCAGAGGCCCAATGCCTGCTCCATCTTAGTGCAACTCAAGACTTCCACAGGCCTAGTTCTGTTCTCCCCTTACCTACCTAATGGTAGCTCAGTGACTGCCTGACTCCAGTACTATACAGAGGGGTCCCAACAGATGCCCACTCCAAGCATCAGCTAAACTTCCACAGTAATGGCACTGGCAGAAGAAAAGCAGTTATCACAGCTGAGGAAAAGGAGCACACAAGTCAACAGTCCAAAGACCAGCATCACTGCCAGACAGCCAGTGCTGACCCAAGGCCATATCCACAGGGAGAACATGAGTTGGAGCTCTTTAATTCAACCTCTGCCTGGTCATGTCTCCATCAAGGGATAGTCTACTACCCAAATCATAATCAGAAACCCTCTACATTCCCCTGTGACAGAAAGCCAGGATACCCCTGGGAAAGCTCCTGCTATCTCTGACTTCCCCTGTGTCTCCGGATCCTCCATTCCCTCCAGTGCTCACCTCAACCCCCAACTCTGCTTCCCACCTCTGCCTTGGCCTCTCTAGCATGTTTCAACACACAGAACCATACCATCTGCTTCTAGGCTTTGCTGACATGTCTCTGGAACCTTCCCCACTTTTCACACCTGACCCCAGCTTACCTGGTAGATGGCCCTCAGACACACTGTACTTCCTCTGGTCCCACACCCCTCCTGTGCCCTCCCTATGAGGTACATGCTGATCTAGGGTTACTGTTCTCTAGCTACATACCTGAGTCCTGCTGCAAAACCTTATTCATACAATGTTGAGAAATTGGATTTGTTCCAAGAATTTGATATTCCAAGAAAGGGGCAACTCAGTCTGCCCTAACAATGCCCAAGGAGTGGGTCCATCTCACCTGCTTAAGACACTGCAGCAGGACCCGGAAGAGCAAAGAATAGGGCAGGTGGCCAAGCCGCACAACAGGGCCTGCAGGCACAGGGCTAGGTGGCCCTGTAGGAGGTGAAAGGGGGCCACTGGCCTTCTTCTCAGAGCCCCTCTCTGGTTCCCTGTAGAAATAGATGGGACAGGAAACTTAGGTAGTACCCCACTACAAAACTTAGAAAAAAGACCATCCCTCTCAACATGAAATAACCCTAAGAGGGGCAGGGCACACCCAGCTTCACTTAATAAACAGAACACCCTGGAGCAGGAAAGAGGCACTGTCATACATACATGCAGTCACAGAGGCAGTAAGGGCTGAATCTCACAACCCCGTCCTTGTTGGGCAGGCCCAGACGATGCAATGAATCAGCCCGCAGTAGCAGCAGGAAGTCAAAGGCCTGCCAGGGAGCAAAGCTTCCATTCAACCAAGCCAAGAGCCTATCTGGCAGAACAGGTGAAGAAATCCTTCCCACTTAGCACCCCAATGACATCTGAAGCTTGAATTCCCAGGCTGATGTCCTGCTAGAGCCCACAGTAGCTGTCTGCTTTCCAGGTAGCACCACACAGTTCCCAATACCAAACAGCAAATTCTGCTCAGGGTCCCATTACTTCTTACAATGACAGACTAGGCTGAGATCCTAGTAACAGGAGTAGATGCTCTGGGAACCCTCTGGGCTTCCTTCCTGGTGACTTCTGCCAAGGAGAGGCATCTACAGAGCAAGCTGCTAGCAGCTGTCAAACCCTGACCAGCCCCCGCCTCCCAACTCCACTAGGCCAATCCAGGGGAGATCATGTAGCAGGTTACTGACAGATTTTTCAGCACCAGGAACATTGAGGCTATATGCTACCCTAGAGGCCAATGTGTCCCTACCATGGACTATTGTGTAACTCAAAGTGACAAGCCACAGAGATTCAAAGACTACAGGCTAAGACAGGAGGCTCTTGGAAAACCAGACACAGAACGTGCCAAGGAGTAAAAAGCCTGCACAGGAGCCTTCCCAAGCTACCTAATGCCTCTTCAGCCTGCAGCATCACATCCACCAAGTCCAAGGCAGTATGCTGGGCCCTCAGGAAGCAATCACCCACCCAGGAGTCCTACCTGAAGCCGGATGCTACTGGCAATGGGCAAGGAGTAGCCATGCTTATAGTGGAGCTGGACGTGGCTGACGAGTGTCTCATATACCCGAGTGGCATGACTGGCAGGCAGGGTGTATAGTTTAGTCTGAGAAGAGAGAGTGTCAATCCTATGAGGGCAAGAGTTCATAATACAGCCAGGGAGATGGCACACCCCGCCCCCCAGAAGAGAGGAAGCACCCCACCACTTCTTTGAAAGCCATGCAGCAGCATTTGCCATGTTTTCCTATATACCTCTAACCAAGAAGCCATCTCTCTGCAAGCCCATTTCATCAGCAGCATTATCAGGTAGCAAAGTAGAACCTATCCAATGAACATTGCATAGCAGTGGTCTGACCCCCATTCCCTGTGTGCCATAGAGGGGTTCTCAGTACTCCAAGGCTAAAAAAGGTCAACAAATAGCCTGGGTGTGACAGGTGTGCTGTTTGGGTCCTTAACCCACTGAGAAGCACTGCCCCACCCTCTAGCCCCATTTCAACAAGGCCTTGGCCCTGCCTGACAGGTGGACAGGCAAGGCCAGGGAAGAGGCCTTGCAGAACCTAAGGGGCCTTCATGGTCTAAACATTAGAGGTGAGCAGGGGATGCTGATAAATTCATTACTACTGTTTTTTTGTTTTTTTTTAACATTTTATCTTATTCTTATTTTATGTATATAAGTGTATTGCCTGCATGTAGGTATGTGCACCTGTGTTGCACAACGCCCAAAGATGTCAGAAGAAGGCACTGGATTCCCTGGAACTGTAGTTATGGATGGCTGTTAGCCACCATATGGGTGTTGGGAATCGAACCCTGATCCTCTGCAAGAGCAGCTAGTGCCCTCAACTGGTGAACCATCTCTCCAGCCCCTCATTACCACTGTTCTTTTAAAAACAACTAATATAGCTGTTTTCCCTGGTCTCAGAACACACCATCCTAAATATTGTTCTATCCTAGATGGTGGAAGGGGACAAATTTAACACAAAGCACATCTATGATGGACCATTTGGAAAACAACACATGGGTCTTAGGTAGCTGGTACTGGCAAAACAATCTGATCTTTTAGGAGAGTTCTACATGCCGAAGAAGGTGAAGTCATGATATTTCCATTGTAAAAGAAGAAAATAACAGTGGTGAGACCAAGATTTTGCCTCAAGTAGGTCGGGGTATCAAAGACTGGGGAAGAGTAAATGCACACCAGCAAATGAGTTCAGAGGTTCCTTCGGAGGTGAATTATTGTTATTGAGCATAGTAACTCAGTCCTGAATCTCAGCACTCAGTAGGCTATGGCAGAAAGATCATCTGAAGCTCTAGACTAGCCTAGGTTACACAGTAAGACCATGTCTCAAAAAAAAAAAAAAAAACAACAACAAAAGTAAAGATATCTATATAGCCTTCTGAACATACTGATAACTACTGAGCTGTTCACTGTAAACAAGGGGTTGTGTGGTATATGAAGTAATCCCAGTAAAGCTGTCCAAAAATTCAAACAGCTATGGGGCAAGAGTAGGCTTTCCCTACTAGGCAGAAACAAGGCCAAATGCAGCAGGGAGGACAAGATGATGAGGATAGGATAAGGTTCTGGCTGGAACCTCTGTAGCTCTATACAGCAGTGGCAGCATGGGTATAAAACAGAGGGGATTTACCCACTGCATGCTGCAGGCCTCTCAGTTGGTCATACCCTCATCCCCTACCCTTGCAAGCCTGTCAGAGTCAGAGTCTTCCAAGAGACACATCTCTTTAGAGAAGCCTCCAGCAAGAGAGGTTAAGAGCTGGTCTTCTTACCATTCCAGAGCACTCACCTGAAGGATTACCAGGAGTCCCAGGACGGCAGTCTTCACATCCTCCAGGGAGGCTGAATATGCAGCTACATCTCTTTCTTCCAGTTCCAGGGGTGGAGAGAGTGAGCGCGCCATCACCTTCAAAGAGGCCAGCATGTTAAGTATTCGCTCAAGGTTTCCAGGCAGCCACCATCAGATTTAACTCTACCACAAATACTTTCCTTTGCACTTCTCAGGAGGCTAGATGAATTTTTACATGAGTGATTGTTCGCAAATAATACTTCGAAACTAAAAGGACAAAGTAGCTATGCAGGGAAGATGTGGGACACAGCCCTGTCTCCCAGCTCCTGGGCTCTGTGTTATTCTAGATACCTAGTCCAGATCCCTGGGAGCCATAAAATACTTATTTTCACAGCCCTGCAGGTGGGACACTGGCCAAACAGCAGGTGGCTCAATATAGCCTCTTGTACAACCCACTTCTGCTAGGGTGGACCCTGCCCAGGGATACAACCACCAGGAGTCCAGGGGATGCTGTGCACAGAAGCCTTTTTCCCCACCAGCCAAGGCCTCTATAGTTCTTACTTTTTCGATGATATCCAGCAGACTATTGAAGTGGTGGGTGTGGCAGCCTTCTGCCAGGTCCACCAACAGCTGGGTGGCCAGTTTTCGGACCTGGTGATCTTTATCTTCAGGGATATGGGAGAGCTGCGAGATGACTACTGAGTTGATCAGCTCCTCCTGCATCGGACACAAGTTGGAGGCGGTGAACCTCCAGTCCCTCAGTGGAAAGGGGAACACATTTCAGTGACACTTGACTCCCCGTGGGATGGACCCAAAGTAGCTAAGGTGTTACTTAGCTTCCCAATTCAGAACAGCAACCATCATATGGCCTGAAACAGACAAGAAGCCAGGCTATGGGCTTCTATGTGATACAGTCAAGACAATGGCCTGGCCTGCTTTTTGTCATTACATATAACAATGAAGGATACTTCCCTCGGCCTATGAAGGCCCTGGGTTCCATTTCCAACATCCGCCCCCCAACTTCTCCTCTTTGGAGGGCCATGTATAAGTTTGAGTGAATGTGTGTAGGTTAGGCAGAAGGAAATCCTGATATCAAAGACTCTACTATAATGAGACATTGTAATGAGGAGGTAAAATCAACAGGAAGAGATCACCTTTGGTAAGAGACTAGAAAACCCAGAGGACTTCCTGAAAGAGGTGGCGCTGAGCTCTACCTTAAGGGAGAGTAAGGTTATGATGGAGACAAACAGGGGCAGTTGAGGGCAAGGAAATGCTGGCGATGGGGGTGAGGGAGGTCTGAGGAGCAGGGAAACCAGGCTGCCTGAGGGGCTTATGGAAGGAGGGAGGTCTGGAGCACATCTGGAGTACAGGAAAGGACACACAAATGATCAAGCACTGACACTGCTCCCAAAAGCAAGAACACCATGGATGCATGCATGGATGCATGCATGGATGGATGGATGCATGCATGCATGGAGGAAGGAAGGAAAAGGGATGGCAAGAAAAGACCAAGCCAGGCCTAGAGTAGCCAGCAGCTAGTGATGGGGCCAAAGGATAGATGATGACAAAAACAAAAAATAACCCATACAAGAGTGTTCTGAAGGATGTGGGTGTGAATCAGTGGTAGAGTGTTTGTATGACAGGTTTGGGGCCCGGGCTCCATCCCCAAAATAACACACACAGAAAAAGTGTTCTGAAGTCAGGTAAAATTCTTTGGAGGCTCCTGGGTTATTATGAGTGGGGCCCAGGCCAGAACTCCACAAGGGCTAGTACTTACCTTGCTGCTGGACAGCCTTCAGGCCCAGCACAGGACTGGCCAGGACACCACAAGACAAATAAACCAATAAATGCACAGGGAGGGATAAAATCAGCTGAAAGCCTGCCAGAGGGAAGCCAATAGGACCCCAGGCAGATCTCAGCTCTACTGACACATACACAGGGTACAGATAGGGGTGGAGCCCAGAGTCAGCTCCTCCTCTCCTGCAACACCCTTCCCGAACCTTGAATAATGGACACATACCTCATAGAACTGCCTGTTGATAAGTAGTACAAATGACAAGACATCCAGAACCTTGATGCGGACAGCACTACGGGACTCGTTCCTGGGGGAGAAGTAGGCTTGCTGCAGCTGGCTAAAAATACCTGTACCCCCAGTACATGTGCACTGGACCCAGTCATGCACTGGACAGGCAGGCCCAACTTTGGACTAGCTCTAGGGAAGCACTGATAGCCAGATCAAAACCCAGGAAGGGTCTTAAAAGCAGGGTGCACTGCCTTATAAGAGGTTTTCTAGAGGTTTCACATAGACCAGAGGACACTGTCCTCCTGAAAGGCTAGTCTTCCCACTCAATGAGAACAATGACTTGGAAGAATCAGGAGGGACCTGGACTTCCTGAGGTCTGAGCTCTAGACCTTGGGCAGACTCAGAAAGCTGCAAAATGGGGTACACGCCCCTGATGACAGAGTGGTCAGAGAGGCTCCACTACCTGAAGAATCTCTCCATCAGTAACTGCAAGTTCTGGATCCAGCCATCCTTGGCAGGGTGGATGGACTGGGCTCTGTAGGATATCAAGTTTAAGAGGGAGGATTCCTGTCAAAAGAAAAAAAATGTTAGGGTCAGTAAGCCATTTGTCAACTTCTGTAGATAATGACAACTGGCTGCTGGGCTGCTAACCTAGGAGAACCAAGTTTGCTCAGAAACTAGCCACCTTACAGCCCAGTGGGGAATTAGCAAGGACAAAGGTCTCCTGGCAGATGGAAACTCATGTCAAACCCATGGAACAGTCTTGCAGCAAGTGGAATAATCCTGGCAAAAATGACTACTGCCCCCAGGAGAACTCGTCTCCATGAAACTAGCCTTCACACAGGTGGGAGGAAATTGATAGTTAGGCTAGCACCAAGCTCTTCAACAAACCCACATACACCAGCTAGCTGACGCCTGGCAGGTTTCCTGCTGGAGTAGATTCAGGAATGCAGCATCCTGCCTACCCTTACTTACAACTCAGAAACCATAGCTCCCACGGGGACCCTTCCCCACAGCCTCACCAAAACAGGGTTCTTACAGGTCTCTGGTCTGCATAGCTTTCCACAAGTTCATAATATCTCTCCTGTGAGCCATGGAATTCATTCTGGTCACACAGCTCCTCCACAGTGGTTAGCAGGTCATGGATGATGGTCCTGAGTTCTGGGCTATCCAGGCTCTGCAATATCAACGTGCACCATACCAACTAATTTCCGCCACCCTCAGAACACAGCTCAAGAGGAGCTGAATACAGAAATACACCCACTCCCAGGCCCTTAGCTAGGCCACCTGGGAAATGTGGGAAGTCGCTGTTCTTGCCTATTCCCAACCCTAGGATTAGAGGCTCAGCCCACACCTCCCTATCTAGAAGGGAGCAGGTAGGAAGTAAAAACACTAAGCTTCAAATTCGTATATGCTTTACTCAGGCTCCAGTACCTTTTACAGCCTCAAAGGTATGACCTCGCACTCCTGCCACCAAGGCCAAAACACCTTCTGGTCAGCCCACTTGGCCAGTCATAACTCGTCTTAGGCCCTGCCAGTTCCTAGCTTTTCCATCCACTGGCTTAGACCCTGAACATCACCTGCCTCAGGCTGAGTTCATGCTAGATGCTGGTCTCATCTCCTACAGTAAAGCATCCATGGGCATGTATGGCCCTGGTGCCCTCCTTAGCATTGTGGCCAACATTCACTAATGTTATCCTCCAAAGTGACCCAAAATCACAGTTGGCAGTACAGACGCTCTGGAAATTGCCTTCAGGGTTTATTGAGGCCATGGAGGTAATCTGCCTTGTCACTGGTCTTCCCTAGGCAACACAAACCCAGCCCTTGTTCACCTACTACATATTCTTGTCTAAAGACAAAACAATGAAGCACATTTGGAAAAATAAGATCTGTCTTCAATGGAAAACAAATTGGTACCACCAAAAACCATCCGCAAACAAACACAGCAAGCTCTCAGACCCCAGAGGGCTCAGATGCACAAAAGAGATGCATGCACATCTCCGGAGTGGGTAGAGCATCGGGGACCACAACAAGCCTGTCTGTTAGGTGTCTCAGTCCTCTCTGGCCTTTACTCCTTCCTTACCTGGAGTTGCTGAAGCAGCCGTTCAATAATGTCCAGTAGAATATCCCATGTCACAGCCTGGAGCTCCTTTCTATACTTCTTGATGAGTCTTGTTATGGACAGAACAATCTCATAGGACACGACTTCATTGGGACAGGTCATAGCCTGGAACACAGTGCCAGAAAGCATATATCAGCTGCTTCTTGCTCACAGAGAGGAAGTCCCCTCCCATATTGTCTTAGAGCTGAGAATAAAATACATAGGTGGGCAACATTCACCACACATGCCCATAAAACATTTGAAAAGCCCAAAGAGAGGGTGTCTGCCATGCTGCTCTAATAGGGTTGGGACCAGGAAAGACCCCACTTCCAAACAGTCTGACTTGAATGAGACAGTAACTCCAAATACAGGCCAAGAGTACTGGCCCAGCACAAACAAAAAGCTGTCGCCTAAGTTCTGGTGCAAGCAATGCAAGCACAAAGAACCCTGCTGAGGACAGGATTTGGCAAGGCCTCTATAGATCAGGAGACTATGCAACTAGACAAGAGGCAGGTTAGGGGCTGGAAAGATGGTTCAGCCGTTAAGAGCACTGGTTGCTCTTGCAGAGAACCTGGGTTCAATTTCCAGCACCCACATGATTGCTAATCACCATCCATAACTCCAGTTCTGGGAGAATCTGATGCCCTCTTCTGATCTATGTGGATATTGCATGACACAGGTGCACTTACATACACTCATACAATACACTCAGATACATAAAATAAAAAATAATAAATATTTTAAGACAGATATACTAAAAAAAGAGACAGGTTAGCTAGGCATAGTAGTACACCCGATTAATTCCAGTACTCAGGAGGCAGAGACAGGTGGAACTCTGAGTACAAAGTCAGTCTACTCTGCAGTGGGAATTCCAAGCAAGCAAGCCAGGACTACATAGTGAGACCCTGTTTCAAAGGAAAAAAAGACCCCATGATAACCCCCAGCTCATCAAAGAGCCATGAGAACTACATACAAGTGCATGCAGGAAGTGCTCTGGACACTACAGGGCACTATAGAAATACAAGCTATGCCATGGGCATCACCAGAGAGACAGCGAGAACACCATGGAAACAGCGAGGTGAGGAGGACTGCCACCCTAGCGGCCGCACTAAGCACCACAGCACTGACTGACAGGAGGCAAGATTCATAAGATAGAACATTTTTTTGAGAATAAAATCTTCAAAGATCCTTAAATCTCATTCACAATTGAAAAGCAATGTACTGGAAATGCCCCTTTAGTCTTACCCCAGAAGCCCCAGCTAAATAGGCAGGCAGACCTAAGGAAAGCTCGCTCCCACTTTTTTTTTTAACCAAACTCATTGTGGCTCAGAAACCCCTTTACCTCATAAAAAGATGGCAACACGGATGTGGGGGAATTCTTGAGAGAGTGGAGTCGGTGGGCTCCCCAGAGAGCCATGCCCACAAAGAACACAGCTCCCCTCAGCAGTGGGGCGTCTTCCATATAGGCTCTGAAAAAGGTTCCCCAGAAAGACAGGTGTGAGCAGACCTCCAGCTCAGTGTGACCAAGGCAGAACTGGGCCCTGGCAGTGTCCCCAGGTATCCTGCACTTATAGCATAGAAGTGCAGCTAGGGAACTGGGCAGGAAACACAGAGGCTAGTAGTGACTATGATGCCTCATGGCTTGTTCAGCCAGTCCCTGCTGATGACCACAGCCTATGGTTCATGCAAGATTAGAAACACCAGTGCGAGTAACAAGCCCCTGAGCCTCAGGGTGCTCACACCCTGGTAGAAGACAGAGGCCCAAGAATCCCATGGGTGCAAAGGTTACATCTGAAATCACAGCTGAGAAGCTGTAGACAGAGTGAAAACTGCTTCAGGAGGTCAGGTGGCTAACCACCATGTCAAGACTCCATAGAACATTCAAGACTTAACAAAAGGTTGGAAGAACATTTTAGCAAGGGTAAATGGTATATGTAAAAACCTTTAGCAGGAGGGAGAAAGCCAAGAAGGAGTGGGTAAGAGGCTCGTGCAGTTAAGACAGGGCTGGGACACCTCTAGGTCTGTTCCACAGGAGAAACCACTATGGTCTTAGGCAAAGGGCAACATGGTCAGATCTGTGTCAGAGAAAACTCACTGGCTGTCATAAGACAGTGTTCCTCAGAAGGCAATGACAGAAATCAGAGATCAGAAGGGGAGTTCTGGTATGGGTGTCCACCAGACAGTGGACAAGACTGAGCCACCCTTCAGGAATAAAAGCATAAAGACTTGTAATGGTTTGGCTATAGGGGTGAAGGTGAGAGCAACATCAGGTTAGCACCTTAAGTCTAGCCTTGTAACAAACAGGGTGATAAGTGAGGGAGCCACATTAGGACCATCAGGGTAGAGAAGGAAGCTGAGTCTAAATGTAGACATCTTAATTGGACTGGTAGAAGCAGAAGAAGGGAGGTCACAAGCACAATATCCAGCTTTAGGGAAATAACCACCAAAAAGGAACAAGAAAGCCTCAACCTCATCCACTGGCAAAGTGTCTAAAATCTCCTCCTGACACTAGCCACCCACCCTTGCTGGGCACCCATGCCTGTTCACACTCACCTGTCCTCCATGATGCGGCACATGTTGTAGATGGCACTGTGGCCTAGGTGGGTGCCCAGAAGGTTACGCATCAGCTGGGGAAAGAACACACACAATAAGATTTGACTGATACAAGTCCCAGGCCCAATGAGGAACCCCAGCCCCTGCCTGCCTTGCATGGTCATTGCTCTACAGTTCCACTATGTCCTCCTTCCAAATGCAGAAGATTAAAAAGCTCTCAAAACACCTCTTAAACCTAGACCTCAGCTCAACCACCTGGAAAAAGGCCGCAAGGCTGCCCTCAATAGATCACTGCCTGGTCATCCCAGAAGTTCGGCACCATTCACTGAAGACAACATGGCCCTGTTCTGCTAGCAGCAGAGACCTCATCCTGGGGGAGAATCTTCCAGGAACAGCTTATGAGATGCCCACCTTCCAACAGGGCTCACACAGCTCCTTGACATTGATGGTGCGGCAGAGGGTGATGATGAACAGAGGCAGGCTCTCAGCTGGTAGGCAGTTATAGCAGACTACAGCATCCAGCACTTGCAAGGACACCTATAGAAGGGGTAGAGCATCATACTGGTGACCCTCAACTCTCAGTCTCCTCCCCACTGTTCAAGCAGCCTCCCTAGGAACCATAGCACAAGTGAACAAGGATGAACGTACACATGGGAGGCACTATTATGTACCATCACAATAGAGCATAAGTACTATTTTCCCATCCTAAGCTATGACTCCAGGAAATAGACTACCTAACTGTCCTCATAGAGTAGACTCTTCCAGCTCAGAAAGGCTGAGGAGCCTCCAGAATCCACACAGCCAGAGTGGCCATAGGGCTTGACCTTAGACCCCAGGTTCCCAGAAATAAAGCTGGCAGTTACTGACCTCAATGTCAACAGAGGATACTGTCCGGATACAAAGCAGACAGATCATGCTGGGGAAAAAAACACAAAAGCCAGTTCAAAGAGTGTTTACCAGAAGACTGTGTATCTGTAATTCATTTCTTGTTTACTCTGTGATTATCAGTCACATGAATAGCTCTGAATAGTTCATCTTTAGAGTGCCTTCTCTGCGGCAACCACAGTGCTGAGTGCATGGTACAAAGTGCTGAGTGCATGGTACAAATAAGGCAAAGCCCTGCTCTCATAGATACCATAAGATGGTTTGAAAAAAAATGACAAAAAGGCCAGTGAGATGGCTCAGAAAGTAAAGCACTTGCTGTGCAAGCCTGGAAACTTGAGTCCAATCTTCAAAATCCACACAAAGGTGAAAATAAAAAAAAAAGACGACTCCAGAAAGGTGTTCTGACCTCCACACACGTACCATGGAACGCATGCCCCTTCCCCAATAATAAAATATTTAAAAGACAAGAACTAATATATCATGTCCACTGTCAACCTCATTTATCTAGTAGTTTCATCTCCATCCAACAGGGCTAAACTTAAGACCCAAGACAGCAGAACACTAAAGTTCTTTCTTCTGAAGCTGGGGACAAAACCCAGGGTCTCTTGCATGCGAGCAAGAGCTCTACCACTCAGATGCACCCCAGCTCTTACTTAATTTTTTTTACTTACTGAACCATGGATGCAATGTATTCGTCAAGGTAACAGCTGTTGAATTTGACCAAGTTCACTAGTACTAGGAGGAATTCTGAGGACAAGCCAACATCCATCCATTGCAGGACAAACTCTGCTGCAGGAGAAAAGCTGAGGTTATATTCTTCTTCCTCTAGGAAAAATGAGCCTGCATCCCATTACTGCTGGGAAGCAGGCCATTGATCCCCTCACAGTGACAAGTAGGCCACATACCAGACCCAAGAATGTTCAGCAAGAGCCTGAGAGGGCCTGCATGGATACTGGGACTACCTTGGTGTTGCAGCTGCTGTGAGAGAAGGAGCATGATTCCACTCAGGGCCTGACTCCACCGCAGGGATCATAGATATCACAGGGTTTGTTCAGGAGGAAGGTCTCTGGGCATGTCCCCCTCCCCTCCCCATACTTCTGGAGAGACACAGGAAAAGCTACAAGCCACACAGTCTTAGT
Organism: Eospalax fontanierii; assembly: GCA_035773235.1. Classification (NCBI taxonomy): domain Eukaryota; kingdom Metazoa; phylum Chordata; class Mammalia; order Rodentia; family Spalacidae; genus Eospalax; species Eospalax fontanierii. Next base: position 29,912,145 of record CM069546.1, on the reverse strand, counting down.
AAATCTGATGGTAAGCTCTGTTTAATGCTTGTCCCAGAGGCAGAGGCACTATTAAGACCCATTTCTGGGCATCAAAATGGCAAAGCCTCAAGCAAAGTCTCAGACAAACTTAAAACTGACTGAAATCTCTCATTTTCAAGTAACGAGTGGAAGGACATCAAAAGGGGTAGGATGTTAAGCAACACTAATGCACCAATGACAACACAGACCCATTGAGAACACAGAGGAAGACACAACCCAGGTGCTTGGATTGAGTCCAGGTCAGTAGCACCAATTCCAAAGACAAATGCACCCACACACTTCAAAGGTACTTTCTGGGCCCTTCTAGACCCTATTCCCCAAAAACTCCAAACGGTAGGTCTGCACCAAAATCAGAGAATGCATCTATAACCAGTCCCCCAGGAGACAGGGAACCAAATGAGTAGATCAGCATAGTATTTTGCCCATCTCAGGCCACCTTGTGAACTATAGCATTCCTCCAAGCCCAAGGCCTTTCTCATCCCAAGCTAAACTTGATCCCAAGGTCAGAGAAACATCAGACTGTGCATAGCACCCACCCAGTTCTTCTTCCAAGTAGGTGATATGCCTCCCATTGTCTGTGAGGGCCTTGAAAACTTCTAGTCTTTCATGGAGATCTTCATTGGAGGGATAATCTTTGATGACTTTGAAGAAGAGGGCTCTGAGGACCCCCAAACGGTCACCCTAAAGACAAAACTATGAGGTCAATAGAGCCTTGCCAGAATTTCCCATGAAGCTGCAAAGTAGCCAAGAAGTGCAGCAGGCTCTGAGGTTCCAGGCCTGCCCCATCCTTGCTCAAGGAACACCTTATGTGGGATGGGTCAGCAATATAGTGGGACTTAAGGAGAGGACCAAAGATACTGGCCAACAGCTGACTGCTTTAAATGTACTACCTAATGCATCAGGCTCTGAGCATGGAAAAAGTCAGGCATAGAGCAGAAACAACGAAGTTCCTGCTCTGGCCCAGCTCAAGACTCATGATAGACATGTATATGCTCATATCACAAGGACAAAAACCTAGCCTGAGAAGAGGTGCAGTAAGAGGATGCAAGACACTGGGCTATTAAGGATGAGAGTGGCCCTGGAGGAGGACCCTTACAGGAAGGAATGGGGAGGGGATATGAATGATCAAGGGTCAGATGTGACCTGTAAAGCTGGAGAAAGATAAACAGGGGGCATGGCCCCAGCTGGAGAATTGGGCAATAAGAGCAAATTAACAATGACCATACTCCACATATTCTACATGAACTGTCTTGTGCCATCTCCAGAGGAGGAAGGTCTAGTCATCATCTTCACTTTCAGATGAGGAGATGGAGGTTCAGGGAACTAGATGGCTCAAGGTCAATGACATGAGTTCTGATACCAGGATGTCCTCACAGTTGTTAGACTCCACAACCCCTGGCAGACTACCAAAGCCAAGAGTCCAAGCAGCATGGTCTGCCTTCACCTCACAGGCTCACCCAGCTCTACCCCTTACCTGGCCCTGCACAATGGCCTTCAACAGGGCAAGAACTGCATGTCGGGCTTCTGGTGGCCGCTCTGGTTGTAGCAGGTCTGAGACAGTCTTCCAAAGTGCCTCCACTGCATGCTGCCATGACAAAGAGGGGTCAGTGACAAGACTGTGGTTTCTAAGAACCTAGGTCCCTCAATCCACGAACAGGATAGCCAGGTGTGATGGCACATGCCTTGAATTCCAGCACTCAGGAGGTAGAGACAGAAGGATCTCTGTAAATTTGAGGTCAACCTGGTCTACATAGCAAGTTCTAGGATGGACAGGGCTACACAGTAAGACCCTGTCTCAAAACAAACAAACAAATATAAAACAACAAAATACACACACACACACACACACACACACAAAACAACAACAACAAGGACAGGATAACAGAGTAGGGTATTCAGACTTAAAACCTTATCTCAAGTACCTCCTGAAGTCCATGACGATCACAGATCTCCAAACCATTTCAAACCCAAACAAGCTGGGCTTGGTGGTGTACACCTTTAATACCAGCACTTAAGAGGCAGATGCAGGCAGATCTCTGTGAGTTCAAGACCAGTCTGGTCTATACAGGGAGTTCTAGGCCAGTCAAGGCTACACAGTGAGATCTTGTCTCTTAATTAATTGATTAATTAATTAAAACAGAACCCAGGCCACAGGCTGGGAAAGGAAGGAGAGCAGGCAGGCCAAGGGAAGTAGTCCTAGCTTCCCCACGACTGCCAGGGAGTCCCCTATAATCTATTCAGATTCAGGGGAAATCACAGTGCTCAGAACAAGCAGCACAAGTGGGCCCTTGATCCGCACCTGCCCTAGTACCCTTTCCCTAGGGTATGAGTCAGCCCCTAATAAATATTCACCCCGAAAGAGCCACTGTAGGGTTGGGGGTGCTGGTGGTTTCAGATACATCACACACATCTCAGAGAACTGCTGAAGACACATCAGTCCCTTCCCCTGGCAGATCTACAACACCTCCTAAATCTCATACACAAATGCAAAGCAAGGCTGATTGAGCTCCCAAGTGCCCTAACAACTCTCACCCCAGAAGGAAAACTGCTTACTGGGTACAGAATATCAAGAAAGTAAAAATATCTGCCCAAATAAACCAGACTGTGTGCACTCTATGAAATTGTCTAATGCCACCAATCAGTAGCCTTTCTCAAACATGCACCAAGACAGACGCCTTGATCTGACTTCTGAGATCATACTCTATCCTGACCCTTCCCTGGTGTGTTATAAGAGAAGATGAACAGGCATGCATATTCATAATCCTTTCTGAGACCTAAAAGAAGAGTTCATTCCTTTTGCCTGCTACTAGGACAAGTTTCTTACAAACTTACCAGGCACCACGGTATACTTTTGTAATCTTATGACAAAGCACTGGAGAGAGTGAGGTAAGATGATCATAACAAGTTCAAGGCCAGCCTGGGCTACATAGTGAATACCAGAGCAACTAGAACTACATAGCAAATCTAAAAAAAAAAAAAAAAAAAAAAGGTGCTAGAAAGATGACTCAGCAGTTAGGAACACTGTCTGCTCCTGCTGAGGACCCAGTTTGGTTCCCAATACCTACATGGTGGCTAACAATCATGCATAACTCCAGTTCCAGGGGATCCAACACCCTCTTCTAACCCCTGTGGACAATGTACAACATGGGTACACTTTTATACATGCAGGGAAGACACTTATACACATAAAAAAATAAAAATAACAAAATATTGGGGCTGGAGAGATGGCTCAGCAGTTAAGAGCACTGACTGTTCTTGCAGAAGATCCAGATTCAAATTTGAGGACCCACACGGTGGCTAACCCCCATCCTGATTCCAGTTATAGGGGATCTTCTGACCTCCACAGGCACTGAATGACATGGATGCATTTACACACATGCAGGTAATACATTCATACACACAAAATAAAAATAATAAATAAAATGAAAAAATTTAAATAAATATATATATATCTAGCACTTCTCATGTACAACTCCAGTATTAGAACTGAGGCAAACCTACCTCTTCAAACTTCTTAGTTTTTGCCACTTCACAAACTTGCCCTATCATTCGGATGCGATTATTGAGGCCACATTCGACACTCAGTTCCTAGAGAACGGAAAGAAGGAAAAGCGGCAGAGCTCAAATAAGAGGTCTTCTTAACTGTCAGTTACAATCACCTACAAGCTGTTCTGCGTTTTCCAGACAGGAGACCTGTAAATAAGATTTTTTTTTTCTTTCTTGAGATAGGGTTTAGTTATGCATCCCACACTGACCTCAATCTTCCTGCCTCAGCTCCCCAAGTACTGCAATTAGAGGCATGAGTCACCATGCCCAGCTTTTTTATTTTATGTATATGAGTGTTGTGCTAGTATGTTAAGTGCCCACATGCATGTAGTGTCCACAGAGGCCAGATCCCCTGGAATTGAAGTTAGCGCCTATTGTTATCCACCTTGTGGGTGCTGGGAATTGGACCCAAAATAAATAGATTTTTTGAAATTAAAAAAAGGATTGGAGAGATGGCTCAGTAATTAAGAGCACTGGCTGCTCTTGCAGAGGACCTGGGTTCAATTACATACATGCAGGCAATACACTCATACACATAAAATAAAAACAATAAAGAAATATTAAAAATGTATTTATTTTTATGTGTACACAGAGTCTGGGGAGGCCAGAAGAGAGCATCACATCCTCTGGAAATGAAGTTACAAGTGGTTGTGAGCAGCCAGTTAAGTGCTGGGAACTGAAACTAGGTCCTCTAAAGGAGCAGCAAGTGCTTTTAACCCTGAGTCATCTCTCCAGCCCATTTAAAAATTTTTATTACTTTTATTTATGGGTTAGTTGTAGTGGTACAAGTTCAAGACTTGTTATACCTTTAGCCAGAGCTATACCTTTAGGCTAGCTTGGTGAAGCACCCCTTTAATCTAAGGACTCAGGAAGAGGAGGATGATCTCTTTTGAGTTCAGGGCCAGCCTGATCTACATACAGAGTTTGGAGCTGGCAGTGTTCAAATAGTGAGACCCTGTCTAAAACAAAAAAACAAACAAACAAATACATTTATCTTTGTGGGGGAGAATGCAGGGGTCATCCAAGTGCCAGGTCAGAGGACAACTTGAGAGAATCATTTCTTTCTTCTACCACGTGAGTCCCAGGAATCAAGCTCAGATTGTCAGACTTGTTGGCAAGGGACTTTACCCACTGAGCCATCTTGCCAGCCTTTGTTTCTTTAATGAGACAAAGCCTCATGTAAGCCAAGCTGGTCTTGAACTCCTGATACTCCTGCCTTCACCTTCCAAGTACTAAGATCACAAGTGTGCACCACAATACTTGGCTTATGATCTTGAGTTTGAGGCCAGCCTGACCTACAAGGTATCGAGACACTGCTTAAAAATAAATAAATACAGTGGCTGGAGAGATGGCTCAGAGGTTAAGAGCACTGATTGGTCTTGCAGAGGACTTGGGTTCAATTCCCAGTACAAATATGGCGGCTAACAACTATTCCTAACTCCAGTTCTAGGAGAATCTTACACCCTCTTCTGACCTCCATGGGCACTGCATGACACAGGTGCACTTACACACATGCAGGCAATGTACTCGTATACATAAAAAATTAATTAATTAATGGACAGGACTTGAGGTGCAGCTCTGGTACCATGTTAAGCAAGTGAGACACTAAGCTAAATCTCCAGAAACAAAAAGCCATTTTAATATAAAAAATAGTGGCAAATCATCAATTGACATCATATACCTAACACCTGTGAATATGAAGGTTTCACGCTAAAGCTAGAAAATTGGATTTTCTTTTGCTGTTTTTGTTTTTTTGAGACAAGGTCTATACAGCCCAGACTGGCCTCAAATTTCATAATCCTATTGCCTCGGCCTGCTGAGACTACAAGGCATGCATTATGACATCAGACATTTCTTGCATCAGCATTTGAATTCTAAAGCAAGTGTGTTTACTTGCTTTAGGAGCAGGTCACCACGATGCTGACTCTGAGAGTCCTGAGGAACAACATGTATACATGTCACCACAATCCTGGAGACAGCAGCCCTGCACAGATGGTCACCAGCAACCCATCTCCCACAGAACCCTGTGACAGACAAACCCAGCTTTCCTTGCACTTCACTCTGGGATAGCCAACACATAGGCTGCTCACTCACTCTCAAGATTTCCGCTGTGATGATAAACTCCGTCTGTTTGCCTTCAGCAGACCTGGGATTTGGCCTTGATGTTCCCAGTCCCAAGAGAATCTTGAACTTCTCCTTCAAGCCCGAATCTTTGCTTGCTGGTTTGGCCATGGTGGGCAGGGCCGCACTAGAGGACTGTTCTGTGCAGAAGAAACAGGCATTTGAAGACACCTGAAGAAGGGCTCCGCCCACCTACTCTCGCTGCGGATTTCCAGTTGTGTGGACCCTAAGTATAGAATACGCATAACCTGTATCCCCCACAACCTTTGGGGACAACTGAACCAAGTCACACGGACCCAGAAACAAATAAGTCTGGACAACCTAGGCCTCATCTAGCAAACCGCCTACCGCCACGGGGTGCACAGAACCCTGACATTTGCCGCTAGTCTCCCAAAGTGGAGGAGGAGCTGTCGTAGGGTCGACAGAAGCAGAGGCCCAGTCACACCAGGCATCATTTTAAAACACAGGAGTGCTGGGAGCGCCAGCACTTGGCTGCCCAGATCTGGACGCTGCGGGACCCGCGCTCCCTGCCGCCCTATCGGGACGTAGCCACAGTGCCGTCTGAACTCACACCAGCTCAGCCTCGCAGGACACTCACCCCGCGCGCGCCCGCGACGCGCAGGGACTCCTTGGGTCTAGAAGTGAGCACACCCACAGTCCCAGAGCCGCTGCCGGAAGCGCAACCTGCACTTCCGGGTGCGAGGCTGCGCCGACTGGCCGCGCAGAGCCTGCCGGGAATTGTAGTTCTGAGAGCGGGTTGAGCAAGTGGCAGGGCTGCGGGGGCCGCCAAGAAATATAGTCTCCAGCCGCAGGCATGAATGTGCCGTTGCGGATGGTGACTCGCAGTCGGAGCAGCGCAGCAGGGATCGTGTCGCCGGGGGGTGGGGAAGAGCTCGCGCCGCCTCGGGGCCCAGAGACTGCTGCAGGTAGCGCGGTGCCTGGAAGGGGTACGGGAGGAAAGGCGAGAAATGGAACTTTGACTGCAGGCTGGGGTCCTGGGTCCCACGAGTGACCCTCAGACCCCCACCCTGGCCTTTTCCGAGAGCTGGGACCCTCTGGGTCTGCCGAGGTCCGTAAGGGTATGTTTTAGGCATGTCCATTCATCCACCCATGTCGCCAGCGGAAAATTTTCAGTCCACTAGCCTGACATTGCGACATTTGAGTTGTCCCCGGCTGACTGTGGGGCACAGTAGTCCTGTCCTCAGAGCTGCCCCGTTCACGTCTCAGCCAGGCTGTGTGCCAAGAACAGGCCCAACCAGAAGTCTTATCCTCCAGCTGGAAGGTGGCTCTGAGAGAAAACAGGAAAGGGCATGGCACTCATTGTATTTGTCTTGTAAACATTAAGGGCCTACTATGCACCAAGCAGTGGTCCTCAGAGAGCAATTATCAAGGGCCCAGCATTTCTCCAGCTGAGACTTACATACTATTGGCCAGAGGAGGTGTGCCATAGTAGCCAATAGGCCCAAGAGGGGTTCAGATGTGGAGACCCACTGGGATGCATGGTGGGGAGAGCCAGTGCAACTGAGAGAAGACAGGTGTTAATGCCTGTTAGGGTAGCTTTGACATTAGGAGAGTTTGGAGTTCATCCTGAGTGCAAGGAATTCTGAAAGGAGAGTGGCACAGTTCAATCTGGGTATTAGGAAGTTCTCTAGGATGTAGCTCAGAGGACATGGGATAGGGGGCCTAGTAACAAGCTGTTACTAGTGTCTGGTGTGCTAACAGCCATGGCTTGCACAGCATCTCACATACACACCATGGTAGATGATGAACATTTGCAAAAATAAGTGAAGGAGAGGTGAGTCAGCAGGTAGGCAAGACCTTTACCTTTCCCTCACCTGAAGTCCCCACTCTAAAGACTGAGTGGCACTTTTTACAGAAGGAAGAAAAAGCCACAGACCTGTGAAACGTCCACGGAAGGCACCAAAACTACATGTGGCCTATGAGGTTTCTAATGGTGAGAAAGAGAAGGGAGCTGAACTCCTTGAGGTACCAGTCTGGGAGCCCCAGAACTGGCGGCAGCAGCTGGCCAACATCCGCACTATGAGGAGCAGGAAGGATGCACCTGTGGACCAGCTAGGAGCCGAGCACTGCTATGATGCCAATGCCCCACCAAAGGTAAGCAGAGGCTCCATCTGCTCAGGAAATTCCCTATCCCTCCAAGCAAGTAAGATGCTTGCTTCCTCTCAGGTCTCTAGCAGAAAACAGACTAATACCTGGCAGCTCTTGGGTGAGATCTTTTCCTACAAGCTGCACCCAAAAGGATGCATCCCAGATGCCTCAGAACATTGGACAATATCACTTGTTTCATTGTGGCAACTATGCATGTCAAAAGTACCTATGTCTTGAGGCCTCTTGCTCTGCTGGGCACAGCGCTGGCATTTGGGAGCATTCAATATGTAAGAGAGGTAGAGTTCCTTACATTGCACTGGCTCCTTAGAGCCAACTTTATCTCTACCTGACTGCCCCCCCTCATCTGATACTAGGTGACCACTGTTCTTGAGATTTATCTATAAAATGAGTAGAGTTTTTCTGTCATTCCAAGCAATGACAGTAACAGGAGAAGGAGCCAGTGGGCATCTAATATTGACTCTACTGGGTGTGATTCCATTGATCTTTAGAGACAGATAGTTAGTCCACGTTAGATGTGATAAGACAGTCCCCCACCCCACCCCACCCCACCATCCCTGATGGATAAGAGGTCCAGGATATAAAGTGAAGGTGGGTACAGGACTCAGCTGAGGCCTAACAGGATCCACCTCCATTCTGGCCCCATCACTGTACGAGCAGGTGCGGAGATACCAGGTGCTCTTGTCACTGATGCTTTCCAGCCAAACCAAAGACCAGGTGACAGCAAGTGCCATGCAGCGGCTGCGGGCACAGGGCTTGACAGTGGACAGCATCTTGCAGATGGATGATGACACTTTGGGCAGGATCATCTACCCTGTGGGCTTCTGGAGGGTGAGCCTTACCCATGGATCTAAAAAATGCACTGATCTGGAGATGAGGGGCATGCATCTCTGACTATAAGGGCCTTTCATGCTTCTGACCAGCTGGGAGTCCACACCATGGGGTTAGTGCCCTGTCCCTGGAACTCCTTGGACTTTCCTGTTTGCCCCCGGCCCCTTCCTTCCTCCACCTCCCCACCCAGCTGCCTGCCCTTCCCTTCCTTGCCTTACCCTTTGTTTACTCCAAGGCTCCCTGGAGTGCGTCACCCTAAAGAGGCTGCTCCTTCACTCCACAGAACCCTGAGTGGTGGGTGGATCTGTTGAAAGTGGCTCTGTAGGTGGGGCTCTTTCCCCTTGGCACTGCGTGGGCCACAGTCTGTCAGACGGGTTTTAAATAGCCTTCTCTACTCAGGTACAGGATGGGAACCGCCCAGCTGTCCTGGCAGCTGGTGGGGGAGCCCCAGGCTCCAATCTTCCTTCCTGAAGCCCCAGGTGCTGCTAAGCTTAGCTCCTGGGGACAGCTTGCCTGTTCAGCTTCACTTAGCCTCGGGGGGGGGGGGGGGGGGGGAGATGCTGAGGCAGGGGACCCAAGGTGGATCCCATATACGTCATTGACCTACATGAATGGGAAGTAGGTCTAAGCCTGCACTGGGGTCATGCCAGGGGCTCCTTCGGGCCTCTTTGCAGTTTTTAGTTCCTTCTTACCTCCTGGAAGGGTAGAGCAGGCAGATGCCTCTATATACCTAGGCAGGTGGTATGCAGCAATGGGTACCTGTGGGTCTCCTCAGGACCTTGTACTCCCAGGTCAGGCTATGCTCTACCCCCAAGGCTGACCCATACTATCTTTCAGAACAAGGTAAAGTTCATCAAGCAGACCACTGCTATCCTGCAGCAGCGCTACGAAGGGGACATCCCTGCCTCCGTGGAAGAGCTGGTGGCTCTGCCAGGTGTTGGACCCAAGATGGCTCACTTAGCTATGGCTGTGGCCTGGGGCACCGTATCAGGCATAGGTGAGTTAGTAGCTTGTGCCACAAGAAAGGAAGCAGTTTCAGGTTTCAGGTTTGCTGGCTGCTGTTGAGGTTCCCCACATCCTTGTGACCCCAGCTCCAGCCTCCTTACCTGTGACTCAATCGAGACTATTAAAAGGGTGTTCTCAGGGCTGATCAAGCCAGCTTGCTCATAGCTGGGCACTGATGACAGGTGCTCATGTTTGTTGAGTTCTTGGTACATACTAGACTCCAAGTGACCTTAAAGCCAGGTGCTGTCCACGTACTATAGAGTCAATGAGGAATGCTATACCTGAAAGTAGTGTGCCAGCCCTACAGAACCTGACCTAGGCTACAGGCATCTGGGAAACCTTTTGCTTTTTTTTTCTTTTGGCAATAGGGGATCTCACTCTCTAGCCCAGGCTAGCCTTGTACTTGTTATATAGTCCAGGCTGGTCAAGTCATGCTCCTGCCTCAGCCTTTCAAGTTCTGGGATTATAATCATGCACCATCCCACCCAACTCTGGGAAATCTTCCTGAGGTCATACTTCTGCTGACCTCATACCGGGGTATGATGGGGTGAGCCAGGCCAAGAGGTGGAAGTATGTTCCAAGCAGAAGGAATAGTATCTACAAAACTGAGTGGCAAAGCAAGAGGCTCTAGAATGGGTGGGGTATGAGGAAGCAGAGGCTGAGGAGAGGAGGAGGAGGAGGAGTAAGGACTGTCTTCTGGGAGGGGTGGTAATTACTGAAATCCTTTTCCTGGGTGTCACCTCCTAGCATTTGAAGCATCTCTCTGTTGTTAAGTTGAAGATGGACTCATGGGGGCAGGGACACTGCTGCTACTTCCTCACAGCTTTACCCTGGAGAGCTGAGGCTCTTTTGGTCACACAGAAACAAGATTTAGTCCTGGCCTGTCTGTGTGCCATGGACTCCAGGTTCCTGGGAACTCTTGCATGTGCCAGGCAGGGAAGTTCCCTCAGTAGGTCTCTAAGCTAGAGGCACCTTACAGCACTGCCCAGTGGATAGAAGGCAACTGGGGCCCAGGACGTTGGTTGGGAGCTGATAACCACCTGCTGAGAACATCAAACTCTGAAAAAGCCCTCCTCCCCATCTCATCCCCCACTTCTCAGCTACCAAGACTGCCAGCAGCCTCTTATCAGACACTTGAGCTTATCTGAGCACTGTCCTCAGCTGCCCGTGTCCCAGGAGTGCTGCATCCTGGTTGCATAGCTATGTGGGGGAAGGGCCCTACCCTATTCCTAGGCAAGGGATTGTGCTTTGGGCACAAGAGGACTGTCAGAATACCACCAGAGAGCCTGGCCACTTTCCATGAGGACCTCTAGGGAGAGAAGAAGCCCTCTCATATCGGGGGTCTCAGCCCTCGGGGCCAGCCTGAGGGGACCGAGGGGACCTCCGCCTTTGGGGGAAGGGTGAGTAGATGCAGAGTTAAGACACAAGCTCTGGGAGCTGGGCGGGAAGCAGGCCAAGCCGGTGTCACAGCAAGCTCCTTTATTGAATATGTGCACAAGCTCTTATAGGCCTGGATAGCCAATGACCTTATGGGGTGGGGTCCTGAATACAGCCAGTAGTAAGTTTCTCCCCAGGTAGGCAGGTTCTTTCCAGGTGCTGGGCAGAAGCTGGTCTCACAACTAGCCAGAGCAGAACGCCAAGTCCACAGGAGCCATTCCTCTGTTCCTCCTAGCAGGTGGCCTGGCTAGACCCATCGTGCATTATGCCCAACACTCTCAACTAAAAAAGCTGGAACTATTGAGTTTAGGAACCAGTTTCAGCTCTGCCTCTTGCATCTGGGTGACCTTAGGTCACACACTTGGTTTCTCTGAGCTTGGACTCACAATAAATGAAGCAATTTTCCTCCTTAACCACACAGATGTGTGGGAAGCCCTTCTGGCCAGCACAGAATACTTATATGTGATATGGCCCTGTACTGGGTCCGTGGAGGTCTTAAGGAGTGTGATCACTTCTGTATTACAGAGAAAGAAACTAAGGCTTAAGCTTCTCATGTGACCCCTCAGTCTTCATGTACTGCCTGCACCTCCAGTCTTCTCCCTGACAGTTAGCAGGTCAGAGAGGTGGCATAGGGATTGCCTGGCTGCTTGACAAACCTTGGAGAAGGCAAGGCAGGCACTGCAGTTCACCAGATGTCTGGCAGAAGGCCAGTGAGAGCATGAGGCTGAACTCCTGCAATGGCCAACTAAAGGGAGCAGGGATTGAAGCCATAGAGGAACACAGCCGTAACCAGCCTGACCCATGCTCCCCACTCTGTCCTCAGTGACTGTAGTAGCAGGTGCTAGCTCTGTAGCAATGACCTCAGGCCAGCCCATTGGGCCAAGTTGCTACCACCCAGCCCAGTGCCCACAGCCAATGGCTAGACTGGGAAGGTCCTCAGGAGACAGGGCAGGGGAGCAGGACAAGATCCTCTTTGAGGCCTCATTTTTGGGAAGACCATGAACCAAGAGTAGACACTATTAAGGGTTTTTTTTTGGGGGGGGTAGATTTTTATATTTTATTTTTATTTTATGTGCATGAGTGATTTGCCTACATGGATGTAAGTGTGCCACATCACGCACTTCCCATGAAGGCCAGAGGAAGGCATCAGATCACCTGAAACTGGAGTTAGCTGGAACAGGTGTAAGCTGTCATATTGGTGCTGGGAATTGAACCCAGGTCTTCTGGAAGATAAGTCATCTCTCTAGCCTTGGGGTTGATGTTTTGAGACAGGGTCTCACTTAGCCCAGGCTGGCCTTGAACAGAGAGCAGTCCTATCTCCGCCTCCCAAGGACTAGGGTTATAAGTGGGAGCCACCATGTCTGTTTCACACTTTGATTTTTTTTTAAGGTTTATTGTTTTGCTTTTTAAAAATATTTTATTATTTTTATGTGTATTAGTGTATTGCCTGCATGTGTGTAAGTACACCTGTGACATGCAGTGCCGTAGAAGTGAGAAGAGAGTGTTGGATTCCCTGTCACTGAAGGTACGCAGATGATTGTTAACTGCCATGTGGGTGCTGGGAATCGAACCTTGGTCCTCTGCAAGAGCAGTTAGTGCTCTTAACCACTGAGCCATCTCTCTAGTCCCCTGCTTTTGTTGTTTGGTTTTTTGTTTTGTTTTATTTCGTTTTGAGACTGATACTGTGAAACTCCAACTAGCCTGGAACTCACTCTGTAGACCAGGCTGGCCTCAGTCTCACAAAGATCCACCCACCTCTGCCTCCCAAGTGCTAGGATCAAAGGTGTGTGTCACCAAGCCCAGCTTTCCTTTTTATTTTTAATTATGTATAATATATGTGTGTGTGGGTATATGCATATAAGTACAGTCCCCACAGAGGCAGGAAGAAAGTGTCAGCTCCTCTGGACCTAGAGTTACAGGCAGTTGTAAGCCACCAGATGTAGGTGCTGGGAACTGAGTTCAGATCTCTGGGAAGAACAATACACATTTTCAGCTGTTGAACCATCTCTCCACCTCTTCATTCTTTGATTTTTATATTAATTTTTTGTTTTGGGTGCTGGGGGTTGAACCCAGGGCCTCACACTTACTGTGCCTCTGCTGTCCTCAGAGAGTACATACTTTGGAGTAAACCCTGCTGGGCCTCAGTTTCTCCATCTGTGGGTACCTTGTAAAGACTTTTTGAATTGAAGGATCTGACTCTGGCAAGGGCTCAACCCCAGTTAGCTATCTATTACTGCTGCTGAAGGAAGCAGAACCTGGAACAAATACAGCTCCACATGTCTACCCAGAGTAAACACCCTCCCAGCTGGCAGTCCCAGAGACCCCCTGCCAGGGTCCTCCATGATGGAGGAAGGCCTGAAACAGGCTGCCCACACCCCAAATGGCTCAGTCCCATCCCAGCAGTGCAGATGCAGCACCTTCTCTTGGGCTCTGTGGTTCCCATCTTGGAGACCTGGGTGGTCTAGACCCTGGTTTCAGCCCCCTATTGACTCATTGCTCAGGACTATGAACAGGGACAGAGGAATAGCTCAGACTGGCAGAGTGTCCTCTTTTGCATCAACTTGTCTCTAAACAGCAGTGGATACACACGTGCACAGAATTGCTAACCGACTGAGGTGGACAAAGAAGGTGACCAAATCCCCAGAGGAGACTCGCACAGCCCTGGAGGAGTGGCTACCCAGGTATAGCATCCTGGGGGGAGACTGGGACAGGATCTGTCCTTTCTCCTTCTACACTAACTTGTCCCCATCCCCCCAGGGAACTGTGGAGTGAGATCAATGGACTGCTGGTGGGTTTTGGCCAACAGATCTGCCTTCCTGTCCACCCTCGATGCCAGGCCTGCCTCAACAAGGCCCTATGCTCCGTTGCTCAGGCCTTCTAAGGAATTATGTGGCTTCAACCTAGGCACTGCTCTGGCCGGTGTCTGTGAAGTGTCTTTATGGGGAGGGGTAATACTTGGGGGTTGTTTCCAAGCTGTGTAATAAAGCTCAGGGGTTTTTGCAGTTAAGGTCTGGCTGACTTGTAGCCCTATGGTTTGAGATCAGACCAAGAAGCATGTGCATGCATGCAGGGTGTGCACTGCTCATGTGTCTGGAGCTGGGTTGCCTAGGAAGCTGGGTGAGGACGTGACAACCCATGCTGTGTCTGGGGATGGAAGGGAGGTGTGGTGGAGAGAAGGGGGAGGGAAGAATGGGATGAATGAACCCAGAAGGGAGGAAATGATCAGAGCCAGCTGTAGCCAGCTGCTAGAAAGCCTACTAGGGAAGTATCCCTGTGAACTCTCACACTGTCCTTCAGGTTGCAGACCCAGTACTTCCCTGAGCCCTCCAGCTTCTGAACTTCTACATCCTGAGTTTGGCCTATTCCAGGAAACCAAACCAATGTTTACAGAGCTACTGGTCCGCGAGGTACCCCAAAGACCTCTAGGCCATCGGACACAAAGTTTGACCTGTTGGAAGTGAAGGGGACTGCATTAGGCAAAGGATAGTCCATGAGAAGGGCAAGGGCCTGAGTAGCTCCCCAAGGAAGGAGAAGGTGGGAAAATGGACCACTCCAGGTAGAGGAGGTGAACAGAGACTCCAGAATGTGTCACCAATAGAATTGGACAGGTCTTGGAGTAGTAATGAGAGGTGACAATGGCAGCCTCCATTTGAGGGTCCCTTGAGATGGGTCTCGTTCCCCATCTTGACCCCTCAACTGAAGACTCAAAAAAGACATGGGCACCAGGGTTCAAGGCAAGGCCTGTTTAATTTGAGGGCGCGCATGCGCTATGGCTTACGAGACAGACAGCAATGCTGGTCAGTTTGGGGCATTTGGGTTACTGAGGAAAGGGCTAAGTTGACAGGATATCCATGAGGGTGGGCACCAGGTGGGCATAAGGCAGTGGCTAGACCAGATAGCCCAGGGTTTTTCTTGGGGGTGGCTCTTACATAGCCACAATTTCCAGGTCCCAGAGTTATATAGTACATGATAAAAGGCCTGTCCAGAGGCTGCCCTCTTGAGGTCACAGGGCCTCTATCCTCTGGCCCTCAGAGAGATCAAACTCTGCATTCCAAAACCAGTGGAGACAGTGATGGTTAGCAGAAGCCTGGCCTGGGGACCATCCCATACCGGTATGAGGCAGAGGGTTAGCTTCTGTAGACAGCTGGCCTCATCAACCTAACCCAAAAGCCCCTATGAGCCTGAGGGCCCCTGGCTGTCTATTCCTTGAAGTCCCTGGGCTCTGCTCAGGATGGTGCTGCTGATGGGCTGGGGAAGAAAGGGTTTGCAAAGAAAGATTTGTTTTATTGCAATTATTTAGAGAGCAAGTCCCAAGGGCTGGTGGCGGGGGGGGGGGGGGGGGTCCGATATTAATTGAAAACATGTGTGGAGCTGGAGATCTTTTTTGGAAAAAAAAAGCGAAAACAAATTCCTTTCAGTCAGCAGGCCTGAGGCAGAACAGCAAAGGCCCTTGGTAGATGACTGCACAGCTCCTCCTCCCTCCTTCTCTCTCTCTCTCTCTCCTCTCTCTCTCTCTCTCTCTCTCTCTCTCTCTCTCTCTCTCTCTCTCTCTCATGATGTTTATCTCACATCTCTGAGTCTTTCTCTTCTGTCTGTTCCAACAGCTCCAGTACCCAGTGAACAGGGGCAAGGCAAGGGTTCATGGGGGGCACAGGTTGTTCTGGATGGCCATGATACCACCCTCCAGTCCACTGAGGCTTGGGGAGCTCTGGATGGACCTGAGGTCCGTGCATAAGGAGGCCCAGGGGCCCCCAGACAGTCAGGGAGGGGCTCAGAAGTTGCTAAAGATCTCTCGCTTCCGGTTCCAATCCATCTGTGGTGCCCGCTTGTTGACCCGTGTGGCTCGAGCCTTCTCCTTGGCTTCAGCCGCTGTGGGGCTCAGGTGGAGGCCACTCTCCTGGAAGGGGTCTCGCTTCCAGGCATTGCTGTCCTGAGTATTAGGGAGCGGGTGCAAACAGTGAGCCATGCCCCTGACAGCTACCTTCCCACAGATCTTATACCTGAGGCCACAGAGCTGGCCCAGGAAGCTTCCTGGAAGTGGCAGCCCCACGATCTACAAGTAGACATCTCTACAGAAATCCATTCCCAAGGCCTCTGGTACCCTGCATGAGCACCACAGCCAGGTTACCTCATTGTCCTTGTCCAAGCCCGGCAGGTCACTCCGGGATGAGCACACTGAGCCACCATTGAGCTAGGAAGACAAGAGCAGGTTGTGGTTTCAGGGTCTCCATCCTGGTGCACCCAAATCCTCACATGCACACATATGCACAGGTACACTTTTGAGCACATGCACAACACAGCCAAACGTACTCATTCAGTACTGAGCACCACACTTCTGTCAATGTCCAGATCAGGCTGGGTATGACGTGGCTGGCACCCCCAACACTGAACAAGCAGGTCCAGCCTGGCCAGTTGTGATATGGGAGGGTAGTTGTGGCATGGGAATCAGCCACATGAGTGTCACCTGAGGTAAAGCCAGGGCTAGCGTCCAAGAAGGGCTAATGGATGACTCAATAGCCATGTAGGGACAGGGCAGAGAGAGGGCAATGGCCCAGGACCTCAGGTGTCCATCTTCCCTGTTTGTCTGAGCCCCAGACTTCTGACCCAGGATGAGATACACAGTGGGTATTTTTGGAGTGACCAAGTCAGACTTAGGTCTTACAACTGTATACCCTTAAGGGCAAAGATATCCAGGGAAAGGGGCCTACATCAAGCCTGAGGACACAAAAGTACACCTATGGTCACCTAGACCCACCCACTCACCTGGGCAGGGCTGGTTCCATTGGTGACTGGTGATGGCAGTGGACCTGTGGGAACAGCATGCCAGTGGCTACACTGACTCCACACTGAGCCCACCCTGTGTCCCTAGGGTAACAGCCTACCTTCTACATGTTCCTCAGTTGGTATAATTCGCAACCGCTTGAAGTGCTCATCAGTCTCAGGGTCTACCACCAGCAGCCGGGCCTCGTCCTCCCGTGCCTTGATTCTAGCAACGACTTCTGAATGGCGCAGCCCTTCCACATTCTGCCCGTTCACCTACCACCACCCATATAAGGTCAGAAGGCCTGAGGGGCCCAGGCGGCCCCATGCCACCCAGCCAGGTGTGCCATCAAATATTCATCGAAGCCACTACCAGCAGAGGCAGCAAGAGTGCCAGCTCAAGTTCCCAGTATCTCCCCTCCTCCTGCCAGGACCCAGGGCCAACATGGACCCTTGGGACATAGATGTGGACACAGGGCACCCAGAGTACCTCAATGAGCCGGTCCTGAGCACAGAGGCCAGAATGGGAAGCTGGTGAGCCTGGGTCCACAGAACGGATATACTGGCCAGGCCGAGACTTGTCACTATGCAGGTTAAACCCATAGCCCTGGGGTCCCTTTCGCAAGTGGCAGAGCCTAGGGCGCAGCTCTCTCGGTGGCCCATTGACATCCTGTAGACATGAAAGGCAACATCAGTCTCTGCTCCTAGCCTCTGAGCCCCATGCTCTCAGGAACTAATCCTAGATCTCAGTATAAACACTCTTATGTCCCAAGGCTGAGGAGTTTGGTAAGGCTGCTTGTAATAGCTTTAGTTATGGATTCTGGGCAAAGGCTGCTTCCAAACCTGTAAACATCTAACAAGATCAGCTTCCTGGCAGGAGCCTTGGGGAGAATTCATAGTGTGTGCTACACACAGCTTATGGATAAAGGAGCCAGATGGGATGGCAGCTGCCCCTATCACAGCACCCTGCAAAGCTATACCCTCAGGCCTCACCTCCTGTCTTTTTTTTTTTCTTTTGCCTCCCACCTGTAGGGCTGGCACCTTAGAGGCCTGAGCAGCTTTGTTTTCTCCCCAAGGCCTTCAAGAGTCTTGCTGGGTTGCGGTGGTGGTGGCGACTGTTTGCTTTCAAATTCCTGCACTAACTGGAGTGGCCCCCATCACATGGGCCCAGAAAGAAGGGGCTGGGAGCAGGAAGGGGAGTTACAATGCCAGATGCCCCAAGTCTGTGATGCCTCATAGCCTGCAACAGAGCTTACAGTACCCATAGGCAACCCCCACCACTATCCCAGGGCTCTGCCTCACTTTACCTCTGGCATCCTGTAGGTCTCTGGGCCAGGGGGCTGTGCAGGCAGGGTCAGCCTGGACCCCTACCCAGCCAGGGGCCAAGGCAGTGACTGTACTGCTGAATGACCAGCAGCTGCTGGTGCCCAATTACACAGGGCAGGTGACTGGGGGTGAGGAGGCAAGTGGCAGCTCGGGTTTCTGGGGTGTGTACAGGTCACACTGTGCTGGCTGGGGGGCTCTGGCAATGGCTTTTCCCTCACCTTTCACCACTGCCCGAGCCCTTGTCTGTGTGACGGCTGAGGGACTCTAAGGTAGCGAGGATCCCTCAGGTCTCAGGGTAGGTCTCTAAGTCTCGCACCAGTCTCCCACAGTCCAGAACAACCTGACACTCCGGCTGCCCAGACTTCCACACCACCACTGCTCTTCTTTTTCTTTCCTTCCTTCTTTCTTTTTTTTTTTTTTTGTGTTTTGAAGATAAGGTCCCACATTGTAGCCCACGCTACCCTCAAATTCAACAGTGAATTTTCTACTTCAGGCTCTGTGTGCTGGGATTAAAGGCATGAGCCACTACACTCACCTCCAAACCCTAAATGTGAGATAATGTCATCCATGCCCACGGGCAGCAGACAGCGGCAGGAGCAAGTGCATCCCCTGTGCATGCCCCTGCCCAGGTTCAGAGCTTTGGGCCACCTTTCCCCCTCAAGCCAGAATACCCTCTTCTTGTCTAGCCTGCACTCAGGGCCCCTTCTTGACCCCAAGCCCAACCAGACATTCATCTAGATTTTCCTCCTGACCCTTGCTGTATGAATACCATCTGCCTATTACCCCAGGAATTCCAGAAACTAGACTGTTCTCCAGTCCCCCAGGACTCAGCTAGACAATGTAGGCTGAATTCACGGTTGTAAGACACGAAAGATCTCCAGAGTTCCACTGCATAGATTTGTCAACTCTCCCAGATAGAACTGAAAGTACAGGTGTAAGGCTTTGTGAAAAGGCCCCAACAGTCTCCTACAGAAGTACCTATCAGCGCACAGCCTGGAGCAGCCAGAGGCCAGTTCACAGAGAAGTAGAGCCAAAACAGAATGAGGAAATGTGTGACCACTCCTGGCACAGAGACATGACATGGTCTAGGATGCAGGGAAACATGTGGCCATAGAGGCAAGACATCTAAGCTTACACTCATAAACAGATGACAGACACAAAGCCACCGACAATGCAAACTTATGTCCATGGTGCTGGCCCCTGTGACCTCTTCCCACGGCCTCTGTGATAGCCTGCAGGGCAGGGTTACTTCGGGCTCCCAAACGGAAGCATAACTTGGCCATTCTGTCCAACCCCCAGCTTCAATCCAGAACAGCTAGCACTCATTGCACAGCCTGAGATTCCTCTTACCAAGTTGCCTAAATCCATCTAGCTTCCAGCAAAATACAAATAGCCAGGCTTGGTGAGGATTATCAGGTACTGGACTACAATGTACCTTCAAGCTTGAGGGGCAGAGGGGGTGGCTAGCAAGCAAGCAAGTGGGGGGTGGGGTGCCCCACTGAGCAGCGGGAGGGGCACATTGCTGGAATTCTTCCTCTCAGCCCAGGCTCTGAGCACACTTCCTGCCTTCTCTAGACAGGCCCTCTGGCTCCCACAGGCTCCCAACGGCCAAACCTACAGAGCTGGGCAAGCAATAGTTCCCCACACACACCCCCACCAAGCCTATATCCAGACAAAGAGGCTGACATGGGGGTGCACTGGGAGCCAGGCTCTGCCCCCCACCGCCAGAGAATGACTCACCCGAGCTGAGAAAGGCCCCCATTGTTGCATGGGGTCCATCCTGCATACACAAAGGTTCCCAAGTTCCCTGTCCCTCCCCAGAGACTGAGCTAAGGCTGGGGTCCTCACAGCCTAGCTCTGCCCTATCTGACCTGAGCAAACCCCCTTTGCAGGCCTTGTGGAGGAAATCCTCGGGCTGAAGCAGGCAGCATGACATTCCCAAAGCGGGCCATGAGAGGCAGGACAGAAGTAGCAGGCAGTGGATAGCCAGCTTACAGTGGCCCAAGGTCTCTGGCCAGCCCAGGTTGCCACCCCACTTATCTACCTCCCACTGTGACCAGGTTCCCTGGAGATGGGTGGGGATATGGAGGCTGAGTCACTTTGGGGAGCAGGGTGGTGACTGAGCCCCCTCCCTGGTTAAGGCTCCACTCCGGCGCCCCCCACCCAGCTGGGTTTCCGTCCCAAGAAAGGAAGGAAGGAAGCTGTTGGGAGGCCCTGCCCTGCTCCAGGACCCAGGGCAATAGAGACAGGGAGGCAAGGGAGGGGACCCCAGCTCTAGAACGGAAGACAGTCCATAGAGAGAGGGGAAGGTCAGCAACAAAAACCAGAGGAGCCTCAGAAGTTTTCCTGTGGTCACTTTGTCCTATGTAGTCCTGTGCCATGAAGCCACCACCTGCAGAGTTTCATCTGCTGTCATTCAGTCTCAGTCCCCAAAGCCCTCTAGGAGGTAGGGGCATAACAGAAGAGGGGAGATGGAAAGGCAAAGTCTGTCACCGTCCTTCACCCTGGCACTGCTGCTGCTGGGTCTTGGCTTGGGGGCTGTCCCTGTCGTCATTGCTAGAATGGACTCACTGCAGCTGCAGCCACCCCCAGCTCATCCGATGTGGCCTAGGACTGAGTCACCACTGACTAGGCCTTCAAGGTTCCCAGAGGGAGGGGCAGACCACAAGAGTATCCTCTCCTATCCCACTCCCCTAACCTACAGGCTGGAACAGAGGACACAGATTCAGGGAGGACAAGAAGACCCTTACCTCCCATCGGGCACCTGATAGACACCCTATCAGAACAGAGGCACACACCCATCCCAAGTCTGTCAGCCACCTGCACCCCTATTAGAACATAGCCCCTCAGTGCTCTCAGGCTCCCGTACCCAGCTGGGGGCAGGCTGTTCCTGAGCCTATTTTTTGGAGGTTATATGAGGCTCTCTTCTTCCAGGGGAAGACCCTATCCCATGGGTTCCCCTGACCTAGAGTCTCTATCCCCAGCTTAGCCCCATCTACAGAGGGACGTGCCTGTTGCACCCCCTTTTGTTCATCTAAAAATACACCCAGAGGAAGCCCCCTCCTAGAGCTTCCTGCAGCCCCTCCAAGCCTGAAATAGCAGTGAGGTGGAAGGTCCCACCCAAGGCCAAGGGGCCTAAGCACCCCACCTCCAGATAAGGCCTCCTGGCAGTTTTTTCCACAGGAAGGTGAACTGGTCTGTTTGTGTCTAAATGAATGGACAAATGCCTGGGGGGGTTTCCTCCTGGGGAGGAGGGAGAGTACTTGGGAATGAGGGAGGCTTCAGTCCTCAGTCAGGGCCTGGAGGGCCTGGGACTCATCTTCTTCCTGAAAACTCCCCCTAAAGATTCCTAAACTTCAGCAGCCCTAGGGCAGAGTCTAGACTCCAGGGCCTGGCACCTAGTTCTTGAGAAGAAAAAGCAGCCAAGGAGTTCAAGATGCCCACCTTTGGGAAGACCTCCCACTGTGAATGCCACTTCCCAATCCCAAGACAGGTCGCGCAGGGATCAGCTCACAGACCCAACCAGCTCAAGTGGGAAACATTTGGGTGAGGTCAAGGCAAATGTCAAGGTCCGGATACACACCCAGAAACCAGAGCTGACAACTCCATCAACTCCATGCCAGTGGTTCTCAAAGTAAGTTGTGGGGAACTCTGAGCTCAAATCCCTTACTAAGACTTACAAGTAAACAAACAAATAAAAGTGAGAGATATGAGACACAATAACATCAGTGCCTCCAAGAAGCAGAGCAAACAGTCTCAGGCCCTTCCTCCTGGCTCTAGTTACCACCAAGGTGGCTACCTAGAAGGAACAGACCCTCCCCTGTTCCTTCTGGGTCTCTGATCCTGGAAGGAGGAAGAGACAAGAGGGAGGTGCTATTCAGCAGGAGGCAGGGAAGAATAGCAAGTAGGGGTTCCCTACAGAAGTTTCTTATGAGTACCCCAGAATCCCATACAGGAGGGCCCTATATGTAGCTCACTTGGGTGCCAGCTCTTGCTACTGTTCCCATTTCCCGCCCATACTGGACCCCAGCTCTGTATTTCATTTCCCTACAGCTTCAGCACCAGCCCCCTACAAAGGAGGACAATACCTCCCCTCACCTTCACAGCACGTGGATGCCCTAGACATACAAGACTTAGACACTGACGTCAACAGAACCCAAAACAACAGACCTCTGACACAGGCACTCAGTCTTCAAATGTCCCAGCAACTCTTCCCAGAGCTCCTTAACCACTGGGCCCAGAGACAGAAGGACTAACAGCAGAAAAAATAGCCACAAGTGGCCCACAAGGTGGTCAACAGGGCACAGACTGTGGCTAGTGCAGTAGGGAAAAGGCCACAAGAAGAAATGGAGGCAACCAAAGGTGAAAACTATCAACAAGAGACAGAAAAAGGTGCCAGATGTGGCGTACACCTTTATTCCCAGTGCTCAAAAGGCAGAGACAGATGTATCTCTGTGAGTATGAGGCTAGTCTGGTCCACACGGCGAGTTCCAGTCCTGTCAGGACTACATAGTGAGACCCTGTCTCAAAACACCCCTCCCCCCCAAGAAAGAGGCAGAAATGGTATAGCCCACTGTACCTTCTGGACTCCAGTATCAGAACCAAGGCTGCCTGAGCGTGCCCAGTCAGACTTGGGCTCCCAGGGGTTGTGGGCTGGTGGAAGCCCTCGATGGGCCATCTCCTCCGTGCAGGTCAGTTGTCTCCGGCGGAGCTCCTCATCTGTCTCCTTGTCTACCACCAACAGCTGAGTCTGTCCCTCCACAGCCTTGATCCTCTGTACCACCTGGTATGGGTGAGTAGCAGGGGTGGGCCAGCAGCCAACACCCTGGGTGGCACATGGACGGAGACACCACTCCCAGCTGGTCCAAGCTCACAGACTGCAGGCAGGCGCTGGTCTGCCAGGGGTGGGTGGCTGGACTGAGTCCTGAGGGCTCCGCCCCCCACCCCCGGGTTCCAACAGCTCCCTCCCTCTTCTCCCTGGATTTAGGGCCCAGGCTACAAGCACTTCTTGTGGTTTTGCACTCCCCTCAGGTAAAGACAGGAAGGAGCTATAGGTACAGCTAGCTGAAGAGTGAGAAACAGCGTTCAGCTTTTGTCAGTTTAGTCTGTGCATGTGTGTATGCATGTTTACATATATGTGTATGCACATATGTACTCTCATGAATATGGGCATCTATTTCAAAATCTGTCATTTTGGTCAATATGTAGAGAACAAGATGTCTCTGTTGGCTCTAATGGGCCCATTTCTTCACCAAGATGCAGTGTGAACCTAATTCCCACCTCTAGGACTCTTAATATACCTCCAGATCAGGACAGGAATCCTATTCCTGCTGGGCCTACAAAGAGGTTAAAGGCCTTGGGTTTCTAGCTAAAGTGCCTACACACATCTAGGAAGCAGGATTCAGCTCCAGCAGGTGAGAAGTACTCCAGTGGGACAGATATGGCTTTACAGCTGTCTGTGTGTCTGGATGGGTGCCCATGAAGTGTGGAGAGCATGTAGGGTGTTAGTAAAGGTCCAAAGGAAGGAGAAATGCCCAATGGGTATCTGAAGGGTAGGAACTGTTGACAACCCTACCCCAACAGCCTGGGGGTGAACAGATAAGTCCCCCGTCACTGCTTCACTTAGATGTTGTCTTAAGTAGGAAGGTCTGACCCAGGCCCATCTTCACCTGGCCCCTCAATGTTCCTCCTCTTTCCTCATGACCCTCAGAACAGAAGGATCCCGGTACCTGATGTTTCCTAACATGGGACCCAAGCTAGTCACCCATAATCTCTAAGCATCAGCAAAATAGGGGGTCACACCTGTACCTCCTGCCTTTCTGGGCAGTGGGTAGTCAAAGGTAGCTCTGTGTGAAAAGTCTTTAGAGACTAACGCCCCAGAAGCCTGAGATAAACAGGTAGATTCCAGGTGACTGCCAGAGGTGGGTGACACCAACTCTGTCAGGCACTGCCGTGCCTGTTTGGTCAACCCTTGAGCTCCATCCCAACCCTCTGCAGCACACAATCATTCCACACATATCCAATGGATGCTGTAGGTAGAAAGCAGGCAGTTAGAAAGACTGGGCTCCTGGGGGAGATAGGCCTTCAGCTACTAGCCCAGCGAAAAACCACTCTACTCTCTCCAGATCCCAGGTCTGGCAGAATAGGCTGGTCATGGACTTGCTAGTGCTGAGTCCCAAAAGACCCAGAGCAGAAAGGGTGGAGGGGAGGCTGGGCCTCAGTCAAAATATGAGGTGTATCTCCCCCAGTGAGACAGACACCCCAGGGGTATAACCTACAGAGATGACAGTCTGCCTTCCTCTCCTCCAGTTGCAGGAGACAGGGGCTGGGCAGTGATTCCTGCTGGGTCAGGGAGCCTCTCAGCAGAAGGCTCTTCTAGGCCAACGAATGTACCACAAGAGCTGACCCCACCAGATTCAGACACACACACACATATACACAGACGCATGCCTGCACAGCCTGCACACATCCAATGTTCGGATGTGTCCACACAGCCCTGGACACACACGTCAGGACCAACACAAGTAATACCATGATCCCCTTCATGGAACACTTGGGTAGAATGCACATATATGAATGATCCAAAAGGGACCCGCGCGCTCTTGTATACGCACGCGCGCACACACACACACACACACACACACACACACACACACACACACACCTACATATTCACAGGAAAGCATCTGCACTACAAAGCCTCAAGGTGCTTGAGCCACCTCCTCCCCCTCCATGGCATTCGGAGGCCAAAACTAACAGAAGCTAAGGCTCTGGCTGGATTAGCCGCACTGCGGCCCCTCCCTGCCAGGATACCCCCCCCCCCCAGTGCAGAATTGAGCTTCCCCGCCAGGTGGCCAGCTGACCGGCCACGTCCTACACCTCTCCACTGAGTCCATACAGGCTCCCGTGCGACCATGCCGGGTGGCATTCAGCTGCATGGTCCTTGGCACTCCGGCCAGCGCCGCAGGGACGCGCCCCCAGAAGGGGACTGGGGGCGGGGCGCTGCGCGGGCACCCACCTGGTGATGAGTCTCGCCCTCCACGTTGACGCCGTTGACCTCAACCAGGCGGTCCCCGGCGCGCAGTGCGGCCGCCTCGGCCGGGGAGCCAGGCTCCACGCGCCGGATGAACTGCCCGCGGCGGCCCTTCTCGCCGTGCAGGTGGAAGCCGTAGCCCTGCTCGCCCCGCACCAGGCGGCACAAGCGCGGCCGCAGAGACTCCGGCGCGGCCATGGTGCCCGCTGTTCCCCTTGCTGGCCGTCACCGGTCACGGCGCTCACCGTCCGCAGGCGGACGCGCGGGAGCCGCCGAGGCGCGGGCCGGCAAGCGGGCGGCGGCCTTGGTGTCCTCAGCTCAGCTCGCGTCGTCTCAGGCTCAGGCTCCAGCTCTTGCTCCGGCTCTGGCGCCGCCCCCGCGCCCGCCCCTTCTCCGCCCCCGCCCGCCGGACTGCCCCCGCCCGGTCCCAAACCCCGGACTAGGCCGGCGCCTTGGTGCTCCCGCATCCTGGGAGACCACGGAACGGAAAGTGTACGGCCAGGAGACCCCGGAGTTCCTGGGACTCCGTTCTGTCTCATCCCATTTTGGCCACCCTCCGTGGCTCCAGCACCTTTGCCTTCTAGTTCAGGAATGTTTTTTTGGACACCTGCAGACGCCGCATTGGGGGAGAGTCCTGAAATAGGGAGCCACTTAGAGAGAAAAGGTTCCAAGGCTGAGAGACGTGCACAAGAACCTACACAGGGACCAGAGGGCTGCTGCTCTCCATCCACCAAAAGCGCCACCCCCCAACCCTCCAGGACCGCTTTGCCTGCTCCTACTTAGCTGTCTGTATCTAGATCTCCTAAACTGTCCTGGCTAGCCCAGACAAAAAGAAGGGTTTAAAGATACATGGCAGCGCTAGGCGTAGTGGCGAACGCCTTTAATCCCATTCCTTGAGAGGCAAAGGCAGGTGGATCGCTTGAGAGATTGAGGCCAGCCTGGTCCACATAGTGACTTCCAGGCAGGGGCTGGGACTAGGGAGACCCTGTCCAAAAGACAAAGAAAAAGGCATGGCAGCAACCTGGATCCTTGAGGCCAGGTGACCCCCTACTCCTCCCAGGAAGTGTCTGTCCACCAAACATTGTTTTCCCTGTATTCCTGCTTTCGGGGGAATCCAAGTTTATCTGGATGAGATGGGAAGGTCTTTGTTGCCTTCCTCTTGACCTAGTTTGAAGTGTGCTGAGGAACTTTGCTCCTGAGCTCTGAGTGCTGATCAACTGTCCTATACTAAGCCCCCAGAGGTCTCCAGTCCCCTGACCCTAGCCTAGCCCTGTAGTCTATACACACACACCTTCCCAACTGCATGAGTCCCCACTCACCACAACAGGACAATGATAGTCCCACAGACAATCACTTACAAATTCCTGTACAGTTTACCCAGAATAATCCTGGAGGAAACAAGTCATTTTACAGATCAACAAAGTAAGACCCGAAGAAGGAAGGTTCTAAAGCTCTGCTAGGGCTGTGAGACTACACTTCTTGAAGCATCTTCTCAGGCACAGAAGACACTAAGATTTAGGCTCACCCACAGCCTACTTCTCCCCATCCCACAGGCCCTCACATACCTGGTCTTGGTGGGTCAGATACAAACAGCCCAGACAGTTCCCCGTGTGGGCAAGAAATGCAGGTCTGTCTCAGGCCTTACCTCTCCAGAGCCGATAGCTGGGCTCCCTACCCCCACCCACACAAAGGGCCCGCCTCTGGGCAGTGGCCCCTTGGGTGTGCACACCCTAGCTGCTGCTCCTGAAAAGCACTTAGGCTGAGGATGTGTGGCTGCTCCCTGCCCCCAGTCCTCTCTGCAGATACTAGCTGATACTTCCATAGGCTCTGACATGGCTGTCCACCTCCATCTGTCTATTTTCGTACCCAGAATGTGCCTGTCTGATTTAGGATTGGATTCTCTGGCCCCAGTCTTGTGCTGTTGCTCCTGAAGACTGTGGAAATGGGTATAAAGTGCCCACCCACATGTATGAGACTTGGGACTCATCCTACAGTGATCAGAACCACCCTAGACCTCCTGACTGCAGCTTTGTGGTTACACTTGAGTGGAGGGAGAGGGCAGGATGATGAACCTCCAGGCTAGGGGGTGGCGAAGGTAAGGAACCTCCTGAGCCAATGCTTGGTAGCCTTTTCCCAACTCAGCCTTGGGACCTTCAGCAGCCAAGGACTCAGCTGTTCCTCCAGCCTTTGACTAGAGATGGGATAGAGACAAAACCAGAGCAGGAACATATGGTCAGTGGGCAGGGACCAGGAACCAAAGATGTATCACAGGGCACTGCAGTCAAAGAGTAGCAAAGGAGTTCTCAAAGCAAAATGGCTGAAAAGGAAGGATAACAGAGCAATAAGGCAACATCTTAGAGGACCAATGGGCTTGAGCCATAAAGGAAGTCTGGGCCAACAATAGGAAACAGCAAAGAAGAAAGACAGTCAAAGCCAGGAATGGTGACACATCAGCAATCCCAACACTCAAGCACTCAGGAGGCTGAGGCAAGAGGATCATGAGTTTGAAGTCAGCCTGGATATCATAGGGAGACCAGGTCTCAAAAATTAAAATAAAATATTTTGAAATCCATAATTTAAGAAAAATGGGACTTTAAAATCAGAATCAAATACAGTGACTCACCCTTGTAATCCCAGTAACCAGGGGGCTGGCTGAGGTAGGAGGATTGCCATAAACTCAAGGATAACCTAGGTTACAAAGTGAGACCTGACTCAAAAAACAAAAACAAGCAGGGCATGGTGTCACACATCTTTAATCCCAGCATTTGGGAGGCAGTGGTAGGAGGATCTCTGTGAGTTGGAGGAAGCCTGGTCAACATAACTAGTTCCCAGCCTGCCAGTGCTACATAGTGCAATCATGTCTCAAAAAAAAACAAAAAACAAAACAAACAAACAAACAAAAAAAACAAGAGAATTAGAGATGACTCAGCAGTTAAGAACACTACTCTTGCAGAAAACCTGGGTTTGATTCCCAGCACCTCCATGGTAGTTAACAACCATCTCCAGTTCTAGAGGAGTCTGACACCCTCTTCTGACCTCCTTGGGCACTGTGTAGCACAAGTGAACTTACATATATGCAGGCAATATACTCACAAAAATAAAAATAATATATAAAATATTAAAACAAACAAAAAACATAAGGGCTGGACAAAACTCAAGAAGAGTTAAGAGCACTTTTGCTCTTGTAGAGGGGGTTGGGGCTCTATTCCCTACACCCACATGGTGACTCACGACCCCCTGTAACTCCAGGTCCAGCAGTTCTGGTGTCCTCTTCTGGTCTTCATGGGCACTGTATGTATATGGTGCACATATATAAATACAAGCAAAACACTCATAAAATAATAATAAATCTTTTAAAAGATAAAAGCTTTCTACATTCTGAAAAAAAAAAAAAAACAAGATGGGCATGATTGTACATGCCTTTAATCCCAGCACTCAGGAGGCAGAGGCAGGTGGGTCTCTGTAAGACTGAGGCAAACCTGGTCTATATAGTGAGTTCCAAGCCAGCTGGGGCTATAGGAAGACTCTGTTTTAAAAAAAAAAAAAGCTGAGAGGGGCTGGAGAAATGGTTCAGCAGAAGTTAAGAGTTAAGAGCACTGGTTACAGAGGACCTAGGTTTAACTCCTAGCACCCCATCACGGCTAACAACCTTCTGACCTCTACAGGTGTTGTAGGACACAGATGCATCTACCTACATGCAGGCAATACACTCATACACATAAAATAAAAATAATAAATAAAATAGCCCAGCCTGATGGTACATGCCTTTAATCCCAGCACTGGGGAAATAAGGGGCAAGTGAATCTCTATGAGTTCTACATAGTGAGTTCCAGGCTAGCTGGGGCTACAAGGAGACCCTGTTTCAAAAAGACAAAAATAATCATAATAAATACATAAAATAGTTTTTTTTTAAAGGCTGAGTATGTAGATGAGAAGAGCACTTGCTTAGCATGCAGGAAAGCCTGTGTTGGATCTCCAACACTCCATAAACAGAGCCTGGTGACTCATGCTTGTATCCTAGCACTTGGAAAGTAGAGTCTGGAGGATGGGAAGTTCAAGGTCACCCTCAGCCACATAGTTTGAAGCCAGCCTCCAGCCTAGGTTATAGGAGGCTTTCAAAGAAATAAATAAACAACAACAAAAAAAAAACCCAGAACACACACATCAATCAAACTGGAAACTGGACAAGAAAAGTCCTATTAAAAACTAAAATGGGGGAGGAGGAGCTGGAGAAATGGCTCAGCAATTAAGTATATTGGCTGCTCTTTCAAAGGATTCAGGTTCAATTCCCAGCACCCATATGGTGGCTAACAAACATCCACAACTCCAGTTCCAGGGGAATTCAACACCTTATTCTGACCTCCATGGGCATTGCCAGACACAGGTACACTTACATACATGTAAACAATACACTCATATGCATAAAATAAAAATAAATAAAAAGTTTTAAAAAGAGTGAATGAAGTTGGGTATGATGGCATCGTAAGTGACCAGCATAGAGAAAAGCAGAGAGCCTGGTGCAGCAGAGATGGCGATAACCCAAAGCTCTCAAAGACTACCCTTCCCAGACCTTCAGAAACCTTAAGCAGACAAGACACCCCATGAAGGTCAGAGGCAGTTAGAGTGTCAAGTAGAACCCAACCAACAAGGTAGCCAGTGAGGCCTTCAAGTCCAGTGGACTTTATTTTGCTAGTTCTTTGAAGAGTGAACTAATCCCTGGGCCAGCAGTATGCAGGAAGGTCAGGACAGGACCATCAGAGAGCTTGGGGTGGTCCCCCACCCCATCTCAGTCCCCCACTCTGAGAACTTGCTACCCAGGTGGGTCCTTTCTATGACAAAGAACTGATATTTCAATCTCTCAGTCCTTCCTTCCCTTGTACTGTAGAAGGGCCCCCTAGATTGCAGCTGTCCTGCACCCCTGATGGGACAGACGGTTTTTCTGTAAGCATTGAGCCTACCTACACCCCTCTTAATACCACCCCCCAACCACACCACTGGATTTGGTGGGGCCTGGGGAACCTGTCTGGGGATGGAGCTATTAGTCTAATGCCTAATAAAAGCTCCGAGCTTCCTGAGCAGACGCTGCTACCCTTAACGGGCACTAATGGACCTGCCAGCACCACAAGCTCTCGTTTATGACCTCCTTCAGACAACATCACTCCACGCCACTCCTTGGAACCTCAGATTGGATCAGGCGGGATCAGTGTAACAGGAAGACCAGAGAGAGAGAGAGAGAGAGAGAGAGAGGGAGGAGAGAGAGAGAGAGAGAGAGAGAGAGAGAGAGAGAGAGAAGAAGAAGAAGAAGAAGAAGAAGAAGAAGAAGAAGAAGAAGAAGAAGAAGAAGAAGAAGAGGAAGAAAGAGGAGGAGGAGGAAGGGGGGAGGGGGGAGGGAGGGAGGGAGGGAAGGAGGGAGGGAGAGAGGGAGAGAACGCAGAGACGGGGAGGAGAGAAGGGGTCAAAAGGAGGGACAGGAAAACCGGGACCTTCAGAAGCCCCGCCTCAGCCCGGAGACCAAGCGCCCTTTCGGTGACAGTCTCCAGTAACATCAGCCGCGCATCGCCACCTGGCGGAAATGTACGTGATTGCGCCTTCGCGGCGTGAGGTGGGAGGTAATAATGGAGGGGGAATTTATCCCAGATCCCACCGCCCTGATTTAGACCAGTTCCAGTTTTGCGGGGTTGAGATTTGGATGAGGCCCTGGGACTGGTTACACTATCCAAACCTAGGGACATGTGCCATGGGAGTGATTAGCTTTGCCCTTCACCTTGGACCTGGCACCCTCTAGGCGCTCTCACCAGGTATCCCAACCCTTGTGACCAAACATTTGCCAGTTACTTGACATTAGATCCTGGTATTGGAAAGCACTAATTTAAATATCACTGAGATCCAAGGAGACAGAGGTTTGTGAACCTTGGCCTGAACAAGTCAGGCCAAGAGCTGAAGCAGCCTCCAATATAATGAAGCCTGGGGCCCTGTAGGTCTTTTGGAGTGGATGCTCCAGGTTACTCTGGAATCTGCCTTAGGATCCTGAAAGCTGCAGCAATGAGGTTGGGTATAGGCCATGAAGGAGTGGAGATTGTTCCATGAACAGT
Source organism: Eospalax fontanierii (assembly GCA_035773235.1). Taxonomy (NCBI): domain Eukaryota; kingdom Metazoa; phylum Chordata; class Mammalia; order Rodentia; family Spalacidae; genus Eospalax; species Eospalax fontanierii. The sequence continues at coordinate 29,880,846 of CM069546.1, read as the reverse complement.
GAGGAGCCTGTAGGGTGTTATACATCTGGGAATTACAAGATCAGCACATTGATCTTTTAGAAAGTCAAAAATGGGGAAAAAGGAGCTGGAGAGATGGCTCAGCAGTTGAGAGGACCAGCTGTTCTTGCAGAAGACCTGGGTTCGAATACCAATACCCATATGACAGCTAACAATTATCTGTAACTCCAGTTCCAGGGGATCCGACACCCTCTTCTGTACTCCATGGGTCTTGCACAACACAGATACACTTACACACATACATGCAGGAAATACACACATACATATACAATAAAAGTAAAAAAAAATAAAATATTTAACCAGGCATGGTGGTGCATGCCTTTAATCCTAGCACTTGGGAGGCAGAGGCAGGCTGATCTCTGTGAGTTCAAGGCCAGCCTGGTCTACATACCGAGTTCCAGACCACCTGGGCTACTGAAGACCCTGTCTCAAAAAGACAGAGAAAAAAAAAAGTATATTCATGTGGGACTGGAACCAATGACTTGAAATACAAAGAGGATGAAAACTAGAGTGGCCCTTGAGGTGTGGGGACAGAAGTGGGGTTCCTACCTCAAACAGAAACACTGCTATGAAGGAGACTGGTGCTTCTGTTCACTCTCCAGGTGACTTTGGCTGAGGAAAAGCAAGGGGTTCAAGAAAATTCAGGGTTAAAATTAGTGCTGGGAAATGGGCCAAAGTCCTAGTGAACTACCTGAGGGGCAGGCAGAGTGCACAGTCCTGGGGACAAGAGGTAAAGTGAAGAGCATATGGGGGCAGCAGCTTGCCTGAACAGATGGGTGGTACCCAGGGGTCTCTCTTGTCTCTATCTCTGGGATCCATGGATATGGAGTCCATGGGATCCATCACCACATTTTGAATCCTGATCTTATGTACATACTCCTGAACAGGGAAGGAAACACTATGGAGGAAGTGACCCAGGACTGGCAGCATCTCAGCCTTTCTCTGCCCACTTTGCCCCTAAGGACATAGATTGCTGAGTTGGTGAGGCCCCCCCTCGTTTTCCCCTGGTCAGGGAGGGGGCTCTTGACATTTGCCAGGGCGTGGGCGCAGCTATGTGTGCCCTGAAGCTAGACTCAAAGTACACAGCAGAGAAAAAGGGTCACACGCGGAGGCGCAGGGATCAGGCTGGTTTTATTGACCAGACAGCGGGGCCTGGCTGGAGCTGTGAGCTGCTCATGGTGAAAGCGGTCGCAATTGCTCCTGGGTCAAGCAAGGGGGTGCCTTGCGTTCTCAGGGAAGTCCTGGAGCCTCACAGGGTTGGTGAAGACGATTTGCTGCAGGGACCACGGCCAGGTGGGAAGTGTCTCTCCGAAGGCTCTAGGAAGAACAACAGAGCTCTGGAGATAGAGGCTAGCTTCCTCCACTCTGTCCCCAGGATGCTAGGGAAGGGAGTATTCCAACAAATTCTCCCAGCACAATGGGAGATAGAATGGGCAGGGAGAGCCAGATGCGGTGGCCACACCCATAATATCAGCACTGGGGAGGCTGTGAGTTCGAGGCATCTGGGCTACAGAGTGAGAACCTGTCTCAAAGAAACAAAACAAATAAGGGCTGGAGATGTAGCTCAGTTAGCAGAATGCAGGACCACATAAACCAGATGCATACCTACATCCCACCACTTACTCGAGAGGTGAAGGAGGATCACAAGTTCAAGGCCAACCTGAACTACTCTGAGTCCTTGCCTAAAAACTAACCCAGAAAAACCAGGTCCCCGGGGTTATGGTATTATACCTCTGGAGAGCCCTTTGCGCACTGCTGTCCCTGTCGCCTCCTTCTCCCACTTACCTGGCCAGTTCTGCCAAGGTCCGGGAACCAAGGCTCAGCTGTTTCTTGGGTTCGCCGGCCTGTTCGAGGGCACGCGGACTCTGGGGCGCATGGACTGGGAGCCCTGCCATCGAGCTCCTGCGTCGCGCCTCCCACAGCTCCTGCATTCGCGAAGGAAGCAGGTGGAGAGCACTGCGGGAGGCGGACCCCGGGACCAGAGTGTCCGAGACGAGCGATCCGCCAGCCCGACCCAGCGCACGGCGCCACAAGTAGGGCGAGCGGCGCAGCCCCATGAGCAGACCAGCGGCGCGACCCACCGTGTGATAACGGGGACTTGCCACGTGCTTGTACCAGGCTCCAGCGGGCAGCGGCAGCAAGAACAGCAGCAGCAACAACGCGAGCAGGGGCCACCTCCCAGGAGCCCCCGGCCCCGGGTCCCGCACTCCCCGGCTCAGCGCCAGCGTGCTCACGTCGATGCCCCAGCCACCAGCGGGCTAGGCCAGAAACAGGGTTAGCTGGATTTATGCGTGCGACAGTATTAAGGTGTCGGTGCGCTGGAGGCTGGAGGCGAGTAGTCTGTCCTCCTGTGGGAGCGACTATAACCGCTCGGTGGCCCCGCCCCGGCCCGCCCCCGTGGCACAAGCTGCGCTCCCCAAAGGGGGAGGAGGACGGATGGAGCTAGGAGGGAACCCAGACAGCTAGAAGCATCTCACTGAATGGGCCTCCTGCTGGAGCTGCTCTTGTTCCATTGGGGGCGCCCCTGCTTACCATACTTCTCTTCTGCCTGCTCCTACACACCCTCAGGAGGGGAACTGTCAGAGGAGGCCTGGTGCCTTGGTCTCAGGGCACAAGGATGGATCAGTAACAAAGGGATGCCTTGTTGACTAGAGTTCCTAAGGTGCAGCACTTGCAGAGAGGGGAGGTTGGCAGAGTTCCAGTGGGGTAATCTAAGGGAGTTAGGATGGGAACCTCTGGCTACTCTCCCTTCAAGTCTCCCCACCAACCCATTCCTCACTCCAGGGGTTTGAACGCTTAGGGACCTAAATTTGGAACTTGACATGGAGCACATGTCTGTAATCCCAGTATGGATTCTGAGTTAAAAGGCAGCGTGGACTATATAATCAGCCTGGTTTATAAGACCCTATCTCCGGAGAGGAAAGAAAGAAGAAAGGGAGGGAGATGATTTTGGTCACATGAAATCCCTGTTGTTCCCCAAGTCCAACAGTATTAAGAGGCAGCCCCTTCCGGCACCCTCAGCTCCAGCCAGTATGACTGGGCCCTTCCTACTGACCTCCAGAGCTTCTTCTGTGATCATGCCTTTTCCCAAGACCACTTTCTCGGCCAAATTCAATTTATAAGGGACGGCTTAACCCCCAGTCTGTGAGTTGCCCACCTATTTTCGAGATCATTCCTCCCTTCTCTCTCTACCTAGCAAAGGCTGAGGCTTCCTTCCACTGTAGATCAGAGTAGTCCTTCAGCCCATTCCTTCAGCCCCCTCAACAGGGAAGGTCTTGATGCAGTCTTTCCTGACCCTGAGCCCAGGATAAATCCAAATTTACCCTTCATAATAATCAGGAAAGACCCACTCACACTCAGCAAACAAGCTATTCCCAGGTACCCTGCAGGCTCTCAACACCAAGGATTTTTGTATGGGATCATCATGGTTTTGTATATGTGTGTGTTTAAGGTAGAGTTCATTATGTAACCCTGGCTGGACTCAAACACACAGAGATCTGCCCACCTCTGTTACCCAAGTGCTGAGATTAAAGGTATATGCCACCACATTCAGTCTATTTTGGTTTCCTAAAGGTTCTCATGTAGCCCAGGCTGACCTCAAATTTACTATGTAGCTGAGAATGACTTTAAACTCCTGCTTCTACTTTGAGAGTGCTGGGATAACAGATGTATATCCCTGGGCCCATCTAGAATACTTTTTGATCTTCAAACAAAAAGATGTGAGGGGGCAGAGGAGTCACCTGCTCCTAAGGTAGGAGGAAAAATCCCAGGGATTCTAACAGTCCTCTGAGTCTCACTGCCCACTTGGAGGTCCTGACTTGGATTCAGGTGGCTAGTTTCAAATATTCTCCAGACTTGATTGATACAGGTGAAGGTAGAGGGAGTCAGTAAGTACCACAGTCTCTCCTGCCTCTGTTTCCTTCTTTTTAAAAAATATTTTATTATTTTTTAATTTATGTGTGTGTTTTGCCTGCGTGTATGTAAATGCACACATGCATGCAATGCCGTGCAGAGGCCAGAATTGTGGTGTCCAGATCCTCTGAAACTGGAGTAATAGACAGTTGTTAGCCTCCATTTGGGTGCTGGGAACCAGGGTCCCCTGGAAGAATAATCTCTGAGCCATTTCTCCAGCTCCGGCCCTCGGTTCCCTTCTTTAAAGCAGGGGAATAGTGTTAGCATGACTGACAAATTAATGCAACAAGATAAGGTAGCTACTAAGAGTGACAGGACATGCCTGCCATCCCAGCATTTGGGAGGTTATAGCCAGAGGATGGTGAGTTCCAGGTCTGCCTCTGCTACATAGTGAGGACCCTGGAAAAATGAAGAAAAAGAAAAAAGCGAGGTATGGGTCTTGGTCCTGTACATGACGCAAAGTAGCCACTCAGTAAGTGCTTGTGGGAAGGGACCCCACTGTTGCTACTCCAACAACTCCCCTCCTATCCGGGAGAACAGTTCCACGAAGCAAGCAGCAGATGCTCTGGGAGTAGGCTGTTCTGCTGGAGGACCTCTGGGAACAGGTGGGCAGTGTCAAGAGCCTCCCCCACCGCCCCGAGGTGCTCCCCTGGGGCCCCTTGTCTTAAAGAGCAGCCTGGAGTGTGCGGGTGGGCGGATGGTGCTGCACGACTCAGGCCACAGCCTGGCAGCTAGGGTCCCCAGGCGCGGCTACTCACTCCAACGCGGAGATGTGAGGGAATTGTAATGGAGTGAGGAGGGTGTGATGCACCCCCAGGCGGTACCCTGGGGAATGCAAATCCATAACACATCAGTTGTGGTCTGTAACAGGTCCATAATCCCAGGTACTAGGCATGCTGACTCTGGAGAATGGAAAGTTCAAGGTCGTCCCGGGCAATTTAGGAAGACTTTGTCTAAAATTTTAAAGTTGGAATAAAACTGGTCGTGGTGGCACACGCCCTTTATCTCAGCACTTGGGAGGCAGAGTCAGGAGGATCTCTGTGAGACTGAGGCCAGTCTGATCTACCTACACATTGAGTTCCAGATCAGCTGGGGACTACAGGAAGACCCTGTTTCAAAAAGACTTTTCTAAAGAGTTGAAAAAAAAAGGAAGGAGGGACAATGAGGATATAACTCTGTGGATCTACCACATCTGAGGCCACAGCATCTCCCTAGCATGTGTGAGGCACTAGGTTCAATCCCTAGCATGAAAGAAAGAAACAGCTGGGTGCCATGGGTCATGCTTCAACTCCTGTGAATTGTCCTCGAACTTATACCCTCTTGGAATGTATGAGCCCACTCACTCACTCACACACACAAATAAATATATGCAACAAAAAGAAAACGTTGAAAGAAGGCATGGATAAGTCACAAAAGTGCAATGTTGCACAAGGAACATTCAGTGCACCACTGCTTCCTGGAGCTTAAGCACTAGCAAGCTCTGTTCTGTTCAGGGCTATATGGTCTAAAGGAATGAAAGGACTATGGTTCAAGGGAAATATAAGGCCCTGGGCTCAGAGGAAAGGTGAGCACATCAGCTAGAGTATACAAAGGCATACAGAAGCAACCTGTGGTGGATTAGGGGAGCAGGGCACAAGATTGCACAGAAGATCAGGGTATAGAGGAGGTTCTTTTCCTTACTCCCTCACTACCTAGGGTCCAGTGACAATTCTTCCTCTTACCAGAAATCTAGAGACAAAACTCCATTGGAGTAGAAATCAATGGTCTGACACAATTTCCATCTCTTTGAGCTAGTACTGATTTCCATATTTTCAAATTGGAAGTCTAATTGCCTGGAGCTCTCTTTCTTTTTCACAGATACACATTATAAATGTATTTAACTGGGCATGGTGGCACATGCCTTTGATCCCAGCACTTGGGAGGCAGAGGCAGGAAGATATTTATGAGTTAAAGGCCAGTCTGGTCTACATATCGAGTTCCAGACTTAGAGGATTTAGAGGTCAGAAGACAACTTGTAGGAGTTGGTTCTCTCCTTCAACCCTGTGGGTCCCAGGAATAGAATTCAGGTCATTGGGCTTAGTGGTAAGCACCTGTTCCCATTGAACCACCCTGCTGGTCTGTGTTTTGTTTTTTTAATATTTTATTCATTGGGGTTTGGAGAGATGGCTCAGTGTTTAAGAACACTGACTGCTCTTGCAGAGGACCCAGGTTTGGTTCCTAGCACATGGCAGGTAACAACTATCCTTAACTCCTGTTGCATTACACAGGTGCACTTACATACATGCAGGCAATATACACTCATACAAATAAAATGAAATATTTCTAAAATTTATTTATTTTTATTTTGTGTATATGAGTGTTTTGACTGCAGCTATGTATGCATGTGCATCATGTGCCTGGTGCCCATGGAAACCAGAAGAGGGTGTTGAATCCCCTGCAACTGGAGTTACAGATCATTGTTAGCCACCAAATGGGTGCTGAGAATTGCACCAAGGGCCTGTGTAAGAGCAGTCAGTGCTCTTAACCATTGTGTCATCTTTCTAGTCTGAATATATTTTGTGTTTTTTTTTTTTGAGCCAAAGTCTCACTATGTAGCCCTGGCCAGCCTGGAACTCACAGTGTAGAACAGGCTGGCTCAAACTACAGATCCTCCTGCTTTCTCCCTCTTGAGTGCTGTGATTAAAGCATGGGATACCATGCTTAACTATTTTAATTTATTTTGAGATAAGGTCTCCACACATAGTCCAGGCCCAGGTTGGCCTTGTACTTGTGTTATACCTGCCCTAGTATATATAGAATGCTAGGGCTATAGGTATACACCACCACATTCAGCTGTTTCCTCTATTTTCTATGTTCACTTTGAAATTCCTGTTAGATACTGATCCTTCTAGATTTTCCTTTTACCTTGTTTTCTGTTTCCTCCTTTTGTTGTTTTGCTGAAAGTTCTTCTTTACTATCTTCCTATTTTTAATTTTTATTTATTTGTACTTTGTGTGTATGAGTGTTTTGCATGCATGTATCTAAGTGAACCACATGCATGCAGTGTTTGTAGAGGCCAGAAGAGGGCATCAGATCCCCTGGAACTGGAGCTATGGATGGTCATTACCCTACCATGTGGGGCCTGGGAACTGAACCTGGGTCCTATGCAAGAATAGCAGGGGTTCTTAACTGCTGAGCCATTTCTCCAGCCCCCATCTTCCTATTTCCCTAGTGAATTTTTATTTCTGTGAGAATTTGTTCATTTATTTTTGTTTTAAAAAATATTTTGTTATTTAATATGTGTGTGTACTACCTGCATGCATGTAAGTGCACCCATGTTGTGCAACGCCCATGGAGGTCTGAAGAGGGCATCGATTGCCTCTGGAACTGGAGTTACAGATGGGTATTAGCTGCCATATGGGTGCTGGGAATTGGTCCTGGGTCCTCTGTAAGAATATCCAGTGCTCTTAACCACTGAGCCATCTCTCCAGTCCCTTATTTTTGTTTTTGTTTGTATAACCCAGGCTTCCTAGAACTTGTATGTAGCTTGGGATGACTTTCAATTTCTGTTCCTCCTGCCTCCCCCTCCTGAGTCCTGGTATTACAGACATAAGCCACGGCACCAGATTTTTATTATATTTTAAAACAATTTCCAAAATTTTGCTTCTGTTTTGTTTGGTTTCAGTTTGGGTTTTTTGAGACAGGGTCTCTCTGTAATCAATGCTGGCTTGAAACTCACAGACATCTACCTGCCTCTGCCTCCCAAGTGCCTGGCCAAATGCTTGTTTTTTAATCAGGTTGGTTTTGAAATCATAGCCCACCATCTTTCAGCTTCTAAAAGTTGTATATATATGTGTATTGATGTGTGTGAACAGGGGCATGCATGTGTCACAGTGGGTATAAGTTAGAAGACAACCTCAATGTCAGTCTTTGTCTTCTACCTTGTTTGAGATAGGGTCTCTCTGTTTTTGGAATCACCAGGCTAGCTGGACTGAGGGCTTCTAGGGGTTCTCCTGCCTCTACCTCTCAGGACATGCCACCACACCAGATTTATTATTATCATTATTATGTGTATGATGTGGATGCAACTGAATTTGTGGAGGTGAGAAGACAATTTCAGGAGTTGGTTTTCTCCTTCCACTGTGGGTTTGATACTATCTAGGGGTGCAGGAATGAGTTCATTGTGTCTGCCAATTAAAGCATTAAAAGGCAGGAAAGAGCTGGGCATGGTGGCACCTTTAATCTCAGCATTCGGGAGGCAGAAGCAGGTGGATTTCTGTGAGTTCAAGACTATCCTGGTCTACATAAGGAATTCCAGGCCAATTAGGGCTATATAATGAATGAGACCCTGTCTCAAAATAATAATAAGATATATTTTTTGTTGTTGAGGTGACTTATGATTTTATTCTCTTTATTATAAAATCAGCTTAGAACTGGATCACTTGGTCCTTTTTCTTTTTATCACCTCCCAGTTCACAATGCTGAATCTCTTAATAGCCAACATTCTCTTAGATCTGCAATTGGTCTCAACACACTCAAGCCTCAATACAATCTTCTTTATAGTTTTAGTCTTTTTGTGAAAATTAGGCTTAGTCTGCCCACCATAGCCACTCTGTTTCCTTTCATAATGCTGCTTTCCCTGGGCATACAGAGAATCCTTGCCCTTCTTGAACTGTGTCACTTAGTAGGGCTGGTGCTTGCCACATTTCTTGCAGAAAGTCTGAGAGGTTTTAGGAATGTTCACCATTTTGCCATAATGCTAGTACTACTGCACCAAGATAAAAATTTTAAGGCAGGAAATTTTGGGGAGTACTGGTAGAGACATGCTAGACAAATGGGGTTCCCTCTTGGGTCTCATTAATAAAAGAATTTAAGAGCAGACACAAATAGAAGCTTGAGGACAATTATTAGACTTTAAAAGCAAAGCTTAGGGCAGGCAAGCTATAAATCTCGAAGCTGCCTGGAGGAAGAGAATGGCATATGTTTGGATGGACTGTCAGTCACCAAATGGGGAGGAGAGTGCTAAAACAGGAGTAAGGTGGCGGGAGGCGGAGGTTAGGAAGATGGCTCAGTGGTTAAGAGCACTGGCCGCTCTTGCAGAGCACCCAGGTTTGGTTCGCAGCACTCAGCACCTAACAGTTTGTAACTCTGGTTCTATATTATCCAGTGTATTCTGTTCTCCATGGGTATTATGTGAATATGGTATAGCTACATACATGCAAGCAAAACATTCATACACATTTATACATTAAAAAAAAATAGTAAGGAAGCCCAAAGAGTTAGAAAGTTTAAAAGCATACTTAGGCTCTGGTCAGCACCTGAAAAAGACAGAAAGGCATAACATTGATTTTCTTTTCTTCTAAGTTAGAACTCAGGTAGGCAGACCCAAATGAACCCCATAACAGCTCCCAGGGAATGCACTGGAGGCAGGAATTCTGGGAAGGAAAAATACATCATCTTAAACTGAATGGCTTTCCTAGGTGGTCCCCAAGCCAGGTCCCTGACCTATAACCCTTAAGGGATTAATGCATACGGGGGTGGGGATGGGGGGGACAAGGGCATGTCTCCACCTAGAGGTAGAGTCTAGTCTTTACAGACCAGGGATTGAATTCAGGTCCTCAGGCCTGCCAGGCAAGTGCTTTTTCCATCTCACCTGCCCACACCCAGATTTTTACATGGATTCTAAGCAATTTATAGGCTGAGCTAGCTCCCCATCTCTTCAAGAGCTTTTTCTTTTTTTGAGGTTGTTATTGTTGTCCAAAGCAGTCTTGTATCATAGAGAATATTTCTATGAACATACAATGAAGTTCTTCCTGCCTCCTTTGGCTTTTTCAGTATGTTGGATATGGTCTTTTTCTTTGTATAGCTCTTCTCATGAGTCTGTGGGGCTAAATGTTTACATCTAGCCTTTCCCATAGCTGTCACACAACAGACTGCATGACTATTTCTGCAGGTCTGCATGCTGACTGTCCTGCTGTCATCATGACACTGCTATTACTCTGCCATTTCTTTGTGTACCAACTCAGCCACTTTACTAAAAGTAGGCAAGAAAAGACCCCTGAAGAGAAGCCTTTTACTGAGTCAAAGTGGTAACACCAGGGGAGCAGCATAGGGAAGTGAGTGGCTCCCAATGACTCACCAACTGAGCCTGAACAGCCAGCCTGCTTTCATAGCTGAAGAAGGGTGTTTGTACCAATCACAGCCTTGTCTCTTTAGCACCAGTCACAACAGTCCTTTGGCTGGATCATCAGGAAAAGTGCTCTCCTCTGGCCTAGGTTGGAAATGGCTCCAGGTCACCTATAATTCATGATAATCAAAAGTCCTGTGCAAACTGTTTCAAACAGCCCTGGCTGAAGCTGTGCGTTCAGGAGCATGGGCAATGCAGTGTTAAAAATGGGTGGTGTTGGCAGAATGGTAATACAGTTGGCTGTTTCACTGACCTTCCTTTAGTTAAAGACATCCAGAGCAGCAAGGGAGAGTTCAACAGCTGCTAATGAGGGAGTCATATTGCCCCATTCCCCAAAGTCTTTGCTATTTGCAGAAAGGTGAAGGGCAGAGTGCTTACCTTTGGAACCTAAATAACTTACCATTAGCATTTAATAGTCATTTTAACAGTACTTAACAGCTGCCCAGTTCACCAGGGAGGAGTGAATCCCTCTCATCTGTCTGAAGATGACATCTGTATGTAGCAAATCCACCTGTATGGTGACCCAGCGCTTGCAAATGAGTAAGTTATAATCTTCAGTGAGCCAACCTAGCTCAAAAGCACATAAATACCAGAACTGGGATTCCAATCCTATGTCCCTCTGATACTAACTCCAGGCTCATGCCTTCACAATATTGCCTCTTATAGATGGGTTCTGATCTGGACCTACCATCATTCTTCAGAAAGATAGGAAGCAGGCCCCCCCTAATAGCTGCAGAGACCTGAAGCCTCATGATTTATCACTATCCATTCAAGAACGCTTGGGTTCTAAGCTGGATGTGTCCTGCTACCAAAAGAATCTGAGTATCCTTTCTTCAGCGAGTCTGGGTGAGAACGCTAGACAGAATCTTTCCTGATAGGGATTCAGTTAGGACACAAAGGCCACGTGAGAGGCTTGCGCTCCAAACACAAGAATGGGTTGAGACAGCTGAGAGGTAGGTTCATGAATAGGTTACTGAATTCATTTATTTGCTTAATTACTTATATGTGTACTTTTTGGCGATAGGAAGGGGCTTCAGGCATGATTGGACGTCCTAGCTTAAGGGCAGAGTGCGTGCCTGTTAAATTTCATATAAGGAATATAATACATACAAGCATGGCCCATCCGTATTGGAGCGCCAGACTAACCCTTTGATTTACTGGAAACACTAGCTGCCATGTGCTTACTCTAGTGACCCTAATCCCATTACCCAGAAAAGGGAAGGCCGGTTCGCACGGGTTCTTCGAACCGGCAGGCACGTGACACCACACCAAGCGCAGGTCGCCGCTCCAGACCGCCCCAGGCCCGGGCGGAAGTCCCGGCGCGCACTTCCGCCAGGCGGGGCGGTTGCCGGGCGGCGCGGTGACGTTGCCGGAAGGGGTGGGTCCGCTGGGAGTCAGGCCGTGCCGCGCCGCGCCGGCCGGGAGGGGGCCGGAGCCCGGCCATGGCGGCGTCGGCGGGCGCCGAGGGGCGGTGCGCGGCCCTAGAAGCGGCGGCGGCGGCGGCGCCCGAACGGGGCGGCGGGAGCTGCGTGCTGTGCTGCGGGGACCTGGAGGCCACGGCTCTTGGCCGCTGCGACCACCCGGTGTGCTACCGCTGCTCCACGAAGATGCGGGTGCTGTGCGAGCAGCGCTACTGCGCCGTGTGCCGCGAGGAGCTGCGCCAGGTGTGCCGGCGGGGCGCGAGGCGGGGCGCGGGGAGGGGAGGGCGCCCGACGACTTTACCTTCCCGGTGTCCGACCGCGGCTTGGAGATGCCGGCTCCTAACTGAGGCCCTGGGGACCGCCCGGGCGGGGTCGGATCACCGGGCCTTCTGTGGCCAGGAAGCCAGGAGGCGGCCGAGCTGGAGCCGGAGGAGCAGATGCCTGGGGGATCTAGCCAGGGGATTTTCCCCTATGACCTGGCAGAAGGAAGGGTCAGGGCCAGGTCAAGAGTCCCCCGTCTGTGTGTTCATTTCTCCGGGGTCGTCACTGGGGTGGAGGAGACATCCAGGGGAATCTCCAGAGGCTTTCTGTCCTGGAGGCTGACTGCTCTGGACAGAACAGAGAGTGAAACTGGACATTTCCAGCCCAGCTGGGCTTCTGGGCCCCTCTGGACACCCTGAGTTAGCTCCCTAGACACGCGTCACGCGTTTCCATTCGTAGGGTGAGACCTGACTCTCAGGTGCTTAGCAGTTCACAGTGTTAGGAAGTTTCCCTCTTCCTTGCTACTTACAGCTTTGGGGCTTCCTTCTAGCGTGGAAGGGTGGGGGATGTTTCCGACTGTCTAGTCTTGGAAACCCTGGGGAAGGTCAGAGGGCACCTGGAGCTTTCCCCCATACTCCAGCAATGCCAGCTGCTGGCGGGGAGCATCCAGCTGCACCTCTCTTGGTTTGCTGCCCTTAGAAATCTGTTTGCTTCCACCATTGTGAAATTCCCCTGTTTGGTTCATGGGAGGCTTCAGCTAGTAGCATCTGCCAGGGAATCTCACTCTCCTGTTCTTAGAAGTGATGCAGAGTTGTCAGTGACTATGTTCTTCCCTTTCTTTTTCTTTTTGATATTTATGTGAAAGGAGCCAGAGATGCTGGAATCTGTGAGCATTCCTTGGCACCTAAGTGTCTGTCCCCTACTGGGGAAACGCCACTAGAGTTAGTGTTGATCTGTATGTAATGTGGTTGAAGAAGCCAGACCCTACTGGGTGATAATCTGGATCTGGGATGCAGGAACGTTATGGGATGCTTTTTGGTTGGTGACTTGCTCAGAGCGCCACTCCTGGTCTTGCTGCTAGTCCCGCATAAAATGATGGAACTCGGAAACACTCAGGTTTCCCAGCCCACTTGTAACTTCCTTCCTAAAAGTTAGACGTTGTGGAGGTCTTCACATAGGAAGTCCTAACCTGGGCTTTGGGTCTCAGGAAGTGAGTGAACACCCACATATGCCAGCTGTTGCTAGTGTCTGTGTGCCTCAGAGGGTGTGGGGCCCACAAGGAATAAGAACTCTGTGTCAGACTGTTGACATGAGCTGTTCTGTATCAGCCTATGAATATGCCCAGTGTCCATGCCCCAGATCCCACAGTGACCCTTAGTCCTTGAACCCTGCCTTTGCCTTGCCCACATTTAATGGAACTAAGTGTGAAAATTAGAAGGGACATGTACTAAATTGCTATGTGGAATAGACCAACTTCCTTTGCTGGGTGACTCTACACCTTGACCTTCCTTGTTTAGGCATGGGATGGGAGCTGGGAATAGCAGGGAGACAAAGCACAACCGTGGTCTAATGAAGACCAGGGCAACCTGGACTTTGTAGCTGGTTCTCAGCACAGAAGCTTAGGTGGGCAACCATCTGGTAGCAGGTGGTAGAGGCGGTGGGTGATGCTGATTCCTTGGTCTGAGTAGTGGAGAGCCCTGTGTTAAGTCTTCAGCACTCTTGAGAGAGGCAGGCACATAAAACACCTGCTGATCATGCCCCCCTCACTAAAAGGTTCCCCTTTGGATACATCTCTCTCAAACTATTTTTTTCAGTGACGGTTTTGCTCTCCATTTTGTCCTGTCTCTGAACAGACCATACCTCCACCCTAAAGCAGGAAGTGGGAGGGGAGTGTCACAGGCCAGCCCTGGGTTACTTCAAGGCCCAGAGGTCAGCAGGCAGGACCTGATGACTCAGGTGATATTTTTGTGTGTATGTGTGAACGCCTTCTCTGTCCTCCATGGTCCTAGCCTTTTCTTCTTTTCTCTTTTGAGACAGGGTCTCTCTTTGTAGTCCTGACAGGCCTGGACATCACTATGTAAAACCAGGCTAACCTTGAACTCACAGAAATCCATCTGCCTCTGCCTCTCAAGTGCTGGGATTAAAGGCGTGCACACCAGGTAACCCTGTCCTTTCTTTAAAAAAAGAAAAAAGCATTATTTTTAGATTTTGTGTGTGAGTGTATTGCCTACATGCATGGAAGTGCGCCAGTGCTGTACAGTGGCCCTGGAGGTCAGAGGAAGACGTTGAATTCCCCTGGTGCTGGAGTTGTGAACAGTTGTTAGCCCAATGTGGGTGCTGGGAATTGAACAGAGATCCTCTGCAAGAGCAGCCTGGGCTCTTTACCACCATGCCATCTCTCCAGTCCCTAACCATGGCCTTTCTAAAGTTACCACTGCTCCTATTGCTCCTGTCCCCTACCTGGGCTCCCTGGATTCTCTAGGTGGCCCTTGGAAGTGACCCTTGGGAGTGTCCCTGCTGTATTCCTTCCTCTTCCTGAGGCCTAGCCTCATTGTGCACTTTTTTATTTATTTATTTTTTTGAGAGAAGATGTTCCTTTAGCCCCAACTGACCTAGAACTTGCTATGTAGACCAGACTGGCCTTGATCTCATAGAGATCTGCCTGCCTCTGACTCCCTAGCTCTAGGATTAGAGGCATGCATCACCACACCTAGCTACCACCACACTCTTCTGTTTTTATTTTATTTTTTCAGTATTTTATTTTATGTGTATTGCCTGCATGTTGATAGGTGCACCCATGTTGTGCAGTGCTGGAGGTGGTCAAAGAGGATGTGGGATCCCCTGGAACTGGAGTTTCAGACAGTTGTTAGTGGTGAGAATTGAACCTGGATCCTCTGCAAGAACAGCCAGTACTCTTAACCGCTAAGCCATCTCTCCAGCCCAACCCCACTTTTAATGTTTGTTGTCTGGCCTGTGTTTTGTCCTCTCTTACTGAGCACCTATTGTATGTTGGGAGTGGGGAATAGCAAGACTCCAGGCAGATACCCCTACTGCTGAGGACCTGGGGTCATGTTCCTAAGCTGGCCTCTCATCCTCTGTCTCTTCTGAGACTGGGCTGCCTATCCCGTGGTTCATACAGGAACACCCCTGACCCCTGGATCATATGCTGTGTAGCCCACACAGAGGCTTCCCAGAATAGCCCAACCTCACATCCAAGTCTGGGCCTAAGCTTTGTCTTCAGACTGTGATCCTTTCTCAAGGTTGATCTGGAGTTCTCACCTCTCTGACCCCTTGTTTTAGTCCCTTTGCAGCCCAGGCAGATCATCTTCCCCCTTGCCTCCATGTTCCTTTTCCCCACCTAGCTTTCCTGGAATGTCCCTAAGAAGGGAAGGTCTTGCTGGTTAAATTCCCCAACTACGCTATCATATTCTTGTTCCTACCTTTATCCACCCAGTTGCCTTACCCTCTATTTGAGACACCCCAGGTTGCCCTGCTGTGTCATCACCTGCACAGCCAGTCTGGATGGACAGTCCTGGTCTCCCTATCTGAAGAGGGACAAGTCTTTCTGCTACAGTTTCAGGCCTATTGACCTCAGACCCAGTGCATATAGTCTTCAGCCTGCAGTGCCCCTGGCCCCTTTCCTAAGCCTACCCCTGTACAACCTCATGTCCTCTTCCCTACCTCTCAGGCTGGTCCAGGTGTGCCAGCCTAGGTTACCACTAACAGACTACTCAAGAGAGATAAACACCCCTGGGCCTTGATGGCCCCCTGTTTTTCTGAGAACTTGCTAGATTCACACCTGACTCCCTATCCAGACTTATCTCAGAGGCCCTTTGACAGAAACCCTACCCCACAGTTGCTGCCCAGGTTTCTTGGTTCTTGACTTTGGTGGCACAAGGTGAATCGGGTCTGATTTTACTGGACTCTTATCCTAGTCCTCTGGCACCCAGCCAGACCCTTCATGAGGGACACTGTTGGGCTCTTGATCCCACGTGTCTCCTGCTGTCTCCCTGCCTCTCCTTTTTGGACAGCTGCTCTTGGCCTCAGACTGTTCAAAAGATATCTTGCTGGTGAGTAGCAAGGCAGTATGCATAGGGCATGAATACACAAGGTAGGAGGTAGTGAGGACAAACAAACCACTCTCACCATGTCCTGGCACTGGCTACCCAGCAGAGGTATTCAGGGACCATGCCCACAGCTCCAAAGTAGATAGGCCTCCTCTTAAAAGCCCAAGATGTCACTTAGGTTGGATCCAAGTACACAGCTGAGAGAGGTCGCTGGAGCTGGTGGCAGTGACGGGGGTGTCTCTGGCACAGCTTCCTCTAGGGAAGGAAGTTGTTCCTTCGCCACGTCTGTTGGGCTTGGATGCTTTTTGGCAGCCTCAGGGAGTTGCCTCAGACTGCTCTGTTGCCTGCCTTGGAGGAACTGATTTGGGGGATGACTGTGTCTGATGCCTGTATTTTTGTTCGGGAACTCTCAAGCTCTGTGTCCCGGCAGCATTCTGAGTAGCTTATGACCCTCTGTTCCTGCCTGGGTCTGAGCTAGAGAGGCACCCTTGGAAATGACTGGGACAAAATGCATGTAAAGGAACCAGCATAAAGCTTGGGAATTTTGTCCACATTTAGCCCTGGAGAGGAGCTGCCAGGGAGCAAGAAGGCTGAGGCCCAATAGAAGGAATATCAGAGCCCCTGTGAGAAATCTCCTCTGTGACTCTTGGTGGTTTGGTCCTTTAGCCTGTGACTATTAATTGAAGATGGTCTTGAAATGTGGTGTGATAGTGCATGTTTGTGGTCCTAGCACTGGAAGCAGAGGCAGGATTGCTACAAATTTGAAACCAGCCTAGTCTACATAGTTCCAGGTCAGTGGCCAGGTCTACAGAGCAATAGCTTGTCTCAGAAATTAAATAAATAAGTGGAAAAAAAGAAAAAGAAAGTTAGTCTTAAGCCATATATGGTAGCATGTAATCCTAGCATTTGGAGGCAGAGACGATTAGGAATTCAAAGCCAATCTTGGCTACATAACAAATTGGAGGCAAACCTAGGTTCTATGAAACTGTCTCCAAAAGCCAAAATAAATACGTAAATAAAGATGTCTTGGGAGTGCAGCCCACTTGAGTTGGACATGTAGTAGCAGACAGGCAAGAAGTTCATCCTGCCTGGACTTACCAGATATGACAATGGTTGGGAGGGGGCTGCCAGGCTACTGCTAATCTGCTCCTCTCACCAGAAGAGATGTGGCCAAACCATGGAGCCTCCTTGGGCTCCTGATGAGGGTTAGGTGGAGGAATGGATGCCATTCTGTGTGCCATTTCCAAGCATATCATGGTAAAGTGGGGCTAAGCTCTTCCTAACTCTTCTCCAGTTATAGAGAACTAGTTGCTGGAGCCCTCTGTGGGCTCTGTGTATAGGGCTCTCTTCTTCGTTAGTCCTGAGGTTCCCCCAAGATCTTGTCCATTCTAGCTCAAAAAAAACTTTGACTAACCTTAAAAATAACAGGGGATCTTGATATGGCCTTGATATGGATGCTCCCAGATGCACTAGAAAAGCCTCACCTAACCTCAAGGCTGAGCTGAAGTGCATGACCAGTGCCAGACATGGGACAGTGGTGGAATTAAACAGTTGGGTGTGGGCTTAAACCAGAGAGGTATGATAGAGAGGGTCACCATGCAGTTGAAGACACTGCAACTCAATCACTGTGAGAGCTTCATGAAGAGGAGCCCTGGAGAGTGCCAGGAAAGGCCTGGGCCACACTGGGGACCCTGGGACAGAGACAGGAATGGACAAGATCTTACGGCAGTCAGGCTCTAACAAATGCTGGAGACCCCTAAGACCAGCCCTACTGCCTACTTTCTAGATAAAAAGATAGAGTTTTCACTCCCGTGATTGCTGTGTGTGTTGTGTATCTTGGGCTTCAAACAGCCCACAACAGGCAGGGAGCCATGAGGCTATGGCTGGAGTAGTCATGTACAGGTGCCTATCCTTGTGGGAGCCCCTTTCTCCAATTTGTGTGTGTGTGCGTGTGTGTGTGTGTGTGTGTGTGTGTGTGTGTGGCCAGACCTTGATGCAGGGTCACCTGACAGCTGCCAGGCAACATTTGTTCTTTCCTTGGCTGCTGTGTGGAATGAATCCTTCCACCCCACACCATCCTATGAAAGCTGTTTTGTATTCGGCACTCTTCCTCATACCTCCAGTTTGGTCCCTGCCCCTTTTAGGTGGTTCTGGGTGGACCTGTGGGTGACTCCTAGAGCCTATAGGAACTAAGGCTGCCCCCTGGTGGAGAGTCTGGAGTTCTCATCTTTCAGTAGTTCTCCAGAGCAGCTTGAGGAGAAACCCTAGGTCATTTAGGGAACCTGTGGCTGCTGCCTGGATGCCTCCTCTGTCTTTGCTTGTCCTTGGCCATCCCACCCAGGTCCTGCTCACCACTTTATCTCTCCAGGTGGTCTTTGGGAAGAAGCTCCCTGCTTTTGCCACGATCCCCATCCACCAGCTCCAACATGAGAAGAAATATGGTATCTATTTTGCAGATGGAAAGGTGTTCGCATTGTACAGGTGAGGGGTCCTCAATTTGGGGGCGCTGCAGCTGCTTTGTATCTATGTGACACCTTAGAACCAGGAGAAGGGAAGTATATGGCTCTAACAACCTCAGAGCCAGGTCTTCCTTGGGTCTGCTGTGTGATCTCTCTCTTCCTAGACCTCAGGCTCCTCCTATAGGTCAGGGAGCTCCTGGTTCTCCATCAGGATGGGAGTAGAAATGAGGGAGTGTAGCTTTTGCTCTCAGCCTTTGGAGGGGCACAAGAGTATACAGACAGGTGCTTGGCTCAGGATCTCAAAATCCAGAAAGATTGTAGTTGTCACAGGAGTGCTCTCCTCATGTGCCCAGAGCTAGAACCACAGACTGAGACCTCTAGCCCTGTGTACTCAATCATCATCTCCTTAGGGGAAGCCTGACATGTGGCTCAGCTCTGAGTAGCAACACTGAAAGCCCAGCATGGTGGGTGACTGGTGTTTTCCCAGGCAGCTGTTGCAGCATGAGTGCCCACGGTGCCCCCAGCTGCCCCCCTTCGGCCTCTTCGGGGACTTGGAGCAGCACATGCGGAAGCAACACGAGCTCTTCTGCTGCAAACTGTGCCTCAAGCACCTAAAGGTGTGGTGTGCCTGCCCTGGGGGTGGGGGTGGGGTCCCCCCTTCACTGAATATCCAGAAACTGCAAGCTCCCCGAAGAGTGTTAAACTGCTTATGGCCAGGCTAGGAAGGGCTCCCAGTGACTGCAATGGTCCTCCAGGTTTTGGCGGGCTCTCGGGCAGAGCTGGCACCGCTAATCAGGTCCCTGTTCTTGTCATTGCTGCTCCACTGGGAAGTGAGGAGGCCTGGGAGCTCTCACCCTGTTCCCAGCCCAATGTTCTCTGCAGATCTTCACCTATGAGCGCAAGTGGTACTCACGAAAGGACCTGGCTCGGCACCGCATGCAGGGTGACCCTGATGACACGTCGCACCGGGGACATCCGCTCTGTAAATTCTGTGATGAGCGCTACCTGGACAATGATGAGCTACTCAAGCACCTGCGTCGTGACCACTACTTCTGCCACTTCTGTGACTCTGATGGGGCCCAGGACTACTATAGGTGGGTGGGACCAGGGTTGCTGCAGGAAGTTGAGTCTACCACTTCTGTAGGTGGTCAGGACCTGGGATGCTACAGGGGGTATAGAGCTGACTTTCTCAGGACTTTTTTGGGAGGTAGCTGGTAGTGTAATAGCTGGTCTAGATCCTGCTGATTCTTGTCTGCTAGTGATTATGCGTACCTGCGTGAACACTTCCGGGAGAAGCACTTCCTGTGTGAGGAAGGCCGCTGCAGCACTGAGCAGTTCACCCATGCCTTCCGCACTGAAATCGACCTCAAGGCTCACAAAACAGCGTGCCACAGCCGCAGTCGTGCAGAGGCGCGCCAGAACCGTCAGATTGACCTTCAGTTTAGCTTTGCCCCACGGCATTCACGCAGGAGCGAGGGTGAGCCAGGTGCCCACAGGCTCAGCCTGGCTTGGGTTGGGTACTAGGGTCTTCTGCAGGGTGTTTCTACAAATACCTGCTCCCCAGACTGCATATCCAGGTCCTGATTAGATTCACTCTGTCCTGCTGGGCAATACAGGAGGCATTTACTAAGCTTCTGTCTCTTCACTCATCCCTTGCCCCGAACACCTGAACCCAGTGACAGCGAGGAGCTTCTTGCCTATCTCTGGGGTCCCTGGAAGATTTCTTTGCCTCAGGAAGCTGTCACTGAGGCCTGCTCTGTATACCCCACCTCTAGGGGTAGGACCCATACCCCTGTCTTTGCACTGTTTGCCCTGACTGGGCACCAGTTCATAGAGGTCAAAGCTGATTTAGACTCTGCAGAGTCTGGGCTTATCTTGGGATTCATAGGCTGTGGAGGGTTGGGGAAGCTTCTGCCATCCAGGCAAGAGCACTGGCCTCGGTATGGCCTGGACAGTAGGCCTTTCAGTCCCGCTGCCCTGTCAAGGCCCGGGACAGTGACAGGCTCTGTGCTGACCACAGGGGTCGTCAGTGGTGAGGACTACGAAGAGGTGGACAGGTACAACCGCCAGGGCAGAGCTGGTCGGGCCAGTGGGCGTGGAGCCCAGCAGAACCGCCGGGGAAGCTGGAGGTACAAGAGGTGGGAGGATTTGCATACCACTGACATTCTCCTGGCACCACCCCCAGGCGATGGCAGCCATCAGCAGTCATGCTGGGAATAGGCATGAGGTCGGGGGGCTCTGGCCAGAGCTCCTAGGGTTCTGAGGGTGGCAGCAGTATCTGCTCAGCAAGTGGAAGGTTCTTGCTTCTCCATCTAGTGCTAGCCAGAGACACCACAACCTGGGAGAGGAATGTCACTCAAGAGCTGGGTACAGTTGTGCCAGGAAGTACCCACAAAGCAGGCATGGTTCCAGACTATAGTGGGGACTGGGCCCAGATACTGTGGCTGTGCCCTTGGGACTTGCCCAGCCTGAGGTCTCCTTTCCCCCATTCCAGAGAAGAAGAGGACCGAGAGGTAGCAGCTGCCATCCGGGCTTCTGTGGCTACTCAAGAGGAAATTCGCCGGAATGATGACCGGGAGGAGAATGGCAGACCCAAGAAAGAGGAAACAGCAGCCCGAGGGCCTGAGGAGCCCCGTGGTTCCCGGCGCCTGTCCCGGGCTCAGGGAGAAGGCTCAGGTAAGGTGTCCCACCTGCTGGCAGCTCTACTTGGACCTAGGAGAAGCTGCTAGCTTGTAGAACATCTCACATTCTCCAACTTCACCCCTACAGCCTTACCTGGCTGGACTCATCTCATGTCTTGTAGGCCCCAAGGAAACCTCAGCAAATGGTCCTGTAAGCCAAGAAGCCTTCTCAGCCACAGGCCCAGGCCCAGTGGCTGCTCCCCCAAAGTATGTGTGGGAACTGGGAGGAGGGTGTGGTACCTACAGTGGACAAGGGCACAGATCTGGACAGGGCCTGGTGAGCCACTGACCAACTCTCTCTCCCTGGACCCAGCATCCTTCCAGTGCCCTCCCCCAAGCTCAAGGATGAAGACTTCCCAAGTCTCTGTGCCTCTACTTCTTCCTGTGCAGCCTCCACTCCAGGCTCTGTGGGGCTGGCCCTGGCCTATCCTGGTCCTACCAGGGGCAGGAACACCTTCCAGGAAGAGGACTTTCCTGCCTTGGTTTCCTCAGCACCCAAGCCCAGCAATGCCCCCTCCAGCCTCATCTCAGCTTGGAATAGCAGCTGTAGCAAGAAAGGGAACCCACCCACCCCAGGGGCCCAGGCTGTAGTTGGTGGCAGCCAGCCTCCCCGGAAGGCAGGGAAGGGGAACAGGCTTGGTCGAAAGGGCGGCCCACCCCCAGTGGATGAGGAGGAAGGCGGCGGCCTCACTGTGCAGGAACTGCGGGGTGTGCCCACCACAGTGGCTGTCTCTTCCTTGCTGACACCAGCCTCCACCCAGAGCTCCACTAAAGTCAGCAAGAAGAAGAAGGTGGGCTCAGAGAAGCCTGGGGCCACCTCATCTCCACAGCTGCCTCCTGACCATATCGCAAAGCCCTGTGGGCTTGAGCAGGTCCCTGAAGCCCCTTTGAGCAAAGCTGAAGTGCCAGTAGCCATTGTTGTCAATGGACACTCAGAGGGACTGGCCCTAACACGAAGTACTCCCAAGGAACCCCCAGGGCTCCCAAGGCCTCTGGGACCTCTCCCCTGCCCCACACCCCAGGAAGACTTCCCAGCACTTGGAGGCCCTTGCCCACCCAGGATGCCTCCTCCCCCAGGTATGTGTACCCAGCACTAGTGGGTTCCTCAGTTTTCTGAGAAGTGCAGGGGTACTAGTGTCCAGAGAGGCAGGTGGCTAGCACACCCAGGTGGGGGTGTGAGATAGGCTTTCTGGCATCCCATGGAGGATGCCTATACACTGCTGCTTAGGTACTTCAGCAGCCTGGACCCAATCTGGATCCAGGCACCACCTTAAGCCAGCACAGTTAACAACTGCTTCATGGAACCTCATAGGACTGAGGGCACATAAACTCTCATAGGCCAGCATGTCCTGTGGTGAGCCTACCTGAGGGGAATTGGGGAAAGCGGTTCTGGGCCTGCTGGGGAACAGGATATATACAGAGTCAAACCCAGTTGACTGGACAGCCACAGAAAAGTTGGGTCAGTGAGGGCCACATTCAGGGTCTTGTGTCACCCTGCAGGCTTTAACACCGTGGTGCTCCTGAAGGGCACACCGCCCCCACCCCCGCCCCCACCAGGCCTGGTGCCTCCTGTCAGCAAACCACCCCCTGGCTTCTCCAGCCTCCTGCCCAGCCCCCACCCAGCCTGTGTCCCCAGCCCCACGACCACCATGAAAGCGTAAGTGGGGTGGATTGCCTGACCTGCCGCTGAGGGCTGGCGGAAGGGTGCACCCAAGCTACTCTAAGGTCTCAAGCCATCTCTTCATTTGACCTCAGGCCCCGACTGACACCCACACCACGAGCCTACTTAGTTCCTGAGAACTTCCGGGAGAGGAATCTACAGCTCATCCAGTCTATCAAAGACTTCTTACAGAGCGATGAGGCCTGCTTCAGCAAGTTTAAGAGCCATTCAGGAGAGTTTAGACAGGTGAGGTGGACACGGGGTGGAAAGGCCAGCCTGCCTTTACCCAGCATGAGAGTGACTGGTGTGGTTCTCTGGGTGACAGGGAATGATCTCTGCGGCACAGTACTACAAAAGCTGCCGAGACCTGCTTGGGGAGAACTTCCAGAAGATCTTCAGTGAGCTGTTGGTGCTCCTGCCAGACACAGTTAAACAACAGGAGCTGCTGTCTGCGCACACTGACTTCTGCAGTCGTGAGAAACCTCCCAGCTCCAAGTCCAAGAAGAACAAGAAGAGCGCGTGGCAGACCAGCACCCAACAGGTGGGCCTGGACTGCTGTGTGTGTCCCACCTGCCAACAAGTACTGGCACATGGTGATGTCAGCAGCCATCAGGCACTGCACACTGCTCGGGACGATGACTTCCCCTCCCTCCAAGCCATTGCCAGGATCATTACGTAGCTCCTGCTGGTGAGGGCAGGAGCTGTCATGCCCAAATGCCTCCTTTTCCTTCCTCTTCTCAGCTGCCAGGGAGCTAGGTAGGGCCCTAGGGAGGATTAGGTCTCCTGGTGGTGGCAGAGTCAATCAAGAAGTCATCAGAAAGGTCTACCCTGTGCACCATCACACATAAGTTCTGTCCCCTGCTTGGCAGGGGGCCAGTCTTGGTTTGTATTCATTCTTGTGATTTTGAAATGTGCCAGGGGAGGGAAGGGCTGGGATGCAGGAACCTGAGCCTGTGGTCACAGTCAGAGGCCACAGTGGCCCAAAATGGGCCCTCCTGAGTCCAACCTGCAGCCCCAGAACTGACAACTGCAGGTCCACTGGTGCTGGAGTCAGATGTCAAGTGTGTTGTGTAAACAATTGGCTGTTTCATAATTTGAGAATGTTCCGGATTAAAAACAGACACAAAATTGTGTTACTTGAAGTTCAGTCTTTTTACGACACAAGCTAAATCAGATCTCAAATTGCCTCTGACCTTTTTACAAGACAATTTATCTTCAAATAAATTTATTTTCCAGTACTGCACATAGCTGGTGTCCTGAGCATCTCTGCCTGAGCAACCAGGAGGCTGGGGCAGTGCATCACAGGTCATGATGCAAGGCCAGTCAGATGGAAAGAAGCCTGGGGAGAGGTGGCTGAGCAACCAGGGTTTGCTTGCAAGAAGGTGCCAACTCTGGGTACCACATGGGTCAGGTATGGCCAGATCTGTTCCTGGAAAGCTGAACAGTGCCAGAACCCCAACACTTGACTACCTATGAAACTGCCTTTCAAGAATAGGTTACAGGCCAGTGATTTTCCTCAGTGGATACTTGATAACAAGCCTGATGACTTGAGTTTGATCCCTGAATACTACATGATGGAGAGAACCAATTTCTGCAGGTTGGCCTCTGACCTCCACATGCATACACACACACACCAAGTTTAGAAAACCAGTTACAATAAAATTATTTTTTTTAAAGAATGGGGATACAGTACAAGGGCAGTGAGACTGGAGGATCAGATCAGAAGCTTAAGGATAGCCTGTCCTATGTGAGACCATGTCTCAACAATAAAGCAAGTAACTAGATGTGGTAGCGCATGCCTGTAATCCTAGCACCCTCTTCTGACCTCCGTGGATGTTGCAGGACATGGGTGCATTTATATACTTGTAGGCAGTATACTCATACACATAAATAAAAAACATAAAATATAAATAAATTAAATAGTAGGCGTGGTGGTGTACATCTTTAATCCCAGCAGAGATAGGCAGATCTCTGAAATTGAGGCCATCCTGGACTACATAGCCAGTTCCAGGCCAGCTGAGACTACTTGCTACAGAAACCCTGCACCCAAAAAAGAAATGATATAAATGGGATGCAGAGTCTCCATAGCATTTCAGTCTTCTGAGTCTGGTTTCACCAGGCTGTAGTGATCCATTAGGGGAGCATAATTGATAGTTGTGTGGTCTGTTTCCAGAACCTGGGAATCAGCTGGTCTCCACCTCCCTACCCACTCCTAAATTCTGGGTCCCAGAGCCCTGAGATGCTAACTCCTGGCACAGGAGGGATAGGGGTAGAAAATGATTCCAGAAGGGGCTGGAGAAACGGCCGTGTTTAAGAGTACTTGCTGCTCTTGCACAGGACCAGGGCTCCCAGCACCCACATGGTGGTGTTCAACCAGAGTTAACTCTAGTTGCAGGGGTTCCAACACCTTCTGGCCTCTGTGGTGCACATACAGACACACAGGCAAAGCACTCCTAAAAGAAAATCTAAACTGTAAGAGCACCTTAATCATGGTCAATGCATTTAGTCTTTATTGTAAAGAAGTTGCAGTTGTAACAGGGGACACTGAAGATACCACAATCACGGATTGTTCTTTCAGAAGGGGCAGGGATCTATATATACAAAAATTGTAAACATGTTCACTTAATATATCCACACATAATTGGTCTATGCTACAACAAGTAGGGTTGTCATTCAACTGCAACTCCAGAGGGAGGCATCTTGTCTGAAAGAATGAAATATGGCAATGCATTTGGTTTTGAATTGATGTGAAAAGCCAGCTTCAAGCAATGCATGAGTAGTCAGCTACACATAGGAACCCCCCTCCCCAACTTTAGGCCTTAAAAGGGGGTAGAAGACAGGGTGAAAGAAACTGGTTCAGGAAGCCAAGGTTAAGCGGTTTGCAGGAATGACTCTCCAGTGGCACCATAGGCAGATAGGATCTTGAGTCCTGTCCTTGTAAAAGGCTTGTCTTGCCTGGCACTCAGGTACCCAGTTGTCACTCTCTTCCCTTGGGAAGTTCTTACTGAAAGGTGCCCAGGCCCAGAGCTGTTTGTGTCTTTCTGGCCAGAACCCACCCATACTTGGGTAGGGGTCACACAGACGGGGCAGCTTATGGGGCACTATGAGACCTGGAGACTTGATCACGATCACAACATGGATAGGGCCAGGCTGCTCTAGGGAACCTTCAAGAGGAAGTGGAGGAAGGCTCTGGTCAGAGTGGATCACCATGATAGGAGCCAGGGCAGTCACTGCTCACAGGGACATAGAATGGGAAACAAGGGCCATATCCTCCACCTCAGGGTACAGTTAGTGTCCCCGCCAGTGGTCTCAAAGGCCCCCTGCACCCTGCTCTGGAAGGCAGCTGGACTTGACCCCAGAGCGGACAGGTAGGGAATACCTCTCCCAGGCCTGTCTACCCCAGGTGGTTCTGTCTTCTCAAGACCTCAGGCCTGGGACCTGGGACCCGGGGCGGGCGCGTTGTGGGGACAGTCCAGGTACCCCAGAGAGGCTACTTCCCTTGAATCCAGAGGCCCACAATGGCCGCCTCAGGCACTGGGACGGCAGGACCCGAGAGAGGTCCCAGAAGGCCTTGAGGCTTAGGATGGTGGGGTGGCCTTTCAGCCCTGGTGTGAGCCTAGCAGCCACTAGTAGGCAGGCACCTGGTACCCTTTGGGGCTGGTGTCTAGGGTCTCGGTAAAGGGCGGACTCTGGTAGGTTTCTGTTCCCTCCACACCGCTGCCCACTGGGTAGCCTGGGTAGGCCTGTGCAGTCCCAGTACCCAGCTGGCCCGTGGCAAAGAGAGACATGTCGGTGCCCAGGCGGAACCGTTGTAGGGCCTTCACGGTGAGCGCTACCTACACGGGAGATGCGGAGTGAGGGAGGGATGTTAGTTGGGGCGAATCCGGCGACTCCTGCCTCCACCACCCATAGAACCCGCACTCACCCAGCTGAGGATGGAGAAGAAGCTGAAGGCGATGGCGGCCCGCGCCGCATCCCCTGCCTGCGTGGTGCCTGGCCCAGGCGGTGTGCGTTGCCACTGATTGGTGAGGAAGCAGAAGCCCACGAACCACAGGAAGGACCAGACCCCTGCAGGCGGTGTCTGGTGGTCAGGCGGTACTCCGCCAACCAGGATCTGTGCTCTAGCTAGACCGCAGAACGCTGGCTCTCGCATATTCGAGATGCAGAGACCCGCGGTTTCACCAGCAAATTGCCACCAATGGCTCCGCCCTATGACCTCCAGGGTTCCACCCTTTCACCGCCCTGCCTTGCTCCTAGCACCAGGCTTCCCCCTCCCCGGAGCAGTCCAGTCCCCCAGGCCTCGCCCAGCGCTCCGCGCCAGGCCCCATCCCCAGTGACTTGGCCCCTGCCCAACCCCTCAAAACCGTGAGGTGCTTCTCACTGCCCGCCACAGCCTAGGTAGAAGCCCCACTCTCTCAGCCTACACCAGACCCTGCTCCTTTTAGGTCCTGTCATCTCAAAAATTCATACGTCGCTCCGAAATAGGCCCCGCCTCCTAACATCAGACTACACCCCGAATCACCTAGACCCCGCCCCCATGCCGCTAGCCTACTCCCTCGCCGAGCATGTGGAGCCCTAGGGAGGCAGAAGCAGGCGGATCTCCGTGAGTTCGACGCCTGCCTGGACTACAAAACGAGGTCCAAACCAGGCAGGGCTACATAGTGAAACCCTACGCCCGCTAGGTGCGTCAAGCCCCGCCCCCTGGCATACTAGCCACTCCCCCTGACGGCCCAGCGGCTCACTCTTCACTAGGCCCCACCTCTCATCACTGGCCCCGCCCACCTGAGAAGCCCAGATCCAGCAGCACTGCCCGGCGACGGTCGCGGACGCTGCTGATCTGCTGGAAGCGCACGTCGAGCAGCAAGAAGGCGGCGCAGGCGATGAAGGCTCCGAGGCCCAGCACAATGCCGAAGCGGCAGGCGCCCGCGTTCCCGTTGAAGACGCAGCGCAGCTCCGGACCGCTGTCTGCGTTCACGTAGCCCTCGTTCACTATGGGCCCGAACACCGCAATAGAGAACACCTGCGGGCGGCAGGGGGCGCTCAGGGCTCTGAGACCTCCTCACACCACGACCTCTGGCATCTATTGCCCTTGGAAGTACCCATGTCTCCGTACCTGACCCTGAGTTCCCCTGAAGCTCCGAGACTATCTTCCCATCCTCCCGTGTGTTTAGTAATCATCGACAGTAAAAAAGCATTTAGGGAGTAACTAAAACCTCTACTTCATATAGGTTTGTATGAAGGGACAGCACGCCTGTAATCCCAGTATTTGGGAGGTGAAGTTAAAGGATCAGGAGCACAGCCTCAGCTACATGAGACTCTTTTTCATTTCTTCCTTGAAATTAAAAAAAATTTTTTAAAGTTTTATGTATAAGTTTTACCTGCATGTATGTAAGTGCACTCATGTCATATAATCATAAAATGCCGGGAACCGCCAGATTCCCGGGAACTGGAGTTATGGATGACGGTTAGCCGCCATGTGAGTGCTGGAAACTGAATTCAGGTTCTCTGCAAGAGCAGGCAATGCCTTTAACCTCTGAGCCATCTCTCCAGCCACCTGCCTGTTTTTGTTGTTGGGTAATTTGAGACAGGGTCTTACTCAGCCCTGGCTGGCCTAGAACTTGATTATGTAGACCAGGCTGGCTTTGAACTCACAGAGATCTGCCTGCCTCTGCCTCTTGAGTGCTGGGATTAAAGGCAAGTGTGACTACATCTAGCCAGACTTTGTCTCAAAACAAAACACCACAAAAAATTACACTGGGGCACCTCTTTTATCCCCTTCATAAGGAGGGATATTAGAGTTCTAAGAGGTGAAGTCGCTGGTCTGGGATCGCATGACTGATAACAGCCCAGGCTCCTGCTGGGTATGGTAAAAAGCACCTTTATTTCCAGCAGAAAATCAGACCGGTCTGGTGGTGCACGCCTTTAATCTCAGCACTTGGGAGGCAGAGTCAGGCGGATTTCTGTGAGTTTGAGGCCAGCCTGGTCTATATGGAAAGTTTCGGACCAGCTGTGGCTACAGGGAGACCCTATTTCAAAACAAAAACAAACAAACAACAAAAAAACACAAGAGCTCATGCTCCTTTAAGGATCCAATGGCCTATCTAGGGGCCTATGGCCTCCTAGAGGGTACTTGAAAGTGTGGAAACAGCAGCCTTCATCTAGATGTGTGGCTCCAGGGATGCAGTGGGCCAGGGTATTGTGGAAGGTAGGGGGTGGAGCTATGGAGCAACTGTCCAGAGGAGCATGCTGACCTCTGCACAAGGGAGTTGTGTGCCTGCTCTAGCATGCCACATGTCACAGTAAACTGGCCTGGCTCAGAACCCTGGGTCCTATCCACCAGTGGTAGTCAGCACTTGGAGAAATGACCCCAGCAACTGTGATTAGTTATCGTTATCAGTCATGATGGACTGAGCTCTGAAGGTGACATCACTGACTTCTAAAGGTTTGATTCAACCTCAGTAGCTTCTGCTAACTCAGAAGTAGGTAGGAAGTTGAACAAAGTCATTTTAAACCAGGTACTATTAGCTCTGGGAAGCCCCAGGCTTCCAAGAAACGTCTCTGGGTCTCAACTTTTTCATTTCACTTCTTTCTCGCCCCAAATACATGAGAATGCAATCATGGAGAATGCCCCATCATGGGCATGTCTTTTGAGAGAGCAGAAGCAGGTTCCTGTTTCAGTCCAGGAGAAGGTTGTGGGGGGGTTCCTGCCCCACCCTGGGCACCGCCCTCCTCCAAGACAAGCATGGAGATTCGACAAGCGCCAGCTGGACAAAATCCATAACTCTGTACCCACCTCTCGTGTCTCTTGCTGGAAGGGTAAGTAAAGGCAAGACATGCACCAGTGGGAGAGATTACTTTCAGCTTGCAGCTTCCATGCCACTTCTAGGAAGCCCTCCCGGAGCTGAGCCCCTTCCCACATCTGCTGGTTCAGAACCCCCTCCTCCTCCAATTCACAGCTGAACCTGGGGGTGCCTGGAAAGGGCTACCTCTCTTCAAATAGCCTTAGCAGATGTGTGTGCGGGGTAGGGGAGAGGAGGCACTGCACACTCCCTCTCGAGTCCCACAGCCCCTTCCTCCAGCTGGGGATGGACACCTAAACACTTCAGAGAATCTTATCCCCAGCCCTGTACCCGCTTCCAGGTAGTGAGAACCAGAAAAATGGAGAGAAGTCTGAGGAAGGCGACTAGATTAGATCTAAAGAGGAACTGGGGGCACGGGGCGACAAGCGGTGCCCTCTCAAGGTCCCTGGATGGCAGCTGGCCCTTCCCCCGCCCGCAGGTGGGTGCGCCCAGTCAGGTGACGTCACCCCAACCTGCGGCCGGCGGGGGAGGGGCCGGAGAGAAGAAGGGCTAGGGGCAACGGGCAGGGGGCGGGTGGGGACGAGTAAGGAAACAAGGGGTGGCTGTCAAAGCCAGGAGGGGGGAGGGGCCTGCTTAGGGGGTCACTCACCCAAGACGCGACCCGCAACAGGGTCTGGGGCCGCCGGGCGAAGCTCACGGGATCCAAGGCAGCCCCCGCACGGCCCGCGCCAAACGAGGCGCCCTCCATGGCGGGCCGTGTGCCCTCTGTATGTCTGTCCGGCCGGCAGGCCCCACCAGAGGCCGCCTCGGGCTGATGCTGAGCCTGAAGATGCTAAGGATGCAGCCGCTGCCGTCGCCGCTGCTGCCTCCCGGGAGCGCGCACCGGCCACGGCGGGGGCGCGCGGGGCGGGGCCGAGCCAGCGCCCCCAACTAGGTCCACGCGCGGGCCAGAGTCCTGCCCTCGCTCCATCCCGCCCACCTTCCCCTGCGTGATGGAGTCGGAGATAGAGACATCCTCTAGGGTCCCATGGGGTTTAGAGAAGTCAAGGGCTGGGCTCAGACTTTGCCCAGAATGGACATAAGGACAGGTCCAGCATCTTATGCTTTGCGCTCAGGGAGAGGGAACTAGCCCCCAGACCTTGGTCTTAGAAGACTAAAGATAGGTAGCTGGGGGTCCTTTCCTGTTACCCCTTTAAGGAAAATAGAAAAATAAGGAACACAGAAGGGAAAGGAACCCCTCAGTCATACTGACTGAAACT
This sequence comes from Eospalax fontanierii, assembly GCA_035773235.1. Taxonomy (NCBI): domain Eukaryota; kingdom Metazoa; phylum Chordata; class Mammalia; order Rodentia; family Spalacidae; genus Eospalax; species Eospalax fontanierii. The sequence continues at coordinate 29,850,142 of CM069546.1, read as the reverse complement.
CAAACCTCAGCCATCACAGAGTTGTGATCGCCTATGGCTCACACCTGGTTTCTCCTTTACAAATTGGACTTTCCTGACAGGATCAGGTGGGAAGAATGGCCTCTGCCACCTTCAGGGGCATTTGTCTGAGGTAGAGTTCAGTGTTGCCAGCAGGAGGTGAGGGTACAGCATTGAAATGGCACCTTCAGTCTTCACTCTCGAGTATTCTGAATTCATCTGTAGCTATTTAATCCTGATCCAGGGTGGAGGGAAAGCAGCATAGATGAGAGCTTGGCCCAACTGATGCCTAGCTTCCCTGGCCCCTGATGAGATTCCCGTCGAGACCTCCCAGCCTCAGTGACAAGCCCCCCCCCCCTTTTCCTTTTTTTTAAGACAAGGTCTATGTAGCTCTGACTGGCCTGGAACTCCTTATGTAGACTAGGCTGAACTCACAGAGATCCTCCTGTCTCTGTTTTCCAAGTGCTAGGACTAAAGTGTATGCCATCATGCCTGGCCTGACAGCTCCCTTCTGTACCAGACTAGTAGGAACCTGAATGGTTCTACCTTCCTAACTTAGCAAAAGCTAGAGTGCAGTGGAGGATCATGGGAAAGGCCTATCTCTGGTCTTCTCTGGAACCAGACCCAAGTATAAGTGGTCTACACACATGAAGACTGTACAGTGCCAAGTATATGGCACTTAACTATGAACTGTCATTCTTCAAAGGGAAGTGTGGACAAAAGGTGTCTGGCCCAGCTCCTGAGGAACCCATTAGATCTGGCCTGAAGTACTCCTCAGCCTTGCTGGATACAGGCAGGCAGAGTAGATACAGCCAGAGGTGACACCATCTAGTTTGGTCAAGTCCATGGCACTGTGCATCCAGCCCTCTAATCTCTCAGCTGTGGGCTACAGATTTGTATTATTATACATCTCTCCCTTTTCCTGGTCCATTTTCTCAGCACCCAAACATGCACCACATTCTTTGAAAAAAACAAAACAAAATAGCTCTTGGGCTGGGGATATAGCTTAGTGATAGAATGCCTGCCTTAGCACTCATGAGACCTTACATTCAATCTCCAGTTCTACCAAAATAGGGTGTGATATCACTTCCTCAAATTGTACCAACCAACAGCAGCTGTTACCTGTCTGCTTCTAATTCCTCCTCCCCTTTTCCTTCAGAACCCCCAGTATAATCAAAGCCTTCCCCTGCACCTGGACTCAAGCTGGCCAGGTACCTTCACCTGCCATTCCAGGAGCAAAGTCTGATTTTTCTGGTCCACCCATACAGGCTGTACATTCAATGTCTACCTTACAGAACCTTTCCTCCCCCAGTAGGATAGAACCCTGAGCCTTACACATGCCAGACAAGCATTCTACCACTGAGCTGTACTGCCAGTCATGATGAGAGGCCCCTTCTTGACATTCCCTTTCAGGGTCCTCTACTTGCCACATCCATGACCTGGGAGCCTGAGGAGCACTTCTTCCTCTGTGTTGGCTCTTACTGTAAATGCTGAAAGCTCTCAAATGCCAGCTCAAACCAGAACCTTCCTTTGCACTAGTTCCACTTGTCCTGATCTGGGTGCTCTGCAAACAGCTGGGGACAAAATGAGTTTTCATGGGAGGTGAAGGGGAGCAATGCAACTCTAGGGAAGCACTTAGGGAGAAGGGGAAGTGACGTGGGGGAGGAGAAAACAAAGCTAGGCAATATATTCTGAGCTGATCACAGATTTAGCAAGGATCTCCTGGTTCCATGACATGAGTACAATAAACCTTGAGAGGCCAGAGAAAGTCTGGGAGAGGAGGGGTAATTTCTCTGTTGGCTGCTTCTGTCTGATTTTTATCACCTGACCATCCTGAGCATCCTCTGCAGAAGATGGTACACTCAAAGACCTGAGTGGAGAAGCTGCTTCTCAAGAGGGCATGCCTAAGGTGGTTACCACCTAGGAAGAGGCTGACACCAGAGAAAATGGTTCCTTAATGATCACAGGACTAGGGAACACTGCTGCTGGGTTGTTCTAGCTGAGAGCCTTGCCTAAGGTCAGGTGGAGCTGAGCAGCTCCAGGGAAGCCCAAAAGCTGCAGTGCACTGATACAGAGAGCATCTTCTGGGTGCCACCCTCCAGCTCCATCCCACAGCCCCCTATCTCCTTCAGTTCTTTTTCACCCAGGGAATTCTTCTGGCCTCTGAGATCACCAGGCATGTACATGGTGCACATAGATAGATGGAGACAAACACCCATACATATAAAATAAAAAATAAATAATTTTTAAAATTCAAGACTGAAGTTGATAAATCAAACTTAGGGCATGGAAATTCCAATGAAATGTTTGGACTTGGTACTGCCTGTCGGAGTGAAAGTTCCAAAGGAACCGCAGGCTTTTGAAGTGGTTCAGGAAACAGATTGATGAGGTAAATGGGAATTCATGCCATATTAAAATCTCAGATGTCATAGTTCAGGAGACAACCAACTTGTTTTTTTGAGACAAGGTCTTCTCACCAGGTGTGGGACTCACCAATTCAGCTAGTCTGACTTACCAGTGAGTCCCATGAATTTACCTGTCTCCACCTCCACAGCTCTGGGATTACAAGTGCATGACACCATGCCCAGTAGAGTACTTGCCATTTACAGTGTTTCCCTAGCATGCATAAAGCCCTGGGTTCAATCCCTAACTCTGCATAAACCAGGCATGATGGTCCACACTTGTTATCTCAGCACTAGGGAGTCAGAGGCAGAAGAATAGTTCAAGTTCATTCTCAGCCATATAGCAAGTCCCAGACAAGCCTGAGATACATGAGACCTTGTCTTAAAAAGTGGCTGGGCAATGGCTCAGCAGTTAATAGCACTTTTCTGCGAAGGCTTGAGGAATGGAATTTGCAACCCAGAATCCTACAAAAGCCTGTAACTCCAGTTCTGAGGGGCTAGAAAACATGAACCTAGCAGAGAAAATATGAGTCCCTAGGCTCACTTACATAGCCCCAGGATCAGAGAGAGAAAGAGACAGAGAAATCTTTTTTGAAATTATGAGGGCATGGGGGCTGGAGAGTTGACTCAGCAGTTAAGAGCACTGGCTGCTCTTGCAGAAGACCAGAGTTTGGTTCTCAGCACCCACATAGTAGCTAACAACCATATATAACTTCAGGACCTGGGGATCTAATGCTCTCTTTTGGCCTCTGTGGGCTTTGCACAACATGGGTGCACTTATATATATACACATGCAAAACGCTTATACACATAAAATAAAAATAAATTTTAAAAATATAATCAAAAATAAATCAAAAAATATAACGCAAAACAAAAGAAGTACAAGGAGTAGAGAGATAGTTCAGTGGTTAAGAGTGCTTGCTGCACAATTGTGAGAACTGGTCCTCAGATCTCAGCATCCAGTAAAAAGCCCAGCATCCTACAAACACCTGTAACCAGCTCTGAGGAATCCAGCACCTTCTTCTGGCCTCCATGGGCACTCAGGAATGTGTACCCATGCACATGTATACATATACTTATATATATACACACATAAGATAAATTTTTAAAATTTTAAATTCTTGGAGCCAGGTGTGATTGTTCATGCCTATAAGGCCAGTACTTGGGAAGCTAAGGCAGGAGAAATTTCCATGAATTTGAGGCCAACCTGGCTACATAGAAAGTCCCAGGCCAACTCAGGCTATAAAATGAGACCCTCCCTATAAAATAACAACAACAAAAATCCTTAGAATTAGAATGACCTTGTAATGTTTTTCCACCCAAATAAATGTTATTTTGAGAGATGGCTGTCTCTCTTGCAGAGAACTAGAGTCTGGTTCCCAGCACCCAGGCCGAATCTCATAGCTCCCATCCAAACAGGCTATTCCTCTTTACTTCCCAATTGCTGTAGCTGTTTCCTGGTAGCAGCTTGTCTCGTGTAAAAACAGTCATTTAAAAACCAGGAAATACCATACTACAACTAAAATTCAAAATACTTTTAAATGTATTAACTTTGTGACAAAAGACCATGTGAAAAATCACATGGTTTTCTATGATCCCATCAAGAATATAAAATGAAAACCAAAACAAAAACAAATTGCGAAACGATTAGGCCATGTGATTAAATGCCTGTGGTCCAGGGAATTCCTAGATTATCATGATCTTCTGGAGTTCTATAGCGCCAGTAAATTCCTGGGTGTGGCCATTTTGGATTATGCCATGTGGCTGGGTTAAGATGGCGACAAGGTCAAGCAGGTCAACGCCATTTTGAAAATTTTTGTCCAAGGTGGCAGTCAGGCCATGTGACTGTCACCACATTGATGAAATTACACACGTAAGATATGGAGACCAGACCACATGGTTTCCTCTCTCCTAGTAAGGGGATGAGCCGTGATCATGAACAAGCACATGGTATATAATAGAAACCTCTTTTTTACTTTTAAAAGGCACCTAGTTAAATGTTCTATACCGCATGGTATATGACTCTCCTGGTCACGAAAACTTAAAATGCTTAGCTGTAGTTAGAAAGGCAGCCGTCTTGGGACCATGGTGACTAAGGTCCAAAGTTCAGGCTGTCTAACAGCTCTTTTTCCCCATCCACGAAGAGAACCATGGTGGAGAAAAGGTCTAAGGAAAGAAATAACCTTTAAAACCTTTTTTTCTCTGTAGAGAAGTAATTACATTTTCCGATAACAAGCTGGATAAAGGCATTTAGAAAAGTTTGTCAGTATACATTTAAAAGTAGAGACATTTTGACATTTTCGGACTCACTCTGGCCCACTACGAAGCAATCACAACACTTTAGACAAAACCCAAACAGACACAGACAATACATCTTTAACCTCCCTGAGGCATAACAAGCTCTAACTAATGGATCTCAGTACCCCACCTGCAGCTTGATAGAAGAGACCGAAGTTAGAAGAAACAGTGCCTGTCCTCAGGGTGGGATGGCGGGGCCGAAGCCCATGTCTCTCGTGGGGAGCACTCACCTTCTTCAGCGTGTCCTGGAGTGTCCCTTGATCAATCACCATTGTTGGTCTCTATCCACCCACGCTGGGTGCCATTTGTGGGGGAGACTCCATCTCCAGCACAGCTGTTGTTCTCCAGGCACGCCAGAGAATGGAGGATGATGAAACGGGACCTCAGGTGGCTCAGAGTGCATCGGGAGGAGTTCCCTCCCGGGAGACGACGTCGGTGGGTAGTTCGGTTATTAGAGCCAATGCAGGGGCTTATAAAGGGATGCCTCCTGACCATTACGGAAGGCGGGAAAGTTAGAGGTGGGGTTTTGGGGTAAAGGGCTGGAAGGCTGTGGAAGTTCAGGAATGAGGAAACGAAACCCCAAAACCTGGTTCTGGTCTGGGGTGGGGGAAAGGAAGATGCATATCCCATTAGGCAGAGCAGGTCAGACACCTGCCATCCCTTTAGGGTATCCGGAGTTGCTTGCCTTGCTCAATACCCAGATCCCCACATCTCCCCCCCTTTTTATATATAATGGGGAGGTATATAAGGGCTCAGTAAAGGGAGGAGCCAGGCCATGAGGGGATTGACAAACCAGGGGGGATAATGGGTTTTAAGTTCATTCTTGAGTTTATGAAAGGGATAAGTGAGAGAATTTATAGTCTCTCGGTTACCTATTTGTTTTCTCACATTCTTCTTTTGAAGAGGTAACCCTAAAATCTTTTAGGAATTAGACAAGCGCTCCCAAATACCTTGGACATATTTGGCCTTTGATGTAGAGTAGGCTGCTGAAGGACTTAAGGACAGTTTTTGGTCTTTGGGGGTCTTTTTACCCTAAACTGCCTAGCCAGATTCTACCTCCTATTCTCATCACACCACCCTCTGAAGAGGTCACCCTAATTGCCAATAGGGAACTGGGGCGCCGACCGCTCTGGCTTCTTCAAGACTGAATAGGGTCATAGACTGTGGCAATAGGGGTACCCCTTCAGTGAGTCTATCTAAAAGACCCCTGACTTGCATAACTCCTAGCTGTAGGGGAAAAGAAAGTCCTTAACTGGTCCCTGGAAGATGAAATTAAAATAGTCATAACAGGGAAGAGTTCAAATGTCCAATTCAAAGTCCATTAGAATATCTTGCTTAAGGACTTTCAAAGGCTTCCATCTTTTGGGTTCCTCTTTGTTTTTCTTTTTGACTGCCAAGGCTGAACTTGAGAGTCTTGAAGTCAGGATTTGTTTTCGGGTACCTCGATAGCTGGAGTGGCTAGAATCAGGGTGAGTTCCCTCCCCAATGGCTTCTAGACAGGGAGAGAATAGAAATCATTTAATTTGGGGGGTTAGAACAATGGTGGGCTTGCCTTTCTTGGCCACAGGAATGCACTGTAGTGTTGAGATAGGCCAAGAATTGAAGTCTTACATCCGAGTGGCATTTTCTTATTAAGAACAAAATCATGAGTGAGAAATTGTGTAAATAACATCTTATATAAACTTAAACCTAATGTCTGGGAAGTGTAATTCCTTAGAATCTGAAAGAAGCATACTAATCACTTTACTTTTTTGGTTATACTTTCCTTTTGGGTGTTTAAGATCATATAATTTGGCCCAAATTAACTAACTTAATTTGATTCTTAAGGTCAGTTGAGTATCTGTTCCTCAGGGGGATCACATGGGCTTGAGGGGCCCCTGGCTCCACAGGCCTTTGTTTTACCAGTTCCATCTTTGTGAAGATAAGTCAGAAGGTCTTGCTAGACCATAGCTTCACTTTGAAGCAAATCAAGGAAACGTTTTCCTGTGCTGACCCTCTTCTTTGCAGACTGGATACTGGCTCAAGTCCTTCTAGTGGGGTATCCACGACATCCCTGAACGGGAAGACAGGCGACACATCACGGTAATAGGACATTTCGAGAGGTGCCCCATAGTCCCCTGGAACTTAGTTGACCTTGGAGGGCAAGAGACAAAAAATTGTCCCTTTAAGTCCCTCTGACCAGATTAGAGGCCTTTTAATATGGTGGTTACACACCCAAGAAGGTTAGTTCCACCAATACTGAACTATTAATTACTGTATTCTATGTAGCTAAAGCTTGGGCAAAAGCCAAACATTCTTGAATAAACCTTGACTAGACATATATTTGGTTCCTTAAAAGTATTTGACTGAACTATTACTTCAGAAACTTTAAGACTATTTATACATTATTTATCTAATGTTTCCTATATTATAACATATAAATTCAGATCTTTAATCACTTGTATAGACTTTCTTATACCAAAAACTCTTTTAATAAAAAATATATTTTTTTTTCATCTTCATTTTCTTTTCTTAAGATCATGAGACATACTAACATTAAGAAAATTTTCTTCCTGGGTGCATTAAGTAATGTTTATTCCCTTTCCAGGGCTCTAGTATCAAACCAATGTTTGATCCTATTAAAGTTCACCCTGTGGAATGAATGACTTTACACATACAGATGGGTGAGGTATTACTAACAGGTATATAGGTAACCTGAGAGCCGATGCTCCGTAGTCTTTAGCATGGATGTTGATTTTTTTTTTTATAACCTCATAGATCAGGTCCTCTCTTTGAGCCTTTCCCAAATTTCCTCCCGAAATGCAGGAGACCATTTGTGATTAGGGCAAAATTACATACTGCTGGCTGGGAAGAGTAGCTGGATACTCAGGTGGGGGGGGGGTCCAGCTTACTCGTCGTGCAGTTGAAGAATACAACCGTTAGCAAACCCAACTGTGATGAACTTCTGTAAGTAGGCACAGCTGAAGTCACAAGCGTGGCAGTTACTCAGGAGTGCCGTGCGCCATCATCTTAATAAGGAACGTGGGATGTAAATTACACACATAAGATAATGTACATTTTACTTTATAAGTTTCTAGTAAAACCTTATAGAAAACATAAAAACCATTAAAATCCTTTTTACTTTATCTATTTTAGAGAGCTGGTCTACCAAAACCTTGCTTTAGGTCTTGAGACTGTAGATACTACATAGAGAGAAGCAACTGGTACATAGTAATACATTATCAACTTGAGTTTAGAATTTCCAGCGTAAATCACTAACTGAGGAATTTCTGACAGAGGGTGCTGTCTATCTATCTATACATTTGCATTAGTCTGTGTAGGGAATTGTAACTAGAAAGTGAAAAGCAGCGATGCTCAGGACATGGAAAAGCAAGCTTGAAGCAACTAAACATCAGAGAGGCAAGTACTCTATTTCAGAAAAACAGGCTTTAACTCATAATGCAAAAAGCAGGAATTAAAACCGGTGAGGGCCGAATCTCCTAGCTCCCATCCAAGCAGGCCATTCCTCTTTACCTCCCAATTCCTGTAGCTGCTTCCTGGTAGCAGCTTGTCTCGTGTAAAGTCTGGTACCGGAGTACTGCAAATTCACATGAGCTTCCTAGGTTTAGCCATCACAAAACGTCAGCTCACTTTGTACCTAGCTAGTCTTAGAGGTCTATGGCTAGAAAAACCTTTTTAAGTTCCCATTTAGAAACTGACAAATTCATTATGCAAAACAATGTAAGATTATAAATAGTTACATTTAGAAATCAACAAATGTACCATAGAAAGATGTTAGAATCTTTAGTTAGAAAGTATGGCTGATACAGAAGAAGAAATATAAACTGTCCCTGAAAAGTCTCAGGCATTGGAATTTCTAGAACTTTATGTCAGCTATTAAAAAACAGTTCAATAATCAAATGAAACCATGTAAAAAGTGAAGAGGAGTGTGAAATGATATGTCCCAAATATAGAATATCAATGAAGAAATATTTTTAAATAGAAAGTCTCGAGTTTGAAACATGGAATCACTAAAATAAAAGTTTCACCGGAGAAGCACGAAACTACATTTTGTCCATCAGAAGAAAATTTCGGCTAACTTGAAGGTAAGTCCATGGAGGTCACCTTTTTGAGGAAAGAAAGGAGAACTAATTTTAAAAATGAACACACTCTCAGAAACCCATGGGAATAAGGAACCTGCCAACACTGAAAAAAATAGGGGTCCCAGAAAGAAATGAGAAAAGCAAGGAACAGGGAAATACAGTTGAAGAAATGAAAAGCCCAGACTCTTTAAATTTGGTCAGAATCACTCCTCGGCACATTCAACATTTATCAACAAATCCAAGTCAAGAAATGAAATAGATTTATGCTATCGGAACTGTTAAAAGACAGTGAGAAAATAAAAGTTGGTTAAAAATAAATGTAATTTCACTTCATAAATTTTAGGGACCAGAAAGCTAAATTAAGATAACTTATTCAAAGAGTTGAAAGGAGAAAACTCAAAAACAAATTTTCTATACCAGAAAAAATTTTTTTTCAGAACCAAGGGGAAAACAAGACATTCCTAGATAAATCCAAAAAGAGAATTGCCACAGGCAGACTTATACTACCACATTAAAGGTATCTTTCCGACTGAAATAAAAGAGTACTGAGTGGTAACTTGAATTAATGTGAATACATAAAGCACACCTGTGATAATAGCTACATAGTTACAATTTATAGGTAAATATAAAAGATATCATTTTTTACAGTGCCTTTTCTCCTGTTTATAAATCGGGCCTATAAGGCAGTTCCCATAGCTGTGTCAATGGACTTATACTGCATGCTGTATAAATGTGTCATTTTTATAATTAAAAAGCATGGAAGGGGATGAGGAATTGGAGACAGATTTTTGTGTACTATTGAAATTAAGTTGGCATTAATATGAAGTAAATTGTTTCAAGGTCTGATCTCAGGACAAAAAGTAAGATTAACTTAACATTCTGTATAGTAAAAGACACAAAGGGATTAGCATGATATAGTAGCAAGTATGTTTTTCACAAGAGAAGGCCCTAATGGGAGGTTGGAGAACAAACAAAACCTATAGAAAACAAACAGCAAAACGGTAGTAATTATATTAAGTGTGAATAGACAAAATACTTTAATCAAGAAGGCGAGAACACCAAATGAATTAAGAAAACATACCCAGGTGCGTATTATCTGAAAGACACATTGTATATTTTATTTTAAAACATTTTTAAACTATGGTTATTAATGAATAATAATTGAATGGATTGGTAGGTTCTGCTGGCATTTGCATACATTCACGTATTGGGATTTGGCCACATCTACTGTCCCTAGTACCCAGTCTTACTCTCTCTTCTTCCTTCTTCCTCCCTTTCCCCCCAGACCCCTTACACTCCGTTAGTACATCCTGCATTTTCACGTCATCTTGTTTCTTTATTCTGGATTACACATGTAACGGGAAACATGGATATGTATCTTTCTGTGTCTGGCTTATTTTTCTTAGTCTGATAATCTCTGATTCTTTACTTTTTCCTGAAAACGGCACTATTTTGTTATTTATTGTCGAACAATACTCCATTGTGTATCATATACACTATAATTTCTTTAACTGTTCATCTGAGGGTGGGCACCTAAGCTTATTCCACGATGATTAGACTACTGTAATAATCTGCAGTACATATGGGTATGTAGCTACCTCTTTCATTTTCTGACTTCATTTCCTTCGACTATATATCCTGAGATGCAATAGCTGGCTCAGATGGTACTTCTACTTTTGTTTTTACTGTAAGGCATAATGATTGTACTAGTTTGCGTTCTCATCAACAGTGTGCAAGAGTTCCTTTATCTCCCCTCAAACTCTCACCAGCATTTTAAAACCAGCCACTCTGACTGGGATGAAATGGAATCTCTGTATAGCTTTTGAAAATATTTATTTTATAATTTTTATTTTTTATGTGTATGAGTGTATTTTCTTATTTATGTAAGTGCATCCATGTCATGCAATGTCCATGGAGGTCAGAAGAAGGTGTCAGGCCCCCTAGAACTAGAATTACTGATGGTTGTTAGCTGCCATGTAGGTGCTAGGATGCGAACCTGGGTCCTCCACAAGAGCAGTCAGTGCTCTTAACTGCAGAGTCATCTCTCCAGCCCCTTAGTGTAGCTTTGATTTGAATTCTCTGATGATTTAAAGATATTGAACACTCTCCGTATATTTACTGACTGTTGCACTTCTTTTGAGAATTCAAAGACACACTTTAGACTCACGCAAACAAATAGGTTAAAACTAAAATTACCTACAATTAATGCAGTGCAAACAATAACCAAAAAGAACTAAGAGGAGAAATATGGATGGATACGTTAAAGTCAGAGAAAAGAGACTTTAAGAAAAAATATTATGAGAGGAAAGACTTTATAGTGATACAAGTGCGATGTGTAAGGAAGACACAATAATTACTAATATCTATCCACTTAATAGCAGAGCCCAAAAATCCATAAAGGAAAATCTGTCAGAACTGGAAGGAAGGGCCCTATATTTATACTTACATACATTATATCTATATTTGCATTATTTTATAAAATTTATAATACATAAAAAAGAGCTGAAAGGAGAAATAGATCGCTAATAGTAAATGTATTATATATATTTATATTATTTTTTATCAAAATAAAATAATAAATAAAACATTTTAAAAAGAACCAAAAGGAGAAATAGATTACTTAGTGGCAGTATTTGGAGACTTCATCTTCATTGAATATGTATAAAGGAAAAGAAAATAAATGTCTTCAATAGCACTGTAAACTAGCTGGATTTATCTCTATTTATAGAGCACTCTACCCGACAATATCAGAATGCATATTCTTAAGTACACATGGCATTTTCCAAGGTAGATTATACTTTGGGGATGAGAACCTATAAAATATTTCCTACTCGGTATAGAAGGGGGAATCGATATAGAAGTGGGCTACAGGCAATTTACAAACGTGTGGAGATGAGACAACACATTGCTTAAAAAAAAAAAATGAATGAGTTGGCCAATGAGCCAAAGAGAAATTTCAAAGAAAGTTGGAAAACTGAGTGACATGAATGAAAAATATCCCATACCAAAAACTATGCTCTGAGAGGGAGGCTTTAAGACACATTTTATATTATGCATATTTAATGTATATATTAAAAAGAAATGTTGTGGCTAGAGAGATGACTCAGTGGTTAAGAGCACTGACTGCTCTTGCACAGGACCTGAGTTTGGTTCTCAACACCCAGACGGCAGCTAAGAACCATCTCTAACTCTGGTTCCAGGGGACCTGATGCCCTCTTCTGGCCTCTGTGAGCACTGCATCACATGGGTGGTTTTAACACATATGTAATCAAAACACACACATAAAATAAAATTTTTTTAATTTAGTAAGTAAATGTCTCAAACCAATAGAATGCACCGTCATTTTAAGAAACTAGAAAAAGTTCAGACCAAATCAAAATGAAGCAAAAACAAAATAACCAAGAGTGGTAATTAATTTTCAAAAAAAAATTAAACAATAGCGGAAGCTCAGTGAAACCAGAGTTGCGTCTTTGAAACAACTGGTGAAACTGGTGAACTTTTAGCTGATCTGAACTGAGGAAAGAAAGAAAGAAGACTTAAATTGGAAAACTTTGGAAAGTAATAAAGGGTCTCACTAATAATCACAAAGAAATAAAGTGTCAGAAAGAATTATGATCAATTTCACACAAATTAACAAGTGAAACTGAAAAATATCTAGAAAGGGACCAACTACTCAACTGACTCAAAAAGAGATAGACAAACTAAATAGCAGAAGTAAATGGAGCAAATTAGTGATTAAAAAAAAAAAATCTTCCCACAAAAAACAAGCCAGGCCCAGATGGCTTCATTATTTAATTCTACTAGATGTATCAAATGAATTAATACCAATCTTTGCACATGCCACCAGCATACAGAAGAGGATGGGAGCATTTCCTAGCACATACTACAAAGCCATTATCCTAACACCCAACCCACAAAATTAAAAAAAAAAACAAAAAAACGAAAAACACAAGAAAATTACAATCTAGCATCTCCTGCGAAATATAAATGCAAAAATCCTCAGCAAATACTAGGAAATTGAATCCAAAAATATATTTGAAGGATTAAAAACTATGATCAAATAGGAATTTTCTCAAGAATGCAAAGTTGGCTTAATATGCGAAAGTAGACTGATACAATATGCCATATTAATAGAATAAATAGCTAAAAAACATAATTCCATCAACTGAAAGATATTGACAAAACATGATATTCTTTCACGATGTAACACCCCTAACAAACTAAGAACAAAAGGAAAATTTTTCAGCCTAAGAAAACACATATATAGTACATACATACAACTTAATGATGAAAGGCTGAAAACTGGATTTTTAAGAATACTCATAACACAAATAACTCCACTCTTTTCACTTCTATTTATACTGTTTTAGATATTCCATAAGGAGAAATTAGAAACACACAATACGTATTTGGATTACAGTAGTCACAGAAGAGGAGAAAGAAGAGGAACGGGAGGGGGAGAAAGAGGAGGAAATGTATAAACAAATTAAACAAGGTTTTAGGTTATGCAGTTAATATGAACTTTCAATTATATTTCTATATACTACTAATAAGCATCCAAAGTGAAGTTTAAACTCTTCATGGAGCTGGAGAGATGGCTCATTGATTAACAAGACTGGCTGCTCTTGCAGAGGACCTGGATTCGGTTCCCAGCACCCACAGGGCTGCTAGCAACATCTGCAACTCCACCTCCAGGGCATTACACTACATGGGTGCACTCCTATACATTCAGGCAATACACTTATACACATAAAATAAAATTAAATAAGAAATTCCATTTGCAGTTAACATCAAAATGAATAAAATATTTAGAAACACCATTAAAGAAGTTCAAGGTGTTCACCCTGGAAAGTATAAAATGTTGCTGAAAATGATTAGCGTAGACATAATTGGAAAAGTGCATTTCCACCCATGGTTTGGCAGATTTAAGATGTCAATACTCCAGATTTATCTATGTGTTCACAATCTCTAACACAGTCTGAGGTAGCTTCTTTTCAGAGTTCAAGAAACTACCTTTTTCTTGTGAAAATAGAAGAGAACCAAAATAAACGGTGTAAAAGAGGAGAATTTAGAATTCTGCAATTTGTGAAACTTGCTTTACATGTATAGTATTTAGACTATTTGTGACCAGCACATAATGGACATAAGAATGCAGAAGAATTATAAATGCACTTCCATGACATGGATGCCAAAATTAACTAAGGAAAAAAGATTAATCTTTTTCAGCACATAGAGCAAAGACAACTAAATATCTACATGCAAAAGATGAAGTTGGACTATTTTTTCACATCACATACAAAAAATTGAGTACATCATAGTCCTAAACATAAAAGCTCAAACTATAAAACTCATGGAAGAAAATAAATGAGTAAATCTTTGTGACCTTGGCTTAGGCAAAGCCTTATTAAGTTTGACGCCAAAATTACTAAAGAAAAATAAGTAACCTGGACTCTTTCAAAACTTTTAAAAATTATGTTTCAAATGATATAATTAACAAAGTTAAAGATAGTCTCTAGAATGGGAAAAATATTGACTATTTAGAAAATTGTTAACATATTCTAGATTTAGACATGTAGAAACCATATTTTTAAAAACTCGGCTACCTCAAAAATAAGACAAGGTGCCCAACGAAAATGGGTAAATGATTTGAATTCACATTATTTTAAGAAAGCATAAAAATAACCAAGACCCATATTCAACATGATTAATTGATCATGGAAATGTAAATCAGAACTGAAAGACAGAATTCCATACTCACCGACAAGTTTGAAATTAAAGCATGGGCGATAACGTGTTGGCAAGGATGTAGACAAGTCAGTCGTCATAGAGTTCCGGTAAAATTGTAAGCTGTCCATATACTTTGGAAAATGGGTCAGCAAATCCCTAAAAAAGTAAATGTGTAGTTACCAGATAAATCAATAATTAATTCCCTGTCTAGGCATATAAACAAGAGAAATAAAACTATGGTCACACAAAAACATACATACAAATGTTTATAGAAACATTTTTCATAACAGATTAAGAAGTAGAAACAAATGGCCATCCTTAGCTGACTAGATAGAAGTGGTGTCCTCATGCAGTGCACAAGTATTCATCCAAAAAGAGAGGAAGTTACAAGGGATAATATGAATGAAGATGAAGATATTATAAACCAAACACAAAAGGTCACTGAAAGTCCAATTCCATTTGTATGGAATATATAAAAGGGCAAATTCAGAGAGAAGAAATGTAGATTAGGAGTTACGGGGACTAAAGGTAAGAAGGAAGAGCTTGCCTGTGGTATGAGGAACTTTGTAAGACGATGAAAATGTTCTGAATTAGAGAGTGTATTTGGTTGCACAACTCAGTGAATATACTAAAACCAACTGAACTGCCCACTTTAAGAGAAAGAATTTTATGGTAGGTGGATTATATCTCAATAAAACTGCTATTAACAAAATATAAATCGTATTCCACATCTGTTTTAAGCCGTTCAATGGCTTTGCCTTGCTCTTAAATACCAAACTTGACATGAACACAATGTCCTGTCTCCCTCTGTATTCCTTCCTCTCCTCCATGTGCTCAAACACCCTGACTCATAAACTGTGCTTTGAACACATCTAGTTCTTTTCTACTGTGGAGTCCTTCTAGATTTGGGGGGTGGGGGGGAGTTGAAATGTCCTTTCCCTGCTTTGTCTATGGGTCCTCCAACTCCTTTCATTTGTCTGAAATAGTAACTTCCCTTTCTCTGCCCTTTGACATACTACATTGCTTATTTTCTTTATGCACTTATGTCTCAAGTTGAGACTGTTTTGTGTATTTATGTATACATTTATGTATTTGTCTTTTGATCCTCCGGCACCATTCCCCCTGGAATTGGGCTATTCCCTCCTTAGGAGAGAACTTTCTCTGACTTATTGTTCATTACCTCTCTGATTTTGAGAAGTGTCTGTTTGGCTCTTATCTCAATTCATGTTTCTTGAATAAATAAAATACATTTGTCCACTCATCCCTTCTCTCCTTCCAGGCCCAGGTAGGAGCCACATCTGCAACCTCACATCCTACTCAGTTCCCTTCCTCCTACACTGTCAACCTCCTGATCCAGGCTCATCTATGAGCTGCATCTGAGTGGCCTCTTTCTGAGTCTGACCTCCAACCCCCAACCTGTACTGCTCATTCATGCCACTCCTCCAGGCCAAGGCAGGCCCTACATCTATGAGCTCTCTTTGCCCAGGCCCATCTAGAATCTGTATCCAAGAGATGAGACTGACTCCATATGAGCTGACCCAGACCTGAGTCTCAACCAGATCCCAGGACCTGTGCTGCTTTCCAGTCCCAGGCCCATCCAGAAGTCACATTTGCATTCTTTTTCAAAGAGTCTGTATGGTTCCTTGCACCCAAGATGTCTTTCCATACCTAGGCCCAGCTGGGAGCTAGACCCAGGGACTTTTTAGGACTTTACCCAGGCAATCTCACACGATCTCTAAGACTCCCAGCTCACCCCAGTCACCCATTCTCTCCAAATCAATAATCAACACTGAGTATCTGAAGTCTCACTCATTTATCATGTCTATCTGTTCTGAAATCAACCAAGTTTGGGCAACAGCACAAACAAAACAAAACTTCCACTCCACTCAATATACGCAAGATACAATCTCTGATCAGAGACACAACCAGTGAAATAAACGCACACATCTAGGTCCCATTGCAAAAAACGCAAAAGACTGTGAAGTACCAAAACAATACGCCTCCCACCCCAGAGACCACCGTAAATGCTCTCTAATGGAAATCACCCAGCAGACACACAGGACATGTTCAAAGAATCCAAGGAATTCAGGAAGGACACAAACACACACCTAAATGAACCTGAAGAAGATGAAATAAACTCCTAACTGAAGTCCAAGAAACCCAAACAAACGTCTACATGAAATTAGGACAGGATTTGAAAACTGAATTCAAAACCAGAGACACAAATATTGAACAAAACTGAAGTCAAAATTAAGATAGAACAAAAACTCCCATCTAAAAGACAAAACAACAACAAAGAATTTCAAAGACCCAATTAGGCAAAGGAGGGGAAAGCATTACAAGTACAAGTAGACTATGAAGCAGAAGACAGACTATTAGGATCTGAAGATAAGCTAGAGGGGTTGGACCAGTCAATGAAAGAAAAAAATTTAAAAATATACTAAAGGAATATGAAGGAAATTCAGAGCCTCATGGACAAAGACCGAATCTGCTAATTATAGGCACAGAAGAAGAAAAATCCCAGATCAGTAGCATAGACCAGATTTTTAACCCAATCAAAGAGGGAAACTTCTCCAGGTTAAGGAAAGACACGCCTATACAGATACCAGAAGCACACAGAACACCAAATAGACAGGACCAGAAAAGAAACCTCCACAACATAGTATCCTTAAAACACCAAATATACAGAACAAAGAAGGCATATTGAAAGCTATAAGAAAAAAGTCACATATTAAGGAAAACCCATCAGAATAGCATATGACTTCTCAATGGAAACTTTAAAAGCTAAGAGCCTGGAGCAATGTACTCCAAATTCTAAAAGATTACACACTCCACCCCAGTGAAACTATGTGCCACAGCTGAAAGAGCAGGAAAAACTTTCCATTATACAAACCGGCTAAAAGAATTTGTGTCCACTTAACCAGGTCCAGCCAGAATACTGGAAGTAGTACTTTGGACTTGCCAAGAGATTATAGAAAGGAAACTATAATTACTAAAACACAGAATAGGACTAAGAACACAAGCAATCTGGGAGAGTAATGACAGCAATCAATACACACCTTTTAATGATAACTTTAAATAGTAATGGCCTCCATTCCCTGATCAAAAGACATGGTTAACTAAATGAACTAAGAAACAAAATCATGGGCATGATGATTCATAATCCTGGAGCCCAGGAGGCAGAGGCAGGTGAATCTCTGTAAAATCAAGGCCAACCTGCTCTACATAGTGAAGTCTGGGCCAGATGGGGCTACAGGAAGACCCTATCTCAAAAACAACCACACTCTCCCTGTAAACAACCAAGAAAGAAGTAAAGAAAGAAACAATATCGATATTGTTGTCGTGTTCAGAAAACTCACCTTATCTTAAAGATAGGTACCACTTAGAAAATGGGACCAAAAAATAAGCAGGCATTGTTATTCCAATATCTGACAAAATAAGCTTGAAACTGAAATTAATTAGAAGAGATAAAAGGACACTTCACGCTGGACAAGAGAATAATTAAGCAAGAAGACGTTATAAGACTAAACATATGTGCAGAAAACTCTTGAGTACCCAATTTCATAAAAAGCATATAACTGGACTTCAGAACACAGATTAATCCCAATTCAGTAGTAAGAGATGATTTCAATGCCTCACTTTTTCCAATAGGTCATCTGAACAAAGAATGAACAGAGAACTATCAAAATTAAGTGACATCAGACATAAAATAGGCCTAACAGACATCTACACCTAAACACCAAAGTATATACATTGTACTCAGAAGCCCATCGACATTTCTCTAGAATAGATCACATACTGGGACACAACAACAAATCTCAAAAAAATACAGAAAAAATTGAACTCATGGAAATTAAACAACTACTGAGTGAAGAAGGAGAAAGAAAAATTCAAGAAAGAAATAAAAGAGTTCCTGTAATTAAATTAAAATGCAAACACAACAAAATGTCTGGAACACCTTAAAAGCAGTACTAAAAGGGAAATTTACAGCTCTAGAGCCTACGCTAAAAAATAAGAAAGAGCACAAGTAAATGACGTAATGATGTAACTCAACAGTTTGGAAAAACAAATACACCAAACTCAAATCCAATAGACAAGTAATAAAAAAAACTGAGCAGAAATTAATTATAAACAAAGAAAACAATACAAAGAGTCAACAAATGTCAGAGATAATTCTTTGAAAAGATAAAGTCAATAAATCCTATGCCCAATTAGCCCAAACAAAGAGTAGACACAAATGAACAGAATCAGAGGTAAACAGAGAACTATTGCAACAGACACCAAAGAAATTCTGGGCACCATCAGGGAATCCTTTTGTCCTAGTTTGCTCCTCCATTGCTGTGACTAAACACTCTTGACCACCACCAACCTGGGGAGGAAAGGATTTATTTCACTTACATCTCCCAGGTCACATAGTTCAGCAGGGAGTCCAAGGTAGGAACTCAGGGCAGGAACCTGCAGGCAGGAGCTGGAGCACAGGCCATGGAGGAACGCTGCTTACTGACTTGTTCCCCTGGCCCAGGCTCAGCCTGGTTTCTTATACAATAGACAACAACCTGCCCAGGGATGGCACCGCCCACAGCAGGCTGGGCCCTCCCACAGCACTCAACAATCAGAAAATACCCCACAGTCCTGGCCACAGGCCAGTCCAATGGAGGCAATTCCCCAACTGAGGCTCCCTCAACCCAGGTGTGTCAAATTGACAGCAAAGACATCCAGCACAACTTTAAAAACATCCCCTTCGGTAACTGCAGAAACTAGGAAAGGAGAAAAAGACAAAGGGGAAGGGTAAAAAGGAGCTCTAGACAGGGGCTAGCAGGACACAGCTGCTATCAAGAGGAGGGGGGGGGCAGAGGGAGAGGGAGAATGACATGAGCATTCGTACGATGTTTCAAAAAGTCATAAGGACACAGTTCATAAGCTTACTTAAAAATACATATAACATATTATATGTAATATATATTTATTTAGATGGAGCTATGCCATATGGGATGACAGTACTCTGCAGAAAAGTCACAGCAATCTAAAAAATCTCCAATGCCAGGCATAAAGATATCTTCCTTCAAGTTGTTGGTCAGGGGCTCCAAGACACCCTTAAAACCATATGGGCTACCGACAGTACTATGGATTGCCTCCCAGAACTTGAAGGTAAGATCCTGTTGTTGAAGACACCACACAGTTCTGACACAGGACTTGGAGGAATCAAGCTGGAACTGACCTGGAAGCCTTCTCCCCGAAGACAAACTTTCATTATATCAGAAGGTACTATACAAATTGCCAAGGAAGATTAGTCAATACTTCTACTCAGCTGCAAAGCCTACTAATCACAATAATACCAGCCTAGAAAGATATCTCTAATGGTGCAACTGTGGAACTATTAGACTGGAAGTGGCCAATAGCTAGCTATCTCATTGGACTTAGGGCTACTCAAAAGGAAAAAAAGAAGTCATACCTGGTCCTAGTCATACCTAGCCAATTAGACCTTAGAGGAAAACTTACTATTGCCATTTTCTTAAAGCAATATAATTCCTAACTGTATTGTAAACATTTGTCCTTATACCCAGAGAGAAGTGTAGTCCATCCTAAGACCAGCGCTCTTCTTGGAAGCTGTCAGATGGCGGACTGTGGGGCGCCCTAGCCTCGGTGAGGCACTGCCGGGTGCTCATCGCAGGTCTGGGGGGTCCTCCTCTCCACACCTGCTCCTCAGAAAAGCCACACTTCAGATTCAGCCCCCTTCCCTCGGAGCTCCCTCCTCTGAGGATTCAGAATGACTTCAGGGAGCAGGGCCTTCCCTGTTCACCCGCACCGAGAGGGTAAAGGTACACAGCACTCCAGCTGAGACGCCCAGCCGAGATCCAGGGATTCTCTCACCCTGGGCTGGACTCATCTCATCCTCATAAAGATGCTCACAAAAGTTGTCTCTCTACTCCAGGCTGCAAGCTTTGCTGGCCCTCTAAGTTCTTCTAGCATGTGATGAAACATCTTAAACACTTAGGCCTACCCTAAGAGCTGAACACACAAGGAAACATGTGTTTCCCTAACTTACAAAGAAAAAAAAAAAAAAGCAGCTTCGAATGGATTAGCTGAACAACAGAAGGGAAACAAAGAGGCCGCCCTGCCTCTACATGGGTAGGACGGACCTTGGGTCAAGAAATGACAGGGCCAGCGTTAGATGGCCACATTGGAGGACATGCAGTTGTGACTGAAGGAGGGATGTTTCTTGAGAGAGGGAAGAATTTAGGAAGGACCATGGGCTCTTCTGCAATGGCAGGAGAAAAAAAAATATAGTCTTGGGAAGGGTACCTGTTTACTTCGAAAGAAATCTTCCATCATGGCCCCATCTCCTACAAGGCCCAGCCTCCAGCATGTTTCAGGCTGAACGCCTGGCCTTTGTGGTTCATTTCCCAGACCAATTTCCCCACTCTGCTTAAGGAGGAAGGAGGCAGGCGGGTTTTTCATCGTATTCCGAGCCCTAGAACAGTGGCCTAGTACAGCAGCCTACTGAATGAAGGAAAATTTGAAGAAACTCTGGCCCCAACACATACTGATTTTACAGAAAGGCAAAGGCTAGTCAATGACAGGAAGTGTCTTTCTGGGCATGCAGGAGGCATCTGTTAGGCTCAATGGCATAAATACATTTCTGTTATCAAATAGCAACTGGCCCAAACTTCAACCCAGGAGGTCGGCCTGTTGACTACAATCTTCATCCTTTCAGACCTCCCATACGGTACGTCTGTCCCTTGCAGGCCACTCCCAATCACAGGCCATTCACTATCAGATATGGACAGAGAGGCTAAGAAACTAGCCCAAGGACTACCACACAGCTAGCCAGAAGGGCCCTTTTCATCTCCAACATGTTTTAGGAGCTCTGTCCTGCTTCTTACTAGCTGGTGGTGTTAGACTAAGTGAGCTAGTCATCATTTCTAAGACTCCGTTTCATCATCGGTAAAATACAGAAAATGAAGCATTTATGAGACTAAGAATGAAGTAAATAAACCATGAAGCCCAGCATCTGAAGAAACTATTTGAAATCTAATAAGCGTTCTGCCCCTTCCTTCACTCCCCTTCCCCATTCTGCCAGATGACAAGGAGGCCTTAGAAGGCTAACAGACTTAAACTAACACATCATGCTAAACAGGGTGTCATGTCTGTTCAGTGGTAGAGACTTGGGGTTTGCTCAGCCAGGATTTTATAATCAATCAATCAACCAATCATCAATCAATCAGAGCTTGCTGTCATTATTCTACAAGTGGAGCAAGGACTAACTTTGGTGTGACTGTCACATTTCCTCTGGGTATTGAAGGAGCCTCATTCTGGCCTCCTAGAATGCATCTCTGAGTTCTGTGTTCATTAGTCTAACACCACTACCTTCTGTCAGAAAGCAGAGAAGTACAAACGCATGCATGTGGGATTTCTGTCCTTCTGAACTCTGTTCAGGCCCTGAGAGGCTGACATGCATTCGTTTTTTTCCAAAGACCTTCTTAGACCTCTGCTTCCAGTTGGTTTCAGCCACTATACTTTCCAGCAAGAGGGTAGACAGTGGAAGCATAGTCAAATTGGGGGATTTGCTCTCTCCCTCCTGGCCAGATCACTTCCTGTCCCTCCATCTAGGACTACAGCTGCTGTAGACGTTCCTGCCATTGTTGGGCTCTGAGAACCAATTCCTCCAACTGTTCCCCAAGGCCCCTTGGGCAGTCATAGCTCTTGATCGTCACTAGCCTAAGGAACTGAGGAACTGCACCATCTCTTCCTGAATTCTCTGCTCCCGGCCCACAGCTCTATAAATGAGGCTTTATTTAGTTAGCTTTCCTCATCTGCCCTCTTCAGGGTCATCTCATTCCTGCTACAAAAGTGTCCAAGACCCTTTTCAGATCTACTTCCTATACCTATCATAGTCCACCCTCATACCTGGCATTAAAGACTTAATAATTATCATCTGATAAATAAAATTATCAGCAGAAGAGTGAGCCATGAAACTTGCATTGAGGCCTATAAGCAGAGTCACAAGCTGAGGGAACGGGTGAAAACCATTGATACAGTCCTCATTTACTGGCCAGACAAAGCAGACAAGGGATCCAGGAAGTGCTGGGTTCCCAGAACTGTTTGTTGCCCATGGCTGCAGTCTGTTCCGAGTTAGGGGGACACAGACTGTGTTCATTTTCAGTTCTTTGGACATTTTAATTTTTTTTAGTTTTAGCACTGGATCAGAATCGGAAATTGCCCTCATGTGATGATGGCTGAGGCGGAGTTTAACTCTTTTATTAACCCCATTTGGGAGAAAGCTGGCTCCCACATTGTGAGCACTGCGAGTCCTTAAATGGATTACTAAGAAAGAGGGTATAATTGATACCACCAGAAGAGACCTTTGCCTGCTCCCAACCTGTGGGAGAGATGACTGTTGTGGTAATGCTTACATCTCTTCCTTGAACATGCTTAATTTAGGGAAAACTGCTCTGGCGTGAGATGGAAGTTCACTGGTCTCTGCTCCGGGTTTGCCCATTCACCTACATTGTATTAGCAATTCTACATGGAGCTAGGAGCCCAACTTATTCAAGACTATTGAGAGTTTTCTGGCTTCGCTATAAATTGTAAATAAGAAACAGATATGGAGAATATGCCAGGATGTGAAGAAAGCTTTTCAAAATAAGAGACAGTCGTCTAGGTTACTGGGCTAAGAAGAATAGATGGAGAAGAAATAGGTTTTAAATGTTTGGATATTTTACTGGTGTTAGAAAGCATCTCAGCTATTCCACCTAGCAGATTCTTTCACAGTAATAAAGGACCACTTGAATGGGATTGTCTTTGAGTTGATAAGGAAGATAAGGAAACAGAGTATATTAATAGAGTCTATAGAGAAGGGGTAAAAGGCTTTTTGGCATAGCTTATCAAAATAAGAAGAATGGACCAATTAACTGAAAAGATAAACTGTAGTCAAAAGAATGTTGTAGGCTACCCAGAAGACATTAATATGATCTTTTCTGATTATTTAAAATTTTCTATTTGCAGAGAGCAGATATGGAAATTGGATTTTTTTTATTAGTCTTTCTGATGCAGCAGTAAGGAAATCAAAGGGTTATTTTTGACCTGGTTAGAAAATGAAGCATTAGGTGAATTTCTGACTTGTATCAAGAGACATCTCTTACAGATGCAGGGGAAAGAAATGGAAAAAAAGGGAAAGCCTAAACAAACGCGTGCTTTTTAGACAGGCAAATTACTTGGAACCAGGAGTTTCGACTCATATCTATCCAACACCCATCACCCTAGAACTGAACTCTGGGATTCCCCTACCCCTCACTCATCCCAGTCTCCATTCAGATGGGCACAGACCTTGTCAGAGCTGTCAGTCACTTGACAGGCCCATAGCTGCTTGGGCCAAAAGAAAGGCTTAACACAGGGGAGGTCTTCCCTCTGAAGATGATGTGAGAAGAGAGCTCAACACCAAGGATGCGAGACCATGCTGGTGCAGAGGGCATTTCATAGCCGGAGGCTCAGCAGTCAGGCCTCTGCATCATGTGCAATGGCACTCAGGGAAACTCAGGTAAGCACCTACACATCAGTGCTGTTTCCTCCCCGCCTCCCTTCCTCCTCTTTCGGGTGACCAAATCCAAGACCTCATGCATGCTAAGCACACACTCTACCTCTGGGCTACACCCCGAGTCACTGTTGCAATTCACAATGGGCACACTGCTGAATTCGTTGCAATCTTTCCAGAATATATGGGCACAGCAGTACTCTACTCAGGTTAGAAAGCACATCCAAATCCTCAATTTACTATGTGGAGCTGGGATTCCTTAACTCAGTGCTCTGCTCTTGAAATGATGCAGAGAGGATCCTAGATGTTCCATTGCACGGCACTGTGCACAGTCCATGGCAAATGCAAGGTAAATGTTGGTTGCCATCATCATCAGTATTACTAACACTCCTCAACCAAGAAAAAGCAAGGTTATCAAAGCACTATTTTATAGGCAACAGTGACAATAATCAAAGATCCCGCATGAAAATGTTAAATCCATAAAGCACCCCACAAGTAAAGACAAGACCTGGAAAGTCTTTCAACTATTCACTCCCTATACTGCTGATGAGGAAACTGAGGCCCAAAGAGGCACAGGGATTTTCCCAAACTTCCATGGGCAGTTAACCACAAATCAAAGCAGAATCTAATACTGTTCCAAGGATAACATCATGCCGGTCTATAGGGCTAAGGGCAACAAGAGAGAAGGATTCGGGTACCAATGAGTTGACGGTTACTGCCAGGTGAGACGGAACAGCCAAGATTCCATGACATGAGCGACACAAAGACGGGGGCTGAACTTCACAGGCTGTGACGTTCTGGAGTCACCACACTCTGGGTCCAAATCAACCAGTGAGTAAAGAAGGAAAGAGAACCCGATTGCTTCTCCATTGTACTTCACAATGAACAGTGTTTGGGAGGCTTCTTACCACAAACCCAGGGCTGGGCACAACCCTGTAGTGTTTAGAAAAGAAAGCTGCTATTTCTTACTCTCTCATTCCATCAGTGCCCACCTCAAATTGGGCTACCTGTCCACACAGCTGTGTGCTCAACAAGGACTCTAACCCTGCCTGGCCTTCTCCACCCTCCCTCCCTTCCTCTCCATTAAGAACCAGGATAAATAATATTTGTCCTGCTTGCTCTTATTATGCACAGGTTAGAAAAGAACTTGTAATTTCTATGGAAGGGAAGCATGGTTAGTCAACCTGACATTGCTGTCATCCAGATGCTGGACATGTTGACTTATTCGTGTACTGCCTTCTGTTTTCCTTGTCATTGGAACAAGGCTCTTCTATCAGTCTGACCCAGCCAGCAGCACCCAGCCATACAACATGCTATCTGAGTACTTGGTACAGCAATGAAGGGCTTTCTGCAGTAGAATTCCTGTGGCCCAGGGCTTGGGAGTGTGATGTCAGAGCAGCTCAGCATTTTCACAGGCTGAAGAACTGAAATATGGAAACACTTGGGTGCACCATCTGCTACTTACAAGACTCGGAGGTTCTTGAGCCCAGCAAAGTCCATCTTGGTGATCCTGGTGATGTTATTTCTGTCCAGGTCACTGCAATGGAGAGCAAATTCAGGTCAGGTTTTTACAGGTTACCCTTATTGTCTATTCAACCCAGACTGGCTTGAACTGGGGCGGGGAGCGGGTTGGGGGTGGGGGTTGGCAGGGAGTGCTGCCTGTCAAGGGAAGGCAATTCCAATGATTAATGATATCCCATGAGCATGCCCTTAAGGAAATTGTATGGAATAATTCATTATGTATGTAGGGGAACCCAGGTATACTTAACTGCCTGCCTTCTGTGGTCTTCTTCAAATAACACGCATCTTTTCAATGTCCCCCAATCTCCCGATTTTCAGACCACATTATACAAGAAAAGCTGAGGCCTCCTCCCAATTCCAGGGGTTCTGAGGATGAGCACTTGACCCAGACCAGGCTTTTAAGCACCTTTAATCCCTTTGGCTACCACAGTTGTTTCAGGAATACATACATGATTCAAACAATAACTCTCTATCCCAGGTTTGCTAAACTTCTCAGGGTTGCCAGAAGCCATCTTGCCACCACTAAGAGACAGCATTCCAGACCCAGAAGATAAGAAGACACAGTGTTTGTGTGCTATCCTGTGAGCATGTGGATCTGCTCATGCCTGAAGCCAAAGATCTCTGCGTTTTGGCATTTTGTGAGCCGGTCTATCCTGCCTCCTTTTATATTTTGCGTTAAAACAGAATTCAATTTCCTACTATTTGGAACTTAAAGAATCTCTACTGACTTTGGTACATAGTTAGATAACAATAGACAACACAACCTTGTCCAAAAGACAAAACAAAACTTGTCTATTTTCTAGCTAGTTTGTAAGTTCCCTGAGTTTAACTCCATGGCAGGGTTCAACATAACTGAGCCTGTACTTAGCATGCAGTAAAGGCAACTGACTGCTAATCCCACACATTAGAAGACAGTTGCATGGATAACTCCTGACTCAATTGTAAGCTTAGGTTCCTGATAATGGCCCCAAGAAGACTGTGTCATGGAAGAGCTGAAAGCTCAGCATGTTAGTGCTAAGATTACGGTGGAGGAGGCACCATGGGTGGTAGGAAACCAAAGCTAAAGGAAAACTGACTACAACTGGAAAATACTTATTTACTAAAATCACCGAAGACTCCTGGATGCAAAAAGCAGCCAGGCTAGTATGCTACAATTCTTAATACTGGGTGCTTCACCTTGAATCCCTGGGTATTGTGCCCGCCTGGAGAGAAACCTTTCAGGGTTGGGCTCCTTGGGGTTTCTACATGGTGTCTGTAAACTGGCTTTGCTTTCCCTCAGAACATTCATGCACTGTCCACACCACTTAACGGAGGATCTGCTTTGGAAAATCTAGGCAGAAGATTCCACAGCTCCCACCCATCCTTCATTTTCACTTTTCAGCGGGGGAAGGAGGGGGAGGAGGGAGAGGGAGAAGGGAAGAGGGGGAAAGAGAGAGGGGGGAGGGTGTGTGGAGGGAGGTGGAAGGGGGGAGGGGGCTGGGGGAAATGCAGATAATAAACAGAACCATAGAAACTCAAACTAACAATGAAAGGAATGGGAAGCAGAACAGAAATCCCAGATGACTGGCAAAAGCAAACTTACTAATGACCCTACAAACACCTGCTCCAAGCCAGGGCCATGGCCCTCGGTCTCCGAGGAAGAGCGGTCTGATGCCAAAGGAGGGAGCTGGTGGTGGCCAGCGGGGCGGAGGGAAGGGAAGGGTCCCGGCGCCCTGGGGCGGCTCGGAGGGAGCGGGGTGGGTGGCCCGCGCGGGCGGGCCGGGTACTCACAGGAGCTCGGCGTTGCGAGGGATGTCCCGGGGAATAGAGCGGAGGCCCAGCCCGTGGCAGTCCACGCTGGCGGGGGAGCAGGTACAGTTGGTGGGCAGGCGGCGGCGGGGGACCAGCTCAGGACGCTCGCCCGCGCCAAGGCCAGTGCTAGGCGGGCGCGCACGGCGGCGCCGACCCCGGTCCGCCCGGGAGCCGTGGCGTGCAAGCGCCCGCGCCCGGAGGAGGCGGCCTGGGAGGCAGGGGACGCGGAAAGCCCGAGGAACAGCGCGGGGAGCGGGCAGCCGGCCGGGCGCGCAGGAAACCCGATGCGGCGCTCAGGTGCACGGGGCGTGGGCGGAGAGGGGCGTGGGCGTAGAGCGGCGTGCGCGGAGAGGGGCGTGGGACGACAGGGGCGTGGGACGACAGGGGCGTGGGACGACAGGGGCGTGGGACGACAGGGGCGTGGGACGACAGGGGCGTGGGACGGCAGCAGCATGCTTGGCTTGTTGCATGAGTGCTGGGAACCTGGATTCAGGTCCTCATGCTTGCACTATGGGCACTTCATCCACCAAGCCACCTTCCCAGCCCCATAGCCCAGGTGGTTGTTAGCCATTACACCACACTCTCTGCCTACAACTGGTCTAAGCATTTTGTACTGTAGGGTTATCTACTGAATGCAGGGGGAAAAACAGAGAAAGTAAATAAACAAACAGAATATGAGAAATAGAATCTCCTATCCCTATGCCTTGATAGAAACAAAAGGCTACACTTAGTGGCCTGGCAGCAAACCTGTGCCAGCAAAGATGGCACAGCTCTGCCCTGCTTCCATTGATCCTGGGCAGTAGGAATACTGAACTTCTCAGTAAGTCCAAGGACAGCTCTCTAGTCTTTGCTCATATCTGATGTTCGCCATATTGCCTCTGTAAACAAGCATCACCATGGTGATATCTTACATTGTTTTTTTTTCCCCATCCCAACCATCTGTTTGACTCAACCATCTGTTTCACATCTGTTTGACACCTTGGGTGGAGTGGGAAGGGAAAGGAATTCAGAGCAACACTGGAGAAAAAAAAGCAAAATAACAGCGTCTAGGCTCTTGTCTCTGTCTTGGCACATGTAGACTTGTGCCCTTTTTTTCATTTATTCTGCACCATTCCCTACATATCTTTCTTTGTGTCGTGGCACATCTAAGAAGAGGGAGACATAAAGATCTAACCCCAACGAAACAGCATAATGTAGAAAAATACCCTTCAGTAGGAAACCTAGACCACATGGATTTTGAATCCCAGTTTCCTCACTTCCTAGCCGTGTGGCTTTGGTAAAGGCACACCAAGCACTTCCCAGCCTACGAACACTGATACAGAACCCAGGGCCTGGCACATCCAGGTAGAGATGCCGGACACGCCTTGCTGAATGATATAAGTGCTGAATATATTCACACCTACACACTCGTTGGGACTCCATCATTTGCTCTCAGCCCAGGGAATTGGGGCAACAGAATCAAACACTGACTGTGCACAAAGAGCCCTCATGCATAAATATTTATTTGCCCTTCAAAATGTTTTCCCTGCTGCCGGCAGCTGAGAAGCGAAGAAATGCTATATTTAAGCATCGGAGTTGACGGCTTCTAGAACACAGCCATAATGGGGCCCCAAATAGGTTTTTCTTGTGGAACTGAGCGCTGAGGAAATTTTACTTCAAAGGTGTCATTTCTCCTCCAGGGGAACAGGTGTCAGTCCAGAGCTCAACAATTTATTGGAAATTGTCTTACTCTTGATGATCAAGCCTAGGGAGGCGGGAAGCAGAGGGTGGTGGAATGCTTGGTTCTCCAAAGGAGTTAACCTCAGCCTGGTTGGTTAAATTCCTGAGCCCTAACTGCATCATCTATGAACTAGGAGCAAACCCAATTTGGTGGGGCTGGGAGGAGAGGAACATAGACAACAGACAAGAAATGAAAGAAGTTTATCTGGTACCCACAAGGCTCTCCAAAAATGTTAGCTATCATTATCTCCAGTCATTTATTACAAACACTAGCAGAGGCTTAGGGAAAAACACTAAGCATCTTTGAGAGTAAAGGAATAATTCATTTTTAGCATCTGTAAGATTTCCAGCTCACAGCTGTGAGGTGGGGTGCTTGTTGCAGGGTAGGTCCTGGAGATAATTACTCTATTAGTTCACCAACAGAATTCTTCCAAGAGAACACCGAGGTTGCCCTGCCATTTGATAGATGAGAAAAGCTAGTCTCTTCAGGCAGGATGTTACCTATTCTAGGGCATTTGAAGGCAAGGTTCTCTGTCTCCTCAGCCTTAGCTCTTAGTCTCACAAAGCAATCAGAGCCAGGCAGTCACGTGAGGGGTGAGGTAGAGCAAAAAGGAGCTTGGAGTTAAGCAATTACTATAAACTGCAGAGAAAAGGGTGTGGTTGAAGAGACAATGGGAGCTGTGGCTGTGATGAAAGACTGTAGGCCAAGATAGCCAGATCTTCTGATTTTCCAAAGACAATAAAAATTCTACATGTTTAATGGTGACGACTTTTTTAAAGTGTCAAGTCTGATGGAAGTCCAAAGCCCTCTAGGATCCATTCTGATTCCTTTATCTTTTCTTTCAGAGACTTCAAAGCCTTTTGGGTGATGGAAAGAGAGGCCTGTTCCCTGGCCACTAGGCTCGGGCCACTTAGTGGCGTGGCTGGCCTTCCCTATGTCTAGGCCCAGCTTTCCAGGTGTTTCCTATTTAAAGTTGACATGCAGATTTTAATAAGAGCCACTTATAAGTCTGACATTGTCAATGGTGGTCTGAATGGCTTCTCAGACTAATATAAAGGATGCCAGAATCCATTAGCAAATCAATTGAGTAGTGTGGTATTTTTGAAAAGAAAATTATTTTTCTATTTTCTGCAGGTTAGACAGCAATGCTCCCTGGAGGCTCCCCACAGGGGCCTCTGTGTGGCTGTTTTTTGTAAGTGGCAACAAGTAATGGTTAAGACTAAGCTGCTTCCTCACTTTCTTACCCTGTATCCTCTCTCATTTCTTAACAACAGGCTCATGCCTGCCCACCAGTACGTGTTCTTGGCCTTTCCTGGGCCTATCTTTAATAAAAGTTATTTTTTAAATATATTTTTTTAGCCTGTGTGTGTGTTTTGTGTGTGTGTGTGTGTACTCCATGGAGGGTGTGTGGATGTCAGAGAACAACTTGTGGGATTCCTTCTTCCGTAGTGTTATAGGACTGGAACTCGGGTTGTCAGGTTTGGAAATATGTGCCTTTCCCTGCTGAGCCATCTCACCAGCCGTCTTGTTCCCTTTTATTGGTCAGGCTCTGCCAGGTCTTGAAGTCATGGGGAAACTGGAACTTGAATGGTACACCCTGGTATTAACCGTGAGGACAGGTGGGGCTTTACCTACAGGGCGTGGGTTTGGGAAATGTGTCATGATTGTACCAACTTTCAACCTTTGTTTGACCCAGAAATGGCAGTGAGCTTAGGGCCACCGCCATGAGGTTTCAGAGGAGCAGGGGTTTCAAAGCCTATGTATGTAGGAAGGTGGTGGGGAACTGAGAAACCGCAGTGTCTGTGGGAGAGAGAGTTCTCTAAAGCTGAGTCTTTAAATTTTGCTTCATAGCAGACGATGGACTCTTCTACCTTCCCCTTTCTACTCTTCCCGATGGAACATCTCCATTATTAGCTCCAACCTCAGCGTTGGGGCTGCTACAGCCACTGGATATGTTCTCGCAGTGGGCCAGGACCCAGTGGAGAGACTCGGCAAGCAAACCTTTGGTTACAAGCACACTAGCAAAATGCAAGGATAGTGATGTGCTGGCCTGCTGCATTGCAGACTGTGCACCACGCCAGGTGGAGGCAAATCCATCTTGGGTTTTAAAGAGGGTGGAATAGAAGGTGACATCTGTGAAACTAGAAAAGAAATACCAAACTTTCCTTGGGAAAAATCAAATTGCTTCACACCTCATTTCAAATGTAAGGTTGCTTATCATTCAGTCACATGCACGATGTTAGAAGGGACACTGGAACAAAAGCCTTCTTCAAAACCAATCCATTATTCTAAAGGGTGTAAATAGCCATGGCAGTTTCCCTGAAATCAGAGACCATGAAAGTCAAAGTACATGTTCTCTATGCATGAGACAAGGATGGCCTGGGTAAACCTGTCTGGTAAACCTGATCCAAAGTACATTTGAAGAAATAAGATTTATTAAAAACAACACCTAATTGCCTTGGACCTCCAGTGACAAGTTTTACAAACTGATCCACAAATTATTAGATAGGAGACCAGTCTTTGAGTAGCTAGATTACCCACAAGGTCAAAGCCATAACTCTCTTCCAGATCTGTATATTCCTCATCTCAGGGTAGATAGTTTTGCTAACCCTGTCTCCTTGAAAAGTATGTTGACCTTGAAATTGGCTAGAAAAGATTTTGTTTCAGTATCTTGGAGACTGTGCCATCTTGGGCTTTAGTTGGCCACATGTCACCCAGGTTCTGAGCCAAGAGGTCTAGGGTGTGGCCCAGGTGCCGTATTTCTAACAAGCTCCCAGGGGAATCCAAGCTGTGGCTCCTAGGCCACTCTGAGTAGCCAGGGCTGACCACCCACCAGGTGGGTGCCAGAGCTGTATGACAGCCCACTTAGAAAAACCAAATATCAGAGTCCTTCCTGTTCTAGGAAAACATTTGAAACGGGAAATTAGCACCAATGTATTTCATTTTCTTTCCTCTCCGTGCCTACAAAGCTCCTGAGAATTACTGCCTTCAGACCTGTTACTCAGAAAACCCATACATGTGTGTATACATATAAATGCATGTGTATATTTGCACATATGCATTTGTTCTGTGTGTATTGGTGTATATATGTGGGCTCATGTTTGTGGACACATGAACTGGTATAGGTGCACGTGTGTATGTGTGTACACACATGTGGAGACCAGAGGAAAACCTCCAGTATCTTTCTTCAAGGTGTGCTCTTCACCTTGTTGTTTTGAGACAGGGTCTCTCATTGATCTGGAGTTTGCTAAGTAGACTAGGCTGGATGGCTGGCTGGTAAGCTCCAGGAAGTCACCTGGCTTTACCTCCCCGGTCCTGAGATCATAAATGTAAGCCACCATGTCCAATTAACCTTAGCATATTAAGTGGATGGAGTGTTCTGACAAAGGAAGTATTCCCATGAACCACATGTGATCACCCTATCAGCCATTTACTCATAAGATCTTTTTAAAAATTAGGATATAATAAAATTCACTTAGCAGAAAGTTTTTAAAAGCTATTTCTGCTGATTCAGAAAACCTTCTGGCAGTAGGGCTCCAAGGACCTCATTATGCATGAACATCAGTTCTCCAACTGGAAGGACAACAGATTAGTAGCTCAGAGCTCCAGGGAAGGCTGCGTGGTAGTTTATATATTCATGTCCAGCTGCCATTTTAGGGAGAATTTATTGTATGTCAGGTACTGTCCTTTGGGTTTTGTATGAATTATCTTTTTTAATCCCCACAAAGAGACACAGGTACTATTATCTTTACAGACAAGGAAACTGAGGCACAAGGAAGTTGTTCAGTGAGTTAGCTATCATGCAGGAAGGTATGATTCAAACCCACAACCGCTGCTGCATTTCCACCTTTCTCCTCTATAACACACAGCTGCTCTTCAGCGTTTGGGAAGGTGGGGGTGGCTACAAATTATATGAATGTGGGGAGAAGGTACTGTGAAATTTTCTCCCCCACATCCTATAAACATGTACCTCCTTCCAAATCATATAACCTAACACCTTGGATTTCCTTCTCACTCATGGCTTATAATGAAATTGCATCATGAGTTGTGCCTCTTTGGACTAACATTAAGCCAAGCATAGCGAGTATCTGTAATACATGACCCCCTCTCTAATCCATGACAGACATTACTAATGAATTACAACTCTTTTCCCTAAAGAGGTCGAAAGTAGCCTCTTCACCTTCCCTGGGAGAGGGCTCCAGGTAGGCACAGTCAGTCATTTTCAGATGGGATTTGAAAAGAAAGTGGTTGTCCTTCACCGTTTAGTCTTATGAACACTGTGGCAAGAAGGAATCGTATGCATCTGGGAATGTGGAATCGGGGGTTATTACCTTGGCTTGGGCAGTGGCTTGTTTGTGACCTTGTGCAAGTTATGTTTCATTCAGACCCTCGGTTTACTTCTCTGTAAATAAAGGGGTGGTTCTGGGCCCTTGAAAACTGCTTCTCTTAAGAATAACATCCTAGTTTCTGACAGGTGTTCAAGGCAGGTGGAGTTCATCAAGGGAGAAAAAGACCCTGTCTGTGTTAATAGGACTATGTGGCCAAACTTGTGTAAGACAATACCCACCACATACATGAAAACCACCCTGGAGGGCCCACGCTTTGCCTCATACATGCCTAAAGCTATAAGTGGAAGAAAAGGCCGAGCAATAGAATCATTTGTTCAAGTTAAGAGAGACAAGCTGGCAGAGACCCCATCTGCTGGCTGCCCACAGCAGGTGCTCTCCTTGGAATGAAACCTCAAGTGCAGAGGCCAAAAATATCCACCCTGAGTGATGTGGGATTTTCAGTGTTTTGGATATAGCTGCCCAGTTCTTCTCAGCCTTTGTTTTCTCTGAGCTTGCAGCTGCATGTTGAGCTGACACAGACAGGGCTGTGGTTGTGGCTCCCCATGCAACCCCAGAGCACAGTGGTTGACATTCAGCGGGTGCTTTGTCTGAGTCCAGGCACTGCTAGGAGCTTGGACCCACCCAACCGCTCCATCAGTTGGTGACTATTATTAACCTCTCTTTAGAGTGAAGCCAATGAAGGCACAGGGAGGTTGTGTAACTTGCCCAAGGTGACACATTAACAAAAGACAGCCAGGATTCAATCCCAGACAGTGGGACTCCAGAGTCCTTAACTTTAGTCATACATTCCAGTTTGCCTAACATGGCTGGTGCTGCCAGAGAATGTCAGAGACTGCATTATAAATTTTCTATAGGCCTGCTTAAGTGGTTGTCTTCCTTGCTCAAGGAGGACAGGTTTTACTTGTTCACTACCGTACCTATGGTGCCTGGAAAAATGCACAATGTCAAAAGCAGGTGTTAGTGAGATTTGGATAACTATATGCACAATCTGATGATTCAACAGAACCCTGCAGGTCAGTGTTTAGGAGTAATATTTCTTCCTTAGAATTGCAAACTTTCTGAAAAGCAATAGGTTAAATATATACTCATGTACCATGGAATGACATTTCAGACATTGATGGAACACAGTTGTCCCTAAGATTATTCCCCTAACAATGCTGTTGGGGCATGTTTTGATGTTTGCACAATGGCAAAATCATATAAATGGCACAGCTCTCATAGGCCCATCCTTAAGTGACTGATGACTGTATTTTACTAAATGCCTATTCTGAGTCAGGTATTATGCTAAGAGTTTTTACATGATTGGCTTCTTTCATTGTCATAACAACCAAATTGGGGTGCAATTTCATAGTTCCTTTACATATGGAGGAGAATGAAGATCTTGGAGCCTCAAGAAACTGCTTAAGATCACAAGCTGCTGAAGACTTAAATGGCAGAGCTTAGATTCCCATTCAGGCTTGAGTTCAAAGTGCCACCATCATTTCATGTCAGGAGGTGAGTTCTCACACTGCCTCACTTTTCAGGGTCTGGCTGGGGAAAACAGAGGGCTGCAGACTAGCAAATACACATAATACAAAACTGATGGGCCTGGAGAGACTCAGCAGTTAAAAGCACTGGCTACTCTTGCAGAGGACCTGGGTTTGGTTGCTAGCACCGATATAGTGGCTAATAACTGCAGTCGGTAACTATAGTTCCAGGGGATCTGATGCCCTCTTTCTGACCTCCATGGGCATTGTAGGACACAGGTGTACTTACACACATTCAGGCAATGCACTCACACACACAAAATAAAAATAATAGACTAAATATTCTTTAAAAGAATGAATGCATATCACAAGTTGCTGTCTTTAGTAAGTTAGTTGTGTAATTGCAAACAAGTCCCCTCCCCCTTCCCCTGAACCTGTTTCTATTTTCCATCAAGCAAATAATGGCTAAAGTCTACTCAGTTCATCTGTGATTCAGTAGGAGAAACTGAGGGCCAGGAAATGAAACTATGCTGCCCTGGGGCTGGAGGAGGCATATTCTCTCTCTGATCACAGAGGAAAACAATGAGAAAGCAAACATACTAGCCTTAGATTTTCTTCTTTCTGCCTACATCTTGGGAACCTTCAAAGCTGTCATTCAGGTAGTTATAGTTCAATGAAAGGAACAGGGGGTTGCTCGCACAAGTTCCCAGGTTATGCTAAGATTCTAAGACAAACAGTGCTCAAAACCACGTGGGCTTGAATGGCAGAGCTAGAATTCATACTCAGGTCTATCAAAGAGCCACAGAGGACGGCAATGTTGTGACTAGTGGAAGGGAACTATCAAGGGTCTAGTAAGGATTTGCAGTCACAGAATTAGAGGATATCATAGCCAGAACCTCAAACATTGAGAGGTACAGACTAGGGCACATACAGAGATATTTTGTTAGGCTCACATGCTACTTTAATAATGAACTATAAACTACAAATCCAAATTTCCATCTTTTTTTAGAGGAAAAAGATCTGAAAAGAACAGACTTGCAATTCTATATCAGTAATATTGGGAAGAAGACCGTTACAAGTAAAAGAAAACCCAAGCCACCAACTTTAAAAGCCCAGGGGCAGATTAGAAATCAAGGATGGTTAGATTTATAGTTTAATTAAGTCATGAAGGGTCAGATTTCATTTTGCTTCTACATTATTCCTTCTAAGATATTGTTTTCACTATAAGCTGATTTCTTCCACAGGACGAACATAGCAGGTACAGTCCTAGGCTCCCTAAGTATGTTGTAGTCTAGTGAAATGAAATCAAGCTTTATGTGTGTCTGAATTTCAAGCCAAGATCAAGAGCTTTGAGCTGATTGGACCATCTTGAACTGTTCTCTGTATCTTTGAAATCCCAGGCCATACGGTGTTTTGTACCTATCTAAACTACTCAACAGTCATGTTAGTCAGATGTAGGAGATTCTTGTAATGAGCTTAGATCAGTCAGGGGACTGACATGTGACTGAGAGTGGGTCTCATCCTATGCACACAGTAGCTATCCAGCTCAAGAGGGAGGCAAATGGTACAGAAGGGAAAGACTTGCTGTTCACTGGATCTGCTACCCCTTTTGGTTGGCACATGATCTCTAATTCTCCACAGTCCTCACTTTTGTCCCCTATTGCCTGATTCGAACCATGCATCTTAGGTATTAGACAACAAATCTAATTCATCCCCCGGCCCCCTGAAACTTATGGAAAGAACACGTAGGCTACCCAGTAATACACAAAAGTCAACTGATGGGTCAAGATCTTTTTGTGGATGGATAGCTAAGGCTTGAGGATGTAGAACATATTCTAAAATCAGCTGAGGAGAGTCATTCAAAATGTTGAGAGAGAGAGAGGGAGAGAGAGAGAGAGCCCAGGGAATTTTGCACTGTCCATAGTTTACAAACTTGATGTAACTTATGATCTACTTAGATGGAAAAAAATCCCACAGAAGATTTAACTTTCAGTTTATGTTCTGATGGAAAGTGATGGGGGAGTAAGTGAATTCGGCTCTGACAAGCAGAGGCAGCCTTGAGCATATGCAGGATAGCTTCTGCTTTGAAAGGAAAATCTGGCACATCTTTTGTCTAGAACAAGGCTGAATGCACACAGATGGGGCAAAAATCTCCAACATAGTTTCAACTGTTGAGCACTGTCCAAAGATCCCAGTGTCGAGCAGCTGGAGGCACAGGTTAGAACATGGTGTCTACTGAACTGTATACAAGCCCATGAATAACAACTATCTATCAGTTTGTTTGCCAGTATGGCCTGTAAAATCACCGGTAGCTGGTATCAAGGATCCAGAGCAGATAAATTTCAGGATGATACTAGGTCAGGAAAGGTGGCTATAAAGGTATCTCCTGGAATATCCTGGTGCCCTTTGGAGTAGAACAGGGCACTGCCTAGTCAGGTTGTCAATTAGCATGGAGAAGGGGGATCCAAAACCAGGAGGGGAAGAAGAGCTGGAGCCTTGTAAGTTTGCTAAAGGTCGGAACAGAGGAGGGTGCTGTGCTCAGGGGAAAATCTCCCACTGAGACCAGGGGCTAGGCAGCCAGGGTTAAGGGAGAACACTCGTCTTAAGAGCTGAATCCTGGCTGTAAAGATGGCTGGAAATCTCATAAGCCATGGGCCTTGGAAGCCTCCATTTCTTAACCTGGTTTATGAGGTGTCAGTGGGTAATCTCCAGCACCTCTTAGGATCAGAAAAATCTTTTCCAGAAAGAAATCTCATCCCTTACCACCTCTTTCTCCCTATACTGTTGAAACATCCAGTTAGCAACCCATGCATCTTTGATGGAATTAAGTCGAATGGGACAAGAACCCTGGCAAGAGGACATCATGCCCAAGGAGTATTCAAATGCTCCCTGCAGGAGGAAACATCCAATGAATCTACTTACTCACTTAAAAAAAAGTGTATTTACTTTAACCATTACCAGGCACCACTGAGAATGACGATGAATAACTACAACAAAAGAAAAACAAAATCAGCAAAATCGAAAGTTGTACACAGATGCAGCTCTGTTTCACAACTCATGACTGATGTGGAGGGAGGGAGTCGGAAGTGAGGTCAATGTTTACCAGAGATGAATCAGTACAAATCATGTCCCATAAGCAAGCATAAAACTGTAATTGTGATAAGTGCTTTGGAAAAAGACATTTAGAATACACATATAGTATAAATGTGAATGCAGGTATATAAAGGTGAAGAGGCTATAACAAAAATCACAGGGTCAGACAAGGGAAACCACCCTTTGAGCTGTTGGTCAGGGTAGTCCAAGGGCTCCTAAAATAACATGGGCTATAGCCACAGCCGTTGACTGACTCCCAGAACTTGAAGGTAAGACCCTATTGCTAAAGATACAACATACTCCAAGCAGAGGACTTGGAGCAATTAAGCTGGAACTGACTTGGAAACCTCCTCCCTGAAGACTAGCTCTCATAGTATCAGAAGATGCTGTGCAAGCTGCCAAAGAAGAAAACCAACCAATGATCTTACCCATCTGTAAGACCCTACAAACCACAACAATGACTGGTCCAATGAACTCTTCCTATTGATGGCACTTTTATCTCGTGAGTAATCAACAGCTGTCTAACTGGACTTAAGTCTTGCTCAATGGGAGGGAAATCATGTGTGGTACTGTCAACACAGTCAAGTACACAGGGCTGGAAAGGTCACAGACTCTACAATTCTACATAATTCCTTACAGTATTCTAAATATCCTTACATTTACAGACAAGTATACTGCTCACAACTCACCAAAGCAGCTTATTTTTATTTATTTATTTATTTTCATTTTATGAGTATGAATGTTATGCCTGCATGTATGTAAGTGCAACTGTGTTATGCCATGCCTGCAAAAGACAGAATAGGGCTTTGGATCCCCTGGAACTGGAGTCACAGATGGTTGCGAGCTGCCATAGTAAGTATGCTGGGATTTAAACCCAGGTCCTCTGCAAGAGCAGCCCATACTGTTAACTGCTCAACCATCTCTCCAATCCTGAAAATAGCTTATTTTTTTTGCAACAGATAGAGACTATTACAAAGTTCCACAACTGGTCAAATGCAGAAAATAAGTGGCTGTGAAGAGCCCAGTCCTAAGTGACACGTCCACAATGCCACCTCTACAACCTAAGGCTCAGAGAACACTTTGGAAGAGGGTTGGAAGGAATGTAAGGGTTGGAAGGAATGTAAGGACAAGACACCTGCTGCTAGTTAATGCATTCTAGACAGGATAGGAAAGCTGCACCCATGAAACCTCCACAGTATGGTAGCCTAATGAGATTTGCTTATGACAAAACCAGTTGACATGCCAAGGTGGATGGGGAAATGTCACAGAGTCCCATGTCAAGATGAACTCTTGCTACAGGCAATCAATGGATGCTCAGGGAGGGAGAGTCAGTTTCCTGCAGGGACGAGCTCCTAGAGAGCTAGTTTAATCTCAAGTGGGCAGCCTTAAACACAGGTACACATGAGCACCATTAAATGGACTCAGTGCATTATATGTGAGTGTGTGTGTAAACAATAATAATCAAAGACGAGGACAAGAAATTGAGAGGGAGTGGGAGGACATAGGAGGAGTGGGTGGAAGACGGGTAGGGATGGAAATAATGCAAACAATACTCATGTATGACAGTCTCAAAAATAAAATTTTTTTAAAAAGAGTTGGAATGTTAAAGAGTTGCAGGCCAAGAGATAAAATTATCTTGGGCTGTACTTTAACCTCTTTTCATGGCCATTTACCATCTACCTCTGATTCTAACTTTTAAATACATCTTTAAAGAAAAAGAAACACAGAGTGAGATAGGATTTTAAGGAAGAGAAATGCATCTAAAAAGGAGAATCAATGTTTGGGCTGAGAACAGGATGAAGAGGTCCCAGGAAACAGTTCCATCCTGAAGGATCAGCATGTACAAAGGCTCTGTGGCTGGAGAAAGCAAGATGTGCTGGGAGGATGGTAAAAGACTTCAGTAGTGCTGTAGGAAAGGCAAAGCACAAAGAGCTTGACTCAACGGATGCCATACCCTGTGCCAGGCTAGGAGAATCTTTGGTGAGCAGGTGGCCAGGAGATGTAACTGGGCCCCAAACTGACACCGCACTGAAGAGGACTGCCATGCTCTGGCATTCCTCCTGGGCACAGCTGTGCATTCCAGCGATCTTGAATCCCCAGCTGCCCACCTGC
The DNA here is from genome assembly GCA_035773235.1 of Eospalax fontanierii. Taxonomy (NCBI): domain Eukaryota; kingdom Metazoa; phylum Chordata; class Mammalia; order Rodentia; family Spalacidae; genus Eospalax; species Eospalax fontanierii. The sequence continues at coordinate 29,810,052 of CM069546.1, read as the reverse complement.
TCCTTTCTTAACACTACCAGGGGATTCCCGTCCAGTTTGATATCCACATGGGGATGATGTCCCATAATGCCATGGCTTAGCTTAGGGCGTCTCCCAAGTGGCTGGTCACAGTGGAGATGCAGCTAGCATTGCATCCTGCTCTTCAGAGAATAAAATTCTGGAATCAAACAACACACGCGTGGGTATGCGCATACATGTACATTCAGTGGTACCCCAGTGTCTGTCAGAGACCTTTACTCTGGACAAATGATTTATGGAAGGCTGCTCTGTTCCTGCCTTTCCCGTGCTCTGTTTTAGGAGGATGCACGTACATCATGTGTTTTTGCTTAGCCTGACACATTCCGAGCAAACTTTCCATAGTCCATGTGCTTGTGAAAGGTCTTCCCTTAAGAAACAGAAGGAAAGTGAGACCAGCCCTCATCTCCCTGTCCTCCTGAGTCCTCAGGACAGCTGAAGTAGTCACTTGCTTGGTCAGATTCTGGGGACTGTCGACAGGCTCCCACAGTTTAAAGGAACAACCTACGTCTTGTACAACAGGTTGGGATGGATGGTGGGGGGATGGGGGTGGGACATGTCATCTTTTGACTCCTCACACTCAGACACTTCTCTCCTCGGGGGCTTTGGCCATGCAGTTCTCACCACCTGCAATCGTGGCTTCCACCTCCTCACATGGCTGTTGCTGACTGATGACCTCCTTTGGGACTCAGTTTCAACGACCTTTCTCCAAAGCAGTTAGTCTCCCCAGACCTGTCCACCTCTGCACTCTGTATTTCCTTCATGGTGATGATTACATGTGGTCATTGCTATGTTAGGATCCTTACTTTTGTTCTTTCATTTGTCCAAGGGCCAGAAAACTATGGTCTGTGAAATCTAATCTATGAACTGTGATGTTTTAAAGCTGTGTGTGTAGTAGATGCGTTCATGTACATAAAGGTGTGTGTGCATGTGTGTACACATGCATGTGAAGATCAGAGGTCAATGTTAGGTACTTAATTGTTTTCCACCCTACGTTTTGAGACAAGGTCTCTCACTCAACCTGGTGCTTGCCTATTTGCCTAGTGGCTCGCTAACAAGCCCCAGGGATCCTTCAGTCTCTGCCTCCCGAAGCACTGCGATCATAGGCATGCACTACTGTCCCCAGGTTTTTCACATGAGCGCTGGGTACATATAATCTTGAGCACATTGCTCTCTCTTTATCTGTTTCCTTATCTATACAAAAGGAAAGTTAAACTCATCACAAATCATTGCGATATGAAGTAACAGTATGCCTTTGCAACATATTGACCATGACTGGCATAGATTTAATACTAATCAAGCCTGGCCCGAGATACAGTGTGGCCTTGAGCTATTTTGTGAATTAAATAATGCCTATGTAATAGGTTGTGAAAATACATCTGTGCCCAGAAACTTATTAGTTAGGAGCTTGGGCAAGTTGTTTCAGTTTTTCTAAGTTTTAAATTCTTTTCATCTCTAAATGATGCTGAGTAGTGACTGATGCTTAAAGGGTTATTGTAAGAATGTGTATAAAGTACATAAAAACTAGGCCTTATGTCTGAGTGGGGTGCATTGTAGATCTCATTGGCTGTCTCACTTTGAAAATAGATCTATCTTCTAGGTAGATCCTTAATTGTAATGTCTCCCAGAGGTTTTCTTTTCACTAGTGTTGACCTACCCAGTAAGTTCTCAGATATGGTTTCAAAGACCATTTGCCAGGTTAGAAATGCTCCCTAGACAGCCTTCAGGTTTTCAATGTTCCTTCAAAATATGACATTCAGATTTAAATTTGCAAATGGATTATGTGCAAATTGATTATCCCAAAGAACTTTGAGACCGACTCCTTCATCCTTTCATCCTTTATGACACTAAACTTCTTCGAATGCAGCCAAAAGCCATCTGGTAGACTAAACATGTTGATTCATACTGGGTTGAGCTTGCAGACACCTTCAATCCTGAAGTCATCTGTGCACTTAATACTGTTAAACCATGTCTCCATGTCCCCTACTCACGAAATGTGATGGTTTTAATCAGGCACATAACACTTTTTCTCTTTTTTTCTTTTTTTGCTTAATGAGGTATAATTGACAAATAAGAATTGCATATATTTAAATTATACAACATGATGTTTTGATAGGTGCACACTATAAAGTGATTACCGCAGTCAAGCTCATTAGCACATCCATCCCTCACATACCTGCCCATGGCGAGACATAGGCTGTGCTCCCCTGGCAAAGGGCAAGCAGGCAATATGTTGTCCTCACCAAAGATACCATGCTGTAAGTTATATTGTTTCACTTTATCTCTGACAAAATTATTCTCATTATTTTTGACCCATTTTCTTATCTAATTCCTTAAAAGTAAGCCTGAATTTTTATATCCAGCATATAATCTATCTATTACTATTGCTGGTCACAGATATTAGCTTATTTATTTTAGTTAATTAAATTTGTAAAGAGGATAAGCCAAACCAGAGCTCTATGGGGTGAAACAGAGCCCACTCTATCCCCAACCAAGTGGATTAAAACTCTGTTTTCTAATACACTTACTGTGTATTTTGTGGAAAATTACTTAAATTTATCCTCTATTTGCTCGAAAAAATGACAGCACTAATACGTTCCTCATCATGTATTGAGAAAATTAAAAATAGTAGTAATTATAACAGATTGTCCATACAAGATAAGTATTATTGCGTTTCAATAACTGGAATGAATCACAGATTATCTTTCATTTGTGTGTATGATTCAAAGATGTTATATAAATAAAGAGATTCAGAAGTATCACAAAGGCATGAAAACCGTTTATCTTTCTAGAATGCCATATTCCTTTGCTGAGAAAATATATTTGAAAGTGCTTTGCATTATAAAACTTTCAATGGACATGAATTGTTATGATGAGTCCAGTGACCAGTTGGAAATAGGACTAAGAAAGAAATCCCGTGGGGCTGGAGAGATGGCCCAGCAGTTAAGAGCACCTCCTGCTCTTGCAGAAGACCCAAGTTTGATTCCCAGGACCCACACGGCAGCTAACAACCATCCATAACGCCAGTTCCTGGGGAATCTAACACCCTCTTCTGCACCTCAGGCATTGCACAACATGGGTGTATTTACACATGCAGGCAATACACTCACCCGCATAAAATAAAAGCGATCAAATATTTTTTAAAAAGAAATCAGGTGCATTAGGTGTAATTTGCCCTCAGGGAAGCCAGAGGCCTCTTAAAAACTGAAAATATACTTTCTTTAATATACGTACCAATTGGCATTCAGTCATTAATTTACCAAGTATTTTTTAGTTTATACACAGTGCAAAGTTTATAAATTCTGTAATTATGTCTTCCTTTTTCAAAAAAATCAGAACATTTATCCTTGCCCAGTGTTGTGTTTTAAATACAAACTGTCCCATAGGCTCATGTGTTTGAATACTTAGTCCCTAGCTGGTGACATTGGTTGTAATGATTGTAGAAGTTTTAGGAGGTGGAGCCTTGCTGGACGCTTTGGGTCACTAGGGGCGGGCCTTCTGTTTTTGTAGCCTACCCTGTGGTCTTTCTGCTTCTTGACTACAGAAACAATGTGACCAGCGCTCACTTAACTCCCGCCGCAGTGCCTTTCCCACCAGGATGGGATCTATCCTCTCAAAATGTGAACCAAAATAAGCCCTTTCATGAGTAAATTGCTGTATCTGGTCACAGGATTCAAATGAGGCATTTCTCTCATTGTTTTCTTTTTGTCAGTAAAATGCTCATGAAAACCTGAGAGAAAGAAAACAGTAAGTAGAGAGCTACTTAAAGTGCAGTTAGGTATGAAGATGAATGATGGAACCTGAGAAGTGTTCTACATATTTAGAAAGTGGCCTGGTGTGGGCTACCAGCATCAGTGGACTCGCTGTGGCAAGGACCGTAATCCTGAAGGCTAAGAAATCATTCTTTGTTTGTGAGTCATCCGTCATCACACCGTCTTTTTCATGCACTTGGCTAGCCCAGGACTCTGTCTCTACCCTCCCTCCTCCTCCCAGGCTCCGTACCTTCTGCAGCGGGGGCCCAGCAGCGGAGATGACCCTCGGGGCCATGTGGTTTACTCCTGTTGGGCTATGTGGTCTGTGCATTAGGACACACTGAGATGAGAGAAACCACCAAAGAAGCCTGTGGGGAATCTTATAATGATGGAGGCGTGGGGGGGCTGTCCGTCTCCAGTGTGCAGGCAGACTGCGTTTGCAAATGCCCAGGCGCTTTTGTCCAAAGATCTATCTGTGGGCTTTGAATTTATGCACATTCCAAATGGATGGAGCTCTTATTTGACAGCAGACACCAGGCTAAATGCTGAGCCACACAATCAAGCAACACATTCCCTAGGAAATATTCCACAAAAGATAGTGTCTGGGTTGAGTTTTCAAGAGGTGCTAGATACCAGTTTGGGAGTAAAAGACTATTGAGGAGGAGTAAAGCATTCCAGACAGAAGGAGCAGTGGAGAGAGAGGAGGCTGAGGGACGTGAAATCACTTGTCAAATTTTGAAAACTGCAAACATTTCTGGATGATTGTGTAATGCATTATCTGTGAGAAAGGGTAGGGGTGTGATACTGGAGAGGTGGTCGGCAACCAGAGGGTGAGGAAGTGAACTAGGATGATTTGAACCATTGTAAATGCTTTGGTGATTTCTCAAAGACCAATCAGTAAAGAGAAATTAGTAAACCTGTGTTCCAGGTAGAGAGCTCTTGGGACAACTGTGGGAGAGAAATTGACAAAGAAATCTTCTGAACTCAGAGAGGCAGGCCAGTAGGGAGGCCGTGGCAGGGATGGAGACAGACCAGAGCAGTGGCCATTCCTGGAAGCAGAACATTGGGGACCAAAGCATTTGACAGTGAAAAGAGACCAGAGCGGCAAATATCAAAATGTCTTGATGCGATGGTGAGCAAGAGGTTGCAGTGGAAGGAAGAGCCTGGGGCAATTCTCACGTTTGCTAGTTGGCTCATGGCATGGTAACGGTTCCCTCACCGTGGGTCGGACATGAAGAGAGAGACTCAGGTTCAGGGACTGAGATGATGAGTTCAGCCTCTGACAGGGTGAGAATTGGCTCTGCAGGATTTCTAAGTGGATACTTGCAGTTAGCAGTTTTATATGAGAATCTGAAACTCGTTTTAAAGGTGTGGCTGAGTTGGGGAGGGGGTCATCAATGTGCAAAACAATAATGATCTTTAAAGCCACAAGATGGACACGGAGAAGCAGATACCACTACCAATTTTCTGTCACACCTATCTAACTAACCTTTATTTCTCTAAGAACTCTCCTCACCTGGCCGGTTGTTGGAGAAGCTTGTATGATATGATCTGCCATGTTGCCCTAACATGGTCCAGACGGAGCCAGTCAAGTAATAGATCATGAATTTGAAACATCCTTGCACAATATCACTAAAACCTTTGACTATGGACATAGAAAGTCAGGTGGTATGAGGCAGCCATATTTGGCTATGCAAGGGCTAAATAAGGTGAGAGAAATGGGGGAGGGAACAAGAGCAAACTTTCTCATAGCTTTGGAGATTCTGAGTGTCTTCATGACATGCAGGTTTTGAGATAATTAGGGAAATGTATTTACTGATTGCCCAAATTAATCCACAGGTTCAATGCAATCACTGTTAAAATCCCAGATTGCATCCTTTCAGAAATTGACAAACTGATTCTAAAATTCCTTTAGAAGTTTAAGGGAACTTTCAAGACTATCTTGAAGAGAGACTCCATTGGAGGACTTAGACCTTCTGGGCTTACAGCTTACTATAAGGTCACATTAATCTAAAAAACAATCATGGGGTCTATAGAGCTGGCTTAGCACTTAAGAGCACTGGCTGCCCTCTCGGAGGACCTGGGTTTGGGTCCCAGCATCCGCACAGCAGCTAGGAACTACCTAGAACTCCAAATTCAAGGAAGCTGACGCACTCTTCTGGTCTCCATGGAGCATTGCATGCACATGACACACCCATGCAGGCAAAGCACTCACACACAAAAAATAAAAATAAATAAAATAAAAAATAAATCAAAGGAAAAAAATTAAGGCATGGCACTGACATAAAGACTTATAAGGCAAGGCAAGAAAATTGAGACTCTTGAAAGAAAACTCTCACATTGATGAATGCTTTGATTTTTAACGGGGTGCTTTGGAATTGAGATTCTGAAGAAGAATCTGTGTTTCCTGATGCCCTGGACAGTGCTTCCCCGACTAAACAACACTGAAAAGAACAGAGCAGCCTCAACTGGATCAGGAGAGGGAAATACATGGATGTGGAGCTGAAGGAGGCCAAATGGCCCCACTTAATTTGGGGCTTTAAGGAAGTTCAGACCTAAAATCTCTCCCATATGTAACAGAACCCATGATAATGAGAACATGCCGAGAAAAGTGAAAAACACGAAAAAAGACACCAACTGCGGAGCAATATGACAACAGCCAACACACATGTCACATTTACTGGATGCTGGACACATTGCTAAAAGTTTTAAGTGTATTAATTCATTTAATACCCAACAAGCCATAATAAGCACCAGTATTATACTCAGGGAAAAACTGGAGACAGAGTTTATATGACTTGCCCACAGCCAGCGAGTTGGCAGTATTAAGAAAGTGGCTCTCAGCCCTGATTGCATGTCAAAATCACCTCAGAAACCTGTAAAACACCATGCTCAGCCCATCGCTCACTCCACTTAAACCAGACTCAGTGGTGGGGTTTGAAACTGCCCCAGGTGTTTCCAATGTGCAGTCAGGGATACCAACCATTGTATTAAGGCCCAATCAATTCTTAATGAACAGTGTCAGAAGCCTTAGCTCACCTGGCATTGCCGCCCGCTAGGCACAAAGACGTGTTTTTCAGAAGCACAGCATGGGAACTTGAAAGTGAAAACTCTTAGGCCTTAGGTCAGACTTTGAGGCCTTCAGAAATCCTCAAATGAGGCCTCACTGTCTGTGGGGAGTTTGTCAGTTTTATTATTTGAGACTGGGTTTCTTTGTGCTGCATGGACTAGCCTGGAACTGTCAAACCTCCTGCCTCAGTTTCCCTGTACACCTGAGATGACAGGTATACAATGCCATGTCCAGCTCTCCATGTGATTTTAGCGCTCACTTGAATCTGAGCATCATGGTACAAGGACTAGAGTTCTAGTCTTTCTTTGTGCCCTAGTTTAAGAGGCTGGTGATCTGGGTGCAGAGCCAGGCTTTGTCTGCAGGTGTGTACGGAAGCCTGCTGTTTTTGTCCATGATGCCATTCTTTACTCATAAAGACGTCCATGATGCCATGATGTCCATTCTTTAGGCTTAAACCTCGGGTAAGGTAGAGAAAACCCCTCAGGTGATAACCAGTGTTAAATGCTGTATTTTCCTAAATCCTCCGTAACTTCCATAATTGATTCAAGTTCCTGATGGAAAGAGATTCCTGTAAAACCATCAACACATTCTCATTTCTAGCTACAAGAAATCAGCGCCCCAAAGTGAATAAAATCCTGGTTGACTTGTCTCTGTCAGGTTCAAGTCCCAGTTCTTACCTTCTTGTTTAGCCTTAGGAAAGCTGCTTTGTCTATGTGGGTCTCAGTCACTATAAAGTCGGACTAATATTTATATCTACAATCCAGGCCTGTACTGCAGGATGAAAAAAAAGTGCTTGTGAGACAACATCAACTCAGACACATACAAAGCTGTCACCATTGAAGGTTATAACCCTTATTATTGCGAGTTACGTCCCTCAGCATTTCAGTCAGTGATGGGATGTATACATGACAGTGGTCCCAGGAGGTCTTATCACCTAGTGTGACTTGGTAGCTACCTTAGTGCGTGGGAGTTCCCTCTGTGATCTTCACAGAGTTGAAACTGCCTGAGGACACATCTCGCGCGATATGTCCCTCCATTTAGCAATACATGACCATCTGCTCTTCCCCTACACTGACAAGTTCATAAAATTTGAATTTCAATCTAGCTCTCATTTCGAGACATTCCTCAAAGGAGGTATGTAGAAGAAAGCTTTGGAGCACAGAAGAGAAAGGGATGGAGGGAGAATGTGGCCATGAGCTGAGGTTTTGTAACAAGAATGAAATGCTAGGGCCACTTTGTTATAACTGGTGAGGATTTTAACTGCCTTCTAGAACAATCCCCCATCTATGTAGAGTAGAGGAGGAAGTGCCTCCTCTTAGGGCAGAGTCTTTCTGTGAAGAGCAACATTTCATGAAACATTAATTGATGAGGTTTCTGAATGAGTGTGACTAGAACGATGTGTTCCCTAGGGCTTCCATCTATAAATAAGACTGTCCATTGGGGATTTAGACTGAGGCTTCATAAACCTTATACCTACAAGACTCTTTCAAATCCTAACACAGCCCAATCCAAAGATACACTTATATTTACATGATGAGGAATGATGGTACAGAAAATATTAAAATTCTGTTTTCTATAATTGAAACATTATGTTTCCATATCAGCAGACCTCAGGTATATAGGGATATTAAAAAGTATAGAAATCTGGGGTTGGAAACAGGGCTCTGTGGTTAAAATCACTGTCCTTGAAGAGGACCCAAATTTGGTTGCCATAACCTACATGGTGACTAACAACTATCTGTAACTCCAATTCCAGGTTACCCAATGCCCTATTCTGACCTCTGTGGACACTGCATGCACATAGTGTACTTACATGAAAGCAAAACACTCACACACAAAAAAATAAAAATAAGCACTGGTTGCTCTAGCAGAGGACCCAGGTTCAATTCCTAGAACCCACATGGTGGCTAACAAACCATCCATAACTCCAGCTCCAGGGGATCCAGAACCATTTTCTGACCTCCAAGAGCATTGTGCAACATGGGTGCACTTACATACATGCAGGTAATACACTCATACACATAAAATAAAAATAAATTGCTTTTTCAAAATCAAAAAAATGAAGTATATAAATCAAACATTTATTGATAATGAATCATAGAGAAATTTAATTTTGAAAATTTTTTGATATTCATGTTACCATATATTAAGGACAAAAATAATGTTGTATATGAATAAGATGAATATGCTTGCTTACTTTTACCTAAAGAATTAAACCTTGGCTAAATATTTGATACAGCAGGGTATAGCCTATATAGAACATCTTCAATGCTTTCCAGAGTTTAGTGGCATTTGGATTTTATAATCATCAATGTTGAAAATGCCTCTTTGCATAATTTTGGAAACTGTTGGAAATTCTGTCCCCATCTCAAGCCAAAATTCAATTTTTTTATGAAATGCAAGTTAACAACCCAAACAACAATTTTTAAAGTGTGTGTGTGCAGACAGGAGGAACTGACTCTTTCCTTTCACCAAGTGAGTTTTGGGCATTGAACTCAGGTCATCATGGCAGCAAGCACCTTTACCCGCTGAGCCGTCTTCCTGGCCCTCTAATCCCTTTAAAAATCAAACATTCTAACACAGTCTATTCCAAAGATACACTAATGTGATAATTACATGCTGAAGAATGATGGTAGGAAAACATTTAAAATCTGCTTTCTGTAATTGAAACGTTATGTTTCTATAAGAGCGGAAAACTTTGTATGCACAGCAGAACACTGCAATTCACAGCACAGAAGAGTCTCGAATCTGAGCAGTATTTCAGGCAGTGTTCCCTGGCGGTGTGAGGTGTGACGGCATGCACAGTGCAATGTGTGCTCGTGAGCCAAAGCTGCAGCAAGGCTGCATGATGCAAACTTGGACAAGCGATGCCAGAAACACCTCAGATTCGTTACACGTTGGTTAGGAATTCACTTTTGGATGTTGTGCGTTTGGAAATATTTTTCTGTTGCCAAACTTTCCCACCTCCCCCCTTTCAGTCTGTAACCCACAATTTAAGAAGCTGTGATTTTGATGGAAATTAAATGCTGATTTAGGAGAGGGTCATATTTTGGATGAAGGAAGTCGATCATTATCTAAACCACCAAGCCCACTGGAGTGTTGGCACAGTCCAGTAGGATGGCTCCAGATACTAACATGTTTTGCTCAATGAGAGGTGTTCACCAGTTGGTCTGTAAGTGATGTCATACTCCTGCAGGATTGACCACTTCTGCAATACAGTAATTCCCTATCATTTCCTTAATCCTGTTTATTTAATTTTTATTTTTAATAATGTGTATGCACGTATGCTCTTGGAGGTCAGTGTGGGTTTGTGCACGTGCAAGTGGTGCCCAGAGAGGCTGGAAGAAGGGGGCCAGATGCCCTGAAGCTAGAATTAGGTGGTTGTGAGCTGTCCAGTGTGGGTCCTGGGAACTGAACTCAAGTACTCTGCAAGAGCAGCATGTCTCCTGAACCTCTGACCCATCTCTCCAGCCCCTAGTCAAGGGACGGCTAAACCCTGGATTTCACAACACCTAAGATGAGGGCAAATCAGAGGAAGGATGGGGAGTACCATCAAGGTCAAGCTAATCCTGCTGGAAAGGCTAAGGAAGGCACCTGCAGCTGGAATGGGACACTGAATGCCCCAGGCCAGAGAACCGTGGAAGAATTACCAGGCTCATCCAGTATGCATGGGATAGGGTTGGGGAAAATCCTGCCCTTTTAACAATTTCACATATTTCAGACTCTGGCTTGTGATAATCCTTTGTTCTCTGAGAAATGGAGGAGGATTAGCAGAAGACTTTAAATCTCTGCAAGAACCCAGTTCGTTCAGTGAACAGCATGTGTTGGTTTAAGGCACATCACATCACTAGGGAATGGTTGAAACAAAGTGCTACAGACTGGGACATTTAAACCTTGGGAATCTATGGCCTTACATTTCTGGAAGCCTGAAGTCCTCCAGAAATCAAGATGTCACGAAGCTGAGTCCTTCTGAGGACTGTGAAGAAGTTCCAGGCCTCTCTTTTAACTTCAAGTAGCCTCCGGTCTTTTTTGGCTTACAGAAAGCCTCTTGCCTGTGTCCTCACACCTGTTTCCTCTGGACATGTTCTGTGTCCACATCCAAATTCTCTTTTTAATGAGAGCACCAGTCATAGTGTAGTAGGCCCACCCTAGTCATATCATCTTAATTGATCACATGAAAAGATGAGGTCCTTTTATTCTTTTGGAGACAGGGCCTTATCATGTCAATCAGCATGGTCTCAAACCCTGGGCTCAAATACTGTCTTGCCAAGGAGCTTGGGACTTCCATACATACTACTATGTCTGGCTAAAGACCTTATATATTTAAAAAATGATCTGTGTGTGTGTGTGTGTATGTGCATGTGTGCGAACGTGCAAATGTGTGGTTAGGACAATCTCAGGTGTTGGTCCTTGCTTTCCACTTGTTTGGGGCAGGGCCTTTTGCTGTTCATTACTGGGTAAGCCATAGTAACTAGCCCATGAACTTCTGGGGATTTTCCTGTCTCTGCCTCCCATCTCACCACAGCAGCACTGAGGTTACAGATGTGCATATCAGGTCTTATGTGGTATCTGAGGACCTGTACTCAGGTCTTACGATGTGTGGCTAGCACTTTATCCATTGATTCATCTCCCAAGTACCAAACTCCCTGTGTTGGGGGTCCCTGTGCTCGGGGCCAGCCCGAGGGGACGAAGGGTCTCCACCGAAAGGGGCTGAGTAGGCACGGAATCAAAACACACAGACTCTGGGAGCTGAGTGAGAAGCAGGCAGTAGCAAGCTGCTGCAAACTCGTTTATTCAAAGAAGTCCAAAGGGTCTTATAGGTCTGGTTAGCCAATCGCCTTATGGGGTGGGATCCAGACTGCAGTCAATAGTAATCTGTCCCCAAGTAGATCATCTCGGTGCAGGTTCTTTCCAGATGCTGGGCAGAAGCTGGCTTCATGACTAGCCAGAGCGGAGCACCACGCCCACGGGAGCCATTCCTCTATTCCTCATAGCAAGTGACCTGGCTAAGGCCCATCCTGCGTTGTGCCCTACATCCCTGTTTCTAAATAAGGTCAGATTCACAATTGCCAAAGGGTAGTTGCTCTTAAAGAGTAGAGTTTTTTTGTTGTTGGTTTTTTGTTTTTTGTTTTTTTCCTTATTACTATGATCAAATACCCAACTACTTAAAAAAGGAAACGTTTATTCTGGCTTTCATCTGGGGAAATACAGCTTATCATAGTGAAGAAGACACGGCAGCAGGAACGTGAGGTGACTGGTCACATTGCCTCTGAAGTCAAGGAACAGAGAGTAGAGAGAAGTGGGCCTGGCTATCAAACCTCAAGCCCCTCCTCCAGTGACTCACTTCCTCCAGCAAGGCTCCACCTCTTAAGGGTTCTACAGTCTTGCAAATAACACCAGGAACAAAGTATTCAAACACATGAGCCTATGATGGACATTTCACAGTCAAACCATAACAGCCCATGCTTCATTCTCTGTTAGCACTGGGCCTACACAAATTGTCAGTGCTCAATAGATTATCTTGAGGTTCTGTTTTGTTCTGTCTAATTCAGAGTTCTGTGACTTTAAGGCACATTCTTCCATTGCCTTTTACCTAGAGAAGAATAGGGAAGCCCCACATCTCTGTGCTAGGACCCCACTCCTTTTTGTGTGTGGCTCTTAGATTTTCTGTATGAGTAATCCCCATTAGCATCTTTACTCTTGCACACTGTGATAATATATCTTGTCACCTTGACTGTGTTTGCAATCACCCAGGAGATACACCTCTGGGTGTGTCAATGGGAGTATATCTAGAGAGATTTAACTGAGGAAGGAAAGATCTCCAAGATCTCAAAGGCTGTTGATAAAGCTGTTACAGAGAGAAGACCAAGAGCCGAGGAGAACCTCGATGGTCATATGATCTTGGGATGGGACTAGAGGTGCCCAAAGTTAAATTATTCTTGTCTTCAGGTTCATGGCAGAGCCAAGATAGAGATTTCATTAGATATATAATGGTCTTCCCACTGTATTTATGGTATAGCACTGTGTTAGAAGCTGTAAGAAAATTAAAGAAGTATAATATCCCATCAAATCAAGAGGCACACTATTTCATCATTTGAGTATCTAGACTGAGTTACTAAAATTAACAGAAAGCACAGTTGGCAGCATGTTTTCTTTTATAGTGCAATTTAACCGTAAATATGCCTGTTCCCTGAGAATCTTAGACCTAGTAAAATTGAGTTTAAGAAGGAGCTCATCATTTAAAGAATCTTCCATCTAGTTTAGATGAGGAGACAATTTGTCATTTGATGTCACATAAACATCACAAAATAGAATATAATGGAGAAGTTCACACTAATAGCTTGACAATAGAGACAAGAAAAAGAATTTATTGAAAACTGAAAAATCTTGTCCCTACCAGTCATCATCTGAACACTTCCAAAGGATTCTCCTGCTCTTTAGATTAAGGCAAATCTCCTTTTATGGGCCCCAAGGCTAGGCAAGAACTGCCTCTTCCCAAGTCTCCATACTTGTTTTGGACCATATATCCTTCCTCTCCCAGTGGTCCTCCCTTGGTCTCTCAGCACTGCCAGGCTCCTCCCACTACAGAGATTTAGCCCACTGGCTCCTCTTCCTGGAATGTCTTCTTTTCATTACAGGTCTCCTGCTTGGAAAAACTGTTTCTAATTCCCTGACTAGGTTGATGTCATCTTTCATGTGGTCTCAAAGCAACCAGCACTTTTCATTGTAGCCTTTGCCATTCAGCATACAGCTCCACATGCAAATTTGTTGGAACCAATTTCTTCTATTAGACTTGAAGTTCCTTGAGAATAGATTCCTGTCTGGTTTTATCTCATTGTATCATGAAAATTAACCTGGAGCCCAGTACATACATGATGACAGTAAATATTTGCTGAATAAATGAATGATGAATGTGTTCTTGTTTAGAGAAGACTTCATAGTGGCTGAATGATTTTGACCTTCATCTTTAAAAATAGTATGCCATCAGTATGTCACACAAACATAAAGTCACATGGTCTGCCTTTCATGGAATTATTGTGGTTATTGGACAATATATAAAACATATTGCAGTGCCTGAACCACACATACCATTTAGTACATCTTATCTCTTGTTAGTACATAGGCTCATGTCTAATGGGAGGTTCAAGATAACTTCATATTTGATTCAATATTTTGCGTATTCCAAGTGCTTATGCACTAACAGTTCATAAATATCCATTGGCTAAATGCACTGCACTTGACAAGCAATGATGTTGAGTGCCAGTATTGGGAAAATTGAATCTGCTTTTTGCCTAAATTCATATCTAAGTGGGAAGTACAATGATCACCTTCAAGTCTTTTAGGAAATCATTGACAAATGGCACAGGATCATTCAGAATGACGGGGAAACTAACTCAGTCTCTTTCAGTTAACTTTCCTACACAGTATCTCTGATTCCGTGTGGTGTTGAGGGATGCCACCAGTCTATGATTTCAAGGGCAAATGACCCCAAAATGAGTGACAGGGAAGACATTTTCCCCAATGCCACTGGCTAGTGAGCTTCTGCTGTGGCCTCCAGAACCGTCAGAAATTCTTAGCTCTTGATTAGCTCATGGGGCTGCCATTTTTTATAGCAATTCTTATAATATATAGAAAGCCTTGACACAACATGTTTAAAGAATCCATTCCTTTCATTCTGCCTAAACTTAGCAAGTCTTTTCAGTCCATGAATATTGGCATGTTTTCTGAACATCACATGATCTATTTTTACTTTTGGTCATTGCTTCTAGCTAATTAACACTGTCTCTCTGTTGCTGATCCCTATTCTCTTACCCCTATTCTTGCTTTGTGTTTTTATAGCTTTGTTCTTTTGATCTTAACCGAACCTTTATTTTGCAGTCACCGTAGATCCACATGCAATTGTAAGGAGCAGAAGAGAGAACCTGTGTTCATTCTGATCAGTTTTCTCCCATGGCAATATCTTGTAAAAATAAAGTACAGCTTCACAAGTAGAATACTGAATTTTCATTTTCATAACCCATCCATCTTACTGTGATGCCCCAGGTTTCTACATCTGTACATCTGTGTGTGCCAGTTGGTCTGTGCTCAGTTACATGTAGTTTTAGTATGTATGTTGGGTCGTATACTCACCACAATCAAGACACACAATGCCATCACACAAAGATTGCTCACAAAGCCTTTTCTAACAGCCACATCCATTTCCTTCCCCACGTATACTTTTTCATTTTCTCTGCGTCCATTTCGTGTTTGCCTACCGTATC
Organism: Eospalax fontanierii; assembly: GCA_035773235.1. NCBI lineage: Eukaryota > Metazoa > Chordata > Mammalia > Rodentia > Spalacidae > Eospalax > Eospalax fontanierii. The sequence goes on along the minus strand of CM069546.1, from coordinate 29,794,954 downwards.
ACTGGTTTCATTTTCTGTGGTTCTAGTCCTGAGCTTTACTGCCTTTAGTATGAAAGACCATTCCACTGCCATGCTTTGTTCCTCACAGTCTTTTCATTTTATTTTAAATCCACCCATATCTCTTGTTTTGTTATCCTCTTTTTCCTCCATGGCTATTTTAACAAGATCATGAAATTCTGGAGGAAATCAAAGAACATCCAATTCGGCAAGGCGAAGTTGTGACCAATGTGCTGACGCCTATTTTTCCAGCCACAGATGCTGCTGATAAATCACTGTGGCTCATGGGACTCCAAGCAGACAGAACTGAAAACTCTCCTGCTTCAATAAGAGAGAATGAACGACAGATGATCCTGTCTCTGGGGTTTTATGTTTTATTTTTGAGACAGAGCCTCCCTGTAGCCCTCAGCTGGCCTTGAACCCTCTATGTAGACCAGGCTTGCCTCAATCTCACAGAAATTTACCTGCTCTTGCTTCTGCTTCCTGAGTGCTGGGATTAAAGGCATGTGCCACCATGCTGAGCTCCAAGACTTTAGTAATATGATTTGAAAGTTCTATCCCAGGTCTTCCTCGGGTACTAGTCAAATCATGCTTTAAACATGAGCAGAATTCAATCAGGCTATATGATTGCACAATTCCTAACACAGTGGATATTGCCGTATATATAGACGTCACTTGACAAGAGAGGCAGTAATATCCACTTGTTAGAGTGGTCCTAGATGCTTGGTTCAACTTCCTCAGTTTGTACCTTTATTAGGGGTGCTTATCTCTAGCTATGTAACCTAGTTAACCTAACTTCTTTGTGTATTAACTTCTTCAGCTATAAAATTGGGATTCTAACATCAGTACATATTTTACAACAATGTTGTAAGGATTAAATAGACCAATGTGTGCGCAGCATTTGGAAGCATTCCTAGCATATAGTAAGTGATGTATAAGTTTGCACCAATCATTTTCACCATGCTCCAAGCACAACACAAATGGTGATCTTATGACTAGACCCTAGTTTTCCCACAAAGGAAACAAAGACTTAGAAAGTTAGATACCAACCATGAATTGACTGACTTAGAGAAGAGAAGGCTACACTGAAACGTAAGAGAGAAAGAGCAAAACCTTCCACATACTGTCCTGGCTTTCAGGTCCACAGCAATGGGTGCCATTTGCAAGTAGGCTTGTCTCAGCAACGCCAGTTTCATTTACCATGCATCAGCTGAACACTCCATCCCAGCACACAAATATGATGGAGAAGAAGATAAACGATAACTAAAATCCCAGCTTCAACTGTCGATAGCACATTTTACCAGGAGGAAAAAAGGAGGAATGGAGATTGGTGATTCCCACGTCTTTTATTACCTCATATTCTAATGAATTCTTGAGCATTGAGTAGATTTGCCAGGGGCAATATCTTGAGGTACAGAATGTGTCCCCTCATCGATGGCTTAAGCATTAGGACTGCAGGCCCAGATGCCAACTGGTGCCAAAAACCTTCTGTCAACTGAAGTATTCTAGATACAGGTACAAGGACACCAGTAGATAAAAGCTGGGGCCACGGGAGAGCCTGGGGTGCACAGACGGCACTGGAGCTCCCTTCACTCGCACCGAATCACTGGCAGGACTTTCCGATCTCTAACAGAATCCAGAAATGTGTGATCCGATGTGAAAACACCTTTTGGTTTAAATATTGCATCAGAGATCATAAACAAAACCTAGATGTGCCAAACCAAATATGTTTGAATGTCACTTTCCGGCTCTTGTTACCAGCTGGAGTCCAAACAAGCAGTGACCTGCAGTGAATGAATGTTGGCCTTTCAAGCTCATTGGGAAAGCCCAGAGTGCCTGACCCTCCCCTAGTCCAGGATCCACTCTATTCTTCACTCGCACTGGCTGCCCAGACAATGAAGTGGGCAATTGGAACCAAGCGTCTTCTTGCAAATGTATCATTGCTGAAGTTTTCAAGTTTCAAATCCCTAGTTATGAATGAGTCATTGCAAACTCCATTAGTGGGGAGTTCCTCTGGGTTCACCCACTATAGGCAGATGGGGCATGACTCAGCCGGTGGAGCATGCAGAGCCTAATGGGTCCAGCATGTGGAGGCTTTGGAGATGCTTAGGCTGGTGCTCATGGTGTCCAGAGAGAGTGCAGAACAGAGTTGGATGTTGCAATGTGCTCCCAGCTAAACTTACTGCTGGCTCTTTTGCATTCAGAAGAATTTGAAATATTTGCATATTGGTACAAAGTGGTCTAGCACCTCGAGAAGATGGCTTGTTACAAGTCCCTCATGTCCTGTTCTAGCCTTCTTCTTTCTGCCAGCCTAAACTGCACTCTACATTTTGGCATTGCCAAACTATTTGCAGTTCCCTTGGGCACCTTCTTACTTCTACCTTTGTATTTGCCATTTTGTGTCCCCAAAAGATCTTTAAATGTCTCTAGACAACTTGTATTTGTGCTTTAAAACTTGAAGCAGACCTCACTACTTTGGTGAAAGTATTTCTAACACTCCCATTGGAGTTAAGTGTGTGTTCTTTCTTTGTACATTTATAACTTGAACTTTTCACATTGTGTGGCCACAACTTGCCTATCTGCTTGTCTGCCTCATTTAGGCAAGGCCCTAGGGTCCAGGAAGCTTGTAATAGCCTTCCTTAGGTCTCATGGAACATTATACATGGGCAAGCAGTCAATAAGAGTTTAGAGAACTATATGGGATTGAAATACCACACTGCTCTGAGGTGACCACAAGGTAATCTATGTCCATCTTATAGCCTGATCTAAGCATCTTAGCTAGAACTTTGCCATGGAGTCTTTCTGAGTTATCTGATCATGAGCAGGGTGGCTAATGCAGGGTGGAAAAGCAAGGATGCACAGATAATCCTAAAGTCAATAGTTTGGCCCAAGCCCTGTCATTCATTAAAATGCAATAAATATCTACTGAATAAATACTCTACACTCATTGTGTCCTTGTATTTGGGAGATATAAACAATACATGGACAAGGTCAACAATGAGGTGAAGGGAGCATTGATTATTTATGGTGCATCAAACACAAATCTAAATTGAATAGGTACTGTCATCTCTATCCTACAGATACGAAATTGGGCTCAGAATAACGTTCCTGAGGTATCCTTACAATTGTGGGGTTAAGACTTGAATGACATCTAATTGAAAGCCCATCTGGTTGTCATTATCCAGTGCTATCATGTTAGCATTGGAGGATGTGATGAGGAACAGGACACCAGATCTGGGAGGTATTCAAACTGAATACAATCAAATAAGCCCACCAGAAAAGGCATGGAATTTCAGGAGCAAGGCACTGCAGAACCAGCCAGAGCCACAACATTGAATTGACATTGGTCCTATTGCATGGTTTCATGAAATTTTTACTTATGGTAAGAGCCATGCTAAGTCCAGTGACCTTGAAGCTTACAAATGAAAGGGCAGGGCCATGATCTGTTTTATAGAAATCTTGAGTAGGTGTGGCATGAAATGAGTTCATCCTTGGACCCTCTTCTCTGATCTTATTTGAAGAAGTTATTTTTAGGTAACTGTACTCTGGTGAGTCTTGACTCATGAGAACCTTTGAAAAGTTTGTCAGTCTGGGCCCAGTCTAAGACCAAATGAGTTCAGTCTCTAGGTGTGAAGACTGGCATCTGTGCTCCAGAAAGTTCTCCAGGGCCAATGAGCAACCAGGGTGGAAACCACAGCCTCGGTACAAAATGAGCTTTCTGCTTTTCCTTTGAGAAGAACAAACTTAGGAAAGGTTTCTAAGAATTAGAATACCATGTTTTTCTTTTTTGGAAGGAAAGAAAGACATAAATGACCTTCTAATATGGCCCCCAGTCCCATGTTTGAGTGCATGAACTTTCAGTGTCCACTCTCCATGCTTTCAAAATTAGGACTTACCATAATGATACCGGATATGCACTTTCAAAGTTCTGTCTTAAAACCCTTTTCATTACAGGATACTTTATTTGTCCAAGTTACTTGTGGCCAAGAACAGTGGCATTTTTTATTTAGACCTGATGACTATAAGCGACACAGTGGTTATTGGTTTTGAGCAAGGTTACTTACTGAGTCATGGGACAGCCAAAGCTAGCTATCTGCTCTCACGTGGCTTTCCTCATTAGCTAGGGGGCCATTTAAGATAGTCTTAGAATGTGATGAGAAAGATGATGGGATTCTGAAGGGAGGCTGTGTTTGGGTGCCCAGCCCAATCCAGCCTCATAGAGGCTGACAGAGGATCCATGGGTGATAGTGGTTACAGCTTCAACTCACTTGAAGTCTCTTGTTCTTCACAATGGCAGCAGTAGCTCCAGAGATAAACAATATCCCCTGAATTAGAAATGAAGTCTGCAAGATGATGGGATTCAGAGAAAGAAGAATGCCAGCAAGCACTCACCATCTCCTCACTCATGTTCCTTAGAATGTATTCAATTCAGAAGACAAGAAGTAGACTAGACCTATTTTATCTAAATAAGATATCTCCTAAGAGAAAATGTGGCCATCAAAGGAAACACAGATGTCTCATAGAGCTGAATTAGCTTTTGGTCATCAAGCTTAGCACATCAATCAGCACAGGGTCACAGAGGAGACTGGCCCCCATTTCATATTACATTTAACGTCTGCTGTGCAATACAGATGCAGAATCCTGGCGGTAAGGAAGTCTGAGAACTTCAGTTTTTGCTAATTCCCACCTATCAAAATACAAGTATGGTAAAAAGGAAATAGTGAGAAAAAAATCCAAGTATTTGTCATAGCCAGAATTTCTCAATCTGAACACTCTAGTGTAGCAAGATGCAGCTAGATGGCATAGTTCCCTCCCCCCAAAGTAGTCATTTAAAAGGTTTATTTTCAAAATTTATTTGAATTTGTATGTGCCTATGCGAATTTTTATATGAACCATGTGCATATAGGAGCCGGGAGAGTTTCAGGTGATTATTGGGTTCCAGAGTGTTAAGTCCATCATGGCAGGGGAGGTGTGGCAGGAAGCAGAGGAGCACTCACATTTTCAAGCAAGTACAGGAAGAAGAGGGTGGAAGTTGAAATGGGAAGAGGCTCTTGACTCCCAAAGCCTGCCCTTGCTGACATGCTTCCTCCCTCCTATGGATTCATACTTGCTTCTCTTTCCTCAACAACACACACTTGGGGCTTCAAGTACAGACCAAATTTCAGTCTCATTCAGTAAGACTGAAAGAACATAGGGTCCCCCAGTTACACAATACTTCATTCTCTGAGAGTCGTGAGTGTGCAAATCCTGAAAGTAAAGAACTTGATATATTAGGAAGCATCTTATCCTACAGGCAAGACAATTTGACTGCATATAAAATAAAAGCCCCTTCAAACTAGCTTAAACACTGCTTCCCAAAGGGTGATTTAACAGTTGCCTAAAAATAGATAAAGGAAGACTACACTTTTAAGGATCATTTCTATAGTCATTTGCAACAGATGGAGACTATTACAAAGTTTCACAACTGGTCAGATTCAGAGAATTAATGTCTGTGAAGTACCCAGCCCTCAGTAGCACACCTATAATGCAACCTCTACACCCAAGACTCAGGGAATCTAGTGGAACAGAGGTCAGAAAGAATATTAATGCATCTCTCAGCTCTCATCAGTGAAGCTTCCTTATGCAACAGATGGTGATTAACCCAGAAAGCCACAACTGGCCAGGTGTAGAGAATAAGAGACTAAAGAAAACTTACCGCTGAATAGGACATCTATATCTCTACCACCCAAAGTTCAGAGACCATTGCAGAAGAAAGAGCAGGAGAATTTTAAGAGCCAGTGATGGCAGATGACCACAAGGAAACAGTTTTCCAGACCACTGGGAAGTTACTTGTATGAACTCACCCCAGTGGTAACAACATGCACAAGACCCATGCAAATCTCAAGCACAGCGTGCGGAAGTGAGGAAGTGCGGAGGAAACCCGACCTTAGCTGAGGAACTGATTGACAACCAATAACTCTGGGAGAGTGAGAGTTGGTTTTCTTTAAGTGTATGACACTAGAGATTGTGGATACATCCAGGCCAATGGATGTACACTGAAGGATATTTGGGGGCACAAACTTGGCTCAGTAGGTCTTAAATATATATGACAGCATGCATGAAAGCCAGTGGGGGTGGGTAAGAGGCGTGCAGAGACAGGAGGGGATCGAAATATGATCAAATATTACATGAAAGGCACAAACATCCAAGACAGAACAGGATCTAGGAGCCAAAACAGGGTCATTAGGCCCAACCTCCCTCTCTCTCTCCCTCTCTCTCCCTCCTTCTCCCTCTCTCTCCTTCCTTCTTCTCTCTCTGTCATTCTCTTCTTCTCTCTCTCTCATTCTCTCCTTCTCATCTTCCCTCCCTCAGCTCTCACCCAGCCCTATGTATCTTCCTATGTATCTTTCTCCACATCATGAGGCCTCCTCATTCCAGGCTGAGTCCCCCACAGCTGTGGCCTCAGTCCACAGTGAGATCATCTCCTCTCCCACTCAGAAGTCCTAGGCTGAGTATCACTGGATGGACATCCACATCCCTACTCCCAAATCAACCTCTGTGACCAAGGTCTCCTCAGCTGTCTAACCACCCTGACCTGGGTCACTGATCCAACTGGAGCCAGAGGTGAGGTGCTGTGAGTAGCAACAGGTGCTGAGAAGACACACACACACAAGCACGCACACACACACATACATACACACACACACCACTTTCACATTCTGATTTTTCATTCATTCATTTTGCAGAGGTAAACTGGAATCTGCTTTCTAGAAACTAATGATAGAATCCCAGGAATCTGTTGCGTACCTTTTACAACATGACTCTAGATCCATCGATTCACTGATGAATTCCTTCTTCACTGTTCTCTTAGCAAAGTTATTCCTCTCTGATGTTCTTGCTTTTCCCAGTAAATTGGCACATACCATTCAGGGTTATGTTGATGTCCTCTCATCTCTCTCCCCAATTTACTGTGAATTCCTGGAGGGCAGGTACTGGATCTCATTTACTTTGGACTCCCCAGGCACTAACAACAGGCACACAGTATTCAAAGAAGTCTTTTTGGAGTGAATATGAGTGATGAGTGAATTATTTAATTAGTGAATTAATGCATATGAACCTAGTTCATGGGAGACTTTGAAAACTATTAAGAGAAATAAGCCTATAAAATAAATAACTGGAGGGCTGGAGAGATGGTTCAGTGGTTAAGAGCACTTCACTGCCTGCTCTTCCAAAGGGCTCAAGTTCAATTCCCAGCATCCACATGGCAGCTAACAGCCGTGAGTAACTCCAGTTCCAGAGGATCCAACGTCTTCCTCTGACTTTTTCAGCCATTGTACAACATAGGTGCACTTACACACATGCAGGTAAAACGATCACACATATATAATAAAAATAAATAAATAAAACCTAACAGGAAAACAGTGTGGTTCCTGAAAGCATCACCACAGGGACAAAGAGTGGGACGCATGGGGGGCGGGGGGCGCTGGGAGGGAGAAACACGTGCTCAGCTCAGTTCAGGAGACAGCCATGCACAAACATTTCAGAAATCCTTTCTTATTTCACATCTGCCTCTGTCTCCCCATTGTCTGCTATCCACGTGTTCTCAGTTCTTCCTGTTGAGCATCTCCACATAAACCTTCCTATTGTTCTAGCATCCTGAACAACTATCCACAACATAGAAGGGGTTCAGTAAACACTTATGTAAAGTATTGTCTTCAGGTGGTGGCGCATATCTGAGATTGAGGCCAGCCTGGTCTATATAGTAAGTTCTAGGCCAGCTGGAGTTACAGGGAGACCCCGTGTCAAAAAAAAAAAAAGTTAGCAAATGCCAGTAGACAGAGGCAGGCAGCACGAGGGAGTTTAATTTCAGCCAAGCCAATTCAGGCTCACCAGTTTTGCCAGCATGTATAGAGCTAAATTAACTGGCTTTTTAAAAAAGAATTAATTGATTGTCTCTCCCTAACCACTAGCAGTCTTAGTCGGGTAAGAGGAGATAAGTTATCCTGTTCTCTGATTTCTCTCCTGGTCGCCATCTTGAAAGTTAAAGTATAATACTTTATTGTAGACAATCACCTGTGCTTTTCAGAGTTGCTCTTCACTATCTGTGGAATAAAGAGGGAGACGGAAGCAGGCCAATTTCCTGCAGTATACTGATGGCCCTAGAACCTTCCATCAGAATGAATGATAGCTACCTGGCACCATGCTGCCGCCCGGGTCTCTTCCCATCTGCCTCCTTCTCTCCGTCACAGGCCAGGCCTTCACTGCAGCCCACTGCCCTCACCACCTCCTCCGCTTCCTCCCATGCTCTGCCCACTGACGCTTCCTCAGTACATCCTGTGAACGTCTAATCCCATTTTGATCTCTTTCTCAGAGGACCAGGAGTAGCACAATTGAAATTACACATAAGAGATATATAGGAGAGAGACTTTTCCAACCCCAGCAATTGGCAAGAACTACCTTCCTTGGTGTGTAGGGACAGTGTGATTAACCAGTGACTCAAGAAAGCTCTTGTTTGTCAGCACAGGGATCTGAGGTTCTTCCTCAAGCTGTTAGTGTCCACCTCTCTCGGCCTTGAAGGCCAGACAGTCATGTACCTATCGTGAACCTTTGTGCACTATTATTCTTTACGTGTCTGCTCAACATTTAGTAGGAATGGAAAAATCATGAAAGTATGTTTTATGTTCAAAATATTTATTTCCCATGAACATGTTATATGTGATTTTCTGACTTAGACCATTTCTTGAGAGGCATATCAAACTATTTTAATACAGACACTCTATTAAATCATTCCCAATAAAGAGCAGACAGCATCATGAATTTTTTAGTTTCAGGTTAGATTGTTAACAGGGAACACTCAATGGGCCAGTCTGGAAGTTAGCGCTCAGGACTTACACATGTCGGGTAAACTGCATATACTTAACATGGAAATGCCAGTAGACAGAGGCAGGCAGCAGGAGAGAGTTTAATTCCAGCCAAGCCAATTCAGGCTCACCAGGTTTGCCAGCATGTGTAGAGCTAAATTAACTGGCTCCCTTCTCCAATTTTATCCCAGTGACATTTTAGCTATCTCTATAGCTTGGCATTCTATACAGCTGTTGAACGGCTCAGCTGTTAATCTGGTCTGTGCCATCCTTAGCCTATGGTATAGAATGGACTTAGTCTGTAATATCACATCATATCCGCAAAGGGCCCTCCTGAGCGTTTGAGTGCTACATGGCTAGCAGGAGGCTGGAGGAGAAAGATGAGGGGGAATCTGAAATGATTTATGCACCAGAGAAGGCCAAGGGGAGCTAGAGCTAGAAGCCACCTGGTGGGGAGGAGGTCGAGGCAGAGAAGTGGATGAAAGGGACTCCCACCTCCTGACTGGGTATCCCACTTACCCAATGAGGCCTTCATGGGAGAGGGAATCCAGCAGGTGAAAGAGGAAACCTGGGCTCGAGAGTTGCTTGGAGGCAGATGTGTTCAGAGGAGAGAACATGTCCAGGAAAGGAAGTCCTTAGTAGTCATCACGTGAGAATAAGAACATACATGGTATGGTTATGCTCCTTTGTGTAAACTGACTCTCCATTACTGCATACCAAACCTTATGTAAATTAGGAAACTTGAAGTAAAATAGTTAAATGTTCCGTGTTCCTTGAGTTGACTAAGCTTCTCCGGGGATTGTCACTCCAGCTTCATATGTGGTTATAGACAGATAGAGCTGGGGGCTGTAACCATCTGATGAACTGACTGGTCTGGAAATCGAAGATGGGTTGCAGTTATAGTTGGCCTCTGGCATAGGGCTCAGCTGAGGCTAGCTCCTGGAACTTATATACATGTGACCTCTTCATAGGGCTTGTGCGTTTCACAGTATGGTAGCCCACTTCAAAGATAGAACGGCTCTTTATAGCATGGCCTAAGAAATCTCAGACTTGGGACTGGGGACACAGTTCAGTGGTAGAATATTTGCCCAACATTTACAAGACACAGAGTTTGACTGGATTTTATTTCAACCCTGTGAAAACCAAAACCACACTAAACCAACCAACCAAAAAAAAAAAAAAAAAAAGTCCAGTAAAACAAACCCCAAATGCTCGCAAGGAACCAACCAACCAACCAACCAAAGCAACCAATAAAGAGATCCTAGTGTTCAGTTGTTGTTGTTTGTTTTGGGTGTTTGTTTTTTGTTTTGTTTCGTTTTGTGCCTTTCTGAGACAGGGTCTTCCCTGTAGCCCCAGCTGACCTGGAACTCACTATGTAGACCAGGATGGCTTCCACCTCACAGAGATCCACTTGCCTCTGCCTGCTGAATGCTGGTATTAAAGGTATGTGCCACCACGCCTGGCTTGAGAAATCACAGTTTCTGATAAATTAAGGCTAAGTTGCTAAAGCCAGCCCAACCTCAAGGGGAGGAAAGCTTGAATTCTTCCCTTGACACAAAGAGCAGCACGTAGGCCTATCAGAAGGAGAGTTGATAGGTGCCATCTTTCACTACAGGACACTTCCTACATTTGGATGCTTGTAACTCCTCTACCTCTAAGCTCACCACCCCAAACACAAGAGCCTTGGATAGAGCCAAGTTGGTGATAGGAAATAAGAATGATGATCAAGAGTATGATTCAGAGGCAGAAAGACATGGCTTGGAATGTGGACTTCTCCACTTACCACCTTGAACCTTAGGAAAGTTGCTTAATCTATCTGAGCATGAGCTTGTGCATTTATAAAATGGTGTGTGTGTAATATATATTATTGTGGAACATAAATATTGCCTAGTCACTTGGTACTAGAAATAAAAATGGAAGGAAGTTAAGACATTGCTTCTCCATCATCCTTAGTTTGTCCTGAGTCAGTCATTGCAGAGCTCAGAGTGTGGACCTCTGCAGGGAAGTGAATGTTCAGGTCTTCCCAGTGAGGAGGTCACGGGGTATAGGACAAGTCAAATCCTAGGACTAGGTATTGCTCGGGTGGCTCTCAGGGCACTTAGAACTGGAGATGAAAATGAAGAGTAGGGTCCGGCCCACACAGGACATGTGAGTAGAGAGAGCACTGAGAAGATGGGGTTGGCTCTACCTCTGGCTCCTGCCCCTTTTCTAAGCCTTGGTTATTTCACAGTGTGATTTCAAGGCTGCTAAGTTCTTTGTCATCTTGGCCAAACTACCAATGTTAGAAACCTCTAAATGAGTCTAATTCTTCAGCTTCAATAGCACTCTGATTTGGGCTGTACCATTCTTGATTGTCTCTCTATGACTGGAGATGACACTCCAAGTCCTCCTGGCCCATTGCCCACTGATTCTTTGGAAAGCATCAGGTACTCTATTTTGTAACATAAGTCTGATTGGTTGCTCCCAGACTGAACTATTTTTCTGCTGATGATTTTCACTTGCCGTGTCCATCCGCTCTCCACCTGCCCTGTGTTCTACTCCGGTTGGGAAGCACACTTACTGGGCTCCATGGAATACTCTGGCTTTCTGGTTTCAGTTTGAGATCAGCCAATCAAACGATTCTGCAAGAAATGGGAGGACACAGGCTGAAAAAAACATAAACTATGTATTCTCAGTCTCCTGAGTCCTGCAGTTGTCTCTGGCCATGGCTTCCCATGCCAGGTCTTCCACCATCTTGCCTCCAGCTGTTTTCCCTCTGGAGTCTTCATGTCTGGAGGCAATAATGGCTGATCAGTGATGCTCGGTTTAATTGCCTCTGTCTTCTTCCTTTGTCCCTTCAGTCCTATTCATACTCATGAAAAGAATTTCCTCTTGGAAATATCCAGAACATTTCCCTTAAGAATGATGCAAAGAAGCCAGGCGCTTTCTCCTGAGGTCCCAACTGCTGCAAATTTTGAATTCCCATGGATCTCAGGATGGAGACCAAGCACTTCTTTGCAGAGCCACCAGAGTTCTGTTAGATGATAGCTGTTCCACTTGCTGCCTCATTCTGCCCAGGAGCCTCCCATCAGGCTTATAGCTCTCACTCTTATAGTTCGGGAGCTTCATTGCCACCTGCCAGCCTTTGCACACACCTTCCTGTCTTCTGGAAAAATCTCTCCTTCAGCTCTGTCTTCCCTTGCCACGTAAGCTCCAGCTACCCTTGATGTCTTTATCTAAGTGCCACTTGGGAAAATCTTCATGACTAAATTAGGCATCTATTAGTTGCTCAAATATCCTTTCATGCCCCGCATCAAAACAAGTAATTTACAGATAACTCTTGGCTCATGTTGGGTTTATCAAGAGGCAATCCTATCATAACTTGAAAATATCAGTAAGTCAAGTGGACATGTTATGCATTATCTTACCCAACATGGTAGCTTAGCCTAACCTATCTCCAGTATGCTGAGAACATTTACATTAGCAAAATCGCTTACAGGAGCAATGTCATCCATCCAAAAGCTTATTTCATTAAAAAAAATAATGGGTGTTCTGTATCCCTATCCGAGGAAAAGATCCACACTGAAAATCTGAAGTGCAATTTTACTCAGTGTGTATCATTTTCACACCATTGTAAAGTTGAAAAATTGTAAACTGAACCACTGAAGTCAGGGACCATCCGCATTTGATCACCCTATCTCCCGTACTGGACTCTAGGAAACAGTAGACACTGAGTCACTTTCATCTCACTTTTATACCCTCAGTATATGCTTGGCACATTGTAGACTCTTGATACAGAATTTTTTAGTAATACATATAAATTCAACATCCCCAATAAATACAGTCCCAAAGCATATGTTCTTAATACATTTATCTTCAATGAATCTATGAAGACATATATGTAATCCTCAATAAAATATATAAATATATGTTCAACAGATATGATTTATAATCCCATATTTTATTGCGGGAGGTCAGAGAATTGGGTTGGTGTTTCTAAGGTTGTTTTTTAAAAAATAGAAGCCATGGTGAGGGTTTGAATCCAGATTTTATACAACTTAGCTTGCCCTGTACCTTCCATTCTGATATTTTTAGAAACTCTGTATCCAAACAAAGCTCTGGGAGGAAGATTTATACTCCCACCACCGCCACGTGTGGGGTATGCAGTGGAGCAGGAAAAACAGTCAGAAATACACTTGATGAGAGAAAAGAGCAGAACCTGAGTCCCTGGGCAAAGCAACCAGAGGAAGCCAGCCCAGAAGCTGTTTGCACTGAAAATTACTGTCGTGTATTTATGGTGTACAGGCAAAGCAAGGAGTTTGTGGTCTCTGATCTAGCACAAACGACTTAGGAAATAGTCTTAATAGATCATTCAGGAGAGTGAGCCGAGCATTAGAAAGCCCAGCGGGGAACATTCGGAATTGGCTTCCTTTGATCTGACAAATCCACCCCTGACCAGTGGGATCTTGTGTCATTGCTCCACACAATTTTAGAGTCTCCCACTTAGGAGACCCTGCAGAAGAGTCATCAGACGCTGAAGACAAAGACACCATGAAGCGTTCAGCTCTCATCATCTCCATGGCTTCTTAGGAGATAAACCTTCGACCTTCGGCTGCCCCAAGCTGGGAAACACGAAGCATGACCTTGGGAAATATCAGTTCCTAGTGCCTTGCCCACCTCATTTGGGGGCTGTTATTAGGGCAGAAGGAAAATACTATTTTCCACACTCCATTCCAGAAAAATGATGCCCATCTGTGGAAATGCTGAGCAGGCACTATGACTGTGGTCAGGCGTGGTATCAGACTGATGGGGTGGGGGTGGGGATCGGGAGTGTTTGGATTTTGTAATGGGTCAGCTGGACAAAAGGAAGTGGGTTCTGGGAACGTCGATGTTCTCTGCGGAACAGTCTCATGCGAGAGATGACCTGAAGAATCTCAGCAGGCAGAGGCTAAGAGGAGGGGCAGGATAAAACTGAATGCCCTTTCCAGATGGGCAGTGCACTTTTGTCCACAGGTTTGGGTTTTCCTGTTGCTCAGTGATGCCCACTCGAGCCTGGGGTGGAGTCTGACCTTTTCGGTTACTGTACACACTGATCTCTCCCTGAACTGCATGCTGTCAAGTTGAGCTCCTGTTTCAGACTTGGACCTAATTAGGACAATTCTATTAGTAGGAAGCATGAACTCCTTTATGTGGAAGTAGTGTGTTTACTGGAAGAATTCCCACATCTGACCACTGGCCGTATCTTGTACGGCTACTTTCACAAGTCCCGTCACCTGTGTTAGATTACCCTGTCCCATGCCCCCTGCTCACTTTCCTCTTTGGTTAAGAACCAGAGTTAGAGTCAAGAACTTAAGGAAGCAAGTGTTCCAGTACATCGAATGTAATCTTCAAAGAAGTTATTTAACTACTTAGAGACTCAGTGTTCTTAGAGATCAAATGTGAGTAACAGTGATGCCTACTTCACAGAGTTGTCAATATCAGTGTGATGTGTGCAGTGTGTTACTGTGGTTACTGCCTGCACAGTGCGCAACACAGTTAGCACTCAATCTGTGTAGAGTCTCCTCCTGTCCTTGTCTTTTTCTTATCAAGAGGTCATCCTGACTTCATAAGTACTCAAGAGTGTTGAAAAGCAGATTCTTACCAGAAAGGATTCTCCTAATTACTTGCAAAAGAGAGATACGAGCCTGACCTTGACAGGCATAAAAACCTAGTGAGTGTACAATATAGGAAATGATACTGTGTATCAGTAAGCTCAAGCTCCCAACTCAAATATTACAGATGTGTTAGGTAGAGGATTAGTGTCATGGGCTTGAGAAATCTCATCAGACAAATTAAGAAGCAGAGGATCAGTATTCTAGATTGGCAAATAGAATGAACAATGCTCTTTAGATATGGAACAGACTAACAAGTTCAAAGGTCATTGAGTAAGCCAGATAATTGAAGTGTCCGGTATATGGGACATAGTAGTACAGAATGGCTGAAGGAAGGCTTCACTCCAGGAGAGAATTCTGTGGATATCATTATATGCAAAACAGAAGCCATTCAGAACATTTGATACATATACCTTTTCAACCTACTAACAAATTAAATGTCAAACACATTATTTTCCCATTAAAATAATTGAGATATAATATGATATAGACAACATTCACCTAAGAATTTTATTATTACTTATTTATATTTTAAAAAATATTTTACTATTTTTATTTTGTATGTATGAGTGTATTGCTTGCATGTATGTAAGTGCACCCGTGGGGGTCAGAAGAGGGCATCAGATTCTCTGGAACTGGAGTTACAGACGGTGGTTATCTGCCATGTGGGTGCTGGAAATTGAACCCAGGTCCTCTGCAAGAGCAGCCAGTGCTCTTAAACACTGAGTTATCTCTTCAGTCCCTCACCTAACAATTTTAGATGAAGAATTAGCATTGATAAATGCTTTGCATTTCAGTGGTATGCCTCCAGGCCCAGTGGAGAATTCTCCTAATTAGAGAACTCAGTCACCTCAGTTTAAGACTCATGGCTAAACCAGAGAACAGTTCCTAGTGATAGAAATTGTGATGGACCAAAAGGGACACATTTTATGTCAGGGAGAAGAGGATGGTGAAATGATCAGCAGCTAGGCCCATCCTCTGGTTTTGTCTATAGTGAGAATGATTTGTGATAGAAGGTCCTGCCTGAGATCTCAAGAGCCTTCACCTATGGCACTCCAGTACTCGTTAAGCAATAACCAAGAGACAGTTCACACATACAGTGGCCCTAATAGGGACTGTCCCCTTGTTTCTGTGATGGTCCCTCAAAATTAAACTTCCATTTTGTGGTAGAAACCGAGCACAGTGGTTTCGTGACTGACAAGCTTTCTGTGCCATATTAAAAGCTTCCTCTTCAATGGCGGCAGTAGAAGAAGTGTACAGGAAGTCTCTCTCTGGTTGCTAACCAGTTGTTGCTCCAGTTGTGATTTTTCCCCCGTTAGGCCTCCAACAGATTTTGCTCTCAAACTGGATATCAGGCCAAGTGGTCAGGAAACCTAAGGTGTCCAGTGCATGATGGATCCTTTAGGAGCTCCAGAGACCTACAAGTACTACGTGGACTCCAAGGGAGCATGGAAACCGCACCTGATCCTCTGCCACACTCACCACCCCGCAGCAGAACAGAGGAGGGGGAGAACAAAACTCCAGCAAGTAACCCCAGACAGCCGGACCAAGTAAGGTGTTCCCAGAACTCTGAAGATGCTCCAACACACCCTAAAGAGGGCTCCAAACCCAAACCAGAAAAGTCACACTTCAGATTCACAGAGTCACAAAAATCTTCCTCATAAACCAAGGAGGGAAAGATTAAGTCACATTATCAAACAGGGAAATTCACATAAAAATTTGAATAGCCAGTGACTATGAAAAAGCTTATCTTTACTCACCATACAACTGGAAATTAAAATCAGAAACAGGGCATTAAGGCGCATGCTTGTCATCTCCGTACGGCAGGAGGGTTGAGACAAAGTTAAATCTAATCTGAGCTAAGATGTGATGGTAATTGTCAACTTGACAGACTCTAGAATCACCTAGGAGATGGGCCAGTAGGCATGCTTATAGGAGATCATTATGTTAATTGAGTTTGGAAGACCCACCCACTGTGGGCAGAACCTTGCTGGACAGGAGATTCTGGACTGTATAAATGGAGAAAGAGACTGAGTGTCAGTATACATACATTCATCACTTTCTGCATCCTGATTGTAGATATGATGTGACCAAAAGCTTTAGACTCCTGCCACCTTGGCATCCCCACCAAGATGAACTGTACCCTTGAGCTGTGGGCTGAAATAAATATTTTCTCCCTTGAGTGGCTTTTCTCAAGGTATTTTATCAAAACAATAAGAAAAGAAACTAAGGCATGCGGAGACCCTGTCTCAAAAGAAAAAGTCATAGGGAAAGGGCATTACATATTTCTACATGAAAAATTAAAGCTGTAACAAGGCTGAATCTTGGCATGAATATTAAAGAGACTACATCACAGTCTCTGTCAAAGCCCAACTATAAACCAGTGCAACCATTAGGACAACATGCTGTCAATATTTAATTAAACTAAAGATGTCTATACCCTTTCATCCAGTAAGTCTGTAATAAAAATACAGCTTGAATACACTTTCAGGAATGTGTGAACAGAATTATCCTGCAGCAGTAGATACAATACAGTAGAAAACTGTAAACCATCTCATTTTCATTACTAAAGATATAGGAAAAAGTTGAGCCTTTTAAAATAGGGAAACACAGGGCTGGAGAGATGGTTGAGAGGTGCAGTTAAGAGCACTTTCTCCACTTGCAGAGGACCCAGGTTTGGTTCCCAGGACCCACATGATAGTTCCCAACCATCTCTAACTCCAGTTCCAGGGAACCTAATGCCCACTTCTGGCCTCTGTGGGCACTGTACTCATGTGGTTGCACATACATATATACAGGCAAAATACTCGTACACATAAAATAACTAAATCTTTTTTTTTAAATAGGAAAATAGAAAGAATTCAACGAATGAGCAGGCTTTGTACTTATCAGTGGATTTAAATCTTTAAATTATGTGTACAGGGAAGAAAAGTTGTTTCAAAAAACACAGTAAAAATCTTGAACAGATCAATGTTACACATGACTCTTTTAGACACATACATAAATACTCAAAGTATAAATTCGTGGACAGCCCATCTTCTTCCTGGTCTTTCTTCTGAGGGAAAACGATGGGAAATGAAACCTCTAGGAAGAAAAAAGACACTTTAACTGATGCCCTGTAGGTCAAAGAAGTCAGAAATTTCCAGTGAGACATTAAATCCCCAACTCATGCTTAGGTAAGTTGAAGTACTATACCACTTGCAAAGCACAGGAATCTCCAACTGAGAAAACGGTGTTTAAAAAGAAAATAGCTTAGAGTTGATGAATCCCCTGAAGCATTTGACAGAAACCCTGTCATAAATTGGAGTCCACATAACCTGCTTACTTCCACTTTCATGTAATTCCTCACTGATGATCAGCTTATCAACAAAACTTACAAAACACATGAAAAAGTAGCCCATCATGAGCAAATGTCAGACACCACTCCCTGGAGAATTAAGGAAGACCCTTATTAGAGAGCAGTCCTAAGGAAGATATTTAAACAATCAAGTACTTCCCTTTGGGGAGTGGGAGCCTCATACTGTTTTGCTCAATGTCTTTCAGCATTGCTAAGGACCAGTGACCGCCATGTGTTTCCCTCTTCGCCTTTCTGAATAGAAGTATTCACTGATAGGATCTTGCTAGTGTTTTATCAGTGTGGTGAAGAGAGAGACAGGCATCTGTGTTTGCATGGAGGGGCAAAAAGCTTTTGTTTTGGTGTATAGATCTCAAGGCAAAGAGGAACTGGGTCTGGATCTGATGGAGTTTGAATAGGGTGAAACAAGTAGGTAGACATTCTGCTGGCTTCCCTTGGGAGAGGCAGAAGGCTCGAGTGTGGGCTACAACTCAGAAGAGAGAGGCAAAAAAACATTTATCAGAGACCAGGGGATTTAGTGCTCACCACCTGTCTGTACACTCTGTCTCTCTTCCCACTAGGTGCAATTAGCCAGAATCATGTGACTATTCTGAGCAATGAGCTGGGAGTGTGCAACATGACTGCTGGGCTGATCTTCTTCCCTTTCTTTCCTCAGTGACAGTGGCAGCTGCATCTTGGGCTAGTTTAGCAATAGATAGAAACAGCTGGATTGCTGAATCACTGCTTGGAAGGTGACAGCAGACTTTGAATGAGAGAAAAATAAACTTTCATGTGTTAAGTCAGAATGCCTGTTGTTTATGGGTCTTTCACACAAATACATGAACATTCCCATGTGCACGCATGAGTATGAACACACACACACACACACACACACACACACACACACACAATAAGCTCACATTGAAGAATTAAAACCATATGGAAAAGCAATCCACTAGGAGAGGCATGGCAAACTCAGAAATAGTGGGCCAAAATCCTAAAATAATGGAAATATATGTAGACTCTATATTTTAAAGAACTCTTTGAATATTTGAAGTGACATTCACAAATATATAAGGTACACTTTGAGAATTACAAAGAAAATTGTTTTAACAAGAAATTAATAGATCTTTTGAAAATGAAAAGATAGCATTTCAAATTGAAAGCCAGCAGAACACATACATTTATTGGTCTTCTGGAAAAGGTAACTCTGAAATGCAGCCGGAAGTGAAGTGTATTTTTAAAACATTAATTTCTTATGCACTGTGCTCATAGGAGGAAATTAAATTTTGATTTATGCTTAACATAATACAAAAAAATTCAACTGTATTCTAGATAGAAATTTAAAAAAATAAAATTCAAAGGAAAATGTGGAATAACATCTTTAGGAGTAAGATATTTGAAATATATACATCCGATGAAGAATTCATATACCTCATACTCAAGGAACCCTAGCTGGGCAACAATATAGATAAAGATAGAGGTAGAATAAGAGAGAGAGAGAGAGAGAGAGGATCAAGAGCTGCACATCTACATCATAAATGCAACTTTCTAAAATCAGCTGATATTATTCATTAGGGAGGTACGGATTAAAATCTCATTGCAATACCAGTAGGATACTGCCAAAATAAATAAGAAGAAAAAATAAAATAGATTTGGCAGATACAAGAGACTGGAGCTCTCCGGTACTGGCACGTGAGTGTGAATTAGTTTCAGTTCATCCAGTTTGGGAAACTATTACATAAGAACGAAAGCTGAACGTAAGACACCCTCTGGGGTAGAACAGTGATCCCTGACCAAGGTCATAGTATCAGAATCGGTGCTGGGTGGCCTGGCAAAGAGGAGTGAAGGTTGTAGGTGGAACTGAGGCTCTAATCTCCTGACCTTAAAATAAAGAGACTGTCGTGCACTACCTGTGAGGCCAACACAGTGACAAGCATTCTCAAAAGTAGAAAGGGGGGTCAGAGCAGAGAAGAATTCAGAGCAAAGTGGCTAAAGGAAGGTCGCGTGAACCCTGGAAAGCAGGTTCTGGAAGTTGGAAAGACAAGGAAAAACACTTCCCTGCAGCTTCCAGAAAGGAGCACAGCCCTGCCACGCATAGCCCACTGAGACTCGTGCTGGACTTCCAGTCTGCACGACTGTAAGATACTAAGTTTGTGTTGGTTTAGATACGACATGTGTGGCGATCTGTCATAGCGGCAACGGAGAATTAACATATCCTATGACTCAGCAATTCCACTCCCAGATATATACCCAACTGGAGGTTAGAGATACGCGCTCCAAAAGGCACCGACAAGAATGCTCATACAAACATATTCATAACTGTCTCAAATGGGAAAAACTAGATTTCGATACATGTACAATAGGTAATTTGTATTATCTTAATGTGATGGACTATTAAGCCAGTAAGCCGCATTGAGGAATGCCATGCACAACAACATAACCGTATGGAGTGTCTTATAAACATAAGAGTGAGTAAAAGAAACTGGGAGAGTAGAGGTTGTAAGTCTGTATGGGCTGGGGATGCAGCTCGCTTGTCTAGTATTTACTGGCTAGCTAGTGCAAGTCCTGTGGGGGGGTGTGGATCCCTAACACTGAAAAAGAAAATGGGGGGAGGGTGTTTAGACCCGCAGGTGCTGCCTTGTTGGTAGTGTCTGCTGAGTGATCTGTGCAAAGCAGAGTCTTCAGGATGCAAGAAGTGTTCAGTCAGGGAATATTATTTATCTGCTTATTCTTCTGAGGGTGAGGGTTGGGATATCCTGGTATCACAGGGAGAGTGTTGTCTCCACAAGATGTACATGGGACAGACAGATCAAGGCAGGGAGGTTGAGGGTGGGGCTGTGGCTTAGACCAAGTGTCCCCTCATGTTAATCAGGTATCAAGGTATGTCATCATCTTCTGTTTCTTCCATGTGCTGATATTTTGCTTGAAGAGTAAACAGCAAAATTGATGGTAACGGTTACTTCCTGAGGAGCATTTACCATGTGAGCAAGTCATGGCTAGAATGACTTTGTGGGTATTATCTCATGTAGCTGTCACAGTATCCTACGTGGTAGGTTCTGTTACTGCATCCATGATAAAGATGAGGAAATAGGGCCGGTGAGGTTACCTGAGCAGGTAAAGGTGTTGACTCCTAATGCTGATGACCTGAGTTCCATCCCAAGGAACCGTATGGTGGAATGAGGGTTCCACCAACTGTCCTCTGATCTCTACATCCACATGCATGCTGTAACAGACACACACACACACACACACACACACACACACACACACACACAACAAATAAATGCAAGTGTAAGAAAAGATGAGGAAACAGAAGCTTCTGAAGAGGCTAAGTAACTTGACTGAAATCACACTACCACCTGGTAAGATTAGAGCCCGGGCCTCTGATCTCAGGGCCTTCCTTCTGCAGCAGGGAACTCAGACTCACAAGCCTGTAAGAACTGAGTAGATGACCAAGTGAAGAAAGCAGAACTGGCTGAACTGCAAGCATGTGCCTTGTCCACAGTGTGCCTCTTAACACCAGCTTGTGGTAGCCACAAAGGCCCGGAGTTATCTGTTGTTTTGTTTTTCCTTTTGTTTTGCTTTTGAGACAGACTAGAATTCAAGATTTATATAGGAAATGCTCCAAAATTGACAATTAATTTACACATGTGGAAATCACAGAGAGAACTAGACAAAACAGGTCTGCAGGCCAGAATTCACTTAGGGGCTGCGAGTTTGCAATTGCATTCTACTTGCCCCAGCGAAGGCTTTGCTGTATCCCACACATGCCTTTTAGTTCTGGAGATGAAACTAAACTCAACAAGACCAGGGAAGGGAATGTTTCCTTCTGCCAGGAAGGAAAACAGAGACCCTGTGCCTGTTCCATGTCCTTGCACAGCTTCTCTGTGACCCCAGCCAGAAACCCAGGTTACCCCCTCTGCTTGACCCATTCCTCTCCTTGCAGGTAGCTGTGTCCACAGGGCTGGCTGCAGGTTTTTGCAGGTGTAAAATTAGATATGCTAGAGTGTTGCCAAGCCAAAAATGTAGCCGAGGGAGGCTTAGTTCCCAAACAACTGTGGTAGTGTGAAGCCAGTTTTTAAAATCAGATTCAGCCATTTCTTTTCCCGAATGCGTGCGTATGTTTTTAAACTTGTGTGTGGTTATGTAAGTGATGGGAATGAAATGCAGGATTCAGAGAACACTTGAATAATGCCTCCTGCTGGGTGAGTCTGGAGAGCAAGCTTGCATGGAGAGCTCAGTGAGGGATCCACAGGGAAGATGCTTGGGATCAGGTAGCATGGGAATTAGATGGTTCTAGAACACATGCTAATTTCTGTCTGTTGTTAGGATGGGTAAGTGGATGGCATGAAATGTTTGAGGCTGGGAGAGGAAACTCAGACAGAACAAAACACACTGCGCAGGACAGCGTGAGTAGCTCCAGAGAACTGACTTCAGGTTCATCTCAAGGATCGTCTATCTGGGACTGATGGCCCAGTTTGCAGCCTTGAATGGATTCTCTCTACCTGTTTGCTCTAGCTAGGGCTAGTCTTAAGTCAGCTGAACCACTTTTTTTCAGTACTGTTTTGGGGAGAGGAGAGGATAGCAACTAATACACAATTGCCACAGAAAACAGTGGAAATACTGAGAAACAAAATATGAAATCTTTCTTTTTAAAGACCGTTACCACCAACAAAATCTCTTTTGCCTCATCCCCCTCCCCGTGAGTGCAGTACACATTTCCCTGAGTGTCTTTAAAGAGCCTTACTTCATCCAAGGTGTCCAGGAGGAAGTGTGGGGTGTGTCCTCTTTGGTCCTCTGGGAGACAAGTCAGGCACACAGGAAGCAGGCAGTGGCACATGAGGTGGGAGGAAATGCGATGAAAGACCAAAATGAGTTGTGCAGAGGCTGAGCCATCCAGAAGTTCAAGAGTTCAGGGAAGGGAGAAGCCAGTGTGGGATAGACCAGCTTGTGAAGGCTGCAGGGGGCGCCTGAAAATTGGGAGTCCTGCTTTTGTTTGTGGGATTGACCTGACAAACAGCCAGACCTGGCGCCTGCAGACAACAGACAGTTATTCTTTCTGTTTCTGGCATATAGAAATCAGGAGCAGAGGTGCTGGCAGGCCTCGCTGGAGAATCTTTCCTTGCTTCCTCCTGGCTTTGGGCAGTAACCTGCCAGTCCCTGGTGTTCCTTGTCTGGTGGCTGCATGACTTTCCACTCTGTGACTACTTTCACAGGCCATTATCTCCATGTCCCTGTCTCTCCATCTTTTAAGGGCACTAAATTAATGCTGTCTCTAACGACCTCATCATTTTAACCTGATTGCATCTACATAGAGTGTTTCAAATAAGGTCACATTCACAATGGGAAAGGTTAGGACTGCAACACAGTTTTTGGAGCACAGTAGGATTTGGATGGCGTGAGAACACTGAGGCCTTTCAAGGTCAGGAAATAGCAGGAACATGTGTGTGGGCAGAGTACCTAGCATGGTTATGGGTTCTGGTAGGTGCTCAATAAATGCCCAAAGGTACAGGGTAAGAAGACTTAAAGGAGGCAGGCTGAGGACAGGTATGAGTTCCACCTGGATAAAGTGCTGTTGAGCTACGATGTGAAGCAGGAAGTTAACTGTGCTGTGCAGGGCAGGACTGATGTGCAGGGCAAACTGAGAGCTGCTAAGCCAGTCACTCCCCCTCTGACCCCCGCTGTGGTCCCATGAGTAAAGGCCTCTGGTCAGTGTGGCGTCCTGCCTGCGTCTCTCTTCTGTCAGGGTCTTCTGATGCAGGCATCACCTCGGGGTCTTTTTATTTCTAATCCTTCAACTGGAAACTTCTCCCCTCCACTGGCTTCTTTTCTTCTGGTCCTAATATCCTCGCCCAAGAGAGGTTCCCCCTAACCAAGAGACAAAGCAAGGCATCTACTTCCTTGAACCCTATCTCCATTGTCTTTACCATCCCTCGAAACTATTATCCTCTGGTTATTTCATTATTGTAATCACTAGTCCTGTTGTTTATTTATGGTTGCATCTCCCCCAATCACATCTACCTGCTCTCACTAATAGTCTGATAACAAAGGTGGCAGCTTCAGACAGGGCCTCTATTACAGTGTCTGACCAGGCTGCAGTCCTGATGTTGTCTGAAGTTGTGATGTCATGCTACTTCTCTTTGCTCACGGTCGTTGACAGCTCAAGTCCTTTGCAGCCTGTTGCACTGAGTGCTTCAGGTTCTTTTAGTCATCTCTAATCAGTTCCTGTTTCTAGCTGGTTGATGTTCGAGGCTAACCTCAGTTCCTTGCCTTGTGGGCCTCCTTAACATGGCCACTTCACAGCTGGAAAAGGAGACAGTCTCCTGGAAAGAAGACACTCCATCACATTTGCTGCGTTGCATTGGTTAGAAGCAAGTAAGTCCAAAGCCCTGCTCCTGCTAAATGACAGGAAAAAGTAGTAAGCTTAGAGACCAGTCTCGAATCTGCCATCCATGCTTACCCAGAGAATTAGTTTTGTTAAAGGGACTGTGTTGTTTAACATTCTAGCCCTAACCACAAACTTAGGGTCAGGCCCAGAGTAGGTGGTTAAGGAAGATTTATTGTAGGAAAGGGAAAATAGTGGAAGTGAGGCAGTTGGTAAAAGAAGGAAACCAAGGGAGGGAGAGAAAGGAAAGAAGGAAAGGAGCTAGGGTGGAAGGGAGGAAAGGCCTGCTTTTCTTTGTATCCTGTTTTAACAGCCAAAAAGCTGTCTGCTTGCATTTACCCTAAGGCAGTGCCTCTAGGCTTTTATATATGCTGTTTCTTTTTTCCTCAGAATCATTTTCCCCCCGTCATATATCCCCATGCCAACCTGGCTGTGCCCAGCTCAGTTTTGAGATCTTAATTAAAATGCCACATTTCTCTGGAAGCCCTCCCCCAGAAGTTCTCCTCCTTCATTCACACTCTGTTGTAAGCTTTTGTTTATGCCTCCAACATCGTGTTGAGCAGGGGCCTATAAACTATGACCTTAAGACCAATTTGACTCTTCTTTGGCTTATTTTATTAATAAAGTTTTATTGAAACACAGCAATGAGATACCTGCCTCCAGCCATTTAAATATTTGTGTATCCTCTGTAGAAAAGAGCTGAATAGCTGTAATAGAAAATGTGACTGGCAAAAAAAGTTCAAACTATTTGCTCTCTGGCTCTTTTATTTATTTTTTATTTTATGTGTATGAGTGTTTTGCCTGCATGTATGTAAATGTACCATGTGTGTTCAATGCCCAGGGAGGCCAGAAGAGGATGTTTGAGCCCCTAGAACTGGAGTTACGGATATTTGTTAGCAGCCATGTGGGTGATGGGAACTGAGCCTGGGTTCTTTGCAAGAGCTGCCAGTACTCTTAACCTCTGAGCCATCACTGTAAGCCCTGTTATCTGACCCTCTTAAGAAGCATTTGTGAACTCGTGGTATAGAGTTCTTCATACCTTATGATAATCACTCTTTTAATTACTCCTCATAATGTGAGCTCTTTAAGAGCATGGCCCATTCCACTGTTGTTTTGTTGTTATAGTTGTTACAGTTCCTAAAGCTTAATGGAGAAGAACTATTTGTTGAATAAATGAATGGGTGGATGGATGAATGAATGATGTATCAGAAGAAACAGAAAAGAGATGGAAAATTCAGATGATTACTCATGGAAGGTCAATTCACATGGGGACTGTTTCAGAGGTGTGTGTGTAGTTCACTAGAGCCATTAGAGAACCCAAGACTTGAAGCAGTCGAGCAGTTGCTCTCCTTCTAACCTGGAGAAACAAGAGGAACCAAAGTGTTCTGGAGGTAGGAAATGGACAAGGTCTGCAAAAGGAGCTTTGCCCTTTGGAGGAATATTGATTTGGGTAAGTAGTCAGGGAGAGACCCAGGAGAATTGATTCCTTGACCTTAGTCAGTGTCTCCTTCCCAATTCTGCCCACCTTACTGGAAGAGTTGGCAAGACATCCTGATGTAGTCCATTAGGTCTGTCTCCCAGGATGGAGAAGTTGGAGTAGGTAACTAAAACTCAGGCCAAAGTCAACTTCTTGCGCCTTGATTAGAAATCAGGGCATGACACAACTCAATTCTAAACCCTCTTATTCCATTTCAGAGCAGGAGTCCCCAAATCATACTATGGGGTCTTGGGGTGGATTATCCCAACACATGGAACCTTCTTCAGGAGCTTGCTGCAAGATCCCAGTCCCTTGTTTCTTTATAATTCCCACATTCTTCCTTTTTCTCCCCTCTAAAAGGCTTTGTTTCTGAGTTCCTGCATCTCTCTTGACACCATATTTCTCTGCCTGTTCCCCAAGGAATGTGCTCCCCTTCTCCTAACATTTGCTTTTGCATATTTTCCAGGGTCTTAGTCCTCAGCCAAGCCTAGTCTCCTCAACTAGACTCCAGGTGCTTTGAGAGCAAGGACTGAGCTGTGTGTTTTATTCAACTTGGTTATGGTTCCCAGAACATTCAGTTAAAGGTCTGCAAATGGAAAGAGCTTTATCCAGCCTTCTGTGAAGCATAAGCACCTGTAGACCTGATGCCCAATGAGAGTTAACTGCCAGTCTCTGCTTGCATATCCCTTCAAGTCTATGTTTTGCATCCCTTCTGTTCTTTTACACTGGGGCCCTGTTCTATGTTCTGTGGCATCTCTTTCAGTTTGAGATTGAGGCCTTGTTTCCCTTCTTGCATTGTGGAAAGCAACACTTGGTATGGAGCTGTTGTACAGGGAGCAGGTGGTTTTCCAAGTCTGGTCTGAATTTGTATGTCCTTTCTGTATAGATGCTGCTTATCTATGATGGTGTTCGTTATATCCCATTCTAAGTTGAACATCCTGTAGGTCAAAAACTCATTTAATACACCTACCCTATTCAACTTCCTAACTCAGCCCAACCTTCTGTTAGTGTGCACAGACATTTACATTAGCCTAAAAAAGTCATCTGGTCCAATGTCAGTTTTACAGCAAACTATCGAGTCTCTAATTTATTAAAGAACAGAATGGTTGCATATACTTTTGTATCATTTTAAAGCAGGAAATTATGAGTTGAACCATTACAGGTTGGAAGCCATTTATATGTTTCCCCACCATAGATAAACATCTCTTTGACCTGCATCCCCACCTTGTACTATGGTGTCTTCTCCCTTCCAGTTGTGGAACTGTTTCAAGTGCTCTAAGTACCACTTTCTCATGTGCCTTCTGTCCTGAGCCTCAAGAGAATCCTGTGGAAGTGATATGTAGGGCCATATTTTATGAAAGTCACAACAGCAATAATAATATCTAGGCCTGAGTAAAGTTGTGTCTTTACCAAAACCACACGGCTAGGAAGTGAGGAAACTGGGATTCAAATCCATGTGGTCTAGGTTTCCTACTGAAGGGTCTTTTTCTACATTATGCTGTTTCATTGGGGTTAGATCTTTATGTCTACCTCTTCTTAGATGTGCCACGACACAAAGAAAGATATGTAGGGAATGGTGCAGAATAAATGAAAAAAAGGGCACAAGTCTACATGTGCCAAGACAGAGACAAGAGCCTAGACGCTGTTATTTTGCTTTTTTTTCTCCAGTGTTGCTCTGAATTCCTTTCCCTTCCCACTCCACCCAAGGTGTCAAACAGATGTGAAACAGATGGTTGAGTCAAACAGATGGTTGGGATGGGGAAAAAAAAACAATGTAAGATATCACCATGGTGATGCTTGTTTACAGAGGCAATATGGCGAACATCAGATATGAGCAAAGACTAGAGAGCTGTCCTTGGACTTACTGAGAAGTTCAGTATTCCTACTGCCCAGGATCAATGGAAGCAGGGCAGAGCTGTGCCATCTTTGCTGGCACAGGTTTGCTGCCAGGCCACTAAGTGTAGCCTTTTGTTTCTATCAAGGCATAGGGATAGGAGATTCTATTTCTCATATTCTGTTTGTTTATTTACTTTCTCTGTTTTTCCCCCTGCATTCAGTAGATAACCCTACAGTACAAAATGCTTAGACCAGTTGTAGGCAGAGAGTGTGGTGTAATGGCTAACAACCACCTGGGCTATGGGGCTGGGAAGGTGGCTTGGTGGATGAAGTGCCCATAGTGCAAGCATGAGGACCTGAATCCAGGTTCCCAGCACTCACGCAACAAGCCAAGCATGCTGCTGCCGTCCCACGCCCCTGTCGTCCCACGCCCCTGTCGTCCCACGCCCCTCTCCGCGCACGCCGCTCTACGCCCACGCCCCTCTCCGCCCACGCCCCGTGCACCTGAGCGCCGCATCGGGTTTCCTGCGCGCCCGGCCGGCTGCCCGCTCCCCGCGCTGTTCCTCGGGCTTTCCGCGCCCCCTGCCTCCCAGGCCGCCTCCTCCGGGCGCGGGCGCTTGCACGCCACGGCTCCCGGGCGGACCGGGGTCGGCGCCGCCGTGCGCGCCCGCCTAGCACTGGCCTTGGCGCGAGAGAGCGTCCTGAGCTGGTCCCCCGCCGCCGCCTGCCCACCAACTGTACCTGCTCCCCCGCCAGCGTGGACTGCCACGGGCTGGGCCTCCGCTCTATTCCCCGGGACATCCCTCGCAACGCCGAGCTCCTGTGAGTACCCGGCCCGCCCGCGCGGGCCACCCACCCCGCTCCCTCCGAGCCGCCCCAGGGCGCCGGGACCCTTCCCTTCCCTCCGCCCCGCTGGCCGCCACCAGCTCCCTCCTTTGGCATCAGACCGCTCTCCCTCCGAGACCGAGGGCCATGGCCCTGGCTTGGAGCAGGTGTTTGTAGGGTCATTAGTAAGTTTGCTTTTGCCAGTCATCTGGGATTTCTGTTCTGCTTCCCATTCCTTTCATTGTTAGTTTGAGTTTCTATGGTTCTGTTTATTATCTGCATTTCCCCCAGACCCTCCCCCCTTCCACCTCCCTCCACACACCCTCCCCCCTCTCTCTTTCCCCCTCCTCCCTTCTCCCTCTCCCTCCTCCCCCTCCTTCCCCCGCTGAAAAGTGAAAATGAAGGATGGGTGGGAGCTGTGGAATCTTCTGCCTAGATTTTCCAAAGCAGATCCTCCGTTAAGTGGTGTGGACAGTGCATGAATGTTCTGAGGGAAAGCAAAGCCAGTTTACAGACACCATGTAGAAACCCCAAGGAGCCCAACCCTGAAAGGTTTCTCTCCAGGCGGGCACAATACCCAGGGATTCAAGGTGAAGCACCCAGTATTAAGAATTGTAGCATACTAGCCTGGCTGCTTTTTGCATCCAGGAGTCTTCGGTGATTTTAGTAAATAAGTATTTTCCAGTTGTAGTCAGTTTTCCTTTAGCTTTGGTTTCCTACCACCCATGGTGCTTCCTCCACCGTAATCTTAGCACTAACATGCTGAGCTTTCAGCTCTTCCATGACACAGTCTTCTTGGGGCCATTATCAGGAACCTAAGCTTACAGTTGAGTCAGGAGTTATCCATGCAACTGTCTTCTAATGTGTGGGATTAGCAGTCAGTTGCCTTTACTGCATGCTAAGTACAGGCTCAGTTATGTTGAACCCTGCCATGGAGTTAAACTCAGGGAACTTACAAACTAGCTAGAAAATAGACAAGTTTTGTTTTGTCTTTTGGACAAGATTGTGTTGTCTATTGTTATCTAACTATGTACCAAAGTCAGTAGAGATTCTTTAAGTTCCAAATAGTAGGAAATTGAATTCTGTTTTAACGCAAAATATAAAAGGAGGCAGGATAGACCGGCTCACAAAATGCCAAAACGCAGAGATCTTTGGCTTCAGGCATGAGCAGATCCACATGCTCACAGGATAGCACACAAACACTGTGTCTTCTTATCTTCTGGGTCTGGAATGCTGTCTCTTAGTGGTGGCAAGATGGCTTCTGGCAACCCTGAGAAGTTTAGCAAACCTGGGATAGAGAGTTATTGTTTGAATCATGTATGTATTCCTGAAACAACTGTGGTAGCCAAAGGGATTAAAGGTGCTTAAAAGCCTGGTCTGGGTCAAGTGCTCATCCTCAGAACCCCTGGAATTGGGAGGAGGCCTCAGCTTTTCTTGTATAATGTGGTCTGAAAATCGGGAGATTGGGGGACATTGAAAAGATGCGTGTTATTTGAAGAAGACCACAGAAGGCAGGCAGTTAAGTATACCTGGGCTCCCCTACATACATAATGAATTATTCCATACAATTTCCTTCAGGTTAGTTGGGCATGCTCATGGGATATCATTAATCATTGGAATTGCCTTCCCTTGACAGGCAGCACTCCCTGCCAACCCCCACCCCCAACCCGCTCCCCGCCCCAGTTCAAGCCAGTCTGGGTTGAATAGACAATAAGGGTAACCTGTAAAAACCTGACCTGAATTTGCTCTCCATTGCAGTGACCTGGACAGAAATAACATCACCAGGATCACCAAGATGGACTTTGCTGGGCTCAAGAACCTCCGAGTCTTGTAAGTAGCAGATGGTGCACCCAAGTGTTTCCATATTTCAGTTCTTCAGCCTGTGAAAATGCTGAGCTGCTCTGACATCACACTCCCAAGCCCTGGGCCACAGGAATTCTACTGCAGAAAGCCCTTCATTGCTGTACCAAGTACTCAGATAGCATGTTGTATGGCTGGGTGCTGCTGGCTGGGTCAGACTGATAGAAGAGCCTTGTTCCAATGACAAGGAAAACAGAAGGCAGTACACGAATAAGTCAACATGTCCAGCATCTGGATGACAGCAATGTCAGGTTGACTAACCATGCTTCCCTTCCATAGAAATTACAAGTTCTTTTCTAACCTGTGCATAATAAGAGCAAGCAGGACAAATATTATTTATCCTGGTTCTTAATGGAGAGGAAGGGAGGGAGGGTGGAGAAGGCCAGGCAGGGTTAGAGTCCTTGTTGAGCACACAGCTGTGTGGACAGGTAGCCCAATTTGAGGTGGGCACTGATGGAATGAGAGAGTAAGAAATAGCAGCTTTCTTTTCTAAACACTACAGGGTTGTGCCCAGCCCTGGGTTTGTGGTAAGAAGCCTCCCAAACACTGTTCATTGTGAAGTACAATGGAGAAGCAATCGGGTTCTCTTTCCTTCTTTACTCACTGGTTGATTTGGACCCAGAGTGTGGTGACTCCAGAACGTCACAGCCTGTGAAGTTCAGCCCCCGTCTTTGTGTCGCTCATGTCATGGAA
This sequence comes from Eospalax fontanierii, assembly GCA_035773235.1. NCBI lineage: Eukaryota > Metazoa > Chordata > Mammalia > Rodentia > Spalacidae > Eospalax > Eospalax fontanierii. Next base: position 29,764,074 of record CM069546.1, on the reverse strand, counting down.
TCTTGGCTGTTCCGTCTCACCTGGCAGTAACCGTCAACTCATTGGTACCCGAATCCTTCTCTCTTGTTGCCCTTAGCCCTATAGACCGGCATGATGTTATCCTTGGAACAGTATTAGATTCTGCTTTGATTTGTGGTTAACTGCCCATGGAAGTTTGGGAAAATCCCTGTGCCTCTTTGGGCCTCAGTTTCCTCATCAGCAGTATAGGGAGTGAATAGTTGAAAGACTTTCCAGGTCTTGTCTTTACTTGTGGGGTGCTTTATGGATTTAACATTTTCATGCGGGATCTTTGATTATTGTCACTGTTGCCTATAAAATAGTGCTTTGATAACCTTGCTTTTTCTTGGTTGAGGAGTGTTAGTAATACTGATGATGATGGCAACCAACATTTACCTTGCATTTGCCATGGACTGTGCACAGTGCCGTGCAATGGAACATCTAGGATCCTCTCTGCATCATTTCAAGAGCAGAGCACTGAGTTAAGGAATCCCAGCTCCACATAGTAAATTGAGGATTTGGATGTGCTTTCTAACCTGAGTAGAGTACTGCTGTGCCCATATATTCTGGAAAGATTGCAACGAATTCAGCAGTGTGCCCATTGTGAATTGCAACAGTGACTCGGGGTGTAGCCCAGAGGTAGAGTGTGTGCTTAGCATGCATGAGGTCTTGGATTTGGTCACCCGAAAGAGGAGGAAGGGAGGCGGGGAGGAAACAGCACTGATGTGTAGGTGCTTACCTGAGTTTCCCTGAGTGCCATTGCACATGATGCAGAGGCCTGACTGCTGAGCCTCCGGCTATGAAATGCCCTCTGCACCAGCATGGTCTCGCATCCTTGGTGTTGAGCTCTCTTCTCACATCATCTTCAGAGGGAAGACCTCCCCTGTGTTAAGCCTTTCTTTTGGCCCAAGCAGCTATGGGCCTGTCAAGTGACTGACAGCTCTGACAAGGTCTGTGCCCATCTGAATGGAGACTGGGATGAGTGAGGGGTAGGGGAATCCCAGAGTTCAGTTCTAGGGTGATGGGTGTTGGATAGATATGAGTCGAAACTCCTGGTTCCAAGTAATTTGCCTGTCTAAAAAGCACGCGTTTGTTTAGGCTTTCCCTTTTTTTCCATTTCTTTCCCCTGCATCTGTAAGAGATGTCTCTTGATACAAGTCAGAAATTCACCTAATGCTTCATTTTCTAACCAGGTCAAAAATAACCCTTTGATTTCCTTACTGCTGCATCAGAAAGACTAATAAAAAAATCCAATTTCCATATCTGCTCTCTGCAAATAGAAAATTTTAAATAATCAGAAAAGATCATATTAATGTCTTCTGGGTAGCCTACAACATTCTTTTGACTACAGTTTATCTTTTCAGTTAATTGGTCCATTCTTCTTATTTTGATAAGCTATGCCAAAAAGCCTTTTACCCCTTCTCTATAGACTCTATTAATATACTCTGTTTCCTTATCTTCCTTATCAACTCAAAGACAATCCCATTCAAGTGGTCCTTTATTACTGTGAAAGAATCTGCTAGGTGGAATAGCTGAGATGCTTTCTAACACCAGTAAAATATCCAAACATTTAAAACCTATTTCTTCTCCATCTATTCTTCTTAGCCCAGTAACCTAGACGACTGTCTCTTATTTTGAAAAGCTTTCTTCACATCCTGGCATATTCTCCATATCTGTTTCTTATTTACAATTTATAGCGAAGCCAGAAAACTCTCAATAGTCTTGAATAAGTTGGGCTCCTAGCTCCATGTAGAATTGCTAATACAATGTAGGTGAATGGGCAAACCCGGAGCAGAGACCAGTGAACTTCCATCTCACGCCAGAGCAGTTTTCCCTAAATTAAGCATGTTCAAGGAAGAGATGTAAGCATTACCACAACAGTCATCTCTCCCACAGGTTGGGAGCAGGCAAAGGTCTCTTCTGGTGGTATCAATTATACCCTCTTTCTTAGTAATCCATTTAAGGACTCGCAGTGCTCACAATGTGGGAGCCAGCTTTCTCCCAAATGGGGTTAATAAAAGAGTTAAACTCCGCCTCAGCCATCATCACATGAGGGCAATTTCCGATTCTGATCCAGTGCTAAAACTAAAAAAAATTAAAATGTCCAAAGAACTGAAAATGAACACAGTCTGTGTCCCCCTAACTCGGAACAGACTGCAGCCATGGGCAACAAACAGTTCTGGGAACCCAGCACTTCCTGGATCCCTTGTCTGCTTTGTCTGGCCAGTAAATGAGGACTGTATCAATGGTTTTCACCCGTTCCCTCAGCTTGTGACTCTGCTTATAGGCCTCAATGCAAGTTTCATGGCTCACTCTTCTGCTGATAATTTTATTTATCAGATGATAATTATTAAGTCTTTAATGCCAGGTATGAGGGTGGACTATGATAGGTATAGGAAGTAGATCTGAAAAGGGTCTTGGACACTTTTGTAGCAGGAATGAGATGACCCTGAAGAGGGCAGATGAGGAAAGCTAACTAAATAAAGCCTCATTTATAGAGCTGTGGGCCGGGAGCAGAGAATTCAGGAAGAGATGGTGCAGTTCCTCAGTTCCTTAGGCTAGTGACGATCAAGAGCTATGACTGCCCAAGGGGCCTTGGGGAACAGTTGGAGGAATTGGTTCTCAGAGCCCAACAATGGCAGGAACGTCTACAGCAGCTGTAGTCCTAGATGGAGGGACAGGAAGTGATCTGGCCAGGAGGGAGAGAGCAAATCCCCCAATTTGACTATGCTTCCACTGTCTACCCTCTTGCTGGAAAGTATAGTGGCTGAAACCAACTGGAAGCAGAGGTCTAAGAAGGTCTTTGGAAAAAAACGAATGCATGTCAGCCTCTCAGGGCCTGAACAGAGTTCAGAAGCGACAGAAATCCCACGTGCATGCATTTGTACTTCTCTGCTTTCTGACAGAAGGTAGTGGTGTTAGACTAATGAACACAGAACTCAGAGATGCATTCTAGGAGGCCAGAATGAGGCTCCTTCAATACCCAGAGGAAATGTGACAGTCACACCAAAGTTAGTCCTTGCTCCACTTGTAGAATAATGACAGCAAGCTCTGATTGATTGATGATTGGTTGATTGATTGATTATAAAATCCTGGCTGAGCAAACCCCAAGTCTCTACCACTGAACAGACATGACACCCTGTTTAGCATGATGTGTTAGTTTAAGTCTGTTAGCCTTCTAAGGCCTCCTTGTCATCTGGCAGAATGGGGAAGGGGAGTGAAGGAAGGGGCAGAACGCTTATTAGATTTCAAATAGTTTCTTCAGATGCTGGGCTTCATGGTTTATTTACTTCATTCTTAGTCTCATAAATGCTTCATTTTCTGTATTTTACCGATGATGAAACGGAGTCTTAGAAATGATGACTAGCTCACTTAGTCTAACACCACCAGCTAGTAAGAAGCAGGACAGAGCTCCTAAAACATGTTGGAGATGAAAAGGGCCCTTCTGGCTAGCTGTGTGGTAGTCCTTGGGCTAGTTTCTTAGCCTCTCTGTCCATATCTGATAGTGAATGGCCTGTGATTGGGAGTGGCCTGCAAGGGACAGACGTACCGTATGGGAGGTCTGAAAGGATGAAGATTGTAGTCAACAGGCCGACCTCCTGGGTTGAAGTTTGGGCCAGTTGCTATTTGATAACAGAAATGTATTTATGCCATTGAGCCTAACAGATGCCTCCTGCATGCCCAGAAAGACACTTCCTGTCATTGACTAGCCTTTGCCTTTCTGTAAAATCAGTATGTGTTGGGGCCAGAGTTTCTTCAAATTTTCCTTCATTCAGTAGGCTGCTGTACTAGGCCACTGTTCTAGGGCTCGGAATACGATGAAAAACCCGCCTGCCTCCTTCCTCCTTAAGCAGAGTGGGGAAATTGGTCTGGGAAATGAACCACAAAGGCCAGGCGTTCAGCCTGAAACATGCTGGAGGCTGGGCCTTGTAGGAGATGGGGCCATGATGGAAGATTTCTTTCGAAGTAAACAGGTACCCTTCCCAAGACTATATTTTTTTTTCTCCTGCCATTGCAGAAGAGCCCATGGTCCTTCCTAAATTCTTCCCTCTCTCAAGAAACATCCCTCCTTCAGTCACAACTGCATGTCCTCCAATGTGGCCATCTAACGCTGGCCCTGTCATTTCTTGACCCAAGGTCCGTCCTACCCATGTAGAGGCAGGGCGGCCTCTTTGTTTCCCTTCTGTTGTTCAGCTAATCCATTCGAAGCTGCTTTTTTTTTTTTTTTCTTTGTAAGTTAGGGAAACACATGTTTCCTTGTGTGTTCAGCTCTTAGGGTAGGCCTAAGTGTTTAAGATGTTTCATCACATGCTAGAAGAACTTAGAGGGCCAGCAAAGCTTGCAGCCTGGAGTAGAGAGACAACTTTTGTGAGCATCTTTATGAGGATGAGATGAGTCCAGCCCAGGGTGAGAGAATCCCTGGATCTCGGCTGGGCGTCTCAGCTGGAGTGCTGTGTACCTTTACCCTCTCGGTGCGGGTGAACAGGGAAGGCCCTGCTCCCTGAAGTCATTCTGAATCCTCAGAGGAGGGAGCTCCGAGGGAAGGGGGCTGAATCTGAAGTGTGGCTTTTCTGAGGAGCAGGTGTGGAGAGGAGGACCCCCCAGACCTGCGATGAGCACCCGGCAGTGCCTCACCGAGGCTAGGGCGCCCCACAGTCCGCCATCTGACAGCTTCCAAGAAGAGCGCTGGTCTTAGGATGGACTACACTTCTCTCTGGGTATAAGGACAAATGTTTACAATACAGTTAGGAATTATATTGCTTTAAGAAAATGGCAATAGTAAGTTTTCCTCTAAGGTCTAATTGGCTAGGTATGACTAGGACCAGGTATGACTTCTTTTTTTTCTTTTGAGTAGCCCTAAGTCCAATGAGATAGCTAGCTATTGGCCACTTCCAGTCTAATAGTTCCACAGTTGCACCATTAGAGATATCTTTCTAGGCTGGTATTATTGTGATTAGTAGGCTTTGCAGCTGAGTAGAAGTATTGACTAATCTTCCTTGGCAATTTGTATAGTACCTTCTGATATAATGAAAGTTTGTCTTCGGGGAGGAGGCTTCCAGGTCAGTTCCAGCTTGATTCCTCCAAGTCCTGTGTCAGAACTGTGTGGTGTCTTCAACAACAGGGTCTTACCTTCAAGTTCTGGGAGGCAATCCATAGTACTGTCGGTAGCCCATATGGTTTTAAGGGTGTCTTGGAGCCCCTGACCAACAACTTGAAGGAAGATATCTTTATGCCTGGCATTGGAGATTTTTTAGATTGCTGTGACTTTTCTGCAGAGTACTGTCATCCCATATGGCATAGCTCCATCTAAATAAATATATATTACATATAATATGTTATATGTATTTTTAAGTAAGCTTATGAACTGTGTCCTTATGACTTTTTGAAACATCATATGAGTGCTCATGTCATTCTCCCTCTCCCTCTGCCCCCCCCCCTCTTGATAGCAGCTGTGTCCTGCTAGCCCCTGTCTAGAGCTCCTTTTTACCCTTCCCCTTTGTCTTTTTCTCCTTTCCTAGTTTCTGCAGTTACCGAAGGGGATGTTTTTAAAGTTGTGCTGGATGTCTTTGCTGTCAATTTGACACACCTGGGTTGAGGGAGCCTCAGTTGGGGAATTGCCTCCATTGGACTGGCCTGTGGCCAGGACTGTGGGGTATTTTCTGATTGTTGAGTGCTGTGGGAGGGCCCAGCCTGCTGTGGGCGGTGCCATCCCTGGGCAGGTTGTTGTCTATTGTATAAGAAACCAGGCTGAGCCTGGGCCAGGGGAACAAGTCAGTAAGCAGCGTTCCTCCATGGCCTGTGCTCCAGCTCCTGCCTGCAGGTTCCTGCCCTGAGTTCCTACCTTGGACTCCCTGCTGAACTATGTGACCTGGGAGATGTAAGTGAAATAAATCCTTTCCTCCCCAGGTTGGTGGTGGTCAAGAGTGTTTAGTCACAGCAATGGAGGAGCAAACTAGGACAAAAGGATTCCCTGATGGTGCCCAGAATTTCTTTGGTGTCTGTTGCAATAGTTCTCTGTTTACCTCTGATTCTGTTCATTTGTGTCTACTCTTTGTTTGGGCTAATTGGGCATAGGATTTATTGACTTTATCTTTTCAAAGAATTATCTCTGACATTTGTTGACTCTTTGTATTGTTTTCTTTGTTTATAATTAATTTCTGCTCAGTTTTTTTTTATTACTTGTCTATTGGATTTGAGTTTGGTGTATTTGTTTTTCCAAACTGTTGAGTTACATCATTACGTCATTTACTTGTGCTCTTTCTTATTTTTTAGCGTAGGCTCTAGAGCTGTAAATTTCCCTTTTAGTACTGCTTTTAAGGTGTTCCAGACATTTTGTTGTGTTTGCATTTTAATTTAATTACAGGAACTCTTTTATTTCTTTCTTGAATTTTTCTTTCTCCTTCTTCACTCAGTAGTTGTTTAATTTCCATGAGTTCAATTTTTTCTGTATTTTTTTGAGATTTGTTGTTGTGTCCCAGTATGTGATCTATTCTAGAGAAATGTCGATGGGCTTCTGAGTACAATGTATATACTTTGGTGTTTAGGTGTAGATGTCTGTTAGGCCTATTTTATGTCTGATGTCACTTAATTTTGATAGTTCTCTGTTCATTCTTTGTTCAGATGACCTATTGGAAAAAGTGAGGCATTGAAATCATCTCTTACTACTGAATTGGGATTAATCTGTGTTCTGAAGTCCAGTTATATGCTTTTTATGAAATTGGGTACTCAAGAGTTTTCTGCACATATGTTTAGTCTTATAACGTCTTCTTGCTTAATTATTCTCTTGTCCAGCGTGAAGTGTCCTTTTATCTCTTCTAATTAATTTCAGTTTCAAGCTTATTTTGTCAGATATTGGAATAACAATGCCTGCTTATTTTTTGGTCCCATTTTCTAAGTGGTACCTATCTTTAAGATAAGGTGAGTTTTCTGAACACGACAACAATATCGATATTGTTTCTTTCTTTACTTCTTTCTTGGTTGTTTACAGGGAGAGTGTGGTTGTTTTTGAGATAGGGTCTTCCTGTAGCCCCATCTGGCCCAGACTTCACTATGTAGAGCAGGTTGGCCTTGATTTTACAGAGATTCACCTGCCTCTGCCTCCTGGGCTCCAGGATTATGAATCATCATGCCCATGATTTTGTTTCTTAGTTCATTTAGTTAACCATGTCTTTTGATCAGGGAATGGAGGCCATTACTATTTAAAGTTATCATTAAAAGGTGTGTATTGATTGCTGTCATTACTCTCCCAGATTGCTTGTGTTCTTAGTCCTATTCTGTGTTTTAGTAATTATAGTTTCCTTTCTATAATCTCTTGGCAAGTCCAAAGTACTACTTCCAGTATTCTGGCTGGACCTGGTTAAGTGGACACAAATTCTTTTAGCCGGTTTGTATAATGGAAAGTTTTTCCTGCTCTTTCAGCTGTGGCACATAGTTTCACTGGGGTGGAGTGTGTAATCTTTTAGAATTTGGAGTACATTGCTCCAGGCTCTTAGCTTTTAAAGTTTCCATTGAGAAGTCATATGCTATTCTGATGGGTTTTCCTTAATATGTGACTTTTTTCTTATAGCTTTCAATATGCCTTCTTTGTTCTGTATATTTGGTGTTTTAAGGATACTATGTTGTGGAGGTTTCTTTTCTGGTCCTGTCTATTTGGTGTTCTGTGTGCTTCTGGTATCTGTATAGGCGTGTCTTTCCTTAACCTGGAGAAGTTTCCCTCTTTGATTGGGTTAAAAATCTGGTCTATGCTACTGATCTGGGATTTTTCTTCTTCTATGCCTATAATTAGCAGATTCGGTCTTTGTCCATGAGGCTCTGAATTTCCTTCATATTCCTTTAGTATATTTTTAAATTTTTTTCTTTCATTGACTGGTCCAACCCCTCTAGCTTATCTTCAGATCCTAATAGTCTGTCTTCTGCTTCATAGTCTACTTGTACTTGTAATGCTTTCCCCTCCTTTGCCTAATTGGGTCTTTGAAATTCTTTGTTGTTGTTTTGTCTTTTAGATGGGAGTTTTTGTTCTATCTTAATTTTGACTTCAGTTTTGTTCAATATTTGTGTCTCTGGTTTTGAATTCAGTTTTCAAATCCTGTCCTAATTTCATGTAGACGTTTGTTTGGGTTTCTTGGACTTCAGTTAGGAGTTTATTTCATCTTCTTCAGGTTCATTTAGGTGTGTGTTTGTGTCCTTCCTGAATTCCTTGGATTCTTTGAACATGTCCTGTGTGTCTGCTGGGTGATTTCCATTAGAGAGCATTTACGGTGGTCTCTGGGGTGGGAGGCGTATTGTTTTGGTACTTCACAGTCTTTTGCGTTTTTTGCAATGGGACCTAGATGTGTGCGTTTATTTCACTGGTTGTGTCTCTGATCAGAGATTGTATCTTGCGTATATTGAGTGGAGTGGAAGTTTTGTTTTGTTTGTGCTGTTGCCCAAACTTGGTTGATTTCAGAACAGATAGACATGATAAATGAGTGAGACTTCAGATACTCAGTGTTGATTATTGATTTGGAGAGAATGGGTGACTGGGGTGAGCTGGGAGTCTTAGAGATCGTGTGAGATTGCCTGGGTAAAGTCCTAAAAAGTCCCTGGGTCTAGCTCCCAGCTGGGCCTAGGTATGGAAAGACATCTTGGGTGCAAGGAACCATACAGACTCTTTGAAAAAGAATGCAAATGTGACTTCTGGATGGGCCTGGGACTGGAAAGCAGCACAGGTCCTGGGATCTGGTTGAGACTCAGGTCTGGGTCAGCTCATATGGAGTCAGTCTCATCTCTTGGATACAGATTCTAGATGGGCCTGGGCAAAGAGAGCTCATAGATGTAGGGCCTGCCTTGGCCTGGAGGAGTGGCATGAATGAGCAGTACAGGTTGGGGGTTGGAGGTCAGACTCAGAAAGAGGCCACTCAGATGCAGCTCATAGATGAGCCTGGATCAGGAGGTTGACAGTGTAGGAGGAAGGGAACTGAGTAGGATGTGAGGTTGCAGATGTGGCTCCTACCTGGGCCTGGAAGGAGAGAAGGGATGAGTGGACAAATGTATTTTATTTATTCAAGAAACATGAATTGAGATAAGAGCCAAACAGACACTTCTCAAAATCAGAGAGGTAATGAACAATAAGTCAGAGAAAGTTCTCTCCTAAGGAGGGAATAGCCCAATTCCAGGGGGAATGGTGCCGGAGGATCAAAAGACAAATACATAAATGTATACATAAATACACAAAACAGTCTCAACTTGAGACATAAGTGCATAAAGAAAATAAGCAATGTAGTATGTCAAAGGGCAGAGAAAGGGAAGTTACTATTTCAGACAAATGAAAGGAGTTGGAGGACCCATAGACAAAGCAGGGAAAGGACATTTCAACTCCCCCCCACCCCCCAAATCTAGAAGGACTCCACAGTAGAAAAGAACTAGATGTGTTCAAAGCACAGTTTATGAGTCAGGGTGTTTGAGCACATGGAGGAGAGGAAGGAATACAGAGGGAGACAGGACATTGTGTTCATGTCAAGTTTGGTATTTAAGAGCAAGGCAAAGCCATTGAACGGCTTAAAACAGATGTGGAATACGATTTATATTTTGTTAATAGCAGTTTTATTGAGATATAATCCACCTACCATAAAATTCTTTCTCTTAAAGTGGGCAGTTCAGTTGGTTTTAGTATATTCACTGAGTTGTGCAACCAAATACACTCTCTAATTCAGAACATTTTCATCGTCTTACAAAGTTCCTCATACCACAGGCAAGCTCTTCCTTCTTACCTTTAGTCCCCGTAACTCCTAATCTACATTTCTTCTCTCTGAATTTGCCCTTTTATATATTCCATACAAATGGAATTGGACTTTCAGTGACCTTTTGTGTTTGGTTTATAATATCTTCATCTTCATTCATATTATCCCTTGTAACTTCCTCTCTTTTTGGATGAATACTTGTGCACTGCATGAGGACACCACTTCTATCTAGTCAGCTAAGGATGGCCATTTGTTTCTACTTCTTAATCTGTTATGAAAAATGTTTCTATAAACATTTGTATGTATGTTTTTGTGTGACCATAGTTTTATTTCTCTTGTTTATATGCCTAGACAGGGAATTAATTATTGATTTATCTGGTAACTACACATTTACTTTTTTAGGGATTTGCTGACCCATTTTCCAAAGTATATGGACAGCTTACAATTTTACCGGAACTCTATGACGACTGACTTGTCTACATCCTTGCCAACACGTTATCGCCCATGCTTTAATTTCAAACTTGTCGGTGAGTATGGAATTCTGTCTTTCAGTTCTGATTTACATTTCCATGATCAATTAATCATGTTGAATATGGGTCTTGGTTATTTTTATGCTTTCTTAAAATAATGTGAATTCAAATCATTTACCCATTTTCGTTGGGCACCTTGTCTTATTTTTGAGGTAGCCGAGTTTTTAAAAATATGGTTTCTACATGTCTAAATCTAGAATATGTTAACAATTTTCTAAATAGTCAATATTTTTCCCATTCTAGAGACTATCTTTAACTTTGTTAATTATATCATTTGAAACATAATTTTTAAAAGTTTTGAAAGAGTCCAGGTTACTTATTTTTCTTTAGTAATTTTGGCGTCAAACTTAATAAGGCTTTGCCTAAGCCAAGGTCACAAAGATTTACTCATTTATTTTCTTCCATGAGTTTTATAGTTTGAGCTTTTATGTTTAGGACTATGATGTACTCAATTTTTTGTATGTGATGTGAAAAAATAGTCCAACTTCATCTTTTGCATGTAGATATTTAGTTGTCTTTGCTCTATGTGCTGAAAAAGATTAATCTTTTTTCCTTAGTTAATTTTGGCATCCATGTCATGGAAGTGCATTTATAATTCTTCTGCATTCTTATGTCCATTATGTGCTGGTCACAAATAGTCTAAATACTATACATGTAAAGCAAGTTTCACAAATTGCAGAATTCTAAATTCTCCTCTTTTACACCGTTTATTTTGGTTCTCTTCTATTTTCACAAGAAAAAGGTAGTTTCTTGAACTCTGAAAAGAAGCTACCTCAGACTGTGTTAGAGATTGTGAACACATAGATAAATCTGGAGTATTGACATCTTAAATCTGCCAAACCATGGGTGGAAATGCACTTTTCCAATTATGTCTACGCTAATCATTTTCAGCAACATTTTATACTTTCCAGGGTGAACACCTTGAACTTCTTTAATGGTGTTTCTAAATATTTTATTCATTTTGATGTTAACTGCAAATGGAATTTCTTATTTAATTTTATTTTATGTGTATAAGTGTATTGCCTGAATGTATAGGAGTGCACCCATGTAGTGTAATGCCCTGGAGGTGGAGTTGCAGATGTTGCTAGCAGCCCTGTGGGTGCTGGGAACCGAATCCAGGTCCTCTGCAAGAGCAGCCAGTCTTGTTAATCAATGAGCCATCTCTCCAGCTCCATGAAGAGTTTAAACTTCACTTTGGATGCTTATTAGTAGTATATAGAAATATAATTGAAAGTTCATATTAACTGCATAACCTAAAACCTTGTTTAATTTGTTTATACATTTCCTCCTCTTTCTCCCCCTCCCGTTCCTCTTCTTTCTCCTCTTCTGTGACTACTGTAATCCAAATACGTATTGTGTGTTTCTAATTTCTCCTTATGGAATATCTAAAACAGTATAAATAGAAGTGAAAAGAGTGGAGTTATTTGTGTTATGAGTATTCTTAAAAATCCAGTTTTCAGCCTTTCATCATTAAGTTGTATGTATGTACTATATATGTGTTTTCTTAGGCTGAAAAATTTTCCTTTTGTTCTTAGTTTGTTAGGGGTGTTACATCGTGAAAGAATATCATGTTTTGTCAATATCTTTCAGTTGATGGAATTATGTTTTTTAGCTATTTATTCTATTAATATGGCATATTGTATCAGTCTACTTTCGCATATTAAGCCAACTTTGCATTCTTGAGAAAATTCCTATTTGATCATAGTTTTTAATCCTTCAAATATATTTTTGGATTCAATTTCCTAGTATTTGCTGAGGATTTTTGCATTTATATTTCGCAGGAGATGCTAGATTGTAATTTTCTTGTGTTTTTCGTTTTTTTGTTTTTTTTTTAATTTTGTGGGTTGGGTGTTAGGATAATGGCTTTGTAGTATGTGCTAGGAAATGCTCCCATCCTCTTCTGTATGCTGGTGGCATGTGCAAAGATTGGTATTAATTCATTTGATACATCTAGTAGAATTAAATAATGAAGCCATCTGGGCCTGGCTTGTTTTTTGTGGGAAGATTTTTTTTTTTAATCACTAATTTGCTCCATTTACTTCTGCTATTTAGTTTGTCTATCTCTTTTTGAGTCAGTTGAGTAGTTGGTCCCTTTCTAGATATTTTTCAGTTTCACTTGTTAATTTGTGTGAAATTGATCATAATTCTTTCTGACACTTTATTTCTTTGTGATTATTAGTGAGACCTTTATTACTTTCCAAAGTTTTCCAATTTAAGTCTTCTTTCTTTCTTTCCTCAGTTCAGATCAGCTAAAAGTTCACCAGTTTCACCAGTTGTTTCAAAGACGCAACTCTGGTTTCACTGAGTTTCCGCTATTGTTTAATTTTTTTTTGAAAATTAATTACCACTCTTGGTTATTTTGTTTTTGCTTCATTTTGATTTGGTCTGAACTTTTTCTAGTTTCTTAAAATGACGGTGCATTCTATTGGTTTGAGACATTTACTTACTAAATTAAAAAAATTTTATTTTATGTGTGTGTTTTGATTACATATGTGTTAAAACCACCCATGTGATGCAGTGCTCACAGAGGCCAGAAGAGGGCATCAGGTCCCCTGGAACCAGAGTTAGAGATGGTTCTTAGCTGCCGTCTGGGTGTTGAGAACCAAACTCAGGTCCTGTGCAAGAGCAGTCAGTGCTCTTAACCACTGAGTCATCTCTCTAGCCACAACATTTCTTTTTAATATATACATTAAATATGCATAATATAAAATGTGTCTTAAAGCCTCCCTCTCAGAGCATAGTTTTTGGTATGGGATATTTTTCATTCATGTCACTCAGTTTTCCAACTTTCTTTGAAATTTCTCTTTGGCTCATTGGCCAACTCATTCATTTTTTTTTTTTAAGCAATGTGTTGTCTCATCTCCACACGTTTGTAAATTGCCTGTAGCCCACTTCTATATCGATTCCCCCTTCTATACCGAGTAGGAAATATTTTATAGGTTCTCATCCCCAAAGTATAATCTACCTTGGAAAATGCCATGTGTACTTAAGAATATGCATTCTGATATTGTCGGGTAGAGTGCTCTATAAATAGAGATAAATCCAGCTAGTTTACAGTGCTATTGAAGACATTTATTTTCTTTTCCTTTATACATATTCAATGAAGATGAAGTCTCCAAATACTGCCACTAAGTAATCTATTTCTCCTTTTGGTTCTTTTTAAAATGTTTTATTTATTATTTTATTTTGATAAAAAATAATATAAATATATATAATACATTTTGCTATTAGCGATCTATTTCTCCTTTCAGCTCTTTTTTATGTATTATAAATTTTATAAAATAATGCAAATATAGATATAATGTATGTAAGTATAAATATAGGGCCCTTCCTTCCAGTTCTGACAGATTTTCCTTTATGGATTTTTGGGCTCTGCTATTAAGTGGATAGATATTAGTAATTATTGTGTCTTCCTTACACATCGCACTTGTATCACTATAAAGTCTTTCCTCTCATAATATTTTTTCTTAAAGTCTCTTTTCTCTGACTTTAACGTATCCATCCATATTTCTCCTCTTAGTTCTTTTTGGTTATTGTTTGCACTGCATTAATTGTAGGTAATTTTAGTTTTAACCTATTTGTTTGCGTGAGTCTAAAGTGTGTCTTTGAATTCTCAAAAGAAGTGCAACAGTCAGTAAATATACGGAGAGTGTTCAATATCTTTAAATCATCAGAGAATTCAAATCAAAGCTACACTAAGGGGCTGGAGAGATGACTCTGCAGTTAAGAGCACTGACTGCTCTTGTGGAGGACCCAGGTTCGCATCCTAGCACCTACATGGCAGCTAACAACCATCAGTAATTCTAGTTCTAGGGGGCCTGACACCTTCTTCTGACCTCCATGGACATTGCATGACATGGATGCACTTACATAAATAAGAAAATATACTCATACACATAAAAAATAAAAATTATAAAATAAATATTTTCAAAAGCTATACAGAGATTCCATTTCATCCCAGTCAGAGTGGCTGGTTTTAAAATGCTGGTGAGAGTTTGAGGGGAGATAAAGGAACTCTTGCACACTGTTGATGAGAACGCAAACTAGTACAATCATTATGCCTTACAGTAAAAACAAAAGTAGAAGTACCATCTGAGCCAGCTATTGCATCTCAGGATATATAGTCGAAGGAAATGAAGTCAGAAAATGAAAGAGGTAGCTACATACCCATATGTACTGCAGATTATTACAGTAGTCTAATCGTCGTGGAATAAGCTTAGGTGCCCACCCTCAGATGAACAGTTAAAGAAATTATAGTGTATATGATACACAATGGAGTATTGTTCGACAATAAATAACAAAATAGTGCCGTTTTCAGGAAAAAGTAAAGAATCAGAGATTATCAGACTAAGAAAAATAAGCCAGACACAGAAAGATACATATCCATGTTTCCCGTTACATGTGTAATCCAGAATAAAGAAACAAGATGACGTGAAAATGCAGGATGTACTAACGGAGTGTAAGGGGTCTGGGGGGAAAGGGAGGAAGAAGGAAGAAGAGAGAGTAAGACTGGGTACTAGGGACAGTAGATGTGGCCAAATCCCAATACGTGAATGTATGCAAATGCCAGCAGAACCTACCAATCCATTCAATTATTATTCATTAATAACCATAGTTTAAAAATGTTTTAAAATAAAATATACAATGTGTCTTTCAGATAATACGCACCTGGGTATGTTTTCTTAATTCATTTGGTGTTCTCGCCTTCTTGATTAAAGTATTTTGTCTATTCACACTTAATATAATTACTACCGTTTTGCTGTTTGTTTTCTATAGGTTTTGTTTGTTCTCCAACCTCCCATTAGGGCCTTCTCTTGTGAAAAACATACTTGCTACTATATCATGCTAATCCCTTTGTGTCTTTTACTATACAGAATGTTAAGTTAATCTTACTTTTTGTCCTGAGATCAGACCTTGAAACAATTTACTTCATATTAATGCCAACTTAATTTCAATAGTACACAAAAATCTGTCTCCAATTCCTCATCCCCTTCCATGCTTTTTAATTATAAAAATGACACATTTATACAGCATGCAGTATAAGTCCATTGACACAGCTATGGGAACTGCCTTATAGGCCCGATTTTATTATAAACAGGAGAAAAGGCACTGTAAAAAATGATATCTTTTATATTTACCTATAAATTGTAACTATGTAGCTATTATCACAGGTGTGCTTTATGTATTCACATTAATTCAAGTTACCACTCAGTACTCTTTTATTTCAGTTCGGAAAGATACCTTTAATGTGGTAGTATAAGTCTGCCTGTGGCAATTCTCTTTTTGGATTTATCTAGGAATGTCTTGTTTTCCCCTTGGTTCTGAAAAAAAATTTTTTCTGGTATAGAAAATTTGTTTTTGAGTTTTCTCCTTTCAACTCTTTGAATAAGTTATCTTAATTTAGCTTTCTGGTCCCTAAAATTTATGAAGTGAAATTACATTTATTTTTAACCAACTTTTATTTTCTCACTGTCTTTTAACAGTTCCGATAGCATAAATCTATTTCATTTCTTGACTTGGATTTGTTGATAAATGTTGAATGTGCCGAGGAGTGATTTTGACCAAATTTAAAGAGTCTGGGCTTTTCATTTCTTCAACTGTATTTCCCTGTTCCTTGCTTTTCTCATTTCTTTCTGGGACCCCTATTTTTTTCAGGTTGGCAGGTTCCTTATTCCCATGGGTTTCTGAGAGTGTGTTCATTTTTAAAATTAGTTCTCCTTTCTTTCCTCAAAAAGGTGACCTCCATGGACTTACCTTCAAGTTAGCCGAAATTTTCTTCTGATGGACAAAATGTAGTTTCGTGCTTCTCCGGTGAAACTTTTATTTTAGTGATTCCATGTTTCAAACTCGAGACTTTCTATTTAAAAATATTTCTTCATTGATATTCTATATTTGGGACATATCATTTCACACTCCTCTTCACTTTTTACATGGTTTCATTTGATTATTGAACTGTTTTTTAATAGCTGACATAAAGTTCTAGAAATTCCAATGCCTGAGACTTTTCAGGGACAGTTTATATTTCTTCTTCTGTATCAGCCATACTTTCTAACTAAAGATTCTAACATCTTTCTATGGTACATTTGTTGATTTCTAAATGTAACTATTTATAATCTTACATTGTTTTGCATAATGAATTTGTCAGTTTCTAAATGGGAACTTAAAAAGGTTTTTCTAGCCATAGACCTCTAAGACTAGCTAGGTACAAAGTGAGCTGACGTTTTGTGATGGCTAAACCTAGGAAGCTCATGTGAATTTGCAGTACTCCGGTACCAGACTTTACACGAGACAAGCTGCTACCAGGAAGCAGCTACAGGAATTGGGAGGTAAAGAGGAATGGCCTGCTTGGATGGGAGCTAGGAGATTCGGCCCTCACCGGTTTTAATTCCTGCTTTTTGCATTATGAGTCAAAGCCTGTTTTTCTGAAATAGAGTACTTGCCTCTCTGATGTTTAGTTGCTTCAAGCTGGTGTTGCTGCTGGTGCTGCGTGGGGCTTTTGAGACTGAAACTTGGGCTGATCACGCCAGCCCGGTTCCCCGGAGCCCCAGCCCCAAGATGGGGGTGAGGGGGCTAGCCTCCCCCATCTCTTCGGGGAGGATAGCCCCCAAGGGAGGCTCGCATTTCTCCACTCGTGGGTGCGGAGGAGCTAGTACCATCTGGTCTTCTCTCAATAAAGTCGGGTCCTGTTAGCTGCCAGCGGAGTCCGGTCCCTTCTGTCTGCTGCATCTCTCAAACCCTGAACCTTACAAAAATAAATTTTATGAAGTTATAGTTTTAAGTTAAGAAATTAAGCTAGAATTAAGAAGTTATTTAGAAGTAAAATGTGTGACAGTGTGAGTAAAATAAAATACTAGTGACAAGTGTGGCCGTTGAAGGCTTGCTGTGAGACCTGTGTGACTTATAGATAAGATAAACATATGGTGTCTGGTAATCTAAGCTGGCAGAGAATCCATCCCCCAAAAGAGTATAAAGACAGAAGAAATTCCATTGCACTTCAGAGCTATCAGGGACTCTCCTCTGTGCTGAACACCTAAAAAGTAAAATCAACATGCCTGCCTGGGGAAAACAAAACAAAACAACAAACCAAAACCAAAAAAACCCTCAAAACTTCCCACTGGCTCTCCTGGTTCAGTCTGCCATCTTGCCATAAGAATGCTAGGATTACAGATGTGTGCCACTGGATTGGGATTTTTCTTTTTCTTTTTGAGGTAAGGTCTCACTATGTGCCCCTGGCTGATCTGATGCTCTCTATGTAGACCAGACTGGCCTTGAACTCAAGGAGATCTGCCTGCTTCTACCTCCCTGTACTGGGACTAAAGGCGTATACCACCAGGCTCAGCCGCACCCCCTCCCTTTATCAGTTAGAGGGTGGGGGTGGGGCTGAGGGTGGGGGTGGGGCTGAGAGTCTGCTTCCTCCTTGGAAAAATTCCTTCTGGCATCTAACTGATACTACGTAACAGTTACTTTTAATTGAGGGCAAGCGTGCAGTCGGCTTCCTCCTTGGAAAAACTGAGCTCTGGGTAAGTGGTGCAGGCTTTCTTAAAACTCACCTAAGGAAAACCTGAGAGGGTGACTTTTTCCCCAAAGGTTCCCTCTGCGTCTTTCTAGTTTGGAGTCCTTGAAGCTCAAAAATCTTCCTTCTGGGCAGCTAGATGACACAAGAAAAGGGTGAAGCAAAATGAGCAGAACAGATTAATCAAATATTTTTTTGAGACAGGAGCTCACTAATGCAGACCTGGGATTAAAGGCCCACCCACAGACCCAGATTAATTGTTTGAAGGTAGTGTGGAGAGTTCTGCCCAGGTTATAAAATCCTCTCAAAAGACCACCAGGGAGGTCAAATCTGATGCAAGAACAAAGGGTCTTTATTTACAAGCTCGGTCCACAGTCTGACACAGCACGCAGCGGGTGATAAGACAGTTGGGATTGGTTAAGGAACCAGAAGAAGGAGGATTTTCATCCACCACCCTCTTTGTCTCCCCAGGTGATCCCACTGAGGCAGAAATGGGAAAATATTTCCAAAATAAATCCTTATTTTACCTCCATGGAATCCACCAGGGCAATATGCTACCGCACTGCTATTTAGTGGGCACTGTAGACGGGGCCTCCCTGCCTACAATTTTGATCTTGATGTCCCTGTGGTTCGCGACATGTTTGTTTTTTGCCTTGGTCATCCTGCGCCAGCGGCTAGCAGGTCTCAGGACCTGCTTAGCACCCCCAGTGGCTCCTGCACCCCCGCCCGCGGCTGCACTCCCGGCCATCGATGCACCCTGGCCGGCGGCTGCACCCCCACCCGCAGATGCACTCCGAGCCTGCACCGCTGAGATCTTAGAGGCAGCAGCCAAGAACTTGGCCTCAGCCAGTGTCTTCGCAGCTGCAGCCAGAGAGGGAGACCTGAAACCAGGTGTAGCTGAAGAAGCAGGTCCGCGCCAAGGTCCGTGCTGCTGGCCATGCCATGGCAGCGATCTTTGCTGTGGCTGAAGACCAGGCCCCGGCCCCTGCGGGCCACAGGCGGAGGCGGGGCGCTGGCCGCAGAGCAGCAGAACAGGTGGCCCAGGCTGCAGACCAGGAGGCTGCCCCTGATGCTGATCCCCTTCCCCATAGGGGCCGACGCCATGGCCTCATTGGGCTTTAGCTGCCCCCAACCAGAAGGGGATTAATTTAAAAACTTGACAAATTAAACATTGTAGTAAGTTTGTATATCTACCCTGGGAAATAACAGTAGTTACTGAGTAAGAATAAAGATTAAAGGTGTGCACCACCATCACTGGTTTATTATTATTACTGTCTATGGGGAGTGGAGTATATGTGATGGCTTGTGAGTAGAGGTCAGAGGACAACTCTTTTTTTTTTAATGTGAGTGTTTTGCCTGCATATACTTGAGTGCACCCATGCATACAATCCCTGTGCAGGCCAAAAGAGGGTGTTGGAGCCCCTGGAACTGGAGGTAAGGACCGGTGTTAGCCACCATATGGGTTCCTAAAATCAAATCTGGGTCCTCTACAAGACCAACCAGTCTTGGGTCTTAATCACTGACCCATCTCTGTAGCCCCAGAGGACAACTCTTAAGAGTCAGTACTCTCCTTCTACTTTTACCTGGGTTCTGGAAATCAAACTCAGGTTGCCAGACTTGATTAGAAAGCTCCTTTACCTGTTGAACCATCTGGCAGGCCCAATTTTTTCCTTTCTTTCTTTCCATTTACTTCTAAATTAATTACTTAATTAATTTATAGACAAGGTTGTGGGTAGTACAGGCTGGCCTCAAACTCACAATTATACTCTGTCAGATTTTCAAGTGCTAGGATTACAGGCACACATAACCATGGCCAGTTTAATTTTTTAAAGTTATTTTAAATATTTTATTTATTAGTTTTATTTTATGTTTATGGGTATATTGCCTTCATCTGTGTAAGTGTACCTGTGTCATCAGTGGATTCCCTGGAATTAGTTACAAATGATTGTTACCTGTCATGTGGGTGCTGAGAACTGAACCTAGGTCCACTGTGAAAGCAACCAGTGTTCTTAACCACTGAACCATCTCTCCAGCCTCAAGTACCCAAGTTTAAACACCTAAGTACTCTCTGCTAAATTTGTGTCCTTGACAAAATAAATTCAAGAGTTCTGTTATATAACATAGTGACTATAGCTAATAATACTACAGTACACTATTGTGCTGCTTTTTGTTGTTGTTGTTGTTTTGAGACAGGGTCTCCCTGTAGCCCACTGGTCACAAAGACCAAGCTGGCTTTGATCTCACTGAGATCCACCAGCCTCTGTCTCTCAAGTATGTATTAATGGAAAGTATCACCACCCCTAGCTTCATTCTTTTGAAAAAAAAAAAAGATTTTTAATTATGCACATATGTGGTGGGGGGGGGTATATACACACAGGTGTAAGTGCCCTCGAAGGCTAGAAGAGGATATCAAATTCCTCAAAAATAGAGTTACAGATAGTTGCCACCTACCCAAGGTGGGTGCTGGGAACCAAACTCAGCAGTATGCACTCTTAGCTGCTGAGCCCTTGTGCTGCATTCTTGAAAGTGCTAAGAGTGCAGATTGTGTTTTCATGATTAAAAAGGTAATTATTATGTTATGGTTTGATTATATAATGTCCCCAAAGGCTCATGTGTTGGAGGCCTGTCCCTAGCTGGTGATGTTCTTGAAAGGTGATTAGATCATAAGAACCCTGACTTCATCAATGTACTCATCTACTGATGAATTCATAGCTGAATGGTCTATTAGGAGATGGGGCCTAGTTAGAGGAAATCACTGCAGGGAGAGTATCTTCCCTATTAGGCTAAACTTGCCCCAAAAAGGAATCACCGCTGACCGACAGCATGGTGAGCACAACCTAGTAGGCAGCATTCTGGGACACAAACTAAACCACACTAGTTTCTCAGTAACCTCCTGACTCCTGTTTTTAATAATGCCACTGCAATTTTCCAGTGCAGTCAGCTGAGGAAAAGGTGGAAAACACCAAAGCTGAAACTTTTCTCCCCCTTACCAAGGCACCTGTTAATTGGTATCACAGTCCTCCAAGAATCTCTCCAAAGTGCTTTTTCCAAGCTCCAAATTCTTAGAACAAAGTAGCTCATTTACAGCCAAAAAAATTGGGTGAGAACTAGTATTTCCCGTAACGTTTTTCTGGGTATCTCTTGTACACTCTCTACAAAAATAGGCAAAAATGAGGTACCAGAATACAAAACTAATGCCCATTCCTGTAGCAAGGATCATATAAAAATCCATTTTTACTTTTGGTTCACTACAATCTCCCAACTCTCCCCGCTCCATCTACAGAGGGAGCAAAGCATCCCGCTTTTGTAGCGGGTCCCCAATCTACTTGAGGACTTTCCCACTTTTGTCGTGGATACTCATCTTACCTGAGGACTTTTCCAGTGCACTGCCCTGACTGCAAAAAGTTCTGAGTCCCTCGATGAGTTCCCCTTACGGGCCACCACTTGTCCCGTCTGTCTCGTCCAGCAAGGAAGACGCAACCTCGGACTCTTCTTAAAGCAGTTTATTCAGGAACCTTGAACAACCTTTTGGCCTTTTTACTTTCTAACTTCTCTTCCTAACTTACTTCTCCTCCTGACTTAGTTCTCCTCCCGGGGAAAATACGCCAGAGAGTTAAATCCCCTCCTGCCAGCCAACCCCAAACTACCACGTGGTGAAAGCAGATAGGCCCACGCAGGTGGAAGCAGGGCCAGATCTCAGTCACAGCCAATTCTGGAGCTGTTTGCTCCAGAGAGCACTCACCTTCGGGATGGTGGAAGGCGGAAGCAGGAGCCATCTTTAAGACGCTGCAATCCGCAGCTCTCTACATTATGGCAAGATGCCAGACTGAACCAGGCGAGCCAGTGGGCAGTTTTGAGGGTTTTTTTGGTTTTGGTTTGTTGTTTTGTTTTTTGTTTTGTTTTCCCCAGGCAGGCATGTTGATTTTACTTTTTAGGTGTTCAGGCTTAAACCCAGGGTCAAACAAGCAGGCAAACGCCAGGCAAGAGCTTTGACACTGAGCAACTGTCGCGAGCACATCCAGAAGGATGCAAGGAGACCAGGACAAGCTTGTATGATGTGCAAACAAACAACATCTTTTATTGCTAGGGGAGTCACACAATCACATAGTACCTCAGTTCAACCCAAGTGTCTCAGTGCACGAAAGCACTGAGAGTAGAAGTAGGCAGAAGCAGGCCAAAAGTCCAAAGATGTCCGCCAACCATGGAACCGCCACGGTGGTCCGGGTTCAGCCAAGCCTCGGGTTGCGACATCTGGTCATGCAGGTCCGGAGCGCGACACTTCCTCGGATGTCCCAGCTACAGCAGCCAATGAATGCCGAGTCGCTGGCTCTGATGAGCTGCGCGAGATCAGCCAGCACGGAGGAGAGTCCCTGATAGCTCTGAAGTGCAATGGAATTTCTTCTGTCTTTATACTCTTTTGGGGGCTGGATTCTCTGCCAGCTTAGATTACCAGACACCATATGTTTATCTTATGTATAAGTCACACAGGTCTCACAGCAAGCCTTCAATGGCCACACTTGTCACTAGTATTTTATTTTACACTGTCACACATCTTACTTCTAAATAACTTCTTAATTCTAGCTTAATTTCTTAAATTTTATGAAGTTATAGTTTTAAGTTATTTTCTTATCTATTCCATGTTCCCCACACCAGGACCCTGTTGCCATGGCACAGGTCGCCCCTGAGCACGCGCGGTCCGCACTCTGTGAGGCCACGCCCCCCACACGTTGCCAAGGCGCCCCGCAGTGGTAGGTGGGCACGTGGTCCGGCGGAAAGTCTCAGAACCTGGGGGCTAGTACTGCGTCTGAGCTGAACAATGGGGGCAAAGCGAGAAGCATCACAGTCCTGGCCTCAGCCCGAGTCCTCAGTGCGGCCGCGGCGCACAGTCCACAACACGCTGCTCTTCTACTGGAGGAAGCCCGAGCCCCGCTATGGACCGCACACTCCGGGCCCGCGTCGGACAACCAGGCGCAAGCGTATCAACAGAGCCCGAGCCGCGGCAGCCCATGCCGCCTCCCCTCGCCCCGCGGCCTCCGCCTCCGCCTCCACCAGGGCCCCCATCGAAGCCCCCAGCCCCACCTCGCCGGTACGTTCCGCCCTGGGACCCGCCTCCGGCCCCAGCGTGAGACCGGCCCCGAAGCGCAGCCGGGCGCTGGCGGCGTGCGCGCTGGCCTGGCCCGCCTTCTGGAGGCTCCTGGCCCGGCAGGCTGTGCGCCAGCAAGATGGCGGCTCCCAGCGAGCCCTCGGGCTTCTCCCGGGGCGGCCTCTTCTCTTTCCTGCCTGGCGGCGCGCGCTCCGAAATGACCGAAGACCTGGTGACCGACGCGCGGGGCCGCAGCACGGGGCGCAAAGACGCCGCCGCCTCGGCCCCAGCACGGGAGTCGCAGGGCGCGGAGCACGGGAAGCCGCCCTGCCGGGCTTGCGTGGACTTCAAGTCGTGGATGCGGACGCAGAAGCAGGTGCAGACACCCCGCTCGAACCCACCCACCTGCAGGCCCTCGCCCCACACCTTGTTCCTACGTGTTCCGTTAATTCCTTTCCAGGGCCCAGTCCACCCCTACTCCCCCACACGCCGTTAGGCCCGAACTTTGAGCTTTCAGGTGCAGGTTGGCCAAATCTATTTAGAAAGCTGCCAGGCAGCAGAGAGAGGGCGCGTTCTTCCTTGCTTTCTTTCGCTCTCTTTTCTTTGGATCTGGGGATAGAAAGCTTTTTGGTGTGCAACGGAAGTGCTCTGCCACTGGGTTGGATCTTTGTGGGCTTTTGGTTGGGGGCAAAATGAACTGACCAGTAGTCGGCCTACTTCTGCAGCGGGACATCAAGTTTAGGGAGGATTGTCCACAGGATCGGGAGGAACTGGGTCGCCACACCTGGGCTTTCCTTCACACCCTGGCCGCCTACTACCCGGACATGCCCACCGCGGAACAGCAGCAAGATATGGCCCAGTTCATACGTATATTTTCCAAGTTTTACCCTTGCGAGGAATGTGCGGAAGACATAAGGAAGAGGTAAGCTATGACTGCACCTCTGCCATCAGGATCCCTGAGGGAACCTGGCTGATGTCATAGAGGCCTAGAAAAACAGATGCAGAGGTGACAGGTTGTCAAGAGAGGGATCACCAACAGGGATGTTGGATCATGTGAGCCCCCCTCCCCAAAAAAAAGCCCAGCTGTATGGACCTGCAGCTTTAAGCTTCCTAGGAAAGGCTTCCTTGCCACTTCCCTTGCTCAGACCTCATGACCAGATTGGATAAGAGTCCACATTGCCTAACTTCCCATACTGGGTTACTGGCTTTAAAAATAGGAGAAGGAAAACCACTTATTTTGCTCCCAAGGGCCTAGTCCATTCTCCATAGGTATTTCTAGGTTGGACCTATGAAACAGTTGCACTTCCTGATTCAGGGAGGTCTCTTGCTGCACTGGGCTGCTGGTGCTAAGAAACAGTTAGGTGATTGTGCCAGGCCCCACCCCTCTGTACTCTGCCTGAGGCCAAAGACCAGGGTGAGGTGCTCCCTGACTGTTAAAAGGTTGAAAAGTTGCCAACTTCAGTGTCTCGCTCTGGGCTCTTAACAGGCGGGTGTCTAAGCAGCTCTGGGAGTCTGCCAAGCCCAAGAAACTGTAGTTTGGGTTTCCTTAGGGCAGGAAGGCATTCCCTGGTGTAGCTCACAGCAGTGCCCAGCCCCAGCCCCAGGCACTGGCAGGTACATAGGGACCACTGTGTCCTTACATTCTTCCTCTTTTTCATGCAGGATAATCAAGAACCAGCCAGACACAAGTACTCGGGTATGCTTCAGTCAGTGGCTATGCCGTCTACACAATGAGGTGAATCAAAAGTTGGGCAAGCCTGAATTTGACTGCTCAAGAGTGGATGAGCGCTGGCGTGACGGCTGGAAAGATGGCTCCTGTGACTAGAAGGTGGCAGGCCAGAGCATGTGGGGCATCCAGCTAGCATCCATAGGAGGCCTGACTGGAGAGGAAATAGGATACTGATTAAAATACATCTGAGCCAAAGCCTGTTGTTTCAATGGGGTGGTCCCTAGGCACCTCCCATGGGGACCCTCCTTTCAGGATTAGAGGAGAAGTGAAGATGCCCACTACAGGCCTTCTCAGCTGAGGCCCCATGCGACTGAAGGTGAAAGAGGCCCAGAGTAGCCCAGGCTGCCCCTTGCCATTCACAATGCAGCCTTCAGCTCACTCATACTCTGGACATAGTTGCCCCACAGGAAGATAGGCCGGACCACTGCCTTTCTTCTGCATTGGTAGGGATGCTGTAGTGTTAGCAGTTCTGTGCTGTTGCCGTTTCAGAATGGAGGCATGGGCTGACCTGTCTATTCTGTGCTTGGTCCCCACAGGGAAAGTTCTGGCAGGGTTTTTCTTGGGGTGTACCCACGATGCTGCCCACTGCCTGCCTGGCACATGGCATTCCATAGCTTTTCCAGGCTTGTCAACAGGAGATCCTGGGACAGCTTTCACTGAGTTGAAGACCAAAATAAAATCATGTGACTGAGGGCCTGGTTTCTTTGTGCTTTGTTCTGGGGTTTGCATTGATGGACAGGCCTGTTCTCTGCTCAGTTGAGTCCTGCTCAGGTTCTGGAAGAAGTCACTTTGGGGTAGCTGAGACAGATACTCCCCAGTGTGGAAGAGCATTTGGGGTATATTTAGGGGCAGAGCTGGAGAATTCCCTGGGTGAAAAAGAACTGAAGGAGATAGGGGGCTGTGGGATGGAGCTGGAGGGTGGCACCCAGAAGATGCTCTCTGTATCAGTGCACTGCAGCTTTTGGGCTTCCCTGGAGCTGCTCAGCTCCACCTGACCTTAGGCAAGGCTCTCAGCTAGAACAACCCAGCAGCAGTGTTCCCTAGTCCTGTGATCATTAAGGAACCATTTTCTCTGGTGTCAGCCTCTTCCTAGGTGGTAACCACCTTAGGCATGCCCTCTTGAGAAGCAGCTTCTCCACTCAGGTCTTTGAGTGTACCATCTTCTGCAGAGGATGCTCAGGATGGTCAGGTGATAAAAATCAGACAGAAGCAGCCAACAGAGAAATTACCCCTCCTCTCCCAGACTTTTCTCTGGCCTCTCAAGGTTTATTGTACTCATGTCATGGAACCAGGAGATCCTTGCTAAATCTGTGATCAGCTCAGAATATATTGCCTAGCTTTGTTTTCTCCTCCCCCACGTCACTTCCCCTTCTCCCTAAGTGCTTCCCTAGAGTTGCATTGCTCCCCTTCACCTCCCATGAAAACTCATTTTGTCCCCAGCTGTTTGCAGAGCACCCAGGTCAGGACAAGTGGAACTAGTGCAAAGGAAGGTTCTGGTTTGAGCTGGCATTTGAGAGCTTTCAGCATTTACAGTAAGAGCCAACACAGAGGAAGAAGTGCTCCTCAGGCTCCCAGGTCATGGATGTGGCAAGTAGAGGACCCTGAAAGGGAATGTCAAGAAGGGGCCTCTCCTCATGACTGGCAGTACAGCTCAGTGGTAGAATGCTTGTCTGGCATGTGTAAGGCTCAGGGTTCTATCCTACTGGGGGAGGAAAGGGTCTGTAAGGTAGACATTGAATGTACAGCCTGTATGGATGGACCAGAAAAATCAGACTTTGCTCCTGGAATGGCAGGTGAAGGTACCTGGCCAGCTTGAGTCCAGGTGCAGGGGAAGGCTTTGATTATACTGGGGGTTCTGAAGGAAAAGGGGAGGAGGAATTAGAAGCAGACAGGTAACAGCTGCTGTTGGTTGGTACAATTTGAGGAAGTGATATCACACCCTATTTTGGTAGAACTGGAGATTGAATGTAAGGTCTCATGAGTGCTAAGGCAGGCATTCTATCACTAAGCTATATCCCCAGCCCAAGAGCTATTTTGTTTTGTTTTTTTTCAAAGAATGTGATGCATGTTTGGGTGCTGAGAAAATGGACCAGGAAAAGGGAGAGATGTATAATAACACAAATCTGTAGCCCACAGCTGAGAGATTAGAGGGCTGGATGCACAGTGCCATGGACTTGACCAAACTAGATGGTGTCACCTCTGGCTGTATCTACTCTGCCTGCCTGTATCCAGCAGGGCTGAGGAGTACTTCAGGCCAGATCTAATGGGTTCCTCAGGAGCTGGGCCAGACACCTTTTGTCCACACTTCCCTTTGAAGAATGACAGTTCGTAGTAAAGTGCCATATACTTGGCACTGTACAGTCTTCATGTGTGTAGACCACTTATACTTGGGTCTGGTTCCAGAGAAGACCAGAGATAGGCCTTTCCCATGATCCTCCACTGCACTCTACCTTTTGCTAAGTTAGGAAGGTAGAACCATTCAGGTTCCTACTAGTCTGGTACAGAAGGGAGCTGTCAGGCCAGGCATGATGGCATACACTTTAGTCCTAGCACTTGGAAAACAGAGACAGGAGGATCTCTGTGAGTTCAGCCTAGTCTACATAAGGAGTTCCAGGTCAGTCAGAGCTACATAGACCTTGTCTTAAAAAAAAGGAAAAGGGGGGGGGGGGCTTGTCACTGAGGCTGGGAGGTCTCGACGGGAATCTCATCAGGGGCCAGGGAAGCTAGGCATCAGTTGGGCCAAGCTCTCATCTATGCTGCTTTCCCTCCACCCTGGATTCAGGATTAAATAGCTACAGATGAATTCAGAATACTCGAGAGTGAAGACTGAAGGTGCCATTTCAATGCTGTACCCTCACCTCCTGCTGGCAACACTGAACTCTACCTCAGACAAATGCCCCTGAAGGTGGCAGAGGCCATTCTTCCCACCTGATCCTATCAGGAAAGTCCAATTTGTAAAGGAGAAACCAGGTGTGAGCCATAGGCGATCACAACTCTGTGATGGCTGAGGTTTGAGTTTCAGTCAGTATGACTGAGGGGTTCCTTTCCCTTCTGTGTTCCTTATTTTTCTATTTTCCTTAAAGGGGTAACAGGAAAGGACCCCCAGCTACCTATCTTTAGTCTTCTAAGACCAAGGTCTGGGGGCTAGTTCCCTCTCCCTGAGCGCAAAGCATAAGATGCTGGACCTGTCCTTATGTCCATTCTGGGCAAAGTCTGAGCCCAGCCCTTGACTTCTCTAAACCCCATGGGACCCTAGAGGATGTCTCTATCTCCGACTCCATCACGCAGGGGAAGGTGGGCGGGATGGAGCGAGGGCAGGCCTCTGGCCCGCGCGTGGACCTACTTGGGGGCGCTGGCTCGGCCCCGCCCCGCGCGCCCCCGCCGTGGCCGGTGCGCGCTCCCGGGAGGCAGCAGCGGCGACGGCAGCGGCTGCATCCTTAGCATCTTCAGGCTCAGCATCAGCCCGAGGCGGCCTCTGGTGGGGCCTGCCGGCCGGACAGACATACAGAGGGCACACGGCCCGCCATGGAGGGCGCCTCGTTTGGCGCGGGCCGTGCGGGGGCTGCCTTGGATCCCGTGAGCTTCGCCCGGCGGCCCCAGACCCTGTTGCGGGTCGCGTCTTGGGTGAGTGACCCCCTAAGCAGGCCCCTCCCCCCTCCTGGCTTTGACAGCCACCCCTTGTTTCCTTACTCGTCCCCACCCGCCCCCTGCCCGTTGCCCCTAGCCCTTCTTCTCTCCGGCCCCTCCCCCGCCGGCCGCAGGTTGGGGTGACGTCACCTGACTGGGCGCACCCACCTGCGGGCGGGGGAAGGGCCAGCTGCCATCCAGGGACCTTGAGAGGGCACCGCTTGTCGCCCCGTGCCCCCAGTTCCTCTTTAGATCTAATCTAGTCGCCTTCCTCAGACTTCTCTCCATTTTTCTGGTTCTCACTACCTGGAAGCGGGTACAGGGCTGGGGATAAGATTCTCTGAAGTGTTTAGGTGTCCATCCCCAGCTGGAGGAAGGGGCTGTGGGACTCGAGAGGGAGTGTGCAGTGCCTCCTCTCCCCTACCCCGCACACACATCTGCTAAGGCTATTTGAAGAGAGGTAGCCCTTTCCAGGCACCCCCAGGTTCAGCTGTGAATTGGAGGAGGAGGGGGTTCTGAACCAGCAGATGTGGGAAGGGGCTCAGCTCCGGGAGGGCTTCCTAGAAGTGGCATGGAAGCTGCAAGCTGAAAGTAATCTCTCCCACTGGTGCATGTCTTGCCTTTACTTACCCTTCCAGCAAGAGACACGAGAGGTGGGTACAGAGTTATGGATTTTGTCCAGCTGGCGCTTGTCGAATCTCCATGCTTGTCTTGGAGGAGGGCGGTGCCCAGGGTGGGGCAGGAACCCCCCCACAACCTTCTCCTGGACTGAAACAGGAACCTGCTTCTGCTCTCTCAAAAGACATGCCCATGATGGGGCATTCTCCATGATTGCATTCTCATGTATTTGGGGTGAGAAAGAAGTGAAATGAAAAAGTTGAGACCCAGAGACGTTTCTTGGAAGCCTGGGGCTTCCCAGAGCTAATAGTACCTGGTTTAAAATGACTTTGTTCAACTTCCTACCTACTTCTGAGTTAGCAGAAGCTACTGAGGTTGAATCAAACCTTTAGAAGTCAGTGATGTCACCTTCAGAGCTCAGTCCATCATGACTGATAACGATAACTAATCACAGTTGCTGGGGTCATTTCTCCAAGTGCTGACTACCACTGGTGGATAGGACCCAGGGTTCTGAGCCAGGCCAGTTTACTGTGACATGTGGCATGCTAGAGCAGGCACACAACTCCCTTGTGCAGAGGTCAGCATGCTCCTCTGGACAGTTGCTCCATAGCTCCACCCCCTACCTTCCACAATACCCTGGCCCACTGCATCCCTGGAGCCACACATCTAGATGAAGGCTGCTGTTTCCACACTTTCAAGTACCCTCTAGGAGGCCATAGGCCCCTAGATAGGCCATTGGATCCTTAAAGGAGCATGAGCTCTTGTGTTTTTTTGTTGTTTGTTTGTTTTTGTTTTGAAATAGGGTCTCCCTGTAGCCACAGCTGGTCCGAAACTTTCCATATAGACCAGGCTGGCCTCAAACTCACAGAAATCCGCCTGACTCTGCCTCCCAAGTGCTGAGATTAAAGGCGTGCACCACCAGACCGGTCTGATTTTCTGCTGGAAATAAAGGTGCTTTTTACCATACCCAGCAGGAGCCTGGGCTGTTATCAGTCATGCGATCCCAGACCAGCGACTTCACCTCTTAGAACTCTAATATCCCTCCTTATGAAGGGGATAAAAGAGGTGCCCCAGTGTAATTTTTTGTGGTGTTTTGTTTTGAGACAAAGTCTGGCTAGATGTAGTCACACTTGCCTTTAATCCCAGCACTCAAGAGGCAGAGGCAGGCAGATCTCTGTGAGTTCAAAGCCAGCCTGGTCTACATAATCAAGTTCTAGGCCAGCCAGGGCTGAGTAAGACCCTGTCTCAAATTACCCAACAACAAAAACAGGCAGGTGGCTGGAGAGATGGCTCAGAGGTTAAAGGCATTGCCTGCTCTTGCAGAGAACCTGAATTCAGTTTCCAGCACTCACATGGCGGCTAACCGTCATCCATAACTCCAGTTCCCGGGAATCTGGCGGTTCCCGGCATTTTATGATTATATGACATGAGTGCACTTACATACATGCAGGTAAAACTTATACATAAAACTTTAAAAATTTTTTTTTAATTTCAAGGAAGAAATGAAAAAGAGTCTCATGTAGCTGAGGCTGTGCTCCTGATCCTTTAACTTCACCTCCCAAATACTGGGATTACAGGCGTGCTGTCCCTTCATACAAACCTATATGAAGTAGAGGTTTTAGTTACTCCCTAAATGCTTTTTTACTGTCGATGATTACTAAACACACGGGAGGATGGGAAGATAGTCTCGGAGCTTCAGGGGAACTCAGGGTCAGGTACGGAGACATGGGCACTTCCAAGGGCAATAGATGCCAGAGGTCGTGGTTGTGAGGAGGTCTCAGAGCCCTGAGCGCCCCCTGCCGCCCGCAGGTGTTCTCTATTGCCGTGTTCGGGCCCATAGTGAACGAGGGCTACGTGAACGCAGACAGCGGTCCGGAGCATGGGGGCGGGGCCACAGGGGGCGGAGGCATCGAGCAACAGGGGCGGGGCCTCGGGTCAACCGTCGCGCGCACAAGGCTTGCGCAGGCTCCAGTCTGTTCTCCCAGCCGCCTGTGTAAAGTCGGGAGCGAGACAAGCGCGAGGTCGCGCGCTTGGGAGCTGCAGGCTTTCAGTATCCGGTGAGCCTCAACGCAGTGGCCTGCTGTGGCGGCCGGCAGCGTGGGGCCTGACTCGTGTTCTGAGGCTGGGGAGAGGGGGGTGTCTTAGGCTGCGGCGTTCTCTGACGAAAGCCCGCGCGGGGGTCGCACGTGCCTGGGCCCAGAAGGCTCCCGGGCCAGCGCACAGGCCATGGCGGGTCAGGTCTCGTTCCTCAGGCCTCTTTTTTCCCGCCGGGTCTCATCCTCTCAGGCCTCTTCTGGTTCGGTCCTTCCCCGCCCGTTCCCTCCTGGTAGGCCCCTACCCGCCAGGACAGGGTCCCACCATGTAAGTGTCCCGCTTCATTAGGTAGATCTGTGCTGTCATATCGGCCGGTCCAGTCAGGTCCCTCTCTGGCAGGAGTCTCATCTGGGTTGTCTCCTCCCCAGGTTCTCCAGGTAAAGTATGTTCTCACCTAAAGAATGATCTGTTTCCAGAGACAGGCTTTTGTGTTTTGGAGACAGAATCTCCCTACGTAGTCTATATAGGCTGGGTTTGAATGTGTGATTCTCCTGCCTCTCGTCGTCCTTCCATTCCTTTCCCTCCCCCCTCCTTTCCATCTTCTCTCTCTTTCCCTCTCTGTCACTCACTATCCCTCCATCCCAACCCCCGTATGTCTGTCTTTCCCTCCTTCCCTTCCATCCTTCTATCCTTTTTTGAGACAAGATCTCTCATATAGCACAGGCTGGCCTCAAATTCACAAGTAGTTGCTGAAACTGGTCTTGAACTCTTGATCCTTTTGTTTCCAGCTCCCAAGTGCTGAGATTACAGGTACCTGCTACCACATCTAGCTGAGAGAGAGGTTTTAAGGGGGAAAGTAATAGGATATATGCAGAAGCCTGTGGAACAGTCGTGTGTGTACGTATTCTCAAAACATCTATGTAAATGAGGCTGACCTTGACTTACAGAGATCTGCCTGCTGGGACTAAAGGTGTGCACCACCGTGCCTGGCCTCTTTTTAAAATTTTTAAATGATATTTATTTTGTGTGGTGGAATGAGGGTGTGCTCACTATGGCACATGAATTGGGGTCAGAGGACAGCCCTGGGGTGTTGGCTCTTTCTTTCCACTGTGTGGGCTCCATCCATCAGGTGAGTTTTAGGAATCTAACTGAGGTTATCAGGCTAGGGGAGAAATGACTGTACTGGCTAAACCATTCTGATGGCCCTCTTTTATTATTATTAGCTTAATCATCATCATCTTTATCATTACCACCATTTTGTGTGTGTGTGTGTGTTTAATGTGGACACATGTGGACATCAAAGACAACTTTTGGAAGTTGGTTCTCTCCTTCCATCTTTTTGGGGCAAGGCAGGGGTCTCTCTTGTTTCTTCCTACCTGAGTACTCTAGGCTGCTGACCAGGAAACTTCTGGGTGATTCTCTTCTCTGAGCCTCCCTTCTTGGTGTGGGAGTGTTGGGATTACAGATGCTTATCACTACATTTGGCTTTTTTATGTGGGTTCCAGAGATCAAACTCACGTATTCAGGCTTGAGCAGTCCTTTTACTCACTGAACCATTTTGCTAGCCATTGAATCTGTTTTCTTTAGGCTAAATCTGTATTACTTACATTTCAACATTATAAAAAAATTTCCCAAGAATAAGTAAAATAGTGATTTCTTAGTTTGGGGTATTTTTTGTTTTTGATTGTTTTTTTGAGACAGGGTCTCACTCTGTAGCCTGACTGGCCTGGAACTTACTATGTAAACCAGACTGACCTTGAACTCACAAAGATCTGCCCACCTTTGCCTTCTGAGTGACGGGATTAAAGACATGTACCTCATGTCAGAATTTCTTAGGTTTTTAAATTTTGGAATTTTTCATGATTTGTTTTCAATATTTTAAATATATAAAATATATTTTCTAAAACATAGATTTAAGGCATGGCAAATTCCTTTGTATTGAGGACCTTCACTGCACTTTCAGATCTACATTCAAATATGCCTAATCTGGTAAGTTTTGATGACAAAGTAGTTTATTCTCTCATGAAAGTTTATGTGGCAACATTACATTTTATCACCATTACTGATTCACTGGACACATGTTTATATAATTGACAAGTGTATAGATACTTATTGAATTAGTATAATTGTTAGAAATTAAATAACGCTAAGCTTCTTTGTATTTATGCTAACTAAATGCAAATTAAAAGTTCTTTTGTCTATGGTATAACTGACATAGGATTATAGATATGACTAGCAATTATTCAAAATGATCACAAGTTTTTCAGGTGGTTAGTGAGATAGCTCAATGGGTAAGGTGCTTACTTATTCTGAGCACCTGAGTTTGATCCCCGGACCCACATGGTAGAAGGAGAGAACTGACTCCCACAAGTTGTCCTTTGACCTCTAAACATGCACACACACACACAAACACTATCTAATAAATGTAATAGATTTTTTGTATTATCTTAACAAATAATAAAATAACAAAATTAATAAATGCTCAAGTTTAATCTTTATAAAATTAACCCCATTTTTGTTTAGCAGTAGCAATTCTCTAATAAGATTATCAAGGTTGTTAAATACTTGCTACCATGCTACTTTTATGTCTTTTGGTGAGTTGTGGAGTAATGATTCCTAACATACTGAGGCTTATTTAAATAAAACTGTGTAGGTAATATAAAGTACTTATTATAATTGCCATATTCTCTTATCTTCTCTGTTCCTGAGTGTTTTTTTGAAAAGGGCCTCTAAGTAACCTTAGCTAGCCTAGACCTTACTATATAGACCAGGCTGGCCTTGAAGTCAGAGATCCATCTGCCTCTGCCTCCCGAGTGCTAAGATTAAAGGCATGTACCACTACACCTGCTTCCGACTCCGTGTGTGTGTGTGTGTGTGTGTGTGTGTGTATGTGTAGATAACCAGTCTGGCCTTTAAAAACTTATGTTGGGACTGGAGAGATGACTCAATGGTTAAGAGCACTTATTGCTCTTGCAAAGAACCAGGGTTCAGTTCTCAGCATCCACATAGCAGCTAACAACTCCAGTTCCAGGGAATCTGGTGCCCTCTTTTGACCTCTGCAGGCATTGCATGACACAGCTGCACCCACCCATATGCAGGCATTACACTCATATACATAAAATAAAAATAATAAATAAAATATATGTTTTTTAAAAACTTACATTTAGCTAGGAGTGGTGAGGCCTTTGATCCCAGCAGTCAGGAGGCAGAGGCAGGCAGATCTCTGAGTTCAAGGCCAGCCTAGTCTACATAGTAAGTTCCAGGCTGGCTAGGGCTACAGGGAGACCCTGTCTCAAAACAAAACAAAACAAACAAACAAAAACAACAGGGCAGCAGTTAAGAGCAATTGTTCTTCCAGAGGA
This sequence comes from Eospalax fontanierii, assembly GCA_035773235.1. Taxonomy (NCBI): domain Eukaryota; kingdom Metazoa; phylum Chordata; class Mammalia; order Rodentia; family Spalacidae; genus Eospalax; species Eospalax fontanierii. Next base: position 29,729,862 of record CM069546.1, on the reverse strand, counting down.
CCCAGGTTTGATTCCAAGCACCAGTTGTTAGCTTGGTGGCTAACAACCAGCTATAACTCCAGTTGCAGGGGATCTGACACCATCTTCTGGCCTCTGTGGGCATTGCATGACATGGGGGCATTTACATGCTGACAAAATTCATACTGATAAAAATAAAAATAAATTTTTTAATTTATTTTAATTTAAAAATAAAAACCCAATTTTTTTCAAATGAATAAACTGAGGGAGCTGAAGAGGTGACTCAGTAGTTAAGAGTACTTGCTGCTCTTGTAGAGGACCTGAGTTCAGTTCTAAGCTTCAGTATGATTGTTAACATTTCTATAACTCCAGTTCCAGGGGATCCAAAGCCCTCTTCTAGCCTCCACAGGCATTGCATATAGGTGGTGCACTTACAGTACACCTGTACAGTAGCAGGTGAAGCACTCCATACACATAAATTAAAAAATTTTTAAAGACGCTTGAGAGATGGCTCAGTGATTAAGAACACTGGCTATTCTTACAGAAGATTTGGGTTCAAATCCCAGAACCCACATGTCAGCTAACAACCATCCATAACTTCAGTTCTAGGGGATCTGATGTCTTCTTTTGTCTTCCATGGGCACTGCACAACCCAGGTGCTGCACAATCCAGGTGCAGGCATACCACTCATACATATAAAAATAAATCAAAAAAATTTAATGGATTAACTTACATGTAACTTTAATATTTTGTAATTCAAAGTTTATTGATGTCAAAAATAATTGTTACAGTTTTCCTTGAAACAAACTATTTGCTAATTCTCTTTTCAGTTAGAAAGCTTACTCAAGTTTTCCATTAGTGTTTTTCTCCCGCAAGGTTCAGTGAGATGTGAATGTATATGGAATTTTAGAAATAACCATGTGAGTAAATACAGTAAGGTGACCCAGCAGGTCAGTTGGAATGTGAGTCCTAAAGCCTGGCTAGTTTTAAATGTCAGTTGTTTAAAAATATTTTTTACTTATTTGAGTATATTTATTGCCTGCATGTGTGTAAGTGCACCCATGTTGTGCAGTGCCCTCAGAGGTCACAAGAAGGTGTTGGTTACCCTGGAACTGGAGTTACCAACAGTTGTTAGCCACCATGTCAGTGCTGGGAACCAAACCTGGGTCCTCTGCAGGAGTACCCAGTGCTCTTAACTGCTGCATCATCTGTCCAGCACTAAATGTCAATTGTTATTGCAAGGTTGAAAATAGTTGCTAGAATTGGTAATTAAAGTTTAATTTTTTTTTCTTTCAAAAAGATCCTTTTTTTTTTTTGATACAGGGTCTCACTGTATCCCTAGCTAGAACTCACTATGTAGATCAGGCTGGCCTCGAACTCAAAGAGATCTGCCTGCTTTACCCTCCTGAGTGCTGGGATAAGAGTCCAGCACCACACCTGGCTATTTCTTAAAGGACATATAATTTTTCTTTGTCAGTCACTAAAGAGAAAGTTTAAACTTTTTATTGAAAACATTTAAATTTCATACAGCATATTTTGATCATATTTAGACCCCTCCTCATATGCATCTCCCTTATTATCCTTACCCAATTTCATGTAGTCTATGATATATGTACTTTAAGGCCTGTCAAATCAGATTTGTATCCCCAAATGCCCTTCAGTGTGGGTCCATCCACTCGAGTCTGCGATTTTGTCTGTCTTGAGCTTACGTGAGTCTTGTGCATGCTGTCACCAATGCTGTGAGTTCATATGAGTAACTGCCCAGCAGCCCGAAAAACTCTTTCTCTGTGGTCATCTACCATCTCTGGCTCTTTGAATCTTTTTGCCCCCTCTTCTAGAATGATCCCTTAGTCTTGGGAGACAGATTTTATATTGGTGTCCTATTCAGGTGAACATTAAAACTTTTAAGGAGATGTTAATATCTCTAATATTTAAGATCCAGGACTTTAGAATTTAAAACTGTTAATAGTAATATATGTTTGTTATAGTTCATATTATTGTCCAACATTTGGATTAAGAAGCTAAGCAGTTTTATGTTAGCTCTATGTAAAGGAAAGCTTTGAAGATCAAGGTCAATTAAATTGCATTATAACATGTGCTTTGGATAAATTCAGTAAGGACTGATAACATAGGACAGTTACTGTGTTCCATCTAGTGATTGACAATAATGTAGAAACATACTGTCAAATGATTATATTTGTAATAGCAGTTAACTGTCTTATTAATTTGTACTATTCCTTGTGGAATTGAATATTTATGAAAATTGTTTAGATGCTTCTCTGGAATAAATGCATTTAAATATTTCCTAGTAAAAAATGTTTGTTAGAGCTGGAAAAATATAACAAGTCCATGAAATTAAATTTGCCATCCATATCTGTGTTTAATATTGGTCTTCTATACTCTTTTGTTTTTCAGAAAATAATTGGTATAGTTATTGGGAAAACAGATGTCAAAGGCTTTCCAGACAGAAAAAGCTGAGTTCTATTTAACTCTTTGCTTCATTTTTCATCAAGTGTGGCTTATGACTGCAGTGAAGTGTATTTAACTGATTAAACTTTCCAAACTTGTTTAACCTCTTAAGAGCAATGGCCAGATATTCATTCAATTCAAGGCTGTGTGTATGAAGATAGATCATATTTTCAATGATTTTATGTAACATTTTGTAGCCAATTTTTTTTTGTCTTTTTGAGACAGGGTCTCCTTGTAGTCCCAACTGACTTGTAATTTGCTATGTAGACCAGACTGGCCTTCCAGAGTGCTAAGATTAAAGGCATATGCCACCGTGTCTGACTAAGAGTAAAATGAATTCCTGTGGGTTAGGATTAATATTATGTATGTATACTAAGGACCCCATGTTAACTATCACATTCACCCTAATGAGTGACAAATGCATCTGTAAATCTCAGACAGAAAGTAAGGAAGATAAAGGTTTTTGAACAGAAGAGATGTCATGATAGAGTAGGACCTGAGGAAGAGAAACTGTGGTAGCCATCCATATCTGTCTACATACTCCAGTGACCAGGCAATTCTGTGAAAAAAATTCATCTTTACTGTGGAGAAAAAGTTAAACTTTAGCTTTAGTGGTTCTTAATAGGTTTCTTAACCTGTGCAAGAGTTTTAGTACTTAAAATCTTGATTGTAAGGCTAAGGAGATGGCTAAGTGGGTAAAGCGCTGCACAAGCATGAGGACCTCAGCATATAGACAATGAGAGAGCTTCAGTTTCAGTGAGAGACTTGTCTCAAAAAGTAAACTGGAAGTGCTGGGCATGGTGGTGCATGCCTTTAATCCCAGCACTCAGGGAGGCAAAGGCAGTTGGATATTTATGAGATTAAGGCCAGCCTTAGTGAGTTCTACATAGTGAGTTCTAGGCCAGGTGAGGCTACAGGGAGACCTGTCTGGGGAAAAAAAAAAAAAAAAAAAAGATGCCAAGCAATACACGAAGAAACCTTAATGTTGATCTCTGATCTCTGCATGTATACTCATGGGTACACATGTTTGCATATACCACACACCAAAACATACACAAAGCTTGACTGTATTTTAACCAGATATAACAATTTTTTTTGTTGTTTTTTGAGACAGGGTCCCCCATAGCCTTGACTGGTCTGGAACTCACTATGTATGTAGACCAGGCTGGCCTTGATCTCACAAAGATCTGCCTGCTTCTGCCTCCTGAGTGCTGGGACTGAAGGCATATGCCACCGCACCCAGTGGGTATAAGAATTTATACCACTAATCCTAGCACTAAACTGAGGTTCAGGAAGAGTGCCTTGAGTTTGAGCTAGCCTGGGCTACATGTGAGATTCTGTCTCAAAAAATCACACATAAATAAAAGATAAAGGACAAAAATATCACAGATTATTGAAAGATTATTCCAAGAGTAATTTTTTAAAAATGTTTGATATTGATTCATTAAATTTTTTAGATTTAATTTGTGTTTAAGTTTGTATATGTGTATATGATGGTAGGGCATATGTAACACATTGTACATGTGGAGGTCAGAGGAAAACTTTGTTAGAATCAGGTTTTCAATTTCCACCTTTACATGGATTCTGAGAATCTAATTTAGATCATCAGGTTTGCATTGTCTGGCAGCACTGCCTTCCTGAACCATGTTTCTTGTTCATTGTTTTATTGTCTTGAGAAATGCTCTTACCATGTAGCCTAGGCTGACCTGGAACTCAATCTCTCTTAGCATTAGGATTATAGACATGAACTGCCAAGATTCTCTTGTATTATTTTTTAAATTATGAAAAACAATAAAGAAAATCCCATTCTGGGAAAAATGTACTTGCTGACCTCTAGTGGTACATATTTAGCACCAAATTATTTTGCACACAAATTATTTGGATATGAATTAAATTTAGTTAGCACTTTTGTTAGACAGGATCTTACTATGTAGACTACTGGCCCTGGAACTCACAGAGATCTGCTTGCCTCTGCCTCCCACTGAGTGCTGGGTTTAAAGGTGTGTACCACCATACCTGGCCCTGTAAGGTTTTTGTGACTATAATAAGTAAGAGAGAAATTAAGATAGGATGGAAAGTTCAGGTCTGCATGTCACTTATTTCTAATACATCTGAGGAAGGGCAAAGACGGGCCATTGTGAGATCTGGCTACCTTGGCTTCTTATTACTACTTTACTTTGAAATTCATGAAGGCATAATATAGAATGTACATTTCCAAAGGACTTAATGACATTTACCTGGAATTTAGCAATCAGGAGGCTCACTGGAAATTCAAGGCCAGCCTGCTCTACCCAGTCTTAAAAACATAAAACTAAACAAAACAAAAGAATGTACATAGGAAATTACATTTTCTACAATGTATTTAAATATTTTTATCATCTTAACGATCATCAACAATTGATTATTTTGTTAAATAATTTTTTGTTGTTTTTGGTCTTTTTGAGATAGGATCTCCTTTTAGCCCCAGCTGGCTGGGAACTCACTGGCCATTATGCCCAGCTAAACATTTAATCACTTTTCTTAAAGTGGTTTTCATTTGAAACTAAAAGCTTGGTTTTTCCTTAGATATTGGATCAGAAAGATACACTTTCAGTTTCACTATCCGTGATTCACCAGACCACTTTGTGAATGTATCTTCCTGGGGTAGTGAAGATTATATCAGGTCGTTGTCTGACAGCTTTAGAGTTGGCGAGTGTGGTAAGTTAGTATTGCTTTTTGTTGTTTTTTTAAAAAAATATTTTATTACTTTCATTTTATGTGTATGAGTGTATTATCTGTGTATAGGTAGGTGCACCCATGTCATGCAGTACCTAAGGATGTTAGAAGAGGGCGTCAGAACACCTGAAACTGGAGTTTTCAATGGTTGTTAGCCATCATGTAGGTGCTGGGAATCAAACCTGGGTCCTCTTCAAGAGCAGCCAGTGCCCTTAACCACTGAGCCATCTCCTGCCCCTTGTTTGTTATTAAAATTTTTTTTGATTCATTCATTTTTATTTTATGTGTATGAGTGTTATGCCTGCATGTATGTAAGTGCATCCCTGTCATGCAGTGCCTGTGGAAGACAAAAGAAGGTGTCAGATCTCTGAAACTGGAGGTACAGACAGTTTTTAGCCACCATGTGGGTGCTGGGATACAAACCCAGGTCCATTTATAAGAGCAACCAGTGCTTTTAACCACTGAGCCATCTTTCCAGCACCTGTTTGTTTTTTTTAAGACAAGGTCTCACCATGTAACTTAGACTGACCTCATACAAGTGGCAGTCTTCCTCCCTCAACCTCTCAAATCCTAAAATTGTAGGCATGTACTACTATGCCCAGAAGCATTTAAGATAGGTGTGGTAGTGCATTCCTTTAATCCCAGTTTGGGACGCAGAGACAGGCCAATCTCTGTGAGACTGAGGCCAGCCTGGTCTACATAGTGAGCTCAAGGGTAGCTGGGGCTACAGTAAGTCCCTGTCTCAAAACTGTTTTAAAATTATTCATTTGTTTTTATGTATGTATGCCTGCATGTTTTTAAGTGCACCCTTGTCATGCAGTGCCAGGGGAGGCCAGAAGAGGGCAAACTGGAGATTGCCATTCATAACTGGAGTTAGGAATGATTGTTAGCTGCCATTGGGTGCTTGGAACCGAACTCTGGTCCTCTGCAAGAGCAACCAGTACTCTTAAATGCAGAGCCATCTCTCCCCAGAAGTATTTATAAAAGTTTTTTTTTTTTATTATTCTTGTGGTAAGTTTGTGATGACTATTTTGAGAGATATCACAAAGTATACTTTATATTTAGAAAACACGTAGATCTGGTTTCAAGTCCCAGTTTCAGTAGTTATTTAGGCTATGGCTTTGAGAACATATTTTAATTTTGTTGTGTCTCACCTATGAAATAACACTGTATTAGATTTTTGTGAAAGCTCAGTGAGGAAGGATGACTAGTATAAAGTATAGAATTTTACCACTCAATAGATAATAACTGTAGCCTAGATAAGAGGCAAGAGAGCATGCATACCAGTTCTTTATGACAGAAAAAGAGGAAAGAAAGAGTAATACAGGTAATTAACCCATTCTTTTCCAATACTGTGTTTCCATCCAGTTACCATATTAGTTATGTAGTATGTAACCATGTGAACCATGTATGCTTCAGGGATATGGATAGTCTCTCCTTAATTTAATAATAAGGCCATAGAACATGTAAAGTGTGAAGACAGAAAACTTTTCAAACTTCATAGGGCCTAATCCAGTTACAAACATTCCTTTCGTGAAGTCCAGTACATACACTGTTTAGAGAGAAATTTCAGTATTAAAATGTTATAGGTTCATGGTTGTAAGGTTAAATGGGATAAGGAATTGTTTGTAAAGTTAGATGTGGAATGAAGGTCAAGTAAATATTTGTTTTATTGAAAGGCATGTTGTAATCAAGTCAAATGTTGAATGCAACTAAATCAGTACAATAATATTAGTATGGGTTACTTGTTGGGACTTAAATACAAAGCTCTGGAAATGATATGTGGGGCTGCATTTTAGGATTCCATTTCTCACAGTGACATGAGAAGATGCTTGTGGAAGATGGAACTCATTGCTATGAACACTTAGCTTTGATGAAACTTCTGATTGATCGTTTTATGATGCCACCATACTTTGCCTTTTGTTTTAGTGATAATTGAAAATCCTCTGATCCAAAGAAAGGAAACAGAAAGAGAAGACAGGTTCAAACCTGCAACTCCTAGGTAAATATTTGTTCAGCACCAAAACCAACAGTCTTTATGCTAGAATGACCATATTAATAGTTTTATATCATATTACCAGAGACCTTATTAAAGTTTCTCTGTTTCAGTTTGAAAAACGGAGGTTGAATTCTCTATTACAATATTTATCTTGAGATAAATAAGAAAATTTACTTTGATAGAGTCACAAGTATGAATGACTGTTTTTAGTAATTTTCCTTTGGTATCCATGGAAGATCATATCAAGTTTCCTGAGGATGCCAAAATCCATGGGTGCTCAAGTCTCCAATATAAAATGGTATAGTATTTGTATATAATTTAAATACATCCTCCCCTATATTTGAAATAATCTTTACTTATGATTCCTATATCATATAATTGTTATGTGAGTAGTTCTACTTTTGTTTGTATTAGTTATATTGCTACTTTTTATTAAATATTTTGACCATGGTTGTTTGACTCTGTGGATGCCAATTACAGAGGTGGAGGGCCAAATGTACTTTGAGTCAAATGCTTAGATTTACAAAAAGTTGAGTACATTTAGATTAAAACTAAACAATTACAAGAAAATATAAATCCTGAAATATATATTGTATATACACACATATATGTATGTATGTGTGTGTATATATATATATAAAATATATATATATATATATATATATATATATATTATATATATAATTTTGTATCATGGTTTCATTCTACTCACACACCTTCATGTTAGGTTCCCTGGAAGCAGAAATTGAGAAAAAGATTCTTTGCAAGTGGCTTATTGAGGGAGAGCTCTCAAGAGAATCCTGCAAAGGTGTGGTGGGGGAGAACCTGGAGCTGGAGCTCAGGAGAAAGCTCTGGAGTGTGACTGGCCGCTTTGAACAGGACTCTGAAGGGAGTGGCAGGGCTAAGTGTGCCCTGTATTAGTCATTGGCTGTAGTCCATCCCTCACCAATCCTCCCAAAGTAAGAACAGGGGAGGGGACTAACTGGTTCTGTCTAAGGTCAGTTGACTCCACGCTAGTCTATAAAGGGTTCTAGCTGAGCACCGCAGGCTATGGCATGGACATCAATCACAATCCTTTTGCCTACTCTTCTGACCTTCACTCATATCAGACTTTCAGACTTGTCTCTCTGCAGCCACAGAAAAGAAACATCTTTCCTTTTCATGCACACCTGGACTCACTCTGCACTAAGAAACAACTCCTGTCCTTTCTAATCTCTTTGCATTCTTTTGTCTGCTTGAATATTTCCTTCTTTTGGTCATCAGTGTCTCAGCTTGCTCAGCTCATTTGACCTTCTTATCTCTATAGTAACCCTTCTAGTCACTAACAAGGACTTTTCTCTCTTCTCAGTATTGTAATCCAGATCACATCCTGAGATGATTTCACATGTACAAACTCCATGAGATTAAAGGTCTTCTTCACACTGTTTCCCCATGCCTAGATTAGAGTCTGGCACATAATTGATTCTTAGTAAATCTTTATGGGAAGAGGGAAGAACTTTGGCAGATGGTATCAATGTGAAACTACCTGGCATTTTCCAGAATAGCTAACTTTTAGATTGAACCACATGAACTGCTGACATTTAACAATTTTTTGGCCATTTCATTGCCTAATGATCTGCTATGACTAGAATACAGAGCTGGTGCTAGGGACCACCAGGAAAGGAATGAGGGGAGAGGCAGGGATAATTCTCAGATGATATTAATTTATCAGCAATGAGAATTCATAGAAAGTCTTTGAACTGGGAAATAATATTCCATACTGTGGTTTAGGAAGATCACCTTGACTGTATTGTGGAGGCTGAATCATAGAGGAAGCTGAGACAGGAGACCAGGACAATGATTTGGAAAAGAAGTAATACTGTGAATAACTAACCCAAAGCAGGAAAGAGGAAAGCTGGAGTAGTGTGCTATGAAGGAGGTTTTGTCAAGACAGGAGAGGATTGGGTATAGGGAGAAGAGAACCTCAATTTCATACACTGTATAAATTCTGTATCTACTCCACATTCAGTGCTGCAGAAGTAAGCAAAACACAGTTCTTGACCTTGGGCACTTTGAGCAATCAGGCTCATGAGAGAAAAAAATGAGACCTTAAGTTTTATAATCTTCTAAAATTTAGAGTACTTTTATATCCTTTTTAACAGAAAAGGAGACTAAAGCTTCAAGTCTTGGGCAAGGTCCTACAACCATGATTAGAACTCAAGGAAACACTAATTAATTTTCAACACATGTTCTTAATCGAGAGAACATTATTTAATTGAAGAAATAAAGACTGAAATACAGATATGTTTTTAATTAAATTTTATTTTACATGTATGAGTGTATTGCCTGCATGTATGTAAGTGCACCCATGTTGTGTAATGCCTGCAGAGGACAGAAGAAGGCACTGGATCCCCTGGATAGTTGTTATCCACTGTGCGTGTGTGTGTGTGTGTGTGTGTGTGTGTGTGTGTGTGCTGGTATTCAAACCCAGGTCCTCTGGAAGAGCAGTCAGTGCTCTTAACCTGCCCAAAGATACATTTTAGACAAAGGCATTTTGTAACTTTATGTTTAGTGTTCTTAAGAGTGAAAAATATAAATTTCTTAATATATTCTGATTCCAACCAAAAATAATTGAATGAGATTTTTTAGTTTGTTTGTTTTTAAGATACATTGTCTTTATGTAGCTTAGGCTGGTCTGGAATTCCCTACCTATAAGAGAGTGACCTTGAACATGTGGCAATCCTTCCTCCTCTGCCTCTAAAAAGCTAGGATTACAGATGTGTGCCACTTATACATGATTAAATAGTTTTTAATCATGAAAATATTTTTCAATTAATCATTTAACTATTTTGTGTTTTGGTGATTTAGCAACTTTAAACTATTGCTCAGTGAGAATCATTCAGTGGTAAAAGTTTGTTCCAGTTATGAAGTGGATACCAAGTTACTTTCTTTGATACACTTGCCTGTTAAAGAATCTCGAGATTATTACTCATTGACTGACATTGTTGCAAATGGACACAGTCTTGATGGGAGGATTATTAATGTGCTTGCAGCTGTGAGATCGGTAAGTCAGTAAGTTGAAGCCCTAGCAAAGCTCAGAATAATTTGGCAGGGTAGTACTCTCAGTTACCTGATTTGTATTTGAAATGGGGTGATCAGCACCAGCTGGAAACTTATGTACTTTGGTAGTGTGATGAATTAAGAAAATAATAAAGTTTCTCATGAAAAGGAAATTAGCATTTTGTCTGTGAATCACTAGCAAAATAAAATCATACTCTGGACAGGAGAGATGGCTCAGCAGTTAAGAGCACTGACTGCTCTTCCAGAGGACCTGGGTTCAGTTCCCAGTATCCACATGGTGGCTAACAACTGTCTGTAACTCCAATTCCAGGGATCCCACGCCCTCTTCTGACATCCGTGGGCCCTGCACGACATGGGTGCACCTACTTACATCCAGGCAATACATTCATACACATAAAATAATACTAATAAGTAAAATGTTAAAAAAAATAATATTGGATTGCTAACTGTGGCATATACTACTGTACATATAAATGATCCATTAGCTGTATGGGACCTTTCTTTTTTAATATTTATCATTTTTATCTTATGTATATGAGTATAATGCCTGCATGTAGGTAGGTGCACACTTGTCTTGCAATGCCTAGGAGGTCAGAAGAGAGCGTCAGGTCTCCTGGAACTGGAGTTATAGACGATTGTTAGCCCCTATAGATGTGCTGAGTATTGAACCCAGGTCAAGAACAGTCAGCACTCTTAACAGAGGAGCCATCTCTCCAGCCCCAAGGAACCTTTCTAAACTGAGTTAAACAAGGACATAAATAGAAAGGATAAACTTTATTGATGTAAATGGTTAAGATGTTCTTTGAGCAAATCAAGGAATCAGTTGTGTACATGTGTTCTCTGAGTGGCTCAGAGATGGAGGAGGGCAGAATACCCTCTGGACTGCAGTGGGGGCTGGTATGGCATGGTGCTAGTGAAGAGCAGAGGACAGTATTTCTTGGGAATCAGGAGCATATCACCTTCTGTTATCTGTCTCAGTTATTGTGACAATCTTTGAACTCAGTAGTTTAACAGACAAAGGCACTGCACAAAGATTTAGAGGTGAACATCAAAAGAAAACTTCTTTGGACTGGAGGAATGACTCAGAGGTTAAGAGCATTGGCTGCTCTTGCAAGAGGATCCAAGTTCAGTTCTCAGCACCCACCTGGCAGCTAACAACCATTTGTAACTCTAGTTCCAGGGGATCTGACACCCTCTTCTGACCTTTGAGGGCACCGTACAACACAGGTGCACTTAACTGCATGCAGGCAATATACTCATACACATAAAATAAATAAAAATAAGAAATAAAATATTTTTTAAAAAGTGAACTTCAAATGGCCAGGAATGTGGCTCCATGGTGAAACTTTTCCACTATGTATAAAAGCTTGGTTCCATCCCCATCCCTACCACCACCACCAAAAAAAAAAGTAAATCTTCATAAAATAAAGCACTTCTATACCTCCATTGCCAGGCTCTGTGCTAAGCCATGGAGAGACATTCATGTCACAAGGGGCCTGTCCTGGCATTAATATATAATAATTATTAATGTTTTTGAGACAGGGTCTCACTATGTAACTATGTAGCCCTAGCTGACCTAGAACTCACAGAGATCCACTAGCCTCTGCCTCCTGAGTGCTCAAATTAGAGGTATATGTCACCATGCCAAGCTATTTTAATTATTATGATTTTTTTTTGGTCTTTTTGAGATTCCAGCTGTCCTGGAACTCACTATGTAGACCAGGTTGGCCTTGAACCCACAGAGATCCTCCTGCCTCTGCCTCCTAAGTGCTGGGATTAGAGATATGTGCCACCATGCCTGACTACAATAGCCCAGGCTGACCTTGAACTCATAACAATCCTCCTACCTTAGCTTTCCAAGTAATGGTGGTTTGCCACCACACCAAGCTGTCCTGGTATCTTGAGAAATAAGATTCTTATGTTTTCCTTTTGAATATATACGACTGTGTCTGTCTTCAAAGTGTGCATAATTTATAGGTTCATCTAAAATATACCTAGTTTAGGCAGAAAGCACATTCAAATAATCAGTTATGTATTTGTGGTTCCTTGCTAATACTTCAAATTTCATGTTTAAAAGGAAATACTTGATTTTTAAGTACCGCCACATATATACAAAAGAAATAATAATTGCCTTCAATTTCTAAGGTTGGAGAGCCAAAACACTTCACAACTTCAGATCGAAGAAAAGGCCAAAGGTGTGAAGTTAAACTCTTTGATGAAATAGAGCCTTCTTTCACAATGACATGGTAACTTTCCATCTCTGTTACTGTGGCATCTATTATTACTGAGACTTTCATTTTATCAAGAAAGATTTTATATGAAGAGAGGTGTAATGACAGGAATTAAGCAACATCTGACAAATAAACTTCTCTTTTGAAGACTGAGGTGTTCCATATGCAGCTTTAGATGGCAAGAGAATTGGTTAGAGGGACTGCCCTTTGACAAGTTTTATTGTTTCTTTTCATCATAAATGGTGTTTTATTGGGGTCCCCTAAGCAAACCAAACGTTTTGAGATCCTTTGGTACCCTGGAAAAAAAGGCTATACCTAAAGTCCTGCAAATGATGACTTCTGAAGCCTGTTTAGGAAACAGCCTAAAAGTGCCTTCTACCTATCAAGTCCCCTGAGCTATGTATCTGTTTGAGAGAGCCAACTGTAATGGTTGGAACTTTAAAAATTTTAGACTTTGAGTTGTTCAGTTCTAACTAGGCTGGAGTGACCAAATACTGGGCAAATAAAAAATTGGTAGAGCAGACATTAGAAATGAATATGTGCTGAAAAATAATTTATCACATAGATGTTGAGTATGCTGTTTTAAGCTGGTAGGATTGCTCAGTAGTTAAAGGCATTTGCCATGCAAGCCTCAAAACCTGAGTTTGATCCTCAGAGCTCACATAAAGGTGGAGGGAGAGAATTGACTCCACAAAAATGTCCTCTGATCTTCACACACATGCTGTGGCACGCACACTTGCACACACAACAATAATAAATACATAATTAAAAAATTAACAACTATGCCATCTTAACTTCTGTCTGGAAATTGCTAACCTTAGCCTTATTAAGTTGCTTTTTTCTGTTTAGAGGGTTCTTTGGGGAGGGCTATAAATAATGTGTCACTACCAGGATTTTAGAGTGTATTCACTTTGTATCACTTCTTCTTAAACAAATGCAGTTGGGATAATGAATCCATTCGACTTGCACAGAGCTGGATACCACAAGAAACAGGTATTATCATTCTGTGATTGTGTTGACAATCATTTGTCCTTTTTCTCCCCCATGTATTAATTTTTAAAATGTATTTTTCCCCAAACAGTAATATTTGCCTCTGATGTAAGAATAAATTTTAACAAATTTCAGAACTGCATGGCAGCAACAGTAATCTCAAAAACCATTATCACAATTAATCCAGGTAAAAAACTTTTTGTTTCTCATTCTGTTGGAAATGACTGTGAGCATATGCCAATATTTGTAGAATGTATTTAAGAATGAAAATGCAGCTTAGATTTTTAAATTTTTAATGTGTATGAATGTATTGCCTGCATGTGGGGCGCCCTCTTCTGACCTCTGCAGGCATTGCATGACATGGATGCATTTAACACATGCAGGCATAACATTCATACACACAAAATAAAAATAAAAAAATAAATTTTTAAAAGCTATTTATTTCATAGTGACTGAAAAACAGAGAAGTAGTTGGGAATGTTAGGTTCAGAAAAAGACCAAGACCACTAGATACCACTCAGAGGCGAGAAAAGGAGAAATTTATTAGGATGGACAAGCTGTTGGGCTGGCCCCATGGGAGAAAGAGATGGCCAGCAGCATTTTTCACAGCAGGCTGGAATTTATAGGTCTTTGTAGGTAGTGGGAGGTTAGTCAATTAACAGGTGCCTTGGTAAGGGGGAGAAAAGTTTCAGCTTTGGTGTTTTCCACCTTTTCCTCAGCTGACTGCACTGGAAAATTGCAGTGGTATTGTTAAAAACAGGAGTCAGGAGGTTACTGAGAAACTAGTGTGGTTTAGTTTGTTTCCCAGAATGCTGCCTACTAGGTTGTGCTCACCATGCTGTCGGTCAGCGGTGATTCCTTTTTGGGGCAAGTTTAGCCTAATAGGGAAGATACTCTCCCTGCAGTGATTTCCTCTAACTAGGCCCCATCTCCTAATAGACCATTCAGCTATGAATTCATCAGTAGATGAGTACATTGATGAAGTCAGGGTTCTTATGATCTAATCACCTTTCAAGAACATCACCAGCTAGGGACAGGCCTCCAACACATGAGCCTTTGGGGACATTATATAATCAAACCATAACATAATAATTACCTTTTTAATCATGAAAACACAATCTGCACTCTTAGCACTTTCAAGAATGCAGCACAAGGGCTCAGCAGCTAAGAGTGCATACTGCTGAGTTTGGTTCCCAGCACCCACCTTGGGTAGGTGGCAACTATCTGTAACTCTATTTTTGAGGAATTTGATATCCTCTTCTAGCCTTTGAGGGCACTTACACCTGTGCGTATATACCCCCCCAAATATGTGCATAATTAAAAATCTTTTTTTTTTTCAAAAGAATGAAGCTAGGGGTGGTGATACTTTCCATTAATACATACTTGAGAGACAGAGGCTGGTGGATCTCAGTGAGATCAAAGCCAGCTTGGTCTTTGTGACCAGTGGGGCTACAGGGAGACCCTGTCTCAAAACAACAACAACAAAAAGCAGCACAATAGTGTACTATAGTATTATTAGCTATAGTCACTATGTTATATAACAGAACTCTTGAATTTATTTTGTCAAGGACACAAATTTAGCAGAGAGTACTTAGGTGTTTAAACTTGGGTACTTGAGGCTGGAGAGATGGTTCAGTGGTTAAGAGCACTGGTTGCTTTCACAGTGGACCTAGGTTCAGTTCTCAGCACCCACATGACAGGTAACAATCATTTGTAACTAATTCCAGGGGATCCACTGATGACACAGGTACACTTACACAGATGAAGGCAATATACCCATAAACATAAAATAAAACTAATAAATAAAATATTTAAAATAACTTTAAAAAATTAAACTGGCCATGGTTATGTGTGCCTGTAATCCTAGCACTTGAAAATCTGACAGAGTATAACTGTGAGTTTGAGGCCAGCCTGTACTACCCACAACCTTGTCTATAAATAAATAAATAAATAAATAAATAAATAAATAAATTTAGAAGTAAATGGAAAGAAAGAAAGGAAAAAATTGGGCCTGCCAGATGGTTCAACAGGTAAAGGAGCTTTCTAATCAAGTCTGGCAACCTGAGTTTGATTTCCAGAACCCATGTAAAAGTAGAAGGAGAGTACTGACTCTTAAGAGTTGTCCTCTGGGGCTAGAGAGATGGGTCACTGATTAAGACCCAAGACTGGTTGGTCTTGTAGAGGACCCAGATTTGATTTTAGGAACCCATATGGTGGCTAACACTGGTCCTTACCTCCAGTTCCAGGGGCTCCAACACCCTCTTTTGGCCTGCACAGGGATTGTGTGCATGGGTGCACTCAAGTATATGCAGGCAAAACACTCACATTAAAAAAAAGTTGTCCTCTGACCTCTACTCACAAGCCATCACATATACTCCACTCCCCATAGACAGTAATAATAATAAACCAGTGATGGTGGTGCACACCTTTAATCCCAGCACTTAGGAGGCAGAAGCAGGTGGAGCTGGAGCTGGGTACTGGGATTAAAGGCATGCACCACATACCTGGGCTCTTCCAGACTACTCCCTGTAATCCCACCTGACCTGGAACTCACTGTGTAGACCAGGATAGCCTTGAACCCACAGAGATCTGACTGCCTGCCTCTGCCTCCTAAGTGTTGGCATTAAAGGCCTGCAACTACCACGCTGGCAAATATTTTATTTTACTTATTTATTTATTTTGGTATATGAATGTATTGCCTGCATATAAATAGGTCCACCCATGACATGCAATGCCCTTAGAGGTCGGAAGAGGGCCTTGGATCCCCTGCAACTGGAGTTAAGGACAGTTATTAGCCACCATATGGGTCATGGGACTCGAACCCAGATCCTCTGCAAGAGAAGTCAGTGCTTTTAACCACTGAGTCATCTCTCCAGTTCATCTCTCAGTGCTCTTTATAGTTTATAGTTTTATAAACTAGCAACATGTGGTATACATCTCTCTGTGTTGATTGAATTCTGCCTCGTATTGTTAATGGCTGAATAATATTCTGTTTGATTATTTTCTTATGTGGCTTCACATTTTACAATTAAAAATAATTTTAAATTATTTGTAGTAATTTAAAAGATAATTAATTTGCTTTTTACTTATTATGTATTTTCAATTTAAGATACACCAGAGGCTAATATCTTACTGAGTTACATAAGAGAACATAAAGAAACAAATATTGTGGATGATGAAATTGACAGTTATGTGAAAGAATCCATAAATCGTAAGTGACCTTCTAACTGAGAGAGAGAGAGATTATTTTTCAGTGTTGAGAATCAAATCCAGTACCTCATGCACGCTAGGCAAATGTTGTGTCACTGAGTTACAGACTTAGTCCCTTTTTTGAGTTTTAAAAAAAGTCAGTGGGCCTGCAAAGTTTTGATTTGACATCTAAAAATGCCATATTCTTACTCAGTAACTACTGTTATTCCCACTTTTTTTGGAGGGTGGTGGTAGATACAGGGTCTCCCTATATAGCCCTGGCTGGCCTATAACTCATTATGTAGACCAGACCAGTCTAGCCTCAAACTCAGAGAGTGAGGGAGAGGGAGAGGGAGAGAGAGAGAGAGACCCCGACCTAGAGATCTCTGTGAGATCAAGGCCACCCAGATTCACATTGTGACTTCCAGGTAGACTGTGACTAGGGAGACCCTGTCAAAATACAATCTACAAAAAAAAAAAAAACAACCAAACAAACAAACAAGCCAATTTAGGGTCTGGAGAGATGACTCAGTTGTTTACAGCACTGGCTGATCTTGCAGAGGACCCAAACTCAATGGACCCCAGCCACCCATATAGTAGCCAACAACAGTCCATAACTCCAGTTCCAGGAGATCCAATATTCTCTTCTGGCCTCCACAGGCATTGAATGCATATAATGCACTTACATATATGCAGGCAAAACATTCATATATATTATAAATAAATAAATAAATAAATTTAGGGCCAGTGGGTAAAGGTACGTGATGCCAAGCCTGATGACCCAGAAACCACAAGATTGAGGAAGAGAACCAATTGCTACAAGGTATCCTTTAACCTCCACATGTGGACTGTGGCAAGTGTGTGCCCCACCCACCAAAAAGTAATGTAATAATTTAAAAATTGTGCACCTTATATTACTGTTAACTGATTTGAGGAGAGTTATTGACTCTCTTGCCAGGTGAGTACAGTGCTCAAAGAAATTGCCAGAAAACATGTTTATGCATCCCTAAGTTCAATCCTCATCAAGATTCATTCTCTCTCTCTCTCTTCAGATGTCTGGATTAGTCCTTTGCATGCCCCACTCTGTGGCTTGTTTTGTTACCTTTTTTGCTATCATTTAATTATTATAAATTTTTCAGTTAATGATGACTCATTCTTTTTACCTTTATCTTTTGATTTTATTTATATAGTCAGTTTAACACAGTAAATATATTTTTCTATTGCTTTAGCTACTAAAATGTTCTTAAACTTCATAGCTTTTCTATTTGGATATAATTCTTTGTAGGTCTTAGAACATGTATGGAACTGTAATACTTGTTCTTATTCTTAGCAAATACAATTGTTGATGTCTATACAGTGGAACAATTAAAAGTAAAGGCTTTGAAAAATGAAGGAAAAACTGATCCTTTCTATGGCATTCTTTATGCTTACATTTCTACACTGAACATTGATGATGAAACTACGAAAGTAGTTAGAAACAGATGGTAAGGAGGCATTGTTTTTAGCAAATTCATGTTGATAAATATTATTAACAAAGTTAACAAAGACTCTCTGATAAAGCTAACAGTGGTTATGTGAAAAAATGTGTAAATAAGTAAACAAGCTATCATGAAAAATTTACAAGACAAACTATTTAGATTCAAAGATTATAACTGATTCTTAGGCCTGGGGTTATAGGTGTGGTAGAGTGCTTGTGTAGTCTAAGCAGGGACTGGAGTTCAGTTCTCAAAAAAGAGAAAGAAAGAAAAAGAACTGCCTTTTAAAGTAAACAGACCATATTTCTGTATCCTAAAACATGATATTGCCCGACTTTTAAGTGGGATGAAAAATTTGTCTTATAATTTGGTAGAAAACAGTTTTGCTTCTCATGTCTTTTTTTTTTTTTTTTTTTTGAGACAGGGTCTCCCTGTAACCCCAATTGGCTTGGAACTCACTATGTAGACCAGTCTGGCCTTGAACTCACAGAGATCCACCTGCCTCTGCCTCTTGAGTGCTGGAACTATAGACATGTGCCACCATGCCCAGCTCTACTTCTCCTCTCTTAAAGCAATGTGGTGATAGTATTTAAAATTTTTTCAATGCATGATGCATCTGACCTCCATTTTCATTGCTATTGCATAGGAAATAACCCCCAGGAGATTTAATAATCTTATTCAAACAATGCTTGGCAAGAAACATCTAAAATGTTATTGTGAAAGTCTCTAAGGATTTTTATAATTGAATTTTTATTGACATTAATTTGAGATTCACACCAAGTTTTAAGAATATAAAGAAACTGAGCCAGTAAAATGGTGCATGTCTATAATTTTAGCACTTGGGAAGTGAAGGCAGGAGGATCAAGTAGTTCAAGGAGGTGAACTTGGGCCACATGAGACTCCTTAAAATAACCAACCCTGGGGTTGGAGAAATGGCTCAGCAGTTAAGAGCACTGGCAGCTCTGGTTCATATCGGCTGACTACCAACTGTCTGTAACTCCAGTTCCAGGGGAGCCTATGCCCTCTCCTGGCCTCTGTGAACATTGCACACACATGGTGTATTTACATAATTGCAGACAAAACACTAATATGTTTAAATTAAAAATAATAATAAATAAAAAATAAAAACCAATCCCAAACAAAACAAATGAGAAAAACAGAAAGATCTCTCTTATCATTTGTTCAATGCACCCTAGTAGTTACATTTTTAAGGTATACTACCTCACCTCAGTCATGATAATGAATTAATTAATCTGATAATCGTATCTGAGTTTTTCCAATTCACATGCAATCATTTGATTGTGTGTTCTATGTAGTTTATCACAGAGTAGGTTTATGTATCTAATTCCATGAAGAAACAAACCTCTGAATTTTAAAACATTTTATGATGTATTAAAGTTGAAAAAGCTAATGTGATAGTTAGCTGTGTCTCCTTGGCATAACCTAGAATCACCTGGGAGGAGGGTCTCATTGAGAGATTGTCTACACTGTGTTGGCCTGTGGGGAACTGTCTTAAGCTAGTTAATGTAGTAAGACCTAGTCCACTGTGGGCAGCACCATTCTCTGGGCAAGGGGTCCTGAACTTTATGAATATAGAAGTCAAGCTAAGCACAAGCAAGGAGCAAGTGAGTGTGTATGATATCATTTATCTGGTCTTGATTGTTGATGTGATGTTGCTTCATGTTCCTGCTGCCTTGACTTCCTTCAAATAATGGACTCTCGCCTGTAACTGTGAACTAAAATAAACCCTTTCTCCCCTGAGTGGCCTTTTGTCAGGGTATTTTATCCGCAACAGAAACTAGGACATGTAGTATGAAGACTTCTGTGTAAGGCATGATTTTGTTGCTTTGTTTGAAAAGCTGCATGAGGCCCTGTGTTCAATACCAAGTACTGCCCTCTACCCTCCCCCTCTCCCCCCCTTTTTTTTGGAGATAGAGGTGTAGCTTAGTGGTAGAGCATGTGCCTAACATGTGCCCAGAGTTCAATCCCAAGTACCACATACATAGCAAAACAAAAACAGTAGCAACAACAACAAAATTTGTATGACAGGTGTGATAGCACATGCCTATAACTACAACACTAGGCAGGAAGAGGGAAGTGGGTCAGAAGTTTGAGATCATTCTTGGCTACATAGGGAGTTCAAGGCCAGCCTGAGACCCAGTCTGAAAAACAAAATAAAGCAAAGCAACAACAACAAACTTTAATAAATTTTCTTTCCCTTTTTTTACATTACTAATAGTGATATCTTAAGTAAAGCATTTGAAGCTTATTATGAAACTGATCTATGACTAGACAAGAAACTATTATCTTTTCCTCTACTTGAGAAATTTCTATTAGTTTCCTTGTTCCAAATTGCTAAGTTTATGCCTGCGTAAGAAATATAAAATAGTGTAAAGTTATCACTAGAGAAAGTCTGACTAGCAGAACTGCTAACATTTAGGATGTAAAATTTCCAGCCCTAAGGGATTTTTGTGCATGTATGGAAGACTGGGTACAGGACTCTTGGGTGAGCATGATTTCTGCCCTCAGAATGTTCACTACAGAGATAGAATGGATATACCCACACTAACAAAACAAATGTGACTACATATGTGAGTGCTAGAATAAGCACTAGCTGTTCTGAGAAAGGGATGGGTGTGTTCTGGGGTGTAGGAAAGAAAGCTGACTCAGGGAAATAAGACAGCTGAACATCAGGACTGAGCAGGAACTCCAGCAAAGGAAAGGAGGCAGGAGAGTGAGTATGAGGTCCCCAGTTTTAGATGGATCACAGTGCTCAGAATGAGGGGCTCAAGTAGAAAGTGCATTTGCATTGTTTCTTCTGTTTCTCACATCCTGGTGGGCATTTTATAGGCTGACTCAGATGTTACAATTTTTAGACAGGGGTTTGACATGTAGTCCAGGCTGACATTGAACTTATGAATCTTTCTCTGAGGCTCCTGAGTACCCTTATTCTGGATATGACTTTGAATGTTAAGAAATAATTCTGCTACATGAAATTTGTTACTTAAAATCATCACCTTCTTACAATAACGGTTGTTTCTTTTCAGTTCCAGCTGTGGTTATATTGTAAATGAAGCCTCCAACATTTGTACAGTTTGTGACAAAAATGCTCCTAGATTTAAATCTGTTTCTCTCAGTTTTGATATGCTGGTTGATCTTACTGACCACACTGGAACACTCCATTCCTGCAGTCTCACAGGAAGTATTGCTGAAGAAACTTTGGGCTGCACGGTAAATAGCAGAAAACAAGAAATGTCTAGAATAACTTCTAATATTCTTGAATATTCTTCCTTAAGACTATAGATTATTTTGTTGAACATTTAATAGAAATTAATCAGTTAATAAAAAGATACTAAGAGACTGGAATAGCTCAGTGATTAAGAGCACTGGTTGTTTTTGGAGAGGACCTAGCTTTGAGACCCAGCACCTATATGGCATCTAACAACATCCTAACTCCAGTTCCAGGGATGCCTCTTCTGGCCTCTGTGGGCATTGCACGTGCAGGCAAAACACTCATACACATAAAATAAATAAAAATTTTAAATGAGGGGCTGGAGAGATGGTTCAACAGTTAAACGCACTGGCTGCTCTTGCAGAGGACACAGGTACTATTCCCAGCACCTACATAATTGCTAACAACCATCCACAACTTCAGTTCCAGGAGATTTGACACCTTCTTCTGACCTTCATGGACATTGCACAGCACAGGTGCACTTATGTATATACAGGCCATACACTCATACACATGAAATAAAAATTTTAAAAATTTAATAATTAAAAAGAAGAGATCTTGGCTTACATATACATAGTTTTAATGAACAAATGGTTACATATGATCTATTAAAATATCAACTAATTTTTTCTTTTGTTTTTTGAGATAAGGTCTCCCTGTAGTCCCAGATGGCCTGGAACTCACTATGTAGACCAGGCTGGCCTTGGTCTCACAGAGATCTGATTGCTTCTGCCTTCCAAATGCTGGGATTAAAGATGTGTGCCACTATGCCTAGCTTAATTTTGACTATTATGAATAGTGACAGATCTTTAACGAAATGAAGGACTAAGTATGACATTTTATATAGTCCGTTACAGTGAGTAAAATAAAATGTTGGAAATGCTGATTAGGCATCCAGTGACTTTTCTAGATGGAGGCTGTATTGATTATATTTCTTCCACTCAGCTGTGTAGTCAGTGTACATTTTCTTCCTGGTCTATAGCTACAGAATAGCAGAGACTGTTGAAGTCTGGCACATGGTGTTACATGCTTAGAATCTTAGCACTTGTAGGTGGAGACAGGAAGATCATGAGTTTGGGACCATCCTTGACTATATAGTCACTTTGAGGGTAGCCTGGGCTACATGAGAATGACACTGTACCTCAAAACTCACAAAATTCATGCCACTATTGTACCAGTGGGCATAGTTTGCCAAGTCTCTCGTACACTTTGTCGCCCAGACTCCAAAGAATAGACCCACACCCAATAGCATTTGAGGTTAGACTTTGTAGGCTTAAAAAAAACACAAATGATAATAGAGGGCATTGAGTGGGGGGTAGTAAGGCAGGGGAAAGGGGTGGGGTCTGAATATGATCGAAATATAGTGTATGAAATTCTCAAGTCAATATAATTAAAAAAAAACAAAACAAAAGTTAAAGGAAAAGAAAAACAAAATACGGGTCTTAAAACTTGCCATTAAACTTGGGCTCCAAATTCTGGCTTTAAAGATTTTGGTGATAGTCTTTCATGCTTTGTCTTCACTATCAAGAGAATCGAGCTGTAATTACTGTGAGTAAAATTCCAGTTCTAATGAGTAAGTATGTTTCACAGTGCTGTAAATGAGTTGTCTTTATCTGCCTCAGAAATACTTGATTTTTTTTAACCAGGTAAATGAGTTTCTTGCAATGACAAGTGAACAGAAAACAACACTGAAGTGGCAATTTCTTTTGGAAAGAAGCAAAATTTATTTAAAAGTGAGTGTTTTATACTAGTGTTCTATAAATTCAAACAATTAAAAATTCTACATGGGGACTTTTTTTTTTTTAGAGCTGCTTGTATATGCTAAGGAAATTCTCTAACTCACCTGCCTGGCCTACCTATCGAGTTCCAGATTAACTGGGGGTACAGGGAGACCCTATCTCAAAAAGAAAAGAAAAGAAAAAGACTATTTGAAATGATTCCAAGCAGGGCCTGGCAGTGCATAAAGTGGGAGCTTCATGAATTTGAGGCCAGCCTGAGCTACACACAAGACCCTGTCTCAGAAAATCACAAAAATTAAACAATGACAAAAAACCCTTGGTGTTCTTTCTTCATGGTCATTGTTTTCCAATTTTATGTAGAAGTCACTGTTTAAAGCTAATCTTTGGTCTCTTTTTCTCCTTCAGTTGATTTTATCACACAAAGCAAGGGGTGGACTGAAAGTTAGCATACTCTCCTGTAAGCTTGCAGATCCTACTGAAGTGAGTAGGAACCTGCCTGGACAAAGACACTTTTAAAAACAAACTTTGCTCTAAATTCTGGAAAAGTATAGGGATGTAACTCCTAAATGGAATGTTATGTGTATGTATAAGATTGTATCTTGTGTAAATGTAGTAAAAATGTTTCATAGACTGTCACTTTGTTTCCTTCACTAGAAATGGCCTTGGAAGACCATTTCTACTAGCTTTGTCCTGTCTTCTCACAAGCTGGAAAATGTTTATTTATGTGCATTAATAAACAAGTTTAACCTTCCTCACAGATATGAATAGTTTATTTTCTTTAACTCTGGAAAAAGGACCTCTCACAATATCTTTCCTAGAGTATAGGGCACTTGTCACCTGACAGGACACTGTGAAAGACTCCTGATGTTGGGAGGCACAGCAGTCATGGTCAAGCCTGCTCAGCAGCTCACCCTGGCTTTTGGTGATGACACACTGGAGTTACCTGGCTTGCTGACTCAGGGTTAGCATTTATGAGCCTAAATCAGCTGGGAGAAGACCAGCTTCAAAAGCTATCAGAGTAGTGCTGGAGTCTCAGGAAATTTGAAGAGGGAATCTACTCAGCACATTAGGACGATAGCTGCTTTTTATCCCAGTCTTCTCTGAAGCAGCTCAGGTCATAGTGCTTAACTCCACATGGATTTGAGCTACTTCCTTCAAGTACTGGTCCCTCTATGAAGACCTACAGGAGGTCAACACTGATCTGAAGAACTGGGACGGTCTCCCAACTTCAAATCCGACCCATCATCCTGCATAGGATTGGATAAAAAGGAAACGTGAGTATATTAAATTCTTGTGCCACCAGGAGAGGCAGGAAAATATGAGTTCAAGGCCATTCTGGTCTACATAGTGAGTTCCAGACCAGCCAGGGCTACATAGTGAGACCCGGTCTTTTTAAAAAGTTTATTTTATTTTATTTTTATTTTATGTATATAAGTGTTATGCCTCCATGTGTGTTAGTGTACCCATGTCATGCAGTGCCTGCAGATGACAGAAAACAGTATTGAATTCCCTGGAACTGGAGTTACGGATAATTGTTAGCCACCATGTAGGTGCTGGGATTCAAACGTGGGTCTTCTGCAAGAACAATCAGTGTTCTTAACTGCTGAGCCATCTCTCCAGCCCTGAGACCCTGTCTTAAAAAAAAAAAAATTAAAAGAACCCAACTCTTATGAAGCTGGTGTTGGGAGGTACACTTGCCTTGCCCAGTGTTTTCTATGGTTTTCACTATATACAGTTGTAAAGGAGGTTTGTCTGGTAATTCTGGTGTGTCCAAAATGAGGCGATAAATGAGATAGTGAAGGATTTTATCTAGATGAAAAAGATGGGCCTTATTGAAGAGCTTCTCCTTCTCTTTGAAGATGGAGACATGGGTCATTTAAACAAGGCGAGTCATAGCATGACAAGGAAAGAGGTATGAACAGATGGAGCAGTCTGGTTGGGGAGAGAAAAATGAGGTACCAGGGTAGGACTCAACCACTTTATCTTAGTGAAAGTGGATATGGACCTGTTAGTCAGCTTTCTGTTGTTGTGACTAAATTCCAGACGAAATATACTTAAGGGAGGGGAAGTTATTTTGGTATTGATTTTCAAAGTTGTTCCTTGGCCTCCTTTGACTTGAGGCTGAGCATCATAATTGGGGGAATGTGGTAGACAAAGCTGCTTACCTCATGGATACTGGGAAACAAGATTCCCAATAACATTGTCCCCAAAGATCCTTTCCATTGGGTCTCATATCTCTGTCTCTGTCTCTGTCTCTGTCTCTGTCTCTGTCTCTGTCTCTCTCTCTCTCTCTCTCTCTTTCTCTCTTCCTCTCTGTTTTCTTTCAACAACATTTTCCTAGGTGGCAGACTGGCCTTGAATTTTTTTTTTTTTGATGCAGGGGCTCACTATGTAGCCAGGCTATGTAGACCAGGCTGGCCTCTGCCTTCAAGTGCTGGGATTAAAGGCCTGCACTACCACACCCAGCTGGCCTTGAACATACATTCCTCCTGCTCAGCCTCCTAAACACTGAGATTATAGGGCTATCCTTGAACTTACTATGTACCGGAGGATGCCTTGAACTTCTGACACTGATGCCCCTGTTTCTACTTCCTAGTGCTAGGATTACAAGGATATATCACCATGCCTGGCCATATCCTCAGTTTCTCACACCTCCTGACAGCCTGTCAAATTATGAACCTATCGGTGGACTAATCCATTGGTGAGGTCCTTCTTGATCCTTTCATTTCCTAAAAGTTCATTAGAGGCAACCAAGCTTTTAGCACATGGGCTTTGGGGAACATTTTAGATCCAAACTTCAGTGGTGTGCCCCCCCAGGCATGTTAGGGGCTGGGCTAGGGCCCCTGCTTTCATCTATGGCAGTGGGTCTATAGGCACCAAGCCTGGCTCCTGTGCCAAGGGCCTTAACTTTGCTGCCTGCCTCACCACTGGTTTCCACTACATAATAGAGGCATTTTCTTGGCAGGGTAACCTGGCAGTGCTGTTCTCAGCCACAGCTGAGTTCCAGCATGTTCAGCAGAGGGCTCTAAATTACCTCCTCACAGTCAAGGTGACCTTATCTCTCAGTCCTCATGCTTAACTGTCACCCTAATTCAGACCTTTGCTGGTGGTATAGAAATCTGTAGGGTGGGATGACAAGCCAAGACAAAAAGTGTGTTATAAAGTTTAACTCATACATTTTATGGGATAAAGGTTACAAATTATAACTATAGGCATATAATATATAAGTAAATTATACTATAATATACTTTACATTTAGTTTATTTTGGGAATACTTTATAATAAACATTTTTCTTTTTTTGATTTTTTAATTACTTTGTGTGTATGAATGTTTTGTTTATATGTAAGTACACGCATGCCATGCAGTGCTTGCAGAGGCCAGAAGGCGGTGTTGGATCCCCTGGAACTGGTTGTTAGCTGCTATGTGGGTTCTGGGAACCAACCCAGGTCCTCTGCTCTTAAGTGCTTAGCTATCTCTCAAGTCTCAATAAACATTTCCTTAAAATATCACTAATATTAATATTTTATATGTATATTTGGTCTTTTTTTGAGACAGGGTCTCCTGTAGCCCCAGCTGTCCTGGAACTCTCTATGTAGATTAGTCTGGCCTTGAACTCACAGATATCCAGCTGCCTCTGTCTTCTGAGTTCAGGTATTAAAGGCATGAGCTACCACGTCCAGCATCAATATTCTATATTTTAATGGTTATATTTCATTTTGTGAGATTAGGACAGTGAGTATAATCAATCCAATATCATTGCACACCTAAGATGCTTTCTGGTTTTTTTGTTGTTATAAACAATAATGAAACGTTTGTCCATGTTCTTCATTTGCTTTTTGAGACAAGGTCTCACTTTGTAGCCCTGGTTGGCCTGTCTATATAGACTAAGCTGACCTCAATTTCACAGAGATCCACCTACCTCTGCCTACCAAATGCTGGGATTGAAGACCTGTGCCACCATGCCTATCTACTTGTCTGAGTTTTTAACAATTGCCATGGGATAAATTTCTAGACCATTAAATTGCTACTGTATGCTTATTTATTGTTTTGCAACCTAAGCTGGCCTCAAACTCACTATGTACTTTAGGTTGGTTGGCTTTGAACTTCTGATCCTCCACTCTCCATGTACTAGGTTTATAGGTATGTGCCACCATGCCCAGTTCATAAATTTCTATATTATGCCTAACATTATTTAATCCTTTTTATGTGACTTAGAAATAGCATTTTCTGGGGCTGGAGAGATGGCTCAGCAGTTAAGAGCACTGGATGCTCTTGCAGAAGACCCAGGTTTGGTTCACAGCACCCACATGGTGGCTAACAACCATCCATAAAAAAACAATTCCAGAGGCTCCAATGCCCTCTTCTGACCACAAACATTGCACAACACACTTATATACACATGTATATAAGGTGCACTTATATACTTACAGGTAATATACTCGTACACATAAAATAAAAATTAAAAGTGGCATTTTCCTGATATCTGATTATATATAATATAATGAAATATACATCATATATATAATGAAAAACATTATTTTGCCCATTTCACAGATGGACATGAAAGCCAGCTAGAGACAGAAACAAAAGTGGCTGAATGGACAGGTTCTGTAGCTGCAGGTTCAAACCCAATCAAGTTTTGCTCTAAGCTTCTTTTGTGGTTCCCAACAATTCTGAATTCTCAGAACAACTGGGAAAATTCAGATTAATTCACTTAAAGAGTTTAGCTTAGGTACTTAGACCATGATCATTAAATACCAATTATTGTAAACTTTGAGGCTTATCACTTGCTGGTTCTCATTTTGGTAGCATTTTTTGTTTTATGAATTCTGTAGTCTGAATTTTTCCTAGTGTACCATTAATCTTCCACTTTCCCTTTAAAACAGATGAAGCTTTTAACATATGTGATTAAGTGTGCTGAAAGGAATATAAAACCAGCTGGCAGCAGGGATGCTACAAATCATTAGTACGGATAGAGCAGGTAACTATGAAAGGGATATAAATTAATACCCTAGCCAAGGAACTCATTCTTGGCTAGAGTATATGGGGTTGGGAGAGGCATTTTGAAATTCTGTTTTGTGACACTATTCTTAGGGAGATGTGAACAAATATCTACTCACCCCAAATACTGAATGTATAATGAAATTTTACATAGAATCTATGGTTCTATCCATGATGGGGATAGGCAGGTGTTCTACCACTGTGCTATGTTCACAGCCATTTTGTTGTTGTTGTTTTGGTGATACAGGGTTTCATGTAGTCCAGGGTGGCCTTAAACTCACTGTGTAGCAAAGAATGACCTTGA
Organism: Eospalax fontanierii; assembly: GCA_035773235.1. Lineage (NCBI taxonomy): Eukaryota > Metazoa > Chordata > Mammalia > Rodentia > Spalacidae > Eospalax > Eospalax fontanierii. The sequence continues at coordinate 29,701,499 of CM069546.1, read as the reverse complement.
ATTCCTGCTCCTTGTGCCTCCACCTCCTGAGTACTGAGATTATAGGCATGCCCAGTTTATGTGGTGTTGGGGATTGGACTCAGGGCCTCATGAACACTAGGCAAGAACTCTTAATAAATCCTCAGTGGGCCCCTCCCCCTTCTCTTTTTTACTGTGTATTTTGAGACAGGATCTCATTAAATTGCATAGCTTTATACTCACTGTGTAATGCAGATTGGCCTTGAACTTGGTACCCTCCTACCTCTGTCTTATGAGTAGTGGAATTGCAGGCTGGTGCCACTGGGCCTGGCCTAATGCTCACTTCATATAGATTTCCAGTGAAGGGCAGGAAACACACACACACATATATGGAGGGAGGGAGAGAGAGAGAGAGAGAGGAAAGGAGGGAGGATGGAGTGAGACAGACAGACAGACAGACTGACTGACTCACCACATAGCCCTGGCTGGAACTCATTATGTATACTAGGCTGGCTTTAAATTCTGAGAAATCCACCAGTTTCTGCCTCCTGAGTGCTGGGATTAAAGACATGGGATTGAAGTGCCACTGTGCTCAGTTCCAATGAATATATTTTTTAAACACTACTGTAGCAGGTGTCAAACATATTCTGCATAGAGTAATATGTTATGGAGTTATTTTATTAGAAGTAAGTTGGAGGAAAATGTATCTTCTGGATCCTAGGATTGGTGTGATTTTAGCAACTCAGAATTGTGGGAATTGGACCAGTTTTTGATTCTTGTATCCAAGAACTTTGTGTACTACACCTGTAATGCTGATGTCAGGAGTTTGTGACAAAGCTCATTCTATTGCTTGGTGAACATTGACCCCACTGGCACTGTACACACTGGGCACTGGCTTGTGTCTTCAGCTTGCTTAACTGGTCTGTCAGTTTGGTGGATGTATGTATCTCAGTTGAACCTTGTACTTGCTAGCTAGCCATTAGACAATTAAGTACCTTTTCAATATGAGCACAACCCTTGAGCCCACTCTTCTGCTTTGGGAAGCTAGCCACAGGAATTAGTAGATGTGCTGATTCTACTAGCAAAAAATTTGACTATCCCAATATTTCAAATCAGAGGACTAGAGTCTTGGATAATTAATGAAGATCATACTATAGACTTGTGTTGACTGATGTTCGAGTCAGGAGAGCCAGTGTAAAGATCAGGTTAGAAAATTATATGGTGGTAGCATATGCCTGTGATTTCAACAGCACTCAGGAGGCTAAAGGAGGATCAGGAGTTACAGGCCAGCCTGAGCTACATAGTGAGACCCTGTCTTAAAAAAAGAAAGTGGGAACAAATTCTATGAAAATATTTTATTTTCACAGCTTTGGAAGAATATACACCAAATGTTATCTTTGGCTGTTTCTGGGTAGATGCACCTTAAGGTGTTTTGTTATGTTTGCTTATCTGTAATTCCTAATTCATGTAACAATTAAATAAACTATTAAAAGATAAGACATTGAAAGACTTAGGCCAGAGAGATCATGAGTTCAAGGTCACCTTGAGCTACTATAGTGAAAAGTTCGTTTAAAAAATATATATCATGACATTTGTTAAATCCAATTATGAATTTCCTCATAATAAATGATAATGAAACATTGTGATCACAGAATAGCTAAATGTCTAAATTTTCTTATATATCTACTTATATGACATTGGCTGTGCTGTGATCAGACTTCAGGTCCTGAGCTTGACAGCTGGGTTACAACTTTGCTCTGTGACTCAGCTGAGTGACCTAAGGTATAGCTCCTAGCTTGTAAATCTACATTGTCATCTGCGTGACAGGGATAGCAATAACACCAACCTCACAGCTTTGCTAAAGGGCCCATAATATGCAGAAACATGGAATAAACTGTGGTGATACAATGCCTAGTAGAGCTGATAAATTACTAGAGATGTAACAAGCTTTCTTAAGCGGGGGTGGTGGGCAGAAGCCTCTGCCTAAATCTAGAGGACACCATTTGGTCCTCTGAGAGCTGTGCTGTGCATCCTAACTGGCTTCACTGTATCAGTGAAGGTATAGACCAGAGCAAATGTAGCACCTGGGACTGTCACCTTCCTGAGGTCTCCTCTGGTTGGGAGGTGGAGGTGCTGGTTAACCTTGTTAATAAGTTAAAACACAGTGCTCAGGAGGCCAAAGGTGAAGGTCTAAAGCACCAGAGAAGGAAGTATCCCTCCACAGCCCACTGGAGAAGGAAAGGGCACTCTTAGGCCATTCAAGACAACATATTTATTTGAAAACAATTTCAAAATTAGATCTCAAACTCAAGCCACAGATCAGGACAGATACTCAAAGTAAACAGGAAGGACTTCACCAATTGCTCATTTAAGAAAACTTTAAGCTGATTTGAGGAAGTAATGCTTTTTTAGTTATCCATGGTAAAAATCAATTGGAGTGTTTTGTAAACACAACATCCCTAGAGATTAATATCATTAATTGATTCAGGGGGTCTGGGCCAGCAGTTTCTAAGTTTTTTGATTTATAAATACCTCCAGATGACTATAACATTCAAGAAAGTTTGAGAAACATTGACAGAATTTGACCTTTTCTTTGAAGTTGTTAAGTCTTGAGTACTGACTTCAGAATGTCTTACTGAAAAGTCTAGTTTTAGGGAAAGAAACTACAACTTCTCAAAGTTTAGTTTGACACATTCTCCTCTTTGTAAGCATTATATATTCTTTATTTTGGTTTTCCCCACCATTTCTGTCCCAGCCTTTTCAGAAAATGTTTATCTTGAAGAGTCCCATTCTTTGACTGAGGCCCAGCAATTCAATGAAATAAGTTTTTAGAATGGGTTTCTATTAAGATTGTCACATTTAATAACCTTTGCTTCTGTTTCCCTTTTGTTTTGGTATATCTTAAGTCTGGGCACTCTGTACACACTCAATATTCTGACTTTTCCACCTTAAATCTCATACTGACGATTCCGTCTATGCCAGCCTCGATCTCATCCTTTTCTTTAACCTGCCCAACCCCCTTTGGCGTCCCAGTTAAGATAAGATCTCCTTCTTCCAAGATCATTATCTTGGAAATGTAGCTGATGATGTAGGGGATGGAAAAGATCATAGACGATGTCATGCCCTCCTGCCGGAGCTCACCGTTGACCTTGAGCCACAGTCTCAGGGCGTGAGGGTCAGGAATCTTCTCCTTGGGCACGAAGGCGCTGACCGGGCAAGAGGCCGTGAAGCTCTTGGCCAGGGTCCAGGGCAACCCCTTTTTCTTGCACTCTTCCTGAACGTCCCTGGCGGTCATGTCCAGGCACAGGGCATAACCGGCCACGTAGTCCATGGCGGCGTCCTCGGATACGGCGTGACCGCGCTTGCCCATAAGCACACCCAACTCCAGCTCGTGGTGCAGGTTGTGGGAGTAAGCCGGCACCAACACAGGCGAGCCCTCGGGAGCATACGCGGTGGATGGTTTCAGAAACAGCACAGGCTCGCTCAGGACCGCACTGCGCATCTCCTTGACATGGTCTGCATAGTTCCTTCCCACGCACACTATATTCTTCCCCCACTCCCAGAAGCGGGACAGCGGCTTGGTGGTAGCCATGTTGCAACCTCAGGTCACGTGATCTGAATGGCGACTACGGAGGCTCCGAGGAGACGTGCCACTTCAGGATGCTGTCCGGCCAGCAGCGGCCCGTCCCACTTTGAGCAGCAGTAGGACTCAGTGGTCAGATTTCGATGTCCCCACACGGACGTCGGCAGTGGCGAGGTGCACAAGCGAAAGCACGGCACCACCCAGAGTGGCCCTGCTTCCACACTCGGCCTTGGACCCGGTGGGTGGAGAAGGGAATGGTTTGCACAGGAGCGTGCCGATTGGCTGGAGGTGGCTTGAGAGAGGCACTGGTTGGCTGTGGGCAGCACGGGGCGGGCACCGATGAGTTGGGGGCGTGGCATGGCAGGAAGGAGCAGGAACTGGTTGGCTGGGGGCGATGCGGAGCGGGCGCTGATTGGCTGCGGCCGCCGACGCCGGAGTTGCTGCCCTCAACGCGGGTGTCGCGGACTCCGCGACCCGCCGGTGCACCCCACGGGTCATGGTGCTCGGTCGCGGGCCGCTGTACCTTCGGAGCCTGTCCGCGCTGGGAGCTGCCTGCGCGCGCCGCGGCCTCGGTAAGTGTGTTTAGGCGGTGATGCGGCGCTACCCGGCGCTGGCAGGCCGGACGTCGGTTGGGCGCGTCTCCGGGCTCAGGTGCTGAGCGCCGCGGGGCGGGCGCATTGAGGGCCTCAGCGCAGACAGCTGGCATGGGCTGGCAGCGCTGGCCGGGCGGCCAACCAGGGTCCTGGGCAGCGGGCCACAGTCGGACTCCAGCCTTCTGGAGCAGAGATCTCGATGTCTAAGCCTGCTTTTCCTCTTGACTGGACGTCCAGCTAATGAGACGACAGCGGGTCGCCCGCGCCCAGTAGCTGGCCGACTAGAGCCCAGCTAGCCACGAAGTTGGGAGCAATCATGATTTAGAGTGCGTGAGATCCTCAGAATGACAGGTGTTTCCAGTTAGGGCCACCACTCAGTCGTGTTGCTGCTGAGAACTACTGTGGCATGACGGGGCCGCCCACTTAAGGGAGCCCCTAGCTCAGAAAATTTCGGGTCACAGAAATCCACTCAGTATGAAAAGAGACAGTGCTCTGAAACACCTTGTTTTTTAAAGTATGTTGTGGCCCAAACAAAACATGTCTATGGACTTGGCCTTGAACGCAGGCTGCAGGTCTGTGACCTCACTTAAGGCAAAACGTCCCCAGTTGCAAACTAGTGAGGTGGGAGCATCTCCTGGGCAGTGTCAGACTAGGTGTCCTTATGTAAAAAGGTTTCTGGAAGTTCCCTCAGCAAATGAATTCCTTCCTTAGGAATTACTGCATCTTCTCCAGATTGTTAACTGGCTCTTCTGGGACCTAGAGTGGTTTGAGCACTGATAATAAATGATGTGTCCTTCACCCAGGCAGCGTTTGTAACTCTTTGTCAGGAAATATATAAAAGCGCTCATCTTCATCTAGTCCTGTTTTCACCCTTCTGCCTTCCTTCCATGAGCTTGGATATTGCTGGGGTTTAGGGGAGTTCAGACATTCTGAAATCTGATCAAGAAAGGTTTATTTTGCTGAGCATGAGGAGTCTGGAAAATGCCCAGCTGTTGGGCCAAAAGGGAAAAATAGGAAGCTGGAGGTGTGGCTCAGTGATAAAGCATTTCCCTAACATGCTCAAGGCCCTGGGTTCCACCCCTAGCACCAGAAAAACACAAACAGTATAATAGTATAATTTGGTCAGTTTTGCTGGCCATGGTTATTAGAGTTGATGGCATTATGTACCGGTGAGCCAAAGTTATTTTTTGTTTGTTTTTGAGACAGGTTCTCCCTGTAGTCCCAGCTGGCCTGAAACAGGCTGGCCTCCATCTCACAGAGATCCATCTAAAGCTGTAGTTTTCCGGATTCCTTCTGAGAGTTAGCCCCACCTCTGCCTTCAGACCATCACCATCTTCTGTCGCCTTAGGTGGTTTTCTCCTCTTTAAAGCTAAGACAAAGTGTCTTAGAGTTTTATTGCTAAAAATATTTTGGCATCTGTTGTCTGGTAGAGTGTATTTTTGTCTCTCAGTGCCTTGCCACCTCATGGCCCACACTGGGACTGTCCTTTTGTTCACATGAATAGGTTTGTGGCACACACCTGAGTCCCAAACAGCCAGTTCCTTATTTTCAGGAGTTGGTGTTGACTATTATGCCTGCCCTTTAGTAGAAAATACTGTTTTCTCCTCTGACTGGTGGCCTTAGAAGGGCTGTAACTTCAGAGAACTGTTGAAGGGTGAGCAGTCAGGTTCTGGCACCTCCATCTGCTTTCCCTAAGTTTGTATCAGACCACTGGTCAGTAAGCCTGTCTTGCAAGAACCCTTGAGAAGGAAAGTAAAGATCCCAAGTCCCAGCTGGAGTGTCGCTCACTTGCTTTGCATGTTTGAGGTGCTGGGGTTCTGTACCCTAGGATCGAAAGAAAAGAAAAAAAGAGGCTGAGACAGGAGAATTGCTATGGGTTTAAGGTCAGCCTGGACTATATAGTGGGTTCAGGCTAGACAGCACTGTAGGGTAAGATTCTGTCTCTCCTGACCCCCCAAAAATCCTACACCTGAGACTGTAGCTGACTTAATATGTATATAGTATTTTCTCCACTTTCCTGGTGGATGTGGTAAAAGGGGACATTCTCTGTTAGAGGAGCTTGGGAAAGCTATCTGAGTGAGCCTCAGGGGGCAAGGGCTCCTCTGAAGTTTTGGTAAGACTATCCTTGCAGGAACTGAGGTTCCTGTATGTGTCTTCAGGCTCGGCCCTGCTGGGAATCTTTCTATATCACACAGATTTCAGGAAAAGTCTGACTGTGGAGCAAGACACAATGAAGGTTGAACTACTGCCTGCCCTGACGGATAACTACATGTACCTGGTTATCGATGAGGACACCCGGGAGGCTGCCATTGTGGACCCAGTGCAGCCCCAAAAGGTGTGTGTGGCTCTTCCTAGCTCCCTGTGCCTTGTTAACCAGCCTCCTTGTTTCACCTCCATGGTTATAACATAGGGCCCTTGTAGCTCTATGGAAGTTCACTGGAAATTAAATCCTTTAGTTTTTGAAAAAACAAATTTATGTTCAGCCACTGCTAATGAGACAGTGAGAGGAATAGAGAAGGCCACAGGTCTCTGTGGCAAGCCTGGCACCTGACTTTAAACCCCTGTGCCTAGACACATGTGAATCCTTGAGACCTGGATTACCCTCCAGACCTCCAGTGCTATGGATGAACTTTGAGCTGAGGGGCTTGGAGAGGTTATGGGTGGGACCAACAGCTAAGCTGATAGAGAGAAAGGGGCTACCTTCCTCCTGGTGTCCTGGAGTGTGAGCACTCAGCAGGGGTGGGATGAAGGCAGGGCATCCACCTTGCAGGCAGGTGAGCCAGGGCCAGAAGTGTGACTGGGCCTTTGTCCTGCCTCCTGTGTGGCTGTAGGTTGTAGAAACCGTTAAAAAGCACGGTGTGAAGCTGACCACGGTGCTCACCACCCACCATCACTGGTAAGTGCTCTGGCTTTGGAAGCACCTGTGGGTGGGGCCTGTCACTCACCTGGGAAGGACAGGGGCCTGGCTCACTGTGCATATAAGGGGCAGACCATTGAACCAGAGAGAATTCTGAAAAAGCCTCAAGGCTCCTGCCTTCTTCCTCTTGGGCTGCTGACACCTGGATTCTGCTAGTGCAGCAGCTGCTAGGTGAGACACTCATGGCTTGTGAAGAGGAACAGAAGGTAGGGCCACTGTGGTAAGCGCACCCTCAGGCATGAGCTTTCATTGCTGTCTCTTTAGAGTGTGGCTTTACTGGTCATAAGAAAGCCCCAGTGGCGACCTTTCACATATTTTGGGCTTATGAAAAGTGATGTTGGCCTCCATCCATACCAAGGAAGAAGAGAGTCTAGGCACCAGTATTTTCTTTAAAAAAAAAAAGTTCATATTTCTAGTGGTGTTAATTTTTAAAAAAGGTTTATTTTATGTATGTATATATTCGAGTGGTTGCATGTACATCTTTGTCCTGTGTGTGAACTGGAAGAGGATTTGGATCCCTTGGAGCTGGAGTTAAAGGTGGTTATGAGCTGCCACGTGGGTGCTGGGACCTAAACTCAGGGCCTCTTTGGGAGCAGCAAATGTTTTTAATCATTGAGGCACATTTCCAGCCCCAGGTTGATTGGGGTTTTGTTGTTTGGTTGGTTTTAGTGTTTTAAGAGTTCCACTCTAACCCAGTTTGGCCATGAACTTGTGTGAGCCTCCCTCTCTGACTCCCTCTCTGACTCCAGTGCCAGCGTCCCAAGTCTGCACCACTATGCCCGGCTTTGTTGATTTAAAGAATGTGAAAAGTCTCTCTGCTCGAGGCTTTGGGATGGTGTTGCCCAATGGTCTCTTTCTGGTTTTTGGAATCTTGAGGTTCTTCAAAGATAGATGAAAATATTTGTTAAGCTCTTAATTTTTGTTTCTAGATAAAGACAGTTGGCACCCTTTCCTCCAACTTTGAGGAAAGAGGAACTCATCTCAGAGGAGGAGAACTAACACCTTTTTTAAAAATAGGCTCTCACTGTGTATCCCTGGCTGGCCTAGAACTTGCTATATTGACCAGACTGACTTCAAAGTCATAAATATCTACCTGCCTCTGTCTCCCCAGCGCTGGAATTAAAGGTGTACACCACCATTCCTGGCAGGATAGTACCTTCTGAACTCCCAGTGCCTCTGCTGATGTAAACCAAGTTTGCAGCTGCACTGCTCGGTCACTTACCCTTGTAGTTGGTTTAGCGAGGCCCTATGGCCCAGGTCTCTGAGGTCCTGAATGAAACCCCAACATTTGGGACAGAGCATCAGTAACCTGTGTCGTGGCCTGAAGTATTCAGTGTGGCTGCTCTTTCTTGGGGCTCATTTCCCTATTCTCCCTGCCACCAGCATATTGATCTTGGGGACCTGGTGGCAGCTGCCTTGAGGCCATCAGATGCTTCCACAATTTGCTTCCTCCCTCCACCTACATAACCTCCCACTTCAGATTCCTCTTCCCAGGTAATCTGAAAGATTCTGGCTTTTTCTAGCACCTACAAGTGTTTATGCTGTCATTAAGCGCAAGGCTGAGCCCTATGTCTGGCCTGTGCCTTACACAGTGACCAAGTTGTGTTATTGCTTGTTCATTGGTGGTAGCATTTTGGAAGGTTGGCAGTGAGGTGATGGTACTTACCCGGCCTCTCTGTGGCCCCTGTGCTGGAGGCAGGGGATAGAGGGTGGACTGTTAGCTCCTGCGGTCTGAGGGCCCTGCTATTCCACAGGGTATTTCACTGGAGTTCTTTTGGGGTGTGGTCTCTGAGGCACATGAAGGAGTCCACAGGGGGCATGGAATGAAGTAGGTAGCCAAGGTACTGGCAGGAGGCAGGTACTTCGTAAGCCTCCTCTTGAAGGAGTACAGCTCACAGTGCTAGGGATGCTCCCAGACCAGCCTGTCGCCGGGGCCCACCCTCTACTGCTTCCTTCCTGAAATGCAGGTCAGAGGGCTCCCTGGGGAACCATGGGAGCTCTTGGTGGCTGTCTGGGAGATATCTCCACCCTAGTTGGCTTGTGTCCTACAGGTAGATCTCCCTCAGGTGAGTGGCATTGTGGTTTCAGAAGCTCCCAGCATATCCTTTGCCAACTACTAGACCAACCTTTACACCAGGATCTCCTGGGGAAATTTTAACACCTCTACCCATTCCAGGCTGTCCAACCCCTCTTCCCAGGAGGTGGGGTGTGCACACAGGTGAGGCTCCTGCGCAGCTGTTAGCTCTGCAGATGACTCCCTGTACCTTAAGACATAGGAATCTCACTGGGGACTCTTCAGCTGTGTGTGATCCACTTTCTCTGTTTATATATATGTAAACAGCAAGAGGGCAGGATAGAGCTAAATACCTAAGAAAATTGTCCTTAATGCGGCCAAATGGTAGACATTAAGTGTTTTCCATTGCTTGTTTCTCCTGAAAACTGTACAAGCAAAGTGAAGGTTCCATTTAGTCAGGGGTTAGAGGCAAGGGAACAGTCCTCTTCATCCCAGCAGGTCACCCCAGGCCTCTTGCTTGATTTCCAGGGACCACGCTGGTGGGAATGAGAAGCTGGTGAAGCTGGAGCCTGGGCTGAAGGTATATGGAGGTGATGATCGCATCGGGGCCCTGACTCACAGAGTCACACACCTGTCCACCCTGCAGGTACAGACTGAGCCAGGGCGAGAATTCTAGGCAGGTCCTGCCTAGACACTAGGTCATCATTTGGGAAGCAGTCTAATGGGATCAGGAATGAGCTCCCTAGGCCTGCCTCAGTGGTGATTTGGACAGTTCTCTGCTGAGAGCACAGTGAGAAAATCAACTGCACAATGTGACTAGACATTGGAGCAGGTCATGAAGAGGGTCTCTGAGTTGATGGGGAGTTTAAACAGTGCCTCTGGGAGCCGTTTGACATCTTAGATGCCATGATGGTGAGCTTGTGTGGTGGAGAGGTACTTCTTCCTTAAGACATGCAGCGGCAGCATTTGGGGCAATTGTTCAGGATATGAGCAACATCAGCAGAGAGGCCTCACAGAGCTGTGGAAGGAGTCAACGCTCTGATGAATCTCAATGTCTATTGGGTATTTGTCTTGCTGGGTCAGTTTTGTTGTAGGTTTAAGCATTTGAAGTAAGGAGTTGGGAAGGTAGGTCAGAGAAGGAGAGGTGTCTTTTATTGCAAAATGCCTGGTTTAGATTTGGCCCAGGCATAAACACAATAAACTTCTTTTGGTTTTATTCTGGAGCAAATGCATCTGAAAGTCTGTACCTGGGGTCGCACCCCAGGAGAGAGCCGCATGGCCCCCTCCCTGTCCATGCCCCACGGCCTGCTCCAAGTCCTGGGCTGCTCTGCAGGTATCTAGGTGCTGCCACCTGTGATTTCTCAGAAAGGTTTACGGTTATTGGTGTTCATTCTGGCACCTCTGTTTCAGGTGGGGTCTCTCACTGTCAAATGCCTGTCAACGCCCTGCCACACTTCAGGACATATCTGTTATTTTGTGAGCAAGCCTGGTAGTTCGGAGCCCTCTGCTGTATTCACAGGTAAGTGGTGGAGGCCAGAGGTCTTCCTGAAGATCTTGGCATTAGCTATGTGAAGAGACACCTGTGCGGAGAATCAGGGCGTTCCCTGCCGGGCCTCCTAGCAGGGAATGTACTTCTCCAGCCCTGTATCCCGTGTGAGGAGGACGTAACCTTCAGGGTGGAATCCGGAACTTGCCTCAAATTTTATGGCCACAGAGGCACTCGGTGACCTGATTCTGTAGCACATGAGTTGCTGCTGTGTCATGTGTTTTGAGGTACAGTCTCCATTTTCCAGGGTTACCACTTTGTGCAGCCTCAGCCCCTACCCTCCAGCAGCCAGCAAATGGACATGGCTTGGAGAGACTGGCTGAGGAAGACCCCCCAGGGGTGCCAGGTATTCTTTCTGAAACCTTGCAGAGAGCCCTGTGATCTGGACGGGGCCAGCGTAAGGTAGTACCTCAGCCCTGGTCTGGCTGTCATGCACCTAGTAACCCTGTAGAGCCTGCAGCCTGACCAGGCAGTGGGGGGTTGGAGTGTTTGAGGTCTGAGTCAGCCCCTGGGGCCATATGTGCAGTTTGTCCAGAAATCAGAGGAATTTTCCCCTTTTGAGGAAAAACGACAGTATTGATGCTGACGGGAGCCTGTGAAGCCGAACAGCCTTGTGACAACAGTGCCTAGGTGGCACTGGTGGGGGTGAGGGTGGGGGCAAAGGGCCAGTGTGTGGCCGAGAGCCTGCTCCCTGCTCTTTAGATAGAGGTGTGATGGCTGCAGCTCAATGATGGCAGCTGAGGCTGTCTAGAGGCTGACCCAGTGCTGGCAGCTGAGGCTGTCTAGAGGCTGACCCAGTGCAGGAAGCTGAGGCTGTCTAGAAGCTGACCCAGTGCAGGGTCCTCATGAGGTCATAGCAGTGTTTTCATGTGGGGAGAACCGTGTGAGAAACACCAAGGGAGGAGTGGGTGGGACTTGCGTCTCTGTTCTGTAAATCTGAAATTACCCTGGAACCTGAGCTGGTTTAAAGATATTGCTGTTACAGAGTTCCAGGGTTTATTGCTTTGCTTTTGATTTTTTGAGACAGGGTCTCACTCAGTAGCCTGGGCTAGCCCAGAACTTGTGGCAGTCCTGCCTAAGCCTCCAGAGTGTGAGCCACTACACCTGACCTGAGTTCTGTGTTTTGATGGTCACATCATGTGGGCCATGCTCAGGCCCTGGGCTCATCTTTCCCCTCTATAGAGTGGAGCTCCATCTCCTCAACTGGAGCTTAGAACAGGACAGCTATGCTGTGTGTTTATGTTCTTGCTGTTGTTGGTGGCTTTGGTAAGGCCTTTCTGAACTGTGGTTACTGCTGTGGTAAAGTGGTAGCAGTCATGGTCTTCAGCTTATGGTCATCCAGGTTAAGTGAGAGAATATGTGGACACAGCCTACCTGCCCCAGTTGGTATGGCTCTGCGTCTTAAGAAGGCCTCTGTATCAGTGTCTATAAGAGCAGATGGCAGTGTCTACCCACCCCCCAGCTTATCACGATTGGTATTGGGCCACATGAGAAGGACATGCCAGCTTTGGGAGAAGTTGTGTTTATGTACAAGCATACAGAATCAGAAGACAACCCTGGATGTCATTCCTCAGGACACCTTTTTTTTTTTTTTGAGATGGGGGTCTTGTCATCAGCCTGGAATTTTGTCAAGCTGGCCAGAAAGCTCCAGGAATTCTTTTGTCTCCATCTCTCACCTTGCCATCAATGGAATTACGAACACATGCCACTGTGCCTGACTTTTTACCTGAGTTCTGGGGATTAGACTCAGATTCTGATGCTTGCAAGGCAAGCACTTTACCAACTAAGCCATCTCCCTAGCCCCCTTTTGACCATGCTGTGGATGGAACCCAGGGTCTTGTACATGCTAGGCTCCAGATTAGCCTGAGCTCCAACCTAGCCTGAGGTGGGAGGTGGGTATTTCATAACTGTCCTGAGATTTAGAAGGTATGTTGTGGAGGGTGACTGCTATGGGATGCAGACCCCTAGATATCCCACACTCGCTGTGACTGTTGTCTGTGTATCAGGTCATTTTATAACTGCATTGTGCTGCGGGGCAAGGTAGAGGTATCTGGCATCAGCATGAGGTCCAATGGTGAAAAATGGGAGATGTCTGGCAACCCAGGCAGTGTGAGCCAGGATAGTGCCTGCCTGCCACCGGCAGCCGAGGACAACAGGGTGGGAGGAGGAACAGGCACAGCTCAGAGAAGGGTGTGGTGGGAGGGACAGGCGTCCCCTGAAGCTGCAGCATGGGATAAGGCCTATCTAAGATGAGATGAGGTGGGTGGGCACTGAGGGACAACAAGTGACAGCGCTGGGGACAGCCTGGGAGAGTGTGGGAGGGCTGGGTTTAGGACTTGATGTTTGGGATCCAACCATATAATCATGAGGTGGAGGTCCAGGAGCACTGCAGGTGCCCTGGGAAGGGGCAGTTGAGGTGGATGATGGCACCCTGAGTGCTCACTGAGTCAGGCTTGCCACCATGGGAAATCCAGGGGTGTGTGTGGAGCAGAGGCAGCCAGGCTGCTCTATAGGGACTTGGCTGAGGCCAGGGCAATGCCAGGCAGGGAGGGGTAGTGCCTCAAATATTCTCAGCATCAAAGCGAAGGAGTGTAGGAAATCGGGATGCCCGGAAATCCAGAGATCCAGGCAGGGGCCCAGGAGGGTTGCTGAGTATATGGGAAGCAGGCTGGGTCAGTGATGGTCTCAGCTATGGTGGGCCTGGAGCACAGAAGACAGATCAAGGTGCCTTGGGTTTCAGGCCCAAACAGTGAGTTAATGGCTGTGGTTGAGACTGGAGGCAGGTAGGATGTGGCTGGCCTTGAAACATGATGGGCAGAAAGGCCTCTTGGTGTATGGATAGATTTGGCAGAGGATGATCTTGGGCTATGTTCTGGGGCCTGTGCATGAACTCAGGGCTCAGCACAGGAGACAGGGGCCAGTGTATGAGCTAACCTTGAAGAGCCACCATTATGTTTTCCAGGTGATACACTGTTTGTTGCTGGCTGTGGGAAGTTCTATGAAGGGACTGCAGACGAGATGTACAAGGCACTGCTTGAAGTCTTGGGCCGGCTCCCTCCAGACACGGTAAGCACTGCCTCCTTTTCCTATAGGCCCTAAATAATCATGCTGGCCTTACCCTTAAGGTGTGAGGAACATTGTCTCTGCTTTCACAGCTGGCCCGTTGTGTGACTGATACCCCTTCTGGCCTCACCTGTGATCTGGATGAGCAGACAGAGCGGTCACCTTAACAGTTCTTGTTTAATCTTCATGGCTCTGTAGTATCCTCTAGTTGTACACATTGTATGGGGTGCCAGGTCAGCTGACACATGACATGACCCTGAACTCTCAGGATTCCCAGTCACAGGATTCCCAGTGCTGGATTAATCAGTCAGAGCTCATGTGTTGTCTCTTTTTTTCAGAAAGTCTACTGTGGCCATGAATATACCATAAATAACCTCAAATTTGCACGCCATGTGGAACCCAACAATGCTGCCATCCAGGAGAAACTGGCCTGGGCCAAGGCAAGTGGAACTTGTTCTTGGTGGAACCTGTTCTTGGGGCATGTCCTATGGGCTTGTCATGGTGCAGTGACTTCCCGAGGGCCTAGGCACTGGCCCACAGCACTGTCTGTAGAGCAGGTGGAAGCTAGGAGTCACAAGCTCAGAGCTTGTCACCGTATGGTGTACCCCATTCTGACTGGAGGGTCCTGTATGGGCATTAGACACTATTTCTAGCAAAGTCGTCTTCCTACAAGAGGCCCAGGCTGCAGATCTAGTCCTGTCCCCCACATTCTGAGCAGTGGGTCAGAGGTCAGTTGGACCCTGTGTGGGGAACCTGTCTCTGTTGTCATTGTAACAGTGGGGGCTCTTCATCTGAACTTTATCTCCATGATGGCCCCAGTGAGCCACACAGTGTAGCCTAGGGTAGGGACTGAGGGCTCTGACAGGCACCAGAGCTCTGCTTTCTTGTAATTCACTCTAATGATGTCTGCAGTGCATACCTGGGAAGTTCAGCTGCTCCCCCTTCTGCTGAGTTTAGGAAGTGGCACTCCCTGTTTTAAATCTGTTCTTTTTGTGTGTTTTATATAAATCCCCTGTCCAGCATCTTTTCCACTTATGGGAGGGGGCTTACAGAGTAATACTAAAAAATTCAGCATGTCTATAATCCCAACACTTGGGGGGCTGAGGCAGGAGGATTACCATGAGTTTGAGGCCAGCCTAGACTACACATACATAGTGAGTACCAGGCCATCCAGGACTATATGGCAAGACCCTGTCTCAAAACCACTTTAGCCTGGGATGGTGGTGCAGCTTAGTACTTGGGAGGTTGAATGAGGCAGGAGGATCGGGAGTTCAAGACTAGCCTCAGCTACATAGTTCTTAGACAGCCTGGGCTACATGAGACAGTCTCAAAACAACAACGGAAAATTCAAGTGCTGAGTCAGGCATAGTTGGGCACATACCTGTAATCCCTCGGGAGGTTGAGGTGGAAGTGCTGCAGATTCAGAGGCCTGCACAGCATAATAAAAACATTACCTCAGAAAATTTTCAAGCCTACTTTAGTTGATAATATTCATATCTGAGTATGCATTTAATACTCATTTAATATCATACTATATAACACTATAATACCATTCTGCAACTTACTTTGCATTTTTATTTCCCTTTGGTGCTGGAGATTGAATGCAGAGCCCGATACATGTTAAGCATCTCTGCTTTTTAACAACTGGGAACTTTGAGGATCGTTTATGTGTACAATGTTTTGAGTGACATTTGTAGTTGGATGAACTTTGACAGTGTGCACCCCACATAATCTGTACTACATTCAACATACAGAACAGTTGCTATCCAAAAAACTTAGCTTCTTGCTACTAGCAATTGTCCTGTTTTTGACACTATTGTTCTAAGAGGCTTATGTAACAGAATCATATGATCTTGCTGCGGGTTTTATTCTGAGTACATCCTGTCACATGGTTCACTACAGTTGTTCATCATCTGTGGCTGGACCTCTGGTAGATTCCTGTTTTCAGTGTTGTGAATGTTTGTGTACATCTTTTGTTAGTATGTTTTCTTTTTACTGCTCTTTGGGTATATTTTAAAAAGGATCGCTGATTGCTGGGTTACATGGTTGAATGTATTTTTCACTCCTAAACTGATTTCCAAAATTAGTCCTCATATTTTGTGTTCCTCTCTCAATGCCTAGCAGTTCCAAATGCCCTGCATGCTAACTAGGAAGTGCTCAAGCAGGTGCCTGCAGCTACTGTCCCAGCTCTGTTCCTGGGGTCCTCCATGTTAGGCTGGCAGTAGTTGGGCAAGGAGACCCTTTATGAATTCCTCAACTTGGGCCCAGCTGTGTTGGCACTGTGTTCTCTCTGCCATGGTTATAGCTCTGAGGAACAGGGTCATCCACAGAAGACGGTTGCTGTCCTTCCACGTTCCATTGCTCTGCCATACCCAGGGCACTTTTTGGCAGCTTCTTGGGGAGGGAGCCTCAGCACCCTATGCTGAGAGCCTAAGCCACTTACTGCTCCTCATGCTGGTTTTCGGGGTGTGGTGGGCTTGCAGCTTTCTGTGGCATCTTTGCTCAATATTCCTTCTGTGAAATCGAAGCTTCACAATAATGAGTGAGGACTCACCCTCCCTGTCAGAGACAGCACAAGTGGAAGGGACACACTGCTGGCAAAAGCTTACTCTTGGGGGCGTAGCTGGAGACCGCTGCTCATCCCTCCATGATCAGGGATAGCCGGGCCTTGCTCATGTGAACCGCACTGCTCACTTGCTATGCCTTCTACGAGGAACTGATTTAAACATCATTAAGGTCTTTGTGTGACAGTGGTGTCTCTTGCAGGAGAAATACGCCATTGGGGAGCCCACAGTGCCATCTACCCTTGCAGAGGAGTTCACCTATAACCCCTTCATGAGAGTGAGGTGAGACGGGCGTGCTGGGCCCCCTCTTGGTCTTTTACTGTGGCAACCCCTGCTTTATGACTTGGGCCAGGTTCACCCCCAGCAAAGAGCCAAACCAGGGCTAGCCTCTCGTCAGGTGAGTGGGTCACGCCCCAGACTTTGTCCCATAAGTGTGAGGGTGTGCTTTTCTTGGTGTCTTCACCAGAATGTGGGGGACCCCAGCTGATGGGTGGGCAGTACTCTGGAGGAGCTGCTTTAAGAATTCTTGAAGCTCTGGGGTCTTGGCCCAGTATGGACTTTGTGGGTTTCCCACCTGTATATTGCTAGAAGGACCTGACTGGCTTAGCCTTGCATCACCCAGCAGTTTCCTGTATGACAGCATCCAGGCCCTTGGGAGAGACTGTGTGGCTGAGCTCACAGCCCATACTAACCTCTTTCCTGAGCAGGGAGAAGACAGTGCAGCAGCACGCAGGCGAGACAGACCCAGTGACCACCATGCGGGCCATCCGCAGAGAGAAGGACCAGTTCAAGGTGCCACGTGACTGAGGCGCCGAGCTTCCAGTAAAAGGGGATTGGGAGTTTTAAGTGACTGTCCTGCTCATGCAGGATCTAATCTGGTTTAATTTTAAGTTAATTTCAGAGCTCTTAGCTTGTGTTATCAAATATTCTAATGCATATTTATAAGAAAGAATTTAAAGTATTTATTCCCATACCCCTGCTTATGGACTCTGTATTATCTGCTTTACATGTATGCAGCCTTCAGACCTTTGGTCACATGATACCTAACCTGCACCTAGCTTCTCAGAGTTGTGCTGGCTCTGGGACATGCCAAGGCTGGGTGTCCCACTCTGGCTCCCTGGCTCTTCGAGGAGAAGGCTGCCACCCTCCTCGACTTCTTTCTCTTCCACCAGCCTCTAGGGTGACCATTACCTGCCTGGGGATTACTAGTACCTTTGTGGGTCTATGTTGACATTTTCACAAAACTGCTTCTGTGTCAGTGTGAATTGACATGAATCCTCAAGAGGAGACCGACCAAATTGGGTCTCAAGTTAACCTATATCTAGGATGGAGAAGCCTGTGATTCTATTGCAGCACTTGGGCTGATGTGCATGAAGCTGGTCATTTGCCAAGGCCCGCACCACGGTGGGCAACTCCTGACTTTGCTACTGTGGTGGCTGGTGGTTGTGCTCAGCGCTATATACTGTGCCCTGAATTCTCATCTGTGCTATTCTGGACACCCTTGCCCTAAGCGACCGGGATCCTCTGCCACCGAACAGCACCTTTGTAGCCCATGCTGTCACCTACCCACTTGTGACGGAGACCTAAGGTCTCCTGCCTGCAGCCCTTTCCTCTGTCTTTGCTGAATGAAACAACTTGGCTGTCCCTAGAAGCTGCCAGTCAGGTGTGGCTCTGGCTTGCTCAATCTTGTGTGGAAGAAGAGTTGTTGCTTTGATCTGTGTTGAGTGAGGTCAGGGTCCCTTGGGCCTGCTATGGCCTATGTGTCCTCACCCTACTGTCTACACTGCTGACCCACCCTCAGCCAGGGTGGTAATTCATCTTTGGCCTTGCATCTGCCTCGCAGTTTAGCCTGTTGTGGGGTCAGGAGCCAAATATTCTGACTTGGATGTATGTTACACACTCATACATCCAGAGATGATGTGGGTGAAGCCATCAGTCCTGTCTGGCCCTGGAGGTAGCACAGAACGGACTGGAGTTCCCACATCCAGTACTTCATCCTGCAGA
Source organism: Eospalax fontanierii (assembly GCA_035773235.1). NCBI lineage: Eukaryota > Metazoa > Chordata > Mammalia > Rodentia > Spalacidae > Eospalax > Eospalax fontanierii. The sequence goes on along the minus strand of CM069546.1, from coordinate 29,683,257 downwards.
TCGCAGCACAGGTCTCATCCCATGTGTGCCGAGTCAGTCCTGCCGCAGCTCCAAGAGGAACCCCAGTTCTCACCAGCCTGCAAATGCTGTGGCCCTCTGTGAATCTGTGTGCAGATGCCTGCCCTTGGAATCCAAGCACTTCTTTACCAGGGCGCCGGGTGGCCATGGTGCCCCTCTCCTTTCTAGGTGCCCCACCGCCCAGCACACTTCCTTCCCAGCTTTGCTCTGAGCCACACCCACACAAAGGTCTCCAGACCCAGTCCATCCCTTCTTGCTCTGAGGACTTTCCTGATTCGGCCTCTCCCCCAGGTTTCTCTGGTCTGATGGGGGTTTCTGTCCATGTGTTTTGTTTTTTTGTCTGACTTTGCCTCTAGCATATGTCTACCTCCCCAGCTGTCTAGCATTCTCCCTCCCCTCAGCATGGGCCTGCAGGCCAGCATGGCCATCCATGCTCTTCGGTCCTTACTGTTTCTTTCCTCTCCTGCCCAACCTGGCCGTCATGTTAATATCGGAGTCCTGGTGTGAATTCCTTTCCAGCTATAAAACCATTAAGGACTTAATCTGATACTTAAAAATCACTTTTGAGGTGAAAGTCACGAGTAGTCATGTAAACGGAAGTTTGGGGTCCCTGGCTCCATCCCCACCAATATGCAATGGTGTATATTCAGTGTTCCATGCTCTTCTCTCTCATCATTTGGAACTTCTATCATAGTTGTCTGTTCAGCTGGAAGACGTGCGATTCTAGGAAGGAGGCTACTCCTAGTCTACCCACCACTCTAGAAACCTTTTTATTCATGGGGCAGCAGAGGCCAGGGAAAGAATAAAGAATCAGAATCTGGGGGGACATAGCAGAGCACAGCCTAGGGTTCGTGGGTAGCTGGCTGTTCTAGTGGCCCACCCCCAGTGTGGGGGTCTGAAGTGGGGCTACCAACAGTTCACCTGAGAGCCACTGACATGGGCTGTAAACAGAGGGAGGCTATAATCATATTCTGCTCTCAGTACCCAGCTCACAGAGTGTATTTATTGTCAGTAAATACCCTAGTGCCTGGGCTCTAAACCCTGTTGTCTGTTAATTAGTCATTGGTTTCTGGCAGTCCTCTGTGGACTGCAGGGCAGAGTTCCAAGAGGTGAAAGACTTTCACTTGTCCAGAGTAATTGGAGATTTAAATATGTCACTTACCTGAATCTGAATGATCATTTTTCTCAGATGTTCAAGAGCATTTTCTGGGCCAGATCATGTCTTAGACCTTCACTCACAAAGGCTGAAATGATGTACTATGTCCTCTAACCCCAGTACAACTACAGAACCACAATAAACATTTCTAAATACTAAGTGAGTCGAAGAGTTACAATGGAAACATGTAAAGCAAGAAAAACCAGGCTTAGGGGGAATTTTACAGGTTTTTTTGTTTCTTTTGGTTGGTTGTGGGGAGTGTGGGATTAAACCTAGGACCCCACACATGCCAGGCAGGTGTTCTACCAGAAAATTTATAGCTTTAAATCTCTGAGAAAAAAAGGTCTCCACAATTCACATTTTACCTTAAACTAGAAAATAAATGAAACACAGAGGAATCATGGAAAGACTGGGGATGCAGCTGAGGTACAGAGCACTTGCCTAGTGTGTTCGAAGCTCTTCGTTTAATCCAAGCCCCAGAATCACAACTTTAATGATGTCACATCACACAAATTTACCATCTTACAGTTTTGGAGGTTCAAAGTCGGAAGTGGTTCTCACCACACAGCATCAGGGCTGTACTCCTGGAGGTTCTACGAATGTGTCTATGACCTATCCAGCTTCTACAAGCCACCCACATTCCCCAACTCACAGCCCCTAACTCAATCTACGAAGCCAGAGACAGTGGTTGAGTCCTTCTGACCCATCCTAGGAGGCTTCTGACTCCTTTACTGTCCAGGACCCTTGTGTTTACACTGGCTTCACCTGGGAGATCCTGATGACCTCACTAACATGAGTTCCCTCTGCCACTGAAGTCACAGGTTCAGGGATCACGATGTAAGTATTTCTGGGAAACTCGCACAGCTTTTGTGAAATGGATACAGCCAGCATCACAGTTAATTGCAAATGACTGAATTCTTCCCTACACAGGGGCAAGGCAAAGACATCTACTCTTGTCACTTCACAGACTACTGCAGTAAGTCATAGAAATCATGCCAGGGTTGTATAAACAATGGTAAGTAGAAGGTAAACGTCCTTATAAATGACACAGCAAGTCCTAAGAAATACAGCTTCACACTGGAATTAATGAGCTAAGCAAAGTTCTGAGATGCAAAATGAATAAAGACAAGTTCACTGTATTTCTTCATACTAAAAGTCCAAAATTAAATAAAAGCAATTCCATTCTCAGTAGCATTAAAACTGGTAAAATACTGAAGAGCCACTTTAACAAAGCATTCAATTTATACATGGAAAACGGCAAAGCACGGCTAAATGAATGATCTAAACCAATGGGCAGATGCCCAAGTTCACTAATGAGATGAAGATGGTGGCTCTCCACAGAAGCCAGCAGGCTTTTGAGAGAGCAATAAGCCAGTTCTAACATTAAATAGAAAAATCAAAAAATGTAGATGAGCCAAAACAACTTTGAAAAAAGCATAAGATTATAGGATCTCTGACTACCTGAGACTAGAACGTCAAAGTGAAGTGCGGAGGGATGCAAGGACAGGCATGTCGCATTCCAAAGCAGAATAAAGGGTAAACTCTTATGGCCAACTCATTTTCCTCTGCTGGATGCCAAGAACAGTCTTCTCAACAGATGGGCTAGGAGACTTGGACATGTGCACAGGAAAATATGAACCCTTATACCACATGGATAAGTTAAATTGCTTCATAGGATTAAAGAGCTAAAGGTATCAAACTTTAGTGGAACCAGTAGTAGAAAATAAAGGATCATGGGTTAGGCCGAGTTCTTAGGCATGACACATATAGGTCTTGAGACATAAGAGAAACAAATTGATTTACTTCATTTAAATGAGAAACGTACACTAAAAAGGCAACAACAAAAATAAGCTACAGACTAGGAAAAATGACTAATCTTATAGCTGGTAAGGACATAAAGTCTTGGAATACAATTATAAGAACACAACTCAGGTGCTGAAGAGATGGTTAAGCAGTTAACACTTGCTGCTTCTGTGGAGAACTGGAGTTCAGTTCCTAGCACCATGGTGGCTAACAACTGTGTCTAACTCAAGTTTCAGGAGAGCCAATGCCCTCTTCTAGCCTCCGTGGGCACCAGTCACACATGTCATACATACATACATAGAGGCGAAACATTCATACACCATAAAAATCAAAATAAATCTTTAAAGAAGAACACAGCCCAATTAAAAGTAGGAAAAAAATCTTTACACTTTTCCACAGGGGAGAATACCAGGATGGAAACATCCAAGGACCTCAGCAAGCCCATAAACACACCGTGTTCTGTGGATAGCGCTACTTGACAAGGATCAAAGCACTGATGTGTGATATCACAGTGTGAAGAACCTCAAAATGAATGTTCACTGAGAACTACACAGAAAAGATTATACACCAAGAGTAGCAGGGTGACAGCTGCAAAACCCACGTTTACTGAAACTAATGGCTTGTCATAGAGAGCTTTATGCCTAGAAAGCATACGTCCATAAAGCTATTTCATAAGAGATAGGATGTTAAGGCAACAGGCCAGTCTATACTGTTATCCCAACATAGTTTAAGAGAAATACAGAAAACATAAGTTAAGAGCAGGGTGTGGTGGCTATGCCTATAGTCCCAGCTTTTGAAAGGCTGAGTCAGAATATGAGTAAAGGCCTGGACTACAGAGTGCAGTCCCTGTTTCAAAACAAAAACAGCTGAGTAGAGATACTGTACAGGTGATCCCAGCACCTGGAAGGCAAGAGGAGTTCAAGACCAGCTTGGGCTATATGAGACCCTGTCTCAAAAGAAAACCATGCATAGTAGAATGCATGAGGTCCCATGGGGGAGGGATGATGACAGACTCCTTCCCCTATGCGATGTACAAAGCTCAATAAAAAATTAAAAATGAATAAAAACCAAAATAACAAGAAAAAGCAGAATAGTATAAAAAATAACTATATTGGGAAATCTAAACAAATCAATATGTGTTTACAACTACTGAAAAAAAGTACACATCTATGTAAAAAGAAATGTTGTGTGTTTGTGGGTTGCAAGACTCAGTGCTGTGAAGGTGTCGACCCTTTCAGCACAGCCCAGAAGATAGCAGATTCAAATTCATTTTAGAAACCTGATGGCTCCCTCAGAGTTCATGAAAATGCAACAAATAGGACGTGCCACTCAAATACCAGAATTTCCTGCAACGCCCACAAAACTGGCTTCTGCACAGTGGACACGTAATGGAAGGTCCTGGCTCATGTGGACTCAGGAGGAGTGATGATGACTGTGTGTCTGTGGGGCTGAGGGAGCCATTTCCAAGTGGCAAGACAGTGAAGTCCGAGCCACCCTCATACACAGCCAGTGACACAGGGTGAGCAGTCTGCGGCAACGAGAAGGTTATGAAACAGTGATTGTGAGGCGCCTCAGGAGAACACGTTCAAGTCTAGGTGCAAACAGGGCTCAAAGCTGGGAAGTTTGATAAACTACATTAAGAAAAAAAATTTTTAAGGATCACCTGGGTGTGGTAGTGCCTCAGAGGCTGAGGCAGGAGGATCACTGTGAATTTAAGGCCAGCCTAGACCACAGTAAGACCCTGTCTTGAAAATCTAAACTAAAGAGCTGGAAAGATGGTTCAGAGATGGTTGTTCTTGCACAGGACCCAGGTTTGGGTTCTCAGCACCCACATGGTGGCTAACACCCACCCTTCCCTCCAGTTCCATGGGATCCCAGCCCTCTTCTGGCCTCTGCAGGCATTGCATGCATGGGTACACTTACATAAAGGCAAACACTCATAAACATAAATTTAAAAAATTAAAAAAAAAAAACATCCCCAAACTAAGCACAGGCTTGTAATCCCAGGATTTAGGAGGCAGAGGCAGCAGAATCAGGAGTTCAAGGCTAGCCTGGGCTACCTGTTTTCTTTTTTATTAAAAAAAATCCAAAAACATGCATTCAGGAGGCAGAGATTGGGATTTCTGTGAGACCAGGCCAGCCTGGTCCTCATAGCAAGTTTCAGACCACTCAGGGCTATACTGTGAGATCCTATCTCAAAAAAAAAAAAAAAAAGAAGAAAATCATAAGCAAAATTAACTGTGGCTGGGAGTATGTGTGGGGTGCTAAAGTGCTTGCCTTGCATATACAGAGCCCTAGTACCATGTGTGTGCACATAACTTGGACCATTAGAATGAAAAGCCTAACCATAGTACAGGAGAGCATGTGTGACACTCCTCACAGGACTTGCATCTGGAATGAAAAAGATAAATTCAGACTGATAGACAACCTAACAGAAACTGACAAGAGACTTAAATATGAACACACTAAAACAGCTGGATCTGGCGGCTGGCCAGTGACACGGTACTGTCTCACCAAGGGTCAAGAAAACCAAACAATGGAGCAACCATCCACTAGTATGCAGCATATAAAGACAGTAGCGGTAGACATGCACTGTCCTGCGACCCCTTGAGTCCTGCCCCCGTAGAAACACGCGTGTGCCCCTCAGGCCTCACAGTTGCGGTCCACAGCAGCACTGGGAAGCAGCCCTGGAGGAAGAGCTGAGCATCCAGCCAGAAGGTACTCGATGATGGCTGCATCTCACTTGGATGATGCCTGAGGAAGTAGACCTAGGGCCCCCTGCACCTGCAGGAATGTTCAGGGGTGGGCATCAGCCCTGGGTAAGATACCAGGAGGTAAAGCTGGACAGAACAGTCGGGCTGTTGAAGAGTGGGGGGACTCTTTGGTGGTCGAGCACCTTATCCATGTGCTCCTGTGTGGCTGCAGAGTTCAGGAGACTGAAATGGCTCTAGCCAAGCTGCTGAAGCCCTGGTAGGGCTTCCGCACGACATGAAACTGGACTTGGGATAGACAGGAAGTGTCAGCCTCAGAGTGAAACAGCAGGGACACTGACTCCTTTCCCAGTCCACCCAGAGACCCAGGGGAATGCATGCTCACTCCTACCTGGCCCCTGTTCTCAACAGAGGGTGAGGCTGGCCACTGGCCCCAAAGCCCTGCTGAAGCCGCACTTTTGCTGTGTAAACTGCTCTGTGGCTCTGGGCGGGGCCTTTCTCCTTGCCGATCTATAATTTCTCAGAAGAGAGGCTGAGGAATGTCCTGGAAAATGCCCTGGAGATGGGGCAGTGTGGTGGAAGTCACAGTCCCACTGCCTAAGCCAGATCTGTCTACTCTCTCTGCTGCTCAGAGGTAGGTATCAATGTCCCCTACCTCCCCATTAAGTTGCCCCTCCTCAGACACAGCACTGCCTTTCCCAGCCCCTCCCGCATACATTCCCACCATCCCAGGCAGGGCAAAGGGACAGAGCTCAACTCAGGGTTTGCTGAGCTGTGAAGTCAGCCAGGCTACACCTCTCAGGGTCTCTGGAAGAGGAGGCTGAGATGTGATTCTGGTAGGTGAATGGAGCCAGGGCCAGCTTGAGGGCTTTAACAAGTAGTTTCTCCCTCGTCTTACCCAAGGATGGCACATGCCTCCTTGGTCTCTGTGCACCGGAATAGCGGGCGGATAGGCCCTGAGGAGTGCAGCAAGAGGCCAGTGGAAGCTGGCTGGCTGTTGGCCATAGGGTTTGGATGCCCCACAGTCTTCCTGTCAGCCTTTCCTAGGAGGACAGTGCTGGGGGAAAGCAAACATGAAGTGGCTGGTGGCCCTGCCAGGTGTTCCTAGAAGAGGCCTGGGGGAGGGGCGGTGACCATGGCCAGACATCAGCTGACCTTGAGGTCACAGGAGGGCTGAGGCTGGGCCCTGGACAAAGCCCTGGCCTAGGAAGCAGGAATGGTGGAACCCACTCAGGCTGTTAGGAAACCCCAGTGCAGGACAGACAGGCGGGGCCTTGGGAAATTGGGGCAGCAAGTGCTTAACCCTGACACAGCCATCTGCTCAGTCTGGGGGTGAGTTGGGGGATCCCCAGGAACCCAGGAGCTACCCACTGATACCTCAACCTTGGCTGAACCTAGTGGGAGACCAGGTCCCCTGAGACTTCCTTGAGCACCAGACCCTCCCTCTAAGGCTACATGGGCAGGGGCAGAGAGGAGGGAGAGGGTGGCCTCTCCTTGCAAGCCCCACCCCCAAAACCTACCCACAAGGGGTACAGGGAACAGCAGCCTTCAGAGTCCCACCACTCTCTACCTCAGGTCCTGAGGGTGGCTTTGGGGCAGATAAAGCCCCGCCCCTACACCCTTCCTTGCACTGTTTGCACCCAGGGGACTTGCTGACGACACTGGCCACCCAGCACCAGAGGGTTAACGGAGCTGGAGTGCGGGGCAGGGCCAGCCTACAGCAGTGGAGCAGCAGCACGGCACCGGCCCTTGCTCATTGCCTGCTCGTAGCCCGCTCTGCACAAGGCATGATGACCCTGAGCACAGGTGAGGAGCCAGAGTCCCCTGCTACTTTCTTTGAGGGTAGACAGCCCACAACCCTGAGCCCACTGTGAGAAGCTGCAGCAAGCTCAACTTTGGGTGGGTAGGTGGGGACTCTGGGGTGGGACTTGGATACAACTGAGTCTGGCACCAGAAGGTCTCTATTCCTTCCCCTCTCACTTGGTGGAGGCACAGGGAAAGGGGCCAAATGAAAGTATGAACAAGTGCCTAACCCTGGGTACAACAAGGTACAGAAATGGGGATCAGGGGTCCCTACAACCCTAACTTACAGCTTTATTGGGATGGAATGCCAGCCAAAGCCCACCCTACTCTCCTGGTTACTGTTCCTTTCAGGGGCCTGGCCTGGGTGAGGAGTTCATGTCTTATTCCTTGCCCACTTCTGGCATACCACCCTGATACCTGAGACAGACCCCACCACCACCCCGGCCCCAGTCTCACTCCGGAGCCGTTACCCCGTCATGGCAGAGGCACACTGTTTAGGCGGAGAATGGTGCCGTCCTGTACCAACCTGAGTTGCAGTGCTGAGCACACAGAGGTCGATCGGGATTTGGGGTGCTAGCCAGGTCCCTGAGGTTTGACGTCCAGTTGAGTGAACAGTCCCCACCGTTCTGAGGTCTAGACCCTACTCTTTGGTCAGTAGAGGGTAAAGTCTGCATAAACTGGGGAGCAAATGAGTTGTATGCTCTCATCTGTGGGACCAACTAGTCGAGGGTATCTAGCTCACTGTCCAGTCACCGAGGACCAAAAGTGGATACGCCATTGGTGTCTATTCTAGAATATTCTAAGAACAGTTGGTCTTGGCCAGCAGTTTGGTTCTGTTTCTTAGCCTAGCTGGGGTTTATGCCCCAGAGGACAGGCTGTCATAAGGCTTAGTGGCCAAGGCTCAGGTTGCCTGCTTGTGTCACCGCCAGGGTAAAATGGAGAAGTCAAACCCTTAGTGCCCCTGCAGTGAGACGGGACCACTACTTGCTGGTCCTATGGGCTAGAAAAGTGAAGTTTCTTCAGAGCAGAGGACTTAGCTGTCTTGCTGGTGTCTTCTTGCTATCAAAGTGGGGTGACCACATCTTAGTACACAAATGACATCCTTTTCTTGCTATGATGAGGCCTGGGGAAATCCAGGGTTTGGCTCACATTCTGGGCCACAGTCCCCTGGGCCCTACCTTGCCAAGTCCCTCTCCCCACAGGAGGCCCGGCCTTGGTGGTACTTCTGGCTTCCTGGGTGGCACTGGGCCCTTGTGGCCTGCCAGGAACAGAGACCAGAGGAGCAGAAGATGCTGAGGGCCCCCCGTGCCCAGTTATCTGTACCTGCAGCTATGATGATTACACGGACGAACTCAGTGTCTTCTGCAGCTCAAGGAACCTCACACGGTTGCCTGACGGCATCCCAGTCAGCACCAGGGCCCTTTGGCTTGATGGCAACAACCTTTCCTTGATCCCCTCAGCGGCCTTTCAAAATATGTCCAGCCTGGACTTCCTCAACTTACAGGGTAGTTGGCTGAGCAGCTTGGAGCCAGGGGCACTGCTGGGCCTGAAGAACCTGTACCACTTGCACCTGGAGCGGAACCAACTACGGAGCTTGGCGTCCAGCTTGTTCATACACACGCCTGGCCTGGCCTCGCTCAGCCTGGGCAACAACCTATTGAGCCGGCTGGAGGAGGGCCTGTTCCGGGGCCTCACCCACCTCTGGGACCTCAACCTGGGTTGGAACAGCCTGGTGGTGCTGCCTGACACTGTGTTCCAGGGCCTAGGCAACCTCCATGAGCTAGTGCTGGCTGGCAATAAGCTGGCCTACCTGCAGCCGGCACTCTTCTGTGGCTTGGGAGAGCTGCAGGAGCTGGATCTGAGCAGGAACATGCTGCGCAGTATCAAAACCAATGTCTTTGTGCACTTGCCCCGGCTACAGAAGCTGTACCTGGACCGCAACCTCATCACAGCTGTGGCCCCTGGTGCCTTCCTGGGCATGAAGGCACTCCGCTGGCTGGACCTGTCCCATAACCGAGTGGCTGGCCTCCTGGAAGACACCTTCCCAGGTCTGCTGGGCCTGCATGTCCTGCGCCTGGCACACAATGCCATTGCTAGCTTGCGGCCACGTACCTTCAAAGACCTACATTTCCTAGAGGAGCTGCAGCTTGGCCATAACCGTATCCGGCAGCTAGCTGAGAAGACATTTGAGGGCTTGGGACAGCTGGAAGTGCTGACACTCAATGACAACCAGATCCAGGAGGTCAAGGTGGGTGCCTTCTTTGGCCTCTTCAATGTAGCTGTCATGAACCTCTCTGGCAACTGTCTTCGAAGCCTTCCAGAGCAGGTGTTCCAAGGCCTGGGCAAGCTGCACAGCCTGCATCTGGAGCACAGCTGCCTTGGTCATATTCGCCTGCACACCTTTGCCGGCCTCACAGGGTTGCGCAGGCTCTTCCTTAGGGGCAACAGCATCTCCAGCATTGAGGAACAGAGCCTGGAAGGGCTCCGAGAGCTACTGGAGTTGGACCTCACCACCAACCAGCTCACACATTTGCCCCCCAGGCTTTTCCAGGGCCTTGGCCAGCTGGAGTACCTGCTCCTCTCCCACAACCAGCTGTCAGTGCTGTCTGCAGATGTCCTGAGCCCCCTGCAGCAGGCCTTCTGGTTGGACATCTCCCACAATTGCCTGGAGGCGCTGCCTGAAGGCCTCTTCTCACCACTGGAACACCTGCGCTACCTCAACCTCAGGAATAACTCCTTGCAAACTTTCGTTCCGCAGCCTGGGCTAGAGCGCCTATGGCTTGATGGCAACCCCTGGGACTGCCGTTGTCACTTGAAGGCACTGAGAGATTTTGCTCTGCAGAAACCTAGTATCATCCCCCGCTTTGTTCAGACTGTCTGTGAGGGAGACGACTGCCAGGCTGTGTATACCTACAACAATATCACCTGTGCTGGCCCTGCCAATATCTCAGGCCTCGACCTGAGAGACATCAGTGAAGCCCACTTTATGCACTGCTGACCCCAGCTGTTGACCTAATTTAAAATGGTCCACACACTGCCCTGCAGCCAGAACAGGGTATTATCAGAATAAGATGGCTCCCACAGCCTGAGCGGAAACACCTGGCCAGCTCTAGGGGACAAATCCTGGACTGTTTACTTCCTGGGGGTTAGGCAGGCTTGGAAACTACTTGGCTTGAACCTAGAATGGGTGAGCATGGGCCAGGTGCTCAAGGGCCGGAGGAGAGATCAGCAACCCTCCTCACTGGCAACAATTAAAAGCAAGCACTAAGCACAGCTTTCGACTGTAAGTGAACACGGAGAAGGTGAACTGTGCTCTATCTGTCTTCTTTCCTTGGCCCTTCTATCCTTTCTTGGCTCTGCCCAAACCCAGGTCTGTGTCGTGCTGGTGCCGGGAACATTTGTGTTTCACTGGTCCATCCTGGACTAGTCCCTGCTGTGCCCACACCCTTTGGGCTTCTCTTGACCTTTTCCTCCAAACTAAGGAAGAGCAGGCACTTAAGTCTTTCAAAACCTTGGCATCTTGACCCTCCAACTCAGGGTATCATATAAGGATCAGGAAGGGTTCTCAGAGGTGGTGTTCTGATCTCATGTAGCCACAGCACAGGAGTAGAGGTCACCACACTCTTGGGCAACACTAGCATGTGCTGGGGACAGATATAAAATCACAGTCACTCTGATGAGAACTGGTAGGAGCTGGGGACGCTCCTCACTGCCTTCCCACTGGGCTACAGGAATGATCATCCCCTGCCAAGGTCCCCAGGCCCTGAGTCTCCTCTGGAGACCTGAGCTGTGTCCTGGGAAGGAACACTTATCAGGTCACCATCTGCTTTCCTTCCTGATCTTTCAAAAAAAATGAGGAAAGGGCCCCTTACCCTTGAACTGGCCTCCTCTGGCTTCAGGCTGCTTCAGGCCTTCAGCAGTGTGCTTAGCAGGCCCACCCATATGTTTCTGGTAACACAAAATGCATCACCGAACCCAGGCCCAAGATAAAGGCAGACATACCCAGGGGGTCCTCAGGGGCCTAGACAAAGAATCTAATACCGGCTGGTCCAGCCTTCGAGTACAAAGAAGCAAAAGCCATCTCACCATTGAGAACAGAAGTGTCTGGATGCTGGAATCACTGCAAGGCTGTGTGATACATTTAATGGCAGATTCCTGTAACGTTACCAGATATACCTGTGACCTATACAGTGCTCACAGGACACTCTACAGCATAATACTCATGGGCCCTTAAGGTTACTCAGGATGACAAGGTACTGATGAGCCCATGTACAGTGTGGCTGTCAGGGCAGCTTGTCCATCTGAGGCACAGAGGTGACCAGGACAGGACAAAGCCCATGGGCTGGCCTTGTAATGTAAGACACAAGGACCCAAACCACCCCTTAGCCATATGCTGGCCTGGTAGAGCTGCTCTTGGCAAATTCCTCCCAAAACACTACTAGAAAATGTTAATGGGGCCTGCAGGAGAATCTTTGCAAAAAGACAGCTACTAAGACCAGACATTACCCAGGCTAGTTGTTCAGGTCCCAGGATCAGTCCAGAGGACCTCTGCTCCCAAAGTTCTCACAGGCTGTGAGCAGAGCCCACAGCAGCACCAGGAGATAGTGGTGGGGCTGCCTATCAGCAAAGCAGAGCAGGCATTCCGTTCAGAACTTTCTGGGCTATGGAGGTGAGTACAGGGAATGCAGGGCTCTTGGGGAACTCCCGCATGAAGTCACGGCCCTCCTCCAGGCTCTTGGTGAGCTCAGGGTCCAGGGGCACAGAGCCTACAACAACAGAAGGAGTGTGGGAGGGGCTGACGAGGTGGCTCAGTGGGTAAAGATGCTTTCTGCCAAGCCTGGTAACCTGAGTTCAATCCGCAAGACCCACAAGATGGAGGGAGAGAACTGACCCATGCAAGCTGTCTTCTGACTACCACATGCACACAGTGATATGTGCTCACCCACATACCCCAACCCCTGAAATGAATGAAAATAAGAGGGCGGATAGGTGACGCTGGCAATGCGAGGAGGGTCCCATTGCCCCTGTCAGGAACTGAAGCTGTTGTTTTTCCATCACCTAAGACTGGTCTTACATGATCTCTCAGTCGAAGAATGTTGGGACAAGTCATAGGAATTTTGGTGTCCCTGACAAATGTACTCCTAGAACTGTAGCTGGGTAGGTGAAGCCCAGATAAGACTCAATTTTGTCACCTAATCTCTCATTTGTCACCTCTCTCTAGAGGCCCCCAATGCTGTGGTCAGATCCACCTAGCACAGAAACCTGGTAAGGGAAACTGGGTCTCCAGCTGACTTGTTCTCCAGACTTACCTAAAAAGGGGACTCCAGCCAGTTGGGCCAGTTCCTCTCCACCACCTCTGGAGAAGACGTTGGTGCATTCCTAGGATACAGGGGCTGTAAGGGTCTAGTTGGCAGACCTGCTCACGATGCCGAGGCCCAAGATTAGGGAAAAATCTACAGCAGTTCTAGGGGGAATGCCTAGGTACTAACTAGTGGGTGGGGGGCTCACTTCTTCTAAGCCCCTGTCAGCCTGACCTGTCTTGTACTCCCCCCAAGCCCTGCAATAGCCCACTGATCTTCCAAGACTCACAGCACAGTGCGGGCAGACGAAGCCACTCATGTTTTCCACGACCCCTATCACTTGCAACCCAGTCTTTCTACAGAAGGTCAGCTCCCGCCTCACATCCCCTACAGACACCGCCTGCAGATCAGAGTCAGGAAGAGCCAGTTAGCCACAAATCAGCCAAGAGTCAAGTAATGAGCAACCCAACCCAGCTAGGAAAGGAGACATACACACATGAAGGGGAAGGGAAAGGAGAAGCGGATGGGAATGCTGGTGGTACCTGTGGTGTGGTGACCACGAGGGCCCCCAGGGGCCTGTAGGGGCGCAGGGCTTCCACAGTGGCCATGTGCTCATCAGAAGTCCCTGGGGGTGTGTCAACAACCAAAAAGTCCAGCTCTCCCCAGGCCACATCAGACACAAACTGTTTAATCAGTGCTGCAAAGAACCCAAAGACCGGTGGCTCCTGAGTAAGGGTTGGGCATAGGGTGACCTACATCAGCTAGCCCCAGACTCCAACAGCTGCTACTGGGCAGTTTCCAGGGACTCTGGCCCCTATAAGGACCCTTTGCTCCTCAGCAGCTAGATCACCTCCCAGCACCAAATTCTGTCTCTACATCTAGGACGGCTGTAGCCAGCTCCCACAAAGACTCTAGCTGACGATGGTACCTTGACCTTCCTAAAGGCCTCTGTGCCCTCAAGCCAAGAGAAGGTGGCCTTCCATGGAGTGCCTCATCAGTGGGTCTAGCAGTAGCTGGCCACCTACCCTGAGCACGCTTGCTCTTCCTAGGCAACCTCTCACTGTAGTCAGGGTAGTTAAATGCCGCCTGCTACTCAATCTCAGCACTCTGTCCCCCACCACATGACCTCAGGCCCTTGTGTAGAGGGTGCAGACTTAGTGGGAGCTGGGGATGCTGTAGGTGATCATTTCACAACAAATGCTAACAACAGCTTTTCCTTTTTTTTTCTGGTCTTTTTGAGACAGGGTCTCCCTATAGCCCCAGATGGCCTGAATTTCACTATGTAGGCCAGGCTGGCCTTGAACTCACAGATCCGCCTGTATCTGCCTCCAAGTGCTGGGATTAAAGGCATGTGCCACCACACTGTGATAGCTTCTCTATCTATGTCACACTCTCCAAAGCCCGATGTGAGTGTCATAGAGGGTGTGTGCAGCACCTCAGGAACACAGGAATGACAGACTCTGTTAGGTGCGCATGTATAATTGGTGGGAGTTTCCATGGGACAGAGTCTCCAATACCAAGAGGCCAGGGATGGCTTCAAACATTACCAAAATACAGCAGCCAAGAGTAGGAGGGCAGCTTCGGTAAAGCGGTGTTGAGGAGTGAGCAGGGGGAGGGTGGGAAGCCACCAAGCATCTTCTCCCTCCAGGTCCTTACCATTCTTCTTGGGACCTTTCCACACCACAGCCTCATCAGGGTTTTCTAGCAGGAAGCCCACAGACATGAGGGAGATGCTCTGCTCCTGATCCACAAAAACAGGCACCCAGCCCCGGTCACACTGGTGCACAGCCCTGCCCTGGGACTGGAGCATTCGGGGGATGCTGGGGCCACACAAGTCTACATCCAATATCCCCACCTGCAAGGAGAAGGATACTGAAGGGTAGACAGAAGCTTGCCAGGCCTGCTGGGTGTGGGGAACAGTGGGAGGTGGCACCTGTGTCAGTACTGGTCAAGGTCTCACCTTCTTGCCCTGGTGGCGCAAGGCCAGAGCCAGCTGTGTGGAGATGGTGCTTTTCCCAACACCTCCTTTCCCAGAGAGAACAAGGATGATGTGTCGCACGCCGGCCAAGTTCCCGGGCTCTGGAGGGAAAGAGGGGTTGGAGTATCCCGAAGGGCGACAATGGTAAAAACCCTCAGGCAGAAGGTGTTCTAGAAGCGTCAGCCCTTACGGCCTCACTTCTGAAGTAGGGGAAAAGGGTCATTGAAGGCACGTGCACACGTGATTCAGTGTATGAATGCACCTGGGTGTGGTAAGTCCTCAAGCTGCCGGCTAATTCCAACAGAAAAGCAGTATCCTTATCATAGCCATGTGGCACTTGTGCAGACTCCATACCCTAGAGTCTGGAGAGGCCGTTCTGGGCCTGTGGTACTCTCCGGGAGGAGGAAGGCTGAAGACCCTGAGCAGTCACAACCGCCTGCCGGAGTATTCGCATCATCCGGCTGGCTGTAAGCAGCACACTGCCTAGGGCTTCACGAATCTCGAGTAAATAAGACAGCCACGGGATGAACAGACGTTCCAGGCCATCTCCTACGCAGGCCGCCACCTGCGACCTAATCTTCAGACTCTCCCTACCCCTCTGGCTCCCACCGTCTACACACTCACCAGCAGCCGCCTCCATGCTGCAGTCGCTGCACTTTACGGCTTGTTTCACCCACCTCCCCGAAATTCTCCCAGGAGCCTTTGAACCAATGGTATCGCGAGCCCGACTGCGACTCGCTTTAATAGTACTAGTCCCGCGTCCCTCAGCCAATCAGATGGCTCGAGAAGGTCCCGATCCCGGCCGCATGTGATGACGTTGCCATCCTGGAGTTACTTCCGCATACACGTCCAATGGGTGTGCGGGCATCCTTTTGACGGCTCGAGGGAGGACCAGTGGGAACCTTGCCACAGGATTGACAGGCCCTTCAAGTCTCTCTGCAGCAGCTCTGTCTCCTTAGACCCGCCCCCAACCAACCTGCGGAAGCGCCCGCCTCCGGCTGTCCAGCCAATGCGGCGTGGAGGCGGGGATTGTTTACGTCGTGGCCCGAGCGGAAAGTGGGTCAGCGCCGGAGTAGCGCGGCGGTGGCGGCAGGTGAGCAGCGCCGGCTCGGCTGGCGGTGCGCTGACCTTGCGGGCAGTCAGGCCTGCCACCCTTTGTGCCCCGGCGGCGATACGCGGGAGGCCGGGAGGGGGCCGCGGGCAGCATCGCCGCCGCAGTGAGATCCGCGAGCCTCGGACGTGGGAAAGCAGCCTTCGGCCCCGCAGAGGCCGATCGTGGCCCGTCCCGGGGCGTCGCTGCCTCATTCATTGGGTTGTGTGATCCAGTGTAGCTCTCAGCCCGCCCAGCTGCTGCGTACTGCGGGGCGCGGCCGCACTCGGCCTCTTTGTGGGTGATCCGGGCAAAGTAGGGCAGTACAGGTGGTCTGGAGGGGACGGGAGGCATTCGGGAGAAAGCTAGAACAGAGTTGGCTGTTGGATACAGACAGCCCACTCGGGAGTGGAGAACCAGCCCTCCTAGAGCCTTGCATTTTATCTCAGGAACAACGTCAAGCTCAAGTAGATTTTTAGATTGTGTCAAAAACAACAACAACAACAAAAAACAAAAACAAAAAAACCAAATTTTGAAGGGTGTGGAGTGGGATGGGCGAGAGTAAGTTTGGGTCTCCAGAGACTTGGAGGACCGCCTCAGGTGTGGTGGATGGAGGGTTATCAGGGATGGATGACTGCTGTGTTTCTGGCATGAGGAACTGGATGCTGGAGATGCCATTTGTCAAAGTGGACAACGGAGGAGGAGCAAGTTAAGTGTGATATGCCTGAGGGGCAGCAGCTCCTGAAAGGAAAGCAGAGATGGGCTGGGGCATCTCCAAAGTCATGGGTGTCTGGGTGGCATTTCACACCATCGCCCTGGGTTTGTTCGAGGTGCTCAGATACTGGAGCAAGGTATGGGCTTGTGTGAGTTTCTGTAACCCAGCCTCAGTGTTCAGGGTCATGGAGCCCCCTTCTTTTGATGGCACTATGGTCTAGCCTGCCAGAAGTGCCAGGGGCAGAGTTGTGGGATGGGGCTGTGGCCACACTGCATGTCTCTAAGCCTCAGAATTGTTTTCTTCCAGGTCCTCTCCACCATGGCCCGTCGTCCTCGAAGCAGCAGGGCATGGCACTTTGTCTTGAGTGCAGCCCGCCGAGATGCAGATGCCCGAGCTGTAGCTCTGGCAGGCACCACTAACTGGGGCTATGACTCTGATGGGCAGGTAGGTCCCAGTGGCAAGGTGAAGGTGGACAGTCTATGGATGAGGAATCAGAAAGATGCTGAGCCAAGTGACTTATCTCCAGGTATACCATGCTTAGGCAAGGTTCTTTGGTCTGACAAAGAACGTGAGGTCTGAGGGTGACAGAGACAGACAGGAAGCTTTCTCAGGGAATGGAGGGCCTAGATGCTGCTTGTCAGTCTTACTGGTTTCTGGTAAGCTATTGTCAAGTTGGTACACATCTTCTGAATATTTTCTTCCTTATTATTGTATTTTTATGGTGTGTGTGTACCACAGTATGTACATGGATGTCAGAGGACAACTTTAGTGAAGTTTTTCATTCCACCTTTACTTGGGTTCTGAGGATCCAATTTAGGTTGTTGGACTTGTGCAGCAAATGTACTAAAAAATGAAACCTGCAAAAAGGCTCAGCGGGTAAACAAGTATTCACTTTACATTCATGTATTTGTGTATAAAAACATCTGTGGTTTATATTTTTATTAATATTTTTAGACATATGGTTTCATATTGTACCTCAGGCTGCCTTCAACTTGAGGCAGTTTTTTATTATTATTATATGTATGAGTGTGGGGACATATGTGCTATGTGTGTATGTGGAGGTCAGAGAGAGGACAACTTAATGGTAGTTCTTATCTTTCACTGTGTAGGGTCCTAGGATCAAATGCAGGTCATCAGACTTGGCAGCAAGTGCCTTCTATTTTATTTGTATCTGTGGTTCTTGAAGTTTACATTTCCTAAGCCATACTTGCTTGGAGACCCTCTGAGCATAGGGAAGACCTGGCTTGATGCACCTGACAGGAATTTCTGCTCATCTTTATAGGACTTCTAGGCTTGCCAGACATAGTGAGGGTGGAGGTTCCCAGGGATGGTTCTTCATCTGGCTTCCTGCGGTATCTCTGACATTGCCTTGTATTGCCTCTGCTCTGCTGTTACTTGCCTGGTGTTGTGGCTGCCAGGTGTCCTGGGTAACACTGGGCCCCTCCATTGGGCCACTAGGTTCTGATGAAAACCTGGATGCCACAGGATTACTGACCTGGTTAGCAGTGTCCAGGCCCTTCCTGGGGCCTCTGAACTTGACAGGCAGCTTAAATTCCAGCCATACCTTTAGCTCCCAGTGACAATGTGCCTTGGAGTAGACTATGCCTCACAGGCTCCTCACTGTGGGATGGGGGCAGTGACACATGCTGCCTGTCATCTGTCATCTAATGGGTCTCCAGTACCATGTGGGCAGTACCTGATCTCCTTGGGCCCTGTACTGAGCTAAGTAGGATCCTCCCTTCCTTTTGTCCTGGAGCCAGGGTCAGTCAGATTTTGGGCTCTTGACTCAGTGTGTCTGCCTTGATTTTAGACACCCCTCTGTTTATGTCAGTGGGGTACAGTCCTCTAGGTCTGGCCTATTTAGACACCCCCCTCACTAGGCAAGATAGCTGTTCTGATTGGCTCCTGAGGGGCTTAGGTTCACCTTAGCTGACTAAGCATCCTGGGTCTGGATCCTTATGGCTTCTGGAGTTATCATTTCCCCATCCCAGCACACAAGGTCCGAGTCGGAGGGGCAGTGTGTTGTGGGCTACCTCTTCATGCCTAGCACCCATGGTGGTTCTCAGTGATGGGTGACCTGGGAGCTCTCCCTGAGGACTCAGTGGTAGCTGAATGAGCGGTATGGATTGGTCAGTCAGTGGATGAACCTGATCATCTTATCCTTATCTACACACATACTAAGTCACCAGGACTGAAAGCTCAAGCCACAAGGATTCCATTCCTTGGAGGAGTTTAGGCCATTAGGTTTCATTAAGAGCTCCTCTTGTCTTCACTCCAGTGATAGTGATCTCATCCTAAGATAGGCTAATGTCTTTTGATGTGAGGAGCCCCATGCTGGGCCAGGACCTTCCTGTCAGAACCATCCCAGTAATTTAGAGACCCTGAGCCTTCTGGAAAAGGCAGGGGGTGGGAGTTGGAGGGCCCTACCTTGGGGGAGGGCTTTGATAGCTGGATTTTCAGGGATCCTAACTATGCAGAAGTGGGGCTGTGGCTTGCATACTGAGCCTCAGAGAGACCTCAGGAAGCTAACCCAAAATCTATCCCCCAGGAGCCACCTTCCCACCCACTGTACCCAGTTAGGCACAGAGGCCAAGTCTCAGCACTGAGGTGGGCTTTACTTGAGACCCCAGGAGGTCCCTGGAAGCTAAATTTGCCTTCCCTGGTGAACTTCAGAAGAGATCAGGTAGGCTAGCAGTGGGAGAACTGCCACAGGAAGAAGAGTCTGCCCTTTCCCTTCCAGCACAGTGACTCAGACTCAGACCCTGAGTACCCGTCCCCGCCACCATCCATCCCCAGTGCTGTGCCTGTGACTGGAGAGTCCTTCTGTGACTGTGAGGGCCAGAGTGAGACTGCTTTCTGCAGCAGCCTACATACAACACATCGTGGCAAGGATTGCCGCTGTGGTGAGGAGGACGAGGGTGAGTGGTCTGCCATAGGGACTTACGTGGAGGCCTGGGCAAGTTCTTTGGGAAAAGTAGAGTGACTCTTGTCTCCAGTCCTGCCTAGCTTGGGCCCTCTCTATCTTGCAGATTTTGACTGGGTCTGGGATGACCTGAACAAGTCCTCTGCAACCTTGCTGAGTTGTGACAACCGCAAGGTTAGCTTCCACATGGAATATAGCTGTGGTACTGCAGCCATCCGGGGCACCAAGGAGCTGGGGGATGGCCAACATTTCTGGGAGATCAAGATGACCTCTCCAGTGTATGGCACTGACATGGTAAGTGGTCCAGGCAGGAGGGCAGCTTCCATGAGTCCTGACCCCAGGCATTCCACTGCTTAGCCCCACTGTTCCCAGATGGTGGGCATTGGGACATCAGACGTAGACCTGGACAAGTACCACCATACGTTCTGCAGCCTGCTTGGCAGGGATGAAGACAGCTGGGGCCTCTCCTACACTGGTGGGTTCTTCCCTGGGATGGGGGTGGGCCTGGCAGTGCAGACCTCCCAAGCTCACCCATTTCACTGCCTCCAGGGCTCCTTCACCACAAAGGCGATAAGACAAGCTTTTCTTCACGCTTCGGCCAGGGCTCCATCATTGGCGTACATTTGGATACCTGGCATGGGACGCTGACCTTCTTCAAGAACAGAAAGTGCATAGGTGAGGGTGTCTTCCCTCAGTCTGACCCTGAATGGATTCCAAGTTGGGAGCCTGCAGGGTGGGGCCAGGCAGGCTATGAATTGAGGCTGCTTTGAGGGTAGACAGGCTTGAAGCCAAGCTGAGATCACTAGGCCAGAGCTGAGTCTGGCTTCCGTGCTCAGAGCATCATGAATTGTTCACCTTGGCACACTGGGAGGAGCAGCCCCTTCCCTGGCCCATGAAGGACTTAGGCTGTTTCCCTTCCAGGAGTGGCTGCCACTCGACTGCAAAACAGAAGGTTCTACCCAATGGTGTGCTCCACAGCAGCCAAGAGCAGCATGAAGGTCATCCGATCGTGTGCCAGCTCCACCTCCCTGCAGTATCTGTGCTGTTACCGCCTGCGCCAGCTCCGGCCAGACTCTGGTGACACCCTGGAGGGTTTGCCTCTGCCACCCGGCCTCAAGCAGGTGCTGCATAACAAGCTGGGCTGGGTCCTGAGCATGAACCGCAACCACCGGAAGCCCCCTGCGCCCCCACCTGGCACAGCCACAACTGGTCCTGACAGTCCTGAGGCCAAACCCTGTCAGAGGAAGCGTTGCCGAAGGACCTGACTTGTCAAGTGGGAGTGGCCTCCCGGGACTGCCTTTCTCTGTCCTTTCCTTCCAGGGCGGCAGGAAAGGGAAGAACTGAGGTGTCTGGGGGTCTCCATCTCCCCGAGGCCAGGACAGTCTTTTACTGTGGGGTTCTCAGGGCCACACTAGAGGCTACTCTACTGCCTAGTCTATCGGGGAAGCACTGCACCTATCTTCAGAGTCTCCCTCCTTGTGCCCCAGGAGCAGCGGCCCAAACACTCCTGACCCAGACTATATGCCTGGAAGGCTGGCTGACCCTGGGTGGTGGACTAGGGAGAAGGGCTGTTTCCAACCTGCAGGACCTTGGGATTTCCCAGGCTTGCTTTGCATGTTGTCAGCTGCTGCTTGTGTCAGCAAGTGCCCTGTGAAGGGTTTATGTCCCATTCCCATGTGCTATAATATTAAAGAGTCCGCACCAAGGCCTAGGCTACCTGCACCTATGGTTTGCTTTCCATGGTTGTGTCCAACAGCTTGGGAAGGGGCAGGCCTAGTTCTCTTTTCCTTAGGGTCTCTTACTTTTTCTTAAGGGACTATCCTAAGCTTCCAGGTGGCTATGGGGCTGGGTCTCTTCTGCAGTCTCTTCTGACTGCCCACATGGGCACTCAGCCATACCACCAGGCTCCCTGAAGCTGGTGTACAGGCCAAAGGGAGAAGTCCTAGCCACTCTAGGACCTCTGCTATTTGCCATCCCCAGGCTTTTCTTCCCCACCTTCCCCTTCCTGTGTGGTTACACTTGATCAGCCATGGATAGAAACTACCCCAGGGTTTTGAGAAAGTACTGTGGCTGGGTTCCACCCCTTTGACTGCCCCTCAGGATTAATTTTATGGGTCAGTTCCCAGAAGAGTGGGCTCGTCCTGTTCTACCGATGGGTAGGAGGATGCCCAGGGGTGTCCACAGGCATGATCAGGAGCCCATATCCAGCAGGAGGTTGGGGTTGGTGGTGGTCAGGAAGATACAGATGCGGCGTGAGAGGTCAGGTCCCACTCTGCGGGGCTGCCTGCCTCTGTGGGCCTTCACGGGGAGGTCAGCCAGGAGGCCCAAGCGTTCCTGCTCTGTGCTGCAGGCCTTGAGAGCCTAGGGTGAACACAGGTGTGAGCAGGTGGGCCTCAGGACCTGGTCCTAGGAGGGGTGACTTGGGAGACTCACCTGCTGCAAAAGGTGGGGGGAGGGGAAGGCGGTGACAACAGCATTAGCCACAGCTGGACTGACCCGATTAAACTGCCTGATCTGTCTCCACCACACTTCACGGAGCCCAGAACCATCTCTGGTTACTCGCTGGCCTGAAGCCCAGTGTCCTGCTGTGCAGAAGGAAAAGGCTTGGGAGTCCCGGTACTGCCTAAAACGAGAGGGGAATGAGAAGCTTTGAAAATATATCATGCTGCCCTCCAGCCCCCCCACCCCAGTCCTTGTGGGGGCACACACTTAGAGGGGCGCTGGGAGAGGGCCTTGGTGAAGGCACACACATGCTGACTCAGCTCCTGCCATGAGGCTGCCAGCAGCACATCCACATTCCCACAGAGCTGAAGCAGCACCAGGGCCTGGGAAGCATGAGAGTGGATGTGGGCTGGATGTCCTCGGGGGAACACCAACCCCAACCATATCAAGAGCCAAGCTCAGCTCTGTTAGGCCTCAGAGAACAGCCAACCTGCAGGGACCAAGGTCAGCTGTGTCACTCAACCTATTCAAGGCCTTACCTCCTCCACCTCAGGCCAGCCGATTTCATCTTTGGTGTGAGCTTCCTTTGGCCTCTCTAGTTGTTGTGTCTTCTGGGAACTGGGCTGGTGAGACCTGAGCAAAGGTGACCATCTCTTGTGTTGCCCCAAATCTCTGCCTCTGCGGGGCCCACCCAGAGAAGTGGGGCTAGCTGTGACACAGCAGCCCTTAGAGGCATCCCCACTGTTAAGAATTCCATCCCAGCCGGCCCTACTGAGGTCATTAGGGTGAGTGGGTACCACAGGTATGCATCCAATCCAATGACAGCCAAATGGGGTCGGGTGGGACTCTTAGGAGAAAGCCAGGGCAGGGAGCAGGGTAGGTCCAAGACCTGAAAGCAAGAACATGCACATACCTATTCACAGGAGGGCTGGGACAGCACACCTGCACACACCAGCTTGACCAATTTGCAGAGGAAAGAGGAATAAGGTGAAGCTACAGATTCTTCACTTGTCCCCACATCTCTCTGGCAATCAGCTTTGCCTCCTTATGTCCCAGGAGAACACAGGCACACCCCAGGTTCTGGAGCTGAAGTGAGCCAGTCCCTCACTTCAATATCCAGCCTGGCCCTTGGCTGGTACATAGCAGGGGCTTGGAAATACACTAATCCCTGTACACTGGTACCCACAAAGAATTTAGCAGAACTGTGCTCCAAGCAACTATCAGTTGGGTGTTGTACCATTTAAAACTAGGATTACATGAACAGCCAAATGAGGGCTGGGTTGTCAGTTGTTATAAGGAGATTCCACAGGTGGTGCTTATTCCACGTGAACACTGCCAGTCACAATTCCAGCTTCCCCTTCAACCTCCCCTACCAGTCTGCAGTTCAAGTTGCCACCACTCCTAGTCTGCCCAGGGGCGGTCAATCCTCCTGGTCACTGCAGATTTCCTCATCTCACTATCAACACCTCTGTGGTTCTTACCAGACAGAAGCTCCAGCCTTACCCAGACTGGGGAACCAGCCTTACAAGACAAAGAAGATGGCCTTTCCCAGTACCTGGGTAAGCTGGGCAGCACCCTGAAGAAACTCCTGTGGTTCCAGCAGCAGCAACTGTTCCTGCTCTTCCTCAGCCGGTGCCTCAGGGGGCACCTGTGGGGACATTGAAAGTATTTACTACTCTTGGCCTGTGTGCACAGGGCCTCTCGTCCTGCTGCCCAGTCAACACCGGGTACACCAGCAACCCTTGCCAGGACTGCTCCCCAGAAATTCCTGAGTCCAAAACTAGCCCGACTTCATGAACAACAGAAACCATGACCCCAGCCTCCTTGGAATTGGAAGTTTTGTCTGGTAACAGCTGAATTCAGGTTTCTTGCTCCCAGCAAGACTTTGGTATCCTCCAGCATTTGGGTTACTCCTCTAAGAGACAAGCACCATGTTTCCAGCTGCTCTCCAGCCGGTGGCAACAGTGAAACCTCGGAGTAGGGCTGGCACTTGGCAAGTGATAGGGAGACACTTACGCAGCGGGGATCCAGCTGGGGTCTCACTCCACGCCACTGCAGACTGCGGGTCGGACACTGCGGTTCGATGCGGCACTCGCAGCCCAGAGCGCCCAGCGCCTCCAACAGGATGTCTGAGCCGGCATCTTCTAGAACAGCTGGGACCGGCAGGCAAAGCTAGGTCATTCCTCCCTCCCCCGTGAGGGCTAGTGGGTGCTGACGCTGCCCTCAAGCGAGCTCCGGATCCCCTTGCCTCTCCGACCCAGGCCCCGCACCTGGGTCCACACACACCGCCAGGCGCCTCAGGACCTGATCCGCTCGTAGCGTCTTGGCTGGCGTCTTGAGCTCGCTCACCGCGCCCTGGGCTTCTGCGCCGACCTCCGTAGAGACGGCGCCTTCCGCCTCGGAATCCGAGATCTCCCAGGTCGGGCGACGCCGCTGGCCCCGGCTACGGCCGCGACGTGAGACCTTGGCTTTTCCGGATTTTATCTCAGCCATAGCCCAGACTTCTTACAGCTTCCGGATGTACTCGGACGCTTTTGTCTGGGACACCCGCAGCTTCCGGCACTGGAGGGCTTCCGAAGCGCAGGTTTCCGGGCGGGTGAGGACGCAGGCATGGCACGGAAGAAAGTGAGACCGCGACTGATCGCGGAGCTGGCCCGGCGCGTGCGCGCCCTGCGTGAGCAGCAGAACCGACCCCGAGACTCGCAGCTCTACGCCCTAGACTACGAGACGCTGACCCGGCCGCACTCTGGCCGCCAGCTACCGGTGCGCGCCTGGGACGATGTGCGCCGCGAGAGTCGCCTCCTACAGCTGCTCTCCTGCCTCCCGTCGTTCGGTCTGGGTCGTCTGGTCACCCGCAAGTCCTGGCTGTGGCAGCACGACGAGCCGTGTTACTGGCGCCTCACGCGCGTGCGGCCCGACTATGCGGCACAGGTGCCCGCGGTCGCATTCTTGCCTATCCTGGTCTACATCTGCTCCATGTTGGTTACCCTGGACCACACTGGCCCTGTCCTACCCACGCTGAACCACCTGGGCCTGTGTCTCTCCCATACCCACCCTTAATTCAGGCTCAGAGGCTCCTGCTCCACATCGTTGGGAGCAGGGGTTTTCTTTGTTGACAAGTACCTCTCATCTTTTGCAGAACTTGGACCATGGGAAGGCCTGGGGCATCCTGACCTTCAAAGGTAAGGCTGAATGCTGGCAGGAACCGGCGATGGACAACATCCTGTCCAACCAGCACGTAGTCAGCCCTTTCTTCTTTCCTCAGGGAAGACAGAGGACAGTGCCCGAGAAATCGAGCATGTAATGTATCACGATTGGCGGCTGGTGCCAAAACACGAGGAGGAGGCCTTCACTGCATTCACTCCAAAGCCAGAGGGCAGACTGAGCCCTGTTCCCTACCCCCCTCTGTTGCGGGCCATGATCCTCGCGGAACGACAGAAAAACGGAGATACCAGCGTCCAGGAGCCGTTCCTGAACCTAGGGAGGACACGGGTGCATCCCTGGGACTACCCTTTAAAACAGGAGACCAAGGGGAAGGCCAGGGGCACCCCAGTCTAACTTCCAGGACTGGCAAGGGAGGTCCCGTGGGTCATTTAATGGACAAGTGCCTTTGACTATGACAGATCGATTGCCCCTTCATTGGAGAATTAAAGAGAACTTGCAGCCCTAACACCTACTTGTGAATGAGGGGTCCCAGCTGACAAGCTGCCAACACTTCAAGGTGGCCCCTTGATAGTTCCTGTGTCTGGGAATAAACGCATGAAGTGACCTGTGTTGTGGTTTCGTTGCATGGGCGCCTCGGGACTGTGGGGAGGAAAGGTGGCGGAGCAGGGCGCCTGGTACACTGGTGCTGCGGCTGCGCTCTGGGAACTGCGGGATACTGAGAGAACCCGTGCCCGAGGCCCTTTAAGGAAGGCCCCGCCCCGCGCCGCCCGGCCCACCCCGTCCGCTCCCGCCGCCATGATCTGCCTGGTACTGACCATCTTCGCCAACCTCTTTCCAGTAGGTGAGCACCAGGGCCGAGCCCGGCTGGCGGGGCTGGGGGCACGTAGCGGGATAGGCTTGACACCTGTTCCCGTAGCCTGCAGCGGCGTGAACGAACGCACGTTCTTGGCTGTGAAGCCTGACGGCGTGCAGCGGCGGCTGGTGGGCGAGATTGTGCGGCGCTTCGAGAGGAAAGGCTTCAAGCTGGTGGCACTGAAGCTAGTGCAGGTGCGGGAGCGCAAGGGGAAGGTGGAGCAGGGAAGGGTGCCAGCGGGACCCAGACCTGGTGCAGGCGGCAGTTCTTCCTCCAGGCCTCAGAAGAGCTGCTGCGGGAGCATTATGCTGAGCTGCGCGAGCGCCCCTTCTACAGCCGCCTGGTCAAATACATGGGTTCTGGGCCCGTGGTGGCTATGGTGAGTTTCCGCGAGTCAGCACGGGACTGGGGAGGCATGGAGAATCTTTCCTGAGCTAAAGGTAGTCCCTGCAGGTATGGCAAGGGTTGGATGTCGTGCGAGCTTCGCGGGCCCTGATCGGGGCCACAGACCCAGGGGACGCCACACCCGGGACCATCCGCGGGGATTTCTGCGTGGAGATTGGAAAGTAAGTCCTATCTTAATTTTCCCCTGCTACCCCTCAGCCCTTAACGCTTGCTCATTCGCTGGTCCCTGGGTAGAAACGTGATTCACGGCAGCGACTCGGTGGAGAGTGCTCACAGAGAGATCTCACTCTGGTTCCGCGAAGATGAGCTCCTGTGTTGGGAGGACAGCGCTGGACACTGGCTATACGAATAGATGCTCCCGGAGGCCATGTTTCCAGCTCAAGGTGGTGTGGACTTAGTGCCAACAGATCTTGGCAGCAGTCATATAGTTGTTGAGCGCAGGTCCCCTCAATGTAGTCAGCCTGGGGACAGCTACTCGAACCTCCCCTCCCCTCCCTGTATTTCTTTTCATAATAAACTGCAGAAAACCTTTGTGTTCACTGGCATAGTCCCAAGACAGAGGTACAGTGTTAAGACGTTTATTACATACAGAGCAGATATGTGGGTTCACTTGCAGGGCCAAAGCCTGAGGAGAGCTGCACCAGCCCCTTCCTCCAGCTACACCCACCCAGTTAACCCCAGTCACTTCACACTCCTGTGGGAACAGACAAGGGACATACATCACAGTGGAGATGTGGCAGGGTGGTAGGGAGAAGCCTGCAGCCACACACTGCTGCAGCTTGTGGCCAGATAGGCTCAATGACCATGCCCCAGGATATGTGCTTCTCTGGTGGGGAGGGGGCAGCAGGAACCAGCTGGCCCTGATCAGTGTTCCTGGTAGAGTAAGGCCAGGGCCAAAAAGGTAGGAAGGCCAGCAGAACAGGCTATCCTGCCAGGGTGGCCCAGGGTAGAGCTTACCCCCACACACTTGCTTAGAATTGTGCCCATCCTGACCTGTCCTCAGTCTTTCTGGCCTCTGCTTGGCAGCTTTTTATCAGTTGCTCTCCAAGGGAGCAGGCCACAGCGAGCAACCCTAGGCACTTAGTATGTGTCTGGGAGCTGGGCTCCTTGGAGCCCTGTGCAGGAGGCAGGCCCTGGGAACACACCATCTCCCCATCAACCTGAGCCTGCAAACTAGGACTGACCCTGGGGCAACCAGGGCCACCCTTCTTCCTGAGGCCTGGGCCTGCCCTGGCAGCCTGAGAAATTCTACCCTAGGGGCTTGTGGGAGGGGCAGGAAGCCAGGTTCTTGCTCCCTTGGGTTAATAAGTATTGGTTCATCTTTTGAAGCAGCTGCCCAGGGAGCCTGGCCCTGAGCTTTCATGCCAGGTCCCAGGTGAGACCCAGACTGAGGACAAAGAGAATGGAAGTCTGGAGATGGGGAGAGCCCATAGAAGGCTAGTTGAGGTCCAGGCACCTGGGTAGCCAGAGCCCTATCTCTGGGCAGAGGATGGCAGCTGGGCCTGGGTCCCTCTAAGAGAGCAAGGGCTTGGAAATCAGGAACCTTGCCTCAGGGAAGCATGCAAAGCAAGTGGGAGAAGTCCCTTGTTTTTGCCAGGACTAAGGAGGCCCAAGAGCAACTATGGCCACATGTGAGGGCTGCCCATTGCCATCTTGGTCCTGCCTTGCCCTGAAGGGCCCTTGGGATATCATTCTGGGCTGGGTGCTGGCTAAGGCCAGGAGCTGATGGAGAGCAGATATCCCAAAGGCTCTCACCTCCCTAATGCGAACCCCACCTGCTCCAGCCTCTGGCCCAATGTCCTTCCTCACCCCTCCCTAACAGCTGGTGGTGGTGGGGGAGTTGGACCTCAGGCAAAAGCTGCAAGTTGAGAGGTTAGAAGGGGATGCATGGGCCTGGATGCCCCAGGGGACAGGCAGAGGTCAGGCAGGCAGGATCCTATGTACAGTTGGCATCAGGCAGGGCAGGCTTCACTCAGGGGTATAGGACACTTGCCACACAATGATGTGACTGCGCTCAGCCTTGGACAACACAGGCTTCATCTGGCTCACATCCCCAGCACCTTCCTCTGTCTCGTCATCTTCTCCATCCCCTGGGGAGTTTTAGCCATGAAGGGAGCTCCCAGCTGCCCACACCGGGACCCACCTCTGGCCTGTGCCTACTTACCGATGCGGAAGTCGATATAACCTTCACCTCCACTCAGCACCAGTGCATTCTTCAACTTCTGGCCCTCAGCATCTGCAGCAGAGGCAGCAGGCCCAGGGCCCTCTGATGGGCTGTCCAGCACACTGCCATTGAGAGTGGCCAGCACATTTCCTGTCATGAGGCAGAAGGACTTAGTACAGTAGCCTCCTAAAATGGCCGTAGCTGTCTGTGCTCCTATAGCACAGTGGGCAGTTGGGGGGGACGACAAGACTGGTTGTATACCTGGCACGGAAACGAAGAATTTGACAGCATCACGGTGACCGTGGAAGCAGAGCTGAGCCTGAGCCATGGAGCAGTAGGGAATGAAGCTACTGGCTGCCTTGTCGCTGTTGTCGTCCCCATACACGTGAATGATGCCCCCTGGGCGGGACCCCTCCCCAGATGTAGGGGATGTCTTGTTGGCTGGGAATAAAGGACAGGCAGATGAGACCACAGCATGAGTAGGGGGACAGCATAGCAAATGCCCTTGGCAGGTACTGCTGACTCACCTCTGAGCCCTAGGAGTTGGCCTCGGTGCAAGACCACAGCTGGGGAGGAAAGAAGGGAGGCTGAGCTTGGCCAAGGATGGCTGGGGAGCCCACCTGCCTTTGGAACTTTTTAGCATGGCTGCCCCTAGCTTGACAGGTATCCCCTATGGTTTGGGGGTTACTCACTTTCAGTCAGGGGGATGGAGATGACAACCCCGTTGCCAGTGCCCACCCATAGGCGGTTGCCAGCGATGAGCAGGGCTGTGATGCGCACGAAGGAGAAGCCCAGCTTGCCGGTGCCTGGGTTGGGGACAGGAAGAGGGGTCAGGTCACGCAGCCACTGCTGGATGTCCTAGCCACTATGCCTGATACATTCCCTAACCTAGAAAAATCAATCCTGAGACAGGCTCTCATGTAGCCCAGGTTGGCCTTGAACTTGCTATGTAACTGAGGATGACCTTTAAACTCCTGCTGCTCCTACCTTAACTTCCCAACAGTTGAGATTATAGGCATGTACTACCATGCCTGGCTCACCCAGCATCTTGCTAACATAAGGCTCGATGTCCACATCCTGCAGGTGCTGGTGGGTGTGAGCATGGTAGAGCCGCAGGGTGGAGTCCAAGCGGATGGAGACCCATACTCCGTCACCGATCCAGGCAAGCTGTCGTACCTGGCTCTCCCGCCTTGGATGGGCATCAAATGACTTCTGTAGAGTCATGGTAGTCAATCAGCAGGGGTGGGGTAATGGAGAAGAAAGAGTCCTGGAACTGCTGTGATGTAGGGGTATTCTCAGTGTCATGCAGCCTCTGATCTGGCAGGAGCCCCTCCCTTCCCTGGAGCCCAGTGGTCAATACTTGCCTCGATTTGCATTGTCTTGGGCTGGATGACATGCACTTTGTTCTTGTAGCCACACCAGACACGGTCATCCACAACAGCCATACAGCGGATAGAGTGATGTGGGTGGCCCAGGTCCATCAAGTGGTAGTTGCTCAGGTCCCACTGACCATCTGGAGAGAGCCCAGGACACCTGCTCAGGCTTAGCTAGGGTCTACTTCCGCTCACAGGGCTGGGATGCAGGGCCCATTGCTAGGCTCAGGATGGACCCAGGACCCAAAGAGCCCCTATACCTATCTCTGCAAGGGTCACTAGGCCTTACCCTCGCCACGATGGAAGATGGCCAGGGTCCCATCTGCAAGAGCCACCAGCACTCGGCCTTTGACATGCCTGGAATGGGAAGTCAGTGAGGCAGGCTGATGCTGCCTGGGCCCTTAGCTCCCTCACTCCAGCCCTTAGTGGGGGCCACATACACCAAACTCAGCACAGAGTCTTTCAGCTTGATAGAGTGCAGACACTTCTTCCAGTTGGCAACTGCTGAGTGCACGTACAGCCTGTAGGATAAGGCAGGTGAACAAGGCTTGTAGGGTTCACCAAGCCCTCCTGCTCCACGATGTCTCATCTCTTGTGTCCCCAATTGTACCTACCAGCCATTCTGGGCTCCTAGCCACATGGTGGGTGCTGCACTGCTGCTGGTTGCTGAGGGCTCCCCACTGGGCTCCGTCTGGGGCTGCACACTGCTGCCATCTGGTTCTGGTCCATACTCACTGCAGAAAGGATGCTAGCTGCAGGGCGGGCCACAGAGGCCTAAGTCTGCTCCCTGCCCACCTCTGCCATCTTCCCCTTCACTCATCTGATCCAACCTGAGAAAGCCCACCTGCCAGGCTGGGTGCTAGAAGGCAGGATAGGTGCCAAGTCAGTGAAGACGTGTTCTGTGAGGGGCCCAGGTCGAACTGCAGCTGTCTCTGGCTCACTTGGACCAGGGTCTGGCACCTCTGTGGCTTCCGTGGCTTCTTCTGTGGATTGGGATGGGTTCACTTTCCCATTACTAGTGGCAGCCACCTCCCCTGTGAAAAGACAAATAAGCATGGCTGGATAGAAATAGTGAAATGAGGAGATAGGGAGAAAATCATCTAGGACTCACCCTGCCCCTTGTCCAGCACTGGGGTGTCTCCTCGGGAGGAACAGTTGCTACGTGGCACATTGCAGCGAGTAGCACACCCTACCAGGGTGATGCCAGCCAGTACACCATCAGTGCCTGAGTCTTCAGGGTTCATATCGCTGTCTAGGAACATCTCTCCTGGGGGATAGTCGCTGTCGCTGGCAGCTGGGGGGAAGGGGGAAGATTCCCAGCCCATCAGCCCAACACCACAAGGCTGCCCCAAAACTCCAGCTCAGTGGAGTTAGGGGGAGATGGGAGCTGCCTATTAAGCTGGCTCTGCTCCTAGCCAGCCCAGTCTCCACACACAGCAACACATGGTCTTCTGGGGACATCCATCCTGAGGGCTAGACTTAAGCACATAGGTTCCTCAGAGCATCTGTCATATGACAGATCTGGAAGAACTCTAAGGAGCAGAAGCCATTTGGGCAAAGAACTGAGGTTTCAAACTAGACTTGCAGGACCCTCAGCACCATGGTGGGACTGGGCCCCAGGAGGTCATGGGGCTGCTGCTGAGGGTGAATCCTATAACAAGTATGCTTCCTCTGGGACATGTGGCCCACGGTCTAACTTGACCCACTGTCTACTCACATACCCAGCAGGCCTCTTATCCCCAATATACAATATCCCAGTCATATTTGAGTGAAAATGAAGAGCCACCCGCCTTGAGCAGCAGCTTTGAAGGGCAATGTTCACGGGTAGGAAGTGCCTGCCATACAATAGTGGGAGCCCCAGCTCACCAGGGATGCTGGAGATACACAGGACATGGGCATTGCAGACTGTGAACTGGTCTACAACGGTGCCTGGTTGGTTGGCATCGATGATCACCACCTTGCTGGTGGTCAGGGTGCTGGTGAGGATCCATACCCGGCTGGAGGTAGCATCTGTCTCAGGGACCTCCTTTGCCTATTTTGGGGGTGGGGGTAGAGAAGGGAAGAGTCAAGGAGTCAAGTCTGATGCCTGCATGAGGTAGATGTACCTGGTTCTTCCAAGCCTGACCTCTGATGACCAAGAGCAGTAAATGGTCCCAGAGCTTCATGGATTAGGAGATAGCCTGGGCTACAAAGGGGTAGTAGTGGTGTCCTGGATTGCTGATATCACCTGCCTCCTCTCCCAGACTCATATGGGAAAAGGAAAGCACTGTCACAAAGGTCTGTTGCTTCCAATTAGAACCTGCAGGGAACTATCTAGAGACTTTGAGTAGGGTAAGATAGGGTCTCCCTATAGCCCCAGCTGACCTGGAACTAGCTATGTAGACTAGGCTGGTCTTAATCTCACAGAGATCTGCATGCCTCTAGGATTAAAGGCGTACTCAGCAGGACCACATTCTTGACCAACATACTGACCTTCTTCCTCTCTGGTGATGTGTGGTTGCTCTTGGGCTCGCCTTCCACTTCCCGGTCACAGGTCAGAGGGTCTCGACCTGGCATAGGCTTAACTCCATTGCCTGGGTCCTCCTCATTTGGTTTCCACCCACTCAGGTTGACACCAGCAGCACACCAGAGCTGTCAAGATAGGTTTGTGAGATCTAGGTACACTGGCTCCTCTACTGCATTCTCGAGGGCTGCAGCAATGGGACAACCCCCTCTTCCCCAGCTGCCCTGGAGACCTCTAAGCAAGGTCCTGAATGCTTACCTTCATTGTGGGGTCCTTCTCCACCAGAGGGCGGCAGTACACAGGGACAGGCACATTCTTCATCCTGGTGTCTTCCTGGCCCCCATTGGGGCTCAGCTGCAATGGTAACGTGTTATCAGGCCAGGGCAGACATCCACCCTTCAGAAGCCTGAGTCAGTTGCCTGTTAGCTTCTGGTATCCAGTGCATTGCGCCTGGCTCTCTAGGCTTTCACAGCTACAGATCCATCCAGGTCAGGCTAAGCATGGATGCCCTTCTGACCTCTAACCTGTACTGACTCCTGCTTTGCAACTCCACTCTGCTGGGTCTTGCTGCTGCCCCTTCTGTTACACCCTCCCCATTTCTGGACATTGTCCTCTGCCCCAAGTACCTGCTTGTACTTGGCAGGCAGGCTCCACCCGCAGGCCTGCAGCCTTCCATCATCATTGCGCACATGCTCCCGCACCTGGCGATACTGCTCACGCTTCTGCTCCCGCCGGGCAGAAGAAGTACAGTCACTAGGTAAGAGGAAAGAGCTTAAGTCATTCTCACTCTTGCTCCTGTCCTGGGGCCTGCTCTGTGGCTGGGCATTGAAGCTCTGCTGGCAGCAACAGCAATGCTGCCTAGGTGAGATTACCAGGGTTCCTCACAAACGTGGCCTGAAATGGGTCCTTGTGGCAGCAAGATGCTCAATCAAGTGTCCAGGACAGAACACAGAGCCCAAGGCCACACAGAGTTGGTTGGGGTACTGTGGAGTCTAGCATAGCCTTCAGAAACTAAGAGAATGATCCCCAAAGAGTGTGAAGGCTCTGTCAAGAAGAATCCAGAACCCTAGCATTGCCTTAGCACTTGTTCCTGCTGGGACCAGTGTAAATTCAGGGAGGCGGTCACCTTAGATTCCTTGATCTGTGCCCATCCCATAGTGCAGCAAGCTAAGTCTGTCCTCCAACTTTAGGGCCTGGAATGGAGTGATCCTAGTATATCTGACCCCTCCCCATGTAGGTCAGAGGAATAGGAGGCTGGGGACACCCACTCATCAGGGAAGAATTCCAGGGGCCGGCTGCCGGCTGAGATCTGGCACATGGCGTGGCTGCGGCGCTGGCTGAAGCCGGCGGTGGTGGGTGACTTGTAGTGGATGTTCACAGATGGGTAGGCCCGCTTGGCAGGAGGGGGGCTGGAGGAGGAACTGAAGAGGCGGCTGAAGCTGCCATGGAGACATAGGGAGGTGAGCCACATGTGGAGCAGCAATGGGCTGAGGGGAGCCACTTCCTCCAGAGTGTCACACTTACAATTGCCAGATAGTAGATTTCTTCTTTTCCTGGACAGATGGGTGCTCCCGGGATGCTCTGCAGGGGAGGGTACAAGAGGAACTGTCTGGCCCAGGTGTCCTTCCTAAGACCCCACAGACCTTTCCAACTTTCTAAGAGAGAAAGGTGTGGTGAAGAGCAGCCAACCTGATGGTCTCAGATAATCCCATAACCCCAGCTCAGGAATCATAGCTCCAATCAGAGCCCCAAACTGGCTTTGTGATTCTGAAGGAAAGTGCACAAGGATCCACCTGATCATCTCAGTCCACCGCACAGCCTCCTGCAATTCCATCAGCCTCTCCTTGTACTGGTTCCGCTCCATGAGAACTCGAGCCATCTCCACTCTTGTGAAGCGGCGGCGCTGGGCCATGGGGATCTTGTCCTGCAGAGGGAAGGGGCACATGGTTCCAGTGATGAGAGCCAGCAGAACAGTCCAGCACACCTGGCTTCCTTCTGAGGTGTCTGCCACCCAGGTGGGGGTTTTAGTGGGAAAAACTAAATGCGACAAGTGAGGATGGGAATGGCAAGGGCACAGGGAGAAGAACAGGGCAGATGGGATGGGGTCTGCCACATTCTTCCCCCAAACTGTGCCCTGAGCCTAAGCAGGATGAGCTTTAGAGAGTAAGAGAGGTACATGGGGGGAGGGGAGCAAGTTCTCCTTATACAAGGTCCCACACAGAAGACACTCTGTTTTTGCCAGTGTGCAAAGGCCTAGGCTGGTCACTCTTACTCAAGGGGTCACAATTCACCATTGCAGTCTTCCCTAGATTATCATGAGGTGGGGGCTGCAGAGCATGGGGAGAAAATCTCACCAACCCCCACGAGACTAAGGAGATGAGGGGTGAGGTACAGAGGCTGCTGTGTTATCAGGGCCCAGCCTGTTTTCCTAAAGGTGCTATGGTATAGGAGGGCAAGATATGCTGGCCCGGGCCTGATCTTGGGGAGTAGGGAGACATGCAGGCTGCGGACTGGGCTATCCCTGCCTATGCTGCAGAAAGCTTTCCTCAGAACATGTCTGCTCTCAGGCTGAGAGGGTACAAGTGGCTGGCACTGCTGCTGCAGCCTCGTTAAAACCTACTGGCAGGAAAACCTACTGGGACTGCAGAAGGCCTCACTGAGAATAGGGTAGAGAGGTGATCCTGTCTTAAGTCTAGAGAAAGTCTGCCAAGGGATGGTTCTGACACCATCCAATCATTCAGTGGAGTGGCATGGCAAGTCATGGACTGGGTTCAAAGGTCACAAGGGAAGGGTAAAGAGGGTCCAGAGCCCAGAAAAATTAGTAAGTCCTGGGGAGTTCACCATACCCAGCCCACCCATGCCCGCAGGTTAATAGTGGATATACCAATTCTGTACAGAGATAGCTGCTTACATCCTCCACCTCTTCTCTGGGCTCACGGCGGGCGATGACCGCCTCTGACTTGACTCTGCAAGATGTGGGAGGAATCACGCAGGGTAAGGGCCCTGCCAAACATGCCCCACACATATGTCCCAAAGCCAAGACACCTGTTCCTCTAACCAAAGAGAAGATGGTCTGAGACCAAGTGAGGGTGAAGGGTGGCATCCTGTTGGGGAGGCAAGTTCGGTGCAGCAGGACCCTGGTCAGGGCACAGAGGGCTTGGGAGGAGTCAAAGGAGTGGGCAGACAATCGACCATACCCAGTGGCTGGACTTTGAGTAGTGACTACACAAAACTATTAGGGGAATCAGGCGACTCTTGGATGTTGCAGGTAGAGGCTGAATTGAGGACACATAGAGAAGTGGTCACTGGAAAAACCAACACGAAGCCCAAGTGTCTCATGTTCTCACCTTTTCAGCTCTTCTTCCAGCTCTTTGATTCGGTTCTCCAACTTGACTTTGGCTTGCTTGGCAGCCTCTAGCTCCCCCTTCAGCACCTCCTGCTCTCCTGACAGTTGGTCAACCTTGGCAATGAGGTCATTCTTCACCACATTCAAAGCATTTCTTTAAGAGGCAGAAAGATTGGGGCTTTAGGACACAAGCAAACACTTCTGTCATAGAGATTTCTATTTTTTTTTTTTTTTTTTGAGACAGAGCCATGCTATATAGCCCAGACTAGCTTCAAACTCCCAATCCTCCTGCCTCTGCCTTGTATCAGGAGTACTAGCTGTGAAAGGGACTTTTAAAAAGTTTTATTAATTTAAAAATTTTATGCACTTGTATGAAAATATGTCACATGCATACAATGCCTGTGGAGGCGAGAAGAGGACACTGGATCCCCTAGTACTCAAGTTATGGACATCTGGGAGCTGCTACATGGGCGCTGGGAGTCAAACCCAGGTCCTCTGTAACAGTGGCCACTGCTCTTAACCACTGAGTCATTTCTTCACTCCTGGGATAGGTACTTTTCTTTTGGTCTTTTTTGAGACAGGGTTCAGGGTCTTTTTGAGTTGCAGGGCCCCAGCTGGCCTGGAACTTGCTACACAGACCAGGCTGGCCTTGAATTCACAGAGATCTGCCTGCCTCTGCCTTCTGAGTGCTGGGATTAAACTTTCCCAATTTAGGCAGATCCTGTTCTAGAATTGGCACACCTGTCTGACCTGATCATTGAATGGGGAGGTCATCCTGGCAATGGGATGCTTATAACAAGCTTTCTGAAGGAACTACTCAGGAGTTCTGTGGGTTGCTCTCACTACAGGTCCCAGTGGCCATCCAGCCCAAGAGTCCCTGACCTAAGTCAGGCCCAGTTTGTATGGAGACACTTACTTTGTCTCTAGAAGCTGTGAGTTCTCTAGCAGCAGGTTCCCTACTTCTTTGCCCATTCCTGAAATGAAAGGTGGGGAAATTTTCCTTGAGCCCCTCCAGGTGACCTCTGATGCTACTTCATCTGCATCTGCCCCAGAGTAACAATGTTCCTGGCCCTGCACCTTGAGGGCTGGTGGGAAGGAATGAGGGCTGATGATCCCATCTGCAAGGTGGTTGGGCTGCAAAGGGAGGTGCAGTTAAACTCTGGTCTCCTCTAAGGACATCAGAAGGCCTCATTCTCTGGGCTCACATCCAGTGCCCTGGGATATTCCTCAGGCTAGCTCCCAGGAGCAGGGCCTGCAGTGGCCCCTGTGCAGCCACTTTGCCCAGTGGCCCCAGCCCTGTCCCTACCCCAGCTCTATGGTTTCCCCACAATGAACCAAGGCCTTTTAGCATCACCCACAGGTGAATAAATGTTGGCATTGTAGTGACAGAGGTAACAATAATAGTACAGTACTCAGAGAACACCCTTGGCTCAGGAGATGCAATGGCTTATTGCAGGTGCAGCCCACCATGAGGCTATGAGTAGACCTGGTAGGAACTGGACCTTAGCAGTGCAGTCAGGAAGAGTGGAGAGGGAGTCCAAGTGAGTCCTTTTGCTACCAGGCCCACAGTAGATTCTTACAGACTGAGTTCCTCTCATGTATGTCCCATAAGCACCAAAGTGCCAAATTTGATCCCCAGGTTAGCCTTTTCCTTCTTCGCAGTCTGATATAGTAAAGACATAGTGAGGTGCTGGTCACAGGCCAGTCTGCTATCCATTCTGACCTCCCTTGCTTCAAACAAAGGCCTGTTTTTCCTTGACAGGCTAAGAGAGTTAAACAGGGTGTGTTCTGAGTCTGTGAAGGCTCAGAGAGGCTGAAGATGGTTTGTCGAACTCAGAGAGAGAGGCCATCTCCCAACCCAGCTGAGACAGAATGGAGAGAGACAGCACATCACCCCAGGCCTGAGACAGCTTTGGAAAGCCTGTAGCCCTACTCACTCTGCCATCACCCTACCACGAAGAACAAAGCAAACAGCTCATGAAGCATGAGATGTTGTATAGAGAAAGGAGGCCAGAAAGAGGAAAAACACACACTGACGCAGGGCCTTAGCCTTACCAAAAAAATCATCGCGTACTACGGGAACATCCCAGTCCCACAGAAGACAGGCAACAGGGCGGGAGGAGGGAGAAAAAAGAAGCGCGTTAAGCCAGTGTAGACAGCAAGGTGGAGGGTTGTTCAAGGTCACTTCTGGCTGGATCAGGGTAGGCAGCAGAGGGGCTGAGGGGTTAGGAGGGTAGGAGGCAGGATGGAGTCAGGGACTCCTGTGAAAGTGTATTTGTGGGCTGCATAGCAGATAGCTAGGCCAGAATCACTGATAGGGAATGAGTAACCTCTCATGTCCAAATGCTGGGAAGGAGGGGAATAGGTCAGAGGAAACCAAACAGCGAGAAGCTGTGCTCAGGGGGTTGGCTGCTACTGAGCACACTTAAAGGAGCAAGTGGGCCTCATGGGATGCTTGACTTCTGAGTTGTATCCAACAAGGTGGGCCAACGGTCTTTATGCTCCTAGTGGCTCTGTAGAACCTCCAGAAGTGGCCATTGGGCCTTCTCAGGTTTGAAGATGGGAGTTAGCTATTAAGGGCCCTGTCAGTGGGCAGTAGAGCAAACCCAACTGGGCTTTTGGGCAGTATCAGGCTGCGAGCAAAGCACAGGGGTGTAGGGACTGGGTAGCCTGGAGTAGCCAGAGCGAAACCAGGGTCAGTGTGCACAGCCCTTGGTAATGGTCAGCGGCAAGGGAGAGTCCCACGTGTATGCCCCCCTACTCCAGCTGCTCTCCACAGTGGGAAGAAGGGACCACATGGAGATAGATGGGAGAGATACACACCTGAGAACTCCCCTGGGCCACGTCCAGCGAAGCAGAGATGGGGAAGGAAGCGACAAAGGTCAGTTGGTGACTGGAACCAACAAATAGAAATTCTTATTAAAAGAAAAAGCAACAATGATTCAGCCATTCCCATATTGATGGACATAAAACACTTCAGCAGTTCCAAGGCAGAAATCCTAAACAGAGAGGCCAAAATGGATGTCCCTCTCTTTCCAAGGGGCCAGAGTACCCATTTCTTGTTCAGCTCTGCCAGGAATCTGCAGCCTATATAGATAGACCAGCCTTCTGCAGACCTCAATGATTAAGGCCTGTAAAGAGAAAGGTTTGTGTGTGTTGGGGAATAATAGATGCCAAAGAGGTCCTCTCCAAAAAAGGCTCTCCAGAGTGAACAAACTGTGCTGGCAGTGCACTGTTGTGCTGGCAGATTTATACCTGGAGCTGGACTTGGGTTTCCTGGTCAACTCAGCACTTATAGGGGATGGGGGAGGAGAATATGATCTCAAGTGAGGAATAAGAAGGGAAACAGGGCTCTACTGTGAAGAGGAAAAAATGAATAGAAAAGCAGTACAAGGCTGGAAAGCATGGAATGGTATGAGTAGACCTCAGTGGGTAAAAGCCTCTCCAGTACAGATTGCTGGGAAAAATGGACTTGAGTAGGAAAACTTTTTTCTCCAATAAATTTGAGGAAATAATTTTGTTCTACTTGTATATTTCCCAAGAAAGAAAAGCAGCATGAAAACCTACTTGGTTTGTATAACAAAATACCATTTGTTATAGAAATTCAAATAATAAACCAGTCTACCAGCAGAGGCATCCCCTTGCTAACCCCGACTTCTTGTGGCATCTGGCATCCTCCTTACACTTTTCTAGATGAACATTTTATACTATTTATCCTCCTTGGCAGGTAGTGTGGTATCAGGGGATTCCAAGAACCTCCAGTGCTTTGCACCACTGTATCACCACCTACTTCTGTCATACACAGGGCACTCATTCTATGTGAGCATCCAGGACACACAGGTGCAGATCCATCCTACACCCTGTGGTTCATCCCCATCCAGCTACCTACTTCATGGGTGCTGCTTCACAGACTCTGGTAGAGTCTGTACCACATGTTACCAGTCTAGTGGAACAGTACTAGCTCCCTGCCTGCTCTAAATAGAGTTTGTCATCTTTTCTTCTGTCATTCTTTAAGGGAAAAGAAATACTTTCTTCTCATTATTCCTGAACCTAGTTTTTGCTCTGTTTCATTTTGAAACAGAGTCTCCCTATAGGCCCAGTTGGCCTAGAACTCACTATATAGACCAGGCTGACCTTGATCTCCCGGAACTATACCTTCCTTTGTCTCCCAAGTGCTGAGATTAAGGGTGTATGCCACCATGCCTGGCTGAGTGTTCTTTGCAAAGGTTTGAGATATCAACTGTGAATTTCTATTTTATGCTCTACTCATTTTCTGTTATA
Source organism: Eospalax fontanierii (assembly GCA_035773235.1). NCBI lineage: Eukaryota > Metazoa > Chordata > Mammalia > Rodentia > Spalacidae > Eospalax > Eospalax fontanierii. The sequence goes on along the minus strand of CM069546.1, from coordinate 29,643,228 downwards.
CTTGATTTGCTTGAATGGTAAAGATCTCAAACACATACATACTTTCTTATTCTTTCTTTTTTTTCCTGGGTAATAGAGATCAAACCCAAGGTATTGCTCCTGCTAATAATAAGTACAAGCTCCCCCAGTGAGTTGCATCCCCAGTCCACACACATACCTCTAGTTCTTACAATTACACCTGGGAAATTTTCTTTGATGGCTTTGGTAATGCAGAGTCCCAGATTATGCAACATTCTCCAATATTCTTTCCCAGTTCTACCATCCTTGTATTTTTATTTAGATCTCTGACCCACTTGGAATTTACTTCTATGGTATGAGGCACTCATACCATAATATAGTATGGGTCTTCATTTTCATCCAAATAATTCTGATCTATTCTCTTCCACAGGTGTGCCTACTTCTTAAGGACAGCTATTTCTAGACATCTAGAGCTGGTGACTACATTAGGGAGTCTGCCAGAGAAGGAATGAAACTGACCACCACACAGCAGAATGGTAAGGGTCAGGTCTGTGTGTCATAATTCAGATTCTACAAAGTGATGCAAAGGAGTTGGCTTGACTTCTCATAGCCTCATCTTCACCCGTACATGGGAAACATAATCCCCTTAGGGTGCATGGTGTGAAGACAACACAATCAGAGGCTGACATGGCAATTGTCATCCCCAAAACATCCATTATTCAATGTGCATTTTCCTCATCTTAGCATTTTTGAAACTGCAAATGTATGTGTATGGGGGTGGCCAGTGGTGTCTTAAACAACCACCAGTATGTTATAGTTTAATTTGCAGCAATTTTGTTTTTTTACAGTTTCTTAAAACAGTGTATGTTATATTTGATGGATATAGTGTGGGACAGGGCAGAATTTTTTTACTTCCTTCACTGTTGAGATACGCAGTTGAAAGCCAAGCCTCCGTGCAGAGGCTCACCACTGCTATCCCAGCTGATGAAATGAAGAATCATTTCAGAGACTCAGATCAGTCTCTGCAGCCCCACAGGTTGCTGAGGTGTATTGCTCACTGTGTCACGCTCTCTTTGCCCCGCTATCTCAAAAAGCACACACCAGCGGCTGCGGCCATAGGCTGGGAGGGCCCTAGAATAGGGGTCTAGGCAGAGGAGAGATGCCCCACCTCATTCCTCCAGCACCACAGCAGGCACATTTTTGGCATTGTACCCACAAAACTATAAAGGTGAGTTCTGCCTGACCTTCTTAAGAGCCCACCTGACTTTCACATCTCTGTGAAGAAAGACTCTGGAATGTCTATCCCCACCAAGAATGGGTCTCATTGCTACCTGAATTCAGGGTAGTACTATCCTAGAGATCATAGCAGAGCTGCAAATACAGAGCTACATATAGGGAAGGACACATCTTCGTTGTGGTAGGAAAAGAAGATTCTGATGATTCCCCAATTCCCAGAACAAAGACACTCCATCATTCTATGGAGACTTTTACAAAGAGGTACTATCAGGTACACTAAGATGTGACAGGCAGCTTCCCTATCTGAAGCTCTGTCTGATGGAAGTGTTGGACTCCAGTTAAGTTTCACTAATGTACTACTTCTAGTCCTGTTTCCTACTCAATACTTGTGGAGATTCTGCATAAAAGTAATATTCGTGGTGAGTAGGGGACAGTTACACTGAGCAAGCATGATAGCAGCCAGGGCTATATAGCTGTAGCAGGAGACAGCTCAGCAGCAAGGGCTATACCATGGGAAGATTACATAGCACCACTGTCTGTAAGTAGGTTGTGGGGGTCTGGACATCTTGCAGAGCTGCTGAGGGTCAAGTGTAGAGAAGCACACTTCCCAACGGCCAATAGTGAAAGTACCCAAGCAATTTCCTCCTAGGTAAGACATTCTATCTTAGAGGGAAGCTTATTAAGATGCAGGATGTTCTAAGGCAACTCAATAGCTTCAGGAAGTTCCCAAAACTGACCAGACACACTAGGCTCCTTCATTCTCTAGCATATATAAAGCCCAGAAAGACTGTTGAGAGACCAGCCCAACAGCCTGGAAAGATCATTCAAACTGTCTACAAGACTCTTAGACAAGCTGAATGGACTCAACTAGAAGTAGCTCAGACCAGCCAAGCCACCTTGTAGAAGTAGAGACCAGTAGAGCTGCCTGGAAGAAACTTTCTCCAACCTGCAAGTTGTGTAGTATGCTCAAGATCTTTGGCCCCATTGAGCATCTTGCTCTGGCTGGAATTCCAGGCTTCCAACTTTCACAAAGTGTTACCTATACTGAGGTGGGATTTTAGTAATGTAGATCTTTTTGAGTCATTTCTACTCCTGTAACCTTTCACCTATACTCCTGCAAGCAACCCCTATAATAAAGTCACTGGTTCACCAGTTGGATTTTGATGGGATCCTAACTTTGTTCTGTCATTGGTTCCATATCTGAGGTTCATGGATGTTTGTGTCTCCCCAGGGATAGTATACCAGCAGGTCACAATGGACAGAACTCCAACCATCCATACAACAGCAGACCACTTAGCCACAGGGACAGAGCCAGAGGACACAATGAGAGAAGCCACAGAAGATCCACTGATAGCAAACACTCAGAACAGGCAAGTCTACGGAGAGACAGAAGATCTGTATATGCATGGGCCCGAGGAGACCAGGGGAGACTTGCTATTTACTGGGGACAGAGTCCTTTTGAAGGTAACAGTGTTCTTAAAATTATTTGGTAATGGTCACATAATTCTACATACTGAAAGTTAGTTACACTTTCAGTGGGTGAACAACTCAGTAAAGTTGTTAAAGTCCGTCAGGGCTGCTGTTCTGGGTCAAACCAGGCCTGAGCCCTGGCATTGTCCAACACCTGCAAACTGAGGACATGAATAGCGCATAGTCACCTGGAGCTGCGGTAAGGACAAACAGTAACTATCCCTAAAATGGCAGCTTAGATTTTACAGTGACTAAGTTGAGGAGTCAAATCTTATCATATATCACAATACCTACAGGTATGGGCAGATTCTTGGTCTGCCCTTTCCCAGTGCTCCGTCTCCCACACTTCCCATTCTAACAGTCTGATTATACCTCTAACCTCCCTATGCTCAGGCAGCACATCCAGCCAGAGCAGGATGTTCAATGGGGCCAAAGATCTTGACGCTGAGGCTAACACTTCATTTTCATACCAGTTTTCTTTAGGTGAAGACTTGTATCTTTCTAGCAAATTCTCAAAAATTCAAAAAACCCACTATCTACTATTGTGGGGAGCTCTGGTACATATGAGACTGGAGAACCCCAAGTCTGCCTGTTTTCAGCCACAGTACCAGTTGTACAAGCTCATTCCTGGCTATCACAGGCAACTCACAAACCAGCTCCTATGCCTCCACATGTCTAAATCGGATACTTTTCACTTGGTGAGGGTGTTGATCCCCACGAGTGTGAAGTGGCTGCTCTGGCTAGTGCTACTGTTCTCTGTGGAGCAATGAGAGAAAACATAAGAGTCCTGAGTCTGTGAGCTTAAAAGTGGATATGGAAGCCTGCGGGAGAAGTATGCCCCGTTCCCCAGTAAACAGGAATGGCTGCCTCAAGTAGGTGCTGGAACTGGCTGGCCAAAACCCAGAACTCCTCCTAGAACACAGTATGTGTCCTATTCCCAACACTTTACTACTCATAGAGGGTACCCAAAGGACACCAAATTGTCAGCAGGAGGAGGGTGTTGACTCCTGAAACATTTCAAGAAAGCAGACTATTGGGAGGAATTTGAAGTAGAACAGGAAGTGCCAAGGGCATGGGGCTTTTTTGGGGTGAAATCACACTGAACTTAGTACTGCTAGCTGTATGACACTGTGAGTAGATAAACTGTAGACTTTAGGGAAAGAAGTTTATAGAATGAAGAGTTACCTTAATCAGATTATGAAATGAAAATTCCTACCCCAAAGGAGCATAGAGCTTTCTCTTCATTGAAAAAAGAAGAGGAATAGAGAATCTGAGTGTCACAAAGTCATGGGCAGCAGCTTATGTTTACCTAGGAGGTCAGCTCCCTCGTCCACATCCCCGATGACCTCAGAACCTGCTGTAGACAGCTCGTGGTAAAGGGAGTCAGTGTTGATACCAAAAGCTTTGTTCACAATTCCCTGGGTTGGGCTGTTGGGACATAGACAGAACAAGTAGTTAGGGTAGTATTCGCTGCTGCACCTCCTGATAGCTTTCCCTCCCCACACAACTTGTGTTTGCACCTGAAAGTCTCCAAAGGCCCAGGTGCTAAGGCTTGGCCTCTAGCCTGTGATGCAACCATAGGGAGTGAGGCTTAATTGGAAGAAGTCAAGTCACAGAAAGTGTTAATTTAAAGGGAATAGTGGGACCCTAACCCTTCCATTTCCAGGATTCCATGAAGTAAGTACTCTCTGCCACATGCTTCCCCCAGGATGTTCTGTGCTGCCATAGGCCCAAAGCTAAAGGGATGAAGGCTCAAGCCCTGAAAGTTTTGAAACTGAGCCAAAATACACCTTTCTTATTTCTAAATAGATTATTTCAAATCACATGGATAGGAAGGTGACTGATGCTGCTGTTTGATGACAACCCTGAACCATGTTCAGGCATGTTTGGGATATGACACCCCTACCAAAGGCATCAATTCATGAATACGGACCCCTGACCTAGGGACAGGCTGAGTGAGTACCTGCTTCCTGTGCGGTCCAGACGAGTCTCTGGACACACATCCAGCTCTGGGGTAGAGTCGATAATGTCCTGAACATCAGACCACTCGTCACTGCTGCCCATGCCTGGTACAAAGCACAGGAAACCTGGGTGAGGGGTAACTTATGGTTTCCTCACCCAGCCCTCCTGGTCTTGCATCTGTAGATTGCACATTAGGTTTCACCAGATATAACTGTCAAAATGGCAGTTCCCCTGGGATCCTGTGTCTCAGTAAGTCATCACCTGGCCTCCATTCCTGTGATCACACAGGAACAGGCCAGTATCCTGTCTTCTCTCTAGGTGTACACAGCTGAGGGGAGACTATTCCTTGCCCTGTACGACAGCATTTGGAGACTGGGCCTTTTAAATCTGTTTTTTTGAGACAGGGTTTCATATGCCCTAAGCTGGCCTTGAACTCCCGATCCTCCTGCTTTTATCTCCCAAGTGGCAGGATTATAGGTATGTGCCACCCTCTCAAAATGAGTCAGCTGGGTGGCTCACCCAACTGAACTGGGCTTCTTATGCAATTAGGACATAGACACACAGGTGGACATATGAAGACACAGGTAGGTGGCCCTCTGTAAGCCTGGAAAGAAGACTTCAAGAGAGATTAACCCTGCCTGCACCTTGGTCCAACCTGTTTTGCCTCTGGGGCAGTTGTTAAAACTGTCCAGATGTGGTACTTTTTAAGGAAGTCTGAGCTAACTAGTATATTTGTCCAAAATAAAACCCAAAGAGGAAGAGACACTTCCCTGGTCTGGCCTACACATACAGGTGGTGGTAGGCAGCAGGTATGTGACTTCCCTCCAGGGATGGGATGAGTTGGTGGATCACAGGACAGACTGCGTACCAATGCTGACGTTCCGCATCTCTTGGGTGACCTGGACCTCCATGTTGCGGCTATTGCGTTTCTCTCGGGCTCGCTTGTTGTTTTTTGTGCCACCACCATAGTCCCCCAGGGGCTGCAGGCTCTCGTTGAGTGGAGTGACTGCTGCTGAGGGCACGGAAGATGTGGGTGTATTGGACTTGGTACCTGTGGTGCTGGGTGTGGCAGCTGCTGAGGACTGGCCTGATTCAGACATCTCATCATTTGGACACTAGAGTCAAACACAGGAAGGAGGAAACATCACCACAGGCCATGGTGCTAGTTATAGGGGTTGCTGAGGCCCCACGGTTCTGTTTTTCTGCCATGTGGCTGCAATCAAGTACTGTGCCCATCTGTAGGGACAGGAGTCCTCCCTTGGCCTAGTAACTCCTGAGTGATAATGCTCACCTGCAGCTGCCTGTGGCTTCCCAGAAGCAACCATCACCTCACTAAATGGGGCTTTCAGCTCATACCTTCCAAGGACAGTCCAGAGTAATCACGACTGATGGTGTGATGCTATACAGAGGACATTATGGAGAATACAATGGGTAAACCAGTGGCAACCTTGCATGGCATGGGGCAAAGGACTTTACCTGGGAACCATAAAGTTGGCACCTGGCATGAGGTGACCAGGCTGTGCATTGCACTGGGCTACTTTACCACTCTTCCCTGATACTAACCCTGATACTAACCCTAGGGCACTCATGCTTGGTGCTGGCTTAGGTTAGAAGCAAGGAAGGGCTACAGGATTTTCCTGACTCTGTGGCTGGAATCTCCATTAAGCAGATACTAAGTATATCTCTCACACCTTGCCTGAACCAAAGTATAGACCTGAAGAGCAATGAAAATTCTGTTTTAACAGAATGGGCACTGCCAGGTGTTCTGGGGGATGCTTAGGTTCTTACAGAAGCCAGCTGTTACTCTTATGAATCTTGTGAGAGAAGACATTCAACTGAAGGGTATTGAACAGGAAATATTCCTTTCCTATTGTCTTTCCTGATAAAAATGTTAGACATTCTCAATAAAAATAGCCCCCAAACATTTCTCTATTAAGTAATATTGGCAAATGTACATGATACATGAGCCTGAACAGGTGCCCTAGTCATTCCAGGCAGTCTAGGCAGCAACTGGTCTTCGGATCCTGTTACTTCCTTCCTCATGGTCCAGGAGAGATTGGCTTGGAAAGATCAAGTAAGCTGGCTAGACATCTCAGGCCAGGCACTGCACTGGGTTCTAGGGCCTTCAGGAGTAGTTTGCTGGTAAGAACACTTGCCAGTGAGAAGTAGAGAGCTGTGTAGTTCTGTGTAGAGCTGGGCAAATGCAGAGATGTGAACTGAAAATTGCATACCTGGAGTCCCAGAGGTCAGAGCTGGTTCTGTGGGTGCCTTTACCCAAATCACTGGGTTATGGCCAGGCCCCGGCATGAGCCTCTCAGTACTGGACCCAGTAATGTCTTCAGAGGACAGGTTTGGGCTTCATTCACCAGGTTCCAGAACTTCTACACAAGTAATCTCAAAATTCCTTATCTTCTTCTCAACTAGAGGCAACTGTTCCTCAAGGAATACTTGGCAAAGGGCGACAGTTTTATTGTCCGAACAACAGGAAGTGCTCTTTGGCACTGAGTGAGGGAAGGTCAAGGATGCTGCTCTGTAACCTACAGTGCCCAGGATGGCCTACAGCCAAGCACAACCCAGTCCTAGCCAGCAGTGCTGAGATAAAACCCCTGACCCAAGCATGTAATCCAGCCATCTTAAAAATGGCTCTGTTTTAACATTTTAGATTTAGGTTTGGATCCAATCTGCCCAACATGACACGAGAAATACCTTCCTATTTCAAATCCCCTTGGGTGCTGAAAGAGGTGAGCATGGTTTATCAGAGGCTTTGGATGTGGTTCTCAAAAGACCTATACCTGTCCCTCATTAGCCAGGTACTGGCTAGATGTAAGCCTCTAATGTCACCTAGCAAAGGGTAAAGAGGGGAATACCATGCAGGCCAGGTGCATGGGTCACATTCATTTCTAGAACACCTTCCTTGGTGGTCATTGGGACACTGCAGTCACAATGGGGTGTTCTGCCCTCTGGCTTTGCCACCCCCAGTGCCCCAGCTCTGTTAACCTACAGGGCCACCACTTACCCAGAGGACATGCCCCCTGGCCACCACTTACCTAGGGCAAACCTCTCAACCTCCTAAACATCAACGGGGAGCAGTGACCTCCAAATGTATTGCAAAGAACCCACACTCTTAGCGGTCATTCCTCACCATGAGTAGCCACAACTGTTTGGTTAAAACACTACAGTACATAAAAACAAAAAACAAAACAAAACAAAAAAAAAACAAAAATTAAGAAATTAGAAAAATCTGAAAACTTAGGAGCATGAAACAAAATGAACTTAAACGTAATTATTTTTTTAAATAAGAAAAACCAAAACACACAACAAACTAAAACATAAAACATTCTGGTTTATGAAGAGAGAAACAATTTTGGACAATGTAGTAGAGACATAAAAGACAGGATGAAAAGAAAAGCTGATCCTGAGCAGGTGTGTAGAGCTGAGGCAGGACAGACACAGGCTCTCTATGGTATTATGAGGCTCCTGAGGTGTCTGGTAATGTGTAAGGAGCAGCTATCCCCCAGGCCTGGTGTGACAGCAAGCAAGCAACTGAATGTGAAAAGTTGGCATAATGTCAAGGCCACACCTAGAGGGTCAGCAATAGCTGAGTTCCTATGGGTCTCACTGCCTTCTTCCTTGGGTACAAACACTAGCAGGACAGTTAGACAGGGCACTAGTACCTCTGTGTCTCACAGACACACTCAAAGACACACTTGCCTAGAACAAGAGCAGAAGCAGCAGGTCACTTTTGGACAGAGCTGGCAGCATACAACATCCCCATTAGGCAAGTAAGACACAGGCAGGACAGTTGACCAAGAGCTGCAGCAGGAAATATCAGAAACCCTAGACACCATGTCCACCAAATTGAGGCACAGGGGTTTGGCCTGCGGATGTGTCCCCCAATTGCCTTTGTGGGGAACATTCTACCAGACTCAGGACCACCTCCTCCACCCCAGGAAGACAGTCACCTTTACTTCACAATGTGATACAGCTGCCTTCTAGGCAGTCTGAGAGCACACAGATCCCATGTACAACAAGTGACCTACAGCCCTGACTGACCTGACATAGCCTTTTCTGGGCTTCATGTTGGGGGGTCATATCTGGGGATGGTAGTGTCTGCCTTCCTAGCTTGTGACTGAGGATCTATGACTAGAGACAAATGGAGAAGGGCCCAGGTTGAGAGCCATCTCCTTGTCTGTACTTCCTCCTAGCAGAAGCCTCATACTCTAGAGACTGAATGCTTGTGAAGGCAAAGTACCATGTACCCTAGCTAGAGTCTAGTCAGAGGGAGGCATGTATTTTGGTGGTAGTTAAGTTCAGTCCTAGTAGACAAGGCTTCTTTAGCTAGAATGCCTGAGAAATAGAGAAAGCTAACCTGGACTCACAAGTACCAGGGCAAGGCCACAAAGAATAATAAGGATCCACACTGACACCTATGGCTCCTGATACCCTAGTTCTTTTTCTCTGTCCTTATCTCATGTCAGAGGAAGGTGTAACTCAAGGAAAGCAGCGAAAACTTGAGTCCCCTGAATGGACATGGGGCCCCAGTAGTTGGGGGACCCTCACTACACGCACGGCTACAAAACCTGGTAGCTGGAGCTGGACTGCAGCTGGCCGAGGTCACTCAGGTGCCAGTGGTCCCCCGCAGGCACGAGTTTTCCCCCCATCTGTGCACGTACCATGCCGTCAGCCAGGGGAAAGACATTCAGAGAGGTGGGGCGCTCCTTTCTGCTGCATGGGAAGAAGGACAGTAAAGTGCATAGTTAGATAGTACTGAGAGATCCCAAGCTCATTTCTTGGCATAGAGACACGGTTGGGGGATGACAATGCTTGAAGTGGCATCTGTACTCAGCTGCTAAGCAGCTATATCCACACATCTGGGAGCTGATCCTTAATTAAGACCCATGTATCTTCCCTTTCCATCATGCTCTAACGTAACATTTTAAACAGAAATGTACTGCATCAGCACTAGCAATCTCCTAGCCACACTAATGACAAGATCTTTAGCATCAAGGCTAGCACTGACAGATGGCCTTAAGAGGTAACATGTATTTATATATTTAGTTAATTATGTGCATGAGTGTTTGGCCTGTGTGTATATAACTGCACTCTGTGTGTGCATTGCCTACAGAGACCAGAAGGTGTTGGATCCCTTGGAACTGGAGTTGTGGATGTCAGCCACCATGTGGACACTGGAAACTGAACCTGAGTCTGCTGGAAGAACAGCAAATGCTCTTAACTGCTGATCTATCTCTGTAACTCCATGTAGCAACTTTAAAAGGATGAAGCCTAGACCTGACTCTTCATGACCGTGGTCACTAGCCCGGCTTCACTCTTCATTCCTTAGTTCTCTGGGACTTCACAGGGCGCATGCTCCTTCTCCCTTCCTCCCTCTTCTCCCCTCTGTAGGTCAGAGGTTGATGCTGAGTGTCTTCTTTCATGGTTCCCCTACCTTAGTTTTTGAGACAAGGTCTTCTACTGAGTAGGAACTCACCTATTGGCTAGACTGGCTGGCTAGGAAGCTCTGGGACTCTGACCCCCAACTTAGCCATTTGCCTAGTCTCTTCACATGGCTTCTCTGTGCAATATTTTTAACAGGGCATGGTCAAAACAAGGAGCACCACTGCCTGACTGCTAAAGGTTGTGAGAGAGGCATCTTTTTTCTATATATACAACTCCCCAATCCCACTCCAGCTTCCACTGCTGACAGAGGCATGTCCTTCAAGGTTCTGCTAGCAGATCTAGAGCATCTGGTAGTTTGGCAGTGAAGATAGAGGCTCAATGCACCTATGTGGGTTCAGGTCCAAGAAGACTCTCCATGGACCATTAGTAGTAAACAATAGTGGGGACAGAGTCTATATCCTTGCCCAAAGCCCTCATCTATCCAAAGCTCTAATCAGAAAGCCTTTGGGACACAGAGGTCCAGGCAACACCACTCTCCCAGAGCTGATTGCTCATACTGTCAGAGCTGTTCAATCTGATGCTTGATGCTCAGCCCCTGGATACATTGGGGTGGAGGTGGGGTGAGGGGTGCCTCCGCTAGGACCTCAAGGAGAGTGGTCCAAAGGGCAGCACACACAGTTTGAAAGTAGAAGATGTGAGTTATTTCCCTGCTGTGTGGTAGATGCCAAGGATGAAGAAGAGGGCATAAAACAGCAATTAAGGGATCTGCTTGTGGCTGGCTGGGCAGCTTGAGAAAATAAGAGTCTAGATAAGGGTTTCTTGTAGGAACTGGTTGTTACTCTGTTGTGCTAAAAACAACACTGTCTCTTGTAGGGAGAGGACCCCTGGCACTTGCTGGGACTTGGCTTTGCTATATCAGTGGCTAGCCGTGGCAGAGACAGAACCAGAGAGGCAGGATGCTTTATGAGGGAAGACTATGGACTTGCATCATGGAAGCACACTCAGGGCCAAGGCCTCTCTGGATAGCACTCTCCAGTGGCTGGCTATATGACTCTGTTACACAGGGCATGCTGGGCCTATCACTGTGAATCAGAAAGAGCTCAAATGCTAAGCCCCAGCAGAATTGGATAGTTCCTAATATGCTTGTCTGTCAGAACTTCCCTAACCCAGTTACACTGACAACAGTCCACAAGGGCTAAACTTTTGGGCCCCTGAGAAGGCAGAACAGCCAGGCACTGGGGTAGACTCATCAGCCCTGCCTGCTCCAGGAGGCTCCCAGCTGCCTTGTACATACTTTGCCTCCCTTGGGGAACACCCTGAGACTCACTTCTAATTCCATTAAGCATTCTGACTCATGACCCTGGATGAGAAGCACATGGGTCCCTAGGCCCCAAGCCAATCATGTCATCTCCACAGTCACCAGATGCTAAAGGATGAGAACAGGGGAGGTAGCTCTTATCTCATAGGTTGGGGTAATACACGCACTGTAGACTAATGACTCCACAGCTTGAGCTGTCTGGCCCAGACTACTGGCCCACTACTTCCTGAGTCAGGGAAAGCTGGAACTGCAGCTACATGCTGCTCAGTGGCTGGAGTCAACAACATGATTTATTTTGTGAAGAGGGCAGATGTTTCCTGAGAGTAGGCCTAAACAGCTCTGGGAACTCTTGCCCTTCTACCCTATGTGTGGATGTTCTGGGGTCTCTATCAAGTCTCTATCTTGCACCTCCTTAGTCTTATGAATGTACCTGGCAAATATTTCTGATCAAGAACAATGGCTGCAGAAGGTATCTTGATGGCCCTCAAAGAAGTGCGTTCTTGCAACCAAAGCAATCACTATCCTAACTCTCTTCTTAGACAACCTCAGCCCTCAGTGACCCCAGCACTGCGGTGAACAAAGACCAGCAGGCTTTACCTTTTCCTCCACGACTGGCGAGGACTGCAGGCAGCAACAGACACAATGGCCAGCACACAGCAGCAATAGAACAAAGGGCAGGACAAGAAAATCACATTAGAGAGTGAAGGCCAGGCCGGCTCCTGTCTGTGTATGGTGCTCACAGGGAAAGCATGTGCATGATGACAATGAAACATCCAGGAGTCCGTCCTGTGCTCCCCTCTTCACAAATGACAACAGTTATAACAATATCTGTTGGAACAGACACATGGTTTTGACAACATCCTTTTGGTTTTGACAAGAGACTCCAGAATGAAACCTATTAAGTATGATGGACACAGGTCTTGTCACAAGTACCTAGCACACAGGTACACAGAGGATGGCAGAGCACAGAGACACATGGGCTCCCAACCACATCTGCAGCAATCATCCAGAACAGCAGATGTTTGAGCTTCCATTGAGTTTACTCTACTGACAAGCAGACTCTGAAAACCATGCCAGGAGTGTAGGAAAAGGCTGCGTGTATCACAAGCAGACAGTTGCTTAGACTCAGGAGGAAGGAAGACTTTTAAAGTCCTTATGGGGAGCTGTGAGAATGACCTCAGAGGAAACCTCTTTCTACCTTAACCCAAGGACAGAGCAGCAACATGCTGCCAGATGGTCCCTATCTGAGGGCGTACACCTTCGGGATGATACATCAGACATTCCTTTGACAATGGGTCAAGATAGTTGCTGTTCATGCCTGCAGCCCCGCACTATCTTATTATCCCCAGCTGGAGTTTGGGTCATAGGAGACAAAGAAGCTTCTTACAACTACTTGGCAATAGCAAGGAGAACTGAGTCCTCTGTGAGCTACTGAGGAATTTCAATGTTGCTGGACAGCCTTATGGTGACAGTCCAGAGCTGAAGCATTACACTTCCCTTCTCTTATCTCCACAAGCCTGACAACAGGCATCATTCTTCTGTGCTGTGGAGACTAGCAATGGGGTCAGGAGACTAAGATAACAGTTGATTATACCTTGGCCTTTAAGAGCCAATTAGATCAGACCAGGCATTCAGGGCTTTGGGGTTAGTAAACAAGAAGCCTCACTCTATTCTGAATAGGCTGAGGGGCCCACTGTAAAACAGAAAAGGCCATGAAGATTACTTGGGGCTTCTACATGTTCCTATGCTGCCTAGAGGACATGGAAGATCACAGTCAAATCCACTTCTCATGAAACAGATCTTGCTAGATCAGCCAACAGGCAGTTTGGAATTCAGTACCTTTCAGGTATAATAAACTGCCAGAGCTACACCTCACTAAGATTTCATTCACATTGCCTCAATAACTCTTGTAGTGCTCAGGGTTTATTCAGACTGCCTGTGAGCTGTCCACAGACGAGCACTGACGGTAAATGTTGGAAATGTTACTTCCTACAGGAAGCAGGAGCAGCACCAGTACCATGTCAGAGAGCATGCTGACAACCCTTCCCTACCTTCCTTAGGCCTGCAAGGCCTTCTTCACATGCTCAAGTGTATTTTCATTTTCATGTCAAAGATTCTGATATTCAGATCAGCTTTGCCAGTCACCCAGAAAGTGTCTGATAGAGCTCCCGAACTTTCTTGTTTCCAGATATAAGGGAAACAAGAGGAGAATGCAGTCTTAATCTGATGTGTAATGTGATGTGATTAGAGGCTTTCTCTGGTTCAGCACTGGCTTCAGAAGGTTCAGCTGCAGGAACAAGCGCCCACAGAATAGGGTTGCTGCCTGGTTCAATTTGTGGTTCTGAGCGTTCTGGCTTCTGCCCTTCTCACTTCATAGTTGTCTTTTCTGGTTACCTACCAACTCTGGCCTGGTGTATCTGCCCAAGAAGCATGACTGCCAATAGGCTAACTGGCAATAGTGGCCAGGCAATACCTTGATAAGATTGCTAATACTTGCTCTCGGTGATCTAGGCCCAGGGTTCAGAAATCCTGACTCAGATACAGAAAATGAGGAAGAGTTCAAGTTTCTTCCGGCTGCTTGAGCAAAACCAGCACCAAATCCTAAACTTGGGACAAGCAGGGGCCTGGGGATCTATAAGCATTATTCTGCCTTGAACAAGAAATAAAGTTCAGGGACAGGGGCTGTGCAAGGTAGTCCATCAACCTTCGATGTGGTTTGATAGTGATAGCATGTTCTAGAACAGAAGTATTCAATTTTTTGACAATGCTGTATGATGCTCTTATCTACAAATGTATTAGACTGCATTCATAGCTATCTTAGGATGCATGTAGCTGATGGGCCACACAGATTGGACACATCTGTTCTAGAATGTCCTCACACTTGGGTTAAGAACACTAAGCCACAGTATATATTATAAATAAGCACAAAAAGCAAGAAGTACTGGGTGACTAGTTAAAGTCCTGTTTGCTTCAAAGCCACCTTATCAGGCCAAGGTCTACACATGCTTCTGGAAGGATGCTCTTCCAGATCCTCCCCCTGACATTCCATGGGGGCTTCAGATGAGGGATCAGAGTATCACTGGGCTCCACCTTGGTCAAGAGCTTGCCACTGATTCAAATCCCATGTATGTTCTGAAAGCACTGTGAGCGCTGACTGTGAGGTTTCAAGTATATTTTAGAGAGTAGGCAAGTTTGTAAAACTGGAATCCATGAAGACCAAGGATGGACTATATAAAGTTTTTCTGAGTCTCAGATGCAGATGTGGGACTAAGCAGAAGGTATAGGCCTGCAATTGGAGCAGGAGCCACAGTCAACTTCATACACACTCCTGCCCAGCATTAATGCTACTCCCTCTTTCTGCCCACTAGGCCCTGCTCACCCAGCCCTCCTACCTCCGCCCTGGCAAGCTGCTTTCTGTCTGGCTGCTTCCCCCGACCTGCTGCATCTTGGACCTTTCGATGTGCTCCACGTAGGTCTGAATCATCTGTCAAAAGGAGCCTCCTGTTAGTGTCCCAACACTATGGTTCAGAAACAATATGATAGCTTGTTCATGGTGCTGGACAGATGGCACAGCAGTTATAAGAGCATGTACAATGCTTTTGCAGAGGACATGAATTCAATTCCCAGTAACCACATCAAAGAGCTCACAACTGCCTGTAACTCTAGCTCCAGGGCTTCTAATGCCTCTGGCCTCCACAGGCACCCTGACTCATGTGCACATATCCATACACAGACATACACAATTGGAAATAAAATAATGTTTAGAAACCCAGCTCTTTCAAGGAACAAGGATCTAAAGAACACGAATGAACAGATTTCCACCAAACAGTGGAGGCATTAGAATGAATGACCAAAGTTCAGTAGCAAATGGCAGGTATAGGCCTCAGCAGCTCATATACACTTGTTCCCCAGGTGGTTAGCCACTAACGCCTACCTCTGTGTGCCGCTGGTGCAAGGCGTTATACTCCTTCTTCATCTCTGATTCCCGCTCCTCCAATCGGGAAACTAGAAAACACAACCACTGTGTCAGCTGTACAATACACTCTGAATAGCTCAGTACATATCCTTTGGACTATAACCAAAGTCTGGCATGTGGTACAGGCAGCTAGTACTCAGAAGGGTTGTAGTGCTCTAAATGAGCACTAAATGTAGACTATGACTGGCTAGTCGGTGTGACACATGGTGTGTAACATATACCGCTTGACTGTGTTGAAAAGGAAACCAGGATGAGTGGTACTCATAAAAGCACCTTTAAAACATAGGCAATATTGATAGCATTTGCCAAGAGTAGACACCAGCTGAGGTGTTGCTCATTAGTAGAACATTTGCCTTGCATGCACAAAGCTATGGTTCCATCTCCAATACCCCAAAAATAAATCTTTTTAATTTTTTTAAGAAGCAAAAAGCTGACGGAAAGACACAAAATTCAAATGAGTAGTCTGAGACATGTTAAAGACATGAGCATCAGAAGCATGCAATAAATGAACAGCAGCAGTCCCTGTATTCATCAAGAGCTGTGTTACCTCTAGGGTGCTAGCCAGGTCTCTCAAAACTGGTCATCTCTGATAACACCCAGAATGAGCTCCCCCTGGGCTAGTATGTACCTATCCAAGAAGCATGATTGCCCAACTGGCAGCAGTAGCCAGGCAATATGTCCCTTTGTCCTACCAATGAAGCCAGGATGCCATTGCCCCTGTGCACTTTGCAGTTCTCTCCTACCCTCTGTCCTTGCAGCCCACTGAGTGATGATGACCAACAGGACAAAGCAGGACATGTGAAACTGTCATGTTTTGGATCCTGAGTGGTGTGGTCCTTCATTGGTTCTTACTTGTCTTCAGTGAGAGACTTATCTCACCTTCTCTTGGCCTCTTGATGTCTGTTCTAAATTGACTTAACAGGTTACATGGCTCCCTATCTTATTTTAGCCCCTGCTGTGTTCTATAACCTGGGAATGAGCTGCAAGGTGGTGTCTGTGAAGGCTATTGTTGCTCAGTCTGCATCTGTGTATTCATGGTAGTATAAGGATCCTTTTCTGAAATGTAGTACAAGCATCAGCTAAAGGCAAAATCAGTTCTATTCTTTCCTGAAGGAGTCCAAAGCATCGGCATCAATACCCAACACATATAGGACCCAGGGACATCAGTACATAATACACATGGGACTTATAGATGCCAGCAGCATTCAACGCACATGAACCCATGGACATCAGCACCCAAAAGACACCAACATTCAAAGTTTGTGACTAAGAAAACACCAGTACCTAACATACATGTAACTTACCAACACCCAAAACAAATATAAGTTATACACTGGTACAGAACACCTGTGAATTATAATAAACACCAGCATTCAAGGTACACATGACTTATAGCACACACTTAAGTAGTTACCCATCTATGCATGTGCCCTTGGAGAAAACCAAAGTGTCAGATCTCAGAACCTCCCCATGGCCTATTTGCTCTAGTGTTTGATAGCTACTACCTTGCCGAGAGCTTCTCATCTGGCCCTCAGGCTTGATGCTAACACAAAGAATCACCACCTAGTAATCTGAGTTGGCATTATTTTCCTTTCTGAGAAGAGCTGAGATGTTTTCATGTGTGAGATGTTCTAAGCAAAAGGAGTGTCACAGCGCCTGTATAAATTCAAGAGGGTTTTATTGTACAAGCCTATAAAACAGGCCTTTAGGTTAGCTTCTTGACTGCAAATACTAGCACATACAGAAGCCAGCTGCTCAGTGCTTACCTTTGGACCCTAATCTTTAGCAGGACATTAGCTCAGCACAATGGACTCTGAGTCCCAATATGGGATAAGGTCAGGTCTACTCTACTAAACCAGTATCTCCTGCCCCAACTTATTTCTCAGAGAAAGGGCAGCTTCTTCCCAAGATAAACAAATAAAATGGCAAATACGTTTCAGTCACTAAAATATTGAATTACAGAAAAGTAATACTGAATGGACAACTATAACATTGACACTACAGTCACTCCTCAGAGCAGTCACTCCTCAGAGCATGAGGACCCAGGATCACAGTGCTTTGTTCTACAGAACCACAGAAGGACCAAGGGTGTGAGAGCCTGTTATTTTAGGGTTAGATTATGCTATGAAGCAAAAGCACAGTGTGATGTCACAAGTCATAATTCTCCTATTTATGAAGGACCTGAGGCTGATTAAAGAAACACATACCTGTGCGAAGAGATGGAATAAGTGGTTGGGAACAAGGGTGAAAAAAATAAGGCTAATACTTGCCTGTCTCTAATCTTTCTCTTTCATTCTCTTAGTCTTTGAGAAGGATCTCCCTATAGCCCCAGATGTACTATGTAGACCAGGCTGGCCTTGAACACACAGAGATCCGCTTGCCTCTGCCTCCCAAGTGCTGGGACCAAAGGTGTGTGCCACCATACCCAGTTTTCTTTCTCTTTTTTTAAACTCTAAGGTTCTTATATTCTTTCCAATATCAGTCTTAGAATACACATGTAAACAAAACTCATGGTTCCTGCCAGTCACTTACTCTGATCTGCATAGTTTTTAGCTTTCAACTCCAGCTGGCGTGTCTGAAACTCATAGTGCTCCACCTGGATTTGGAGTTCTTTCTTCTCTTGTTCCAAGGCATCTTCAAATTCGATGAATTTCTATGCATGGGAAAGACAAAAAGCAAGTATGTTGAGTGTATGCTGGCCAGAAGATGACAGCAGTCCTTGGCGTACAGGTTCAAGAACCCAAGAGGCTAGAGTCTCTCCATTTTAGACCCTGGCTCTTCATTCTTTCATGGTTTGCAGGCACACCTCAGAGACAAGCCCTAAGAATACCCAAGAGGAATATTCCAAGATTAAGTAACTGGAACCTTTGGTCAGCTAATGCCATTCATGAGGGGCTGTGAATTCTGCCTTCACATATCTTTGCAGGGCCTCAGAGAAGGCCCATGATCAGTTAATGTTTGGAAATTTTCAGTAAGTTTTGAACATAAGGTTCCACAAATTATGTGGCCTAACCTTTTTGCAGTAGAATAGATTATCTAAGTCAATATTAAACTTCTAAATGAGGAAAAGGCTACTTTTCATTTGCATTTCAATCACTCCTCAGCTGTGGATCCAACATTATTGGACTGAGGACAGCAAGCATCACTCACAGTCCTTGAAATGTCCTGGACTAGAGGGTTTCTGAGTAAAATGATCATCAAACCAAGTGAAAAGAAACCACGCTGTAAAATAAACACTTTTGCCAGGCCAGAGAAGGAATAATGGTGGTATGGACATAGCCTCTGTTACTCTGATAGGTGGGTGACTGTGCCACCAAGCATAATCTGTACAGCAGTGAGGGTTGAGGAGGGAGGTATGTGGACGTACTTAACAGGAAACTGGAATACAATCAAGAAATCTCATTTGTTAGAAGTATAAACACCAGGTGAACTCTAAAAACACATAGAGCTTCTCAAAGGACAGGAATATAAAACTGATAGTGGACTTGCTCCTCTTCCACAGCAGACTGACATCCCTCGGGCTGTAGACTGTCCAAAGTCTTTGTGCTACAGCATTGGGCTCCAGTGAAGGATGGAAAGATGACTCATCCTGTGCAGACAGGAAGAGTGGAAAACCCCAGAGGAGGGGTGGGAGGGGCTGGCAGGGAAGAAACTGCAGCAAGGAAGTCTGCATAAGATTAAGGACACTGCATGTAAGTAAACCAAAGAATATCCATGGGCAGCAAAATGCAACTGTGTGTGCGGGTGCTGACATAAGAACAATGAAAATAAGCAATTGTGAATCAAATGGACACAACTACCATACAAAGAATACCTAAGCACTACTAACTGATGAGTTTCTGTGTATGGTCGGAGGTGCTGAGGGTTGTTTCTGTTTTTTTAAAAAAATCAAGCATAAAAGCCTGGCAAGATGGCTCAGCAAGGAACTTGTTACTAGGCCTGATGATCTGAGTTCAATCTCCCGGACCCACATGGTGGAAGAAGAAAACCTACTTCCACAGTTATTTTCTGACTTCTACATGTGTGTTGTGGCATGCGCGCATGCACACACACACACACACACATACACACACACTAAATAAATGTAACAAAAAATTTAAATACCTTTAAAAATTAAGTATATACTCTGATGGTGAGTTATATCCCCAGAAAAAACATTTTTTTCAATTGGTTATTTTTAATTTATACTACATTAAAAGTGAAAAAGAGCTGGGCATGGTGGTGCACACCTTTAAATCCCAGAACTAAGGAGGCAGAAGGATCTCTGTGAGTTCCAGGTCAGCCTGGTCTACATAGTGAGTGTCAGCCAGCTGGGACTACAAGGAAGACCCTGTCTCAAAAAGACCAAAAAAAGAAACATATCAAGTGTAAAGTGAAAAGAAGAAAATGAAACTGTGAAATGGCTCAGTGGATAAAGATGTTTGCCACCTAGCCTGACAACCTGAATTGCATTTCCAGGAACCATCTGGTGAAAAGAAAGAAACAACAACTACTGGTTGTCTTCTGACCCCCACAGGCTTGCTGTGGCATACATACATGCATGAACACATACAAAGCAAAATAAATAAATGTAATTAAAAATAGAATATTGAAAATCCTACTGTTTAGAGAGTTCAGTAATCTTGTCAGACTTATATATCTGCATGTGTACTCACCTCCCCAGCTTTTTTTTTTTAAAGAAAGGGTCTCACTATGTAGCCCAGGCAATCCTTAAATTTATGATCCTCCTGCCTTGGCCTCCAGAGTAATTCATTTATAGACGTGAGCCACCATGCCTGGCTCAGATCTTTTTATTAAGCTATTTCTGTTCCATATCCCGGAACTTGCATAAATAGGATGGTAGGGTATGGTGGCACGAGCCTTTAACCACAACACTCAGGAGGCAGAGGCACATGATCTCTGTGAGATGGGTGGCTAGCCTAGTCTATATAGTAAGTTCCATGTGATCTAAGGCTATAGGGAGGCCCTGTCTCAGAAAACCCCCAAACCAAACCAAAACCACAACAAAAAAATAGGGTAGTCTGCTGACAGCGTTGTTTCACTAGAACTTTCCCCATTTATATTTTATCACAACACCTGCATTAGATATTTGGAAGTCAGTTGAAAGATTTCTAAATGAATGGGAGGAAATCTGCTTCAAGGGGCCCCAGGTCAAGATGAAATCTTTTGGATACTAGATTTCATACTAGTCATATGCACCAGAGTTTGGAGTTTATTTGAAATTGTCATCTGTCTATTCAAATCTAATCAAGACGCCTTACCACTACAGAAGGAAAAGACACAAATGTCTTGTTCTTGCAATCTAGATTCCCCGGTGTCAATCTAAGATCCCCTTAAGATACCCTTCTTCCTCCTCCCACAAGCAAAGCACCCATTTTAATAAATTTAACTTTTGTGTTCAGAATTTGCTATACGGTATATTTCAATATACATATTAAAATAACCTGACAACTCAGGCTCTAGTAACTAGAGTCAGCTTTTCTTAGAATTTCATGGAATGAGATTACTCTTTCCATTTCATATATATGAAGTAAAGAAGTCAACTGAATTTTCCTGTCAAACATAAAATCAAGATGACAGCACAGAAGTCAATATTCAGGACTCCCGGGATTCAGAGTGTTGGCCCTAGCAATTTCTCTTACAATGGACTCAAAGGCTTGCAGCAGCTTTTCTAAGCCTGCTTTAACTGGTAAGGTAACTAACATTTTATATTTAACCCTTCTCTCTTGCAGTCCTGTGGCCCAGGGTCACTCAATAGGAACTCATCTAACACTGGCTAGAATGTCAGAAGTAAACACCAAGAGGAATCAAAGATCACATTCTTCTGCATTACTGATAGGGGAAAGAGAGGGAAAGAGAGGGAGTGAATTTCCAACAGAAAAATGTGCCTTATTGGTCTTTTGTCTTACATTGGCAGATAGGCAAAGAATTGGGAGCAGCTTGGGTTTCTGAGCTCAGAGAAGATACCCTACCCCACAGCTACTTCCCAATACCAACAGGGGCTTCTATCAGGTATTTACCCAGGGCTAGCTGGTGCAGCAAACCCTAACCATGGATGTTCCTTCACAGCCAACTTTCCATTTCCTACAGTTTATAATCACCTAGGTCTGAAACACCAAAGTTCAGGTCCTGAGTGGGGGAGGTGCTGGAGTTACAGACATTATCTCCAAGGCCCATAAGGCAAGGGTAGAGGCAGGAACATCTCCATAGTCAAGTATTAGACACAGACTAGTGATCTGGCCAAAGGTCAAGAGTATAGCAAATTCTCCTCATGTTCATGCTAAACAGAACTGATTCATTTAGTATCCATCTGAAACACCACAACAACTGCTTTAATGCACTCTTATTTTTAGGACTGGTAATCAAAAAGAAAGAAAAATAATTCACTACATCTAGTGTTCAAGGCCAGTATCAGCTATAAGAGAACTTGTCTTAAAAACAAACAAACAAAAAAATCCCCAGAAAACTAGATGTAACAGCTCATGCCTATAATCTGTGCCTCTAGAAGACCAAGGCAGAACTAACTGCAAGTTCAAATCCAGCCTGGGGCTATAGAGTAGGACCTGCCACAAAAAAAAAAAAAAAAGGGGGAAAAGAGTGAGACTGAGGGAGAGAGAAGAGAAAAAATGATCAATACCAAGGAAAGTATAAAAACAAAGACAAAACTAAAATCTAAACATCTCGTACCTTATGAAAAAAATCTCCTTGGGTGAAAAAAACCAACTCTTTTCAACAACACTTTATCCTGTGCAGCTGTCTTCTTAGTTCTAGCTGGTTTCATTCTTAAAAAAACAAAAACATAAAAACAAAGAGCTCTTGTATTTTTAATTACGTGTGTGTGTGTGTGTGTGTGCCCTCACAGAGTCCAGAAAAAGGTGTCGGATCACCTGGAGTTAAGAGTTAAAAGTGGTGGTGAGCCGTTCAACATGGGTGTCCTCTGCTAGAACAGTACATGCTCTTTACTGCTTAGCTATCTCTCCAGCCAACTAGATGGTTTCTGAAGCTTCCCAATTTGGTTCAGCTCCATCCCATCTTAATGATCTACCAGGGACATATTAAAATGCCTCAGTTGACACAGCCCCTTGTTTTCAACAAAGGAGCATTCTAGTCACAGAACCTGACAACCTAAGTTGATCCCTGGAACAGCCCCCCCGCCAAAAAGCCAGATGTAGCAATGTGTACCTAAAATGTGAGAAAGAGACAGGACTCCCAGACACTCTTGGGCCAGCTAGCCTGGAATAAGGAAGGCAGGAGTAGAAATAAGAGAGACCCTGCTTCAAGGTAGAAGGTGAGAAGCAACTCTGGAAAGTTGTCCTTTGACCTCCACACATGTGTCCATGGCATGTACTCCTCTACTCTCACTCCCACTCAATTAAAAAAAAAAGAGAGAGAGTGTAATAAATGTGAGCCAGGCAGAGTTATGGCTAAGCACATCCTGCACGAGTATGTGCTTCTCTTGGTATTTGCAGGGGGAGGAAAGGTAAGAAAGTGGCTAACTGGGGCAAGAGCAGGGAATAGGAGCCCCAAATGAGGCAGAGAATAAAAGGAGTAACACTCAAAATCCAAGGGAAGCAAGAGGCTTAGGAGAAAGGGTGCCCCAAACATTTTCATAATAGGACTGCTTTGAATCTGTCATTGTTGATACCATGAACCTGTCACAGAAACATCACCAAATGGAGGGACATCCTTAAAGGCTGTCACATTTATTTCACTAGTCCCCAAATCTCTTGTCCATAATAAGTACTCAAAGTGTCACTGGTTAATGATTATGTGGTATCCAGATGGCTCTTTAACAACTTATTTCCTCAGGGAGATGTGCCCCCAAGCTTACTAGGATGGCTCTTGAGTCAGGTTACTCCAAAGATCAAGTCAGAAATGGACACTAGCTTCTAAGGTTTTCTGCCTTCCTCCAGCAGTCCTGTGTCTGTTAATGGTGTAGACATAAGCACAAACAAGTTAGCCCCTGTATAGTGCCTGTGCCAAAACCCTGCAATGAAACAACTGATACAAACATCAAGGTCATGTTAGAGTGAAGCCTCCCAGCTCCATCCAGACAGGTGGTCAAAACCCCACATCATGGAACATTATACAATGGGATATTGTAAAGCAATGAAAAAGAGAGAGGCAACAACCAGGACATATC
The DNA here is from genome assembly GCA_035773235.1 of Eospalax fontanierii. Taxonomy (NCBI): domain Eukaryota; kingdom Metazoa; phylum Chordata; class Mammalia; order Rodentia; family Spalacidae; genus Eospalax; species Eospalax fontanierii. The sequence continues at coordinate 29,619,768 of CM069546.1, read as the reverse complement.
TTAAAATCGTGAAGATCAGTGAGCCAGACAAGAGCATTGCATAATTCCATTTAAAGTTCGAGAAGATGAAAATCAAAAAGCAATCACAGAAAGCAGATAAGCAGTTACCTGGGGTTGGAGAGGCAAAGGCAGAGGACATAATCACAAAGGGGTGGGCAGCTGGTATGGCTTCAGGGGCTTATGCAAATGTTGAAACTTATCAAACGACACTAAACATGTGCAGTCAGTATATGCCAATGAGACCTCAATAAAATAGCCCCTCTTCTCCAAAATAAAAGACTAAAAGACAATGAAGCAGAGGCTCAAAGATTCAATCTTGTGTTCAAACAGCACAGCTGATTTCCAGGCACTAGGGATTCCCCAGCGGCCCTCTTCCCAACCCAGTGAGAATTCATCACCTCTCAAGCTGTTTCCTCAACAGCTGGCACTTCTCTTGCTGTAATCGCACTATTTTCTTCTACCTGTTCTCTATGACCATTTTAGGTAGCTCCCTCTTTCTGGAAAATGTCCATTGAAACTACAAACCCAATTTTTAAGTAACATTCTTTCTTGCCTGAAGCTAACTTAAAAATATTTGTTAGCTGTTCTTAAATGAAGGCAATTCAGTCAGACTGCTCATAGATACACTGTCTAGTATGGTTACACAGGTGGTTGTTCCAACTCTAATTAAAATGAAAGACAGAGGCTGAGAGTATTGCCCAGTGGTAAAGCCTCTGATTTTTCTTTCCTTAGTTTCATGAGCCAAACTGGAAATGCCCAAGGGTCTCCATGACCAGTGGCTACTGAACTGATATACAAAGGGAACAAGCCCATTGTCACAGGAAGTTTGCTGGGCAGAATGGTTGCTTCAAAGGCACAATCCTTGGGCCCAGGAACTGAAGTAGTATAAAGAGATGTATACAGAAACAGGAAAGTTGGTTTTCCTTCTTATCACATAGGGCCAGCATCTCTTTAGGGGTACAGCCAGGGAGCAAGCGGGAGGGTACTAGGGATGCCAAGTGCATCATAGAGAACATTCATGCTCTCTCCACACTTTCAGATGCTAGGAGTCAGGAAGGGACAGGATGTGGCCTGGTAAATCCTTCCAGGATTAGAAATAGGAACAGCACTTAGGAGGGTGGGAGGGAATAGGTGGGTGGAAAAACCCACCTCTTCCCACACTAAGTGGGTACTTGAGAAGAAGGTGCCACCTGGGTCTTGTGTCCCTTCCAGGCACCTATCTATCAAGCAATCAGAATGTTACAACCCCAAAGCCCTGGCTTTCTTTCTACAGAGGATGGGTCTGATTCCCAGGTCGCATGAAAGCCAGACCAAGGTATATCCTACAAAGTGACAGACCCAAGTGGTCACATATCAAGGTTGCAAAGAGCAGAGAATGAAGAATCATTCCAAATACAGGAGACTGCAGAGACATTGCAAGAGTCCTGAGGGAGGCCTTAACAGTGAAAGGAGGGGAGAAGAGAAAAAAAAAAAGCAACATGGAAAAACGCTCACATTTAGGACTCTGGGTGAGGAATATTATTTTTACATTATTTTCTGTATATTATTATAAAACAAAGTCTTTAAAAGTAAATTATTTCAGAAACTTGGATTTTGGAGAAACTGACCTCTATTGGTCTTCAGCCCTGTCATCTCTGCTGCCAGAAGCCTCCTGGGTTTTTGACGTACAAGATGGCACAGTAATACACAGCAAAGCTGTAGTCCAGGTCTCAGGACCTTAGCTGGCCTGCCCTATGTTCTCTTGGGCTGGTGAGTGTCTCTTTTTACTCATGGTTTCTGTATACTTGCTTCCATCTTTTAGAGTTTCTGTTTGGAATAAAGGTATCTCGTGGGATAGAACACTTGCTTACTACACATGAAGTCTTGAGCACAAGGAGGAAAATTGACTCTACTTTCTTCCAGGTGCCTCTGGTATTGCTATACTGGAACAACTTTTGGAGGCAAAAAGGATAGGCAGCTTTGGCCACCACATATTAACAGCTTCATCTAGAAAAACCAATGTTTAGGAACTATGGTTGTAGCTCATCAACAGAGTGCTTACCAAGTAGGCTAGAAGCCTGAATTTGATCTTTTAGTACACCAGGAAACAAATATTCTTAAGGTGGCTGAAGAACTATATACTCCAAGTGGTAGTATTTGTAATGTGAAAATAAAAGCAAGAGTTTCTGACTTAAAATATTCACTTCTGAAAGATTCAATTTATTGAGCAGGTATGTGGTGTTCAGGTCTTCCCCTCCCCCCACTTAACTCTATGTAAATATTCTTCTACAAATGATTACTTTTGTTTAATTAGGAAATAAAGAAATCTTGAATCAAACTCCTCTCCGTCTGTATGCATTCTTGTGTAGTATCAATTGCCACATCAGAGGCAACTGTCCAAAGAATTCACCTCAATCTCTTGAGATGAGCTAAGGGATGCTCCTAGCAGGTTTTTTAGGGTTAAGGAGATTTTATAGTAATAATGACTACTAATATTGTTTGTCAAACATTATTTTTCTTCCTATGATCTAAAGTGCTTGATCACTGGAAGGAAAAAGGCTCTGTTGCCTGGGAGTAGAGGAAATGCAGCCACTTTGCTTGGGTTTCCTGTTGAGATTCCACCAGGTCCTCCTTTCCAACCCTCTTCTCTTCCAATGGAAAGAACTGAGGGAGCAAAAATATTTTCTATTAGAACCTTCCCAATCAGAAACAAGTATAAGGCCTAAGTCTTTGCCATTCACAGCTGTCTCAAAATTCTTTAGGAGGCTCTGCTCAGACTGCTAAGTCCATCCACTTTGCCACATTTTCCAGGTAACGAATGGTCAACAGTGAGGTCAAACTAATTTGCCATTTCTGGCAACCTACTCACTTTACAGAGACAGCCATCATGGAAACCCTGAGAGAGAGAGAAGGGGAAAGGCTGGGTGAGGTGTATGGCCCCTGAGGGAAGACTGGTCAGGCTGATACCTGCAGATTCCACAGCAAGGCTCCTCTCCCAGGTCCCCAGGAATTTCTCACTGTGGTCATTACAGGGTAAGAAGTAGAGAAAAGAGTCATAAGAAGTAGAGAACAGTAGTATTTTCTCTGCTCAAGGATTTTTTTTTTTTTTTTAAATCCTACAGATTCTGTCTTCTCAGAATGCTGCTGGCAGCTCAGGTTACCCATCCTCTTTTACCACAAGCAAAGTGGCTGGGACAGCATCTGCTGACAGTGTTTCTCTGCACCATGGCATGCCTACAGTCAGGGATGTATAGCTCCTATGCCATCACAAACATCTGATCATAAGTCTCTGCCTAGAAAAAGAAGCTGGCTACTGGTGCATAATGGTCTTTTCCACACAACAGAAGATAAACATCCACTTCAATCCACAAAGGAGCTAGCATACTGACTGTTTACAGTATTTAGTCCCTCTCTTTAGTTGTAACCTCACTGGAGGACTCTCCAAGGACATACTAGGAGCATTTAACCTCACCCTCCACCTGGTCAGCTCAGCATATCTTTGCTTCTTCCTTTGCTTATAAAGCTGTGTGCACTTTCTCTAAATAGCTGGGGCAATGGTGGGTCTTGGCACACCCTATGCTCTTAGTCTAGCTTTCTATTAAGTGGAAAGGCAGAGGCATCCTCACTGGGGGCTGTGTTAGTTCTGCATAGAGCAGGTACTTATCCCAGGCAGCGCTCATTTTTAAGCTAGAATGTTTCAATTCAGCCTTAAGGCTGTCCACCTTCAATTTCTCCTTTAAGTTCCTTCTCATCCATAATCTTGACCATATTAAGTACAGTCAAGGAAAAGAAAATCATCTGAATCCTCTGTCAGCTATCAAGTCCCCTGAGAGTTCAGAACAATGAAGAATGGTTATCAGGCCCAAGTCACAACTCCAGGGTTGGGCCAGAGAGCCCCAACAGTCCAGACTTCTGAGCAACTGCCCATCCATCCAGCAGTGTGATCCAGAAGGTAGAGCTCAGGCCAGGTGCCAACGTCCACCCTGTATGCTGGCAGTCCCTTGGGGGTAGGTGACCTTGGTGTAGCCCTGCCACTTCTTGGAACCAGTTCCCTCTTCAGTAAAATACCTGAGGTCACCCTGAGCCCTCACATCCTAGGAGCTCTTGAATCTCCCTACGTTGAGAACTTAAGAAGTCAGGTGGTCTGAGCAACCCAATCCACAGGCAGCAACATCTCAACAGACAAGAGAGTCAAAAGCAAAACACACCACAGTAAGAAGGAATGATTCAAGCAAATACGCTTTTACCCTAGGAATCTCAAACATCGAAAAGATATTTAACTTCAACGGTCGTCTCTAGGGCTGTGTCCAGTCAACATCAATGAGTCGGAATTTAACCTCATTTAAGAAGATACGTCCCATCATAAACAGAAGAGCATCGCCTACTCTCAGAATAGTAAAATTTTTGGGCTTCGAGATCATCTAGGGCAACTCGCTCAAACGATTGAGGGAAAATCAAAATCCAGAGCGGGCAGGCGGCAGCCAAGGTCACAGGCGAGAAAGCATCAGAAGCCCATGTCCCCGGGACTCTGCCTAGGCGGGCTCTGGGCAGGATACGGAAGGCAGGGCGACTGCTCACGGGGGCTGAGACCGGGTCCGGCAGGCCGCACCGCGCACCCCCCATCGCCTCCCTCCACGGCGGCCGGGCCCACGCACCTCCTCAGCTTGCTTGCGCAGCGCCTTCTCGCGTTCGTACTGCGTGAGCAGCTGCTCGTTGTCCTCGCGCAGGAGCTCCAGCTCCACCTCGTGCTCCTGGTTCTCGCTCAGCACCGAGTCCAGATTCTCCAGCACGTTCACCACCAGCGGCATGAGCTCCTTGACCACTTCTTCGTCGTAGCAGTGGATGAGGCGCTCGAACTCGCGGTAGATAGAGCCCGCCAGGCCAGACACGCGCTCCGACATCACCGATCCTGAGCAGTAGTCATCCTGGTATACCACCACACCGCCGCCCTCGTCCATCTGGATCTCCATCATCGCGGCCGTCGCCGCCGCCGCCAGCGCGCCTCGCTCGGCTGGCCTGGGTCCGCGGGCCGCTGTAGCTTCAGGCCGCCGACACTAGCTGCACCGCCGCCCAGGCCGCGCCCGTCACTCGCCGGACGGAAGTCCCGCCCGCTGGCTGGGGAGGAGCCGCGCCCCGTCCCGCCCCGTTCCGCCCCGCCCAGGTCGCGCGCCCTGACGCCAGAGGAAGCAGGCCGCGGTGCTTCCGGCTATTCTGGTGAAGTAACTCTGTTGATTTTACCACCCTACCTGTTCCCGCTTCTTGTCCAGTTTCTCGTCAATCCTTTGTGGTCTACTCCGGCCACCCAAGGAATTCACGCGATATGTGTGGTGTACCCTCTTCCTGGCTGTTTCCTACTCTGCTGGTCGCTTAGCTCCAGTGCTTCACCTGCAGTCCCGAGGACTTACCTGTGGCATTACTTCAAAGCATAGATAGTATTTGCTGGGGACACCCATTCTGACTCAACTTTTGCGCCTTATACTGTGCTGCTAACATATTTCTGCCTGCCTCTCTCCACCTGAAAGCCTTCCGGGTCAGCGTGGATGCTCAACCTTTTGTTTTCAAAAAAGATTTTAGGTGTGTGTTTGGTTTCATGTCTGTGTATCACATATATGGTGCTTGTGGAAGCCAGAAGAGGGCGTCAGACCCTGTGGACTAATGTTACTGCCGCTTGTGAGCCTCCGTGTGTGTTGGGAACCGAACTGGAGTTCTCTGGAAGAGCGGTCAGTCTCTTTAAACTATCTGTCTAGCCCAACATCCTACCCCTAACCACACCAAACCAAAAATCACCACCTTCTGTAGGTGACACCCTGAACACTTAACACACCCTACACACACACTTAAAAATATATAATTTGCTATAGACACATTCATCCACTGTCAACATGTTTTGGGTTGCCTGGGTTTTGATACTCATTTAACTTTCCAAGCCTGCAAAGCTGAGCCTACATATTATCAACCTACTAGGAAAGTGAGTTAGAGTGTGAAAGAGACATATTGCAAGAGTACTTGCAATGAATGTTACTCTATTAGTTTTGAAGTGCCATAACTAACAATCAGGTCAAATGGATGAAATGTGTAATTCTTCCTGGTAAAAAAGATCCAAGATACAATGCAACTTTGTGTTTGGGGGGTTGTTTTAGCATTTTACTTTAGGTGTTTGTTTCCTGGTTAACTTGAACCCTTTAAATTCCTGAAGTAGCACATTACGTAGAGTAGGGCATTGACTGGGACATCAATGTAGGGAAAAAAAAAAAAAAAGGCCCTTCCTTATGTATATAACTAGGACAGATTTGATGCTTGAAACTGGTCAAAGCAAAATGAAAAAAACTATTTAAAAAAAAATTCCTTTTTTGTATATGTGTTCTGCCTTCATGTAACTGTACCATGTGCATCCCTGAGGCTAGAAGAGGGCATAGGATCTCTTGGAACTGGATTCCTGAGAATTAACCTCAATTCCTCTGCAAGAGCAGCAAGCACTTTTAACCCAAACCATCTCTTCAATTTTCAAAAATGAAAATTTTAACAAAATGACTAAATTCTTGATATCTACTGAACAGTAGTTAGTTTGATGCTGAAAGTTGGAAGCTGAATTAGAATATTTTGTCCTTTTAAAAGGCCCTAAAATGTTAGACATACATATTTTAAAGTCTTACTTTAATCACCAAGTCTCTAATACTTGCCAAAGTCCCCCAAAGATCCCTGTCTTTCTCATTTCTTCACGAGCTAGACTTCAAAAAGCACTTCATGGTTATACCTAAGTCAAGAATAGCTCACTAATGATATCCTAGAATGTTAAGAATTATGAACAGAATGCTAGTCCAGAAGGAGCTAACATAAAAATACCATGTAACGCCACAAAAGAACCAGTGTTATTTCTGAACTAGGAGTGCGATGAGTTGGCAATTCTGAGTTCCACTTCTTTACTCTAACACAGGTGGAGCCACTGTGTAGCCTCTGGAAATATGTTATGATAGCTTTTAGTGCATGCTTAGAGCTGGTACAGCTGCTACTAGTATACAATATTGTACTGTCAATGCCCACCATGGTTCATGGAACATACTTTTCCACCTGCATGTGGACAAGCAAGATGGTGTTTCAGGTAACACATTAGCTTTTTTTATGAAGCCTTGTTTATATATGAAACCCCAGTCTAGCAGGCAAAATGATGTATAATCTTGAGACTCCTCAGGCAGGCAGTCTGAGAAGCCTCATGGCTCTAATCCCACATCATGTATATTATAGGGAGTTTACTTGCTGAGCAAATGAAAACAGATGATAAATATGTAGGAGAGACACATCCAACTTGTCCTTTCTCTATTAGACTTCAATCTGATAAAAGTAATAACTGGGGACCTTACCTACTCAGAACAAAGTTTGTTACTAGGTCACTGGGACAGAAAAGCCAAATTGGAGGTTAAGTTCTCTCATACCATTTATCCTAAAGAATATACTTACAGAAATCTTGAACTATTATTAATAGTTCAGTTATTTCCCCCATTCATTCTGTTCAAAGCTTTGAGATTAACTTGGGCATCTCTATATTAGGGAATAGAGCTGGGGAGCTAAACTTTATTAATGAAAAGCCGTAAGGATCAGAGTTCAGGATTACCCTCCTGTGCCCTCTGCCTCAAGACTCAATTGCTGAGGAACACATACAAATACACACAGACTGTGAGTACATAGTTACTAAGTTTAATTCAAATGTGTATACCCAGTTCTTCCACATAAAAATAACAAAAGGTTCCTATCAAAACTGCATTATGATGTGAAGACAGGTTTCTTGTTCTGATACAACTTTAGAAAAATGTTGGCACCAAAAACACAAAAAAAATTTAAGGCTTAATAAAAACGAGACTAATAATTTCTCAGTGCAGCTTAATGGGTGAGAACAAGATGTGTCAGCATCTTCCAAATGCAGGCGATAACCGTGTACCACTGGACCCAGCTGGGCAATGTCTCCTTTGCTCCTTATAAGAAGCAGATTGCCCAGGTCTCAGAGGAAAAGATGAGAAGATGGAGAGATAGGGAGTTGAGTAAGGCAGCTACTTCTGGGAATGGAGCTGGGAGCTTTCCTCTCACTGGGCTAACCCCGGGGTCAGCAGAGTGATGTCAGATTTCTTCTTGACAATCCAATTTGGAATTCACAAATAATTTTCCACTTAAGTTACAAAAAGGTGGTTCATTTTGATCACTGTATCATTTCCTTATAAGTTAAACAAGTTAGTATCTGGGTTAAATAAACATTATTTATGACATTTTCTTAAATGGAAAAAATGCTCTGGATTCCAAACAACATTCTCATAAATGACTTTGAACACAACACATTTGAGTTCTTGCAGAATCACATAGAATACAGTTTCTTGGCTCCAGTCTACAGGCCAACTGAAGGGGGGAACCTCTTTGGTTGACAAAGGTACAGACCCCTCAATGGACCAAGTGTAGGAAAAAGAGCTTGGCAGGTGGCTTTTTGCAGGCATTTAAAGTATCTAGGTTAGTGTGAAAGTCACTGTAGAGTTGTTGCTTTTCCAAAATTTAATGAGGACATTTCTGGCACCTGCTATGAGCTTTATTGGCACTCAGAGAAATAGTAGTACCACTCAGAACCTCTTCTCATAGTTGCCCATCAGAGAGGAAGAAGGGAACTAAGGCTGAAGCCTTTTGGGGAAGAGTAGGAGGGACCTCTACCTGACAGATGAAGTAACTGTACCAGCCCAGTATAACTGTTATCAAATGACAGTTGTGACTTTAGGTCTAAAGAGCAATGTTTATGAACATGGTGGAGAGGTCTGAAGCTTTCTAAAGGTAGCCAAGACAGTTCTGCTTTGGAGTACCAAAGTAACATTTTCCTAGGTGTTTGAAATGGAGTCCACAGGTACTTATAAGAAGCTGATACTTAAGAACAGTTTTTCAGATGTTGGTAAAGAAACCAACTTAATAACCGAAGGTTCTTTAGCAGCTCTTCCCATGAACTACAGGAACAAAGGAAAAAAAAAAAAAACACTGGGACATACATAACACCAAAACATATCTGAGGTTTTAAGACCTGCAGAAGCCAGGGGCTTCATGTATAGGAAAAACTATAGATGGCAGAACTCTGTATCACTGGTGAGGAACAATAGCCTAAACTTAAGGCTGATGAGAGAAACAAAAGGAATAAACCATGAGCAAACGTGGTGTCAAGAACCAAACCAGCTCCTGCAGAGGAAGACAGTCTACTACCTAAGACCTGGCTACAGTTTTAGATGCATGAACAGGACATCTCAGAGGATCAGGGTATGAAACCTTCCATACAGGACGAGACTGAGGATAGCTGTTTGGTTTCTGTTGACTGCTACCAAAAAGAGCAATCAGAATGTTTCAAAACTGTAGGACATACTGAGGGGAAAAAGGAAAAGAAGAGGTTCAGAGGTAATCTCAGAAGTGGAAGCCATTTTGGTGATAAGAACTCCCTGAAAGAGAGGGCTTAATGTAGGCACCACCCCATCTTAGAGTTTTTGTGTGTTCCTCCACCATCCCACAAGGGACAAGTAGTTTGGTTCTTTTTTAACTGTTCCTACATGCCTAGTCAGCCAGCAGATTGCTAATACAAGGACAAGGTAGAGCCTACCAATCCTCCTGCTACTGGGCACCAATTCTCCTGCCCTCCCCTCCTTAAAGTTTTGTTCCAGATAGAACTGGAGAGTGGACACCAGAGTGTCCCTCTTTATTCCCACATATATATTTCTTGGCAGTCTGGAAAGCATAGTCCTCTGTGCAGCCGATGAGCAGCCAGCCCCAGATGTGTGACAAACCCTCACCCACCCCGACTCATTCAGGTTAAAGGAAATGCTAACATTCAATACCCTATCTTAGTGTCTGGTCTGGCTACAGTCAGAGCAGGAGCCTCTCAATAGAAGGAGATGCTGGATTTGCCTCCTGGTGGGTTTAGGACCTTGTTGTGGGAACGAGGCCGTGGGCCCAGCCTAGGCTCATGGCTATCGACCGTGGGTGTGGGCTCTGGCATCTTGGCATGAGTCACTTCTCTTGGGCTGTCCTTCTCACCCAGCTCTTCTCGGAGCATGGAGTTTGTTGCAGCTGTGGGACAGAGTCAACACAATGTCCATTAGAGGTAGCCACTATACTGTTAGACAAACAGCACAATGTCACAGAATAATTGGTTAGACCTTCACAAAGAAACAGGAAAGGAGAAAAGGTAAGGTCAGGCTTTCTCAGACCAAAACTATTCAGTAGGAGTAGCAGATACAGTTATAGAACCAAACACAAAGCTGGTTCAACCACTATAAATATTCTTTCATATCATCCTAAATGTTTTCCTTTCTATTGCTTTGTACAGTCTGTTCATTTCTTCTAGTTTAAGTATAAGTAAACACTCTCAGAGTAAATTTGAAAAGGGGTGAGATTATACCTAAGCTGGGGGCCTATTGAGACCAAGCCAGGATTCCAGTCACTATTGCTCTGGGTATTTTGAACCAACTAATTCTGAAGTATTTCAGTGATCAGTTGCATGAAATGGTGACCAGTCAGCTCATAGAACCATGGTGTGCCGACAATTCTGCGCTTCAGCCTAATACCACAGCAGCTGGCATCTGAGTGGCTGAGTTGAGATGCTCCAGTTCTCTCTGCCATAAATAGGTATCACATCTACCACCCTCCACCCCTTTCTGAGTTCTACCAGTTCCTGCCTTGGTCTGGAGCTCATGAAAGTTCTGAATCCCTGCCCTTCACACTTGTGCTATGAGCTTCAATGTACTTAGAAAATCTATTATCAGAAATAACTATACTGATATCCCTAGTCTACTTTGAACACAAAATACTCTTAGTAATCCACTCTCCTGTGCTTGTTTTGATCAGCTGGCTTGGTAGGTACAAAGGAATACTGCCTTTTGTTTGCCATCTACATCAGTAACAAAGAGAAGTCACACAGAAGGGGCAGGAAATAAGCTCACCTTTTAAGACAGATTTAGAGTCTTCACCTTCACACAGTAAAATGTGATCCTATAACAAGATAAGCCATCAAGTTAGTGCTAATCCAGGAGGACAGTCTTCTATACTTTTTAATTCTGAGACAGGGTCTAAATTGCCAAAGACTAGACTTGAACTCACTCATTGGGGCAAGCTGACACTGAACTTATGAGCCTCCTGCCTTAATGATTATAGGCTTGCACTACCAAACGTGCTTTATTTTTAATTTTTAAAATGTCTGTACTATGGACAATTTTACAATAAAGCAGAAACCTAGAGTGTTACTCAGTAGGCAAGTCCTTGCCTACATTCAAGAGCCTCTCTGGGTCTGAGCCTCAGTATCACAAGACAAAGAAAGAAAAACAATAGAAACTTGTCACTGAACCCCATGTAACCTGCTGTATTGCTACAGTAACACCAGCTCATTGCCATCTTTGTCTCAACTACATCCTCTTACTCAGTCTCTCTTGAGGATTATCCTGAAATAAATCCTAGTTACCTATTTCTTCATGAACAGTCTAAGATGTACCTTTTTAAAAAGTAACCACACCAGGCTAAAAACTGCAAAAATTAATGATTTCTTAAAGATCAAAGTTAAGGGGCTAGAGAGATGGCTGAGCAGGTAAGAGCACTGGTTGTTTTTGCAGAGAACTCAGGTTTGGTTCTCAGCACCATATGTTGGCTAACAATAGTCTGTAACTCCAGTTCTAGGGGATCCAATACTCTCTTCTGGGCAAGTGCATAACATGGGTGCACTTCCATACATACAGGCAATATACTCACACATAAATAAAATAATAAATAAAATGTTTAATCAAAGTTAAATTTTACAACACTAACATGTTTTCAAGTTTCATTGTACTATTAGAACTTCTTGTTTGGGCAGTACAACATTTGACTATGCAGTTAAAGTACATTTGGTTATCCATTCATCTTCTCATGAACGGATTGTTCCCACCTCTGGCTACATGAATAATACTACTATGAAAAAAATGTGAAACTTCAAGTCTTTCAGGTACATACTAAAGACTGAATTTCTTGGTCATACAGTAGTTCTTTTCCTTTAAGTTTTCGTGAGATAAAAATCTCACTCTGTAGCCTAGACTGGCCTGTCCTTTTGAGTGCTAAGATTATAAGTATAAGCCACCACAGTGCCTTGGCAATTTTTTGGTGTAATTTGGAGGCCAGAGGACAACAATGGGTATCTTCTTCAATTTCTCCCCACCTTATATTTTGAGAAAAGCTCTTGATGTACCTGAAAATTTGCCAATTTGGTTAGACTAGCTGGCCAGCAAGTGCCAGGCTCGTCCTGTCTACACCCCTCCATCTCTGAAACTATAGGCATTCCTATTTTTTTAAACATAAGTGCTAGGACTTGGCAAGCAATCTCCCTTAGTCCCCTCTTTCTCCTCCACTTTTTGAAGACAGATTTAAGACAGTCCAGGGTAGCTTGGAAGTCACAATTGTGTCTCTGCTTTGTGAGTGCTGGAAGTATAGGTTATGTTACCATGCCTGGCTATGTTAAACTTCCAAAATATTTTCCACAGCTACTTCACCATATTACATTCCCACTAGCAATATACACAAACAAGCCTCCCAACACTCATTTTCCAGGCATCCTAGGAGGTGTGGTTTCTGGCTTGCACTTACCTACTGACTAATGAGGCTGTGCACCTTCCCAAACCTACTGCCATTTCTGTATTTTCTATAGAGAAGCATCTACTCATTTGTTTTGTCAAATTTTTGAACTGGATGTTGAGCTTTAAGAATTCTATTACAGTAATTATGGAGCCAGGCATGGTACATGCCTGTAATCTCAGCACCTGGGAGATGGAGGCAGGAGGATCAAGTTTTCAAGGTCAGCTTGGCTACATAAGACACTGTCTAGGAAAAAATAATCAGTTATTTAAATATTCTGGCAAGCACTTAGCAGATGTGATTAGTAAATACCTTTTCCCATTCTGTGTGTTGTCTTCAAAGTACATGTGTGATGCCCCTAAGTGAATTTTAATGAAGTCAACTTAAAAAAAATGGTTTTGTTATGTTTTTTGGTATCACACATAAAGAAACCATTGTCAACTCCAAAGTAATAAAAATACATCTCTAAATTTTCTCTTAAGAATTTTAAGTTTTAGGGATGGACTATAGCTCGGTGGTGGCAAAAGAAATGCACAAGGCCCTGGGCTCTATCCATCCCTAGAATCACCACAAAAATCAATAATTACATAATATAAAAACTTAGTTTCACCAAAGTATGCTGGCTCACCCCTGTAATCTCAGCACTTGTGAGGCTGAGACAGGAGGACTCCCATGAGTCTGAGGTCAGCCTAGGCCACTGAGAGAAACACACATGTGTGTACACACACCCTCAGTTGTGATCTCATTTAGGTCTGACTTTTTAGACAAGCTGACCTGAGGTGGTTCATGATGGGTTCCCATGAGAAATGACAATTATCAGCTGCCTCTCATCTTGTACTGATAGCAGCCACTGATTATCATCTAGGTCTACAATTTTATGGCCAAGTTGGCAAAATGGTGGTATTCTACTATTCCGACTTTGTTTACAACCTGGAATACTATTTTTGTTTTGTTTTGTTTTAGATGTGTTCTTAGTATGCTGTCTAAGTTGGCCTCAAACTCACAATCCTGCTGCATCATCCTCCCAAGTAACTTCAATAACAGATGTATGCCACTATGCCTAACTTCTAGAGTACTTAAAAACAATTTACTGTTTACTATGTGCACATAGAAGTCAGGGTTGGTTCTCACCCACCACATGGATCTGGGGGATGAAACTCAGGTTATCAGGCTTGGCAGAAATTGCATTTACTTGTTGGGCCATCTTGCTAGCACCCTACAGTGCTTTTAGAAAAACAGACTTTCCCTTAACAACTATAACCCTGACACTTCGCATGGGCAATGCTGGTTAAATACTACATTTTTAATTACATCAAATTTCTCTAGCATTCTCCAAAGGTCTGATTTTTTTAAACCCACAAATTCAAAATAGTTGATGAATTTTAATCCATTGCAATTACAGTCCTTGTGATGACCAGATGGTTTCCCTGTGGCCCATGTTATCTGTGATAACTAACTGGCTTTCTGGCATCATAAGATGCTCTAGCCTCCTGACTTCAGCATGAAATTGGCCGTTTCTCCAGTGAGGTTGGAATGTCCAGTGCTCCTGAGTCAACGGACCCTTATGTCTAATAAACCCAGAAAAGCTCTATTTTGATTCTTCTTGTTCTAAAGAAGAGGAATGAGGATGTAGTTCAGTTGGGAGAGTAGCTGCTCAGTTTATACAAGGCCCTAGGTTCAATCTCCAGCACTAACTGCCTGATCTACTCCATTCAATCCATACTTTCAAATTAATCCAAATCCTTCTTCAGTGGAGAAGGACTGCTCTTTAGAGCATTTCTGACCTACTCAAAGTATCTTCTCTTTGGAAAAAGTATCAAAGACTATTATCCATTTGGTGAACATGCCTAGTTCCTCAAATTTCAAACCAAAAAGAAATGTCATTGCAGTACAGCCAGCACAGGATGACCATGGCGGATGCTCTCCCATTCATTGTTCTTTCCTCCTTGTTTCAAAGTTTCATTTTAATTCTGTAATGAGCCATCTTCTAGGATATAACTCAAAGAGTAATGATTTCCTATAAATAACTCCAGAAATAGTTAAGAACTTTCCATGTTAGAAAGCCAGACCGTATCTTTTTATTTTTTTAATTTTATATGTCTGAGTATATTCCTTACATGTATGTATATGTGTATTCGTGTTGTGCAATGCCTGTGGAGGTCAGAAGATGGCCTCCAATCCACTGAAGTGGAGTTATGGACAGTTGTTAGTTACCATGTGGGTGCTGGAAATTGAACCTGGGTCCTCTGCAAGAATAGCCAGAGCTCTTAATCAGAGCCATCTCTACAGTGCTCCCCACCCCACTTAAAAAAAAAAAAGACACAGTTGTGCTGGGACTGGTGGTGCATGCCTTTAATCCCAGCACTCGGGAGGCGGAGGCAGGCGGATCTCGAGTTCTAGGCCAGCCTGGTCTACATAACAAGTTCCAGGCCAGCTGGGGCTACAGGGAGACCTGTCTCAAAAAGACCAAAAAAAAAGCTCCAGAGCAGATGTTATGTGTTACTAGGAAGAGACAAGTAGACAATGTTAATTTTCCTGAATGTAATCATTCAGCATTAGGTTCAAAAGCTCCCTGACTCACTCAGGAAACATGTTCCAACCTCATGATGACTAAAAGTCTTGGGGGAAGCAGTTGTGTTGTTGTCTACACAGCAGCAAAACAGTCTATGCTATTCCTCTCTGTGCACTTGAGAGTTGGTGACTAAGCACATAGCATAGGGGTTTGGCCTTTGTTTTGGAAAGGAAAGATGATAGCTTTATTCCTGCAGTATTAGAGATTAAATCTAGGGCTTTTTACATTCTTGGAAGTGCTCTACCCCATGAGCTACCAACCCAGGCCAAGATGATGGCTCTTGATAGGTTTTTTTCTCACACATGGTTGAAGTCTTTGTACTGTTTTCTTTAAGCATTTGTGATGCTTGGCAATGTGAATCTTCCAACTCTGATCATGTGAAGGTACCCATGGAATACGATAAAGACAATTTTATTACCTCTGCTGCCAATTCATAAGCTGCTACGAAAAAGCAATTTGGCTTTCACCTTAGAACATAACTGCTTATTATCTATGGAACTCCCTGGGCAGAGGCAGAGGCTTGACCAAAGTCAGCCTTGGCTTCCCTGGGTCCCAGAGCCAGGGGTTGGGATTAATGGTACAGAACATTTCTAGGGTATTCTTTGGCCAGTTTATCATAATGAGTTTATGAAGCCCAGGACTTCATTACTGACATAGTTAATAGCAAAATCTTTGCTTTCTATTATCATCATCATTATTATTTTAGATGGGTCTTACTCTGTAATCTAGAATGGTCTAGATTTCACTATGCAGCTGAGGCTGGCCTTAAACTTGTGGCAATTTTCCTGCCTCAGCATTCCAAGTGCTAGGATTACAGCCATAAGTACATAAATACTTCTGGCTTAGCAGTATTTTTAAATTGTTCTCCTTTCCAGCTTTTAGGTTTTTTTTGTTTTTAAAGGAAAGGTCTCATGTAACCCAGGCTCATGTCACCTTACTATGTAGCTGAGGATGACACTGAACTTCTGATCTTCCTGTCTCTACCTCCCAAGTGCTGAGTTATAGGCATGTGCTCACTGTGCCCAGGTTTTAGTCAGTGCTTACAGACTGAATCCAGAACTTTGTGCATGCTGAGCAGTTACCATACCAACTAAGCTACATCTTTAGTTCTTCCCCACCTTTTTTGTAGCCAAAAGGTAAAAGTCTAACCAGGTGTGGTAGCACACACCTGTAGTCCCAGTACTTGAAAGGTAGAGGCAGGAGGATCAGGAGTTAAAGAGCATCTTCTGCTATACTTGAGACCTTATCTCAAGAAAAAATTGAATAGTAAAGGGGGAAAAAAAAAGATAGGATCTATAGAGCCATGGTATTTCATAGCTGTAATCTCAGCACTAAGGAGGCGGATTAGAATTTCAAGGCAAACCTGACTACATAGTATGACCCTGTCTTTTATTTTATTTTATTATCCAAGGCCTGCCTGGAACTCACCATAAAGACCAGGCTGGCCTTGAACTCAGAGATCCACCTGCCTCTCACTCTATAGTGCTGGGATTAAAGGCATGTGCCACCACATCTGGTGCTCTTTTTCAATGTATATGAGTGTACTGTCTGGAGGCATGTAAGTGCACTGGTGACATTCAATGTCCTCAAAGGTCAGAAGAGGATCCTCTAGAACTAGAGTTAGGATGGTTGTTGGCTGCCATGTGGGTGATGGGAACTGACTCAACATGAGTCCTCTGTAAGACCAGACAGTACTCTTAACTACTGAGCCATGTCTCCACCCTCTTCTAGCATTTTCTTAAGAGAACTTAGCAAAACTTTTGTTTTCCTTTCCTATTTGCTATCTCAATGCAATTCATACCTTGGGTTTGTTTGGGTGTGCCAAGGGTGCAGTGGCAGTGACCGGGGACCCGAAAATGTCACTGGTCTTCCCACCAGGAGGGTTTACACGTTGTCGAGTCTGCACAGGAGTTGATTCATCAAAGATACCACTTCCTTTCCCCCCTGCAGAAATAATCATGAACAATAAACATCAGAACAACCCATAGCTGTTACCTTAGAAACAACCTCTTACTGAAGACCTAGTGCCCACCCCAAGTTCCAGGGCTCAGGGCGGGATGATTGCTCCAAGTCCCTGAAGTCTTACACCCCAGTTAATCCTTTACCCAAGGCCTGCTGCAACCTTCATGTGTAGACCCAAGCTGACCTGGGCAGTTCTCTAGAAAAGAGAAGGAATAAAGCATCATCTTTTCCTAGAGCTTTTGCAATGCTGAACAATCCACTTTTTCCTGGTGAAAAGTCTCCTCTCTCCTCTGTTAATCAGGAAGAGTTTTTAGATTGAAAAGAAAGAGCTGAATACTTAGTTCTCATACTTCAGCCCTATTCATGGTGAACCTATAACCCATAAAATTACACATGAGTCATTCTGATCTCATTCTGGCTGGAACTTCTAGTAATGACTAGAAGTCAGCAAGTTAAAGACAATCTCCTTGCTGCTCTCTTTGAGTTGATAAGCCATAACAGAAATGTGTCTCTCAGGCTGATCTTATAGGCTGAGGCCTGAATAAAGAATGTCAAGATACCTACACCAGGCAGAAAGATGGTTACTGTACAAGATACCAATCACTATCTTCACTCAACAGTAAGCACCTACCTTCCCCAAAGCACTATGCTAAGTGGAGACAGACCCCTTAATAGTTATGGCCCTGGTACATCAAGAAACTATAAAATACAAAAGGAAAAATAAGGTGCACCGTTGACCACCTGTGTTATTCTAAGTTACTTGCCTTTCTCTGCCTTCAATTCTTCAAATGCACAGTTAGGTCAAATACATGTTAGCTAAGCCTCCATATGTTGCAGAATGTTGTTCTCTAGATATAACACAGCTATTACCATAATCAGAGCAACAGCAATTATCTATGAGACCCTCAACAAGAGGGGCCTGTTGATGAGTTCCCTTATAGAAGGGGTGATGGGTGGGTCATCAGACCTTTACCTGAGATTCTGACCTCCTATACGCCAGATATATGTAATTCTGCCCCAGGTGCACATGGTCATAGCAGGTGCCAGAGTACATAGAATGTGCAAATTAACTCACGTGGGGGGGGAATTTCATCTATGCAGCCTTTAAAAGGACACCATCACCCATGCTGAGGCAGGACTTTTCAGTGATGCAAGTGTTTCAGAGTCACCCATACTCCTTCTAAGTAACTCTTTACCAATGCTCCTATAAGTAAGCCTAATAATCTTAGTGATTCTTGAAGCTGGACTTGGATAGAACTGTTTCTTTGGCTTCTTGCTAGCTGGCTATCTATGGTGAATAAATGTTTGTTCATATCTCCCCAAGAAAAATCACACACCACTGAATAACTAAAGAGGCACTCCATGGACATGAGTTTGTGTAAATGAAGATGCAAAATTATCTATATAGTGTGAAGAGATTTTCTCATATAGGCTTAGATTTACCTGTTTGTTTTTAAAAGTCACCTTTCCCTTACATAATTTTAGAATCATTATTTCTACCAAATACACCAAAATGAAAATATTTTTACCTCAAATTAATTAGTCTTCAATAGGGCTGTGACACCAGAACCATTCAACTTACTGGACAATATCCCAACATCTCAAGATAATTTCAACTTTCTTTTACAGACCCCAAAGAATGTCAGATAACTTTTGCCCATTTGGGGGAGGGGGAATTTTTTTGTTCATTTGTTTTTGAGACAGGGTCTCTCTGTAGCCTCAGCTAGTCTGGAACTCCCTATGTAGATCTATCTGCCTCTGCTTCCTGAGTGCTGGAATTAAACATGTGTACTGCCATGCCCAGCTAAGACTGTTAAAGATTTGTTTAAAATTTATTTTATTTTATGTATATGTGTGTTTTGTCTGCCTGTAAGTACACCCATGTCACACAATGCCTATGAAGGCCAGAAAAAGGCATTAGATTCTCTGGAACCAGAGTTAGAGACAGTTGTTAGCTGCAATGTGGGTGTTGGGAACTGAACCTGGGTCCTCTGCAAGAATAGCCAGTATTCTTAGTCACTGAGCCAGCTATCCAGCCCAATTTAAGGTTTTTATTAAGATTAGCCTACATGCAAAATAATTTATGTTACTCATATAAATAGCTTTGGTCAATTAAAGTTTGTGCATGCTGCAATTGATAATTATTCTTCTGTTGTCTGGGTCTCTCTGCACAAGCAAATGAAACTATTCAACCCGTCAAAAATCATTGCTTGGAAGTGTTTGCTGTGCTTGGACTTCTGTAACACAATAAAACTGAAAATGGTCCCTTATCATAGTAAAGCTACTGCAAAATTTTATCAAACATGGAACATTTCACATATAACTGGCATTCCATACAACCCACAAGGGCAAGCAAAAATGGAGCACACTCATCAGACTAAAACTTCAACTTAAAAACAAAAGGGAAACAAGAGGCTTTCACCCCTCTCTCTATGCTTACTTAAACAAGCCTTTAAATTTTTTCACATGTAATGATCAGGAGGTGACTACAATGGAGCATAATCATGGCCAACGCACTCCTGTCAGCTCTCCACTCATCAGTGTATGTACTAGAAAACACCTGAATAGGACATATGGAAAGGACTTATCAATTAACAACATGGGGCAGAAAGGATTTCTTGTGTTTTTCCAGAAACCACACCTATACCTTTCTAGGTTCCTGGCAGGTATGTGAAACAACTGGCATGAAGGAAAACCAGCTGACATGACCTTGAGAGCCAATGGAGTATGGAGGATTCCACAAGGATACCAGTGAGAAGACGTGAAAATGGGCCACTACAGAGTACTCAATAGAAGCTGGTGGCTGCCCTATAAAAACCAACCCTTTGAAAAGCAAATTATAATCATAATTAGTGTTGTTTATAACAGAACCAGTGAGGTTCAGGCTTGTATATTTGCTTCCTATGTGCTTATGATGGGAGATAATATGCAAATTCTACACAATGCCACTACTCAGTTATATCATCCGGTATATATAAATTGTTAACTATGTCATTGTGTTAATCAGAACAACAATAAAACAATCAGTTATGCTCATGCATCAACCTACTGCAATTTGGATAACTGAATAATGGTAACAAACCCTACCTTACAGATTCTGCATTCTATATTTTAAAAGGTATTACAACAAGGAAAGCAAGTCATAGGTTAAATCATTAGTGTTATTTTTACTATTGTTGGGATAATTACATTTGTGGCCACATTAGCAGTAGCCCTGACCCACGAAGTCCAGATTCACTTTTGTAAACAATCTTGTTCAAAAATTTTCTCAACTATGGCATGTTTAACATGCTATAGATTTGGCCTTTCAAGACTAGATAGTCTGACGATAGTGTTTTACGTGGGTAAGGAATTAGAAGATATTCATACTGAAATGAACCTACTTATCATAATGTTGCTACTTACTGTATTAGTCCCCTAAAATATAATAGTGATTATGACTGGGATAAAGTTCAAGTTCATATTTTGGAAGCATGGGGAAAACATACTGCAACTTTGGATATTCCTGAGCTACAAAAAAGATATTAAACAACTAAGTTTTATTTGATTAGATACCTCTAACAATCCAGTCACTGGAAGTACAGTGACTGGATTTCAAGCCTTTAATTCCAAAACATGGTTCAAAACAAATAAAGATATTGTTTTTATTGCTTTTCCCATTGTGACTATAACTGTACTCTTTCTTTCCTATGTAGTCTGAAGAATTGAATTAACCAACAGAAATCAAATGAAGATTCCAAAATCAAAACTGACTATGGCTATCCTCATGCAACAATTAAATTTTTAAGAAAAGAGAGAGAAAGAGATTGGAGATCACTGATTTATGCAAACTCTGCTAAAAGCATACTCAACTATGCCCAAGAGTGCCTCTGGTCAAGAATGACTATGTGGCAAAAGCAGCATAGGCATGTGTACTGAGGCAGATAAAGGAATACTAGGGTCCCCACCCTAAATTATATAAGGAAATAACACACTGACCACTGGTCACAATGCTGAGCTAGTCTTCATTGTAGTTAACAAATTCTTTGTTTCAAAATAACCCAGGAGTCTTGAAGTTTTCCCAAGACTGAATGCACTGAGTAAAAATCACATTGCCATTTTTACACAGGTTAAAGGAAGAAATACACTGTGAAATAGGAGCTCAGGGCCCATGTTCCCTCAGCAGAAATCCTCCTGGTCCCCTACTCTTGAGATTTTAATTAAGTGTTGTATCTTTCCTTCATGCTGCACTATCCCTCTTCGAGGATTTTCTGAACCCCTGCCTCACTGGCCACAGCAATATAGGATGCAGCATCTTAATGTAAAAAGAGAAGCTATCCTCATTTGCTTGTATCTGAATAAAGAAAGTGACTACTCCACCCCTAGATCTCCTATATACCAATCACTTAACTGAGGGCTAGATAGGGGCAAGAGCTTAAGATTGGTAACACGGTTTTCTTAAAAGAATTTTGACCTTTTGTGTGTGCTTTTTTTTTTCCCTCCCTCAAAATAATTAACATATATTTTTGAGTTTCTTTTAGAAGACTCTCCTTTTGTGGTTTGGGTTTTATTTTGTTCTCAATATCATGAGATCTAGAGAATTCCAAGAGTTTGGATTAACAGGAAATACAAATGGAATGGAAGTCAGTTCTCTACAGACTGAACACACAGGTACCACAATCTAACTGAATTTGCTCTTTATTTTCCGCCCCCAACAGTGAAGATACTGATGGCTGGAATTTCTTTCAAATTCACTCTTTCTTACCCAGGGACTTTCCCACCTTCCACCCACCAGATGAGCTCACCTCTACCTCTTCCTTGTCCAAACTTTGTTCTGCCTAAATTTTCTTTTTTTTCTTGTCAAATTGAGACTTTGGGAAAACTGTACCAACCAGATCATATATATTCCTTAAAAAAAAAAAAAAAAAAAATTGAAAAATTTGAAACCAAAGTATCTCTATCATTATAAGATGCAGGGATTTTTCCCCTACTGGCTGGGCTCAGAGGTATCTCCAGGTTAGATACTCCTGAAGCTGGAAAGACGTGCAAGGGAAATGTAACCCAGCTTGTCTAGAGTGATCTGGGGACCAGGGAGGTGGCGGAACAGATGCTCTAACCCCAAGCAACTAGCTGGAGTCAGCATTCATCTGAAAGACTGTTGCTGCCCAGGAACTCCGTGGTCTCAAGCTCCACACTGGACAGAAACCTCAGCTTTTTGTGGCAGTTGTAATCCAGGGTGGTAGTGAGATGATCCTGGGTACTTGGGGTAGACGATGGTGATGCTGAGGAAGCACACAGGCTTGTGGTGGAGCTCACAGCACACCTTGGTCTTGTAGTTGCACCAAGTGCAATTGGAGATACAGGTGACTGACTGGCTACAGGAAGCCACTGTCAGTCCCAAGGGCAGCTGTATGTCATCAATGAAGTGTCACTCTGAGTCATACTTGACTGAGGAAGTATACCAGGTTTCCTTTGGCGGTAAGGGGTCAAACTCAACTCCTTCGCCAAAGGACAGAAGCCAGAGCTGTGGTGATCAGCAAGCAGCCAGGACATGGGTGAGAAACATTGTGTTTGGGGCTGTAGGGGTCGCCACCACATTGACTCCAGAGCCCTCTAGACTACTGTCCACTCACTGACACTGATGTGAGCTCCCAGAGGCTGGAGCTGGGACTAGGGAGCAGCCCTGAGTCCAGACTGTCCAGGGTGCTGTTGCCCTTCTTCATGTCCATGAGTTCTGGGATATCCTGCAGGCTCAGCTAGCCCACCATGATTGTGTGAATGGTGAGGCCAGGTCACCTGGCATAGGGTTGGAGTTCCAGATGAGCAAGGGCTGCATATGAAGGCTGGGGGTGCCCCTTGCATGCCCTATGTGCTGTTTGGGTAACATACACAGACACACACACACACTTTTTTTTTTTTTTGGTCTT
Organism: Eospalax fontanierii; assembly: GCA_035773235.1. Classification (NCBI taxonomy): domain Eukaryota; kingdom Metazoa; phylum Chordata; class Mammalia; order Rodentia; family Spalacidae; genus Eospalax; species Eospalax fontanierii. The sequence continues at coordinate 29,596,749 of CM069546.1, read as the reverse complement.
TTTGAGATAAGGTCTCCCTATAGCCCTGACTGTTTACGAACTTACTATGTAGACCAGGCTGGCATTGAACTTACAGAGATCCGCCTGCTTTTGCCTCCTGAGTACTGGGATTAAAGGCATGCACCACTACACCTGGTCAATTAACATATATTTTAAACAGTTATTTCTTAGCTTTGATAACACTGCTACAACAGGACTCATGAGAGCAACCTGAAGGAGGAGCAGGAGTGCCACAAACTCTTTTGCTAGCTGTCATACCTAGAAAAGGGGTCAGTAAGTGTAACACTGCTGGGGCAGATTAGCTTTCTGGAGGACACTAGCCTCTAGAAGCCTAGAGAGTAGCTACCAAAAGGCTTGTAATTTTGCATAAAAAGTGAAGCCTTAGGCTAAGGTCTGCCTTTTTCAGGGGAAATAACACCTTGGAATATGTGAGATCTGTATCACTGTGTAACTTTAGATTACAAACTTTTCTGAATCTTAGTCATGGACCTTCTGGGGATCAGTCCCCACAGGGGACACCCCAGCCAAGGAAAGGCAGCACAATGTGGAGTTAAGAGTTCCATAGCTAGGTTGTCAAGAGTCAGAGGTCCTGCTTAGTTACCCATTAACTATCTTACCTCAGACAAGTACACCTGTGTCTCTACTTTCTGAACTTTTAAATGGAAGTAACACCTAAGGTGGTTAGTAGAGCCAAATCAGCTGATTTAGGCCAAGAGCAGGTGCTCTGAGTGATGATGCCGAACATACTAGCAAAAGTTGTCTGGATTTTGAGGGGGAGAGGCACTGCCTCCCAGTATCATTCACAAAGGTCCAGAGGCTTACTTAATTTAAAATGCAAATTTAATTTGAGGTGAGTACACTCTGTAATCCCAGCACCCAGAAGATTTAAGGGAAGGATTGAGGGTTCAAGGTGAGATCGTGTCTAAAAGAAAATAAAAGCCAAGAGTTGGGGGGTTGTAGCTCAGTGTCAGGGTGTCTGTATGTTTACATATATACTTGGTTCAATGCCCAGGAAAGGCTGAGGGGGAGTAACAATCCAAAGGGTTTGTTGTTGTTGTTTTGTTTTTTGTCTTTTTTTTTTTTTTTTTTTTTTGAGAAAGAGTCTCCTTGTAACCCCAGCTGGCTTGGAACTCACTATGTAGACCAGAGTGTTCTCGATCTCAAAGAGATCTGCCTGCCTCTGGGACTAAGGGCATGCATAACCATGCCCAGCAACAATTTGAAGTTTTTGGTTAGACTGCTCATTAAAATAAACAAAACAAAAATAACCAAAAAACAAAACAAAACCAAAAACCAATACAACCCAAAACAAAACAAAAAAAAATTTAATTGTGAAACAGAACACAGGAAAGTCATCACAGGGTAAAGCTGAGGTAAGCACTACCCAGGGGAGACAGTACAGTACCCATTCCCAGAAACTCCTATGTGTCCGTCAGGTCACCACAATCCTCAATTTTCTAGAAACTACAAACTTGTGACTTACAGTTTTACCCCTTTTGCTCAATCCTCAACTAGAGATCTATTTCTGAACTTAATAAATGATCATTAAAACTTCATGTCTATTAGCTTTTAAGCATGAAAAGATATGTAAACTTATAACTGAAACAAAAATTAATTTAAGATATGTTTGAAAAAACAAAATTGCAAGCCAGGTGTGGTGGTGTACACCTTTAATCCCAGCACTCTGGAGGCAGGAGTAGGCAGACCTCTGTGAGATTGAGGCCAGCATGGTCTACATAGTAAGTTTTAGGCCAGCTGGGACTATAGGGAGACCCTGTTTCAACCTTCCTCCTAAATAAATAAAAACCAAATTGCAAAAGATAAACATTTCATTGGCAGACAAGCACAGATATATTCTGTGGTAGTTTGATTGAATGTCACCCACAGGCTCCAAGCATTTGAACTACTGGTCCCCAGTTTATGGCACTGTTTGGGGAGGATCATGGAACCTTTAGGAGGTGTGGCCATGCTGGAGGAAGCATGTCACTAGAGGTGGGTTTGAGAGTATACAACCATGCCCACTTCTAGTCAGGTTCTCTCTGCTTCCCGTTTCTGCTTGAAGATGAAATGGCTAGTCCTTCTGTTCTAGTCACTTCTGCTACCATGCCTCCCCCACCATTATGGACTCTAATCCTCTGGAACTGTAGGCCAAATAAACTCTTCCTTCTATAAGTTTCCTTGGTCATGGTGCTTTCTCACAGCAATAGAAAAGTAACTAATACATACATTATGGGTATATTTTGGAAAACCTTTTATGAATTGGAAGTGTCGGTATTTCAAATTGACTAACTACCTGATCCAGCAATGAATATTTCTAGAAATATATCCTGATATATTCAGGTCAGTTTCTTTGTTGCTTAGTTTTAGGAAATAGGGTCTTGTGCAGCCCAGACGGACCTCTAATTTCTGACCCTTTTGCTCCTATTCCCCTAATCACTGGGATTATAGGTATGTGCCACTATGCCCAGATTTAGGTCAATCTAGTAGATCCAAAAGTCAATTTTCACAGTAACTGTGTGCTCAGGCATGCCTGGAACTTCACTCAGTTCCAATTTTTGTTGTTATAAAATGATTTTAGTATCTACCTTCTATGGCTGAGGTGAAGGTGAAATGAAAAATATATACAAAGCACTTAATACACTCACTGGAACACTAAAAGAAGCCATAAAATATGAACCATCCTTGTCATGTGAATAGGGAAACTTATCTGAAGATTTAGATAAGAAATTAAGAAGGAATATGGAGACTAATGAACACAAGACAATGAAGGACAATCTGTCTCCAGTAAACCTTCTATGTCCTCACACTGAAATGAAGATGGCTGTCATTATACTTTGTGATTATGCACAGAAAGGAATGACTGACTTTCTAGGCTAAGGCGTTCAGGGACCCACTGAGCATGAGAGTGCCTTGGTAGTTGAAGTTCTGTGGAATGGGCACAATGGCACATTATGCTTTTCAGGAGACCTGATTTGCTGTGGGGGAAGGCCTAAAGACAAGCCTGCTGCAGGAGGGCAAAGTGAGATGGCACACAGACACACCACAATGCCCAATAAAAAAGCCTTCTTAAAGACTCCCTAGTAAAATCCGAATAATAGTCAAGAATTCTATCAATGTAAACTGTCTGGAACTAATCCCCACTGAAATTAGGATAAAAATATTCCTTATAAGAAAAAAATATTTGAATGCACAATATGTATGGAATTTCAGAACCTCAGGGATCCAAGAATCAGAAACTCACCACCCGTTTTGCTCTCAGCAACTGCTTTTAAACAGAGGGAACATTCAAGACACTCTAGCTACTTTCAAGGAGAAAAGAATAGGCAAAAGAAAGTCTTTTCTTCATTTTAGGAAATTCTGATGACAAGGGATAATGTGCCCCAGAAGATATCCAAAAGGAACCGTATAAAAGAAAAACCAGGCACATGGTCCATGCCTGTAATTCCATCACTCCAGAGACAAGCAGGAAGATTTCAAGTTCACAATCTGTGTTATACAGAAAGACTTTTCTTAAAACAACAAAATCAAACAAAAGAAACAAACCATATTTTCAAAAGAACAGAATAAAGGCCAAGAGATCTAGGAATTATAAAGTCCACACCTGGAGGATTTGTCCTCTTGGGTATGTTTTGAGGTTCTTCAGTTGGTCCAAAAATATTAGATGCCATCCTATTAGGCCTGCTTAAAGGAACAGCTTCTTCTGGGTTTCCAGAAAGATTGCTCGATTCTCCTCCAGGGGGCTTCATGGATCTACAAGAACAGAGCAAACAAGTTACTGATAGCTTGCCAACAGATTCCAAAGACTCACTAAAATTGGTGTTGGAGGTCTTTCCCATGGCCTACGCTAATACCAGATAGTAATTATTTGCACCAAAGCTGGGCTCACCACAAAGTGTAATGGTACATACATGTAAATCCCAGCACTTAGGAGGCTGAGGCAGGCTAGAGTTCAAGGTCCGCTTGGGTTACTCAGTGAGATCTTGTCTGTTTTACTCTCTGTCATACACATACATATATACATACACACAGGGTGAGGAAACAACACTAGGAGCTTTTTATCTTCTACAAGTCATGTTATAGAAATTAATGAGGATCAGAAATTAGTTATAACAGACTTTAATCACCCTAATATATGACAATATTGTTTTAGATTATGAGAGGGATAAAAGACACGATTAAAGAGTATTATTTTGTTCTCTTCTCCACCCTATCTCTAATTCTGGTGTGTAGCTTATACGTAAGTCTCTGTCCTTATCGATCTTTTTACACAGTAGCAATGGTAGCCAGGGACTCCACTGCCAGAACTTATACCTGCTAATTGGGATAGAGGTCAAACCTGACCAGTGGTTAAATAGTTAACGGGGCACCCCTTTGTGTTTTCCAGACACCTTTAGAAATGCATTAGAGAGTAGTCTATGCTCTAAGGGATCCCCTGCCTGGTTTTTAATTCAGACCACACTACTTCCTATGTGTTTTTTGAGAAATTACATGACTTCTCCTATCTCAGGTTCATCATTTCTGAAGATAAACCATTCTAACTTAAAGGGTCACTGTAGGGATCTACACTGGGATGATCCTCTGTTTCCAAAGTCTGGTGTAACCAGCCCACGGGGGGGAGGAGGGGGCAGGAATCACCATCTACTGGCACCACTCTCTAAATATTTTAGATCAGGACATGGAGTGAGTGAGGAACTCCTCTAAACTCCCTTGACATTCTACAATTACAGATTTTAATTAAACACAAAGAACATGGCATCCATGCCATGGCTTCAATAACCACTTAAGTTTTCAGAAACTGTGTCAGGCACTACTGGGAAGTTTAAAAGTGATAGTTTTAGCTGCCATAGCTGAAGATCTATAGAATTACTGCAAAGATCTGTCCTGATATCAACAGTACAGGTTTACAAAGCAGCATGGTAAAAACACTGAATTCACTGGCATTCTTTTGGGCACTTGGCCATCATTTGGATGGTAGAGGCAGGAGAACAGTAGTTCAAAGTTTATCCTCCACTAATAGTGAATTCAAGGTTAGCCAGGGCTGCATGAGACTGTCTCAGAAACAACAACAAATGAATTTCAAAGAAGGCTACTTGGGGTTGAGGATTTAGCTCAGTGGTGGTGCTTAACCCAGCTGAGGGGATGGGAGTGGGAGACAGGACATCACCAGGACAAAATAACAAGAACAACAATAAAGGCTCTTTGAAAATGAGTTTTAAACCAGGGAAAAGCTCACATTCACTAGGTCTAAGCAATAAGACTGTATGACCTCAGATGTTCAGAAAAATAGTTGAAATCAAAGAATGGGCCTCCACAAAAAAGCTCCAAGTGGAGGTTAGGGCTAACTGAAAAGTCAGGTAAATACTGACTATTCAAGGATTAATTAACAAAAATATAAGCTATCTAAAATATTTCTATTTCCTCCAAAGAGCTAAAAGGCTGCCTGCCCATCCTTTCCAAATTAAAGTGAATGGAGTTCTCAGGTTGCCTGCTTGTAAGGCAGGCCAGTAGAAAGTGCAGTTCTCAGGTACTCTACAGAAGGCGATGTGCCGGCCACACTTCAGAGAACCAAGGAAGGCTACTTAAGACCACAGATGTCAGGCCTGCACTGGCAGGCCTCTGAACTGGTGCCAGCTCTCTGCCTAGGAGGAAGGGAAAAGTGGATGTGAAGCCAGCATTTCCTGAAAGGTCTTTAAAAGGGGTGGAAGGGATTATTTGAAATTAAAAAAAAAAAACACAGCTAAGCTTGTTAGAAATTAATTAACAAGCTCTTAGGTCGGGCATGCTGTTGATAAGGCTGACTTCAGTGCTCATTTACAAACCACACAGTCCTGGCATCCCCATACTCTTAGAGGTCTAGCTGTTTGGGTCTCTAGTCATTGAAAAAAGAGAGACCTGTAATCCTAAGACCTGAACTGAATTCAGCATCAATCAGATTACATGTCTACAAGAGTTAAAATTTCTACTTTTGGGGGGAAGGATTTGAGTAAGGGTCTAATAGTACAGGCTGGCCTCAAACTCACTGTGAAGCTAAGGCTGACCTTTAACTCCCAATCTTCTGTGTCCCAACTGCTACGATTATAGGTATACATATGCCTGGCTTTATTTTACTCATTTTCAACTTATCTGAAAGACAGATAAGGCCTTTCAAGCTTTCAAGGTCCTGCAGGGTGCCTGACCTTGGCAGACCAACTACTCTCTCATCTTCCCAGTCTCTCTGTCTCTCCTGAGCACTGAACAACAATCCCACACCCAATCCCAGAGACAAAACAAATGAACAAGTGCTTTGCCTGGAGTTCCAGAATTAACAGGAAAGCCAAACCTATGCATCAGTGGTTTATGTTCCTTGTGACAGAAGCGGTGTGTTCCTGGAACCCCAAAGCCATCTCTGGAAGAGATGAGGCCAAACTGAATCTGTGGTGGGGACACAGGAGATAATGGGAAGTTACTTAAAAATGTTAATATGGGGTGGAAACAAAGGACTTAGAATTGTTTCATGTACTTTTCTGAAATTTAGGTTGAAAACAAGCACAGAAAAGTAAAGTGATGCCACACATAGAGATAATAGGCCTCTTGGGCAGGAGCACTGTCTATCTTCATCATAAAGACAATGGAACCAGCACAAGTTGCACAGCCTGCAACAGCAATGTAAATCTCAAGGTTGCCCCAGCAGGGTCTTACAAATAGGACTAAGAGTTCAATAGGTCTTTCAATAAATAGGACCCAGAACAATGGCACAGTGTGGACTTCTGGAAGCTACAGCAGCATTTATCACAATGACACCAATGGGTTCAGAGGGGGGAGATATTAGCCAGCACAGATCTTGGAGCCAAATTCACTGTATGGGGATACATTTCAATTATTTTTTCCATTTTCAGTACCCTTTAAATGTTTCAGTAAAGATACTCAAAATATACAGGCGAGAATAAAGGGTACTACGTTCAGCCAAGAAGAAAAGTTCATACAACTCAAGTGGACTGGAACACTGAAAAGAAAAACTCTTAGAGAATCAAAGCCCCTGGTCCTCCCTAAAATGGTCTCAAAAGTGACTGGTCAGGTTTAAGGTTAAGCCATAAGAAACAGATTTGGGATTTCTTCATAATTATCAATTTTATGGATGGACGATACCCATAGCACAGTGATTTTACAGTTCAAAACCCCTTGGTATAAATCAATCCATCAGCAAGGAAACAAAAGACAGTGGGTTTGGAGACGAAGACCTGCTGCGGTAAGCTTACAGCTGCGGACAAAATCAAGGTTCATTTCAGGAGACATCAGTTTGGCTAGGTGCTATCCTCCCATCTATTAAGGAACGGTGCCATTCAAAGCACTCGGCCCAAGAAGAAGCTTCCAATTGTACTTTGGCGTCCACTTAAAGCAGCTAGCTCCCGCTCCCAAAAGGCGGCTTTCCCCCTTTTCCTTCCTTCTCCGTGGGCTCCTACTCTGCAACTAACTCCTGGAGTTCGTAGAGTCATGCAAACATTAGTTTGAGTTGATCGCTGAAACCAACTCAGACAGAAGGGAAGTCGTCAGTGGACGCAGCTGAGACAATGTTGCGGAGAAGGGGTCCCTGGGCCAGACTAGTGGTGGGCACCCCAACCCTGGATCCGAACAGGAGGCAGTACTCCTGTGGGACACCCAGTCGTGGGTCAGGTTGCTGCCACCGCTCAGACACGTTCAAAGCTCGTCCTGACCGGCCACAGGAAGCTGGACACAGGAATAACTCACGAGCCGGCGCACAGAGCTCCGCAGCGCCTGGCCCGCGTCCCGCTCCCGCTTTCAGAGCCACGCGCCCCACCCCGCCGCCCATCTCCGCTCTGCTCGCCCACCCTTCAGTCTTCCCGCGAGGCCCGGCTTCGGCCACCGCCAGAGCGCGCTCAGTGCCCGCTGGGGAGCCTCGTGACACACCGACCACCTCTAGGGCCGCCCGCACGCCCCGGGGTCGTAGCTACACGCCCGCCCGGGCCCCAGCGCCGCCTGTGCACCTGGAGCCCGAACCGCCAGCCTCGCCATCCGCGCCCTGGAACATGTCGGCCGCCGCCCGGTGCCGCCTCAGCCGCCGCCCGGCGGTTCCCGCTCGGCCCTGCGCAGGTACGCGGACCCGCCCGAACCCGTTGGAGTTCGTCCACGCCAATCAAGTCTCCGCAACCTATCGCGGAGCCCTGCCCCACCCCTCCCTCCTTGCTCCCAATGAGAGGGAGGATTAGACAGGCCGGCGTCGCGACAACATCTGATTGGCCGCAGCAACTGCCGCTCACAGCTTCAGATACGGGTAATGGTCCACAGTTCGCCTCGCCCTCCAACTCGGGGCGTGTCTGCTGGAGCGAAACCGCGCTCCCAGAGGGTCCTGCCTTTCTGGCTGGCCCGGGGTGGCGAGAGGTGCTAGTAGCCTTGGCAGCGCCCTCAGGTGGATGCACAGCCCGCGCCTAAGACAGAAGCCATGGGCTGTGAATGGCCTCTACCTTTCTGCCCTCAGCAGTTATCCTGCCTTCAGGCTGGGCTGCACCTGCGGATCAGGACTCACTGCACAAGTCTGCGCCCTCACCTACCTGTCTACCATAAGCATTAAAAGCAGGCACAAAAGACAATCATTAGATCAAGTGTTAGTATGTATTTATGCACAATAAAAACATTTACAAGTTGAACTGGAAATTTAAACAGAAGTTTAACAGTTTTTATTATATTAAATAACCAAAACACCTTTTATTCCCAAAAATTGGTAAAGAATAAATAATATAATTTACAATATGGTACAAAAAATAATCAGAAGGACAGGCATTCTGTTTTATACATACAATGTATATTTATAGTCTATAAAACAAATTCACATCTCAAGCTGGAAACCTTAGATGATATGGCTTAACGATTATCAAAGCAAACAGCACTGAGTTCTGCCTGCCCGCTGCACCCTCCAGTCAGTCAAGGCTTCCAAGACTGGACTGACCTCAATGAGCTTATGAGTTACTGGGAGGTTGGGAGAGCTCTGCAGCTGGGACTGGGGTTTCTTTCCTTTTATTTCTTCAACGACTCTTTCCTTTTATGGATTAAGACAAAGTACGGTATTTCCTCATGGATGCATCTGGCAGACCTACTTAAAAAGTGGAACAGTTTCCTTATTTGTTTTTACTACTTCTATATTGTGGTCTGCCTGGTTAAAAATGCTGTTAAAATGAACCTCTTCAGCAGCAAGGCCAACTATAAGGAATGAAAACAGGGTGGGAAAACAGGCTGAGAAACTGATAAAACACCCAAAACTCTCACTCCCTGAGCAAGTATTATACCTCTACAGTATATATGAACTTCAACTTGCTTGAGCATCCTCTCTAGACAGAATGTTCATCGCTACACATTCACAATCCAGAGCAAGCATCAGAGACACTAGGTCCCAATCTTTTGAAAAGATAATCAGCAAAAAGTCACAGACAACATTTAAAACAGAAAGGAAAGATTTTTCTAAGAAATCAAAAGCATGGAAATTACACTGAACACCAATGCAAAGAAAACCCCAAGTGCACACAAACCATCAAAACTGCTGGAAAGGCAGGGGAAGATGCAGAGCTCATGAGGTTTCCCTGTTATGGTGGTGGTTGTTTTTTAAATCTCCAGCCTTAAGCTCTCATCTGGCTTTATATAGTACTATTTAATTAGATTGGGAGACATGACGTCTACCGATTTTCTACTGTAAATGTCATCATTTGTGCCTGAGCAAATGTGTCTGGCTGTTAAAGAAGCTACAGAACCCTCTGGATTTCTGTCAGTTTCCCTACAATAAAGATGGGTCAATCACTTCCTCTCAAGACCTGCTTGCTGCTAAGTAGTAAGGGCCGTAGACTGTGTGCTCCCCCAAAGCAGTCTCTGCTGGAGGAGGAGAGTGTTGCTGACACACTTAGAGCTTAGGAAAGCAGATGCAATCTTCAGAGTTCAGTTCCTTTCAACGATCACAAAGTAATATGTGCCTCAAGACATTTGCTGATGGGAATCAGCTCAGGAACCTAACTGCCTGGTACTATGTGCTCAGCCACCAGGATGCTACAAGCATACATGCTTACTGCTGTGGAAGTCTCTCCCCTAAACTGTAGAAGAAAGGCAGCTAGCAGTGTCCTAAGCTAAGTCTGGTATCTGAACCTGCTACAGATCAAGAAGCATATACCTTCAGCTAAGTAAGGCACTGCTGAAAGCACACAGTGGGGCAAGAGACACCCTGGATACTACAATGCAGTCTGTGTCCTAAAAGCACTGTAGGGTGTGCTTCTCATCACTCAAGAATTTTGGACTTTTATCAGTCCTGGGAGTCTACAAATAGGCCATGTCAGAATCTCAGGGAGAACCTCTGCAGGCACCAGTGCCAGGAAGAAACTGGAAAGCGAAGGAAGCTCTTACTGAGAGCTACTGTCCTAGGTCCTGCACTGGCAATGTGCAGTCTAGGGTATACAATAGCCAGTGAGACAACTGGATGATGTCCTACTAGAGGCATTTTCCCCCGGTTCTTCACTGCAGATGGGCAGATGACCAGCACTGGCCTTGAGGACTACTGGTATAGGTAGAGAGGAGAGGAACACTTGAGAGCACAGATAATGGCAGGTTCAGGGAGTCAGAAAGGACAGGTCAGTCTTGGCTGCTATGTGGAGAGGGAGTAGTGTGGATATTATCTGTTCCTCAGTACCAGTCATGGCTTCCTGACACCAGATGTAACAAAATGAGTATCTGTATGGACCTGCTGAGGTAAAAGGAGGGAAAAGGAGCCTTCCCTTACATCATTCTGAGCAAGATGCCCATAGTCATGACTGCTTAACACATCGGGATCCAGGAGAGAGCCACTACAAATCCACGAAGTTGTGAGCTCTGATTACAGTCTGACATCTAAACCCTGCCTGACTCCCAGAATAGGAAGACAGGCAATGTGGGACAAACATAAGTATTTCTCTGACACCAGCAACAACTCATGAAAAATTCAAGCACATTTTGGAAAGCCTTATCTATAGCCATAGTAGTGCTTGGAACAAGTCAGCCCAGTAGAGAGAAACAATTATCTCAGGTCACCTAGAAGAAACTGGGAATGAAACACAGGAAGAAAGCCACCTAAAAGGCTCTTGCCTTTCCTTGTCCATGTCTCCTAATTCTTAAATCATAAAATAACCATATCCAACCCAGCTCTGCAGAACCCTATAAAACATCCATACAACCTGCATAAGACATGATTTCTTTCTCCCTTCTTATGCCAGGCAGAATCAAACCTCTAGACGGGAGAATCATTACATGAGGGCTAGTATTCTTGGGAAGATGGCACTGGCTACATGCCCCTGGGACCACTCTCTGCCTCATGGTCAGGGTATCCAGGAAGTGTTTAGTCTTAGGGGGCAGACACCACCAGGCAGGAACCTGGGCTGAAATCACTGTCCCCTGGCAAACATCATCACAGACAGAGGAGCCAAGTAGGGAAGAGACATCAGAAAGAAAGCAGCAGTGGCGGTAGTCTCCCTGTACACAGGCTTACATCTCCCTCCCTGACTGCCAGGCAGGCCTTCTGCAGGGAGGAGACCCTGTGGAAGGCCTAACACAGACTCACAGCCGAGACCACCACACAGGCTGAAGCACTGCAAGGAAGGGCTCTCATACGACAACAATTTCTGATGTACACTCTTCTCTGAGTTTGTCCTGTTTACTTGGACGGTATGGTCCCTGCTTGTTCAGACAGGCCATGATCAGCTGCTCCTGTAGGCTGCATATTCTGCATTCGATAGGTGCTCCTGTTCACCATCTTCTGGGGATTCTGGGCTTGACATTCTCTACTATGAAGAGTTTCACAGGCCCACCTCATAGTGCTCCCCTATGGCTTCCAGAATGCCCTTGTCACAAGGCACAGTCACTGGGAGAGGTCGCCAACAGGGGGACCACCTCCACCACCATCAAACAGAACCTCCCGGCGGCCAGGTTCAGTGACGGAAAGTTCTTGGGCCAAGTCATTGAATCGAGATATGTAGTCAATGCTGTTCTCATTCATCATGCATACCAGCTGGGAATCTACTACCTGTAGGACAGAAGGAACAAGACCACATCAGCTGGAAGACAGCTTCTGGTTTCCAGAGAAGGATGTCAATGTCAAAAAGCCTAGTGCTCTAGACTCCTTCCGTGGTCTAAGTACATGAACTTTCTATACACATACACTCAGCATATGTTTGTGGGGATGTCCCAGGGAGCATGACATATCTGGTTGCAAGTATTACAGCAGCAGTCCCTCCCTCTGAGACCCACAGAAGGGCCAACAGTAGAAAAAAAAAAAAAACCCAAACCCAAAACAACAATGGAAGGGAAGGGGAGGGGAAGGAAATGGCAGTGCGCATTTGCAGTCCTGCATGGGGTGCGGGGGGCGGGGGGGGGGGGTCCAGGTCAGAAAAAAGTGGATCCCTGGAGTTCACTGGCCATTCAGCCTACCAGAAGTAATGAACTCCCAAGTTCAGTTCCCTGTCTCAAAAAATAAGGTTTCAGGGTTGGCAAGATGGCTTAGTGGGTAAAGTTGCTTTCTCCAAGTCAGACAATCTGAGTTGAATTCCTGGGATCCACACAGTGGAAGGAGAGAACCAATTCCTGAAAGGTGTCCTCAGATATCCACACATGTACACACAGTAACAAGAACAAAGTAAATACATTAATTAATTTAAAAAATAAGGTAGAGAATAACTGAGGAAAGTATCTGATATAGGCTCCTGGCCTCCACACATGTATACACATGAACACACACACCTGAACACCCATACCCCCACAACAGACAAGATTGTGTGAAAGAGGTTCACAATATTACTGTATCTATTTTTTAAAAGATTTTTATGTATGTATGTACGTATGTATGTATGTATGTGTCTCTGTGCATGTACGCCCAAACCTGTGTGAGTGCATGTTCCTATGTGTGCACATACAAGCCAGAGGAAGGTGTCAGGTATCCAACTCTGGACTTTCTACCTACTCCTTTGAGGCAAGGTCTCTCTCTGATCCTGGGGCTTCTGTATCTAGGCCAGGCTATGTGGTGGGTGCTGAGATCCAAACTCAACTACACAGCAAAGGCTCTTAACTATTGAGCCACTTCTCTAGTCCCTCTTTTATACTGTTTTGAAATTGCCAAGTTTGGGTCATAATTCTTTAGAGCATTCCTTGAAATGTTCTCAAAATCAATATTAGAACATTGAGAAACTAAGGAATTTGTGTGAAAAAGCTGACTTTTGTGTTGTTATTGTTTGGAAGGGGGTGGAGACAGGGTCTCATTTACATGCTAGGCTGGCCTCAAACCAACAGCTATTCTCCTGCGTTAGTCTTCTAAATACTAAAATTACAGTTATATACCACCATGCCTTGTGGCACTAGATGTTTGAGTTTTGACCTGAGCTTACCTCAAGTGTCTGACTCTAAACCCTCCTGGAATAACTAGCAAGGTCCAGTACCCAGGGAACCAGCTTAGGAAATGTTGCTCTAGGGTCTTCTCTTCATGATATGTGCTTTGATGAAATCTCTCCTGTGATGCCTTCAGCTCTGCACTTGGTATCATAGGGTTCTTTCTTCTCCTACCAGCACTGACTGGGTAAGCCTAACTGGCCAGGGACATATAAACTCTTCTGTAGAAGTTGTTCCCAAGTTCCAAAGGGAAATAGCCTCAATACATTATAGGGAGATGCTGCTCAAAGGTCCCCTGCAGCCAGAGTATGGGAGATGACACAGCATCTTAGAACCTCCAAATGGCGCTGCAACCACACAGATCAGGAAACTGAGGCAGCTCAAAGTCACACAGTAAGAGAAGTACAGTAGGAGATCCAACCATACTCTGACTGCCTTTGGTGACCTGGCTCTCCACCCTGACCCCAGGTTTCCCAGGTTCAGAAGCCATTAGTGGACAAGTTACTTACTGTCTGCTGTGGGCCATCAGTTGGCCCAGTGCTGCCAGATCTCAGTGGGTCAGAGACCTGTATGTTCTTCCTCCTGATATCCCCTCCTGATGAGCATTCCTTAAGACCCACAGTTCTCAGGAGGGACCCTAAAACCTCCAGAATGGGCCGGAAAGTCAAGTTCAGATGTATGGTGCTGCACTTACTTCTGCAACATCAGCCAGAGACCTGGACACAAAAGAGTCCCGGGAGTTTCCATCCAATAAGCTAGGGCCAAGCAAGGAAGTACCGCTGTTAGCCCCGACAGGAGTTGGCAGCATCTTTCTGCTCTTCTCTGGGGAAATGAAGCTGGCTGCAAAGAGAGTCTGAGTCAGGCACAGGCATCCTGGGAGCTGGGGTGGCAGCCCAACCAGACCCACCACCAGGTCTCTAACCACAACCTTGTGTTAAAGGCTATGTATAACGTCACTGTGCAATGGCAGGCTTTCCCCATCTAAAGATGTGAGTGCATATTCATGTCTATCATGTTCCAAGGGCCCCACAGTGCTATACTACCCCTCACCCCTGACAATACACACTGTATTCTCTGTGCCCAGACTCTCACTGATAGGCACTAAGGTTGATTTTAATGTCTCACATTGTAGTGATTTTGCTCATGTCTGCACTGTTTATTTGTGATAACAGAACCACTGGTATAGGGCTGGCTCCCTCCACTTCGAACTTTCTCCAGTCATTCTGGACTACCAGGCATGGTGCCCACAACCAAGGTTTATCAAGTTTTTCACCAGGGTTATTAGGATAAAACTCTGGGCCCTGGAAACTGAAACAAGGCAGACCCAGTCACCCTGTTACCTGTTACCTGAATATATGAATATATATATATATATATACATACTATACTATAAGAAATATACTATATTAATATATATACTAAATTATAAATATATAAATATAATATAGTATATATAAATATATATATACTAAAGAAACAGGTAATAGTGAAAAGCAGAGATTTATTCACTGTGATAATATAGGGAAAAGGAAAAAGAAAGTTCAAAGTACTGATACAAGGTTTGGGTTTAAGCAGAAGGCAAAAGGTATGCATAATTAAGCAGTCTTGGCCACTATGTGTTCCCACCCATACTGACCTATTAATATCTCAGCTTTCATCTATTGTACAAAGAGGTTTGGTAAAATGCTAGAACTGTGTGAACTCTCTTCCTGGTAAAGACAGTCTACAACTCTCCATGTATGATCAAGAATATGCCACACGGCCAGGCATGGTGGCACACACCTTTATTCCCAACAGTGGAGAGGCAGACACAGGCAGAAGTCTGTGAGTTTGAGGCCAGCCTGGGCCACATAGTAAGATTCTGTCTTAAAAAAAAAAAAAAAAAAATTCAAACAAAAAGGTATGCACAAGACAGCATCAACATCCACTTCAGAATATCTTACTGAATATAGAAGAAAAACTAGGAGCTCAAAGAAGGCCTGTTTCTTCTCTGTCTTTGCCAAGGCCTGCAGGAGTCCTGAAAACAGGGGACAGGCTAGACGGATAGACTAAAGACGATGCTGAGAACCAGGTGACTTAAATGTGCACTGGGCTACCAGAATCTATAAGCATATTGATATGCAGTGAACTATACATTAAAAATCTGTGCATTTTCTTATATGTAAATTATGCCTTAAAAAGTTAATTCTGATATAAATTCTTGAGAAACAAGCAACAAGGTTAGCAGAGGTCTGGCCTGAACACTCAGAATGTAATTTCTTCCAGACTCCAAACCACTGGCCTTGGAAAGGAGGTTCCTCCAGAAATACTCACCAAACAAGCTGCTGAGTGAGGAGTCTGTGGAGTCACTGGGGTACCACTGGGGGTCATGAGTGGGGGAGGCAATCCAGTTGGGCTGGGGACTGCTGGATGGGGAGGGAAGACTCTTGGAACTGTCACTGCCATTCAGTTTTGCTGGAGAAAGAGGAACTCCTTCACCTGCCAATCAAAATCCAAGGTCAGAGATACCTCCTTGAATCCCCAGCAAGGAAGGGAATCAGAGGCTTTGTACTACTGAACCTAGGAGACCCAGGACCCAAACAAGAGGGATAGCAGTGGTCTGAAAACAAGGATCAAGAAGCCTCCAAAGAAGCTTCATGCTATAAAAGGGTATAATGCAAAACACAGCAGTGACCAGTCTTAGGCCCGGGATATTACACAAACCAACTGCATGGTGCTTGTACCAGTCCCACAGGGAACACAATGGTCTTGATATCACCCTTGTGGAACACAGCCTACTCCCAAACTACTGCTGAGAAAAGTAAGGTTCAAATAGTCAGGGGCCTGTCGGGCCCATGTCTTGAGAGACTGTAAATGTTATGTCTGTCTGAACCCTACAACGTAAGTCATGCAAACAGGCAACAGTCATGCCTCTGACATCATGCCAGAATGAGTGAGGCCAAGTCCTTGATGGCTACCTGTGTACCTACTTCCTGAGCACTACCTGTAAACCTGCAGGTTGCCACCAAGATATACAATCAAGAAAGTGATTCCAGGCTGCTGAGGGCCTTGTGATAGTTCAAGATCAGAAGCAATGTGACTAGACCACTAGCAACCCTAGGTCCAATGTACCGCCCCTGCTAGAGTCAGGAAGAAGCATTTTGTAGAGGCAGATATTCAATGCTCAAAATTAACAACTACACTCGAGCTTTACCAGCATGTTTGGCAAATATTCAGGCATATCCAGCTCCCTTTTGGCAAGTCTAGTTGCCCCAAGTAAAGACTTGATTTCAGGAAAGGAATGCAAGGCCACTTGCACTTACTGTACTGGCCAGAGCTGATGGCAATCTCAATGATGGAGTCACTGATCTGCGTGGCAGGTTCTCCCTGTGAAAGAACATCCTCAGGTGGGCCAGGAAGGGAGATATCCAACAGTGCAGAAACATTAGGTGGGGAGAGTCGGGTGCTGGAGCTCTCTGATGAGGGTAGAGGTGTAGAAAGGCCATTCTGGAGATGCGCCTTAGGCAACTCAGGTAAGGACAGAACAGATGATCCCTGCCAGAAGCAGGATAGGTATTGTTCAGACACAAGATGCTAATCAACACTTAAAACACTGAGTATAGCTCTCATCTTTACAAAGACAGCTACAATGGATATAGGGCTCCCCCATTCTCCCAAGAGATGAACATATTCAGGGAATTTACTTCTCCAGAAGAAAGCCAAGCCAGGGTGGAGTAGGCCTGTGTCCATTGGTGGCACCTAGGTGAAGAGCAATGCTAAGAACACTACCAGCTGACACCCTCCAGCTCTCTAGGCCAGAAAACTCAGTCTTTTTATTTATTTACATGCTTGAGTGTCTTGCCTGCATGCATCTAAGTGCATTAATGTCATGCAGTGTCCACGGAGGCCAGAAGAGGGCGTCAGAGCCCCTGAAACTGGAGTTATAGATGGTTGTCAGCCACCATGTGGGTATTGGGAATTGAACCTGGGTCTACCTGGGTCCTCTGGAAGAGCAGCCAGAGCTCTTAACTGTTGAATCATTTCCCTACATCCCAAACCCAGTCTTCTCAAATATGGGGCTTAAAGAAAGAAGTTGAGGCCAGAACGGTCAGGTTCATTCATTCACCAGGTAGTAAACAAGGCAGGTATAAGGACTGTGAAGTTGCTGGGAACCATGGTTTATGCATTCAGGGAAGGTGGGGGCTATGGTCCCAAACTCCACTCTACCTGAAAACCATCTGTCATTGGCTCCTGCTCTGGTCTTGGAATGCTGATAAATGGGTCACTTGTGCCCTGGAAGAACAAGAAGACCAGTGAGTGGACCACATTAAGCTAAAATGACTACTAAATACTTGCCTGGCTGAGCACCACAGAAAACCTATTTTTGGTTGTCCCAGTCTCCCTACAGACAGAAAAGAAATTCTCAGAGTGTTAGTTCTGCACTTAAAATCTTTTACTGTTTCCAAAAATGAATTAAAGACTCAGTAAGAAGTTGGTCTCATAATCTCAGGTCCTAGAGTTCCATCGGCTTTATCTACCCATAAATAAACAAACTTCCTTCGGAAAGCAAAGAAACTAGGGCACTTGGAGACTTAGAAAGAGAGAAGTCAAGGCTACATGAACTGTTCATCTAGATGTACAAGGCATTTAATGCCACCTGATATCAGCAATTGTGCTATAATTCAGAGCTAGAGCAAGCATGTCATCTTGCCCCTCCCACTCTGTTGCTCCACAGCAGGAGTTAAAATCTTGGCCCACTCTGACTCAGTGCCTCCTCTAATCCAGCAGGCCTAACTCCTTCAAAGAAACAGCAGGGTCCACTATGACCCCAGACTCATGACCTGTCTCCAGAAGCACCCCAGAAGCTAGTGGTAACACCAAAATAGTCCTTGTGAATGCACTCACCCTTACAGCAGTGACGGGGTCTCTATTCTGGTGTGGTTCAGTATCATCCTGCCCTGAGACAGTTGTTGTCACCTCCTCTGAAGACAGTGGAGAGATGCCAGATGAGCCATCAGTATCCAAAACTGGCAGGGGACTTCCGGGGATGATGCCAGCACTTTGAGCGGCTAGGTCAATGGCACCTGGGAACAGAAGTAATATTTAAAATCTCTGTTCAATGACACCCCATAATATATGACCAGAGAGCTCAGGACACCTAACTCACACCTAGCTTCAGCTGAGATTTGATACACTCTTAGCAATGAGCCATTATGTCTTGGAGAAGAGATTACAAAACATCATAACAGTCTACTCAGGAAACCCACACAGTAGCTATCACTATGTATGATATAGACTTACTGGCCAGGTGGCTGGTGGCCTGAGATGGAAGGACCTTGGGCACAATCGGCCGAGACAAAGCTGCTTTGGTCAGAGAAGACTGGATGGGCCGGAACCAGCCTCTCCCTGTAAAGGGAAGATAAAGGGAGACATTATTAGTTAGCCTACCCATGTCCTACAGTGTACAGTAGGACAGTGGAGGGTTTCCTTCATAGACATAGTTGGGATCATAGCAAGCTACTCAATACCTGAAATACTTGCTCACCAAGTATGTGTTTCACTGAAGAACTCACCCTTTCTGGGGCTTACTTCAAAGCACCTGGGAATCACTGAGTTTACAGATGTAAAAAATTTGACCCACATATCTTAAGAACACATTTCATGAAGTGCCTGTCACAACTCTACAGACAGAAGGCAAACAGATCCCACTGAACTGAACTCACTGGTATTGCCAACAAGGGCAACAGAACACACCTTCAAAGGAGGTACAATCCAGCCACTGGCAGAGCCTTGCTCAACACTGTACACTCAGTATATGCTGGGAGAATAAACACAGGTAAGCTAGAAATGTCACTTAAATGTCATGGAGACCAATCTACAGTCACACAGCGAGGCATACTCTTATAATATTCAGGAAAAGCTAGCACAGGGATACAGAGCCTTACCAGCTATAGGAGAATTAGACAGGATGGAGAAGGAACACACATTGTGGGACTGGTTTTCAGATGGTCTAGGGAGCAGTGTTCTCTGTGAGGAAAAATAAAAATGCAAGTCAAGATAATAAGAAGACACTAATGGGGGGGGGGTCCCTCCAAAATGTTGGGAATAAGATCTTTCCTAGGGAAAACTAGAGAAATGTCAAAATTATCTGGTTCAAACCTAGAAAATTCTGGATTTGTCTGGATAAAGGCATCTGCTTATAACCACGGAAAGAGCTGATAGGACCAAATGTTGAACATAATGGGCAGGATGGAGAATGAAAAGGGACTGCTTGGGACAAGAGATCTTGAGAGCAAGAGATGATCATTCCCAGATCTTCTGCATGTGAACAAGGCCCTTGTGTACTTGGGGTACATATTCAGCTGAGAACCATCTGCACTGACCACTGAAGCTGATAACAATAAAACCTTTACAAGTATTTGTTAACTACAATGTGTCATGAGACAACTGAGCCTGGCACATCATGTATAAAGGATTCAGGATGCCTTGAGGTCTTTTCTCATACAGGAGTACCACAGGCTTTTGGTATCAGCAGAGACCAATGGGGAGTTTTTTTTGGAGATGGTAGTGTAACCACTTTACTAACAACACTCCAAAACTCTGTCTGCTCACTTCACCTCATTCCCAAGGTTGCAGCAATTAGCAAGTTTTCCATAAAGGATCACACAAGAAATATTTTCTAGCTTTGGGGCCATATTTGCCCCTGCCCTTGTGAAAAAAGCTATAGACAGTATAGATATAAGTGACTGTCTCTATATTAATAAAGGTTTATTTATTTACAAAAACATCTTACTAGAAAGGATCACATACTACATAATCCCATTTGAGGACATACTCAGAACAAACAAGAACATAGAGACAGCAGCTCCTGGAAGCAGGCCTTCTTTTGGGTGATGAGGATGTGCTAGGAGGAGACTGTGAGGTACCAACACTACACCAAAACCCATCAAATTGTGCACTTTAAATGGATGAACTTTATGGTATGAAAATTCTACATAAGGATATTTTAAATAATAAAAACAGGCTGTGGCTTGCCATGTGTGAGGACCAGAGTATAGGTCCTTAGCAATCAAATAAATGTCAGATGGTTCTATCGACCCACCTACAATTCCAGATTGCAGAAAGTAATGACAAGGGATTTCCTGAACAAGCTGACTAGCTAGACAAGCCAAACTGGTGAGCTCTGGATTCAGTTGAGAGACTTTCCCTCAATATATAAGGTGGAAAGCACTGAGAAGACATTTGACATCAATCTCTGACCTGCACATATACTACAAATATGTGCACAGATAACTTCACATATACTATTTACACACACACATTCATTAAAAATAATAACAACAAAAAATACACAGGCTGGCAGGCTGGGTTTAGATCATGGGGATTAGTTTTGGACTCTGAACTCAATAGCCACAGAGCCTATATCTAGCTAGAAGTGTTTTCCTACTTCCAGGACAATGGATTAAACATACTGAAGGTACACAAACAAACAAAAATAAATCATATGATTTAGAATGTATACATTTTACTAAGACCACTCATGAATTCTTATTTCGTTCTTTTGATTTTAACATGGTTTCATTCTGTGACCTAGGCTGGCAACAAACTGAAGAGAATCTCTTGACTCAATCTCCTTTAAAAAAAAAAAAAAAATTATTTGTATTTGTAATTATGTGTCTAAGTGTGGTTTGTGCATGTGAGTGCACTGTCTATAGAGGCCAGAAGTGGGCATCAGATCTCCTTCAACTGGAGTTACAGGTGGTGGTAAGCTACCTCAGGTGGGTGCTAGGAACTAAACTCCTGTCCTCTGAAGAGCAGCAAATGCTCTTAAATGCTGAGTCATCTCTCCACCCTCTGACTTAATTCTCTTGATTGATGAGGTAATAGGCATGAACATTCTCAGCCTCAGCATACCTCTTATTTTCAAAAAAAAACTATTCTCAAAAAAGAAAAATACTTTATTTTAAAATTATATTAATTAGGTCTGAGAGAGAGAGAGAAAGAGACAACGACAGAGACAGGGACAGAGACAGAGAGAATGCACAGGCTACGACAAGCACGTAGCAGGGGTTAGAGGATAACTTTCAGAAGCTGGATCTCTCCTTCAATCATATGGGTCTTGGGTATCAAACTCAGGTTATCAGGATGGGTGGCAAGTACTTTTACCCATGGAGCCATCTCATTGGACCCAGAGAAAAATATTTCTAAGAGGTCAACAAAAGGAAACTGGTCTATTAATCTCTTCTAAAAATTATACACAGGGCCAATGAAGTGGCTCAGCAGACAAAGGCACCTGCTATCAAACCTGAACACCTGAGTTCAATCTCTGGGACCCACAAGGTAGAGAAAGAGGACCAATTCTGGCAAGCTGTCTTCTGACCTCCATGTTCCCTGTAGCATGTATGCACATATCCAGAGTAAATAAATAAATTAAAAATTAAAAAATACTGTTGGCATCGTGATGTACACTTTTAATTCCAGAATTCAGGAGGCAGAAGCAGGTGGATCTCTGTGAAATCCAAGCCAGCCTGATCTGCAAAAATACTTGTAGTTCTGCAAAAATACTTGCCTCTAAAAGCCCAAATCATCATCTCCTAATTGACTGTGTTTTATTAACCCACATTCTGACAGTCTGGATGCTCCTGTCACCAAAAATATTTGACTTGTCCAAAAGCAATTTTTAAAGTTAAAAAACCTTATCTTTACTCACAGGTACCACTAAATTTCTGCTCTTCTGTTTTTCCTATTCATAAGAAGAAAGAGTAGGGCAGGAATTTCCTCCATTTTATTCTAAAAACCAGAGATACGAAGAACAGTGTCTTCAGGCCAGTTCAGCTGAAGAAGGTATGGACAAGACACACATAACTTGCCCCTGTCGACTCAAGCAACATTCCCTCACCTGGACTACTAGTGGTTTCCGCAAGTGTCGTTTCCGCAATTTCTTGGGCTTTGGTGAGAAGAAGTCCGATTGCATCTATGAGAGAAAGAAACATGAACTCTAGGGCAAGCATTCCACTTGTGTGGCATACTACAGCCACCCCAACTTGGCACTTCCACCACTTACGCTGATGGAGTCCAGGTGCTGCCGGAAAGTCAGTTCTGCCTCTTTACTGGGTGAGAAGAGCTTCCCATGTCGGCTGTTGGGTGGCAAAGTTGTTGGGACAGCAAATAGGCCACCATCGGAGTCACTGTTTCCTGCATTGGGGGTACCAGCCACCAAAAGGGGCCTTGGGGGATTTCTCAAACCTGGAGCAGAGGGGAAATTCATATGCTGACACTCACCGACATCCCATCCAGGTCAAAGGGAGATACACTTGGAAGAAAACCAGGAAAGAAGTCTCCTGACAACTTTTTCATTCTACTTAAACCCTAATTTCTTCCTTCAATTCCCTTTCTGCAGAGACTACAGGCCTCTTGAGGACAAGCACACCTCCACTATTCAATGCTCAGAGAGAAAAGATAGGACAACTATCTAAGACTTCAAAGCAAATGGGCTTTATTTACCGTACTTCTAGCCCGCCAAAAAGAAAGAAAGAAAGCCCTCTATAGACAGCCAATGAGCAACACACTTTTATCAATTCAACTCCACATGGCAATAGGAAGGCAGTCACAGGCCACGTGTCTGAAAGCAAGTGTGGCTAGGTGTGGCCACAGCTATTTGTGCAATACAGCTATTTACAAAAAGAAAACTTGGGGATGGAGAGATGGCTCAGGAGTTAAGGGCACTGGCAGCTTTTGTAGAAGACCCAGGTTCAGTTCCCAGCCCCCACAGAGCAGCTAACAACAGTCCTTAACTCCAGTTCCAGGGGATTTGATGTCCCCTCTGGCTTCCACGGGTACCTTACATACATGCAGGCAAACCCTCTCATATATAAAATGAAAATAAACAGAGGACTTGAGTTGCACAGTCTGTTGACCCCTGGATAAAATCCCCAATTTTATAGAAAATAGACCTAGAGATAAAAGGCATAAAATGTTTATCTCAGAATGACTCTGTTGGGACTCCACTGTGGTAGTGCTGCTGTAAAGCATCTTCAGAGTTTATGGGGGGTAGGAGCCACTCATAGTCCACAGGCCAGGCTCACTAGGCACAGCACACATTTCTGGAAATGCAGGCCCCTGAGCTTATAATCCTCAATCAACTGCAAGGTAAGAGAGGTGGTACTGTTCCCCCAACTATCCCCCAAAAGGGATAACTGTAAGAAAACAGTGCCTACAGGTTTGCTTCCTGCAGCAGTCTCTGAAATAAATGAGAATGGCAGAGAAACAGAGCCCAAGGACATTAAGATACACTGCAGCTTACCTGGAGAGCAAGGTGCAGAACCAGGAGGGAAGGTCTTGCTGCTGCGAAGGGCAGATTGGTTTCGAGGACATCGGGGACTCCGAGAGCTAATGGTTACTACCTTCCCTGGGGGAGTTGTAGATTGTTCTTCCTGGGTGGGCCTCACTGAGGCTGTTGATGCTGTGTTTGCTTCCAGAGCCTAGACACCGGTCAAAAAATGCACATACTCAGCCCAAGAAAAATGAGTCTGACACAAGTATCCTGAAGATGCCAATTTCCATGGTCACAAAAGTCAGGGGTCAAACACTCAAGACCCTGGAATGTCCCAAAGTCACTTAGCAGTTAGCTAAATTTGGGTATTGTTTTTTTGGAGTGAGGCTTTGTTAAGAAAGGATCTCACTCTGTAGCCCTGGCTGACCTCAAACAATAATCCACATGCCTCAGTCTTCCAAGTGTTGGGATTATAGGCATGAGCCATCAGACCCAACAGAGTGTCTAGTTTTAAAAACCACTGAGCTAGGCATGGTGGTACACCTTTAATCCCAGTACTCAAAATGCAGAGAGGTAGGAGGATCTTTGAATTCAAAGCCAGTTTAGCCTACAGAGCAAGTTCCAGGTCAGTGAGGGCTATTTAGTGAGACTATGTTTTTTTAAAAAAACAAACACTGAAAGAAAAGGAAACGACTCCCCAGGAATATAACTGCTGCCCTCCTTGGAAGATCTCAAGTCTGGGTCCAACGTCTGGCTGTGTTGGTGAGGACAGACAGGTAGTTTGATAGTTCAGGGAGAGGACAAAGCCCAGCATAGTCTGGTTTTACCCACTTGGAGCAAAGTCTGTGGTACAGAGAGGAGGTACTAGATGGCAAGTAACAACAGACTTCATTTTTAAAAAGGCACTGTAAAAAGTCAGCATAAGATGACCATGGTAGCTTCTGCTACTGGGAGTCAGAGGGAAGAACAGATTTATTCTTGAAAATCAGTCACAGATAAAGAGCCTTCTGTCTGGTCCCCAATCTCACAGCTACCCTAAAGAGATAGATGGTTGCAGGGGCCAAAGAGACGACTCAGCAGGTAAAAGTACTTGATGTGCAAGCGTGATGACCTGAGCTCCATCCCCAGAAATAATGTAAAAAGCAGAACACGGTGGCACATATTTGTAATCCCAACACTTCTATAAGACTGGAGGAGGAGACGGGAGAATCTGCCAGAAGCTCATAGAGCAGTCAGCTTGGAGCTTAAGTGAGGTGCAGCAACAAAAAAACAAGACTCTACCTCAAAACAAGATGGAAGAAAACTGACTCCTGAAAACACCTCAGAACGCCACACATGTGCAATGGCATTCAAGAGCCTTCACTCTCATACAAATTACCAACAAAAAGGGATAGCATCAAGTTCTGGGGCCCAAGAGAGACACTGTAGTCATTGCTCTTTCTATTCTGGTAGCTTTGCTACACTCAGGAAGATCTGGCCAGATGTCCAATTCTCAGCTCTTTCCATCAGCATCCCCATGATGTCACACTGGGGTCATTTCACACATGCCCTCTACAAGTGCTGTCCAGCTCTCAGTATGAACTTTCCTGATCTGTATGAGCCCACACTGCAGCTCACAGAGAACTGCCAAACCCTCCCTATCCTCCCCTGTGCCTTTCTGCTCACTTTTCCCACCTATGACTGAGCATTTCAGCTAACTCCTGCCAGCTTCCCAAATCTAAGGATTCTTGGGGTATTTGCTTGCCACAGCTCTGTCAGGCAGAAATGGCAATAGTAGGAGGAAAGCACATGATAGATGACTCATCTCTGACTCAAGGTTTCCAATCTCAGAAAAGCCCACCCAGTCATCTGGGGGCTTGGCCAGTCTGCAGGCCCTTCCTACAATCTCTTTCTCCTTCTCCCCTTCATTCTTACCTTCCTCCTTCTCTCCCTCCTTTATATGAGTTCAAGGCTGGCTTAAAACTCACAGTGCGCCTCTCTGAGCCTTCAGAATGGTGGGGTACAAGGAGGTATGATGACCTAGAATCTCACTTCTAATAAGTTATCAGTGGTGCTGAAGCAGCTAGCCTGTGTGTTTCAGCAGAGCTTCCAGTTTATCATTCTCCAAAATACAGTTCCAAAGTGCTTTACTTTTCTTCCAGTTGAGGCCAAGGCTAGATCCTCTCAATGGCTCAAATTCCTACTTTGACCTCTTCTCCTTGGGCATTTGACCATACCGTATCTCTTCACAAAAGATGAAACCTGAAGCATTTTAAGCTTGTCATCTGACTGGTCACACAGTTTGTTACTTGCAACGGCCCTGCCACTAGGCCCATCCGGAGATCACTTTCAAACTGCTAAAGCTATTGGCTGCCTTCATGGTCCTGGTCACTATGTTTCTCTTGGATTCCCAAAGAGCCACACTTGAGTGCCCTTACTAGAATGAGCTAAATTAAACTTAAACTACTCACTGTCCTGGGCTGACCCAATCTACTCACCAGTTTGGGGTGGACCTCAGTGGAGATGAGCCTTAGGAGGCAGTTCAGGAGGCGCTGCTGGTGGAGGGCTGAGGGTGGGGAACGGGGGAGGGCCATCTGACCCTGTGTTGTTGGTGCCTGACTCTCAGGGCCCAGCACAGCCAGCCAGTCATACTCCAGCTGCAGTTTGCTTGGCTTGCCCATCATGAGGTAGACTTCAGCCAGTGTGAGGCTTTCAGAGGTTTGCAAGTTCCAGCCCTCTTCACGTAGCTGCTGGGCCAGCTGGCTGGCAGGGACTTCCTTTGGAGGCCTAGCAGAAGGTTGTCCCTGAAACAGCAGAGGTTCTGAAGGGCTCCCCTTCTCCTGGGACTCTTCTAAAGGTGCATCTGCCAGCTCTTTAGTACAAATATCTGGCAGGAGCCTGGGGCCAGGTTGAGGGTCCAGCCCAGGGGGACCATTGTCAACAACCTCTCCACTGCTGAGGGTGAGGGCCTCTGGGGAGGCTGCCCTGGCAGGAGGAGGGTGCTCTCTCCCAGGCTGGGTGTCCGCACAGCGGCACTGCTCCGGGATGATGAGATCCTGGCAGGACTTCAGGTAGCGGGGTAAGGGGTCAAGAAGTGAGAGCTCATCTTCCAAGTCTGGAGGCTGCCCACAGGCACATGGCAGGGTCCCAAACTCTTGAATGGGGCTGTCCCCACCTCCTGCAAGGCCTGCTGCAGGGGTCTTCTCAAATTGTGGACCAGAGTCTTGGTGTCTATGGTGAAGTCTGTCAGTGGCATCTGGGCTGCTCACACTTGGGGCTGTTCCCTCTCCAGGAGCACTCTCAGGAGAACTCTCCCCAGAACTCTGTGAAGCATCTGTAGTAGGAGGGAGCCGTACCCCACCCTTACCCTCAGCACTGCCCCTCTGGCACTTCACCTGGCCCCGGGCTGTGCCCTGTCCACTCTGAATGCCCAGGATCTGGGCTGGAGGCAGCGAGTGTATGTCCTTGGTGCCCTGTTTGCACCGGCCACCCTCCTGCCAGTGCACAGTGCAGAAGGCCTTGGAGTGTACTACACGGGCCACACCCGGCAGGGGTGTCAATGTGCAGTTCTCGCCTGGGAACAAGTGCAATGCCACCTTCTCCTGGGTCTGTGCTGTGCTTGAGCCTTGCAGCTGCCTCTCCTCAAGTGTCTTCCGCTGGGCACAATGTCAAGGAGTAACCCCAAGCAGCCACACAGTGACCAGGCTACTCATCAGAAGAAAGCAACAGACTGGGTTTTCAGATTTCCCTTGTGGCTGGGAGTCACACCCACCTCTTGATATTCCTGGGACTTTGATCTACCCCGTCTTAGAGACTTTGCTCAAGCTACTACCAAACTGTGCTTGGTGTGTTCAGGAAACTCATACCTGATGACAGAAACTATACCCAAGAGGTGGGACAACAGCCAGCCAAGAACACAAAGAAGGCTGTACTGCATGTGGATCATAGCACTCAACCTACTGATTAAGGTACTCTGGCCACATTCCATGGCCCAGATGGCAAGCCACTCAAAGCATGGAGAGATGCCTGGGCCTGAGTACTACCACTACAAGTAGGTCAGAGAAGGACTCTAAATCCAAGGGTGATGGGCTCCCATGGGGTCCCATAGAAATGACAAAAGGTAGGAAAAGCAAGACCTCATTCCTAAGCAGTATCTGCCAGATTTTGAGGGTCTGCTTAAGCTGGAAAAGATACAATTCGAACTTCATGGAGTGCCCACTTCTGCTTTAAGAACTCAATAAGGCTGGAGACTTTCCGATGTAGTTCCACGATCATCCTATGAGATTGACAAAAGGGAAGTCATTAAAGCAGGAAGTCCACCATTAGAACACCTATAAGGGCTGCCTGAACCAAATCCATATGGCATATAAGCGGGCAATGGAGGGGCCCTTCAGCCCCTTTTCCTAAATACAGTTCTGTCTGTTGAGATCACAATAGACTCACATAAAGCTGTAAGTAATACAGAGAGGTCTAGGTACTCTTTCCAACACAAGTGCTTGGTCAGGAAGTGAACATTTCATTCATTAGTGCTTTCTGTGCTCAAGGGTGGGGGTAGCTAGCCCTGATTAGCCCTAGGAAAATAGAATGCACACAAGGACAAGATGAAGCACTGACAACATGCTATAATGCAGATGAACCTCAAAA
This sequence comes from Eospalax fontanierii, assembly GCA_035773235.1. Classification (NCBI taxonomy): domain Eukaryota; kingdom Metazoa; phylum Chordata; class Mammalia; order Rodentia; family Spalacidae; genus Eospalax; species Eospalax fontanierii. Next base: position 29,568,494 of record CM069546.1, on the reverse strand, counting down.
CCAGTATATACCAAACAACACATGTTCCTCTGTGTGTTTCCATTAACATGAAATGTCCAGAAGAGACATATCCAGAAAGCACCTGAGAGAGAAGGAAGCATGGAGAAAGGAACTGCTAACAGGCACATGGCTATGGGGTGATAAAAAGATTTTAGAAGTAGAATGAGATGAACATGGTAAAACACAATGAACATACTGTTACTTAACTGTAAACTTTCAAATGGCTAACAGCTCATTTATATATGAATTTTACCTCAGCTTAATAAACTTGATAAATGGGAAAAGGATCATAGGCGTGGTGGTGCTTTGTGCATAAATTAGACACAAATTTCCAGGAAATGAGAGAGGGAAAGGAATGGTAGAAACTTTAGGGGAAAGATGAAGATTCTGCAGACACTTTACTATCTCACCAAGACATCCCTTATTTGGCCAAAACTCCCTGCCTGACAGAATTGGAAGTTCAGGACTACAAGACCACTCTCCAACTCAGAGCATTCTCATGACAGTGCCACCCCACACCCTGTCCTCATGTGATAACAGAGTATTATACTGGACAAAACATGCTTCTCTGGGATTCCCTAAGAGAAACCCAAACACCAACTCTCAAGCCCTGTCAAATAACTGAGACCTTCCTCATGCTAAAGTCTACATCACCTGAGGCGAGGGTTCTGGGCCAGGCTTTGCACTCGTGCCCAGGCATGGTTGTTCCGTGGTTGTAGTTCTACAGGGACTTTCAGGGGCAGGCGCACTGGTTTCTGATCCTCTTCATCACTCAGACCTGAGAATAGGAAAGCATGAAAGTTCAGGGCTGATCAATCTCAAAGTAGAAAGCAAAACACTTTATTAGAAAACCAAAGGGAAGAGAAAACTATTGGGAGACTGCCTTGTACCTGGAAACATGGAACCTAAGTAAGGGTCAAACTCAACACGGTGAACTAGACGCTTGGCAAAGGCAAAGCCACAGACAGGCCACCAAGTGGCCTTAAGTGCCTCATTCCTGACAGCACTGACCCATCTGTCAGAACACTGCCATGGCTTCTTAGTGAACACAATGCTGTCATAGAAGCACTTCAAATTCAGTAAGTCTAATCATATGACAAAGTTACACAGAGTCAAGCACAAAGTACTACAGCTTTCCTGACTATCATAGAATGGGACAAAACAACCATGAAAATTATGTGACATGCCAGTCCCTTTCTTTTCTTGGCCACCTACCATCCGGATCACAGAGTTTCTTCAGGGCCCGGCACATGGGCGCTTTGATCCGCAGGTTTCTCCCTTTGTAACGTACTGTGGTAGCCCTGGGAAAAAGAATTTGGAAGCAATACTGAGGCCTTCAAGTAGAGGAAAGAAACAGAAGGTTGGCAGGTCTGAAACGCACTCAACAGGAAAGTCTGGTGGGCATCCAGCCCTATACTGTGCCTACACAACCAAACATGGTCACCCTAGCTGGTAAGCAAAAGCAATTTCTCTGGATATCTGCTACTTCCCTGACCAGAGGACATATGCTATTTACAGAAAATGAACTGTGCTCAACATATAGCTACTGAATATCACACCCACCTAAGCCTACAACTCAGGAGCTGTCTGCTCTCTGCATGCCCCAATTCCATGCATTCCACATCCTTCAGGCTTCACAAAGCAGCTCTGACGCCACCTCTATGTGACTTCCATGTGATGACTACCCACCTTTTACATAACCTCAATATGAACTCTTCACAACCACCCTGCCACAGCAGTGTCACGACATCCTTCTGTAATCCACATAGCAGGGCTGTTTAATTCTGGAAATGAGAATACTAACTATGACTTCAGACAGAATGAGCACAGGAAAGACTCTGTGGAGAGCCCAATGTTTGGTTAATAGAGTACCTCAAATGTGCACATGTGAAGCAGAAGACAGACAGCTGGCTCCAGGGCCTCTGTCCAGGTAAGCACCATACCATAATGTTACCTCTCAAAAACTTGTGTCCCATCTCCTCAAAATGAATATTTCAGTATTATGGGGACTAAATATCCTACAGAGTGGATTTCACGCTGCTTCCAAACATGTTAAGGCTTTCAATAAATGTTTGTAAGACCATTCAAACAATGAGGTCCCATGTAGGAGGTTGGGCATAGCAGCTGAGTATAGTCATTCAATACAGAAAGCTCAACAATTCTTCATAACATGGCAGCTACAATTCCATCTACTCAGCCTTCTACTACCCATTCATCTACTCATCTAAGCACCTACTTACGTACCCACCCATTCACTGATCCATTCACCTATCCATACATGTACCTATTGAATCACCTGTTTTCACTCATCTATCCATCCATCTACTCATCTGTATTCATTTTTCCATCCATCCACCTCCCATTTGACTATTCATATACATATATCTATCCATCCATGTTTTCATCTATCTATCCACCCATCCAGCTAGTCATTCTTCTATACAATAATTCATATGCCCCTGTCCTCTTATAAGTCTTTCCAGGGACTGGAGAGATGGCTCAGATGGTTATGAGCACTGTATACTCTTGTAGAGGACTCAGGTTCAATTCCCAGTACCCACATAATGGCTAACAACTGTCTGTAACTCTAGTTCTAGTTCTAGGGGATCCAATGCTGTCTTCTGACCTCCATCGGTAATGCACGACATGGGTGTACTTACACCCATGAAGGCAACACACTCATACAAATAAAAATAATAAAAAAAATTTTTAAGTCTTTCTGTCAGGCGTGGTGGTACACATGTTCAGTCCTAGCACTCCAGAGGCAGAGGCAGGCAGATCTCTGTGAGTTCAAGGCCAGCCTGGTCTACATAGTGAGTTCCAGGCCAACTGGGGTTCAGGGAGACCCTCTCTCCAAAAAAAGAGAAGTCTTTTCAACGGACCATCTATCCCTCTATCCATTCACTAATCTATCCACCCATTCATCCATGGACCAACTTGTTTTTCTGTGCTAGACACCAAAATGCAGAGCTGAGACTTAGAAAACGTAGCTAAAAAGAACCCAAGAAGAAAGGTTACATCCCTTAACCATTTCCTGCTTGGAGGGATGATTCAGGAAGAATAAGTCTCAACATATTAAGATATAACCATAAGAATAAGCAACAACATAGTTTATGAAGTCAAAAAATTTTAATTTATGTATATGAGTGCTTTGTTTGCATTTATGTAAGTGCATACACTTATACAATGCCCAAGGAGGCCAGAATAAAGTGTCAGATCCCTTGGAACTGGAGTTATGGACTGCTCGTCATGTGAATGCTAGGAATAGAACCTGGGTCCTCTGAAAGAGCAGTCTATGCTTCTTAACCACTGAGTCATCTCTCTAGATCCCAAAGTCAAAATTCTTGAATTAACTTCTCCCAGGTGAAATACACTAATGGAAAAGTGTTATAGCAGTCCTATCAGTGATACTGGAATGCAGGAGGAGGAACCAGTACGAACAATTTAAAGAACAGTCATGAAGCATGGAGTCAATTATCTTCAACAAAGAGCTCTTGGAAGGAATAGGAGCTTTTTTCTTTTCCTTTTTTCGGTGTTTTAATTTTTGAGCCAGGGCCTTACTACATAACCCTGGATGACCTGGAACTCAGAGATATCTGCCTGCTTCTGTCTCCTGAATGCTAGGATTAAAGGCATGCACTACCATACTCAGCCCTCAATTTTTTTTTAGCATTTATTTTTCTGTGTGTATGCATGTTAACATGATATTATATGTGGAAAACAGACAAGAGATTGCAAGAGTTCATTGTCTCATTCCACCATGTGAGTCCTAAGAATGGAACTCGGGTTATCAGGCTTAAGGACAAGCACCTTTACCTACTTAGCTACCCCCCTCCTCCCACCCCAGCCCAAGAGAATAATTGGCTTTTCTACTCATCACTTTCTATTGCACTTGCTCATGATAGAAATAAGATGTAAACAGTAGGTGAAACTATGTCACATGGCACCTGTTTACAATAATTATGGGTCCCATTACACTGTTACACTGTGACTTCCTTTAATTTCCTTGCGGGAAATTGAGTGCACCCCTCCCCTTTTATTGCTAAGTAATCACTCCTGGGTAACAGATAGGGCACTACATAAGATCATGGGTTACATTCAAGTTCACAGGTAAGAATTCCCCACTATCACCCCCACTGGCAGGTGACAGCCCCAAGGCACAGAGGTTGAAAAGAGTGGGAAGAACCTGAGCTCTCCCTGAAGACAAAACATAAGAGTTCCACACAAGCATCTTGGAGGGATCATTGACAACAGAGAGCAGTGTGGTTCCTGTGTTCCTTTCTGATAAGAGATTTATTTTCTTCTCTGCAAAGTTACAGGATAAATCTAATCAGTACGTACTGCATTCGATGCTTCTACATTTATAAGCAATGTGACAGAATTTCATTTAGAGTTTTTCTTAATTCATTTACTCTTTAATTTTGTAATCCTATAACTCAATGGAGATTCACAATTGAAAAAGATAGACAGGAAGTTAAATACTACAATTACTTTTATTTTTAAATCAAGAAGCAGTCTTCTACCTTTTTTTTTTTTTTTTTGCCCTTTAAAAACCAAAGTCTGGCTGGGTGAGGTGGTGCATGTCCCAGTACCCAGGAAGCAGAGGTAGTGTGATCTCTGCACGTTTGAGGCCAGTCTGGTCTAGAGATTGCATTCCGGCCCATCCAGGAATTCTTGTTTCAAAAAACCAAAAATGCAAAAAACAAACCAATAAAAGTTTGTTAAGGATAGAATGGACATGTGAATCAATGGGAGAAACACAGAACTGCAGAGAAGCTCAGAGAAACTCTGAGCTGGAGCATGAGCACCCAGCAGAAGGACAAAGTCCTCAAATGGAACTAAAATATGACAGCTATAGCCATATAGTCTACACTCATATCCTAAACAAAAATTCAGTGTATCATAAATATAAACCTTCTATAAGAAAATACAGAAAGGAATATATTTGACTATGGGCTAAGGCAAAGTTCTGAGATACCACACAAAGCGAACAACAGAAGACGATGACAAACAGGACTTTACAAACAAAAAAATATTTGTTCTTTGGAAGACAATGAACAAAGAAGGAATTTTTTAATTTCATATTTTTTCTTTTCTTGTTTTTTTTTTTTTGTTGTTGTTTTTTTTTAAGATAGGATCTCCTTGTAGCCCCAGGTGGCCTAGACCTCAGAAATCTGCCTGCCTCTGCCTCCCAAGGGCTGGGATTAAAGATGTGTGCTACCACCCCCAGTACCAAAACTTGCCAGATAGACTAGGCTGGCTTTGAATTCACAGAGATGTAACTGCAGGGATTAAAGGCTTGCACCACCACACCTGGCAGCAACAAGAAACAAAAGGCAGGAACAGAAAACATTCGCAGGTTGCATATGTGACATAAGATATCTATCTAGAATCTACCACTCTAAATTCAGTAAGAAAATGGCTGTAAGATTTGAACAGGCACTTCATGGAAGAAGATACACAGATGTTAGCAAATAAACACATGATCAATGTTCAGTGTCATTGATCATCAAGCAAATGCAAATCAAAGTCATAATAAGGTATCATTCATACCCATCTGTGCACCTCAGAAGAATGCACAAACTGAAAATACCAAGTCCTTGGGAATACAGGAACATGGAAATAAGTCAGCCAGGCTCTGGAAGTGAGTTTGCCAATTCCTTCCAAAGTGAAACACATGTTTATATCTCTTCTTGGGGGGAAGAGGGGTCGGATGGGAGGAGCCCAGGTGAAATGAAAACTCACATTAAGGCCTCATGGTTCAGACCTGTAGTCAGTTTTTCATAAGCACCAAAGACCCTAAATAACCTAGTATGCCTCAGAGGATGGACCAACAGATAGACACACCCATGCTACTAACCCTACTGGGCAGGAAAGAACAATGAGCTATGGGCTCCATGCAATACTATGCGTACTACTCAGTGGGAGAGGCCAATCTTAGAGGTTACATGATGTTTCCAATCAGTCAATTCTCTAGAAAATGCAAATCTCCAGGGTACAGAGAGCAACATTGTGATGGCCTCAGGCAGGAAATAGGTGCTTGACCTGCTCTGCTTTGAGTGAGTGGTAGAGGCCAATCTAAATAGGTTGATTTCAACCAGATGCTTGGGGAAAAGCAGACCTCCAAAACAGTAAAGGATTGAGGGTTTGCCACAGGTCAGGGAAGGGAGAGAGACAGGAGGCAAGCAGATTCTGAGGGCAGGGAAAGTACTCAGAAAGAGACTGTAATGGTGTACCACTGTGCATCTATCCAACTTTAGAAATGTCTGACAACAAGAACTCTAATGTAAACTACAGTCAGTGATGATGATGCGCCAGAGGTATCTCAAATGTCTTTCTTAGACCAGGCTGGCTCCAAGATCCTCCTGCCTCAGATAACTGGTGCTGGGTCTTCTGAAACAGGACACCAGGTTCATTAATTCTCACAATACTATCTTGGGCAGTGCTAGGAATGGAACCCAGGGCCTTGAACAGGTTCCTCAGCCCATATTCAATTTTCTTGTAAACTTAACTGCTCTAAAATATAAAGTCTATCAAGTTCAATAGAATAAAATAAACCCCCAAATGCCAAAATTGTAAAGCTATATGTCAAAAAGGAAAATATGTAAAATACGAAACATCAAATGGATGTCTGTAAACATCACCCCTAATACACACCCCAAATTTAACCATGGCATACTGTAGAACAGTACCATGTGAGGTGCTAGAACCAGAAACCCAAGTAAGCCCTCTCCCCAAGTAAAATGGGGAGATTGCCACAAGGTTCCCTATGCCATTAAAAAAGCTTCTCTGAACTTTACTCAGGACACTAGCCTACCTGCCTCTTCTGTGAGTCATAATTCTTGCTAACATGAACTTTCACTCCATTAACATCCAGGGCCTTCTGTAGCCACTTGCTAGTCTATTACAAGTAGGTGCTATAATAGGGCCAGGTGAGTCTCATCCAGAGTGGCGTCATTAAGAAACACCCAGCTGGGGCTGCACCTGTCCAGCAATACAGTGACATAAGGCACACAAGATCAGGAATACTGTCAGGCTCTGCTGCCATTTCCAGTTCCCATTTAATTCTCAGAACTAGGGATTCACATATAAGCATCACCAAACGGTTGCATCTGACTCACTGCATATTTCAATGCTGTGGTCCACCCATCCACTTGCTGTCCATGAATGCAAGGTGATCCCAATCTAAGATACATACAAATGACCCCCTACCTCTAAATACTTTAGTGTGGGTCACTGGTTCTCCAGAATCATAACATACATTCAGCAGAGAAAGGCAATACTGAGAAACACTATTTTCAAGCACTTAGCCCATAGTCACACTGTCTACTTGTCCCTACAAGACCCTCTGCAATGGATTCTTTTTTCCTTTATCAGTATTGGAAATCAAACTTAGGGCCTCACACATGCTAGGAAAGTTCCTCTTCTTTCTTACTCCCAGAATTTGCTTAACAAGTATCTTGACTCTGAAATCTGAAGTTAGCTACTTGGTGATCATCTATACATAGTGGGAAGGAAATCTGCTGCTTAGATGCCTTCTGGGGGTTACCTCCTATACGCATAGGCAAAGTGGCACAAGTCTATCTGTGCTATAGGGAAGGTACCTCACTAGCCTGTCCCCAGTACTGAGCCTGTGTTCCTATAGGTCCTATCTCATGCCTGGTTCATGAAACAAAGCAAAAGGCCCAGAACAAATGGCTTTACACGTCATAGGACACGTCTTACCTACATAACAATGGAAGAACATAACAATGGAAACCCTCTCAGCTCAGAAACTTCAGACTTCCCCAAAAGTCTTCTTTGACAGATAACCTACTCAGCCTTGCAAAAGAAGCAAATGTTAAGTGGAAAGGAGGTAAGGCTTTAATCCCAAATGAGAACACAAGCAAGTTAATCTCACCCTTAATCTCCCCAAAAGCACAGCTGACAGTCCCACTTCCTGATAGCCTCTGACTATACCTGAGATGGGCTCCACTCCACGAACTTCCACTGTTTTAAGGCTACCTGGCAACTCTGGCACGTCACAGTCTTTTCTACACAGTAATTCTATCTAATTCTGCCAGGCCTGATTTACGTAGGGTCACCCATTCAATAAAGGCTCAATTTAGTCCCAGGAAAACATACAGCTGAAATCCAAGAATTCCAACAGGCACAACACCTGGGAGTCAAAGTTCAGACCTGTGGGAAAGAGGCAGGAAAAAGTACCAAAGGTGCAAGGAAGCTGTATCTCAAAAGAGATGAGACAGAAATTGTTATGACTACAGTAGCTAGAATAGCTTTGTCTGATGGACAAAGCAGATCAAAAGTCCAAGATTCAGAGGGGGGCTTAGTGGATTGAAAGGGATGAAGGAGATAGCCAGAGGATATGAACAGCTTTCAATGAGAGACCCAAACTAGGCAAGGAACACAAACCAGGCCAGAAACCTATAAACTCTTCACTATGTAGCAGGCAGTGGTAGGATTCAGTCTTGCAGTGTGGTGCAGCAGCAGCAGCAGCAGCAGCAGCAGCAGCAGCAGCAGCAGCAAAGTGATCCCTAAGACTGAGGACAGCTATTAGAAGACAGAGGAGGAAGTATACCTGACTTGGGGCACATGGATCTGCAAAGGCCTCCAACGTTCCAGTCAAGTAAAGATGCAGAGCAAGATACTCAGCATAGAGAATGGGATTTCAATGGGGCAAAATTTATAACCAAGATGCAAAACAAGAGGGTTTGATCTCTACCATGAAAAGAGACAGAGATCTCAAAAACTGCAGCAGCCACATATACAAGCAGGTTCTAGGGCAGCCAAGAGGAGACCACAGGGTAGGTATGGAATTAGAAAAAAGCTCAGGATGTCAAAACTTTGTTGACCTGTGCACCAACTCCAGAGATAGGTAGAACACAAGAAGACTCATGAAGACTCAAAGGCTTGACTTTGTCATCCAGGCCAGCTTGTACACAGCGGCAGTCTATGGGGGAAACTTGGGGACCAGGCAGTATGCTATCTCCACATTCAACCCTGGTGTAGATTGTATCTCTGCAACAGAGAAGGTCAAAAACAGTAAGCTGAACAGACCTTGGCAGCTCGTGACACTGTGAGAACATGTTAGCTTTGGAATTGAGGAGTAGAGAGCCAGGTTAACTATAAGAAGGCAGAAAGGTCACCTTAAGCAGCCCAGAGGGCAGCACATGAAAGCACTGGGGTAAAAGGAAAAAGTGAGCCCCAGGCCATGTCTACATTCAATTACAGGCAAGGGCTGGAGTAGAGAACACCTTCTGCAGAAACAAAAATACAAACCTAAAAGGACAATAGAAGGTTTTAACTCAGTTTTCATCAAGAAAATAGAGGGCCTGTAAGATGGCTGGGTAGGTAAAAGTGCTTCCTGTGTGTCCTGGTTAGTTTCTACTGTCAATTTGGTACAACCAAAAATCACTTGAGAAGAAGAAACCTCAATTGAAGAATTTTCCAGGTTAGATTGTCCCATGGCTATGTCAATCAAGAATTGTCTTGACTGATGAATGATATGAGAAGGTCCAGGTCACTATGGGGAGAGCATTCCTGTGCAGGTGGGCCTGGGCTATATAAAAGAGGCAGCTGAGCAGAAGCCAGGTAACAAGCCCAGAAGCCTCCATGGTTTCTGCTTGAATTCTTGATTTTCCTCAGTGATGGATTGTGACCTGGAAGTGTAAGCCAAATAAACCCTTTCCTCCTCTAAATTGCTTCTGGTCATGGTGTTTATCACAGCAACAGAGAGCAAACAAGAACATGGTGAAAGCATGGCAACCTAAGTTCAATTCCTGGAATCCAAAGTAGAAGCAGAAAGTTGTCTGATGAAAGTTGTCTTCTAACCTCACGTGAGCACTGTGACACACATGAATGCACTTGCACACACATACTTAATAAAGCAAAGAAAAAGTAGGAAAATGATGCATATTTCAATATCTGCACTTCAGTGAATGAATGTAAACACATATAGTGACTTGTACTTACCCAACTTGAATGAGTTCATTCAACTTTGTTGCATTCTTGTCATCCATACCTTTAAATGACGAGAAAAATAATTGAGGCTATGGGTTAAGAGCAAAATAATTACAAATTCCTCTATGACTGCCTTCTACACAGACTTCAGAACCTGCTACTGAATATTCTACATTTTCTAGAATAAAGCCTCTGCACTAGCTATAGACACTCAAAAGTTGACCAGCATCTCAGCAGTCCCAGACAATCTCCTCCAAAATCATTTTCTCAAGAGTCAATCATGGTCCTTGTACAGGTAAGTTCTTCTTCCAGGAACTCTCCCTGATCACTTGCTACTTGCACCACTGTTCATCCCAGACTTCCAGGTTCTGACAAGTGCTGCCTCCAGGTACTATACTAAGCCCTGGGCCTGCTTTCTCTGCTGACTGTAGGATGACTCGAAGGTACACCTATAGTTTGAAACCCCAGAACCCTAGGATCTGTTAAATGATGACACTAATTACCCTCCCCCAATCACTGTCCTTACATCTGTATGGGAAAGAAGGGCCCTAATAAGCTAGTATAAGAACCCAGGCAGGGGTACTTGGGTATGTACCATAAAATTCCAAAATAATATTACATGACTGAGGAGTAACAGGACCACCAACACTCAGCCAGGCTGAGACCCAAAGATAAGAACAAAATTTTAAAAACAGACAGAGGGGCTGGAGACATGGCTCAGTAGTTAAGAGCACTGGCTGCCCTTGCAGAGGACCCAGCTTCAGTTCCCAGCACCCACGTGGTGGATAACAACCACCCATAACTGTAGTTCCAGGAGATCCAACACCTTCTTTGGACCTCCGCAGGCACTGCACAACATGGGTGCACAAACATATCGGCAATATACCAATATACTCATACACATTTAAAAAAAAAAAAAAAAAGGCCAAACACACTACACTTCTGAAGGACCCAAAGGATCACCTATCATTACCTGTAAAGTAGTATAAACATGATGATATCAGAATTCTACCTCTAGTAAAACGTTCTTTTAAGAATGAAAACACACGGGGTATTGTGGTGCATGTCTTTAATCCCAGCACTCGGGAAGCAGAGGCAGACACATCTCTGTGAGATAAGGCCATTCTGGTCTGAAGGGAGACCCTGCCTCAAAAAAGATTTTTAAAACAGGGCGGGGGGGGGGGGGGAGGCCTGAAAACTACAAAGACTTTTCAGATGAATAGTAAGTAAAAGGATTCACTGATGATGCAACTACATCTACATCACAGAAAGTAAAGTGAGCCCCAGGCCATGTCTACATCCAATTATTGGCAAGGGCTGGAGAACACCTTCTGCAGAAACAAAAATACAAACCTAAAAGGACAATAGAAAGTTTTAACTCTGAGTTTTCATCAAGAAAATAGAGGGCCTGTAAGATGGCTGGGTAGGTAAAAGTGCTTCCTGTGTGTCCTGGTTAGTTTCTACTGTCAATTTGGTACAACCAAAAATCACTTGAGAAGAGGAAACCTCAATTGAAGAATTTTCCAGGTTAGATTGTCCCGTGGCTATGTCAATCAAGAATTGTCTTGACTGATGAATGATATGAGAAGGTCCAGGTCACTATGGGGAGAGCATTCCTGTGCAGGTGGGCCTGGGCTATATAAAAGAGGCAGCTGAGCAGAAGCCAGGTAACAAGCCCAGAAGCAGTGTTTCCTCCATGGTTTCTGCTTGAATTCTTAAAGAGAAAGACCTAGATGGAAATGAGTCTTCAAGAAAGGAAGAGAAGCACTGAGAAGTGCAAATGCTGGCATGCTCCTTCAAACATCTTTAGATTGGCATTAACTTCTCCCCCTGTACCACCACCACGAGTATAAGTAAGGTATGGAATACACCAGAGTTTAGGAGGAAGCCCAGTTTGATGTGGGCTGGGGGACACAAGCTCAGATCTACAGGAATAGATGCGTTAGTGGAGAGGGAAGTTAGGCAGGAGCAAACCCCACAGTCATGTATCTAGCTAGTTGTACAGAGAAAGGCCTAGGGGTGGCACCCAAGTGGAAGAGGCTAAACCCATCACACAGGGCCTTATAAGAATTGGGGAGAAGTGAAAGAGGAAGGTTAATATAGCCCTGAGCCTCATCTCCAGCAGATGCCTCTGTGCTGGGATGACAAACTGAGATGAGGAGCCTTGAGGTGGGGTCAGGCAAGGGTCTGTTTTGACCTAGCCAGGACTGAGGTTCCTGTCATATGCTGGCTCAGGTAGATAGTCATGGGTGGGAACAGAGCAATGGAACTAACTATCTCATATATAGATGGCTTTGAAGGTGGCAGAGTAGTCCTGGACAAGAACTTGAATGTCACTTGGAGATGTTCTAAAGACTTTGAAAACAGGTGGGAAATTAGTAGATTACTGCACCCTTTGATAGGTGTGAAATGATTTGGTGCCACCACGACAGGTAATGTGCGGAAGTATCTACGTCAGGTGACAGGATTAAGTCTTTAGGGTGGTGTAAGGAATCACAGTCAAAAGGCAGTGAGGAGAAAGTGCATCTGTATAAGTAATATGCGGAAAAAAGTGTGAGCAAACACTAATGAATGCATGATAGATCAAGCAAAGGTATGGTCATTATTTTCTTTTTCACCTAAAAATTTTCAAGATAAAAGTTGGAAGGAAAACAAAAATATTTCTGGGTACTAAAGATCACTGGTGACAAGGACAACAGCTCACTAGTGTGATTCAAGAACAGTAGGAGTACTCACAACCCCCAATCTTCTTGCGTAGCTCGCCGTAGCAAATGAGGCCATAGAGCTCCTGGGATGATTTCTTTAGCCCTCGAGAGAACACTGGAAGACACAAGAAAAAAAAAGATTAAGTAGGGAGACAAAGACATCACAGGGTACAGCCTGTGTGTACAAGAATGATGAGAAAAGCATTCCTGAGGCTCACCACATGTGGATCACAGCATGCTATTGCTGACTGCTGGAGAAATTGACAAAGGATATACGGGAGCATGGTGTTATCTAGACAATGCTCAAAGTAAAAATCTAAACACAAAAAGAGGGGTGGAGTCTATATATTACTCCTGACAGGTAGAGCAACTGTCCCTTAGAGAAAAAATGGCTTGATCAACAGGGTAGGTTCTCATAAGGAGGGAGAGCTAGATGAGGGCACCATCACATCTTTCAGCATAGAGTTCCCCCATGTACAGGTGAGTCAACAGACCAGATCCTGAGAACTCTAACCCTACCTGCCAGTGCACCCACCCAACAAGCCCCTTCCCAATATCCATCTTCTCACCTCATCAACAGATACAAACTTTATATTCAGGACACAAACAAACAGGGACATGTTCAACATGGAACTGTGTATAAGAATCCATAGACTTTAAGAAGCTGAGGTGGGGCAGGGTGCAGTGGTACACACCTTTAGTCCCAGTGCTCCAGAAGCAGGAGGATCTTTGTGAGATAGAGGCCAGCCTGGTCTATATAGCATTGCAGGCCAGCTGGAGCTACAGGAAGACCATGTCTCAAACAAAAGAAGCTGAGGTAGACAGAAGCTCCACTTCTGAAAAATTTAAGTATATGGGTGTTTTGCCTACATATATGCATGCACATCATATGCATGCCTAGTGATCATGGAGGCCAGAAGAAAATGTCAGGTCCTCTGGAGCTAGAGCCACCACGCAGATGCTAGGAATCGAAACCAGGAAGAAGCATCTGTGCCTCTGGACAGTAGTCATGGACAGTAGCCAAGTTTGCACCATCTATCATATCTGAAGGTGGGTGGGGTTCAGTAAGCAACTAGACACAATCGTCACACAAGGAATCTGGTCTCTTTCCACACTTCATCCACAACAGCCTTCCAACATTAACTGGTCATCTTCTTACTGAAGATTTGTCTTCAAAAGCAGCTAGAGCAAATCCCGTGTCTTGGAATGACTTTCAGAACTTAATAAGAGTGCCAACAAAAAAAATGGCAGTCACCCAGACAGTGCCTCTGGAAGACACAGGTGGTTTCACTATACAATGTGACATGAACCAAGAAAGCCTTGGACTTCAGGGGACCAAACTTACTGAGGTATATTAAAGAAAACAAAAAAAACCTTAGTGCAGTAGTGGCAATAACTTGAAAAGAATGAAATAGGATTGACTTGAAGTCTACAGAAAATCTTATGTTGATAGTCATGTGGATGCTATAAGCAAACACATGGCATTGGCAACATCTAGTATCAACCAGGAGATGCGCCTAACTCATGTGTCTCTAGGAGATGGACAGACCAGAGGAAGAGGATGTGTGACCTCACATAGCTCTGCTCAGTCAATGGGGAGCTGGGTATTGGCTTTTAAAGTTACAGAAATATGATGAATGTCATGTTTCAAATACCGTGACCTGGCAAGGGGGACACCACAAGAATGGTAAAGACCAGGGATGTGGAATGCCAACACAAAGGATATACAGGGTTCAGAAGGAAGAACAATGTGGCCACAGATGCATGACTCCTAGGTCAGAAAGCTTAGTATCTGGAAAGATGAATTAGAAGTGAAGTTGTTAGAAGCAAGGGTCTCTATGATGAGTCCACTGTGCAGGAAGCTACAGAAATATAGAGCAAGACCCAGCAGGCTGGGACCAAATAAATATAGGGAGAGGCTATTCTCCAGAAACATTTGGACCATGGAGATGGCTAAGCTTTACAGACAGGGACAGTGATCACAATGTGGACCAAGTGTCATCAGAAAGGCAGTCCCATCAAAGGTGCTTAAGCCAGAACTCAGAACTATACTTTGAGAGAACCCAGTTACTTCATTAAAAATGGACTGGACTGTGCAAATCTTTATTGATCAACATATATGATCAAATTTCTGACAAAGCCAGTATCCACCCCAGTAGAGCAGTACAATTCAGGCTTTCTTGTGTATCTATAGCTCAACTCAATTCACAAGACTTCAGTGCCCAAACTCATAGGAAAACCCAGAATCCACACATACTCAAAGTCACTGAAACATACAAAACAAAACTCAAATAGTAATAAGGTCTCTGTAGCACAGAGAGAGGCAACTTTCTTACAATTAAGTGTGACCAATAAATAGGTACTAGGCATGCCACCAACCAAAGCCTGAGGAGGCAAGCCCCATGATGAGCAGCTTAGTGAGAGCAGCTTAGAGTGAGGAATAGGTGTTTGCCAGTTCCACCTGGTGCCTTCCTGGGAGCTGAATACTCACCATTGTCGAAGTCAATGTACTTGGTAATCTTGTGCCAGGTGCGATAGTAGAAATGTCGAACCTGCTCTTTGTTCTTCACCATGCTTGCAGGCTTGCCCTTCTTCTTATACTTTAAAGCGATATTGTTCTGAATGGCTTCAAAGTCTTTTCCATGCTAGAAAATAATAAAATAATAAGAAACAACATAGTGGTTAAAATAAATTAACTTTCTGTGTAATGTAGGTACCATCAAGAAATGTAAAGGGACCAGCTATGGATAAACAGGCTGTCTGTTAAGGTACATATAAAGTCAATTTTGCTTCCTTAGAATATCAAGTTGTTATTGGGGCAGGGGAGGGGTGTCTTTTTGAGACAGGTCTCCCTGTAGCCCCAGCTGGCCTGGAACTCACTTTGTAGACCAGGCTGGCCTTAACTCAGAGAGCTCCACCTGCCTCTATCTCCCAAGTGCTGGAATTAAAGGCATGCGCCACCACGCCCAGCTAGAAGGAACAGAACTACCTCAAACCCAAAGACACGAGAGGCAAGGGTTCTGCCATTTTGTATTGTATTCCTCCAAAATTCAGGTGCTGTCAATGTGATGGCATTAAAAGGCAGGCCTTCAAGAGGTAATAAAGCTCCTTTAAAAAGACTCAGGAAGACAGATGAGAATGGTGGCACACATCTTTAATCCCAGCACTCAGGAGGTAGAGGCAAGCAGATCTCTGTGAGTTCAAGGCCAGCCTGGTCTACATAGCAAGTGCCAGGTTTGCTGGGGCTACAGGGAGACCCTGTCTTAAAAAACCCCCCTCACACAAAAAAAGCCTCAGGAAACCATTACACTCATACACATAAAATAAAAAATAATAAAATGAAGTAATTTCTAAGAAGGCTCAGCAGGAAACTTTCAACTAGTTTGCCATTCAGCAAGCTTGCCTTTCTGCCTTCCTCTATGAAAGGACATTTCTTCTCCTATAAGGTATAGAATAAAGGTGCCATTGTGGGCTAGGGATTTAGCTCAGTCACATGCCTAGCAAGCCCAAAGTCCTGGGTTCAACAGCCAGTAGGGAGAGGAGGGAAGATTTCGGTCTTTATAAACTGCCCAATGAATGCTATAATAACACTAAGTCCCAAAGCAGAGGAGGCATAAAATTTATCACTGGGAAAAACAGCTTCAATTCTGGTGACTTTTAGGGACAATGAGGGAGACCGTGGCAGGCAGAAGGAAGGGTACCAGGGTTGAGAGCTAAGGATGTCACCACACAGCATCTCAGAATAGAAGAACTGGTCACTCTTTGAGACCACCTTATGTCTTTGATCATTATTTATATTTGTATTTCATCAATATGAATTTGTATCCATATTCAGAGATAACAAATACAAACATTTGGGAAAAGAACCACATAAAAGATGCTTTGATCACATCTAAGGGCCAGGCCACCCTTAGAGGATATCCATGAAAAATCTGGGTATGGATTAAGAGTTTGAGAATGGAATTCGTGTTCCTATGTTGTTTCTTTTAAAAAAATTATTTAAAAAAAAAATTTTATGTGTGTTTTGTCTGAATGTATGCAAATGAACCCTAAGCTGGTTGTTATATGATAGAGAACCAGATATTTGGTAGTCTCAAGGAAACTATCTAGAAGTAAGTACTGAGACGTCCCAGTGGCAATGGCACTCCAGGACCCAGATTTGAGTTTTTATATTGCTTTTTAAACAGTAGCAGGTCATTACAGAGAAATGGATGGTTCCAGAGATGGGCAGGCAATATGCCAGATAAATGGATGCCCAAGTGAGAAGCCACTCAGGAACTAACAGGCTTCAATTTATACTCAAATCATATGGGCACAGAATCAGTGACCCACAGAATAAACTAGATCTGGAGTTTGTATGTATATAACAAAGATCTAGCAAAAAACACAAATAGAAAAAGGAAAAGCCTTTCTTTGAAAGAGATCTTTAACCCTCACAAATGGAGAGAGCAATGGAAACAAGACAGTCACTGGGCAAACTCCATGGTGATTAATGTGTCAGGCAAGCAGCAGTCAGGATGCTCAAATTTGGTAAGAATGAGAAATGGGCTATTTGCTGTATTAAAGGAAAACAGAATACCCTGGAAGGTGCCACCTGAAAACAATGGTCCAGGCTGGCATCACAATTATGACATACTTCATCATGTTACTCTAGACTGGATATACCAAGGACCCATCATTGCCAAGGAATTTTATTTTACTTTAGTTGTTTAATTTTTAATGTGTTTATTTCACGTGTATGACTGTACTGCTTGCATGTACGTAAGTACAGTGCCTTCGGAGGCCAAAAGAGGGCATCAGATCTCCTGGAACTGGAGCTATGAAGAGTTGTCAGATGCCATGTGGGTTCTGGGATTCTGCAACAACAGCCAGTGTTCTTAACCGCTGAGTCATCTTTCTAGCCTATTTAAAATTATTACGTTTTTATAATTGTCTATGTGTTATGTATGTGAACATGCACATGTGACACTGTTTGAATGTGGAGACCAGAGAATAACTTGTGGGAGGTATTCCTCTCCTTCTATCATGTGAGTCCCAAGGATCCAACCAGGTCATCTGGCTTGGCAGCAAACTCTTTAACCTGCTGAACCATCTCACCCATTCTGTGTTTGTTTTGAGTCATGGTCTCATGTAGTCCAGAGGCTGTAGCCAAGGAAGACCTTGAATTTCTGATCCTCCGTCTAACGCCCAAATGCTGAGATTACAAATGCCACCACACCTGGTTTTATGCAGTGCTAGGCAATGAACCCAGGACATCATGCATGTTAGCTAATTACTCTACCATATCCCAACCCTGCCATGGGATTCTTGACAGAAATTTGAGGTAAAAAAAAGTGCTGACATATCAAAACTAAAGAACATTCTATCAAGAGGGTGAGAATTTAAAAGTGTCACTCATGAAAGCAGAAGAGAGGAGGAAAGTGACAGGTATGTTGGCTACCATGGGTGCCAGGTGTTGACTAGCACGGCCAGGTCCCTCGGGGGCGGGGGTAAGGAGGCGCAGAGTCAATGTCACAGACCCTGGGAGACAGTGGAGCCACAATCTCTTTTAATTTTAGAAAGGAACTGGACTTATACTTTTGTCAGGCTTAGAGGAGGTCTTTAGTCATCTGATGTGCTTCATTCTGGTAGGTCCTGAATACCTGATGATTCGAAGTTCATTGCTCTCATTAGTCCTGGATGGCTGCTAGCCTGGGAGTTGTCCCGGTTCTATCCCGGGAAGTGTTCACTGCGCACGCATGCTCAATATAAGTTCTAGCTTGTTCTAGGCCAGCAGGCCGGGAGCCTGCCTGACCTCGCCAGAATCATCCTACATGTAAGGACTAAGTAAGTATTGCAGTTACAGAAGGCTTGAGAGTCACTGCAGTATGAGACTCTGCCCCAGAAATCAGGAGTCTGTGGGACTACCCAGCTACTATGTAAGTCCTGCCAGATGGGAGACCAGGTGCTTCCCTGCACTCCCTTTCTTCATCAGATTATCACACAGTGGATACATTTCTACAGGAAGCAGGATGAAGAGGAAATAGGAATTCTTTGTACATTAAAAAACTTTTTAAATATTTTATTACATTTATTTATTATGCATGTTGGGGGGAATGTACATGTGCAATTGCACATTCATGAAGGTCAGAGGACAACTTGTGGAAGTCTGTTCTCTCTTCCTACCATGTGAGACCCAGTGATAGAACTCAGGTCATCAGGCTTGGTGGTAAGTGCCTTTACCATGAGTCATTTCACCGGCCCTTTTCAATATTTTTAAAGTCTGAAATGGTTTCAAAATGAAAATTTTTAAAAAGTAGAAAGATGACATTGCTTTAAAAAACTAACAGGAGGCAAGCACTCTGGTACACACCTGTAACATAAGCTAGTCTTTTAAACCAGGTATATGAGAGCTGGAGGTCAGCCTAGGCAATATAGTGAAATCTAACATTGTTAAAAACACAAAAAAAACAAATAATCATGAAAAGGCAAAGTTAGGTCTAGAACATCTCCTTTCTGTGTCTAGCTGGGAGGCTATTTCTTCATCAACTGTCCCTGCCTTAAGACAGGAAGTAGCTATAGATAGCCTCATTGCTTTAAAGTTGACAGCTTCATTTATGGCTCCTGAGCCTGTATTCTCAAACTACACTGCCTATGGAAGCCTGTGTCATTTGAACACCTGCCCTACAGTCACCCTATATATGTCTGTTGTCATTCCCTGATATGACAGTAAGCCACTGAAGGGCAGAGCCTAAACAGCCTCTTCATTTCTAGAACCACTAGGGTTCCACACTCAGTTATAAAATTGATAAATAAATGCTGCAATAAAAACAAAAATTAGGCCAAGTTGAAAGAGAAACCGATTCAAAGTCAAAGTGAAGAAAACTCATAGTATTTACTCAGCAAAAGCCCAGATTCCCCTGATGTTTGCACATTTACAGGAGACTTGGCAGGAGTAGACAGAACAAGGAAATGGAGATGGTTTGAGAAACATCGGAGACAAAGTTTTGGCAGTTCTCAATGCACTAAATTAGGGTTATAAGGTAGGAAATTAAGTATTGTATGGCTTAAAAGAATAATGATTTGGGGACTGGAGAGATTGCTCAGTAGTTAAAGCTACTCTTGCAGAGGACCTGAGCTCGATTCCTACTACCCACACGGCAACTAACAATTGTCTATAACTCCAATTTCAGGGTATTTATTGCCCTTTTCTGGCTTCCACTTGAATTGCATGACATAGGTGCCCTTACATACACACAGGCAAACACTCATACACATAAAATAAAAATAAATAAAATTCAAACGAATAATGACTTAGGGGCTAGAAAGATGGCTCAGTGGTTAAGAGCACTGGCTGCTCTTGCAGAGGACCCAGGTTTGGGTCCCAGCACCCACAAGGATGCAGACAACCATCTGTAACTCCAGTTCCAGGAGATCTGATGCCATCTTCTGGCCTCCATGAGCAGTGCACAACACAGTACACTTACATAGATGCAGGCAATACATTCATACTCATAAAATAAAAATATTTTTTTAAAAAAAGGAAGTGATTTTTAAAAGCCATATAGGCAAAAGGTCACTTGGAAGGGAAACAAAATGAAAACTCAGTAGCAGGATTTGTACTGAACCACTACTGCAATGGAAGGGACTAAGCCAAGGTCCGAGGTGCCATCTGCTCAGGTGTTCAACATGCTCACTTGCGCACCTTGCTTACTCCTAGCCATGGGTGAAGTCTGGATGGGAGGATAGAGTCTGGATAGGCCATCATTCAAGAAACTAGTATGACCCCAAGATTGTCCTCACAAGCGCTGGAAGAATGGGTAGTGGCAGCACTTGCCTTTGATAACTAAGTGTCTTAGGCAAGCAAGAAGCAAACAGAGAGATGCAGAACAAAGACAGCAGCAGAGTTCTTGAATTCAGTCAGCTTTTAGGTCATGGCAGTAACTCAGTTTCCTCTGCCAGGAGTGCTTTTCTGAGCTGAGTCTCCACTGTCACTAAGTCAGACAAGGTGCAACAAAAACGCAGTGGAAGTGTATTCAACGGAATACATACTTAGCATGTGCAGGCCCTAGGTTTCATCTCCAGCACACCATATCACTGTAAATAACACACACTTTTGACATACATTACATAAACAATTCTTCATAGTAGAGGTCTACCTACTACACTACCATAACCAGCCACCATAATCCCATTTCTAGAAATTTCAGTTGCCACATTCATTTCCCCCCACATCCCACTAATCAAATAAATGCCAAGACTTCACCAGGACCCACCTAGTTTTAGTCAGACTTCAGAAGAGACATAAGGCATGGGCATATACTCTGTCCTTCTCGCTACTCCCTATACTAATAGTAGAAAGCATTAATATTACTGGGAGTTGGAGAGAAGGCTCAGTGGATAAAAGCACTTGCTGATCTTGCAGAGGAACAGATTTTAACTACCATCACCCACTTCAGGCAGTCCATAACTGCCTGTACCTTCAGTTCCAGGGGAACCAATTCACTCTGCTGGCCCCCAAAGGCACTGCATGAACACAGTGCACATACAAACAAGCAGGCACACATACACAAATAAAAATTAATAATACTATCTTTAAGGCTAGAGAGATGACTCAACAGTAAGAACACTTACTACTCTTCCTGAAGACCTGAGTTCAGCTCCCAGCACCCACATCAAGAAGTTCCTAACTACACTTCCAGGGAATTTGATGCCCTCTTCTGGTCTCCTCTGGCACCTGCATATAGCTGGCATAAGGCTACTCACACATAATTAAAATATTAAACCTTGAAAACCCATTTAAAGTGTGTGTGTATGTGTATCATTAATATTCATCAAGGATTTCAGGAGATCTAAAAACACATGCCTGTCTGGCAGAAAAGAAAACAAGGCTAGCCCAACAGGAATAAATACTCTGTGTACCTAAAGAATGGCAGAAGATAGTTTTAATAAGGAAATCTTCCCCCACTGCTTTTAATCAACAACCACACCTCACATTTCACTTTCTGCAGCTGGGTAGCCAGATCCCCACATAGAGCTTCAGTCTTCCAGAAAGGAAGGTGACACGACAGTATTTACAGTTTAGAGTAAGACTCAGCAACAGCTGCACACTCTGACAACACTGCAGGAATCACAAATCTTCTATAGCTATTGGCTTTAGAAGCCCAACTAGAAGATAGAAAAAGGCTCATTGACCAAGTAAACATGCCAAAGTCACCTAAAGTAAGGAATGTGCAAAGATGCTCACTATGGTGTTTTTTTACAATGACAGAATCTGCAAGGTACCACCTAAATAATCCACAATACAAGAATGGTTAAGTTGGCTGTGGATACAACATAGCTGTTGATTGCTTGTCTAGTATACACAAGGGTACTGGGTTCCATCCCCAGCACACACATACCACTCACAAAAACAAACAAAATCATCACATCAAGGGGATTGAGAAGATGGCTCAGTGGGTAAGAATGAGGACAGACCTGTGATCAAATCTCCAGCACCCAGGTAAAAAGTCAGGCATGGCCACGCATGCCTGTAATTCCAATGCTGTGTAGGACAGAGATGGAAGGATCACTGGGGTTTGCTGGCTAACAGCCTAGCTCCTGGTTCAGTGAGAGACTGTCTCTCAAGGGAACAGGTGTAGAACAGGACACCCAACATTCTGCTCTGGCCTCCACACATTCATTTATACACCCAGGTACACATTTATCACACACACACACACACACACACACATATACCACACATGTACATACACAAATACACACGACAAATTTTAAAAATATTTTATTTTTTATTTTATGTGTATGAATGCACCACCTGCATGTACATAAGTGTACCTGTGCTGTGCAATGCCCGCAGAGGTCAGAAAATGTAGTCCGATCCTCTGCAACTAGAGTGACAGATGGTTGTTAGCTACCATGTTGGTAATGGGAACTGAACCCTGGTCCTCTGCAAGAGCAGCCACTGCTCTTAATCACTGAGCCATCTCTCCAGTCTCAACACACCCTAATTTTTTTCAATGGTCAGGTAGTATAGCAAATGGCCAGATGTGAGGAACAAATCTACTGAATTCACCTGACTAGCAGGTCAACATTAGCCCAGACAGCACATGAAAGACCGGCTGTACTCCAGTAAAACTCTTTTATACAAAAACAAGCAGGGTACATACAGGCCAATTTGTCTATACCTGAAGCTGCACTTAAAAAAAAAATCAGCAAAGGAACTCTGAAACACTATGAAAAACACATTTGAAGTTAATAAGAAAGTATATTCATAATAACCACAAATCTATGAGAAGCAAATTTCCAAGTAATGGCAACTGGGTCTGGGAAGTGGCTTCTCAGGAGGACAATCACTTGGGCCCCACAACTCACCTCATACAATCCCTCAAAGAAAGTGTTCTTGTCCTCTGTGCTCCACGACTCCCACTGGCGCCGGACCTTCTTTCCTTCTTCCTTTTCAGCTCCCGAAGATCCTAAGTTCCGGGAAGAGGAGCGCGAACCTCCAGCAGGGGTGGCTGGAGAAACCCCAGACACGTTTCCAGACGATGATGCACCACTGTCACCTCCTTGAAGAGAAAGGACTATACAGTAACCTGTTCCAGAAAGTGGGAGGGAGGACAGAGGGGCAACAAGGGCAAGAGCCTATTGCCCTACCATATTCCAACTACTCAAAAGGTAGTGTCAGTAAGAGAGCACCTAGCAGCCATTAAGTCCAAAACAGAACCCACAGTTAACCAAATGATTCTACAATGCTCACAGTGAAGAAGAGCCTGTGTAGTTTGTTTAGATATAGTAATGCTGTGCATCTGATGTTCCATCCACACTAAAGGTACAACTCCTGTCCCCTTAGCAAAGTTATGATTCACATTTCAAGATGTTTCTTCTTCATATGTTTTTCCTAGAAGTTAAAATACGCTTCTTTTTGAATAAGCTGAACTTCAAGTGCAAGAGATCATTTGTGTGTGTAAAACACTGTGTTTGTATAAACACAGCCAGTACTTCAGAATATGGTAACATTTAACGCCTAAGGTGTTATAGTCTGAAGACTCTCTGTCTCTATTTTTCACCACAGTAATGGAGATTTAAACCGAGGGCCTTGCACATACTCAGCAAACACTCTACAAATGAGCTTTATCCCCAGAACTAAGATAAGATCCCTTCACTTATCATTGGTCTGCTTCAATATTGTCTCTGGGGTCCACAAGTGTCATCATTCTTACAAGTTCTCTTACAGCATCTGTCCAATCACCAGCAAAATCCTCCAAACCCTTGCCAACAGAGCAGTACAATAAAACACAAGGGACCTTGGAGGCAAAATACAAGGTCACAGACGAAAAACTTATGTCCTAGCCCAGTGCTCTGTCCATTTGAGTTCCTTCCTCTCTGAGGGGATAGGACAGCACCCCCATGTTAACCCATATTCTTCTTTTTTATATATTTTATTAATTTTTTGTGTATGAGTGTATTGCTTTCATATATGAAAGTACACCCATGTTATGCAGTGCCCACGGGGGTCAGAAGAGGACATCAAATCCCCTGGAACTGTTGTTAGCTGCCATGTGGGGGCTGGGAATTGAACCCAGGTCCTCTGCAAGAGCTGCCAATGCTCTTAACTGGAGAGTCATCTCTCCAGTCCCCTGTATTCTTCTTTTATGAGACCGCAGGACCACAAGATGCCAAGAAACCTTCCAAATTCTGAAACTATCTTATGAGGAAGAAAGATCAAAGAAGTAAAAATCCTATAAAAAGCAAAAGCTGCACAACACAGAATTTATATGTTCTTGGGTTTTGATAGTCTCACTCTATAGCCCAGGCTGGCCTTGAACTTGATCCTCCTGCGTTAGCCTCCTAGGCTTTCAGGTATCTGCACTATGCCTGGTTCAGAAAATTGTGAAAATGCTTTCCTAATGAAATAACCATGGCTTTTCCACCTGAGATTCACTTTTTGCTCAGCCTGATAAAGCACTTCTTAGGTAGTTTCAGGGTTCCTCCTCTCCCAAGGTCTCCCTTCACAGAGGGGGCTAAACAAAAGAAGCTTCATAGAAGATTATGAAAGATAAAAAATGGAGAACAAGAGAGTCCATTAATCCACATATACTTGAAAAGATTATCTCTGAACAAAGTTTAAGAAGACACATTGGGGATGCCAATAGCAGAGAGTTGACTTTCCTTGCAGCAGCTTGTCTAGCCCAAGGTGTGTGCTATAGCCTGCATACCACAGATGGTCACCAACTTATGATGGCTCAATTTAGTATTTTTCAACTTAAAGGGAAAAAAAAAATTTTTATTTTTAAATTTATGTATGAGTGTACTGTCTGCCTATAAGCAAGTGCACCCATGTTGTGCAATGCCATGGAGGTCAGAGGGTGTTGGATTCCCCCAGAACTGAAGTTAAGGATGGTTGTTAGCCACCATGTGGGTGCTGGGAATCAAACCCAGGTCTTCTGCAAGAGCAGCCATTCTGAACCATCACTCCAGTCCCCTGTATATGCATATATACATATATTTTTTTTTACAGATTTTAAAATTTTTACTGTGTGTGTTATGTGTACATATATGTGAATGTTACATGTTATACAGGTGCCCAGAGAGGCCAGAAAGGGCCATCAAATCCTTTGGTGCTGGAATCCTCCGGGTGACTTATTGCCATTGGGCTTCTCCTGGCCACTGTGCCCAACCAATCCCAACATCCTTTTCTCTGTTCACATAACCTACCATCCCTATGATGGAACTCTCAAGAGCATAAATGGCTCCTTCTTCATCACCTCCGTATTACCTCAGGAAGACAAAAATCACCTCAGTTTTCAACTAGGGATGCAAAGGAAACAACAGCTCCTCAGTCCCCAGCAAGCCTAGGATCAACAGACTGGACTTCAACTTCAAATCACATGCAAATGTGGGGCTAGAGAGATGGCTCAAGGGGTAAAAGCACTTTGCTGCCCTTGCAGAAAACTGAGTTCAGCTCCACAAGGAGGTCACAACCACTTATAAATCCAGTTCCAGGGGATCCAGCACCTTCTTTTGTCCTCTGTGGGCACTGTTTGCAAGTGATGAGCATATAAACAAGCAGCCATACACACATACACATAAAAATAATTAATAATTTAAAAAAAGAAAATGCACAAATACATGGCTCCATCTTGTCTTTATGATGAGTGCTGTCCCTACCTTAGAAGTGGGAAAACTGGGGTTATAAAAGCATGAAAGCCCCAGCAGCCGGGCAGGATGGGGCATGCCTTTAATCCCAGCTCTTGGAGAGCAGAGGCAAGTGGATCTCTGTGAATTTGAGGTCAGCCTGATATACCAAGTTCCAGGTCAGCCAGGGATATAGGGAGACCCTATATTAAAAAAAAAAAAAAAACCTCCAAGATCATCAGACAGTGAGAACCAAGCCTGAAACCAACCATATCAATGCAAATCAAGGCTTCTCCCTATGCCAAGCTGCTGTGCACTCCCATGATGTATGGTCACCACCATCCTGTATGGTCACCACTTGTTTCTCCCTCACCCATACATCATCACATAGCTGAAGCTTTTATTACACACAAGCCTACAAGAACCAGGATTCTGGAATGGAGGAAACTTGGTTTTGAAGTCCTTTCCTTTAGTTTGTGAAAGATAAGGAAAGCAAGGTTAAATGACATCCAAAACCACATGGTTCATGAATGGCAGGAATCAGGTCTTTGAAGGATTTCTTAAAAATAAAAACACATTTTTACAAACTTCATGACTGAGTTTGGAGATGAAGCTCAGTGGTAGAATGTTTGCTTAGCATGTAAGAGACACTGAGTTTAATTACCAGTACCATAAAGAGAGAGAGAAAGAACACAAATCTTTGTCACTCTAAATTTAGTAAACTTCAAAGAATACCACTACAATCTGCCATATTTTAAAAGAACATTAAATCACTGTCCCAGAGTTCTCTTTCTGTGGTTTGTGAGCTTCCTTCTAAGAACTAGGAACACTATAACCCAGAATAGCAGATCAACTAAGTCAAGGGATGCAGCAACAGACTGTACTGGAGACCTACAAACCTCCTGGTTACTAGGTCTGGTCTCAGGCATTTTCAAAATCAGCCCATGAAGTGTCTCCATGCTTGTCCACTCTCAACTCTGGCACAGGGATGCATCCCTATGGCCTTTGTCTATAGCATGTGAGAAAGGGACACTTCACAAGAGCTAAAGGACACATACCAGCATGCACAGTTAAGCAGGAGGTGTGTTCAAGAAAGGCACCTTGGATTCTGTGTCTCTGCCAGCACAGGACATCAAGTTCAAGTAGCTGTGCTTATAGATCCCCAGAGGTGTTTGAGGGGTGCCATCCCTACCAAGGTCACACAGGAGGAACTCTTCATAAGCAAGCCAGTCGTCAGTGACTGTCATCTCAACAGAGGATTCCAAATACCTTCCACTGGCTCAGTCTTGTTATTTACTTCCAAAGCTGTTGCTTGATTCACACAGAGGGTATTCAATAAATGAACAAGTATCCTTCCTAACTGTGGTCATTTAACCAATCCCTAAAGATGCACCCACATGATCCAATTGTCTGTGAGAAACCCTTCCAAAGTCAGCAGCTCTAAGATGTCCCCCTCCATACTCCGAAGATGACTTAAGCCTCAATTCTCACCTGTGGGTTATTCACTGTCACCTCAACAGAGACTGCCCTCTTTCCATTTGAGCCTTCTGTCCTCATTCCTCTGAGGCTCAGTGTCCTGCCTCAAACATTCTCTCACCCCTCCCACAAATTAAAAAAAAAAAAAAATCACAACTAAAATCCCACTGTTTCTATAAAAACATATGCCCTCCTAATGGAATACTACAGGGATTTCTTCATTGTCTTCACAGTTAATGCTTGTTATTACCAAAGGATCTATAAACTCTTGGGAATAAGTCTTCTTTTTAAGGTGTTTTTTATACTGTTCTTTAGTGCTATGATCACCATGGTTACTCAACCTAACAAACGGCTTCCATATACCATATATGGCAACACTAATTTTCAATTTGTGACATTGTTATCTGAAATAATTTCTGTTATCTTTCATGTCTCCATACAATCCAAAATAAGGCAGAAAATCAAGATGCTAAAGCATATTTCATTAGCAAAAGAAAATTCCACCAAGACAGACACTACAGAAACTATAGTCATCTCATCCTTCAATAAAAATGAGGGATATAGTTCAGTGGTAGGGCACTTGCTTAGCATAGGCAAAGCCTTGAGTTCAGTCCTTGCAAAACATACATACAAATGTATTTCAAAACTAGCTCAGGCTTCAAATCAATAATCTAGTGTTACCTACTTATCAACCTCTTTCAACATAAAGCAATGCAGCATATTATTGAACTTTATAATTTATCAAGAACATTTATGAAATATGCCTCATTGCAGGAGACCAAGGAAACAGTTCTCCAGTGAGTGCAATGCCAGCCTGGGCTACTGAGTAAGACCCTGTCTAATACAAAATAATCTTTGTGTAGAGATATTTTCCTATTGTCTTAAATGACACCATCATAATTAGTCTCTATGGTGGTGTGGACCCAGATTCTCCTGACCAGCCGAGAGTAGGTAGGTCTAGGTCAGAGATAGGGAGCACATGTTCAGACAGTCATCATCCACAATACTGGTCATCACAGAAGGTGGGACTAGAGGCAGGACAAAGTCCCCCTTCTTCCTCTTCTCCAAAGGGCTCAGGGCTTTTGGCACAACTTGATGTCACCACTTATGCACAACCACAGTGGGCTCCACCCCATTCTCACTGTGTTTAACTCCGGTGAACGTCATTTACCAATTTGACAAGACAGAAGAACCACAGCTCCAGCCTGTGGTCTTCAGATGCTCTGACATATCTCCTTCTGGAGTGCAGATGAAGAAGCCTTAGAGCACACACCACTGTGGCCCAGCCAGCAAGTACAAGGCTGGGTACAAATGCCTGATGAACAGCAGCAGAGTGGTAAAGCAACACTGGGCCCCAAACCCAGCTCCCATCTATATGGGGAGGGTCACAAGCTGGCCACTCCCTGCTTCAAAGCAGACAAAGGCTAAGGAGAGATTCATTGATTGTAGCAAATGTACCTTGCAAATTTCTCTTAGGAACACCTGAGATTCAAGTCCCTTCTATTCAACTGAACCCTTCAATCCTGAACAGTAAAGGTTAAGTGCAAGTCTCAGCCGTGAGCTTACCTGACTCATATAAAAAGGAACCTATAGTTCAAGCACAATGAACAACTTCTCCCCCTGTCACGCATGCAGGAGCTCTGAAGTGGCAGCTAGTCCCTTGATTACTAGTTTAAATCCCTTTCCAATGTGGAAAGCTGACTGTGGCAGGTGAAATGTGTAAAAGACATCTTTTAAAAACACCTTATGCTCTTTTATAAACAAGAAATTGAGGCTCTAAGAGATGAACTCGTTTACTCAGGTGTCAATCAGACCACGAACTGGCCAAAAGGCAAAAAGTATCAGAGAACTGTGGGTCTTAACAGCCCAGGTTCTTATAGACAGTCTCAGAACTTTGTGTTTCAGTCATAAAAGGGTCCTCAAGTCTCTCTAGCAGTGAGGCAAAGCTGAGAAGAATCAAGCATATTTGGTATTTTTGATCTAGGCTCTAGATAGAAACAACAAATTCAATTTCTGCATCCATTCAAAAGCAGAGTTACAAAGATAAAAAATGCCTGGCACATGGGCAGTAAGTCTTCTCTCCTTTTATCATTTAAAAAAAGGTGAAATCATACTAGAAAATTTTTTCATTAATGTCATCATAAGAGTCTACTCTTTCAAACACAGGGCTGAGTGACGGGGCATCTATGAAACACAATAGTCATCTGCATCCACAGAACAAGCATGACTACAAGAAGAAAGAGGAAGGTTTTCCTGAAGATAAGACAACTGAACTGAAAAAAAAAAAAAAAAACCCTTAAGTTTTATGAAAGAGTTGGATTACAGGAGCCTTTTTCAAGGTTCCTGTAAACTATGCAGAGACATCAGCCAATGGGGGTACAGCCCGGTCTGCATAGTGAGTTCCCAGACTAGCTGGAGGCTATAGGGAGACTGTCTCAAAGAAGAAAAGAGGAAGAAAGAAGAAGAAAGAAGAAAGAAGAAAGAAGAAAGAAGAAGAAGAAGAAGAAGGAGGAGGAGGAGGAGGAGGAGGAGGAGGAGGAGGAGGAGGAGGAGGAGGAGGAGGAGGAGGAGGAGAAGGAGAAGAAGAAGAAGAAGAAGGAAGAAAGAAGAAGAAGGGGAGGAGGAGGGAGGAAAAAAAAATATATATATACACGAATGAAGTAGACAATAATTTTTCTAGCAAGTTGAGAATCAACACAGGTATCACTATTGCCATGAGGTATCAGTATGTTGGAACAGATATACTGGATTTAGCAGAAATGATGGTCTAGTTTATGAACCAGTCTTTTGACCCTTCACCACAGCAGAAAGAATGGCAGGCTTTCTGTGAAAGCATCATCATCCTCAGAAATCTAGATCACATTCATCTACTGGAAACTATTCATACGTTAAAATAATTTAACATATATATATATGTGTGTGTGTGTGCCTCAAAGAAAGAATGCACAACTGTACAGAAAAAAAAAAAAAAAAAACAGACAAGGAGGACCTGCCTCTTCTCCATAGATCCTTTCCTCCAAATTCCCATCAGGATGAGATTTGGAAAGATGGGAAGCCAGCAAGCAAAAGACCTACCACAGGCTAGGCTGTGAGCTTTCCTTATTCACATGAAAGTTAGGAGGTTTTTTCCAACTGAGAAACTGAAAAATGCAGGTATTTCTCATTTCCTACTGACCCATGCTAGCCAGCCAAGATGGAGATTTCCAGTGTGTAAGAGAAATGTTCCTCCAGAGAGTCATTTCCAAAAACTAGCTAAATAATGAGCACAGGCATGTGTTTATACCTCACCAGTCCTGGCAATGAATGGATGGAGGTGGTGACTGGGTAGAGACCTCTCCAAAATTCTACGTAAGATGTCCAGGGAATGGTGAAATACATTCAAAGGGTCAGTATAGCCCATGTGCAAATGGCAGCCATCAAGAGGCCATCCATGCAAAGCAAACTCCCTCCCAGAAGTACTGCTACACCTTAGCTTTGTTATTTACTTTAGGAAGTATTTGCTTGCTAAAATGTCAAAATGGAGACCACAAAGCACACAAAATTTTAACAGAGTCACATTTTACTAATATTAAAACAGAGCGAAAAGGCAACCACTACTCTAGGCCACACAATGGGACACAAACCAGGACCAGAAACACCAGTATCTAAGGGAAAGTTAAGCAGAAACCTCTTCTACCAGGCAAACAAAAACAAATCTCTTATCACTTCACAGTTTCAGCACCTCTTCACCAACATATTTCTTCTAAGCAGGCAAGCTTCAAGAGGCCCCACCAGTCACTACTGTTCCTTTTTTGACAAGTGGTGACAATTCTGATGGAAAGAATAGAGCAAAGTGTGAGGGTCAATGTAACATCAAGGGCAATTCATGTCCAGGACTTCTGAAACCACTAACAAACAAAAGTACCCACCATACTTAAACAAGCTTACTAAAGACCCAAGGAGCTTAAGTAGACCTGTATCTTCCAGTGAAAAGCTATTTTACCAAAAGAGCAGTATTGTAAACTCTTGTTTTCCTAACAAATCACCAATTCTTAAACCAAAATAAACTTTTATGAAGCAACCTTTAATTTCTGAGACATACAAAATTACCTCATATTTAGATCTTTAAATAGGTTTACTAACATCAAAATTCTGAATCAATTGGTAAGGACAAGAATTCAGAGGTCAGGCCTCCAGTTGAGAATGAGACAAAGTGAGTTTAATGCAACAGATTTAGGACAGATCTTCAAGGGGGGTTCTCTGTTAGCTCTTGGAATATTTTCTTTTTAAAACTACCAGGATCATTTAATAAATGTCAATCAAACTGCCCCAAACAAATGAAATGGAAAAATAAATTATAATAGTTAAAGTGCTATAAGCAAAAGGTTCCTCCATGCAGAACAAAGTGGAAAATGATGTTACATTTGTTGCTTTGTCAGGTGTAGTGGGCCTTTAGTCCCAGCACTCCGGAGGCAGAGGCAGGTGGATCTCTGTGAGACTGTGGCCAGTCTGGTCTACACAGCAAGTATCAGGCCGGGCCAGCTGGGGCTACAGGGAGACCATGTTTCAGAGAAAAAAAAGTATTACAAGCACAGTGGCTCAAGTTTGAAATCTCAGAAGGATGAGGCAGGAAGACTGCTATGAGCTCAATGCCAGCCTAAGGCTAAATTATGAATGCCAAACCAACCTGGGCTGCATAGCCCTTAAATCCCAGCACATGGGAGGTAGGGGCAGGCCCATCTCTGAGTTCAAGGCCAGCTAGGTCAACATAATCAGTTTCAGACCAGCCAGAACTACATCCTGGAACCTTGCAAACTTGATCGGAAAAGAAAAGACAATAAAAAAAATTTCCTGCTCAGTTAATAAAAAGCACAATGCTCAAATACAAATACATAAAAGAAGACAAGAAAATACCAGCATGACATTCGCTTTTTTTGTTGCTTAGGTAGAGGCCTCAGGAAAGCAACTGTATTCTCAATGGCATCATGGTGTTGCTCCCTGACAGTAAGTCACTGTTGTTTTCATCACCTACCACCCAAGGGGAGATCCTTTCTGTAGCACCAAGCATACCTCAGTTGAAACTCTAAGTGCCATTTCTGTGTCCTTCATACTTTCAAGCCAAAATCACTTTGGTAGTGGACAATGAGCCAAAGCTAATTTCTGCTACCAGGGACCATTCATTTTGGATTTCTCATCAATTTGCCCCCCATAAGTTTCAAAAGTCAGTTCCTTTGTCGCATTCCCACAACCTGAGGTGAAGAAAAAGAGAGAACAGGTACTTTCTCTGCCCATTCCTGAGCTATTGTCCACAGTTTAAAATGGCCATCCGTGGAAAGCCACCAGGGATCCTTCGGGAATCTATTTCCCTTGCCCAGAGAAAGGACACTCACTGTTCCCGAGTCTACTGTAAATAGAAAAGCAACAGCCTCCGAAGAGAGAGAAGACACGTGCCCCACAAAGTGGCACCCGAAGAGGTCCCGCCAGCCGCCGTAGGATTAGGGTCGCCTACCTTTTCCGCGCTGCCCCGAACCGCTGGCACCACCACTGCCCACGGCGCAGGGCGCGTCCTTCCTGGGCCTCTTGCTCTGCGGCCGCACACTAGACCTGAGAAAGTGGTGCTGGTCCTGGGGGCTTCCCTGCGGCGAAGACTGCGCCGGCGGCCCTCCAGGAGGTGCGGGAATGCCAGCAGCCCGCTGGGTCGGCCCGTCCCTCTTTGTGCTGCTGCCGTCCTCGGCCGCGTCGGCGCCGCCGGGCCCCTCTCCGTCCAGAGACTCCTCATCTGCCGTCCGCTTGCCCAGCTTCTTGAGCCCTTCCTCCCCGCTGCTGGCGTCGCCCAACTTCACTGTCATCCTGCGGCGGGAGAAGCACGGCGCGGTGAGGCGGGCGGCTGGCAGAAGTTTACCGCCGGCCTCCCAACATGGCGGCCGTTGTTTGTTCCAGCGCCGCCCGCCGCCCGCCCGCGGGCCCGCACCGCGCTGGGCCCGACCGGACCCGGACCCCGCCCCGCCTGCCGGCGAAGTGCTGCCCTGGGATGCCCCCAGCCCAAGCCCTCCGATCCGGCCCGGAACCTCGGGAGACGCGGCGGCCCGGCCCGGTTTCAGCCCCACCAGTCCGACTGTCCCGCCACCCACCCCACCGGGATGCAGCTCCTGGCCCCGCCAGCGCCCGCCTCGCTCCCCGCACCGCCCGGGGCCTCGCCTCCTCTCGCCCCAGAAGCGCGCGATCAGGCCGCGCACCTGCCCCACGCAACGGCCCGCTCAAGTGGCGGAGCCCCGGGAGCTCCATCGGCCGAGGCCGCTGCTCCCTCCGAGGCTGGCATGCAAGAGACAAGCTCCGCACTCCGGGAACCTTCCTGGGCGGGAGATACCGGATGAACCGTCTACACAGCTCGCGCAACAAAGAGCCTGTTGCTTGAAACAGGTTAGGGACACCCAGGAAAGTGACAGCAAGCGCTGTTATGTTCCGTCGGATTGCAAGAATCGGAAAAGAACTATGTACACAGTCTTGGAAACAAAATTCTTGCATTAACTGCTACCCACTGCCATGTGGAATATCGATAAACAAAATATGACAACTATTTGCAGCTCAGAGACAGAGCCACTCAGAATAAACTAAGAATCGGGTATATTACAACTATCTTAATCTCAGGCAAGGTCAGTCCTGTGAACGTGATGAAGCAGGAAAGAAAAACATTACATTCCTCAGCAGACGTGACACTGAGCTAGACCCAACAATTGGAAGAAAACATTCCTATTTAATAAGAAAATCAGAGCGAGGAAACAACGCTAACAAGGAAACATCAAGGGAAGAACCTCTCAGAAAGACCAGGACGTGGGTCAAACTCACAATAACACCACAAAATGGTGCTGCCAGAAATGCTGTGCAGGTTTCCTGTCTGGGATTGATCTTTCAAATGCTGGCTTCAGAAAACACTGCACAGAACTATGTAAGACATGCATACGCACGCTAAAAGATTTCACAGCACAGACTTCTCACTCTTCCATTCCCAATCTATCCACCACGGCTGTCACTGAGCTGGGGAGTAAAACCCACTCCTAGGACTAACCCTGCCAGCGCTACCAAGCAAAGCGCGTCAGTCGGACCGGACCTACTCGACCGCGCGCCAGGCCGCGTCCGCAGGCGAGCTCCGGCCGTTCCCCAGCTGCAGCGGACTCCATAGGAGTCCGTCACTGAAACCCGTCATTTCCTGACGATGGGAGGCACATCGGGCTCTACGCCGGCTCCACACCCTTTGTCCCATTCCAGGTGGGAGAAGCTCACAGACACCAGAGGAGCGAACCGTTGGCTACACGCGGGACAGTCGGCACGGCCGGCTGAGCCGCGCGCGCACCACGGCACCTCCGCGAGGACGAAGCTGAGCCCTTTCTCCCCGCTGCCGAAGTCACCTTTTTCATCCAAGCCTCCCGGCAGCCAGGCTCCCGGATCCCCGGGCCTCCGCGGACGCCCGCAGAACCAGCCGGGCCGGGCAGCTCCGGCTGCGGCGAAGCCGCGACGCCGGGCTGGTGGTCACGTGTCAGATGTAGTCACCTAGCAGCGTAGCCGGCGCTGGCTGGGCTGAGGGCGCGGGGACTGTGGCCGCTCGCCCTCCCCAGACCCGGGCCGCCGCGCTCTACACAGTTCCGGCTACGGCGGCCGCTGTAGACCCGAACTCGGCGCCGGGGCGGGGTGGGGCGGGGCAGACACCGCTGGCGGAGACGAGCACGCCGGAGTTTTCCGGCGGACGCGCCCCACCACCCGCCCTGCCATTGGTCAGCAGTAGGTGCGCGTACACACAGGCACCGACGCCTGGGGCGGGCCCACGACGTGAGGTGTGTTGTGACGGCAGCCTCACTCCCGTGCGGGTCGTACATCTCTTCTGATTGGCGAGGCGCTAGCCAATAAGATCAGCGTCCAGTCTGTGATTGGCTGCGCTCGTGTTGACGGATGCGTGAGAAATCGCCGCTTCTGTGCCTCGTCTAGAATCGCGCGCGAACTCGGGCGGAGATGAGGCACCTTGAGAGAAGAGTCTAGGAGAGCGAATACACTGTAACCTAGCCCGCTGTCACTTCTCCTCCGAGCGATGAAGCAGTGTTTTAAAAACGCTAGTATTTATTCAAGGAGCGTTTGTAAAAACATGCCCCGTAACGCGCGAGGCTCATCCCTCTTGTTATCTCCCTTCGCTCACGGTATGGACTGTGCTACTGCGCCTGCTCTCCGGCGGCACTAGCCATAGGCTGATCTGATGCCTGCTGAAAGGCGCACGGCAGCCCAAGAGACCCCCCTTCCTACCCTCGAGGTTTGGCCGAGCCCCAGCTTCCTGCTGTCTCCCGTAGCGTTGACGCGCAACACTCGGGAGCAGCATCCGGTACTCAGAACGTCCCAGGGAAGTGCTCGAGCCACGCCCTCCCCTCTGAGGCGACGCAGTGGTGCTCCGCGAGGGGCCGGCCGATGTGAGATGGGTAGAATAAATCCAAGGGGAAAATAACGAGAAACTTGGAACTGCTTGCCCTCCATAGCATTAGTCCTTGTCACCCCCTCAGAGAGGCTGCAGGCTCTCTTGCTCTGGGGCGGAGCAGAGGCGCGGCCGAGTAGTACCAATGTTCTTCGGCTCTTTCCGGCTCTTTCCGCCAGGAAGCCTCGGCTGCGCGGCTCTCTCCCTCTACTGTTTCCGTTTTCCTAGAGTGGCGTCGCCCAGGCAACGTCGACCGTGGAGCGGATCAGCCTAGGTGAGAATCCTCCAGCTGAGGCGTCAGAAGGCCTAGAGACTGGATAGTCCAGCGGGGCTGGGGCCGGAGCTGGGACGGGTTCTCAGTGATCAGGGCTGCAGTTATTGTGACCTGGAGCTGGCCTGCCTGGACCCTCTCGCTTCCTCCCTCGGTGCCAACTTGACTCGGTCACCTCCCAAGCAAGCACAATCCAAGGGCCAATGCCAGACTCTTGAGTTGTCGTGCAGGTCCCTCTGGATGCACATGGTGCGGAATGGGCAGCACAAAGCGGTCGGTGAGACAGAAAGAGAACTGGAAAAGCCAACACACCCTGCGGTTGGTCAACCGTCCGGTGGTTTACAAGGCCACTGGTGCCTACCCCCCAAAATCCACATTGGAGCCCATCCTTGCTTTCCTGAATGAGCATAACAATTTCCTTCCCAAAAGTTAGCTTAATGGAGGCACTTATCCCAGAAAATGTTAAACAAGTGTAAATGTTTAAACAAGGCATCAATTAACTAGAAAAATTGAAACGTTTTCCCTTTTCTTGTTTTACATCCTAGATATCTAAAGCTTGATTTAAGGAAAGGAAAGGTAAGTACTTGATTCTGAAATGGGGCCATTAACAGATTGTCATTAAGTAACTATCTAGTGAGCATCTGCCTCCTAACTTTTTAAGTATGTGGCTAATATTCATTTGAAAACTTAAATGCTGATGAAAGAAAAGATAAACAATGAGTACATTTTAAAAAAACATATCTGGAGTTCCACCTCAGGTCTTCATGCTTGCATAGATTGGACTATCTATCCAGCCCCAGGAATTTTATTTTTCTTATAGTGCTGGGAATTGAACTTAAGGCCTTAATACATGGTAGACAAGCACTCTATCATTGAGCTATACTCCAAGCCCTAACCTGTTTCTGTAATACATCATCAAGACCATCTTTCCTTGTTGGTAACCTTTTCATCTGGGATTCTCATCATCTGGGAGCCTCATGTTAATCATCTCTTCACTGTTCTGTTCTAAGGGCTTGGTCTTGTGCTCTGGTGTTTCTCAACCTTTGAAGTCAAATAATATAACAAATAAATCAAAATGATACATGGATGATCTGGGGGTTGTAGCTCAGTGGCACAGAAAAATGATACATGGAGCCTGTAATCTTTGGAGGCTGAAGTGGGAAAATGACTTGATCCCTAGAGAACGACATCAACCTTGGCATCATAGCATGACCCTGTCTCAAAA
The DNA here is from genome assembly GCA_035773235.1 of Eospalax fontanierii. NCBI lineage: Eukaryota > Metazoa > Chordata > Mammalia > Rodentia > Spalacidae > Eospalax > Eospalax fontanierii. Next base: position 29,531,310 of record CM069546.1, on the reverse strand, counting down.
CAAACATAAAAGCCCAGCATAATGGTGCTTGCCTGTAAGTCTAGCACTCAGGAGGTAGATGCAAGAGAATCAGAAGTTCCAGACCAATAATAGGAAGTTCAAGGCCAACCTAGACAACATAGTCAAGAAACACTGCCTCAAAACACAGACACACATATAACATGGGCACACGCACAGAGAAAGAGAGAAGGGAGATTAGACTTATAGGGAAATGTAATTCTCTGGAAAAACCCTAAGCAGGAAGAAAACTATATTCCTTATTGGTATTTATACTTTTTACAAAATGATATTTTAAAATTTTTTACAGGAAATCTGGTTTAATTTTACACTTTTGTTTTAGGGTTTTACTTTTAGCCCATACTGGCCTAAAACTTGTGATTCTCCTACCTCAGTTTCCTCAGGCATGCTTTACAAGTATGTGTCACCACTCCCAGCTTCAAATGACAATACTATTCTTCATCATTACAGCAGAATTAACCATTACTCATTTTTTAGCCAAATGTTTGAACTTGTTAAATACTCATTTTCTATAGCTCAGAATTTAGACCCTTGACTAGTGACAACACATTAAAACTCAATAAAATGTTTCCTTTTTCTATTTTAAGTTACCCATCTTTTGATTTGGTATGGGTTTTTGTTGTTGTTTTCTGTGCATGTGCTACGAGGAATTGAAACTAGTGCCTTGCACCACTGGTGCTTTGACATGGGTTATATCCCTGGCCCTTTTTTTCTTTCTCTCTTTCCTTCCTTTTTTTACTTTCTTTTTTTCTTGACAGCCTCTCCCTGTAGCATCAACTGGCTTGAAACTCTCTATGTAGACCAAGCTGACCTTGATTTCACAGAGATTTGGCTGCATCTAGCTCCTGAGTGCTAGGATTAAAGGTATGTGCTCCAGCTCCTTGTTTTTATTTTTAACAATTTTGTTTGAAGGTTTAAGAACTTCACTCAAGAAACCTGAGCCCTGACCAGTATAGATGTTCCCCAAGTTACAGCTGTGAGCAGTAGTCAGCTTTATCTTTGCCTTCTACTACTCCAGTCATTTTTAAAGTATTTAGGGCCAGTAGTCCTAGGTAAAAGGATCACATTTGAACACTGACAGTTAATTTTTCCCCAAGTGTCTTCCAGCTTCTCATTGAGAGAAGTTTACCTTCTCCAGATAGGAACTAAGCCTTTGTGGCTCTCTCTCATACAGCTGTTATTTTGCTAAAAAAAAAAACAAACAGCATAGTCTAGTCACTTCAGCCTTGACAGAAATTTGCAGATTTCTTTAATTTTTTAAATAATTTTTATTGTGATTCCATAAGTATAATAGAGCTTACCATTGGGTGGCAGGGACGGCTTAATAATAAAACATTTCCCCACCATGGAAGAGGACCTTTGTTTAATCCAAAGCACTAGGGAAAAAAGAAAGTTTACTGTTAATCATTTGAAAATGTACAATTCAGGGGCTGGAGAGATGGCTTGGTTGGGAGCACTGACTGCTCTTGCTAAGTACCCAGGTTCAATTCCCAGTACCTACATAGTAGCTACAACCATCCTTAACTCCAGTTCCAGGAGAATCTGACACCCTCTTTTGACCTCCATGGGCATTGCATCCTGCAGGTGTACATACATACATGCAGGCAATACATTCATACACATAAAATAAAAATAATAATTTTTTTAAAAAATGAAATTGTACAATTCAGTGGTATTAATCACATTCACAATGTTGTACAGTCATCACCACATCCATCTCCAGATCTGTTCAGGTATCATGCTTTGAATTCTTTGAGAGTATGTACCCCACTATGCTATTTTCCACTGAAACTTCATTCCCCAAAACACAAGGATTCTAATTGCTTTACATCCTTACCAGTATTTTCTTTTGTTCTAATACATCATAGTAGATGTGAGGTTAAATAATTTAAAATAATGAGAAGATGACCCACAAATATTCACTTTTTTACCAGTTTTAGCCTCTTTTCACTGACTTTGGAGTATGAGAAGGTGAGCAATAGTCAGATTATCATTACATTACATTCAGGATCCTGTGTCCTGAAAGGGACAGTGTGTGGCTTCTTTCCATATCTGAAAGAAGAATGAAAGAAAGAGATTTAAGTTAATTGATTTAATTTAAAAGTTGTTTAAGGGGGCTGGAGAGATAGCTCAGTGGTTAAAAGCACTGACTGTTCTTGCAGAGGTCCCAGATTCAGTTCCCAGCATCCACATACTGGGTAACAACTGTTGTAACTCCATTTTCTGGGGATCCAATACCTCTCTTCTAGCCCCCATGGGCATTGCATGACACGGGTGCACTCACGTGCAGGCAATACACTCATAAAATATTTAAAGACAAATGAAGTTGAGCTTCTCCACAATCACTATAGCTTTGTGATCATGACTGTCCAATAAGCAACTTCTGTCCTCTATCACTTAGGAGTCAGAGCTAGGTGACATTCTTGAGTTTTACAGATTTTCAAAAATTGAGCACCTTTTTTTTTTGTCTGTACAGATATTCCCTTATGGGTAGTTTGCTTTTATTTGTTTCAGTGTTTTCTCTGAAGGTAGAAAATTGAAATCATCTTTATTGTATCTAGAATGAAAATTATCAAGAATTGTTTGAAGCCCAAGTTTTGGTGTTTGCTTTCATTCTCTTTTAGTTCTTTCTTTGATGGGATTGAATTGTATTTCTTTTCCTAAACACCTCAGGTCATTCTAACTCCAATTATTTGCTTATAAGTTTATATTTTTCCCCAATAGAATTAATCCAAAGGGGCATTTTTAAACTGCTCAGGATTTTTTATTGTAAATTTGTTTCCCTTTTTAAATTTTACATGTAGTTATTCTTGGTGGGTTTTTTTCCCCTGCAGGTGTAAGCCCTGACCAGGTCTGTGTATCATCATGGCTGTGTATTTTGACTACCGAATTAAAGCCCTGGATGTAGCCACGTTCCCATCTCACATTGCCTGGCACCCCATCCATCCATTCCTGGCAGTAGCCTCTATAAGTACGACTTCAGGAGGCAGTGTTGACGTCTACCTGGAACAAGTGAGTCCTCAGAGCTACTCTTGACTTCAGCAGCTTCTGGCTCTTGTGCTTCTTTTTCTAAAGGAGTATGGGAATGGGAGAGTCAGATTATCTTCACTCTAGCTTTCTCTTCCTCAGTTCTTTCTGAGGTCCAGTTATTCTGAATCATTATCAAAATCCTCATATCTAACAATTCTTTTATCTCTGCTGTATAGCTTGAGAGGCGTATTTAAACCTGATCCCTTGTCCTGTCAGCACCCTCTTTGATTGTTCATGTTGATCATTTGAAACTACTGGTTTTCTATGGCTGCTATAACAAATTATCACAACCTAGGTGACTTCAAACAATAGAAATTTACTTTCTCACAGTTACAGAACTCTAGAATCAAGGTGTGAGCAAAGATTGTGAGCAGAGATGTGCACTCTCTGGAATCTGTCCCATGGCCTTTCTTATATCCTGGTCTATGTGTCTGTCTTGTCTCTCTTGTTTGTTCATTTGTCGTTATAGTACTGGGGATTGAATCCAGGGGCTTGTGCTATGCAAGCACTTGACCACTGAGCCCCCTTAGGCCTTTCTTTCTTTCTCCCCCTCTCCTTCTCCTCTGGCTCCCTCTTCTCTCTGCTCCTCTTCCTCGTTCCCTGACTTTCCCTCTTCCTTCTTCATTCCCTTTTTTCCCTCTCTCTCCTGCTGTCTTCTCTCAACAGGATTTCACACTGTGACCAGGTTTCCCTTGAACTCACAGTGATCATAATGCCTCAGACAACCACATGCTGTGATTACAGGTCTATGCTATAGACCAGGCTGACCCCAAATTCTGAGACGTCTACCTGCTCTACCTCTCAAGTGCTGAGATTAAAAGTGTTCTTTGCCCCTTCAAAAGACACCAGTGTTAGTTGATTACTGTTCACCCAATGATTTCATCTAAACTTACTGACCTCTGCAGAAATCCTGCTTCCAAGAAAGTTACATCACTGATGCCAGGGATTAGGACTTCAATTATATATTTTTAGGGCCTACAATAAAACTGTCTGCAAGCTCCGAAGACTTCCCAAGTTCCCGATCAGTCTCAGTGTGCAACATGCCTCATACTTCACAAAGAAAGTTGAATTTCCTCTCCCACTCATCATCCCTTTGCATTCTCTCTGTTGGCATCCTAATGTCACCTAAGCAACTACAGTCATTAGCAATTTCTGTGTCTATACATAAGTGTTTTGAGTGTTCATTTGCTTAGCTGCACATTCCCATAAAGCCCTCCAGGAAACAGTCTGGAGAAAGTGGGGGATTTTTGCCCAGCCTTCCCAGTGGACTTTGCTCACTTTTTCTCTTTCCAAACCATACCACTGCTCAGTGATAGTTCCTGATCTCTTTTTCCCTCTTCCTCCTCCTATCTTCTTGGCCTTCCCAATGAATGACTTACAAACATTTTTCTCCTGGCCAGAAGATCTCCCTGAGCTGCAGACATACAAATTTAGCAGCCTTCGTGACATCTCTTGGATGTTAAAGGGACTACAAATAAAAACAAAACGGAAATTGTCCTCACTCCTCCCCTGCTTCACAACTCCTAGCAGGTACCTCCTGTAAACAGGGTTTCAAGAATGATTTTCCACCTCCCACTCCCCTATCTTGTAACATGCTTCCAGGTTCTCCCTTTTATTCCTGATCTCCTGACACATCAACCATTTCTCACTTGTTCTTTTGGGCCTTCCCCCTTGTAACCTCCTGTCCTCTCTTTACTGACCATTAACATGGCATCCTCGTGGGAGCAGCGGAATAATGTTCTCACTGGCCTCCCCCGTAGCAACCAGAGCCATTTTTGGAATCAGCCATTATTCTTGGATTCTGTCTCCATATTAAGATTGCTCTTTCAGGACTGGAGAGGTGGGTCAGCAGATAAGGGCACTGGCTGCTCTTCCAGAGGACCCAGGTTTGATTCCCAGCAATCACATGAAAGATAACAACCATCTGTAACTCCAGTTCCGGGAAATCCAGTGCCCTCTGCTGTATTCCATGGGCATTGTGCAATTCAGGTACACTAATGTGCATGCAGGCAATAGCCTCATACACATAAAATTTTTTAAAAGACTTCTCTTTGGTTGAGGATGAAATTTCCAAATTAAATTCCAGTAGTCCCAAGGCCTAGCTCCCCCTGGTCCTCCCGGTCTGCTTCTCCTTTACTGCATTCACACCAGAGCCTACCAAGGTATATCTGTTGGCCTTCTAGCACTGCAAGTACTCTGCCATCTGTACTACAGAATTCCTCTAGTCCTTTTGTTTAATTAGCACGGCTTGAGCCTATAGCAATGTCGTGACCTTTTCCTTAGGAAACTGTACATACCTGCCCAGCTACCTTATCTATGCAGTTCCTGTCTACCACCAGCACCAAATTGTGTTTTGGGCCTCTTTTAGAATAATTAAATTTAAAAATTCTGGGACTGGAGAGATGGCTTGGTGGTTAAGCGCACTGGATGCTCTTGCAGAGAACCCAGATTCAGTTCTCAGCACTTACAAAGTCTCTTACAACTGTCCCTAACGCTAGTTCTAAGAGAATCCAACGTCTTTTTCTAACCTCTGCAGATATTGCTTAACACAGATGCGCTTATATGCAGGCAATATACTCATAATACACAAAAAATAAAAATAATAAAATACTTTTTTAAATTACAAAATTATTAGAACAGTTTTTAAAACTTGAAAAACTTGTTGGTTGTAGTGACACATGCCTTTAATCTCAGCACTAGGAAGGGAGGCAGAGGCAGGCAGATGTCTGTGAGATTGAGGCCAACCTCTACATAGCGAGTTCCAGGCCAGCTAGGACTGTAGGAAAACCCTGTTTCAAAAAAAAATTGAAAAATTTAAAGTATTTTGTAATACAGCAAGTCACCAAAGTAAATTTCTTGTTCACAGTTGACATAAAGAAAACATTAAGATTTTCAAAATAAGGATTTATTAGCTCTGATAAGGTCATAATTACAAGCCATAACTAAGCCAGGCATGGTGTATGTGCTTTTAATCCCAGCACTCCGGAAGTAGAGACAGGCAAATCTCTGAATTCAAGGCCAGCTTAGTCTGTATATCGAGTTCCAGGAAAGTCAGGGCCATACAGTAAGACCTTGTCTCAAAAAGCAAAACAAAAAACTCAAAGATAATAGATATAACTGAAGATTACTCATAAACCAGTAGAAAAAGTAGAGCAAACTAATATCTGAGAGTCCCAAACCTACTTTCTTAGAAAATTCTTGAAAGCTTCAGAGTATGCAAGCCAGATATTCCCCAGGCTGCCCGAACTAGGAATTCATCACATGTCATGTGGTCTTTAGAAGTTCCACTCTACTCTCAGGAGGGAATGAGAATAGGCATGGCTGATAACTTCTTAGTATTATTCTGAAGGCAACTTTAACTGTTTATGTGCCTGCAAGGAATTGGGTCCCCTGGACCTTATCCTGAAAACTTTAGAGCAGCTAACTTTTCCCACTGACTTGGTGCATATCCTTGTAATAAGGTTTTACTGTAATCAGGCCTTGTTTGTCAAGCAGCAGCTGAATGAGGACACTCTTTAATAAGCACATCCGTGTGACACAGAGTATCGATCACCTTCTAGCAGAATAGTTCATCCAGGGTCATGGTTAATGCATTTTTAGGAACACTGAAGAGCTTCACAAGAACATTTTGGGCCAATGAGATGATTCAGTGGGTAAAGGTACTTGCTGTCAAGCCTGAATACCTGAGTTCTATCCCACGTGGTAAGAGAACCACTGCTGCGAGCTGTCCTTTGACCTTCATACACACAACCACAAATACACACATATACATAAATAAACTTTAAATTTTTTTTATTTGTGAATACAATGTATTTTAATCATAACCAAACTCCCTTCCTTTGCACCACCCACCTTATTACATAAATTACTTTTTTCAAAGTTTATTATTATATATGAATTTTTGGCCTACCTGTATGTAATTACACCCAAGTCGTGCAGTGCAAACAGAGGCCAGAAGAAGGCATCAGATCCTCTGGAACTAGAATTAAAGATGGTTGTTAGCCCCCATATGGGTGCCGGAAACTGAACCTGGGTCTTCTGCAAGAGCAGCTCGTGTTCTTAACCACTGAGCCATCTCTCACACCCATAAATATAATTTTTTAAAAAAGAACATTCCTGTGTTCCTACATTCTTGTGACCAGTGCTTATCAAAAGCAACTTATGGAAAGAAGGGTTTATTTTGGCTCATGGTTTAAGAGGGGATACAGTCCATTAATGGGGGAAAGACATGGTAACAGAACTATGAGGTGGCTGGCCACATTGCATCCACAATCAGGAAGCAAGAGAGAAGGGGATGAATGTTCACTTTCTCATTGTTCCCTATTTATTACTCAGTCCAGGATCCCAGTCCATCCCACATTCAGGGTAGGTCTTCACCTAGTTAATCCTCTCTGAAAACACTCTCACAAACATATCCAGAGGTCTGTCTCTTAGGTGATTAAAATTTCTGTCAAGTTGACAATCAGGACCAATCACCAAGGGCTGGAGAGATGGTTCAGATAGTAAAGTGTTTGATGTGCAAGCATGAGGACCTGAGTTCAGATTCCCTAGTACCCACATAAAAATTAGTGTGTGTCTATAAACTCTGCACTGGGAAGTTAGAGATAAGCAGGTCTCTTGAGCTTGCTGAAGCCAGTGAGAGACCCTATCAAAAAAATAAATAAATAAAGATGGACCAGCAAGATAGCTCAGAGGGTAAAGGTGCTTGCTGCCAAGCCTGATGTCCATGGACCCACATGATAGAAGGAGAAAACCAACTCTTAAAGTCCTTTGACCTTTACATGTATGTACACACAGGCAAAATTCATTTTTTTTTAAGACAGGGTCTCCCTGTAGCTCCAGCTGGCCTGCAGCTTGCTATATACACCAGGCTGGCCTTAAACTCACAGAGATCTGCCCACCTCCAACTCTCAAGTGTTGGAATTAAGGGTGTGCACCACCGACCTAAAACTAGTACTTTTTTGAAAAAAATTAAAAGGGGCTAGAGCGATGACTCAGCAATTACGAGCACTAGCTTCTTGCAGAGGACCTAGGTTCCATTTCCAGCACCCCACATGGTGGCTACAACCATCTGTAACACCAGTTCTTAGGATCTGATGCCTTCTTCTGACCTCCACGGGCATTGCATATCAGTATACTTACATACATGTTTATAATACATTCATACACATAAGACAAAAAATAGTAAATAAAAAATTTTTTTAATGTAAAAGAGAGACTGGAGAGATGACTCAGCACTTAAGAGCACTGACTGTTCTCTCAGAGGACCCAGATCCAGTTCCAAGCACCTACATGGTAACTTAATAATCATCTATAACTCCAGTTCTAGGGATCTTTTCTGAGCCTCCATGGGCATTCCATGACACTGTACACCTACCTATATGCAGGCAGTACACACATACACATAAAATAATAAATAATAATTTTTTAAATTAAAAGAGTGAGCCAGGCATGGTAGTACATGCCTTTAATTCCAGCACTCAGAAGGAAGAGACAGGCAGATCTCTATGAGAGTGAGGCCAGCCTTGCCTGCATAGCAAGTTTAAGGCCTACTGGAGCTACAGGGAGACCCTATCTCAAAAAAAAAAACATTAAAAAATTAAAAGAGTAATATGGAGAGTGATTGAGGAAGATACCCAGCATCAGCCTCTTATCTCTATACACATGTGCACCCATACCCATACACATAAAATAAAGACCAGCCATCACATTTCCTTATTAAATAGCTCTTTTGATCTTATAGCTAATGTTAATTCTGTGGATTATGCCATTTCTTTGAAGTACATCCCACTATCCACAATGAGGGATTTTACCTTTTTATCTCACACAGGGTGAACCTGTGCCTGATACCCATATTGAGAGATCCTTCCAAGTCACTTCCCTCTGTTGGCACCCAACACGGTTGATCCTGGCTGTTGGCTGGGAGACTGGAGAAGTGATAATGTTTAATAAGCAGGACAAGGAGCAGCACACAGTGCCTCTGCCACACACCAGTGATATCACCATCCTCAGTTGGAGTACCAGTGGGAACTGCCTGGTGTCTGGAGATAAGGTAAGTAATACAATCTCCATCCCCACCATGATTATAGAAATGCATGTGAAGATACTAAAAACCAAGTTATTTGAAATGTTTGCTTCCTAGATTCAACTGATCTCTTCAAGTGTAATTGCAGATTTTGTTATATATTTGAAGCAAGAGTTAAAATATTCATTCCATGATCCCATTATGTGGCAAAAGTATGTCTATAACTTTTAAAATAAACTTTGTTAGGAAATTGCATTCAGAGCGATGGGGTGAGTGACCCAGATACTAGCTCTTTTTTGGCACCACATAATCAATCACTTCATGAACACATTAGTTATGCAGGAGTCACTAATTCTGTTTTTCTAGCTCAGGACTTCTTACCCAGAGGACATTTTGTAGTATCCAGAGACATTTTTGTTATCATAACTTAAGAAAGGAGTCCCACTGCATCTTCTGTGCCCTGTGGTGGAAGCTAGAATGCTGCTCAGTGTTCTACAATGCACAGGACAAGAATGAGCTACCACGGCTGAGAAACCCATATTTGATTCACAAATGTACAAGTGAAATCTTACAACATGCTTATTTAACTGAAGATAATACTTTGACTTGTTTCAGAGACATAAAAGTCATATAGAGTGAAAAGATGCCACAGTTCATCCCTTGGTTCCCCACAGACCACGCTCCAGTACACTTGCTTTGTAGAATCTCTCCAGTTTCCTCATGCACACACTTCAAACCTCCAGAAGAGACAAAAAATAGTGCAGGTTCTTACCATTAGTGGCCCTAAGAAACCCATCGTGGTTACACCCGAGGAACTGCAGGCCTTGGATACCATGAGGGAAAAACGAGATGGGGAATGTGCTGGGCCATCAAGTCAAGGTATATGAGCAACTGCTTTATGTGTGTTTCAACTGATAAATGTCATTGAGTGATCCTACGAAGCTAAGCACTCAGAATTATATACGCAGGTGGATTTAGGCTATAACTTCTTTATTTATACAGTGGCCACATATATTTCATATATCTATGTGACCTTGGGATATCATTTTTCCCAGAATTAACATTGGCAGAAGCTCACAAGTTCATTGATTGTAAGAGTTCTCTCATAGAGTACAGCAACACCCTCACCAGGGACTTCAAGAATATCAAGGCCCATATCTAAGAGATGCTACAGGGGCTTAGAGAACTACAAGGCATACAGATTTTTCCAGAATCACCTCACAGTTGACTGCTTCTTCCCATCCTCTGACATTGAATAACCTTGAAGAATGCAAAAGAAAAAGGAAAAATAATCATGCATTTCATGATTCCTTTCACATCCTTCCTTTCACATAGATTTGCCAACTGTTGACTCTTAACACATCTACCTTCTCTTCCTATATATACTTTTTCCTGGGTACTTGCAAATTCATCACAGATGGTATGATACTATACTCCTAAATTCATAAGCATAAATTACTCAAAAGCTAACTGAATAGCTATAAAGTATCTGTCATATTCAGGAAGCTCAACACTGATTCAATACTATTACCCCATATGCAGTCCATATTAAAATTTCTCTAGTCAGGGCATTGCAAGCATGAAGACCCAAGTTTGGATCCAGAATCTATGTAAGCCAGGCAGATGTGGTAGAACCCCAGCACTTGAGGGTCAGAGAGAAACTGGATTCTTCAAAGCAGACTTGCTAGCTAGGCTAGCTGGAATCACCAAGCTTTGGGTTCTGTGAGACACCCTGCCTCATTAAATAATGTGGAGGGTAATTGAGGAAGAAACCAACATCAACTTCAGCCTCTACACGCACAACTCCATGTACCTACACACACAAACATCCATGCACACAAACTGTTTCTAAAACTTCTTTCCTGGGGAGAGCAATATCTACCCCCTCCTCCCTTGGTCCCAACAATAATCCAAGGTTCAGTTCCACCTAAGTTCATCCTTGGGACCCAATGACTTTATTGGGCTTACTTACAGAGCATAGATAAGGGATTACATATAAGAATGTGGATGCTTCTTCTCAGGCTGCACCAGAAAGCTTTCACCCAGTATGAATAACGGCTTCCCCATAGCCACATAGATGGAACCCCCTTCCCCTTAGTTTTCCCAGGCCTATGTACTCTAGGCCTTTCCTAAGACTACATGCAGTTAGGGCAGAATTGCCCATCATGAGTTGGGGGGAGTGGCTGGATACTCAGATAAAGGGTCCTTTGACCATCTCTGCCCCTACAACAGTCAATGTAGAGGCATTGTGGTGATCTTTTGCAAGTGGGCACAACTAAACTCAGGAAGATGCAGTCTGTCTGGCTCAGAGGGTAGTCCCGTATAACACACGCACACCACACACACATGTGCTTAAAAATTTTTTTGTTCCCAGTATGGTGGCACACACCTTTAGTCCCAGCACTTAGGAGGCAGAGGTAGGCAGATCTCTATGAGATTGAGGCCAGTCTGGTCTACATAGGAAGTTCCAGGCCAGCTGGAGCTACAGGGAGATCCTGTCTCAAAAAAAAAAGACCAAAAAAAAGTTTTCTACTTATTTCCACAGTATTATTATTTGTAGCTGTCTTTTTCTAGTTTAGGATATCACAAAGAAGGTTGGTTACTTGTCCCTGTTGTTTTGAGCCTATGAAGGCACAATATATTATGGCAAGTGTAGATAGTGGAAAACATTTGTTCACATCATGGCAACTGGGAAGCGAAGAGAAGAGGCCAAGGTCTATCCCCTTCAAGGAAATACCTCTCAGTGACTTAATTTCTTTCAACTAGGCACCAGCTCCTAAAGATTCCAGTACCTCTCTAGCATACAAGGCTGGAACCTAGTATTTATAAATCCTTGGAAACTATTTCAGATCCAAACTGTTATCCTTATTTGCTTAATTTTAAATATAGCATACTATATACATTTTGCATTTTTAATATTATTTAACTAGCTGGTAAATATTTCATTGATTTCCAGTCTTTCACCAAACAAAGTTTCTATATGCTTTTACCATTTTACATATGTTTGTGTTTACAGAAACACATTGGTGGAGCCAGTAGGACCCAGGGTATATGCCATTGTAATGTTCTGTTTTGTTGGGGTGCTGCAAATTAAACCCAGAGTCTCACACATGCTAGGCAAGAACTCTATCACTAAGCCATACCTCCAAGCCCTACCTCCGTGTATTTGGAGCACCTCACAGCATGTGTGTTTCCCCACTGAGGGAATGACTTAGGAATAAAAACTTTGCTTAGAAAAGTAGCATCCCTTGGGCCCAGGAATGTCGCTTAGTTGGTAGAGTATTTGCATAGCATAAAGCTGTAGATTTGGTCACCAGTCATAAACTCAGCATGGTGGCATATGCCTATAATCCCAGCTCAGGAGACAAAAGCAGGAGAATCAGAAATTGAAGTCCATCCTCAGGTACATAACAAGTTTAAGGCCAGCCTAGGATATATGAGACCCTGTCAAAAAGTAATGTCTTGGCCTTGGGGTGTAGCTCAGTATATAGTGTTTGCCTAGCATGTCTAGACATATGCCTAGCATGTCCTTGGAGTCAATACTCAGCACTGAAAAATAAATAAAAACAAAAAAACTAGTGAGATGGCTCAGCAGCAGTTAAGGGCATTTGCCACCAAGCCTGTCAACGCGTTTGATCCCCAGGACCCACATGGAAGGAGAGAACCAACTCTCACAGTTGTTGGACTGCCACACATGCACCACATTGTACACAGGCATGCACACATATACAATAAATAAATAAATGTAATAAAGAAGTTCTTTAAAAAAGAAAAGAGGGGCTGGAGAGTTAAAAGAGATGGTTCAGCTGTTAAGAGCACTGACTGCTCTTGCAGAGGATCTGGGTTTGATTCCTAGCACTCATATGGCAGCTAAGAACTGTCCTTAAGTCCAGTTCCAGGGGAATCCGATGCCCATTTCAACTTCTTTGTCTCCTCTGCATTGTACCATACAGGTGCATTCACAAACATGTAGGCAATACACTCATACACATAAAAATAATAAATAAGCCAGACATGGTAGTGCACACCTTTAATCTCAGCACTTGGGAGGCAGAGGCAGGCGGTTCTTTGTGAGTTCAAGGCCAGCCTGGTCTACCTAGGAAGTTCCAGGTCAGCTGGGGCTATAGGAAGACCCTATCTCAAAAAGAAAAAGTAATTATTTTACAATAAAATACTTTTTAAAGAAATATAACATGTCAGTATTTCTGTAATGTACATTTCTCCTGATATTAAGGATGAGTATCATTTCCAGGAGTCTTTGTCTTTTTTTTCCCCTTCACATTTGCCCATTTTTTTATACTGGGTGGTTCCTTTTTTTAGTGAGCTTTCCACTTATCTACTGTGGAACAGTCTAACAATCCTCTGCTGGAATCGATAATTCAAGATCATTACATTTCATAATTCTTATCTTGATGAAATTAAGAAACAACAAAACTCAGGCATAAAATGAAACCCAAGTGTGGAATACTAAGTCCCTGGAGTCCGAATATTTAAGAAAATGCTTGATCCTTCTTAGAAAATCTAACATTGTATTAGAACTGTGTAAGTTTGAGCTCAAATAGGAAGAAACGTATAAAGAACAAACAAACATCCCTCACCAGGCGTGCTGCTGGGGGCGCCTCCATTCTTCCTCCAGAACCCCTGTAGTGCTCACCAATGAAACCAATCCAGACCAGCTGAAGCAAGAAGATGCACTTATTCTGAGACTACAAGTCTGTCTCATACTTTGGACAAGAGCACAAGTGGTTTCAAGAAGACCTGCTTCTCTCTCCTCTGTCCTAAGTCCAGATCGGCCCTTACTGTCCTATGTGTACCAGTCAGCAGCACCTTAGGAGGGGGTCATCCCTAGAAAGGGATACCACTAAATAACCATTAGAAGGTCTGTGGCTATAGATAAGGACAGACTGCTACACGGGCCAGGCCAGTTGTCTCCTCCCACTATCTCTCAGGGAAGCTGATATGAAGATTAAATAGACTTGCACCCTAACTTTAATGTGACAAACCACTCTTTTACCAGACTTTTCAGTGGTGTGCTGTTAGAACAGTCAGCATTTAACTCATCGTTCAGCAGTGTAGCATGCCACTCAGATTCCTCACTAGTGCACTGACTGCATAGTCACCTTCACACATGGGGCTGGTTTTACCTTAGAGACAGTTTTTCTTCCTGGTCTTGCTGTATTTAATTACATGACATGAATAACTTAGAAGGAATAATAGAATGTGAAGAGATAGCTCCAGACATAAGGTCATCCTTAGGAATGGTGAAGCTTCAAGTCCTCACAGGACAAGGAGCACCTTCAGGAGGATGAAGACATGGAGAAGAGTTCCAGGTTGGACCCTGAAACTTCAATGTGTAGTATGTGGGATGGATACCAAGCCGAAAGGTGCTCTGGAGAAGGCAGCAGCATCTCCAAGTTAATTCCTAAGCTGGGTACTTTGTGTTCAAATTTCTAGCTCAGTAGGCAGAATCCTGAGGTCAGGAAACATTTAGCTCATTACATCCATTGAGGGACTCAAGATAACAGGAAATGCTCCTGGTGATCAGAGCTGGAATAATTTGGTAAACAAAGTAAATATTTGAAGTATAGCCAAAGCAGGAAATGTCCATGATTTTACTGATATAAACATAATCTTAAATCAATAAACAAATGATGGGAAGAGACAAATCTCAAGCTTAAATGGTTTATATGGATACTTCCCCCTGACATGACTTCTACCCCTTAAGTAAGGCCTGTACACTGCTGACTTCTTTCCAGAGTACAGCATAGAAGGGAAGGGAGGGAAAAGGTTCACTTCACACCAAATAAATGCCAATAAATGCCACCTCTACAAGGTATTGAGGTCAACATCTACAGTGATGAACTGTGTTTGTAGTAGGGACCTTGCAGTAGTGCACTGCTCTTCTGGTGTCTCCCCACAAACCTGTAATCCCCTGTCCAGTTATAGAGAAAACATAAGACAAATTCCAGTAGAGGAATAGCCTATACTATACCTGAGCAGCACCTTAAAGCTGTAAGCAACAAGGAAAGTCTTAGGGGCTGAAGAAGATATGACAGCTAAATGTAGGATTCTAGACAGGCTCCTGGGACAGAAGGGAAACTGAAGAAATGTAAAGGAAGTGGTGAGGACTTGACTTAGAAGTCATGCAAATATTAGTTCATTAAATCTAGGTGACTGCTTTAAGTCAAAGCTCTGTGTGTGTGTGTACGTATATCCATCCCCAGCCGTAAATTATTAACTTAAGAAATATACCATACAGTTTATTAGTAGGGGAACATGGTGTCATACAGGAACTCTGTGTTGTCTTTATAATCTTTCTGTAAATCAGAATCCATTCCAAAGTTAGTTTATCATAAGGAAATGAGCATATGACAGCTACTGTCTCTAGGAGTGAAGAATAGGAAGGAGTACAAAGAAAAGTCACTGGTTCTTTATATATTTTTAAATAGTTGGCATTTCCATCTGATACTGTGTTTTGTTTTTTAAACAAAGAATTGCCTGTATTTTACTGTGCTGTTTACTGTTTGCCTCTCATTAGCAGTTCTGTAGGGCTGTTTCCTCATACATGCTATTGACCTCCTGCAGCTTGGAGTCCTGCTTTTGTGGAGGCTGGACCAGCGAGGACGAGTACAGGGTACATCCCTTCTGAAACATGAGTATGGGAAGCAGCTCACCCATTGCATCTTCCGGCTTCCCCCTCCTGGAGAGTAAGTGTGAAGATTCACATGGTCTGGTTTATGTCTCCCTTCATCCTGGGAGTGGTATATATGACTTGACCCAAGTGAACCCAGCCCCAAATCACTCTAGGAATCTTGACTGCTATTTCCTTTACTCTCAGGGATCTGGTTCAGTTGGCAAAGGCAGCCGTGAGTGGGGATGAGAAAGCACTGGACATGTTTAACTGGAGGAAAAGCAGCTTTGGAAGTTTCCTGAAGACGGGGTCTCAAGAGGGGCTGTCGTTCTTTGTCAGTCTCATGGATGGTGAGGAACTCAGGATGTGATTCTAGGAGTCAAAGAGTGTGATGAGTGTCTGGCCAGGATTTTAGGCTGACAGTAGTGCTCCTGTGTAAAATGAATACAGACTGCAGTACATGCACCTCGGGATGCTGGGCTCCCTGGAGGTGTTTCCTGCTTAGATGGTGCTTAGATGTGCTTTGCTCTGGCAGAAGTGAGGGTAGACCATCTCAGTTTGTATTGAAGGATTTTCCTGAAGAAGTTTTAAGTTTGTATGTGTATGTTCTTGGGGTTGTTTTATTTTGTTTTGTTTTAGGGTGTTTTTATTTTATTTTGCTTTGCTTTTTTAAATTTTTTTTTAATGTGTATTAGTGTGTTTCCTGTATGTGTGTAAGTGCACCCATGTTGTGTAACAGCCCTTGGAGATCATAAGAGGTTATTGGTCCCCTGAAATTGGAGTTATGGACTATTGTCAGCTGCCTTGTGGGTACTGGGAATCGAACCCAAGTCCTGAACAGCCAGTGCTCTTAATCTCTCAGTCATCTCTCCAGCCACCTTTGCTTTGTGTTTTAAGATAGGGTCTCACTATATAGCCTCCACTTTATGATCTTCCTCCTGCCTCAGCCTCCCAAATGCAGGAATTACAGGCATATACCTCTATATATAGCTCAGGAAGCTTTTTATCAGCAATTCTACCCTGACTGAGAGACACTGGAGACACTCCACTGAGAGACAGTGAAGATAGTTTTGAAAGATTCTTTTGTATCTCCCCATTATTCAGTCTACATAATTATCAAGCACCTGCTATATGCCAGGTGCATGCCAAGCTCTGAGAATGAAGCATAAGCAGGATAAGGGGAAGTTGCCCTTATAGCCCACAGTTTGTAGCTAGCTCTCACAGGAGTCAATATGAAGCTGACCATCTGTCTGTTTTACTTATATATTTTCTGTGGGTTTTTCGACCCTAGACTGGTCTCAAACTCATAGCAATCCTCCTGCCTCAGTGTCCTGAGGGCTCAGATTATAGGTACACCAGCACACCAAGCTCCTGTCTGTTGCTATTAAAACCACTTGTCCTCAGTATACACAAGAGACACTTGTCCCATCAAGGCTAAATAAAACAAGTATACCCTAAAGGGAAAGAGTCATATGTACATGTTTATCCCTGGAAGAAGCCCCAGAAATGAAAGCCACAGGAGATGACTGGTTTGATAAGGGAGGCTGCTGATGTCAGAAGAGGTTTTAAGTTTGCAGATTCTGAGTAGGAGAAATCTTTCAGTTTAGAAGGTAATAAAGAGACAGAGGGCCTAGAAAGATGACTCAGCATTTAAAAGTAGTGACTGCTCTTGCAGAGGATCCAAGTTTAATTCTCAATACCTAGATGATGACTGACAACCATCCATGACTCCAATTCCCAGGGAATCCGATGCCCCCTTCTGACCGCAGGCATTGCACAACACGTGTCCAGTTCCATAGATGCAGGCAGTACACTCATATGCATAAAGTAAAAATAATAAAGTATTTGAAGAGCCAATAGAAAGGGAATTGAGGAAATCACAGAGGGGGACATCCAAGTAGGCATAACACCATGGTGGGTGGGGTTGGGGTAGGAAGAAGAGCTGAGAAGAAGGAATGATGCTGGCAGCCTGAAAGGGGGTGTATACAGAGCTATGGAAGAACCCAGTGTTAGATTTAGATCTTTGCCTGTCACCCAGTATGTGGGCTTTGGCTATTCCATATGCCTCAGTTTCCCTCTGTGGAAGACAGGGATTATACTAGTGTCTGCTATCTTATTGTCTATAAAAATGATGAAAATTGAGCCTGCAACATCATCTCTACATATTAAAATACTAGTTGCTGTAATTAGCCTAGATAATGTTGAACTTTCTATTTAATAAGAATTCAAGGTATGCATGGAAAATAAGATGAGAACAGATGACAAGAAGGCCCTCTGGGGAGTCTCCTGAAGAACTTCAGAAATGAGCCAGAGAATACTGAGAACTCACCATCACTTAGAAACACCTAAGAAGGCACAAGGAAGGCAGCCCAGACTGTGCTGGCAAGTGTTAGAGCAGCAGCTCAGGACAAGGCAGGAAGAGGAGGTGTCTAGGTGGGTAGAAAGGGCTGCTGTGGTACCACTGCCTCTTGCTGTTTAGATGCTAAAGATAAAAGAGGATCAAATAGAAGCAAGCAGGATGGCAAATAGTACATCAGTGACACAGGACCTGGGGAGCAGAGAGAAGAGTCGTCATTTAGGAGTCTTAGATTAGAGAGGGTATAAATGCACCTCAAGGTAGTGGAAAGATGATGGAAGAGTTACAAGACTACAGAATTCGGAGGGGCTTGACACTAACTGACATCTTCAGGAGAGTAATGGAAAAGGAATCTACAGAGAGAGAAAGCTAAGCACAGGCTTACCTAACCAGTAAAACGTTATTTTAGAATGGTAACCTGAGAGACATTGTGGCAAATGTTCTAAGTTCTTCTAAAAATGACTTATAAAAGTATTCTTAAGTAGATAGAAATGACTGCTTGGGATGTCCTTGAAACACAGATTAGCAAGGAGCCCCTGCATGCGAACTACTTCTTTCTCCAGGGACAGTGCACTATGTGGATGAAAAAGGCAAGAGTACCCAAGTGGCATCCACAGACAGCTCAATCCAGACACTGTTCTACATTGAGAAGAGAGAGGCACTCGTGGTAGTTACACAGAACCTTCTGCTGTCTCTGTATGTCGTGACTCCTGAGGGAGAAGCTGAAGAAGTGATGAAGGTAGGTAAAAG
This sequence comes from Eospalax fontanierii, assembly GCA_035773235.1. Classification (NCBI taxonomy): domain Eukaryota; kingdom Metazoa; phylum Chordata; class Mammalia; order Rodentia; family Spalacidae; genus Eospalax; species Eospalax fontanierii. The sequence continues at coordinate 29,512,500 of CM069546.1, read as the reverse complement.
AGTAAGTTACTTGGCCTGTCTAGCTGCTGGGTCATGCTGAAGCTGGGATCAGCTTTTCTTGCCTGCTTTGATTGCCTTTTCTATCATGGTTAGCAAGGCTGAAGAGCTGTCACTTGGAAAACCTTCCCCAAGGCATAGTGGTGATAAAACAAGGAGTGCCATGCTCTCTTAGTACCCTAGAAATCCCAGCCATGTACTAGGTGAATGTCACTTCATGTTAGTCACTGTTTGCTTCAACCTGTGCATCTTGAAACTAAGGCCAACTCTCCATTTCCACTATTTGCCCTGTGTTGCCTTCATGAGGTGAGTCTCTTATGATTACACTGAAGATCAGATGCCAGGCTTAGAAAATCTGGAGTATGCATCTCAGCAAGAACCATGTGCTTCTCTTAAGTTGCTTTTTTTTATACAGGTAAAGTTGAGTGGGAAAACAGGTCACCAGGCAGACATAGCTTTGATTGAGGGCAGCCTTCTTGTGACAGCCATAAGGGAGCCAGTACTCAGGTAAGAGTCTTCCCATGGAAACCACTGGGAAATTCTGTCAGGACAAATTCTTTAACATACATATAGAAAATGCACATTATGCTGAATGTTCATGTGTTAGACATGTCCATGTAACTAAATGGAGACCTCAGAGGTTCCCATCTACCCTAGCTGCCCTCCATGCACTTCCCATCCCTTCAGGTAGCATGTCCATGATATCTGCTCTTTAAATCACTTTGCCTGCTTTGGGAGGATTTATTTTGTTTGTTTTGTTTTTAAGATGAAATCTTGCAGATCTTCACACCAGTCCAAAACTCCTGGACTCAAATAGTGCTCTTGCCTCAGCCTCACAAGTAACTGGGACCACAGGTGTATATCACCAAACGTGGCACTGCATTTTTTTTTAAAGGTTGGCGTAAATAGAGCTAGGCATTTTTGTCCTTTTTGGCCACTCAATTCACCTGAATATTCAGGAACTGCCTTGTGTTACTATGTGTAATTGGAATTCCTATGTTCTGTTTTTGATCTAGTGTCACATTTAAACTGTCCCTTAGCAGCCACCTTCTTTAATGGTAAATAAGCATAATAACAAGTTTCTTTTTTCTATCAGGGGTCTGTAGAGCACAGCTCTGAGTTTTCTGCACAGGCTTGATACAGTTCTCAAATCAGAAGAGTGCACTAACGTAGCCCTCTGTGGGGTTTTTCTCCTTTCATTGCAGATTCTGGGACTTGGAACGAGGAGAGAATTATATACTGAGTCCACAAGAGAAGTTTGGCTTTGAAAAGGGAGAGACTATAAACTGTGTTTGTTTCTGTAAAGCCAAAGGTGAGATAGATTTCCTGGCCTAGAATGAAAAGAGTTCTCATTTGGTTTCTGTTACTGTGATAAACACCATGACCAAAAGCAGTGAGGGGTAGAAAAGGGTGTATTTCATATTACAGATTTACAGTCATTCATCGAGGGATGCCAAGGCAAGAACCTGGAGGCAGAAAAAAACTATAGATCATGGAGGAATGCTGTTTCCTGACTTCCTTCTCATGGCTGGCATAAACAGCCCAGACCCACTTTCCCAGATAATGGCACCACCTGCAGTGGGCCGGGTTTTCCTACATCAATTAGCAATCAAGAAAATGTCCCGCAGGCATGCACACAGGCACGTCTGTTGGAGGAAAATTTTCAATTGAGGTTCCTTCTTCCCACATGTGTCAAATTGATAACAAAACCATGACAAAGGAATAGAAACAACTCCAAACATTATACAAAAAATAGTGAAATTTAGGCCTTATTCAAGAAATGGTAAATATATTGTAACCAATATCAGTCATTCCAGTCAGTCAGGGATAAACAAATGACAATAAAACTCCATTATTCCGCATAATGGTTTTTAAATGGTTTGTTGAAAAGAGTGACAGACTTGGGCTGGAGAGAAGGGTTCAAAGTGCTTGCTGCTCTTGCAGAAGACATTAAATTCATATCCTAGCACCCCTGTCAGGCGTCTTATAACCACCTGTAACTCTGTCTCCAAGCATCTGACCTCCCTGACTTCCATGAACACTCACACACACATACATATGAATTAAAAATAAAGTCTTTTTTTAAAGTGACAAACTGCTGGGGGCTGGAGAGATGGTTCAGCAGTTAGGAGCACTAACTGCTTTCCTAGAGGACCTAAGTTCAATTCCCAGCACCTACATGGGGCTAACAACCATCCATACCTCCAGTTCCGGGGAAATTCGACACTCTCTTCTAACCTCCATAGACATTGCACTTTACAGGTGCACTTACATGCATGCAGACTATACACTCAGACACAAAAATAAAAACAATAGAATATTTTAAAGGTGACAAACTGACTATATTTATACTGGTGCCTATACCCTCCAAAGATGATGTAGTTAATGTGTGTGCACCACAAAAAGTGTATGAATGCATGTGTGTGCAAATGTTTACAGTCACATGCCAAAGACAGAGAGTTAGGTAAACCAGAATAACACTGACACCTGCTAGTGCTCAGTACCAGTAGAGCATTAGGGAAGCAACACTGAGTAAAACAAACTGGAAACAGAAAACAACATTCACCACCACCTTTTTAATCTTGTCTCAACTCAATTAACATGTGTTTTACTTGTAGGTCTCTTGGCAGCTGGTACCAATAAAGGGCGAATAGCCATGTGGAAAAAAGTGCCAAACTCCCCACGTAGTCGGGGGTTGGAGGGCAAGGACATGTGGGCTCTTCAGACACCTACTGAGATGGAAGGAAACATCATACAAATAAAGGTACAGCATACAGCTCTACAAGGCATTTGATGCACTCATTGTCTTTTGTACCAAATGGAAGGTGTAACTAACTTTGAACCTTTTTTTTTTAAATTTACTTTTATGTGTATGTGTTTCTGTGAATATATGTGAGTGTACTATGTGCATGTAATGCCCTCAGAGACCAGAAGAGGGCATCAGGCTCCTGGAACTGGAGTTACAGATGTGTGCTGGGATTTGAACCTGGGTCCTCTGCAAGAGCAGCAAGTGCTCTTAACTACTGAACCATCTCTGCAGCCCCATATTTAAAATATCTTAATTGAGACCTAATTCACAAGAGTTCTGCCAGCCATCTCTACAATGATTTTATTTCACAACAAATCTTCAAACATTTTGTTCACTACAAAAAGAAATCGATACCTGTTCTCCACTTCTCCCAGCTCTACATAGCCAGTAATATTCTTTGTGACTGTGGATTTGCCTGCTCTAAACATTTCATAAAAATAGAATCATATATGTAGTTTTTATGGTGCTCATTCTATCACTGAGCATCATGTGTTCTGGTTCCTCTGTGTTGCAACAGGTGTCAGTGCTCCCTTTTTACGGTGAAGTAGTATATCTTGTGTGGGTAGACCATAGTTTATTTGGTCATCAACTAATGGCTATTTGAATGATTTCTGTTTTGGAGCTGTTGTGAATTATATTTCTCTAAAATGTGCACAAATTTTTGTGTAGATGTATGCTTCATATCCTGGGAGTATTTAGTCCATTTTTTACATGTTATTTTGTTGCTATCTCTCCTGTTTTGTTTATGCATTTTGTTCCCCCATGGGACTGAAGTGGGGCTCCAGGAAGAACCTTTTGGCCGTGAGCAGCATCAACTCCGTGTCCATCCTCAGTGAGCAAGCCATGTCATCACACTTCCACCAACAAGTGGCTGCTGTGCAGATCTCCCCAAGCTTAGTCAATGTGTCCTTCCTGTCCACAGGAGGCACACACAGCCTGCGCACTGACATGCACATCACTGGAGTGTTCACCACCAAGGTGACTACTGAGGGTGACCTGTGGGAGTCATGCAAGGAATTTCAACATAGATGAATGACCTGCTCAGTCATTAGGGTAATTCAGGACAGTATGGCCCAGGGTGGCAGCTTGAGCCATTCTCTTCCATCCTGGAATATCATCCTGAATGCCCATGTGAAAATACTAAAAACACAAATATTTTACGCAGCATGAAAACTGGCCCTAAGCTGCATCCATGAAGGACTCAGTAACCTCATATGAGGTTGACAACATGGCAACACTCAATGATAAAGAAAGAGAGCAGGCTTTGAAAATCTGTATTGGGTCTGTGGTCTATGTTACACTTCTCCTGACCTTTGCTTTTGGACATCCATGTTTGTTTTAGGATGCTGTGGCTGTCTGGAATGGAAAACAGGTGGCAATCTTTGAGCCTTCAGGATCCACCTTACGAAATGCAGGTTTGAGTCTCTTCGCACCTACAGATGACCTCCCCAGGTCTGTTGTTGCCTCACCTCCTAATAGGAGATGAGGAGGCTGGCGGCACAGGGTTGATGAGACCCTCATGTCAACTCTTACTCTTGTGCCTGAATTTATAGAGCCAATGTTGCAGCTTCTGTCCCTGCTGCCAGGGCTTCCTCAGATGCATCCTATGGCGTGGTCAGGGTAATTGAGAAATACCGTAAGACTGGGCCAGCAAATCCTCCTGGCATCTGGAACTTCTAAACAACTCAGAAACAAGTCTATATAAACAAACAACTGGTTCCTTCTAAGAAAAGGGACTATTCTACACCCATTCTCTAAAGAGATTCTAAGGCAGGCATAGCCATGAGCCACAGATGCCCACAACCAGCCTCAAAATAGCTCATTTGAATCTTAACAAATGATCTATCCATCTCATATCCAATCTCTACATCTCACTAATCTCTTCAGCTTCCTCTGTTTAATCTGACTACCTTTGTCCCCCACTTATATGAGTGTCCTAGTGCTGCTGTAACAAATTACTTCATGCTTGGTGCTTAAAACAGAAATTTCTTCTCTTGCAGTTTCAAAGGCCAGAAGTCCAAAATCTAGCAAACCAGGCTAAACTTCCTTAAGTCTTCAAGAGGACTTTCTTTGCTTCTTCTAGCTTCTGCTGGCTGCTTTAGACTTTAGTTTGTGGTCATAGAACTATGGCCTTTGTCTCTCTGGTAAAATTACCACTATTTTCAATCTCCTCTCTCACAGAGTTGCTGGTAATTGTGTTTAGGTCCTGCCTGGACAGGGCAGAATAAACTCCTCATTTAGACCCTACCATCCATTGTCAAATGTGTCAGTATTCACAGGCCTTGGGGTTAGGAGCAAGGATCTTCAGGCATTACTTTACAGCCTCCTCAATACGTAGTCATTGGGAGAGACCCCTTCTCACTCATCTGTTATACCATTCTTGCCCTTAGCCATCCATATCTCTGGGCTCTTTTTAACTCCTAGGAGATTGACCATTGTGCTTTTCCAAGGGTGATCGCCTCCTTGATTGTTTTGCCTCTCTGGGACATTTCCACTGGTCACTACTTCACTCCCTCATATTTTTCCCACTTTTTTTTCTCCCTTGACACTTTGTTGTCTGAAGTTCTCTGATAATATCACACAGCTTGTACTGTACACACACACACACACAAAAAAAAAATCACATGCCACCTCCCCTCTTCCATGTGAGTCCCAAGAAGCAGGGATGAGCTCCTTGTCCCAATAAGGACCAGTATAGTAGATGCTAAGATATCTTCTGTTCTGTGTGCATCATCCTTCCTTGACTAATCTCTTCAGCACCTTTGGCTAGGGCATTGAGCTTTTGAAGTTCTTCATGACATGGGCAAGCACTTGCCCAGTTGGTTGTACTATCATAGCTACTGTGCTGCTGGGATCTTCCATTACCAAGAAGTATGACTAGTGAGCAAGGTGTGAAAGAGTGCAGAATCTTCAGAGCAGGACCAGGGCCCATGGGAGTCAACACAGTTTCCTATCCTTAGACTTTCCTTTTTTTTTTTTTTTTTTTTTCTTTCATCTTTTTTTACTGCATTTTCTTGTTTCTTAGTTTTAGTGTTTGTGCTATATTTTTCAAAATATTTTATTTTTATTTCATATGTATGAGTGTATTACCTGCATGCATGTAAGTGTAGCTATGTCATACAATGCCCATGGAAATCAGAAGAGACTATGAGGTCCCCCAGAGCTAGATATATTTTTTATGTTTTCGTTTTTCTTTTTTATTCTGGAACCTTGTTCTGCTCATCTTTAAGATTCAAGTAAACTGCCCTCACAGAGCTAGCATAAAGGCCAAGCAGACTAGAGGTCCCATACAAGGCCCTTTACCCCCACTGCTGCTGTTTTGATGCTCATCTTTCATTTCAGGGACCTTCTTGTGTGAGACCCCAGTATTAGCAATGCATGAAGAAAGCGTTTATACAGTGGAGCCAAATCGAATTCAAGTTCGGACCTGGCAGGTAAGGAACAATTGTACTGTGATGATAAAGGCTACAGCAAAGCTAAAAATGCTATCTATAGATTAAGCCAAGGCCTTTTATTGTCTTCATCTAGCGAAATCATATTTCCCCCATCAGGTGGCTCACTTGAAAAAATGAGTTTTGGACTAGCTTCCTTATCCATGGCTTTTGTGACCTCTGAAGTAGGGAGGCGTGCCTAGAGCCTTTTGCAGGGGAAAAGACCATTTTATTGTATCTTGACTCTACAGGGCTATGAAATGGGAGGAAATGCTTGCTGGATTTAACATACATCCTGAAAGTTGCATGACTATAAGTTTAGATCATACTGTTTCTGGATGAGCTATTCCCTACATGTGAGTGAGGGTGAGGCCTAGATGCAGGCAGTGCTCACCTCCAAAGTGAGAGCTCCAATTTAGCATCTGAGTCAGACATCCTTCCTTGTCTGCATCCCACTCTGTCTCACTTGAACCTGGAACTGACATGATACTAGCTTCCAATGGCTGCTTTATCAAATTGCCACAAACTGAGTAGCTTAAGACAACAGAAATTTGTTCTCTCACGATTCTGGAAATGAAATTCTGAATCTAGGTTGGTCAGAGCAGGTTACTTCAGGAAGCTTTCCTGGGAAATCTCTTTCAAATTCTCCAAGTTTCCAGGAGCCAGTGGTTCTGTCAATCCTTGGTGTCAGTGTCTGGCTTGCAGAGACTTCCCTGTACTCTGCCTGTCCTTCACATGACATCTCTCTGTATCTGTGTCTTCCCTTCTTCTATGTCTGATAGAACCAGCATTCACAGGGGTTCATTTCGGTGTCTTCATGTGCTTAGCATGGACAGGACCCTGAGTTGCATTCACAGCATAGAAAACAAAATATTTGTCAGTGAGTTTAGGACCCACCCTAAGTCAAAGTGATCTTATCTAATAGTCTTGGGACCAGGAGTGTGGATCAGTAGAGTGTATGTCTAACATGAACAAAACCCTGAGTTACATCCCCAGCACTACAAAAATAAATAAATCTTAGTTACATCTGCAAAGACCCTTTTGCAATAAGGTTTTGAGAAGCGATATCTTTTGGGAGGCAGCTATTCATCCCACTATATGCAGTTACGTTCTGTGACAAGAACAAGAGCATGTCTCGGGTTTTAGCTGTCGGTTGAATGTGTATGTGTGTGTGACAGAGAGACAGAAAGAGACAGAGAAAGAAAGAGAGATTATGTACGTGGTACATATGGGGAGGTCAGAGGACAACCTTGGGTATAAGTCCTCAAGCTCCTTCAATTTTTTCTATGAGGTCGGATCTCTCACTAGCCTGGAATTCCACCACATAGGCCAGACTAGCTGTCTAGTTGTCCCACAAGCTTTCAGGGATCTGTATGTCTTTGCCTCTCATCTTGCCATTGCTGAAATTTAGGGGCATATCACTATGCCTGTCTTTACATGGGTTCTAAGGATCCAAACTCAGATACTCGTGCTTGTGAAGCAAGCAATTCACCAACTGAGCCATTTCCCCAGTCCTGGTATGATTTTTGTATTGAACTCTGAGCGCTCTGTTGGAACCCATTGTATTTTACTGGGCTATCACATCTATGACTTGCACCTCATATACTGCTTATCTAGGCTCCTTTCTTGAAGTTCACATCTAGGTGATAGTCCATCAGTAAACAAGACAGTGATAAGTGCCAAAGAGAACACTGAAGGGAAAAGGAACAGGAAGAACTCCTGGTAGGAGAGTGACTTGTGGAGGGAAGATGAGGAGGAAAAATCATATGGCCCCATTGCACCCCCATGGAAATAGCAGACAGGTGCTAGTAGGTAGCTAGTGATGCCATGATTTTCCACAGCCTATATAGGTTTGAGGGAGCAGAGAGGCTAGAAGACAAGATTCCAGGGCCTACTGGGCAGTCTTATATAGAACAAAATGTTTCTTTGCCTTTGGTATCTCCTGTCCTTGACTGTTTGTACTCTGACTTTGGAAGTCATGAATGAAGTGTCTGTTGTGGACATAGAGATGAGGGAGAGGGACTGTGTTTCATAAGACAGGTGCATGGACACCTGTATCATAGCAGGACCTGCAGAGGTGGGGCTATGCAGCAGAGTTGAACAACATGCTGGGAAAATGGAAATGGCTTACTAGGAAACATAATTAAGGAGCCTGTCTGCAGGACCAACAACTAGCATGGATTGGGTCCTCCCGCTACTACGTTGGGTTCTTGGATCGAACCCAGGGCCTCATGTACATACTGTATATTAAGCCCCGCTCCCAGCCTCTTTGTGACTTTTTTTTTTTTTTTAGTTACAGAAGGCATGTGTGTTGGTTGTGGCCAGTGAGGAAATGCTAGTGATCCCTCCCACATCCCCACTGAATACCTGGCATGTCCTTCCAGACCTTCCTCTTCAGAAAGCAGACGTGTGATTCTGCTAAGGTCTGGATCAGTGATAAGGTGGCTTCAGACACTGCCTTTCCAGATCGATGCATCATTACCCAGAGAGGGTTGAAATGTGGTTTGTACATGGTTAAGGCTGAAGCCAGAGCTCTGGGTGGAAAGGAAGTGAGGCAGAAGGGTATTGTGTCAGTTGCAAAGGACCCCAAAGACAATGAAGGGTTGATTATCAGTGGGAATAGGATATATTTTGATTTGCCTCTTTTTTTTTAAAGACAGGATGTCACTAGGTACCCCTGACTGGCCTAGAATAGAAGAACTTGAGATGTAGATCAAGCTGGCCTCAAACTTGTAGAGATCTGTCTGCCTCTGCCTCCTAAGTGCCTAAGACAATGCCTGGTCTCTTTTTGGTTTTGTGTTGATTTTCCTTAGAATATAACTTCTATGCCAGCATAATGGGAAAGCTAGGTAGTTGGTGAAGGTGATGGAGTCCTGGGAGATGCACCCATGGAGATTAAGGGCTGGTTCAGGCAGTGAGTTGTGAATGAAGGGAACTACAGAAGGGAAAGAAGTGGGATGTTCCCTTTTTCTTACTGAAGACTGTGTTTGTTGTGATTCCATGAGAAGTGGAAATTGTGAAAGTAGAACAGGTGTGAGTGAGCTTGACTTGGAGAGTCCTTGCCTACTTTCCACAGTAATAAAGCCAAGTAGCCTCAGAGTGTACCAGTCTCCATTGCTCATTCCTGCTGACACACCAGCCTCAAGAATCCTAGATACAGAGATACCTGCTCACCTCCTCTTTTGGGTTCTCCAGATAGCTGGCTCCTTCCGTGCTTACCTTATTTTGAACATTGCTCCTAGAACAGACTTTTATTTCTTAAGTATTTTATTGAAGTATAAGATACAGAAAGCATGGATATGTTATGAATACATATGGAGCTCTGTGAATTGCCCTCCACAAGTGGAATATGCCCAGAATGTGATGAGAATCCTGGTAAAGCATCCTACACTATGTCCCTATCCAGATGACCATGCACCTGTCACTGGCAGCATGAGACACTGAGGCTTTAACACAGTGCCCATGTGGACAGGTCACGGTCTATTCCTGCTAATTTCCAGTATCCTGTGCATGCCCATAGAACACTTCTCAGCTTAACATCCTGTGTATCTTTATTCCTTGACCTGAATATTGCTTCTAGGCCTGTGGCACCAAGACTGTCCTGAGGACAGAGGCCCATCTTCTGTGGCACAAAGTATAGTACAGGTGCACACTAACCCATCAAGAAACAAATATTGAATGAGTGAATAGGGTATGCAAGGTGAATAATATTCAGGAGCAAAAATGGGATCCCATGGACGTATGTATAGTCCTAAACTAACGCTTCTTTCCTCAGGGGACTGTCAAACAACTCCTGCTGTTCGCTGAGACTGAGGGGAGCCCCTGCTTCTTGGACGTCTGTGGAACTTTTCTGGTTGCAGGGACTGACTTAGCTCATTTTAAAAGCTTTGATCTTTCGAGAAGGTATAGTTTTCATCCAAACAGAAGTAGTAGATTTTAAAAATTAGGAGACAATGTGGTAAACAGAAAATAGGAACTGTGCCAGAAATTTTAGGTTCTCCTCTCACATGACACCTCATTTTCTTTTCCAGTTTGGAAGCCTTTTATTGAGTATTAAAAGTTAGCTTCCTTTTTCCCTGTTCTGGGGTTCATGTTCACAAGGTGGAAAGCAATGAACTGAGCAGAACTTGTGAGCTGGAGTCTCAGCAGTCAAAGAAACAGGTTCTTTCTGTGACCTGCATAGGACCAGTAGGCAGCAGAAGGGTACTAAAATGGAAATTCTGCCTGATGCTGAGATCATTTTGTCTCCTGTCCTCACACAGAGAAGCAAAGGTGCATTGCAGCTGCAAGAACCTGGCCCAACTGGTCCCTGAGATAGGGAACATTGCTTCTCTTAGATGCAATGCCAGTGGGAACAAGATCAGCATCCTCCTCAGCAAGGTAAGGCTGCTGTCCCTGCTAGTCCTCTGACAAGAACCTCCTGGAGGGGGTGTGTCTGTGGCCCCTGCCAGACTCATGGTCACCTGCTCTGGCTGTACTCTCTTCAGTGGGTCTATTGGGTCTTCATGTCTAGCCTTCTGGCTGGTCCCTCATTGCTTCATATCTCTCTACCTGCCACCTTCCCACCTTTCCTCAACCCTCTCCTGCCTGCTTCTACCTTGTTACTTGCCCTGTTCTTACATCTCGCATGCATACACCTTCTGTCTTTTCTTGCCTTTCTTTTGTTTTCATCAGTAACAGTTGTGTCTTTCTCAGAGTCCTTTGCCCTTCTGTTTGTTTTCTTCATCATCCAGGTAAAATCTCTTTGGTATAAGAAGGAGTGATAATTTCTTCCACAGCTGTTAAGCCTAGTATATTCTATTGTCTAAACTTTTGGCAAAGTTTCATTTTCTTGCCTTTTTAAAGGAGTCACATCCTGTTTACCATTCTAGTGCCTGCTAGAATGAAAATTTGTATGAGTGCCCTGAAGTTCTGGATGTGTGTTCCCCAGCACTGCTTTTTTATCTATGCCCTCCAAATTGTGCCCACTAGTGGGAGCTCTGTCTGAGAATGATGCTGAATTAACCAGGGCATAGATAATGGTGGGCACAGTGAAGGAGAAGAGTTGGAATTGATTCCAGCTCTTCCCTTTCCTCACCTTCTTTCAGATACACATGTGCACGGTGCTTTTCCTCTGTAAGTATCCAAAAGAAGGAAATGAGAAACAATGAAGTTACAGTAGGAATATCATTATCAGTTATGTTATGCATGTCCTACTGCCCCAATTTTATAATGGAAGATTCAGTACCAGCCCATTGTGTGCTGCAGCTCATAATCCTGACCTTGAGGATAGCTTGGCAAGGGTAGAAAGAAGACCCTCACAGTGGTGTAAAATACAAAAGAAAATAAGGGCATAAGACGGCAGCAGTGTGAGGCAAGCAGTTGCATGAAACCCGCTAAGAGAAAGCCCACTGAATTTAGGCAGGGAACATTTGGATTCGCGAAAAGAAGGCATACTCAGACCTCAGAAATCCTGTTATGTAGCCATGAAATGGGAGCAGCCAGAATCACCAGGACAGCTCTGTAGCTGCTGAGCCTAGACTACCCAGGGCAGCTAAGTCAGAATCCAAGGTAGAACCCAGGATCTATCTGTTTTCTGTTGTTTCCATAGCCACTTAGCACCTCTGATGTGAAAAGCAGGTCCAGGTGCAGTTTTCAGAGATAGTGATATGAAGGGTGCTTAGGTGGGCCCACTCTCACTGTTCATGCTGCTAGCTAGAGCATGGGTACAGATGTTTCCACCTCTTTCTTCCACCACAAAACATTACTTCTGGACCTGAGGAGATGGCTCAGCAGTTAAGAGCACTGGCTGCTCTTGTAGAGGACCTGGGTTCAGTTTCCAACACACACATAGAGGCTAACATTCATTTATAACTCCAATTCCAAGGGATCTGATACCCTTTTCTGGCCTCTGTAGGCATTTCACAACATAGGTACACTTACATACATGCAGGCAAATAAATAAAATGAAATAAAAAATTTTAAAAAACTTTGTAAGCCATTACTTCAGAAAACAAGCCCAAGTGTCCTTTGGGAATGCTGACATTTCGTTATCTTAAAGTAGGATCTCTAAAAACCTAAGGTTAAGAGTCACATAACAAAAAATTAACCACTTAAAGTGAACAATTTAGTTGCACTTGGTACATTCAGAATATTATACAGCTATTCCTCTATCTAGTTCCAAAACTTCTTCATTCTAAAGAAAAATGCCATACCCATTAACCATCATTCCCATCCCCCATCTGCCAGAGCCCACCAGCAGAAATCGAACCTGAAGAGAGGAGTGAGGATGGGGGGAGGGGAAAGGAGCAGAGGAAGGGGAGGGGGAGGAGGAGAAGGAAATAGGCCAGACTCAGGAGGGCTGTCAGTCAATACTGAAGCAGCTTGCCTTTATTAAGTGCCCCCTATTTATACTCTGTGAAATGAACAAAACAATGGGTCAAAAGTTCAACACAAAAACAATACTAACACAGGCAAAATAACTTAAGCCAATCACATCTTCCTTCAAGGGTCTTCAGGTGTCCTCAGCCTTGGGTGTTGGACTTCCCCTCAGGTGTAAATTATTTGCATAGCAAAACATCCTGCTCCCAACAGCACTTCTGTGCACAAGATTGACTTCTGCCTAACCCTAAACTAGGGCATAGTTCAAGGCAGGCAAATAGCTCCCGGACACCCATCTCAGTTCCTGTCACCTATAAGTATGCTTATAATCTCTGAATTTGCCTTTTTAGATATTTCATACAAATGGAATCATACAGTATGTGACCTTTTGATACTGGCTTTTATATCGAATGTAGCATTTTGGAGGTTCATCTATATTGTAGCATGTCTCAGTGCTTCATTCTTTCTATGCCTGCATTGTTTGGCATGTTCTTTCTCTATTGATCTGTCCATATCTCTTGGTGACTCTTCCTTTTCACTCTTGAGAATGGTGTTGATGTGAATCTGGAATGGAACCACCACCTTGGAAGCTCCATGGTAGGTATGAACAGTGGGCAGAACAGCAGGCACAGCCAAGCTTCACAGTGCTCATGCTCCTGACCTTCACTATGAACACTACTCATTAGTTCAGGTGTCTGTCAGCTGCCAAATGGGATTGATCTCCGTCCTCCATCTTTGTGAAGTTTATGTCATTTCTCTTCAGTTGTATGAGAATGCTTTATTAGAATACAGATTCCTTCTGATTGCCTTGGTTAGTCTATCTCAGCTAAGAAAACATCTCCAGTCAAAACAAGAAGCAGTTCATAATTTTTTAGACTTGTTCTAAGTTCTCTAAAATTATAAACTAGTAACTCAAAAACCATTTCAGTGGGCTTAAAGTAAGTTGATGTTCAAGTTATGGTTCTAACAGTGCACTATTCCCTGGAAACAGGTGGCTGACAACAGTCATGTTTTCCTCAGGCATACCTGTGTCAGCCCCAGTCAGGGCCCAGTCCCTGCAATGCTAGCCTAGGACAGTCCCTGAGCCACTCTTTCTTCTCTTTCCTAGTCTGACAACAGCCCCGATTCCAAAATCTACATTTATGATGTTGAAATGGACACAGTCACCATCTTCGACTTCAAGACTGGACAGATTGGTCAAAGGGAAACACTGCCCTTTAATGAGCAAGAGACTAATGGGTAAGATTATAGTTAGAATTTTGTTGAAAATACTTGTCTACTGTCCAATTTCAGGGAAATTTGTTGCTAAGTAGTTTTTCAAACTTCATTAACACCTCACAGAAGTTATTAGTAGTAAAACCAAATAATAAAACAGACACTTGGGCAGTTGGTGTAGATTAAAGTCTTTGGTCTCTGTCCTCTGGGAATTAGGTTCTAAAATTGGCTGAGTAGAAACTCAACTTTGGAGGGGCTCTGGTCAAAACATCTCTAGAAATGTTCCAGAACAGAGTGCCCCAGACCCATTGGCAACTCCAACAGGAGTCAAGTGCTTGTCTTTGTGGAGAATGTTTTTCTATAAAAAAATAATTATCTTTTCTTTGGGAGATTAATGTAATGTATATATGTAGTTCGTTTTGCTGAAAACATGTCCATTGGAGTTAGTGCTTACAATATTTCACTACCATATATATTTAATTCTGCATGAAGTCAGGAAAGCAAACAGTTTGGAGAAGGGTTCTGGGTGTGTATGCAATGAAGTAAGCACAGAACAAGAAGAATAATGTGGAAACCTTCAGCCTTGCATCAGTAACTACAAAATACAGGGGAATTAGAATTAACAGGGTTACATTCAACTTTTTCTGTCACCCTTTTTTGTATTATTCTGCTGCTTTTTTAGTTTTTGTTTGATTGATTGATTGGTTGATTGGTTGGTTGATTATGATTTTGAACTGTACCCCAGAACTGGTGCATGCAAGGCAAGTGCCCTACCACTGAGCTGCACTCCAAACCCCAGTCCCAGTTTTGCTAGTTATGGAAGGTCCCTCCTTCCTAATTCAAATCCACTTTTCTAGTCTATCCTGAATCCTTTCTATCTGTCCCTGAATCCTGCCTGCCTCATCAAACCCTTCCTAGGATCCATTTTTAATCTAGTGGGCTCTACCTTTCACCTCTGTTGATGTCCTACTTCAATATCCTCATCTTCTCTTTACACCTAACTGTACTCCAGATCGGCTTCAGAATATGGGTCTTTGAAATTCTCACCCCTCAGATGAATGGCAGTTGCAACCCAATTTCCAGAGTTTCTCGGTTCTCTGCTAGCACGTCTAAATCTATAGAACTAACTTTCCTTTACTCCCTACTGCCAAGTTCCATTTTTCTTTGTCTTTTAATGAATGCTTTTTACTCAACTCTGCCTGACTTTCAAGGCTCCTCTTTCTGGAATAGGCAACATTGTTTTGATCCATTCTACATCTCTTTCCAGGCCAGTCTCTCTTCAGTGGAGACAACTTGTGTCTGGCACTCTACGGGCCCTTAGTATATGCTTTTCCAAAAGTCTCTGCTTTTTGCATCAGTCCTGCACAGTGCTCGAGCAGCCCATAGCCTGTGGGAATGCTACCAGTGCTGGTTCTGGTGACATCTGTGAGGGTTGTTTCCTATAGGACTGGATCCGTCAGCCACCAAAAGCCATTGAGCCCAGCAGTCCCACACTCCACCCTCAGTTACCCCACTCCTCTAGGGGTGACAAGTAAGGACTGCTATCTCCCTCACCTAATTGTACTGGGTTGGTTGGTTGGTTGTGTATGTTTGTGTTTCAGATAGTTGTATTGTAATGTTGCCCAGGCTGTCCTTGAACTCCTGGACTCAAGTAATTATCCTGCTTTCACCTCCCAAATAGCTGAGACTAAAAGCATGTGTCACCACACCCATCTTCTTCTGAGATCTCCATTTTTTGCCATTTAGATAATTTGGTCTTCCATAGTGCTTAATCAGATTTTGGGCCCATGAAATATGATATTTATAGATGAGAGATTAGGGTAAAAATGGACAGTGTCACACACAGGGTTGCTTCTAAGTCACCTCAGACTTCTGAGTCCTCTGGTCCATCCAAGCATCATCATCCATGTACGCCAAACCACACTTCACTTAGGGACCATTCCCTTTCACCCAGTTTGTCAAAGTCTGAAAGGGTATGCTCTGACAGGATGTGTGGCACTGAGAGGCACAGGCACCTGCAGACAGTGTCACCTGATAACAGTTGTTGGTAGTGATAATAGAAATGTTCTTCTCAGAGTTGGGGACAAATCTTCCTTTCTGTTTTAGGAGCCATATCTTTATGCATGAGAGATTGGCAAATTATATTCCTGTGAACCATTTCTGGGATCAGAGTGAGCCCAGGCTTTTCGTGTGTGAAGCCTTACAGGAGGCTCCTGGAGCCCAGCCTCAGGCTGCAGACAAACAACCCCATGTGGAGGATGGCACATATCACAAGGTACCTATCACTTTGCTGTGTTATACGTTTAAGTATGCATGGTGACCATTTGCCAGATAGTCTTCATGACATGGTTACCAAGAAAACTTATTCATGTGGAGTATTCACCTCATGTCTCTCATTGAATAAAGCATCAACTATGACATCAAGATAATTCCTATAGGCTAATGGTAGACCTATCTTGAGCCACACAGCAAAGCTGTGCTGTGAGGTATGTCCCTTAGATAGTGCCCTCTTTTTATTATGCTCTCACTGTGGTTTGCTCCACCCTTTCTGCCTAGTTGGACCCTAAATGTTGTTTTTTGATTCTTTTAAACTATTATGTTACTATTTTTCTATGGGACAGAGCTCTTTATAGAAACAGTATGAATTAACCCTCAGTGTTAGCACAGGCTGAGATTGAGTCCAAGATGGAGCTGTAATCATCTTTCTCTCTTCAGCATCCTGACCTTACTCACTGTCTCTACCCTCATCACTGGCCTTCTCACCTCTATGGGGTTCTACCTTCATGTAGATGTGTTCTTGGCTCCAGAACGGCACCCTGCTAGGGACTGAGACTCTGACACTTTCCAAGGCTTATGTCTTATAAGATGTCAGATATGCCTTGGAAGGGCCAGCAATCTGTGTGCCTCTGTAACCCACCTTGCTCTTGGAGCAATTTGTATGCAGGACTCTCAAATAAGTCAACATACCCCATCCTGTAGCTTCAGGACTTTTCATGCCAGAGGAATTCCCCTCACCAGAATGATGAGATCCTGCCCCTGAGACCATCTGCAGTCACCATCAGTGCCCTAAGGATCTCAGAAACAAATCCTGTCCTTGATTCTCAATTACCAGAGTGGTAAAATCGATCAAGGGCGCTTCTCTGTCATTGGAATGAAGGAAACAGATCGTTAGAGGAATTTTGCAGATAGAGGGCAAGGTGACAACTCCAGGAAGCAATGAAAACAGCTAACAATGACTAGGCATGTGTATAGGAGCGTGGTTTTCTGGCCTTTTGATTAAATAGTTCTTTTTGTCATTCGTGACAGTGATGTCCAGTTGTAAGAGTTCACACTCCTTAGTGAGGAGAAGCTCTGAATTCCCTTCACCTTTTCATTTCCTTTTATGAGGCAGCAGTTATACACTGGAAAGTGGTCCTGGCATTTGCTGTGGCTTGTTCCAGTCATATATAATTAGGTCAACAAAGTACATGGGCTCTCTTGTGCATTCCCTATTCCTCAGCAGCAGAATAGAGAGCTTTTCTGTCAGCATTGTCATTGCTGATGTTTAAATCAGACTAAAGGAACTCAAAGAGGGAGTTTTAAAAACACAAGCACTCTTGAGTTTGCCTGGCTAACTCACATGCATTTGAATGGGTAGGCATTCCTAGGGTCTGTTGGTCACAGACCAGGTGGGGTGGTGCAGCATCTGGAAGATGCCGTCATTCTTTCATATGGGACAGATAAAAGGCTGAAAAGTCCTGATAAAGGTGATGTTGTGACCATGTACCTTAAAGGGAAATTAAAAAGAAAATGTAAAATTGTATTGGAAAATTTAAAATAGAGCAACACTGTCCTTATCTTCCAGGAAGATGTTTTGATTCTGTCATTCTTTGCTTCTGAAGAACATGGCTTCTTGCTCCATGACTGCTTCCCCCGACCTCCCACTTACCAGAACCTTCTGGGAATGGAAGTGCCTCATTATTACTTCACAAGAAAGGTATGAATCTATGAGACTTGTGCAGGTGTTTTCTATTCTCCATTGCCTGGTGGGGTTCTTCCATGTGTCTCCAATGTACTGAGGTATGAGTTGGCTCTCCAGGCTCCAAGGCTCATGTCTTATGAAACCAGATCAGCCATCAGATGTAAGTTGTCATCTGACATTCCATAAGCACTGTGTTAGGAAGCCTCACAAGCATCATTTCTGTCTTTTGGCCCTTTTCTCTTGGTTTTCCCTATGAAGGCACAACTTTCAACCTTTCTGTCTTTTCTTTCTGTTCTAGATGGTTTCTTAAAATAAATATTCCTATATTTGTCATAGAAAATTTAGGAATTACAAGCAAGTAAAAACCAGGTATGATATAAATCTCCATGATCACAGCTCAGAGATGGTTCCTATGAGGCAGTTGGCACTACCACTCAGGAGGTATCTGTCCCTAGGTATAATTGAGACACATGCACATGTAGTTTATAAATTATTGAAAGAACATGATCAGTAAACACAGGCATACATCCCAGCCCAGTTATGCCGGGATTGCCGGCAGGTAGGGCGGTGGCGAAGCTGGTCCAGCCGGTCTCCTCCAGGGGCTGAGCGGGATGGTGAGTGTCGCGACCCGGCCCCTCTCCACTCCGGAAAAAAACAAAAAAAAAAAACCGCCGAGTCGGGAGTCTGTCTAGCAGAATCTCGTTTATTAACTGTCACAAAGTAACTTATATAGGGTAGGGGCGGGGCTAAAAGGGAATGAAGGACCAATCAATCTCTGTAACATAATCTGCAGCTAGGCAAAGTCCATTCTGATAGGCTGTCAGAATCGGGTGAGGCTCTGACAGCTGCATTCTAAACGGTTGATGACGGTTGGTTTGACAGTTGGAAACCGTTAGAAGTCTGGCCGTGGCAAGCCTGCACTAAGGCTGAGTCACGATAGTCCCACGTCAATCTTCAGCTCCCAGTGCGTCGTGTGAGGACACCTGTCAGTGTTGCGCAGTCTGCCTCTGCCTCCATCAGCTTATCCTACCGGTGTACGCCACCATCACCGGCCCCCAGCAGCCTGCGAGAGGCCTGGAGCGGGGGCTGGCCGGAGTCCTGCCCTGCCTGGAGCTGCCAAGCCACACTGCAGCCTGGGTGCTGGAAAGCAGCCACCATTTTTACCTGGTGGCCGCATAGCACCACAGACTCGGCAGCTGCAGCCCAGGAGGGAGTAGTCCTTGGGGGGGAGGGGTCAGTGGGGGAATGTCGGGGCGGACCGAGGCGGGGGGGGGGGGGGGGGGGGGGGTTGGCCCCGTGGGGTGGGAGGCTGGCTGGCACGGAGATCAGCAGCCCGGGAGGGGGCGATCCTCAAGGGCTCAGGAGTGCAGGAGGGGGGGGGAGCGGATCGCCAGGGGCAGCACCCCGGGAGAGGGTGTTGGCCAGGAAAGCAGCTTGGGAGAAGGCAATCATTGGCGGCGCCTGCCACGCCTCCATCTCCCAAACTGACAGCTGCAGTCGGCCCCACGGGGAACTGCAAACCCGCCCTTAAAGGGCAGGTCGGAGCTGCAGCAGCCCTTGAGGCCCAACACAGTTACTTTATATGCCTGGGATCCAGTTGGGCTCTGGTTCCCAAATGACATATTCAGAGAGAAGTAGTAACCTGTGTCCAGGCGGATACACTTGGCTTGTGACTTCTTGTATCCACTTTACAATGCTAGTTCTCAAGCTTTAGGCTCCATTGTCACCTGAAGGGCTTCTTCTTTTCCTTTCTTCCCTGTTCTTTTTCTTTTTCTTTTTCTTTCAGTGCTGGAGATCAAACACAAGAGCTCACACATGCTAGGCAAGTGCTCTATCACAATGAGCTATACCCCCAATCCTACCTAAGGGCTTTTACTACATAGGAGCCCAGTGGGCCTGCAGGAGCAGAAACACAACCTGAGCAGGTGAAGTGCTACCAGTGAGTTAATAAACTCCATGGTGTTCTTCAGGGGCTATAGCCAGTGCTGTCATGGCTTTGATCACAGGTACTGAAGAAGCTACCCTCTTGCTTGACCCACACTTTCTGCAAAAATATATAGATATCCTCCCTGTTATTTCCCTTGCACTGATACACAATAAAAAGGAGCTAATGGTGCCAGCTTTTGTCAAGGTGTTTCTTGGTTTTCCCATAAGGTAATGTAAAATCAGTCTTTAAAATGAGCCCTGTTTTCTATATTCTTGTTTTCCATAACCTTTCTTTTTGTAATTTTTATTTTTAATTTTGTGTATGTGTATGTGAGTATGTGCATGTGAGTACAGGTGCCTGTGAAGGCCAGAAGCGTCAAATCCCCTGGAGCTAGAGTT
This sequence comes from Eospalax fontanierii, assembly GCA_035773235.1. Taxonomy (NCBI): domain Eukaryota; kingdom Metazoa; phylum Chordata; class Mammalia; order Rodentia; family Spalacidae; genus Eospalax; species Eospalax fontanierii. The sequence goes on along the minus strand of CM069546.1, from coordinate 29,492,402 downwards.
ACAAGTGCTTGTGAGTCATCTGACATGGGTGTTGTGAACTGAACTCAGGTCCTCTGCAAGAGCAGTTCATCATGCACTTAACTACTGAACCATCTCTCCAGCCCTCTCTGTCCTCTTTTTCCTGGACTTAATATGTAGCCTAGGATGACCTTGAACTCAGCTCAGCCTCCTGAGTGATGAGATTGCTGGCATTACAGATGAGTTCAGCCAGGCCTAGTTTTAAAAAAAAAAAGTGTTACTTTTGCAACCAAAAGTGAGTGGGAGGATAGGCCACAGGAAGACAGATCAAAGGAAGGGCCTGTATCCTCTGTGCAATCCCCTCCACACAGCCATATAAGCTAATGTGACTGTACCATGTGGACTGCTAGACAGTCACAAGTAAGTATGCAGGCCTTGCTTAGCCTCTTCCCAGAACTGTGATTTACATTCAAAGACATGGTGGGAGCAGTGGGTGGCTAGAGAGATGGCTCAGTGGTTAAGAGCACTGGCTGCTCTTGCAGAAGACCTGAGTTTGGTTCCCAGCACCACATGGTGACTAACAACCATCTGTATAACTCCAGTTCCAGGAGATCCAGTGCCGCCTTCTGTTCTCCACTGGCATTGCATGCATGGGTGTACTTACATACATGTAGGCAGCACATATACACATAAATAAAAATAAATTTAAAAAGCATAGAAGATGGGGTAAAGTGAATTCTGAGCCTTGATTTGTTACCATTTAGTGTAACCAGGCTTGTGGCAGCCTCTAGTTTTGAGATCTACAGACCTGCATATACAGTGATATACACATTTTAAACAAGAATGTATTTAAGACTATTGGTTTCAGTTTTCCAAGCCACCATGTAAAGCAGTATTATAGTCACTAGAGGTTGGCATATGAGCAGTTTACATTTTATACTTTCACATACCTTAAAATGGGATTGATCTTTGTGAAAACTAGGAAAATATTGATGTGATTTGGTAAATACAGATAGTCCCTCCCCAAGTGTCCTTAACTACGTTATTTTAAATAGAATACCATCAGACTCATGTTTTCTTGGTGTTTTTCATTCTTGTTTTATGTTCTTTGTGTGCTTTAATTTCCGTTTGATTTGAAAACTTGATTTCAAAAACTTGGGAAAAGAATCTTTTAAATTCTTTCTGTTGTTTTCCCTGTTAATTTCACATTATGGAATTTGGTTTCTTCCACACGTTTATGCATGTTTCTTTTTTCTCATTTTCACCTTCCTTTCTGTGCCTGCACTCATAGTTGTTATTCCACAGAAGAGGCATATATGATGCAGTTGTAAGTATGAAGCCCCAGGTTATGGCTTGTCCCCTTGGTTTTATTTTCCTAAGACTTTTCTTGCATTTTCAGCTGTATTATGCATATACCAGTACTTCCTGCCTACCCTGCTTACCTATGTAGGAAGCTTTGTTGGGAGGCTGGGGCTTTCTGTTTGGCCAGGGAACTATGTCATCTAACCAAGTTTAACAGGAGCCCATTGGCTCTTGATCTGGCCTGGATCTGTGGCTTGTACAGTCGTCTTATTCACATACAGGAAATACTTAGTTGACCTATGTTTAAAATATGGGGAGTATCATTTAATTTAACCACTTAGTGTTGCTAAGGAACAGTTGGAAGGCATTTTGCACCTTTAAAGCTGGTCTTAATTCTGTTTGCCATACATGCAGTTCTTCAGTCTCCTTTCCCCTAAAATTTCTAGTACCTACATATTCCAGGATGGTCTGGGAGAATCCAGTGCTTTTAGTTCCCAGTATCTTTACCATGTGACTGACAGGTTGCTCCAGGATGACACAGGATAAACCTACTGCCTTTCATCTAAATATTAATGAGGTCTCAACCCTGCTTAGCTCCCAAGATGAGACAAATTCAGATGTGTTCAGGATAGTGTAACCATAGACAACAATTCTTGTCTCAGAGATCAGTATTAAGGATCTAAAATGAGAGCCATGATAAATAAACAGGGGATGGGGAATTCCAAGGCTCCCACTGCCTTTAATCCTAGCACTAAAGAGGCAGAGGCAGGCAGATCTCTGTGAGACTGAGGCCAACCTAGCCTACATAGTGAATTCCAGCTGGCTACAGGGAAACTGTTTAAAAAAAAAAAAAAAAAAATCCCTAAGTCTCCCATAGCAAACTGAATTCTTATTAGACCTACACCAGGGATGATGGTGTTATCAATGTGAAGTCACCACTGATTTTCAGTTATTAAATTAGAACAACAGGAATTCCATATTGTTTCATCTATGTTTTCTGACATTGTCCAATTTGGTGTACAACTAGCCCAAATTCTTCAGTCACCTACCTGGTATGACCTAATTGTATGCATCCATGAACCTAAACATAAGCCGCCCTAAACAATGCCACCTTAGAGCCTTTGTTTATGCCCTGTGCTGTGTCTGAAAGGACTTCCCAGACACAACAGGACTTGATAAATCCCACCAGTTTTTCAATGTTCTGATCAGCTGTTGGCTCCTCTGAGGAACCTGCTCACTGAGGCTGCCTATCAGGCTCAAAAGAAGCAGTAAGGCTGAATTGCTCATGGCAGCTGAGCTGGTGAGGAAGGTCATGGGTAGAAGATACAATACTTGTGCTGGGGAGTATGTTGTGTACATGCCAAATAAACAGTCTGCAGAGAAAAGGGGGTCCCAGCTCTGGAGAGAGAGGTCTGACCACAGGTACAGAGGCTGGGATCAGTAGAAGAGTAATGGCAGGACAGTGGTCTCAGCACTGCCTGTTCTAGAAAGTCAGGCTACTGTTCTTTAATAGAATTCACAGAAAGTATGTCTGTTTGACATGACTTAAAGCTGACAAAAGTCTTTAGGATGAATGAAATATACCTGGGAGATAGGAGTAGAAAAAGGGGAGTTTGTTTTTGGTTTGGGTTTAGGTTTTGGGGGGGTTTTTGTTTGTTTCTTTCTTCTTTGTGTTTTTTTTCAGACAGGATCTTCCTGTAGCTCCAGGCTGGCATCCATCTCACAGAGACCCCCTGCCTCTGTTTCTTAACTGCTGGGAGTAAGGATATGCACCACCACACCTGACTTGAAAGAGTTATTTTTATGTTGAAGCTTTGACATTAGTGAATTTGAGGCTGACAGGTTCACATTTGTTTACCTGTTATCTGAAATAAGGGCCCAAAGCTCTGATCATTTCCATTGATCTTAAAGTTTTTCTAGAGTCTTGGGAAAATCTTGGAAACCATTTGGCTTGTGACTAGATAACTGTGCACTCCTGTAAGTAGATATCCCCATGACTGACATGAATACAGAGGTAAGACTGGGTGCAGGCATTACCTTTACATGACTTGACAAGCTCATGGGGCCTTTGTCCTCCAGCCTGGAGAAGCAGACAAAGAAGACAGAGTGGATTCTGGGCACTACCACATCCCCCAGATGGTAGCCAAGAGACCCCTACGAGACTTTGTGGGGCTGGAGAACTGTGACAAGGCCACTCGGGATGCCATGCTCAACTTCAGCTTCTTTGTCACTGTTGGAGATATGGATGAAGCTTTCAAATCTATTAAACTCATCAAAAGGTAAGAAGTCCATTTGCTGAGATGGCAGAGGGAATATGTATGCCACTTAGAGCCTTTAATCTTTTTTATGCCTTCTTTATCAGTTAGCAAGCTAATAGGTCTTCTGTAATTGTATCAAGTGCTTAATTTTTTCCACTCAATGAGATACCATCAAGCAGGACATGTAGGATATATCTGGCACACTGGTGTGTTTGGTGCAGCAGGCAAGCCTGTCTCTCAGTATTTGTGGTGCTAGGAGCCTCCAGGCTATTATTTGATAGTTTTTCTTTATTTTAAAATATTCAGGATATTTTCTAATTAAAAGTTATGCAGGCACTAAATATTGCTCAAAGGTATTAGTAAATAAATTCAAAACTAGCAATGAAAATATAGTTAAATTTTATGAAAGAAGTTACCATGATGCTGGCTCACTCATAATTCTAGCACTTGGGAGGCTGAAATAAAAAGATCACTATGAGTTGGAAGCTAAGTTGAACTGTGTAGTGAACTCCATCCAGGTCAGTCTTTGCTGTAGAGTAAGACCCTGTCTCAAAAGAGAAAAATCAAAAGAAATCAGTTAAGGATTATCTACAAGCACTTTCTCCATTCCTGAGAGGCTTCAGAACTTAGCAAGACCATTTAACAAATTTTCATTTCAAAAGGGAGAAAAACTGTGGAAGAGTTATGATACTAGAAAAGATATGAAATTAAGTACCTGGAGTGATCATCACCTATAGTGATGATTTTGTAATGCAGATGGGACTTTCCAGGAAAACGTAGAACCCTCATCTACTATCTGAAAACTACTGAGGTCAGGCTTTGTACAGGTAAAAGGGTCTTTTTGCCACATTGGCCATTTTAGACATGTAGACCTTTGGCTTAGAGGTGACCAGAGAGGTTGAATGACATAGCCCAGCCTCTTTTGGATCACTTTCCTTTACTGTGAATATGATCACAGACTAAAGCTCACTGCATGGCCACTTGTAAACCTTCAGTGTACCTTATATAGGGATATACATAATACTAGTATATATAGGTATATACATAATATTAGCATATAACTGGAAACAAAATTTTTTTGTAGGAAGAGTCAAGTGGGAGTAAGTCATAGCTAAATGTTTGCATACATGTACTATACTGTAGACATACACTGCTCATTTCTACACAGTGTGCTGAGTGTGTCATATATGGCTAATCCTGTATGCTTAAGGCACCAATCCATTTCACTATTCTCACTGAAGGCAAAGCCTTGGCACAATATGAGTTTCAGAATATAAATTGATCACCTTAGAGTCATTAGAGGTTGAAAGCAACAAAGTTTGATATTTATTAAGAGAGGCAGTCAAAGGGGCCCAGTTTCACTCCTGGCACTCATGTTCTGATTGTACCAGTTTCCTTTTTCTGCATATGACAACAGTGATTCCTTCCTCCTAGTGGCCAGGATCGATCAGTACAACCTCCTGGTCAGAGGATGTATACAGCAGTTGTCACTAGAACTGGGGTCACAAATGTGATCAGGTAACCCTGGGTTCCCTGGGCCATTTTTGACCCCAGAGGTATAAATCTCACATGCTTTCTAGAAATCTGCAGACTGATGAAACTGGCCTGTCTACAGGCATCTCATAGCCTATGGCACTAGCTGAAGAGAGGCTGATAATGTTCCTAGGGAAGCTAGCTGCTCTCATCCTCTCTGCCCTACTTGTTGATCTCCTACCCCAGGCCATGGTTTTCAGAATCTGAAGAAAAATTGTGAATTTTTGAGATGTGATATTTTGGATTGCACAAACCATGAGTCAGGGTATTTGCTTCCACTGGATCTTTAATGAGGTCTTTTTAATCCTCTTAGTGTCATCCCACAAAAGTCAGAAAAATTGTGGCAGTATGTCTGGATAAAACACAAATTTGAGACAGTTGGAGGCTTGAGTTTATTTTAACTTAGACAAATAACCAGGAGTAAAACATACTCTACTAACTTGATTCTGGCATAAAACCATTACCACCTGTTAAAAGTTCTGTTTCATTCAAGGAATATCAGACCTCTTATGAAAAGTTTCCTGGGTGTTCTGCTTCATAAAAGTAAATGTAACCAGAGATGCTATCTTAGCAGATGCAGAATAAATTAACCCCAAATGGAGGTGGAGAGCAGGGTGCCCAAACTGCCTCAGCTTCTAGTCTCTACCTTTGAAACCTGTATGATGTGAAGCCATACTTACTGGCTGAGTAAGATTGTGTCAGAAGTAGAGTGGCACACATGCCATATAGACACATAATATATTCATATGTAAAATAATAAATGTACATGAGTATTATACATATGTATATATAGGTAATCCAGACTTGCCCTACACCTCTGCAGACCTAGGACAGCCTCTTTGTTTCTAGACTATAACGTTATAATAGTTATTTATAGATAAAGTCCCAAGAAGGCTGTTCTCAGCATGGAGACTCCACATAGTCATTGTCCAAGCCACGGCGGAACCGTGCTGTCAGGGAACGGCTGATGACAATCACCCGAGGTGCCATGCAATCTTCCCTCCGGTGAAGAATGTTCCAGATGAGCATGGCAGCTGCCAGGGTAGCCAAAAGGCAGGCGCCAATATTCAGGTAGCAAGACCAGGATAGATTGGTATAAGGGCCAATTCTGTAGAAGGTCACCAGCCCAATAACCAGCACAAAGCCTAGAGAGAGAAGAGATTTGGTCATGAAACCTGTGTCTGAGCAGGAGGTCTATCCAGAGCCCTTTAGAAGGCAAGCTGCACCCCCTTTCCTCTAATGCTTCTAGGATAGGGCTGAACCACTTTGTGCCTCTTACAGGCTTTGAACCAGGGAATACCTCTTGAGTAGCTGCAGGAAGAGACTTCTAGGGTGCTGTCCTGTTATCCTCTGGGTATCAGGTCTGCACATAGGGGTCAGTTTGACTCCCTATAGCACCAGTACCTGGTAGTCTTTCCAGCCCCAGACAGAACCAGTTGTCATTTTGTTAAGCTGAGTCCAATTACCTCTGACTTTTATAAATGCTTAATTCAAAGCAAAAACAGATATTTCCTAAATCTTATCTAGAAACAGACTTACTTCACTTTTTTCAAATTCCTGTTGAGTTTTTAGTTTTTATGCCCATGACTTTGCTCTCACAGGAATAGAGATTTCACCCTCATCAAGGTAATCCAGAACTGATACCCCAGGTGAGCAGGGCCAGTTTTGGTCTATCCAGGTCTGGTTTGGTAATGTCTGGTTTTCTTTCGCGTCTTAGGAGAAGTAGCAAGGTTCAGAATTTCCCTCTCTTCTCCTTTCTCCTCCTGCCTTCCTTCTGCTGTTGTTTTTCTTTCCATGACTTCCCTCTTCTCCAGAACCTGATACCACAGCAAGGGCAGGAAAAGTGGGTCAGGAATTACCCACCTAGTTATGATAGTTAATGTGGGCATGTGTTCAGTCAAAAGTTGGTACCATTGTCCTATTTACTGTTTGTTTGTTTGTTTTTGAGACTGGGTCTCACTGTGTGACCCAGGTTGGCCTTGAACTCTTGATCATCATACTGCTTCCTCTTCCTCAGTACTGCACTACCATATCTGACTCTCTAGTTCCCTTTTTAAAGAGTGACAATGGCTTAATCTTCTTAGTTCTTACAATGGGAGCATCTGAGTTTTCTGTCCAAAATGTGTCAACTTGGGTACCAGGACACAACTGCTTGATAGAGAAGGTAGCACTGGGAGACATTCAGGTCTTGATGGGCAAATGCCCTTCCATGCTGCTTCCCAGAGGCTTGCTAGGAAAACAGCTTCAGGGAATCACCAAGACAACCTAGGATGCTGTCAGGGTTTGCTCAGCTATGGCATCAAGAGTAAAGAGGGTAGGGCAGGGCAGAAGCAGAGACATAGGTTGGGGGGAGATGACAGGGACCCCATTTTGTTCCTCCCACAAGCCAGTTCCACCTCTTCCCCAGCAGCACCCACCTCCAACTATCGAGGTGGCCTGGGTGAGATTTCTTATCCCCAAAGTGCCAGATTCTCAATCACCTGGGTTACTCTAAGTCACTTGTTCCTTAGGTTCATCCATATTCCTTCTCTGAGCTCTGGTCAAGCAAAACCTCTGCTGCTGTCCCTCTACTGTCCTGCATGTTGACATCTGTATGTCCATTCAGAATAATTCTTTGACTCATAACACCTCAGCTGCTCAGAAAACCAAATAAATCATACCTGGCCCTTTGTGGTCCCAGAATAAAAAGCAATATCAAAACAGATACAGGGTGCTAGAGTAATGGCACATTGCTTAAGTGACAGGGCTCATTGCTGTTTCAGAGGACTCAGATTCAGTTCCAGCATCCATGTGGCAGCTAATAACTGTCCATTACTCCAGTCTCAGGGGATTCGATCTCCTCTCTGGCCTCTGAGGGCACTGCAAACATGTGGTGCACTTATACACATGTAGGAAAAACACTCATACACATAAATAAAATTTGTTGTTGTTGTTTTTGTCTTTTTGAGACACAGTCTCACTGTATAGCCATGGCTAGCCTGGAACTCACTTTGTAGACCGAGCTGGCCTCAAACTCTCAGAGATCCACCTGCCTCTGCCCCTTGAGTGCTGGGATTGAAAGCATGTGTCACCATGCCCAGTAAATAAAATTTAGAAGAAAAAGACAGACAGGAACAGAGACAAAGACAGAGAAGGGGACAAGGGGAAATAATAGCTTTTGACTTTTCTGAAACACGGGCACTGTTATCTCATCATCACTGTGCCTTCCAAAAAATAGGAACTGTGAATGTTTTCTTTTCTCCATCTTGTCCTAAATGGTGAAAACTCTTGTCCATGTTAATTGTAGTACTTTGTGAAGCTTTTCATACATAAAGAACTATTAATATTTGTATCCCATTGTACTACCTGCTTACCTAGAGTCAACCCTGTCACCTCTCTGCCAGTGAAGAATGAGGGCTCTGTTTACAGTTTCATGCTATAGATACTCACATTAGTAGAGTAAAGCATTAGAGTTGGCATTTTGGGTAATGAAGGTGAAAATACTTTATGTGTCCCCTTGTTTTCATGGATGTCTTTAGGTATATTTTGTCAACCAAAGAAGTTTGTTAAACTTGTTGCAAGACCCAAAAGAAGTAGAATTTAGGTAGAGGGAGACTGGGTACATTAAGCTGCCAGCTTGTGATTGGTAATAAGCAAGGCAGGCCAAGCAGAGAGAGATGCCAACAGAGTGGGCAAGTAGGAAGAAATTTGCCAAGTCACTATAGCCAGGTGCTGCCAGGAGTCCACCCACCTGTTCTCCTTTTCCCAAGTTTCTCTTTGTTCTGTGCATGCTACAGAAACATTTTTAAAATTTGATGACTCAGTAGCTAAGAGCAATGGCTTCTCTTGCAGAGGACCTGGGTTCAATTCCCAGCAACCAAATGGCAGCTAACAACCATCTATAACTCTAGTTCCAGGGAATCTGACACCCTCTTCTGACCTCCATAGGCATTATACAACATGGTACACTTACATACATACATGTAATACACATAAAATACTTAATTTTTTTTAATTGATAGTGCTGATAGTGCTGGAAATATGGTTCAGTGGGTAAAGTATTTGCTGTGCAAGCAGGAGTACTTGAGTTCAGAACCTTAGCACTACATAAAGGCCAGGGACAGGTAGATTTGGGGTAGGAGGGTAAGCTCACTGACCAACCAATCTAACTAAAATGGTAAGTTCCAGGTTCAATAAGAAATCCTGTCCTAAAAATTAAGGGGGAAGGGCCAGTGAGATGGCTCCATAGGTAAATGCATTTGCTTACTGATTATGTAAACCCATCATCAACCTGAATAAAATCCCTCAAACACACATAAAGGTAGAAAGAGAAAATCAACTCTATACAGTTTTCCTCTGACCTCCATGTATATACCATGACATGTCACCCCCTCCACACACACAATACATATATAGATACATACATACAATAATAAATTCAATTAAAAGCAATAATAAGGTGGAGAATAAAGGAAGATATTTGAAGTCAACCTCTGATGCTTATGTGCACATACATGAACACAGAGGCAAATGTACCTGCACATACATATGTATACAACCACCTACAAAAAGTTTTTTTTAATTTGTTATATTGCCCCAGCTCCACATCTACAACATCGTTCATCAAAATGGAACAGCATAAAGTAACTGGCTGCCATGGCCTCAGTGAGCTACCAAGCAGGGTCAAGTGCCCATACAGCCTCCTTGTCTAACTTGAGATTGGTTTGTATCATTGATGTGTAAAAAGAGAGAGTCTGGAGGTAACTACTTGCAGGAAATTTTCTCAGGGATAAAGAGATGGCTCCGCAATTAAGAGTAGTTACTGCTCTTATAGAGGACCTAAGTTTGGTTTCCAGAACCCATGTTGGATGGCTTACAACTGCCTGTTACTCCAGCTCCAAGGGATTGAACATTGTTTTCTGGACTACTTGAACATCTTCACTCACAAGTGCACAGACCCACCCATATACACATAATTTAAAAAGAAGAATAAAAAAAATTTTTTTGGTCTTTTTGAGACAGGGTCTCCCTGTAGCCCCAGCTGGTCTGGAACTCTTATGTAGACTAGGCTGCCTTGAACTCACAAAGATCTGCCTGCCTTTGCCTCCCAAGTTCTGGGATTAAAGATGTGCACCACCACGCTCGGCCCAGAATAAAGCTTTTAAAAAACTTCTCTTTTTTTATTTTGAGACAAGGTTTCCCTATAGCCTGGAACTTACTATGTAGACCAGGCTGGCCTCTTATCTCAACAGAGGTCCACGTGCCTTTGCCTCCTGTGATGAAAGGCATGCACCACCACACCCAGCTAAAATTACTTTTAAAGAAAACATATTTTTCTCCAGAGATTTGTGAGCTGTTAGAAATTTACTGACCAGTTAAAAGCACTGGCTGCTTTTGTAGAGGACTCAGGTTTGATTCCCAGCACCCACATGGTAGCTAACAACCATCCATACCCCCACTTCAGGGGAATCTGACACCCTCATCTGACCTCTGCAGGCATTGCAGAACATGGATGTGTTTATTTACGTGCAGGCTATATACTTATACACATAAAATTAAAATTAATAAAAATTTTAAAACGAAAATACAACTTGTGCCAGGTGTAGTGGTACACACATTCAATCCCAGCACTCTGGAGACAGAGATAGGTGGATCTCTATGAGGCCAGCCTGATCTACATAAAGATTCCCAGGCCAGCTGGAGCTATAAGGAGACCCTCAAAAAAAGAAAACCAAAAAAAAAAAAAATGGAAAGTCTAGGTTGTTCCCTGTAGAAAAGGGTGACAATTTAATAAGTCTCACACTGGAGCCTGATGTGGTAATATACATGCTCCTATAATGCCAACACCAGGGCACTAGGGAAACAGAAGCAGGAGGACCTCAAGTTTCAGCCTACACTGTGCTACATAGAAAAAAACTCTCTCAAAAACGAAGCAAAGGCTTTGCACATCAGTAATTCTCTGTGAAGATCAGTGTGTCTCTTGTATTCAGCTGCATTAGAATACAGAAAAAGGGGAAATAAACTTGGAAAGTCTGTTCATTCCCATTATGGGAGAGCCCTGTGGGGAACCTGAACACAGGGAGCTCTGTTTGTCAAGGCCAGCCCAGGGACATGTGTCCTACAAAGAGGAGACAGGACACACAGTAAATAGGCATAGTTGTTAGAGAAGGCAGAGTTGGCTGTCATCCAAGTCCTGCCCTCAGCTGACAGAAGAGACATTATGGACTAAGTAGACATGTGATACCAGAAGATTGCTCCTTTTTTGCACATGAAAAGACAGGAAAGTAGGAGAGACTGTGGCTCCATGCACTCACTGAATTGCTACATAACCCACCTGTCATTTGTGAGAAGGCATCTGGAGTCAACTGACTCAGCATACTACACTACTGATATTCTGAAACGAAGTTAGCTTTTACTCATTGGACCTACTACCTTGGGAGAGGTAGATGGTAGAGGTAGAACCAGCTAGAAAAAGATGGAGGGGTAAGCTGAGAAGAGCATTCAACTCAGAGTTCCTACTTTCACTACCCCTAAAACAAGGTTCTCTTTCTCTTCAGTGTCCTTTCCCCTGAAGATTTCTTTCCCAAAACTCTCAGTGATGTAACAAGTCTGTCCAGAAACCAACAAAAGGGAAGTGCTTCAGCAAGCACTATGTTCTGCACATTGGATCAGTTCCATCTCTATGAAGTTGTGTTGCCAAAGCAAACAGCCTCTTCCTGTGCGCTGGCCGCCCAAAGCGGTGTGAATTCCAGCACAGCAGAGAGCGGCCCTTTCCTCTCTTTCTTCCTTCCTACTTGCTTCCTGGGGCCTCAGCTTCTGTCACAAGGCCTTCCTTTTGGAATGACTATCAAACATACACACAGGTGGCATCAGAAGAAAGACTCTAGGGCTGACCCTCTGTGCTCTTCATGCAGCCAAAAGAGTGAGCAAAGTGCCTGTGCCTTAGGTGGGGCATGACTGGCTTCCAAAGAGCATACTGACAAAGGGACGGTTGCAAACATCACTGAGGTTGGTATGTCCTGCATGTGTGTGCAGCAAGGAAAAATGAGCAAGCCAGGCCTCTAACACTTTCATCACTACTCTCGAAACCCCTGTGTGGGAAAACCAGCACTACATAATATTGGGCAAGTTTTGATCCAAACAGTTCTCTCTAGTGGGAGGTTCTAGGACAGTGGGTGGTAAGGGATCATGTGCCCCTACTGGATCCTGAAGCTCTCAAGTGACTCAATTGAAGAAGGACGAGGAAAGAGACAGGTGTGACTGAGATGCTTACTGGTGCTTGGGGACTGGACAAAGTGACAGAAAAATAAACTATCCAGACCAAAGTCTAACAAAAAATACTTTCCCATGACAAGATCCCAAGTCTAAGAGAAACATCACATTTCTCACCTGGTCACAAGATGCCAGTTCAGTTAGTGTTTACCACTCCCTGACCGTACAAGCACTGCCAACAGCAGCCTCCTCATGAAACCAAGCTAGCACGAAGTGGTGGCACATGCCTTTGATCTCAGCACTCAGTGAGATCTGAGCCAGGGTGGTTTACATAGTGAGTTCCAGAATACCCGGGACTACAGAGACCCCATCTCAAAAAAAGCCAAACCAACCAAACAAACAAAACCCAACAATAAAAAGAAACCAAGCTAAGCAGCCCTGAGTGTGTTCATGAGTTTTGCTGTCACAAGAAGAAATTTTATAATTTCCAGAACAGCAGAAAGGAAACCTGCATGTGTGACATTGGAAAGGCTCTGGAAGTTTTTGACCAGATTCCACACTGGCTAAGCCAAGAGATAGAGAATAACTCAGAGTCCAGGGTTAGAACTGGTCTTGGTGAATGTTAACATCCATTGACTAATAAGTGTGTGCAATAAAACATGTTAGTTTATAGACAGACTCTGCAAAGACTAAGCAGTAGAAGTTAAAGTGTAAGTAGTCAGAAATTAGCAAGTACAGAGTTACTAACTTGGGAAAAGAAAAACTATATGGCACAAGGTGTGGGCTTGTTGATAAGCATCCATAAAAGATTTACTCACCGAGTGTGATGGAGATAAACACAGAAGTATTGTAAATTGGAAGCCAACCTAAGCTTTGTAACAAATTGGAAGCCAACCTAAGCTACATAATAAGACACTGTCTCAAGTGTCAAAAAGCCAAAGGCTCAAGTTGAACATGGTGATTTATGCCTGTAATCCTAGCACTTAGGAGATAAAGGCAGGAAGGAATCCAGTTTGAAGACAGCCTAAACTACATAATGAATTCCAGGATATTATGAACTACATGGAGAGTTCTACACTAGCCTGGATCCTATAACAGGACTATCTCAAAAACACATGAAGTATACCAGGCATGGTGGCACATGCCTTTAATTCCAGCACTCAGAAGCAGGCAGATCTCTGAGATAGAGGCTAGCTTGGTCTACATAATGAGTTCCCAGGCCAACTGGGACTACAGGGAGTTTCAATAAAACAAATAAAACATACACACACAAAACACCAAACACATATGAAATGAAATTTTTTTTAAATTTTTAAATGATTGGGAATGTAGCTCGGTGGTAAAGGGCTACAGGACTGGAGAGATGTCTCAGCAATTAAGAGCACTGGCAGCTCTTGCAGAGGACTAGAGTTCACCATGCTCCACATGGTGGCTAACAACCATCCTAAACTTCAGTTCCAGAGAATCCAACACCCTCTTTTATCCTCTGTGGGCACTGCAGGACAAGAGTGCACTTACATGCAGGCAATACACTCATACACATAAAATTAAAATAATAAATATTTTTAAAAGCGCTTATCTACCAGAAGAAAAATGAAATACTGTCCGAGAAGAGAAAGACCTAGATGCCACCTTGAAAGCAGCTCTGAATAAAGTATGAAATAACTTGTCTAATCCACTTTTTCCAGGATGTCCCTGGAATCAAGAAGGCAGATTGGTGCTCCATTGTCATGCATGGGACTTTTTTGACAATATACTGCAATTTTCCAAAGAGACTTAGAAAAGGGTTTTACAAACTATAACAGTAATAAGGATAAAAGAGAGGTTTAAAAACATTCTTTGTTTTTTAATTTTTATGTGTATGAATGTTTTTCCTGCATGTATGGCTGTGCATCACAAGCATGCCTAGTGCTTATGGAGGCCAGAAGAGGGTGTCCAATTCCCCAAGAACTGGAGTTACAGGCAAGTGTGAGCTGCCATGTGGGTACTGGGAACCAAACCCAGATCCATTGCAGAAGTAACACATGCTCTTAACCACTGAGCCATCTCTCTACCTCCAAAAGAAGAATTTTTAAAAGAGGAAGCAGGTGAGAAGCATGGCTTCCAGGGTTACACATTGTCTTTTGAGACTTCCCAACTCCCCTCTCCCTACTCCCAGGACAAAGAAGAGAACCTGCTAAGCCTAGAATTCTATAGAGAGGATGCCGTAAGTCCTTGTATGTATCGAGAGTGCCACACAGGCATGAATAAGGAGATGGTGATGACCTCAACAGCTTCAGTCTATGCATAGCTAGCAACTTCACACTGGACTCCATTAGGCAATAAGGTCTATGCTAGAATTTCCAGTGAGGGCACCGTTTCCCTTTCAGTATGTAACTTGAGCCTAGTACAGAGCTCCATGTAACCACTAAATCATCACTGCTGAGACTATTATCAAACCACATGTGTGAAGCAGGCAGGAGGGCCACTCTAGAGACATGCAGAGTTGACTAGAGAGAAAGATAGCTCACCCACCCAGAGTACATGGCAGGAGAGCCCTAGCTCTGCACTGAAGGACACAGAGGACACACTTTGGGGATGGTATCTCTTCAATGTGAATGTCATCACAGGACTTTAGGGTAGAGCAACATCTTGAAGATGGTATACCTATGAATCAAAGGGTCATGAGTCCCACTGCACGCACAGATGGAACAGGATGAAGAGATTCATCAGATATCTTATCAGTGAACAAAGGACAGAGCCAGGTGTAGAACCCAAGTGACCTGTACAGAACCAGTGCTTTCACTGGGACACTTCCTGATAGAATTTGGAAGTCCTCAAAAGCCTTGGAGCACTGAGGAGCCTCCTAAACAGAACTGTGAATCTACTACCCCAGTTCCCAGCTCCATGTGCAGAGTGAGAGACCACACAAACCCTTGCCTTTCACAGGCCACTTGTCCTGACCCATTCAATGCTGCTTTCCCCCTTCTGCTTGTGCTACATGAGTTCCAGGCCAGCCTGAGCTGCATAACAAGAAAAAGGGGCTGGAGGAATAGCTCAGTAGTAAAGTATTTGCCTAGTATGTGAAAGGCCCTAGATTCAATAACCAGCACCACAAAAAAAGCAACACCTCAGACCATGAAAGATAAAGCAAAGATAGAAGAAAAGAAACCCAGAAAATAGAAAAAAGGCATACAGGGCAGGCAGAGCAGAAGCTGTGCTCAGTACTACCAGCTGCATGGACTTCTCTGGAGATTCAAGAAGACATTACTCAGGCCTGATGTTTAGAACCACATGCTCAGGACTCAGAGGCTGTGAGAACAGAGTTGGCCTCGTGGGCACCCACACTGGTAGGTCTTATCACCAGTACCTTTTATTACCCTCTTGGTGGGGTTATGAGCGCACAGGTACTCTGGGAGAGTTCTGTATGCTATATTTCCATGAGCTGATAATTGATCATCACTTTAATGGGCCTTAGGAAGGAGACAGTAGGAAAACCCTAGCATTTTTCTAATCTGTGTTGTGCCAGTTACTATAGAAAGCCAAAAAAGAGCCCAGTACTTGGGAGGCAGAGGCAGGTGGATCTCTGTGAGTTCAAGACCTGATCTACAGGGAGACCCTATCTCAATAAGACCCCCCCCAAAAAAAAAAAGAAGGAGAATATGAATGGGAAAAGATGGAAAGACAGAACAAGATGACACATGTGGAGCTGCCTAATGACTGAAGCACTTCCTGACCCTGTCTCCCCAAGACCACTTCTCTAACTATGCTGAACTCTGTCTCAGGACCTGACTCTGATAATACGGGACAGGTATGAGGGGAGACATGTGGAATAAAGGGCAGAAAGGAATTTTTCCAGTTTCAAGGAAAAACAAAATTAGAACTGGAAAATTGTTGGCAGATATTGGGAATACTATTACATGTACTGAACTGAATGTTAGGGTAAAACCACAAGAGACTACTGATGACCCATGAAAACAGCTTTACATGACTGTCCCTGTTATCGTTGAGGAGGGGTCCTTCAGACCTGCAATTCTGCAGGAGAATGGTTCTTTTACTAACCCAGAGTTGCGCTAAACATCATACTGGTATGCAGAGATGGATATAGAATAAAGAGCAAGTGAGAGCACAGACCCATCTCATGGTAGGGTAAACAGGGAGCCCAACCTTTCATTTGTTTCTTCTGCTGGTTTCCAGGGTTTCCCAGTCAATTCCACATACTTCCCTTTCCTCTTTTCATTAGCATCTTCTTTCCTCTTGCCCACCCACTTTACCCCAGCACTGGGACTCGAGGTTCACTTGACAACAGGTAATAGCAGGCGTTTCCTCGTCCTGTGACAGGACATCCTGGCGCCCCGCAGTCTCTCCCTGACTTTAAAACAGACCGGAGCACAGGAAAAAACCCAGCTCTAAAATTAGCAATGTGATAGAAGAAAGGCGCATAGTTGCTCTCTGTACTGTTTGTCAATGAAAGGAGTCTAAACAGGCCAAATGCATTTCCTTTTTGGGCAAAACAGACCTGTAAGGGGTGATGGTCAAATGCTGAAGGGATAAGGCAGCCTGGGAGGCTTGAGAAGCTGCCTGAAATGCCTGGAGGCACCACCCATTGCTCTAGGCTTTTCCCGCTAACCTCCAACTGTTAAGAGGATTTTTGGACAGAGACTGATCTAACCTTTCCAGAGGTTGTACTTGACTAGAAATACTCAGAGTGGGGGCATATTGCCCCCTCAGAACCTCAAGAGGCCCTTGACACATCCTCCCACAATTGCTGAAAAACAACTCGATTTCAGGTGATAGGATAGTTTTCCTCATTTCGATTTTTTTGTGCAGTATTTGAACACAACACTTTTTTTTCTCATGAAACAGGCACTTGGAAGAGGCAGCTGTCAGTCTTGGTACCAAACCCACACTAATTCTAATGACTCCAAGTAAGATATTAAATAAGAAAGGCAGTGATCGGGTTGATTATCACACTAGAAGAAATTTCCACAGTCAAGAACTGTTGCTTTTTTCCCCAGTAAGATGTCCTCTTTTAACCAAGCTTTTCTTAGGACGTTTTAAAATTTTTCCATTTCTTTCTTGAGAAATTGGATTCAGATAGGTGCATACTCTAGGGCACTATGCTTCACTGAGAGGGAAGAACTGTTTGTTTTCTAGTCCTCTGGTCAGTAGAGGGCAAAGTGGGAAACTTTCCTAAAAGTGCCCAGTGCTGTACTGTTGGTGGGAAGGGGACAGGATTGATCCCCATTTGCATCTGCATGCTTCTCATACCTAGGAGGAGGCACAGAAATGAGCCCATACTGCAGCTGGGTGAACTGTAATTGGCTCAGTGATTGGTCCACATCTATTCACACTGATAGAGCCAAGATACAATTCCAGCTCTCCTGCCTCTGAGCCCCGTATCCTTCCACTAAGACATCATAATCCTTCCTCCCTTCCTGCTTCTGATGACCACAGGGAAGTGACTTTACCAGGACCATTCTATCATGCTATTCTTAGCACTCAGGGTTGCCGGCTTTCCTGACTCCCACCAGGCGTTCTCCAGCATATAAATACCCATTGGCTTCATTCTGGAAACTGTTTCTCAAGAATGTAAAGGCCCAGGATCCATTATTCCTAGAATGATTCACTTCAGACATCCTGCCATTTCCTCTGTTGGAAGTATACTTTGGACAGTAGGCAGGTGGTCAGCTAAATGTGCCACACACCCTGGCTTTGTACAGACCCCTCGTTTCTACCTGTTCACAGACCTCAGAGCTGTCTTACCCTCAGTGAGCCGCAAGAAACTTGAACTTCTGAACTTCACCTTGTTATTAATGATCCTTAAAGCTCTGAGCCCACAGGATGGAACAGTAAGACTCCCTGGTCATTGGGGCGGTCACAGTTGTGCCATGGTTTCCACCATCTGTCTAAACATTCCAAAAGAATTTTATGGATCATTTCTGGCAGTGTCACTACTCTGACCCATTAAAAACAGCAATATTTCTTCTCTATGACTTATCTTGTCATAGATCACAGGGTAGGTAGGTGGTTGATCCAGTGTTTAGAGGCAGCTCTGCTTTCTAATGACCCCATGTCCTGCAAGACCAGGATATGATTTTATCTGTGTTACCTTTAAAATAAGAGCATGTGTGCAGGCATGGGCAGGTACCTACTATCCACTCAGGTTGTGTATAATATGTTAGCATAAGCTTCTATACTAGTCACAACAAAGGTTTGTACTGAGCCCAGGTATGGCCCAGAAAGGCTGATTTACAGTCAAGCCCAAGCCCTGATCTCCTATTGTGGCTGTTATCTAGGGAGACTGGAATCAGGCTGTTTTTCTCACCTCTGCCCAGCACAAGCCAACTCTTCCCAGCTGTCTCAACTTGGCAGCAGGAGTATAAACAGTAACTAACCAAAAGGGCAAAGTGATACAGATTCCATAAACTTGGAAAAGCAGAGCACCTTACCTCTCTATATATTCTAGAGCCACCTTTAATATGGAAAAGGATTTGACATGTGTGCTGGATAGCTTTAGTTGTCAACTTGACACATCTGGGTTGAGAGAGCCTCAGTTGGGGAATTGCCTCCATTAGACTGGCCTGTGGCCATGTCTGTGGAGTATTTTCTTGATTGTTGAGTGATGTGGGAGGGCCCAGCCCACTGTGGGTGGTGCCACCCCTGGGCAGGTTGTTCTGTATTGTATAAGAAAGAAGGCTGAGCCTGGGCCAGAGAAGCAAGCCATTAAGCAGTGTTCCTTCATGGTCTGTACTTCATTCCTGCCATGATTTCCTAACTTAGGCTCCCTCAGTGATGAACTGTAACCCAGGAGATGTGAGCCATATAAACACTCTCTAAGTTGGTATTGGTCAGAGTATTTTGTCACAGCAATTGAAAGCAAACTAAAACAAGTTAAAAGCCAAATGGTACATTGCTCCACCTGAGTTGCAGATTTCTGTCTTGCTTTTGCCCCCAGCAATGGGGGATGACCACAGAGGCTGTCTATTGCTATGTTTAGAGGTACAATCTGCAACCTACCACAGGCTACTCAAGGTCCCCTGTGCTGTCAGAAAACCCACCCATTTGGAAGCCAGAATATGGCCACTGTGCCTGCCCTGGGTACTTACTCGCCAGCTGGAATGCAGCAGCCATGGCCTCCTCCCAGCACTGGGACTCTGGTGACATCAGGGGTAGGCCTGTCAGACCTAGGACGAAGGTGAGCTGACCCACAGCAAGTGCAGCTGTTGCCACCAGGTTGCAAGCACGCATCATATCAAACTGTACTGTGGACCAAGAGGGAAAGAAGTCAGGTAGTCAGTATGGTGAGCCACTCAGCAAAGAGCCAAGTCAGATGATCCTAGCCACACTTATCTTTAGCAGTAACCATTCCATTTCTGGGCCTCCTTTAGGCCTTTGAAAAAACGAACAGCTAGAATCTTCTCTGAACAGAACTTTCTAGAAGTTCCTCGGCCATAAAGAATGTCTCACAGTACGTAGCCTGACTGCACCTGAGCTGGACCCTGCTCTGTGATTTGAGTCTTTGTGTATGTGGTGTATGTATGTGTGTGCACATGTGTGAGGTGAACTTGCCTGTATATGCACCTGGAGGCAAGTGGTCAACTTGAGGTATCTTCTGTGCTCTCTCCACCTTATTTTTTATTTATTATTTTTATTTTATGTGTATGAATGTATTGCTTGCTTGTGTGTAAGTGCACCTGTGTTGTATACTGCCTGCAGATGTCAGAAGACAGCACAGGATCCCACTCGAACTGGAGTTAGAAAGGGTTATTAGCCACCATATGAGTACTGGGAATCGAACTTGGGTCCTCTGCAAGAGTGGCCAGTGCTCTTAACCTCTGGGCCATCTCTCCGGCTCCTCTACCTTATTTTTTGAAATAGGGTCTCTTGCAGAATCTGGAGCTCATCATTTCAACTACACTGGCTGACCAGTGAACTCTTGGGATTCTCCTGCCTCTGCCTCCCCAGTGCTAGGGTTACAGGAACATGCTTCCATACTCAGTTTTGTTGTAGTTGCTACAGATCCACATGCTTGTACAGCAAGCACTTTGCCCTCTTGATTTGGGTCTTATTTGGGACAAATGTTTCACTTCTATGCAGGTGTTATGTTATGATGGAAGTTAAAGATGGAAAGTAAGTCCATTAATAGTGCAGGGGGTCCTGCTCAATAATGGACCCCATGAGACCCCACCTGCCTCAGCTGCTGTGTCTCAGATTCACTGTTCTGATATCTAAGAACTCAGCATTGTTATCTTCCTCTCCTACAGGCAAAAGACTTGAGCCTGTATCATTAGGTGGTTTGTCTGGGACTCTCACAACCAGCAAGGGGCAGAGCAGGAACCAGACCTGGGTCTGTTCAACCCAAGGTCCCCACCCCACTTATCTTTAGGTCCTCATATCCTTTACCCTGCCAGCATCCAGAGTGGTACTTTAACCTCCTCCTCCTCCTCTGCTCTGGTACTCTACACCCTGGTCTCAGTAGGGCGTGCAACACAGAGTTGTAATGGCTAAACTATAGAGAGAGGGGACTGTCTGGCAGAGTACCTTTTTCTTCCAAAATTAAACCTCGTACCAAAGCCCACACTGTGTCCTGATGTGATAGTGGTATATCAGCATGCCTTCCAAGCCACGGGTTGCTTCAGGTCAACAACAGATCTGTCAGTGGATACTGCTTGAAACAAGGGCGGACGCACTAGAAGCAGTGTGCCATAATCCAGCGTCACATTTAACAGTAGTTAGGAAATTCTGATTTATAAACCTAATGCAAATAAATAATGTTCAGCTCAAAGCAGACCTTGAAGAGTTGAGGTACTACTCTTCCCAGAGTTTGAAAGGTTGATTTTCAGAATTGGGTTACATCAAACACCATAATCAGAAACATCAGAACTAAGCAAGAAAGAGCATATTCTACCAAGATCTCTGAAGGATCTATACTCTAGGGTGATTTCCCCTGTGGCCAAGATGGAAACAAGGAAAGCATGGAGACTGGCCATCTCATACACTGAACAGTTGGCCTCTCTGTGTGAGTGAAGGAGCCAGCAAATACAGCCCTACTTTTCACAGAGCCCTCATGGGGACAACCCAGGAGAGAGAACAGACTGAGCCACTGCTGCCAACATGAGCAGTTCTGGTTGGTTTGACCTAAATGTTGGTTAAAATGCAATTTGGATTCACAGGATATCTCAAAGCCCTCAGGTTCAATGTCTGCCTCTCCTCCTGTCCCCTGTGGGTTCTGTACCCTGGGCACACGGTAGGCACCTCTGCCTTAGGTCCATGATACCCATCACCTCACTGTCCTCCCCCCATCCATCCCATTCCCAAAGTCCCATCTTCTCAGACTCCCCTCACTACACACCAGAGGCAGGCTTTTAAATTTCCTGTCACCCTTTCTGGTGACCCAATCCGGTGACCAGAAATTGGATGGTAGCCAACTATCTAAAGTGGAATAAAATTCATGAGACCACACAGGCCTCAGAAGTCTCCTCTGACTGGCCAGATACCTCTGTGTACTTCCAGGGCCCTAACTCTGTTCTTGGAAACTGTCCAAAGAGTCAACTACACACAGGTGAGAGGCAAACAGCAGTGTGATGGAAGAATCCTGGATGAGAAACAGTTCTGCATGTTGGGCTAATAGGATTATGAGATAGTGCTAAGCTTTATTTAAGACCGCACACCGTCAACCCTAAAGTGAAGTCCCCTTTCCTAAAGGCCTTTCTCAGGCCATTAATGGCAATGTGGGGAGAAACCATCTCATCCTGTGAACAGAATACAGACTTGCTCTTGGGATGCCTTGCCATGTGATTGCCATCTCTGTCTTGACCCAGTATGCCCCACCCCATCTTCGGGCAGGATGGTGCCTATGATTCATGATCCTTACAAATCATGTCTATATTTAGGCTATAGAGTCACAGTGTTATCCAGGGGTTTTGTACCACTTCCCGCCACCAAGAGTCAGCCTGTCCTGTCCATTGTGTTTTGAGCTACTTCCTCTGCAGAGAACTCTCCATCATTTGAAGTTTGAGGGACCCTTCTAGATCTCAGACTTTTCTAACTTGTGCCCTCCAACCTGGAGGTAGCATAAGAAGTGAACCTGCTGCAGATGTGAAGAGCTGTTCAGGTGTACAAGGTCTCAGCATTGATGGACAGTCTGAGCCACCCATGTGCATGATGACTCACCAGAGAGAGATTACTACTGACTGGACCGTTTCTTCATGTTGGGCACCTTAGCAGCTGCTTCTGTCCTGCTTTACTCACAGTAAAGCAAGTAGCCTCCAGTGGGCCTTACTTACAATGATTGAGAGCTCAAGTTCTTTGATCTTCAATCCTCAGCATAACCATGAAACAGAACCCAGATCACTAGAGACTCTAAGAGGCCTGGGTAATATTTTAAAGGGCCAGGAGGTGAGGCCTGGTGAGATGGATCAGCAGGTGAAAGCACTTGCCTTACAAGCCTGGTGACCTGAGTGTGAGCCCCAGAACCCTCATAAAGGTAGAAAGAACCAACTTCTAAAGTTGATCTCTTATCTCCATACATATACCATAGCATACATGTGCTTGCACACATATACACATGTGTGCACATAGTGTGCATGTGCACTGATAATTTTTAATTTAATGTAGGAGTTAAAGAGATGGCTCAGCTCTTAAGAGTATGTACTGCTTTTCAAGAGTTCATATCCCAGCACCCATATTGGGCAGCTCTCAACCTGCAACTACAGCACCATGGAGATCCAATGCCTCTCCAAAAGGACCTGCACGTGCATGTATCTATTCAGACACACACACAATTTAAAATGATGGGCATGGTGGTGTATACTTTTAATCCCAGCACTTTGGAGGTAGGAGCAGGCAGATCTCTGAGATTGAGGCCAACTTGGTCTACATATGAATTCCAGGGTCAGCTGTGGCTACAGGGAGACCTTGCCTCAAAAAAAGACCAAAAATAAATAAATCATAAAATTAATCTTTTAATAACAAAGGGGCAAAAAGGTCATCTGGATCCTGACAGTTCAAAATTTCTGACATGAAGCAGTCAGGTAAGCACATTCTTCAAGGTATAGGTTGTACCTTTGAGTGAATGAATGTGGTCTTGGACTCTAGAGGGATGTAGAGAGAACAGTAATGGAGTGGAAAGGTCAGGGACAGTGGAAATGCTCCATGAACTGTAATGTGGGACTCACAGTATGGTATGACTTGCTAAGGCCTAGGTAGTAGGGTGGGTATCAGAACCTAGTGGCCCTCACATCCTACAAGTGATAAAGACCTTGTAGTGAGGCAAGTGGCAACTGGGGTTCAGGCAAATGGCTAGTTCTTTTGATTTTGATTTGTTAGCTGTTCTCCCTCCTTCATAGCCAGCCTGACTATGATGACCACACACTGTGCACAAAGCTAAGCCCAGTTCTCTGCAGGGTGTCCTGTCTGTAGACTGTGTGTGCCCCAGGAGGTCCTCTCCCTTCTGATATGGAAAAGCATTTCTGACCATCTGTGGAGATTTGCATTCTTCATGATGCTCTGTCATCTGTACACTGAATTTGTGTGGTTGGGGGTTGTTTCATTTTGTTTTGTTTGGAATGTTTGTGTGTTTGTGTGTTGTACATGTTTGCACATGTGTTGGCCCATGTGGGGTGGGGTGCACATGTACTTGTTTGTACATGCATGTGGAGGCCATATGTTGACATCTGTTTTCTTCCTCCAATCTCCAACTTACATACTGAGGCAGGGTCTCTCACTTGAACTGAAAACTCTCCACTTTGGCTAATCTAACGAGCCAGCTTGCTCCAAGGAGCCCTGTCTCTGCCTCCTGAGCACTGTAGTTATAGGTGGGCCACACACCCACCTGGCATTTACATGAGTGCTATAGCTCTGAACTCTGGTCATCATTCTTGTACAGCAAACCCTGTACTCTAAGCCATCTCTTCTGCCATTGTATGGCTGTTCTTACCATGTTCAACCTCTTTTTGCCTAAGAAAAGTGACATCAGATATATAGGTAGATAAAATAAGAGTACAAGTCAAACATTTAAAGATAATAAATCATAAGGACATGAATTTTTAAACAACTATTTGGTATGCATGTAATTTTACCATTTTTTGAGGACAGACTCAAATATGCATACTAATGAGATTAATCTGCTTGTTTTTTTTAACAAAGAATTGAATTTTGGGTGAATACTGTAGGGTGTAGAGCATCTTCAACACTTTTCAAAGTTGATACATTTTTTTAATATTTTTTTTTTATGTGTATGAGTATATTGCCTGCATGTATGTCACTGCACCTGTGCCATGCATTGCCCATGAAGGTCAGAAGATGGTGTCAAATTCCCCTGGAACTGGAGTTACAGATGGTTGTTAACTGACATGTGGGTGCTGAGAATTGAACTGGGCCCTCTACAAGAGCAGCCAGTGCTCTTAATTGCTAAGCCATCTCTTCAGTCCCTTGATATATATTTTGATTATTTTTTAGAGAAAAAGTCTCTCTATTGCCCCTGGAACTCACTATGTAGGCTGAACTGACCTCAGTCTCAGAGACCTGCCTACCTCTGACCCCAAAGTTCTGGGCTTAAAGGTGTGCTCCACCACACCCAGCTCCATATTTTGATTTTATAAATTGAATATTTACATCTACTTATTTGTGGGGCATGTACATTCCACAGAACGTGTATACAGGGATCAGAGGGCAACTTGCACGAATTGGTTCTTTCTACCATGTGGGTTCCAAGTATCAAACTCAGATTGTCAGGCTTGGCACCAAGTGCTTGTAACCACTAAACCATCTTGCCAGCCCCATGTTTTGATTTTATAATCATCAATTTTGAGAATGTTCTTCATGTGAATACATAGTAAAGGTGGTAGAAGTATGGTTAGGACCATTTCAGAAGTTGTTAGAAATTTTGTCCTAATCCCAAATCAGAATTCATTTACTGATTTTTTTTAATGAAACTCAAGTCAACAAATCAAACAGTCATTTTTAAAATCAAACATTATAACAATTACTATTCAAAGATATGTATCGGTTTGATATATGCTGAGGAGTGATAATAAGAAAAAGTAGTAACATTGTTTCTGTAAGAACAGAAAACTTTGTAGTTAAAACACAGCAATTCATAACATACAGTTTGAATCTGACCTGAGGTGTTTAAGGCAGCATTTGTTGGCATTGTGTAGCATGACAGCACAATACAGTGCCAACTGCATGTGTTACATATTCAGAGCCAAGACTGTGGTAAAATCACACAATACAACACAGGTGAGCCCCGACAAAAGAACCTCAGGTTCATTATGCATTTGGTTTTTAATCAATTTTTAGTTGTTTAACATTCAGAAACCTTTTACTAGTGACAGATTGTGTGTGTTATTGTGTGTGTGTGTGTGTGTGTGTGTGTGTGGCACAGCTCCCTTCCACACAGCTCCAGATGGGTGTATAACCTACAGTTTAAGAAGCTGTGACTTAGCCAGACCCTTTAAACCCAACAGACTCAGGTGAATCTCTGTGAGAGCTACATAGTGAGTTCCAGCTGTGACTAAAGGGAGACTCTATGACTTAAGAGGACCACACAGAGGAACTGTTGCTTTAAAAGATGGTAGAAGTGCCAGGCATGATGCTACATGCCTTTAATTCCAGCAGGAGGCAGAGGTGGTGGATCTCTGTGAGTTCCTTGCCAGCCTGATCTAATGAGACCCTGTCTCAAAAATGCCAAAGAAAATAGGACTGGAGAGATGGCTCAGTGGTTAAGAGCACTGACTACTATTTCAGAGGACCTAGGTTCAATTCCCAGTACCCACATGGGGACTAACGACCATCTCTTACTCCAGTTCCAGAGGATCCAACACCCTCTAGATCTGGCCTCCACAGATATTTTATGACATGGGTACAAAACACACATATACATAAAAATAAATTTGTAAAAAGGTAGAATTGAAAGTCAGGCATGGTGACATACGTCTTTAATCCTAACACTCGGGAGGCATAGGCAGGTGTATCTCTGCAAGTTCAAGGCCAGTCTGGTCTACTTAGCCAGTTCTAGGCCAGCTTCGGCTATAGGGAAACCCTGTCTCAAAAAGACCAATCAATCAATCAATAAATAAATAAAAGATAGAATTGGGAAGGTGTTAAGAAGTGATGTTGAATAGGCTAATAGGCATTCAGGCTTTATCTGGAAGGCCAGGAAAGAGCTAAATAAATGACAAGACTGGTTGGGAGGAGAGTGACCCAAGTGGATTAGGCTGGAGGTTTAAATGTCTATGCAGTAAGGCCAAAAGACTGGCTCCTGGGCTAGGAAGAGAGTGCAGACTGACTGCTGGCATGTCCTTCTGACATCTGCCCTGCCCACTTGTCTTCCACCTCAGCTGACTCTTTTCTTCCTGAAAGCTACTCAGTGCTCTGCCATATCCATGACAGTCTACAAAGTCACTAACTCCTTAGGCTACCTACCTAGCTCCTGCTGAGAAGGAAACACTCCCTTTGAAGCTGATGACCTCCACCCAGAAGACTCAAAGTCTGGCATGTCACCTGTTGTACTTCCTGTATGCTTGGCATGGATGTGTCTGTGAGAACATGGCACAAATGTGCCTATCCAAGCAGTCAGGTCAAGTGTCCAGAGTGGCACAAGGATGTGTGGAAACACTGAAGGGCTACTCCAGGGTCCAGCTGATCAGCACCAAGGTTCAATTTTATGTTCATTGTTCATGTGCAGACTAGGGTGAGAAAAAGGACTGAGGATCCCTGACCAAGTACACAAGCTGTGAGAAGCATAATAAATGTGAGAAGTGAAACAGAAAGTAAGGACCAGAAAGTGAAGCTTGAACCTGGACTCAGGTAGATCCCTGGCCTCTGACCTCCAGTTTCTGAGAGGGATGAGAGTTCCTAGTCAGTAGTAAAAGCCCTCGGAGCAAAATAGCCAGCTGGCAGGAAAATCCCCATGACCCAGTATGACATGGGAAAGGCATGGTTGCCTAGGCCTAACCTTGATAATCCACAGCCCCATCCAGTATTGTCAAGACATCTAGGAACACAGAGCACTCAGTGGTTAAGAGCAGAGTTCAGGATGTCAT
Source organism: Eospalax fontanierii (assembly GCA_035773235.1). Taxonomy (NCBI): domain Eukaryota; kingdom Metazoa; phylum Chordata; class Mammalia; order Rodentia; family Spalacidae; genus Eospalax; species Eospalax fontanierii. Next base: position 29,465,131 of record CM069546.1, on the reverse strand, counting down.
GAAATGGTCTACATGTTTATGCTTCGTCTCAAGCAGACCCCTTGGATGTTTGCAGTCAGAAAGCATTGTGTTATAAGAGCTCGGGACACAGAGTTGGCAGAGATGGCCCTACCAGCAATGTCAAGAAATTCTAGGGGTTCCCTGTGCTTGTGAGGCATGAAGTATGGGTTATATAGCCCATCCTGTACCCTTTGCTCCCATTCCCTAGCCTGTTCCTCAGAATGGAATTGTGAACAAGCCACACAATCCTCTGATACAGACTGGCACCCACTGTGTGTTAGAGAACGTATAAAGAATCATTGCTCAGGCATAAAGGACATTCATTGCCCCTGAGCTAATGCCACCTATCTAAGCAGCTAATGTAGCTGCTCCTTACCAGAAGGTTGATATCTGGACCCTCTTGGGTCACATAATGATTTGTGTGTCACAAGCCTAAATTAGTAGCCTGGCAGGCTGGAGACACAGGTGCACATAGATTAGGGCAACAAGCATCACTGGCCATGTGGATGAGCCAATTTAGAGTGGTTGGCAGATGTGCAGAGCAGAACTCATGGAGAGAAGATGGGAGGAAGAGACCAACATCATTATCTCTTCTTCCAGGCCACTGGGCACAGAGCCAAACAGTCCATGTCCCAAGCCAGGGGGTTAGGGACCAGCTTCCCCTCAGGAAATGCTGACTTATAGCTGCACTGTTCCTATTGCATTTCAGTCTCAATGTGTGTTAGAATTTGTTAGCAACCAAAACTACCTATTTAGCCTGTTTTCCCAAATTTCATCCTGTTAACTTATTCCCAAGAAACTTCGCAGTGACCTTTCTGTTTGAATAATAGTAATTGAGGATCAGCTACCTGCAAATACCACATTAATTGCAGAGGAGGTTTTTCCTCTTTTGAGATAGGATCTCATTATGTAGCACAGGCTGGCCCCTTAATGATATTCTGGACTCAGTTTCTGGATGCTAAGATTATGGTAATATACCACCAGTCCAGTTTAAGGGAGGGTATTTTATTTTGTTCAGGGAGCTCAATAGATTCAGCTAGGTGGGAACTTTTGGAGCGTACAAGTAGAGAGGGCAGATGCAGGGCACTCGGCAGAAGCAGCAGCGGCCACCATGCCCTCATATCTATGGGCAGAGAGGAGGCATAGGGGCCCTATGTATCCTGTAGGCCTGAGGTAATAGGCCTCAGTAAGTAGGGAGTAGAAAGAACAAGATGGCTATACAAGATGCTCCTGCTGGAGCACACAAAACAGGAAAATGAAAACAACACTGCATGTGAAGTCACAAAGGACACCTGGGCTATTGGGAGGTTTTATGGTTCAGAATGAGCTGATCCCAGAGCTCAGTGAGAGGCATGGGACAAAGCCCCTGCCTATATCTGCCCCCACCCAAGGCCTGAGACCTCCAGGGCCTGGCAAAGCCACAGCCCACACGAGAAGCTTGGTGGAGCCTGAGGGTTGCTAGTTTTCCTGTTAAGTCAGAATGATCATAGAACTCAGGGGAAGAGCTCTCTCCTGACACATCACATAAAGACCCATGTTCAGCCTTTTGGGCTCCCATAAGATTCCTTAATTCTGAGAGCTCATTGAAGTTTTTAAAAATATTCATGTGCTTTGATCTTTTTCTCAAGAAAAGCCTATTACTCTCTCTTTGTCAAGGCCAAGGAAGAGGCTGACATGTCCATTGTAAGCCTCAATGTCTCTATCCATGAGATGGGGATGATATTCCCCTACCTAGGCTACAAGCCTTCTGCTGATCAGGGACAGGGCTGAGAGCTGGCGACTGCACTGGGCACATCACTCAGAAATTCCAGAAGTTCCTCTGAGAGCACTGAGCAGATGCCTACCTAAGTGTCATGCTTTCTAAAGATCAGTATTGATTGTCTTCTACACAGTGCCTGTTTGGCCTTAAGCCTCCATGGTGGTTTGTAGTAGAAACTGTACTTATGATCAAGACCCCTTGTTGGCAGTTTTGGGAGGTTGTCTTCTGTTGGAAACTTACATGTCAACAAATGGGACTATTTTACTTAGCAAGTATATTTATGTAACCCTTTTCTCTTGTACCCTCAAACTTGCCATTTTGAAGTCAAGTTCCCAACTTCACGGCAGTACATGAACTCAGGACACGACAGCTGAAAAAGGAGAAGGCTATAGGAGATGTGGAGCATTCTACCCTCCTGAGCTTCCACTCTGCTCATTGTCACCACACAGCTTCCACTGATCTCCCACACATTTCCAGCCAGAGTCTCCCTTGATGCAATCACAGCTCTAAAGACCCTGACCACCTTGGAAATGAAGTCAGAACTCACCCACATGTACTTACACTTCTCATTTTACTTATTAGAAAAATGTACTTCCTTGATTTGATTTAGTTAGCATACTCATCCTTCAGCTGTTCATAACGGTAGAGAAAGAGCACCTTCAACCTCATGAAGTGAATTCCCTGTGAAAGAAGCCAGAGGCAGAGTCTGGGCCCAACAGAGAAGTTAGATAGCACTGCTATCCAAGGTGGACAGAAATCCCAACTTCTTTGACACCCACCAACCGCCTAAGTGCAACCTCAGCTCATATTAACCATCTTAAGGTGACAGAAAAATAAGCAGACTTACATTTAACGGTGCCTCGAGATTCCTGGAAACCTGCTGACTCAGAGCCCCAGCCCAGTGCCTCACAATCCTGTGTGTCCACCTGCCCAGTTCGGGTGCCAGGGTTTGTGCCTCCTCGACCTCTGTCCATGAGCCAGCAAGATTTCCATAGCCCCACACTTCGCTTGCGCCCATCCTCCAGTGTCTGGTATACCCAGTTAGGGGTGAAGGCTGCTGCATTGTTGAGGATGAGAGAGACAAGGGCCACTAGCACAGCTGTGGCCACAAGTTTCTGGACAGTCATAGCTGACTGCCAGTGCTGTCTATCTCGGAGAAAATCCCAAGTCCCAGTCAGCTGCTGTGCATCCAGGGAGAGCCAAGATGCTGCTAGGGGTGGCTAGAGAACATCACCACTCATCCTTGGGAAGCTATGCAGCAGCTCCAGCCAGGCACATGGTGATGTCTGAGGTGTGGGGAGAAGCCCATGGGACGGTCCGCGTGAGCCGCTCACGGGCCTGCCTTATCCTCCCTCCTGCACTTGAAGCAGGGACAGGCCTGTGCTGAAGCTGGTTGCTGAGAGGCCCATCCCAGGGAGGAATCTTGGGCACCAGCAAGAATCCAGAGTTGTGAGTAGGCCGTCTTCTCTGGAACAGAGGCCAGGGAGGCTGTGTCCACAGTGCCTCTTCTTGCCTGCAGCAGTACAAAAGAGAAAGTAATTCAAGATGCAGACACACTGTGGGAATCACGTTCCTTAGACCCAGCTGTGGGAGCCACTCAATCAAGCAGGAATGTAGAGCAGTATGTATTTGGCCACCTCTGTGCTGCCTGTGCCCCGTTTTGGTGCCTCTGCCACAAAGGGCAGGACCTGGAAAGCAGAGTGCCTCCTGCAAGGAAATGTGTGTATGCGCGTGTGCCTGAGCTCCCGTTTCCCTGTCTCTTTGCAGAGAGGAAATGGTTGTTTTTGAGGCTGTTTTTGGTGAGCAGGAGGGCGTAGCCAACTGCAACAAATAGCAGCCCTGCCACAGAGCCAGACACTAACAGGATGTACTTCCTGATGGGAAAGGCCTGGGGAGACTTCTGAGACGGGTTCCAGCCCACCTCCCCCCACCCCCACTGCCTCTCCCTATTTTCCTGTCCCATAGGAGCAGCCAGGAATGCCAGCCAGAACACTCATCAACTCACCTGTTGCTTTCAAGCCTAGCCAGCTGTGCTGGGCTCAGGGAACACTGCAGATACCACAAGTGGGCAGGGTCCTGAGGGAGTAGGTATTCAGCCATCCGTATGTCCCCTGAAGTATAGAATATATGAACTCCTTATGTGCCTGTCCTTTGAATGGGGATACAAGTTCTGGAATAACAGAGTCAAGTTGGGGAGGCACTTGAGACAGGTATCGTCTGCTGGCAGAGTCACACATACCTCAAGGGAGCAAATATGACTAGACCTGATGGGGGCTTGGGACACTGAGGGGACTAGGATAGCCATTGTGGTTTTGGTCAGTTGGGTTTGCTTACAGTCGCTCCCCTGAAGCTGGACAAGGAGCAAAGCAGCTGTTTTTACTGTTATTTGCTCTCCTCAGCCCTTCAGCTCTGGTGGATAAGTACAACTGGAAGGTCTGAGACTCTATCCCACTTCCAGAGCCCCAGCCCACCCAGAAGAGGGATCCTACCCACCAGGGCCCCCAAGCTGCATGAATGAACATAAGAATACAGATGTCACAGGCCATCTAAACCATCCTCAAGCGCATGCATGCAGGACAATATTTAGACACAAAGAATTCTGGTGCTGGCTAGTGTCTCACATGGCAACAGCACATCCTTTTCCTGTCTTTATGCACTGTCATCCCAAGCCACTCCCTATGTCCTAGGATTGATACTTTAATCATATGTGCACATATATAGTCAGGCTCTGTCACCCTACAAGTTCACATTCCCCCAAAGCAGAAACATTGTCTCTGACCAGGCTTTGGCTATCAATAAGCCTGAAAAATGTCTGTCACTTCCCTGAGGAGTTTTATCTGCTCTAGGATTTTTCCCCCTGAAGTTTGTATCCAATGTCAATCAGGCTTATTTATACTTTACATTCTTAGCCAAACGTGGTAGTGCAGCACTAGGGAGATAGAGGATGGTGGATCTCTATGAGTTGAAGCCAGCATGGTCTACATAGTGAGACCCTGTCTCAAAAACAAAAACAAACAAAAAATACTTTACATTCATTCATGGCTTAGGCCTGAGGGAAAGTTTCTCTTTATTCTGTGTCTCTGTGTCCATCCTCTCTGTGGTCATGTTCTAAGCAAGAGGAACTTGACAAGCAGCATAGGGTGCTATCAACCCTCAGTTCACTGTAGATCAAAAGTTACTCAAGTAGTAGGACTGTTAACATTGTTTCTGCATGTGGTTCCCACATTCACACAGAGGCAGCATCTCCAACATTCAGCATTCCCTAACACAAAGTAGAACAGGTATCTGAAATGGAACTTTCCCTCAGTTTCCATTAGGAGAAACTAGATTTCCCTTCTTAATTAAAATCAATTATACTTAGGTAGTTATTAAGTGGCTAATTTCTAGTGAGAACCAGTAATGTAGTTTCAAACCCTGAAAACTTTTAAAGATTTATTTTCATTTTAATTATGCACGCACATGTGTGTGCATGAGTGTGTGTGTGTGTGTGTACACATGTGAGTGCACATGTTGGAGGAGTCTAGAAGAGGATGTCAGATCCCCTGGAGCTAGACTAACAAGTGATAGTAAATCACCCAACATGGGTTCTGGAAACTGAACCTGGGTCCTTTGCAGGAACAATACATACTGTTAGCCACTGAGCAATTTCTCAGACCTCAAACCCAGAAAACTTTTAAGGATCAAGTGATCATTATGCCTCTTCCTTCTGAGTATCTGGTACAATAGGCTATGAGGATAATTCTGATTATCTCTGATGTATCTCTTAAGCTAGCCCTGTTTTTCCTTTCCTGAAATGGGTGGGGAGGAGGCCAAGGCCTGATTCCTGTCTGTCCTGTATTTCTGGGCCCCAAGGTGTCTGTGCCCTCAGCCATCTCTCTGGCTATGTGGGAAGATAGATAGGGGAAAGATGGAGTGAGGAGGAACTCCTCCTGAGGTGTGATACTGTTCTTAGAGGATTCAAGTCTCTCATATTACTGATAGCAAGTCTCCCACCCAAGGACCCCTTCCTATTCTCTCTTCTGTCTGCTGCCTTCAGTTGGGACTGTAGCTCCTAAACACTCATCTACCCATCTTATACTCAGACAAGCAGGGAGCATCACAGAAAACAGAGAAGCAGCACTGACATTCAGCAAAGGCAAATGGGCATTGTACAGATCAGTCTGCTAGTCTCCTAGCTGCCTGCTGTCCTCACTCAGGACAAGTCCAACTAAGATTCAATAGAGCATGAGTCCTCCCAGAAACCAGGCTAATAGCAGAGCCAGCTCCTTCCCTGGCCACATCTGCTTCTCATTCCAGGCGCTTGTGAGCTGATGAGGTGCAGATGGGATCATGCTCCAGAGTAGCTCAGATAACAGGAAATTCTCAAGACTTGGATGGGCATAGGAGAGTATTTGCTTCTTGGAATTTATGCCAGATGCACACATCTCAGAACTCTACACTGGAATCTTCAAGAATGGGGTTGTCAAGGAGTTGTATGTGAATAATGTCAGGAATTTTGTGGGGGTTGGAATGATCCTGGGCCAGAGGTAGCTACAGAGAATGTTGCGTGCATTTGTGGAGTGTGCTGGTAGTCATTTCTTGATTCCAGGCTCTTCCAGCAGCTGATATCCCTGCCTTCTCCATGGTTAGTGTACAGTGGTCCAAACCCAGCAGAAGAGGGCCTTTGCTGGCCTTTGAGGGGCCCTCTAGGGTTCTGACTGCCTAGGGACTGTCTTCCAGCACATGCTCTTCAGAACCCCAGTTTAAAAGAGGCTTCGTTGTCAGGCAGGGGCCAGTGTGGAAATAGCTGAGAATTTCAGTTATATGAACAGATCTTTGTCATATAGAGGACCAGGGCAGCACAACAACACCAAGACAAGTCTCCAGGCCTCTGTCTCCCACTCCACAAAGGGGCCAGACGCTGGCTTTGAGCATACCCTCCTAGTGGGAGATAAGAGGATCCTGAAGCACATACCAGCCAATTCTGTCCACAGGCCAGTGATACATTTATTTAGGTTAGTTTCCCCTGTCACTGGATATGGACACAGCCACTTGCTTTCCAAATGATGCCTAAGAAAGAAAACTCCCTAGCCTAGATTGAGGCAGTCAAAAGGCCCTATCCTCCCTTCCATCCAGCTCCTACCCTCCAGGCCTCAGGAGACAGAGTAAATCATTTTTTTAATGTTCTAGAGCCAGGTGTAGTGGCATAGACCTTTTATCCCAGCACTCAGGAGGCAGAGGTAGGTGACTCTCTTTGTAAGTTTGAAGCCAGCCTGGTCTACATAGTTGAGTTCCAGGCCAGCCAAAGCTGTATAGTGAGACCCTGTCTCAAAAAAAAAAAAAAAAAAAAAAAAAAAAAAAAAAAACATTTTTTAAAATAAATCAAAGGCTCTAGTCACATGAACTAGTTTGAGGCAGGATGATAAAGAAAACCTGGAGTACCTCAGAAGGTTCTGTCTATTCTAAAAGCTCTGTAGAGCTCATGGCAGCTGTGCTGGGAGAAGCAATATTTCTTTTGAGAGTACAAACTTTTCACTGGGCCCCACTTGACTAGCTGATACCTCTAGGGCCATCAGTGACTTAGAGAATCTTTGTCTACAGAGTTGATAGGTATCCCACAGGGTCTTAGGGTGGGGCCTAGAGCCCCCTGTGAAGGTCCACAAAAAAAGGATGGTAGGGAGTTCAAATGTTAAGACTATGATTCATTGCTGAAAGCCCCCAGATAACCTCTGACACTGATGTACCTGGTCACAGCAGTGGCTCCTGCAGAGAAGTTGCCCTGGCCTGTGGCCATGTGGCAGTGGGCAGGTTTTTGCTGCCTCTGCTGCCTCATAGCTACTGTGAGTCATTTGAATTCTGAAGCCAAAGGCACAGCACAGCGAGTCCACCTGCCAGAGAAATAAGTCAGATAGTGCTATACCTCTTAGAAGTTCCCAGCCCAGCTTTTGTGTTACCTTCTCCACAATACCCTTGAGTGTCCTGGAAATTGCAGGACAGAGTGTGGTAAGCCCCAGGAGAGGCAGTAAAAGGATGAGGATGGGGAGCCTTCAGTGGGAATAGATAGTAGCCCTCCCTAGCTAGCTGGTCCTAGGCTGGGGTTAGGCACAGTTACCTCTCTTCCAATACAGCACCTTGGCCCCATGTTGTTGTCACGTAACTCTGGTATGGTCTCACCTCCTACAGGCAGTAGCCATCAGAACTGTCACTGCTAAAATGAATACCTCCTGCCTGCCCTCCTGTTATGTGGTGTATATATCTATCTAAACAACTGGAGTTCTAACAGGACCCAGGCACATTTAAAAATAAAAATAAAAGCTAGCTTGCAGGAAAGAGCATCTGGATATGTAGAATTTCAACTGTAGACACCCTCCCTCAGTCACCAATGCCTGAGCTGACTTCATTGGTGCCTGTATCATAGGAGCCACTTTCCCTTCACTTCTCTTCAAATCAGGGAACTTAAGATGTGGGTCCATGCATCATGAAGCTGCCCACAGTAGGTCAGGCCTGACAGCTGTGCTCTGGAGTGGTTCCTCTTCTCTTTTATTTGGACAGATCGTTAGGAAAATGTTCAAGACACTTGTTCTTCAGGCCCTCACTCACCAGAATAGCAGCTGGCCTCTCATGGGCAGCTGCCCTCCAAGTCCCTTAGTTCTGCTTGAGCCTGTGAGGCTAGAAAAGGACAGACCTGTTCCACCTCCTGGGAAGAGTCTGCAGCTTTATCTGGATATAGTCACTGGAATGTGATGGGAGGACCTGGGATGAATGCTTATATAGAGACACTGCTGTATGCACATCCTCAGGGTTTACTGTGTCCATGAATGCACAAGTGTATGTATATATGTGTAACAGTACACAAGCACTTGCGAGAGTATCTGCATATATATGTGCATGCCTGTGTGTGTTATAGTACTGCTGTAGTCTTAGGATAAGAACTTAGTCCAACTTAACCTAAGTAGAGAGTAGACAATGTGGCAAGTAAACTTGTCTCCTTTGCTATTCCTCTTTTTGTTGTTTGCCGTAAGCCAAGTTTCCAAAAGCCTCTATGTTTACAAAAGCCTTCTGTGTCTGAGGCTTCAGGCAGCTGTCTGTGCTGGACAACACCAGAGTCTGCAGAAGCTCTCTAAGGAAAATTGGCTCACTGTGGACCACCTTAGAATGAGAGACGAGGGAGGATCCATTGACTAGCCCCACCTCAGGGGCTGGCTGGGAACCTAGATGTGCTCTCCCATCCCCGAGTTGAAAAGGGATTGTGGACTCCCTCCACCCTGCCTTCCCAGACACCATCTGACTGTCTGAAAGATGACCCCTTCTTCCTATAGGGCCCTCAGCACTGAGATCGACTTAGGAAAGCTCTATAGAGCCCCTGCTTCATTGTGAACAAGAGATTCTGTCTTTTTTTTTCCCTTTTCTTATTTTTAAAAAATATTTTATTATTTTTATTTTATACTTATGTTGCCTGCGTATATGAAAATGCACCTGTGTCATGCAGTGCCCAGAATAGGAGGTCGGATCCCCTGGAACTGAAGTTACAGAAGGTTAGCACCCCTTGTGGTTGCTGGGGATCAAACCCGGATCCTCTGCAAGAGCAGTCCGTGCTCTTAACTGCTAAGCAGTCCGTGCTCTCTGCAGCCCCAAGAGGTCCTGTCTTTGACCTGTCTCAGTGTGTACTCACAATTAGGGAAATATAGTTTTCCGAGCAAAGTAACATGGGAAAGGAGTTTCAGAAGACCGTCTATCCTCTGTGTCATCCCCAGAGGCTTTTAAGATCAAGGAGGCCATACAAGACATGCCAGGGGGTAACTCAGGACATCTTGTTTTATTTGGGGTAATGGGCATGTGGTATCTGGTCTGCAGTCTTACTGTGTGGAACAGACACAATATCATGTATGGCCCCTTTCTTGGTGACCATGTCCGTTAACTGATGCTGATGAAGGGGCTTATAGGAAGACCAAGCTCTAGACTTTGAAAGCTGACAGGGCCTCCTGTCCTTTGTCTACAGTGAGACTGTCTGGGAGAACATGGCACGCATGTGTGTGAAGACTCAGCGGCTGGATGTTGCCAAGGTTTGCCTAGGGAACATGGGCCATGCCCGAGGGGCCCGAGCACTACGGGAAGCTGAACAGGAGCCAGAGCTGGAAGCCAGAGTAGCCATGTTGGCCATACAGTTAGGCATGCTGGTAAGTGGACCCAGCTCAGACAGACAGACATCACCTGGGTGTAGAGAGGAGGGTAGCCATTCCCACCACATTGCCAAGTTGAGCCTGCAGTAAAGAGGGCAGAGGTTGCTAAGCATGGACCCTTCTCAGCTGGAGTCGGGTAGAGGCCTCAAAAGACCTGGGGTGATTGGCAGATGGACAGGTAGTCTGGCTCCTGGTCTCTTAGGGCCTGGTACCTACATAGGGGAGGGAGAAGGTATACTTGTCAAGTATTTAGTTGTAAGCAAAAGCCTGTCAAACTAGCCTAAACCATCAGGTTAGGTCTCTGAGGTAACTATGAGGCCTCTGGTCTCCATCTCAGAGCTCACTGCATACTTTTCCAGAGGGACACAAAGACACTGACAGCCTCCCAACAGTCAGAGGCTGCAGTATCAGGAAGGCTTGTTGCACATGTGGGTGCAGGGAACAGACCTTTGAACAGGGAGTTGGAGGACAGGCAGCCCACCCCAGAGGCCCTCCTCATTGGTAGGAGAGCACAGAAACTCTGCAGGTCCTACCAGAGGCTGGTTAGGCTGTAGCAGAGTTAGACATTTGGCCGTGCCTCATCTCGAACAAATGACTGGAATGTCACTTGGATGCATGTTGCTTGTCTTCATTGTGTCAATCCTGTGTATGGTATCCACATGCATCTAAAGTGCATGTCCATGAAGCATGCTGTATATCTTCCTCATGAGCTTGTGGGAGCAGCTGTTATTCTACCCACCTTCTCCTGTACAGTGAGATTTACAACAATGGTACTGTGACAGCTCCTGGTGACTATCACCCTCTCTCCAAGAATGGTCTTTCCAGAGCATCAGCACTGTGACTGATGAGGAATCCTTCTTTACCCTCAGGAGGATGCTGAGCAACTGTACAAGAAATGCAAGCGCTACGACCTCCTGAACAAGTTCTACCAGGCCTCTGACCAGTGGCAAAAAGCTGTGGAGGTGGCTGAGCTCCACGACCGCGTCCACCTACGCACCACCTACTACAACTATGCCAAGCACCTGGAAGCCAGCGCCGACTGTGGCCTGGCCCTCAGTTAGTGAGTGGGACTTGGGCAAGGATGGACTCCAGCAGTCGCCTTGGTCAGGTGGCCCTGGCTGTTCTAACAGGAAGATTTGCCTCAGGACATCCAGTGTGCCCAGAAACCTGGGTTCTGTGGTGATAGGACAGAATGTATGGTCCTCAATGTGTCCAGTCAGTGTGGCACACATCAGACTTGGGGACCACTGAGGACAAATGAGCCAACTCTAAGGATCTGGCTACAGGAAAACCATTTCCAAAGCTGGAGTGAGCTATATTTAGATTTATTTCTGTGATCTAGAATTTGCATGAGTCCTGTGGTATGTCTCAGACCCTGAGCCTACATAGTACAGAACATTCAGCAGTACACAGGGCTGCAGGCCAGGTGCATATTCCCAGCACTCAGTGATAAAGCCCCCAATCATGAGGCAAAATGGGAGGGAACTTAGTCATTGATCTCCTCCTTCCACAGCTATGAGAAATCAGATACCCACCGTTTCGAGGTACCCAGGATGCTCTCAGAAGACCTGCAGTCCCTGGAGCTCTACATCAATAGAATGAAAGACAAGTAAGTGGGCATCACTTCCCAGTTATCCAGGTTTGCCATGGGGTCTGGCTGGTGTCCATATCAGAGTGGGGTACAATCCTCCTGGTCTTAATACTGGTCTTGGGATGACACATAGAACCTGGACCTGTCCCTTCCAATCTCATGCATCTCCCGTGCATGTCTGAGGGTGGTGGTGGTGCAGGCTTTTAATTCCAGTGAGAATGAGATCCACAACTCCAAGGACCACTCCACAGGACCCTGTGGAGATGGTGGGCCCAGTATCTTGAGAGTCAGGCAGAGATGGATACTGCACTGCGCTACTACGAACTGGCACAGGACTACTTCTCCTTGGTTCGCATTCACTGCTTCCAGGGCAACATTCAGAAGGTGAGAGCAGGTTGGGAGTTAGAGTACTTGCCAGGTATACATGAGGCCCTCAGCTGGATTCCCTGCATCACAGAAAAAAAAAAATATCCCAGCACCCATGTGGGCTGATTCACAACCACCATTCACTTCAGCCCAAGGAGATCTGATGCCCTCTTCTGGGTTCAGCAAGTATTGTACTTACACACCATAAAAAAATTTTTTTTTTAAAAAGGTTAGTGTACCCTGTTAGTGTAAACCTGTTTGGATGGAATAAGGTTGATAGAAAAGGTGAGACCTGGGTGCTCTGGATCTTTCTAGGCTGCTGAAATAGCCAACGAGACTGGAGACTGGGCTGCATCCTACCACCTTGCCCGGCAGTATGAGAGCCAAGAGGAGGTGAAACAGGCAGTACACTTTTACACACGGGCACAGGCTTTCAACAACGCCATTCGCCTGTGCAAGGTATGTGGTTTCACTGGGACAGGAGGCAGGTTGTGCTCTTGCTATTTTCAAAGTTTTACAAAGAGTGTTTGTCTTAGTTTGCTTTTGCTATCTATTGCCACGATAAGACACTGACCAAAACAAACTTGTGGAAGACGGGATTTGTTTGGTTTACATATCTCAATCCCAGTTTATCTGTGAGGGAAGTCAGGGCAGGGACCTGGAAGCAGGAACTGAAGCAGAGACCATGGAGGAATACTGCTTATTGGCTTGCTTCTGTGGCCTGTGCTAAGCCTGCTTTATTATACAACCCAAGACCAGAAGGGCAGGGAGAGGCAGAAGTAAGTGTGGATGTATTCACTGCTGATGTCCATACTTCTGCCTCTCCCTGCCCTTCTGCCTTTCTCCTTTACTCCCGGTAATGTTGTTTACAAGACACAGAGTTGTCACTAGCACCTAGTGCTCCTAAACCAGTAGTAGTGGGCTGGCTCAGAGGCTACAGCTTTGCACATAGACACCTCATTGGTATTTTTATGAGTGCTTTCCCCGGTTTTGTTTTTTAATTATCACCATGCTAGGTATTACATGTAGTACTCTGTAAAGTAGAACAAAAAAAAAAAAAATCTGAGTCCTGGTACACAAATAAGTCTAGTGAGGCCTGGCACTCCTTAAAAACAACAATGGCACAAATTACCTAGTGACACCAAACTGAAGGGAAGTGTGTATTCATCTGTGCACCAGATTGAACTACCTTCAGAGCCTTACCTTCTTCCCTACAGGAAAACTGCTTAGACGACCAGCTCATGAATTTGGCCCTATTGAGCTCCCCAGAGGACATGATTGAGGCAGCCCGATATTATGAGGAGAAAGGAGAGCAGATGGACAGGGCTGTCATGCTGTATCACAAGGTGAGAGGTTGGCTTCAGTTGAGGACCTGCAGATAGTTCCTGCCCTGAGACCTGAAGGGGGAGGACACCAGGCTCCTGCAGAAACTAGAGTAACTTACCTTCGTGAAGCTTCAGGGGGATGAGGCTGGGCAAAGTCTTGGGATCTTGGGGCTCAAGCAGCAGCTAAGATTCTACCATTGCCCATAGGCTGGACACTTCTCCAAGGCCTTGGAGCTGGCCTTTGCCACCCAGCAGTTTGCAGCCCTACAGCTCATAGCAGAGGACCTGGACGAGAAATCAGATCCTGCTCTTCTGGCCCGCTGCTCGGACTTCTGCATCGAGCACAGGCAGTTTGAGAAGGCTGTGGAGCTTTTGCTGGCTGCCAAGAAGGTCAGGGCTAGTGGGAACTGCAAAGTGGAAATGGCTCTGCTGTCTCTCTTGGTTATAATTTCTCAAGAAAAGCCATGGCTACAACCTGGGCTGGAAATGGAGGTTCTCCTGGAAGTTGACCTAGCACAGTTCACCAAGACTGCTTCTGTGAGGGCAGCCTTACCACCACCTACCCCACATGTCTTCAGATCTAGCCAGGGAGTCAACTCTGTATGTATGTATGTATGTATATGAGTGTCTGAGCGTGTACATGCATGAACAGTGAAATGCACACAATATAAATTTCCTGTGTTTGGGTTTTTTTGCTTATTTGCTTTGCTATGCTTTTTTTTTTTTTGAGACAGGGTCTCTCTATAGCTCCCTCCAACTGCCCTGGAACTCACATGTAGACCGGGCTGGCCTTGAATTCACAGAGATCCACCTGCCTCTGCCACCAGAGTGCTGGGATTAAAGGCATGTGCCACTATACCTGGCTATTTTGCTTTTGAGATGGGATTTGGGGAAAGCTGTCCTTAAACTCCCGGTTCAAGTAATCCGTCTGCCTCAGCCTCCAAGGTAGCTAGGACTGTAGGCACATGCCACCAAGCCCAACATAGCCTGGTGGAAGGAGGTTGTTTGTTTGGTTTGGTTTGGGATTTTTTTGGTCTTTTTGTGGCAGAGTCTCCCCGTAGCCCCAGCTGGCCTGGAACTCACTATGTAGACCAGGCTAGCCTCCAACTCCACAGAGATCCACCTGTCTGCCTCTTGAGTACTGAGATTAGAAGTGTTCACCATCATGCCCAGGCTTGTTTTGCTTTTCGAGAAGGAGTCTCATCTCTATAGCCTAGAATGGCCTTGAACTATGTAGCTCAAGTCTCTACCACACACTCCTTCTGCCTCAGCCTCCTAAGTGATGGGATCACAGGCATGTACTACTATAGCTGACTTGGAAGTACATTTTTAAATTTTTAAAATTTTATATTTATGAGTGTTTTACCTGCATGTATGTAAGTGTACCCATGTTTTACAATGCCTGTGGAGGCCAAAAGAGGGCATCAGATCCCCTGGAACTGGAATTAAAGATTATCAGCTGTCATGTGAGTCCTCTGCAAGAACAACTAGTGTTTTTAACTGCCAAGTCATCTCTCCAGCCCCTTGAAAAAACTTTTTTTTTTTTTAAGATTTCTTTATTGCCAGATGTGGTGGCACACTCCTTTAAACCCAGCACTCAGGAGGCAGAGGCAGGTTGATCTCTGTGAGTTCAAGGCCAGCCTGATCTACATAATGAGTCCCAGGCCAGGGCTACAGGGAGACTCTGTCTCAAGAAGACAAAAAGAAGGTTTAATTTTATTTTATGTGATTTTATGTATATGTGTGTTTTGCTTGCATGTATATATGTGTACTATATGCATGCCTAGTTCCCACAGAGGGTATTGGATCACCTGGAACTAGAAGCATATGGGTGCTGGTAATCAAAACCAGGTCGTCCACAAGAGCAGCAAATGTTCTTAACTGTTGAGCTAGCCCTTGAAGTATTTTTAAATAAATGTACATACATTGTTGGGGATTTTTTTCCCCATAACAAAAAATTATTTTCCTCAGTTATGGACTGTTAATAGCATGAGGAAAAATAACATGCTTGAGTTTTAGGTTAGTATGAAACATCTTTGTCTTTTCCGTGTCTGACTCAGCCACAGGCAGTGGCCAGCATAGAGCTATTAAGCCGGCTTCCTCTGAAGGGGTGGTAGATGTGAAAGGAAACCTGAACCCTCAGCCCTCTCAGCAGTTCAGGGTCACAGTCCTGCTCTATTTTTCTGACATTCTCACAGTATCATGAGGCTTTGCAGCTGTGCCTGGAACAGAACATGACCATCACTGAGGAGATGGCCGAGAAGATGACTGTATCCAAGGATTCCAAGGACTTAACTGAGGAGTCACGGCGTGAACTATTAGAACAGATTGCAAACTGTTGTATGCGCCAGGGCAACTATCACTTGGCCACCAAGAAATACACACAGGCCGGGAACAAGCTGAAGGTGAGTCTGCCCAAACTGCTCTGCATCTCAGCTATGCCATTTGTGGGGCTTTTGGGCACATATCCTACTCCTGCTCATTGCCTCTGAACAGCCTGAGCAAGGGAACAGCCTGGCCAAGAGGCCAGGGTTTTGAAGGGCTGGGCAGCATGGCCAGCTTCTCATGATAATGCTTCTGGTGAAGCTAGACTCACAACATTGGGTCCCATGGGCAAACTGGTGTTGCCCTGGGATTTTTCCAGACCTAAACCTGCTCAACTGAGCCCCCAGCCCTTTCTCTGCCCAGGCCATGAGAGCACTGCTTAAGTCTGGAGACACAGAGAAAATTGTGTTCTTTGCGGGCGTCTCAAGACAGAAGGAAATCTACATCATGGCTGCCAACTACCTGCAGTCCTTGGACTGGAGGAAGGAGCCAGAGATCATGAAGAATATCATCAGCTTCTACACCAAGGGGCGAGCCTTAGACCTTCTAGCTGGCTTCTATGATGCCTGTGCCCAGGTACAGGTCCTCTTCAGGATTACAGCAAGGCTTGGGAGAACACAGCAGAGCCTCTAGATCCTCATGGGTCTCTTTGGTACAGGTGGAGATTGATGAATACCAAAACTACGACAAGGCCCATGGGGCACTAACTGAGGCCTATAAGTGCCTGTCAAAAGCCAAGGCCAAGAGCCCCCTAGACCAGGAGACCAAGCTGGCCCAGCTGCAGAGCAAGATGACATTAGTGAAGAGATTCATCCAGGCCCGCAGGTATATCTCCCAAAGGAACAGGGAGCAGGAGGGTGATGGCAAGCTGGCCTGGGAAGCCCTCCTGTACCTCCTAGGCCTTCTGTTTGCATCTCATGATTCTCTGCTCCACTTCACAAGTATTCAGACTGATTTCAAGAGACCAGACCAAACTGTGTTTCCAACAGATACTCTTTAAGGGATTCCTTGAACAGCTACTTGCCTGATATCTGAGCTCCCCTCAGGAAACTACCCCAGAACCTTAGTGTCATCATGGGAGGATTGTTTCAAAGACACTGAGAGAGTGATGGGGGAGGGAAGGAGGCTGAGGTTCGTTCAAATCAGTAGATGCCTCTGAGGAGAGCCTTGGACCTTGTCACCATCCAAGCATAGATATCCCAAGTGAGGGGCCACTGTGCATCACAGTGCAGCAGGGACTACATTTTTATATGATACTGTTGTTTTTTATCTGTTAGATAATTTAGCTTTTCAAAGAGCCCGTCTGAGCTGCAGGAGACGGGATAAAGGAGCTCCAGTGGCAGGAAGTGATCATCAGCCATAAGGCAAAAGCAAGTGGATAGAAAGGATATGTGAGGGACAGGTTGAGTAGCCCTATGAAAGTCAGGAGTCAGAGAAAGGGCCAGGTACTTGGAATAGCTGAGTCAGTGTGAACAGATGGCCCTTAACCCTATGGAAGTAGGAGCTTCCAGTTGCACAAGGCCCATGACTAGGGTTCTGTCCATCTTACTCCAGTCACTACTCTGCTCTGCTCTGCAGACCCCTACATCTGCTCACATATGCTGGTCTATGCTAAGGCCAATACCTCTAACTAGAAGGTTCTTCCTGCCTTAGGCAAAGTTCTCCATGTGCTCTTTCTGAATAGATCTTGGTGTCAAAGCACAGAACCCAGCACTGAAGGTGATGAGTGTTTGTTAAATGAATGAGTTTATAAGTCAAATTAAGGACTTCACTTAATTCTTAGGAATCACCTTCATAAAATAATGCTCTAGAACTGCTCCTGTAGGACAGGTGCCTGTACTAACTTTTGGATACAATGAATATTCTGGATCTGGCTCAGGCCTTGTCTGTCCTCTGACAGGACCTACTCAGAGGACCCCAAAGAGTCCATCAGGCAGTGTGAGCTGCTCCTAGAGGAGCCAGACCTGGACAGCACCATCCGTATTGGGGATGTCTATGGCTTCTTGGTGGAGCATCATGTACAGATGGAGGAATACCAAATGGTAAGGCCACCCTGGTCACTTAGAGTGCTGATGCTTCAGAGCAGACTGTCATTGGAAGAGACTGGTACTGTTTTTCCTTGAGGTGACAAGCTCACTTTGTTCATTCTTGAGAAAGTGTCTACTACAGAGTCATGTTAGTAACTATTTTTTGTTCTGGCTGTTTTGAGATAGGGTCTCATGTAGTTCAGGATGGCCTTAAACTTTAGTATGTAGCTGATCCTGATCCTCCTGTACCTAATCCATTACAGGCTTGGATCCACCATGCTTGGTTTATGCAGCACTGGGAATTGAACCCAGTGCTTCATACATGCTAGGCACAGACTCTACCAACTGAGCTGTTTCCCCAACTCAGCTTCTTTGATTTTTATCAATGATAAATAATAATGTCCAATTTAAAAGTGATTAGTTTAGCCCTCTGCCTGCAAATGTTCATCTTTGTCAGCATTTGTGTGATCATCTTAAATTGTTAGCCGTCCCTGTAGATACACACAGTTCATTATACAATGAGGTATTTCATTGTGGCTTTGTGACAGCTTCATAGTGACTGATGCTAAGCATTGCTTATCTTTCATCCATTTCTATTTTTTGCAGTGTTCTAGCTTTTTCCATCATTTTAATTGTTTTTTTTCCCATCTTTTAGATACATTTCTTCTATCTGATGTAAGAGTTGCTTCTATTCTGTCACTTCTCTTTCCTTCCAGAATTCCAACTGCTTGCATCTTTTCCCTTACGTCAACTCATATTTACTCTGGCCAAAATCTGCTTCCTGATGTAGCTGCTGTGGCTGCTGCTTCAAGCTCACTTTTTCCTTTTCCAGTGACCACTCTGTTGAACCGAACCAAACTTCTTATCTCAGACTTCATCATTCTTTTAAAATATTATTTTTTTATGTGTATGCCTGCATATGTGTAAGTGTACCCATGTCATGCAATACCCTCAGTCTCTGAGTGTCTAATTCCCTGGAAATGGAGATACGGATGATTGCTAGAGGCCATGTGAGTGTTGGGTGCTGGGAATCAAACCCAGAACTATAAACACAAAGAAACAAACTTATCTCAGACTTTGTCATTTTCTTCTCTCAGTCTGACTTGGCATCCTCCAGACTGAGGAGCAACACCTGCTAGGTGCAAGTCTGTCCAAATGCACAAGCCCTTTCAAGCCCCAAGGTTTTCCCTTCAACTCCTAGTCTGTTTTTTACTCTTCATTTCCAGTGTTCCTTCTTCCTTAAATGCTGCAGCTGCTAGACCTCAACCCTTAGCTTCTGTGTCAGTTTACACTGTCCTAAGCTTGTCCTTTGAACTTACGTCCCATGTGCCCAGCATGGCACCTGACACTGATAGGCAATACCTAGGGCATTTTTCTATCCCTTTGGGTGAGTTCACCTGGCTGCCAGTCCTTAGAGGAAGCCTGTGAACATGTGTTGATGGTTTAATGTCAGAGAGCAAACCAAGCACCACAATTCGGCTTTACATTTCTTTTTATGATCCTTATATAGTCATCTTCCTATTTATTATGTATGCCCAAAATAAAATTATTCTAAGAATTTTGCCATATTTAAGCAATACTGATATCTAGCCAGTCATGATAGCACTCATGAGGCAGAGGCAGGAGGATCACCACAAGTTAAAGGCCAGCCTGGTCTACACAGGGAGTATAGGCCAGCCAGGGCTACACAGTTAAACCTTGTCTTATTTAAACAAACAAAAAAGTTGCCAGGCATGGTGGTACATGACCTTAAGCCCAGCGCTTGGGAGGCAGAGGCAGGTGGATCTCTGTGAGTTCAAGGCCAGCTTGAACTACATAGCAAGTTCTAGGCCAGCTGGGGCTACAGGGAGACAAAAAGAAAAAATCAACTAGAAACAGTACCTAACCATTATTACTTCATGTAAAGTTTGTTTTTATGTGTATGAGTATATTGCCTGCATGTAAGTGCACCTGTGTTGTGCAGTGCCCTCAGAGGTCAGAAGAGGATGTAAGATCCCCTAGAACTAGAGTTACAAATGGTTATTAGCGGCCATGTGGGTACTGAGAACAGAACTTGGGTCCTCTGCAAGAGCAGCTAGTGCTCCTAACTGCTGAGCCATCTCTTTAGCTTCCCCGTTTTTTATATTAAATAAAAATTTTAAAAGCTTCTAGACATTTTAATCATATTCTGAATTGATGTGTACCTTGGAAGTAAGCCCTAGAAGTCACATGATTCCTCACTATACCCCTTGTGTGAGAACCTCCATGTAGATGAACATGTATAATAAGCAGTGTGGGGAGATACAAGCATGGTACTCTGCAGGAAGCTGGGCCTGTTCTGTCCAGACCCACCCCCACCCCCAAGCTGCTCTGAGGGCTACCTCTGTGCAAGACCCGAAGAAATCCCAAAGGAAAATGACTGACAGTTCCATAGTTCACTAACCAAGATTGGGGACTCAAACAGGAGACAACTTTTATCACAGGCCAGATGAACTGAGGTAAACTAGACACAGAAAAATAAAGCCATTAGCATTGCTGCCTGATCTCAGTGTCTAGAAGCACTGTCCCCAAAATGTGTGAAAAAGATCTGCCCCTCCTTTAGCAGGTGTCCAGAGGCATCCAGAATAACCAGACTCCAGAGAAAATACAGCTCTAGAACTCAAATTGTAAAGGACCTTCAAGGGTTCTGGTTTTAAGCTTCTCATACCACTCAGTTGTCAGTGTTAGCCACTTAGAATCTGAAATACCCAGTGGCCTCTCACACAACAATCCCCTTACAAATGCTTGGAAGCTCCAGACCAGTGTATCTCAGAGAGGTCTTCCTCGCTCTCACCTGGAAACAGGGATATTTTCCCTTGGCCCTGAGGGTAGAGAACTGGGACCTCATGTTTAGGAAACCTTATTACCTTATTCTCATATGAACTAAACAAGTAACTTGTTACATCCATTGGATCTTCAATAACCACTGTTACCTACCTCTGCTCTAGGCCTATAAGTATCTTGAAGAGATGCGGAAAAGACTTCCTTCAGCCAACATGTCATACTATGTGGACCAACGCACTGTGGACACCGTACACCAAGGCCTGGGTCTCCCTCTGTCCCGCATCATGCCTGAGCGCATCCGCCATAATAGCATGGAGGACCATAAGGAGGTGTATGAAGAAGTGGTAGAAGAGGTAGAAAATGACCTCTGATAGGTCTCAAATCCCCACAACTGGCCAGCATCCTGCTGCTAGGAAAGTGTCTCCTGGAATTTCCTAGTTGCCAGGATTGTCAAAGGCAGCTCTTTTATTTTTTTTTTAATCTGTGTTGTAATGTGTAAGCAGGGCAGTAGGACATGGAGTCTAACTGCTGTAGTCCAGGAGAGAGTGTGCTATTCTTGGTCTGCTTCATTTCCATACTTAGAAGATTACATTTGTGTTTTTAAGCCATTCCTTCAGCATTCTTGCCTCTGGGTGTTTGGTAGCTCCCATGGATTTTTGGTTTAGTTCCTTTAAAGGGAGCTAGTTTCATCTTTCCTATGTTCTCCCATCAATAGACACTTCTAGAACTTTATGAATTGAGGCTCCACATGATGTTTGAGAAAACCTGTTACTGTTAACTGTGCCCACAGCTGGCTACTTAACTGTTCCCAGTTCTCCTGAGATCACACCAGGGACCACGTAAGGTGGACCTGGTCCTGGTGGCTGTGCCCGTCTGTCACCAGGGTAGGGACTGGGATACTAGGCCCCAACCATTGGCTACTCACACTCCTGTGAATCCAATAAAGTTTATTTTCTCAGAGAGTCTATTTTCTCATAGGTCTGCGCCTCTTCCTGCCTCATTTTTATGGCTGCCCCTCATGAGAATCCATGTAGGAATTAAAGCCCCTGCCCAGTGAGAGTCACAAAGAAAACCTGTGTGACACTTGTGGCACTGTTTATTCTCTTGGAGCCCCAGTAGACTGCCCCTACTCTGGTGTCCTAGCATCCCCACCAGAACACAGTAGAGGCTGAGTAGCTGCCTTGTCCTTCTTCCTGAGGTCCTGCTCTCAGAAGGAAGTGCCTCCTGAGCCCAGCAGCCCCTCCAGTGTTTTTAGCTACTCAGCCTCGCTGCCAGGACATAACTAGCAGAGGCCAGGTTGGCAGGAGCTTGCTGTATACATGCCACATGGTCCCTCCAAAGCTGACCACCACATAAAGTTCAGATGCTGTGTGGACTGTGCTTCTCGGAGGCCTTCCCTTCCAGTGGGGACGGCCCAGGTCCACTTGGATCACCTGTGGGGAAGCCTAAAGTCTATGGAGAGGAAATGGGAAGGAGCTTGTCTTTGAGTCTCTCCAGAAGCAGCAGAGCCCTCACTGCCAGCTCCCTACAGTCTTCATCCACATCCTTTTCTGCCACATCTGCCAAGGTAGAAATAAAGAGCAAATGAATAACATGGTAGGGCTGGCTATTTCATTTCTCCTTCATACTGTTTTCCCAAAAAGCCACCCATCAGGCTTCTCCCTGAGATTCTGCCTCTGATGCCTAGAAAAGGGCTCTCTACCTCCACGAGGGTAGGTAATAGGGGATACTCCACTGGGAGGAACCAGGCCACAGTCAGGTGTATAGACCAGTGGCCTAAAAACAGACCTGGGATAAAACCAACCAGAGAAGACAACCCTTGTAAGCCCCTGGACACCCATGTGAGAAGACAGAGCTGGTACCATGCACTACGCCTGGTGCACATGCGGACCCCAGCCCTTCCACAGGCTGTAGCCACAGAGAAGACCCTGGGAGGCCACTGCCTGGTGCACATGCGGACCCCAGCCCTTCCACAGGCTGTAGCCACAGAGAAGACCCTGGGAGGCCATTGCCTGGTGCACATGCGGACCCCAGCCCTTCCACAGGCTGTAGCCACAGAGAAGACCCTGGGAGGCCATTGCCTGGCACCTGCTAACAGTGAGTCAGACAGTGTTGCCTTCCTGGGGAGACCAAAGAGAACAAGGCCTGGAATTGTGAGCTGTCCCTTGGCTATCAGGACAGAGCTGCATCTCTAACACCACCATGCAGAGTCTCTCATTAAACCCAGAGACCCCAGTGAGCTTACAGGAAACTCTGCCAGCAGTTTACTTGCATGGCACTGCAAACAAACCAGGACCCCCTCAGGATGTTCAAAGGAGTTCCTGGAACATAGGCCCTGGGGGAGCCTAAGCATGTACTACACCCATCCTCATCACTGCCCTGACCATGTGGGAATAAGGCTGCTTTGCCTGAAGCCCCTGTATATCCTGACATCCAGTGTTCCCATTGTCCTGATAACTTCTGCCCCTCCAGAGTCCTCAGATGAATATTATATAGGTCTTGAGGAAGCAGGAGGCCCAAAGGCTACAAAGAGTGTGGCTGCCCCATCCCAATGCCATTAGTCATCCCAATCTTCAGACAAGGAAAGAAAATTCTTCCTTAGAACAGAGCAGGAAGGGGCATCCCAAGTGAGTCAGCAGTCATTGTGAGGGAAATGGCCAACAGGAGACAGATGGAACACTGGAGGCAGTTCTGGGCACCCTTTACCCCTCCCTCCAGGATAGGAAAACCCAGTGCACTCCCCACTTCTCTGAGATACAAGCTCTTATGTAAGACAAAAGCATATATGATCTACACCTGAGCCCAGGTACTGAGAGTGAGGGGATAGGAAGGGGCCACCCTTCTCGTGTCCATCAGCCCTGTCATGGGCTAGATCATGCACTATGGCAGGAGCCAGGCTGGGGAGAAGTCCATGACCAGGACAGATTAGATGTTGCCTCGGTCACCAACTCAGAGAAGGCAGCTTTCTCTCCAAGATCCTGACGAGAGTCCCCCACCTGGAAGACTTTGGCACATGATCCTGAAAAGGACTTAGCATTGCACAAAATGGCTGACAAGCACAGGAAACTTGGGTAGTGGTAAGTGGAACCTTCTGTGGGCCAACCACTTAGCCATCAGAAATAGCAAAGCAACAGAAGACATCTGGGACTCATGCCTAGCTAGGAGCCCAGAGGTAGGACAGCTGCAGTCCCATAGGAACAACAGCTCAGTACTGTATTGGAGACAAAGACAAAGCCTCGTGGGAAGCTAGATCTCTAGGCATATTTTTTCCATTGGGTTCCAGAATAGTCTTGGAGCCCATCAAAAGAAAGGTCCAGCTCCAGGGCCTAAGGTGTAGGGTCACCTGAATTTAAAAGAGTACATATAGAGGGCAAGAGAAAGGGTAGGAAACATTTCAGGGTGGTTCTGGTTGGAGGGTCCCCATACTCACTCTACTTCCATATAATCTGTCTAGATTTAGGATCCTTTTAAAGGAACAGGCTCCTGCCTAAGGTGCCTGAGGTACCTGTTAGGATCCTTGCAGTATTCCCCAAAGTGACCATAATAATGACTGTCTCCTTGTTCACACACTAATTCCCACTTCTCAGAGCTTAACATGGAAGGACATACCCACTCAGACTGGTCTGCCTGGTTCCAGCTGCTCCAACTACTTCACATATCTGGGTCACCTGCCCACCTGGCTGACATTGTTGTAGCCAAGACACTCACCTGCCAACCAGGACCTGGCTTCCAGCAGCTCATCTGGTAAGTCCCCTAACAGGCGCTCTGTGGGTACACTGAGGAGGACAGAGGAGACAGCAGACACCAAGCCCCGGCGCACATAACTATCAAGCAAGAAGGTAGGGAAAGGTGAGGTGTGGCTTTGGAAATGGACACCTCCCACATGTACCACTCAGCAGGCCAACTGAAACTCCAGCCCTGGTTAACAGTTTCTTGCTTAGAAAATGCTAGGTCAGGCTGTCTCGGAGGCCCTGTGGCCACTCACGTGTCAACATGGAAGCGAAGGGCCCACACAAACTCCAGCAGGGCCTTGCCCATGGGCACAGCCATCTGGAAGTGAGCAGAGAGACAGTTGGTCAGGAGACGTTATTCTGCCCATTTTCCACACTGGCACCAAAAATGGGATTCTACTATTGGGCAGTGATGAGGGGATCCATGGCTGGCATGCCCCTGGGGAGCTTTGCATAGGCCTGTCCCCAGGGCCAAAGGGAGGGGATGATGCACTCAGAGGATGCAGTGCTCACGCTCATGATCTTTATCATCTTCCACTGCCCACAGGTGGGGGATAAGCCACACAGAGCTCAAGACCTGCCTGTGAACACTAGAGGCCACTGTACTGCTGTGGATGCCATGTGGTGGGACTTTTGGTTCCCATTTCCCCACTTACTGTAGTGTTAACAGCCAGGTACATCAGGGACCCTAAGGTATGGGTCAGTCTTCCAAGAACCAACTGGTCATCTCCTAAAAGGTCAAAGGTCACCACAGGCCTACAACATAGAACTGAGTGAATGGGGTAGCCTCAACATCTAATTGATAGCTAAGGAGAACCCAGAGAGAGGACTACCAAGAGAGACACATATCCCTGGCAGCTCATACTGCCTTTCTCCCACCTTCACCATCCTGGCCCAGTGTGGCACAGGACAGCTGCAAGGAGAAGGCATTTCCAAATGCTTCGGTATATTATATGCCACCAGGTCCTAAGTCAGGAGCATATCCTTGTGCTGTCACCAAGATCTCACAGGCTGAGCATGGGACAAGACTCGGCCCTACAGAGATGGGAACAAAGAGTGGGCAGCCAGCCACTTCATAAACCCAAGATCAAAGAACAGAGACAGTGATGACTAGTGCTCTCACCACAAAACTCAATGGCAAAGAGACTTTCCAGAATATTCCATACCATTTAAGTCAAGTTTACAAAACAACACACTGCTGTCCCAAGCCCACAATTACACCCTATCCTATAACGACTGTCCACAGAGGTGTGTCTAAAGTTCCAGAAACCTTACCTATCAAAGTGCTGAAGGAGGGGGAAGAAGAAGTAACCAGCCACAGAGTTGAATTCATTGGGGCTACCTGATAGCTCCTGCTGAGGACAGCCCTGCAAAACACACAGCATTCATCACAGTGCACAGCTACTGGGCCAAGAAGCTACGGGGACCTTCAACTTGCCCTGACATCCCTGGGCTCTAGGATCCTGTGGACTGGGCACTGAGTCTCAGGCTGCTGTGGCCTGACACCAGAGGGTCCCAACCCTGTACACCAACTATTCAGGACTGGACAGTGTTCACTATGGGAAGGCCTGTGGACTGTAGCATGCTGAATAGTCTAGTCTTCAGAGCTGTGCTTCAACTCAAACTATCTTCAGACATTGCCATAGTCCCAGGGTCATTCACTTGTTTCTGATGTGGCAATACTGAGACCTTTTCACGTCCATGTTTTAAAATCATGTTGATCTAACTTGTCTTAGTTTGTATACACTCACTCCAAGGAATACCAACACTGGAGCTGACCCTGCTTAAGAATGGGTTACCCCCAGTACAGACAACATCCAGAGGAATCTGACTGCTCGTCATGCCACCCAAGAACAAGAGCCCCATGCCTGCAAGGACCTGAACAGAGTCCCACTCACCTTGGAGAACCGCCTGGTCTTGCTTCTGATACGTTCCTCCACAACCATGCGCCAGTCAGGAGTTGCAGCATCACCAGGATGAGAAATAGCCAGTGCTGGTGAGTATTGAGTGCCAGAACCAGGGGAACTGTGTTGGGGAAGTCTCTGGAGGTGCCTTGGCCGAGACAGCTCCTGGGCAGCCAGAGTCAGGACCTAGAGGAGAAAAAAGACCTAGGGCAGTGTGGCTCTGGGAAAGGACACTCTTCTGAAAGTGGGTTAGCAGCCAAGTAATCACAAAGCCCTTGTAACCTGTATCCTGGAAGCTCCAGAGAGTCATCTCCTCTGTTTCTCTGCACTTTCTTAAAAGAGCAGGTGGAAAGTGAGCTGAGTACTTCCTTGCAACAACTGCCTGAGCCAACGCACATTTTCTAATGCTTACCCGGTTCTACTACCCTCCCTTCCCCTAGGAACGCCACACGCAAAGATAAATGAAACACATGCACACGCACACGCACACACACACACACACACACACACACACACACACACACACACACTGGCAACAGCATGCACAAGATCCATGAATGCTCAAGGCAGGCAAAATCCCAACTCAGAAGTGAGGAAATGGATAAGAAGCCCCAACCTTAGCTGAGGAACTATTGGCAACTGACAACTGATGGGAAAGAGAAAGTCGGTTTGCTTTAAGAGTGTGATGCTAGATGGGTTGACCAGGCTCCAGTGGATGAACCCACACCAAAGGGCATTTGGGGACACAAACCTGACTAGAAAGCCTTAATATGTATGATAAGAGTACATGAAATCCAGTGAGGGAGGCTACAAAAGGGGCACATATTGGGGAGAAGGTCTAAATATGATCAAAATATATTGTAGGAAATTTGCAAAAATTTAATAAAAATATTTTTTAAAAGGACAGATGAAGTCTGCATGTCTACATGTGGAAGAATTCAACAGCATCATGCTTGGCAAGGAAGCATATCACAAAAGCTTGCACAGTTCCCTGCTGCATTTATATGAAGCATCCCAAATAGGCAAATCCACAGATAACGGAATGATGGGGGCAGAGGAATGTTAGGGTGGGACTGTCCTTGGGGGGAGTGACAGTGATGTTCTGAAACTAGACAGGTGATGAGGCATAGCTGGACATTTTAAATGCTATTACATAGTTTTCTTTAAGACAGTGCATTGTTTGGCAAGTACTTCATGGTCTAAACCAGCTCCTCAACCCCATTTTACCCATTCTTAAATTACATCGGTGGCATTAAGCATATTTTCACTGTTGGCAATTCTCACCACCATCCAGCTCCAGAAATTTCCATCTTCCTAAATGGAAACTGTCTGTGTTAAACACTAATCCCTCGTCCCCTAGTAACCACCTCTCCACCCAATCTCTCTAAATGTGCCATTCTGGACAGTTCCCAACCCTGCAACCAGATCACAGAGAGTCATTTATAACTGGCTTTTACACATGGTTTTGAGGCTTCTTTGTTATACAGCATGTGTCAAAACTTCATGATTGTTTATAGCTGTATGATACTCAGCCACAGGAAGACTACATTTGGTTTATCTGGTAATGGTAAATTTCATGTTGTATAAAACATACTAATAAAACTATTACTTAAAATACACAGAACTAGAGAGATGACTCATTGGTTAAGAGTTATGCTGGACAGCTTTAGTGTCAACTTGACACACCTGGGTAGAGGGGGCCTCAATTGGGGAATTTGCTCCATTGGACTGGCCTGTGGCCATGTGTATGGGGCATTTTCTTGATTGTTGAGTGATGTGGGAAGGTCCAGACACTGGCCCACTGTGGGCAGTGCCATCCCTGGGCAGGTGGTCCTGTATTGTATAAGAAAACAGGTTGAGCAAAGGCCAGGAGAGCAAGCCAGTAAGCAGCAATCTTCCATGGTCTGTGCTCCAGGTTCCTGCCCTAAGTTCTTGCCTTGGCTTCTCTTGATGATGGACTGTGCCTGTAAGCCACTTAAACCCTTTTCTCCCCAAGTCAGTATTGCTGTTTTTGTCACAGCAATTGAAAGCAAACTAGAACAAGAGTGCTTGCTGCTCTAACATAGGACCAGAGTTCAGTTCCCAGCACCTGTGTAGGGTAGCTCACAACCATCTGTAAGTTTTCCACTAAGGAATCCAATGCCTTCTTCTAGCCTTTGCAGGCACCCAAACATGTATGCAGACTCACACAGAGACTCACACATATACAGAATAAATACAAATATTAACAAAACACATAAACAGGGTTGACAAGATGACTTTTTACTGTGGGTAAAAAGCACTTGCCATGCAAGACTGATGACCTGAATTCAATCTCCAGAACCCATAGAAGACACTCTACCCACCAGATCCCCAGCCCCATACTGGTAAACCTGGTCAGTAGACAGAATTCTGCCTGTCAAGTTCCCATCAAGGAGGGTTGGGGGAGACCTTTGGCCACTATCCATATAGATCAACTCCCCAACTTAGGGCAACTTGGGCCTGATGGAGGACAGGGGTCTAGGGCACTTACGTCCAGGATGTCCATGCGCTGCCGGAGGCTGTAGTTCAGGCCATAGAACTGAGAAGTCAGATACTTGGCTACCTAAGCAGGCAAAGGAGAAGCCACTGTGCCAGGGCTGAAGACTACCCAGGGGCTCAACTTCAGAATGGGGGTAACAGAGAGCTTTCTTTTTTTTTCCCTCCCTCCCTTCTCTTCTCTTTCCGCCTGTCTCTGCCTGGCCATTAAAGGGATGCGCCACCATGCCCAGCTTCAACAGAGAGCTTTCTAATGTTCTCAGTCTGGCCAGGGTCACCATGCTGGACTCACCTTTGCTGGGTCTTTGACTGTGACAGCCACCAAAGCTCTTTGGCGCAGTTGTTCAAACCCTGCCACACAGGTCTTCTCTTCTAGGTGCAGTAGCACCTTGGCCAGCTCCACACTCACCTATACAAGGTCAAAAGTCAGGTTGCCTTTAGCCCTAACTAACAACACAGTGCCATTCTGTAAGACTCTCAGGATACAGATGCCACAAGGAGACCTGCCACTCCAGGACTTCCCAACCTCTCCAGCTTGTCCTTACACATACACTTACTGCTCACCTCCTGAGTGGCCTCAGGGCTCCTGTAAATCAGGCCCTCGAGCACCTGCAGGGTTGCCTCCCAGCACTCCATGTCCTCCGATGTGGTCAGGGCTGTACAGAGGCAGGAGAGCCTTAGTCACTCTCAGCACTGACCCTAACCCCACTGTGCCCAAAATATCATGACGAGGTCTGGCAGGTGGCTATAGGGCAAGGTGAGGAAGGCTAGGCTCAGGCAGCCCTCACAAGTCACTGTGGGGTAAACACATGATATGACCACTGGGAAGTCTACCTTCTATGCAGTCTCGGATATACAGGGGTGCCTTGCCGCTCTTCAAGTCTTTGTCCCCTGACATGTCATAGGGGGTAAGCTCGTCATCACTGTAACAAGATGAGACAGACACTGGAACTGCCCATCCCCTGTGGGAACTTGGGTGCCCTTTTGCTTTTGACTTTAAAGACTCAAAACCTGAAGATAAGGAAATTCACTCCCAAGACTCTAACACTTGTGGGAGCAGACCATATGGGAAAGCAGCAACGTGACAGCCCAGGCGCATTCTTCAGACTGGTAGGAATATGAGGAGAATGTTGGGAAATCAATACCTATAACAAAGTGTACTTCTTCCAGCATGTGTTTACCCCCACATGTGAGGTCCAGACCCAAGAAACCCTTCCCTACCTGTCTAGCTCAGAGTCACAGCCCTGTGGTTGAGTGGGGGGGCCACTGCTGTCCATAGTCTGTTCAGGCCTCTCTGTAGCAACAGGAGACAGGGATGTGCTTCTAGAAAACAGGAAGCAGCGAGGGTGACCCAGGTGAGTCTTGAGCGCCAGAGAGGCTCCTATTCTCTACCCATCTCTCCCTCAACTTCTGTCCACAAGGATGCAAGATGGGGACTGGGAATGTGAGGACCCTCACCTTGCCTCGGAGGAGCAGTCACCCGCAGGCCAGGGGGTGGCCAAGGCCAGCATCTCACGGCTCAGCTCGTCATCTTCATACTATCATAGATATAGTGGAGTCAGTGACACCCAGAGGCTGCAGATGCCACCTCACCACTGAGGGACGACCAGAGCCAGCCCTCCTCTCACACCATTCAATTTCATTTAGCAGCCTAGCCTCAGATAGCCTTTTCTGATGCAAGTACCAGGTGTCCACTTTGGGCTGAGCATGGTGTTAAGTGTGCTGAGCCTAAAGGCCACCTCTTTCTTCAGGACTGAGTGATGCCCTCAACGACAAGGCTCAGTAGAGAGTACACCTACTAACACATAGTAAAGTCAAGCAGGGCTCAATACAGTCAGAGGCCCATGATGGTGTTGCCCGTAACAATCAGTGGGTAGCAGAGGCTGAACCCCTACTCTGCCAGTCCGGAAAAGCCCTACTGTATAGTCCAGCAGCCCAGAGCAGACCCACCCCAAGGCAGTGGTTTCTTTATTCTTACACTCCTAATGAGGCCAGGAAATACGCCTTGAGGAGCAAGTGTTCACGCGCTTAGTCCTGACCACACATATACCCCACCCCTAGAGTCCAAAGTCACACCTGCCCCACACTTCAAACCTTGGCTCTTAGTATGGCCAACATAGGACATTTCAAGTCTAGACACTAGGAAGGTGAGGTACTGTGATGCAGGTATGTCAGCCAGGGAGACTCAAGAGTACTATCACATAGAGGGACATCTGTGAACCTGGAATTTCAGCGGAGGCCCCTCGGGGTGGATCCTGGAGCTGATGACCTCGGCCACAATCATGCCCAGACGGCGCACAGGCGGCAAGCTGCTGTCGAGGCGGCATTTCACTCCTGCCATCATGCTAGTCAGCAATTCTAGAAGCACCAGACATGAATCCTGAGGGGCTCCTCAGGGTGCCAGGGGCAGGGTGTGTCCATGCCACAGCCTTCTCACCATCCTGGATGTCCTGAAGCTCTGGCTCCTTCAGATGCGCCAAACAGATAAGGATGGCCGCGCTGATGAAGCGCTGCTGCGCCAGAGGTGTGTGCCGGACAGCGCTGCTGCCGCCCCATGTCTCCAGCAGTTCCTTCAGCACCTGGCAGGTGGCACAGCCCAGCCTGTTCAGGCAGCAACTGTACCTTGGTCCAGAACCACACAGGTCTCGGGCCTTTCCAAAACCCACAGTCACCCCAAGGGGCTCTGCACGATCAAGGCTGGACCCCTGTCCTTTCCATCAGAAGATGGTCCCTCTATTGCCTTTCTCCCAGTACTACCATACGGTTGGAGAGACAAATGGTACTTACCTGGATGAGGAGTGGCTGCCGTTGGCTGTCCATGGCCAGGTACCCCAACAGACTCTGCAACATGGGTGTCTACAACAAAAGTGTGGTCCTGTCTACTAGGCAAAGACCATCCTGTGCCTGCCCCATAGGAGCTTTCCAGGAGGCTGTTAAACCCAAGAACGAGGGGGAACCAGGTTAAAGAATGAAGGACAGTCAGTGCAGGGGCTGTTAAGCATCACCTGCCCACAAAACAAGGGGGCCAGCTTCTCCAGTTCATTCTATCCCAGCATATACAGGTTTCAGCACGTAATTTTTCTACTTTCCATTTCATCCAAACTTGGAAACTGTCATTGAGTTATTTACCAAATAGATTTTTCTGGCTCTTATGATGAAGGACACACACACTCCTGGGTTCTCAGCCCTGATACACAGCCCACACCACCACACTGCACTCCACCTGGCAGCTGTTTTGTTTGGACATCTTCCTCTTTTTAAAAAATTTTATATGTATGAGTGTTACACCTGCATGTATGTAAGCATACCCATGTCGTGCAGTGCCCACAGAGGACAAAAGAGGGCATCAGAGTCCTTGGACTCTGCCATGTGGGTGTTATGATTTGAACCCGGGTCTTCTGCAAGAATAGCCAGTGTTCTTAACTGCTGAGCCATCCCTCCAGCCCCTGGACATCTTCTTTTTGATAGGGCTCTTGGATCTAGAATCTGTTTTTTATTATTTCTTTTTAAAGATTTATTTATGTGTATATGTGTATGTGCCTGCATGAGTTTATGTCCACCAGGTGTATGCAGGTGTCTAAGAGTCCAGAAGAGGGTGTTAAATCTTCTGGAGCTAGAGTTAGAGGTGGTTGTGAGTAACCCATTGTAGGTGCTGGGAACTGAACCAGGATCATCTGCAAAAATAAGCACTGTCAACTGTTGAGCCATCCCTCCAGCCCTTTTTCCTGTTTATTTTTTGAGACAGGGTCTCACTATGTAGACCACACTAGCCTCAAGTACATGGCACTCCTGCCTCAGCCTCTTATGCTATAGTGACAGGCACTGGGCTACCACACCTACTTTAGAACACATTCTCTACTCAGGATTCCCTTTTTAGTCAGTGTTTGAAGGTAGTGAATCACCCTGTCACCCCATCAATTCTATCTCTCCTGCTTTCACATAGAGAAAATTTGTCATAATCAGCTCCAGGTTGTTCCTTTTACTGTGCTTCTAACTGGGTCTCAGCTTCTTGGTTTAACAGTGTGTGATAAAACTACTGTTATTCTTTTTTTTCTTTGTGTGCATGCACATGTGAGTTGTGTGGGTGTTTGTATGTGCAGAGGTTAACCTCAGGTGTCATTCCTCAGTAGCCATCCAACTTGGTTTTTTTAATATTTTATTTTATGTGTATGAGTGTATTGCCTGCATGCATGTTAGGGCATCCATGTTGTGCAGTGCCTGAGGAGGTCAGAAGAAGACTGTCGGATTCCTCCTGAAACTAAAGTCACAGGTGGATGTTAGCCACCATGTAAGTGCTGGGAATGAAATCCATATCCTTTCCAAGAGCAGTCAATGCTCTTAACCGTTGAGCCATCTCTCTAGTCCTACAGGTTGCTTTTTGAGATGATCTCAATAGGATCTTGAGCTCACCAATTTAGCTAGGCTGGCTGATCAGAGACCCTAGCATTGGCCTGTCTCCTCCTCTCAAGTGCTGGGATTACAAGTGTGCACCACCATAACCAGCTTTTTACACTGATTTAGGGGCTCCAATTTGGACTTTCATTCTTACACAGTAAGAACTGTAACAACTAAGCTATCTCACCAGACCCTTAAGTTACTCTCTTACACAACTACTTCTAATTAGCAGCTTTGGCATCCAAGAATAACCACCACACCCACCCCCTTACTCCATTTTTATAAAGGATTCTTCTGTGACTTGGGCAGCTTGCAGCCCCAATCTTGCCCAGGATTCTCACCGTGTATCGGTACTGCAGGAACAGAAGTTTCCGGGTCATCACAAACTGGGCTTTCTTATTTTTCACAACCAGGTTCCCTAGTAGTCGTGATAGGACTTCAGGCCTGTGAGACAGAGGTAGGAGGGGCCCAAGTCACAAGGTGGCCTCAGAGGAAAGGGGCAGAGAAAAGCAAACACTATGGTGCTCTGGGCCCTGCTACTTGCACTTAGAAGCTTGGGTGAGCCTTCAGCAACCTGAGTTGGTCTTATATCCTTCTTCCCAGATATCAATATGAACATCCAAGGAGAGCCTAGGCCCCACATCAGAGCTGAAAGGACCAGCACAAGATGGAGTCCTTCCGTGCTCTGCCAAGATCAAGGATGCAAGCTTCTCTAGGGCAGCGTAGCATATGATACATACTTTTTAGATTGACAAGTTACTCTCCAAGGCAACTACTTTACTTTGGTTGTGGCTAAAAACAGCCATAGCCCAGGCACGGTGGTACATGCTTTAAACCCAGCAGTTGGGAGGCACAGGCAGGTGGATCTCTATGAGTTCCAGGCCAGCTTGGTCTACATAGTGAGTTCCAGGTCAGCTGGGGCTACAGGGAGACCCTGCCTCAAAACTAAAGTGAACAGCTCCTCAGGAACAACTCCTGAGGTTGATGTCTGGTCTCTACATGGTTGTACACACGTATAACTGTACACACACGCACATGTACCCACACACACACATGCACCTGTACGCACACACACACGCACCTGTACGCACACACATGCACCTGTACGCACACACACGCACCTGTACGCACACACACACGCACATGTACCCACACACACACGCACCTGTACGCACACACACATGCACCTGTACGCACACACGCACGCACCTGTACCCACACACACACGCACATGTACCCACACACACACGCACCTGTACGCACACACACACGCACCTGTACGCACACACACACGCACATGTACCCACACACACACGCACCTGTACGCACACACACACGCACCTGTACGCACACACACACGCACATGTACCCACACACACACGCACCTGTACGCACACACACACGCACCTGTACGCACACACACACGCACCTGTACCCATACACACAAAAGTTTAAAAAACTTTTAAAGACATAAATGCTTAAAAAAGAAAGGGGAAACCCCTAAAAATTTGGGAAAGAAAGCCTATGTAAACTGACATAAGACTTTACTGAAGGAGTAACCAAGAAACAGCCCAGAG
The DNA here is from genome assembly GCA_035773235.1 of Eospalax fontanierii. Taxonomy (NCBI): domain Eukaryota; kingdom Metazoa; phylum Chordata; class Mammalia; order Rodentia; family Spalacidae; genus Eospalax; species Eospalax fontanierii. Next base: position 29,430,653 of record CM069546.1, on the reverse strand, counting down.
GACAGAGACGATTCAGAACCTAAAGTGAACTTAGGCTTTGTGGCACATGTTGGTAATTCCAGTACTTGGGAGGCAAAAGCAAAGGGATCAAGAGATCAAGGTCATCCTTAGCACATAGTAAATTCAGGGCCATTCTCAAAAATAACAAAATGGGCTAAAGAGAGAGCTCAGTGGTTAAGAGCACTGACTGCTCTTGCAGAGGACCCAGGTTCAATTCACAGCTGACAACCATCTGTAACTCCAGTTTCAGGGAATTCGACTCCCTCTTCTGACCCTCTGTAGGACACAGGTGCACTTACACACATGCCGACAATACACTCACACACACAAAAATATAATAAAATATATACATATATATATATATATATATAATTCCCCTACAGAACTCTTAAGTGATGTTCTGATATGAAGTGCTTTCAACAGTGAGCAGGATGTGTTTACAAAATCCAAGCCCAGTGGAACCCCTGAGGAAAAAGCCCAGAAAAAACACAATAGGAACCCAATATAAACACAAGCAAAGGACATCAGTAAATAGTTCACAGCAAGAAATGTCAACCCACACCCATACTCAGAACCAAAGAGTACAAAGTCTACACTGAGGTGCCAGTGTAGAGACAGACACTGGGAGAGGTTTCAAAGCAGGTGACCTAGCAATGTGCTCAAAGCATTCAACCATCCCTACAGGCCTGCTTCCAGCAATGTGACCCCTAAAATCACCTCCCTAGGCACTGTAAACAGAAGGGAGTCACCTGGACTCTGTGTCAGAGACAAAGCCCAGACACAGCTCAATAGCCAAGCATGTGGGATAGAAAGTCCCAGTGTACCACGGAAGAGGCAGGAGATGCATGAATGTGCAGTGAGGCCACAGTGAAAAAACTATGACAGGTACAGGGCAGGAGTTGGGCTCACAATCAGTAGCCAGCATGAAACAGCAATGCTAAAAGAGGATGGGCCACCTAAAATGCATGGGGCATGTGCTCTAGTGTGACACTCGGGAGATTGGCACAGGGAGTGGTGGCCATGGGGATCTACACCACCACTCAGAGAAGTGCTGGCTGCAAAAAGCACCCAGCTGCTTACCTGGGAGTAGCCTCTACAAGCCCTGTCAGCACAGCCTCCACTGCCCGATCAGGGACTTGCTCCACCAGGCGCCAGCACACCCGTTGCCACAGACAGCTGTCCTCAGTTAGCACTGTCAGCTGGGGCACTAGCACACCCAGGATCTCCTCTGAAAAGAACATAGAGGCCCTGAACCTCAAGAATTGCACTTAGCCAGGAACCAATAATCGTGCTCAGTTTCCACAGCCTCATAGGTTCACCAGAGGGGGGCAAGGCCCAGAAACAATGGCAGCCTACTCAGGGCCACACCCAAATGAGGGAACCTGACTAGGGGGAAAGGTTAGCTCACCTGTTACTATGTGGGATGTACAGTGATTCTCACCCTTCCCCAAGGGGATCACCCTGGAGGCTGAGGGGGGAGGGGAAGGATCAGGGAAGAGGGTGGTTACTACTTACTCTGTCTCCCTTGGATGCAAACTTTCCCTAGGAGTCGAGAAATGAAGGAGACAGAGCAGTCTAGGCCACCTGGAAAACAGAGGACCTGACTGTAAAAGAGGTCATCAGGAAAGACATTAAAGACATCTGACTAAGCGAGGAGACCTCATACTTAGCGATCAACTCAGCTGTGGAAATTTCAGTCACTTAGAACAAATGTGAATTTCAATCTACCACTAATTTTAACTTGAAAATCTAGCAATAATGTACTTGAAGAGCTTCATTCCTGCTGGACATGATGGCATGCGGAGGCAGAGACAGGAGGATGTCTGTGAGTTCAAGGCCAGTCTAGTTTACAAAGCAAGTTCCAAGACAACTGGGGCTACAGGGAGATCTTATCTCAAAAAAAGAGCTTCATTTCCATACATCAACTCAGCTCACTTAACCATCACAATTACCCTGCATCAGTGAGGAGACACCAAGAGGGGCCCTGGCCTATGGGTCAGCTACTTAGATGGAACTGAGCTCTGGGCTCCTGGTGAAAAAGGAGCCATGAAGTCAAGAACTAGGAGCAAATGGGGTAGTACCAACCCACTAGTAGAGCTGAGAGGAAGAAACCTCCCAGAAAAGACATGGAGCCAAACACAGGATGACCTAAAGACAGGAGTTTAAGATCCTGCAAAAATGGAATCCAATGTAACATGAAGGGTGGAAGAAGGTAGATTCCAACCATCTAGACATTCTAAATCTCCAAATCACCAACTGGCGTCAAATAACCAGTGGGAGAGCTACTCCAAGCCTGGAGTTAAGTTCAGAAAAGACCAGAAGGGGGATGGGAGGTTGCTTTGAGAATCTAGGAAAGAAAGGCTTAGGCCAGGTAGGGACCACTCAGAGACTCCAGGAGACCAGCTTCCTCCCAGGATCTAGGACCACAGGAATATATGGAACAGGAACCCTCAAGGTGCTGGGCTGAGGCCATGGAGGGACAAACCAAGGTGGAGACTCAGCACCAGGGACAGACTGAGTTAAGCAGTCAGGGTTGCTCCAGCTAAGCTGACTTATGACTCAGACCTAAGTATGCAAGAAACAGGCATGAAAAGGAAGTGATGCTGCAGGAAGAGGCAAAGTCTCCAGTCAGTGCACCTCACTGGCCTACACATGACACTCTACGGATTCACAGTGGCCCTTACCCTTTCTCACTTTTGAAAACATACCTAGGGAAACCAGTTGTAATGTCCCAGAGGAGAGAGAACTAACCTTGGACACCTACAGGGTTGTCCCTAGAGATCTATGAGTGATAGGCAGCCCCCACAGTACCAGACCCACTTGAAGAGAACATCTGCTTCCAGACCCAAATACAGTCAATACAGTGGGGCACCCAAAACCACCACCACTGAGGGACACAGAGGAGTGAACAGAGCCCACCAGGGAAGTGGACCTCAGAGAACAAGGGTGAGTGTTTGTGCAGCTTCTAGGACAGTCAAGTGACTGACAACAAAAGCAGGTCTTAGTCTGCTGGCTGTGCCTAACACCCAACCCAAAACTAAAGGAACTCAGGGTCAGATCTACCTCCCTAAGATCAAAAGCCAAAAGAGATGAAACTTTATTAAGTGGTCTGCTGAAGTCTGAAACTGGACAGCATCTAACCTACCTGACAGCACCATTCCTGACTCTTAAGTCCCCAAAGGCGTTGAGATGCTTACTACAAGGGAAGGGAGAGGAAAAAGTCAAGAGGGATGTTGAGGCAGGGTGCTCACCTCGGAGAGAATCCACAACTGCCTGCAGTGCCCGCACAGCCTCCCGGCCAAGCAGAGGGAAGTAGTTCTGGGGGAAGAACTGGTTCAGGTTGTTCTGCTGTAGATGGTTGCCCAAGTGATCAGGCAAACCCACCACCTTGCTGAGCAGTGTTTCCTGGAGCAGGGGGAAGCCAGGCCTCCTTGGTGGCTGACACTGCTCCTCCATCAGAACCACCATTCTGCCCTTGCTCAGAAATGTCGCCAGCAGCTGAGCCATCTTCATCAGACGGAAGCTAGGGCTAAAGAACAGCAAGTGTATTGGGCAGATCCCTCAGGCCCCTCCATCCTACTGGCAATAAACAATCAGTCCTAGGACTGGGAAGGCGGCTCAGTTGGTAAAGTCCTTGTTCTGAAATAATGAGGACCTGAATTTGATCCCCACAACTCACATAAAGAAGCCAAGTGAGGTGATGAATCCTTATAATTCCAGCGCTGGAGAGACAGGTAAATCTCTGTGGTTTGCTGGCCAGACATTAGCCTAAGTCCTATCTTTTTTTTTTTTGGCGGGGGGGGCTTTTTGAGACAGGGTCTCCCTATAGCCCCGGCTGGCCTGGAACTCACTATGTAGACCAGGCTAGCCTTGAACTCACAAAGATCCACCTCTGCCTCTCAAGTGCTGGGATTAAAGGAGTGCACTACCATACCAGGAGAGACCCTATCTTATAAAACAGTGTATCTGGGGCTAGAGAGAAGGTTCTGTGGTTAAAAGTGCTGACTGCTTTTGCAGAGGACTAGAGTTCAATTCCCAGCACCATGTCAGGTGGCTCACAAACAACCACCTTTAACTATAGGGTCCAGGGACACAGCACTTCTAGCCTATGTGAGCACCTACAACCATATACATGTACCCACAAACAGACACATAATTTAAAAATAAAGGCTGGGTATAGTGATGTACACCTTTAATCTCAGCACTTGGAAGACAGTGGCAAGTACCTCTCTGTGATTTTGAGGTAAGCCTGGTCTACATACCAAGTTTCAGTCAGTCAGAGCTATATGGTGAGTTTGGGGGCTGCAGAGGTGGCTCAGCGGTTAAGAAGACTGGCTGCTGTTGCAGAGGACCTGGGTTCAGTTCCCACCACCCACATGGCAGCTAACAACTGTCTATAACTCCAGTTCCATGGGATCCAACACTCTCTTCTTCTGACCTCTGTGTGCACTACACAACACAGGTGTACTTACATACATGCAAGTACCACATAAAATAAAAATAATATTTCTTTAAAATAAATTTAAAGATTAAAAAATAAATCTTACACACACAAAAAAAATGGTGTTTGGAGCTAGGGAGATGGCTCATTGTGAAGAACAGAATTTGAATCCCCAGGACCCACATAAATGCTGAGTGGCTGAGGTACCAGCCTAGATTCCAGCCTCAGAATTCAGAGCTCCCCAGAGCAAGTTGGCCAAGGAGACTAGACTTAGCAGTAAGCGTTGTCTACAATGCTCAATGACTATGATGGAAGAGTGATCCTGACATCAACCTCATACCTCCACATGCACACATATACACACACACATGCATATCACACCATACCTGAGCATGGAAAATGAAGAATAACAGCTAAGATGAGGAATGACATCCAGGGTTGACTACTGGCCTCCATAAACACACACACAAGAATCAGTCCCAACAATAAACATCTACATTCTAACCCATCAACTGAAAACAAAAACAATTTCACTGAACAACCAGTGGGATGTACTGGTAGGATGTACAGATGGATACTATCACCTCTTCCCCTACTCCACACTGTGCTTGCTTTGTACCACAGCAACAGATAAAAACATAGTTTCTTTGTTTTTATTTATTTATTTAAACAGGGTCTCACTATGCAGCCCAAGCTGACCTAGACCTCAGAGATCCATCTGCCTCTGCCCGGGATTAAAGGCATGTGCCACCATGCTCAGCAAAAGCCTAGCTTCTTAAAGCCACTATATCCTCCCAAGGACCACCACTTGATCTGATGTGGAACCTGAGATTCGGGAGTTCATGTTGGACACATGACAGCTAGACTGTGCTTCCGTTAATAACTTGAAATGTCCTGAGGTGATCCTCAGATTGCCATAAAAAAAGGCCAAGTCCAGAAAAGGACATCAGGTGGCCAGGTTAGTTGCTGGTGTCAGCTGGGGTCAGTGGAGCCTCTATGAAGAGCTGATTTGCTCCTGCTATCTGTGATGTTGACCTTTCCCATCCTCCAATTATCCAACAAGAGAGAGCAAGGGCCTGCGTAAGACTCGGCAGGTACTACTCTTGAAGAACTGGATACAGCCACAGTGGGCCACTTCTCAAAGGCCCTGTTGCTCATGAGCTGCTCACCCAGCAGTGCCCTCAATGGCTTCCATCAGTACTAAGAAGGCTTGATCTGCAGGACCCTCCAGGAAGAAGCTCTCCCAGAGCTGCTCCAGTTCGCCATTGGGGGACAGCTCCAGCCACCTGGGACTCAGCTTGCTGACCAGACATCTGAGAAAGGCTGAGAAATGGATGGTGGCAAACTCTTCCTTCTCCCCAGGGAGGGGGGTATCATCAGCGCCACCAAGATATGGCTTCAGGGCCCCCAGGGTGGAGAGAATGTGGCCAGCATCCTCTGAGGATTTAAGAATGTGAATCGCTTCTTGGACGGTGAGTCGTGCAGTAGACAGCGCTGAGTCCATCCTGCAGAAAGAATATGACTGAGGGGTCCAAAAAACAATGTGCGAGGTTTATGAATTCTCCCCACTGGCACTCAAGAGAGACTCAGCCAAGGGGAGAGCAGGGACTGCTCCAAATCTCAGAAACCCCACCAGCTCTGCTCTGACTCCTTACACGGTCTCACCCACAACTATCCTAGCCTTCCCTTCTTCGGTCCCCGGCTCCCCCCGGGGTCTAGCAGGGCTTCAGTCCCGCACCCTGCCCGTTAGGCGGAGCAGGGCTTCTCAACCATGCCGATGCTCAGTCCAGAGCAAATGGGTACCCCAAAACCCAGCGTCAGCAGCCCCAGAAGCGTCCAGTCCCATGACATGAACACCAGGGCCGTCTCCACCGCAAACCTGACTGCCCGAAGAAGCTGATCAGACCACCCCCACTTCTACCGAGTTCCTCCCGCGACTACGCTCCAAAGCCGCGGCCGCGCGCTCGCTGCGGCGTGCCGCAGATTCGCCACGGCGTCGGAGCCGCGTGCTCAGTTCAGGCCCAGCCGCTAGGTGAATTCGAGTCCCTAGGTGCACGTGGAACTGGCACAAATATTTAGAGTTTCTGGGACTGATCCCAGACAGCAGGGCAGGACGAATCTGCGGACCGCTTGCGGCCGCGGCATCTGCGCCTGCGCCTGCGCGGGAAGGGGCTGAGGGCGTGGCCTGAGCGCCCCTGTGGCACGGTGTTAGGAGAGGGGCTGCTGTGGGCGTGCCCTGCTAGTAGGATTGGCCCTTGAGGTGCTGTGTCTGGTCTTGGTTGTGTAGTCTCTGTTCTGCTAGTCTGCTCCCAGTGTACCCTTCCCTAGGACCCTCTCTCGCCTCCCTGGCTTTGGTCCTGCGATCTCCTAAACCGACCAGAGACGTTGGAGGACTAGGCAGCTCGCTTGGCTTCCCGAGGGCAACACCGACTCTCAGTCCGGTCTGGGCTAGGAAGCCAAGCAACTACAGAGATAGATAAAGCTGTGATTCTGGTGCGTGTGGTAGATACATAAGGCCAAATCGTGAAATGTGAATCCCCAAACGAGGCGTAAACTGTCCGAAATGAAGTGTCACTGGCTGAGTACCCTCCTTAGGGCCTTGGTTGCCCTTCTGAACATTGCAGTGTGAAACATTCCATCGTGGCCGAACTTCTTGACAACCTGAGCCAGGAAGATCTGCTGAGGTAGCAACATTTCAGCAGAAGTGAATGTTGAGGGAAAACTAGGGAACATGTATTCATTCAACAAACATCAAACAAGTGCCCTTCCTGAGCAGGAACTGGAGAAGCTAAAGTTCCCACTAGGGACTTAGCAGTTAAAAGTACATACTGGGGGAGCTGGAGAGGTGGCTTAGCAATTAAAAGCACTGGTTGCTCTAGCAGAAGACTGGTGTTCAGTTCCCAGCACCCACACTGCAGCTAACAACTGTCCAAGGGATCCAGCTCCCTCTTCTGGCCACTGCTGTTATTGCACACACATGATGCATGTACATACATGCAGGCAAAACTATTAATAAATAAAAACTTAGCTGGGCATAATGGCCCATGCTTTTAATCCCAGCACTCAGAAGGTAGAGGCAGACAGATCTCTGTGAGTTCAAGGACAGTCTGGTCTACATAATGAGTTCCAAGTCAGCTGGGAATCAAACCCAAGTCTTCTACAAGAGCAGCCAGTGCTCTTAACTGCTGAGCCATCTCTCCAGCCTCCTTAAGATGTTTTGTTTCTATAAAGTCGTGAAGCTCCGTGATTCTTTCCATTCACTGTGTCTGTTGATAACGATGTAAAACTAAAAGAACGGAAAGTTCACCAAATGGTTTAATTAGCACTTGGTCCAATTAGTCAAAGAAAAATGTAGATCAAATGTGTCAGAAATCTTAACTTCTGCCCAAGTATGGTGATACGCGTCTTTAATCCTAGCACTTGGGAGGCAGAGGTAGGCAGATCTTTGTGAGTTCCAGGCCAACCTAATTTACATAGGGAGTTCCAGGCCAGCTGGGGCTGTAGAGGACCCTGTCTCAAAAAGATCAAAAAACAAAACATATATATATATATGTATATGTATATATATATGTATATGTATATATATGTATATGTATATATATATGTAAATGTATATATATATGTATAAACTTCTGATGATGATATCTCACTTTGTAAACTGAATGACCATTTGGGTCCTAACCTAATTAGCCTAGCCTAGTCATGGAACAAAAGGCAGCAGATGTCCTGACCCACACCTGGGATATCTATAGTGAAAAAACTATGTTGGCTGAGTACACTCAGGAATTTCCTGAGATAACAGGCATGAAACATAGGCCCCAGGTACTAACCATAAAATGATGATATAAAATTGACAATATAATCATCATCTGTACTTCAGTTCAGGCCCCAGAGAATCTAAAAGCCTTTGTTGCTTCTGGGATCCTCATGCATGAGTAAGAAACAAACAAGCTTTCTACCTCTCTCCATAGTAAAAATGAATGCTCGGTCTCTTTGCTGTTCAAAGAATTTGTTCATAACAGCAGCACAGGAGAATGTCTTCCAAAGTGAACCTGAGCTGCCAACTTACATAACCTAAAAAGGAGTGTTTGCTCCAATCACAGCCTTGCTTCCTAGAACCAGTCACAGCAATTCCTCTCCTGGCCACCAGAGGAAGTGCTCCCCTTCTATCCTAGGAGGAAATATTCTCAAGGTCACCTAGACTTCACCAAGGCTTGTGATAGGAAAAGTTCTGATACAAACTGTTTCAAACCACCTGGAGGCTGTGCCTTCAGGAGCTGGCCTAATCAGCTACAATCTTGTAGTTTTCTCAAGGCTTCCAGAGAGTGTTTAGGATGGTCAGTACTGGCATAAAGTGCAGTCTGGCTTGCTGTTTGACTGACAGTCTTTTTGCTCAAGGCAGCAAGGGCCAGTCCAACAGCAGCCAATTTGGGGACTACACTGCCCTATCCCCCAGTGTCTTTATATATGGGAAAATGAACATCAGAGTGCTTACAGTAACTTGAAAAACATCACTAACACTAATAATGATGTTAACAGATTTTAACTGTAGTGCTCCAGGGAGACGTGGGTGCCCTTTATCTACCTCGGAAGGAATGAGTGTCAGGGGAATCCAGTCTTCACATAAAAGGTCACTGTTGGGGGGCTGACAAGATGGCTCAATGGATAAAGCCCTTGCTACCAAATAGGAAAACCTGAGCTCGATCCCCAGGACCCACATGGTAGAAGGAGAGAAATGATTCCCACGAATTATCCCCTGACTTCCACAACTATGCCATAGGCACGTGTGTCCTCATACACATACACAGAAAGAAAGAAAAAAGAAATGTAATTTAAAATTTTAAGAAAAAAGGTCAGTTCTAGGAGCTGAGGAGATGGTTCACGTGGTAAAGTGCTTGCTATGCAAGCACGAGGATCTGACATCCACATAAAATCTGGGTGTGGAGGCATGTATCTGTAACCCCAGCATGGAGGTGGTGGGGGACATGGAGATAAGTGGATGGGGGGAGCTTGCTGGCTAACCAATCAGCCACAGGTTCAGTGAGAGACCCTGTCTTTAAAAAAAAAAGTGGAGAGCAAAAGCAAATAGAGAGCACCTGAAATCAACTGCTGGTCTTCACACACACACACGCACACACACACATTTAAAAAAAGGTCAGCACTGGGTACTGGAAAACAGACAGCGGGGTGCTGCCGCCAGCGCCACTGTCAAGACACACATGGGACAGTGTGAGTCAGGAAGGCTGGCAGATGACATCTACAGACATAGCCAGGGCTTGAAGGTGGGGTATGGCGGCCCAAGGATGATACATCCTGGAATTCCACCCTGAACTGCCTCTTTGTTATTCTTTTTTCCCTCCATCTTCTGGAAGCTCATCATCTAGGAACTTCCCAAATAAAGCAGGAATGGAAGATAAATTTCTAAAGTCTCTGCATATCTGCAAACATCTTTGCTCTTTGTTCCTGGTCTAGTCACACAAGCCGAATGCACTATTTTATTTTATTATTTTCGTTTATTCATTTTACCATGCTAGGAATTAAATCCAGAGCCTGGAGCATGCTAATTCAAGAGCTTTACCCACAGAGGTCCAGTCCTGGATGCAAACTCAGAAAGCAAGCAGTTTGCTCCTGTCTTTGGCATTTATTTGTTGTTGAGTTCACCAGCTATTCCCTGAGGACCATCTTCGTCCCTTCCATGAACTAGGTTTTTCTCCTTTGCTGTTGAATGCAAAGACACCTGGATAACCTTACCTCGAGATCCACAAAGGCCCTTTTCCCCTATGAGACCATAATCACAGATCCTAAAGTCAGAAATTGGATAGATAGTCTCAGGAGCATCAGTAATTCCCCTGCACAACCTATATCCAAAAACTAGTCAGAGCTGGGCATGGTAGTGCACGTCTTTAATCCCAGCACTTGGGAGGCAGAGGCAGGTGAATGGAGGCTAATCTGGTCTACACAGTGAGTTCCAGGCCAGCTGGGACTACAGGGAGACCCTGCCTCAAACAAATAAAACCTACTCAGAGAAAAACATGTGTTTAGCTTAATTTAAACATTACACAATGTATACATGTTATTGAAATATCTCATTATTTTATAACATGTCCAATTTTTATAGTTTTTCTTAATCATCACATACCTGTAGTCTGAGCTGAGGACTGAGGCAGAAGGATACCATGAACTCAGGAGTTCAGGACCAGCATGAGGGTTGGAGAGGTGGCTCAGCAGTTAAGGGCACTTGCTGCTATTCCTGAGGATCTGGGTTCAGTTCCTAGCACCTACATGATGGCTAATAACAGTGTGTAACTTCAGTTCCAGGGAACTATTGCCCTCTTCTGGCCCCCGCTGGCGTTTCATGACATGGGTATACTTACACACATAAAATAATAAATATTAAAGAATAAAATGTTTATTTTTATTTTATGTGTATGAATGTATTGCCTACATTGTGTGTAAAGGCACTAATATCATGCAATGCCTGCAGAGGTCAGAAGAGAGTGTCGGATTCCCTGGAATTGGATTTACTGATAGTTGTTAGCTGCCACGTGGGTTCTGGGAACTGAACTCACATCCTCTACAAGAGCAGTCAGTGCTTTTAACTGCTGAATCATTTCTCCAGTACAAAAAATAAATAAATAAATTTCAAAATGTTAAAAAAGACCAGTATGAGCAACATAGCAAGACCTGTCACAGAAAAAAAAAAAAAGCTAAATTTAATTAAAATCATTCACTTTGGAAAAAATACAGGTCAAAGTGATAGTCACATTACCAAGGTGGAGTCCCTTTTCAAGAGCAAGAGAAGGGGTCTCACAGGATGTGGCTGTGCACGCTGTGATACTGGGTAGCAGTGAAGGCCCGGAACTGAGCACTTCCTGGCTGCCCTCCCACCCCCGTCCTGCTTTGACTTCTTGGTGAGAACTTGAGTCCATGTGCTCCTGTTAGATCCATCATCAGCTCCTGTCTGCTTATGGACCAAACAGACAAAGCCTCGTGCACATCCAAAAAAATTTTCCAAAGAAACTGTTTGTGCCTGTTTAAACTTGTTTCCCTGGGAAACTTAGGTTCTCAGCCCATTGGATTGAAGGCAGATGCCTTTCATTAAGGTGGCAAGGGAAACCTGACATTCGACCAGGGAGAAAGAAGGAAAACTACTCAAGTATCAAGCTACAAGGGACAGAGGCATGAAGCAGATGTGTGGGACCCAAATCAGTTCCTGTGTGTGTGGAGGCCCCAGGTTCTAAGCATGGGCTGCGTAGGGAAGAAGACCCTGTCTTTCCTCCTCTTTTTTCTACCTTTATATATACATGGGGCCTCACTGCAGAAAACTGGGCCAGCTGGACAAAGAAAACCATTTTTCGAGAGGCTCCATCGACTAGAAGAGCAGGTAGGTATATTATGCCTAGGCAACTGGTTTTATAAAACTGGTGGTGGGCTAAGGATGGATATCAAAGAGACAGCTACCAGCATCAGTGCTCAGTGAACACAAGCACTTGGTTTGTGGTCCTTGCTAGAAATTGACATTATTCTCACCTATCATTGGAAATGAGACAAGTGTTTGCTAGGTTCTGCTCTAACGGTGGATAGAGCTGTAAGAGATTTGCAGGGGTCTCTGGAAAGCCCGAGAAGCACAGCAGAAAGTGTGAGTGGAGGAGGTAATGGTACAGGACAGCATCTCTAGGTCTGGGAGCTATGCAGACACTAGTCTACCTCAAAACAGAACATATGCCTTGCCCTGAGGCTCCTATAGGATCTGGGTCTGTAGATGTTACCCCAGTCCAAGCACTTTCTGTATGTATCTTGGTAAAGTCAGGCATGGGGTATGTACCAGTATTCAAAAGACTGGAGTAGAAGTATTGCTGTGAATTTATGGCTAGTCTGGGTGACATTCTGAGTTCCAAGTCAGTCTGGGATACAGCATGAGACTGTCTCAAAAAAAGAAAGAGCTAAAGTCATAGCTCAGTGGGAGAGTGCTTGCCTAGAAGGCACAAAATCCTGGATTCTTCCCCCAGAACTATTAGAAAATTCACTCTCGCACACAAACAGCCCTTCCTGCAGGCATTTCCACTCACAGGGATGTTCCTGAGAACCACAGCAATTAAGTGACTTGCTGTGGTCTTCCAGAGTGTGGCACTTGGGGAGCATCACAGTCAGGGCCACGAACCTGAAGCTTACATCCTATGCCATGCAGCTGTGTGACCTAAGGACAGTTACCTCCTCTGTACCTAGCATGAGAGGATTGGCTTTGGTAATCTGCCCGCATGTTCTAGCATGGTGACAAAGGTAAATTAGTTAATCTATATGCAGTACCAACCATGGGGCTTGATGTACAGTAGGTGCTTCTGAAGTATGAGCAGGAAAGCCTTGCCCCATAACCTTAATAGTTGTGTTCTCTTTACAGTTTCAGAGATTCCAACAAGTGACCTTGACATACCTGCAGAACATTGCCAACAACTACAATGTGTCCTACAATGTGGATGTGCGCTTCCAGAGCCTGGCAGAAGAGAGTCAGGCCATAGCTCTGGTGGTGAATCAGTCTCAAGCTGCCATACAGGGGGATGTGGCCCACCTGAAGACCTGGATGAGGAAGACCCAGCGCAGGAGCCGGAAGATAGATGCCCGACTTCAAGCTTTGGATGCCTCCCTGAGCACAAAAATCAGACAGTGGATACAAGTGGAAGAGCAAAAGGCACAGAGGGAGGCTGCTGCAAGCCTGGCCCTGGGTACCAGGGCCCTGCAGGATGCAGTGGCCAACCTGACACAGGAAGTCCGTAGCCAGGGCACTAGGCTGGCTGCCCTTGAGGGGCAGCTGCAGAGGGCCACCCCTGGTTCTGCAGGCCTGGGGCTAACCCCAGCTCCAACCCTGACCCAACTTGCTTGGCAAGGCACAGGCTTCCTACAGCTGCAGAAGGACAGCCAGGTACTCAGGCCTTCACCCCAACACAGAAGTTCCCCTCAGGACTTCACTGCACATGTCCAGGGGATTCAGAAATCCCAAGCCCCAAGCAGACATCAAACAACCTCAAAGAACACTTCTGGGCTGGTATGGACCCACCAGGGACCAGGAAACAGTAAGTGGCATAAGTCTGTCCTCTCCCCATCAAATTCCAGGCTTCCCTCTAGTAGTACCTGAGGTCATACATAGTGTCATCTCCCCATCACCCCCAAAAGCTTTCTCTCCAAAAGCCACATACCCTGCCCCAGAAGAGAGGATGACCTAACCTTGTCACCTGAAGGTGACAGCCTGCTTGTAAGTCTCCAGCAGGTTATGTTATCCATGTGGCAGAAGGACTTCTGTTGAAGTGGTGGAATCAGGAGCCTTAAGATAAGAAATTGTGAGAAACAATGATCTTTACTTCATAATGAGGGTACTGGAAAGTCAGAGTAGTGGAAGTGAAGTAATTTATTTTACAGTTCTGCAAAAGCAAGGCGTCAGCCTAGGGAAAAGGCAAAAATGCCTATTGTGTCAATTCAGCACAAAACTGTTTTTTCTATCCCTAATCACATTTCCCTACCCCTCTAAATTCTCATTAGCTGAGTTCTTCAAGAAGGTACAATCCTTTTCAATTATCTAACATATTCCCCATCGACTGGGGCTCAAGATTCCACCCCTGCCTTTCCGGCTCAATCACTTAGCAGACTGTGATTGTTCAACTCTAAGATAAAACAAAAAGTGTCTGGGCAAGTGGGCACCAACTGCTAGCTAGGGAAGAAGGGGTCTAGTGATGCTTATCTGTGATTTATGGATGGGGTTCTGAAGACACCTCACACTGAAAATGGTCCATAATGATCTTACAGAATGATCCCAGATTATCTAGCTGAGTCCCCTATGGCCACAGGCCAGAGAAAGAGACAGGAGAGTCAGAGGTGAAGAAAATCTGAGGGCAGAGGCAGAAGTCAGAGAGATGCACTCTGGAGATGGGAGGATAGTCACAAGCCACAACCTGCAAGGCCTCTAGCAGTAAAGAAAGGAATAAGATAACTTCTCCCCTGGGCCTCTGGAAGAAACTGACCATGGAACAATGTGTCTGGAACCCTGCAAGGCTGAATTCAGGTTTCTGACCTCCAAAAGGACTGGTTTAAGTCACTAAATTTATGGCAATAATTTCCAACAGCCTTGGGGATCTCAGAAGCTTCTCTGGTGATAAGGACCTCCAGCTCAGATTCATAGGCAGACAGACAGCTCAGGCATACATAAGAACACATTCACTTCCTGTAAACCCACCCTCAGTTCCTGCCTGTGGAGCAGGGGTGATCAGATTATGAGGGCAGAGGAAAGGCTGTGAGGAAAGACCCTGAGAGCACTGAGCAGGCCTATAGCATGATGCTCCTGAACTTCCCTGGATAGAGCTGATTTTCTTCTTTCTGTTTCCAGTTTGCAACATGGGCCAAGTTCTCATTTTTCCCAATGCCTCCACTGAGAACGTGATCTTCGTTAGCCCCAGCTTCCTCAGGCCCCTACGAGCCCTCTCCTTCTGCAGCTGGGTCCGCATGGCCTCTGGCCACCTGGGCACCCTCCTCTCCTATGCCACTGAAGACAATGACAACAAGCTGGTACTGCATGGCCGAGACTCCCTGGTGCCTGGCTCCATCCATTTTGTGATTGGAGATCCCGCCTTCAGGGAGCTCTCCCTGCGGCCACTCCTGGACAGTCAGTGGCACCACATTTGCATCAGCTGGACATCCATGGAGGGCACGTACTGGCTCTACATGGACCGCAGGCTAGTAGCCACTGGCTCCCGCTTCAGGGCGGGCTATGAGATCCCTCCTGGAGGGTCCCTTGTGCTGGGTCAGGAGCAAGACACTGTAGGGGGTGAGTTTGACAGCTCTGAGGCCTTTGTAGGGAGTCTGTCTGGCTTGGCCATCTGGGACCGGGTACTGGTCCCCAGGGAAGTCGCAAACCTTGCCACTGGGAAAGAGTTCCCAACAGGTGCCATTCTGACACTGGCCAATGCTACATCAGTAGGTGGATTTGTACAAAAGGCCAACTGCACCTGCCTAGAATGGTGTCCATGAGGCTGTCCCACATAAGTGCTGCATCATGTCGAGGGCCAGCAAGAGGAGCAAGCCTGAATATCAGCAGATTCCAAAACATTCTCCTGCCATCAGTGCTGGGCTATGTACACCTGCATTCTAACGTAGGTGTGGACACACCTGCTGCAGAGGTTGGGAGAGCAGATAGAAAACATGCAGTGAAGATGGAGGGGGCCCCAGATTGCAACTTTCTATTACTATGGCATTCTTTTTTAGTTTGGTTGGGGTGGGATGTTTTAGTTTGGTTTTTTATTTGTTTGTCTGTTTTTGAGACAAGGTTTTACTATATAGCCCCGGTTGGCCTTGAATTCAGTCTTCCAGCCTCTCAGGGCTACATCATTTGGCTTTCACAGTGAGATTTTTATGTACTGCACCTTCACATCCACGTCCTTCCCATTTGCAGTATGCTGTTCTCTCACTGGGCTGCATTGGTGGACAGGAATGCTTGGCTCACGCAGAGCCTCTCATTCCAAGGCTCCTTTGCAGCCATGAAAAACAGTCAGAAGGATCAAAGTCCAGTTCTTGGGGGCCCTCTTTTCCTTGAAGTTAGAGAGGCAGAATTTGTACCATTGTTGTCCCCTCCCCAGATGACTTACTGAAAGTTTTCCTGTGGACAATGGCTGTTCTAACAGTTCTCTCATAGAAAGAGTTTAAAATTCTGTTTTCTTGCCCTCTTTCCCAGGAGCCTTGGGGAGTCCCTCGAGCTCAGCTAGTCAGTCTTGTTCTGTTGTCCTATGGTAGCTGCTGAGGCTGTCAGAGCTGCCATTAAAGACATGCTAGCAACGCTTTTAAACCAATTTTACGAGGTATAATTTTCATAATATAGCATGCACACTTTTAAAATGGACAGTTCAAAAGTTTCTAATAAATGTGTTGAACTATTTGTGGGTGGGTCTCCATCTCCAGCACGGCTGTTGTGCTCCAGCCATGCCAGAGAAAGGAGGACTATCGAACGGGACCTCAGGTGGCTCAGAGTGCCACGGGAGGAGTTCCCTCCCCGGAGACTATGTCGGTGGGTAGTTCGGTTATTAGAGCCAATGCAGGGGTTTATATAGGGAGGCCTTCCTGACCGTCACAGAAGGCGGGAAAGTTAAAGTGGGGTTTGGGAGTAAAGGGTGGGAAGGCTGTGGAAGTTCAGGAACGAGGGAATGAAACCCAAAAACCCGGTTCTGGTCTGGGGTGGGGGAAAGGAAGATTCATATCTACAGTAGCTTCCTGGGGCCAGGTTATCACACAGGCAGAGCAGGTCAGACACCTGCCATCTCTTTAGGGTATCTGGAGTTGCTTGCCTTGCTCAATACCCAGATCCCCACATCTCCCCCTTTTTTTATATATATAATGGGGAGGTATATAAGGGCCCAGTATAGGGAGGAGCCAGGCCATGAGAGGATTGGCAAACCAGGGGGGATAATGGGTTTTAAGTTCATTTTTGAGCTTATGAAAGGTATAAGTGAGAGAATTTATAGTCTCTCAGTTAGCTATTTGTTCTCTAACATTCTTCTTTTGAAGAGGTAACCCTAAAATCTTTTAGGAATTAAATAAGAGCCCCCAAATACTTTGGACATATTTGGCCTTTGATATAGAGTAGGCTGCTGAAGGGCACAAGGACAGTTTTTGGTCTTTTGGGGTCTTTTTACCCTAAACTGCCTAGCCAAATTCTGCCTCCTATTCTCATCACACCACCCTCTGAAGAGGTCACCCTAATTGCCAATAGGGAATTGGGGCGCCGACCGCTCTGGCTTCTTCAAGGCTGAATAGGGTCGTAGATTGTGGCAATGGGGTACCCCTTCAGTGAGTCTATCTAAAAGACCCCTGAGTTGCATAACTGTCAGCTGTAGGGGGAAAAGAAAGTCCTTGACTAGTCCCTGGAAGATGAAATTAAAATAGTCATAACAGGGAAGAGTTCAAATATCCAATTCAAAGTCCATTAGAATTTCTTGCTTAAGGACTTTCAAAGGCTTCCATCTTTTGGGTTCCTCTTTGTTTTTCTTTTTGACTGCCAAGGCTGAACTTGAGAGTCTTGAAGTCAGGATTTGTTTTCAGGCACCTTGGTAGCTGGAGTGGCTAGAATCAGGGGGAGTTCCCTCCCAAATGGCTTCTAGACAGGGAGAGAAAAGAAATCATTTAATTTGGGGGTTAGAACAATGGTGGGCTTGCCTTTCTTGGCCACAGGTATGCACTGCAGTGTTGAGGTAGGCCAAGAATTGAAGTTTTACATCCCACACCTTGGGGAGTCCCTCAAGCTCAGCTAGTCAGTCTTGTTCTGTTGTCCTGTGGTAGCTGCTGAGGCTGTCAGAGCTGCCATTAAAGACATGCTAGCAACGCTTTTAAACCAATTTTACGAGGTATAATTTTCATAACATAGCATGCACCCTTTTCAAAAGTTTCTAATAAATGTGTTGAACTATTTAACTAGCACAATCTAGTTCTAGGGCATTTCAGTTGACAACCTCCCTCCAACATTGTGCCCCTAACAACCCCAGTCTGCTTTCTGTCTGTGGAGTTGCTTATCCTGGACAATTTAGATAAATATGTACCCAGTTTCTGACTGCCAGCACGTTTCCATCTGTGTTGTGGCATGTGCCTCATTCCTTTGTGTGGCTGAATGATATTCCACAGTTTGTTTATCCATTCATCAGCAGATGGACATTTTGATTCTTTCAGTTTTATGTTGTTGTGAATAAAGCTGTTATGAGCATTCTCATCCATATCTTTGATGGTAAACAGACATGTTTTTATTTATCCTGGGCAGATACCCAAGATCATATAATAAATTCATATCTAGACTTCCAAAGAAACTTCCAAACTATTTTCCAAAGTTGCTGCACCATTTTACACTCCCACTAGCCTTATGTGAAAGTTTCTCCTTTTTCGATATTCTCGAAACACTTTGTATTGTCTATTTTGACAAACTTTCCTTTGGATTCCAAATCAGAACCATTAAAAATTCACTGACAATTAGAATAGGCATTTTTACTTTTAGTTTCAGTGTCATTAAAAATTAACCCATATGGCAATGGAGATTCCCAGAGAAGACCACAGTGAAGACTGCAGATCAAAGTTTCCAGGAAGAAACAGGAGAGGCTCCCTGAGCCTGGAAACAGGCCTGGTTCTCAAAATATACCTACTTCTTCCCCTTTCCCCTCCTCTTATTTTTTTTCTTCCTTCCTTCCTTCCTTCCTTCCTTCCTTCCTTCCTTCCTTCCTTCCTTCCTTCCTTCCTTTTTTCCCTCCAATGCAGTAAATCTCAGTCAAGTTGTGCTTGACCAGGGACCTCAGATGACAGAAACGTGACAGCAACAAAAAAAATCAACCTGAAGGGCTGGAGCTATGACTCTGTGGTTAAGAGCACTTACTGCTCTTCTAGAAGATCCAGGTTTGGTTCCCATCGCCCCCATAGCAGCTAACACCCATCCTTAACTCCAGTTTCAGTGATCCAATGCCCTCCTTTGGCCTCCCCAGGCACTAGGCATGGAAGCAATACCCTTCCATACATGCAGGTGAAACACTCATACACAGAAAACAAAAATAATAAAATTGGGCTGGATGGAATGGCACATCTTTAAACTTAGCACTCAGGAGGCAGAGGCAGGTAGATCTTTTATTTTATTATACATATAATAGAATATTATAATACATATTCATATAATAGAATATGTATAATAAAACAAAAACCTGAGAGCTGGAGAGATAGCCTGCTTAGCCATTTAGAGTACTTGTTACTCTTGCAGAGAACCCAGGTTTGGTTCCTAGCATCCACATGGTGGCTCACAACCATCTGTAACACCAGTTCCAGGAGATTCAATGCCTTCTTCTGGCCTCCTCTGGCACCAGGCACACATGTGGTATACTTACATACATGCAGGCAAAACATGCATACACATAAAAATAAATTTAAAAAAATTTAAAGCTAACCTGAGACAGTGGCCATCAAGTTCATTGTCTCATACCAGTGACGATGATGATTTGGATATTTGTGGGAGCAAGCAAAGCCGAAGCAAGTTTATTAAGAGAAATTAAGGGAACTACTGGGCATGATGGTGCACACCTTTAATCCCAGACTCAGGAGGCAGAGGCAGGCAAATGTCTGTGAGATCAAGGTCAGCCAGGTCTACATAGTGAGTTCCAGGCCAGCTGGGGTTACAGGGAGACTCTCTCTCAAAAAAAAAAAAAAAAAAGTGAGAGAGAAATGAGGGAAAACTGAAAGAAACCCCTGGGAGAGAAGGTTTTCTAAGAATTCTATTTAGGAGAGCAGAAAAAGGAAGGAGTTTGAGTTTAGGAATAGGAATCAGAGTCAGACCTGCAACAAACCTTTATTTCAGTGGTTTCACAGAGAGGGGCATTGAGCAATGAGGCATCTGTATCTATAGGAAAGGCAGGTGGACTTTTTATAGGGATTCTGCTGAGCACAGCTGCAGGAATCTATGTGGTACCAGAGTTTGGTGACCTTGAGTGTTTGAAGGTTTTTCTTTTAAGATTGTTTTATTTGGCAGGGAAGGCTAGTTATCTAGAGCACCAAGGGAGACAGGTTGGCTGCACAAATAGCCTCCTCAGTCCTGGGATTGATTAGCTGATAAGTCTTGAGCAAAGTCAGTTTTAGGGTCAGTTGTCCACTTTAAGGAATTTATAGCTTTCCTTAATGGAGCTTATAGCTCTCCTGAAATCCACACATTGTATCACTAAAGAAAGGAAAATGCTGTTGAACTTCTTTGTCTATGGGATTTTTATAGGGATAAGGTAGACACTGAGCAAAGGCTGAGGTGATCCCAATGAGATTGGTCAGTTCTCCTGATGTACAGCTGGCTGAGTCATTGAGTGGGCTGGCATGCTCCTGGCATGTCCCCTTAGCCTACTCAGAGATGATCATGACCACTGGGTTGTTGGTGGTTGAAACTCCCTCTTTGTCCATCTCTTTACTTCTGCTTTGTTACTGCTTGCTCCCTGTCACTTGGCCTCTTGCTATCCTCAGACCTTGCAGGTATCCAAGTGCTGTTAATTATACCAAGCTCTCTTTGTTCCTACAGCTACCATGAAGCAGCTACATTTGTTCTTAGTTCATCCTAGTTAACTCCTTTTCTAGGGGATGATCTAGGGTCTCTTTCCTGAAATAAAGGATTTTTAGACTCTGTTACAATTAGTTACATTAGAAGCACGAATACATGAAAGGACAATAGTGCCTTACAGTGTTTTCCAAGGGCTTGGGGTGGGGAGCTGTCCTGCTGCCCTTGACCCACAGCCCTGTTGTCCTTCCTTTTACCTGGTCAGTTATCTCATGCCCAGTCATAAGCCTCTTATTCACTTCTCAGTGTTTCAGGCTTTGCCATTTGTTTTTGTTTTTTGTTTGTTTTTGAGATAGGGTCTCCCTGTAGCTCCATCTGGCCTGGAACTCACTATGTAGACCAGGCTTGCCTAGATCTCACAGAGATCTGCCTACTTCTGCCTCCTGAGTGCTGGGACTAAAGGTGCACCACAATGCCTGACTCAGGCTTTGCCATTTTTACCCTTAATTTTCCTTTTAACCTCAGCATCTATAATCACTGTAACATTTGTAACTTTTAGTTTTCAACATGGGCCCTTTTCCCTTGCTGCCTACAGAACGCCAGTTCTTGCATCTTCATCTTTTGTTTCTGCAAGGGTCTTACTGTGTAATCTGGGATGGTATCAAACTCAATAGCCTCCTTCCTTAGCCTCCCAAATGCTGGGATTACAGGCATGTGCCACTACACCCCTTTTATTTTAAAAAGAAAGAGAGCAGATGAGAGAAGACCCATGCCCAGAGTTAATAAAACCATGGGGCCAGTACCTCCTGGCCCTGTGCATGGGTGCTTCAGTTCTGCAGAGGCTAAGCCAGTATCTGATTACTCCCTTCCCCAGGAGGAGGTAGCTCTGCTCAGATACACTCTGGTGGGCACAGGGCTCTAAATTAATTATTTGTTTGTTTGTTTGTTTGTTTGCTTGAGACAGGGGCTCACTATGTTCCTTGGTCGGCCTGTAACTCGCTACATAGACCGGGCTAGCCTCAGATTCCCAGAAATCCACCTGCTTCTGCCTCCTGAGCGCTGGGATTAAAAATGTGTACCACCACACATGGCACTTTGTTTCTGAGACTAGATTTCATGTTGTCCAGGCTGACCTTGAATTCTTAATCCTCCTACTTCCTACTCCCAAGTTATGGGATTACATGTATGTACATCACGGATTCATACATGCTAAGCAGCTCTCTACCAAGTAAGCTACACCCCCAAGCTTGCTAAATTAGTCCTTTGAGTCTCTTAGCAGCATCTCTCCAATCTTGGTGGCCTAGCACTCCAGGCATTCAGCTAAAGTTGGCTTCCCACAACAGTCCTGGACTGGAGTACACAATGTCTATGTACCACCCACTCTCAAAGTCCCAGTGACAAACCAAAGTTTGATTCCACCAAAATTCTACCTGGGGAACGAATGAGTTTATTGGGCTTACTTACAGAGCATGGATGGGGGGTTACTAACAGGTTCCTGGGTGACCCCAAAGTAATCACAATGGTAACTCTACACTCAGCTTGGATGATGGTTCCCTACGGCTACATATGGAACCTGCTTCCTCTAGTCTTTCCCAGCCCATATACTTGAACCCCTCCCATAGACCAGGAGCGATTAGGGCAGAAGTTCATACAACCTGTTGGTAGGAATGGCTAGATATTCAGGAGAGGGTCCAATGACCCTTTCCATCCTCTCCTTCTCTGAGGAAACGTCAGCAGTTCACAGGCCCAACTGTGAAGATCTCTTGCAAGTGGGCAATGCTGATCTGATGAAGATGGTAGCAGTTTGGCTTGGAGGACAGTTCTATCAACATCACATGTTCCTGAGTCACAGTCAGGGAGTATTTTAGATCTGGAAACCCCCGTGGATGCCATGTGCTATGCCCTGAATCACCCACTGGCTTCTGCTTCTCCAGCTCCTGGTTGAGAGCCCCTCCTCCTCAAAATCCCTTTCTTGCCTCCCCTGTTGCTTTCTGGAACCATCACTCCATTCTGCTTCTAAGAAAGGTAAAGAGTAACATCTTTCTTCTGGAAAGACTAGTGATCTAGTAATTGCTGGAGAACAGTGTGGTCCTTAGGATAGTTGTCCTGTGCAAGAACCTTAGCAACAAGCAGGAACCTATAGTGGTTTGACTACAAAATTCTTTCTTTCAATTTCAGATATGAGACCAAAACAATAGGAAGTACCCTCAGGCCCATGGGATCAGAACTAGAGCAAGGAAAGATCCAGCCACAGGACATTTCTAGAGCATTTCTTCCCAGCTTTCAAGTGTTCATAATGGCCTGGGGGGACCAAGATAACACAGTCGTCACTGCAGATCTTGGGATTCAGTAGATGTGAATGTTATTGTACTGTGACCTGCTGCATCCAGGATGAGGCCAGTGTCACTCCAGGCAGATTGAAAGGGTTAGATGGGGTCAGCTATCAGTGTTGGAGCAAAGTCCAGACATCATGGTCAGAGCTCAAGGATAGGTGGAGATCTAGGATAGGCAGACATAGGAAGTCTGTCAGCATTGGGAGCCAGTCAGTCTGAACACGTCTACATGACTCACCATCCCAGTGGGGGTCAGCAGCAGTCACATGTACGTTTAGAAGCATGAACTCCATCCCTTCGAATACCACCAGATTCTTACTTTAACCACATCTATCACATTGTTATATTCCTGGCCTTGGAAGGAATCAGTTCCAGCCACAGGTTTTCCCTTCCCCAACTGTCCAACCCTGCCCATCTCTCTTTTCACAAGGACTGGGGAAGTGGTTCAGTGGTGGAGCACTTTCCTGGCATGCATAATGCTCTGAGTTCAATTCCTAATACCACAAAGAAAATGAATAAAAAGAGGACAAGTGAGCTGAGGGCCCTGGTCTATCAGGAGCTAGGAGAAATGGCTCCACCCTTCTTGGTCACAGAGATCATCCACCCTCCCAGGTTTGACCCTTCACCCAGGACTATTCCATTCATGTTCCTTCCTATGTGCCCGGCTATGCCCCATGTCTCTACTCTGCTTAGTCTCCTGCCCATCCCATCCTGTCCCAAAACCAATCACCCAGCAAGACCCAAGCCTGTGCCTTCAGTTCAGCTGGCAACTTGCACTTCTATTGTATGTCAAGAGGAATGGTCCCTGTCCCTGAAGAGCCAGAGAGGAGGGGCTGTCCTGCCTCTGAACCTTTGGGGGCCTTGTTTGTCTTCTCTAGTCTCAAAGCAATTGTGACCAAAAAATTTCAAAACTAAACAGATCTAAGTTCAACCCCCACCTGTTCCTAGGGACCTTAGACAAGCCAGTTTTACAAGACAGTGATCAGCAGTACAGAAGAGGGTCACAATATCCTAGTCGCCATCCTGCACAAGGACAAAGTCAGGGTGAACCAATGGAAAAAAAAAATTTTTTTTTAAAGATTCTTAGTTTTGGTATCATACACACACACATTGCAGAGTAATCATAGAGAAAATTCAAAACCCTACTGGACTTCCTTCTTTTAAAAATATATTTAATTAATTTATTTTTATTTTATGTGTATGAGTGTTTTGCTTGAATGTAAGTGCACTCATGTTGTGCAATGCCCTCAGAGGACAGAAGAGGGAGTAAGATCCCTGACAACTGCGGATAAGGACAGCTGTTGGTCACCATGTGGTGCCAGAAACCAAACAGGTCTTCTGCAAGAACAGCCAGGGCTCTTAACTGCTGAGTCATGGTTCCAGCCCCTGGGGCTTCCTTCTTATTCTATATATAGTTTTGGTTTTATTTTGAATTATAGTAAGGAGGAAACTTTCCTGTAATCTTCTCACCCTTAGAAGTTCAGGAGAACTTCAAAAACTTTTTTTGATTTGGAAATTTTCAAACCTAAAAAGAAGTTGCAAGATAAATATACCACGTCTTACATATGTAGATATATATACACATATTCATCTATGAATATACCCTACAATTGTTGTGTTAAGTTTCTTTGTCTGGATGGATTTGGTCTTTTTGACCAAACTGACCAGACTGACCTTGAACCCACAGAAATCTGCCTGCCTCTGCTTCCTGAGTGCTGGGATTAAAGGTGTACAACACCACTTCCGGCTCTATGTTAACTTTCTTATACATAACTGCTATTAAAAATTTGAATTTAAGTTTATTATTTTTTATATAGGGTCTTCCTCTGTCACCCAGGTTAACCCCCAGCCTTTCCAATAGTTCTCTGTCAAATATAGCTTTCTGGCTGGAAAGATGGCTCAGCGGTTAAGAGCACTGGTTGTTCTTGCAGAAGACTCAGGTTTTGAATCCCAGCATCCACATGGTAACAACCATCTGTAACTCAGTTCCAGGGAATCTGAAGCCTTCTTTTGTTCTCCACAAGTACTGTACAACATGGGTGCACTTACATACATGCAAGTGTAAAATATAGCTTTCACGCTGTTCCAATTTACATCAGAAAGTGTATGGACACCTTTCCCCTGGCTCCTTTTCTGTCATCATTGGTAAAGCGAATATCATATGCTGTTCAGAAGGCCAAGGTCAAGGCCAAGGCCAATTGTTAACATTATACCATTTCCCTTCTTTGTCTATAAAGTTACACCCTTGATGATTACAGTTGAATTTTAAGTCTTTTTAACTGCTGACACCATCTCATGCCCCTACTATTTCAGGATGCATTTCTTTGTTGATATAACAGCAATACAATGACCACACTTGGGAAACTTAACCTTGCTGTAATACCATTGCTCAAAGTAGCCTATGGCCAGCCAAAACCAGACTCACGCACAACCTTAATCTCCTCTGAGGACAGATCCTCGGCCTTTCCTTCTTTGTCTCTGATGTCTGGTCTCAGGGCAGGCCTTTTCACCAGACTGCAGACATCCCTTCCTGGTTCTTGGCATAGGAAGCATGTGACATCAGCTTGATTGAAGTGGCATATTCCAGAACCCTCACAGCAAGTTTCTTTTTCCCTACATCAATGACAAGACCGCTTTGAGGACTGGGCTTCCAACTTAGGATAGCCTCGGGACAGCCTCGGGCTCATCCATCTTTGGAGTCTGGGTCATCTCACTCAGTGACGACGCAGCAATGGCGCATGGGATCTAGAGTCCCTTGCTAGGTCCGCGAGGGCCAGTGGACTACAGCTCCCAGGAGTCTTAGCGCGCAGGGCCCTCGTGGACTGCCCTCGGCAGTCACGTGGATGCAGGTGGATCACATGAGCGCTGGCGCGGGTCACGAGAACGCTGTCTGGTTGGTTGGTGCTTTCCGGAGAGTCCCGGTCCTCAGTGGGCCATGGCCAACGTTTCCAAGAAGGTGTCATGGTCCGGCCGGGACCACGACGACGAGGAAGCGGCGCCGCTCTTGCGAAGGACAGCGCGGCCCGACGAGGGGACGCCGCTGCTGAACGGGACCGGGCCGGCATCGCGCCAGGTGAGGAGTTGCGGCTGCCGGGTTCCAGGGCTGCCGTGCGGGTCCTGGCTGCGCGCGAGGGGCAGGAGAAGCCTCGACGTTCTGATTTATGTTTTTGAATCCCAGAAGACTTTCTTTTTTGACAGTTTCATACGTATACTCAAATGTCTTGTGATCATATTCAGCCCCCATTTCCCTGTGGTATCCGCCCTTCCTTTCTCTCTGAACTCCTTCCCACCTAGTCCCCAAGTGACTACACCATTAAATGACCCCCCTTCCACCTGCAATCGTTACTAGTCCTCAGCTCTTCAGCAAGGAATCCAGGAGACTTTAACAGTTTTTTATTTTACTTTTCCTGATGAGGATCGAACCCAGGGTTGGCAAGCATACTACACTGAGCTACACCCCCAGCTTTTAGCGTTTCAAGACATAGTGTCACTGGCATAGCTCAGGCTGGCCTTGAACTCATCATCCTGTCTCAGCCACCCTCTGTGCTGGGAAGACCAGCATTACCACGCCTGGCTATTTTACAGTTTAAATGGCGCATTTCGTGCTTTCGTTGAGAGTGTCTGTCTCCTTTCTCAGTGGCAGTCATTCCAGCTATGATGGCAGTTACAAGTATCTATACTCGTTTTCACTTGCCACCTAATTTAAACTGGAATGCGCAGCCAAACACACCAAGTTAGAGGGGCCAGATTGTGCCTGTAAAATGCTTAGAGTTGAGCCAGGAAAGGTGGCACACGGCTTTAATTCCAGGTAGAGGTAGGCAAGGCAGATCTTTGTGGGATCCAGGCTGATGTAGTCTCCATAGTGAATTCCAGGCCAGTTGGGGCTACAGAGATACAGAGAGTCCCTATTTCAAAGTGGGTAACATTTGAGAAGGGTTACAATTTATTGCCCACCTCTGGGTTTCTCTGACTGTGTGAGTTGTGTTCATTTTGAGTCAGTGAGTAATTTGTGTGAATTAGTTGGTCTTAATCTGTTTTGTAACTGTTCTTTACCTTTTTTTTTTTTTTTTCCTTCTGGTTTAGAGTTTTCTAATAAACACTGTACTGTGTTTAAGGATTAGGAAGAACACAAAAACCAGCCTGTTGCTATAGAACTTACACTTAGATTTTTCCAGGCCCTTGAAGATACATTAGAGGCTAAAAATTGAAGTCTGTTCCTTGCTGCTGAAAGGCATCTCAGCTCCCTTGGAAGTGACATACACCCTCTAAATGGTCTGCATTTCTAATCTGAAGTGGCCCCTGTAAAACGGTGGAGCTATTTTAAGCATTATTGTTTTTGTTTTTGTTTTTTTCTCCTATTTTAAGGAAAGTAACTTTGGGGACCAGAAAGATGACTCATTGATTAAAAGCACTCACTGATCTTGCAGAGAACCGACGATTGGTTCCCAGCATCCATGTCAGGTTGCTTGCAACCACCTGTAACTCTCAGCTCCAGGGGATCTTGATGCTTTCTCCTGGCCTCCACTGGCACACATGTGTACACACAAAACATATAAATAATAAAAAATAAATATTTAAAAACAAAAAATAGAACTGGAGAGCTGGCTCAGCCGTTAAGAGCACTGACTGCTTTTCCAGAGGACCTGGGTTTTGGTTCCCACACTCACAAGGCAACTAACAACTGTATAATTCCACTTCCAGGAGATCCAACACCCTCTTCTGCCTCCATGAGCATTGCATGACATGTGTGCACTTACATGCAGACAAAACATTCATAAATGTAAAATAGAAATAAAACAAAGTAATATGCTTAGCATTAATCTAACTATGTTAGTAACCTTAATATAACTTCTTGATGCTAGAAGAAAACTGACTTCAAGGTCTAAGAGGAAAAGACAGAAGTTGAATTTGGGTTTCTCAGGACTGAATGTGGATTTTTCTGCTTTTCTTTGCAAATAGACATAGGAGTTGACTTAAAAAAAAATAAAATTGTATTTACTTGTATTTTATTTGTATGAGTGTTTTGCCTGCAAGTGTACCTCATGCTGGCAATGCCTGTGGAGGCCAGAAAAGCACATCAGATCACCTGGAACAGTAGTAGATGATTATTAGATGCCATGTAGGTGCTAGGAACCAAAAACTGGTACTGTGCATGGACAGCAAGAGCTCTTAGTACACAGCCCAGAGCTGACTTCCTTTTAAAAGAGTAAGTTCATCTCTTTGTTTAAACACCGTTGCATCTTTTTCATCTGCAGTTAATACAGTTGATTGACTGCTATTAAACAACTTTAAAAAAATTATTGTGCACCTGCCCTGTGGCAGATTCTGAGGTTTGCCTGCAGAATACTGAGGCGCATAAGAGAGCTTCCTTCTCCCTAGAAACAGGCAGCACCTGTTGTTGGCTCTGTGTGAGGAGCCTTCAGGTGCAGAGGGCACATTTGTGCTTTGTGTGAGTAGCATGAGGTCCTCAACTAGGCAGACAACAGCAAAGGACAGAAAAAATGCATGTTTGGAACACTTAGTACTTTGGATGTGGTCTAAAGCACGGAAGGCACGTGCAGGCACATGAGCTGGTTTTGAGTTTGGCTTGGCTCTGTGGATGAGACCCTCAGGAAGCTAAGGACTCCAGTGCTAAGGGATTCTTACCTTCCTAGGCAGGGTGGACAGGCAGTGGCTATGGACTTGGAATTCGCTGCACTGAGCACTGAACCAGCCAGGGTCTTGGGCAAGGTCTGAGGCCTGTGTGTGCTGGTTTTCTCATCTGCAAAAACTTAATGAATATATAGCACTGAATGTGCCTGTTAGTAATTAATCTTCCCCAATAATGCTAGAAACTGCAAGTGTCTGGAGATGTTACCGCATTAGTGGAGTAATTGCCTAGCATCCATGAAGCCCTGGGTTCATTTTCCAGTACCACATACAACTGGATATGCTGGTGCAGAACTGTCTCAGGGCTCAGGAGGTGAAGGTAGGAGAATCTGAAGTCCAAGGACATAGTGATTTGGGGGCCAGCCTGAGCTATATGAAACCCTGTCTCAAAATAAAACCCTCCAATCCAAAAGAAATTCATCTTGCACTTGACATTTGTGGGTCTTTTTAACTGATTTCTTGGTGCTGCTTTTCTGGGGGAGCATCTGTTCTGGACAATGGACAGGCTCATAGTTTGATTTAGTGGTGCTCTGGTGCTGCAGCAGGAGTCTTTTGTGATCTGATCTGGAGCCAGGGCCCTTTTGAACTAAAATACCATCTCAGGCCACCAGCCATTATGAGGTATCCCTGGGAACTGAATGTGAGCTTATCCTGACTGCCTCCAGCCCTCTGGGTTTTGTGGTAGGATCTCCAGAGTTGGATGGTGACATTGTTGCCACCTCAACAGGGCTGCAGCTGACCAAGCAATGAGGTAGTTGCTATGGGCACAGCCCACTAGGTCCCCGTTTAAAGCTCGCGTCCTGCAGGGCCACCTGGGGGCCCAGGCCTTAGTCCTTTCTTAGGTGGGAATGGCAGTGGGACATGGAGAGGGTGAGGTCAGTTGGCAAGTCATGATCATGTGTATTGGCAGTAGGAAGTAGAGTGTTCTGAGAACTTACCATGAGAACTTACCAAGAGAAGCTGTTTGAGCCCGGAGCAGATAGTGGTGGGCCAGGTGAATGTGTGTGTTTGCAGTGCCCATAAATGTAGGGCATTCTTATAGGCTTATTTTGGGAAGAGCCACCAGAGACCACTCCAACAGAGGAGAGACCTCAGGTGAGTATGGGACTGTGTCTCACCCTGGTAATTTGTCACTACAGACCACAGCCTGAAAGTGCTGTTGGGGGATTGCTGGAAGCCTGGGGATATGGCACAGCTTCAGGGGAGGGTCCTCTGATTATTCCAGGTGACCCTTTGCCTTTGCTATATTCTGGTGAGCACCTGTGGTTTTCATTCCCCTGTAGGAACTCTTTCTTCCTTTCCAGCCCATAAAGCAGCCCTAAGCCCAACAGGATAAGAGCTGAAAAAACTGAGGTCACAGTACAGAGTGAGACTGTGGGGACCATATCCACCCCCTCTTCCCTGTGGTCTATTTCTTAAAGACCTTGCCCCTTCTCACACAGTAGGTATCAGCCTAAACACCATCAGCTCCCAGAGGCTTTTTGGCCACTGCATCTAAAGCAGGCTTCTCTTTTGTTGTCTGTTGTCTTTGTCACACTTGTACTGATTGTGTAACCTGATTTCTTTGAAGCCCCTGTTAGGGCAACCTGTGTATCCTTGGTACTTAGGATGAAACCTGGCATATGGCAGCTGGTAAGTAGGAATACAGAGCAGGCAGTCTAGCATAGTGAACAATTTTATGTTTGTTTTTTGAGACAGGGACTCATTATGTAGCCCTGACTGGTCTGGAACTTGCTATAGACCAGACTGCCCTTGAACTCATAGAGGTCTGCCTGCTTCTGCCTCTGCTGGGATTAAAGGTGTGTGCCACCATGCCCAGCTAGTGAGCAGTTTTTAAAATAAAAAAAGAAAACAAACAAAAACTGGAGGATTAAAAATATAAAAATATTTTTAAATTATAGTAAGAGCACATAATATAAAATTTGCTGTCCTAAGGTTCAGACATTCCCACCCCTCTGCACCTTAATAGGGATTAAACTCTAGGCTTCCTATGTACTAGAAAGGTGCTCTACTATATCCCTTTTAATTTTTGAGTCAGAGAATTTATGCATTGCTCTATGCTATATAGTTGAAACAGGCTTTTTTTAATCTTATTTTTTGTCTTTGTCTTTTGATCTTTTTGCAACATGGTCTCTCTATAACTCCAGCTTACCTGAAAGTCGGTATGTAAAGGAGGCTGGCCTCAATCTCACAGAGATCCACCTGCCTCTGCCTCCCGAGTGCTGGGATTAAAAGTATGCACCACTGTGCTTGGCTCCAGGCTTTCAATTTAAATATTTGTGTGTGTGTGTGTGTGTGTCTGTGTGTGTGTGTGTGTGTAATCGTGTAAGCATGCATGCCACGCAGCATATGTGGAGGTCAGAGGACAAAATGAGTTGGTTCTCTCATTCCATCATATGTAGGTATCAAGGGATCGAACTCAGGCCATCAGGCTTGGCAGCAAATGCCTTTACCCGCTAGGCCATGGATTTTGGATCCTTCTTTTTTACCTGGGATTACAGGCATGAACCACCACCCCTGACTTCTTAATGCACAGCCAGCATCCAGAACATTTTCGTCTTGCAAAACTGAAACTGTACCAAGTTTTATTTGTTCCTCCTTCAACCCCAGGCAGCCACCGCTTTATTTTCTGTTTTTGTGGGTGTGACCAAACAGCTATGAATCTGAGGATAATCTTGAACTTTTGATCCTTCTACCTCTGCCTCATTAGTGTTGTGATTGCTGGCCTATACCTGGTTTATGCAGTGCTGGACTTTGTGCGTGCTAGGCAATCACTCTGCCAACCAAACTACATCCCTAGTCCCTTGACATTTGCCTTTTTGTGACTGACTCACTTCACTTTGCACATTGTCTGCAAGGTCTATCCAAGTTGTAGCAGGCATCACTGCTTCATTCTCTCTTAGTTCTGAATGAGGCCTATTTGTGGATAGACCACATTTTGTCTGTCAACCCATGAATGGGTGAATAATGCTAATGTGATCATGGGTGTTCAATTGTCACTTTATGATCTTGCTTTCAGGCTAGTTATGATAGTGTATGCCTTTAATTCCAGTATTTGGGAGGTAGAGGCAAGTGGATCTCTGAATTTGAGGCCAGCCTGGTCTTTGGAGTGAGTTCCAGGCCAGCTGGAAAAACAAAAACAAAACTGTACCAGCAACAACAACAAACGAAA
This sequence comes from Eospalax fontanierii, assembly GCA_035773235.1. NCBI lineage: Eukaryota > Metazoa > Chordata > Mammalia > Rodentia > Spalacidae > Eospalax > Eospalax fontanierii. Next base: position 29,399,028 of record CM069546.1, on the reverse strand, counting down.
CAAAGATCCAGCATTTTCTTTTGAGTATTTACTAGGATGTGAACTTAATAGATCACATGGTAGTTCTGTGTTTGATTGTACTATTGTTGTGTGTGAGTGTATAATGATGGAGCGAGGTGAGTATGCAGTGTCACTCAATGAGGCCAGAGGACAACTTGGTGGAATTCCACATTTATGTGGATTCTGGGGATCAAATTCAGGTTACTAGGCTTGTGTAGTAAGAAGTTTTATCTGCTGAGCCATCTTGCCAGCCCTTGTGCTTAATTTTTGTGAGGCCCTTCCAGACTTTTCCATAGTGATGGCAACATTTTATATCCCCAGTCTCTGCATTCTTGCCAGTACTTGTTACTTTGTTTGTTTGTGTTTATATTTGTTTTTGGTTTTTGGTGTGTGTGTCCTGCTCTGTCATTCTCCCTTATTTCTTTAAGACAGGGTCTCATTGAATCCGGAGCTAGGCTGGCCATCAGCAGGTCTCAGTGATTCACCCCGTCTTCGCCTCTCACACAGGCAACCACTCCCAGCTTTTTCCCATGAGTAAAGAGCTCTAAACAGGTCCTCATACTTGTGCAGCGAGTGCTCTTACCCAGTGAGCCTCCTTCCCAGCCCCTATCTTCTGTTTTTCCCTCATAGGTGGGAATTGGTGTTTCATTGGAATCTTGAGCACATCTTTGTGTGCTTTTCAGCCATTTTCTTACCTTTAGGGAATGTCAGCTCAGGGAGTGGCTCTTACCTTTATCACCTTGTTTTTTATGAGTGGGTGAGTTCTAATTCTTTGTTTTCAGACTATCATTCTCAGGTGCTATGATTTCTTTGTGTTCTGTTTTATTTAAGGTTGCCTTTTTTCATTTTGTTCATATGTAGGAGTTTTTATTTTGTGTAACTCTGAAATAATAATAGATTCCTAGGAAGTTGCAAAACTTGTACTAAGCAGGCCTGTGTGCTCCTCGCCTAGTTCCCTCTAGAGGGGCATATTGGGCAATTATAGTTTAGTGCTGAAACCCAGACTTTGCCAGTTGTGCAATGTGTCTAGTTCCATCTCTTCAGTCACACACAACCCTGAGCCCTCTGAAGCTCATTCCCTTTGAAGGAGGGTCAAGTCCCTGTGCCCTACTTTATCTGCTGAGGTCGCAGCAGAGGTGGCTTGACTGAACACACATTTGCTGTCACATATGACCCTGTCAGTCCTCACTTGATTCTGGTGTCTCCCTGTGCTCTCTCAGATGTGGGCTGCTGTTCATCTCACATCCTCCCAAGCCTGGGGCAGAGAATGTCAGGTGAACAAGTACTGACACATAACCCATAGCCAGAACCTCTCCCATCTTCTGAAACTGTTGAGGTGTCCCAGGTCTTATGGCTCCAACTCTGGGCACCTGTGGTACAGTGGAACAGTGTTGATGGCCCCTGGTTCATCCTGCTCGTGTCAAGTGACAGGTAAGACAGCCTGGCTACCTGCCTTCTCTGTGCTGTGGCCCTCAACCCCTATTCACTGCCCTCTTACTGTTTGGTCACTCAGCACTTAAGTGAATTTCCACGAGGAGAAGCATTGGATTCATGTGGGTAACACCACCAGAGTTCTGCAGGCTCAGACATGGGTAAGCACACTGGCAGTCATACATACCTCTGCATACAAATTGACAGGAAGGTTATAATGGCTGTGGGATCCTTCTTGGGTAGGGTTTGCTCATGAATTGTGGCTTCCTTTCTAGACCAATGCAGTGACTGGCAGGCTGTGAAACATTTCTGCCTTTCCTGGGCTCAGCAGTTTGGGATACTGTTGGTTGCTTTTAGAGAGAAACAGGTACACTTTCTTGTTGATCACTTTTAGTGACATATCTGCACAGTCCTGCAGGGGACCCCTATGGTCTTAAGGTGAACCACACCCTGAAAATGGCTTGTGTTGTGGGATAAACATTGCCCCCCCGCCCAAGATATACTCAGATCTTTACCCTGATACCTGTAAATGGGACCTCACATGGAAAAAAGTTTTTGCAGATGTCATTAATTAAGGTGAATTCATCCTGGAGAGGCACTGCAGGGGCAGACAGAGGCTGGATCCATGGGCACCAATCAAGGGACTATCAGGAGCCAAAGGGTCAGGAAGGGCCTCCCCTGAAGTCTTTGGAGGAAGCAAGGCCCTGCTACACCTGGATTTTGCATTTCTGGCCTCTAGCACTGTGTGAGAGAGAAAGCACTCTGTTGTTTTCAGACTTCCAGTTTGGGTGCAGCAGCTGTAAGCTAAAGAACACCCACTGGGTAAGTGTTGCCCTGTAATGGCTGCTGGATAAGATACAGGATGCCTGTGCATTACAGGAAATTTGGTAACTTTTAATATTTTATATGTGTGAGTGTTTTGCTTGCATGTATGTGAGTGCACCATGTATGTGCAGTGCCCACAGAAAGCAGAACAGGGCATTTGAATCCCAGGAACTGGAGTTATGGACATTTGTTAGCCATCATGTGATACTAGAAACTGAACCTAGGTCCTCTGCAAGAGCAGCCAGTGCTCTTAACCACTGAACCAGATCTCCAGCTCTGAAATCAGGTAATTTTTAATGTCTATTATTGTCTACTAATGCATTATTGGAATGCGCTTGTACTCAAAAGTTACTTGTTTATCTGAAGTTCAGATGCAACCAGAGTCCTGTCTTGTCATCCCCTCCACAGTAGCCTTCAGAGTGGGCTGTTCCCAGCAAGATAGAGAGGGTAGCCTGCTTATACAAAGCCCCATGGCACAGGGCACAGCTTACCTGCTCTAGCATGCCTGGTGTAGTGAGTCTGGCTTCTGTGAGTGGGACTGTGGCAGGGCTGAAGGAGACCTCTCTGAGTGTGTCTTCCTTGCCCTGCCTAGCCTATGTGAGTGAGGTAGACATAGTGACCAAACAGAAAGCAGACTGACAAAGAGTAATCCCCAGTTATCCCTCCCCACACCCAAGTGGAAAGTTCAGAAATAGATATGGTTGCTGGGTGCAGTGGCACATGCCTTTAATCCCAGCTCTTGGGAGGCAGAAGCAGGTAGATATCTGTGAGTTCAAGGCCAGCCTGGTCTACATAGCAAATCCCAGGCCACTGGGGCTACAGGGAGACAGTCTCAAAAAGACACCCCCCCCCCAAGAAAAGATATGACTTGGGGGCAGAATGTGTTCCCTTCCAGGTGATCATTCTCCCAGATAATGGTTTAAGTGTGTCTGTCATCTCATCTGGAGCTCCTTCCTCCTGCGACTCAGGGCAGAGGTTGCTGACCAGGCCCGCAGATGTGAGTTTGAGACACTTTGTCCATTCCCTAGGATGTGAGCATGAACCTGTTGGGGTGTGTTTACCAAAAGAGCCAGGATAGTTGACTGGGAACCTGACTCCCTGTGCCCTGGCCCTCAGGTTGCCTTCCTCACTTATATCACCCTATGTTGTAGCTGGAGTCAGTACATTAGGAGTTAACCTATGATGAGTACTGGAAGGAGTCCCTGGCTGGGTTGAACCAGTTCCCATGTACATGTAGCTGTGGGATGCCTCTGAATTTCAGTTTCATGCATTCCTAGAGAGTGAGGAAGTTCCACAGAAAGGTCCTGCATCCTCCTTGCTGCAGTGGAGGAAGAGTCCCTGACCATGTGTCTGGAGGTGAATGTGGGAGCTGTCCATCTATCTTCAGCTCCAGGTCTCAGGGTCCTTAGTGTCAGAAGCCTCTGCAAGGGGTTCTGAGGATGCTGATGTAGGGATTATTGATAGCTACGTGCTAGGAAAGACAAGTTCTTACAGTTTGTTGCAACTGTGTAGAGATGAGTTGTTCAAGGAGGTAGGACTCCCTCCTGAACTTCAAGGGCATCAGGTCCAGAAGCTTCCTTCTTGGCTCTGATTTCCTCACCTGTATTTGTTGTTATGGTTCTTACCTGGGGTGGGGATGAGGGCTAGGTGGATGAGGGACCAACGTGATTCTCCTTTGTGCATCAGTTGCATTTTGTGTCCATAGAAGTGCTGGAGGGAGCTGGAGAGGTGGCTTAGCTGTTAAGAGGGGACTGCTCTTGCAGAGGACCTAGTTTCAATTCCTAGCACCCACATGGCAGCTAATAACCATTCATAACTCCAGTTCCAGGGGATCCAGTGCCCTCTTCTGACCTCTGTGGGCATTACACAACATGGGTGCACTTATATACATGCAAGCAATGTACTCACACACATAAAAAATAAAATAAAAAGAATGTACTTAGAGGCTAAAGATGGCTTGCCACTCAAGAGCTCCTACTTCTCTTGCAGAGAACCCAAGTTTGGTTCCTAGCACCCATGTCAGGTTGCTTACAACCACCTGTAACCCCAGGTTCAGGTCATCCAAGGCCTCTAGCCTCCATAGGTACCTGCAGTCACATGTATGTGCCACACACAAACACATAAGCATAATGAAAAAATAAAAATCTTTTTAAAAATGGGTACTTGAGCCCTGATTGAACCTTGAAGACGGTCTTAGGGATAGGAAGGATACAGGGAAACGCCGGGGTGGGCCTGGTTGCTGCCCCCAGGTTGGAAAGGTAGCTTCAGGAATGACTCTGAGCCATCAGCTGCTAGCTCCCTTTAGCTCTGTGCTACTCTGCTTTCTAACACAGTGACAGAGGGCTCCACTATGCTCATCCCTAGCTGAGAAGCTGACTCTAACCTCCCCCACTCCAGCATTTTTGTAAAGACTCAATTGAGTAGTTGGGCACAAGTACTATCTGCCCCCCACCCTCCAGCTGCTTTCCCTTGTGGGTTCCAGCAAGAAGGTCATGGTGCTCACAGTCAAGAAAATATCTTAAGGAAGGACACTGACTGCCCTGCACCTACCCGGAGCTGCACCACCACAGGGACCCCACACCTCAGATGCACTCACCTCTATATCATAGCCAGCCATCCTGTTGGGAAGACTGTGTTAGCACATTTGAAGCAGATAGGGTCCCAGAGAGACTGCAATGGACATGGACTTGTGGAAGTGGTAGGTGGGGAAGAGCCAGTGCTTCATAGCAAGAGATACCGTCTTAATGGATACATCCTGCAGTCCTTGGTCCTGATGTGTGCCCTTTTTGTATGGTATACCAGAGTGAGGAAAACTGGACTTTCTATCCTGTGTGGGCCTTCTTGGGGCAGACTGTGGGTGTTGGGAGTAGACCTTGTCCCAGCACTCAGGGAAGGTAGGATGTGGGAATGGGAGTGACAGTGAGCAGCACCCTACTTCCCTCATCTAGATGCCCTCATGACCTCTCTTCTCTTTTTAGTCACCTCATTCTGCATTTTTCCGAATTGGACAGATGAACAATGTGGAGCTGGACGATGAGCTCCTGGACCCGGTGAGTGGTGATGTGATGCTCCCTACTTCCATTGAGCTGATCCTAGTGGAGGGAAGATGATGGACGGTCGGTGTACCCTGCAGGGGCGGTCTGCACAGCAGGACCCGCAGAGATGGCACACAAAGTGTGCATGTGGCCTCTGAGGCCAGGTGACCAGTGGCAGCCAGTTGTGAAGTGACACTTACTTGGAGGAGGGCCATGGAGCACAGAGGACCTAGGTGGGAGTAAGCTTAGTATAAAGACACCCAGGTGGACCGAAGGGTCTTGGGACAGTCAGGGGATCTCAGGTGGGTTCCTTAAGGTTCAAGCCATGCACTCTGACCTTGGGGTGAATTCTGACCTCCCCAAAACAACCTCTCCAGACACTAGAGAGATGGTTCATCAGTTAAGAGCACATGATGTTCTTGCAGAGGACCTGTGCTTGATTCCCAGATCCCAAGTTTGGCAGCTCACAACTGCTATGCCTCCAGCTTTAGGGTATCCAATGCTCTCTTCTGACCCCTGCATGAACCTGCATCACATACAGATCCCCCAACTCCATGCTTACACGGAATTAATTGTTTTTTTAATCTTAAAAAAAATTTTCCATATACCACACCTTTCTAGACTCTGTATTTGGTAGGCCTCTGTCTAGTGACAACCATGGGAATGTTTTCTGAGCCCCTCACTGGAATTTGCTTACTTTTGGTGTTATCTACTGTGGTTCTATTTGTCCCCATGGACTGTGATACTGAGCATCATCACGTACTTTCAGTCATCTGTGTCATCTTTGGAGAGATGCCTGTTTAGGCCCTGTTCTTTTTTTGTTTGTTTGAGGCAGGGTCTCACGTAGGACTAGCTATCTTGGAACTCATTTTGTAGAACAGGCTGTCCTCAAACTCACAGAGATCCACCTGCTTCTGCCTCCTAAATGCTGAGATTAAAAATGTGCACCACCATGCCTGGCAAAAATAAGGATAGCTGAAGAGACAAGTTTGTGTGCTGGGAATCGAACCCGTGTCTTTTTGGTTGTGAGCCTGAACCTTTGATGGTAGTGTCATCTCTCTAGCCCTGAACCCATTTTTTTAAATTGTGTTGTTGGTTTCTAATAATTGAATCACAGGGTTCCTTATGTGTTCTGTCAAATATCTCATCAGATTCATAATCTGCAAAACCTTCCTCCTTCTCAGTACATTTTCTTTTTTTGTTTTCTTGAAACAGGATCTTACTATGTAGCCCTGGGCCTAGAACTCAATATATAGGCCAGGGTAGAACTCAAAGTCAAAGAGATCCACCTGATTCTGCCTTCTAAGTGCTGGGATTAAAGGCATATGTCACCTTGCCTGGCGATTTTCCCTTTTTTTTTTTTGCCCACCCCCTCCAGCTGAGTACCAACCCAAGGCCTTATCCTTACTAGGCAAGCGCTCTACCATTGTCCTAAATCCCCAACCCCTTCCCATTTTTTATTTTGGTCTGAGTGTTTTGCTCACCCATGTGTTTGCATGTATATAGTGCTCTCAAACACTAGAAGAGTGTAACAGAGTCACAATGTGGGTGCTGGGAATGGAACCCAGGTCCTCTGAAAGAACAGTAAATGCTCTTAATCCCTGAGCTACTGCTCCAGCACCCTCTTCCCATTTTCCCATTTTCCTGATGGAGTCCTTGTATGACTTTTTATTTTGATCAAATCCTAATTGCTTGTTTGTTTTTGTTGTTGTTTGTATTTTTTTTTTTAAATCAAGGTTGTAAAAATTTACTTGTTTTCTTCTGAATTTGATAGTTTGAGGCCTTGATCCATTTTGCATGAATTCTTGAACATGGTATGAAATAAAGGTCCAACTTAATTGACACTCTTACATGTGGATGTCCAGTTGTGCCAGCACCATTTATGGGAACAACTGCTTCCATCCCCCATTAAGTTAAAAGGCCAATGACCATAACATTCGGATTTCTTTTGAGCTCTTTGTTCTTCTCCTTTGAGATGGATGTCTGTCCTTCTGTGATCCCCTCACTTTTGGTTACTGTAGTTTTGGACTGAAGTGGTACAAGTTTGTTCTTCTAGATTATGTAATCTGTTTGGGGCTCACTTTGTTTCCGTAGATTTCAGGGCTAGCCTGTTAATTTTTTCCAAAACACCCAGCAGAAGTTTGGATTGAGATTTGCATAGAAGTTGTTTCTGACAATATATACCTGTAATCTAAGCACTTGGGACACTAAGGCAGGAGGATTACAAGTTTGAGGCCATTCTGGACCTCACAGTGAGACCCTCTCTCAGAAAAGAGATGGAGGGCAGCAGGGTTGAGATTGTATTGAATCCTCCACCCTCACCCCCAAATGTTAGAGGTTGATCTTAGGGACTCATATATGCTAGGTAAGCTCCATACCACTGAGCCACATACCAGCCAAACTGAATTTTAGCAATAGTAATTATTCTAGTCTTTGAACACAAAATATTTTTCCGTTCATTTATGGCTTTGATTTGTTTCAACAGTGTTTGGTGATTTTCAGTGTACAGGACTTAACTTTGTTAAATGTATTTTAGAAATTAAAATTTTTTTTCTTTATTATGTGTATGAGTGTATTGCCTTCATGTGTGTAAGTGCACCTGTGTTGTGGAGTGCCTGTAGAGGTCAGAAGAGGATGTTAGATTCCCCTCGAACTGGAATTACGGACCGTTGTTAGCTGCCATGTGGGTGCTGGAAATCAAACCTAGGTCTTCTGCAAGAGCAGCCAATGCTCTTAACCTCTGAACCATCTCTCCAGCCCCTATTATAGAAATTTTTTTAAAAGGATGGGACTAAGAACTAAACATAGGGCTTTACACAGGAGCTATAACCCCAGCCCTATGCATTTTATTTAATTAATTAATTTTATTTTGGTCTGTTTTTATTGTATCTGTATGTGTGTTTTGTGTGTTTTTTGTTGTTGTTGTTTGGTCTTTTTGAGACAGGGTCTCCCTGTATTCACAGCTGGCCTGGTACTCGCGTGGAAACCAGACTGGCCTTTGATCTCACAGAGATCCACCTGCCTCTGCCCCTGCCCCTGCCCCTGCCCCTGCCTCCTTAGTGCTGGAATCAGAGGTGTGCACCACCATGCCCAGCTACTAATTTATTTATTTATTTATTTTGAGACAGTGTCTCCCTGTAGTCTCTGTTGACCTGGAACTTAACCAGGCTGGCTTTTAACTCACAGAGATCCACCCATCTTTGCCTCCCAAGTTCTGGGATTAAAGGCATGTACCACTACACTCAGACTTTTTGATGATGTTTTAAATTTTTTGTTCATTTTTATTTTTTATGTGTATGAATATATTGCCAGCATGTATATAAGTGTACCTGTGTCATTCAGTGCCTGTGGAGGTCAGAAGATGGTATCAGATCCCCTATAACTGGAGTTACAGACAGTTGTTAGTTACCATGTGGGGGCTGGGAATCAAACCCAGTTCCTCTGCAAGAGCATCTAGTACTCTTATCCACTGAGCCATCTCTCTAGCCCTTTGATGATATTTTAAATAGAATTTTGAAGCATAGAAACATAATTGATGTTTATATTCTTCAATACAATATTTTTTGGTATATTAGGATTTTCTGTATATAAAATCACAGCAAGCTGGGTTGATGTTATGCACTTGTAATCCCAGCACTCAGGAAGCTAAGGCAGGAAAATCATGAGTTCTAGGCCAGCTTCAGCTACATGGGCTGTCTCAAAAAAGCAAACAACAACCAAAAAAAAAACAGGAGTAGTGGCACTTGCCTTTAATCCCAGTACCAGGGAAGTAAAGGCATATATATCTCTGTGAGTTTAGGGCCAATCAGGGCTACATAATGAGACCCTATCTAAAAAGAAAAAGAGATACAGGTATGGTTGCACATACCTTTAATTCCAGAATGTGGCATGCAGATCTGTCACAGCAGACAGGTCTGTGAGATGAGGCCAGCCTAAGCTACATATGGAGTTCCATGCCTGCTGAGGCTACAGGGAGACCCTAACTCAAAAGCAAACAAGCAACAACAACAAAACCCATGCAAAAGAGATAGTTTTCATTTTTTCCTTTCTGATCTAAATGCCATTTCTTTGTCCTGCCTGCCCCCCAACAGCACACAGTTTGACTAGAAGTGGCAGAAGTGAGCAGCCTTGTCCTGATTTGGGGCAAGTTGCTCACTGTTGAGTGTGGATTTCTTAGATTCCTAGAGGCATCTATTTTTATTTTAACTCTTTTATTTTTTAAACTTATTTTTAAAGATTTTATTTTTAATTATGGGTATGTATAACTTGGGTACAGGTGCCCTCAGAGACTAAAGGCATTGGATTTCCCTCTGGAGCTGGAGCTACAAGTTATTGTAAGCTGCCTGATATGGGTGGCAGGAACCAAACTCTGGTCCTCGGCTGAGCCATATACTCCAGCACTCTACTTTAGCTTCTTGAGTGCTTTTGTTATTGTTTTAGAAATTTTAGACATTTTAGAAATATATTGTATTTTCCAGTAATGGGGATGGAACCCAGAGCCTTGTGCCTGCTAGGCAAGCACTCTGCCATGCAGCTGCATCCTGCATCCCCTGTCTCCTATTAAGCCCTTAGTTCTCTTTTCCCCTCTTTTGGATACATCACCACACTGTATAACCCCAGTTGACTTTAAGTTTCCAATCCTCCTGAGTCTGCCTCTTGAGTGCTGGGATTATAGGATTATTGATATGCTCTACAGCATGTAGCATCATTGAATGTTTATGGTGCCTTTTCTATTATCTATGAAGTGGCCTATGGACTCTGTGCTTTCCTGTGTGCATGATGTAGCGCATGAATTGATTTTAGGGTGTTAAACTAACTTTATACTCCTAGGGTAAACCTACCTAAGTCGTGGTTTGTCTATGTCCTGGCGGAAGGAGGGGAGGATGATGGTTTGTAGGTTTCTCGTGACTTCGCAGCTTTGGGTATCAGGTGATGCTGGTCTGAGATTAGTTGAGATTCACCCTCCCTGTTCCCCATCCTCTATTCCTAAAGAAAGCATGAGACTTCCTTTTTCTTCCACAGGAAGTAGATCCTACTCACACCTTCCCCAAGGAGATCCCACACAATGAGAAACTCCTCTCCCTCAAGTATGAGGTAGGACACCTATCTTTCCCCTTGAGCCCAGGCTTTGCCCTCTCCACCCCTTCCCTCCTCTTCCTGGCTATACTTAAACCCAAGTCCCTGGTCAGTAATTATGCTCCTTGTACCCTGGCCTGCAGAGTCTGGACTATGACAACAGTGAGAACCAGCTCTTTCTGGAGGAGGAAAGGCGGATCAATCACACAGTGAGCAGAGCGGGCTTATGGTTTGCCGACTTGGTTGCTTTTGTGGTGGGCCAGGCCATGTCTCCATTCTATCTCCCTTCTGTCATTCATCCCTGAGCCTCTGGGTTCTACAGCCACTGTTTGCTCCTGTGGTTTATGTATTGGGACAGGGGTGGGGTTGAGGAACAAAGGAGCTAAACAGTAATTCCTGGCCTTAGATATCTAAACTACGAGGGACAGCTATGATTGTTATGGCCAAGAAAGCTGTTTTGCAGGTTTCCAATGGCATAGAATGTTAGTAACTGGTTGTGAATTTGTAGGAATGTCACTTATCTCCTTGTGACTCACCCATTCATTCCCCAGCTCTGTGTAATCATTGAAATGTTGGTTGGAAACTGCTTATGGAAGTTTAGGCCAAGGGCTGGACAGTGTACTGTACATGGTGGTGGTCTTTGAATTTTGCCAGCACCAGAGCAGTCCACAGCAGGCACCTAACTTCAGTGCCTACTTTTGACTGCACCGTATGCACCTCCCTACCCACAGGCCTTCCGGACAGTGGAGATCAAGCGCTGGGTCATCTGTGCCCTCATTGGGATCCTCACAGGCCTGGTGGCTTGCTTCATTGACATCGTGGTAGAGAACCTGGCTGGCCTCAAGTACAGAGTCATCAAGGACAGTATCCTCCAGAGTCACCCAGCATGGGCCTATGGCTAGGGCTCAGCAGCAGAGCCCAAGCATGAGCCCTTGCAGGGAGATAATGAAGAACAGAGGAGGCCTGGGCCCTAGGAACACCCCACACTCCCAGCCCTGCATGTGTGTGGTATAGTCAGGTTATGAGATTGTTGTCAGGTTGTCTGTAAGCTAGCTACTTAGCAAGCACCATGGCCTGCTAGGTAGTTGGCAGTTGGTTGGCCCAGTCCATAAGATGCTCTAGGCCACATAGGTTGCTCTCAAGAATGAGGCAATAAGGGCAGGTGGGGGCTCTGTAAGTGTGCAATGCCTGTCCTTGACAAGCCTTGAGACATTGACAAGTTCACAGAGAAGGGTGGCCTTTCCTTCTCTCTCCTGCTGTGGGCCACGCTGAACTCTGCCTTTGTGTTCGTAGGCTCCATGATTGTGGCCTTCATAGAGGTATAGCCACCTGGTATGGGAGGCTGGGTGTTCCAGACCCAGGGTGGGTACATGGATGGGCCCTTCCAGCTCACCCACCATAGGCCCTATTAGCCTGTGATCTTGGATGCTTTCAGCCAATGAGAACCACAGTGTGGTACAAACGGAAAATATGTTCAGTCAGAGGAGAAAACACCAGGACCTCCTCAGCTCAACCCTTATAAGTGCCACTTTTAACCCAAAAGCACAGCCTCCCCACCCACCGCTCCGTATCTGGATCCTCACAGGCACACCATACTTATCCCATGCTCATATATAGCCAAAGGCTTTAGCATAGCCAAACAATGTTGTGTTCCAAAGCCTACAGTGTCTCAGGAATTTGGGCAACTCATACACAGGGAGCAGAACCAGCCAATCCCTGGGAATACTGTACTCCCACCCTAGACCCTCCAAGATACTTCTTTTTATGGGAGCCAGGGCTCCCAGGAGTCTCTCCTTCTCATAGGTCCCTCATTGTTCCTTGTCCTTTGTGTGGGTCAGTGAGAGAACTAATAGCATCCAGAATCTTCTCTGTGGATGCAGAGTTACTGAAGGAAGCTGTAGTTTCAACCTGGTGTATGATGAGTGACCTGTCCATCCTGGAGCATCTGCTTCCCTTGCCCGCTTGGGAGATACATGACTTCTTGACTCCACACATCCCCACAGGGTTTTTCCTTTCAGAGCTTACTCAATTCTAGGGTTGGGGGATATGAGAACTTCTATTTCCCAGGCATGGAGCCCTTCCCCAAGCCTGTTCCCCATGTCTCCTGTGACTGTGGGGGCTTTATCCACTCACTGACTATTCAATGGTACCTCTGTCTTTCCAGCCAGTTGCTGCTGGCAGCGGGATCCCCCAGATCAAGTGCTTCCTCAATGGGGTGAAGATCCCCCATGTGGTGCGGCTCAAGGTGAGGTGTACATTGATTCGGGACAGGACACAGGATCTACCGGCTTAAGTGTGTTTTTGTCCATTTGCCCCTCTATACCTAGCCCAGTCTGTGTGCATAACAGTCATCCTATGTACATGTGATGGCAGGTTGTGTGTGTGAAAGTAGCAAAAACTGGTCTTTATATGTAGTAAGTGGTTGCAGGAATCCTTAGCCAATGTGTATATTGTAGTTGCAGGTGTACAGTACATTTTTAACTTAAGACTGCATGGCCCTGAGAGTTTCAGATCCAGAGGGGCTGAGTTAGGGTGGGAGATGGCCTGGCTTTCTTTCCTCTTTTTCAGTTTTCCTAATGCTCATAATGCTTAATACCAGCAGCATTCTAATTCCACAGGGGTTGGGCAATTGTGACCACAGTCCACCCACCACCATTTGTTTCTGCACAATAAAGTCTAGCCAGAGACTGCCTCCTGTTGCCATCTCAGAAGATGGGTGGGCATTAGCCTCCTTTGGGGTACTCCTAGGCCTGGTACCCTGTGGCCAAGGAAGGGCAGTGTGGTCACACTCTAAGGAAACAAGAAACCTGAGCTGCTGCACTCCACAGTGTTGGCTTTCTTCGAGTCCCTGTGACTTGGCAGGTGGGCATATTTATTCAAACCCCATGTATTTTCCTTGTTTCCAGACGCTGGTGATAAAGGTGTCCGGTGTGATTCTGTCCGTGGTAGGGGGACTAGCTGTGGGAAAGGTAATACAGTGACTGATACTGGCCCCACATGAGTATGAGTCTCCCGTCCTAGGAGGATTATGTCAAAGCCCATGCATAGCCTCTGAGTACTGGTTATTTTGTGATTCCAGGAAGGACCAATGATCCACTCAGGTTCAGTGATTGCTGCTGGGATTTCACAGGGAAGGTCAACATCACTCAAGCGGGATTTCAAGGTAAGTCCTCCCACACATGGACTGAGCATTCATAGACTCGTGTATCTCTCAGCTGGGCTCCTGCCTATGTAGAGTCCTCATCCAGACCTGTGGGCCTCTCTCAGCATCTCAGCAGGGCTGGCCTATCCCTTGTTGCCTTCCCTACCCTAAGGAAAACCCAGCTTGCTCCCAGCCCAGGTGGACACAGTTCCTTTGCTCATGCTCCACATGGCCTCTCCATGGTCAGTCCTCAGGATTCTGGTGTTATATGTGAGGGTGTGTGTCTATGGAAAGGAGCTATACCTCTGACTAGCTTCTTAGGGGAACTCCTGGTACAATTCTGTTATGTATCCCCATAATTATTAGCAATTTGGTGGGCATTGCACTAAAATTTCCTCCTTTTTTAATTCAATTTTTGCGAATTTATACAATATATTTGATAATGTTTAGATCCCTTCCTGTGTCTGCACACACCCCTCATCCCTCCTCCCCACCAGATTTCCTGTACTCTAACGATATATATGTTTGAGTCCTATAGAATCAGGTGTGTGTCTCCAAATGCCCTTCAGTGTAGGCTCATCCACTGGAGCCTAGTCAATCTACCAAGAGTCTAATCCTTAAACAAAACTGACACTCCCCTTCTCAGCAGCCATCAGTTGCTAATAGTTCCTCAGGTATACACGACATATCTATGCTGACATGTCTATAGCTGTCATTTGAGACAAGGTCTCACTGTGTCACCCAGGTTGGCCTTAGATTTAAAATTCTGCTTTAAGCCTTCTGAGAGTTGAGATTATAGGCATACACCATCATACCCAACAAAACAGTCCTTTTAAATTTTTTTGTTTGTTTTTTGATCTTTTTGAGACAGGGTCTCTCTGTAGCCCCAGCTGACCTGGAACTTCATATGTAGACCAGGCTGGCCTCAAATGCACAGAGATCTACCTGCCTCTGCCTCCCAAGTGCCGGGATTAAAGGTGTGTGCCACCAGACCCAGCTATTCTTTTAAACTAATTTAACCCAGCACTTGGGAGGCAGAGGCAGATCTCTGAGATCAAGGCTAGCAAGTTCCAGGCCAGCTAGGGCTACAGGAGACCCTGTCTCAAAAAAAAAAAAAAATTAATAAGGAGTTTAGATTTTTCCAGTCTTTGGATTTTCTTCATTACTTTGGATAGAGTTAGGAAAGCTAATAAACTTCTTACATGTGTGGAGAAATTGTGTCACCATCACAAATGGGATCCTGTTGTTATGTTCTCAGCTATGGACACATGGGTTCTTCCAGCTCTCCTGTTCTTCTGTTACTGTCTATAGTATTGCTCTCTGTGACTCCAGTAGCTTATGATGTGATGGTCATGCTGTGATTATCTAGAAGACTCTCTACCTCTTCCATCTTTTCATTAGTCGCTTTGGTGGGACTCCCTTCCTGTGAGGCCATACCCTGTAGAGCTGCCAATGACACCTCCATCTTCCTCTTTCAGATCTTTGAGTACTTCCGCAGGGACACCGAGAAGCGAGACTTTGTCTCTGCAGGAGCTGCAGCTGGAGTGTCTGCTGCCTTTGGAGCCCCTGTGGGTGAGAAAGGGCTAGCCCCATCTGATCTGTGACTTCGCCCTTAAGTGCTTCATAGATAGCCAGGCTGGTGAAGCAGGACTTATAGGCATAGTTCTGTTGTTTTTTTAAATGAATGTTTGGTCAAGCTGTGAGCAGTGGCTCATAGCCCTCAGCTGCATCCTGGTTCCACCAGCAGCTGTGGAACCCTGTGACATGACTTTAGTTTTCTGGAATCTCTTTTGGGCATTCGCAGTGGGTGGGCTGCCCTGTGACCTGGGTAACACCTAAGCCCTGCCACCTGCCTTCCAGGTGGAGTTCTGTTCAGTCTAGAAGAGGGTGCCTCCTTCTGGAATCAGTTCTTGACATGGAGAATTGTAAGTGACTATGGACAGTGTCTCCTACCCAGGGCTCTTGAATCTCCACCCCTGCGCCCCGCCCCACCCTTTTGTGTTGTAGAGCTGTGTCTCCCCATGGGTCTAGTAGCTCTACGCGCTGCCCTGGGTATTCTTGCCAGCTCTTGGTGAATCCTGGGGACCCCAGGCCTACTATCTTCCCTTGTGTTTGTTTTTTACTTTCCATAGGACTATAACCCCCATTTAGACTAAGCCCTGCATGGCTCCAGCCCTGCTTGGCTTTATCCCCTTCTGTTTTGGATGGGGTATCCAGACATACTGCTTCCCAAGTTTTAGGAGGCTCCAGTATCCTTGCCTGGTCCTAGAATTCAGATGAAAGGGTTCTGCTATAACTCTGAGAACCCAGATGGGCCAAGTATAGCTCTGAGAGTACTGGGTGGGCCAAGCAGGGTTCTGAGGGTATTAGGTTATTGAGCAGGCCAGGCAGGACTTTGAGGATGCTTGGTGGACCAGGTATGGTTGTGAGGGTGCTGGGTAGGCCAGGCAGAGTTCTCAGGGTATTGAGTACTAAGTGGGCCAGGTACTGCTTTGAGGGTGCTGGGTGGGCCTGGTGCGGCTCTGAGACTCTGGCTTCTCTCTACCATAGTTCTTTGCTTCCATGATTTCCACCTTCACGCTCAATTTTGTTTTGAGCATCTACCATGGAAACATGTGGGACCTGTCCAGCCCAGGCCTCATAAATTTTGGAAGATTCGACTCAGAGGTAACTTACCATTCTTTCCCACTCCTTTCTGGTGTCAGCTCAGGAGCCTTTTACCTAAGGCTAAGATTTGAACTTGGCTTTGGAAATTCTAATTTCTTGGTAGGAACGTTGAGCCCCTGCTTGTCAGCTCTGGGGCACTGTAGTGCTCTGGAAGTGTGTACAGAGACCTGCCCCAGCAGGGTTTTGGCTGTCCCATAGCTGCAGTTTGAGATGGCTCCAGTGCCAGGTGCCAGCCAGCCCAGCCATGAGACTAGGGTCTTCTCAAAGCACCCGTTTCTCCCACCCGTTGAACCTCATTGGCTCTGTACAAAATTGCTGGAAAGTTCTGTGCACATAGGCAGAGTTCCTGTCCAGTCTTGGTGTTTAAGCTGCAAGTTGTGCACAAAATCACAGCCTTCACTTTCTCCCCACTGCACAGAAAATGGCCTATACCATCCATGAGATTCCTGTCTTCATTGCCATGGGTGTGGTAGGTAAGGACCCCTCCCTTCGCATGAACCAGGGTAAACCTCTTGGCAAGAATGAACTCTAACTCCAAAGCAGCTCAGGTCTGCAGTGGCAGAGGGCAAGACTGTATTCCTTGCCACTAGGCACTGCCCGAATTCTTATGCAGATACATGCAAGGGTGGGCAGTTTAGGAGGTCCCCATAGCTTTACTTCTACTCTGGCAAAGTCCTTGGGCCTCTCTATGAAACTGATATGAACATCTTTCTGGTCACAGGTGGCATTCTTGGAGCCGTCTTCAATGCTTTGAATTATTGGCTAACAATGTTTCGAATCAGGTGAGGAAAAAAAATACGTTTTGTGTACCAAATTGATAGGGGCAGCCCCACTGGGCTTCAAGGAAGTAGACTAGGTGTTTAGGCCTTGTGCATCAGGGCCCTTCTCTCACGATATGTACCCAGCTGAACTGCTCAGGACAGGTTGGAATGTATGGCCTTGGGTAGAGGGACAAACAAACCTGAGTTTGGAGGACCTTCCAGAGAGAGGAGGGGTCTGAAAGTTAGCAGATAAATTTGACATGGAAAGAAAAGCCCTAAGTGAGTTAGACACTATCCAGCCTCCATCTGGGGTATGAGCCCTTTTATTAGAAGAGCAGTGAATGGGTTGTTGAGGGAGGTCCTGGGCTTGCCAAGTATCTTTCTGGTTCTGGCATCCTTCTCACTATCTTGCACTGTCTGTGAGGGTGTAGCAGGGCAGTCACTGCTGAGAAATCTGTAGTCAGGAGAAAAAAAACCAGCATGTGCTAGAATCTGGGTCGATTAATCATGAAATCTGTGCTGTGTCCATCATTGTCCTCTGGTTCAACTTGCTGAAACAACTGTCAGGAGTGGGGCTGGTGGAACCGCCCCCACCATCCCTGCATCAAGGTCCACCCTGGCTTTGGGCTCTAGGTACATCCATCGACCCTGCCTCCAGGTGATCGAGGCCATGCTGGTGGCTGCAGTCACTGCCACAGTTGCCTTCGTCCTGATTTACTCCTCTCGGGATTGCCAGCCCCTGCAGGGGAGCTCCATGTCCTACCCACTGCAGGTAGGCATAGGCCTTGGTGAGCAAAGTGTCAGCTCCCAAAAGTTCTTTCAAGGCCTCAGGTTCAGTCTGTATACAGGGTCATCATAGTGAGCTCAGGCTGCCAGGTGCCTGGTGAATGGACAGTGGTACTGGCCTGTTCCTACCATAGTCCTCTTCCCGAACCGCTCCTGGAGAGAGTTTTAGAATGGGATTCCTGGATATAGATCGGAGAAGCACACTAAAACCATACGGGAATACTTGAGACAGCTCTCTCATAAGAGGGCCAAAGCGAGAGCTGCCTCTGCAGATAAACAAATGAAGTGTTCCTCCATGTAGTAGACAGCACTCAGCCAGAAGGAGGGGCCCTGCTGGTTTACAGGGCTAGTGTGACACTGTTGGTTCTGGAGATGTACTCATGAAGCACCTGGGTCCCTGTATTCCTGGGTAGCAGGGACAGATGGACTGTCCAGTCAGCTCCCAGAGGTGTGGGCATGCCAATGAAGCCTTAGCTGCATATGGGCCTTGGCTGTGTATTCCTTGAGCCCAGTTTCTATCTGGTGCCCTGCAGGCCCAGGCTCCCTGAATACATAGCAACTGAGTATATGGCTGTGCCCTGTTCTCATCTCTCTGTGTGTCCTCTCTCTTAACCCTGCAGCTCTTCTGTGCAGATGGCGAGTACAACTCCATGGCTGCAGCCTTCTTTAACACCCCTGAGAAGAGTGTGGTCAGCCTTTTCCATGACCCACCAGGTGCGTGAAGGCTGTATGGCTAGGACATGCTAGGGATGATGGGCAGGTTCTTGGCTCAGAGGTCACTGCCCTTGCCTAGAGGCATTATCTTTGGTATGATGAGGTATGCTAGAGCACAGAGGCCAGCATCCCAGAGTTCGGGGGTGGGGGAGTAATAGGGATGCAAAGGACTGTCATGTTCTGCTGGGGCGCCTGGTAGTTGAGTACCTGGAGAGGGGCTGTCTGGGCTTCCCACACCACCTTCTTTTTTCTTCCTGAGGATGGTCAGTCACCTGAGCCACCTCCATTTCTCTCCAGAAGAAAACCCAGCTTGATGACTACATGACCAGGCCTTATTGACCTCAGCCTTACACTTAATAGTGCCCAGGGTAGAACCCACACACCAGGCCAAAGAAGAGCTGAGAAGTCTTAGGCCTGTGTCTTGAACTCCTCTACCTATGGGAGCAGTTGCTTTTAATTGCTTCCTGCCACAAGTCACTGGAGAGTTCCCTGTTCTTACAGCTCCCCTTAAAAAAAAAGTTGGTTAGAGTTAATGCCAGTAGCTTTCCATGTATGGAACTCTGCCCTCACTGCCCTCCTGACCTCAGGGTCTGTGCCAGGCTGCTCTTGCCCACAGACTGATAGTCTGCACCCAACCCTGATCTCCCCATAGACCACTGTGGCCCTCCCTTCTCTACTTGGCTTTGTCTAGTTTCTTGTCCATAAATAAAACCTCAGCATCTTGTCTGGGAAGGACACACCTCCCAGGACTTGGGATTGAACCAGAGTAGCCAAGACTGATCCTTTCCCAAAGGTGACGTCTGTCCTGTGGTTTTGGGACCACATCTTGGTTACCTCTTGCCTCTGGGAGAATGTTATCCCTGAACTGCTGGCTGTCACAGGCTGCCTCAGGTTCGGGCTGTATTTAGGTTTAGAGATCAGTTCTAGTGCAGCTTGCAAATGTCAGGTCATACTGACGGTGAATTCAGCTAAGCTAGAATCTTATTGCTGCACTCAGGGGCATGGGCTGCACCTTACAGAGAAGGGCCTCCCAAGTAGGACAGGGCACACCCTGGCTGTTGGTCATCCTGGGGAATTGGGCATTACCATGAGGCCTAGGTGGCCCCGAAACTTGACATCTGTACTGTCTGCTTGAGGTAACCCTGTTGTACTTCCTCAGCATACCTTCTCCATCTGATTCTTGGGAGTCTACCCTTTGCCTGAAGGGTCTGAGAATACTTCTGGGGCTCACTTAGGATCGGGGCTCTGATGACTTGGTCCCAAGGATGGAACTATGTGGTAGGCAGGACAGCCCTGCACAAGCATGAGTCACAGCTACAGAACCCTCCTCTCGTCTAGGTTCCTACAACCCCATGACCCTGGGCCTGTTCACCCTGGTCTACTTCTTCCTGGCCTGCTGGACCTATGGACTCACAGTGTCTGCTGGTGTCTTCATCCCATCCTTGCTCATTGGGGCAGCCTGGGGTCGACTCTTTGGTATCTCCCTATCCTATCTTACAGGAGCAGCGGTGAGTTGGGGGAAACAGGACGGAGCGCCACTGCTCAAGTGTTCCTGTTCACCCTGGGGATAGTTGCTACCACGAGCAAGAGCAGGGCCCCTGGTACATATAGATAAAGGAATTGGAGCTGTTGAATAACCATATTACATACTCTGTGAAGATATTTTATGAGATGAGTGAGAACATAACAAAGAACAGAAGAGGCCAGGTCCATCCGAGACTGATCTGCACTGGCCTTGCTGGCCTTTCCTCCTTCCCCTCAACAACTGCTGGTGAAGCTTAGGTTTTAGTCTTTTTTTTCCCATTAATTTAATCATTTGAGTAAGATTGTCAAATTACAGAGGAGATAATAACAACAAGAAACCTACCACCTGCCCTTTCCCTGTCAGTCCTCAGGCTCAGGTTTCCTTTTAGGTACTACTTTGGTTGGGTTCTGTCTTCTAAACTGAGATGTGATTTGTAGTAATAGTCATTTTGAACGATCCGGCACTTCAGTGGCTTTTATTACCTGCACAGCATTCGTAGCCATCACTGTCGGCTCCAGAGCACTTTCTTCACTTCCTGGGAAAGAAACTCTGCCCCCATTTACAGTTGCTCCCATTTCCTCTTCCCCATCTCTGGCAGCCACTAGTCCCCTCCTATCTCTGGGGTCACCTGCTCCCAACATATTCTAGGGCACACAGTGAGTGTACGCCCTTGTGTGCCTCTGGAATCTCCCACTGCGCTATCTGCTTGGTTCATTCGTTATAGCATGTTCTGGAACATCTTTTTTGCCACTGAATCTCTTTTCTTGGGTGATCTAGTATATCTTCATGGACAGCAGCACCCTGTGCACATTCTTGCCCCACTGTCCTCATTTCATGCAGCTGTCAATGTCTTCTCAGCACAGGGTGTATGTAGCTTGCCAAGCTCATGAGTATGAGCAGATGGCATAGTTTATGTATCCTCCCTATATAAAGCACACCTGGCTAGGGTGTTAACGCACTGGTTATAGCAGAAGGCACGTGGGTAGAATATTCAGCATGTGTGCATGTGAGCCATGGAATTAACTCCTCTATGCAGATCACCGGGTGCACTCACTGGTAGACCTGGTAGATTTGGGAGAGGGCTGCCACTGCCTCTGACAGCTCCCCATGTTGCCTCCTACAGATCTGGGCAGACCCAGGTAAATATGCCCTGATGGGAGCTGCTGCCCAACTTGGTAAGTTCCAGCTCTTGATCACTATGGTGGGTGGGCTTTACTAGGTTTGGGTACTGTCCTCACCAGGCCCACCATGGTAAGCATCACTGAGGCCATTCATATGAGCAGGATCGAAAGTAAAGTGTGACCATCATCCCTCATGGAATGCCAGGTGACAATAGTCAGGATCCAGCAGTTACTATCATGGCCTCTGGGGTCTAGAAGGATAGATGAGTGAAACGACTGAAGACACATAGAGCCAGGGACCCTATGATAGGAAGGATAGGGACTTAGGACTACCCACCCCCACAGGTGGGATCGTGAGGATGACCCTAAGCCTGACAGTCATCATGATGGAGGCCACCAGCAATGTGACCTACGGCTTCCCCATCATGTTGGTGCTGATGACTGCCAAGATTGTGGGCGATGTCTTCATTGAGGTACACAGCATGAGGGGGTGGTTTGTCCCCTGCTCACCCTGAATGTTGACCTTGGAACCTGACACGAGTCTGGTGGGCCTGCAGCAGCTGTGGAAGGAAGAAGGTCTGTAGAGCTACCTCCATATGCCCTCCTTCAGGAGGCACATTATATCTTAGGCCTTCCACTGGGAATAGGGCAGTGGAGGGGCCCTAGGAGAGTCAGTGTGCCATAAGGACGCCTGGACAGTGTCCTGCATCATGATTCTCTCCTTAGGGCCTGTATGACATGCACATTCAGCTGCAAAGTGTTCCCTTCCTGCACTGGGAGGCTCCTGTCACCTCGCACTCACTCACTGCCAGGTATGGCCAGCTGGTCTGATAAGCTGTTGGTTTCTGTGTGCTTAGGGTGAGGAATGAACAGGGAAGATACTGAGTGCTTGTGGGGAGCTGCCCAGGCACCAGGGCTCCCCTTGTGGCCAGTCTGTGGATAGTTTTCCAGTTCCTGACTGAATCTGTGGCATGGAAAGTGAGGTCTTGGGATCCCCCGTTTCCTAGTCTGGAAGCTTCATGTCTGTTGAACATCCACCTGGTATAAAAGCTCTTGAGGAAGTATCTTCCAGCGTGTGGTATACCTGGTCCTGTGACATTGTCTTTTGGTTGGGCCGCTTTACAGGGAGGTAATGAGCACACCTGTCACCTGCCTGAGGCGGAGAGAGAAGGTTGGCATCATTGTGGATATCCTCAGTGACACAACATCCAATCACAACGGGTTCCCTGTGGTGGAGGATGCAGGCGACACGCAGGTACTGTGGGTGCCGCTCCACATACTAGCTCCTTTCTATTTAGTATCTATGAGTATGCAGTTGTAGGGAATCAGGGACACATTGTATAGTTCACCTGAAAAGGAAATTGCATGAGTATGCAGTAAAATCCCACACATAACTGGGCTGTCCTCACAGACTACAGCTCTCATTGTAGTCCTAACCATACCGGACTGGTCATTTGTAGTGCTGTTGACTGTGGCATATCAGGAGGCCTATCACTATCAGTGAACCCAGCTACTGTTGCCCTCTGTTGTCCAGGTCCTGTCCTTTTTGGGACATACTGGATTTGGTGCTGGTGCTTGAGAGAAATTTGAGCACATAGGCTGCATCTTGCCACCTGCTGATGCCATTCCCTCCTCTGAGCATGTGGCTCCCATGCTTTGTGCCATCAGGGTTAGCTGCCCTGGCTCAGGTCCTTTAGGGATTAATAGGATTGGGTATGTGAGGTGCCCACTGTGATCAGAGGTAACTATTAAACAGTAACCATGGACCAGTGGAGAATGTAGCTAGAGGAGAGTCGGCCAGAATCCCCCCTGCAGTCAGAGCCTCTGACTCCTTTCTCTCCTGCAGCCAGCCAGGCTCCAGGGTTTGATCCTGCGCTCTCAGCTCATCGTGCTCCTGAAGCACAAGGTATTCCCACCAGCAGCCTAAGGGTAGGAGAGTCCTGGGCATTGACTTTGACAGGGGCAAGTGCCTAACTGGCCACTGCCCGCAGGTGTTTGTGGAGAGATCCAACATGGGTCTGGTGCATCGGCGACTGAGGCTGAAGGACTTCCGCGATGCCTACCCCCGCTTTCCTCCAATCCAGTCCATCCATGTGTCCCAAGACGAGCGGGAGTGCACCATGGACCTTTCTGAGTTTATGAACCCCTCCCCCTACACGGTGCCCCAGGTACCCATGGCGCAAAGGAGTCTGTGGGGTGATAGGGTTAGAGGGTGGCTGACCTCCAGAGCCCAAACTTTATGCTTCCTAACCTTGAAAAGGTGGTAGGGATCCTTTTAGAATCTTGCAACTGCTACCAGGCAGAGAGACAGGGTTGCAAATGGACTTTGCTGCTTCAGGAGGACCATCTGATCAGCATGTCAGGGAAAACCTGAGAGAAGTTAGGCTTCAAGTGGCAGTGAACTTCAGGGAGCTCAGCAGTAGCACTTAGGGGCTTGGAGTCAGGTACGGAGGGTAAGGGACAGCTCAGGACCCTGCAAATGCTTGGTTTTGGGCAGGGGGCGGGCACTGGGTCTCTTCTCATGGTGAGGTGGAATAGACTGAATGCTATGACCACCTTGCAGGAGGCATCTCTCCCTCGTGTGTTCAAGCTCTTTCGGGCCCTGGGCCTGAGGCATCTGGTGGTGGTAGACAATCACAATCAGGTGAGGCCTTTGTCTGTCTTGTGGGGGAGGGTAGGGTAGTGCTGGCTTGAACTCTACTTCCTATATTCTCTGCTAGGTTGTGGGTGGGCACTGGTCATCACTGCCTCGTGACATAGGCATAGGACCCAGTCTGGTCCTGTACACCAAGCTGGCACTGGCATGTAGGCTGTGCTTCTAGCCCTGGCTACTTTTATACCTCAGGGTCCGTGCCAAAGCTCCCAGGCTCTTCCCATCCCCAGTCACTTGTGGGGCAGGGGTTCTGCGAACCCTGTGGGGCTCTGTGACCTGGTGTTCTTTCTACAGGTGGTTGGGCTCGTGACCAGGAAGGACCTGGCCAGATACCGCTTGGGAAAGGGAGGCCTTGAAGAGCTTTCCCTGGCCCAGACGTGAAGGCTAGCCTCACCCTTGGGCAGTGGCACCCCAGCCCCTCTGCACCTCCTTTTGGGGGTCCCTGGTCTCAGCCAAAGCCCTGCTGCCTGGGCAGCACAGCGACAGGATCAAACACCCTCCATCCCTGGCCTGGCTGGTGTGGGGACCTGACCCTGACATGAGCAGTTGATTTACCTGCTCAGTATTTCCGTATGCCCTAGCCCCTCCACCCCTCAGATTAACCACCATTTGGGTTCCTTCTCCAGGTTCCAAACGTGTGCAATCACACCTCCTGAGGCTTATTTCCCTGAGTCAGGAGAGGCTTGTGTGTGTGTGTGTGTGTGTGTGTGTGTGTGTGCGCGCGCATGCGTGTGTGAGAGAGTTCTGAGCTGCACTCTGGCACTGTTTCTGTGTGCCTGTCCTATAGCCACACTGCCCACACCACACCACCAAGAGCCTCAACAGCAAAGACATGAAGAACTCTGCAACCTGGAGTACACTCTGTTGGGGAGCCCAGATGTGCGCCATCTCTGGATCTTTGCCAGGAAGACAGGGAGACTGGCTCTGTACATGGATTTCAAGAGCTAAGAATCTCATGAAGACTGAATCCGAGTCCAGCCAAATCTACCCAGGCTTTCAGAGTTAAGAGTCACTGTTCTTTAGAGTACAGCAGGAAGGCGGTCTTCCCACAGCACTGAGAACCCTGATGTCAGTAGTTAGCTTTGCTTCTGACTATAGTGTGTATACCCCTGGGCAGTGGCCTCCCAGGACTTGACCAGCACAGGGTAGCACTGGGATGGGCCTGTGAACACCAGAGCCAAGGAGATCCTGCCTGTTTACCCCATGTAAACTGGTTGTACTGGATCAAAGCTAGACCTGACATCTCCCAGTCAGCCTCAGTCCTTTCCCTGGGTCACTTTGTAAAGATATTTGCAGTGTCTCTGGCACATGTCTGTTTCAAAACCACACAGACCTTCCTTTTGTGGAGGCAGATACAGTGTCCTCCCCCTAAGAAAGTGGCTCCCTTCACCTTCCATTTGGAGATAGGCTGAGATGTTGGATCTGGAGATGAGACTTGAGAGATTCCTGTTCCCTGTCTAGGGCTCACAGTTCTGGGGAGCCAGGTATTCAGCATTGTGGTGACAAGCATGTGGATCACACTTTCTATGAACAGTATCTGCTGTCTGTGACAGTGGCTGCAACTCAGGAGTACTGCAGCAACCCATGGGCCCTGCAGGAAGGGAAGCCACAGAATGGATCAGGTCTAGGGAAGTAGCACCCCTCACCTGGGACTCTGAACTCCTGATCCCATCCTCACAGCCTTGTTCTCTGGGGCTTATGCAGTATGGTTTCTGTCACCTGCTTGGGTGACATTCCATCCTCAGGCCTGAGCATGCCAGGCTCTGTATGATGAAAAATTGTAACTCACCTGCCTTGCCTGCTCCACTGGGCCCTGGTGGGAAGGTCTGAGTGACCATTCCAGGGGTGCTCAGGATGGGGGCCAGCCATACTGTGTTAGATCCAAGGGGAGGAAAAACACTGCACAGGGCCTCAAAGACTTGGTACCAAAAAGCATGTGCAATCTGTCCACAGTTCTGTGTTGACTACTTGTTGAAATGATATTTTGGATATATTAAATAAACCAAAACAAACTTGTTTTGCCCACATTTTCATTGTGGTTCTTGAGAAAGTCCCAGTAGCCCCATTTATGGCTGGCACCTTCTGCCATCCTACCTTCAAGGTATCTGCTCCAAGGTGCTTACCTCCTGCTCCAGGTGTATAACTCGAGGGCCAGTGATGGCTTCTGGGCATTCTTTCTAACCACTATTGCCACAACCAGCAGCCCCAGAGCCAGGAGGCCCTTGCAAAAGGGATGCTTCATTTTCCTCCCACATCTTCCTAGAAACCAACAGCAGTTAGGGGGCCATAGGATAAGACCGGTGAGGGGTCAAGTTCCACTGGCAGTTGGCCATGAAGTCACAAGGTTCTGGTGAGAAAAGGAAGGTTCCAGAATAACCTAGCTGTACCTGCCTGCCTCAGGATTCCCTGAGGAGGCAGAAGTGTAAGGGCAAGAGCCCACTACCTGATACTCAGCTGCTCCCTGAGGATCACTTCCCTTCCCAGCCCTAGTCTTTTCCTTGAGGTCCACAGCCTACCATCCCAGTCCTCGCTTCCCCTCTGTGGCTCAAAGCCTTTACTTCTATCCCTCAGCTGATCCCCAAGGCCTATAGCCTTCTGGCCTGGATTCTTTACCCCCCTCTGGCCAACCACTCAACCACCCTGGCCTGGTGTCCCAGTCTGGGCAGCCCACAAGGGCACTGATCCCAGAGCCAGTGCTACAAGTGTCACTGCTGACAAAGCCATGTCAGGTAAGCTGGGAGGGGAATGGGAAGGGGTATGCAAAACAGCCCTGCTTCTGGATCTCACATGTCTGCTGGTGCTGGTCAGGTGGACGCAGTACCCTGCTGCTCAGTACAGTGCCCTCAGAACCTAGATTTCTTTTACTTGAACCTCTTAACTGAGCCATACTGTATGGCTCAACAAGATGAATCACTGAGCTCTGGGTGATGTTAAGAACTAAGGGAGCAAGTGTTCTGAGCATGAGCTCCTGAGGTGCCTCCTTCCAGACCTGGCTGATAGCCCCTCGCTAGGGCTTTCACCTCCTTCACAGCCAAGCAGTATGACACTTGAGGACCTGGAGATTCTCCTAACAGAAGGTCTTCCCAGTCCCGAACCCTTGAGTCTGGAGACCTCAGAGAGGTATGAGTGCAGTGGTCTGGCTTCCAGCAACTCTGTTCCTGAGCATGACACCCCTAAGCGCTGGAAACAGCTTGAGCAGTGGTAAGCATCGCCAAATGGGGTTGGGGTTATTAGGGTAACCTCCAGGACAGTCATAGCTTAGCTTGACTTGGCCTATTCTGGACCTGACCAGGGTAGCTGAACTGCAAGCTGAGGTAGTTCGCCTGAGGGGACACAAGGAGCGCTGTGAGCATGCCACACTGGGCCTGCTGCGTGAACTGCTGCAGATGCGAGCCCGCATGCAGTTACAGGCCTCCGAACTGCGGCAGCTTCAGCAGGAAGTACAGCAGGCAGCTTGGAGTCCTGAGAAGGAAATACTTGAGGTGAGGCATTGGGCAGAATAGCAAACACAAGCCAACCACCCCTTTCCTGATGCTTGGGACAATTTCCCAGATTCTGACTCTATAGATCCCAGAGACTCCAAACCTTGACTCCTATGTGCCCACTTGGGTCTGTGCTGGAAGGACTTGGTAGGTAGCACACTGGCCCTTCCCTTCCCTTTCTTCCTCCTCTTTGCAGTTCCCTGGGCCCCAGAGCCAGAACCAGATGCAAGCCCTGGACAAAAGGTACCTTACCCACACCCATGAGCATAGGCTTCTGTGGGAGGGGCTAGAGCTAAAGCTTCTGGGTAGCTATGGGTGTCTTTTTCCCCAGTTAACCTTCTTGCTCAAGTAAACAATACCCATAATAATCCAACTTAGACTGGGGTTTGCTCACACTGGAGTGATCTGTACAGGTAGTGGGAGGCTATTATAGAGTCCCATGGCCAGACCTGCAGCAACAAATGCTGCCCAGCTGCCCTGGGCCTGGCAGGGCAACTCCTTATGCCAGGCTGGTGGAGGTCCGAGAGGCCTTGACACAGATCAGGAGGACTCAGGCGCTACAGGACTCAGAGCGGAAAAGTTGTGAACAGGAGACAAACCTCAGGTAGGCTACGTTTACTCACTTGGTCTTAGGCCTGACTGAGGCTGGAGTTCCACCTGCCTTGTGCCTCCATTCCCATCAATGGGCCATCCTATACCCTCAGTGCTGAGCCACTAACTGTTGGGGGTCCCTGACCCTCTGTGGAACCTTGTAGGGACTCATCTGTTCTCCCTCTTAAGTGCCTTGCCCTAACTGGGAATTCCAAGGTCTGTTTCTACTTTCACGGGTTACCTGGGTGGATTATGTATGCTAACCTGAGAAGGACCCAGTGACTCTTAACCCACCAGCCTCCCTGTGGCTCCCCAGGTGAGTTAGTGTGATTACACCTACCACCTATAGGCTGGCCAAGTTGACTGGCTTGCTGAGGCAAGAGGAGCAGGGCCGGGAGACAGCCTGTAACACCCTGCAAAGGAGCCAAGAGGATACCAACCAGAAGGTGGACCACGAGGTGGCCAAGATGCAGGTATCTCTTGCGAAGCAGGGCCTACCCTAGACAAGAGCCACCAGTAGGGCCTGTGCAGGAGTCCCCTGGGTGTCCCCAGCCTGTGGTCTTGCCATCAGTGGTGCTCCCTTCCCGTCAGGCTGTTCGGTTTTGTCCACATGATGATACAAGGGCGGTTTTACCAGTCCCACTGGTTCGATGCTTTAATTGCAGGCATGTGCTACTACAGCCAACTCTGTCAAATCCTGACATTCCTGGAGATTTATTCACCCCAAATAGGGAAGAAGCCAATAGGCCAAAGAAAGATTCTATCAAGTCCAACTTGGCAGACAAATGAGTTTATTGGGGTCACTTACAGGCACATAGGTAACTCACAAGCAGATGTACCACTGAAAAGGAACCCCAACCATCAAATTTTTACCTCATTTAATTTAGCATCGTGGCAGTTGGGCAGGAGGGAATAGAGGATGTAATCTTAGGGGAGGGTCTTACAAAGGTTTGTGACCTTTTCCCTCTTCCAGAGGTACTCTTATCCCCATTCCCATAGACATCTATCTGCTTAGAACTGTATCTCATTACCATGATTACGGGTCAAGGTCTCCAGAGGTCACCACAGTCACTCTACTCCACAGTGTCAATGGCCATGTCAGGTCCTAAAGAGACAGCTGTGCCTACAGCCAGTGTAAGATGGAAGGACAATAGGCTCAGCTTGGCTATGCCTCTGTCCTATACTTTTAGACCCTCAGAGCAGCAGGAGAGCAGTATGGGACAGAGCCGAAGGGATCTGCCTAGGTCGCCTCCCACCCACAGTGAGACACATGAATAGGATGTTCCAGGGCTAGAGAGATGGCTCAACAGTTAAGAGCACTGGCTACTTTTGCAGAGGACCTGGGTTCAGCTTTGAGCACTCACATGGCAGCTAACAACCATCCATAACTCCAGTTTCAGGGGATTCAACATCCTCTTCTGACCTCCGTGGGCATTGCACAACATGACATACATGTAAGCAATACACTCATACACATAAAATAAAAATAATAGATAAAATATTTTTAAAAACAAATAGGGTGTTCCCATATGTGTGGGGATGTTCTCACTGAGGGTGTCCTCACACCTACTTTACTTACTAAGTCTAGTTCAACATGGAATTCAGGGTCCACTCCACAGCCTTCCCTGGATATATCTGGGAGTCTGAATGGGCACTGAGTTTGTCTAGATGGCTTTGATTTTCTTAGCCTGTGAGCTGGTCCTCTAAGGTCCTGGTCCTGTTTACCCTGCCTTGTTTCCTGCTCAGAGTGTGTACCCTGGCTGTGCAGGGATTGGACACACTAAGGGGAATGTGGCCATGGCTGAGAAATTGAATACACTAAGCAGGGTAGGATGTCCAGCAGGCAGGCTGCAGATGATTATGTGGCCCCATTGCAGGCTCAGTTAACCAAGCTCGGTGAGGAGATGAGCCTCCGCTTCTTAAAGAGAGAAGCCAAGCTATGTGGTTTTCTGCAGAAGAGCTTCCTGGCCTTAGAGCAGGTGAGGGCTTTTGTGGGGCTTAGTACCATGGCTTGCCCAGATGGGGAGCAGACTTACAACAGCCAGTGGTGTCCCCACAGAGAATGAAGACCTCAGAGAGCACACGGCTGAGGGCAGAAAGCAGCCTGCGAGAGGAGCTGGAAGGTCACTGGCAGAAGCTACAGGAGCTGACAGAGGAGCGCTTGAGGGCCCTGAGGGATCAGCGTGAGGTGGGCCTGGGTAATGAAGTAGAGTGGGAGCAGGAGTGGACACCGGGGCTCAGAACTGCCTCTGCCCCAGCAGGACGAGGAGGGCCACCTGCTGGAGCAGTGTCGGGGCCTGGACAAAGCCGTGGTCCATCTGACCAAATTTGTGCGGCAGAACCAGGTGTCACTGAACCGTGTCCTGCTGGCTGAGCAGAAGGCTCGGTGGGTGTCCTGTCATGCCAGCGGGCCACTCAGTCCCTCAGCTGGGGAATGCCCTACCTCTGTCTCATAAACTCCAGGCACTAGGCCAATTAGACTTGTCATGACAGAGTAACCTCTGCTGGAACTCTTGCCCCTCCCTGACCCTGTCCCTCACTGGAAGACACAGCCCATTTTGCTAGCAACCAGATACCTTTCCTGGCTAGTGCTAAGGGATAGTTTTGGCCCCAACATGCAGGGAGGCCAAGGTGAACTTGGAGGAGACCCAGGCTGGGGAGCTGGCTTCCTATGTCCATGAAAATCTGGAGGCAGTGCAGCTAGCTGGCAAGCTAGCCCAGCAAGAGACTCAAGGTGCACTGGAGCTGGTAAGGGGTCAGGTGGGGTGCGGCTATGAGGGACCCCATGTGCACAAGCACGGGCCACCAGCTGAGGTCTCCCTGACCCCATACTGTCCTTCACAGCTCCAAGAGAAGAGCCAGGTCCTAGAAGGGTCAGTGGCAGGACTGGACCAGCAGCTAAAGGACCTAAGTGACCACTGTCTGGCTCTGAGCTGGAGGCTGGACTTGCAGGATCAAACACTAGGCCTGAAGCTGTCCCAGGTGAGCTGGACAGTCTCAGAAGGAAGATACTAAAGAACAGGGACAAGGGCAGAGGCCTGGCCCTCTGAGCCAGACAGAGTGGCTCCTGAGCACCCTTAGCCCCTGGCACTTTTTGTCTTAGTTTTTTGGTAACAATTTGCCTTTTAAAGTGTACAGTTCAGTAGGTTTTGTTCACTTGTTTTTTTAATGTTTTATTTATTTGTTTGGTTTTTTTATAATTTATTATTTATTTTGTGTGTATGAGTATTTTGCCTACCTTTATGTAAGTGAACCACAGGCATGCAATGCGCACAAGACAGATGTCAGATCCCCTAGAACTGGAGTTAACAAATGGTTGTTAGCTGCCATGTGGGTGCTGGGAACAGAACCTGGGTCCTCTGCAAGAGTAGTCAGTGCTTTTAACCACTGAGTCATCTCTCTAGCCCCTGTTATTTTTTAAAAGCTCTCTTACTTATTTACATGTGTATATGGGGGTGGGAGGCAGTATTAACAGAGGCCAGAAAAGGGCATCAGATCTTCTAGAGCTGGCATTACAAGTGATCGTGTGCTGCCAGATGTGGATGCTGGGAATTGAATTTAGGTCTTCTGAAAGAAAAGCAGCACTCCTAACCACTGAACCATCTCTCTGATCCCAGACTTTTATTTTATTTCTTTATGTGTGTCTGCCATGTATGTGCCAGTTCCCTCAGAAGGTAGAAGAGGGCATCAGATCCTTGGAGCTGAAGTTACAAGTGGTTGTGAACCACTTGATATGGGTGTTCGGAACCAAACCCCATTCCTCTGGAAGAGGAGCCAAGTGGACTTAACCACTAGGCCACTTCTTCAGCTCCTTATTTGTTTCTGTTTTGTGTATGGGGGTGTTTTAATATTTTTATTTTATATGTATAAATGTATTGCCTACATGTATATAAGTGCATCCGTGTCATACAATGCCCACAGAGGTCAGAAGAGGGTGCTGGGAACTGAACCTGGGTTCTCTGCAAGAGCAGACAGTGCTCTTTACCACTGAGCCATCTTTCCAGTTCCCCTTTGTTCTGTTTTTAGAGAGTCTTTCTGTGTAGCCTTGGCTGGCCTTATCAAAATCCTCCTCCTTCCTCAGCCTCCTGAGTAGAGGAATCACAGGCCACCATACCTGTAATCAATTCAGTGGTTTTAGTACATTCATGGAGATGCCATCACCCAGGTCAATTTTAGAATTTCTTCATCACACCCATTGGAAACCCCTGAGTCTTTAGAAGTCCTGCCCTTCCCCCCTCTGCCTCTGATTTGCATATTGTTGATGCTTTATATCAGCATATTGCCTTTTATTTCAACATTTTCTCCTAAGCTGCCATTCTGAGTCATTCCAGTTGTAGTATGGATCCATGCCTAGTTCCCTTACAGCTGGGTAATGTTTCCTCATTTGGACAGCCCACGTTTTGTTTGCTCACCCCTCTGCTGATGGGCACAAGAGGGTGTTTCTCTTTTGTAGCTGTTGTGAACAGTACACCTGTGTCCATGGGTGACAACTCTCTAGTCTGCTCCAACCTGAGCCCCACAGCCTCTCTGGTCATGTGTGATCAGAACAGCTCCCAGTAGGGTCTTCTAACCCCAACATCTGTGCCCCTTCTGCAGTGTGACAAGTCTGTCCTCTGTCCCTATCATTGCCAGCCTTCGGTAGAGAGTAGAGATGGCTGCCTCCTCAGGGACTTGATTCTGTTTAGCCAGGTGGTCTTACCTGGGAAGATCTAACTCCAGGCTAACTTAGCTTTGCTGGTATGTCTGTCCCCTGTGATGGATGCCTAACCAGGCTGTCCTGGGCCATGTACAGGCCTACACACAAATGTGCATAGAGTCAGAGGAGGTGGATGTGGGGGTACTCCCTACCTTGACCCTGGGACCTCCCTGTACTCTGACTCCATTCAGCACTGCCCACCCATCTGTCTACCATCCCGCACCCTGTGTTGAAATTCTAGGCACGGGCTGAATGGGAAGGTATGGAAAGGGAGTCCCTGCAGGACCTGGCCCAGTGGCTGAAGGAGGTTGCAGCTCACCTATGGGAGGTGCAAGAGAAAGTGGACAGCCTCCCCCAGCAGGTGGGTCAAACCAGGGTGCCGACAACCTCGAGAATGTAGACCTTCTTGGTTGGGTCTGAGCAGGCCTGGGGCTCCTAGCTGACTGTACCTAGTCACCTTGGGCTCCTACCTACTGAACATTTCAGATAGAAAGTGTCTCAGATAAATGTGTTCTCCACAAGAGTGACATGGACCTGAAGATCTCCACGGAGGGCAAGGCCAGGTGAGGGCTTTCAGCCTCTCAGCCTCTGAGAGAGACAGGAACTCTGTTGATGCTCCCCGATTTGTTTCAGTCCCCACAGTACTCTCCTAAGCCTCCCTTGGACTTGTGACAGTCTTGTTCCCAGTCAGCCCTTCTCTGCGCTCACCTCCCTTTCGGTGCAGCCTACATGTACCCTCAAGCTTGACCCTCAGAGTGACAGCCTTAGGAGTCCTAGCTCTGGCCTGGGCCTCCTCCATAGCCAGCCTTGGTGCCCACAGGGAGTCTGAGGTTGAGTCAATGCGGCAGGAGCTGGCTGCCCTGATGCTGTCTGTGCAGCTGCTGAAGGAGGAAAACCCTGGGCGGAAGATTGCTGAGATCCAGGGCCAGCTGGCCACGGTATTCTTCAAGCCCTGGGAAACCACCTCTGCCTGCTCATTCGGCCAAGCTTCAGGCACTCAGTGATTCTGGGGTGGTGCCTTTTGGGGACATTAGATTATCAGCCAATTTGGTCTGTCTGACTGGAGCTGTGTTTAGTTTCAGAAGCAAATGATAAAGCTGGAGAATAGTCTCCAGGCCAATAAGACCATCCAGAACCTGAAGTTTAATACTGAGACCAAGTTGGTAAGACAAAACCCTAGGAGAGCCACTTGACCCCTTACCCTCTGCCTGCCCACCCCAAGTTCCTCTGCTCCTGTCCCCAGGCAGCCCACTGGCCGGTTGGTGCTAAGCAGTCTTTCCCAGAGATGAGAGCCTCCTGCTGGACTTCACAGGAGATAAGCCCCTCCCCCATTAGCCGCCTGCCTCTATAGTCCGGCTCTCACTTCCCCTGCAGTCTTGTCCCCCATGGGTCCCATTAATACCACACTTCTGCATTCATAGCGCACAGAGGAGATCGCAACACTGCGTGAGAGCATGATGCGCCTGTGGAGTGAGGAAGGGCCCTGGCCACTGACACTGGGCAGCAAGAGGGTGTTCATGTCCCTGGTGAGGCAGCGGTTCTTCATTAAGGACGTGGCCCTGGGCGAGCTGATCCCCTTGAACTGCTGGGGCATGTATCAGGCTGTGAGGTGGGCAGTTGGAAGCCAAGGTCTCTTCAGGGTGGTAGGCTGGCCACTAGGAGATGTGTTAGGCATGAACTGTGTCTCTGCGCAGGTGGCTTCAGTGGAAGACAGTCCTCATGAACCTGGTGGCCTGGCGGAGACCAGAAGCAGCCTTGGAGATGTCCCATTGGAAGCCTAAACCCAAACTTATGTCTCTGACTCTGCCTCAGAAATAAATGTACAAGTCCTATACCTGTTGGAGCCAGAGTTCCCTATTACCTGATGGAATGGCCTCTGAGCAGCTCATAGGACTGACAAGGGGGTCAAGCAGTGGGAGGTAACAAAACCAGTCAACTCAAATTGACTCACCCTGAAGGAACTTTTGTGCCCACCAGGCGCAGCACCATGCTGCCACTTTCCCCAGGCCTCTGCACAGAGGCACCCATCCACACCTGTCAGGACTAACCTGAGCTCCCAGTGAGGACAAGTGTGAGGAGTGGGGACACAGAGAAGCTACATCCTAAGACCTGGCCCATCTTGGATCATCCTCATTCCTGCCCAGCTGCTCACTAACACTTTAGTACCAGCAAGGAAGTCACTTCTGGGTGTGAATCTGGGGCATAAACAGCCATGTTTCTTTGTACGATCAGGCAGTTCCCTGAGCCTCATACAAAAAGACTAGTTCTTCTAACCTCTTCAGACAACCTAGATTCAGCCTCTAGGCTCTGATCCTTCCCCCCAGTCCAGCTGAGAAGGTCAGCACAGAGAGAGGCAGTGGGGAGGGCTGGCCTGGCATAGGCTGTATACCAGTTGCCCCTTACCATTGACTTGAAACTTGGAGCTGGCCTAGTAAAGAATGGTCTTCCCCAGAGTGACATGAATGTGCGAGGGACTCACAACCCTTGCCCAAGTCTCATCTACTTCCTATGGGCAGAGTTCAGAGAGCCCTGTGTACAGCGGGGTCTTCTGAGTGTGGGTACTCAGGTGTGGCCAAGTCTGGATGCCCCACTGCTCTGCCCCCTCTCAGTCCTGGTGACAGCAGCCCCAGACTGAAGACAAGTCCAGAATCTCTTACAAGGCCTGGAAAGGCCTCGGCTCTCCTCAGAAAAGAGCCAGCTTCATGACTACCTGGATAGACCATCTAGGGAGGGGCCTGAGCTACAGAAAGGAGAAGCTGGGCACCCTAGGAAGGGCCACTCTGCTGCCACAGGACACTCCTGACCTACCCACTCACTAGACTTCAGTTAGTTGTGTCCCCTCTAGGACCTGGGTACCCCCACCCTGCAGCTCAGGGCCAGCTTCAGCTGACCAGCTGGCCAGCAGGTCACTAAAATCTGGTGTGCCAGGGTGGAGCAGGCCTAGTGGGCTGGGTGCTGGTTCCTTCCAAAAGGATGGAGGCAGTTTCCTCTGGTTCATGGGGGTAATATGGCTGTACTTCCGCTCCAGCCTCAGTCTTCGGCCAGCACTAGGCCCAGAGAATTGCCGCAGCCCATAATCAAAGAGCTCGGCCAGGGGACCCAGTGGTGGTATCCTGTCTCCTCCAGGGCCTGGCCGGTGCACCCGCCCATCATGCCCCACAGGCGAATGTACCCCAGGCTCAGCAACCACTTCATCCTCTGGGGGCCCACCCTGGGCCAGGCATGCCAGATCAGTGTAGTACAACTCCCGAGCAGAGCAGTTGGCTCGGCGGCTGTCAGCATAGACATCACAGGCATCTGGGTCCTGCCCAGTGACCTTGCGGCCAAAATACCGCTGGATGTCGCCACTGATGAGCTCTGAGAAGCGCAGCAGTTGCAGTGGGGTCTCGGGGCTGCTGGGACACCGGGGGACCACTCCCAAGCTCTGAGGAGCTGGGCCATAGTTTTGTGATCCCTTGCCTTGTAGCTCCTGGTCTCTCTCCTTCTCTTCCTCTTCCTCCTCCTCCTCTTCAGAAGTTTCTGGGGGTTCTAGGTCTGAGGGCAGGAAGGGCTGGAGGGATGGCAGGGGCATCCTGAAGTCACAGACAGATCGTATGACACCAGCAGCCATCCCCTTGAGGTCTGTAAACTGAGATTTCTGGGGCAGCAGATGCCAACTGGAAGGGAGGTAGAAAGGCAGGTGAGGTTGGGGCTGGCTGTACCCACTGGACGCAGCCCAAATGTATGGTCCTCTCCCCGGAGCCCTGGCCCTCCTGTGTGCAGGAAAGGTGCGCCAGCCCAGCAGGAAGATACAAAGGATAGGGTTATCAAGGGCATAGGAGAGCAGAGGGGATCTGGATGGTGCCACTAGAATCACTACAGCTGTGGTCACTCAGGCCATGGAGAGAAGCGCGGGAGGCTGAAGTCCTGGGACTCAGCACTGACAGATAAGCAGGGGAGAGCACTGGGCAAGGAATCTGCCCTGTGCCATTATCGGTGGCAGGACCTGCAACCTCCTTGACAGGCCCAGAACCCAGGTAGCTGCTGTCGGGAGTTTGGGAGTTGAGGGCCAAAGAGTCCTGACTAACCTGGCTCTCATCCAGCCACAGTCACAACCCTAGGCTTTTGTTTGGGGGACTTGTTTTGCTTAAGAAAAGGTCTCACTGTGTCAGTCCTGCCTTAGCCACCTGAGTGGAGGGATGACAGTCATAGACTGCCACACCCAACTAGCCCCAAGTCATTTGTTTTGTTTGTATGTATTTTTGTTAGAGACAAGGTCTCCCTGTAACCCTAGCTGTCCTGGAACTCACTACGTAGACCAGGCTGGCCTTGATCTCACAGATCTACCTATGTCTGCCTCCTGAATGCTGGGATTAAAAGTGTGGGCTCCCATGCCCAGATAGCCCTAGGTTTTAATTTGACACCTAACCAAAATGTGAGAAGACACCTGAGTGCCCCCTTCCTCCCAGTTATCTCCTTCTAAGGATGGGAGAGACTGAAGGGGTGGGACACCAGGAACCTCTGCTTATCCAGGAAGGCCCAAAGACAACCACGGAACCCAGGGCTTCAAGGGGTCTGGGGAAGGTGGCTAAGGGAGCAGTGTAGCACTCCTGGTCGGTGGACCTGCAGGGCTGGACCTGAATCTTGGAACGACCAGGCCCCTTCACTACATGGAGGCAGGGGTGTGCCCCAGAAAGAAAGAAAGGGGAGCAGGTACCTGACTGAGTGGGTCAGAAGACAATCTCTGAGGAGCCTGGGCATGGTAGCCCCTTGGTCAGATCCCCTCAGGGTCAGGCTGGCCCACGCAGAGGGCCTTCCTTGCTCTGCTGAAACTCTGGTAGGGAAGCAGAGATGAGGGGGGAGGGGCCTCCTGCATCTCCCCACCTTGCTGGCCACTCTGCAATCCACATTTTGCTTACAATGGTGGGTCCCCCTGTTTCAGGAGGCTCCCAATGGTCCTGACACTGGCCTCTGAGGATGCTGGCTGGTGAAGAGCTCAATTGCAAGCACCTTCCCAGTGGAAGGAAGTTCCTCTGACCCCGCAGTGGTGGGACCACCCTGAAAGACTCCCACCCACTCACCCAAGCTCCTTACCTGACTGGGGCTGTAGCGCTTACTGAGCAGGCCCCACTCCACCTGGGCACAAGCATTTATAGCTGGGCTCCACAGTCACCTAAGGCTGGCAAATATTTGGCGACGGCATTGTCATCGCAGACTGGGCAAACAGAGCCCGTTTACTTTAGCGCCCAGCAACCAGAGCCCTGAGGGGGGAGCGCCCGCAGACTGCCTCACCTGCACACAGCCTGCTGGGGGACCGTGGAGTGTTTGCCTCAGGCCCAGCTGGCCCACACCCTGGATCCGAGAACCCTTATCTGTGCTGCCGATTGGGGCCCTGTCCAAGCCTTGTCAAATAGGCGGAAAATTAAATTTCATGCTATTTTGAGTTCTGGAGTACGCCTCTCCAGAGGACATCCTGCCTGTAGTGCAGGCTGTAAACCATGCTTCCCAGCAGCAGGACCCTGAGCAAGGGGGAGACTGTGTGACCACCCACAGGCTTGGGGTGAGAACTAATGTTTACAGCTATGGAGCCTCTTCCAAGCTCTTCCAGACACTGTGGGCTTTGCAAAGCGGAGACCAGCCATGACTGTGTTAACCAGCACAATAGGGACTGTGAAGATGATCCCTGTGGGATGACCACCAGCCACCTGCCCAGAGCCCCATTGTGTTTATAGTCAAACTGATTGAACCTACTGCTGTCCCGGGCATCCTTGGGGGTGCCAAGCTAAGAAACATCTCCCTTCCCTGGTCTCAAGCCTTCTGGCTGCACCCACACCTGAACATAGTTGGGGGACTCCAACGCCTGCCTGTCCTCTTGAATCCTGAGGTTCCCTGCCTTTCTGGTGCATCTTCTGACTGCCATAATCACTGATCACAAACTCGGTGGCTTTGGAACAAAAGAAATTTATTCTCTGTCTCTCTGGAGACCAGAGTCCAAACTGAGATGTCAGTAGGGCTGGTTCCTTCTTGAGGGTCGAGGAGATCCTGGGGCTGCCCGTCATCCTTTGTGTTTCTTGTCTTGTAGCTGCATCACTCCCATCAATGCTGTCATCTTCATACCACCTAGTCTCTTATTTTTCTTGAGGCAGGGTCTTGCTATATAGCCTGAGCTGACCTCAAACTAGTCGCAGTTCTCTTGCCTCAGCCTTCTAAGTGCTGGGATTACAGGCATGCACCTGCATGTCTGTCTGGCAAGACTTCGTCTTCTTTTTTTAATATTTAATACTTTATGTATATGAGTGTATTGTCTGCAGGTACGTAAGTATACCCATGTTGTACAGAGCCCATGGAGGTCAGAAGAGGGTGTTGGATCCCCTTGGAACTAGTTACATATGGTTGAAGTGGGCGCTGGAATCAAAACTAGGTCTTAACCACTGAGCCATCTCTCCAGCCCCTCATCCTCTTTCTTTCCTTCTTCATTTATTTATTTACGTTCTTTTTGAGCCAGTCTCTCTATAGCCCCAGCTGGCCTTTTCTTCTTTTTTAAACGATTTATTTATTTACTATGGGTTTGTATGTATGCTTGCATGAGTTTAAGTACACCAAGTAAGTGCAGGTACCCATGAAGGTTAGAAGACATAGGATCCCCTGGCACTGGAAGTACAGGCAGTTGTAAGTGACTTAATGTTGGTGCTGAGAACTGAACCTAGATCCTCTGCAAAGGCAGTAAGCATTCTTAACAGTTGATCCATCTCTCCAGCCCCTGGCAAGACTTCTTTTAAGGATAGCCATCATTGGATTTAAGGCAATCCAAATCCAGCACAACCTCAGCTTAACTAGTTACATATATAAAAACTATTTCCAAATAAGTTTGTATTCTGAGATTCAGGGTGGGTATGCATTTCTGAGGATGTTTCTACTTGTCCCAAGTACCCTCCAGAAGGGATATGGTCCCTAGGGTGCTTGCTGCCCTGGAGTATCCCCCAGTGACTTGCATGTCATCAGTTGTGGGTCCTGCTGTTGCTGCTGGGTCTAGTTCCAAGGACAGGAGAGTGTCCCCTCCAAGTCTGGCTTTTGTCATCTCTGTCCCCACAATACTTGCTGATTGTCTCTAACCCCTAGGTCTTCAACTGGCCAGGAGATTAAGAGGGATGTGAGTATCACTTACCCTCTCTGGGTTCTTCCTTGTTCCTTGCTCCAGATACTACCTCCCTTTAGGCAGGCACAGTACCTTGACTTCAGACCAGTGAAACCCTTTGGGATCCTACTCTCCAGGTTATAGGTGTGTCACCTGACCCACAAATACACTGGCCTTCAGTCTTTTCCTGCCTCCTGGGCCCATTCCTGGTGACTGTAGTAATTTTGTAGTTCATGGAGGATAGCAATCCTCCATGGGAACCAACCCCAAAGACACTTCATGCCTGAGCACTGCAGTCAGGACCCTCAGCATGGTGAAGCATATTTAAAAGGAGCCCTAGGGAATCCTCCTGTCTCTGCCTCTCCAGTTCTGGAATTGCAAGCATACACCACCCCACTCAGATTTTGGTTTTGGTGTTCTTGACCTTTCCTAAACATCAGGTTACCAGGGACATGGGAACAGGGGCTCCCCATGCTGGGGAGATTATGTACATTTCACAACCAGCCATCAAGTCCTGCATATTCACCCAGCCCCACCTGGGGCTAAGTTTCCCACTATGGCTTTCCTGTTGTACGAAAACAGGATGACAGCTGTGTGGCTTAAATGGCGTACCCACAAAGGGATCAGAGCCCAGGAGAGTTTCACTGGCCTGAAATTGAGGTGTCAGCAGGGTCATACTCCAGAGTCTTCAAGGAAAACTGGATTCCTGGTGTTTCCCAGCTTCTGGAAGCTTCAGCATCTCTTGTGGCTTATGGCCTTTCCCTCCCTCTTCAAAGCCAGCAACAGAGCATCTTCTAGCTCCTTTCTGTCTCTGACATCCCATCTCTGCCTGACACTGTCTCTGGTTGCCTGCATTTGTCTAGCTGGCCCCTAGACCCAGGTCAAGTCCTCTGCCACTTGGGACCCTGGAGGGGGATGGGGCCAGAGCATATGTCTCAGCATCTGCTCCCAACTGGGCTGTCATTACAGGCCAGCCGAGCCAAGCTCTCTCCCTGCAGACTGCCCCCACCAGTTCCCTCCTAGTGCCAGGCTCAGGAAGCCCGACTGCCCTTCCCCAGGTGCAGCCCTGCCTGTTGATTGATCTTCCCAGGAAAATCAATAGCTCCAATATGTCAGCTCTCAAGTGGAACTACAATAAATTACCCTGCCATTAAGCACGTGAGGGTGCTGCCTCCTCCTCCCCATTAGTGAGATATTAGGCCTCCTGTGAAATTTCTCTGTATGCTTTGCAATAGTGAGGAGTGAGGTGTTGGTTTATGTCTCAGGGTGTGGAGTGTGGAACAGGTAACTCCACAGAGGATCTGATGGCAGATCACACCTTGAAGCTTCTACAGTGGGGATACTTTCTCTTCAGCATTCTGGCCAGGCTCCCATAGCAGAAATTGTCGGGAAGAGAAGTTTCTCTAAAAGAGTATGTTAGG
The DNA here is from genome assembly GCA_035773235.1 of Eospalax fontanierii. NCBI lineage: Eukaryota > Metazoa > Chordata > Mammalia > Rodentia > Spalacidae > Eospalax > Eospalax fontanierii. The sequence goes on along the minus strand of CM069546.1, from coordinate 29,357,988 downwards.
GAGGGTGACTGCACCAGGAGCAGGAAGCTGAGAAATAAGGCCCAAGGACACAGGGCTTTGCCCTAGACCAGATGCTGTCAAGAGTGGAATGATGAGAAGGTGGTATCTGTATTAGTCTCTGGGTCCCTGTGATTGAGCACTACAAACTGGATGACTTAAAACAACAGAGATTTATTCCTCATGGTATGGAGGCCAAGAGTCCCATTAAGGTCAGCAGGACAAGTCTCCCTCCCACAGCTGAGAGATTGATTATTCCTGGTCTCTCAACCCCCTCCAACAGCTTGGTGGTTCTTGGCTGCTGCCACCTATTGTCTCATGACTTTCTCGCACTGCTGCTTATCCTTGCCTCTTCTGAAAAGAACACCTGTCATTGGAGTTATAGCCTTCTCTGACCCAGTATGATGTCAGTGTGCCCCATTAGATCTATAAAGACCAATCTTGTTTTCTGGGGTAGGAACACCACTCATTTCAGTACAGCAATACCAACCCCCACACTAATCTCAGGGGACATGAGTGATGCCCATCTTAGAGCTGGTCAAGCTGAGGCTCAGGGGAACAAATTGTCCCCAACCCCATGTCTCATTTCTTTTGTGTGTATGTGTGTGTGCAGGTGTTCATGTATATACAGGTGCACCTGGAAGTGTGTGCAAGTATGTACAGAGGCCAGACGTAGTGTTCCTCAGGAGCCATTCACCTTGTTTTTCTTTTTTTTTTTTTAAACATTTTGTTAATTGAATTTTTGTGATTTTCCTAAACTGTAATTTGATCATGTTGTTTATTTATTGAAAATTTTATTCATTTTTTTACATGTATGAATGTTTTGCCTGCATGTATGTGAGTGCACCTGTATCATGCAATACCCATGGAGGCCAGATAAGGGCATCAGAGTCTCTGGAACTGGAGTTGCCTAGATAAATGGTTGTTAGCTGCCATATGCTGGGAATCGAACCCAGGTCCTCTGCAAGAGCAGTTAGTGCTCTTAACTGCTGAGTCACCCTTCCAGCCCCCATGTATGTTTTGCCTGCATGTATGTAAGTGCACCTGTATGATGCAATGCCCATTGAGGCCAGAAAAGAGTGTTGGAGTCCCTGGAACTGGAGCTACCTGGATGGTTGTTAGCCAGCATACAGGTGCTGGGAACCAAACCCCAGTCCTCTGCAAAAGCACCCATGCCTCTTAACCCTTAAGTTATCTCTCCAGTTCCATTCATCTTGTTTTTGAGACAGGGTCTATTACTGAGAACTGGGGATTGCCAATTAAGCTAAACTGACTAATTAGAGAGTTCCAAGGATCTCTTCCACCACAAAGCTGGGATGCCATCACACAAGTGTGTGCCATCACATCCAGCTTTTTATGTTGGTACCAAGGCTCAAACGCAGGTCCTTATCTTCTATGGTAAGGACTTTACCAACTAAGCCATCTCTTCAGTCCTAAGATGGCTCATTTATAGCTCTGATCTGAGATTGAGAAGGGTTCACTGGCCGCTATCTGAGGTTGGCTCACCCCAGGGTGAAACCCCAGCTCCATCAAGTATCCCATCAAGGAAGCCCACCTCTTGCTCCCTTCACACCTTAGGGTCTCTTGATCATCACCTCTTTCTGGAAGTCCCTGGACCGAACATCACTCATAGTCAAGACACTGGGTGCTGCTAGGTATCTTCCAGGAGAGTGATATGGCAGTGAGGGTTCTATGGTTGAACAGGTGGGGCAGGGCTCAGGAGAAGGACCTGAGCAGACAGGTGCTTCTGTTGACACAGCAGCTCTTAGCCAGGGTCCTGGCCTGGGCCTCTCCAGGTGGGGAGGACTTACAGATGTTGCTGGGCTCCAACATCTCCAGCATTGCTCTTACCCCAACACAGTAAGAGTGTTGGGTGGTATGAACACTGAGTCTGAGGCTTTCCTTACCAGGAAGTGGGGTACAAGAGAGGAACTGCATACTCCAGGTCATAAGGTGGCTCCTGATATGATATTGTGGCATCCTGGGATAAATTACAGTACATAAGAAGGGCCTTCTGGGCTGGAGTGATGGCTCAGTGGTTAAGAGGAATGGCTGTTCTTGCCGAAGACCCAAGTTCGAATCCCAGAACCCACGTGGTGGCTAATAATCGTTCCTACTCCAGTTTCAGGGGATCCAATGCCCTCTTTTGTCCTTCAAGGGCACTGTGCTACATAGGTGCATTTACATGCATGCAGACATAATACTCATACACTAAAAATAAAATAAATTTAAAAAAAAGAAGAGGTTTGTCCAGGATCATTTTCTTCCCACAAAACAGTAAGAAGCCAAAAGCTATGGTCACCTTCAGGATTGACAAGCCCTGAAAGCTGGCCCAAGAGGGAGACCCTGAGCAAAGGGAGAACAGAACCATGCCACAAGGTCTCAGCCTTCCTGAGGGGAAAGAAGCATCACCTTGCAGGTGCTGAGCAAAGACAGGTTTATAGGCTTCCCACTAATCCTGTAGTTAGAACAGCAAATTTCCCTCCAAGATAAATGTAACTTAATTCAGGTCCCTATTTCTCTGGGTGGAGAGAAATTAGTTCACCCCTCCAGCTGACCCCTCAGAGGGGCTGAGTTATTAGAGATCAAATCCATGTTTTCAGGGGCATGGCTACTGCAATGTGAGGTGCTATGTCTCTCCCTCTCTGTGGCCTGTGATGGCATCCTCCACCTGGTTGAGGGGTTATTTAAGACTGAGACTAAGATTACCTTGAGCAGAAATGCTTACATTACCATTGGTTAGGGGCAACCGGTCACCTCCCAGTCTAGACTTCTCTTTTCCCATTCTTTTGAGTCCTCAGACACCATCCCCTGAGTAAAATAAAAGCATAGAGACTCTGCTTGGGCAGAAAGGATACTAGATTTCTGGGACTCATGGCTGTCTGACCCATAAGACAGAGGAGGTGTTTTTGATGACTGGTTCACAGTATCAAGAACAAACCAAGAGCTGAGTTATTGTTGGGTCCTTTGGTAAGCCCAGGTGTGACATAACTCACTATTCAGTGTGAGTACACAGAAGACATAGTTAGGTAGGGCTGATTCTGTTTTATTTTGTATTTTAAATTGGGATTTGTTTAGCCATGTAGCCCAGGCTGGCCCTGTGACTCTCTCGGCATAGTTCTAGAATAACAAGCTTACCAGGCTAGGACTGATTCTGAAGATGCACTGAGCCCCAATCAGTTACCAGCTCAAAACGCCAGACACACCCCGGTGCAGTGCGGGGGTTAAATTCTAGAATCGCCTCCCTGGTGTCTGGACACACTGTGTGGAAAAATTAAGGAGCCACTTTCGTTTTGAGAGGAGATGGCCCCTGGGGAATTGTGACGGTCCAGGTGGATGTGACATCCCTTCAGCACGCCGCAACTTTAGTCTTGAAGGCAGGGCGGGCAGCATCTGCGGCATGAAGCCTTCCAAACATCGCCTGGCCTGTGGGCACAGCAGAGGTGGACACAGTTGGCAGCTGAGACACCGGCCCGGCAGGAGGCCTAGAACCTGGACAGAATTCGAAGTATGGTAAGACGCGCTCCTTAGGGACCGAGATGAAGCCCCTGGGAAGAAGGCAACGGATGCTGGGGGGTTAGGAAGTCCGTGCGGATCGCGGGCGTCAGGCTGAACGGCTCCAGGCCAAGTTCCTCCAAGTACCATGCCTTCCTGTCCTCCCACTTGTCCCGCAGACACTGGGCGCCGCGGAGGCGCGGAGAACTACACTTTCCGGCATGCTGCGCAGCTGCGAGGGCGGGACCCGAGGTGGAAGAGCTCGTTGTAGGGAATGCATCATTTCCGTTGCGCGACTAGGCTCACGTTCGATTGTCGTGAGCAGAGGTTTGACTTGCAGCCTGGCTTCCGGTTTTATGCGACGGACGTGACGAGATGCGCCGCGCCTCAGAGCGTGAGCGGAGGTCGAGATGAACCGCATCCTGTGTTCCCGAGCGGCGGGGTGAGAGCCGCGAGGGGCGGGAGGGCAGTGGCTCGGCGGCAGCCGCGGGGCTCTCACTGCTGTCTCTCTCTTGTAGGGCCCTCCGGGCTCTGCGGCTCGTGAGCTGGGCTTCGCGAAGCTTGCATCCGCCGCCGGGTCCCCGGTCTCCGGCCCAACCCGCGGCGGCTGGAGAGGAGGAAGACCATAACCTCCCCCTCCAGTTTTCCTCCAGCAAAGCCACCCCATTCCACTGGACGGTGGAGCATTCCTTAGGAAAGCGGCAGCAGCGGCCCTGGTGGAAAGTGCTGCCCATCACCGTGTCGTTCGTGGTTCTGATCATCTGGTGCTACCTGAGGCAGGAAAGCAGTACGGACCAGTGGTTGAAACAGGTGTTAGGAGAGGATGTATCGGAACCGGGTGATCCTCCGGAAGAGCCTGGAACTCAGGCTTTCTACCGGGCGAGAACCTAATGGGTTCCTGTTGAGACTACCAGGAAAGAAACAGGCAGCTGCCCTTCGGATTCGGTGTCGTGTTTGCTGGTTTCTATCCTGATTCTGCGTGCGGCTTCGGCCCTTGAAGGGACTCGGATGGCAATTTTGACGCAAAGACGCGAAAATACCGCACAGAACCAGCAGCTTGAAATCTGATCCTTGCCGAACACTTGTGCTCAGTGATTACGTCCAAGGGACTTTTTGAAAAAGGTCCATAGAAAAAGTTTTGGCTATACGTGTGCTGTTGGAATTATGATGTCTTTGTACAACCTAATCAATGTTTCCAAAGCAGTTCTGATGACTGTTACTTTCTGAGACAGATAACTGCAGAAGTGTTAAAATTGTAATGTGGGATGCTGGGAGTAACATCTATTTAAGTTAATATTACATACTAACAAATGGAAAATACATTTGGTAATGTCTAATGAGTAAAGTTATCCCTCTTGCATCTTATTTTTAAAAGGACTGCTTTACTAGACCAAACAGCCAGCTTTTTTCTTTTTTTTTTTTCCACCCCCGTCCACGTGAGAACCTAAAAAAAATGCTTGTCCCTGTGTGGTAGTGCATGTCTATAATCCCATCACAAGACCCTGTCTTAAAACTACTTTTCAATGACAGTTGGTTATCTGTTTCTGCTTTTTTAAAATGCTGGGAGTAGAACTCAAGGCATCCAGCATGTTAAGCTACCACTGTGTCCCCCAGCTCACATAGAGTTATTCTTTTGTATCTTTTGAGACAGTCTTCCAGTTGCCCCAGCTGGCCTTGAACTAGCTATGTTCACTGATCTCACTGAGATCCACCTATCTAGGCCTTCTGAGTGTTTCAGTTAAAGGCATGCACCACAGTGTCTGGCCCTAGATGTCACACCTTATGCAGAAGGTCTTGAGTGTTGCCAGACTGGTCATTTCTTGACAAGTGATTTGGGTAGTTGATGTCAAGAACAAAAGAAGGGCCTTTGGCTTGTTGTTGGGGGGACGGTGGGCATATCTACCCCACACCTGGTCTTCCTGAGTAACAGTATAGAAGGTTGATAGCTGAACAGCTCCAAGTATTTTGGAGCATACTTGTTCTACTTCCCCAACTGGAAAACTGTAGCTTTTGTTTTTCCCAGGGTGTTTGGCTTGTTTACTTAACTAGGTAAACGCCCAATAAATATCTCAAAGGGAGAGGACCAGTAAGTATGAGCAACAGGCTGTTGCAGCATTTACAAGATGATAAATTGTTGGGCAGGAAGAAACTGTTAGAGACAACATTCTTTCAAGGAAAAAGGGGTTAATGAGCAACCACTGATTTAATACTGGAAAGTTTCAGTGTTGGACACCCCCTCCCACCCCCAGTGAACTATTACATTTACATCCAAAATTGTATTTTGTTGCATAAGTCTGGTGGTCCTGGAGTTTGAAGAACATACTTCAATAGAAAGGGCACTTTTAGTCTTTATGGCTGTCACAGTTTTCTTTGGTGGGTAAAGAACTTGAAGTACCTTTGCTCACATCCAAAGTAAAGTTCTCCCAATTCCGTTTATCCTGGGCCCTCACCTTCCTTTTTTGTGCTCTCCGCAGCATTGGAGCCAGCTCTGTAGTCCTGTTCTGTAGGTGGTTCTTTGTTTTGTGTCACTCCAAGTTAGAGAGTTCGGGGGTGACCTAGGCTTCGTTTCCCACTCCAGCAGTCTTTGAGATGGGTATAGTCCCATATTGATTCTCCCATATTCATTCTCCTGTTTGATTTACTTGGAAAGTACTGTGTTCTTGAAAGACTAGTGTCATACAGCCTAGGCTGGCCTCGAACTCACTATCTCCACCACCCCAGTGCTGGGATTACGTGCTTTCCTAGGCTGGGAAACTGTGCCCCCTTTTTAGGAATCATTTTAATTTCACGGTTTGTGGGCTGAGGATATAGCTTATTGGTAAGAGTGCCTGGGTAGCATGCACAAGACTGGGTTTGATCCCTAGCACCAAAACCTAAAGCCCTAAAACCTCCAAGTTTTCAAGGTATTTTGTCTATAAAATGTCATCATATGAAAAAATCAGTCATCCTATTAGCAAATGGTAATTTTACCTTATTAGTGTTTTTAAAAATAACTTAGCATATATTCTTTGTTAATATTTTAGATCAGTGTTCCTTAAATGGGACAAGTTATTTTCCATTTGCTTGTGGACCACGTGCCCTTCAGGCCCTTCCTTTCAGAATGCCTCTGGCCTTAACAGCTTGCTGCTCAAAACGAAAGCCATCAAAGCACTCTGCTGCAAAATGAGGAGTTGTGGTTACCTGGCATTTATAACGTCTCGTGCCACACAGTTACGAACCAAAGAACACTAGTCCTGAGTTCTCCCTTAACGAATCCATCTCTGCCGAGCCAGGCTCCAGTGCATCCCTGCCCATCCAGTGCATTGGTTACTGGTACTGGGCGCTCATCTGCCCCTTGGTTTCCAGCCTTTTGCCTACGTATTTTAGGAAGAAGCACAACTGAGAATTCACATTCAGTCCCTTCACTAAAAACACATAATTCATATATCTTGTTTTATTATAGGGGCTACCATTGCCATCACCTAATTACAAAACTTTTTGTGCTAAAAGAAGCCTGTTCCCACAAGCAGCCTCTGCGCCCCTGCACCGGCCCGTGGCCGGAACTCGCGATCTTGAAATCTGGACCCAGCCACTCGCACGAGGACCCTACACTGACCGGCGTCTCCCGACCTGCGCCTGCAGCCAGAGTGCCTGGGTGGTGGGCGGGAAGTCTCCATATGCCGCCCCCGCGACAACCCCCGCGTGGGCGAGGGTCGGTGGGGGCGTGGCCGGCGTGGCGCGGCTGGGGGCGTGGTTGGCGCGGCTGGGGGCGCAGGGGGCTCGGTGCGGGGGGAGATCCGGGGGCGGGGGCGCCAGCGCGGCGCATGCGCGCTGCATTGTTTTGACTGAAAATGCCGTCGGTTTCGAAAGCCGCGGCGGCGGCGCTGAACGGGTCCCCCCCACAGACCGAGAAGCCGACCCACTATAGGTCAGTGCCCGGGTAGCTTGCCGAGACGCTGAGGCGCAGGGGAGCGGCCTGTGCGCGCCCGGGGCCCGGGTGTCGCCGCCGAGGGTGCGCCCCGCCCGCACCCCCGCCGCTGGCCCCTGCAGGTCACGCCGAGCGCGCGCGGACCGTCGCCCGGGGTCCACAGGCGGTGCCCAGGGTCTGCTGTGGCTCCTGGCCTGGGGGCTGGGCACGCGCCCAGGTTCTGTGGTCCTCGCGCCGCTGACTGGGGATTGGAGAATAAAGCCTGCGTTTGGGGCTCAGGGCCGCGCCTGGGCTGGATATGGACGCGGGACCAGCCGCCGCCTGGGGTCGAGAGGCGGCGCCCAGGGTCTAGGGTGGCCTCTGGGTTGACAGAGGAGGCCATGCTTGGGGTCGAGGTGGATGTCTGGGCTGTGAGCCTGGGGGTCGCTTCAGCTGTGCAGAAGAGAGGTTACGCCTGGTGTGAGCTGGTGGTGCATGTGGTCCATCTGAAGCCCTAGAGGGGAGTTGCGCCTGAGGTCGGGGATGGAGGTCTGGGTCTGGGGAGAGGGGATTGGGTGGTGGCGTTTGGGTTCAGGGGACAGTTTTGGAGGGGGGGGGGAGCCTAGCTGTCTGGAGTTGGGGGTGGGTGGCGTGCTGGGAAGAAGGTCTGCGCATGGAGTCCCGGAATCCCGGGACCACGTCTGGGGACTGGGAGGTGGCACCTGGGGTCAGGGGATAGTGCGGGGTAGGCCGGGTACCGAGGGCGGCGGGTCTGGAGTCCTCTGGGCTCTGAGTCGGGGGGGTGGCCCCTGGGTCGGGAGATTGTGTGGGGTGGAAGGGGGAGGGGACCGGGCGGGACCGTGGGAGTCAGATGAACTCCCAAGTGGTGGGCTTCCCGCCTGGTGCCCTGAGTTCCCCGCTTCCCCCACCGGGCCCCAGGGACCGCCCATTGGCGGCGGCTGTGGCCCGCAACACTGTTTGTCTTTTTAGGTATCTAAAGGAGTTTAGGACAGAGCAGTGCTCCCTGTTTTTGCAGCACAAGTGCAGCCAGCACAGGCCGTTCACCTGTTTCCATTGGCATTTCCTAAATCAGCGTCGGCGCAGACCGCTCCGTCGGCGGGATGGTACCTTCAACTACAGCCCAGACGTATACTGCTCCAAGTACGATGAGGCCACTGGCCTGTGTCCCGATGGCGACGAGTAAGTACTGCTCAGGGCGTTGGTGGGTGACTGCCAGCCTCTCCCCAGGACAGGCCTTGATTTTGTGGGTCAGCAGGTTTTGGAGATTCCTGGTCTTTTAAAAATATCTGTCACCTGCAGAGGGGACCTCATCTTTTACCCTGAGGCTTTACAAGGATGTGGGGGAAGCAGTACCCCAGTTTTAGGCTGGTTTCCTGAAGGATTATGTGTGTTTTAGGGAAAATCTTCTGTAATTCAAACTAATTTAGATTCACGTTCCACCCTTACTCCACCCAACACAATACTTATAGGCTTGTGATTTGAAGCTCTAGATTTAAGATGGTTTTGCTTGGTCAGTTGCTTTTCTGTCAGAGTACTTGCTCACTTGTAGGTGTGGAATGTTCCCTCACTGTTTACCCGTGTATTTTGAGGAAGAGTAATGGGACTGTCATTCTGACAGGGATGTTTGAAATTATGTTGCTTGCTTTTTTTTAAAATTTAAACTGTGGTATTGGGGATGGAATGGGCCTTGCTTAGGCTAGGCTAGCATTCTCTCACTGAGCCACACCTCCAGCTCTACTTATTTTAATGTAAAAAAAATAGTACGAAAATTATTTTATTTGAGTATTGTCATTTATGTAACACTCAAAATTTTAGAAGTCAAGATTTTGTTTGGGTTGGTTTATGAGTTTCCTAATGGTGTTATGAACAGATGTCTGTCTGTGTGTTTATGTGTGTGAATACAGTGTGTGGGGGTGCTTTATGCCTATGTTTCATGTATGTGTGGAGGCCAGAGGTCAGCCTTAGGTATCATTCCTCATCTTGTTTTGAGACAGGATCTCTCATTGGCCTGGAGCTAGTCAAGTAGGATGGGCTGGCTAGCAAGCTCCAGGAATCCATCTGTCTCTGCCTACCCAGCAAATAGTACAAATGTGTGCACCATTTCCAACTTTTTAATGAAAGTTCTGGGAATCAAACTTGGGTTTTTATGCTTACAAGGCAAGTGCTTAAATACTGAGTCATCTCTCCAATTCTAGGTGTCTACATTTTGAAATAGAAGACTGAGAAAGTCCCAAGTTAAACTTGGGATAGTGGAATGTGGTATGAGGAGGTGCTACCTTCTTCCTGTGGGCAGTTTAGGGGTGTGTGGGGTAGTTGCTTCTTGCCTAGAGGTTAAGTAGCTGTTACTGTCTGAAAGGCCTGAAGACCTGGTCTCCTGACACTTTGAAGGGATCTGGCTCCTCAGAGGTGGTCCATTTTTAAAAATCCCTTCTGAAGCCCAGGCAAGTATTGAAATTTCAGTAATAGGGCTGGAAAGATGTAAGAGCACTGGATGCTCTTACAGAGGACCCAGGTTTGGTTCCCAGCACCCAAATGGTGGCTAATAGTCATCTGTAATTTCAATTCCAGGAGGTCCAATGCTTTCTTCTGGCTTCTGTGGACATTGCTCAACATGGGTACAGTTATATATCTGCTTTAGGCAAAACCATTCATAAACATAAAACAAAAATTTTTTTAATTTAAAGAAAAGAAATTTCAGTTACAGTCATACCAGGTTGTAGTGGTGGTTTTGTTGTGGAGTGAGAGGAAGTATAGAGGTTTTTGCATGTATGTTAAGTTCCAGCATCCATAACCACTCTGGCTACCGTGGGCACCTGCACTCACATGCATATACCCACCCCCCAGAAAAACATACACATACACATAAATAAAAAATAAAAATAAAATCTATAAAAAAATCAGTGAGTATTTAGGGTTTATACAATCAATGTTCAGCAAAGGTCAAGGTGATGCTCTGGCTTCAACATTTCTGAGAAATAAAAGACTATGCAATCATCTCCATGTTTGACAGGGTGAAAAGGCCCAAACTATATAAACAGTGTAGCAAGCTGAGCTTTAGTTACAGTCATGTTCTAGGGCCAGGGAGATGGCTCAACTGGTAAAGGTACTTGCTGCCAAGGCTGGTTATATGAGTTCTGTCCTTAGGACTACATGGTAGGAGAGAACTGACTCCCTGTCCTCTGATTTCTACATCCGTGTTATGATCATGTGCACATGCACACATACACAAACACAAAATAAATAAGTGTAATAAAAATTTTAAAAGATATTGTTCTACCAGAGTTTCTGTTTAATTCCTGTTGAACTTGCTCTTTGAAGCATGTCTTTAGAAAACAAATGAATGTTACTCTGAGACCTGGGTTCAGTTCCTAATTTTTCATGCTCTCTTGGTCACCTTGGGGCTGCTGTCACCTGAGCTCCAAGCAGGAATTCCTGGGAAGAGCAGTACCAGTCTTGTTTGACCCTGTCCCACAGTCTGGCCTGGGAATGCCTTGAAATATTTCTGGTGATGGTTTTAATTCATTAATAGAAATCATGTCTTAATAGGAATTTGGGGTTCTGAAATTTGAATGTCCTGGTATTGAAGCATCTTGCTGCTGGGCATCCAGGGTGTGTCTGTTCTTACTGGGATAAATAGTGCTGCACTGAGGCCAGGGGTGGTGATGCACGCCTTTAGTCCAAGCACGCAGGAGGCAGAGGCAGGTAGATAGATCTCTGTGAGTTCCAAGTCGACTGAGGCTCTAGGGAGCCCCATCTCAAAAAGACCAAAAAAAAAAAAAAGTGCTTCCCTGAACATGAACCTATGAATCATCATCTGTAGCTGTGCTCAAGTGGGAATTAATCATATACAGTTACATGTTACATATACAGACATGTTAACATGCAGACTCAGTGGCTTGTAGTTTATCATTGGGAAACCTAAGCAGGACTCAGCCAGATTCTTTGGTAGTTCAATTTGGGGTGTGTTTCGTGTAAATGTATACTTAGGGCCAAATGTGTCTAAGGAAAGATTTTGTTTGTAAGTTATCTTGAGCACATGGAATGACTTGCTTCAGTCCTTCAGGAAGTGTTTGACAGGCTGCCTCTGCTGAGAATCTCTGCTTAGTAATTACTGAGGAGGACTTCCCCCGTCACCACACATGTGGAATAGCTGGAATTGTCCATTGAATTGCATATTTTAGTTCATACAGAGTTGCCATGGAAATCGTAAATGATAGTACCTTTTAGAGCAAGGACAACATAGGACTTTTCCTTTTTATTGAAACAAATTTCTTGAAATTTGTTATTTTTGGCTTAGTACTACCAAGCAATGAATAAATATGTATTGTAGTACTGGGAATGGAACCCAGGGCCTCAGGAGTGTAGGCAAACACTACCTCTGAGCAAATGCCCAGCCCCATAAACCCAGTTATTTTAAAACATGAACATTTCTCAGAGAGCAAAGCCCCTTCAGCCAGAGTGTGGTAAAATGAGTATCCAGTTAGTCTTGATGTAGGTTGGGCTCACTGTGCAAGGAGCTCAGGACGTACCCCAGGAGAGTGGGACTCTCTAGATGGGCAGATGTTTGCTGTCCTCAATCCATCCTTGACATTCCTGCTATGTCTTTTCCTGGGTAGTGGATCCCCCCTTGCTCCCTCTTACCACCACCCCTTCTCCATTAACACTCCTTGGTGACTCCTTGATCTCCTACAGGACTTTTGGCCTTAGGGGCCACTTCCTTGCTTCATCCAGCCTCTCTCTCAACCTGCCCTTTGTTCTGGTGGGCATGTCTCTTTCTTAGTGCTGGCTGTGATTTGTCATCCCAGTTCACATGTAGCAGGACCCCAACTGTTTGGAGAAGAGTGAGATAGCCTCAGTATGCAGTGTGCCAGCTGACCATCATTTGTGACTTAGACACTGTCCCTGGTAGAGCAGCTTCTTAAAGACTTTAGTTTTTCTTATTTTCAATAAAAAAAAATGAAAGCCGCTAATTTGATATAATCTTCCTGAGAGAGTTTTTTTTGTTTTGTTTTGTTTTGTTTTGAGACAAGGTCTTACGATGCCCCCCTGGTTGACCTGGAACTTGCTTTTAGACCAGCCTGGCCTCAGACTCATGGAGATTTGCTGCCTCTTCTCCCGAGTGCTAGGATTAAAGTCATGGGTCACTACACCTGTGGGGGTTTTTTGTTGTTCTTATTTTGGTTTTCTTTTGAGATGGGATCTCTGTAGTCTAGGGTGGCCTTGAACTTTCAGCAGTCCTACTGCCTCAGCCTCCCTACTGGTGAATTACAGATGTCAACTGCCATATCTTGCTTGCTTTGCCCTTTCTAGGCCTCTCTGTGTTGCTAAGCAATAGGCCTCATTTTCTTACTTGATCGATGGACCTACTTGACTCTCCCAGCTCCCAAGGACGCTTGGGGCATCTGGGAATAGAGACATTGTCTAAGTGGGCTTTGGGGTCTGAGAGGACTGGTTTATTTTATTTGTTATTTTTATTTTATGTCTATGAGTGTATTGCCTGTGTGTATGTAAATGCACCTGAGTCTTGTAGTGCCTACAAAATTCAGAAGAGGGCATTGAAATCCTCTGGAACTGGCATTACAGATGGTTGTTAGCTACCATGTGGATGTTGGGAATTAAAGTCCTTTGCAAGAGCTGTCAGGGCTCTTAACCATTGAAACATCTCTCCAGCCCCTGAGGAGACTTGTTTCTCACTGTGGATCCTGATGGGAACTGCTAGGAACTTGTTGAGTTTCCTTTTTTTTTTTTTAAGATTTAATTTTGTTATTTTAATTAAATATATATATGTGTGTGTGTGTGTGTGTGTGTGTGTGTGTGTACAGATGTCTGTAGAGGTCAGAGATGTAGGATTCCCCTGGAGCTGGAATTAAAGGTGGTAGTGAGCTACCCAATGTGGGTGCTAGGAACCAAACTCAGGTCCTCTGTAAGAGCAGTACTGTTAACTGTTGAACCTTCTCTCCAGCTTAGGTTCCCATTTCTAAGATTTAAGAATGGCACGTGTCATATAGCTGGATGGCTATGACTTGTGTCTCAGAGGTCTTGCATCTGACATCTCTGGAAAGACCTTATGCAGGGACTGGAGAGATGACTCAGTGGTGAAGAGCACTGGCTGCCCTTGTAGAGGACCTGGTTTCAGAACCCACATGGTAGTTGACAACTTTCCAGGTAACTCCAGTTCTAGGGAATCCATTGTCCTTTCCTGACCTCTGTGGGCATTGCACAAATGGGTGTACTTACATGCAGGTGAAACATTTGTATACACGAAAATAAATAAATCCAAAAAAAAAATGTTAGGAAAAAAGGCCATAAACAATGTTTCATAGAAAATCTCATGGAAGTTGGGGCTAAGGTGGAAGCTGGACTCACTTCAGAGTGCGTTGTAAGCTAGCACTGTACAAACTTTTGTTGTGCATAGGAGCCACGGGCAGCCTTGATGCCTGATGTACCATTTGTAAGAGTTGGGTCATTGATGGCTGTGGAGAAAATATTCTTTTTGGTGAATCCAAGTTACTTGGGTTAGTAGAATTATAATTGGCACTGATCTGGGATCTGCAAGGGACAGGGATATAAAGAGTGTTTCTGAGCATAGCAAAAAGCTCTCCTGCCTCTGAATGGAGCAGGAAACAGAGAAGATGACAGGAGGAGGATCCTGGTGTATGGCTCTGTGGTCTCAGCTTGGAGGCTGGTGCAAACGATCCTGGGGTTGGAGAGGGAGGTAGTGAAGAAGCTAAGAACTCATCAGTTCAAAATATGCTCAGTTGTCAGTAAATTGCTTATTTCAAGCTGAAGTCAATTGAGGTCCCCATTTGGCCTTACTCAATGTCTCTGTACCTGTGTGTAGCAAGCCCTAAAGATCCCTTTGAGGGTGGGAGCACCCTCCACATACCAAAGCTTACAACGGCCTTGTTCACCAGAGACCCACAGCTGGTACTATAGTGATCCTCAATAAATGAGCACTCAGCAACTCTTTGCCTCTAGTCTCCCCACGTCACAAGCCTAAACCAGGATCCAGCTGTCCTTTCATTCTCTCATGGATTAGCTGGACTTTCTTTCACTGAAATAGCCAGCTCTTGTGCTTTCCTTGGGTTAGTCAGCTCTCATATATCCATCATCTTCCTATTCAAGTGGAGCCCATTCAGGGACCAAGAGGGGCTTCTCCTGCCCCAAGTAGCTCTGTCAGAACCAAGGAAGGATGTGGACTTGTTATCAGGACCTATGGTCCATGTCAGGGCAGTAATGTTAGGCCACTTACACATCTAGGAGCCAAGAGTCAGAGACTGGGGGAGTGTTGAATGATGTGAACTTAGTGACCTCTTACCAGTGTCCCAGAGGAAGGGCTGACTTGAGCCAGGCTTTCCAGCTTCTTCTCCAGCTTCCCTCCCCACTGTAGCCCTTAAGCCTTTCCTTATCCTGTCTATCCTCATGTTACTGTGCTGTATTCTGGTCCCTTGATTGAGTTCTGGTCTCCTGACAATGATTTGCATTTCTTGAAGACTAGAGAGTGCCATGGACCATTGTAACCCTTTTAACTTGGTAATTCTCATAGTGGGGCCCTAGACTTAACAGCATCAGCAGGTGGGTACAGTATCCAGTAGCACCAGCATTCCCAGGACCATGCTGGGTCCTTTACCATCTGTGTGTGGAGACTGGCTGGTAGAGTCCTAAGATATACCCAGCATCAACTGTGTTCCAGTCCCTGTTTGACTCATAAAACCACCTAAAGTATGAGGAGTCTGGGTATGGTGAGGTATCTTCAGTTTAGGTGAGAGGATGGTTTCCTAAACTTTCAGAAACCTGAATGGAATCTGGAACCCTGGCCATTCCTCTACAATGCACTTTGTGTTTGGGGCATGGTGGCCCAGGTATGTCCTAGCAATGTCACTGTAACTGCACTGCTTCCCCCACCTTGCCCCCCCCACCAGGCCCATGTATTGTTCTAGTCAGAATTGTCTCAGGTAGCATGTAAAATCCATGTGAGGGAAAGCAGAGAGATGGCTCAGTGATTATAAGAGCACTGGCTGTTCTCTTGCAGAAGACCTAGGTTCCATTCCCAGTAACCACATGGCAACTAACAACTATCTGTAACTCCAGTTCCAGGGGACCTGATAACTTTTTCTGTCCTCTAGTGGCACTGCATGGCATGCACACTTACATACATGCTAGCATAATACTCATATACATATAAATAAATCAAAAACTCAAAAAAAATTCATGTGTTGGAGAGATGACTCATCGATTAAGAGCACTGGTTGCTCTTGCAGAGGGCCCCAGTTAAGTTACTAGCACTCACATATGGGCTAACAATCATCTTAGAACTCCAGTTCCAGAGAATCCAATCCTCTCTTCTGACTTCTGTAGGCATTGCACAACATAGATCCACTTACATACATGCAGGCAGTAACTCATACACATAAAGTAAAAATAAATAATAAATATTAGAATCTATGTGTCACACTGACCCTTGGGTACCTCCTGTCCCTTTCCCAGCTGTCCAGTGAGCAGGAAGCTTCTCTGCCTTCTTAGAGATGCTCCCTCTTACCTCATAGCTGACTCTGAGGTCATGACATTTTCTTTTCTTTGCAGCGGGTTCATTCTTTTGATACAGGATCTTGCTATGCTGTACCCCTGATTGAATTCAATGTGTAGACCAGGTTGGCCTTGAACTTGGCAATCTTCCCAACTCTACCTCCTGAGTCTTGGGATTAAGGCTTGCCTATCATTATGGCATTTTCTTTCCATTTGGTCTAAGGTCAACTTAAAAGTTTTTGGTTTTTTGAGACTAGGTCTTCCTGTAACCCCAGCAGGGCCTGGAACTTGCTGTATAGACGAGGTTGGCCTCCATTTCACAAAGCTCTTCCTGCCTCTGCCTTTTGAGTGCTAAGATTAAAGGCAGATGCCACCATGCCTGACTTCAGCTCAAGTTTTGAGATCATGAAATGGGGGGTGGGGTGGCATGGCTGCCCAGCCAGAGAAGAGTGCCAAGCAGTGGGAGTAAAACCGCCTTGGGGAGCAGTCTTAGCCAGCCCTGGTTGCCATAGCAATAATCCTGGAGCAGAGGAGCAAGGTGCCACTCAACACTAACTAGAGGAAACCCCAAGGGAATGGACATGAATTTAAGTATGAAATTGGGAGGATGGGTAGGGGTGTAGTAGATAAGGGTGACTGAGTTGGACCCTGCAAGATGAGGACCTTACCTACCACCTCTTTGTAGTGAGTAGTGTTTTCTTTCTTTCTTTCTTTCTTTATTTCTAACAAAAAGCTACAAGTTTATTAACATAGTCTAATATTTATCAAAGTTTCACACAAATTATTCTAAGTCTCAAGAAATCATAATATTCAGTATTAATTAAATAGGAAAAAAAAAAGATAATTTAGGCCATTCATGGGTTTTAGTACAAAATGGAAATGCAGACACTCGATTTGGTGGATCTGTGTTGATGCCATATTTTCCCTTGAGAAGCTTCAACTGTTCCACCTCCTCCTTGCTGTCCATCTTCTGAAATGCCCTGTTAGCATTTTATGCAACACCATGAAGCATCTGTTATAAACCTTGGATCACCAAGAGGTGACCACATACATTCTTGGCATCACAGATATCTTTATAGACTACATAGGCTGTTCCTCTGATTTGTTCAGCTGTGATTTTGTTTCTGTTTTGGTCTTTTTTTAAAAAAAGCAAAACAGTAATTTTGTGTGTATCGGTATGTTGCCTGCCCGGGTGTAAGTGCACCCATGTCATGCAGCGCTCAGGGAGGTCAGAAGTGGGAGTTAGAGCCCCTGGAACTGGAGTTAAGGATAGTTGTTAGCTGCCATATGGGTGGTGGGAATCAAACCCCGGTCCTCTGCAAGAGCAGCCAGTGCTCTAAACAGCTAAGCCATCTCTTCAGCCCTTGTTTTGGTCTTTTTGAGACAGGGTCTTCCTGTAGCCCCAGCTGTCCTTGAACTTGATATGTAGACCAGGCTGGCTTTGAACTCAAAGAGATCTACCTGCCTCTGTGTCCCTAGTGCTGGGAATAATGGCCTGCGCCACCGTGCCCAGCTTTCAGCTGTGATTTTTGTATGGCAGATTCCTTTTATACAAAATCTGATTTACTTTTAGGTAGAAAGTGAGCATTCTCCCTCTTGACTGCTTGTATTGTTGTATTGGGCTGAAGAGATTACTGAAACAAATACAGAATTCCTCCAATATGTCTAAACTTTGGCCACCTTCTAGTGGAACCTGACATTAGATAAAGAGCATCAATATTCCTGGAGTGATGTTTTCTGTGCCCAAATCCTACTTCTTTATATGCAGGGATGGGGGTTAGACTGACCACTGAATTGTTTTCAATCCCCAGTTGTCCGTGACAGGGTCTCCCAATACCCATTGCACAACCCTGGCCACTACAAGTTATATGTGTACTACAAATGGAGGTGAGGTGAGGTTCATTTCATTAGATTTGAGGACTTGTGGTGCAGCCCCCCCCCTCGCACCCTTCCTCCCGTCCCCCGCCTTTCTGGGCCTTGCCTCGTGATCCATCAGGGTAATTACGTCACCATCATGGTCCTTTCCATATTCTTCCCTTCCTTGTCTTCTCTGTGTGTGATACTAGCCTGAAGTGTCCTCAGCCTGATAAGACTTTCCATATCACCTCTCCTGTTGCTCCCTTCCTGTAGTATGAGGCCTCCTTACTCTTATCCCCTTTCTCTGGGGCTGCTTTTGACTCTTCTAGAAGCACATAGCCCTGGACCTGTTGTGTAATTGTGACCTAATATTGTCCCATCTCTTCCTTTTTGGCTCAGTTCCCACCTTGACTCTTCCTGACCATTTCCAGGGTCCTGTTCATCCCCGAGACCCTCTTTCCTCCTTCTTTCCTTCCATCCCCTCCTTTTCAGGGTCCCTGAAAGCACCAGGATGTGGACAAAAAGACCACTGACACCTCTGATAATGACTTATCAGGAAGATGATAGGGCCTGAGGGTATGACAGGAGCATACATTTAAGAATTATTATCAGCAGGGGGCTGAAGAGATGGCTTAGCAGTTAAGAGCTCTAACTGCTCCTGCAGAGGACCTGGGTTCAATTCCCAGCACCCACATGGTGATTAATAATGGTCCAGGCATAGTGGCATGTACATCTATAATTTTGGCATTTGGGAAGTGGAGATAGGAGAATGGAGAGTTCGAGGCCAGCATAGGATACATAGTAAGTGTGAGGCCAGCCTGAGATACATTAAGACTGTCTTAAAAACAACAAAGTAGGTAGGAGACTCTACCTCCAGTTTATAAAAAGATAAGGGCATAGCTTCAGCTGTTGTCTGCCTCCTACCTAGTATAGCAGAGAGAGAGATTGAGATTTCTTTTCATCTTCACTATCTGACCTGTGCTTTAATGCTTATTTGTGTTTTCTCCATCTTTTTGTTGTTGTTGTTGTTTAGAATAGGCCTCACTGTGTAGCCTTGGCTTGCCTGGGAACTTCCTAAGATCAGGCTTGCCTTGAACTTGAACTCACAGAATTCTGCCTGCCTCTGCCTCCAGTGCTGAGATTAAAGATGTGCCTCACCATGCCTGTCTAATGCTTATTTATAATAATTGTTTCTTTTCTTTGGGAGTAATTTTTGTTTTAAACTTGTTATGTTCACTACATTAACTGGAATATTTTAAAAATATTTTTATTTTATGTGTCTGAGTGTTTTGCCTGCATGTATGTAAGTGCACCCATGTTGTGCAGTGCTTGTGGAGTTCAGAAGAGGACATCAGATCCCATGGAATTAGAGTTATGGATGGTTGTTTACCGCCATGTGGGTGCTGGGAACCAAACCCAGGTTCCCTGCAAGAGCAGTCAGTGCTCTTAACTGTCGAGCCATCTCTCCGGCCCTTAACTGGAATATTTTAAAAGACATTCCTTTGCTGTTGTACCAGCACACATATTTAATACCAATATACAGGAGTCAGAGGCGGTCAGATAACTCTGTGAGTTCAAGACCAGTTTGGTCAACATGGCAAGAGTTCTACTGTACCAGGGCTATGTAGTGAGACCGTCTCCAAAAAAGTAAATAAATAAAAATAGAAAGACATCTCTCTACTTTGAAAATCAGTAAAGGGGGCTAGAGAGATGGCTCAGTGATTATTAAGAGCAGTGGCTGCTTTTGCAGAGGACCCAGCACTCACATGGTGACTAATAACCATAAGTCCAGCTCCAGGGTATCTGACACCCTCTTGTGTCCTCCTCAGGCTTTGTATGACAAGGATATACTTATTACATACATGCAAGCAAAACACTCATACGCATAAAATACTTTTTTTTTTAATTTAAAGGGAAATGCTGATTTTAAAAAATCAGTAAAGGAGGATTAAGGCATAAGTGGTAGAATGCTTGCCTAGCATGCATGAGGTCCTAGATTCAATGCCCAGTACTGCCAGGGGAGAAGAAAACAAAACCCAAATTCATTAACTTAAAGTTGCCTCACAGTGCTTTAAAAAATAACAATCAGCTGAGCATGCTGACACATGCCTTTGCTCCCAGCACTCAGGAGGCTAAAACTGGTGGATCTATGATATTGAGGCCAGCCTGGTCTATATAGCAAATTCAGACCAACTGGGGTTACAGGGATAGCCTGTTTGAAAAAGACCTAAACAACAACAATAATCAGTAAAGGGCTGGGTCTGTTGCTCAGTGTTTGCCTGGTATGTGTGAGGCCTTGAGTTCAATCCCTGGCATCACCGAAATTGGACATGGTAGTGTACTCCTGTAATCTTATCACTGAAGAGGATGGAGAAAAGAGCATCAGAAGTTAAGGTCATTGGCTATTTAGTGGGATCAAGAAGTCATGAGACCCTGTTAAAAAAAAAATGCTGTAAAATTCCCACCAGTCAAAAAGCCTATCTATCTGATTTCATGAGCTTTCCCAAACAATGATAATAAGGGTAGCAATGTATGGTAAAGTATAAAAAGATAATCTATCCTGTGTTTGCTCCTTTGGTGTGCAGATTAAGATGAAGGCAGACAAAACAAAAGCTATGAGGATGATTTTCATGGAAATCAGTGATTTTTGCTGTGTGTTTTGGATTTGGTCTGAGTACCTTGGGGAGGGTTGCAACATAGGGGACAAGTGCTCATTCAGTTATTCTTCTGGTGAGAACAGACCCTGGTGTACAGGAATGTAGAAGCAGCTGCTCTTCAGGTGCTGACTGAAGGGTGGTGGAGCTTAGCGTGAGCTCCAAGTCCACAAGAACTAGTCACAGAGTGTATTTGTGCCTCTGCTTTCCAGATGCCCCTACCTGCATCGAACAACTGGGGACACCGAGCGCAAGTACCACCTTCGCTACTATAAGACAGGCACGTGTATCCATGAAACAGATGCACGGGGCCACTGTGTGAAGAATGGGCTGCACTGTGCCTTTGCACATGGCCCCCTGGATCTGCGGCCACCTGTATGTGACATCAGGTGAGTGGGGTACCTACCTGGGGACCAGTTCACCTCTTTGCAACTTCTCATATTACTGGTCCAAAGCATCTCTTTCTGAGCCCCAGTTTTTTTTTCTTTCTTGTTTTTTTTTTTTTTTTGAGGCAGGAATTCCTGTGTGTCTATGCTGGCCTCAAACTCTCCTTCCTCTTGTTATTGACTCCTGAGTGCTAGGATTACAGGTATTTACCACCACAGTCAAATTATGTTGTGCTGGGGATCAAACCGAGGACTTGGGGCATGTTATACAGCACTCCATCAACTGAACTCTAGCTAGCCTCCTCTCATCTGTTCTAAGTGTTTCCTTCTTATGTACTTTAAGCCACCCATGAGGACAAAGGTGTGATGCTTCCTGTCTAGATAAATGGTCATGAAGTGTGTCCAGCTGCTGCAGAAAGCAAATCCTTCCTGAGTAGTCTGTGGTGACTCATACCTGTACTATCCCTTGGGAAATTGAAGCAGGCAGATTGCCACGAGTTCAAGACCAGTTAGGGGTCCATAGTAACATGCTACGTACCAGGCTGGTCTGTGCTTACAGCAGAGTGAGACCCTGTCTCAAAAAAGCAGATCTGTTGTAACCAAACCAGCCCCAAAGTTGTGATTTGAGGCAGAACTATTGTTCCAAGACAGGGCTGCTATGCCTGATACCACTAAAACCTGCCCCTAAACCTCCAGGTGGCATCTGTGAAGTGAGGGACCAAGTGACTCTGGAGCCATGGATTCTACTGGCTTCCTCTCATCTTAAAGGATTGGGGTCTTCAGGGCTGTAATTCTGTACTCTTGGTTGTAGGGAGCTGCAGGCTCAGGAAGCCTTGCAGAATGGCCAACTTGGCAGTGGGGACGGCATGCCTGATCTGCAGCCTGGGGTCTTGGCCAGCCAGGCCATGATCGAGAAGATCCTGGGTGAGGATCCTCGGTGGCAAGGTAAGCCCAGGGCTACTGAGAGACCCTCAGGGGAGAGCTGGACCATTCACTTGGTACCAGCTCAGTTCATTTGGTCTTTTTTTGTATTAGTTGAGTTTTTGCAAGGTAAGCCCAGGACTGCTGAGAGACCCTCAGGGGAGAGCTGGGCTGGGCCATTCACTTGGTACCAGCTCAGTTCATTTGGTCTTTTTTTGTATTAGTTGAGTTTTTGCAAATTTCATACAATATATTTTGATCGAATTTTGATTCCCTCTCCCATCTAACCTCGTTTACTATTCCTTGCCCAATTTCATCTTCTCTCTTTATATATATATATCTCCATGCATATGTGTATGTGTCTCTGTAAAGTCAAACGTGTGTCCTCAAATGCCCTTTAATGTTCATTTGTTCTTAATGTGACCTACAGTGGGGTCAGGTGGAGAAATCAAGGCTTCTTAGTCTAGTATTAGCCCCTCAGCCACTTAGGAAGCAGGTGGCTAGCTGTCTGGCTTCAGACTGCACTGACTATCATACCAGCTGGCATCCTTGTAGGTGGCATTGGTTGGCTACAGGCCTGGGAGGGGGTTGTTTAGTACCCACAGTGACTCCCAGTCAACCTGTTCCAACACAATGGTGACTGGCATCAGTAGCCACCTGCCTTATCAATGTCAGTTCCACCTCACCTGAACTTGGGCCTTTCCATGTATGGAGTTCAGATCAGATGTTTGCTCTTGGATTTGTCCCTTAGAGCTGTGACACCATATTCTGGGTAGGTTCCAAGCATAACAGTTACAAACAGCAAGAGTCTTGTTTTGTGGTAAAATACACATAAAATTTATCACTTTTAGGATCTTGGGAGATGGTCAGTGAGTAAAGTGCTTACTACATAAGCATGAAAACTCGAGTCTCCATTACCTATGTGAAAGGCTGAGCACAGCAGTGCAAGTTTGTATTCTAGTGCTAGGGTGATAGAGAAAGGAAGATCCTAGAGGCTTGCTAACCAGCCAGTCTGGCCAATTGGTAAGACCCAATTCCTGAGAGACTCTGTCAGAAAAAAAGAGTTTGATTGATAGAGGAAGGCACTTGATGTCAACTCTAGCCCCCACATGTGCACGTACACACATACCATTTTAAAACAAGCAGTTCTTTTGCATTTAGTGTATTCACAGTATGATTATCAACAAATTTGCCTGGCTCTAGATACTCCCTTCACCTCAAAAGGAAACTCCACACTCATGGGAAGTAGTGTTTGTTACCTCTCCCTTCTCCTTAGTGTACCACATGAGCAGTGAAATTTTAAGAAAAATACATTAAGTTATGCTGTGTCCCTTCCAGCTTGCTGCTCAGGGCTTTTTGCTACATAAACAGTGCTTTCAAATTGCAGGTATTCAGCTGTAGATTCTCTTCCTTCAGTGTCTTTCTCACTGGATGAAGTGAAGTGAGCTAGGGGTCAGGGGCTGGGGATAAACTAAAAAAGCATGATTGTAGAGCTCTTTCTAACTCCTGCCTCTACCTCTTACTGTGGTTCCCCCACTGTGTTGACTGGCATCCCTAGGATTCACACTGGGCCCTCTTCGTATTACTCTACCCCCAAGAAGTACTGATAAGTTGTGACCTCTGGTCACATCGAAGGTGTTGGGGAAGAAACAGGGACACTGCCTGCCCAACTCCTCCCTGTTCAAGTGGGAGACCTGCAACAGTCTGTCCCTAAGTTAGGAGTAGGGTATGGTGTTCAGCTGGGGTATAATGTAGCTACAGCTTCATGTCTCTTCCTGTTCCACTCATCAGCCTCCATGTTGGGAGGATCTGCTCTCCTTCCAAGTGGGCATCTAGTCTAGTGGCACAGGTGGAAGAGTACAGTCCCCATGTCACTGTAGGGTGAAATTGACTTACCCGGATTTCAGCTGAGCCAGAAAGAAAGGAAAGGGGATGATTTTAAGTGTCTTCACTCATTCACTCACGTTCTTTTAAATCACTGTTGGCTTTGTTTTTAGTTAAAATTCATGTGACATAAAGTTGACGTTCACTCTTTTTTTTTTTTTTTTTTGAGACAGGGTTTCCCTGTAGCTTCAGCAGGCTTGAAACTCACTATACACTTTGTAGATCAGGCTGGCCTAGATCTCTCACAGAGTTCTGCCTACAGAGCGCTAAGATTAAAGACATGCATCACCACACCTGACTAAGATTTTGACCATTTTTAAGCTGGATATAGTGGTACACTCTTGTAATCCCAGCACTGAGGAGGCTGAAGCAGGAGGATCATGAACTTGAGCCCATCCTGCACTAATAACAAGACAGTCTCAAAGAGTAATTGTAGCTATTGAGCTGGGTGTGGTGGTGCACACCTGTACTCTTATCATTTAGGAGGCAGAGGTAACAAGATTGGAAAGTTTTGGCCAGCCTGGGCAACTTAGTGAGACCCTATCTCAAAATAGAAAGTAAAAAGACACATGCAAGTGCTCACATGCACATACACACACACACACAAACACACACACAAATCTGAGCATTGTAGGGTGGCTCATACTTAAAATCCTAGCACTGGGGAAGCTGGTGCAGAAGGGTTAAGTTTGAAGATAGCCGGGGATATATGTACCTTGTTTTTTTTTTTTTTTTTTGTAAAAATGGATTAAACTGGGTATGGTGGAGCACACCTTTCATCCCAGCACGTGGGATCTCTGTGAGATTGAGGCCAGCCTGGTCTACATAGGGAGTTTCAGACAATTTATTGCTACTGGGAGACCCTGCCTTAAAAATTAACAGAGACAGTTTATTAGATAAGACACTCATGAGAATGGGAGTGGCATAATGTATTGGGGAAAACCATGAGTCAGAAAAACTTGTGGTTTTTTTTTCCCCACATGTATATGAGTATATGATGTGCATGTTTGTGTATGGATGCATATTTTTGTGTTTGTGGATGAGTATGTATGCATGTGTGATTGTGTAGAGGCCTGAGATTGATATCAGGAGTCTTCCTTGAACATTATCCCCCCTATTCTTTGAGTCAGGGTCTCTCAAATGTACCGGAGCTCTTGGTTCTGCCTGGGATTTACATAGGTTCTGGGGATCTAAACTCTGGTCCTCATGCCTACATGGCAAGCACTTAAATCATTGAGCCATCGATTTTTAATACTTGTATGTCCATCAATCCCATGGTAGTTTGAACTGTTTTTCTTTCTGAGACAGAGTCTTATGTTGCATAGGCTGGCCCTGAACTTGCTGTGTTGCCAAGAATAACCTTGAGCTTTTGATGCTTCTGCCTTGAGTGCTAGGATTACATCATGCCTAGTTTTATGTAGTGCTTGTGTTCAAACCAACAGATTCATGCATGCTAAGCAAGCTCTCCGCCAACTGAACTATATTTTATATTTCCAGCAGACTTTCTTCACATTTCAGTGTTTTTATCACTCCCAAAAGAGTCCCATCTTGTTAGCAGGGTTTCTATGGCCTCCCATAATCCCTGTCACATCTCCTGTCTTTGGTTTCCCCTTCTGTACATCTTGTGTGTGGGTCACACTTAGGGAATAGTACCTGGCATTTACTTCTGTATGTAATATCCTTGTGACTGGACCATATTTGTTTATCTCCTGTGCTGTGTGTGGATGGACATGTGGTTATCTAACTTTTTGTCTTAACATTGCTGTGAGCACTCAGGGCCTTCCTTGTGTTTGTTTTACAGACACTAACTTTGTATTGGGCAGCTATAAGACCGAGCAGTGTCCAAAGCCACCTCGCCTATGTCGCCAGGGCTACGCTTGTCCACACTATCACAACAGCCGAGACCGCCGGCGGAACCCCAGGAGGTTCCAGTACAGGTGAGACCAGGGACTATGAGCAGGACCTTGAACCATCTTCCAGATGTCCCACTCCATCAAGGATCCCCTGTGAGTCTTACACCTCATGCTAATTGAGTGGGGGGCATTTTCCAAGCCTGTTGTTTCAGAACTACCCACAATTGGGATTTTCCCCTGCTCAGCAGGCAAGGGTTGAACCTGGAGGCAAAGTGAAGGCCTGAACATCTGTCATGGGGACAAGTGAGGACAGAGATGAGACCCAGGCCTCTCTACACTAAGTGCACTAATGCACAGTGACTCTCACATTATCCCTCTAGCAGCTCTTTGTCAGGCAGTGGGGACCATGCTGGGAACTCCTCACCCCCCAGACTAGTTAGGACCCATGTGTGCTTCCACTGGCACCTCTGGTAACTATCGTTTCTGGAATGTAAAAGATTGTGCCCTACCCAGTGGTCATGGCACCTTTGGCTTTACTGAGATATGAGATGGAGTTCACTTTCTTGGCTGATGGAAAGGCACTGGGTCCTGAAGACTTATCATCTCATGGGGTGCCAAACCTCCCCTTCTGACTATCACCTGCCTCTGGGCTGGGCTCCTACTAGACTGGTGGTCTGCCTGTTCCAAAGCCACCATCCCTTCCTGTCTTCAGCTACCCCTCCATTTGCCTTGCCAGCTCCCCTTGGGCTAGCAGTCTGCGCTCAAAGCAGTCCAGGGTCTGGGTCCCCTGGCTTCCTCCTTCCAGCCCATGGCTTTTCTTTTCAGAGGGCTACTTTTTCCTCTTTGTAATAATTTTAAGTCCCCTCGAGGGTCCCTTCCGATCAACAAAGATGGTTGGTTTGTGACTAAACTGTTCTCTGTGTAGCTTCAGGGTGAAGAGACCTGAGTGGAAAACTACAAATAATATAAACAGTGTCTGTGTTGTCACCACTGCCTAGCCTGAAAGGACCAGTGAATGTCCTCATGAAAAGGATGAAAAATTGAGTACAGAAAAAAAAATCCTGTAGGTGGAAATATTTTATTGTAAATAAAAAAAATGAGTGACAGTGAAGCTTCCAGAAAGCACGGAAAAAGTAGAGGATGTGAGTCATTTAGGCTGGTTAGTGTTTTGAAATCAGCATCAAATCTCAGATTCTGCTTTGTGATAGGAGGTAGAGCCCTTGGCCAACCAGTAAGTGGTCCCTGAGCTCCAGACTCCCCACCCCTTCTCACAAACAGTCTGACTTAGATGGGAAGGGTCTGTGAGAACTGGACACCCAGTTTACCCTGCTCTCCTCTGCCCCCTTAAGGTCGAACATGGTCACTGCAGAGACACTGCCTTCTGCCTCCTGTGCTGGGAGCCAGGTTCTGCCAGCACAAGTGTTTGGTGACACTATTCCTGGGGAGATGTGAAAAAACCTATACTTACTCCAGGTAGGGAATTAATGACAGACCAAATCAAGGATATCACCAAAATCCAATAGGTGAATCAATGAGGTTATTGGGGTTACTTATACAAGAACAGAAATGACTTGAAGACATTCGCATCACCAAAAACCCACTGCAGAATGGGTGACAGCTCATGAAATTTGGAAACCTGGAGCCCATACCACAACTTGTAGACAGCTCAATAGATTGGAGAATATTTCTTCCAGGCAGCTCAGTTGGTCTTAGGGTATCTCAGCAGTCCCTACTGCAGAAAGGGAAGAGAGGAGCCTAGTGTGTGTTTGTAGTCAGTTTTAGGGACTTCTTGAAGCCTTTGAGTTGTTTACTTCCCGAGTTCAAGGGTTTCTCCTGCAGGATGGAGTTAAGTTTTATCTTTCTTTAGAACATCTTGTATCTTAAGCTTCCTGCCAAGTGGGAACTCAGAGGAAATTGCTTCACAACTTGGCACACTGTTCCTATCTGCAGGTCCACGCCCTGCCCTAGTGTGAAGCATGGTGATGAATGGGGTGAGCCCTCACGTTGTGACAGTGGGGACAACTGTCAGTACTGCCATTCCCGCACAGAGCAGCAGTTCCATCCTGAGGTAGGCATCATTGGCAGCCACAAGGGGCTTACTATGTCTGGGGTCCTCTCAGAGTACTAAGTATAGAGGGGCTTATAGCACGCAGAAACACTACTTAGTTCACAGTGGTATAGTACACTGTAGGATACATAAAACGAGCTGAGGAGGTCAGAGGTGGAGGGCGGGGCATGAAGTGAAAATGGCACTTCCTGTCAAAACGCATGGAACTACATACAAAGAGTGGGGCCAGCAGGGGAACTCTCCTGAGCCTTGGCATGGAAGGGCAGTCTGCTGGGATTTGGGCCCCCAGCCCTAGCTGCCCTGTTTCCAGGACCTGCTGAGGTCCAGTAGATCCCATATGGCCTATAGCCCCATCTTCATTGCTGTGTGAGATGACTTATCTAGCCCCAGACAACACTTTTCTTAGTCAGAATGTTCCAGGGGTTTGGATGTTATGCCCAGATGAAAAGGCCTGTCTGTCCTGTGGAATGTTCTGGATAAATTTGGCTCTAGCATGATGATTCACCTTGGCTGCTAATTTGCCAAGCCAAATATACTCATATACTCAGATAAGAGTTATAACAAATAAGCAAGCTAACTGTCCTTGTGGCCTGGAGTCTACAGGGAGCTGGAGCCAAGCTGGAGGACCTAAAGGGCATGAAGCTATACATAGGCATAAGTCCACTGGTACAGGGGTGCCATTACTAAACCCTTCTCTGAATCTGTGGGTAGGTGTTGTCATTTTGATATCTAGGTAGATGTTGGCCCCTGAGATGGAGTTCCTGGCTTGTCTGTTCTTTCCAAGGTCCCCGTACTGAATGTATTTCCCTATGTGAAATAATGGGCAGTTTGGTCACAAGATAGATGCTTATATTAATTGAGGAGGTATTCTTTGAGCTTCTGCTGTATACCAGACAGATGCCCCTTCCTGAAAGTATCAAGAAGAGGAGTGACTTTGCTTGAGTCTAATGAACAGCCTTGGTCTACAGTTTGTGCAGAGAGGAGGATTTTCAGGACCAAGGTGTCAGTGTGCTGATCAGCTTTCCATCATTAGAAAGTTTGTTTAGCTCACAGTTTAGGAGGTTCAACCCATAATCAGATCGTCCTGTCGTTGTGTGCCTGCCTTCTTGAGGACATGCCTCATTGATCTAGGGACCTCCCAGAAGGCCTCTCATTGAAGTTCCACCATCTCCTAGTGCTGGGACCCAAGCCCTCAGCCCATGGGCCTTTGAGGATCCTGAAGATCCATTCTGTTGTTGATTATTAGCTTTTCTCTTCTGGGAGATCCTCTTGGCTTTTCACACAGAAACACAGATCTATCACAGTCTCCATATTTTGTCTTATTTCCTAGATCTACAAATCTACAAAGTGCAACGACATGCGCCAAACTGGCTACTGTCCTCGGGGTCCTTTCTGTGCTTTTGCACATGTTGAGAGTGAGTAGACAACCTTCAGCCTCCTGGGGGGACACCTCAGCCACTATGTAGAGACATGTCACATTTAGCAGATTGTCACTAAGGGGTTTTGGTTTGTCCAGAGACAGCTTTGGGAATTGGGAAAGGGGTGGAGGCTTGTCACTGACCCAGGAACTGGCCATACCCAGACATACTGGCATGCCCATTTAAATGGCTGAGATGGGAGCAGAGAGAGAGGAAGAGGGTTCCTGTCACATGGGCAGGACCTGCCTTATTTTCTACACCTGAAACAGCTCAGACCTGCAGAACTCAGGAGGACCCTTTCCTCCAGGCCTGCTGGGCCCCACCTACCTCACAGGGATCTAAATCCTTCTGTCATAGAGCCACTCATGTATACCTTGCCTTGAGTTGCTGTCCTGCTGGGCTGAGTGGTAGTGGCTTTGTGGAGTATGTATCTGTGTGCTGTAGCTGAGTGAGGCCCCAGAGTCCCTTAAGCAGGCATGGACCATCTGGACCCAGAGCCTAGTGGTTACTGTTGTTATATAAACCCATAACAGAATCTCTAGAGTTTGTATTCCGTGGTTATAAGGTAGTTGGTGATCTAAACCTTTACTTTCTGTCTGGGTGGGAATGGCACCTAGTCCTGTTCACACTTGATATGTGGATTCTCATGTTAAAATTGTTACATATAAATGGTTGCTGGTTGTGGTGGTACACACCTTTAATCCTAGCACTCTGAAGGCAGAGACAGGCAGATCTCTCTGAGTTCAAGGCCAGCTTGGTCTATATAGAGAGTTCCAGGCTAGCTGGGACTACAGGGAGACCTTGTCTCAAACAAAAACAAAATAAAATTGTTAAATATAATTAGCACTATCTTGGGGCTTCAGAAATGGCTCAGTGGTTAAGAGGGCTTGCTGTTTTTTTGCAGAGGACCTGAGTTTAGTTCCTAGCACCCATATCAGGCAGCTCACAACCACCTGTAACTCCAACTCCAGGGGATTGATGCCATCTTCTGGACTCTTCAGGCACCTGCACTTACAGGCACATAGCCATATAGACACACATGTATACGTATAATTAAAAATAAAAGTATTTTTAAAATACTTATTTTATGTTTGAGTGTCTTGCCTACATGTGTATATGTACACCATGTGCATTTCTGGTGCCCACAGAGGGCAGAAGAGGGTATCTCATTCACTGGGATTGGAGTTACACATAATTGTCAGCCATCTTAAAGGTATTGGAAACTGAATTCAGTTCCTCTGCAAGAGCAGCAGATGCTCTTAACTGCTGAGCTATCTCTTTAGTCCCTAAAAATAATTCTTAAAAAAAATTTGAATGATGCCAGATATGGTGGAATGTGCCTTTAATCCAGCCCTCAGGAGGCAAAGACAGGCTGATCTCTGCAAGATTGAGGCCAGCCTGGTCCACATAGTGACTTCCTGGTGGACTGAGACTAGGGAGATTCTCTCTCTCTCTCTCTCTCTCTCTCTCTCTCTCTCTCTCTCTCTCTCTCTCTCTCCCCCCTCCCTCCCTCCTCTCTCTGCTCTCTCCTCTCTCATACACACACAAATTTAAATGACACTGTCTGGTTTGGCAGGAGATGGTTATAACACCAGCACATGCTCTCAGCCCTGGCTTGTTGGGGTCTTCAGACCCCATCTTGTAGACCAGCTGGTGGCCACTCAATGCCAGCTGTTTCTCTTTTTCCTCAGAGAGCTTGGGAATGGTGAATGACTGGAGCTGTCGTGATCTCAATTCCAATAGTACCTCAACCCACAACAGCCAACCTGGGAGCGTAAGTAGACATTACTTGGCTTAATAGCAGTGTTAGGACAGAAATGATGGGACATTTGGGTGGTGGTGTTGAGGGTAGTCTGCTCCTGAAGTTGTGATTCCAAAATCTTGGTCATGTTCTTGCCTGGGGTGAATCAGGACAAGTTCTTGGTGTGCTGGCTTGTCGCTCTCCCTCATGGCGGAACGACAGGCACCAGCAGGCACAGCCCCTCACCAGGTCCTCTGTGTCCCGGCCAGCAGGAGGGAACTGCAAGGGGCATCCGGCACCAGGCTCGTGTCCCACTTCCCTTGGATTGCCCCAGCCCCCTCCCCGCGGTAGGAGAGGGCCTTCACAGGTATCAAAGGGATGTCAGGTGCTGCGGCCTGCCCGTTCTCAGCCTCCTGGCCCGCTCCAGAAGACTCTCAGGCACAACTGGGGTCCCCATCTTGACCAAAGAAGCGTGCAGCTAGTCAGCTCTTTTGATGATATAGCTTTAATGATGTGACTTCTTCAATGGTGCTGCAGGGAGCCGTTTACTGAACTTATCAGACACATTATAAAGGTTTAGAGTTACAGGTATTAGCATACAGCGGGAAGTTTCTATCAATCATTTTACTGGTTACTCTGATCGTGCTTTTACTTTACATAGAGGCTACTACAGTCCATGCGCTGTTCACGAGGGAAGAGGTAATTTTCCTCCAATGGCATTTAAGTTCCTAGTTCACCTAAGTACCATGGTATGTGTGGTATGTGCCTATCTCCTCTGGCTAGTCTTTTAGCTCCTCTCAGCGCCATCTTGCCAAGGCCACAAGGTGCCAGCCAGTCAATTAGGATTTCTTAAGGCCCAACACCGGCTGGTGTGGTCTTGCCTTAGCAGGTGCTAGATACCTTGCCTTCCTCATTTTTACAAAGTCCTCATGGGCACCATCAGGGTCCTGGGTAAATGGAAGTCATCAGCAAATGGTACGTGGTGTGGCGTTTCCCGCACTTCAGGTTTTGGATGGATATAAAGAGGAAGGACAGACAAGACTTGCTTCTAGCTCTCTGACTTAGAAATAGATCATTCCACATCCCCACCATATTCAGGCACTAGAGGGGTGATCCCTGAGGAGGGGATTTCATTCTAGGGTCAGGATTTTATCTGATTTTTTTAAATGAACTAAAGCTGGAATTTATTTCTAAGACTCTTTGAGTGACTTTGAAATATTCTAAATTTGGGACTGGAGAGATGGCTCAGAGGTTCTCCCTTCTCTTTCAGAGGATCCGAGTTCTCAGCATCCGCATGGTGGCTCAGTGTCCTGTAACTCCAGCATCAGAAAAGCCAATTTCTTCTTCTAGACACCAAGGCCACACACATGTAGCATGCACTCACACAAACACAGATACATAAATAAAAAAATAAAAATAAATTTGCCAGGCGTGGTGGCACATTCCTTTAATCCCAGCACTTGGGAGACAGAGGCAAGGTGGATCTCTGTGAGTTCAAGGCCAGCATGGTCTACATAGCCAGTTCCAGGCCAGCTGGGGCTACAGGAAGACCCTGTCTCAAAAAGACCAAAAATAAGTAAATAAATAAATAAGAATATCTCTGAATTTGTAGAGCAGAGCCACTTTTTAGGGTACCATTGTACTTTCTTGCCCAGGCCACTTGGAGCCCCTTGTATTGAGTGGACCATGGGCCTTATTGGCAGATCCTGAGTCTCTGAAAGTATCTGCTGTAGTCTGTACTCTGGGCTCATTTGCAGTTGTTCTTTCTCCCCTTTCATCTGAGAATGGTCTTTTTAGCTGGCAGGGGCAGGTTCTGAATCTGTACCAGGTGCAGCAGGTGTGTTCTACCAGTCCCAGCTGAGGGACTGTCCCAGAGTACCTAGGTGAGGATGTGATAATGCACTTTTCCTGTGCCTTCTATGATGATCTTCCCACCCTGGGGTCAGTGAGATATGCCTTTCCTGGAGTACCAGTGGTACTGAGTTGAGATGCCTATCTTGGATTTCTGTCCCCATCTATAGGAATGGTCAGGAGGCAGCACCTCTTCATTCACTCCTGCTTTGTGTCTAGCCCACTACCTGCTACTCCATGAACTTAGAATCGACTATTCCCTCCATAGATACACGTGTAACTGTCACAAAACCCTTGAATGCCTGGAGCTGCCTTCCTTCAAGAAGGAATACAGCGAGGCTTCTGTTGGGCAACACTCACCCTCCTTTGTAGGGTTAGGCCTTGGGTCGTTTGGACCAAACAGGAGGCTGGGATTCCTGATTATAGCCCCCCATGGCACCTTTAAGCATGATGCCCCTGAATTTGGCCACTTCATGGGATTTCCATTTAATATAGTGAAATTCATGTTCTAAGGCCCTTTTTAATGAACAACTCCATGAATGATCTTGGTGCATATTCAGTGCCCCCACAAAACAGTTCTGAGGCAGAGACTGGTGTGCAAGTGTGGAGTAGGGACTTGGGTACCAATAGAGAGGAGTCATGAAAGTACTATCTTTGTTTCACAAGTATTCAAGGACTCACACTTTCCAAGTGTTTTGTTTCTTGAGGGATTTTTGCTTTTGTTTGGGTGGGGTTAGTATTTTTGAAAGGTATGTTTGAGAGAGGGGTTTGGTAATTTTGAGACAGGTGTCTCTCAGTTGCCCTAGCTGGCCTGGAGCTTGATAAATAGACCAGGCTGGCCTTGATCTCACAAAGATCTGCCTGCCTGCCTGCCTCTCCCTCCTCTGTGCTGGGATTAAAGATGTGTACTACCATGCCCTGCTGTTTTGTTCTTGAGACAAGGTCTCATTGTATAGCTCCAGCTGGCCTCAAACTGTGATTCTCCTGCCTCAGCCTGCCTAGTGCTGGGACTGTAAGGCTCCCCATCACACCAGCTCCAGCATTTTCTAAATTCTAAGTAAAGCGTGGGTCTGTGTATTTTCAGGGGAAGTCTCTTCTGTGCCTTTTCTAACATGAATGATCTTTGTGTTACAGGCCAAAAGAAGAGACTCTCCTGCTGAAGGAAGCCAGAAAGTCAGTGAGGACAGCAAGCAGGTACAGTCCTAGGACCGCATGGCTGTGCTTGTTGGACAGCATGGCTTTCTGTGAGGACTTTCTTTACACATGTGGTCCCACTCCTGCACTGGGCTCAATCTCCCGTTGAATGTCTACTTGTTCTCTATATTTTTCTTTTGCTTGTATCCATGTGTCCTTTTATTGTTTAAAATATTTGTATCCTACCTTGAAATCAACAAAAATGAAGCTATATAACAGTCTTCTCGCTGGGGAAAAACAGATGTCCTTCAGAACCTGGTTTTTCAGAGCCAGCTAAAGACACTGTAACAAGTACCTCAGGCAGAGGTTTAAGTAACTAAACTTTTATTTTTGAGCTCCCAAGGTTAGAGGTTGAGGTCAAGGTATAGACAAGCCTGGCTCTCCTGAGGCCTCTCCTGAGCTCACAGACAGGTCTGCTCACTGTTCCCTCACTACAGTCTGCGTCTGTGTCCTCATCTCCCCAGCCGGTGACCTCATTTTAACCTAGCTATGTCTGTGTTTAGGTTAGGTCACAACCAGAATTTCTGGAGGTGAAGTTTCCCACATAGGGATTTGGAGAATGCCATTCAGCCCATACTCCCTTGTGGACCTGGCTTGTCTCCAGAAGTGGACATCAGTGGATCTGGAGAGCCTCTTATCTAAGAAGGGAACATAGCTTGTCAGTGTATTCATTGAGGTTCCATTTTGTTTTTCCCCAGACCTGGGGTGGGGGCTTTGCATGTCCCTAAGCCTTGAGGTCCCTCCCAAACCGACTTGGCTCCCATATATTGGTTCAGACTAAGTAGTTTGTTTTAGGAAACATGTTTTTTCTTGACACTGCTGCACTAAGAAATCAGGGTCATTTGTTTTTTCTATTCATTGTAAAGAACAGTGAGTGTAATAAGGCACAGTGAGTGTCTCATGCCTGTAATCTCAAATCCTAATACTCAGAGGCTGAAGCAAGATCATGAATTCAAGACCAGCCTGAGCTACATGGTGAGACCCTATCTCAAAAATAAATAAACTGGACATAGTGGTGCACACCTTTGATCCCAGCACTTGAGAGGCAGAAGCAGGCAGATCCTTGTGAAAATGGGGCTGGCCTGGGCTACATAGCGACTTCTAGGCCAGTTGGGGCTATGAGGAAACTCTCAATATATAAATACATAAAATAGCACTGGCTCAATGATTGCTCTGGGTGAACTGTCAACTTCTGCCTGTGGGCGAATTTTTATTCTCCCTGTGTTTTCTAC
Organism: Eospalax fontanierii; assembly: GCA_035773235.1. Classification (NCBI taxonomy): domain Eukaryota; kingdom Metazoa; phylum Chordata; class Mammalia; order Rodentia; family Spalacidae; genus Eospalax; species Eospalax fontanierii. The sequence continues at coordinate 29,323,004 of CM069546.1, read as the reverse complement.
TGTCCTCATAGATATGAGCCAGGGCACAGAGGAAGAGAAGGAGGTACTCGTCAGTCACAAGAGCAGAGTCTTGATGGTACTGGTGTTTGCATAAGGATGAATATAATTAATACCACAAAAAATGTACACTTTTCAAGACCTGTTTGGACTACAGAGTGAGTTGAAGATCAGCCTGGGCATTATAGTGAGAGCCTGTCTTAAAAATTAAAAAAAAAAAAAAGATGGCTCAGCTATTAGGATCACTTGCTGCTTTTGCAGAGGATCATTTTGGTTCCCAGCACCCTCATGGCAGTTCACAACCTTCTGTATCTTCAGTTCTTCTGACCTTCCTGCACTCATGCATATATACACACATTTGAAATTTTAAAAATAAAAACAAATTTTAAATAAAGAAAGCCAGGTGTGGTGACACATGCCTTTAATTCTGGCACTTGGGAGACAGAGGCATGTGGATCTCTTTGAGAATGAAGCCAGCCTGGTTTACATAGCAAGTTACAGGCCAGTTAGGGCTGCAGGAAAAGTCACAAAAACAACAAGCCAGAAGTGATAGTGCCTGCCTTTAATCCCAGCTCTCTGGAGGCAGGGGCAGAAGATCTTTGTGAGTTCAAGACCAGCCTGGTCTACATAGCAAGTTCCAGACCAGGTGGGGCTCCAGGGAGACCCTGGCTCAAAAAGTTGAAAAAACAAAAGCTGGGATATATCTCAGTGATAGTGTAATTGTCTAATATGTCTGAGACCCAGCAAGACAGCTCAGCGGGTAAAAGCTCTTTGTACCATGCCTGGCAACCTGAAGATAATCCTATGGACCCATGTGGTAGAAGGTGAGAATCAACCCCTGCAAGTTATCCTTTAACTTCTCATGTATGCCCTCTGACACGCATATATTCAAAAAGATGTAATAAAAACTAAGAATGGTTAACATGGTGAGTTTTACCCTGTGTATATTTTACAACAAAATAGAGAAGAAGAAAAGAAGAAGAGAGAAAGCCCAGTAGACAAAGCTGACTTTGGAGGAGACCTGATGTTCCCAGGTGGTACCTCCTTTGCCAGTTGTGTTTGACCCTCTTGTTGATGGGGGACCCCCAGATTGACCCATTGTGGTTGCACATATGTGACCATTGTGACCTTGAGGGAAAAAGACCTGTTCCTGAATGTTGTTACTGATTTTCAGGATCAGGCACTCTCCTGACATTTGGAGGGGTAACATGGGCTCAGTGGGCTGATAGGGAGAAGCTCAGTTGTGACTGTCTTCCTTATATACACACCTAGGAAGGAGAAAGAGATAGGGCCGTAGTGCCCCAGGTGGGTCCCAATGCCCCAGGATGACCCTCAGTTCCCAGGTGGGGCCCTAGTGGCTTACAGCCGAGTTTACTGTGGCTATACTCGCAGTGTGCGGTTTGAGATTACCTATCTAAGCCACCAGTTGGCCCTGTGCACTGCCCTCAGTCCAGCTATACTAATGGCTTGGCAGTCGCATTGCACCTTCTGTGCTCTCAGCAGTCTCAGGCTTTAGTTTAAAGTTCCTTCTCTGCTGAGCTAGGATCCTTTGAGGGTAACATGCTTCCTTTATCCATGAAGAAGTGTCTGTGGTCCTAATGGTGCTGGACTTAGGTGATATCTGAAGTTTAAAGTGAGCAGGTGAAGAAGGGCAGAGCATCTTCAGAATGATTAGGTCCTAGGATATTGTCCTTTCAGTTGCCTTGGGATGGATCCCATCTTAGCCTGACCAAGTGGAGCCAGCTCATCTCTGGACTGAGTATCTGGGCTGGACCCACTGGTGAAGTGGTGGCTGAGAGACAGTGCAGATGTGCCTGAAGCTTCCAGGAGTGATACTTGGATGATGGATGGGGATTCCTCTGAGTTATTGATCCCCAGTTGTGATGTGTGATCTGGTCACTTACCAAGAGCTGGCTCTCTGAACTGGTGGCCATTTTCCTCAACCTATGGTCAATTGACCAAGCACCTGTCCTTCCTTTAGCCCAGACATTTCTTTCACACTGGAGTGTGGGGTCACTGGGTGATCTCATGGGGCCACACACTCCTGAGGGGTTTGAGTGCCCCAGCACTGGCTCACTGAGGTGTGATAAGACCCAGGATTCATGGGCTGTTTTCTCTCAATGTAAAGATCCCAGGTTCAACACATGGATTTGATTTGGATGTGAGTATCCATGGTACCATGTTATGCTAAGTAATTCTCAGCTGTTCTGCTTGTCCCCTCAGTCCAACACAAGAGTTCTTGCCTGAGTGACCACTGGATGTCTGGATCCTTGGGCATGGATTCCTGAGTGTGAATCCCTAAGTGATCCCAGGGTCTCTGGGCATGGATCCCTGAATTTTCTCTGGGAAATTCCTGGATATCTGAGCTGTCCCTGGATTCGTAGGTCTGGATCCCAGGGTATATTCCTGAACAATCCCTATGTCTCTCCCTGGAGGAGAGAAGCAGCTTCAAGAGCAGGGAGAAGGGTATCTTGGAGTGAATTTACCCGTTTTTAGGTAGGAAAGCTATCCAGAGGCTAGATTATATTGGGGCACTGTGGTAGAGCCAAGCCCCACACCTGTCCTTATGCTGGACAGCAGCCCCCTCCAGAATGGTAGAGGTGGGGCCACTGTTTTCAGTCTCATTAGCACTTCACTTTGGACAGGAATGGTCTGAAGAACAAATCTGCTACCCAGGGCATAGCAGCTGAGGAAGAGGTAGTGACATCTTCTGCCCAAACCTGAACCTGGATATATTCTGGGGGAAAATCTGGATTCTGGTCCTTCTGAGATATATCTTGAGGTTTTTGTTGTTATTGTTTTTGAGACAGGGTCTCCTGTAGCCATGACTGACCTGAAACTTGTTATAGAGACCAGGCTGACTTTGATCTCGGAGATCTGCCTGCCTCTGCCGCCCAGGTGCTGGGAGTAAAGGCGTGCACCACCACACTCACTTCTTGCAGGGTTTTTTTTTGTTTGTTTGTTCCTTTGTTTTCAGACAGGGTGTCTCTGTAGCCTCAGCTGACCTGGAATTTGCTATATAGCCCAGGCTGGCTTCATTCTCACAGAGATCCACTTACCTCTGGCTCTGAGGTACTGAGATTAAAGACATGTGCCACCATATCCAGTACTTTGAGGTTTTTATTATGGATAGTTTTTCTTAAGAAAGTAGTGAAGCCAGCCCCCTTGTGATGTCCTTCCCAAAGTTAATGCCCTGTGTTATTTGGAAGATACCACACCCAAGTGTGCAAATATCTCTTTGTAAAACTGGGTTTCATGTGACTTTTGAGTCCTGACTACATGATGACCTTCCAGTTCACCTTCTCTTACATGGTAGCTGTGGGAGCTCCAGCTTTAAAGCTCTGTCCTGACTGATTTTTGTTGTATTTTTTCACCTGCAGGTCATCCTTCACTTTACCGGGCCCTTATTTGATGTTTTGTGGCTTGTTTTTATTTATTGTCTGTCAGATAAATATAATGTCAGTTCCCATTTTTCACTTTGCTGGTCACTGAGGAGGTGAGAATTGGGAGGTGCACAAGAGACTTCTGGGAGAAGTGCTGGCTGGCCTCCAGCCCGTGGCCTATTTATGACAGATTTTTGTGCCTGCTTGGGTAGGTTTTGTGGACAGGCCCATCCTTTTTCCAGATCCTTTTGCTGCCTGCCTGGGGTGAACAACTGTGCACAGTTCCTGTCTCTCCACAACACTCTTTAAGATGTCATCTGTCCTTGGTTTGTGTGTTGTTCTGGGAAATTTGGCAGCCTATCAATCTGTCTGTGCTGCTGATGGCACCTGCTCACATTGTTTGTGTTTTTTAACAGAACCACCTCGCTGTTTTCTCAGTCATTCACCCGCTGGCCCCCAGCGTAAGCTCCAGTGTGGCATCCAGCCTGGCATCAAGCACTGGCTCAGGTAGCTCTTCCCCTACTGCTCTGCCTACCCTCCCTGCTCGAGCCCTCCCACTGGACCCTGCTGGCAACACTGTGGAGGCAGTCCTAGGTAAGTCCAGGCTTCCTTTTCCTCTGTGCAACTTTTTGCACTGTGTTATAGCTGTTCAGGAGGTACTATTCTGCAGAAAAGCCAGAGGCCTGGTTTTGTCATTTCTCTGCTTGACTCACTGAGGCCATGGGATGCCTAGGAGTACAGAGGATGCAGAGCCCATATGAGGGTTCAGCTGTACATACCACCAAAGAACTAAGGCAGATGGCACCTTCTATCCCAGAGGCTACTGGAGAATGAGGAGGCTAATAGGAAGTGACAATCAGATTCATGAGGAACCAAAGGGAGAAGGAATGGTAACAGGACAGGGAGGAGAACTGTGATGAGGCCTGGAGCAGGTAGACATAGCTGCCAGAATTTCAGTAGTCAACTACAGGGGAGTCTTCAGTGCCTGGGAGTCTTACTCATTGAGGGATCAGGGACTGAAGACCAATGTGATGGAAGCGGGATTGGGGGAACATGTCAGGGCCTGGACAGGAGTCTAAAGTCTGGGCAGAGTGCCTCAGAAAGGCCAGAGTGGGTGGAGTAGGTGGGCCAAGGCCAAGAAGAAGGAGGGATCCCTGTGGACCTATGCACATGGATGCTTGTGAATGACATGTAAAGTTGTATTTTCCTGTAGTTGCCAGGGCCCAGCTACCCAAACCTGCATCTCAGCCTGACTATTGAAGATACATAGAAGGATGACATTTGTGGTGACTTCATAGGTGTGGAACTGGGAAGCATGTGGCAGCTTGTGCTGCCTGGGGACCCAGAGCAAGGCTGTCTATATTGTGTACAAGCAGCCAAGTGGCCAGCCCTATCCAGCAGGTATAGAGGTGTATAACCATCCCATAAGACAGCACAAGTTCCAGCCTTGCAGGCTTTATTAAAGTCCTTTATGGAATGCAGATTGGAAACCATTATGGAATCTTGGAGCTGGTGAGTGTGCTGCTGAGGCTCCTGGACACCACTGTGGGCTCAGGCCTCCATAGTTCTGCTGGGCATCATAGCTGCCCAAGTAGATGTTTCTTCTCAGTTATAGTATGTGCCCTCGATGTAGCTGGACCTTTCCAACTTTTTCACTTGGGTTAGACTTTGTCTCTCCCATTCTTCCAAAGGTCACTTTTCTAAATCACTGGATATCTTGTTTACATAAGGGGTTTGTGGAGGTCTGTTCTACCTTCTGAAGAACCTTTTAGAATTTAGGCTCATCCAGCTTCAGGAATCCTTGGGGGCAGTGGGAACCTCCGAGAACCCACCACCTCTCTATCCCTGTTGCTTGGTAGTGGCTTTTGAGGCCCTGGGTGCTGTGTCAGTAGATGGTGGGAGTGCAAGCCTTCTAGAATATTGCGGATGAGCCTGTGTCTATGATCCTGGACTATCCTGTAGTTGCCTGAGGTGCTTACCTACTCCCTCAGGCTCCAAGATGCCCTGAAATGTCCACTGGCCTCGGGCTACCCAGCCATCCACCCCTCCTGAACTCTGGCCACTTTTGAAGACTATCTATTAGAACTCCTATGCAAGAGTAAATGTATTGTGCAAAGTGACCCTGCTTTCTATGACATTTCTTAGAATTATAGGTACTTTGTGGGTAGTATTGATGTGTGATGCCCTAGATTCAATCCCTGTAAAATTATTAGTGACAAAGAAGATGTATAACAGATAAGGGTCAAGGGAAAGTTCCTACCCTTGCTGTCCCTGGACAAGTGAATCATGTAGGTGTTTCCTCACCAAAGTGAAAATTGAACCAGGGTTTCACAAACATTGAAAGTGTCTCAGAGAGACCTGCATTGCCAGGTGCTTCAGACTGATGGGTACTAACATTTGCGGTAATTCTTCTAATCATAATTTAATGTAAGGCCATGGCCTCAGCCTGGCCTAGTCTCTTGCTGGAGGCAAAGAGTTGGAAGATGTGTGTTTTTTTTTTTTTTTTTTTAAGTTATTTTTGTTTTATGGGTGAGTTGCACCTACATACATGTTGCCTGCATGTATGTAGGTGCACCAGTGTTGTACAATGCCCAAGGAGGCCAGAAGGTGAGTATCTGACCCTCCCCTGGCTCTGGAGTTAATGGAAGATCCTTAGCCTCTGTGTGGGTGCTGTGAACTGAACCCAAGTCCTGTTAAGGGTAGCTAGTGTGGTTAAGTGCTGAGGCTCTCTCTCCAACTTGGAAGGTGTGTGGGTTTTTGTTTTGTTTTGTTTTGCATTGCTGTGGATGGAGCCCAAGGCCTCAAGGAACTAGGCAAACACATTGCCTTAATTTACAGTGTATTGTAGTTATTGCTCATAGTTAAAATAGTGAGCTTTTCCCACGGAGTGCCTTCCTCATTATGAATCCCTTGGACTCTGCTGAGGTCATGTGTAAACTCATCCAACTTGGCATGGGAGCACATACCTGAATCTCAGTATTTGAAAGGCTGAGTGCAAGGCTGCCCTGATTATATATGGAGACCCTCCTTGTCTCAAAACAGATGATGCTAAGGGCAAGGCCAGTTTATTTAAGTGCAGTGCAGAGGCAGCGGGGGTGGTTCTCGTGCTGCGTGAATACTCTTCCTTTTTTTGCCCTTGAAGGACTCCAGGTGGACCCTCCCACTCCACGAGCGGCTCACCACCGAAACTTTCTACCAACGGAGGCCTGCTAGAGCACACCTATTTGGCACGCTCTGTAGGGGCGGGGCCTAGCGCTTTGTGGGGGCGGAGTAGTGGGCAGGGCCGTGGCACGCCAGCGGGAGTAGGCAAGGCCGCGACGCGAGGTGGGGGAGGGGCGGCCGTCGGGCGGGGCCTCGTCCTGGGGGCGGGCGGCTGGAGAGGGCGGGGCTCGAGTCAGGTTTGAATCCACAGCGGTGACGGCTAGCGCCGTGAGTCAGCATAGACAGTGGCAGTGGCAGCAGTGGCGGCGGCTGCGGCGGCAGACTCCGGCCTCGAGTCAGCTCAGCACCAAGTAGTGGGTCGTCATTGCTCGGCGTTTTGGAGCAGGCATGCGTCCTTCTCCCTCCTCCCAAGGTGTGCGTCCCCTACTCCAGCGCGCGTTCCCCCTGGGGGCTTTGATCCTACGTACACGACTCCCAGGTGGTGTCTACCCCTGGTGCGCATCCACCTAATGGTGTCCTGTCGATTTCCTGGTGGAGTCTCCCTAGGCCGTTCCTGCTGGCTGATGTACCCCCAGGTAGCTTCTTTTACAAGCACTTCCCCCCCCAGGTGGCGCCCCCCCCCAGGTGTTTTCCCTTTTAAATGCATGACACCCCCCCCCCCAAGGTGCATGAACCCTGGAGGCCTTGCATCCGAGCCCTTTCCGGTGCATGTCCTTGAGACTGATTTTGATACCAGGTTTTTCAGGCCTCAGAATGAGGTGAACTCAAGTGCCTAACTCTTAGGAACCTGTTTTGTTGGGGCTGCTTCCTCGTGACCCTGTCACCCTCAGGGTGACCCTCCATGACTGGTCCTGCTGTTTCCTTTTAACCATTGCAGTTCAAAGTGCAGACATTGGTTGTTTGCTCCTCTGTCCAGTAGCTGCAGTCAGAGGGAGGTCTTTCTCCTGCCTTCTCTGCAGGGTTGTGCCTGGGTTCACATTCCCATTCCATTCTGTCCTGTCTTTAAATCCTCCTCAGTCTGTGTGCTTGTTTGTCTGACTCTAGAGGACTGCAGCACCTTGAGAATGTGCTGTGTCATGTTGGGAAGTGGTAGTTCCAGGGACATACTCATCAGTTCTATTCTGGTTGCTGTTGACATCCAGGTAGCTCCAGGGTATTTGGTGGAGCTAGTTCTGGATCAGGTGGCACAGCCCAGCTCTCAAACATTTGCAGTTTATGTAAGAAGGCTCACCTAGATGTCCCTTTTTCAAAGTTGGTTCTTCCCTTAAGCATGGTTCAGAAACACTAAGTTTGCTCCTGGGGCACATTCAGGTAATTCGGAAATAAGAGCCTGTGGTTGAAAAGGTGGGCCTGAGTGCTTGATGAGCTCCTGAGCAGCCCTCAAAGAGTGGGAAAGCCCTCCCCCTACTCTTGGTTGTAAAATAGTGCTGATGGGGCCCAGAGGCTTCCCAGACATTCTCTCTGCAGGCACCTTGCTGGGCTCCAGTGCAGTGGTTTATACCTGGTACTGGGTTTCTGTTCATGGTTGATTACAGAATAAGTCCACTCCAGCTTCACCCCTGTGAGCCTCATGTACTGTGCAGTGCAGAGTTGCCTCTGCACCTGGGACTGTGTGCTGAGTCACAGAGCTTCTGGCCGTACAGCAACTACTGGTTCCCCCTTCCATGTCTTTCTTTGCTTCTTATTTCTTCAAAATGAGTTTCTGGAACTTTGTCAGGGCAAAAGGAGGAGAGCATTGGGACCCTCCCTCACCTAATTCCCAGACTCCTGGTGCTGACCAGTATTGCTGGACAGGGACTGGCTGGGGTGATCTGTGCCACTTATCCAGTGGTTTTGTTTTGTTTTGAAGGGAACTGGCTCTCCTGCCTCAGGCTCCCAGTGCTGGATTATAGGCTTATGAACCACCAGTGCCTCTGGGGTCAGAAGTTGAATTCAGTGTCCTTGGGGACTGAGGGGACAGGGCTGAACCTCAGAGCATAAGACCACCGGGATACCTCTGGAGAGAACCAGGATACAGGGTAGATAGGGAAACAGAAGTCTCCATTGGCAGAGCTGTGTGACTCATGCTCCTCAATGCTGGGTTCTACCAAGTTTGAGTTTGATCTTGACTGGACTGAGAATGTGGCACCATTCATGGGTGTGTCTCCGAGCTCCTGCAGCACACTCCCATCTCTCCCAGCCCCTGCGGCTGTGCAGGCCTTCCACACTGCTGGCTTTTCCACTGCACCTTCCCTGAATGACAACCTTGCTGCTGTTGTGGGAGATGAGGGAATGTTCTGGTCTTAACCTCCCCTGAAACTCAATATGTAGACCAGTTTGGCCTCAGATTTCTACCTCAACCTCTGGGATTATAGTGCTGGGATTATAGTCTTGTCCTACCACACCCAGCTGTCTCTGCCCTTGAGGGAGGAGACTGTTTCTGTTGTGTGTGAAGGTTCTACTCTCCCATAAGCCTTGAAGGTATCACAGTTTAGTGCTTAACCTAAAATGGTCTGGGAACCATTTGCTTGTTGGAGTTGCCTTCTTGAAAAATTTTAATAGTTGCATATGTTTTCTTGGTCAAATTTTAACATGTGGTTAGGGGTAAAAGAAGAAGCAGAGCTGGGCATGGAGTATACCTGTATAGTCCTAGCATTTGGAAGATGGAGGCAAGAGGATCCCAAGTTGAGATCATCCTGAGCTACATGAGGCAACATCAACCAAAAATAAAAGAAATAATAAACAAAAAAACAAAATAGGAGCATATATGGGTCAGAGTTCTGTCTCTTTGATTGTAACAGGGCTTGCTCAGCTGAAACACCCCTGATTGAAACACCTAGGGCTGCAGTGGAGTGACAGGGTGGCTCTTTGGCTCCAGCTGGACTGGTGTTGGTGGGTATGGCTCAGAGATTCCTCCTGAGAGGTTTTGTATGTGTACTACTTGAGAGGCAGTGGGTAACATCAGGCTTATCTCACAGGTTCTGCCTTAGATCTTCGTCTTAGTGACATAAATATCGCGTCTCTAGATAAAGACCTGGAAGAGCAGGACAGCCGTGACCTTGGCTTGACAGGTGAGAGTGCTGAGGCCAGCAGCTCCTTTGATGCATGTTGCCTGACTTACTATGGGCAGGGGGCCATCTGCTGGGATCTTCTTGGAGCCTCCTTCCTGCCTCTGCCACCTGCCTGTGTAGCTCAGTTTCCTACTGCTTCCTCAATTTACTACTCCATTGTGACAAAGTAGCCCCCTAGACACAGCTGGGGCCCCTCATGAGGAAATACAAAAAAATTGTATTTAAAAAACTGTGTGGCATAGAGGTTCCTGTTACTATATAATTTCTTCATCCTAGAAGTTCATCTTTTCTCTGATTTCAAAAAAAATGCATCTGTCTTAGGGCCCTGATGGCTCTGTGAGCACCATGCCAGTGGGTTCTTGACTCTGCTGGGACTCTCCTGAGCTTGAGGGGAGGAGGTTTTGATGGCTGTATCTCTCTGGATGGTACTTACTGACCTGGTCCCTCTGGTGTTCTCTGAAGAGACCCTGCCCTTACGTACCCTATTGTATAGCTGCCCAGCCACCGACCTACAAGCTCCTGGGCCAGCGGCTCCATGGTAGAAGGCAACCCCACTGCCCTTGCACTGCCTGCCCTTGCTCACTCAACCTCCCTCCTCCATCCAGGTCCTAGGTCGCTGGCAGGCTCAGCACCCGTCACCATCCCGGGCTCCCTGCCCCGCTCGCCATCCCTGCATTCGTCCTCATCCCTGTCCACCTCCCCACTCAGCTCGCTCTCCCAGTCCCTGTCGGGGCCACTCGTCTCCTCGGCCATGACGCCCCCCCAGCAGCCACCACCCCTCCGGTCGGAGCCGGCTACGCTGGGCTCTGCAGCCTCGTCTTACAGCTCTTTAGGTGCGTGCCTGGGCGTGGGTCCCTCCCCGCCGGCTCTGGGTCCTGGGTATTCCTGATCTCAGGGCCTTTCACCTGTATGGTTTCATGTCTGTGAGGTACCAACCCCTCTAATCTATGTGGCATAGATGAGTGGACCCACTGTGCCTACCAAGGCATGCTTCCCACAACTGGGCATTCTCATGGTGCTCTCCAGATCTCAATCCCCTGCAATACTGGCTCGCTTAGGGCCCTGGGTAGGACATACATGGATTCTTCTCTGGGTGCCCACTGGGATGATGTCCAGAATACAGGACATGAGAGGAAGCTGGTGTGACAGATCAGTAGGACCCTATCTCTTATCCTTGTGTTTTCACTGAGGTGCTTTGTCTTCTGAAATCTGTCATATTTAGAAGAATGCCCATCTCCAGATGTGTCCATCTTAATCTGTAACACATATAAAGCTGTGGAACAGTGCCCTCAGAACCACAGCTCTTCTGAGCCTTCAGGATTGCTATAGAGTGAGAACAGCTAGAGTTAGGAACTCTGAATCCATTTGCCTTTTCTGTTCAAACTCTGATCTTCCTGAACTACCTGGGCATCATTTCAGGAACTGGAGCTCCAGCAGTCATTTACTCATAACCCACATGGTACCAACGTAGGTAGCCAGGCCATGAGGGTCAAGAAAACCTGCAAGTACCTCAGGCCTTAGGTGCAGCATGGGCTGTATCACCCTTGTTTCCCCTACACTCAGGTTTGAACGGCGTCCCTGGCAGCATCTGGGACTTCGTTTCCGGCAGCTTCTCTCCTAGCCCATCCCCCATTCTGAACTCTGGTCCTTCGGCTTCCTCAAATACAAGTCCAAACAGTGCTGAGCTGGCACGGGTCAGGCGGCAGCTAGATGAGGCCAAGAGGAAGATCAGGCAATGGGAGGAGTCTTGGCAGCAAGTGAAGCAGGTGAGCTTGTGGGGAGGGAGGGACGGGCATGCAGGAGAATGGAGGGAGGGTTTGGGCACAAGCAAGGCAGGTATGTGGAGAGGGCCATGCCTGGCTGCTTCCTTCATGATACCTTGGGTTTTAGGCCTGTGATGCCTGGCAGAGAGAGGCTCAGGAGGCTAAGGAGCGAGCTCGTGTGGCAGACAGTGACCGGCAGCTGGCCCTGCAGAAGAAGGAGGAGGTGGAGGCCCAGGTCAAGCAGCTTCAGGAAGAACTTGAGGGCCTGGGCTTGTCCTCACTGCCCGGGCTGCGGAGCTTGGGTGACATTAGTGATATCCCTCTCCCCAAGTTGCATTCCTTACAGAACCAACTGCGTCTAGACTTGGAGGCTGTGGATGGGGTGAGTCCTGCTGTGCAGTTGCTGCCACCTGAGGGGAACTATGAGGTGCCTGAGGGGCCTGAGACCCAGCCAGCTGCTTTTCTTTCCTCTACCCTGGCTCCTTGCCTAGACTCTGGGTGGTGCAACATGGGCTGCTGTTCCCTTGGCACCTCCTCTCCTGTCAAGCTGACATCCTGCTCTTCTATCTGGAGTCTTCCACGTTGGCTCTTTTCCCTCCACACTGGGCCCTCTCCCTTGCTCCTCCTATATATCAGCAAGCATAAGGCTGTGCCTTCTGTGGACAAAAATGGCCCTGTCCCACCCCAAAGGGCAGTGTCACTCAACAGAGTCAGGCTCTTCATAGAGGTGACTGTCCAGGTGCTGTTCTCCCCTCACCATTTCCTTTCATCGGGTTATTCTGGTGTAGCATAAAGCCCACAATGCTCATCTCAGCCTAGCTAAAGGATGCTTTCATGCCAGACCATCATGCTGACCCCTATGGAAGACTCCATAGTCCTGCCTTTCACATATGTCCCTGCCATTGACCACAGCAAAGGCCCAACTGTCGCATGCTCATTGCCTCCAAGGTACAGTCTCCTGGACTCTGGCCACCCTCAGCCTTAAGAGCCCACTTAGTCCTCATTATGAGTACCCTGGTTCCAGCCTTTCCTGTGGCCAGAGTAGATCTGCCTTAGGATCCAGCCCTCTGCTGGAAGGTCTCAAGGGAAGTGGTTCCTGTATATTACTCTCCTTTGTGGGCCCCTGGCTGAATGGCCATCCCAGGCCTCACACTCTGGGCATTTCCACGACCCTGTTGCTGTAGCTATAGCTAATGACTCCCTAGGATACCATCATCCACTTGGCCTCACTTACTGCCTCTTCCCCACAGGTGATCTTCCAACTCCGTGCCAAGCAGTGTGTGGCCTGCCAGGAGCGGGCCCATGGCACTGTCCTGCGGCCCTGCCAGCACCGTGTCCTGTGTGAGCCATGTGCAGCCAGTGCTCCTGAGTGCCCCTACTGCAAGGGCCAGCCCCTCTCGTGGTGACCACAGCCAGGCTTTACTCCCTCCCTGGTGAGCAGTGCAGAGGCCACGGCATACCATGTGCCACTAGTGTCATAATTGCCTCCAGTGCCACCCACGTCAGGACATGAGTTCGTGCCCACTGTCCATCCGACAGCTTTTTGTATTTTCTTACCTACCATGTCCCACCAATGGTATCAAGGTACTCTCAGAAACCTTAAAAGCACCACCAAGCCCACCACCTGTCCCCTGGGCATGTGGTTGGTGCCCAAGTCCTGACGCTGCTGTGGCCAGGCCAATGGGAGGTCGGGCCTTGTTAAAGCACTTTGTAAACCGAGGAATTTAGTTAGATGTTATAAATTGTATAAGCTGCTTTCTAGGTCCATGTTTTTTAATATGCTATAACATGAAGCTTTATAAGTGTACTGTGAACTTGAAGTTTCATATCAGTTTGTTGTTAACTCATAGTAATGGTAACTATGTTAGATTTCATATTCTGAAACTACTTAAGAAATGAACAGTTATTTAGTAGTGAGGAAGACATAGGATTTTTACATTTTAAAATTAAGTGCAAACAAATAGTATTTATAAGCAGAGTGGTTATCGAAAGACACAGATAGATTTAGATGTTTTTAATTTTATGAAAGGAACTAATTTTCCTAAACATGTGCAGGCGCACATGTAGTTGGAGTTTTATATTCCAGTATTGTAGAGTGATATGGAGAGCTCTATCATGCACTATGTGATCCATGGCCACTTCTAAGTGCCTATGCCTTGCAAAAGAAGTGAAGAAATTGGTTCGGTTGATTTTGTTTTCTCTCTTGAAAGACAATTTCATGCTAATGAAAAATGCAGCAGCGCAAGGATCAGACATCAGAGGATTCCAAGATCAACTCGGGAAGGAGCTATGTTCTGATACCTGTAATGGCAACGGTGCTTTGTAACCTCTGAGTCGCCTGGGGCATTATGGCTTGTGCTGAATGAGGGGTCTGTGAACCCAAGACTTCCAGTCTGCTGCACCTGTGACGACCCTCACCTCTAGCCAATCTAGAAATGCCCAATGGCATTGTACGAGTCCAGGCGACAGTCTTAGTTGACATTTGGTACCTGGTCTGTATGTGCAGTTTATCAGAATTCATCCACGTGACCATCGTGGTGCCTCAGTGGCCTGACTACCCCAGCTCTGCTGCAGTCTCCCGTCAGCTCCTGAGGCAATGGCAGGGCCCCCCCCACCCCCCCAAAAGCTTGGCCTTGGTTGGGCCCATGGCGCAAATTCTGTCAAGAATGTGTCTAGGGCTATGCACTTGAGCCCTTTCTGACCAGGACTGGAACTGTCCCTGGAGATCTAGGGAAGAGACCTTGCCCTCTGGCAGACTTGGGCAGGGCAGGTACCCTACCTGCAGGCTCTGACCAGGTCTAGAAGTGGTTGGTGGGTTTTCCTCCCCTATGGCTTTGCCAAAGACTTTTAATAGCATTTTTTAAGTGCAAAGTGACTAGGTAAAACATTTTTATCAGTGACCAAATTAGAATGTATTTAATATAGTAAAAAGCATTTTTAATATAAGACAAACTGATAGAGAAACGCTCTATCACTTTTAAAGGAAGTGGATCCTTGACATTCCGCAGCTAGCCCACTACTTACGGTAACTATTGACCTTGTTTTAGTGATGATTTTGTTTTTAATTATAGTGATACTGATTTATTAGCTCAATATCTAGATCATGTATATTTTGTGCTGTTACAAGGTGTATGATTGTTTATTTTTATTCGTATTTATGCACTTGTTTCCCATGTCAGGCCCTCTGGTCTCTGTGGGGACAGGACAGTGTTTGTGATTGATATCTCATCTGGACAGTTTCAATTTTTAACAGTTGTAAGCACTAATTAGACTTTAGATTGTAAGCTACTCTGGTTAGCAACTCCTGAGGACCATGACTAGAGCTCTGGAGCTCTAGGGCTAACATTCCAGGCTGGAGTGGTGTCAGTTATGGGGCTGCTGTGCAACAGCTAAGAGAAGCAGGAGGTAGTGCCCACTATGTCCCATGAAGGGAGCTTTGCTGAGCACTTGCTCTTCTAGGACTAGGCTGGGCTCTGAGGATATGCAGGGGGAGGACCAAAGAATTTCCCTGAAGGGGCTGTGTCTGCCATCCATCCCAGCCCTCTTGTGAGTTGAGGCCTCCAAGGCCTCTCCTGGAGAAGGGAAGAGATGGGCTCAAGGCTCATGAGTGGTGATGGAAGTAGGGTCTTGGGTTTAGGAACTGAGGCCCTGTGATGGTGGGCTCAACAGTGTCCTGTTGCCTGTTGTCATTTGACTCTCTGGTGTTATATATTAGCAGTAAATGATGGTGTTGCAGTTTTGTGTACCTGGTTGGCAGACCTTTCCCCAGTGTGAATGCGCATGTGGATTAACTTATGGAAGCCCCCATGTGCGTTTCTTTTCAGCCATTAGTTGAGAATGTTATGTGAATGGAATCTTCTTAACCTAGAAGGTCATATTTATATTACATACCCATTTACTTGTAGTGAATTGTTTTAAGTTGTTAACACTTGTTTAAATTTTTTTACACTATAGCATTTATGCAATGGTTTACAGAATTCATGGAATTATTTTTTATCAGTATGGGAATTAATTAAAACTTTGAATCTTTATTTTGTCTGGGTCTCTGAACACAACAAAGTCTGGCCAGCAGGTCCATAAAAGTAACCTTGCCTGACTTGAAGTCATGCCCTGACCACAGTAGCTTTGTGCACTCTGCTGAGGCCACACCTGGTTTCTCTGCAAAAGGATGTTTAAGACTCCTTTTGTGTCTCTTATTTATGTTCTTTGTGTCTCCTTGCCACCTGGGTCACAGGATGTTCCCACGTAGTCCTGGGTCACCTCGCAACTGCTCTGAGGTTGCACCTATGAGGAGCTGTTGGTCTAGGTGCTCAGAACGGGAGGTTTCTGCCAGAATAGGTGACAAGTGAGGATCTGGTCCCTATAACATCAGGCCCCATGGTGGCTGGCGGACAGAACTGACCTGTGGGCTGTGTGTGTGAGATGCCATGCTGGTCCAGCAGACTGGTCAGTCTTTGTACCTCCTGTGACAGCTCCCCATGTGCCTGAACAATAATACCAGGCAGGTCAGGCCCTGGCAGAGGCTGCCAAGACTGGGGACCCAGGTAACTTACCCTCTTTCTCAAGACTCTACCTTTCTGCAGTTTTCCAGGGTCTCAAGCCCCAGATGCTTGGACCCTCCTTCATGCTGGGTGGGATGGCTGTCTCCCAGGGTTCTTAAGTAGCCAGCATCCCCAAAAAGTGTCCTCAGCATTTTCTCGTAGCCCTGAAGGTGGAGGAGGCAGAAAGGAGCACATAATAGTGCCTCCTGAGTGTGGACCCACCTGCAGTGTGGACCCACCTGCAGTGTGGACCAACCTGCAGTGTGGACCAACCTGCAGTGTGATAAGCTCATCAGCTAGATCCTGCTCCACCTGGTCCCAGCGTTGCTGCAGAGCTTCCGGCAGAGTTGGATACACTGTGGATCAACAGCAGACAAGACATTGCAGAGCCTCTTCGCTACTCTCCCCCTCCCTAGATCCAGCCCTATCCTGAGTCCTACCTAATAATGAATGGGGGTGGCAGACCAAGGGGGTCTCAAATGTAAGTGCGTAGACACAGGTGCTTGGCTCAGACACATGGGCGAGTCGGTTGCTCTTTCCACAGGTGAGCTCCACCTGGGAAGTGAACCTCAGTGGCCAGTGGGGGTGGGTTACCCTCCACCATCCACCTTCCCTATGAGCCCCACCTTGCTCTGCCGGTTCCGGGAGCGGCAGGAGTCCCCATCGGTCATCCACATGCCCGAGAAGGTATTGTTGGTGATTTCCCACTCATGCCAGATGCTAGAGGGTAGGCAGAGCAATGACACAAGGGTCTGGGAAGCAGAGCTACCACCACTGCCCTGGCCCCACTTACCCAAGGATGCCACTGTAGGCATTCCAGCGGAAGGTCTGCTCGTGTTGAGTCACGTTGTGGAAAGGGCAGAATTCATACTTGTACCTGGGAGCACAGGGGTTTCAAGGGACTGCCATGCTGGGCCACCCGCTCACTAGCCCCATACTCACGTGGACTCCACCAAGCTGAAGCACTTGTCAGCCAGCCGGAAGAGATGCACAGGCCCTGGGGGAGAATATCACAGGAGTTCAGCACAGGTATAAACTGCTACCTCTAAAGTAGCAGTGACTGTCAAGACCAGGAAGCCTGTCCCTATGGAGGGGAAGGGGCCCCATCTGCCTGTGTTGTCCAGACATGTGGGCATCTGTTGACAAGAACATCCACTAGCCAAGGCAAGTGTTTGGGGGGCAGGGGTTGGTGAGATTTGGGGACATGACAGGCTCTGGAACACGGAATGACTGGCCCAAGGCTCAGAACTAGCAAAGATCAGCAGAGTCTTCTGTTATTTGAAAGGACCAATTTGCATCAAACCCACAAGTCATACAAAGAAACAGCATATGTTCCAATCAAAGGGGGTAGGGAGTGTCAATGGGAATTCCATATCCAAAAAAAAAAAAACTCCTTCAAAAATGAGTGGTAGAATGTCTGCTAACAGGTTTTGGAGCTCTGATGTTGGCACACAATGCCTGTTACATCGTGGCAAGTCCACCATTAATATATAATGCTTTTGTTAAAAAGCCAGTTTCTGGGTGGGGTATGGTGGCACATGCTTTTAATCCCAGCACTTGGGAGGCAGAGGATCTCACCTCTGTGAGATCCAGGCCAGCCTAGTCTATGTAGATAGGGAGCCCCAGACTACCTGGGGCTACAGGAAGACCCTGTCTAAAATATCAGTGTGCTTCCCAGAGCTGTCTGGAGGTTGGCGGTGAGTGGCTGGGCACCCTCATAGAGCCGTCATGTTGCACAAACAGATTGACTATTTGGAAAAATACGACCACGAGGAGTTCAAGTAATGGCATGCCATGTTGCAGGAACACATAGCCAAGCTGGTCCCTAAAACCCATCTGATGTCTGAATCTGAATGGAGAAACCTTGGTGTTCATCCATTATATGATCCATGAACCAGAACCTCACATCTTACTGTTTCAAAGACTGCTACCCAAGAAGCCAAAGAAATGAAGCTGATGAACCACTTTTCAGCCTCAAGCTTTACATAGCTGTCCTTATTCTCTAACATCTTTCTGATAGCATGATTATGTTGCTTTATTTCTCCTTTTATAATTAAAGGATGTCCAAAACACTGTTTGAATGTGCTGGTAACTGCTTTACTTCCTGAGTAGAGCTACCAACACCACAGCCCTGTCAGATGAGTACTCTGTAGACCACAGCTGAATATGACCCGGAAGTCATAGAGTATTCTGTATCCAGCAGACCACATTTGCCATATTGAGGAAGCATCTGAGAATCTGACCGCGGCTGCTACAGGGATTGTGTAAATTTGTTTTTTTCCTAATTGGTGTTGTATTTCTGGTGATACGGATTTATGTTTCAATGTATTGGAAACTTCCCATTTTACGTGACAAATCTATACAAGTCCTGATTAAAGAGTAAGTTTTTATAATGGGAAAAAACAAGACAAACAAAACCTGCCAGTTTCTGCCTTGTGAATGGAAGATTTAATCCATTTATATTTAATTTTTTAAAAAGTGACAAAAGCATGTCTTAGAGCTTTTAATCAATTTCTTCAGTGTTTGTGTGTGTTTAGTTTTTGTTTGTTTGGTGGTGAGATATTTCGAGACAGGTTCTCCTGTAGTCCCAGCTGGCCTGGAACTCACTGTTTAGACTAGGCTGGCCTTGAACTCAAAGAGATCTGCCTGCTTCTGCTTTCTGAGGACTGGAATTAAAAAGAATAACAACAACAACCAAAAAACCCAAAACACTCCATATTGCCCAACTGGTCTCAAACTCCTGGGCTCAGGTGATCTTCCCGCCTTAGCTGCCTGGGTAGCTGAGACTACAGGTGCGTGCCACTTTGCCCAGTTTCTCCCCCTCCTAGGGATGTAACCCAGGGCCCTCATGTCTTGGGCAGGTGCTCTCCACAATGAGCTACACCTAGCACTGGGCCTATCAATGACATGTTAATTCAAATTTTAATATGACTACCATGAGGAGGATTAAAAAGTCTAATCTGGGCTGGTTAAGAGCACTGGCTGCTATACCAGAGAACCTGGGTTTGATTCCCAGCACCCAAATGGCAGCTAACATCTGTCCTAACTCCAGTTCAAGAGGACCTAAAACCCTCTCCTGACCTCCAGAGGCATGACATGACAGAGGTTGCACTTACATAAATGCAGGTAGGCAATACATAAAATTTAAATTTTTTAAGTTTAACCGAACTGCAATCTCATACAGAAAGGACAGCTAGACAGCTCTTTTTGTCCCAGCTTTCTAATTTATGTCACTGATCATATCCTCACACTGCCTGCTTACTGACCTAAATGTACAGCTAGTTCTTAAGCAGTAATGTTTTGCTTGTTCTTGAGACCAATTTCCTGGCTGGCCTGGAACTCCCTATGTAGGCCAGGCTGGTCTCAAACTCAGAAATCAGCCTGTCTCTACTTTCCTAGTGCTGGGATTAAACCTCTAAGAATGTGCTACTGCATTTGTCTTTTTATCACAACTTGCAAACCAAAGCCAACAGCATGGGCCCTTCTCAGTTTTGTGTCTTTAGCTACTTTATAAGGGCTTTCTTCCTATAGCTCTTCTTTCCTGTCTTCTCCCAGCTACTATGTGGTGTCCTTTTACTTGTGGCTCCACAAGGCCTTTAGTTTCTGCTAGGGCAGGTCTACTGATGATTCCAGCAGGTTTTGGTATCTAAGAACATGCCTGCGTATTTGGGGGGGTGTGCTTGGAACTCAACCTGGAACTTCAAGTATATATTCTGGAGTTCTAGTGACTTATAACTGCCCTTAAGAGATGCATTTAGCTCTGAAGACAAACAGGCTGAAGTGAGGAGGAAGAACAAATGTGCTGTATAAGAAAAATAAGAAAAGTTGGTTCTCTGAAAAGATCAAAACCAACACACATGAGGAGCTGAGTATAGTGGTACATGCCTATAATCCCAGCTCTGAGGAGTATGAAGCAGAAATTCAAGCTTAACCTGGGCTTCTAATCAAAAAGCTATCTCAAAAATAGGAGGCTGGGGAGATGGAGGTTGGGGACATGGTTCAATCAGTAAAGTGCTTGCTGTGCAAGAGCTGACTATAAATTCCCAGAACTCACATAAAAAGCTGGGTGCTTAAAATTCCAGTGCCGGGAAGGCAGAGGGGGAATTCCTAGGGCTTGATAGGCATCTAGTCTACTGAATCAGTGAGCTCCAGGTTCAGGAGAGACCCTGACTCAGAAAATAAGGTGGAGAGCCGGGGTATGGCAGTGGATGCCTTTAATCCTAGCACTCAGGCAGAGGCAGGTGACTCTCTGTGAGTTCAAGGCCAGCCTGGTCTACACAGTGAGTTCAAGGCCAGCTGGGGCTACAGGGAGACCCTGTCTCAAAAAATAAGGTGGGGAAGAGCATAGAGGAAGACACCCTACTTTGTCCTCTGGCCTTCATATATAGGCATACATGTGCACACAAGCCAACACACCACACACAGTAAAAATGAATAATTAAAATAGACTATAAAAGCTAAGAAGTAATTAAAACCATAAATGAAAGCTGGGGTATTTGCTACCAATTTTACAGAAATAAAAAAGGATTGCATTACTATGAACAATTTATACAACCAACAAATTGATGTAAACAAAACTGAAAACCTCCTCCAAAACAGAGCTTACCAAGACTAGATCATGAGGAAACAGAATATAAGAAGGAATACACACCTGTGATTTGTAAGGAGGTGGAATGAGAAAAAAGCCCAGAACCAGGCAGGCTTCACTGGTAACTAATACAAACTATTTTAAGAACACTAGCCCTTTTTAATCCTCAAAATCGAAGAGAATCTGTGCTGATTAGTTTTGTGTGCCTGCTTCACCTGATGATAGCCAGGCAGACACACACACCTGATGAACACTGACGCTCAAATTCTCAAAACAAAACACAGCCACATAGCCAGCTGTAGTTCTAGCTACTCAGAAGGCTGGGGCAGAAGGATCATTTAAACTAGGAGGTCCTGTCTCAAATATAAAGGACTTGGGATATAGTTCACTTGTACAGCGTATTTACCTAGCATATTCTCCTAGGTTAAATCTGTACAACATGCACATACACACACAGCAGTATTTGTACTGCTGGAGGTTGTAACAATTTTTATACTGGCCAGGAAGGCACCTAATGCTGAGCCATACCCTGTAGTATGGTTTGTTTCTATTGTGGTAGAATACAGCTAATCGACAGCTGCAGCACAAGAGAACCAGCTTGAGGAAATCCTGGAGGGCCACCAAGAGGAAAAGGGCAGAGTGCCCAGCAAAGGGGCTTCCTTCAAAGGATAGCCTAGCCAGGTGCTCCAAATTCAAGGACAGCCTTTACACTTAATAGCCAATGATGATGGCTAACAACCATCTATAACTCCAGTTCTAGTGGGTTCAAACACCCTGTTCTAACCTCCGTGGGCACTGAACAACATAGGTGCACTTAAATGCAGGCAATACACTCATACACATAAAAAAAAATATATATATATATATATTTTTTTTTTTTAAATCAAACACATTTTCAGTACTGGGTTACTGTTTCCTGGTAAGATCTGGTCCCTTGTCCTAGCCAGCCCAGGATACAAGCTAGCTTGGAAGGGCTATCCTGCTGGGTTCACCCTCAGCATGTCCCACTTAGCTGGTACCCCAATGAGAGCAGCAATCAAGCACCACTGTGGCCTGCCCATTCCTGACCAGCATCTGCACTTCCGTTTTCTGGCATTTGGCTCAAACATGGGAGCCTTCCAGGACAGTAGGAAGACCTAGATGGTGAAGTTGTCCTGCTCAGGGGACAGTAAGCTCCTGGTTGTTCTTTTCCACCATCCCTCCCCTCTAAAAACTAACCTGCTGAGTGTCTGCTGAGAACTCTGGCTTCACCATGCCACTGTCTTGTATGGTCAAGTCACAATGGTCACTGGTGACTTCTGAAGTAGTTCTAAAAGCCCATGCTCCCAGAAATCCTCACAATCTGATGGTAGCAGGTCTTTGGGCTCCATCAATCATGTTCCAGCACTGTCGCTGGCAGTATCACCTCATGGATAGGAAAGGAAGAGTGTAATGGCAGGTGCTCCCTGAAACTTCAGGAGCTCCAGCCATGGGCTCCCTCTTCTTTAGGGAAACAATGCTACAAGCCATTAGCACACCTCAAGCAGTAGGTCACCAGGTCCCCACAGTGAAGCACCCATCTAGTCAGGGCCCCTTACGCTGGCCAGGACTGAGTCTCCTTCAGCAGCTATGTCTCATCCTCTGAGTCCTCCCAGGATCTCAACTCCCAGCTTTCCTGACAATCAATGCAGAGGATCTGGTGCTCCCTGATGGTACTCATGCCTTTTCCATTCTCTTTGACCGAGACAGGGCTGGACACACGTGAGGTGAACTCTTCACCCCCAAAACCCACCACCCTTGCGGGTATCTTCAGGCAGAAACGGGAGGATTATGAGTTGGAAGCGAATGTAGGTCAATGCTAGAGCTCTTGCTGAGCATGCACTAGGCCCTGCCTAATCGCCCCACCGCAAAAAGGCGGGGGGGGGAGCAATCTTAGTATATTTTCCCTACCACTTAGACATTCACAGTTGACAAACAAATGCATGAGCCTCCAGTACCTCAGAGTCCTCCATTCAAGGCGCCCTTCCTCCAGAGCCTAGGGCTTTCTCCCCACCACCCCGCCTCGGTCAGCACCTCGGCCAGCTCCCCGACCCGACCCGCTCTCACCAGACATAGGCGAAGGCTCCCTCTTGGGCTGGAGGCGACTGGTCTGGGGCAGGAACGGGTTATTCAGCCTAAGGGACAGGGCAGGTCAGAGGGGCTGGCTGGCCACACCCGGCTGAAGCCACCGGCCATCGCGGGCGCTCACCCGAATGTATTGGGCTCTTCCACCACTTTCATTTTTCCGGCACGTGCCGGTGTGGGCCCTGCAGAGAGCGAGGCGGTGAGCAGCGTGCAGACGGTGACGCCGGGGTGCGGACGGGGACGGGTGGGGTTGGGGAGGGGCACTGACCACGCGCTGTGATCTCCAGCAGCATCAGGAAGCAGGCCAGCCGCTCCGCCATCTCTCCTGCTATTGAGAAGTCACGTGAACGTGGAATCCGGAAATGACACCACTTGAAACGGGAAACGGTGTGAGTGCGCATGGGCACTCTCTTCGAGCGAGGTTGTAGAGGGGTGCGGCCTCTGTTACTGTTACCCGAGCTCGCGTCTTCGCCATGGGTCGCAGGAAGGCTTCCCGCGGGCCGAAGACCGGGGGAGGCCGTACTCGGCGTCCCCATAGCCACTCGCTGGAAGTTTTTGCGGAGGAGGTGGGCGCCGCGCTGCGCGGTGAGTGCGGAGCGATCGGGGCCGTGGGGCAGGGTCTGGAACCCGCGCTGAGAATCGCACCTTCTCTCTCCTTGTGCAGCCTCGGTGCAACCACTGGCTACCGAAGACGAGGGCGACCGGGGCCCAGCGGCGCTGCCGTGCGCCCTGGCTATGTGGGAGCTCGGCCACTGCGACCCCCGGCGCTGCACGGGCCGCAAACTTGCCCGCCTGGGCTTGGTGCGCTGTCTGCGCCTGGGCCAAAGGTTCGGCGGCCTAGTGCTCAGCCCCGCGGGAACCCAGTACGTGTCTCCCGCCGACAGGTGTGCACCGGAGGCCTTAGGGATGGGGAGGGGACGAAGTATCGTTCCATCATCGTAAACTGCCCCTTATCCGGGGTATCATTTTCTTCCAGGCTTGCTCTTTGTTTTGTGTACCCATGCCTTCCACGTAGGCAGGGGTGTATCTAACTTGCCCCCTTGCCTAGAGCGTGCCTTGGGTATAGAACAGTCTAGGATACACATTTGTTGAGTGAATTAGTATTCTCCAGGTTCCCTAGCAGCCAATGAGGGCTCTTGGCACCATTGTAATGTACCATTTTTGGGGAATACCACAATGATGTCTCGTCCCTAGTGAAGCCAATCTCCAAAGACGTGCCTCATTTGGGGCCCCAGAACCTACTCTACACTGTATCTGGCAGACAACTGGTGGCACAGTCTGGGGTCGCTGTCATAGACTGTTCCTGGGCCAGACTGGATGAGACACCCTTTGACAAGATGCGAGGGAGCCACTTGCGACTGCTGCCCTACCTGGTGGCTGCTAACCCTGTAAACTATGGCCGACCCTGCAGACTTTCCTGTGTGGAAGCTTTTGCTGCTGCCTTCTGCATTGTAGGTGAGTTCTGGTCTGACAGCCTGGTCTGGTAGTCTAGGGCCCATCTACCCCCAGAATAGTGGTTTCTTGCAAATCCCAGGGCAGGAGGATATGAGGGGTCTGTAGGGAGCCATCAGGACAGCCTTAGGTTTCAGTCCCGATGCCTACCTCTATCCTTGACCTTGTAGAGCAGGGATAGAGGCAAAGTGAGACAACGGCCTTGCTAGGCTGTTATATAGGCTATCACTGTATCTTCAGGGAATGTAAGGTTCAAAGGCCCAGAGAGTAAATTCTAAGACAAGGGACCAGCATGGTAGGAATATTTCTCAGCAAATGAGAAGGACCTAGGGTGCTGTAGAGGTGGAGACACTCAGCTCCCTGGCATAGTAGGACCATCCAGTAGCTAGAGTGATACAGTTGTGCTCTCTGGAGAGATCACAGACTTATTTATGTTTTTTTTTTATACCACCAGGCTTTTCAGATCTTGCTCTCATTTTGCTTCAGAAGTTTAAGTGGGGCAAGGGCTTCCTGGACCTTAACCGACAGCTCTTGGACAAGTATGCAGCCTGCCATGGCCCAGAGGAGGTGCTGCAGGCAGAACAGGGGTTCTTGACCAGTGCCAGGGACACCCCTAAGGAGGATGAGATTGGTGAGGCCTGGCATGGTTGGGAGCCCAAGCGAAGCAGCCAAACTCCTCCAGGCCTCAAGCCTTCAGAGGAGCCTTGGGCCAAGGGTTTGGGTTTGCCCTGAGCTCACTCAGAAGTCACCTTCTTGTCTTTATTCAGATCCCTTTGATGTGGACTCAGGACGAGAGTTTGCAAACCCCAACAGGCCTGTGGTCAGCACTCGGTAGGTCTTGTGACTCCACATTCAGTGATGGATCAGATCTGATGCTCCTGGGACTTAGACTAAATTCCTTCTGCCTTCTGAGTGTCGCATTCTAAGCCACATCTGGGTGGTGACTACAAAGTGTAAAGTAGCTCCCTGCTGGAAGGGCTTGGGCTCAGAGTGTCTGCAGCTTGAGAACTTCTATGGTGAGTATTATAGGGAAGGTGACCTTGGACTGGCCAGGGATGATACCATAAAGGGCACATTTCTTCCCTTCTAGGCTGCCCATGAATACAGATGACATTGATGAGTCTGAGGACCACCGTGACGAGTCTGAAGAGGACAGTGATGAGTCTGAGGAGAATAATAGTGATGAGTCTGAGGAACAAGGACCTGGTGCTAAAAATGGAGGAGCAGCTACTCTCACGAGCTAGAGACTCTGGAACAAGAGGCGGCTGAAGCCAGGTCCCTACTAAAATTTGGAAAGGAATCGAAAAACGGCAGAGAGACTAAAGGTTGGAGACACATGCATTGTTAAAGCTGGGATACATTAGTATAGAGGTGACAGTATGGCCTGGGGATGGATAGGCCTGGTGGGACGGGGCTCTGCATCAGTTCTGTACAGCCTTGTTTGGGGACTTGCCTTGGAGTTCTCAGTAAAGTTGCAGACCAGGAAGGAGCCCTAGCATGAGTTTCTTGCTTTGTACTTGGCTAAGTATTGGGGGAATCTGCTGGGTGGGTCTGTGCTGTAGGATAAGTCCTGTGTCGTCACAGGGAGATATGTAAAAGGATAGCTGACCAGCTGGCAGAGAGCCCTTAACCCTGATCTCCAACTGTGGGTGATGTTTTTGCCTCATGGTGACTACAGAAGAACCTTTCCTGGGCCCAGGAGCCAGGTGGGAACCAGAACCCATGTAATCCTCAGCCAGTTCCCTTGCTCACCTGCTATGGGTGGAGCATCCAAATCCAGGAAAGAGAAGCCATGGGGAGTGAAAATTCTTACCCTGGCAGCTGTTAACTTCCAGAGCTTGGGTTGTCCCAACTTGCCCCCCAAGCCTTCCTGCCTCAGGGAGCAGGACAGAGCCTCCTGTAGGAGAGGCTCCCCGAATGGCACTGCTGTCATGGGGCAAAAATCATTCCTTATGAGACCAACTGATGGTTGCAGGATGTGAATAGTAACTCCACTCCCCAGTGACCACAAGGGTCTCTAGATACTGCCTAATGGCATCTGGAAAGCAAGAATCCACTGAGAGCACATGCCCACTAGGGCCAGGTTCCATCTATCCTGCCCCATGTCCACAGGAAGCTACTGGCCAAGTCCCACTGAGTTGGCTGCCCATATTCTGGGTAGGGCATGCTGGGGCACAAGGGGTTCACAGTACACCGAAAGACACAGCCAAGGCAAAGTAGAAGCCACAAGGTCCAACCAGAGTAGGCAGGTCACACAGGGTGAGAAAGGGACCTCCAGGAACCCTGGCTGCAGAGTGGGCCTCACAGGAAAGTAAGGAGGACCAGGCTGAGACCAGCAGGGTGCTCAGGGATCAGCTTCCATACACTTCTCCAGTTCTTTGAGTTTCTTGACAAACTCCTGCGCCTCCTTATTGTTGCGGCCTTCCAGCATCCGCAATGCAGATCTCACTGTAAGTAAACATTCAAGTGAGTATGAACAAGCTAGCTCAGGCCAGGCCCACTGCCTTCGACCTCATGGGCCCTCACTCACCCTGAGCTCTGGGCCTGCGCAGGTGCAGTGTGATGGGCTGCCCGGCTCTTACACCCCCTCCTACATGTGGCCTTGCAACACCAGTGAGACCACCCAGGCCAAGAGCTGCTTCCCCAGCGAAGTCATTGGTAGACAACCAGTCATGATCCATGACGGTGAACAACACACAGGCCCCGCGGCGGCGGCATGCCTCTGCAGGCACAGAACTGTGGATAGGGCGATCAGGAGCCTGCTGTAGCCATGTGGTACAGGCAGGGGCACAGTGGACCAGGCAGACACTCACAAGTGGAAGAGTTCATCATACACCGGGTGCAGTGTTCGGGCCTTGACCTGGGTCCTCTGGCTGCGGACCAGTGGGAAGAGATGTGGTGGGCCCAGCTCCACGATCACAAAGGGATCACTTAGGCCTAGGAGACACAGTATGAGCCAGCTGTCTCCCTGCCCGCCTGACCCCTTCTGCTGCTGCTGCTGTGCCTCACCATTGGCATCCAGGGGCAGCAGGTCTGCAGCATGCAGCACCTCCACGGCCAGCCGCTGCTCAGCTGCCTCATAATGGCAGCGGACACTGAGGCGCCCGAACCGGTTCTGCTCCAGGGACCTCTGCAGGAAAGGTGGGTGGGAAAGACCAGTGAGTAGAGCTGGGACCGAGGGCAGGGCTGTGAGTGGACAGTGACAGCCTTACCTGCTTGAGCTTGTCCAGGTAAAACTGCTCGATGCATTCACGGGTAGAGCATTTATGCAGTCGTAACTCCTCCTCTAGCCTCTGCAAAAGAAGGTGGGTGCTGGTGAATGGTCAGCTCTAGCATGACAGCCAGGTTCCTTCATAGAGTCGTCTATGCCTCTTCAGCCACCGGGTTTCACAAACAAGGACTGCAGGGCAGCAGCCTGAACTCTTTGCCTGCAGAGGGCTAGGCTCAGCCCAGATCTTACCTTGTAGCTTCCATCCCGCAGGCTCTCCAGGGGCAGGCCCTGGCCCTCAGCATGGAAGAAACTGACCAGAGCCTAGAGCAGAGAAAGAAATGGTAGAGGGATCAGACACCTGTGAGGTCTAGAAAGCACCAGGTCTTAAGGAGTCACAGCAGAGCCACTTCTCAAATCTGTGGTGCCTCGACATCCTCCGGAGGCCTGAGAAATCCCAGCACCTGAGGCCAGACAGCTGTGGCATCAAGCAGCCTTTGGGCAGCAGGGCCGTAAGGAGGGATTGCTGCCATGGAGGAGAGTCTTGGCATCCTATAAGGTCCTCGGGGCCCTTGGGAGACTCACCTGGGAGCTTCCTGTGACCCTACCTCCAGTGTAAAGTGGAAGCGCCCATAGAAATCAGCAGAGACATCCCTGTTTGCACTCAGTGCCTGTAGAATGGCCTGCAGGAGCAGCTCCCAGAGGGCCTCCAGCACCCTACAGGAGCACCATCTGGGTGACTCCCTGAACCAGGAGCACCCCACCTGCCCCACTGCCTAGCTGATACCTACCTGTTCAGGTTCTCCTTCACCAAAGAGGCATTCAGCAAGGCCAGCTTCTCATCCAGGTACTTCAGGAGTGGAGCCACAGCCTGCAGGCAGGAGTCCTCAGAGCTGGCTGAGCTGAGCCCCAGCCTGCCCCTGGCACATATACTTTCAGCTCATCTCAGGCACTCACCTCATCGTTCTGAATAGAGTCTGGAGACAAACTGATGTGCTGTACATACTTCCTGATGTCTGCCACCATCTGAGAGAGGGGCGGTGCTCAGAACAAGAGTGGGGACTCCAGTGATAGCCCCAACATGGGCACAAGTCCCAGGCCCACCTTGGAGGTCAGGTGTGCTGTCACAGTGTGGGCCTCACGCTGCAGATCTTCATCCAGGGCCTGTATGCAGCTGAGCAGGGGGCGGGGGAGCACTCCCTCTGGCCCAGTAGCCCCCTCAGGCCATGCCAGGCCCCTCAGCGCCTGCCCTGAAGCTCTGCGCACCAGCTCCACGTTGTTGAGCACCACACAGAGCTGGGGAGGTGTGGCCAGAAGCAGCTGGGCAGCTGTCACAGGGGCAAGTGGCCCTGCCTAGCTACCTTCTGGCCTCACCTGACCCGTCAGCCTCTCACCTGCTCACTCACTGCCTCTCCAGCAGCACCAGGCTGGGTGTCCACCTTCTTGCGCAGCAGCTCCGTGTAGAAGAGGGCAGCTTCGCACATGTCCTGGGGCAGGAGGTGAGCAGGAAGCTTGGACCCCCGCCCAGTTCCGTGTCCTCCTGGTCTACTCCCCATGTCCTCCCAGCGCACACACCTGGCTGAGTTGGGTGCCCAGCCCCTGGGCCTGGGTAGGGTCAGGCCAGGCCAAGCGGACCCAGAGCTCCTGGATGTGACTGAGGCAGAGGCTAGCAGTAGCTGCAGAGCTGCTGTGCTTGGAAGCAGCATCCACAGGCTCCAGCTGCAAAGGCAAAAGGCAAGTGTTGCAGGGACATGGGTTAAGCCCCAGCATCATGCAACTGAGCATACACTTACTGTGTCTACATCCACGGCTCCCTGAAGGCGCCACTTGGCCTGGTCCCGCAGTACCTGCAGCCAGAGCTTCACAGCTGGGAGGAACGGGGTGTGGATGCCAGCCAGGGCCAGGGAACGGCTGTCCCTGTGGTGGATACTGACTCTCAGAGCCCATCAAGACTCAACACATCCTCACCCCGCTGACTTCAGGCCCAGAGTCTAAGGGGTCACTGGTCCCAGGTGATGAGTACCCACCGTCCAGGAATGCAGGTCCAGAAGCGCTGGGTGTCTGCCAGGGTCAGGTAGAGCTCAAAGAGCCCCGAGGCCACCTCTAGGTTCATCTTGGGGCTCAGCTCCTCCGTCAGCACCCACGCCTCCTCAGCCACCTGTTCCGGATAGTGAGATCACACTGCTAAGGGTAAATCTGGGTCCCTGTCTTAACCAGGGACTTCTCCCCAGTTCCCAACATCCACAAGCACCCAGGATCAGGGCCCCCTCACCAGACGCTCCAGCTGCCGGAAAGTAAGAGTGAAGAAGTCCACCTTGAGGATGCTGCAAAGGACATACCTCAGACACCTGTTCTCCTCAAGCTGCTCCTTCCAGCCCCACCCTGCCCATGCTGGTCTAGTTTCAGCACCCAGGGGAAGGGCCTACCCGTGGAAGAGGCTGGCATAGACCCCATAGCAGGACTGCAAGTCCTCATAGATGATGTCTGCAAGCTCGACAAGTCCTGTCAGGCGTTGTGGCCCAGGCTACAAGAAAATCAGGCTTGAAATGACCTCTGCACCTCCCCTGCCCCCAAGGATCCCGCATCCCCTCTGCCCCCGTTTATGCCCTCCAGATCCACACCTGCTCCCGAGGACTTTTGGTGTTTAGGAGCTGGTCGTACCACTCACGGTTGCCCCTCTGCAGCACAGTGGGTTGGAGGGAAGAAGAGTCAGGTTGAGGGGCTGTGGACAGTAGGGCCTAGCAAGGGCCAGAGCAGGGAAGACCAAGATGGGTTCAGACACACCTTCAAGGCGGCAGCAATGTCCATGTTGAGCTCTGTCTCAAAGGGACAGATCTCAAAGGAGGGCTGGAAGAGCTGCAACTTGTCGAGGCACCTGGTGAGGGCAGCCGACTGATCAGAGCCATCCAGTCCCCAGCCTCCTAGCCCCTCAACCCCGCTACATGCACCCACTTCAGCAGCAGCTCCAGGCGGTGCACTGCTGTGCTGTTGGTAGCGGGGAAGTAATCTCGGAGCTGGCGAAGCAGCCGCAGCCCAAACTCAGAAAAGGCAGAAAAGCTGTCAGCTAGGCTCTCCTCCTGCAGGAAATGGGTTCTTTAGAGTCAAGACACTGGCAAGACGCAAGCAGCCTTGCTCACAGATACTGGAAAACCTCTGCTGCCGCATGTAAGTAACCCAGTCCCCTTCTAGTCCTAGCTTCCACAACTCCACACTCCCTGCACACCTCGGGGCCTTTACACTTCCTGTCCCCTCTGCTCCATCCTGCCATTGCCCACTTGGTCCTGCTGCTCAGATTCTCAACCTCTCTGTGGCTTTTCCCTCAGCCCAATCGGACCTCCACGCATCCTTCCCAAGGTTATTTCAATGCAATCCCCACCTCCCGACTGCCCAGCACTCTCCCACATTATGTTTAAAACCCTCCATCTGTTTAAAACCCTATAGAGGCAGAGCTCTGTACCTTGGCTCTTTACCAACAGCAGGCAGACCTGTGGTCGTGCCTGTGCCCACCTGCTCCTGAGGCAGTGAAGCCGCCTCTTCCCAGTGTGCCTGCACATCCTCGAGCAGTCCCAGCAGGTAGCCATAGTCAAGGGTGCGCGTCTGATGGTGGCGGCTACTAACCTGCCAGTGCCTGTGGGGCCAAAACTTGTGGTTTGGTGCCACCTTACAGGTACCAAATGTGCATAGCACTGCCCCCATCCCATGCCCCTCCCGCTTACAGCATTACTTGGGAGGCCCCACCCATAAGTATAGCCCTGCTCACTCACAGCACTGCCAGCTGCAAGGGTGACAGGTTGCTCTGGGCTCCGTGCAGGCAAAGGATTGTAGTCCCAGGCCCACTAAACTCACCACGCCAGTTGCTAGAATTAGGCTGGGAGAGAAGGCCAAGGATGGGCAGAGGCCAGAAAGACCCTCCATACTTGCTCTGGGTCCCCCAACCCCGCTTGGCACCCCAGGTTCCAAGGGCACCCACTACCTCCTCCACTCGGTGCTCAAACCGTAGCACACGGCTGAGCAGCAACAGGTAGGACAGGAAGCCTGATCGCCCACGCTGACTCATGGCAGTGTCCCTCTGGAAAGCAGAGCCATGGTCTGTCACTAGCTCTGTCTGAGTCCAGTGGGCAGGGAAACAAATGTCTCTTCTTATTGGCCCCTACCTGGGTGGTGATCAGCTTGAGGACCAGGTGGCAGTCTCCCTGAACACGGGAGGCACTGGAGCGTGGTTCCAGCTTAAACCAGCGATCAGCACCTGCCACAGGCACCTCCTGCAGGAGAGAGTTGGGAGTGATGCTAGATCTAAAGACTCTGCCCCTTCTCTCTTCCACACAGACTCATGGGGCTGGGGTGTAGCTTGTTGGTAGGGTGCTTGCCTAGTATACAAAGAGGAGAAGAGAAGGAGAGCAAGAAGAGGAGAAGGAGGAAGAAGACCACCACGACCACGACCACCACCACCACCACCTGTGGTGCCCTGGGGGATGCTCAGTGAGTGCCCAGTGCAGATGTGCCTCTGGGCAGCCCTGTCTCCCCCAACCCCCGAAAGGGTAGAAGGCTCTAGGGGATCCAGGATACTGCCACCGGAGATATCCGGATATCTGGGCATCCCCATGCACCCAGAGCTCCCTGGGTAGCTCTGGCCCATCCCTCCATACACACCCTGATGGGGATGTTGAGGCATCCCAGGAAGTCATCAGTGTGGTCCTCAGCGGGCCCTGCTGTTCCATTTGCACGAGCTGACTTGACAATCTGTTTGAAGTATCTGGGCACAGCAGGGTGGTGTCACCCTGGTGGTCCCTGGAAAGCTGCCACCCAGTGGCCCCTCTGGCCAAGCTGCAGGCACAGTTCTGGGATCACTGATGCCCCCGACCCAACACTACTGTACCTGCTCATGCCCTTTAGGCCAATGACTTCATTCAGCTTCCTGCATGCTTCTGCCAGGGACACGTCATCATCATGGTCCCTGGGGGCAGGGGCTGGCTTGTCTGGCGCTCCCAACCTAGCTCTGGGTCCCATTTCCCCCCCACACCAGAAGTACCACTTCCCACGCCCTGTGAGGCTCAGGGTCCTCTACCAGATGTCCAGGTGTAGCTGATCTGTGTTGACATCTTCAATTTCACTGCAAGGACAGAGACGCTTGTAAGGCTCCCAGGCCACATCTGCCTAGGACTGGGGCAGGAGGTATCTAGGAGCAGCAAAGAGTGGCTAACATTCTGGCTGCCACTTGCTTCTAGCTGTGTGGCCAAAGGGACACATTCATTTCTAGCCCTCAGTTTCCTCCTCTGTAAAGTGGGTATATGACCAGCTCCCTCCTGCAGATTCTGGGACAGCAATGAGTGATCACTCTTGGGGTATTTGGCTACTAGTAGGGTAGGAGTCTTACAACAAGAAGTGCTCCTTCCAGACAGGGTTCAGGGTGCTGCTCTTGACTTCGGTGACCTGTATACACTTGGCTGGCAGTGGGCCACTGCGCTTGCTGCCCTTGCGGAAGCTGAAGCGTTGCTCCTTTTGTGTACTTGGCTCCTGTGGGACACCTGCAGCTGGCAGGATGCCGAGCATGCAGTAAGGGTCGCTGAAGCCTGAAATAGGGCATGAGTCTCAGGTCCTGACCCTCATGTTCTCCACTCAATTCTCCACAGCTGCACGTGCTACAGCAGTCTGCAAAATACTCACCATTGGGGTCCTTGGCCAGAAGGTTCTTGGCACGCATGACAGAGACTTTCAGGGCATATGTGGGGGCCTACAGATAGAGGAGCACTAGGGAACGTCACAGCGCTCAGCAACCTCAGCATGCACTTTACAGTCCCCCACTTCCCCTGCATCCCTGCCACATGGATACTGCTGTATCAGCCAGTGCCTGCCTGGGTGGCCATGGGCTCACCTTAGCCTTCTTCACACGCTCAATGGCCTGGGTGTGCTCCTCAAGGCTGGTGCCAAACACCTGGAGACAGTGGGCAGGTGAGTAGGACCCTGGGGAGAGGCTGGCACTGCCCTAGAGGCCTCAGAAAGTATGTGTAGGAATGAACCATCCCTCTGTTCTGCCACCTGGTGCTGTGGCTCTGAGCACATACCAGAGTGGGCGGGTGAGAGCATGGCACAGATAGGGTTGTGGTAAGTTGGACAGGGACAAGGCAGTTCAGTGTATATGCCAGCAGGAAACAAAGTTGTCCTCTGGCTGTCTCCCCTCTTCTGAGCACCTGTCTGTCCTTCCTAATCATCTCAGTGTCGTCTCTCTTGAATCCTCTGCACCTTTGTCTACATGTCTAAGTCTTTATCTGGAGTATGTCCACCAGCGCACACATTTGCTTGTCTGTGTGTCCATTCTGTGTGCTGTTTAAATAACGGTGACATCAGTGTGTGTGCACATGTATGCATGTGTCTCAGACCGCCCCAGACTAGGCAGGGTGGGTGGGGTCCTGCTCACCTGCTGAAGATAGCCCAGCAAGACCTCTTCGTCGTCAACCTGGTCAGGACCCATGGTGCCTGCCCGGTGGAGGACTGTGTACAAAGCCTCCTCATAGAGCATCTCCATCTTCAGGGGACAAGCAGAGCTATGATTTCTCTGTGCACACAGTCCCCAGCCCCAGGCAGCTCACCCCACTGCAGAGCTGGCTGCAGCCTTGGTGCCTCTGCTCCAGCCTCTCTTGCCTACCCACATCCCCCTGCCACACCGCACACCTGTCGCCAGACCCCGGGACTGAAGGAGTTAGAGCCCCTCCTTTGGCTCAGACAGCCCGCTTATTACCTCCTCCTGGGTCAAAGCTCTCAACCCACGGTTGGGGTCCACAGGCTCAGCAGGGGCAGGGGAGCCACTGCGTAAAAGGACCTGTGAGGGTGAGGTTGCCAGTGAGGGTCTGTGAAGGTAGGAGCCCCTTAGTCTACAACTGCCCCCTAAACTCGACACCTGTGTAGACAAGGATGCACCAGGGAGAGATGAGAGGGAGGGATACCGCAGAACATGGGACAGCGGCTGTGCTGAGTTGCAGCCCCTTGACTCTTCAGAAAGGGGAGAACTTACCTCAGGGCATGGCAGGCCCTGTCTGCCATCCCCCTTCTTCAGGATGAGGCGCATGTGGGCAAAGAACTCCACACCATCCCCAGGTTTCCTGGGAGAAAGCCTGGATCAGCTCTCTGACCCAGCACACACAACTCAAGGCACTCATAAAGGGAGTGGAGCAAGGGGACAACCATGGTACCCTTCCCCTTGAATTCAGGCCCTCTCAGTCTCCCTTCCCACAAAATGGGTGAGCACTGGGCTAGGAAGGAGAAACCAGGTGCATATGCCCTGAAAGGTCAGCCCCAGGGTACCCACCAGGCCCCTGTGGGGGGCTCCTGAGAGTCTGCGCTGGTAGTCTCCGGCTCCTGCTCTGTCTTGCGTCGGAAGGATGGGCACACCTGCACCTGCCTGAGCACACTGCTCTTGATGTCCAGCAAGGCTGACATGGCGGCCACCTGTAGAGAACAGGGCTTCAATCTGCCACTTTGTTCTTCCACCACTGGAACAGAAGGTGGCAAAGACCCAGGAGTCTGACACTATCCTGCATTGTGCTCAGTCTCTGGAGTGGGATTTGTGGGCTCTTCTGCACACAGGGCACACCTGCCAAATGACCCCATAAGCCTTTGTGTCCCCTACACTGTAGCTTTGGAGATGTAATGGCAAATGCACTCAGAGGTGGCAGGAGTGTCAGGCAAAGAGTTGGTGCTCTGTCTGGGAACTGCTGGTATCTCAGTGTGCTCTTCTACTGCCACATCCAGGGCTCTGACTGCAGCCAAGCTCTGGACACCCAAGAGAATAGGACAGAACATGTTTGTGACCCCTGTGCCCTAATCAATGCCCATAGGAGGCCAAAACATTGCCCAGTGCCACACAAGAACACAGTGAGGCAGAGCACTAGCCTGAGGTTTGGTCTTTTTACCCATGAGTCCAGGGTAAAACGGGCATCTGTCCCCAAGGCCAGGATGCCCAGGAGAGAACTGCTGGAGGTTTCTTATACACAGACAATACAACACCCAATTTTTACCCCAGGGGCTAGGTTCACTCAAGAGGCTAGCACCCTTCAAAAAGGGCTTATCCGGCACAATCAGTAAAAAGGAGAACATGAGGTCAGTGTGCCCCAGCTAGTGAAGACTGGGAGTGTATAGCTGCAGCCTGAGCTCCCTCCCCACCAGTCCATTCCATCAGTTGCCCTCCTGTTGCTGTGGCAACAGAGCAATCTTGCCACATCCTGCCAAAGCAGCCCAGTGGTCACCACTAGGAGAATGGTCTTTCAACTGAGAACGGAGTCTGAGTCCAGGCTGCCCCTACCCTTGGGGTCCCCTCCTGGCCATTCTTCTCTGAACATGGAGTTTGAGGTAGACACACTTGTAGCCCTGGGAGGGGGCTAGGACACCAAGAGGATACTGTGTCAGTACTGGAACTGATTACCAGGAGGACATCCTCCCGTTTTGGGTGACAGGCCCAGAATTCTCTGAGAATTCCTGTTTCTCTCATGATTGTAGAGTCCCCAGACCCAGCCCACCCATGTCAGGGGGAAGGCTAGTGACGTTCACATTTGCTTATACTTCAGCAAGGGTTCAGTTTATCTTGTAGACCCCAAGTGGAATAGTAGGGTGACACCTAGAACACGGTGGTCTCCTGAGTATGCCACTTCCACAATACTATCCCACTTAAATATTCCCCCCGCAACCCGAGTCACACAACCCCTTCTAGGCCTGGGCCTTCCCCATACTGCCCAGGGGCCCTTTCTCTTTTGAGGAAAACGACCCTATATCCATGCCACCTCTGTCGCATAGCACTCGCTCCTTGGGCTTTCTGACCCAGCCTTGTTGGCCTCATTAATATTACATCATCTATGCCTGTCATCCACCACTGGGCATTGGCACTCGTTTTCTGGGTTTTCCTCCCTCACTAGTACACACACACACACACACACACACACACACACACACACATTTATCAGTCAGAGGATGGAGTGCCAGAGTAGACACCACTTTTTGCTGGCCATGGAGCCTGTGGTTAGAAAGTCTCCATCCCATCTGTATTCCCACTGGCTCAGGCTAGCACGCCTCAATAGTGCTTTATTCTGATCCCTTTACTCCAACCATTTCCTGTCTGATGAGACCCCAGAGCTGCAGACATGAAGGGGGCTGAGTGGCTCTGCACTCTGAGGGGCAGCCCCATGAATCTCCTTCCAAATGTGTGGGGGGGGGCAATAGGCTTTCACCATCACATGGCCAGTCCTGAGGTTCCAGGGGGCCCCCAGAATCACAGACCCCTCTTCTCTCTAGCTGAGAGACAAAGCTGCTACACCCTGAGCCAGGAAAGCAGCCGCTGCTTGAACAGTTGCCAGGGCAACCGCCAGTTGCATCCGTGTGTGACGGGGCCACAGGGGCTCCAAGTTCCAGAGACAAATGTGACGCAGGAGCAAAGTGGCCTGAACTAGGGGGTGCTTCCCTGCCTCCCCACTCAAACAAGGAAATAGGTTTGGGCTTAGGAACTTGCTCAAGGTCATGACCAGCAGGTGGTAGCCTAGGATTTAAGATTCTGCTTTGCAAACACCATCTTCCTAGGTTGTTCTGAGGTGGAGTTCAGCTACCTCCCAGTCTGTTGCTAGGATGAGGTATGTCAGTACCAGTTTCTGTAAGAGATGGCTCATCATGTTGCCCAGAAAGGGCTCTGTTTCCCCCAGGAAACCTCATGCTACCTGGAAGCTGATAATCTCTCAGACCCAACAGCCCAGATTCTGGGAGACACCTGCCAAAGAGGCTTCTGCCTGTGCCCAGCTAGCAACCTTATTCACAGTTACCATCACAAAGTGGTATATGTATGTGACCACTGTCCATACATTTCTGTAGGAAGCAATGGCTGCCTGCGGAGTCCCATCCTGTAGGGGGCATCAGTGAGTTAAGTACAAAGACACACCTCCCCCAACCCTTTCCACCATCTGGTGGGCACAGTTCTGAATCTGTTGTGTAATTCACTATCCCTTTTGAGCTTAGACAACAGGACATGACCATATCCCTGCTCACAGCCAGCCACCCAGAAGAGTCACATCTCACATCTGACCAGTGAGCAAAAGGAAGAACTAGTTAGGGGGATTTTGCTGTCTTAACTGGGGGCTGAGTCAAAGCTACAGTCATCTCATTCACTGGCTGCAAAGTGGTGCCATAGGCAGTTGCACAGTGTGAGACTGGGGCAAGCTGTGCCAGGGCAGGATCTGAACCTGACTCTCACACCAATCTGTCATCTGCCGAGCCATTTGGAGTCAGGCAGATGAGTCTGAGGGCTAGGTGTATGGGTCTTCCTGGTCCTTAGCCCATCATAAACACCTTGAGTGCATGTGGGTCCCTAGCATTGGGGCACGTTGATGGGATAGGATGGCTCTCTACAATCCCTTCTTTGGTTTTCTCTGAGTTTCCTCCTCTTCCTGGCCAATCCCCCATCTGACCCCTCAGACCTTCCCCAAGTCTTCCTGTATTCGTTGGTCTCCCCGCTGGCCTCAGCAGCTCTCCAACATCCCTGCCCTGGTGGGAGACAGTGGCCAAATGTAGCTCAACTGGTCTGCCTGCTATAAATGCTGCTGGGAGTCTCACCTCTTCTTGATTTGGTGGGGGGACAAAAGCCCCGTAACTTGTTCTTCCTTTTGCTCACTTTGATCTCTGTAAATGAGCTAAAGCTTCGCAGGTCAGAGGCCAGCAGGATATGGCTGGCCTGGCGGATGCTCTCCAAGAGCTTGTGAATCCAGAACCTGCTGCACTCTTCCCGTGTGTCTTACCTGCTACTCACCTATCTGTTGAGTAGGGCTCCTCTTTCAGTGCAGCGTAGAGGAGGCTGTGGTTTACTCCCCTGTTTATTGAGGTCTTCCGACTAGAAGGTAGGAGGTCCGAGGGGAGTTTGCGAGCTGCTCTGGTGTGACGTTTCACACCCGGCCACCACCCACACGCACTAACGCACGCACACTCGCGTGCACACAAACACAGGCAGACCCCAGACTCAAACCAAGCTGTGGACCCGAATTCATTGCAGGCTAGGAAAAGGTAGGTCTTTCCCTGGCAGGGATTTCGGGTGGGTCTCAAGACGGTCGCGGGAGAGTGGGAGGGACGCGTGCGCGTGCGCGCGCGCGCGCTGGGCAGGGTTCTTCCTCCCCCCAGTTTGATGGGACGCAGCCTGCTTGGAGGACCACAGGGAAGCCCCGCGGGGTTTCTCCGAGGTCCCAGCTCTGCTTCTCTCAGGTCTCTATTGGGGAGAGGACGGAGGGGGTCACAGCCAGCTGGCTCTCTGACCGTGGGAACCGTGGTCGAGGTGCGCGCACTCCCGTAGGTCAGAGGTCCAAGGCCCTGCCTCCCCGCTTCCCCCCCCCCCCAGCGTGCTCTGCAGTGCGGACCCAGAGGAACCCTTTGCTGCACTCTAGGAGAGGAAGACGCGGGCTCTGAGACCCGCCCCTCTCAGCACGCTCAGCCTCAGTTTCCCCAGGACCTCAGTTTCCCGTTGACCTGCCGCCAGCAATCCTTGTCTTGTGCTCCTTAATGAGCGGGGCGCAGAAGCCCGGGGTCAGAGTCGGAGGGAGCGATCCCCTGTCTGTCGGTTCAGGGTGGGCTGCAGGCCGAGCTCCGACGGCAGTCGGACGGCGGCACCAGGCAGGAGTTACGGCACTCACCGTGGGCAGGGGCTCGGACGTTAAGGGGTTGGAGGTTTCTGCGGAGCTGCTGTCGCACCGGCTGGGGACACCGAGGCACAGCGACCGCTCGCAGCCGCGCGCGCCGGAATCTGAGCACTGCGGAGCGGGCGCGGCGGGCGGGGGGCGCGGGCGGGCGGAGGCGGGGCCTGGCCTCGTTTGCTGGCCGGTGGCTCCTGCACGCCCCACGAACCTAGGGGCGGGAGGGGTTCCCTGTGCCTCTGCGGCCAGCCAGAAGCCCCTTCCCCTGGCGCGGGGCTCCGTAACCCACAGGTGGGCGAGGAGAGGGCCTGGCTCTGTGCAGCGTTGGACCTGACTTGGATGTGCTCGTCCTTTTCCCTAGGGGGGGGAGGCTGTCGCGGGGTCTCCTTCCCAGGACCGCAGGGAAGCTACAGCCGCCCAAAGGGAACACGAAGTGTCTGGGCGGCAACAGCTCAGACTTCCTGGAGCACTGTGCATACCTCTCACCAAAGCGCTGCCCCTAGGTACCTCCTGGAGC
This sequence comes from Eospalax fontanierii, assembly GCA_035773235.1. NCBI lineage: Eukaryota > Metazoa > Chordata > Mammalia > Rodentia > Spalacidae > Eospalax > Eospalax fontanierii. The sequence goes on along the minus strand of CM069546.1, from coordinate 29,283,592 downwards.
TGCAGTTAGCTCTGGCACAAACGCGGGACGTCCCTGTTACCTGTGAGTGCATTCAGGAGGCTGGGATTAGGCCACAGCAGCTGGATCTCTCTGTTCCCAGCCCGCCCCTTCCCTAGGTAGGCCCCCTTCCTACTCAGCCTCCACCACAGTTCTCAAACTTGAGCAGCTGGGTGGCATACCACTGTCCATCTTGTTTCTATGTGGTTCTGCTTTGATTTGGAATTTTTATCCCAAAGGTCCTGCTCCTACGAGTAGGACTCCAACTAATGCGAGAAGGCAGGCATGGAAACCTTCCATCCCAGATTGTAGCAAGGACCATCCCTTCTGGGGAGCCCAGGCTGGAACAGGTTTCCATAAGAGCCCTCCCTGAGCAGGGTTCCATTGATAGGTAGCTGTATCTTCCTGTGTTCTCCATTACTGGGCATTGATGGAGCAACCAGGAGGCAGCAGCCTGTCCATAGTCTCCCAGCCCAGGGAGCCTGCAGGTCGAGGGGATGCTGCTACCTGTCTGGATTTGTGTATCCCAATCCATATCTATGTCCAGCCCTGCACCCCGTCACTGTGAGGACAGGAAACAAACAGTACAGGATAGCACCCTGCACTACACTCAGTCCCCATGGTTCATCTCTGGCTTGGCACAGACTGGCCAGGCAAATAGGGTATGAGGGGCACTGCCAGGACAAGGATATCAAATAAGAGGGTACCTGTCCTTCTATGAGGGACAAGAATTGGTGCAGAACTGCTGACCTCCCTCCCAGGATCTGGAGATGATGTGCCCACCAGTGCAGTCTTGGGTGAGGTTTTGCCAACCTGTTGGAACAAACACGGTCTGGTCGCCATGGTGATTATAATGGCTTTGGGGTGAAGGGATGAGCCAGCAGCTGCTGTAAACAGGAAGTGGGGGGGCAGCCGCCAGGCTGCTTGGACAGGGTGCTCAGCCCCACTGCAGGGACTCTAGCCCCTGAGACTAGGCTGGGTGAGACTTGCCGCTGCCTTTTTTACAGGAAACTGAGGTCCAAATATGGAAAGAGGCTTTGAGCCACATAGCAACAGGCTGTGTCTCAAACCTAGTCCCAGGGCTAGTTTCCCCAGGGTTCTTCCCTCCACAGGAGTTTAGTGGGGGGTTGTCAAATGAATGAGTGACAATCCATTGGGTGACTCATGCTGTCATCTCCCCTGTCTTTGTAGGAATGACTTTTACAATATGGACATAATCTGGACTAATGAATTTGCCTAACTTGCAACCAAAACGTTATGCTATAAACAAGCTCATAGAGTGATCTGCTCCTCTCCTGACCTGAGTACCTGACCCTAAACCCTCCCACCTCTCCCTCCATTTAACATAGGAGTGAATGTGGGTGTGCATGATTAACATATCCAAGTGCTGAAAACAGTCAGAAAAATTAAGAAGTCTGGTTGTAATTGTGTGTGTGATATTCTAGGCCTAGGGATGAAAGGTCAAGTGATCCTCTAATAAGATAAAGGTGAATGTATTCTAGCTTCTACTTCCCTAATTCATGTTGGACATAGTTTCAATAAAAGAATGTGTGAAGCCTGGCTCAGACAACAGTTTATGACACATCTCAACAATGTTTGGGTCCACTCTTGGCCTTAAAATAAATGCTAAGAGTCAGGCTGGTTCTTTGTTTTTTTTTTTTAGTTTTTAAAAATTATTTTCATTTTCTGTGTATAAGCGTATTGCTGACATGTACATAAGTGCAGCTGTGTCATGTGATGCCTGCGGAGGCCAGAAGGGGTCAGATCCCCTGTAACTAGAATTATGAATGGTTGGTAACTGCTATGTGGGTGCTGGGAATCGAACCAGGTCCCCTGCAAGAGCAGCCAGCACTCTTTAACCGCGGGGCCCCATTTTTCCAGCCCTGCCACATTATAGTTATGCTTGAATAAAGGAACACCCTGTGGAGATGGCTAATAACCATCTGTATCTCCAGTTACAGGGGATCTGATGCCCTCTCCTGACCTTCTCAGGTATCACACGACACGAGTGCACTTACATACATGTGGGCAGTATACACATAAAATAAAAATAATAAAGAAAATAAAATTTAAAATAACTGTAATGTGACTTAGAAATGCCACACAACTTGTTCTAAGGTTGCCCTAGGGCAGGTAGTGACTGACCAGAGCCCCTGGTCTCTGACCCTACAAGGCCTCACTAGCTACTCTGCCTTACCTTGCAGCAGGAAGAGCTTGGCTTTGAACTCAGGTTGAGCTTAAAGTACTAAGGTCCCCTCATCAGTCTCTAGAATCAACTCTTATCCCTTTTACAGATGAAAGGAACAGAGGCACTAAGCAGTTGAGACTGCACAGAAGTGCAGGACACCCACCCGCCTGTAGAAGAGAGAAGTAGCTCTGACGGTATGTGTGGCCCAGGCTGGCCTCCTTCCTGAGAGACCTATCCCTAAGATGAAGTCACTCAAGTCCACACCAAATACTTTGTAGGTATTTTGTGGAATTTCTGAAGCCAGCATTCATATATCTGGAGCTGACTCAGGTCTGGGTGCTACTGTGAAAGTATAGTGTTTTGAAACAGGATCTCATGTAGCCCAGGCTGGTCTCGTTCCTTATTTCAAATTTGCTATGTAGCTGAGGATGACCTTAATTTTCTGATCCTTCCGCTTCCACCTCTAGAGTGCTAGAATTATAGACATGTGTCATTATACCCAGTTTTATGCAGTGTTGGGACTGACCAAGGGCTTCATGCATCCTAGGCAAATACACTATCAATTAAGCTACATTCCTAACCCAAAGATTGACTAATGTACTGGTTTTTTGTTTGTCTTACTTCCTGAGGCAGTACCAGGGGCTAAACCTAGGGCTTGATGCATGTTATGTGCTGTTGCTGTTGTTTTGTGTGTGGGGTCTAGACTGGAATGGAGGCAGCGAAGCAGATCCAGGACAGAGCCCTGCTAAGAGCAACCTGTATGGAGGACCTGCTGAGGAACACAAGTTCTTGGTGTCTGTCCTGTGTCTCATCATCGGTGCCACTGAGTGGTGTGCCAGTGCCTGGCTCCCACATGGGCCTGCTGCTAAATTCAAGGACTGAGTGCAGACAGAGGATGAGGGGCTACATCATAGAACAGCTGGACACACACTGTGCACCCTGTTCATATGTGTCCATAATTCTATGTAGAATGTGGGGGATTGGACGTGTCCTCCTCTTTTCTCAGCTCTGGATCCAGTCCTTATTTGAGACAGGACCTACTAGAAGGGGGAGAACCTTCCTTTAAGGAGGCGTCACTGAGGGAGGACACAAATGGTCTGGTGCAGACAGGCAGAGGCTAGGGAGAAACCCAGTCCTGTGCTTCCTGCATTTTTTTCTTTGCTCCTTTTTTCTTCCAAGAGCTTAGGTACGGCCTCCAGACAAGTATAGTCATCTTAGGGCCAGGGCAGGGGATAGGTGAGACAGATGGGATCTTCAGTTCCAGTTCCTTCCCACACAATGACCCCAAATCAGGTCTCCAACAGGTCCAATGACTCCTCAGAGGCATTGGCAGTGTCTGGAGGACTCTAGGAGTCATGAGAACTATCATGGAACACCTCCAGCTCCAACTCAATGTCAGGGTCACTTGGAAAGAAGTCCTCAAATCCAGCATTCTTTAGGCCCTCTCTGCTAGTTAGCACAGACCAGTTCCAGAAGGTCCAAGTCAGTGCTGGGGCCCTTCAACCTGGCAATTTATCACCAAAACTTCAAAGGGGGCTTGGGTATGACATCTTCAGATGGACATTTTTGTTGCTGGGGTGTCCAGGTGTTCTGGGGCTTCCTCTGTAGGATGTAGATAGATGATGTAGGGGAACTAACAACAGGCTCCAAACCATCACTACTGGGAGCAGCAGTGGCCAGGTCTTCTGGCCTCCCAGTCTGGCTGGCCAAGTTCAAGTGGCTGGAGAGATGGAGGGTCAGGTTGGCCACTAAAGCCAGAGCACAAGGCCCATACTCCTGTTGTGGGTGTTGCTTAGGAAACTCTTTACACCTATGAAATGGCCTACTGGGCACAGCCAGTCCTGGACACTGGCATTCCTAGAACCCCATCAGACTTTGGTTTCAAAGATTTTTATTTTTTAATTATGTGTATGTGACCACAGGTGCCTGTAGAGGTGAAAGAGCTTTGGATCTTCTGGAACTGGAGTTACAGGTAGTTGTGAGCCATCTGATGTGGGTGCTGGCAACTGGACTCAAACTTGGTCCTCTGCAAGAACACCAACAGCTCTGCACTTAACCGGAGGCAACACTGCCTGGACCACACAACCTCCCGCCACTCATAAAGAACCACCGACTAGCCATGCACCTTGATGTTTGTGAACAGTGTTCTCCTGTCCGAGGAGATCCACTCAGGGACCAGTTCCCAGGGAGACTTTACTCCAGTAGGCTGTGGGGAAGCTAGCAAGATGTGGAAACTAAAGACTATGATACTGGGTACATAGGCAGTGGGGGAACCCCACAGGACTAGAACAGCAGGCAAAGCAGAGGCAGCAAAGGACACAACGGAGGGCTGCAGTTTGTGGAAATGTTTTAATTTGAGGATTTGTAGATACAGTGGTTAATTGGTTGCCCACAATGCCTTACCAATGAGGCCTCATGCTGGGACATTCTCCTCCCCACCTTAACACAGGATGGTCACAGACCATGTTCTCATGTTACAAGATTCACATCTCTGGTAAGCCAAGGACTGTGGTACAAAAGAACATTTCTTAGCTGGAATCACTACAGTTTGCTAGAAACATCAGTTACTTTAGAATACTTTAACTATAAAATATATTGGATTTCCATATATTAACCATATACATGTGTACCTATTACTAAATGTAGTCAGTTGTTACAAAATAAGACATTCTGAGAGCAGGCTACACCGCCACCTGCCTGGACTCCCCAGGTGAGGACCTGTGTTACCAATTGCAACTGTCCATCTAAACCCAGCCCTGAACAGGATGTGTAAACACACCCACGAGGCACTGGCACCTGCTCCACCCAAGTGCCACCAGTTGTAGGGGCTCAAGCCTCTCCAATTTCAGGGTGGAGACTCTTGGCTGCAGACCTGAGCACCAGCCCAGCCCTCCCTTGGTCCCTGAACTTGAGCCACTGGTGATAGCTTTCCACATAAGGGTCCTCCAGGGAGTCTCAGGAACAAGTCTGGTGGGGGAACTGTGCTCTCTGGCCAGCTGTGTCCATTGTACCTCCCTGTGCTCTGCAAGGTTTGAGATCACAGGTCAACCCCTATAGCAGGTACAGGCTATAGGCCACTGCCAGACAGTAGCTTCACACCGGACCAGGTCCCGCAAACACAAAGTATGTGGATAGTGGTACCTGAGGTCATCCTGTGCTGAGGCCATACCCAGGCTGGTCCCCTGGGCTGTAGGGCAGGGTTGAACGCAGGCCAGGTGCAGGAGCTGTGGGCTTGGATGCTCTAGAGGAGGAAGCGCCTGCTGTTTGCCAGGGCTGGTGGCAGGGTCGTTTCCTCCAGGGTGCAGGGCATCAAAAGGCCTTCAGGCAGGCACTGGGGCCCAAAAGGGCCCACAGTGCAGCTAGCAGGCGGGAGAGCAATGCAGGAAGTTGTGTTGCTGGCCCTTACTTGGCCTCAGCCTTGGTCTGGATCAGCCAGTCTTTGACCTGCTGGATATTTAAGAAGGCTGGATGCAAATTCCAACTTCAGAGGGTCGTACTCTGCCTAGTACCTTATGGCCCAAAGACCCAGGTAGGGAGAGCAGAATACACTTCTGTACACAGTCCTATTTACAAAGAACCAGGTGAAGATGGAGCTGCACAGGGCCTGGGTACATCCCCAGCAGACTGAAAAGAATTCCTAGGTGCTGGTCTTAGGCCCTGGGCCTTGGTGCCCAGCAAGGGCTGCAGCCACGTGAGGAGGGCCAGGCATACTGAGGTGCCTCCTCACACTTTAATGATGATAATGCAACAAAAAACCTTTATATAAACAGTTTATTTACTCTAAACAGCAACACAGACAAAACGCCATATAAACACAAAGGAAGTGGTGCAGAATGGAGACGCTGGCCAACTTTGGATCTGAGGCTCATAAGCAACAGCCCAGGTTCTGAGGACGAGGGTAGGGAGGGAAGGACAGTGTGGTTCTGTCATACAGCCAGCTAGAGAGCTCTGAACAGTGAGAAGCATGCCTGCATCCGAGCGCGAAAGAACTAGCTCCTAGGGGCTTACCAAGTACAAAAGTTTACCATTTTACAGCAGTTGAAATACTGACATCAATATTAAAATAAAAGCAAGTTTTACATAACAATCAAAAATACAAAAGACTGAAGGAAGAGACCCTGTATGAAAAACTGGGGCAATTCAGCGAATTGAGAACTGTATGCCAGTGGCGGAAATGGAAAATGGCGCCTGCCCAACCCTCCCAGGCGACTAGTAACTGTACGGAGCGACTTAGATCTGCAAAAGGTTGTAAACAAGTTCTTGCCAAGCCAATCCCTTCCTCGTCACGGAGCACAGGGCCGTTGCTTATGAGGGGGCGAACTTCTTCGCTTGTGCTCGAACCCTTTTCTCATATTCCACTCTGTTTTGGCTGAGAAGGTCAAGAGAAAAAAGACATGTTAGACAGGGTGGCAACATAAGCTGCCCACTGGGCAGAAGGATAGTGTCTGCCCATAGGTAAGGACGGAAGGAGGCTGCACATGGTGGCCACTCAGACAGGGGAGGGACAGCAGCCTACAATGGGAGGTTTGGGGGCCAACACAACCTCTCAGGGACAGAGTGGCCCTAGGCTTCCCACAGTGGTACTCATAGCATAACCCACTACAGACCAGCATGTGCAATACGGTGGCTCCACTACTGGGAAGCCTCATCAATGGTGAACTCAATGCAGACATGGGACCAGCATAGGTTCATTTCACAGCCTGGAAATCCTGGGCTAAGGTAACCATTCGACCTCAGTCTCCTGATAGGAATCACAGGTGTGCATCCCTGCCTACCAAGCCCAGTCTTAATCAGTCATGAGTAGTAAATCTAAGACAGTTCTATCAACTGGAGAACAGTCCACTGCACTAGGTCTTGCTCATTTCTGAAAAAAGACAAGCATTTCAGTGGGCTTTCCATGTGGCTGTCAGCTGAGGGCAAGGTGTGGACCTACTTTAGAGACCCCAGAGAACTATAGTCCAGGACCTGGGCCAGACCATACTGCAACTGGGAAAAACTGTCCAGAGGAAGCAATGTGATACTAAGAGCTGTGGGAACAAGATGACATTTATAGGTCTGGGCACCTTAGGGCAGCAGTCCTAGAGGCAAATGCTGATTCTGGGAAGGGACTGATACCATCATGAGGACACTGTGTCACAGGGCAATGGCCTAGCCCTCACCCAGTACTATTATCCACCAAGCAAGGACACAAGAGCAAGGCGGAAGACACTCAGAAGAATGGACTTGAAACAAACACACAAAGTGAGCCAGTGACACCAATCCATATGGTGCAGGAGTGAGAAATTCCACTGCTCAGAACTGTAGGCACATAGTTCATGCAGCCTGGCCTAGGCTATCTAGACAGGAATCAAATCTTCAGGCAAGCTGTGAACATATAGCCAGCTCTAAGACAGAGTGCACTGCTCAGCATCCGCATGGATGAGAGGTCCCAAGGGTCTAGCAGAAACATACCTGCCTCGTGAGCCTGGCAGTTCCTTTGCAAATGTGAGCTCTGCCAGGCAGCACACAGGGCAGCACCAGAAGCCAGGCTGACAGAAGCAACACTGGTGGAGCCTGCCACAACACCTCATACAAGGGCCAGGCTCAGCCCAGCCTGTACCACAGGTGGTCAATGCACAGCATGAGGTATGCAAATGGATGGAAGCTACATTCCCAAGGTTGCAGAGACCAGATAAGCTGAGCTTTGAGGTAGGGACATCAAAACCACAGGCTCAGAGGAGCCAGGCTGGGGGTAGGGACTGCTGTTGGCACAGGGCCCTGTCTAAGGCCCCTGGGTCTGACTTGGCCACCAGAGATGGTAGCATACCAGCACCAAGGCTGGAAATATGCCCAGGAATTAGCTCCTGGGTTGTTCCCTGAGGACACAGTACATATCCACCCGCCTCTCCTGCCCAGCTCCAGAGGGAAATGTTCTTCGGAGAAGGTACGGGGGTGGGGGTGGAGGGCAGTAGAGTTCCTCAGGGCCACAGGCTGAGACTGGGATGCCTGTTATTCTGTTCTCACTCCCATCAGGGGACCTGCCATAGAGGAGTCAGTATCTGAGCAGCAGGGAGAGTAGTGGGGTCAGGACTCCTCTGAGACCAGTCTTAGGAATCCCAGCCAGAGTAACTCCAGTGCTTGGCTAGACCAGCAGAATCTCTGATAATATCAAGGACAGAGGAAACGTAGCACACAGTCTGGTTTTGTTGTTCTCTGTGCTGTCTGAGCAGCTACTGCTACTGCTTAACACCAAGTAGCACTTTAAGCCCATACATATACCTCAAACCTGTTGTAGCCTTAAAGTCATAAAATCCCCTGCTCCACAAATAACCCTTAATAAACTCCTTTTACCCATCAAGTTGGATTTGTATGAGTCATTCTTTGGGTGGCTGGTGCCATTCTAATTCAGAGGCAGATGATCCTTGTTTCCTTGGAAAAGTAACCACCAGATCCCAACCCAGCTTCTTAATGCCTCACACAGACCAGTCAACAAGGTTAGAGAGATTCAGGATATCAACAACATGTGACCTCTGCTCAGGGCTGAGGGTCTTTTTGTGGTCCAGAGTACTTGTTCAATGGTCATTCAAATTTGGACCAAATCACAAGAGGTACTAATCCCTTAGCACACGTGAAGAGGAATAAGGGAACCCCACCAGCAGTGCTATCATACTGTGGGCCACAACCCTTTTAAAGCCTGCCACAGCTCACTACAAAGTGGCCAGAGTCTACATCACCTGATCTATACCTGCGATCCTACTTTACACCACGTTCTGCTATGTCAGCTCCATTCCCGTTCTTGCTCAGTGTTAGCCCCTTATATGTATAGCCCTGTTGCTGCCAAGCTGGACAAGCATTGTGCTTTCCTTCCCCAGCCCCAGTCTTATATGGTGCTGCCACCCAGTGGGAGCTTGCGCCTCTGCCTCAGGGCCTCCCTCTCAGCTACTATACCCCAGTGTACTTCTAGCAAAGGAGGCTCAGCCAGCAGGCCAGTGGCTACTAACCAGTAAATCGTGTAGGCCTCTGCTTGAGCTGGGTCTTGGATATTTGGTTCATTTAGAAGTTCTTGTATTCCTAGTAAGATCTGTGGAGGAAACAGAGACAATGAGCCAACACTGATGGGGTTCAGTGGTCTGAAAGGCAGTCTTGGCTACTGGGTGCAGGGTAAGCCCATGGGCAGGGTGGTCAGTTGACCACTCCATACCTGTTTGATCGTGATGGCTGGCCTCCAGTCCTTGTCCTCCTCCAGAATGGACAGGCACACTGTGCCTGAAGGGTATACATTTGGGTGAAATAGTGGTGGCTCAAATTTACCTGGAGGATGAGGAAGGAAAGAAACACTTTTGGAGGCAGATGTTGCTCTCCTCACATGGCCCTCACCCTTCCTGATACCACAGCACCTTCAGGAGAAACAAACTTAAACGCAATAGCAGAGGGGACAAAGAGATACACCTTTGTCATGATACACCTCCATCTCCCAAGGAGTTGAGCCTGGACACAGCAGCCAGGAAATACTTCATTTTCCCAGACTCTGCCTGAGTAGGAACTTGCGGTAGCCAGGTAGCTGGGTCTGTTGAGCCTATGGCCTTCACCCATGTGCCTCCCGAGTAAGACAGGACACAGGGAAGGCTGGAGAGACCTTCCCAATGTGTGACTCACTTTATAACTAAGGCTTCAAAGACCTCATGTTTCTTCTTTATAAGAGTAGGAAAATCTACCATTAGCCTTACCCAGGGATTGTTCCATTACTGGCACTTTAGGATGTGCCTCACTTCAACCTAAGCAAATTTCTTCCTCCTTAATCTCAAATATTTACACTCAGAAACGTACAAGTCTAACTACAGCCTGCTTTATCAGCATACAAAGGGGCCAAGGGACAAAGCTCTGTGGCAGGATAATTCTCTGGGGTACATGAGGCCCTAGACTAAACTTTCAGTACTACAAACAAATAGGCCAGATATGGTAGTATACACCTGCTATCCTAGCTACTCTGGAGGCTAAGGAAAGAAGACTGTGAGTTCAAGGTCAACCAGAACAACCCGCATCACTCTTCCTCCCCGACACGTGGCACACTTCCATGCTGGTAACTTAATTGGCATGGCATGGCTTTCTCCTTCTCTGAGCAGCTGCTGAGATTTAATTTCCCTGTCCTGGGTGTTATTCTCTTAAACTCAACTTTTTAAAGTTTGTCCTCAAACTTAAAAAAAAAAAAAAAAGGTGATGTAGTTCAGTGGTACAACACTTACTGAGCACCCATGAGGCCCTAGGTTCAACCTTAAATACCACAAAAATAAACAATGAATAAGCAAAAAGACGAGGTACAGAACAAATATCCACATTAATACCACCAGCTCCCTAGAAAATTCCCTAACTGCTCTGCAAAAGGCCTTGCAGGTCCAGACAGAGGGACCACAACATGCAGTGTCTCTTGTGGCTGTAAGAGCACTCCAAAGATGAGTGAAAGGCCTTGAAAGTATCTTTTTATCAAAGGAACACTCTAATGTGCAAATGGAAAGGGACGGAGGGTGACAGGACTACACAGATGCTGCTGTACCCCCAAACTGCCCTAACAGGTTCTCCAGCTTCTCTGCCTCACATCTGGGTCAGGGCCTCAAGGGGTTTACTATGGAAGCTTGTCTCATCTCTTGCCATGCCCCTTAACTCATGTGAGGAGTGCTGTGTGTTTAAATCTACCAGCAGGCATCTTGCCCCATTCTGGGTTTACCTTTTTGCACTTTTAACATCACATACATTTCAGCAAACACAAGCTTAATCTCATTTGCCAAACATATTTCTACTACCAATAATAATCTGCATGTGAGTCTTAGTCACCCCTTGCTGGCCCCTCCAGATTTAGCCATCACCTGCTTCAAGCTGTATGGATCCAACATCTTGCTGTTGTCTGGGAACTTATACCATATCCTTGCTTCCCTTTGCTCTGGTTGCATCCCATGCAGTTACTAACACACACACCTGTACCACCTCTGGCTTCTAGCTATCACCAATGGAGTTTCCATGAATTTCTTGCTTTGCCTTTGTGAACACATGTGGGCATTTCTACTGGTTAGTTTAGAGGAGGGGCAGGAAACCAACTTCCATGGTCACAGCAGAGATCTTCCAGAAATGTCTAAGCTTTACACCCTCCAACAAGTCCTTGAGAATTCTTGCTGCCCAGCTCTTGGCCCTCCTGTGAGATATGCTGTCCTTTCATAAACGGTCTACTCCATCTCAAGCTGCCTCATTCGTGATGACCTGGAGAAGCTTAAGAATGGCGAGGGTGTGCATTCTTTGCTCACTGTCTCCTGAGACCATCTTAACTTCATGGCTGTACCATTAGCAAACCTCGTGGACAAAACTTCCTGTGCTTCCCTGTGCTCTGTTCCAAGAGTATGGAGAGCATCTAGTGCCTTCTCAAACACTACCCTGCTCCCTTGGCTGAGCTGTAGCTACAGGATGTGGCAAAGGAGACTGACCCCCCACTTTTCCCATCAGGCCTCCTGTCTCCTTGCCCCTACCTGCTTCACTACATAGCTAACAGTCAGTGAGTGTGAATTTTCTGGCCAGCCCACTCTGTTTGTACCAATCGCAGGACATCTCATCATGTCCTGCGGCAGGTCTTGGTAAATGGTTGGTGATAATGGCTCATCCTGCTAATAGGCCTCCTCACACTGGGCCTCCACCTGGGTCCCCTGACAGTTCATGTCCATTTGCACTTCTACACACACTTTAGAGCCTGCTTGACCAAGACACCCTGTGGGATATACAGAACAGCTTTAGGGGTTGAGATTGGGGGTGTGGAAGAGCCATTTCCCTGTATTACTTCTAAGGATACCCTGGGGTTCTCTCTCTAGTATTCGGTACTTTTGTGGACAGTTTTAAAACTTCCAAAAGCCACAACCATGGCAGATTTCTTCACATTTACTTTTTCCTCACAAACAACTGCATCTTGGTCCTCCTTGCTTAGAATTCTAGCACTACATGAAAGGAGTTGAGGCAAGCAGTTGTGTCTGTTTCATTCCCAGATTTTTCTTTCTTAACTAAAAGAAAGCACTAAGAACTGCATGGCAAAAAGAACCCAAGGATGATCTCTAAAAACACAAGATTCCTGAGCTAGATAGATGGCTCAGTGGTTAAGAGCACTGGCTGCTCTTGGAGAGGACCTGGGTTTGATTCCAGCACCCACATGGTGGCTAACAACCATCTGTAACTCCAGTTCCAGGGGATCCAATGCCCTCTTCTAACCTCTACGGGCATTGCATGACACAGGTGCACTTACACATGTAGGCAATACACTCATACATGTAAAATAAAAATAATACAATATTTTTTAAAAAAGCAAGATTCATCCAATGATTCCAGATAAGATACAATTTTAATTCTCCATTGCAATGGGCAATGTCTCTACTTACAAATTAGCAGTGAAAGCTCAGACCTGCTCTTACCCAGCTAGCACTCTTCTCAGTTGGTGGGTGGATAGATGTGACCTTGTTATTGACCGTGGGCAGAATAGGGAGTGGTGGCTGTACCCCCAGCAAGTCCTGCTGAGCTGTACTGAGAACCCAGTCCAGGCTTATCTTTTGACCTATAGGCCTGAGGGCTTATTACTCAGGTTGTACATAAAGCCTCATGCCAGGATGCTGGGCATAAACAGGAACAAATGGAATTTAGACAGGATTGGGTGAAATTTCTTTTCTCTCCTTTGGTGAACCCAAGGCCTGGCACATGCTGATTACTCTGCCCACCCCACCAAGGGAAGTTTCTAGATATCCATACTTCACTTCCCAGTTGACTCCAGTGTGTACCAAGTACAGATAGATCCTCAAAGCCAAAGTGTCCAGGAGGTTCGGCTTCAACCTTCCCTGCCATGTGGGGAGCGTCCTAATCGGCTGGGGTCAGAGACCACATTGATTACATGCACCTTTTGTATCACCTCCTGATGAACCAAGTCAACTCACCAGAACTACCTTTATCCCTGCACTGACACTATTGGTTCCTGCCTACTGGGCAGAGCATCCAGACATGGTTCTCAAAAGAAGGTTTGGGGAAGGGGACCACAGGCTGCATGCAGAACTTACATTTTGGTGGTGAGGATGGGTAGTCATCTTTGAAAAGCATCCGTAGCTTGAACAAGCCTCCTTCCCATGGAGTCTGCCGGGAAGGAACTAAGGTTAATTGTGTGGCTCACCTACCTAGAGGCCTGCTCTAAACTGCCTTGCACCCTTATTGTTCCCCTACATCTGGGGTAAACTTCCACTGTGCCTGTGGGGAGCTGGACAGAACCCTCCTCAAACAGGGTAGAGGCAAGAGAAGAGACAAGGCAACCTGTCAGATAATAAAGAGCTCAGGACCCACAGACCTCAGGGTGCTGAGAGCATCAAAGAGCTCAGCAAGTAAAGCTAGGCCCAGCAACTTGTACCTTCATTATTTAAGGCAGCACCTTAAATCCTGCCTGGGTAGGAACAGGGTACTGCTACTCAACCTGACAGCCCTTCTATCCCCATCTGTGTGATGGCAGCACCAGGGTGAAACTGTACCTGTTGACTTGAATGACAGGAAGTGCTCTTAGGAGATGCTAGGGACCTCCCAGCACTCCACAACAAAACTTTGCACAGATGAACTGAAACTGTATCCCTGTCCAGGCCAAATTCTACTGAGAACCACCAGAGGCTCCAGGCACAAATCAAATACCTTAGGATACCACAGGATATGCCTGTTTGGACAATACCTATCATGAAGACCCTTTCTCCCAGATGGGCCACATGTGCTAGGCTAGGAAGACAAACAGGCAGTACAAAGACTCATGTACAGCAGGACACAGGGCCTGTGCTTTCCAGGGGCCCATCGCCACAAGGGCTCTGCAGGTTTCACCACTTTGTACCCTCACATGAAAACGCCATACCATCAGTCCTGCCTCTCCCCCCGCCCTCCCAGCCCACTCCTGGTTTGGTTTAGGACAGCAGCTGTAACCTGGGGGGATTACAACCCTGCAGGCTGTGGTCAGACACTCAAGTCTCCTGTTAAAGATGCTGAGTAGGTGAAAATGGTGGCAGTTCTTACCCCTTTCTTTCCAGGGATGGCACACTCCCAGTTCATCAGGTTCATAGTGCCGTCAGGGTTCTTTGTTGGGACAGCCACAAAGCCCTAAGAAAGAATAGTCACAAAAGACACTATCTCAGACACCTGGATTCCACTCGGTGGCCACAAGTAAGCAGCAGGGACTGTAGCCCAGCAGAGGGCCCTCCTTGCTGAGCAGAAACAGAGTGCTCCTTACAAAGGGGTGGTCCTTCCTCCATGCTTTCCTCTCCTGGGCAAGTCTGCTGAGGGCGATCCCCGACATATTCAAAGTCCCTGGAACAGACAGCACAGCAGGGGGTTAGGTGAGGCTCATAGAGCTCCTCTGCTCTGTCCCCTCACATCTGGCTGGAATAAGAGGCTGTTTTCAAGAAGGAGGTGAAAAAGGCTGGCACCCAGAAGGACAAGCTGTCCTTGGAGCAAGTACTGGCACAGTGGGAAGGCCTCCCCAGAACACCTCCAGGTAGGTGGGTGGGGTATCACTGCTAACTCCCCCAAGGCTCCAAGGTAAATACTATGGTCTGAGAACCACAGGGCAGACAGAATTCAGAGGTAGGCCACAACTACTGGAAGGTACAATGGAGAGGGCCTGGACATAGAAGACTGTCACCTCCGAAGCACACTGAGCATTTTCTGGACTCATCCCACTTCACAGTCATTTCTCCGGAAGGACAAGGTCTAGCAGGCACTGGGGAACACTAACCTGAGACTAGGGTATAGCTAAATAGTTTTATCCCAGCATCAAAAAACAAAACAAAATCCCACAAAAATAAACTGTGCTAGCTTGGGAATGGGGGCAGGGCTTAGGAACAGGGAACTGCCCTCCAGGTGTACAAGATGTAGGGACTCTGGACCCTAGGGTAGAATCAGGCCTAGCAGAACAACCATTACTCTTGAAGGGAACAGTGAGAAAAATCACTACAGGGCAGGGAGCTGGTAAAGCTCCTATGGGCAGGCCAGGCCAATCTCCCTTCTGTTCTGCTGTGGACGCCCACATGCCTGCCAGCTCACAGTCCAGAGGTCTGCTGCCCTGTCATCCTGTGGAGCGTCCAGTGGCATTTGCCAGGGCCCATCTTGGCACACCTGGGCAAGGCCCCCCAGGCCTCATTTGGCTTTAGGTGAAGAAGCACTTCCACTAAGAGCCATGGACCCAACACCATGGGACACCAGGATCCACAGTTTGCCATCACCTTGATCTTGATCCCAATCTGGCTGTTATCAGGGGTTTCTATCACATGAAGCAAGGTTCAGAGGCTCCCAAGTCTATAGAGCACTGGAATCTAGGGGTATGTGGGTCCTAGGGAAGCCACCTCCCTTGAGTAAGGATCAGGGTTAAGGGGTATCTTTCTGAAATGGTTTCTGCTGAGCTACTTCTCTGAGGGAAAGGTCTCAAACCTGACCCCAAACTCAGGCCTAAATCATTCTGATGTGGGATTTCACTGGGCTTGTGGCCAAAATCTCCCAGTAGGACAAGCACCAGTCTAGTCTCCATTCTCAGCTCAAAGTGGTCTCTGACCACTGGACTGACTTGCAGAGTTCTTTGTGACAGAGTCTCCTAAAAATTCAGGCCTCTCACTCTTGCTAGGACAGTGGTTCTCACTGCAGCCTTTGGCAGACATCAACTAGATCTTCCTACAGTCCGTACAAAGCTCAGGCTGTCTACTTTGCCTTCAAACTCATGGCTACCTTAGGAATCATCTGCACCCTTTACCCAGCACAAACCCCATGGAACCCCAGGAACTCACAAAAATGTCACTGCCTATACTACAGGTGGGTGATTGAGAGACGCCTTTCCATCTGTGAGCACAGCTGTTCTCAGCATCACTTCAACAGACCATTGGGTCAAAGCAATCTAGAGGAGCCCTACATCAGGGTCCTAGGGGGCTTAAAAAAATACAGTTTCACAATGTGCCTCAGGCTAGCCTAAACTCACAGCAATCCTCCTGCCTATCTTCCTGAATATTAAGATTACAGGCATGAGCCATATCTTACTCCTAGATGGCTTTTTTTTTTTTTTTTTTTTGGAGACAAGACAAGGTCTCCCTATTCAGACAAGGCTGGCCTGAACTCAGCGATCTGCCTGCCTCTGCCCTCTGAGTGCTGGAATTAAGGGTGCATGCCACCACTGCTGGCCATAGATGGCTTTTGATGACTTTTACCAAGGGGACAAGTGGAGGGCTGTTCATCAGAGGCTGCAGCAGTATCACCCAAGAAGCACAAGATTCAAAGACTTGGGTGAGGTCACTATAAAACACACACATGGTACTATCACTTTAAATATCCTATACACCCAAAGCCAACATGAAAAAGAGAAACTTCGTAAGAAGTGCAAGCCACAACCAAGACTAGGACAAACGAGCCACCAAGGGCCACTGGCTCCAGCCCTCAAGCCAAAGTGTACAAATTAAAGGGTATTCCTTACCTGATCTCAAGAACAAGTCAGTCCAAAATATAGAGGCATGAACCTAAACCCAAACTGCCTTTCCCCAACATAGAAGTGCAGAGCCTAGTGCCTCCTCCCCCTCAGTAGGGAAGAGCCTGACAGTAATAAGCATAACCACTTGAGGCTCTGCCACACAGCCCTCACACCTGTCTGAATATCCCCGCTTAGGAAACAGGATTAGGGCAGCACTCATTTAAACAGAGGGGAAGACATAGGTTGCTGCCAGAGGCGGCTTATTAATGAAGAGCATGGTGCCACTATATCCTGGTAATACTGAGCAACACGAGAAACACAGCAGAAAGGGCCACCTCTAAGCTGTCTGGTCAGAAGAGCATGGGGGAGTAGACCTGACCAGATGGTCTCAAGGGTTAGAGCAGAGCATAGAGACCTAGGACTTCACTTTCAGATGCATCTCAGACTCTTCAACTGGTTCTTCTCAAAGGACAGGCTCAATTCCACAGGCTCCTTGGACCCAGCCCCCTCAGGCTAGAAGCACACTCTAGTTTCTCCTACTTGAAGGGTGAGCAACTCTAGGGCAGGCTGCAGAGGAGCTGCCATCCTCTATCCACCCAGGTAGACAGGGCCAGTAGGCAGGGCACCCTTACTGACTAGCTGGCTTGCTAAGCAGGAGATCAGATAGCAGAAGATCCCAAGCAAGTCTGGGCGGGGTTTCGGAACAGGTCTCTGAACCCCAGGCTGTGCTGGACAATGTTGCCTGCCATAACACTCAACTGTGGTTGTCCTGAGTGTGAAAGATAGACTGAAGAGCTAGGACTGGTGGTTCATGCCTGACTGCAACCAACAGTAGAGAGGCTGAGGAAGGAGGAACTCTAGGAGTTCAAGGTCAGCCTGGGCTGCAGAGGGACTCCAGTCTCAAAGAGGGTGTACAATGAAGGATGGATCTCATCTTTCCAATGCCTACCTGAGTCTTAAAGGCCCTCTGTCCCACAGGGTCAGGGCCAGATGGAGACACAGAATGGCCAGGAAAAGTTGCCTCAAGGGCATATCTGTACTAATCTACTCAATAACCGGGTCCTCAAGACGGTAATTCTCGTCCTTCTGGCATTCTAAAAGTCACTTAAAACACAACCTGCCTTCCCAAGTTAACAGTCACTTCACGAGCAATGAGTGTTGTTAGCTACTTCAGAGCAGCAAAGGCAAAAATCAAAACCCCAAAACAAAGAACCCTCAACTACCAGAGGACGTCAGCAGCGCGCAGGGCCAGGTCCTCTCACCTCTCCAGGGCTCCTGCAGCGTGCAGCACCTGTCGGGAGACACCATGGGCTTTCAGAGGTACTTATTGGTCCGAGAGCCTGTGCAAAGTTGTTTATCTCCGCCCACCTCAACTTACTCATTGGCAACATGGGCACCAATACTACTGCTGGCTCAGATAAGGCTAAGCGATCTCTCCCCACCCACACGCACTCTTCAAGTTCTACAGACCCTTCACTCAGGACACCAGGCTGTTTAAATAAGTTCTAAAGCGGAGACAGCCAGCGGAGGGCCGAACTGCAACCATTCGAGGCCTAAGGGAGGGTACCTCTTTAAAATCAGGCTCCTCGATGCCCGTTTTCTGTTGGATAAGAAGAGCACTTACCCACTAAGACTTAAGTTCCTCAATAATAAAGGATAGTGGGGCAAAGAGCCAGCACATGACACTCACAAAACCCAAAGAGCGGGCACAGCGTCTCGCCAACCGACAACGCGAACACACTCGGCTGGGCACCTACAGGCCGCGACACGGCCCAGTGCCCACGGCCTTCCCTGCCTTCCGCTCGTCTAACTACTGGGGCCCAGCACCACCCAGAGCGTGTCTGTGAGACGCGGGTAAACTCAGGTCTTCTGTTGTGGAGTGAGTATAATTCAGACCGCCAGGAAGGCTAGCGGGTGGTGGTCCCAACCCTGCACTCGCCAGGGGTACAGCAGCTGGGCCCTGGTACCCCGAGGGTGGGAGGCAGAGGCCCGGAGTCGAGAGGGAGGCCGCGGCCGCTCGGCTCGGGGCCTTCCGGAAGCTCAGTGAGAACGGCGGCAACGCGAGCTGGGGATCAGGGCGAGCGCGTGGGCCAGCAGCGGCTCACCTGGGCGACCGCGGCCCGGACCGTCGCGGCGGCAGAGGCGGCGGCACTCCTTTGTCTCGGGACTTCCCTCCGCGCCCGCCGCGCGCAGCCCCGAGTTCAGGACCCCAGAGGGCGGGGCAGGGCGGGGCGGGGCTTAAGCCGGGCTGCCCGTCTCGGGCCTGCTCCGCGCATTGCCTCCCGCACCTCGCGCCCCACACCGTTTGCCCTGCTGCGCTCCCCTCACCGCCCGCGCTCCGCTACTGCGCTCCCGTCGCCCGCGTCCGCCCGGAAAGCCTGGGCTCGGGGGCGCGTGTCCAGGCAGGCGGCGCTCTGGACGCCTGTGCCCTTAAAGGGGCCGCGTCCCCAGCGCGAGGGAGCGTCTGCAAGCTCCTCTTCGGGATGAGCACGTCCACTCGAGGACACGCCGGCGAGCCGTACTGGGAAAGAGGAGCTGAGATTTCCAAGGACGGTCCAGATGCCCAGTGGGCAACTTCCCAGGCACAGGCTTGGACGGTCTCCTTGGGATCACAGCCCGGGTACGGGGGCCAAAGAAGACGGAGGCCTACGCATCCTCCGAATCGTCGCAGGACGGCGATGATCCCCGGAGCACAGAGCACTGAGAAACTCCCTGCAATTGGCCTTTTGAGGGACTTGGGCGGGGCATCGCTCGAATCCGCCCAATGAGGTGGCCTCATACAACGGGTCAAACGCGTGCATGACCGACAGGAGGAGAAATGTGGACGCTCCCTAACCTGCAAGCCCGTCCTGGGTGGGGGAGGGAAATGGGGACCTGAATCGTGGGGGAGGGGCGGAGAGCAGTGGGGTGGGGGTGGGGACGCTTCTTCCGCTTCGGCCTGCCGCCTGACCCTAACCCTCAGCCTGCACTACAGTGCCACTGCAAGCCACCGCGCAGCTTCTGCTGGTTCCACTTGATACGGGCTGTCGCTCCGTCCGGTGTCCTCGGCCGGGTCCCAGCGACCTGGCTCTTCTTGGACGGGACGGGCACCTAGGACCATTAGCTGGCCCCCTGGTGGCCAGCCTGTAGCCTGTTCAGCTTGATAACACGTGTCGAGGCCTCGGAGTTAATTACAGAAGACCAGGAGCTCTTGGAATGGTTGGGCTGGGGAGGTGGGGTGCAAGAGTCTTCCAGGGAGGTGTGCTGGGGACCACAGGAGTGACCAGCCTTCATCCACCCATTCATCTATCTGTCCAGGCGTCACATCCTCCCTTGACCCAGTCTTCCTCTCGCCTTCTTTCTCTCAGAGCTCCCTAGCTGACCAAACCGGAGGCTGTTGGGCTCTTCAGGACAGATACTATGGCTGCCTTTCCCTTTCTCACACTTGCCCAGTGCACCCTGGAGCCCTGCTTATGAATTCCTTATGTTCCTGGCCACTTGTTTCTACAGAAGGGTAAGATCAGGATGGGTGTCAGACTCTGAGAGACCTTAGTCTCTCACTGGGGCTTAGTTGCAGACACAGTCTGATTAGGTACGGAGCCCCTGCCACTTAGCTGTAGTGATGAGGACCCTAGTGAGTCTGTCCCCTCAACAGAAGGCATATGTTTTATGTCAGCCCGAGCAGCAATTCCCCCATGATGACCCAGCACACTCCTGACCTGTAGACTGTACCCCCAGCGACCAACGTCTTCAGCAGGTTATCTGGGAACCTTCATTTCTGGGCCAGTGGCTGGGCACGTACTACCACAATGGCCTTGGAGTCCACATATTAAAAATATTATTTTTTTATTTTATGTGTATGAGTGTATTTCCTGTATGTATGTAAGTGTACTGTGTTGTGTACTGCCTGTGGAGGTCAGGAGAGTCATCAGATCCCCTGGATCCAGATGGATGGTTGTTAGCCTCTTTGTGGGAACTGAACCTGGGTCCCCTGCAAGAACAGTCTTAACCACTAAGCCAACTCTCCAGCCCCACAATTGAGCTTGGCCTGGACTCATCTGTGGGACTTTCTTCAGGAAAAAAAGGAAGGCCCATCATCAGCATGGTCAGAGGGGAAGGCAGAGCTGGCCAAGTGGGAGTGTCATGATGAGTGAGATTTGAAGAGACCAGCTAGATGTGGTATGTAGTTGTGGAGGGCTTAATATGTGGGCCATGGCAGGAAAAGTAAGAAGACTGTGGTTTCTGTTCGGTGTTGACTGAGTGGATGAAAGAGTGCAAGACACACTTGCACTTGGTTTTGGGTGCTGAGTTCAAACCAGCACAGAAAACTCCCATTCTGGTAGATGTGGTATGCGGTCCAAAGACCCTTCTACTAGAGTGAGTGTCAGGATTGATAGTGGGGAGGAGGGTATTTGGATGGAGGATGGTTTGGAATGGGAAGGAGGCTAGCTCAGATCTTGGTTCCTCAGCCTAGAAGTCTAGAATAAGTGAACATAAATCAAAAGGAAGTGTTCCAACTGCTGTTTCCACTCTCCCTTTGCCCACTCACCTTACAGAATCGGTAGGAGCAGAACACCATCTCTCCTGGGTGCTCCTCTCCTGGTCTGCTGGGAATCAGGTTCTGCACACAGGGCTGTGAATAGGGACCACTACTTTTGGGTCTCTTTCAACAAAGGAAGATTTGCAAGCCAAAGAATGAAGGTGCATTCCTATCATACCATATATGAAAGCTAGTTCCTTGAGTGTGGTTCCTGGACTTAGAGGTCTAACACTTAGAAAAACCTTGGAAGGAAATGGAGAAAGCTTCATATGGTATTTGACAATGATTTCTTGGCTGTGGTACCAAAAATAGAGGCAACAAGAGCAAACTTAGATAAATTGTACTTCATCAAAACAAAAAATTTGTGCATCAGAGACTATCAATTTAGACAGTCACAAGTCACCCATAGGTTGGTGTAATGTATTTACAAATTTGCTTTTATCTGTTGAGAGCTAATATTCAGATTATTATATGAAGAATTCCTACAACTCAGCAATAAGAACACGTATCCTTTTCTCTGCCCCAGATCTGGCTGAATACCCTGTGCTTCCTCTTCAGGCTCTACCTCTGACCCTGAGAGCCCTGCATTGCAGTCCAGCCTAACCAGACAGACTCAGAAGATAAAGTAAACTAAGCAGGTGTGCCTTCCTTCCCACTGTAAGATCCTAATGGGAATCATTTGTCCCTAGGGGTCTGGGGCACCTCTCAAACATCCCACCTAGTTCCTCTGCATCTCTTCCAGCCCCAGGCAGAACTTGCCTGCCAACTCTTCAAGTAGAAAAGCTAGGCAGCCTTAGAGTGTCATGCTTCCTTTTTTCCACATGGGGGGAAGTAACCAGATCCATGGTCATCAGGTTTACTGAGTCTCAGCCAGTAGACCTGGAGCAGGCACAAAGTCCAGAACAGTCGGTTTGGACAGTGACCTGGCCTTTGGTTGCTTCTCTGCCCCATTCCACTCTTAGAGTGGCCATTACTGCCAACCACCAAATCATTATCTCAAAGAGAAAGGCCAGGGTCAGGCTTGGTCTCAGAATATGGCTGTGGTGTGGTTCTATATCCTTACCACACTCCCAGTGTGTGGGAAATGTAAGTTCCACCCACATCTGAGCAGCAGAAAACGATGGAAACAGCTGTCGGAGACGGCTGAAGAGTTGTCCCTTGTTGAGTTGCCTAGTGGCATTGTAATATCTCTTACCTCTAGGCAGATAGGGCCTGGGCACTAAATAGGAGTCTAGCATGCAGTCAAGAGTCTGGCTTCCAACTTCTCAAACTGATAGAGGAATCCAGGAACCAGTTTGTGTGGAGTGTGGTCTTCTCTCTCCTCCCACCTGGTCATTCATTTATTCACTATCCATGTATTGAACCCAAGCCAAGCCTACATCTGGGTTTAGGATAGAGAAGACACTTGCTACCCAGGGCTTCTCCAGTAGAGCTGTACCCAGCATGAATGGCCTAGGGTCTCCAGCTGCTCATCTCACATACTTCAGAGTCCTGGGTTCCCTGATATCTTAGCACCACTTCTCCCCAGGAGCAACCTAGTGAGCCCACAGCTCCCTGCACACTTGCTCAATTTTCTTGCTGGGTCCCCTCTCCAACTCTCTAATGGCAATCTGGTGGCACCTTGCAAGCTTCTTTAAGTCCCTGCACCTGAATGCCAGACAGTGACTATTCAAGGATTGGTGATACAGGTTTTCAGAGAACAGGATTGGAGGAACTTAGTTGTAGTCACTGGGTTCCAGGAATGAGTGACACCTGCTAGAAATGTTGATCTGTCTGTGCCAAGCAGGTATGTCTGAGGTCCAGAGACGAAGTCCCATCCAAGAGAGGCGCGAAGGCCATGCTGGGGTTTAAAGAAGGGCACCAAGTCCAGCAGAACATCCTGCAAGGGAGTGGGCATTTGAGTAAAAGGAAATCAGGGTAGTTTGTGAAGGAAGCCATCAGTGTCCAGAACCAAGTGGCCAGCTGAACAAAGATTGGTGGGAGATCCAACATAAGCCTCAATGAAACACATGTGCAGCATCAGAAGATGCTCAGATTTGACACAGGTCCTCTCAAAGGCCTGCTGCTTTGACTTTCTTCTGCCCCCTGAAGGGCACTGTGCTGGTTAGTTTTTGTCAACTTGACACAAACTAGAGACACCTGGGAAGGGGAAACCGCCATTGAAGAATTTCCTCCATCTGATTGGCCTTCAGGCATGTATTTGTGATATCTTCTTGATTGCTAATTGAAGCAAGAGGGCCCAGCCCACTGTGGGTGATGCTGGTGGGCCCGAACTGTAAATGAAAAGTAGCTGAGCAAGCCGGGAGAAGCAAGCCATGAGCAGTGTTCCTTCATCATCTCTGCCGCAGCTCCTGCCTCCAGGCCCCGCCTTGAGTTCCCACCCTGGCTTCCCTCTAGAATGAACTGTTATCTGGACATGTAAGATTAAATAAGTTTTTTCTTTCTTTCTTTTTAAACAATTTTTATTTTTTAATATTTTATTTATTATTTTAAAATATGTTATCATTTTTATTATTTTTACGTGTATGAATGTATTGCCTACAAGTATGCAAGTACACCCATATTGTGCAGTGCCTGCAAGTCAGAAGAAGGCATCAGATTCCCCTGGAACTGGACAGTTATGGACAGTTGTTAGTTGTCATGTGGGTTCTGGGAATCAAATCCGAGCCCCCTGCAAGAACAGCTAGTGCTTTTAACTGCTGATCCATCTCTCCAGCCCCCCTAAGTTTTGGCCAGTGTTTTATCCCAGCAGTAGAAACCAAACTTAGATAGGTACTTTGGATGTTGGTACTTTGGGGGAAATGATCAGGGTGTGAATGCAGTGGATGAGGAGCTTGTCTGGTCTTGATTCATTGCCCACACGGAGAGAATACCTCCAAAGACACTGAGGGCAGAACCCAGAACCATGTCTGCAGAGTGGACTGTGACCCAGAAGAGGTGCAGTGTCTGAGATGCCAGCTAGGAGCAGCAGGCCTGTTGCTTTTGGTTGCATCAAGGTGCTGTTGTCAGC
The DNA here is from genome assembly GCA_035773235.1 of Eospalax fontanierii. Classification (NCBI taxonomy): domain Eukaryota; kingdom Metazoa; phylum Chordata; class Mammalia; order Rodentia; family Spalacidae; genus Eospalax; species Eospalax fontanierii. The sequence continues at coordinate 29,259,414 of CM069546.1, read as the reverse complement.
CCTCTGGGAAGGGGAGGGAGGAGCCAACCTGTTCACTATACCTATATGCACAGTTGCCAGTGGTGTGTGTTAGGGATTACACAAATGACTTATGTTTTTATGCAGTTAAGTCCCAGCTTACACATAGCACATGTTGAGGCATGCTCACTTGGTGTAGGTGTTTTTTGGGGGATGGGGGTTGTTTAAGGACAAGTTCCATGGTCAGTGCCTTCCTGTTAAGCTTGCTCAGGTCTTTGTCTCCCATATGATCATGGTCCAGGAAGGCAAAGATTTGGTTCTAGTACGTGGAACAGTGGCTAGCTATGATGAGTGATCAGTGATCAGTAATTAGTTTTTGGAATGAGTTAGTGAATTAATGGATCAACAGTTGCCTGCTGGGCATCAACTGAACATGTGTGGACTGAAGTGGCTAAACTACACAGGCTTGGAGCTTGACAGGGAAAGAAGGGCCCCCTCTGTGTCCTGAGATTTTGCATAAAGTGAAGCTAAACTCCATATGAATCATCTCACATTGGCTGTGTCCCTAGTAGAAATCAGGTGAGCCGGCACCATACACCTGCCCTAGATGTCCCCATTAGGTTCCTTGTGCTGTCGGGGAAACACCTGGCACCACCTTGTCAAGCTTCCTGTCATTCAAGGTAGCACCCAGCCTTGGTGACCTCTGGTCTAATTCCCATACTCTGTGGGGTTTTGCTCTGTGTTAGAATGTTAAGGACAGTGCACAGTTTCAGTCAATTTCATGAAGTAAGACTAAATCCTCATTCAGATGTATGTGTTTTAAATACAATGTGCATGTTTTCTATGTTTCAGATGCAGTGTCTTAGATTTTTGTTAAGATGGTACTTTATTAAGAAAAAACAAAGGCCAAGGATGCAGCTTGTCTCACAGGAACAAAATCATGTGTTGGATCTCCAGTACTGCAAATCAGCAAAGTCTGTCACCATCTGCTCAAATGGTGGTACACACTTATAATCCCAGCATGCCCGAGGCGGAGACAGAAGGATCAGGGGTTCCAGGTCAGCCTCCCTTACTTGAGATGCTCTCCCCCATTCTTTTTCCAGGAAATGTAAAGGAAAAAAATAAGGCAAAAGAAGTCATCAAGTAGAAAAGCATATAAAAAGTTACAGGCACGAAAATATATTTAAACATTTTTTACATTTATTTATTGTGTATGCATGCATGTGTGTGCGTGTGTAGGTCAGAGGACCACTTGTGGGAATTGGTTCTCTCCTTCCACCATGTAGATTCTAGAGATTGAACTCAGTTGTCAAACTTGGTGGCAAGTGCCGTCTGGCTAGCCTGCAAGTCCATTTTCAAAAAAAGATCAAAGAAAAAAGTAAATGATTTTGAATGAGAAGGATTTTGTATGGTAAAATAAAGCATTTTCCGAAAGTATATTATTGTTCCAAAATTGAAATAGAGAGATAAGGGTTTTTGATTGTTAAAATATTTCACAAAGGGGTTTGCTTTTTGTTTTTTTGTTGTTTTTTTTTTGGTGTTTTTGAGACAGGGCCTCTCTGTAGTCCCAGCTGGCCTGGAACTTCTTATGTAGATCGGGCTGGCCTTGATCTCACAGAGATCTACCTGCCTCTGCCTCTTGAGTGCTGGGAATAAAGGCTTGCGCCACCATGCCTGGCCTTTGTAGAGGTTAAAACTTACAAAAATAATTGGGATTGGAAAGATGGCTTAGCAGTTAAGAGTGCTTGCTAACCTTTTAGAGGACCCAAGTTAGGTTCCCAGCACCCACATTAGGCAGCTCACAATCACTTTTAACTCCAGCTCCAATGGATCTAATGCCTTTGTTTGGGTTCCAGGGGCACTTACCTATGGCATTCACTCACACAGATATATATACATAGACATAAATAAAATAATGAAAGTAAATCTTATAATTTAAAATAAAAAGCAAGAATAATTGGTATGAGACCCGTGAAGTGACTCAGTGGGTAAAGGTGACCCTGCCAAGGCTGACAACCTCAGTTCTATCCCAGGGACCCACATGGTGGAAGGAACAAACTGACTCCCACACATCGTCTTCTGACCTCCACTTGCTGGCTATGGCACCCTGTAGCCACGTTTATACGCCCACACACAAACGTACACATAGCGATAAAAAAATAAGTGATATTGAGCTGGGCATGGTAGTCATGCCTTTATTCCCAGCACTTAGAAGGCAGAGGCAGATCTGGTCTGCATAGTGAATTCTCTAGGCCAGTTGGGGCTACAGGGAGACCCTGTCTCAAAAAAAACAATAAAAAATGATGTGTTATGATTAAGTTGACTACAATTGTAAGTTGTTCAAAAATTCATAAGGTCAAAAGATTTAGTAATATAAAACCTAAATTCTAATTCTCTGTTTGAAACAATAAGCCTTTCTTAAAATATTGATCTGTTCTTAGTAACATTTACAAAGAAATTGGCTTAAAGAATAGGGATTTTATGTTTTAGCAACAGAATTACTTATGTTTTATGTTGATTTTTGTCAGGTTTTTTTTTTGTATTTTTGAGACAGGATTTCTTTGTAGCCCCAGCTGACCTGGAACTCACTATATAGAGAAGGCTAGCTTCAAACTCACAGAGATCTGCCAGCCTCTGCCTCCCAAGTGCTGAGATTAAAGGCCTGTGCCACCACACCCAGCTGATTTTGTCAGTTTTTAAAAAAAATAGTTTATTATTTTTATTTGATAGGTCTGAGTATATTGATTGCATGTGTATAAGTGCACCTGTGTTATGCAGTACCCACGGAGTCAGAAGAAGGCATTGGACTCCCCTGGAACTGGAGTTATAGATGGTTGTTAAACACCGTGTGGCTGCTGGGAATCAAATCCAGTCCTTTTCAAGAGCAGTCAGTGCTCTTGACTGTTGAGCCATCTCTCCAGCCCTGATTTTGACAGATTTTGTAACAACTTAGGAAGCCAAGTCTTTACGGAGTCAGAATTTAAGGTTCTGTTTGCTTTAGCTTTTTAAAACTAAACTTTTTTCTCTTTTAAAATATTTTTTGAAGCATTTAAAAATATTTTATTATATTTATTATTTTTTTTATTTTATGTGTATGAGTGTTTTGCTTGCATGTAAGTACACCACAAGTGTGCAGTGCCTGCAGAAGCCCAGAAGAGGGTGTCAGATTCCCAGGAACTGGAGTTATGAATGGTTGTTAGCTACTGTGTGAGTTCTAGGATTTGAACCCAGGTCCTCTAGAAGAACAGCAAGTGTTCTTAACCATTGAGCCATCTCTCCAGCCCTTTAAGATTTATTTTTTACTTTATTTTATTTGTTCTTGTAAGTGGGTCTGTGCAGGTATCCACAGAGGCCAGAAGAGGGTATCAGATCCTTTGGAGCTGCAGTTATAGATATTTGTGAGTCACTTGATGTGGGTTCTGGGAACCAACTCCAGTCCTCTGATAGAGCACTAAGTGCTCTTAACTGCTAATCCATTTCTTCAGCCCTTAAAGTTGTTAAAGACCTCTTTATAACTCCAGTTCAATAATGATTATTCTAGGTTATTATGGTATATTTACAACCATATATATATGTGATGAACAATGTATATACATCTGAGAGCTAAAAGCTCTCTCTGTATGTCTAAATTTTATATAAATGTTACATTAAATCTCCCACTCCCCTTTAAAGACAAGTGAACCTGTCCTTCAGGGGATGCAACAACCAAATCTTGGTGGTCAAAGCTAAAGAGAATAAAAGATTCTAAAAGCACAGCCAATATTTTGGCACTTATCCCTCCACTCCCAGGTTAGCAAGCTTCTAGAGGGTGATAGAACCCTCTTAAAGGTCCCTACAATTCCACTGAGTCTTGTGCCCTGTTGATCAGAGAAGCCATGGAGACCCCAGAGGTTGTTCTATAATCAGTACACATCCTGCAAAGAGGATGGTCAGTGGAGGGGAAAATGTCCCCTATACTTCCAAAGGAAGTAACATGGTCAGGAAGACCCTGACCTATCCCAGCAGGTGGGATATTTGGTAGAGGAAAGAAACTGAAGGAGCCATGAAAGTCCCCAAAAGTAACCCTAAGCAACTCACCTTAATGGTAAAAAGAAAAAGGTATAATTTTTGGTTCTCTATACTACCAAAAGGAAAAAATGAAGTAATTTAATAACACAGGCAAAAAAGCTAGACTAGATCTGATAGGGGACTCCTAAGTGCTGTGCTTGTTAGTATCAGACCAACTCAAAAAAAATAACAGTACTAGACAACAGTATTCAGAAAGAGACAAATTCCAGCTGCCTCCAGCCACACTGTGGCATCTTAACCAGCTGTAAAAAAAAGTCTAGATTCACATCCCTGCTAGCTATTCCCAAAAATCTCCTTCAGTCTTCACCTGTTGTTATTATGTTATTCAAATGTATTAGGTGCTTTCCTTGTTGCTATTATGAAACAAAAGTTACTGACAAAAGTAACTTAAGGAAGAAAGGGCTTGTTTTGGCTTAAGGATCATGGCAAGAAGGCGTGGCAGCAGTAGCAGGAGGCAGGTGGTCAGTCTGCAGTCAGGAAGCAGAGAGCAGGAGCTGCCGGTGCTCAGCTTATTCTCTCCTTTACTTACATCCAGGATCCCAGCTCATGGAATGGTGCTGCCCACATGTAGGAGAGGCCTTTCAGCCTCAATTAATCCAGTGTAGAAAATTTCTCACAGACATACCAGAAGTTTATGTCCTAGGATCCTAGATCCTGTCAAGTTGACAATATTAGCCATCACAATATTCATTTAAATCTTATTGAAAGAACAGGGAAGAGTCTGCCCCCCCACCTTTGAATTCTACCTGTTGTACTTACTGTATTTGGGTCAATAACTCAGGACAAGAGGAAGTTAATATAAAGAACTATATACAAAAGCAGACCAGCTATACAAAGAGTCAAAATGGGATTATGGAAGATTCATGCTAAATGCTGCCTAATTTTGCCCAGTTTCTACCATTATAACTCTTGATTTGTGGCCCATCCTTGCTTAATGTTTGTGAAGTTTGTGTCTTCCAGACTCCACCAGCTCCAAGTCAAGCTGATGTTTACCTGTGGTTTTCAACCTATTCTGGTTGGACAGGGTATGCCACTGTCCTGCTCCCAACAAGAAGGTCCAACAGTTCTGAAGCAGTTCCCAAAGTTCAACCTTCACCCTTTGGCTTGCCCTGAACAACCAAGAGCCTTGGGGCTGGAGAAGATGACTCAGCAGTTAAGAGCACTTACTGCTCTGTCAGGGGATCAGAATTCTGATCCTAGCACACAAATGCCTATAACTGCAGCTTCAAGGGATCTGGTGCCCCACTTCTGACCTCTGTGGACACCTGTACATAACACACACACACACACACACACACACACACACACACACACAGTCATGACATTAAATTAAAAAAAAAAGATTTTAAAGATTAAGAAGGCTGGGAAGATGGTTCAGTTGGTAAAGCACTTAGCACACAAGCATGAGGACCTGACTTTAATCCCCAGAACCCATGTGAAAAAGCCTGGTTTGATGGCACACACCTGCAGCCTCAGTGCTGGGAAGTTGGAGACAGCTGATCCCTAGGGCTTAATGACCAGCCAGTCTGCCCTGAATTGTGAGCTCCATCCAGGCCAATGAGACCCTGTCTCAAATGAGATAGATGGCATTTCTGAGGATGACACCTGAGGTTGTCCTCTGACACCCACACACATGTGTGCCTCCTTCCCCATTAAAAAAAGAATTTTTTGAGGTGAGAATACAATAGTGATAAGGATACTCGGGGAGAAGACATCATTGTGCTCTTAATCTACAGCCTATTGCCTACAGAGTCCCTGTATTTCTTTGTTTTTAATTAATTAATTAATTAATTTTATGTATATGAGTGTTCTGCACATGTGTCTTGTGATGCCCATGGAAGTCTGAGGAAGGTGTCAGATACCCTAGAACTGCAGTTAGGACAGTTGTTAACCACCATGAGGATGTTGGGAATTGAATCCAGTTCCTCTGCAAGAGCAACCAGTACTCTTAACCACGGAGCCATCTCTCCAGTCCCCTGTATTTCTTTTAAAAATATTTTATTTTTATTTTATGCATATGAATGTTTTGCCTGCACGTATGTAAGTGTACCCATGCCTTGTAATGCCTGTGGAGACCAGAATAGGATGTTGGATTCCCTAGAACTGGAGTCACAAACAGTTGTTAGTTGCCATGTGAGTTCTGGGAACAGAACCCAGGTCCTCTGCAAAACAGCTCCTGCTATTAACTGCTGAGCCATCTCTCCAGCCCTAAATCTCTCTCTACTTATTTGTCATTTTATGTGTATGAGTGTGAGGCCTGCATATACGTAAGTGCACCCATGTCATGCAGTGTCTGCAGAGGCCAGAAGAGGGCATCAGATCCCCTGGAACAGGAGCCATGAATGGTTAGCTGCCATGTAGGTGCTGAGCCTTCTGTAAGAGCAGCTAGTGCTCTTAACGGCTAAGCCATCTCTCCAGTCCAGTAAGTTCCCCTCTCTTGTTATAACATATGTAACATGTCTGTCTCTTATTCCTTAATCTTGTGGGTTGTTTTGTTTTTAGTGTTTTTGAGATGGGTCTCACTCTGCAGCCCAGGTTGGCCTGGAATCACAGCAATCCTCCTGCCTCACCCAGTTAGATAGCCCAAGATAAACTGTAGTTAGACTCTACATCTGCAACATTCCAACCTCTCCACAATCATAGAAGTTCTAATCAATTAATCAGCCTTGCAGAAAGTTCAGTATGAAGATGGCAGGTCTTTTTTTTTCTTTTTTCCTGGGAACTTTCTTTAACTTAAGCCACGAGGAAGAGATTTCTGAAAGAAAATAAAACAAAACAATTGCAGCATCCTCATAGTTAACACTTAGACCCCTGTAAGAACCCAATAAAACACTGCTTTTTCCCAGCTAGCAGCAGCCTGGGTTCCTGCTGCCTCCTCCTGCTCCTCCTCCTCCCCCTCTTCCTCTTCCTCTTGATTTTTTGAGTCAGGGTCTGGCTCCCCTGGAACTCACTATGTAGATCTATGTAGACCAGTTTGGCCTGGAACTCCCAAGTGCTGAGATTAAACACATATGCCACATGCCTGACTGTTCTTGAACCACTTTTCTTCCCAATTAGAACATTTGTCAGGTGGTGGCACATGCCTTTGATTCCAGTGTTACGGATTAGAGGCAGAGAGGCAGACAGATCTCTGTGAGATCAAAGTGAGTCTGGTCTACATACTAAGTTCCAGACCATCTGGAGCTACAGGGAAACTCTGTCTAAAAAAAAAAGATCCTGAAAGCGATACTCTGAAGCAGGAGGTTTAAGGGCAGCCTGGAGTACACAGAAAAACTCTGGTACAACACAGAAAAACTCTGGTACAAAATAAATATAAATTAAAAAAATTTTCAAAGAGCCAGATATGATGACATACCTGTAATCCCCAAACTCAGGAGGATTCCTGTGATTCCCCTGGTAGAGGGGATCAGCTTCGTCTTATATCCTATCTAGTAACTTCATTAAATTTCTGCTGAACTCAGTGATCCTTCTCTAAGTTTAGTGACCTCTCTCCTCTAAACTCTATATAAAACCAATGAGTTTCTTTTTTTGGTCTTTTTGAGACAGCATCTCCCTGTAACCCCAGCTGGCCTCGTACTCACAGAGGTCTGCCTGCCTCTCCCTCCCAAGTGCTGGGATTAAAGGTGTGTACCGCCATCCCTGGCAGGTTTCTTTTTTTCTATGGGTTGCTGTTAGAGCTCCTCTCCCAGTTTCCCTGCTGCAAGTGTGACTAAAGGTATTTTATCTGAACTCTGTCTCAACATATCTCTCCACTAAACCTGTAATGAATATTATTTAAAATAGCTTGAGTCTAGCCTCAACAACAACAAACCAACAACAGAAGCCTCCTGACAGTGAATCTTTGGCCTTTGAGAGCTGAGCTGAGGTAATTTCACAGGTCAATGTTGAAGGCTGTGGTTGCTAGCCTTCTTCCTGAGTCCAGCACCGTGTGACTCTCTGGAAACTTCTTATGCACCTGAAAGTCAGGGAAGGCAGATCTGCCCGAACTTCTTGGTCAAAGCCTGCCCACAGCCTCTGAAAATCTCTAGTTCCCTCCATGTGGGTGTCTCTTCATCTGCAAATCTAAGCAGCAGAGTTGTCCCTGGCCCTTTAATTAGGAGACCTAAGCCAAGTGGTCGGAGTAACAGCTCCAAGGGCTCTAGAGGGAGTTTCAGACAGGAAATATACTCACCCTAGCTGTGGTGTTGGGCTGAAGATCTTGTCTTGCTGACACTCATGGACAATGGACCTAGAGGATATTGCCCTGGAGATGGGATGCAAGGAGCCAGGCTGTAGGTTGTACTTAGGGTTTGGAAAGGCAGCAGAAGAGGCTTCTGCAGGGCTAGGCTGTGACCCACTCCACACATCTCATCTTAACTGAGCCCTGCAGGTCAGAGGAAGGTGCTAAAGACTTAACCAAGAAGAAAAAGACAAGACTCCTATCCCAGTCAAATGCAGGCTCAGGTCCTATATCTTTGCTTAAACTACACAGCATTCCCCCATAAGTTGTGGATTCCTTGGTCCCACTGTGATGCAGTGTGGATGTAGCAGGGGGTCTTAGGGCTGAGGCTCAGGTCAGAAAATACCCATGAACACCAATCATCCAATTAATCTATTTACAACATTGAGTCCAGCAGGGCCAAGGAGGAAACTGGGAGAGCTGATGGCCACTTAGTCTTCCTGAGGAGACCTAGCATAGTCAAAGCCACCTCCAACTGCATCCTGTTGATCTGGGGACACACTAGTGCAGGGAGAATGTTGCTAAAATTTCTTCCTTGGGGGAAATATGAAAAAGGTTTGTCCCCTCCTCTTAAGGTCCCAACAACAAACCAAAATAGGAGTCCACTAACATTCACCCTGAGGAACTATGGATTTATTTAGTTTACATACAGAGTTCAGGTGAGGAGTTACTGGCAGGAGCGTACAAAGTCCCCAAGCAGTTGCACTAGAAAGTCTTCACCCAACATGAATGATGGCTCCCCATAGTCACAAAGATGTTGCTGCTTTTCAACTAACTTCCCCTAGCCCATATACTCTAGCGTCTCCCAGACTCTGAGGCCATATGCAATAAGGGCAGAAGTTCTCAGAAATGTCTAGGAGGAGTGGTTGGCTACTCAGGTGAGAGCCAGTGACCCTCCCTAACCCTTCCTTCTCTGAGGTCCACAAGCCCTCTCCTGATGGATTCTTGCCAGCAGACACGGCTGATCTGATGGTGATGGTTTTTTTGCTCCAAGTTTGCCATCTAGGAGTCTCAGCAAGGGTGGTTTTCCTTCACCAATTAACTAAAAGGGTGGAAGAATCTCAGACAGATCAGGAACAAACTTCATTAAAATCGAGAGTAAAGATACAATCGCACATGCGCACTCACAGAGAGAAAGACTACAAGTAGAGACGAGTTTGGAAACTGAAACCCAAAGCCCCTGGGAGGTCCTGGGTCTTTTCAGTGTTCTTGGTGGTACAGAGCAAGTTTCTTTCCCTTTATTTTGGATTGGTCAATTTAACAGAGAGCTGATAGGCTTACAGCTCTAATTGAGATATATCCAGGACTGGTCTTGGACTTACCTAGACTGGTCTGGACCAGTCAACTGGAAGGGGTCCTTGAAAGGGAGAAAAAAAGACTGTCAGGTCTTTGTCTTTGTCTCAGGTTAGGAAGAAACTGGAAGCTTGACATCTTTGTTTCTTATCAGTGGCCTTTTCCCCTCTGTGACTTGTAGTCCAGGTTAGTGCTATACCACAGAGGGGAAGGGCAAGGTATCCACCTGTCCTCTCATGGTGAGCACAAGATCTTGGAAACATTAACTTGGCCAAATTGTCCTCCCTCATTCTTTGGGGCTGCTGCCAAGTTCATACTGAGTCCTGTGCTATTGCTATTGTGTGACTTTTCCTGAGGAGACCTGAACAAATGTCTATTCATCCCAGTAGTATACCAACAACAGACCAAAAAACTTATTCTACCTGAGTGTAGTTTAGTGAAACAGTGAGTTTATTGGGGGTCTCTTTCAGGAATGTGGGTGAGGGGTTCTTTCAGAAACATGGATCAAAGGCCATTGCATTACAGAAAAACCCACTCCAGCATTGATGTTTTTGAGACAGGATCTCCTTGTAGCCCCAACTGGCCTGGAATTTTTTTATGTAGACCAGGCTGGCCTCCATCTCACAGAAATCTACCTGCCTCTGCCTCTCAAGTGCGGGGGACAAAGCGCACACACCACCATGTCCAGCACGATTTAGTTTTATTTTTTTAGGTATGGTCTCTATGCAGCCCAGGCTGGCCTCAAACTTATAGTCCTGCTTCAGCCTCCGAAGTGCTTAAATTTCAGATGTGTGCCCCATGTTTCTCTTGATGTGCTTATTTATTTGAGACAGGGTCTCATGTAGCCCAGGCTGGTTTCAAGTTCACTATGTAGTTGAGAGTGACCTTGAACTTCTGATCCTTTTAACCAAGGGCTGGGGTTATAGGTGTATGCTCTCAGACCCAATGTATACAGTGTTGGGGATCAAACCCAGGACTTTGTGCATGCTAGGTGAACACTCTACCAACTGGGCCATATACTAGCCTTTTGACAGGCTTTTTATTCAGTCCTCATCACCCTCCTTAAATGGATAAACTTCCTTCTTTTGTAGAAAAGGAACCCAGACTAAGGACTGTTGGCACTGGGTCTGGGCCTCCTTCTAGCAAGTTCCTGAAGCAAAACATGTCCACTCTGTGACTCCTTTTCCCCATTCCTATCATGACATGAGCACTGAATGTCCTACTTGTCCCAACAATTTTTCCAGGGTGGGTCCTATAGATGCCAAGCTATTGTGCTCCAGGCCTACAGCCTCAGGAGGCTCACAGGGCTCCTCTTCTTGCCCCAGCCAAAGGCTATGTCTGCATACACACTTCTACAAACTTCTTGGGTGCACTGGCTACTGGTGGGGACTCTGCTTGGGGTAGGGGATAACCTGGGAGAGTAGAGCCTTGAGTGGCCCTATATGAGGACAAACTGAGCTCCTTTTGGAAGAGTAAGGATGAGTCACGTAGATGTGCTTGACAGGTAATGGTGACAAGTGTCTTGTAGATTCTCCTATCAGCCGTGGCTCGACCTCCAAAGGGTAGAGGGGGACTTAGTTCTGTACCGTATTCTGAAACTTGGCATAGTAGTATATGCTTTTAGTCCCAGGTCTCAGGAGAAAGGAGGAGGAGGAGGAGGAGGAGAGGGAGGAGGGGGAGGGGGAGGAGGAGGAGGAGGAAGGGATGTAGCCTAGTTGCTAGAGTGCTTGCCTAGTATGCATGAAGCCTTAGGTTTAATCTCCAGCACTGAATAACCCCAGCATGGCAAAGCACACTTGTAATCTCAGCACTTGGGAGGTGAAGGCAGAAGGATCAGGAGTTCAAAGTCAACCTCAGGTATATAAGAAGTTGGAGGCTACAGCTGCAGAGGTGAGTCAGCCATTAAGAACACTGTCTGCTCTTGCAGAGGACCTGGGTTTGGTTCCCAGTATCCATATGGCAGCTAACAACCATCCATAACTCCAGTTCCAGGGGGATCTGATGCCCTTTTCTGTTGTCAATGGGCATTGTATGACATGGGTGTACTTACATGCATGCAGGCAATATACTCATACACATAAACGTAAAATAAAAATAATAGATAGATATTAAAAAAAAGTTGGAGGGCAGCCTGGGATACATGAGACCCTATCTCAAATAACAACAAAAATGTTTAAAGGACTGGAGAGATGGCTCAGGAGATAACAGACTGGCAGCTCTTGCAGAGGAGCTGGGTTCAGTTTCCAGCACCCACATGACAGCTAAAAACTGTCCATAACTCCAGTTCCAGGGGATCTGACATCCTTTTTTGGCCTCTGTGGGTCTCTGTGCATGACACAGGTTCACTCACAAAAATTCAGGCAAAACACTCATACACATAAAAGTTATAAATATTTTTTTAAAGTTTAAGATGATTCATTTTCTCACATTATACCTTGCCAGAATAAATACTGGAAAAATTATCAATAAAGCAATTCTCCTTTTTTAGTGCCCTTTCACCTTTTTGATAGACTTATTCCTAGAGACTGAAAATGGTGTTTTTTTCTTAGATTTCTTAGTTGTTTGCTCGTGATATATAAAAATTCCTGGCCTGTTACTAGGTAAGCTCTACACCACTGAGTCACATCCCAGCCTTCTCCTAAACACTATCCTAAGGACAGTCAGCTGCCATCGCGACCTCTGTCTTGGCCTCGTGAGTGCTAGGATTCATATACAAGGGTAAGGTCACAGTGGAGTATTATTCAGCTTTAAAAAGGAAGGAAATTTGGACATGTGGCACAAAATGGATAAACCTTGAGGACACTGAGTTCAGTGAAGTAAATCAGTCACAAAATGACCAAAAAGGGGGGTGCAGACAAACACCACTAACTGTACTCTGTGCATCATACATGTGTGCATTTATAGATGCATGCATGTATATGTAGCAATAATCAAAGAAGAAATTGAGAGGGAGTGGGGAGAGACATGGGAAGAACTGGAAGGGGAGTGCGAGGGATGGGATGATGTAAATACAGTATTCATGTAAGAAATTCTCAAGAGAAATGGGCTGGAGAGATGGCTCAGTGGTTAAGAGCCCTGGTCCTCTTATAGAGGACCCTGGTTCAGTGCCCAGTACCCATATGGCAACTAACAACTGACTGTAACTCCAGTTTCAGGGGATTCATCACCCTTTTCTGACCTCTGTGAGCACTGTGTGCATGGGTGCACTTACATGTCAGCAAACACTCATACACACAAAATAAAAATAAATAAGTAAATAGGGCTGGAGGCACTGAGGAGTTGATTCAGTGGTTAAGAACACTTGCTGTTCTTTCAAAGGACCCCGGTTGGATTCCCAGCATTCACATGACGGCTAACAACTATCTATAAATCCAATTTCAGGGGATCTGGCGTCCTTTTCTGGTCTTGGCAGGCATTGCATGCATGTGGTACATTTACATGCAGCAAAACACTCAATACACATAAAATAAAAACAATATAATGTTTTTAAAAATGGAGCTGGTACTGGAGAGATGGCTCAGTGGTTAAGAGGACTGCCTGCTCTTGCAGAAGACCTGGGTTTGAATCCCAGCACCCACATGGCTGCTAACAGCCATAATTTCAGTTCCAGGTGATCTGACGCTCTCTTCTGTCCATTGCAGGCACTGTACAACATGGGTGCTCTTATATGCAGCCATAACACTTATAAATTAAAAAATAAAAAATAAAAATGGGGCTGGAGATATGGTTCAGTGGTTAAGAGCACTTGCTGATCTTGCAGAGGACTTGAATTCTGTTCCCAACACCCACATGTCAGCTCACAACTGCCTATAACTCCAACTCCAGGGGATCCCAAGCTCTCATCTTGCTTCCTAAGGCAGTGCATTCAAGTGGCATGTACTCATACATACACACAAACATGTAACTAAAATGAAATAACTACTTTAAGAAATGACAGAACATGTAAGATTCAATTCATTCAAGGTCCTCAGGTTTACCAAAGTCATAGGGACAGAAAATGGAATGATGACTGCCAGGGGCCATGAGTGTCAGATTTTCCAGGTGAAGAGGCACAGAAATGGAAGATGGTGGGGTTAGCTGCTGACTGCCCTCATGGGGGTGTTTAAAACCCACTGCTGGGATCACAGCCTCTCACAGGGTCAGCATGATGTACTCTTTCTCATCTCTACAGCTTCTGTTGTTTGATTCTTTCCATTGTACTGGATGAACTGGTTGTTTTTTTTTTTAAATAAATATTTATTTGTTATCATTATTAAATGTTTTATTTATTATTTTTATTTTTGTGTATGAGTGAATTGCCTGCATATAGGTAAGTTCACTATGTAGTGCAATGCCTACAGAGGTTAGATGAGGGTGTTGGATTCCTCTGGAACTGGAGTTACCAATGGTTGTTAGCTGCCATGTGGGTGCTGGGAACGAAACCCTGCTCTTCTGCCAGAGCAGCGAGTGGTCTTAACCACTGAGTCATCTCTCCAGTCCCCCTGGTTACTTTTTTAAGGACTGACTTTTAAAATATATTTTTTCTATTATTTTTATTAAAAAATATATTTATTATTTTTATGTTATGTGTATGAGTGTATTGCCTGCATGGATGTAAGTGCACCTATGTGGAGCAATGCCTATGGAGGTCAGAAGAGGGTGTCAGGTTCCCCTGGAACTGGAGTTACAGCAGTTGTTAGCTGCTATGTGGGTGCTGGGAATTGAGCCCTGGTCCTCTGCAAGAGCAGACAATGCTCTTAACTGCAGAGCCACCTCTCTAGCCCCTATTTTTATTTTGTGTGTATGAGTGTACTTGCCTGCATGTGTCTAGGTGCACCTGTGTTGTTCAGTGCCCTCAGACGTCAGAAGAGGGTGTTAAATTCCTCTGGAACTGGAGTTATGGATGGTAGTCACTCTCCATGTGGGTGCTAAAAATCCAACCCTGGTTCTCTGCCATAACAAGAAGTGCTCTTGACTGTTGAGCCATCTCTACAGACCCTCCAGGACTGACTTTTTAAAAAACCTGAATCTACCCTGTTTGTTTCAAGATTGTGGTGACTGTGCATCAAGTTAATATAAATGTTTGCATGCAGTGTTGATATGAACTTCCCCTTCCCTGTGTGTGTTAGTCTAGTCTAACGTCGTCCTCATTGGGCACTGGAATTGCCTGTTTTCTTTTGCTTTAAATTATATTTATTTATTATTTATTATTCTCCTTATTTATGTGTGACTGCACAGGCACACAGCTGTGCCATGGATCTCATTTGGAGGTCAGAGAATCTCCTCATGCTGGAGGAGTTGGTTTTCTCCTTCCACCAACTAGATCCTAGGGATTAAACTTAGGTCATCAGGGTTGTTAGCTGACCCATCTTGATGGCCTGAGTTCTCCATTTTATTTCTTTCATTCTTTTTTTTTTAAAAAAAAACATTTATTTTATTTTTTGTATATGAGTGTTTTGTCTATATGCACGTATGTCCATCATGTGCATGCCTGGTCCTATGGAGGACAGAAAAGAGTGTTGGATCTGCTGGAACTGGAGTTAATAGATAGTTTGTGATTGCCACGTGGGTGCTGGGACCCAAACCAGCTCCCAACCCAGAACTCTCTAGTCCCAACTTGTCTGTTTTCTAAAAGGCCCTCTTTGTGGGTCTGTGTTGGCTTATACTTGCATTTCTTTTCTCTTTGAGACACTGGCCGGGATTGAAGGTCTATGCCACCATGCCTGGCTTTGAACTTGCATTTCTAATAACTGAGGTGCTGAATTTTCAAGGGTCGTTTCTTTGTGAATGGTTCAACTCTGCACCATTTCTCTCTTTCCCTCTCTTCCTGTTCCTTCCATCCTTCCTCCTTCTCCTCCATCCCCATCCTCTCTCCTCCCCCTCCTCTTCCTCCGCCTTTCCTTTTTTTTCTTCTTCTTTCTTGAGATAGGGTCTCACCATGTAGCCCTGGAAGGTCAGGGACTGTCTGTGTTGCAGGCTTTCCTGGCACTCACTCTGGCTCCCAAGGTGTATGTCACCACAGTGGAGCCCCCTTTTCTTTCTTTCTTTCTTTTTTTTTTTTGAGGGGGGCAGAATTATAAGCTACCATGCCTGGCTTCTTTTTAATTTCTTGAAAAGGTTTTCTAATACGTTTTTTAAAAAAGATTTTACTATTTATTTGTTTTCATCTTTTAAATTGAAGTTTTGAGGTTTTTCGTACACTACAGTTGGATGGCATTTAGATCTCTCCTACCTCATCTCCGTCCCCAAGAGGAAGTTTTTTAATTTTGTGAAATCCAACTCATAAAAACTTTACAAAAATATCTTTTGGCCAAAACTTGTCTGAATTTTTTTTTTGAGACAAAATTGGAGTGTATTATGAAAAGGTTTTATCATTGATTTAAGCAGGGACATTAGAGGAAAGAAAGGTACTTAGGAAAAGGTACGCGCAGGAGCGAGCTCCGCTTTCCTCAGGAAGAGCGGCCTGAGACTTCTTTAGTGCCAACTTCTTCCTCGCTTTCTCTTTCGACATGGTCTTTCTGTAGCCCTAGCTGGTATGGAACTCTCTATGTAGACCAGGGTGGCCTTGATCTTAGAGATCCTCCTGTCTCTGCCTCCTGAGTGCTGGGATTAAAGACATGCACTGTCACATCTAGTGACCTTTTCTCTTTCTTGAAACAGCATGTAACAGCATTTATTTTTATATATACCTTCAATACTGATAGCTTATTCTTAACTCATTTTAATAAATTAACTGATTTAGTTATTTTTGTGGAACTAGGGCTTGAGTGTAGCACCTTAGAACATTAGGCAAGTGCTCTACCACTGAGCGAAATCCTCAGTACAATAACTCTATTCTCTCTGCTTACGTTTACTTCGTCTGCATTTATTAGAATAATTGATGTATTTAGACACCTTAAATCTAATTTATTGTTTATATACTTCAATTCTTTTCTCTGTTTATTCTCTTCCTTTTTGAAATCTTTCTTCTAGATAGATATCTACATGTAACTTAACAAGATAAGACATTTATCAGCTCTTGCAGCCTGGGGCCAATCTTCCCCCCAAATCTATCACAGATAGATAGCATCAGACTGTTAATTCTGTGTTATATTTTCTCTTTTTCATCTGTGTTATCTATTTCTAAGGACACAGCAGCAACCTTTACCATGATATTTGCTTTTCTTTGCTGTGTCTCTTGCAACAGTTTATGTAACTGTCTTTCCTTTTGTTGAAGAGGTTTGTCTAAACCGTTTCAAAGTCTGTCACAGATTTTAGACATTCACATTGCCTCTCAGATAAAGATTCTAGGTTCTAAGTTGTTCAAATCTCAAAGTGGAGTGTTAAGGCAGGTGTGGTGGGGCACACTTTTAATCTCTGTACTCAGGAGACTGAGGTAGAATGGCTGAGAATTTATTTAGCTTGGACTATAGTGAGACCCTGTCTTCGAAAACAAACAAACACATTTAATAAACAGAATCTAGCCCTCTCCCTGTTCCTTCTGTCCACAGCAGACCTGCCCCCTGTTAGAACATTGGCCTAGTCTTGGACTTGAGTCAGCCTGGAGCCAACCCTGAGACAAGATTCAGCTGGGAGCAGGGTATTTGGGAAGAGGCAGGGATGAGACTGTGTACTTCCACAGTGGTACCTGGAGCTTGACTGGTAGAGAGATCTGGGAGCCAGCTCTAGGGTATGTGCTCTAGGGTCTCTGTCTTGTGGGACAAAGGCTGGGATTTATCTTCTAGTTGTTGCTGTGAATCACTGGAGCTTGCAGGAGAGTCCCATTCTGTTCTGATCAGCAACAGAACTGGCAAAGAGAGGCAGGTGACCTAGAGGTAGAGCCTAACTACACCAAGGTGGTAAAAGGTGAGGGTATGTAAGGGGTGGAGAGTCCTCTTCTGGGTAATCTACTCCAGACAGACAATCCCCCTTAAGCCATTAAAGCATATTTCTTACAAGAGCTTAACTCAAGTGGGCAGGATGGATCAGCTGGTAAAGGCACTTGTCACACAAGTTTGACAACCTTGAGTCTGATGCCTAGATGGAGGGAGGGAATCAACTTTGACCTCCAAACATGCACCAGTGGCACATTTGAGTTTACACACACACACACCCCTCTGCATATGCGCACAATAACAACAAACAAACAAACAAACAAGCCTGATTCTACATTTGATGTGCCTGGTTCTGGGTTGGTTCTTGTGGTGTCAGTGGGATTTTTGCAAAGTGAGCTCTGGCAGTCAGAAGGTGAGCTCAAAAGGGAGGCTGCATTTGGATGAGTGGGGTCTCTAAGTCCATGCAGAGTTGATTGTGGTCCTCATGGCCAGTGGTTCTCAACAGATTTCAGCCTGAGTGAAGGGTCAGAAATACTGGGGAGCTTGAGGAAACACAGACTTTTTGATTTTTTTTTTTTTTTTTTTTTTTTGAGAGAGTCTCCCTGTAGCACCAACTGGCCTAGAACTCACTATGTAGACCAAGATGGTATTGATTTTACCAAGATCTGCCTGCCTCTCCCTCCCAAATGCTGGGATTAAAGGAATGCACCCAGCTCCTTTTTTAAAAAACTAGTTTTTGGCAAGAGTGGGAAACAAGTCTTGCGTAGCCCAGGCTACGCTGTGTAGCCAAAGATGATGAACTCCTGAGCCTCCTACATTTACTTCCTGAGTGCTTGGACTATAGGTATTGATCACTGCTTAAACACAAAAGCCAGTGGCCTTCCCTTGTCATTGGGGAAGTGCCATTTAAAGTACTCACAAAAGACTAATTTTGCTCTCTTTAAACAGGGAAAATTAAAATCACAGCTTCACCTAGCATAGACAGGACAAGATAGATGCTTTCAATGTTAGCAGTGAGATGGATCCCCATCTACCTCTGTGTCCTTCAGGAGGGGACACTGAAGCATGAGCAGCTGGCTCCCAGAGCTTCCCAGTGAGTCAGGCCCCAGGCATCTGGGGTTGAGGCAGTAGGAAGAATGAGTTCCATGGCCAGCCACTGCATGCGAGATGTGGACTGTAGACAACAGACTGTGCCAGCATGTGATTTAAATGAAAATAAATGAAACTGCCCCATATATGTTTGTGGTGGTGAGAATTTGGACACACCCTAAATCCTGCTCAGTTAGAATGGGTAAATCCTTTTCCCTCCCTCCCCCGCCCTTTCTTTCTTTCGACAGGGTCTCTCTGTAGCCACATCTGGCCTGGAACTCACTATGTGGACTATGTTGGCCTCTATCTCACAGAGAAGTTCCTGCTTCTGTCTTTCTAGGCTGGGATTAAAGGTGTTGCTACCACACTCAGCTCACTTTTTTCTTTTTTGATACAAAGTCATGTTATATAGCCCTGGTAACTCACTATGTAGCCCAGGCTAGCCTCAGAGTCACAGCAATCCTCCTGTCTCAGCCTCCCAAGTGTTCAGTTTACAGGTATACACCCTAATGCCTGGCACAGATAAACTCCTTCTTTTGTGATCCCCATGAAAGATGTATGAACCAGCCACATTGAAATTGGTACCAACACAGACATTGTATCATGGATGTTTTTTGTAACAAGGTCTTGCTGTGTAACCCTAGCTAGCCTGGAACTTGCTATGTAGGCCAAGCTAGGCTCAAACTCACAGAGATCCATCTGCTTCTGTCTCCTAAGTGCTGGGATTAAAGAAATGTGCCACCTCACACTGGACAATGGAATCTTATGACCTTCAGATGGTGGCTGAATTCCTTTGACCCCTTGTAGGCACAGACATTCATGGTAGTAGGGGGAGGTGCCTACAGGAGGGCCTGGGGGCTATGGTCAGTTCTTTACTGTCTGAAGCTCAACAAGAAGAGTGGTTGCCTTGGGTGGATCCATCAGGAGTGACATGGTGCTCCTGAAGGTTGTGAAACTGAGTATCCTTGCTTGGACCCTATGTACTATGGACTATTGCCACAGTGATGTATGTGGCAGGGCACAGACCTACTCTGGTTTCAGTACTGAAGGATGTCCTAGAGGAAAGTATCTGACTCAGTGTGACCTCAGTGATCAGAAGCAGGGATCAGGGATGCCTGCCATCATATGGGAGGGTGCTCTGGAGGGCCTGACTGACATATGGCACCTGTCTTCCTCTTGATTGGTCTCTAAATACTCCCCAGCTACCTAAACTGAGTTTGGCTGTTCAGTAGGGTAAGGTTCCTTGGCCCAGCTGTGATGCAACCTGGGCTTGGGCTAGGGGCCCAAGGGGTCTGAGATAGAAGTTGGGTAACTACTCACTGTTACCCTGTCTAATCTCTTCTTGTAGCACTGACTGTGGGGCAGAGGTGAGTTTTGGTGGGGCCCTGAGAATCCAAGCTGAGTGTGGTAGCACATGCCTGTAATCCCAGCACTGCGGAGGCAGAGGCAGGAGGAACGCTGCAGGTGCAAGAAGGGTGCTGGAGACATGGAGCAGCAGTTACGAGGACTCGCTGCTCTTGCAGAGGGTTCGGTTCTCAGTACCCACATCAGGTGGCTCACAGCTACCTATAACTTCAGTTCCAGGGATATGGTGACATCTTTTAGCCTCTGAGGGAACCTGCACTCACACAATGCAGATGCATATATTCAAGTACACACCCATACACATAAAATTAAAAAAAAAAATTGTAAAAAGAGTACTTACCTGGCAGGGGGATACTATTATCACAGAGGTGACTTTTTTCCAAGGTGAGGCTTATCCATTGCATTCTGGATGTGCTGACCTCTGCTGTTTCCCCAAATGTGGGAAATTTGGCTGCATAATTTATGGGAGTAGTAAAGCCTCCTGTAGGCAGATCCTCCGTGGGCCCTGACTTGACTCCTTTGATCAGGCCTCTGTGTGACTGCAGAGGCATTTGGGTCTTTGACCTCACTTATTGCCAGTTGCAAATCAGGACCAGAGCATCTGGCTGGCAAAGGCTGTCAGGGAATTTGTTTTGCCTCTGGAGGCCTGGGTAACCCAGGTGCTGGCTCTCTGGTCCCCTGCACTATAGGCGTACTGAGATAACTGCTCAAGGACTTTGTTAGAAGACTGTGGGACTATGTTTTCACTTCGCCATAGGGAAGACAGGAATCCAGCCCTTATGCATACAATTCATGGCACACATGGATCCTGGACCTGGGGCGTGTTGAGGGGTCTTGAGTTTCTGTCTGGGGGGAGATGTGAGAAAGCAATATCCCACCACCTTTGAAAAAGTAAATGTTGGCAAGGATTCAGTTTGGGGAGTTTCACTCTTGGCCAGGCATTGCACAGTAATCTCAGAGAGTGATAAA
Organism: Eospalax fontanierii; assembly: GCA_035773235.1. NCBI lineage: Eukaryota > Metazoa > Chordata > Mammalia > Rodentia > Spalacidae > Eospalax > Eospalax fontanierii. The sequence goes on along the minus strand of CM069546.1, from coordinate 29,238,660 downwards.
CATTAAAAATAACAACAACATGGGGACTGGAGAGAGGACTCTTGCAGAAGACCCAGGTTTGAATTCCAGCACCCACAAGGCACCTAACAACTGTCTATAACTCCAGCTCGAGGGGATCTGACATCCTCTTCTATTCTCTATTGTACAACAGTGCACTTATATACATGCAGGCAATGCATACATATTCATAAAATAAAAATAAATTAAAAATAACTGTCAGGCTGTGCATGCCTTTAATCCCAGCACTTGGGAGGCAGAGGCAGACAGATGTCTGTGAATTCAAGGCTAGCCTGGTCTACATAGCAAGTTTCAGGCCAGCTGGGGCTACAGGGAGACCCTGTTTCAAAAAAAAAGACAAAACCAACAGTAACAAAACAAACAGTAACGCCTCTCAAGTCCCAGGGCATGATGGCATATCCTAGTAATCCCATCACTTGAGGCAGAGGATGATCTAGGGTTATGTAGCAAGACCGTATCAGAAATAAGCACACCTCCTTCCTAAATCCATTTGATTTTTTCCTGAGGGCCCCTAGTTCTCTGTGGCCTCTCTTCCCCGAGAGCTTTCATGCCTTTATGATGCTGAGGACCAACCAGCAGTCTGTTCATTCAGCTCAGGGGATCAAGAAAGGACCCAGGTCATGGCTCACACTTGAAAGTTTGTCTCTTTAATCCATCCCTGAGCCTGGCGATGGATGCACAAGCAGGACTGAGCTCCCCTTGGGGTCATAAGTCTGCAGGCACCATCTTCTCCCGGTGTCCTCACATTGAGACCCCTCTGAGTGTCTGGAGCCATCAGTCTGGGTCTGCCCTAATGACCCCACTTTCTCTTAATCATGTTTAAACTCATGTTATGAGGTCCTGGGTGAATTTGGAGTGAATTTAACCCACAGTAGGATCCCACTCCTTACTGAATCCAGAGACTCCCTCACTTACTAAGGCATCAGGAGACCAGCTGTTCTTTGCTCCTGGCTTCCATCTCCCATCTCTCTTCTATCACCACACACCCCAACAGTTAGTAAAACATTCTCTAAGTCTCAGATGTTTCTAGAAACATCTTTAGGCCTTCTTCAGTCAGCATGGGAAGGGTTACAGGACCAGAGGACACAAGGAAAATTCTATGACTCTCCTCTGGAGACTCACATACTGCCTGTCTCTCCACAGATATGTGTTGAGCTCAGAAAGACTTTGGGGTCTGAGGGCCTTGACAGAGGCAGAAGATAGGCTCAGGGGATGTCCATCACAATTTGAGGAGTTAGGCCAGAATCCCTCCTGAGTTTGGGGAGTTCCTCTGAGGTCTTCTCTTAGGCAGAACCTATGTATTTCCCACCTTCCTGAGCCTGGATGCTATTCATGAGCTAGTTTAGACCCTAGCAAAAACCCAACTGGGGACACTGGGAATCATAAGTGTTCAGTATTTTGTGGTATTGGGCAGCTGACATGTAGGCCTTCAGGCTTTGCCCAGTAGCCCCCAGAAAGGTGACAGTGAGAGCTAGCCCCTCTTTCTCTTCCATATGAGTTCACTACAGGGAGTAGCCATATCCCCCACTCATTCTCTGGCCCAACTATCCTGCAGATGCTTGGAGGGTACCCTCATGTCTGTCAGAATGGCCCCATTGCCCCTCTGAGACCCCAGCCCACATTCCTGTGAATCATCAGTCCCACACTCTGGGCTCCTGTGAGTGGAGGGGCAATGACTATAGACAAGGACAGAAGGGAGCCACTTCAGGGTCCTTCCTGCTGTGCCTTGGGTGTTGGTCTTCAGAGGAGCCCAGCCCCTGGGACTGGTATCTCCACTGTATTTGTCTCTTTCTAAATAGCCAGTTTGCAATCTGTGCTCTTCAGTTACAAAGCATACTTTTAAACTTGGTATATTCTCATTGCCCACCCTGCCTGCCTAGGAGGCAGTGAACTTACACTGTCCGTCAGTTTGCACGAATCCCAGTGAAAGATATGTGTGGTCACATGTACCTCTGGAGTGTAACTGTTGCAACCTGCACCCACATCCTGTGGAAGAAGATAAATGGGCTCTTCGGGCCCCTAAGGGAGGAAAGAGGATGGAGCACAGTTGCTCCCTCCCTCAGAGCCTCCTGGGCCCAAAAGCTGGTGTCTGGGGCCTGAGATCTCTGTTTCTAGACTGTGACAGGATGCTGTGGCTGCTGCTCCTCATCCTCCCTTGTCTGGGGGCCTTGACACCTGTGACTCCTGGTGAGTCTCTTACCATGAGCCACAGACTTTGATCTTTACCTCAAATCCCTGTCCCTGTCCCTAGTACTCCCAGAGCTATGCCTGGAGTTATGTGGTGACTGTCTGCCAGGAATCTCACTAGATCCCAAGTCCTGGGAACCTCCTCCTGGTGCCCAGAAGGTCCCTCCATTGTTTCCCCAGACCTCAGCTCAGGACAGGAGTCAGTGGGCATCGTTGGAGGCTGCCCTGTCTCAGTCATGCGGTTCCCATGGCAGGTCAGCCTGAGGTTCTACAACATGAAGCACAGCTTATGGGAGCATATCTGTGGGGGCTCTCTCATCCACCCTCAGTGGGTGCTGACTGCCGCCCACTGTGTGCAGCCGTGAGTGGGATCTGCCCATCCTCTTGGTTGGGAATAGATGTGCACTGGGAGGAGCATGGTACTCAGTAGACGTGGTCCCTGGTGGGAGGCAGGACTTCCTGATCCCAGTGGCTGTTTGAACTTGGTCTTCTCACCCTTCAGCCTCCCTGAGGGGCTCATGGTCCTGTCCTTCAGGAAACAGCTGGAAGCTTGTAGCTTTAGGGTCCAGCTTGGGCAGGTGAAGCTCTACGAAAATGACAAGCTGATGAAGGTGGTTGAGATCATCCGCCACCACAACTACAAGGAGAGCCTGTCCGCCGAGGGCGGTGCCAACATCGCTCTGCTGAGACTGGAAACCCCTGCGATGCTATCTGAGGATGTCCAGCTAGTCTCCCTCCCCACTACCTTCCAGATGGTCAGCCCAAAGATGACCTGCTGGGTGTCCGGCTGGGGTGTCATTGAGAACCACAGTGGGTACTGGGGAGACCTCATGTCCATTGTCCGTACCCGTAGGAAGAGGCAGAAGTCCCCAGTTTTGGTTCTTACTGGCTTCTCTCCACAGAGCCCCTTCCTCCACCCTACCACCTGCGGGAAGTGATAGTCCCTACCTTGTGGAACAAAAATTGTGACATTTTGTACCACAAAATCTCCTCTTTGGACAAAAACACTAAGATCATCAAGGATGACATGCTATGTGCTGGTACGGAAGGCCATGACTCCTGCCAGGTAAGATCCTGACCTGCCTCTCTCTTCTGTCCCCTCCTGACCTAGGATACTGTGACTCACTCACCCTAGTGTCATTGGATGCATGTCTCGAGTACTGATTCCTGCTTCTCCCCACAGGGTGACTCTGGGGGCCCCTTGGTCTGCAGGTGGAACTGTTCCTGGGTCCAGGTGGGTGTGGTCAGCTGGGGCAGAGGCTGTGGCCTTCTTAATCTCCCCCGGGTGTATACCCGTGTAAGGAGCTACGTGCCCTGGATCTACCGCTATGTTCCTACATTCCTTCAGCCCTCGACAGGGCCGACTGGGACTCACAGGACAGAGGCGGTCTCAGCTACCTCTGTTGGCCCTTTCACACCTTCACCTAGCTCAGCCTCATCCCCACCCAATAGCAGTAAGACTCCCTTACCCCCGTGACCTGGAGTCTCTGATATCCTTTCACTGTGGGTGGGAGGGGCTGAAGCTGTGTCTCTAGGAAGTAGGTGCGTCGCCCAGAGACCCTCCTCACCCTGTTCCTATTAAATGGCGGATTGTCTAATTGATGTTCGTTTGAACTTTTTTTTAAATTTTATTTTTACTTATGTATTTATTTATTTTTAGTTTTGAAATTGGGTCTCCCTGTAGCCCCAACTGGCCTGGAACTGACTGTGTAGACCAGCCTGTCCTCATTCTCACAGATCTGCCTGCCTCTGCCTCTGCTTGCACCACCATGTCTGGCATTCTGTTTGAACTTGAACTCAGAGCTGGTAGTGGGTGCTGTGGAGGAGGGGCTCACACAGTCACTTGTTCAGACTCTTCCAGCATGGATGGTCCTGGACTGCGCCCACATCCCCGTTCAGGCCCCAGGAATTGTAGTCAGAGCTCAGATTTGGGGGATCCCCTAACACTTCAGGCCTCATTCAGGGATGTCAAGATGGCCCTTTTTGAGCTTATATGGTCATTTAAATTCTGAAGTCTTGAGTCCTTTCCCTCCCTGGGCTGGCTGGCTTCTTCCCTCCCTCCCTCCCTCCCTCTCTCCGTTCCTTCTGTTTTCTATCCTTTCTGTTTTCTTCCTTGCATGTGGTGGTGGTGTGCATGTGTGTATGTGTGTGTGTGTGTGAGTGTGTGTGTGTGTGTGTGAGTATGTGAGTGTGTGTGCAGGTGCATATGGAGGCCAGATGTTGATGTCAAGCATCTTTCTTGATTACTCTGAGGCAGGATCTCTGACTGAATCTGGAGTTTGCCCATTCAGCTAGTCTAGCAGCCAGGTCGTCCCAGGAAGTGATTGTAACAGGGATTCCAGAGAGCTCCCTTGTCTACCCACACCTGGGAACACAGGGGAAAGCACAGCCGTGATCCATCAGGCAGGTTACCCCACACCTGGGAACACAGGGGAGAGCACAGCTGTGATCCATCAGGCAGGTTCTCTCCCAAACCAGTTCCAGACAGATCGACATCCTCCAGTCTGTATAAGTCATCTCATCCGTGGTGCTGGGGTGGAGTAGCCCCAGGGACTAAACTGCCATGCAGCAGGTACTTGAACCTCCCAGCCTGAGCCAAATCTCTGAGCTACAGTTTGGGGGAGGAGTAAGCAAGGCCTACAGCAAGGACCGTGTAGTCTAAACTCCTACAGGAAGGAAATCCACAGAGACAGAAAATAGCTTGGGGGTCACCAAGGGCTGAAGAGGGGAGGCAGGGTAGGAGATGGGGGCTAAAAGGTATGAGTGTCCTTTCAAGGTGAGAACAATGCTCTAAAAGTGAGTATGAGGATGGGTGAGACCCAGGCACTGGCTGAAACTGTGCAACAACACTTTTTTTAAAAATCTTCTTTTTGTTTGTTTGTTATTTTGTCCTTTTGAGACAGGGTCTCCCTGAAGCCCCAGCTGGCCTGAAGTCACTATGCAGACCAGGCTGGCCTTGATCTCACAGAGATTCGCCTGCCTCTGTCTCCTGAGTGCTGGGATTAAAGGCGTGTACCTCCATCCCTGCTTAATCTTGTTTTTGTAACAGGGTCTTACTCTGTAGCTCAGGCCAACCTTGAACTATAGGAAATCCTCCTGCCTCAACCTCCTGAGTGCTGGGATTGAAGGCATTGCAGGACTCTTTAAGTGGGCGAATTGTGTAGTGTGTAAATCACATCTCAATAAAGCTGCTCAAAATGTAAACAGTTTTTTACATTGGATTATTATTATTGTTTATGTGTATGATTATGTGCATATGCATGGAGGACAGAGAAAAACTTTCTGAAACTGGTTTTCTCTTTCCACCCTGATGGTCCCAGGAATTGAACTCAGGTCCTCAACTTTGACAGTAATCATCTTACCTGCTGAACCATCTTGCTGGCCCCAAATAAATAATAAAAAAAAGTCCAGAGTTCTCATTTCTCAGATTCATTTGAAGCTGTAAAACTAGACCCAAGTCCCTAGAACAATGTCCACAAACTGTGGGGGACCTCCTGGATACCTCTCTCTGTACAGTAGGCTCTGAGGAGGTTGAGGTTATAGTGGGCCCTACTGGGCACTTACTGAGTTTGCAGAATGGTCCTTTGGGGGTCTTGATAGGTGAGATTTCAAGTTTGGCCAGGGTCACATGACCTGACTCAGCCAATAAGAAAGACTTGGTGTTTAGGGACACTGATCATGCCTTGAAGTGGGTATGGGACTCACTGCCAGAAGCAGATCAGCCATCCGAGACAGTTATAAGAGGAGGCAGGGACACTGTGGGGAGTCCCTGGCACTTCCTTGGTTAGAGCCCAGCAGGGACCTGTTCTCAGAATCCTGAAACCCACTGGGGCCATGCATTTATTTCTCTTGGTCTGGGAGAACCCTCATAACCTAAACCACAGAAACCCCTCAGATCTCATAGGTCATTGTTGCTTGGGCCCTGGAATGACTGCCTAGAAGTCTAGACAGTCCTCTCCATCCAGGCAGAGTTGGTTGTTGGTGGTTCCATATAGAGAATGCAGCTGGTCCCTTACAGTGCTGGGGGCCAGGCCCCATCTCTACTGGTGATCCTGATCTTCCCCTGCCTAGGAGACTCTGTACCCATGCTCTTCCATGATTCCTGACCCCCACTTGATGTTCTCATTGACCTGGGACCCATTTTCTGACCCCAGGTCTATGCTGACTTTAGGTAGGATAACATAGTGGCCTCCATAGAGCATAGCCCATCTCATTTTGGGTAGGGTCTCCTGGGCTCAAGACTGTTCTTTGCTTTCTATATCCCAACCCAGGGGTTGAGTGTGTGGAATCATGAGGGGCCAGGATGGAGAGACTCTTGCAAGTTAGTCCAAGGGACCACCAAAGGATATGACAAGCAGGAACACAAAATCAGGTGCCCTCATGGCACCCTTGATGGTAATAACTGCTGCTTATACAGAGCTCTGATCACTCACCCGACCATCCCCTTGCCGAGGAGATGCAGAGGCAATCAGAGGAGCTGGACAGATGGGAGTCAGTATCCTGAACTGGGACTGCAGAGGTCACCCTGCGCTCTGCTGCAGATATCCGGGCACTGGTACCCTATTCTCACCCAGATTCATGGATCAGATGGTCTGACACTCTTCTCTCAGCTGAGCAGGAGATACAGTGAAGTCCTAGCACCTCCCACCACCCATCTTTCTGGCCCTGAATGGCCTGTCCCACTCATTAACTGCTGTAACCCTCTGTGGTTGGCCTTATGGCTTCCTGGATGCCCTGCTAGTACTTCAAAGTGGGAGGTTTCCAGAAAGGTCCTTCTTAGCACTCTCCATCTAGTCAAGTATGTCTGATGTTCTAGACAACTCCCAGGCACCAGAGATAAATAGGTGTGGGTCTACAGCAGTTGGTAGCCCAGACCCAGAGCAGAGAGGAGCCATCCCCTATCTAGGTTGGCAATATGGTTAGATGATCACACATGAGGCAAGGGACATGTTCTGAGCTAACAGCTGCCTTTCTCAGTGCTTGGCCAAGTGACCCTGGCATGTCACACTCAACTGACATGTGATTGTTTGCACTTACCTGGAGTGAACTTTGGGTCAGGTGTGTTGGGCTGCTGTGGAGATGGGATGGAGCCCCAGGTGACCTTGGTTAGAAGCTCAGAGCCTCTCTTCTCTTTCTTTTTCTTGCTTGCACAGCAAGGCTATGGCCAGCTTCGAGGCCTGTGGGTAGTCGTGTCCAGCTTGCTAACTGTGGTGGCATTTGTTGGGTCCTTTCTTGAATGTCACCCGTGAGTGACATGGGGTAGTAAGCTTTCTCTCCAGAAGCCTCTGCTGTCCTCTCCCTGAGAGGCTCTGTGATGTAAAGAGGCTAAGGCAACACTGGGACAGGGCCAGTGGGGCCTGTGTAGGCAGAGAACTGGAGACACAGGGAGTGGAAGACTGGCAAGGGCTTCACTCCAGCTCTGCTTGTTACTAGATTTGGGGTCACAGCCTGTGCCCCAATAGGCCAAATTCAGTCACCAGTCTTCCATAAGCCAATTAAAACAGCCAAATTAAGGGCTGGGCATGGTAGTGCATGCCTTTAATCCCTGTACTCGGAAGGTCAAGGCAGGTAGAGTTCTGTGAGTTCAAGATTAGCCTGGTCTGAGTAGTGAGTTCCAGGCAGGTAGAGCAACATGGTGAGCCCTGTTTCAAAAAATAAAATAAAGGGGTTGGAGAGATGACTCAAAGGTTAAGAGCACTGGCTATTCTTGCAGAGGACCTGGGTTTGGTTCCCATTACCCACATGGTGGCTAGCAACTGTCCATAACTCCAGTTCCAGGGGATCTGACACCCTCTTCTGACCTCCGTGGGCATTGCATGATATGATATGGGTGCACTTACATACATGCAGGCAATACACTCTTATACATAAAAAATAAAATGAAAATAATAAAATACTAAAAAAATAAGGGGCCAGAGAGATGGTTCAGCAATTAAGAGCACTGGCTGCTTGTATAGAAGACTTGGGTTTGGTTCTCAGCACCTACATGGTAATAACCATCAGTAACTCCAGTTCTGGCAGATCTGATGCTCTCTTCTGACCTCCAAGGGCATTGCATACATGGGTGCACTTAAATACATGTGAGCAAAACACCCATCATAAATAAAAATTAGTTGATTAATTAATTACTTAACTAAAAATAAAGCAAAAAGCAATCAAATTAATAGTGGAAAGCAGAAACAAAGAATTTATTTGTATTTGGCCTTATTAGGAAGGAGAACAAAGAGTTTTAGCAATCCTTCAAGTTCACCATTGGGGTCCTGAAATGAAGTTGATATTTAAACAGAGGGCCAGAGTTCTGCATATTGAAATAGTCCCCAGTCAAGGGGGGTCCTACCCGTCATTGGTCCATCACTGCTTCTCCTGTAAAGTGATCTGATAAGCTGAACATTCTTTTTTTTTTGAGTGGGGCAGTTTCCCCTCAGGCTAGTCCAGGCTTTAGGCTTTCTCTGTTTAAGAATATGAGATTCCTGGGAGGATTCCAATTTGGGGGAATCCACTGTTCAGTAGTCTGATAGCCAAAGTGAGGGATGCAGTGTCTCTTTAGAATGTCTTTATTTCTTCCAGATCCATTATATGATAAGGGTGTCTGGGCTCTGGATAGGTGAGGACCAGAGGCAGATGCTCAGCCTGTGAGGCAGGATGGAACAGTATAACCCAGATTTGATATCCAGGACCTACATGGCGACTAACAACGGTCCATAACTGTAGTTCAAGGGGATCTGATGCAATCTTCTGACCTCTGTAGGCATTGCACAATATAGGTGCACTTACAGGCAAGCAATACACTCATAGTTATAAAATTAAAAAAAATATATTAATAAAAAGAAACACTGGAAACCACTCTTCTAAGTGAAGGGCAGATGAGGACGACAGCCTCTCTGCCTCTAACAGCATGGTGCAGAACATCATGCTAACAACATGCTAAGTGGGAAATTTAAAACAATGTAGGAATCATAAAGGAAGGTTCTCAGTCTCCGGTCCATGTAGATCAGGAGGCAATCTGCATAGTTTGACTGAGATTGATTATGGACACTGTTAGAGACCCAGAGGAACTGAGGGTGGCTTTAAAAAAAAATCAGTGTAAGTGCAAGACCCAAAACATTAATGCAACCTTTCTACATTGGCAATGAACAATTAGAGAAGTAACCAGAATGGGTTACATTCCAGTCAGGAGACTATCAGTGGCTTAGAAAAATATCCAGAAAAACAAGTATAAGATTTTATTTTTTAACATTTAGAGACAAGGTCTCCTTATGGAGCCAGTGTGGCCTCAGATTCAAAATCATCCTGCCTTACCCTGAATATTGAGATTATAGGCATGAGCCACCACACCTAATGCTTACATGCAAGATTTTACAAAAGAAATTACCCAACTGAATGCAAGGTCATAGACGCCTATGTGTCTGAGGTGTGTGGCCATAAACAGGAGACGCCACACTGCAGGCACGCAACAATCTTAGTAAAATACTAACTGTGATTTTTGAGAAGAACAGCAACTAATTTTTAAGTTTTTACTAAAGACTCGTGGAAGTAGGAAGTTACCATTAAACAACTGACACAAGAGACTTAGCCTTTGATTATAAGACACAATAGTGGGCTGGAGATGTATCTCAGTTGGTAGAGTGCTTGTGTAGCCTCCATAAGACCTGGGTTCAGTCTCTAGCTCTGCATGAACTGAGTGTGACAGTACATACGTATAATCTCAGCACTGTGAAGGTAGAGGCAAATGGATAAGAGATCAAGGTCATCCTTGGCCATATATCGAGTTCAAGGCCATGTCTCAAACAGAAAAAAAAGACAACAGTGTTTGACAACAACAACAACAGAATCATTGGAGTTGGGGAGCCCAGTGGTGGGGTACTTTCTGAGCATATACAAGAGCGTGGGTTTGGTGCTCAGCACTGCACAAACAGAACAAAACACAGACAAGAGACTCCTGGAGTAAAATGTACCTTGTTGGAACAAAAACTTTGGGATTTCAAAGTGCTTAGCATTTCATTCCCTCCCCTCTTCAAAGTGTTTTTGTTTGTGTTTTCTTGAGATGGGATCTCATATAGCCCAAGCCTGGCCTCCAATCGTCTACCTAGCTGAGGAGGACCTTGAATTTCTGATTTTCTTGCCTCTACCTCCACAGTGCTGGGATTGCAGACTTACAGAACACCATGCCCCAGTAACACAAATAAAACATAACAAAAAACTCACCATGCCCAGTTCATGCAATGCTAGGGATGAAACCTAGGGTTTCGTGCATGCAAGGCAAGCATTACCAACTGAGCTACAGCCCCTGTCACGTTTTTTTTTAAGTATTTTATTTGAAGATGAAAGAAACTGGGTTGTTTTCCAAACAAAAAGATGTCTTGGTTATGAGCCAAAGAATAAAACTATTTTCGAAGTTTAGGTGTGTACAGTTGCTTTGAAAGAATAAAAAAGGTTGGGTATGATGGTACATCTCTTCAATTCCAGCACTTGGGAGACAGAGGCAGGCAGATGTCTATGAGATGGGGCCATCCTGGCCTACACAGTGAGTTCCAGGCCAGCTAGAGCTACAGGGAGACCCTATTTCAACAAGCAAGCAAACAATAACAATAAAACAAAGTGCCCAAGCATCTGTGATACTACATTCTTGTTGCTTAAGTTATACTCTCTGACCTCAGGTCCTTAACATGTTATCAACAATTGTGTTTGTTCCAATATTTGTAAAAGAAAATTGCTTTGCCTCATTCAAACTCATAAACATTTGTCATCAGCAAACAGATTTGTCCACTGACTTAGGTAAACCACCCTTCGGCCCTCACAGGCCCTGCACTGAAATGTCTCTATAGAAATTGTCTTGTCAGCTGGAAAATCTCAACTGTTGGTCTAGTTTCTCTTCATGCATGTGTGGCAGTGAAACAATTGCAGCAGTTTAGTCAGATTTAAGTGAATAGCATGACGCAGAGTCTTGTTCTTGGAAGTCAAGGGCCAGGAATGATCAAGACCTTCTGGAGGTTGGGAGCCTGGCCCACCAGAAATATTGATGAGTTAAGTCACCATCAGTTCCGGGATAGAAAAATTCCCCACTGAAGCCAAGTGTGGTAGTTTGCATCTGTAGTCCCAAGATTTAAGAGGTAAAACAGAAAAGTTGCTGTGAATTCAAGGCTAGCCTAGGCTACATATTAAGTTCCAGGTCATCCTGGACTACAGAGACCCTGTCTCAAAAATGCTACCACCACCACCACCACCTCCACCTCCAGCTTCAGTGGAACAAAGGAGGCCCCTGAGGTAAATCCAGGTGTGCATGCCCATGGCAGACCTGCAAAGTGACATTGTAAACTGGAGAGACCTAGACAGATGCCCAAACCAATGGACTAAACAAAATCAAATCACAATGTCACATAACTCATAAACATAAATTCCACTTACATTAAAGCTATTAATGAGAGAGACAAGTTTAGAGAGATACTAGGAAATATCTGTCTTCAAGTAGGCTGTTCTTCCAGACTGGGAAATGCCTGCAAAGGGCAAGTGATATGCTCAGAGAGAGCCCCTAGAGCCACAGAGTACATGGGAAACAGACCCAGGACTTCACATTTTCTTGTCCCTGAGGGATCCCGTGTTGTTGCCAGGAATCTGTTGGAACGGAAACAAGGGCTGTCTCTGTCCCAGCTGGGAAATACACATGCATGCACACACATATAAGCCTGCATACTTATGTACGCATGTATATACACATTCCAGACCCACTCAAAATCTCACATACGTATTCCTAATACTCACACACGTTCATGCCCTGTGATAGCTAATCTTGATTGTCAACTTGATGGGATTAAGACTCACCATGGAAACCAATGGTGAGAGCATTTCTAGATTAGGTTAATAGAGGTGGGAAGGCTCACCTTGAATGTGAGTATCACTGGACCGAATAAAAGCTGAGCAGCAGCATCCATCTCTCTCCGCTTCCTGACTGAGGATGCAATGCGACCTTCTTGTGCTCCTGCCACAATGATGGACTATACCTTTGAACTGTGAGCCAAAATAAATCTTTCTTTCTTAAACTGCTTTTATCAAGTATTTTTGTCACAGCAACAACACCAAAAATAACTAATATACACTCCATCACGACCGCCAGAAAAGCAGGCCTCTTGTTCAGGACAGCCTTACACTGGGCTGGCCTTGCTCCCTGCAGTACCAAGACCCTGGGACACATGTATGAACAAAACAGCACTGAAGGGCAGCAGTGAGTGTTCAGGGCCCAAAATGCCATTCCTAACCCCTTGAGAATCCTTGTGGATGAGACTCCCCCCCAAAGTGCTCATTTCCCCCCATGCAAACTGAGTTTAGGTGGGATTAAAACAACTTCAAGACTGGGGAAGGAGCTCGGTTGTGGAGTGTTTGCTTAGGAAACACAAGGTTCTAGGTAAAACAAAGACAACCAGATAAACAGCAAGAAAAACCAAGACGGGGCCCAACTCTGTCCAAGTGATCTCAGGAGCAGCATCAGCCCTGGGGCTTGGAGTGGAGGCCACCCGTTATGAGAATTCCTTCTCTGGGGAGACATAAATACTGCCCCTTCCTCCTAAGGTCCCAATGCCAAACCAATGTACAGTTCTTCCAAACTTCACCCGAGGAAACCAATGAGTTTATTGGACTTACTCACAGAACTTGGGTGAGGGGTTACTGGCAGGAGTGTGTATGACTTCAAAACAGCTACTCTGCAGGCTTCATCCAGCATGAATGATGTCTCCCCATAGCCACATGGATGGAGCACCTCCCTAACTCCCTCCAGCCTGTATACTATAGTACCTCCCAGATCCTGAAGGCATAGGCATTAGGACAGAATTACATAAAAATAGCTGTTATAGTTTCATTTCTGGTGCTGTAATAAAATATCCTGACAAAAAGCAATTTTGAGGAGAAAGGGTTTGTCTTACTTACATTCCAGGTCATAGTCCATTATTGTGGGGAAGTCAAAGCAGAGACTTTCACATTCACAGTCAAGAGAAAGAAGATAAACACGGATCCGCACTTGCTTATTCTCAGTCAGTTTTCTCTTCTCGTTTATAGCTCAGGATCCCCTGCCTAGGGAATGGTGCCACTCACAAGTGGGTTGGGTCTTCCTACAACAACAATCAAAACAAACCCCTTCAGACATGCCTACAGGCCAACCTCATCTAGATAATTCCTCATTAAGACTTTTTGCTCAAGTGATCCTAGGTTGTATCATGTTGACACTTTAAACTGGCAAGCACAATCCATCCCTTGTCAATTTGATACATAAACACATCACTTCAAGCCATAACTTTCCATTCTTTGTCACCAAAGTCTCATGTTAATACCATGATTTAAGAATACATTCCAACTCTAAAAAGCCCCGTATAGCCTCTTAACTGTGGGCTTCTATAAAATAAAAAACAAGTTATATACTTAAATATTCTTATTCCCAAAGGGGAAAAATAAAACAATCACACCAAAGCAAACCTAAAATCCAGAGGTGAAAATCCAAATCCTGTAGTTCAGTGTCTGACATCTGGAACTCATTCTTAATATAATCTGGTCTCCAAAGGGCTTGTGCAGCCATCCATAGTACACACAGCTTCCCTCTGAGGCTGTCTCCACTCCACATCTGTAGCTCTTCTTGGGAGATGTCCCACAGTCCTAGCATCGCCAGTATCCTGAGGTCCCCATTGCAACCAAGCCTTCATCTTTGCCAATGATCTCTCAGAGCCTCTCTACAGGGATTCTGACCCGGACACAAGGTTCCATACTTCAGCTGCTTTTCATGACAATCTTGGATGACGCTGACAACATTGCCAAGCTCTGCAAACTCAATATGTAGCCTGGCCCCCATGGGTCAGCTCCTGTGTGCTGACCCTATGGAAACCTGTTTCTACGGTCCTAATGAAGCTCAGGAGGTTTGACTTCAGTAGTGTTGAGCTCTTTGACAAGCACAGCTGCTTCTGTAGTCTCAGCCTGATTCACTGAGGGTCCAGTGACTCCCTGCTCTCTCCTCTGAGGAAGCCTCTGATGGCCTCTTGCAAGCAAGCACAGCTGATCTGATGGCGACGATAGCTGGTTTGCTTGGAGGGCCATTGCCCTCTATAGCACCTGCAAGGAGAAGGCCTAGCCTGACTTGACCATGACCATGATGGCCCTCACCTCCATCTTGTTAGTCAGGTGACCCTGGCACAGGTACCAGCCCTACAAGATAAACAAAATTGTTAAGCAGAACATTTCTTGCCATTGTTCTGATACCAATATTGTCTTCACTGACGTTGGACATGTTAATAGTGTTTGGGGAAGCCAGGGTTCACTCTGGGTGGTGGTGGGTCACCTTTGTCCATTTTAACATATAAACCCTTCTCTCCTATTTAGGGCTGTGGGAATCTTCTGTCTTGCTGCCACCTGAGATATGCTTCTCTCAGTGAGTCCCCAAGAACCTGGGTCCTGGGCAGCCTTGAGCGTGCCTACATCTTTCCGGGTCTTACAGCATCTTGAGGTGGTTCTCATATGCTGGGACCTAGTGTATCTGGAGCGAAGGTGAGTCCCGAGCCACTCTGACAGTCGCCATCCAGGGGATAGTAGATGCCCAGCCTCTCCTGTGTGAAATGTAGGGAGACTGCAGGGAGCCAGTTAGTGATTATATTTTTGCTGAGGTCTAGAAGCTTCTTTGACCTCCTCAGGTTGGCCACAGATGGATGGGATGGGACATGTTTGTGCCCCAACCGGGGTCACTTTGGCACTATGGCTGTGTGAAGTGGGAGAGCTCTGGGTTTAGCAGCATGAGTGTCCTCAGCCCAGTGTGCGCCAGTGGCGGCTTCATAGGCTCCACAACCACAAATATCCACAGGGGGCTGTCAGATTCTCTTTGGAGAACAGTTCCTCTGGTTGTGAACTGCTGGGCATGCCATTGAGTAGTTTCCCTGAGCACTGGGTTGCAGAGGAGGGGCAGGGCATAGTCAGGACAAGGACATGAACCTGAGCCTGGGCTGGCACTCTAGGACAGAAGGTTGTGCTACATGGCAGAGAGCTCAGAGGGAGAAACCTTGATGTCCTTGTTGTATTTTTCCATATTCTTAGACTTTGAGGATGAACTTGTGCACACAGTGAGTAGTAAAGCTCCCTCCACTGTGAGGTAGGAGAACAGTAACACTGGGCCCTGGTCAGTCAGGAGTTGCGAGTCCCAATTCGTTCAGTTGTGCTATCTCCTGGGGTCTGAGTAGGATGGGACTGGGAAAGGTTCCACATCATGCACTTGGGAAATTGCCCCTCTCAGTTTGACGCTGATCCCCTCCTCAGACCATGCAGGAAAGCATCTCTGGAGGGGGCAATAGGCTCACTAATGATTTTCCCTGTCTCCATCCAAGGGATGTGCATACCCAGGTTGTGTGTGTGAGTCTGAGAAGGGTGAGCTCACAGCCCTGCCACCCTGGGCCAGAGGAGGGAGGTCCCACCCTGGTCCAGGCTCAGGCTGGGCACAGGGTTTGCAGCTGCTCTGAACCACTGTCTCAAGTATTTCAGTAAAACTTCCTAAACCCTGTTGTCCTTCCTTGTTAACTGTAACCAGCACTGACATAGTATCAACCAATGTTGATGACTCTGAGAATCCAAGACAGGATTCTGACTACAGTGGATGAGGTAGCACTCTTAGTCCTGGAGCTAGAAGAGGATAATGATAAAGTCTGCTTTACAAAACTTTTATTTTATTTTACATATATATATATATATATGTATGTGTGTGTGTGTGTGTGTGTGTATAAGATTGGTACTCATGTAGCAGGCTGACCTCGATCTTGATTTCTACCTAAGACGGGTCTTAAACTCCCTATATGCTGAGATTATAAGTGTACACTACCATGTCCAGTCCAAATCTTTAAAGGCAGGCAAAAGAACAGACTTAATAAATTCTGGAGCAAGAAAGGAAGGAAGGAAGAGAACACTTAACTGGGCGTAATGGCAGCACTTGGGAGGCAGAAGCAGGCAGATCTCTATAAGATGAGGGCCAACCTGGTTCACATACTGAGTTTCAGGCCAGCTGGGGCTACAGGAAGACCCTGTCTCAAGAAAAAAAAATCCAAAACGGAAAAACAAAATAAAACCAAAAGAATTCAATGAAAACCCCATCAAGATGTAAGAAGATGCTAAGAAATAAAAGCACAATACTGTCCTCTGGAATCCTCATTGCTTATACAAGTTATGGTTGCTTTGGTATTGTCACTAGGATTAAAATAAGAGAACCCAGTATGGTGGTGAACTCTGAAGACTGAGGCAGAAGGACAGTGAGTTTGAGGCCTGCCTGGGCTATAGAGTGAGGCTTTGTCTCCAAAACCAAAACAACAACAACAACAACAACAACAAAAAACAACAACAACAAAAAATCCAACCAACTAACCAACTAACCAACTCACCAAACAAACAATAAAATGAAAGTGAGTGAGAAACAGCAGTGATCAGGTGACAACTGTCCACACTCGAAACAACTTTCCAGAACCAATCAGCCTGCTGGTAGAGGTGGATGTGCAGAGCCTTTCTTGTGCTGGACATAGAATGATAACGTCATTAAAAAAAGACGACATTCCCACAATAGCCGCAAAATTGAAAGATACTCAGGGATGAAGATAGCGGATATGTATAGACCAGAAACCCAGAGACCTGGTGGAGAAGGTGCAATGCTGGCAGGATGCCATTTTCCCCATTAGTGCAGAAACTCAAGCCAATTCGGTCACAGTTAAGGCTTCCCATAGAGGAAGCAATGGATTCGAAAACATGGACAAAGCAACGCCAGGCATGGGGGTGTACACCTTTAATCCCAGCCCTCTGGAGGAGAGGCAGGCGGATCTCTGTGAGATGGAGGCCAGCGTGGTCTACATAGTGAGTTCCAGGCAGGCTGGGGCTAGGGAGACCCTGTCAAAAAACAAAAACAGCACGTATAGTGGTGTATGCTTGTGACTCTAGCACTCGAGAGGCTGAGGCAGGAGAATTGCCATGAACTCAAGCTGCCAACTTAGACTAAAACAAATAAACAAACAAACAAAAACCTTGGCCAGGCATGGCAGCCCATGTCTTTAATCCTAGCACTTAGGAGGCAGAGGCAGATGGATCTTTGTGAGCTCAACATAGGAAGTTCCAGGCCAGCCAGGGCTACATAAAGAGACCCTGTCTCGAGGGAAAAAACACCACCAAAAGCCAAACCACAAACAAACATAGAGGAACGAATTCATGGCAGATTTAGGAATTCTCTACATTGGGCAGTAGGGGCTGCAACATGATCACACTAAAGGGCATCCCTCCTGTGGGCACCCACACGTGTGTGGGAGCTGATGGGGTGATGACAGTGTTGACAGTTGGGTAGGGGATGATAGAGAATCTCAACTTGCACAGATTCTCTGTAGCCTGGGTCTCGTATATCATTTTCATAATAAAGAACTGTTGTCATGTAGGAGTAAAACAGTTTTATGGGTTCCTGAAGTCTTCATCAAAAAGTGCCTGGGGAGTCCTGTCCCAGCCAGGAATTTCAGTGGTGGATAGTGAAGGAAACCCCTCAGAGGCAAAAATAGTGCCTGACATAAAGGACACAGGAGAGATTTGCAGGAATGGGGGCCACACACAGTGGAGATTCCTTCCAAGGTACAGAAACTCCAAGGGAAGACTTTAGAGATTACTTTTTGGGATAAGATCTCAGTCTTTAGCCTGGGCTAATCAGGAACTCATGGCAATCCTCCTGCTTCAGCCTTCTGAGTGCTAGGATTATAGGTGTGAGCCACTATGCCTACTTTGACATTTCAGATCTTTCAAAATTGGTGTGCCTGGTGCTGAGTTTATCCCAATCTACATTCTTCTTATACTCAGGGCTGGGATGCAGTGGGTAATACAGGAAAAACATGATCTCGCCTCTCCATTACCCCAGGTGTACTCTTTGCTCTGGGACTTTGGTGGCCCAGTACCATTCCCTGTCCCGACCTCTGCCCAACATCCCTCTCTTGCAGTACCAGTCTTGGGTAGCCACATCCTTCGCCTAACGGCATCCCTGAGCTCAGAACCTGGACATGACCCTCTAATTGGCCAGTTTGTGGTCCCCGTGCTAACAGCTATCCCCTGCCCTGTTTGGCCCCTAGTTCTCTCTGATCCTATCTCTGGATGTGCTCATGGTGGTCTGGCCCTGCCACTATCAGGAAAACAAGGTATCCTGTCCCCAGGCCCCATTGCCTAATGGTGGCAGCAGAGATCACAAGAGAGGGGCCTCAGATGATTTCACCCAGATAAGGAATCTTGGCCCCAAGTGGCCACAGACTAACAAGATACAATTTCCATCAAGCAGCCCTCAAGTCACTTTCTGGGCTGTGGTGACTCCCTGGAGGGTCTGAAGGATGCAACCCTACCAGCCTCCTATCTCCACTCCCAGGCAGTTTGCCTGCCTGGTAGACTTCACCTGCTACGTATACTTTTAACCCTGGAGGGATGAATTACATTGTAGAGCATGGCCTAGGGATGGGACCAGTATATGAAATGTTTCTGAGTGCAGAGGTCCACTGGAATCCTGAAGGACTCTGTACCTACCGAAATATGCTAGCAGTCATTGTAAGGCTACAGGAAGAGAGCTGTCTGCATGGGCCATAGTCAGGAGAGCTTGATTGGACCCAATATGGTCTCCAGGCCACATCCACTCTCAGATTTGACAGCAGAATTAGTCACAGCAGCCATGGCCCTGGGTCATGGGTGTCCCTGGCCAGGACTGGACTCTTAAGCTTCAATTGCCCATATGCGTAATAAGAATAGTATCACATTTGCTAGCCCTCAGATTGACTACAGCCGCACCATCATCCCTAAGATAGCAAGGATGTACTTGTAGAGTGCCCTCAGGGCAGTTTCTGTAAGCTGAACTGTGGGGTGCTGGACACTGCAAGCCACACTGAAGAATGGTAGGGTAGAAGCGCCCTGTGACATCAGGTCAATGTGGCCTTGTGCTCCCAGATTGGAGAGCTGGTTCACATGGGTCTGTGAATTAATTTGAGGGTTAAAGAGAGGGAACTGCCCATTGACAAGACACAGACTCTACCAGGGATGAGCTGGTACTTCTGAGACATCAGACTGAGCATGGACCTCTTTTCCCCAAACTTTCTGGTGATACTATTGAAAGTAGCTGGTAACACCCGTGTGATAATGACTGGTGGGGAAGGACGCTGGCCCCTGAGTATGGGTCACCAGTGCCCTCTCATCTCTGCCAAAGTCAAATGGCACGTTCTTCTAGCCCCTCCTATAACCAGAAGCCTGGCCAAGCTCCTTGCCCACTTCCTGAGGCTAGAGAATAAAGAGGTTGAGAGGCCTAGGCAGGAGGGTGCTGTGGAGACCTGGCATGGTAAGGGTACCAATCTCTCCCACCCCAGATGTCTCCAGTGGGTTCCAGGGTCTGGTCCTGCTCATCCTAACCTAGGCTCCTCCAGGTCTCTTCAGGCCCCTCCATGCTTCTCCCAGACCCACATAGAGGGTCTAGTGCTCTCCGTCCTGTCCCTGGCTAGCTCAGCCTCCTCTATACCTCCCCTGTGCCTTTCTCTACAGATGTTGAGCCTGCTGTGTCTGGTCCTCTTCCTTGTGGGGTGCTCTGCTGCTGAGACCCCAGGTGAGTTCTTACCCCACGCTGGCCCTCCCTTCCACAGAGGTTCTCAGAAGCCCTGTCCTCAGGAACCTGGGGGAAGGTGTGTGGCCTGCTCTGCCTCAGTATGGGTGGCAGGCTGAGTACTGGCCCCCGTCCCTCCACCTGTTGCTTGCAGCACCTGTCTCTGAAGAAGTACTGGTGGGCATCGTGGGGGGCCACAGAGCCCCCCAGGGGAAGTGGCCATGGCAGGTCAGCCTGCGGATCTACAGCTACCACGCGGCCTCCTGGGTGCACATCTGTGGGGGCTCCATCATCCACTCCCAGTGGGTGCTGACTGCTGCACACTGTATTCACCAGTGAGTCCCTCCTCTGGCATTCAGCCCGGGTGGAATGTGGGGTGAATCAGAAAGGCAGGGCCGAGACCTGGGGTCTAGAGATCTGGGTTCCAGTTGGTTCTGCCCAGGACTGTGGAGAATTTTCCCATGGTGCCTAGGATCTGCTGTCATGGCTTTTTTCTGACCTCAGGAGAGATGCCGACCCCTCGGCCTTTCGGATCCATGCTGGGGACGTGTACCTCTACGGGGGCAAGGAGCTGCTGAGAGTAAGCCGGGTCATCGTCCACCCAGACTTCATCTATGCTCCTCTGGGGTCGGATGTGGCTCTACTCCAGTTGGCAAAGCCCGTGCCATCCTCTGCTAATTTCAAGCCTGTCAAGCTGTCCTCCAAGTTTCTTGAGATCACCAAGAAGGATGTGTGCTGGGTTACTGGCTGGGGCACAGTAACCATGCATAGTATGTATTGGGGAAGGATGTGAGCCTCTAAAGATTCATGGTGGGCAGAACTGAGGTCCCAGGACCAAGTTCCAGAGAGGATGAGGGAGCTGCTCTGGAACTTGGGATGTCTCTGACTGCATCTCCCCAGCTACTCTAGATGCCCATCAGAGCCTCTGCATTTAAGGTCAATGGCAGCTGGGCCCAGAGCATAAGACTCTGAGAGGAAAATGCTGCTTCTTATTTGGATAAAGATAGAAGAAAACAATTCTGTTCATTAGATCCTTGACAGGCAAGTGGACAGAACCCATGTGTAGAGTCCTAGGAGTTGTAGGTGGACATGGGCCCTGTAGACTGGCATCCACATACCCTGTTCCAGGAGGGGCATGCTGAGGCTCAAAGAGGGGGCTGGACTCAGGTCAGGATGGAGCTGTGCTGGAGACAGGCCCCACCTCTATCCCCAGGATGAGTAGTGGGGTTGTGGGACAGGTGAGGTCTGTGCACCACCAGCCCCACCTCCTCTTCTTTCCAGCATGGCTGCCCCCACCCTACCGCTTGCAGCAGGTACAGGTGCCCATAGTAGACAACAACCTCTGTGAGGAGCTGTACCAGAATGCCTCCAGGCACTCCCACCAGGACCGGAGACTGATCCTACAGGACATGCTGTGTGCGGGTAGAGAGGGCCGAGACTCCTGCTATGTGAGTCCTGTCCACCTTCCCTTCTCATCCCCATCCCCATCCCATTTCCAGACCAATAACCATACATACTTCTTCCTCCCCTAGGGAGACTCAGGTGGCCCCCTTGTCTGTAGGGTGGAAGGCTCCTGGACCCTGGTGGGAGTGGTCAGCTGGGGCTACGGCTGTGCCCTGAGGAACATCCCTGGGGTCTATGCACGTGTGCAGTCCTTCCTGCCCTGGATCATGCAGCAGATTCAGAGGTCCTCCTGAGCCTGGTTGCTGAAGATGGATTGGCTGACCTTGATATCACCTAGCACTTACTGCTTCAGCCTTCACCTAGTTTCCTGATTCTGTGCTGTCCTCTGGTCTTTTGGGAGCCCAAGGAAGAGTCAGGGGTGGTGACTGGGGTAGACCAGGTTCTGCTATCTCGTTGATGAAAATTTCATAGTTGTTGGGCAGGGTTCAGTCTCTGGGTCACAGTCGCCAAGTGTGCTGAATACCAGCACAGACATGGACCAGTTCCGTTTTTTTGCTTTCTCAATAAAGATATACATTCATATTCAGGTTTTTGTGTCAACACTAATCTCCTTTCCTCTGATGGAAACACCTACAAGGTGTTGTTTAAGGCCTGAACTTGCCAAAAGTGGGGCGCAGGCAGGTGTGTGCTCTGTGACTTTGTTCCTGGATCCCAGGGTCTCTGGACAGTTCTTGTCACCCCTGTCTTGCAAGCCCCTGGCATCCCCATAGTATCCAGGAGCCCAGATGCGGTGACGCTGTGCAAGGGCAGGAAGGGAGAAGGCTAGATGTTCAGCTTTGGGTGGTGACACTCCGACCCTCGTCACCAGGGGAACAATGTGCTGGGGGACAGGCCACGGCTGCAATGTTGCGACACTTTCCTCCACATTATTATTTTGCTCCAGGACCCAGACGTATTGCTAAGGTCACCTTTGTAGCCTGGAGTGTTGCCTTGAACTCCTATCCCGTGCCAGCTGTCTAATGCCAGAGTGAGGGCTGGCAGTCACTTGGCCAGCCTCACAGGACAGTTCTAGCCCTGGGCGTGTGTTGGGAAGGGTCTTGGTGGGCAGGGGCTGACCTGCTTCACTAGGGTACAGGAGGAGGAGGAGGAGGCTGGACTGGTTGGGAGTTCCCGTCTCAGGTCCAGGAGGGGCTTCCCCTTTATCCAGAGGCTCTGATTAGGAAACCTGCAGAGATCATCCAGGTACACAGGGCAGTGACCCTAAGCTGGGCTTTGTGGGATACAGTGAGGTACCTGATGAGGGCTAAACCCAGAGGAGATTCATCCCTGCTCAGAAGGGGTGTTAAGAGGAGAGGAAGAGGCTCCACTGAGTCTGCAGGAGGAAGCAGGATGGCAGAAGGGAAATCTTAAGGCTCTGCAGGGCTCCCAGACTGCTGGGCAGGGTCCTTTAGGCAGGGCAGGGCTGGCCTTTCTGACCTGCAGCTGGTCAGGGCAGAGAGGGAAAGGAGGTCATTCCAGGGAGACTAGAGTCACCCAGTTACCATGACTGCCACAGATACCTGGACAGCGTCACATCTAGTGTTCCCAAAGCTACCATATGCTCCCCAAATGCCCACATAGGCCCCCAGTTCTCCAGCATAGGCCACCAGGAGCAGGCCTGCCTCCCCTGCTCCATGCCTCCAATACATCCCCAGGACAGGGAGGGTGGGGGGCCAAGACTTAAGTGTGGCTCTCGACTTGGGTGACTTTGCACAGGGCCAGGTAGCACTTCTGTCACTGGCAAAGAATAGGAGAATTTGGAGTCTCTGGAGGAGGTCATGTTCCTATGGCTCCCAGGATGCTGGGGTTAGGCTGACCTTGTTCTTTCTCTTGTATCCCACTTCTTGTTCCTTGAAGGGCAGTACTGGCCAGAGTTCTGGGGGTGTGCACTGCTCCTCTGTCTGACCAATCCTCACCAAATCCCACTGAGCAGAGGTTGCTCTTGGAGGTTCAGAAAGTTGACCATATTTAATAGACACTGAGGTTGAAAGGCTGGAAGGCTGCCTTTCTCTATGGGGTGACACTGGCCTCCCGAGACGGTGCTCTGGTGGTACTCCGCTGTTACAACCCTCTTACCCTAGAGAATGGTTTTGTCCCCAAGGTCCTTATTGTTGAAGACATACTTGCTTCCCTAAGCAAAAGCCCTGGGCAGTCCTCAGAGAATGGAGCTAGCAGCTCTGTGGAGGCACTCTCCCAGCCTCAGTGGGTACCATGGCACCCACTATATCCTCAAGGAAGTCCTGCTTTCCATGATCTGGAAGACCCCAAGTGCACTGTTCTCTGCAGGGCAGTTGGGAGTAGTGAGAATCGGTGCTTGCAGCACAGTGCCCATGACCAAGGCTCAGGGTGTCAGTCCTACTTGACGGGTGGTTCTAAGTTAGCTGGATGAGGTCATCCCACATCTACCCTCCCTTATAAATAGTCCAGGTCCTGCCATTATCTTTTTCTAAATTAGAAAAAGTATTGATTTATGTGTATGAGTGCTTTGCCTGCATATATGTAAGTGTAGCTGTGTCATGCAGTGCCTGTAGAGCCAGAAGAGGGTGTCAGTCTCTTTGAGCTGGAGTTATAGATGATTGTTAGCTGCCATGTGGGTGCTGGGAACCAAACCTGGGTTCTCTGAAAGAGCAGACAGTGCTCTTAACAACCGAGCCATCTCTCTAGCACCCACCCTGCCATCCTTATGTTTAAAACAAGGAAGAACATGGGTTTCCATTAATGGACATTATTAGGTGGGTGTTTTTTTTTCTGCCACAGTGCTTGGGGTTGAAACCAGAACCTTGTGAACACTAGATAAACACTCTGCCACTGAGCTATGTTCCCAGCTGGACATTACTGCTTTTTAGAAAATTTATTATTTTTATTTTTCTGTGTGAGTGTTTTGCCTGCATGTAGGTAGGTACACTCGTGTTATGCAGTCCCTGAGAAGGTCAGAAGAGGGTGTTATATCCCCCAGAGTTGAGTTATAGATGGCTGTTAGTCACCATGTGGGTTCTGGAAATTGAACCCAGGTCCTCTGCAAGAGCAACAGCTCTTAACCACTGAGCTGTGTCTCCAGCCCCAACATTACTTTTTTAAAAAGAGCAAAATGCTCATTCAAAGTCAAGAAAATTAAATATAAAAGACAAGAAAATTAAATGGAGTAAACCATAATTGAATGCTGCAGTCCACACAGAGATGATCAGCCAAGCCTGGTCATTCTCAGGGCTAAGTACCCTTGCCAGGTGCTATCGTGAATACACAACTGACTGGTCCCTAGTGAAACTTTGGGACAAATAAGCCTTTCAGGATTCTATTGGTGCCAGAGCCCTTTCTGGAATGTTCTTGGAAGGCTCACATTCTGAAAATGATGACCAATAGTTCCTGAGGTCTTTCCTAATGACACACATTATTCTAGCAACTCATTTCTTCTCCCAAGTCTGGCACAATTGCTTGATCCCATGAGAAGAGACCAGGATGGGAGCTAGCTCACGCACTCAAAATGAACAAAGTGTCAGTATGGTGAGACTAGCTTGTGAGACAGAGCTGCCAGGCCAGCATGACCCAACTATAGTCTTCAGTTCACCTTCTTGATCCCAGGCACACCCTGCCATGTCCCTGTCTCTCAGGCTAACTTGCCATCTGCTCTAGGCTCAGCCTGAGTACTCATCAAGGCATCCTCTAATGTTAGACAGGGGTATCCCAACATGCTGCTTGCATACTACAGCCTCAGTGCCCACAATCACTGCTGCTCCCTCAGCATCAACCTGAGATTGCCGGGAGCAGTCACCACCATGTGTAACTGAACAGATTCGATCCTGTGGATCATGTAAATTCCTCACTGGATTGCCCAGAACTCAGAGAAGACTTTGCAGGTCTTAAAAAAGTACTCTGCCTCACCTGGGAGCTGGTTCATCACTAACCAATGTTCCCCTTGTACGCAGGCTGTGATACATTTAGGAACATTGGAAAAACCTGGTCTCGGGTCTTACCAGCTGTAGTTCAAATGTTCTCAGGTCTGTGGACCTTTTGCTCTGAGACACTGGTGCCCTAGTGCTGGTCCCTTGTCTAAGCTTGTGCCAACCGCCCCTCTTACAACACCAGCCCTTGGCAGCCACATCCTTCACCTAACGACATTCCTTGAGGCCAGAACCTGGACATGACTCTCTCATTGGCTGGGTTGTGGCTCTGGGCTAACGGCTGCTTGACCACCCCGCCCTCCCTTGTGTTGTCTCCGGGTCTTTCTCTGATCCTATCATTGGATGTGCTTATAGTTGCTTCGCCCTGCCTCGATCAGGGAAGTCAGGTATTCTGTCCCCGGGTCCTGTTGCCCAATAGTGACAACAGGACCACCGGTAAGGGGCCTCAGGTGATCCCACTCAGATAAGAAACCCTAGGCCCACAACAGGCACAGGAAGCAGAAGACAGTTCCCCTTGAGTTGGCCCTTGGGTCACTCCTCAGGCCTCCTGGTGGCTTCCCAGGAGGGTGAAAGGGCCGAGTCCTTACTGCCTGTACTCCCAGGCAGCTTCCCATTCCTCTGCATCCTCAGTCTTGATACTCATAGGTACAGTCTGGGCCTATCCCACATGGGCTTCGTGGTAGACTGAGGTTCCCACCCCACAGTCCATCTTTGCTGCCTTTGCCACAATGCAAGTTCCACTGAACACAATGAGGGACTCTCCCAGAGCCAAGAACTCCATGCCTTGACACTAGGCATATCCTGTCCCCCAAAGTATCCTGACTTGGGTCCCTGGGTTCACATGGCTCTCGTGGTACCCCAGGCACAGCTGTCCTACACAGTGGGCTCAGGCCGTCAGGGCCTGCTCTCCCAACTGCATGGGGACTAGGAGTCAGGTATGCATCTCTCCAGCCTCCTCTACAGTCCCCAGATACAGCCAACTCTGAGTCACTCAGTTTACTGTCACACCAGTACCACCTGCAATTCTGGTAGCCATTCTGGTCTTTGAGCCTGAAAACAGAAAACCTTGAGCAGGCACAGGAATTCCTTTCTGGGTCACCTAAGGGAGATAGCTGAAGCATGTTTCCAGTGATTGATGGGACTCTGCCTGAAAGATGGTGTCATAGCAGCTGTTTAAAAATGGCTGTCTCCTACGGAGCTTGCGTGCCTGCACATAGGAACCTCATTTCCTTGTGCCATGCAAGTTAAGGGGCTAGTGCATGATCAATCCCGGGATCCGACTCTGAGTGTAGGGGACAGGCACCACCCTTCATCAATGTGTTCCAAAGTCAACATGATGCTGTGGGTAAAAGAATTGCCAGGGGCTTGGGATGTAGCCCCATGGGTAGAGTGCTGACCTAGTATGCACGAAGCCCCAGCACTCTATAAAATCAGACATGATGGCGCACACCTGTAATCCCAGCGTTTGGGAGGTGGAGGCAGGAGGATCAAGGTTATCCTAGGCTAAACGATGAGCCCAAGTCCAGCCTGGCTAGTGAGACCCTGTGTCCTTCCAAAAAAGTTTTTATTGGCTGTAAGTAGGGCCTGAGTTCAGCTAGCATCCATGGTGGCTCCAAGGCACACCTGATACTCAGATTTGGAGAGGGGAAGTACTAGGTTTAGTCACTGTGGCCAGGGATCCAGGGCATGGGAACTGCTGGCAAGCTCTGGACTCGATGGGCCTAAGCCTCTCACAGGTGCTATGAGAAATGGGCCTTGTGTTTGGTGTCATAAGTTCTGCCTATAGGCCATCTATGGTGGCAAGGTCCTCAGCCACACAGGGCAAACTCCATGATGAATTTTTTTCAGGGTGGGGTGAGGGAGAGATAGGGTCTCACTATGTCACCCTGACTGGCCTGGAACTCAGTATGTAGACCAGACAGGCCTCAGACTCACAGAGGTCCACCTGTCTCTGCCTCCTGAGAGTTGGGATTAAAGGCACGTGACACCATGCCAGGCCCTCATGAAATATATTTGGGGCCTTGATTCTAGTTACTGCAGGCTCAGAGTAGGGCCTGGGTAAAAGTTTCCCAAAGCATGGCTAAATGCGCCTGGCATGGGAGATCTGGTCCACTCGGGTCTGAGTGTTATCTACACAACTGGAGGGGATCTGCCCAGCTCCACTTGTTGTGACAATGGGTGAGCTTGGGCTGCACCCCTCCTCTCCCCAACGTTTCCCATCATGTTATAATGACAGATATATGACAACCCTATATCTAGTACTCGGGGTACCTGGACTGAGGGAAATACCTAGTTCCCCCCCACAGGCCAAATGCCACTTCCTCCCAGCCCCTCCTCCAAGCAAAAGCCTGGCCAAGTCCCCTGCCCACTTCCTGGGGTTGGAGGATAAAGGAGCTTCCCAAGCCCAGGCCGGAGGGTGCTGCGGTGACCTGGCATGGTAAGGGTACCATCCTTTCCCATCTCCAGTGGGCTCCAGGTTCTGGTCCTCTGTATCCTAACCAAAGACCCTCCAGGCCCCTCCAGACCCTCCACGCTTCTCTCTTCTCCCAGACCCACATAGAGGGTCTAGTGCTCTCCATCCTGTCCCTGGCTAGCTCAGCCCCCTCTATACCTCCCCTGTGCCTTTCTCTACAGATGTTGAGCCTGCTGTATCTGGTCCTCTTCCTTGTGGGGTGCTCCGCTGCTGAGACCCCAGGTGAGTTCTTACCCCACGCTGGCCCTCCCCTCCACAGAGGCTCTAAGAAGCCCTGTCCTCAGGAACCCGGGGGAAGGTGTGTGGCCTGCTCTGCCTCAGTATGGGTGGCAGGCTGAGTACTGGCCCCCGTCCCTCCACCTGTTGCTTGCAGCACCTGTCTCTGAAGAAGTACTGGTGGGCATCGTGGGGGGCCACAGAGCCCCCCAGGGGAAGTGGCCATGGCAGGTCAGCCTGCGGATCTACAGCTACCACGTGGCCTCCTGGGTGCACATCTGTGGGGGCTCCATCATCCACTCCCAGTGGGTGCTGACTGCTGCACACTGTATTCACCAGTGAGTCCCTCCTCTGGCATTCAGCCCGGGTGAAATGTGGGGTGAATCAGAAAGGCAGGGCCGAGACCTGGGGTCTAGAGATCTGGGTTCCAGTTGGTTCTGCCCAGGACTGTGGAGAATTTTCCCATGGTGCCTAGGATCTGCTGTCATGGCTTTTTTCTGACCTCAGGAGAGATGCCGACCCCTCGGCCTTTAGGATCCATGCTGGGGACGTGTACCTCTACGGGGGCAAGGAGCTGCTGAGAGTGAGCCGGGTCATCGTCCACCAGAACTATGTGCATGCTGTCCTGGGCTCCGATGTAGCACTACTCCGACTAGAGAAACCCATCCACCGCTCTGCTAACGTCAAGCCCGTCGAGCTACCTTCTAGGTCTCTTCGGGTCACTTCGAAGAACAAGTGTTTGGTGACTGGCTGGGGCAGGGTCCACATGTATCGTACGTATCAAGAAAGACTTTGGGCAGTGGGAACAAACTTGTCGTTTGAAAATTCCTGATGGGTGGTATTGAGGTCCTGGGAGCAGGTTCCAGAGAGGAAAGAGGAAACCACTGAAGAACAGCCACCCTAGTTACACACTGCAGAGCTTTTGCACCTGAGGCTGATGGTGCAGCTGAACCCAGAACCCAAGACTCCGAAGGACCTTTTGAAAAACAAAAAAGTCATTTTGGAGAAATACTAGAATACCTGACTCCATTGTTTCTGGTCCATGAACTATAGATAGGTAGACTTTTATTATATTCTTTTCTTATTTATATATATGGGTAGGTGTGTGTGCCATGACATTCGTGTGGAGATCAAAGGACAATTTTCAGGAGTTAGTACTCTCCTTCCACCATTTGGGTTTCTGAGATGGAACTCAGTCTTGGCAGGAAGTTTTTTTTTACCTGTTGAGTCATCTCTCTGGCCCCTATAGGCAGATGGAATCCATCTTTAGGCTCTGGGGTCACAGGTGGACATGGACCCTGTAGGCTGGTGTCCCCTACACACGATGTTCCAGAGGGAAGTTAAGGCTCAGAGGTGGGGATGGACTTGTGTTGGGATGGAGCTATCATCAACACTCAGGATAAGTAGTAGGATCAATGCTCCACCAGCTCCATCTCTTCTCTCCCCAGAATTTCTGCCCCCACCCTTCCACCTGCAGCAGGTGTGGGTGCAGATAGTGGACAACGCACTCTGTGAGCAGCTGTACCACAACGTCACTAGGCACGAGTACCAGGGCCGTAGACTCATCCAGGATGATATGCTGTGTGCCGGCAGTGAGGGCCGAGGGTCTTGCTATGTGAGTTCCACCCACCTCCCGCTCCCTGTCCCCATTCCCATTTCAGGGTCCCAAATCATGAATGTTTCTTCTTCCCGCAGGGTGACTCCGGTGGCCCTCTTGTCTGCAGAGTGGCAGGCTCCTGGACCCTGGTGGGAGTAGTCAGTTGGGGCTATGGCTGTGCCCTGAGGGACATCCCTGGGGTCTATGCACGTGTGCAGTCCTTCCTGCCCTGGATCATGAGGCAGATTCAAAGGTTTTCCTGAGAGGTTTTCCTGCCTGCCCCTAACATGAGAGGTTCCCACTTCTCCTATAGAGTCCCACCCCAGGATCATTGTATCTCCACTGCCCCATAATTTAGTCCTGGCCTCATGCTAGTCAGCTGACTTCTCCCAGAACCCACTGCTCTTTGCGGAGTCTCCTGATTCTGCCATCTTCTGGTCGACTGTGGAGCCTGACCCCAGGAAAGAAGCTGGAATGCTGGCAAGTGGAAGAGCGCCTTCTCAGCCTCTGATGGAAGACGCAGAGAAGTGGGAATTTAATATGCACGCAGTTGTTGAAGGCACCTTGCTGTTTTGGCTTCTGGGATGTTTTAATGAAGTTGCTGTGTACATTCAAGTTCAGGTGTTTGTGTGAGTTTGCATTTCCTTGCCTTTGGGAGAGATGGGTGCCATTTCTCAGAGACTTGCTGCTCATGCTGCCCAAGTGGTGCAAGTCTGCATACTCTGCATCTCTCTGTACTCTGTGTTCTTTTCCTGGACAGTTAGGCTATCTAGACAGTCACCTTTGGCTCTCAAACTCCAGGTATCCTTGGAGTCCAGATGTGGCCACACTGTGGGTGGGGAGTTTGGATTAGCCTTAGCATGATTAAAGCAACAGAAAGCTAACTAGGACAGCAGGTGACGATGGGGCTGGTAGCATCCAGGCCACACACCCAGGCAGCTGATTGGAATCTGAGTCTCCCAAGGAGGATGCCCAGGAACATGAGGCAATGATCTCAGATTTTAGCTTTATGGTTCATAGGGGATAGGAAGGATGGAGTTATGGTCTTATTGGGGCCAAACCAGACCAGGAGAGACTTACCCTAAGCTTCAGGGAGGTGAGAAGGGCTCCGGTCAGGGTTCAGCTGGAGTAAGGAGGAAGCAGTCTATGTACTCTAAAGGGTTAGTGTTAGGGGCCTTGGACCCCACACAGCTTGGCAGGAGCTCCAAGGCAGGGCAGGTATTGCCTTTTCATATCTCATTGAACAGGACAGTGGGGTGCACTGTATTCAAAGGAGAATGGGAATCAGCCAGTCTCTGAGGCCAGCTGAAGGCTTCTAGTGTCCCCCAAATAGCTACCTGCCTGCCCTTACCCATGAGAGGTTCCCACTTCTCCAGTAGAGTCCCACCCCAGGATCATTGTGTCTCCACTGTTGCATACTTTAGAGACTTCTGTAACAGGGAGTGAGGGAGGCCAAGGAGGAGGGCCTGTGAGTCTCCAACGTGTCCACGCTATCTCTGTTGTTTGTGACTTGGAGATGGGATTAGGATTAAGAATGTCAAAAGGAAAGTTTATGGGACATCTGCTTAAAGCAAAGAACTGGACCTTGGAATGGAAATACAAAGGGGTTGGGGTTTCCTGCAGCTGCTATCAACAGACTGTAAAAAGCAACTCCTTGGGAAATGCTCCTTGCTGTTCACACAATCACCACCAGGTGGCGCTGCAGGAGAGGCTGCTGCTGCTTGGGCATGCTTGGCAGATGTGCAAGGTACATGTTCACTAGGCAGAAGCCCAACCGCTCTTTGTTTAGAGTTGGCTGTGCAATTGCTGGGTCTGGGTTTAGTAGTCAGGAAACAGCCTTTCTCACTATTTTCAGGACCGCTTTTGTTTTTAATTTCGTTTATTTTTGATTATGTGGCCCAGGCTGGCCTCAAACTCTAGGTCTTCCTGCCTCAGCCTCCTGAGCTTACAAGCACAAACCACCACGCCTAGGTGTTTGCTTGTTTGTTTGAGATAGGGTTTCATGTAGCCAAGGCTAGCATTGAACCCTAAGCCTTCACCTCCCCCTGCCTTCACCTCCTGAGTACTAGGATTACAAGCAGGTATGCCAAGTGTCAGTTTCTTTTCCTGTTGCTATGATAAAATACCCCGAGAAAAGCAACCTCAGAAAGAAAAGGTTTGTTTCGGCTCACGGTTCAGGGTACAGTTCATCTTACGGAGAAGGCATGGCAGCAGGGGCAGGAAGCATTTAATCACATTGTATCCACAGTCCAGAAGCAAAGAGAACTGGGTGCACTCAGCTGTTCAGTTCCCTTTCTCCATTTATACACACACACACACACACACACACACACACACACATATTTTCCAGGATCCTGGTCAGGGAATGGTTTCATCCACAGGGGGGCTTGTCTTCCCACCTCAATTATCAGGATCAAGACAATCCTCCATGGGCATGCCCAGAGGCCATTTTCCAGAGACTCTTGATTTCTGTCAAGTTGACAACAATAGTAATCACATCTAGCTTTTTTAGAACTAAGGACTGAACCCAGGGCCTCCTTGTCCTCCTGTATGCTAGGCAAGTACTACATCAAATGAGCCACATTCTCAGCCACATTCTCACTGTTTTGAATTAGCATTTTTGTCATGGCTAACGGTGTACATTTCACCACATGCTTATATTTGTCTTTTCCTATCTTCTCTGGTGAATGTATTAATGTTTTTAACCTTGTTTTTTCCTTTTATTTGCTTCCTAAAGTCTACATCTACATAATATATATCTCAAGTCAAAGTAGAGTGGGAGAGAGGAGGTGGGCTCCACTGACAAGCCCCCCCGCCTAATCTTGCTGCATATTTTAAGAATAGGCTGTCACCTCCACTTGTTCCCATATGGAAGTTGTGGCCCAAGCAGCACAGAACACAGCAGTGACAAGATGCGTTGAGCTGTCCCCACGGCAGTCTGAGCTACTCCTGTCTGGTTGGGGCCTGATGACCAGCTGACCATGAATATGGGCAAGAGCCATATTTCCCAGTTCCAAATCATAGGCCAGGGCTGGGGAGTCCCATGGACACCCTTAGAGTCAGGGATCCCGTCTTAGATGTGAGGAAACCTTGGCAGGGGAGAATTGCTCAGTATTCCCTCAGGATATGACGTTATAGGGCATGGACTTGGCTGTTTCATGCCTGTGCCAAAGCTGAGGTTCAAGACTGCACTCTAAATGTTTGACCTAATGACAAGTACGAGCACCACCAATTCACCCTTTGTGACAGGCAGGAATCTTCCTCCCTCAGATGGCTGAACACCTGACACTTGGGAGGGGGTTGTCTGGGGAGGTAAGAGCTGTCAGTTCAGTCCAATACAGGCAGGTGAGGGCAGGGGAGTGATATGTTCCCACAGGTCATCTCACCTGGCCCAGGAGCCTGATTTCAACAAGTTTTGGGGGGAGGGTCTTCATGGAATAGATCTTTTGAGCCTGGATACCTAAAGCCATCACAGGTCCCCAGAGGAGGGGACTTCAGGGCCCTCACTTGATAGTGACAATTTCTACAGAGCTGGTAGGTGACAGAGGGATGAGGACAGGTGTGGAGATCTTATTTTAATGTTTTTAAAAAATTTTTTAGACAGAGTCTCCCTGTAGCCCCATCTGGCTGGCCTGGAACTCGCTGTGTAGACCTTGAATTCACAGAGATCTGCCTCTGCTGTCTGCATTGCTGGGATTAAAGGCTTGCTGCAGGTGTTGAGGATGGGCCCTCAGAGCTTTTCTACTAGGGTGGGACAGGCTTGCTTTGCAGTACCAAACCAGGTCCTCTCCACCTGCAGGGACACATATCAGTTGGGGACATATATTGGCCCCATGCCCACTGCTTTAGAGTCTTAATTGGCATGGAGGTCAGTTCCAGAAAGAATGTGGTGAGAAGTATGTGTGCATGGACTGCCATAGAGATAAAAGCTTTTCACCTATAAACTCAGAACTTCCAACATTAAAAGTTCCGAAAACAACTTTCAGCAAATGTCTAAGACAAAGTGTGAATGCATCTATTTAAATAAAAATCTCAAAATGATCAAGAGAAACCTACAGCCCCCATGGCTTCATTGTACATAGAATCCCTAGAAGAAATAAGCCATGGACAAGCCCGGGAGAGGAAGGAAATGCAGCATATTGAAACAGCAAAGGAAGCTCTTTTAGAATAGGGCAATGATACAAGTACCACATTTTGGTACGTATCACTGCACACACTATAGTATGTATCTGCCTCATTATGTATCCACAATTCATGCCATCTCACATTTGTATCCAATGTTGGCCCGCAATACACAGAAAACATCTCTCTATAAACTGTATGGCACTTTCTGGATTCACTGGGAATCTGGCAGAAAGGAGCAGCCTCAGACCTGAACAGCCCTAGGAACTCAGCAATCCTAGCATTACTTATACAGGCAAAACCCAGGAAGCAACACAAATGCCTAATCAAGAGGCTGGAGGTAGAGCACACCTGCAATCCCGGCACTTGGAGCCTGAAGCGGGAAGACGGTAAGCTGGATGCTAGTTGGGGCTACATAGCTAGATCAGATACGGGGAAAATAGAAGAAAGATTGCTGGAGACACAGGACAACTGGTACAAGGGCAGGGACAGGGTTCTGATGATAACAGAGTGGCAACTCCTTCTGCCAGAGCGTGTGCATTCTATGTAACAGGCACTCAGTCTCACTGACAATCATGAGAAGTGAGTTTAAAACCCCCATAAGAAAACGCAGACAAAACTGGGGAAATGGCTCATTGGGCAAAGTGTTTGCTTTGTAAGCATGATAATCTAAGTTTGATCCCCCAGAACTTACATAAAAAAATCTGGGAATGAGGCTGGTTGTGGTGGCAGATGACTTTAATTCTAGTACTCTGGAGTCAGAGGCAGCCTGCTCTACATAGTGAGTTCCAGGCCAGACAGAGTTACATAGTGACAAAAACAAAAAATCAAAACCAAAACCTACAGAACAAAATACAACAAGAAAAACTGGTCATGTTGGTATACTTGTAATCCCACTCCTGGGAAGTGGGGACAGAAGGATCTTTGTAGAGCATTGGAAAGCCAGCCCACCCTAATCAGGCAAGTCCTAGGCCAGTGAGAGACCTTGTTTCAAAAAAACAAGGGGATTGGCTCCTAAGGAATGACTCCTGAGGCTGACATCTGGTCCACACACACACCCATGAGCCATATTTGAGAATGTTGGTAGTCAGTATCAGCGATGTCAAGGATAAGCACTGGTCACTCTCCCAACTGTTGAAGGAAGTAAGGACAGCCTCTGGGAGTTTGTCAGTTGTCTAGACAAATGGAGAAAGGTCATCAAAGACCCCAGTCAGCAGGAACAGGCACAGGGCACTGCATGTTCAGAAACAGCCATGACCATCCTAGTCCCGAGTATGCTGAATGGGCACAGCCCAAAGTCCACTACAGCAGACATGGCCATCATGTGGGATTCTGAACACTGGGGTAGAGATGAGCTGGGCTCAGCAATGTGAGAACATCACAGATACAATCCATGGGAAGAGCCTGCAGGAACATGCCTGACAGAGCACAGTTATAGAACAGTCAATCAGACAAGGGATGTCCCTTGTCATTCCCAGGTCAGGATGATGAGGTGATGTTTAGGTAAGGGGCGGAGCACAGGCTTGTGATTCTACTAGATTTCTTGACTCATCTGTGGACAGTCTGGCTGTCCTCTACATTTATCTTTTGTGTATGTGTACTTGCTTGTATGCATGTGCACACATATGCATGCGAAGGTCAGAAGTCAACCTCAGGTATTATTCCTCAGGATGCCATCTTCCTTGTTTTTAAACAGTGTCTCTGGATTTTACCTGGAATTGGCTAATTTATCTATGCTGGCTGGCCAATAAATTCCAGGGATCTGCGCATCTCTGTCTTCCTAGTGCTGGGATTATAAGCATGTGCTGCCACGCCCTGCTTTTTCATATGGTTTCTGGGTATTGAACTCAGGTCCTCATGCTTTATAAGCAAGTACTTTATTGGTTGCTGTCTCCTCAGCCCTATGTTTATCTTTTAGAAATATTAATTAACTTATTGTGTGTATATATGTGTGGATGCACATGGACGTTAGAGGACAACTTGCAGGAGCTGGTTTACTCCGTCCACCATGTGGGTCCCAGAGATCCACAGCTCAGGGGCCTGTTCATGGTCCTATCCCCAAAGTTCTGCTATGAGTTGTTGGTAAAATAAGAAGAGACCTCTTGGGAGAAAGGAGATGAGTACTAGAGGCTCCCATGGGCTCTGCCTAGCCCCATCCAACACCTCTGGCTTAACCCACAGCTCATGAGCTGTTAGTTCCCTGCATGACTGTGGCTGACTTCTTCCCTAATGCATGTGAGATTGTTGATGAGTGTGATTTCTCCTCAATCAAATTCACAAAATATAATGTGACTATGGCCCCTTCAGGCGTGGGGAGACCAAGACTTGAGTTACCAAATGACTTGTCCCCAGCCATCACGGGATTCCCTGACTTACAGGGTTTGAAGGCCCCATTCCTGATAACTCTCCCTTCCTAGGCGGGGTGGTCTGAATGAGAATGTCCCCCATAGGCTCTAAGCATTTGGACAGTTTGTCCCCAGTTGGTGGCCCTTGGGCATTCCTCTCCCAAATACCCCTGCGCTCCTTCATGGCTGACACTGTTTTATTTGTCTGTCTGCCTCACTCCCTGGCTGGCTGATTATGAGTCTTCAGCTCTCTCCTTAACTAGAACTTCTGTTCCATCCCAGCCTAGCCTTTCACTTCTACTCCCTGGGTCCCTCTTGCTGCCTAAGGGTTCTGAGTCCTGACCTATCCTGCCTTTTCTACACTCTAGGGACATATTCATCTGGACTCCTGGAGATGGGCAGAGGACATCCTGCTTAGTGACTCTTCCTCATTGATTCTCTGACATACAGGTCTCCTCATGACTAAGGCTGACAAGATTCAGCATGTGGCCAGAGGGTAGACTAGGAACACATTGGTGACTCCAGTCCTGGGGGCTGAGAAGACCCAGGATTTTTAAGCCCTGTAAAAGCAGGGTCTCTGGAACCTGGTTCTACAAGGAATGTTCTGATTGGCTCAAGTTAATCAGTCAGAGCTAGCTTTGGATGGGATCCCTGACACCCTGGCTACTCACTGGAGGAAGCCCAATGGAAAGAAGCTAAGAGCCGGGATTTATTTTCAAGGTGACTTTCTCAGTCCACAATACAATATTTTAAATTGTGATATTCAGTAACAGAAAATTGAAGCTCCTCATATGTGATCAGCAACAAAACTGACAACATCCAAAATCCACAATGTACCAGAGAAAGGTAATAAATTCAATATAGCTAATGAAAATACAAAATACACTCTGTTATCAATAGGACACTGCTGGAGACATTAGCCAGGGCTGCCCATCATGGAAGAAGTCTTGCAGGAGTCATCTTTCTGCCTCCCATTCATATTACAAGATGAAGATGAGGAGATACGGTCCTTGGTGCTAGAGGCCAGTTGTGCTGGGACACCCAGGGACAGACCAGGGGATCAGGACTCAGAACATCCAGTTTCCACGAATCCCTGACTTTCTTACCTCTACAACACCAGATTTTTGGTTCCCAGGAAGGGGTAGCCAGGGCTAAGACTTGGGCTCCTATCCTGTGCTCACTTGGCTGGAGCTGATCCCACCTTTCTTGAGGTACACCCTTCTAGTGAGAGACTATCCAAGGGTTAAGGGCACTGGCTGCTCTTGCAGAGGACCTGGGTTGGGGTCCTACCATCCATGGGCAGGTAACAACTGTCCATAACTCAAGTTCTAGGGGATCTGACTCCCTCTTCTGACCTCCGCAGGCATTGTATGACATGGATGCACTTATATGCATGAAAGCAATACATTCACACATGTAAAAATATTTTTAAAAATTCTTCCTTCTTTCCTTTTGACTTTCTGTCTCATAAATCCTTCCTGTCTGGCCCCTCCAGCCTCCAGCCACTGTCCTCACCCTCGGGGCAGCTTCCTGGAGGCTGTTACTGTGATTTATTTTTACTACTACATGCTACTTTTTCAATAGTACTGCCTTCAACAAAACGTGGTTTCTGTCTGTCCATCTCCTACAAGGGAGAAGCAGATGCATCCCAGCAATGGCAGGTGTGAAGAATGACCTTAACCCCTTGTGGGATCACATCACTTCTGCTCACCCTAAGACTAGCCCCAAGAGGCTGTTCTTCCTCCAAAGTGCACCTCTTTGTTGCTAGGAAGGACGCTGGGGTTTGCACAGGAGAAACTATGAGTCAGTCTTTTGCCTCCAAAGAAACAGCCCAGGAACCCCCGCCCCTCGCCCCAGGTTGATACATTGTCAGCCAATCACAGCATTCCCCTCCTCACAACAGGCTGCTTGGTCTCTCTTTCCATCCTGAACCAATCAGAACATTCCTTGGAGTACCAGGATCCAGAACTCCTGACTCAGGGGTGCCTGCAGGCTCTGGCCCCTGTGGGCCCTGCAGGGCTGGAGTTTCCTGAGTGTTCCTAGTCTACCCTCTACACTGCTGACTCTGGGCTTCTGTGGTCTTATCTTGTCAGCTTCCTGCTTGTTATTTGTGAGGTGTCTTGATGGAAAATAAGCAGCACACACTTACCTGCTCAGGGCGGCCAAAGGAGTCTAGATGTATCTGTCCCTAGGGTGCTCAGAGGACAGGATAGGGCTCAGAGAAACCTGAAGTATGGTAGTGGGGGGGTAGGCTGGTGGTGGTCTAGAGTTCAAGGTGAGGAGAAGGCTAGAGACTCCTGACACGCAAGCCAGAGGAGTCTGGAGGTGGGATGGATGGACAGGTTTCGACAGTGGTCAGCCCTAACCCTGGAGGACCACAGGTCTAGCTTAGAGAGGAGTGTCCGGGAAGAGGCTGGAGCCTCTTCTTTGATTTCCCTCTGTTTCCTGCACTGCGCCTCTGATGAAGACGTTCAGACGCCAGTGATAAGCAAATGTACCAGATCAGCAGAGAGAACTGTGCAGATAAGACCTGGAGGTCACACTGCAGGATTTATCTGCAGAGCTAGGTCCAATGGGATGGCAGGGCCTCTTGGCCTGGGACACTTGATACTGATCTTGGCCAGGGCTGATTCCTACTGTGACAAGGGGCCTCATGTGACTCTCTTCCCTAACTGTCCAGGAAGGCTGTGCCTGACCCCAAGGACTTGGAGGACTTGAGATGTAGGACTCTGTTATCCCATGGTACCTCCTTGATCCTTTTCGAGTGGCCCACAGACACCATCTCCTGTTTAATGTTCCTCTTGGGAAACATATTAGAGTATGTCAGTATGTCATCACAGGGTGATGCTTACCTGCAAGCCTTCTTGGGCTTCCTCTTTGCCTCTGGGAAGGGGACAGGAGCCCCATCTCCTTAGCTGGAGGGGGTGCTATTCCAGTGACCCGGGCCACTCAGTTGAGAGGGACTCTCAATATGCAGTGCTGTCCATGACAGACCCATCGAAGGCCCAAATACACAGAGTGGACCTTGTAGGCCCTAAGTAAAGACTGCTTGGATCACAGAACTCAGTCTTCTAGAGCCGGGAACACCAAGACCCCATGTACAGCTGGTCCTGTGTTTGGCTGTGCATTTAACCTTGTGACTTGTGGTTACCAGAAGGGTATCCGGGCAGTCGGGGCATTGTCATATGGGGGCTTTGGATTGGAGTCATTCAGTTCCTCAGAGCCAGGACTGGAGGAGAGCATGTCCCTCCCCTTACCCCACCCTGTGAGGTAATGATAAGTGGGCAGGGGACAGCAGACTGGGTAGAGAGGATCAGGGAAAGACAAACTTTCCTTCCCAGATCCCCTGACATCTGTGTGTCACTCTGAAGCAGAGTGGCTGACTGAGCCTGTGACCTGGAACACCTGAGACCCCAGACTTCCGAGCTGGACCTGCCTGCTATCCCATGAACTCTGGGTTCATTCTATACCCCACACTCTGCTGATCCTGAACCAGCCTTGACCCCCGGCTGAGATCATGCTGTCCCTCCTCACTGCTTCCAGATGCTGAAACTACTGCTGCTGCTGCTGCCTCTCTTATCCAGCCTGGTGCACATGGCCCCTGGTGAGTTCTGCCTTGGAGCCTCCTTGTCCTTTTCCCTGACTCCCACAGCCCACAGAGAAGCCCAGGCCTAGCTTCCCCAGCACAAAAGTGAGCTAGGGTATCAATTGCTCCCTGTCCTGTCCGAGGCCCAGCAGTTCAGTGAGTGGGCATCGTAGGAGGACGAGAGGCCTCTGACTGTAAGTGGCCCTGGCAGGTGAGCCTGAGATGCAACGTCAATTTCTGGATGCATTTCTGCTGTGGCTCCCTCATTCACCCACAGTGGGTGCTCATGGCAGCACACTGTGTGGGACCGTGAGTCTCCCTGGGCCTGGCAGGGTGGAATGGGGTTCAGGATCCCTCCCACGATCACCAGTGTTCCCTAGGCTGTGATGTTCAAGCCCAAGCTAGAGCCTTCCGAGCAGGGATGCACCCTTCCAGGAACATCCTAAAGCCAGAGTCCTCCGGGTGCAGCTTCGACAGCAGCATCTGTAATATGAGGACCAGCTGCAGCCTGTGAGGGCTCGTTGCACATCCCAATGACTTCACAGCAGAGAGCGGGGCAGACATCGCCCTGCTGGAGCTCCAGGATCCGGTGAATGTCTCCAACGACCTCCACCCTGCCTCCCTGCCTCCTGCCTCGGAGACCTTCCCCCCAGGGACATCATGCTGGGTGACAGGCCGGGGCAACATCAATAATGGTGGTGTGTGACAGGGAAAGCTGAGGGCTAGATGGGTGGGGACTCGGTCACATCACAACCCTAGTGTTGGGGGACAGGGCTGCCCAGGGAGGCCTAGGAAGGTCACTGATGAGCTTCCTCCTGAGGCTGTGCCTCTCAACCCGGAGCCTCTCCCACCACCGTTTCCTCTGAAGCAAGCAAAGGTCCCCATTGTGGAAAACAGCCTCAAAGTATCACTTTGGTCTCTACACTGGGGACAATGTTCGAATTGTCCGTGATGACATGCTGCGTGCTGGAAATGGCAAGAGCGACTCCTGCCAGGTGGGCCCTTGTCTTCTTGCACCCCATCCCTACCCGGCCTCAACATGGAGTACTGACCTCTCTTCTCCTCAGGGTGATCCTGGGGGGCCGCTGGTCTGCAAGGTGAAGGGCACCTGGCTGCAGGCAGGTGTGGTCAGCTGGGGCGAGGGCAGTGCACAGCCCAACAGACCTGGCATCTATACCCACGTGACCTCTTACTTGGACTGGATCCACCACTATGTCCCCAAGGACTCCTGAACTGACCTAAGGGATGGGGACGAACCAGCCTTCTGCAGACCCCAACTTGCTGCTTTCTGCATAAGTGGTACCTCTGCCTTCCCCGCTCCTGGTTCCCCGTCTGGGCCCCAACCACTCCTGTCCCCTCTACTTTCTCCCGGAGGTAGCGTCACTGGGTGCCTCTCTGCTGTGGCTCATTAAAGTGCATGAAAAGCAGCTGTAGGCACTGATGTGTTTCTCATTGTGGGCATTACTGGGGATTAACAGAGTCCCAGGCAGGCCATGGTTGTTGTTACTGGACCTGTGGGATCCGAGTCCACAAGGTTTGGCACATTGCAGTGGGGTGGGACCATACACCACCTCCTTGTCCCCAAGACTGACTTCTCTCAACACAAGCTCATTTCTTTTTAAAAAGAAGTTGTTGATTATTATTGTTGTTGTTGTGTGTGCATACATGTGTGGAGAACAGAGACCATTTTGTGGAGTTGTTTCCTAATGTTGGCCCTGCACATCTCTCCTTGGACATATGTGGTCACCTGTCTGCTCCAAACCTGTCAGTGCTCAGGGTTGTTTCTCACTGGGTCAGGCAGTTCTGATTTCATATGGTTCTCAAATCAGGGACCTAGAAGCCCCATGGCTCTTCTGAGTGTGTGGCTTCTGGGCAGATCTCCCAGCTGCCAGCCCTGCATTCTCTCTGTGTTCACAGGATATGTGGGCAGACTGGCAAGGCAGCTTCATTCCCAAGCTGCACGAATCCCAGCAGGGCCCCAGGTGTGCCAGCCTAGGAGGCTCATGTTCCCTTTAGCAAACTTCCTGTCCTCTGCCTGTCAAGCAGTTCTGGCTTTAGATTCTTTCATACATCTAAGCCCTATTTATACTTTTTATTTGAAGATTAGATCCTGCTAAGTTCCCCCAGGCTAGCCCTGAACTCATTCTGTAGCCCAGGCTGGCCTGGAACTTGCAATTCTTTTACTTCAGCCTCCTGGGTAGCTGAGATTCAAGGCCTGTACCACCAGGCTAGGCTACATATTCGAACTTAATTTTTCTTGGGAACAAAATATGTCGCTGAACAGTACCTTTTTGGGTGAACTCTGAGAATTTTGAGTAAAAACACTTTCTAAAAAGATTTTTAAAATTTTATTTTTTTCTTTTATGTGTATGAGTGTATTGCCCACATGTGTGCAAGTGTACCCATGCCATGTACAGGTCAGAAGAGGGTGTTGGATTCTCCTGGAACTGGAGTTATGGGTGGTTGTTAGGCACCATGTGGGTGCTGGGAATCAAAACTTGGTCCTTTGCAATAGCAGTCAGTGCTCTTAACTGCTGAGCAGTCTTTCCAGCCTCTCTAAAAAGATTTTTGATTCTAGGCTTCCTTCCCAGTTGTCAGTTGCAAAGACTCAAGCTTCATTTTCAGGACCTCCGGAAAGGACCTCTTTACTTTGGGAGGAGTTCCTGCTCCAGCTCCTCCTGACTTCTGATCCTGCAACCCCACGGTTCAGCACCTTCATTATTCTTTATTTCTATATTTAATGTCAAATATAATATATACCCATCATAAAAACAAAAAAGTTGGAAATTGGTCCCTCATGCTTCCCTCCCACCCTTCTCTCAGAGTCTCTATGGATGCTTGTGGGTGAAAAAACTCCATCTGACAAGCTCATTTAGCCATCCTTTAGCGAAAGCCATGCAGTGTGGGAGATGGACTAGGATTCCCAGGGAGAAGTGGTTGCAGACAGTCAGGGAGCAGGAAGGAAACTGGGGTCGGTGGGACCAGGCAGGTTGAAGGGTAGGGCAGCCTGGCTTCCTGCTTTCTTCTCATCTGGCCCCAGATCAAAGAGCTCAGCCCAGGGCCAGTTGACAGATAAAAGTGACCGTTGACCTCATCTACACCATGGGCTATAGGCCAAGCTGTGAGTTTTGGGGGACCAGGGCCCAAATTCTCTGTTTCAGCCAGAGGTTAGTACCCCAGTGACCAGGCTACTTGAGATACAGTCCTAAGTCCTGGTTCTCCTGGTCAAGCTATAGGAGACGCTAGCAGTTGTGTGTGTGTGTGTGTGTGTGTGTGTGTGTGTGTGTGTGTGTGTGTGTAGGTGTTTCCAGAGTCAGGCTGTCTCTTCCCTTGCTTTTCTGCTAGGTGTAAACAGAAGCCACTCCTATGACAGCTTGCTGAAAGGATATAGATGAAGCTCCAGCTTGGACAGTACGTCTGGGATGAGTGTCAAAGGATCTTCAGGGAGCCAGATGATGGTGTAGGGAGAAAGATGTGGTCCACAATACCAAAGGCAAGTGGAGGTGGGACAGGTGAGGGCTCTGAAGTCCCCTCTTATGAGGATCTGGAGACAGTTTGTAGGGTCAGGACTTCAAGGATCTCATTCCATGAAGACCGGGGTGACATCAGGCTCTTGGGTCAGGTGGGATGGCCTTCTCACTATCTGCCTCTGAACTGGCCTAAACTGGTGGGTTCCATGTTCCAAACAGTTTCCTCTCAGATGGGCAGCTGCCTGAGGGAGGGAGGGCCATGCCTGTCACACTGGTTGATAATGTTCTTATTCATCATTAGGTTAAACATTTAACCTGCACTTGAGCCTTGACTATGGAACAGATGTGCATGAAGCAGGCCAGCCCTGTGTAGTGATGTCACATCCTGAAGGACTGAGCAACTCTCTCCTGGTTGTTTCTGTATATCTAAGAGGGGATCCCTGACCTTGAGGGTGTTAGTGGTCCCCTCTGACCCCATCCTATGATTTGGGGCTGGGGAAGGTTTCATGTTTTGGCCACATCCCTGGTCGGCTGATTATCAGGCCAAATAGGAAACCTTGCTTAGGCAGCCAGAGGACTTGGCCCCTCTGACTCAGCTGGAGTCAGGAGACCCAGGGCTGGATGTTGGAACAGGGCCATTGAGGTATGCTGTTACAGAGGCCTGTGTTGCCTCCCCCAGGCCTCAGGCTGGATCCCTTCTGAGGAGTCCTTGAGGCTGGACTCCTAGAGAATGGGGAAAAGCCTGTCCTGGAGGAACCAAGGAAGCACTGTGTCCTCCCCACATTGGGGAGAAGCTCAGGTTGTAGTGGGGACAGCTGCGTACCAACCTGTCTCTGTAGTGTTCTGTCCCTGAGTTGGTCTTTTGCTGCCAAGGCTGTGTGGCAGCCTCTATGTAAGACAAGTGGAAGCGACAGCCCCTCCCTGTGCTATGGAACAGGATCAGGTGGAGAACCTGCTTCCTCCTCCTGTCCTACAGCAAAAGTGAGGCCATCCCCACCCCAGCAGGTCAGGGCTGGCGAGGGGGAGGGGACAGTCCTGTCTCTGCTGTGGACAGACACCATGGACCTGGGACCCTGTGGCTTCGTGCTGTTCCTGGCTCTTCCTGGTGAGTTGGGAACTGGCCTGGGGTCAGTGGGGCATCTATGTGTATCTTGCCTTGGGGTGAAGTAGATCTGCTTCTTCTCTGGGTCTTCCCCTGGATTCATGGTACTTTCCACTAGTCACTGAGTTGGGGCTCTGAGGGAGCTGGGAGTCCTGT
The DNA here is from genome assembly GCA_035773235.1 of Eospalax fontanierii. Lineage (NCBI taxonomy): Eukaryota > Metazoa > Chordata > Mammalia > Rodentia > Spalacidae > Eospalax > Eospalax fontanierii. The sequence goes on along the minus strand of CM069546.1, from coordinate 29,194,453 downwards.
AGAAAGGGTGGGTGTCTTGAAGACTAGGCTTAGAAGAACAAATGCCAGGCTCCTCATAGTGGGTCTTGTGATGCTGTGCTCAGTCTAGGCCCCTCAGCTGGGTGGCCTGGCAGTCAGTGCTGGGGACAGAGACCCAGGGTAGGTGGGGCACCTGCAGCTCCAGATCCTGGTAAGGGCTTTCTCAAGGGGAACCCAGAGGTTGTGGGGGACTGAGGCCAAGACAGCACTCACCGCCTCCCAGCTGCTGTTTATGGCCAGTGGCTTGTCTCACCCTGTCCTGGGCTTGGAATGACAGCTGGCCAGGCCACACCCACCTGGCAAGGCCCCACCTACCTGGCTTCACACCTTACCTGGGCCATCCTGGGACCTATGGGGTAGTGCTTGGGTCTGCTGGAAGTTCTTCCCACGGACAGTTCCTCACCCTTCTGTCTCCACCCCTCAGGTATCTCCCATGAGGTTCTGCCACCAGGTATGTTCTCAACAGATGTTCTAGGGTTAAGGAGGAGTCCTGGTAGGAGGATCCCAGAGAGGGTAGTGTCTGTGGTTGGGGAGGGTGACCTGAAGGCCCAGGGAGGCCAGGTGCTTGGCACAGACATCTCCTCTTGGCATCCAGGCTGAGGGGGCACAGGGCAGCTTCACTGGGGAAGCCGCACCTCTGTTGTGACTGCTTTGACCCTTCTGTAACCTGCTGTCCCTCACAGGTCACCCCTTCCTTCCACTGACGCTGTTCTTGGGAAACTCACTAGCCTTCCTTGGGACATACCTGGGGTTCTGGGTGAGGGATTCCCTGTCTGCTTCCATTTTTTATCAGGGTGAACTCAATTTCCAATTTATTCTGTTGTACAGTTCTTTACTAGAACTTGCCAGTGAAGCCCCTGTGGGATGGACTCTGTATCTTCTTAAAAAAAATTGGTTGAGGCAAAATTTACAATTTTAGTCATGATACAGTAGCATTTGGTGGCATTTAGCACATTCCCTGTGCTTTGTGACACTACCTCTATTTACTTCCAAACAGTTGTCACTCCAAAAGGAAACCCTGCCCTCCCCGCCTGTTGGGCCTTCATAGTTCCCATCACTTTGAGTCCCTTCTCCACCCCCTTGCTTCCTGGGCAATGAGTGCCTGTCCTAGCCTCAGTCATCTAAGGGTCCCTGCTGCATCCTACAGAGCATGGTGTTTGGAAACCGAAGTCCCTGAGTTGTTTCTAGGCTGTCTTTTTTTCTGGGGAGGGTCCAGCAGGTCATGATCTGAGACATGAGGGAATCCTCAAGAAGCTTAAAAGGAAATGAGTTGTTAGAGAGAGCTTCCCGGAGAGCACTGGGCAGAAAGTCAGCCTCTGGTATTCCTCAGCCAACAGCTCCTCTGGCTCAGCATGTGGCTGGTCCCAGCTTTCAGAGGCAGGTGGCAGAATCGTGGGAGGCCATGCTGCCCCAGCTGGTGCATGGCCATGGCAGGCCAGCCTCCGTCTACAGAAGGTGCATGTGTGTGGCGGGTCCCTGCTCAGCCCAGAATGGGTGCTCACTGCTGCACACTGCTTCTCTGGGTAAGTGACCTGGTGAGGCCTGACTGCTTGAGCCTATGAGGCAGTGACAGTACACAGGACCATGCGACTCACCTTTGAATCCAGGATTTCCTCTTCAAGGAAGAAAAAATTGCATGAAGGCCCGCCCACCCGATGTGGCATGTGTGTCCTGGAGAGGGTGGGGCCCCCTCCCACTTCTGCCAGTAAAGCAGGAGGGAAACTTTTAACCTTCTTTGTGCCCGAGGGCGTTCCCGGCCACCTGAGCAGTCTGTACTGGAAAAATTTCAGCTGCAAGCTGCCTCATTATGTTTTGCATGCCTCTTGACCAACCCTTCTGGGTTTTATGGAGGATTGCTGGTCGCCAGTGTGCTAGAACCCCAGACTATCCATGGGTTCTGGAATGAGAGGTGCTGCCAAGCCCAGGTCATGTGCACACAGTAGCTATGTCTGCACCTGCAGCTCAGGAGGAGGGATGAGGGGCATCAGATACTGGCATGGGTGGGGGCAAGAGGGCACCTACATCTCTCTCTTCCTCCTAGGTCCCTGAACTCATCTGATTACCAGGTACACCTTGGAGAGCTGACCATCACCCTTTCTCCTCACTTCTCCACTGTGAAGCAGATCATCCTGTACTCCAATCCCCCAGGCCCACCAGGGTCCAGTGGGGACATCGCCCTGGTGCAGCTGGGTGCCCCTGTGACCCTCTCCAACTGGGTCTGGCCTGTGTGCCTCCCAGAAGCCTCGGCTAACTTCCTCCCTGGGACGCGGTGCTGGGTGACAGGCTGGGGCCACACGAGGGAGGGAGGTAAGGCGCTCCTTCGGTAACCTTTGTCCATGGGGACAAAGGCAGGCAAGGGCCTTCCTTCGTGAGGAGGAATAGGATCCACTGGTGCCACCACTTGCTCCTAACAGTTATCCCTGTTCTTCCCGAGAGTCAGTAACATGTTGATCTTCACCAAGATTCTCATGTCTGACCCACAGACAGGTGACAAGCCCACCGTGGTGGGAGGTGATTTGGGTAAGAGACGTGCCCCTCCTCAACTCCTGCCAGGGTAGGGCTGGATCCTCCACTTCCCCTGAACCTTCCTTTTCCCCAGAGCCTCTGAAACCTCCATACAACCTGCAGGAAGCAGAAGTTTCCGTGGTGGATGTAGAGACCTGCAGTCAGGCTTACACCTCTCCCAACGGCAGCATCATCCAGCCAGACATGCTGTGTGCCACAGGCCCTGGGGATGCCTGCCAGGTGAGCCGGCTGGGAACAGAGGACGGCAGAGCCCGAGGAGGGCCTCCAAGTCCTTGGTATTCCATCCTTACCCTGACCTGTCCTGCAGGATGACTCTGGTGGGCCACTGGTCTGTCAGGTGGCTGGAACTTGGCAGCAGGCTGGTGTGGTCAGTTGGGGTGAGGGCTGTGGCCGCCCTGATAAGCCTGGTGTCTACGCTCGAGTCACTGCTTACATAAGCTGGATTCACCACCATATCCCAGAATTAGGGGGCTCAGGAACGCAGGAGCTCCTCTGTGTCCCCCTCCTGACTGGCTTCTTCCTGCCTGGCCTTTTCCTGCTGTTGGTCTCTGGAGTCCTGGTGACCAAGTGTTGGCTGGGCAGAGCCTGTCTGGGCTCTCTCTCCCACCCAACTCTGGACCCCTGACTCAGATGCTGCAATCTAAATGTGTTTCTTAAATAAGTTAGTATTTATTCAGCTTTGCCTTGCCCTGTCCCTCCCCTTTTCCTTGACTTAAGAAGCCAAGTTTTCTGCATGAGATTATTGCGACATTTAACCTGAACTTATGAAACATGAAACAAACCAAATAGATGTCAAATGAATGTCAATGAATGTCAAGGCCAACTGCTTGGGATGGGGGGAAGCCCCATTGGATAGGACTGCGATGTCTTATTGCGTGGGCCAGGACTCCTTGGTGATGTGGCCCTTCCCAGAGTCAATGGGAAGTTTCTAAATATCTAAGCAGATGGAATGGGGAAGAGAAAGTATAGGAAGAATGCTGAGTGATGGACAAGAACTCAGACTGTGAGCAAAGGTGATATTGGTTGTGGTGGCTGTGGGACCAAATGTCTGTCTATCAGGGCAACAAAGAGGCTCAAGCATGTGCTCCCTATGGAAATCCATGGGTTGTGTGGTCGGAGCTGTGGTACCCTCCTGCCCATGAGGAATTTCTGGTCCTTCCCAGGTCTCCTCCTGAGACTGCTGACCTGGTCCTGGTACGACTTCAGATGGTGGTGGTGAAACTCAGGAAAACCGAAACCTGAATCACCACGAGGGAGGCTCATGGGGCCCAAGGCTGTTCCTGTGCAGAGACTGAACGCTTGTCACCTTTCCTGGGCTGACCTCTTCCCTGGACCCCTCTGCCTCAGTGGGGCCTGAGTCAGGGTCCACTCATGGCCCTACCTGGGGACTACTATCCGACCAGGAGCCATTAACCCAAGTGCCAAAGCCCTGTATACACAGAGCCTGATCTACACTGGTTCGTCTGCACTGTCATCTGGGGCAGGGGTAGCTGGAGGAGACCCTGGTTTCTTCAAAGGGGTCTGGGGCACAGTGAGGAACAGTCCCCGCCCCTTCTCTGGGGGGTCACCAGAGGGCACAGAAGGTTCAGTTTCATGGTATACCAGAGGCACTATAGCCCCCAAGGAGGAAGCTCTAGGTTCTGGGGTCACACTGTGGTCACTGTCCAAGAAAGAGTCTCCACCAGGACCCCCTATGTCCAGAGGCTCAAAGGCAAAGTTAGGGACGGTCAAGTGCTCTGCCCGGCAGGAGGCCTGGCCCCAGCGCTCACCCTTGGCTATAGGGTCCCCTCCAGTGCCTGGGCCCTCTGCAGGTTCTAGGCAGTCCCTGTGGAGGGCAGCCTCACAGGATGGGGTTCGGCGTCTCAGGGTGGTGTTGCCGCCCTCTGCTGCAGGTGGTCGGGAGGAGGCCTCATCCTCCATGGGAGGCTCAATGGAGATGCAGGGGGGGCTCATCTTCTTCTTCCTGCGTGTCCCCAGAGTCGGCTCAAGCTCTGAGGTCCGGCCCCTCACCTCCCCGGATTCTAGGTGGCTGTCCCCAACATCCAGTTCCATTGAGGGCCACCTTTGTGCATCTGCCCGACCCGTCTTGTCCAGGAAGCTCTGAGCATCTACACTGCAGAACCTGTGTGGGTCCCGCCCGCTGACCATGGCACCTCGGGCTGTGGGGGAGGCCACAGGGGAGGCCTCTGGGCTGTGGGGCTCCGTAGTCGGCCAGGGATGGGCTGAGCTGGTGATGTGGCTGACCTCCTCATCCGCTGGGTCTGCTGTTTCGGCCTCATCTCCAACCAGAGTGGGAGAGCGGGGGCTAGAGATGCTGCGCTGCCCAAAAGTGTGCTTGCGAGTACGGACACTGGCAGGCCGAGGAGAGCAGGGAGGGGACCTCAGGGAGCCCAGAGATACCTGCCTCACAGGGGTACTTTTGACAGGCTCTGTGTAGTCTGGGATGCTGTCTCTAGGGTCATCAACCTGCCCTTCCAGGGACTCGGTGTGCACGGCCTCCTGTAATGGCACATAGGTCCAAGTTAGGAATTAAGCTCTGTTCAACACCCAGCATCCCAAACATCCTTCCCTATTTGGGCCCTGGGGAGTCAGTGTGAGCAGCACTTTAGGGTGGCCCTCACACCTTCTAGGCTGGGGACCCAGGGTGAGATGGGGCTAGGAGCTGTTAGTGTGAACACCCCAGATATTGTAACCTGAACATCCACTGACAGAGAACGTTGAGGGACCCATGTCACCTCCCAGCTTTTCAGCCTGACAAGCCAGCTTGGCATCATGAGAACAGGATGCTCCCAAGAGCTCCCATGTTATAAGAGGCTCTTGTGCCAGACAGTGGGAGCTGAGGAGAGGAAGTACAGGTAGAGGCTGTGGGGGCCCAAGACTACAGCCTAAGAAAGGGACTTGAGTCCTTGTCAGGAGCTCTGTCACCACAGCTGGTCTGTTGATGGACTATGCTGAGACACTTGGTTGAGGATGCGAGGACCAGCAAATGGAGGCAGAAAACTCCAAGCCCCAAGGGCGTACAGCATGCCCTCTTGGGCCTGTCTTGTTTACCTTCCGAATGGAGTGAAAGGACCCTGTGGAGGTCCTGAGGTCTGTGGATGAAGGCTTCCCCTACCTGTCTGCAGAGCATCCGGGTGAGGCTCAGGGAACGGGGTGTACCCTGGGGAGACGGGGCACGAAGGGGGTCGCTGCCCCTGGCTGGGGACGATGCAGCCGATGGGACCTGGAGGGAGGCACAGGGCTCCAGGGGTGGCGAGTGATCGGACGTGACCGGGCCTGGGGCAGGGACACAGCTGAACTGTGTGGCCTGTGGGCCTGGCCCCATCCTCCCTCCCATCCTCTCCTATCCATCAGTCCAGTTTCCTGCCCACCCACCTTGCCTCCCGCTTGGTCCTCTTTCCCTGCTGCCCCTGCAAGAGTCCATACCCGCGGGGGCACTGCCCACATAGGTCTCCATCTCCACCTCCTGCAGTGGGTGAGGTTGGGGGGCAGTGGCTGGTGCCACGGGCCGGAACATGTAGCTGTCATTGGGCAGCGAGAGCATCCTGGATACCGACACTTTGCGCACAACCAGGAGGTTTGGGGTGTCTGGCTGGGTGCCTGGGCTTTCCTATGATGAGGAAAGCTGCCTGTCAGCTTTGCAGCAACCCCAGAACCCCCGCGATCACCCGAGGTCCCTGGGCAGCCTCACTTGTGCTGCAGGTGGGGGCTGGGCAGCTGGCCCCTGTGCCATCTCTAGTTCGATCTCAGCATCCATCTCAGCATCTTCCCGGGCCTCCTTGTTGCTCTCCTCCAGGTGCTTCATGAGCACAGCCACCACCACATTAACCAGCACAAACTGGGCCACCAGCACAAAGGTGACAAAGTAGACGGGCGAGAGCGCTGGCAGGTAGCTGAGGCAGTGCTTGTCCTCGCGGGAGCACTCACGTAGAGTGTCCTGGGGTGGGCAACAGGGTCTTGGCTCTGACCTTCCTCCCTGTTCGGGCTGGAGGGTGTGAGAGGGCGGCCCCATAGTTACCTTCATGATCCCATTCCAGTTGTCCCCAGTGGACACGCGGAACAGTGTGAGGAAGGCCATGCCAAAGTTGGTGAAGGTCGCGTGCCTGCTGAGGCCCTCGCAGGGATTGTCCTCACTGCACTCTGCAAGGAGAGGCCCCACATGGTCAGCGGCACATCCTGGTCTCTGATGGCCTGGGGCAAGGTCAGCAGACCACATCCTGATGTGGGGCCTGGGACCTGGGGCAAGGTCTCTGCAGCTGTCCTGCACTGACTCATTCTCAACAGAAAGTTCTACTTGAGCTTCCAAGCGCTCTTGAGCCCTAGGCCTGACCTCTCTGCTCTTGTCTAGTGTTGAGTACAGGAGTCTTCCTGGTGCACAAGGTGCCCTGGATGCTGAGCCTGGCCCAGGAGTTGTCAGACCTAGCTTTGGAGGCCTAGAGGAGGGGCAGAAAGCAGTCAGAAGTGTCTGTCCTCTGGTTGTATGTGATGATCTCTGGGTGAGCACACCACAGGCTATGACAACCTGCATAGTCTCCTTCCAGATGGGTCTCACTAGGCCTCAGGAGATCCCTGTAGTCAGAGGAGGGGCCCAGCAGTGAACGGGCTGCCTATGAAGAGTCACCCACCTACTCCAGACTAGACGGTGTGTGGGGGCGCGTCTTACACCTGTCTTTAAGTGATAATCTAGAAGGACACATCATTAGCAGTATATCTCCTGGGGTGAGGCATGCACACGTTAGTATGTACCTGTAGACATGTGTGCAGGTATGTCTTAGCATCACAGGTCTGGAAGCATGCCTCTGAGTGAACATGCCTATGTGTGCACAGGTGCGTACAAGTGAGTGTGTGCACGTGCTCTAAGTGATGAAGGTGAATAGTGGTCAGGGAGGTTGAGGATAGACCAGGAGGCTCATTGCCCACCTGGGCTGAACCACAGTCACAGTGCCTTGCACTGTTCATAGATCTGTGGGTAGTTGGAGGGTGGACACAAGAGCTATCTTCCTGGAGGTATTACCTTGTGAGAAGGACACAACATGATTCTCACCTAGCCTTCCAAACAGCTCCACTCCCAGGGCAGCATAGATAAAAAACAGGAGCATGAAAAGAAGACCAAGGTTCCCTACCTACATGAGAAAGAAGCAGAATAAGGTCAGCTCTGTGCAAGCCTGGCTCCGCCCTGCCTCACCCTGCACTGCTCCACGCCCTGCGAGAGGAGGCCACTCAGGGCCCAGTTTTAAGGCCCCATGGCCCTCCCGGCCTCGGCCTTGCCATGGCTCTCAACACACCACCTTGTTTACTCAATTAGCCCTGGGTGCTGCTCTACTCTCTGCCTGGCTTCTGAGGCCAAGAGGGTCCCTCTGGAGGCTCATGCCCACCCTGTGTAGAGGTCACCTCAGTCTCGGAGTTCCTATGGTGGGACCTTGTGCTGGAGCTCAGTGCACAGGAACAGCAGCAGGAATCTTCCACAACCTCCCACAAGACTCTGCCAGTCCCACCATGCGCACACATCTCTTCCAGTCCCTACCCCAGGCACTACCAGGCCTCCTTCCCTCCCCATGGAAAGCTGAGCATGCTAGAAAGTCATTCAGATGGAGCTAAAAATGATGCTAGGGCAGCAGGTGTCAGACCAGATGGAAGCAGTTAGTACAAAGGGCTTGTGGGTGGGCGTGCTGGTAGACAGGAACAAGGTGGCTTGGTGGCCTGTCAGCTGGAAGACAGGGGTCTAAGTGCTAGGATGGATGGACAGCCAGCAGGGTGTACTGTGGCAAGTGGGGCTGAACGCTGTAGATGGACCGTGCAACTTGTATTACACAACTTGGATACAGGAAGGGCTGGATCAGGGTTGAGGGTACAGAAGTCAGGTTGCTGGTCTGTATCAGCTCACAAGATACTACTGGAGTCCTGTGCCCATAAGCAAGTCCACCTTGGACCTTGCTAGAGCCCCTTACCTCTCAATGAACCAGCTGAGCAGGCACCAGCCACTATGGCTCCTGCCCAGCGCCGGAGGCCAAGGTGTGGCGCCATCTCCAACCTCTTCCAGATCAGCTGAGCCAAGTACTCAGGCATGATCCTCGGGACAGAGCAAGCAAGTGGCGAGCATGTGAACTGCTGTCCCTGAAGCCTGTCCCCTGAAGGCTCATGGCAGCCCTCAGGGGTGCCGGACCCCAACTTACCTGAGGCAGGGCTTGAACCACGGTGTCCAGCAGGGCACGCATGCCTGTGGCCATCTTCAGCAGCTTCAGCACTAGGGCAGGAGCCGAGTGTCAGCAGGGCTAGGCTGACCTGACTGCCCAGGGGACTCTGGATACAAGTCCCCTTCACTTCCCATCTAGAGACCAGAGTCCCCCCTGGCTGTAGATGCACCAGGCACCAGCTGTGGTGAAACACATCTGTGGCTCACCCTACTATGCCTGGGGCCTTCTAACGACAGCCTGGGTGAACCCTGGATGGCACACATGGGGGCTACCTACCGCGGGCAATGCGAAGCACACGCATGATGCGGATGATGGTGGGGTTGATGGGCAGTGCGGCATTCATCTCAATTTCCTCTAGCGCGATGCCCATGATGGACAGGAGGACTATGGCCAGGTCCAGCTGGTTCCACCTGGCCGGCCAGGGGCGAGGCTTAGCATGACCATGGCTTGCAGCAGCTGCAGCTCTGCCAAAGCTCACCCAAGACGACGAGGAATCTCCTCCCTACCACCTGCCCTGCCTCTAAGACCACATACCTGTCCTTGAAGAACCTCCGGAACCCAAAGGCCACTAGCTTCAGTGCAGCCTCAAAGACGAAGACGATGGTGAAGACGTAGTTGCAGTACTTGAGAGCCTCGTCTAGCGACTAGGGGCGGAGGAGAGGCTGGTTAAGGTACTGCGAAGCTTCTGGCTGCCCCATTTCCTTGCTCCCTCACTGCTGAGTTCATGAGGTCTGTGTACCAGGCCTGAAGTCATCACCTGATGACCCTACAAGCAGGCTGAGGACCTCAGGAAAGGGAGACTCCAGCCTCTGCTCTGTTCTCAACCCTGATGGACAGGTGGCATTTCCCTAAGGTCAAGTTTATTTCCACTAAAAAAGTTCTGTTGCTCTGAGGCTCCATGCTACCTGGGGTGCAGACAGAAGTCCTTCCGCATGCACATGGAAGGTGACAAAAAGGATAATGGCCCTCAGGTCTAAGATCTCCAGTCAGCCCCTTTTGTCTTGGCTGTCCACACAACTTGTTAGGCAGGGCCCCAGCAAGTTTCAGTCCCTTAGTTGGAATACAGGCCCTGTGTCCCCCACATCCCTATGGGGGACCCCTTTCCCAGCCTGGCCCCTGCCCCTGGCCACCTTGGGCTGGTTGTAGTGCTCCATGGACATGGTGATGACATTGAGGCAGATGATGAAGGTGATGAAGAGATCCAAGTAGTGGCTGGTGCAGAGCGAGTGGATGGAGCGGCGAGTTTGCGAATAGTCTGCATAGTAGGGCCGGCGCTGGGCCTCTGTGGGGAGGGGGGACCACTGAGCCGCCTGGATACTGTGCCCACCTCCCTTTGTCATTCAGAGGCCCTGTCCTAATTCCAGGAGGCCAGTCAGATGGTGGCAGCTCAGTCAGGGCCTTGGATGAGCTGGGCGGCCCCCTGGGGCTAGTCCCAGGCTGGAGAAACTTGATTCTTTTAGAAGGGCTTGTTCTGGCCTAGTTCCCTGTGAGTACACCATACCTAGAGGGCAGGCCAACCTCCTGAACTAGCAGCCCCTGGCAACACCCAGGACAAAGAACCTGTCACAGCCTCCCACCTGGGTTCCTGCCAAGATCCTATATCCTCTGAGACTTAGTTTGGGGAGCAGTAGAGATTAGTTTCTACATCCACAGTGTACTAACATCAGAGTTCAGACATACTGCTGATGAGATGGGGTGACCCCTGTTCCATCTCCCCATCTGGGCCCTGAAGGTTCCAGATGGACAGAGATGATTTATGAGTCATCTCTGGCCCCCAGGATGAGCCCTTCCCAACCTCCAAGGGGCCACTGGTGACTGCCTATGGCCTAGGAAATGCATCTTGGCCAGCCTGAGGCTGACATCAGAACAGCAAGACAGGAGCCCACTTTGGGGTGCCCATCCCAACATGCATTCCCACAGGCTTCTTTGTGCTACGTGTTGTGCCTGCAGCAGCCCTCATCCAGGATTTCAGTGAGGTTAAGGAGGCCTAAGGTGAGGGTGTGGGTTACCCTGCACCCCAGAACCCACTTTAGCGCCCAGGACCATACATTCAAGGACTGAAGGCCAGGGCCCAGGAGAGCAGGGGCTGACTGGCAACCACCCCACCCTGGACCCACATGCTCCTCAGCCCAGCATGCGGTCAACTAGCAAAATCAGCTCAGCACAGGCAGCCAGAGAGATCGGCAGCCAGCAGAGACAAGCAACAGCAGCAGTCATAAGCCCCTAAGAGTGAGGATGGCCCTTGTCCCCTGGCACAGCAGACGTGGGCACATGCCAGCCATGAGGGCCAGGTGGGGATGGAGGTAGCAACATGGACAATGGCGGGCAAGTCACGGCCCTTCCTCCCACCCTCTGGCGCCTGGCACCTGTGCCCACCCTGGGGTGGCCCCTGGAGGCCTGTGACACCCGCCCTTCCCCACTGTAGTAGCGGCAGCAGCAGCAGCAGCAGCAGCAGCAGCAGCAGCAGAAAGCTGAGCATGCAAAGCAGGGCAGGTACCTGGGTTGGGGAAAGTGCCTGGAAAAATAAGGACATGTCTGAGCAACTGTGGTAGGGACGCTGGGGCCTGTGCGGGAAACCCTCCTTACTCCCAAGCTAGGGCCCACTCTCCTGTCTCCAGTTCATAAGGGAACTTGGGAGTGTCCCATCTTCTTCCTGAGTCCTGATGGGGAACCCTGCCTCCTGCCACGGCAGCTACTCCAGATGCCCGGTCCTGCCGGCCCCTCCTCCAAGGCCCAGCCCCCATGCAAGGCGGCCAAGTGCAGAGCCAAGTGGGCTGGGGGCTGCAGGCCTGGGAGCCGGGCGCCAAACAGCATGCGCACAGGTACCGACCCGCCACCACGGGGGCCGCCTTACTCCTGCGCCTCCTTTCCAGGCGCCGCAGCCGCTTCTCCTCCCGCCGCCGCGCCTCCTCGGCTTCCTGGTGCTGCCGGCACTTGTGGAAGTTCTCCACCACCACGCCCACGAACATATTGAGCACAAAGAAGCTGACGATGAGCAGGAAGGAGATGAAGTACAGCAGCATCCAGGGGTTGTGGTTCTGCACAGGCTGCAGCACATGAGGTGGTGGGTCCCCAAGAGTCCACCTTCCCGCCCGAGGTGCCCTCCGAAGGACAGGCCGGCAGGGCCAGTGGGAATAGCCATACAATGGTGGTAACTAGGCATTCTGAGGAAGGTTCCTAAGTAGACCTGCCTTGACTCCAGGGGCTCAGGGGACTTGTTCAAGGTTACCCACGGCAGCTGTGCCAGCCTTGCGTACCTGCTGGTCGATGCCCACGGCGTCGAGCCCATCATACATGATGTTTACCCAGCCATCCTTGGATGACAGTACAAACAGGGACATCAGCGCCTGCACAGCAGCGTAAGGGTCACTGGCAGGGTAGGGTTGTGGCCATGCGCCACCCTACCCTAGTCACCCCCATGGCTACTTTGTACGCTTCCTAGTACCCACCTGACCCAGGTTGTCGAAGTTGTACTTGCGCCGTACCCAGCGGTAGTGGGCAGCACGACACTCAGCCTTGGTGGTGATGTTCCTTGTATCTGCGCCCTCACAGTAGTAGAACTTGCCCTTGAAGAGCTGGTTGGGAGAGGCTGTCAGCTCAGGGGGCCTGGCCCAATCACCTGTCCACCCCAGGTCTCTTGGGCTCCAAATAAGGCCTGCTGACCACCCAACCAGTAAGACAGACTCCATCCCACCATGGGGAGCTGAGGCCCTGGGCTGGGCAGACCCTGGGTGAGCTTGGGCCACACACCTGCACCCCAAGGATGCCAAAGATGATGAAGAAGGCGCAGCAGATGAGGACGATGTTCCCAATGGGCCTGAGCGATGATATCAGAGTCTCTACCACCAGCTTGAGGCCTGGAGCTCGACTGATGACCCTGCACCCATCAGAGGGGATACGCCGTTGGGCGCATCCAAGAAGACTACCAGCGGGCAGAAGGAACGGCATGTGGCAAAAGCCCTAAGGTGATGTGAATGTGTGGCCCAAGAGCTACACAGGTGGGCAGAGGATGGACTGGGCTTCTGGGTCCTTTCTGGATTTTTATGGGTGGCCCCCGCCCTCTGTGCCCCCACCTCAGTGGCCGCAGGGTTCGCAGCAGGCGCAGAACACGCAGGACGCCCAGGATCTTGGCACCGCCAGCTGAGGCCATGGCCACGATGATGTCGACCAGGGACACCAGGACAAGCAGCCCATCCAGCACATTCCAGCTGCTCTGCAGGTAAGCATGCTCACCCCACAGCAGGCCTAGGGCCACCACCTGGAGGGCGGGGGTGGTGTAAAGGCTTGGCTGAGGGTCCCGGGAGGGGCAGTGTGGGACAGGGACCCAAGGCAGAAGGGAGCGTCAGTACCTTCATCATCATCTCGACCACAAAGATGGCTGTGAAGATGTAGTTGGAGACGCTGAGGAAGGCCCGCTCCTACAGGGAGAGGTCAGTGGGCAGGTCAAGTCCACCCCACCCCATCCCACTCAGAGGGTCAACCACCTCTGGGGACTCACAGTGCTGCCAGGATCAATATCTGGTCTCTCCAAGGCAATGGTGATACAGTTGAGGAAGATGAAGACGAGGACCACATGATCGAACATCTTGTGTGCAATGACTTTCTGGCAGGAGACACGTAACCTGGGAAGGCAGCCGAGGGTTAGAGCAGCTTGGACAGACCTGGTGGCTATTTTGTGGCCTCCAAAGTAGGTGCTTGCCATGGGGGGGTAAGGCCAAATTCACTCTACCCTCCCACCTCCCGCCACATGGGATGCACAGCCTCAGTGCCAAATGCCTCACCTGTTCTGAGGAGGGAAGAGGTATAGGGCCCAGGACTCGCGACTGTGGCACCATTGGGGCGCATAGGGCTCTAGCACCTTGTGCAGGCGAAAGCAGCAGCTCTGGGGACACAGAGGTAGCCTGAATCCAGGCAGCCTTCCCTTACTGTCTCCTGGAGCACACCCATCCTGGCCCTTCTGCTGTAGGCTGACCTCTCTTGCCACTCCCCATCCCCTCCACCTCACCTTCCTCATCTAGACACAGGGATGGGACAGTGAATTGGCTCCAGAACTGCCTTCAGCCAATAGGAATTTTTCTGCCTGGTGGCCACATTTCTTCCTCAAACACAGATGCAGTTCCTGACCCTAAGGAATCTGGCCCCCAATGACAGTTGGGTCTAACCCTGGAACTGGCTGAAGCTGGATACCTGCCCTCGGTAGCCTGCTCCCTTCCCTTCTGCCAAGTCTCCATGAATGATGCACTGAATCCCTGCATCAGTCTCTGCTTTGGGGAACCAGGCCTGAGGCTGAAGTGGGGATGGCTCTGGGTCTAGTCCATGCCCCACCTTATGTTGCTCACTTACATCCTCCATGTCATCATCAAACTCGGCTGTGTCCTCCTTGTGGCTGTCAATGCGCAGGAAGAACTCGCTGGGCAGGGCCACCATCTGCCCATTGCAGTCATGTAATTTGGTGGGCAGGAGGGCAGCAGGCCGTGAGGAGCACAGGTCTAGAGTACTGCGGTGGTCTAGTGACTCGGCACGCCGCAATGGGGTATTTCGGGGCCCAGATGAGGCCCCTGGGTGGACCCCTGTGCCTGACCTGCCATCCTCGGCCTCATCGTCTGTGCTGCCCTTGCCCTCACCAGACAGCAACGACTCGCGTTCTCCACACTGGCTGCGGCGCTTGAGGCTGGGTGCACGGCCCAGGCTGTTCCAGCTGGACCGCCTGCTGCTCCCTGCACTGTTGGAGCCCCAGGGAGCACAAGGCGAACTTTGAAGGCTGGCCTGGGGGTACAGGGGAGAAAGCCAGGTTGGCACAGGCCTGGGGGTTATCACATACCCCAACTTCTAGGCCAGAGGGGCCTTTCCCAAAGCATCATTGTCAACTGCCATCACGGGCATCTAAGGAACACTTGCTGTATGCCTGGCCATGCCACCTGGGAAGCACTCTACCAGGGTACTACCAGTTCTCTACCAGTTTTCAGGCAACACTTGATTTAGTGGACATGGTCAGAGCAAAGGCCTAGTATAGCCAAGGCTGGCAAAGTACGACTCTGACTGACCTCCGGAATTGCAGAGGCCCAGGAACCCAGGTCTCCTCTAGCTCTCTGCATCACTTGGATACCCTGTCTAGACACGTCTTTACTGCAGGGGTTTGGCAAAAGCTAAGACATAGCTTCTACTGGCTTGGCTCTGTCTACCTCTCAGTAGCTGTGACATGCTCTACTGGGTAGCTTGGCCCCTGGGCACAATTCCTCTACACACACACAATCTCTTTCTCATCCTTCCCTTACCTGATACCTGCCCTCAGATCTGCCTGTGTCTCTTCATGTGGTCCACCTCTGTCCACCCCTCACTAGGCCCTTCTCAGGGTCTCAGAAGCCATGGGTGGCTACTGTTAGAGGTGGCCGTTTCCTACACAGGAGACACTCCTGCCATGAACAGAAGCCAGCTACTGTGTCCTTTGTGAGCCACAAACCCTCAGCATGACCTGCTCATGCATTTTTCAGATTGCTTTAAGTATCTTTGTCGCCCTTTTCTGTTTCTTGTCTGATATGCCCTGTGTTTGGTCAGTCTTTCTTCTATTGCAGTTTCATACTGTTGTGACCAGGAAGGTTGCACACCTTCCTCCCTCAGGTCTCTTCTATGCTTGTCTCATCTCATGGGAACAGCTGTCCCAGTTTCCAAAAGCAGAAAGACCCTGCCTCTCAGTCTCAGACAGGGCTGGGGCTGTGTGGGGACCTTCCATCTCAGGGGTTGGGGATGATACCTACCAGAGACTTCTGGTCCCCCAGCTGGGGGCTCACAGAGCTGCTGCTGCTGCGCCTTGAATCCAGGATTGTGTGGGCCGTGTCCAGGTGTGGGGAACTCTTTGGGGTAGGCATGGGTGTGGCCGCTGTGTGTGTGATGAGGGGAGGGGGCAGGCTGCCTTGGCCCTCCAGGTGTCCATTAGGGGTCACAGCCAGTGAGTACATCTTCATCTCTGGGGGAGGAAGGGTGAGGGGGCTGTCTGAGCCTCCAGAGGTCTCAGTAACCACTGGCTAGGACCCTGCCCCAGGCCATACTAAGACTAAGTACACACCTGTGGCCTGTAGGTCTCTGAGCTTATCGAAATCTTCCTCTAAGTGGGCAGATGTCTTGTCCTCATCAGTGTCAGATCTATTAGCATCACCCTGCACCCATGTAGCACAAGGCAAGTGTGAGGCGCCTCTGTACCCACCATGGGAAGTCCATTGGCTTGGGACCAGGGTGGATCTCAGGGCCGAGAGGTTGCTCCCAGGGCAGTGCAAGCCTGTGAGGGGTCTGCTCAGGCAGGACTCCACCTCTCTTCCCAAGCTTCACCCTTTGCTCATTACCTCTGCCTGGAAGCCCTCCACGAGTATAGCCACCAGCAGGTTGAAGAGCACATAGTTCCCAAAGGTCATCAGGGCCACGAAGTAGAGAGCAGCCCAGGAGGAAGTGGAGGCCATGCCATTGTAGAGGACTACATTCCAATCCTCCTGCGTCAGGATCTGAGGGGACATGTCCACAGAACTGGAGATGGCTTTGGTCCTACAAAGAGACCCTGTGTACCTCCCTGGGGATGGAATCAGCTGTCTTCCTGTCCCTGGCTCAAGGATTTAGCTTGAGCTGTCCTAGGGATACTTGGGGCAGTACCTGGAACACAGTGACGATGGCCCACAGCAGGGAGTCGAAGTTCTTCCTGTCAGGGACAGTGTCTCCTGAGTCTGTTTTCAGACTGAACTTGCAGCCAAATAGGTGCATGCCTAGGATGCTGAGGAAGGTGGACACTTGAGTGGGAGGGCCCTAGCAGTCCCCCCGTCCACCTTGCCACACATCGTTTTCGCAGTAAAGGCTGACCCTGGGCTTCACAGGTTTTCTCTACAGCCGAGAAGACTGCAGACATTAAAGGGATGGATGAAAAGAGGCCACTCTAGCTTCAGGTAGAAGCAAGGACCTGGGACACCGGTGTTAAGTCCCTCTGGTCAGGATACCAGTGGGCTGCTCACCCTCCACACTCCCTATGTGGCAAAGGCTGGGACACATCAGGCATTCAGCAAACCCCACCAGGAGCCTGTCACCATTTCCAGGACCCAGCTCATTTTTCATTTGTGAAGTCCATAGAACAGAACCCCTGTGCCCCCACCCCACCATGCCTAGTCTCCAAAATGTGGTAGGTACTCTGTCAGTGCTTCCTGAGGGAGCAGCAGTACAGAGGCTCACAGCAGGACAGGTGCCTCCTCTGGGTCTTGGCCCCGCCCACCTGAAGATGAAGATGAAGAGCATGAGCAGCATGCAGAAGGTGGCAACGTTGTCCATGGTCCTCATGAGCACCACCAGTTGCCGCCGCAGCGCAGGCAGGAAACGCACCAGCTTCAGCACCCTCAGTAGCCGGAACGTGCGCAGCACTGACAAGCCACCGTCTGCCTGTCCCACGATCTCCCAGACGCTGTTGATTGGGACAGCAGTATGAGGTCGGGATGACCCATCCCAACTATGGGACCCTCTCCCTGTAGAGAGACTATCAGTCTGGGAGTCACCAGCGGTGGCCTCTGCTCAACCCCGTAGCTGGGAGCAGGTCCGGGTACATCAAAGTCCCTCAGAAGCTACAGTAGCCCTGTTAGCTGTGGACCCCGAATCCCTGGGAAGCCCTGGCTCCAACTGGTCGGGGAGCTTGCTGATGGAAGGTTCTCTTCTACTCCAGTCTTTTAAGTCTGGCTCATCTTTGCATTCAATTCCTCACTGCCAGTGCTGTTCCTGAGGGTCTGACCTCTTCTGAAGGAAGGTAGGGGTTCCACTCTTGTTTCCCCACCATTCTGTGCTTATTCTGCTGTTGCAAATGCTCCTTCCAACCTGGCCTTAGAGCCAGTATGATGCCCCTAAGCTGACCCCCACCAACAGATTCCAATAAACCTTCATGTCAGACATGGCTGACTTAACTGTGTAGTGTGTGTGTGGGGGGGTGAGGAATAAAGTTCCAAGGTGGGGATTTTGACCTGATCTTATAATGAGTAACCGGAGTCCCCACTGGGGGACTGAAGGACCAGACCCTCACTCTACCCACCATGAACACCATCACCAACCTTCCACCCACAGCAGGCTTTGCCCTCTTCAGTGCCTGCTGAGTGCGAAAACCTGAGTTTCTAGCCTGGGTGGGGATGGGTCTCACCTGATGATGACAACGATGCCATCGAAGATGTTGTAGGGGTTCCGGATGTAGCCCAGTGGGCCGCAGGCCAGGAGCTTCAGCAGCATCTCCAAAGCGAACATGCTGGTGAACACGATGTTGCTGATCTCTAGGGCATTGGTTAGCTCATCTGGCTGCGGGTCAGGAGGGGCAGGTCAGGACCCACTATGGCTTCCAACCCTTGTGGGCACAGAACTCAGAAGCAAAAACAGTTGGCCACTTCACAGATGCAAGGGATTGAGGGCTACCAACATTTTAGAAAGAGGTAACTGACTACAACCTAGAGGATGAAGCTGGGACAAAGTATGTTCCCTCTAGCAGATCCTCCTGGCCCTTCCATTCTGACTGTCCCCAGCCTGACCTTCTGACCATAATAGCTGGGCATAGGGGCTGCCAAGAGCCTCCAGAGATATCCTTACCTCTACAAACCCTGCAAGCACAGGTCAGGAGGACAGAGCTGAGGAGTTATGCTGGGGCCTGGGATGGGCTGTGGGTACTTAACACATAAGCAGTGCCCACACAGTAGCTTGGGTGCTTCACAGCTTCACTGATCCCTTCCTCCACGGAAGGCCCTAAAGGCCTCTGACCACGGATGTGCGGACCCTCGTGCCTGCATGGGAGTATGTGCATGTGTGTATACATGCGTATTCCTGCATGCACGAGATGGATTTCGGTGTGTCTAGCACAACTGTGCACACACACAAATGTATACAAGTACTAGACACCTGTATGAAAATTTGCCCACGTCTGTATACCCATGTGTTCATGTGTAACCTGTCCCCACACACATGGGTGACACCTTGCATGTGTACATGCGGTACATCAATTTTCACACACTTAGATGAGTCTTGTGAATACAGTATAAATGCATGTGCAACAGCCTTGCGCATGTGCAGTGTACACATGCATACACTGATTTCCATGCAAATAAGTGAGCCACGCCTGTGTGTGCAACATTTGCATATGTACACGTATGATTGCCCCCTCCTCACCCTCACCATAACACAGCTCTGCCCAAGCCTGCCTGAGGCCCACAGTGGGTGGATTTTCCATGTAAAGTACTTCAAGGTAAGAAAAAGCCTAGAGGCAAAAGCCCACAGGAAATTACACCATTCACTAAAAGTGGGTTATACTCCAGGAGTTGCCTGGTCCCACGAGTGCCTACTCTGCTGCGGTCAGCCTTGTTCTTCCTGGTGTGGTTATCTCTAGGGCTGAGGAGGGAGGACTGTGTGCAGCATCTAGGCAGGCAAGGAGTTCCAGGAACCTTTTAATCCTTTTTCTGGGTGCCACAGTCCTCACAGAACCAAACCATGATACAGACCACTTCTGGCCTCCTGGATCCCTGAGGCCATGGTCAAGGAGTCTGGACAGTTTGGGAAACGCCCCTCCCAGGGGATCCTGGGAAGAGCTTATTCCATGGGCTGAGGGAGCTGTGTGAAGGTCCTTGCAGTGCCTTGCCTCTGGATCTCCTCACTCTTCTCGGGGCGGGGAGGGTAGGGGGCTCTTAAGCCAGAGTGGGAGAACCACTGAACTGGACCCTAGAGCCAAGCTACCTCAGCAGCGCCCTGTCCAAAGAGCCGTAACTGCTCTTGGCTCTCTGGCTCTAGTGCCAAACCAAACCCCACAGATCCTGGGAAAAGGCTGGAAACGTTAGGAAGACACAGGGACCTGCTTTCTGCTGGTGGCACTGGGACTCATCATTCTGCAAGCCTTGCCTAGCTTTGCCCCAGAGGAGGGGGCTCACCTGCTCATGATACTCGACACCCATGCTCAGTGTGTTGACCAGGATGGCTGCCATGATACCACGGTTGAAGTACTTGCTGTCCACGATGCGACGCAGCTTGCCACTGAAGGAGGCCCAGAGGCGGCCCAGCCCACCTGACTCTCCCGAGGGTGCCTGCCGTGGTGGTCGCCGCCGCTTGCTGCCCTGGCCCGGTGTGTCAGCCTCAGTGGATGAGTGCATAGGGTCTCTGTGGTCCCCATGCCGCACATCCTGTGTGAACTCATAGACCCCATGAGCATCTGAGTCTCCACTCTCTGAGCCACTGAACTCAAACTCGGGATCCTCCAGGGCGCTGGCACAGTATGGGCAGCTCTTCAGCTCACAGGTCAGCGTGCCCGCTTGGGGGCTAGGCAGGGGGCAAGGCACACTCAGGCCTGACAGGTGGCTCGGGGCTTGGCCCAGTCCTGAGGTGGAAGGACACAGATGGGGTTAGGCTGCTGCAGCAGCTCCCAGGACCCATGCTCTCTAACACCTGCAGAGATCTGACTTTCATTTCTTCTCCTGCACTGTCCCAGTCTGTTTTCCCACCCAGGGCAGCCCGTGTCCACTAAGGACTCTGTAAGTCTTCCAGGGATGTGGCTAGGCCATAGGAATGGACCTATAGTCCCTCTTGCCTTGCTCAGGTTTTGCCACTTCTACACAGTGAGGCCAGGTTCTTACCCTGTTCCCCAACCACATGCTGGATCTTCTCATAGGGGCTAGGGCCACCCAGGCTCAGGGGGCTGTGTGCTGCAGGCCCTGAAGTTCCAGCACTCCGCATCCCCTTGGGTCGGAGGCTGGTGCCACCTCTGCTGTTGACTGTTCCTGAAGGCAGGATGGTGGGGTAGTTCATGGTCCCCAAACCCGAGGCCAGTTTGAGGCTGGCAGCTGCAGTTGCAGTATGTGCCACGCGGGCCCTTTCCTGTGGCCCCTCCACATGGCAGTCGGCGTGGTAGATACTATGTACAGACTCGGAGTCAGGCGGCCCGTGGCCTGGGGATGGTGGCGAGGGTGGTGCCCAGGCTCGGACTAGCCTGGTGTCACCAGCCCCTGGTTCAGGGCTGGGCCTGCGTGGGCCACCGTGGCTGAAGTGGTAGTGATGGTGGTGGTGGTGGTGGTGGTGGTAGACCAGATGGTGCACAGAGCCCGCACGCCTGCCTGTCTGCCGTGGCCGCCGCCCAGGCCCCTGACCACGCAGAGTGCTACTGGGGTCCACCTTTTTGCGCCAGCGGCTCTGCCAGCGGGCATAGAGGCGTAGGCTACGGCGCTTGACCTTCCGGAAGATGTGGCCCACATACTTGAGCAGTTCCTCATAGCAGCTGCCAGGCTCGGAGAAGCTGGCCAAAGTGCTGTCATTGGACAGGTAGCGGGCCCGCTGTTCACGCATCAGCTGGTTTTCCCTCTGCTTTGTTTCTGAGAACTGTGTGGCTATCACCACCAGGCATAGGTTGATCATGAAGAAGGAGCCCACCTGCATCAGGGTGAACGTGACCATTGGCTGCTCCACACCCTGCCCTGGCAGGGCCTGCTCTGGGGCCTAGCCACAATGCCATGAGCAGTAATACCCCAGGACTTGGCAAACAGCAGGTGTTTTGTAACTCTATGTGTGACAATGGGGCAGGGACATCCTTTGGGGATCCTGGGTGACCTGCCCTCCCTTCTCAGGTCTGACCCCAATAAGACCTGTGGTCATGATGTCCTCCTATGGGGCCTCCCCGGTTCCCATGTCCAGTCCTTTCTGGCACAGACCTACTATTGGGTTCTACTCTGTACACCCGCCATGTGGACTGCCTGAAAACACAGCTGGATGATGCCGCTGTCCTTGGTGAGTCCCTGTAGGCAGCTGCCATGCACCCAGGGATTTGGGAACATCTGATGCTTGATGAACTTACGTTGTGTGTCTGGGGACCATGGGACACGGAGGGCCAAGAGGAAACCAAACCTAGGACATGTACACTGTGGGAGGTTGTGTCATGGAGCTATGAATGTTGTAGGGGACTACGTGGGGTGATGGATGCTCTGAGAGATTTCTGAGGGGAGGTCATGGACCTAAGAGGTATGGGATCATAGATGCTGTGAGAGACTGTGCCAGAGACTCATGTTCACTATGGAGTCTGTGCCAGAAATTCATACATAGCTACATCTGCTGTGGGGCTGCTATGTTGGAGGGCTAGACACAACGTAGACAGCTAAAACTGATTATTCTGCAGCTTCTGGGTATCATCTTGGGCCTGGGGGCTGTACAGGCCTCCCTCCAACCCTATGTACTTCCTTCTACTGGAGGTGGGACAGAGAAGCCCCCTGCCTACCCACCCCATCCCAGCCCAGCCCCACCATTTCTGTGGCCTCTTCACTGCTGACTAAGAGACTCCAGGAGACCCAGGATAAGTAGCAACAGGTAGAGACAGAACATGGCGCCCCCCTCCTGACACATGCAGTGTACCCACAAGCTGGCCACGTCCACACTCACAATGATGAGGAGGATGAAGTAGATGAAGTTGTAGAACGAGTGGGCATCCATGACGTAGTACATGATATCCACCCAGCCCTCCAGCGTGATGACCTGGGGAAGCAGGTGGCTGGACATAGGTTCATGTCCTCCAGCTCCCAGGGGCAGCGGTGTATGTCATGGCCAAGTGTGGGTGCCTTTCTTTGCGGTCACTGTTCCATACCACCAGACATCCCCAAGCCACTTGCCCCGGCACCCACCTGGAAGATGGCGATCCAGGCATAGCCAATGTTGTCGAAGTTGATGGCACCATTGTGGGGGTTGAAGTCCCCTGAGCGGCACACATTGTAGTACTGGTTCCAGTTGATGCAGGCATTGCGGCCAGTGCCCCCATCCTCAGCCTGTGGCTGGCCATAAGCCTCCCAGCCCAATGTGCACTGTACTCGTAGCTCACGACGGCTGGGGATGTGGGAACACTTCTGCATGCCATTGTCGCGGCGTGAAGAGCAGATGAAGGGGTTCTCCTCGCCCTCCTCTGTCTGATAGTATGGCCGCAGGAAGGTCAGGTTGTTGTTCCTGGGTCACACACACAGTCACGTGCGACATGGTCAGGATTCCACCCACCCCCTTCCACCATCCACTCACCCACCCACCCACTCCTGCTCAAGGCTTGCTGAGTCTGAACCTTGTCTGCCACACTGCCCCTCAGAAAATGACCTCAGTGACCATTCTATGGCCATCCCCTCCACCCTCCATACCTACACATCTGGGGCCTGAACTGATTTAAGTTAAGGCACCAGGCATTCAATGTGTCCAGCTCAGAGCATTGGCATTGTTGTGGTGGCTGACAAGCCACGCTCAATACAGCTCAAGGTCTTTATACTCTCTCCCTGCGGACCCTGACTTTCCATCCTGAGCCAGTGGGACCTGATGGCCTGGGCCTGGGTGTCTCCAGAGCTCCAAGTCCCAGATGTTTTGAGACTCAAAAGTCCAGAGAACAGAAAAACACCTTGGTCTATGAGTGGCCACCCTAGAGGCTCAGTGCACCAATGTCTAACCCAATGCTGTAGGGGGGTGGGCAGTCGGGTCATAAGCAGGGCCTTGGGGGAAAGGCAGGGTGCTTGGTAGCACCATGGTCACTTTCCAGGGTAGCCCTAAGAGGCCAGCATCCCTGGGTCACTTATCTTCTGAGGGTATGAAGGGTGGGAGCATGCCAGGTCCAGAACACATGGGTAGGAACTCCTTTCCCTGAAGAAAGGAGTGCCATGTGGG
This sequence comes from Eospalax fontanierii, assembly GCA_035773235.1. Classification (NCBI taxonomy): domain Eukaryota; kingdom Metazoa; phylum Chordata; class Mammalia; order Rodentia; family Spalacidae; genus Eospalax; species Eospalax fontanierii. The sequence goes on along the minus strand of CM069546.1, from coordinate 29,171,063 downwards.
CCCAACGGCATCTGCCCTGAGAAAGCAGCTGAGTCTCCTGAGTGAAGACAAGGAGCAAGGACAGAGGGGAGCAGCCACTGGTGTCTAGGGACACTGTCCAAGGAGCTGGTAGACAGGTAAGCCCAGCTGGCCCTCCCAGACAGGCCTCTGGAGCTACAGACTCCTGGTGTCAGACCCCTCACATTCACACACACAGCAAGCTGCCCTGGGGAGGAAGTGGCCTCCGACCTGGGTCCCCCAGAGCCTGTCCCTGAAGCCTCAAGTCTATGCCTTCACTTCCATCTTGATCCTATTCCTCAGAGCTGTTTTTCCACTCCAGAGACTATCATGCTACACCTGCCATGGCCTGTCCAGAGCAGGGATGGGCACCCTAGGACCTCACCACAAACTAGGACCCAGGTTCACAGTACAGGTATTCAAAGGAAGGAACATACTGGGGAGGCCAGGAGGTGAGCCCTTGCGGTCAGGGCTGCATATTAAACCAAAGTCTGAGCACAGCTGGCACTTCATAGCACGGGGGCCCGAGGAGGAGGGGCTTGGAGGGAAGACTGCTCTGGGGGCAGGGCCTGCTGAATGGAGGAGTCCTGTCCTGAAGGCAGAGACTGGAGGGCAGGGTCCGGATATGCGGGGTGGGTGGAGCCTTTCATCAGAGGCCTGCACACCTGACAAAGGCGCTGTCCAGGAAGCAGCGGTTCCTCAGCAAGCCGGCCCAGAGCTGAACGCCAACGATGCCAAAGATGAAGAAGACGAAGAAGCAGAGCAGAAGGACGTTCCCGAGCATGGGCAGGGTGTCCAGCAGCAGAGTGACCAGGATGCGCATGCCTGCGGGAGGCAGGGCTGCTACTCAGCACATCCACATCCACATCCAGCTGGAGAATCCTGGGGGCCCACTCACAAATTCTTATCAAGGCCACCTGTGTGCCGAGGCTAGGGACAGGTAAGGCCTACTGGACTCCCAGAGGGGAGCCGGGATGCAGGCACAGAAAGTTAGGGAAAGACAGTCCCTGTTCTACCTCACCATGTAGTATCTTCAGGGCCTCAGCTGACCAAAAGGCTAGTGCAGTTGCCTTGGAGACCTTGGCACCCTGGGCTCTGGATTGCCTGGGGGCTCTGCTGCGGGAGTGGGGCTTTCTTATTTCCCGTGCTGGAACAGAGCTCTAGGACTATTACAGGGAAGGCAGGGACAGGTGCTGTGTCCTAAATAAGTCTTGAAGTTTTTTTTTTCCTGGATGGTATATGAACTTGAATGAATCTAAGAAGTGGGTCAATAGAGACCCAAGGGTCCCTCGCATCACTCTGGGCCTGCCCCTCTCAGACCACAGAAGAACACAATTTAAGACCCAGTCTAGGCTGCAGGCAGAACACTGGACTACAGAACTGGGAAGGAGATGGTGCCAGGGTCTTGAGGAGCCCAGAAGGAAGTGGCCCTAGCAGAAAGGCCATCAGGTTGCAAGTGGGTCGAAGCTGGGAGAGGCATTAACACATCAAATGGACATGAAGTGTCTCACAGCAAGCAGACAGCAACAAAGTCAAGGATGATGTGATCCATGGGTCAAACTAGACCCAAGTCAGGCTGCAGTGGAATGCAGTCCTGAAAACATTCTGGGAGTGATATAAGATGTGGTTCTGTCTAGAAAAGTCTTCCAGAGTCATTGTGGACATTTTACCTGAACAGCAAATGCCATGGATGGAGCTATGCTGTATCTCTGCTTCAACAGACAGGCCCAGATGGAGGGGCCACAAGTTGGGAAGACTGAGCACACAGAGCCACATATTTGTCCCTTCGCCTCACACTCAGTGCTGTCCTTGGGGACATGGTATAGTGGGAAATGGGTTCAGAAAGGTTTGATAACTTGCCCAGTGTCACAAGGTATTTGAATCCTTTCTGATCCTAGAAGTTAGGGCCAGGAAGGCAGGTGGAAGGCTGGGTGCGGAGGCACAAGGCCCATATTAGGCAGCTGGGAAGGTAGTATGGATGTCTTGTGGTTCCCTGAACCACACTTGCACAAAGATGCACACACACCCCTTACACAGCCCCAAGGGTGTTGTGCCCCGACCCTAAAACTGAACATATGAATTCAGCCATTGAGGAACCCCCAAACTGTCCCTAGATTTGGGCAGAAGGCTGATGCCTAGACAGGCCACATCCCAAATGTGTAGCCATCGTACTTCCTGCCAGCTCCCTCCATGTGCAGTGGGAGCACTGGGTCCCTCCTCATTCCAGAGCCCCTGTGCTCAGGTGCTTCATATGGGAGGAATGTGCAGTGGGCTTCAGAGTCCCCAGGAAAGCCTAGTCACTCACACGTGCTTCCACATGCCTTAAGCTTCACCGACAGTGGTTGTGATGCCACTGGGGACCTTCTCAGCCCCCAGTCTTGCCTCGGATCTATGCAAATGGAGAATTTGAAGTTCACAGTAGCCCCTGCCAATCAGCACTGGGAATCCCATCACACTTCAATCCAGATCTCCCTAGAAAGAGCAAGTCCTCTGGGGCCTTGGTAAGCAGCACAGTCAGCAGTACATATAAGCTGGTCTCTTAGTCAGGGTAGGCGTGACACTTACTAGGTACCCGGTTGATGGCACGGAGGGGCCGCAGCACACGCACTGTGCGGATGGCAGAGAGGCTCACGTTGTGTCCGTCCAGAGAATACTCCATCATGCTAGGAGGCAGAGATGCTCAGAAAGGAGAAGTGTCTGTAGCCTAGCTACAGAGGAGGCCATGGCCACCAAAAATGTGGTAACCTAAGGTCCCCAAGAAAAACTCACAGGCCACTGTCTGTCATATCTCCCATCATCATCATCATCATCCACTACTCCACAGGGGCCCCTCTCATGTGTATCCCACACATCGAAGGTTACTTGTCCCAACCCAAGCTTCCTTGCCCTCCAGGCCTGATCTTCCTGTAGTTTCCCAGGACTCCCAAGCACAGCAAGCTCAGGATGCATACCCAGCCATGACAATGAAGAAGTCCAGCCTGTTCCAGGTGTCACCCAAGTAGCACTTCTGCCCAAACAGCCCCAGAGCCACCATCTTGATAACCATCTCCACCGCAAAGAAGGCGAAGATGAAGTCGTCAAAGGCCTGGAGGGAGGGGAGGGTCAGAATTGGGAGCAGGGTGTCCCTGGGACCCTCCCTGAACTCTTTACGGTTCTCCTCACAGTCTGTGCTGCCCACCTCCAGGATGCTGCAGCGCTCCGAACGGCACTCTACGTCCTCGCAGGGCCGGAACATGCCGAGTGTCACACAGTTCAGCATGATGACCAGCATGCTGACGTGCTCGAACCACCTGAAGGCTGTGCGTTAAGGGTCACGTGCAGTGGACACCTCTACTTTGCTGCCTCCCATTCCTTCCACCTGGGCAGTGGCACTGGAGACACAATGCCTGACAATTTATAACATGACCACTAGGTGGTACTGTAGCGCCACGCTGGCCCCTATGCAGGCTCTCCGGAGTCTGGAGTTCTGCACAGAAGATAGCTGCTGCCCTGGGCCTGCCTCTCATGCCCTAGACGGCTCAGGAAATGTCGTAGTGGACCAGTGGTGTCATGTGAGGCCCAGGTGGAAACATTCCAGACACAATGGGAGCCTGGTAGCCTCAGTGGGGGCGGGGGAGGACAAGCTGTACAAGGGCTGTAAGCAAAGGTCTTAGGCATAGTGTGCCTGACTACAGTTAGGAGGACACAGAGGCTGGGATCATACAGTAGGGAGAGGTATCTCTCCTGACATTACCATACCGGAAATCTTTATCCCACTCGGATACACATTACCTGCTGACCTGCGCAGTACTAGGGTGGCTTTCTAAATGAAGCCCCTTCCTGTTCCTTACTGAGGGGACCAAAGAAGAGTGATGGGCATGGGGGTGTCTGTTCTTGGCAGGGTCAGGGTCTGGATTCTAATCTGACAGGTGACCTTGAGCAGGTCACTTGCTTCTAAGCCTGGTTGGGTCGTCTGATCAATAAAGTACCCATGAGGACAATAGCACAGGAACCCTACCCAGCACGTGGCCACAGCCCAAACAGCAGAGCTATCAGTCCACAGTGTGGGGACATAGGCTGGGATTGGCATGGCCTGCCGAGGACTGTGGCCACAATCCACGGAGACAGCACACAATAGAGCATCTTGTCAGAAGGGACAGGGACAGGGATAGGACAGGATGAGCTGGGACAGCTCCTTACAAGGGAGAAAGCTATGCTGCTGCCTGCTCATGGGTCCTGCACTGAAACAAAGGCAAGGAAGGGCTGGGGCACCCTTGTGAATGTCCATCTTATAGTCCTGACCCTGACTCCTCCCCCCTTCCCTAGGCTCCCAGTCCACAGAAGCACCATGCACAGTGGCTCTGAGCCACCAATGTAATTATACGCTCCTACTGAGAGCGTCATAATTACACTTAATGGGTTCAGCAGTAACAAGCATCTCTGCCATAATGGGGCTGCGGAAAACAGAAATCAGCCTCCTGCTAGTGCAGCTCCAGCCTTCCTCTGACAGGCAGCACAGCGCTCCTAGGCCACAAGACTGTAGAGTCCCCACCTCAGTATTTGTTCACACCCAGCCAGGACAGAGACTATAGCTTTAAGTGGATCCTGCACACCTCACACACCCTCTGGTGCCCAGCTCTGCAAAGCTTATTCACGACTCTACTTTAGGCAGAGAAGAGGTGATGAGGGATGGGAAGTGTGGCTGGCCTCATCATGTCCCGAGACAGCTGTAGACCCACAAAGCTGCTCTGCCTTCTTCCCTAGGTACCTTCATCTCTAACTGCTACAATTAGCATCTCTGGTGGAGGGACAGCAGGTGGCTCAGGCACCACATGTGTATGTCCTTGTGTGCCTCAGTGGTAGACTGTTATTTCCAAGGTAGAGGAGGTGATGCTCTGGGTTAAACAAAGCTGGCTTGGGGAGTGAGCACAAAGCTGTGGGGAGAAAAGCTTTCTGTCACATCAGCCAAGGAGGGCCATAAAGCAGGCGGGGTATACTGGTCAGACCAAGACAGTTGCTCCCTGGCTGGACTGGTCCCTGAGCCTACCAGATGTCATACCCTGCCTAAGACTGCCTACCACCAAAGAGAATGGGAGGACTGTCCCTTCCTTGGTGGTACTGGACCCTGCTACTGTCTTACTCTCTGAACTCTGCCCCAACCCCTTCCCAGGAGACACTGTATTGGTAGAGGAAGGCTTTCTAGTTCACCCTGGCTATTCCTTCTGATTCAGACTCGAGAACCCAGAACTAGAAGCCTGCTCAGCCTGTCTGATTTGTCCACTTCCTGGTTTCCCCTGGGCTGGCTCCATATTCATCTGATACTTGCAGATTCCCCCAGAAAGGCCAAGGAGGGGTTATACTCCCTTACAGCTGGTTTGCCTGGAATTTCTGTAGAGCCCAGAGCAAGCCTAACTTATAAGCTCAGGCCTCCAGCTTTTACACATATGCAAAGCTACTGTTAAGACTTATACCAAGGATTATGTGGCCCTCCTGACTGAGGGACTGCTACCTCTAGTCCTTGGTCCAGACCTTTGAGGTCAAGCTCCAGGTCAGTAGAAAGGGGAAGACATGGGCATCTTCAGGGGCTGGGGGAGGGTAGATTGCAAGGGGTTTGTCTGGGCTCCCAACTTAGCAAGGGCTGGTCTGTGCCAGGCACAGGCCTGGGTCTTGCCTAAGGAAAGCATCTTTTAGTCTCCTACAACAGCAAGGATGCACTTCACGTGTCACACTGCCCTCTGATCATGTTCTGTGGGCAGCTAAGGACAGGCAGTGCCAACAGATCACATCACGTGGAGCTGGATGACTTCTGGAGGCTTAATTACAACCGATGGATTTTCTGGGTTTAATTAAAATTCCTGTAGGCTTTGAACCGACTTTTATAAATTAGAATCAATTTCCATGGGGGGCCAGAGCAAACCAGACGGATCTGTGGATAGGAGGTGGTGCTGACACAGCCCAGGGCCTGGTCACTGGAGGTGGAAAAGTCAGTGGATATGGAAAGGTGGGGATGTAGGCCTGAGTTCAGTTAGATGGGCTAAGCTTGTCCCTCCCAGAGGGTCTCACTTAGACATTTAAAATCCACCCAGCTCTGAGGCTCTGAGGCTTGACAAGCAGCAAAGAACTAAGAAACAGGCTAAGAGAGCAGCTGACCAAGGAGTCTCAGGAGAACATCCTGAGGGATCCTCAAACCTAGTACCCACCCTGTTGGCCCTCACTGTTCCTCTGACCTCTTATTCCAGTCTATGCATTTTGGACAGACTTAGCTGCCTTCCCACTGGCGTCACAGTAGGGGCCAAGACTGCAGTCAGCATCCAGCAAATGGAAGGTCCTGCCATAGGGGCTTCAGCACACTGGGGAAGAAACCTTCTCTAGGACTCTCCTGGCTTCCTGCTGTTGATGTGACCTCCTTAGGGGATTTGGAACACAGGCCACCCCATAGCAAGGGCTCCTCTTCCTTCCTATCTCTATGGTCAGTCAATTGGGCCTGTGACAGAGTCCACAGAAGGGTCCTCAGGCCACAGATGTGTGCTCTCCAAGGGGTCTGGCTCCAATGTATCCCAAATAAAACTTCCAAACTCAGCTTCATGTGAACCAGGAGGAGGATGATACTGGCCGGAAGGCACTGGCGATGGTCTCTGTCCATGGTGCTGAAACAGCTGTCCCACCTGGGGCCCATCCAGGATGAGAGTGAGGTTGGGCCAGCGGGATATGGAAGGGGCATAAGCCCAGGAGAGACCCCTGCTCCCCTCAATGGAGGGGAACATCTCTCTTAAAAACACTTTATGGATCTGCCTTTCCCCACTGAGGGACCCGGGAGCAAGACACATTAAACATGATGGCACAATGAGAAAGGTGATTACTGCAATGATCACCAGGACATGTGAGGAAACTACAGGGCATTGCTTGTGTGCAGGGAGATAAGGCACACCTAACCCTAGCCCTCTGCTGGGTGTGGAGTGACCACTGTGACTTCTGTTACATCACTGAGGTTTGGCAGGCAAGATCCCTGTTGCTTGCAGGCTAACAGGCTGTCAGCTCCCAGTGGGCTACGGTACCAACTGGGTCTCCAGATGCCCCTATATGGCCCTCAGAGGGGAGCTCAACATGGTCTTGAAGCCCCAGATCTCAGCATTAATTAACACATAGCTTGGCACAGGCCTGACGGCTTAGTCCCTGAGATGGGACTCCCTTCACTCCACCCCAGTGATTCATGTCTAGACTATAGTTAGGAAACAAGAGAACCTGCCCTGACTCGATTTCACCTGCCCCACCTCTGGATTTCAGTTTCCCCATCTGCCACACTTTGATTCATGCAGACCCTGTGGTACAGCAATAGTAGGGCCTCAATCTTCCTGACACAGGCTCAGTCCTTGTGTAAACTTCCTGCATATTACCCACTACAAGCGTCAGTCTGAAGAAGGAAGGAGGATCAGCACAGAATGCCACCACAGAAGGGCAGGGCAGGGCAGGCGCACTGGGGTACCTAACTTAGTAAGTTGGCCAAGGCCCCAGAGTCCCACAGTCTCCCACCAATACGAAGTGTGGTCACACTAGCTGGGGGGAGGGTGAGGAATCTCCAGGTGTGGCTTCTGCCTGGCCTACATGGCCAAAGTGGCCCCCAAACAGGACAAGGCCTCAGGATTCCAGGCAGGGCTCCCTGCTGGGCAGTGTATGAGATCAGAGGATTAGCTCTGAGCTGCCCTAGCCCCGCCTGCCAGCCCCCAGAGCAATCTGCACAGCCAGCTAAGCTCCATTAGGCCAGATCCAGAACAGCTTGGCTTGCGTGCAAGAGGCCGGGTGGGAGGGATGAGGGGATGAAGGGGTAGAGGGCCCACAGTGGGAAGAAAGCCTAAGGCAAGGCAGCCAGCTCCACACTCAAGGCCCCACACTGCTTGCCTTGGGGATCTGGGGCTTCCCTCTCTGCAGGGACTCCTGGTTGTACAAAGCCTTCCCTGCCCTGGAGGTCTGGTGCTTTCCCTCTCAGCCACTCGGCAGCCGGAGCCCACACACCATGCTACTGCCCTTCCCGTCACACTGCATTCTCAGGAGCACTCAACCTTACTTTTCCAATTTGTTCAAGAAGAAAGACACATGTTTATTCATGACAAAGGACCATCCTGCAGAAGCGACAGCCTAGCCCAGTGAGAAGGTGAGGGTGTGGGGGACTCCTCACGTACCTCAGAGGAGCTGGCTGCCTCTACTGGAAGGAGAATGACAGCTTCAGGTTCTCCACTGAATAATTCATATGGGTCAGGTGGCTGCAGTTCCTTACACCCAGTAGGTAGCAAGGGAGTGCTCAGAAGCAGCCCAACTCCCCCAGCATAGCCTTCTTTGGGTCTCTATCTTCCTGGTCCTTCTCTCCACTATACTGGGATCCTGGCAGATCAGTCATCCTCAAGTCTGTCCACCCACAGTGTCAGGGAGGCCCAAAAGTGTTGGCCAAAGCACCAGAACTTACCATGTAGGAGAAAAGTTAAAATGGCAGAACCTCCAGCAGACACACATAACTTGCCATAAACATGGGATGTGGTGCTGCTGCTCAAAGACATCATGGCACCATCTTAATTGGGGCACAGGCATGGGGTGGAGGGCCGGGGGAATGGCTAGAGAATGTGGCTAGCGAGTTGTGTAAGGCACATAGCCCCATCTATGGAATATGTCACAATGCAAAGCTGTCCCTCAACTATGTGTTCCTCACCTGCATGCAGAGGCTGAGACAAACGGGGTCATCACTTTCCATGAACGTGAGGGGGGAAGTATAAGGCAGAGGACAGAGGGGTGGGGAGGAAGCAGAATCTACTAGTTTCGGGTTCTCTTACCCCACCATAATCACATCTTTTGACTTTTTGCACTGGGAATCCAGACACTTTGTGTCTACTTGTGGACATGAGGAAACAGGAAGCCCAGACTTTGATGGCCACTGTGTAAATCCTGAGCCCTAGAGACTCCCCAGCTCTACAACACTTGGGTTCTGGGCAGCTGCTGGCATCAGAAGAGCCCTCAGTCAACTGAGGCTCAGTTCAACTGAGGCTCCTGACTGTCCAGAGCCTAGACTAGGGGTCCAAAGGCCTTCTGCCCTTATCACACAGGTGACCTGTTTCCTTGACAACAGACACAAAAGTCTCTTCCCTGACCCTAGCAGGTAGACAGTACAGCAAGAACCCCCAAACATATCAGGCATGAACAGGACCCTGGACTATGAGGATCCACAAAACACACCAGGTATGAGGAATCCTGGACACATGAGGACTTCAAAAACATTAGGAATAAATGACCCTTGACCCCTAAAACATACTAGGCATGGAGGGCCCTACAAGGGTAGGCCACACTGCACAGCAAGGTCCACGGTCTACACTCTGTCCCTAACCACCACAGAGCCCCATCCTCGGGCCTTCATGCCTCTAGAGGACCCCCAGGAGGGGCAGGTTGGCCAGGCCAGTTCCACTTGGACTAAGGTGACTATGAGGAGATGGTCACTGGCCACGCCTCTATCACCCACTGGAACAGGTAACACCCACTTGGAGTGGTGGGAAGATGACCACAAGAAGACAGATCATGAGTGAACACAGTTCAGCAGTGTCTCAAAAAGGTAGAGAGATGTGTTATGTGACCCAACAATGCTACATGTGTCAAAGCTAGTGGGAAACAGGTTATTTCACAGATGTGTCCACCGCAGCCAGTATCAATCCAACAGACAAAGGAAAAGTAACTTAACTGTCTACCAGATGAATGAACATACAGTTTGGGTCTGGCCATATAACTAAATATTCCTCATAGGCAAGGGTACAGGCTGACACCGTGCCATTGTGGAAGACCAGAGGACACGGGGCCATACACAATTCTGGAGCAGCTAGAAGAGGGTTCCAGAGACAGCAGATCGGACACTGCACGAGTCAGGGGAGGGCTTATGGGAAGCTGGGCTTCCTCCCAGAGAGCTGGCCATGGTTGGGGCTGGAGGCTGAACAGTACTGTGAAGGTACTAAAGGCCACTTCAACCACCACCACCACCCACCTAACCGACCCCTTTTGTCCCTTCATTCCAAGCACTGTTTGGTGTGAGCGTTGGTAATCCAGTCCCTAGGCAGGCTCAGGTGGGGCCTCCTCTTTGCCATCTGTCATACAACCTCCTCCTTGGGCAGAGAAGCTACCTGCTAGGCCAACATGCCCTCTGAGTTCTCCCCTATAATACCTGAACACAGCAGAAGGTGACTGATGATGCCACTTGCTCAGAAGGGTGGGCCAGAGAACAGAGGCCAGCAGATGGCTTTTTCCATGACTTCATGCTGGGCAAGATGAAGGGCTGAGGATAAAACGTGCAAACCGGGCTGGGGCTGAAGCCTGAACCTGGACAGGGGGTGCTAGGCCCCTAGGACTGGGGCCACAGCCACCTTCAGAATTGTGAGTGGGTGCTGAGGTGCACCTGCCCTGGGCTGCTGGCCGAGTTGACCCAATTGACTCAGGAGTGGGCCTGATTCTTCCCACAGAGATGGAATGAAGGGGCCATGGCTCCTGTCCTATGCCACCTCCACAGGTTCCCCTTATTACCTCTACTCCAAGCAAGTCTTCTGGTCCTGGAGCTCTGGCAGCCAGGAAGGATCTGAAACAGACCCCACCCCTAGCACACTCCCAAGTCTTCGTGGAGTGGGCAGAGGTCATTCATAGGGAGAGGCAACAGATAGAGGAAGTCCGTGGACTTGCCTATGCTCTGTGGACGTCAGTGTTTCATCTGTCCCTGCCAGTATCCTTCTTGCAGCCGGCAGGGTCCAAGGGAATAGGCAAAGTGCAGGTGAAGAGCTCACATGGGGTGAACATGATCCTATAGGCCACCCTGGCCAGCTAATGGACGGAGGTAACTAGTCAGGGCATGTCTGTGGCAAGGTGTCTACAGACCTTGGGGTCTTCTGAAGGAAAATACGAACTACTTATGGGGAGATGGCACATACCAGAACATGTGTACATGCATGACATGCTGGGCACCCTCATCCTGCCAAGGTCTCCAATGCTAGGTCCCCAACCTCCTCCCTCCTATTCCTCCTTGGACTGTCCTTCAACTCCAGGGATTAGGCCTCAGCACTCCCCACTCTTTAAAACCTTAGACCCTATCCCCAGTCTTACTCACTTGGGCACCATATAGTGCCATCATTCACTGTCCATTGTGACCCAGAAACATCCCTCTGGAGGCCCTAGATCTGTTGCAGTTCCTACCATGACCTTCAACCTCATCCATCTGAGTTGCTTCTAAAACAGCTGGGCTGCTGCCAGATTGAACATACAAGGAGAAAACACTGGCTGGGGACTGGCCTGGATAAGGTAGATGTCCTCCTGGAGGGGACTGAGTAGGTTCTCCCACCTCCTGAGGCTCCTTCAGGATGGGATGAACCACACCTTGGACTAGTTCCCTTGAGATGGGGGACTAGGGGATAGAATGACATGGTTGAGACAGGGAGAATGAAACACAGCGCCTACTACAATCTCAGGAGCCCCAGTTAGCCCAGATATCCTAGCTGCCTCACAGGTCAGGCTAGGTGGGGCCGCAACTCCTTTCCCTGAGGGAGCTTGAAACACAGGTGGCTTGCAGGTGTGTCTGGGTGTGGCCATGTCACACAGTCTGGCACTGCCACTCGGTGTGTCTGAGGGCTCAGAGCAAAGACAGCTCCCAGAGTATTAGGCCTGCATACCCTGTTTCTTCCCCAGGAGGAGGTAATGGAAACCCCAAACCCTTCTCACAGGCTGGTGCCCAGAGCTGGGTGGCCTTGTGGGCTTTTGTCCTGGTCTCCAGTGAGGCCTCAAGAGGGTGAGGCACTTACTCTGTAGGATGTACTGATTGAAGGAGGTTTCTCTTCCTTCCCCTGAGGCTGTTACCATGACAACGAACTGATAACAAGGTGAGGGGGAACTTGAAGACCCAATCAGGGCAGAGGCAGAGGGGATCCCCAGTCAAGCTCCAGGGCCGACAGAGCTCCCTGCTCCACGCCCCACTCCTGCATTGCACTGTGGGGCTTAAGAAGGAGGGGTACATATTGAGCATCCCATTTGTGTTTGGGATTTGGGAAGAAAGGAGGGGATAGGGACAAGGTAGCCCTGTTGGGTTTATCAGTGACACCCCCACAGGAGAAGCACCAGCCTGGGTGGCAGCTTCCTTTCCCAACCACCGAGCTCCCAGCTTTGAAGGACACAGTGCACCCCCTCCCCATACTCCTCACATCAGACCCTGTACCTGGGCCAGGTTCTCTGACCTGGAACTTCCCAGAAATTGCTCCCTAAGCATCTATATGCAGATGTCCCAATGACCATAGGGTCTAGCTGTACTCCCACGTGGATGCTCCCTTCTTCTGGTAGGAAGAGCAGCAGCTATCCAAGGTCACATGAATCTGGATCTTTCAGTCCTATTTCCATCAGCCCAGATCACAAGGCATCCAGGAGCGGGGACAAGCAGGGTTATCTGCTGAGGAACTCCAAAGCTGAGCCCTTCCACCAGGTGCTTATCAGGCAGAACCTGGTTCAGGGCTCAGTAATGTCCATCGTCACCTGTGGCAGTTACAGGAAGGTGACACAGGCTCCATAAGGCTCAAGAGTTTGCACAGGAGACAGGTCAGAAGGAGCCATTGGGGTGGCTGCTTCAGCTCATCATCTTCTGTCCAGGGCTCAGTGTCTTCCTGGGCTGTGGGATGCTGGGCCCATCCTCACCAGAAACTACCCTTCCCTCAGGCCCAGTCAACCTGCTTCCTGCTCTAGAAGACCCTTTGCCTTCCATCTCCCACACCCATGGCTTGGCCCAGGAAACGTGGCCTGAGAGCCTGGGCCTAGGCCTGCGTGACTCACAGTGGGCTGGGCTGGGCTGGGCTGGGCTGGGACTGGGAGATGGGGAGCCAGGGGAGCCGACCAAACATGGAGCTGTTTGTTCTCCAGCTGCCTGTTCCACTAGGGTCATACAGGGAGGAAGTGGAGGCGGGGAGGGAGGATGTCTGTGGGAGGAGTGCCTCCCCCTAAAGCCAGGGTATGGGATTCACTCCCCACCTCAGCTCCTCACCAGGAAGACAGGTCACTCCAAGAATGCTGCCAGCTCCAGAACATTCTATCTCATCTCAGCTTCTCTTTGTGCCTCCATGGAGCTCTTGGCTTTCCTACCCCCTGGATAGCAGCAACCAGGGTGGCTTTCCCTCCCCTTTGCCCCCACGGCCTGAGCAGGATGTGGCAAGTCCTATTTCAGGCAGTGAATTGTTCTTTCCTTGTCACAGGAGCAGGCTGGGTAGCCCTCTACTCCATCCAGGTAGGACCAGCGAGGGGGAGGACACCCAGAGCCAGACTTGGTACCAGGTGTGTACCTATATATCCATGTACATGTTTTCTGTTCCAGTGTGCTGTGTATACCCACACATGTATGACAAGGACACTTACATGTATACACCTTTTGAGGTCTTTTAAAAGGAGGGTAGGTAACCTCAGGTCTTTACAGGCCAAGTCCCCCTGTTCTTGGGGACTGACACCTTAGAGCCTGGCTGAGCACATGGCAGTGGCTCTAATTGTGCAGTTTTTAAAGCCATGCTAATTAGAAAGTGCGCTAATGTCTCCGCTTAGCTCTTAATAAAGAGCTTGATTCGGGATCTTTTCAAGGGATAATTGAGTGGAAAAGTGCCTGATCCCACCCCTCCAGTCCCTGTGCCTGCAGGAAGGCAGGCTGAGTAGGCGAGAAGCTTTACCCAGACTCCGCCAGTCACTTGGCGGCAGCCTACAACCCCAACAAGCACAATGGGGGTCATTCCTGGAAGGGGAGCCAGCCCTAGTCTGTTTGCCACATTTTCCAGACTCTCTTGGTTGATCCCCAAGAGCATCAGCTCTGGTGATGGCCCCCCAGGAGCAGCTCCTGGGGCAGCCTCCCACTCCACATTTCTGACATCAGCTTTGTCCAGGGAGTAGAAGGTGGGAGGGTCTGGCCTCATCTCTGTCTTGCTGGGTCCCCCAAAACATTCTGCATACCCCACTCCACAGATCTTTGCAGGGAGGGATGGGAAGTGGGGTAGACAGAAGGAACAGAGCCAGGTGACCCCTGGGGAAGATGACTACTGGCCCACAGGGATGGGCTTTCAGGGCCTGCTCTACTGGAATTCTCTGGGCCAGAAATAACTGCCTGGGTTTCTTTGCACAGCTGCCTGATGCCCAAATTAGCGACCCCAGGGGATTGGATGCTCCTTCCATGGGAACATGGCCTGTTGCTACCCCCTCCCTGCCCTTGCTCCACTGAGGTCTGGCTCCTTTCTGAAGAACTGTAGCAAATCTATCTGGATGAGGTGTCCAGGTTGTATCTGTTCTCCACAGCTGGGAAGTGGGGTACAGGCCTGGCCTGTGGGGTCCGAGGCATGGCTCTTCTATGGGACTCAGGGCTGACTGCTATGATCCTGTAGGGTGCCAAGGTGTCTGAGCCTAGAGGCTGAGAGGAGACCCAAGAGGTTTAGCCAGGAGGTAGGGAAGGGTCACAGGGTCTCTCTCTAGTCCACAGCTCTGTTTGTTGATGCCAACATCTACCCTATCCAGGTCTCTGCCTCAGTCCTGCTTGTAGTCCTGCCACCTCATTCAGTTCCACACAGTGGCACAGAGGCCCCCCAACAAGGGCCCTTCTGAGCATACCCCTCCCCCAATACCCCACCACCTGCTCAGCATACAGGCGTTCTTCTGTCCCCTCTGAGGGTCAAGAGGCTTTCTCTGCACCGCAGAGAGGCTGGGTGGGTGGGCCGTAAGGACAGGTGCTCAGTTCCTGCTCTGCTGGCTAGGGTCAGGAACCTGGCCCAGCCCATGTGGCCCGAGTCTGCACTCTGCCAGAATGTTACAGTCTCCACCTTCATGTGAAAACCCAGCTCATACCTGTGAACTATAGCATCCTATGTATGTATGTATGGACTTACACTGTGTATGAACACAAATCTGTACATACCTGAGAGCTGGGCTCCCTGACACACAGGTACATGAGGGAACAGGCAGGACACCTCGTGGCACGAATGCCTGCATTTACAGGAATCTGGGAACCCTGCAGCAGGCCGTGTCCCTGGGCCCTTGCCCCCACTATCCATCCCTTCAAAGCCCAGCTTTCCCCACCAGCGTTGCCTGGCAACTAGGTGTTTATTAAAAAGGGAGACCTCACAGCAGTATCCACCAGCCTGTTCTCCCAGCCCGGCAGAAACCCTTCTCTGGCTTCCAGCTCCCACACCATCAAGGACTTACTGCTTTGTCTGGCCCTGGGACTCAAACCTATTCCTCATTCCCCACGCTTACTCATTCAACCCAAAACTCCCCTCTGCAACCCTGAAGCACAGGAGGATGAGGGTGCTGTGCTTTAGTGATTGTACTCGGGTAGGGTGGAGAACCACTGCCAGGTTCACAGGTCCTGCCAGTCCGCCAGGCTCAAAAAGCTCCCTGGGCCTGGTATTCCCCCGGTCACTCACTCTTCTTGAATACGATCCTGTAAGATCCCAGGTCCTACTGTGCAATGCGGCAGGACCTCTTGAGCTGCTAGGTTACTAGGAGCTGATTACTGAGGTTCTGGCCAGCCTCAACTAAAGAGCCCAAGGCCCAGTGGAGGCCCTTACTCCAGTGGATAGCATCTAGAACCTTCTAGAACAAGTCCTTTACTCCCAGCACTTGGGAGGCAGAGGCAGGCGGATCTCTGTGAGATTGAGGCCACCCTGGCCTCCATAGTGAGTCCAGGTAAGCTGGAGTTACAGGGAGACCCTGTCTCAGAAAGACCCAAAACAAAATAAAACCCAAAACTTCTGGAGCCCTTTACCTTTTTTATCTACCAGACCTGCTTCACACCTGGTTGGTGTAACCCTCATTCTTTTGCCTGAGATATGCCTGCCTGAAACTGACAGACAGGCTGCCTGCCAGACAGTCCCCACTTCTCAATAGGTCTAAGAGTTGAAAAGTTGGGCATTTTTGTCATCCCTAGGCACCTCTTTTCTGGCCCTTGTGGAAGTTCTGCCTTGAGTAGGCCTTGGCTATACTGATGCTCACTATAGCCCTGAGCCTTGGGCAATCTCTGTTGTCCACACAGGGACTGGCTATGCCCCTATAGTCTTTGCCTGTTCTCCAAAGGCCACTCAGGCTATGGATAAACTAAGCAGCCTTAGCCTTGGCCCTGTCCTCCTTCTACCAGCAATCATGCTATTAATAGTAGCGACATTTTTAAAAAGATGGCCCAGACCCCTAGAAAATCTTCTTTCAAAGTAAAGCTCACTGGACCTTGGTTTCCGGAAGCTGTTTCCCAATTCCCCAAGGCCAGGCACCCTGCTGCCTGAGCCTCAGTCCCAGCCTGACATTTACACACTATATCCTCAGAGGCTCTGCCTAAAAGTTCAGGACTACAGGTCCTGCTTGTCTTTCCTTGTGACATCATTGTATAGGTGCTGAGTCAGTTGGGTCAAAGTAGCTCAGGGTCCCATATGTTTCAGGTCTGACACAGTAGCAGAGAGAAAACATGGTATGGAAGAGTCACAGCATCCAGGAATGCTAGATCCCCACGTGACATCAGGCAGAATGGGAGGAATAGACCCTGCTGCCTTGGTCACAGAGTAGTAGGCCAAAAGCTTTCACACCATAATTTATCTCTCAAGTAAAGGTTTGGAAGCTGGGACTAGGGCACAGCAGGGGCAGGTTCTGGGAAGTGGGTAGCTGACCTCCACGTAACCACACATAGCAGAGGTCTTGCCTATGGATCTGCCCCATGAACTCATCTAATAAAAACAGATCAGATAACCTGCAAAGATCCTACCTTCTGTTATAAGCTGAGCTGTGCCCACCAAGTTCAGAAATTGAACCCCAACTTCCAGGACCTAGAACTTGAGATGTATGGACACAGAGTCTTTGTAGAAAAGGTAAAATGGGGCTCCAAAGTAGGGCCCTTGTCTAATATGACCGGGCTTCTCATGGGAAGAGATCAGGGCAGGGGTATGACCTAGAGAGGACACAGGAAGCAGACACCAATCATAGGATGGGGTGCCTTTGACCCTGACTCGAAGCTTCTAGGGTCATGAGACAATGGCTACCTATCATTTTCATTTAAGCTTTGTCACAGCATGTGTATAATGGCCCCTGTAGATAACATTCTGCTCCCCACCAAAAGACCATGACACCTTCTCCCCATCACCCCATGTGCTGGCCAGTCCTGGTACACCCCCAGGTTGGGAGCTGTGGAGGCAAGTTGGGCCAGAATGCCCAGTCAGGATTCAGCTCCATAGCTTCAGTGGTTAGATGACATGTAGTGAAGACATAGCCAAGGTAGATGGCTGGATGAGTGGATGGGGGTGAGCTAGCTAATAATACAGATGTAAGTGGACAATGCCACACCCTAGCTAAGGTAGCTCTCACTCACCTCTTCCAGAACTGCAACTGTTCTGGTGGAAAACTAAGGCTCAGGGCATATCACCTACCATTCACTGAGAATTAGGCCTGGTTGCCCAAGACTTCCATCAGCCACTCCTTGCTCAGTGCCTCAGCAAACTAGGTCATACACAGTCCTGTGCTCAGAGTACATTGGTCTGTCCCACCCTATAGAGCCAGGTCCTCCTAGATCTAGCCCAACTTGCCTGGACCAAGACACAGTCAGACTCACAGGCAGGACAGGACAACACAGAAACATCAAAGCTGCACCCTGTGCACGCACCCCCAGCTGACAGAGGCTCCCGTCAGGCACTAATTAGAACTCCATGCAGCAGCTCGCTCACAGGAACAGTCAGGGCGGCTCCAGCACAAATATTTCAAACCGCATGGTATTTGTGTTTAATGGGTTGAAATTCTTTAAGCCCAGAACCCAGCTGAGCCATTATGCCAGCCAATTTGCAGAGAAGTGGGAAGCACTATGTGTGGAGCCTTACGTGGTCCACGCACGTGACAGGAGAGGCAGAGGAATGGGCTGGGCACAGTCTGCCTCCTGGCCTCAGAGACTGATCTCACCTTGGCCTGGATTATAGCCTTGGGCAATGGGATCAGGCAGAGCCAGGAGAACCCTGGAGTGGTCACTCTGGGGGTCTAGTGGGGGGAATGGAGGACCACAGCTGACTTGACAGCCAGTTGAATGACCTCTGTCTGAGTCCGGCCCCAGAACACTTGCTGCCTGCAACACTCACTTCTCTTTCTGCTTTGCAAGACTCTGCTCAGCCTGAAAAGCTTGCCTCAGGGAGTCTTTCCTGGGACGGAAACTGGGGCTCCTCTGTTGCTCTGCCTGTCACTGAGCAGTAAAGCCCATCACAGAGTACCTACTGCATGTCAGGGACATGCTACAGATCCATGGAGCTGAGAGTGAGCAGACGGGGGCTGGCCTTCATCAAGCTGGGTGCAGGGGACAGTAAAGGACAAACAGGTGATAAGCATACAGACATGGGACAAAACTCAGAGAGCAAGAGGTAAAGGGAGGGAGCCTCAAGGCCACTGAGGACAACAGGGCCACAACCACATGATGGGAGCAATGGAGAGCCCCACACTGGGGCCTCATGGTAGAAACCCACAAACAGATCTACTGAGACACAAAGAGCTTCCTGGGCCTTCTCAGAGCCCTCTTGCTTCCTCCCACAGAGGGAGGTGGACATCTAGAAGAGTCCTACACACAACAGGGTTTCACATTGTGTGGGGCCATGGACACAAATATTGTAAGTAAGGCCTTGGTCTAAATGGATCCCATAGTAGGGCTCCACCTACAAGAGGCATGCTCAAGGGGGTGAACATACACACATCTAACACATAGAAACATTCCACAGCAGACCCTCAATGCCGGGGCTGACCGTCCTGCTAGAATTATGTTCCCCTATGGCCACCAGGAGCAACTGGTCAAGCTGGGCAAGGTGCCTCAACTGGCCTCCTGCCCACCCACCAGCCTGCTGACCGCAGACCCTGGGCCCCAGGGAGTCTCCTGGCCAGTACCCTGCTGATTCGCTTTGCCTGGCTCCCCTCCAGCTGCCCGTGTCTCAATCGATCCCCTAATAACTCGATCCATTATGTCGGAGCAGGGTTCTTGGAAACCGGCAGGAAAAGGAAGCTCTGCGAATTGTCTGAGTCATTTTTTTAAACTAACAATGGGGCGCCTCTCCCCTCTCCAGTGTGGCAGGCTGTACTGCCTCTGTGTTTTAGGTGCTGTGTAGTGTTTCAGAAGGTGCTTACTATCCTTTCTAGAAAAGGTGGGGGCCAGGACAGATTTGTGCAGAGCAGGGTCTTCTCTTCCAGAGCTAATGAGCCCACCTCTTCTTCTCCCAGATTGGCCTCATCCCAGGTTCTAAACCCTCCTGGCTGGCCAGTCCTGTGGCTCTAGTTCCCCACTGCGGAGGAATCCTGGTGCTGTACCCCTCACTGGGAGCCAGTGTGTATGGGGGGCAGCCTTGTGAAATGGAAAATGAGCTCAATTTACACTTGACTATGGGAGAGTGTTACTCAAATCTCCTTGGCGTCTCACAGTTTGTCCATGCACCCCAGTACCTAACAAAGGGGGAAAAGACGGGTTCTAGTCAGCCCTTATGATGATGGTGGCCTCGGAGTCCAGGGTGACCCAGCCAATCTGAAAACCCAGCACAATAAGGCACAGATGTTGTCCGTATCCTGATTGATGGCAGGCCTCAGTCCCAGACATCAGGATCTCTCACAAGAAACAATGCAACAAAAAGTCCAGAAAAAATTTATCACTGCCCAGGGTGTGACAGGACAACTCCCTCTATCATCCTTGGTCACATACTTGCTGCTCTACAGGCCACAGTTCCTTACCAGGCCAGACGGCTGAGATCCCAATGACTAACAAACAATGCTCCCGCTCCCGCTGAATCTCTGTGTTTGGAAAACAACCATTTTTCACAAAATATTACTTACTGGTGTTTAAAAATAAGTCAATCAGAATTTTTAATTTCTATTTTCTAATTTTTAATTTTAAATGTTATCAGGATAAATGACCACAGACTCACCCCAGCCCCTAGAATCCCTCATTCACCTGCACATCCTGACCAGGACCTAAGACCTCCAAGTATGACAAGCACCTACTGTGATGTCTCTACTGTTCACAGGATACCTCTGGGGCCTGGCCTGTGACTGAACAAGTTACCTCAGGGCAGGCCAGGATGACTCTGGACTCTGTCTGACCTCAGGAACAAAGTTGTCAAGTCTCATAGACATCTGCTAGGCTCCAACATGACCCCAAGGGGACATGAAACACCCGTCAGGGTCACTAGTGATCTATACAAACTGAACAATTCTAAATGGGGTGTCAGGCTGTATGCCGCCCACTAGTGCAGCCCCCATGTGGGATGCCTGCCAGTCTGTCCCCATGGCAGCAAGAAGCAGGCTCCAAGGAAGACGGCCGCTTTAATAATAAATCACCTAATTAGGGAATCCCCAGGCTCCCATGAGGAGCCAGCCGAGTGTGGAGCGCAAGCTTTCGGGTTACCTGCTGTTCCCACGTACTGGGGTTCCCCCTACTCTGTCAAGGAGCTGATGCCACCAACTGAGCACACACTACAGGTATGTCCTGGAAGACTCTGTTGATAGAGATGTTCCAGGCCCCAGTGCAGCGGCTACCTTGGTGTAAGAAAAACTGAAAGGGCAGTCTGAGGCAGTGAGTCTCACAAGGCTAGGGTAACCATCCTAGCTCTGTATGCAGCTCCAGGCTCTATTAGGTAAGATGGATGAGAGAGATCCCAGGGCCAGCACGAGTAGAGGCATAAGGCTTCCCTCACTCATGTCTGTCAAGATAGCCCTGTCCACTCCAGCATGGTCTCAATGACAACTCTAGCAACAGTATCCAGAGAGAGGAGACTAAGTAAGCAAATGTGATGGGATGCAAGACCTGAGCCAGGTGGGCCAAGGGAGCTAGGCCAATTACTAAAAATCAGCATGTTCTTCCCACCTCAGCTGCTTCAGGCACCTTATGGCACCTGGCCCTCTGACCACTTGTGCCCAGGGCCCACACACCCCGTGAAACTCCCACAGGGGTGGACTATCCTTACCATTTCCCGACATGAAGCTCAGTGTGAATGAAGAGCGGAGGAGGCCACATCTGTGGGATAGATGCCAGGAGGGGGGTTTGGGGGCTTGGGGGACTCACCTCGTATTCTGTCTCTAAGTAAGACTGGCCTAGAATGGTGTGGACCAAGGTGACCAACAGCTATGGAACTGGGGCCAGAGGCCTAGGAGCAAGACAGTGAGAGTGAGCACTGAGACTCACAGGCTGCAGGGTTCCTGGGGGGTGAGGGGGTCCCACAGGCTAGGAGGGGCTGGAGTAGGAAGGAGGGGCTTACAACGACACTCCAGGTTTTACAAAACCCCAGCACACCTAACTCCTTGCCTTCTTCAAGACTCAGATTCTATTTCCAGAAACTTCCATGCTGTATCTATTGAGGGGCAGAAAGAATTTATAACTAGGCTTCTGTGCTCTGGCTCTATGGACAGGAGTCTATAGCACGTGGTCTGTGATGCTCAACCAGGCCCCCTCCCATTCCAATGGTCCTGACTTTGGACCTGGGGTCTCTTCCAGCAGTCCCAGCCTTCTACCTCATAGAAGCAAGAACCCTCCAAGAGAAAGAGTCTAGGTTATGTGAGGAAAAAGAGACACTGGGGACAAGCCACAGGGCGGCGAACACAAGCCTGGCCTATAGGGGAATGCAGGACTGGAGAGGGGAGTTCAGATGGGCAGAGCCTCTGCCCTGGGTAAGTCTATGGGGCCTGGGAGTGCTCCAGGGTAGATGCCTGGACCTGGAAGCGAGGGCCACCCAGCCCTTAAGCAGATCTCTCATTCCATGCCTTCATGCCTTTGTCTCATCAGGCTGACTTAGGGACACCTGAACCATGACACCAGGTAGTGTCATAGTCCCCAGGTGAGGTTCCTCTGGACTCTCCTGTTTATCTTCTAAACATGCCACAAGTCCTGGCCACAGATGAAACAAAACACATACACAGGGAAGGGAGATAGTCAAGACCCAGGCCTTGCTGTCCCAGACGGTCCTCTTGCCTGCAGTGGCCTCTGTCCTCTCACTGCAGCCTCCCACAAGCCTATGTGGCTGGGCCCAACCCTGCTAACCCAGGAAAACTCTCCTATAGAAGAGCACAGGGAATGAAGAGGCACATGGGGAAGGGGTGAGAACATCAATCAACTCAGTTGGCATGACAACCAGGAAGCCAGTCCAGGCCCCCATCAGATTAGTCCTCGCAGAATATATTTCCTAATTAAAGCCAAATGGACAACATTGATCCTCAGGCGGTCGTTAGGGCTGATGAAGGGGCCAAGAGTGGCCGTCAGTGAGGGGGGCTCTCTGCTGCCCGTTTCCGTTTCTGTCTCCCCAAGTGACAGCTGGACCTATCCAATACTGGTGCCAGATTCTGCCCCCGCCATGCATGGCTCCGCCCAGGCAGCCGGGCTGGCAGGATGGCCTGGCCACAATATGACCTCGGATCCCTATCCCAGAGAGCCTGGAGCATGTGGGGAGGGGGCTGTTTCTCACAAAGAAGGCTCTGTAGTGGGACCTGGGGTGGGTGGTGCCCGGCTGGCCTGGGGGCCCGTGCAGGGCTGGTGAAGATATTTGGGGCTGGTAGGAGGGACATGGACCAGGCTCTGCCTCGACACCCCCAGGCCCCACCTCCCTCAGGGGACCCTGCACCCACCAGGCAGCAGGAATCACAGGGCAGGGAGGAGGGAGGCACTGGGAGGGACAGGCGGAGACTCCAGTCCAGCACATAAACAGTCTAAATTAGGAATTAAAACATCCCGCAGCCGATCCCAGCCACCACGGTTGGCCAGGCTGTATTTCAAAGAGCAGTTAAACACCCTGCAACAAGCACTGAACTTCCCAACATAATCCTAGCACGGTGGCTGGGGACACCTATATCCAAATGATAGAGGCCCCACATGGACAAAGCTCTATGTGCTTATGGCCAGCTCACCCAGGGACTGGGGCCAGGACCAGGGTCAGGCCCAAGAGACAGACAGACAAAGGCTCTCTGGATAGAGCCTGGGCAGGGTTGTCTCAAGCCCCCTATGTGAATCAGACCATTCCATGGCCTTCTGCCAACTCCAACCCCCAGCTGTGGCTTAGCCTGGCTTCTGCTTTCCAGGGGAGGAACCCCCCAGACCTTGAAAACCGGGCTGGGATGCTCCCACCCTGCCTGTGACTGGGGCCAGCAGCCCTAGCTCAGTTCCTCCAGGAGAGAAGTTGGAGCCATGGGAGCCCCAGGCAGACGATCAGGGGAGGGGACAGCACTAGGAACATAACATCCTTCTGCCTGGGTTGTAGCCTCTGACCCAGGCCCTCTGTGAGTTCTGGGTCCAAAAGCCCAAATTGAAGAACAGTTGGTCAGGCTCTCAGAATGTAGTTGACAGGACTCCTACATTCCCAGTCTCTTTCATGGCCTGTGTCCTGCCTTCTTGACCCAAACACCTTTAACACCTTTTCCTATGGGAGCAGGGGGCAGGCCTAGGAGGGAGGGAGCTCCACGGTGAAGACTGGACATAAGAGACAGTCAGACAGTCTGGGATCCAGTCTGGGGATGGGGTGCCACCAGGGGTTGGCTGTGGGTAAGGTAGGTAGGGAGGCTTGATTCAGGCAAGTTCAATGATGCTATCTTCCCCGTGTGTGCTTTTTTGGTAGGACAGGCTAAGGGTCACACAGCCTTCTCACCCTCTGGGTTGACCCCAGGTCGAGAGTGAACTGGAACGGGGACCAGGCAGGTTCCTACTCCAACCTCCTCACTTGATACCCACAGGGGCTCTGGACTACAGTGCCCCTGGAGTGTATGTCAAGTTGACAGTGGCTTATAGGTCTGGCCTTTGACCACACCAACTCTGTCAGGTTGTTATTCCCCAGCACAGAGCCATAAACCTAAGCCCATGCCTATCAGGCATCAATCAGCAGCCACGAGGACTCTCACACTACACCAAGCCAAGAGGGATGGAGG
Source organism: Eospalax fontanierii (assembly GCA_035773235.1). NCBI lineage: Eukaryota > Metazoa > Chordata > Mammalia > Rodentia > Spalacidae > Eospalax > Eospalax fontanierii. The sequence goes on along the minus strand of CM069546.1, from coordinate 29,147,177 downwards.
GCTTCTGAACCTCAGAACCTGGGTGATTAAGGGATATGAGATCCAGTTCCAACATCATTAGCTGTCTCTATGGCTACTGGCTCTAAAATCTATCAACATACCAAGAAGCTAAAAGAACATTCAAGTATACACCTTGGCCACAGGGGTCACTGCTGTCCGCCCATTCTCCTTTGGGGAGTTCAAGTTGAACTTGATGCTATTAAGTCCAGACAGGATTGAAGTGGCCTAGAGTGGAAGGGTCTCTGCTGGTACCCCTGGGTTGTGGAGTTCTGGGCCTGCCCTTGGTCATCCTCCAGCTCAAGGCTGGTCCAGCCTCTAACACCCATTCACTGAGCTGTCCAAGGCTGGCATTAACCACCCAGGTTCAGCAACCCAAGGTCCAGATAGGGACTTGGATAAGGAAAGGGCCTTGTTTGCAAAGAAGAATTCGTTGGGAGCCCTAAAGATACCTCCTTAAGAAGATGCAACTGAGCAATGAGGCCTCTGTGGGAACAAAGCCTGTGTCTAAGGTTTAAGACAGCTTGTCAACTACATTCCGAAATGTGTAGAAGATTAGTAAAGCACGCTTCTGGGTGTGTCTCTGAGGGCTGTTTTCATGGAGGATTAACTGGGAAACAGCCCTGAATGTGGGCCACATCAACCCATAGGCTGGGAGACCTAAGTGTATGCAAAGGAAGGAGGATGAAGCCCACTAATGCATAGGTACATTCTCTCTTCTTCCCAGCCACTATGAGGTAAGTAGCCTCCTTTTCCACACACTCTGCAAATGTTCTGCATAAAGTAAGAGAGACAGCTGACCATGGACTAAAACCTCTGAAAACATGAACCAGAATCAATCCTTCTTCCTAAACTGTTTCCTTTCAGCCATTTGTCACAGTGACAAGAAACTGACTCACACAGGGGTCACATACTAATTCCTGGAAGCTGGATGGAGCACAGGACCTAGCCCTGTGTGGGGGCAAGTTTCTGACCTAGAAAGATGGTGAATGAGACTGGCTCTTCCCACCCACACCATCTCCCTCAATCTTCTACAACCAGGTCTTGGATGTGCAAACTGAGGTGGGAGAGATCTGCTTGCAGCAACTCAAAACCCTCATCAGCTTCCTGGGATTACCTCTCCTCCTCCTACCTTCCCTGGAAGCCCCCTGGGAAACCCTTACAAAATCTAAGAATACAGTCTAGTAGGAAGGAGGGCCAGTCACAGATCCCATCAACTGACCTTGACCAGTAGTCAGCTCAGGACCATCAGGTTGTGAAGCTGAGGGCCCAGGCCCATGCTTGGGGTATATGCTAAGTGTTCTACAACCTAGAGTAATTCAGAATCTTCCCCATGCTTCCTCACTGTCTGTTGAGTACCTAAGCCTTCAAACTTGATCAAGGCCCTTCAGCATTTCCCCATGACCTGGCTGTGGGCAAGCTCAATCTACAAAACAGGAGTTCTCTAGAACCTGGCCTGGGCCTATTTCATGTACCACGTGGTGGGTGAGGCACTAGGATTGATGGTGGCCTATTGTCTCCCCAAGGCCCATAGGGCCCCATCAAGCTGGCAGCCAGGGGCCAGTAAGGTTACATACTTGGTGGGTGGCAGTTATGCACAAGTGTCATTCTTCTGAGCCACATATTTCAGGCCCAGCTTGCAAGCTTGCTTGCTGGAGTGTGTCGTAGTAGACCCACCCAACTCCTATAGAGTCCCTTCTCTCTAGCAAAGCCCCAAACATCCTATCCCTTCTCTCCATCTTGGAGATCCCACATATGACCCTGGAGGAGAGGTGGGTGCCCCAGGAAGCCTGGTGGGCCTGGAAGCAGCGAAGATCACAGTAAGAGGCTTTATGTAAGCGGGCAACAGGCTCCTGGGGCCAGGCCGGTAAACCAGGAGCTGACTAGGGATTAGTGACAGGCGTTGCCATGGCAACCTAAGGAGAGGGAAACATGCTTAGTCTGAGTGCAGCTCAGCCTTGTGCTAGCTCTGCAAAGGTAAGAGGAAACCCCAGAGATTCATTAGCAACAGGTTCCCATGGCAACCATACCAAGCTCATTAATAATTTTTTTTTAAAATTTCAAGTGTGGGTGTTGAAATCCTCCCAAGAACGGAGGGATGGATGCGCAACAAACACATGCGCCAGCTACTCCCACCCATGGCCCAGGCACCACCTGACAGTGGCACCTGTCCCCACCCTACCTGAGAGCTGGGGCTTCCTCACTGCAGGGGGCAGGCAGCTAGAATGGTCTATCACCAGACACCAAGAGCTTAGGGACCACCATCAAGACCTGTACTGCACATCCACTACATAGGGTGGCTATACCCAGGAGATACCACGTGTCCTGTTACAGCAATGTAGGGGCCTAAACTCATAGGTGGTTGAGGGGTTAGCAGGTGGCTGCTGTTTTGGAAAACAGCCTGGTTTTCTCACATGACCAAACAGGGTTCCTACGCAATCTAGCAATTCCGCTCCCAAGTATCTTCGAGAAACTGTAATGCACGGGTCTACCCAGAACTCAGAACCTGCCTGTTCACAGCAGCCCTATCGGCCACAGTCAAAAGCAGAATCATCCAGATGCTTGTCAGTGGATGAGTAGAAGCAGCTCCATCTGCACCTTGGAATATTACTCACCCATAAAAACTTGGGCACTGCTGCCTGGGGCAGCATGAGTGAACCTCAAAACCAGAATGCTCAGTGAGTTCTGCTACCAACACACTCAAGTGTGCCATACGACATACATGGCATTTCCAGAGGAAGCAAATGCAGAGGTAGACAGTGATCAGTGGAGATGGCACAGAGTCGGTGCTCCTCGGGTGGCAAGGAGAGCTTTGAAGTGTACTGCAGTGATGGCTGCCCCAGTGTGAGAACAGAGTAACAGATGCTAGGCTGCCCACTCTCATGAGTGACTGGATGGTGGATGACCCCATCCCAACAGTGTGAGTGATGCTGAGGTGCCTGCCAACTCCAGACCTTGTATGCTGGCCACCGCCTTCACTGAGCCTCTGCGCCCCTGGGCAGAATGCATTGGGGGCTCAGCAAAGTGAGAAAGATATAGGACCCTGGGTAAACATACATGTAACCCGGCAGGCAGGCACTCCTGCCTCTGGCTCTGGAGGTAATGAAGGACTATAGACTTCTGGGGTGAGCTGGGTCAAAAGGAACACGGTGGCATTCAGGAGCACAGAGCAAACTCCAAGGAACTCACTGTACTGACACAGGGTCCCAAACCACCTCATGGGATTGAAGCATTTTCTCACCTCCAGTGCTAGTCAGGCCACCAGGGGCCTCGTGTCCCCTTCCTCGGTCAGTCCTTACTGCTCCCTGAAAAACTGTCAAGTGACAAGAAATCGCTGCCACCACACATCAGAACCAGGACTCACAACCAGAAACATGTCCCCTACAGCAAAAGGGAGGACAGGGGAGCAGTCACAGAGATGTGACAGTGTGTAATTAAAGGGCAGAAATCAGGAGCAGTTTGCAGCCTGTGCTGCACAGCCATTCACACCCTGTACTGTAATAAGAGCACTGCGGGCTGGACCCTGACAGCCAATTTCTCAATTAGGGACCACAAGTCCGCCCATGCACAGGGCATGCATTGCAGCCCATTCTTTCACACAAACAAGAGGAGACCAGCTTCCAGTCTGACACTTTATGAAAGAAAACAAGTGTTGACAGGGCAGGTTCAGGAGGGAGTTCAGAGTTAGGACTCTAGCTAGATCCTGGGGGTGAGGCAGTCAGAGCTCAGCCAGTGTGCTCCTTGGCAAGGGTTCTGTACACTGCCGCCTGGGATGAACCTGGGACACAGAGAGGGTCACAAAGACTTTTGGGATATAGGAAGGGATAAAGCGACCTGAAGGCCTTTCCCTCTGGCTCTCTGAATCCCCAAGGCTGATGTCCCGGTTCCGGGGTGCCAGGTACCCCCCAAGGAGCTCTACGGGACCAGGCCTTGGTAAGTGACGCTCCTTACTCCTCCCAGCACCCATTCAGCTCCCCTCCCCCTCACAGCAACATGCTAGATGTACCTTGCCCTGCTTGCTTGGTTACCCCGGTCCCAATGCTGAGAAGCACACAAGGTTCTGAAGTATCTGGGGAAGGCATGGCAGTGGGCCCAGCTTTTGAGGCAAATACCATAGCCTGGAGTCTGCTACTGACGAGCCTTTGTTCCCAGACCCACCTGACAAGCTGCTCCCATGGAACTGTGTTTGCCTTCTGGAACATCCTTCTAGATGGTGAGCACACGGATGTGAAGGGGTCACTTTTGAGCAGTGGCCCCAACTCCTAGTGTCCACAGCCAGTCATCCTCCCTACCATAAAATAACACCTTCTCCACAGCCTTCTTCTCACTGAACAAGCCGGCATTATGGATCCCTGCCCCACCGCAGGGTATCATCTACATCCTAGAACTTCCATGAAACCAAAGTGGCCTGGGATTCACTGTCTGAAGGGCATTCCTGCTAGATGCACAGTTTAGGAGCAGGGCAGTGGCACACTGAAAGCTGAGGTCAATCTCATTAGTTGGGCAAACACTAGGGAGCCTATGTAATCCACACTCAGAAACTAAACTGGGCTGCAAGCCCCATGCCTCCTCTGGACACTAGGCCTCAGGTAGTTTCCAAGGCCTGAGCTAGAGGATCACACCCAGCTAGTCACCGATAACCCAAGCAAACCCCAGACCTACCAACCAAATCCATAAGGCCCCTTCTATAGGGCTCAGGCCCTCACAGAAAGGGGCTGTCTGGTGGGGTCTCTGCCACAGGAACAAACGTTTACGATCCAAGACCAACTTCAGACCTCTGGCAGGAGGACTATCACTGATCATCTGGTCCTTCCAAGGCTCCCTTCAAGGATGGGATAGGGAGGTAGTGGCCAGCTCACATGTCTGGCCATTCCAGATTGTGAAGGGGACAAGTCACTGACAGATCCAGGCCTGGGATGGGGGCAGAACTTGGTGAGAGCTAGCCATACAAGCCACTCTGTAGAGGAGCAGCTTGAGCAGACACGTGCAGACACATTACACACCCAAGCAGTGTGCACAGGCCAGTGCATCCCCACTGCATATTACACAGGATAGCAACTGCAGTGTCTCAGATGGGTGCCACCATACCAGGCAGGGCACCAGAGAGCCTGCTCTGGCTCCAGGGTCTGAAGGGCCCACCAGAGAGACACCTATATGGGGATGGATGGTCGACAGCATTGACTGCACCAATGACAGGGGTCCCACACTCTCAGGGAGGATTTTCACTACTGGGTAACTCCAACGATGTCCTCTGTGCTTGAGGGTGAAGTCACCCAATTCATAAGATTTTAAAAGACCCTAGGGCTGGGGATATAGCTCAGCTGGTATAGTTCTTGCCTAGCATACACAAAGCCCTGGGTTTGGTGCTGAGTATCACATAAACCAAGCACTTGGGAGATGGAGACAAGATGATTAGAAGTTCAAGGTCATCTTCATCTACAGAGTCGAAGTTACCCTGAGCTACATAAAACTGTCTCAAAACAAAATAAGGGCCTTAGCAGGTAATGCAAGCCTGATGACCTGAGTTCAATTTCTGAGACCCAAAGGGTAGAAGAAAACCAACTTCTGCACGTTGTCCTTTGACCTCCATGTGTATATGGTAGTTTATAGGCACACACATGCATACACATATGTAAACACAATAAATAAAATATAATAAATCCCACAGACTCTTAAACCTGGATTTCAGATGAAAAATTATTCTTACTGTATGTCTCAGTTACCACACAGACTTCCTTATCTCTAAAGCATTCTGTGTCATGTGGTGGAAATTCTTAATTTCCTGGGGTGCCCTGAGTTTCCTCCAGCAGCAAGACCCAGTCCAGGGCTGGCCTGTGTCACCAATAAACAGCACTGGAAAAGCCAGGTATACCCACACTTCATCCCAACACCCCAATACTGGCACTGGCTGGAAAATGGCCACATGGTCTCAGAACCCACAGCTGCTCCCTAGAGAGCAAGGAATCACCTTGGCCTCTCACACCTCCTCATTAACACAGAAGATGCTGACGAGTCACAGGGTGGAAGGATCCTAAGACCCAGAATAGGCTGGTGATAGTCACAGGTCTCATCTAGTCATCATACTGACACAGCAGGCCCAGGTAGTCATGACCCAGGAGAGGACTGGAGAAAGGACTGGAGAGAAGTGATGTGCCCAGCTAGAGTACTCACCCTGGTTCCTGAGGAAAGCATCTCATGGGCACCCTTAGGCCTGCTGAGTCCACAGTGTGGAAGGTTATGGGTAGGGGTACAGTAAGTCCGATAACCAGAGTGGAAGCCTCAGACAGCCTTAGGGATAACCAGGGCAAAGGTGAGAGACAGTTGGGTTTCCCCCAGCAGCTCAGGAAGAGCCTGCCCATTTTAATGAAGCACTAATGCAGGCTGACTCACCAGACAGCAGCCACGGGCTGGACTGTTGTCTGCTGCCAAAGACAAAGGGACACTGCCACGTGGTCTCCTTGGCCCTCACTCCCACTGTATCTTCCCAACAGGCAGTGGTCACTGCCTGAGAGTCTGGGTAGGTTTCCTATTCCTTTGTCAGGTCAGACTGCTGTTCAGGGAACACTTGCATGGGACCAGAATCTTTTGCCTGGAAAGATAGCAGAAGTCCTGCAGATGTACATACTCTTGTGCCCTCTCCTATCTCAGGCCCTACATGAAGTTCCTGGTCCCCACAAGACCTTCCATTGCCTTCAGACACGTATCTGGTTCTCACCACAATGTAGATGGAGCCACAGATTCCCAGGATGCAGGCTTGTGTGTCTTCAACCTGCAAGATTGCCTCTCCTGCCTAAAGCATGTAACACAGAGGTTTGGCACAAAGCTTGGAGACACACAGCAATCTTGAGAGTCAGATACCTCCAAAGGCCCAGACAGGCAGGAACATATGACCAGTGGCCAAGAGGAGGCTGTCATAGCAGCCCTAAGGTGGCCACAAGACTGTACACTCATGGGAGAGGACTGGAGAGAAGAGATGTGCCCAGCCAAAGTGCTCACCCTAGCTTAAGTGCCCTAAGGGTCTCACTCTCAGGGTATAGCTGCTCCCAGCCACCTCTGCTCACATGCATATTCCCACAGCCTGATCACTGTCCACTAGTCCAATAGTTAGCTTTGAGGGAGCAAGACCTGAGTGTCCCCTAGAGGACCTAGGAGGGACCTAATGGACCATGATGTAGTCCCGAGCTCTCTCTGAGCCAGGGCTGGAAGCTGGGGGCAGGGTGTAGTTTTAGACCAGAGCCATCTCCACTCTGATGACCTGTGGTCAATGCTCCACAGGCATTAAGAGGGGGAAGTCCTGATCCTCTGGGAACAGCTGCAGCAACCGGAAGAGGTACAAGCCAAGGTCTCAGAAACCGCAGTGCTGGGAAGCTGACTGAATACTAGCATCTATTACAGCCAACCCAGTTCATCTGTTCTTTCTACTGATGCCCCTTAGGGGCAGCAGAAAAGCCCCTGAAGAACTGGGGCCAATAAGGTGGACATAGGATTGAGGACTCCAATGGGACCTCAGGCTCCCTCCTGGGCAGAAGGACCAGCCCTGTGGAAATTCACCTGAGATCTCCATTGTGAAATAATCTGAAGGGCACCTCCCCCCAAAGCCCCTGGAGACACCCTGCTTCCTCTCTTCCTCCCTCCCCTCCATCCCCGGGATCCCTGCAGGAGCCACTGGGAGGGTCAGCCGACCCAAGCAGGCAGGGCGTCCCCTGGTGGACCAGACGGTCAGAATGGCTGATTTTCTCTTCTCCCCAGGTGGCTCATACCTTGCTTTGGAGTCTGACACTGTGAGCATCTGATTTACCCCAAGCAGCCACCCCAGTTAGCACATCACAGCCTCCTGCCCTCGCAGACCAGTTGTTCATCTCCCTCCAGGGGTTGGCCATGCTGTCTGGGAAGGGCTCACACAGGCGTGAGTGGAGGGACATGCTCATAGCCCTGTGGTGAGCACAAGTCTTGTGGCTCCATGACAAAGTACCACAGGCCAGAGATTTCAAACAACAGAAACTCACTCTTGAGTGGTGTGGGCCAGAAGGCCCCAGTCCAGATGCTTACCTCCAAGGCTCTGGGGGGCTATACCTAGCCTTCTGCACCTCCTGGTGTCAGTGACAGTTCTTATGTTGTATGACTGTGGTCATCTCTACCACAGATGTGATATGGCTTGTCTTCTCTTTACAGGGATCCCTGTCGTTGGCTTTGGGATCACCTAGTCCAGCCCCTTCTCAGTTCAATTAGTTACATCTGCATAGACCCAACTGTCAAATAGGGGTGGTCTCACATTCTGCTGGGCCAGTGTTCTGAGGGGCCAGTGTTCAGCCCAGCAACCAATATATCATGCAAGAAAACTGAGGTGTAGGAGGTGAGATGTACATATAGGCACAGCAGCTTCTTCATGGTAACTCTATCTGCTCTACCACCTTGACTTCAGAGGACTCCACTTACCCCAAAGGTTCCACCATGCTCCAGAAAACCTACAGGCCCATCCTGTGTCTGATGCTGCACACTCCAGTATGGCCCAGGGAACCAGGGTTGGGGTTGGGAGCAACCCTAGGAGATGGAGCCTATATCCATCAGGTAGAGTCCCTGCTGAGCACTGGCCCCACATGCAACAGAATGGGCCAACAGACACTCACCCTGTACCACATCCAATCGCTGTACCCTCTCATCTAGTGCCCTTCCTCTCAAAGCTACTCTGTCAGTAACCATGGAGGGCAGCTGGCAGGGAGACCAAACTGCATGTGCAAGTGCCACACATGGATATCAGAAGTCAATGGGGCTGTTAACCCAGAACCCAAGAAGTCCCAGCTCCTCCAAAGCAGTAAAGGCCAGTGTTACCCCTCAAGGCTCCCCTCTTAGTTCTCCTGCATGTGGGAAGCCGAGAGAGGACCACAGACCAACCAAGAGGCTGGCAAAGGGGAGAAGGGACCACAGTGGGAGGGAGAGGCAAGCAGCCCTGACACCCTGGGCAATCCCCTTCCCAGGGCACTCTCCCAGCTGTATCAACCTGGAGGCTAGCCTGGGGAAGGGACAGTGCTAGCACAGCCCAAAGAGGACAGAGAGAGCAGACCAGCCACTGTGTCTGCCAAGAACATCCTGCGTGCTGCCAGGGTCGGTGTGGAGGGCTGTGGCATTCACCTATTTCCACAGAGCCAGGCAGGGGCTGTGCTCTCCATAAAGTCTGACCTGTCCCCCAGCCCTAAGCAGGCCTGAGGCTCACCCTGAGTACAGGTCTCCCGGCTGTCTGCTACAGATGTGGCCTGGCCTGCCTCACATCTGGGGCTCAGAGCCAGTGCCATGTTAATACTGACTCCTCTTTACCTAATGCTCACACACAAGAAATGCAGTTTTGTGTCAGATATTCCAATCATGAGAGAACAAGCAGCACTCTAAACATATCAACAAGGAGTGAGGGAATCTGGCTGGACTAGGTAGGGCCAAGGTGGTCAGGTGGGATGGGCATAGGGACGGGTGTGCCTGCGCCATGCCTGGTGGACTCTTTGGGCAGTCAGAGACTTGCTTCAACCTGAGGGCAACCCCTAACTTTTGGAACACAGGGGTGGGGCACTTATAAGCCCAGTCCCCAACCTGGGGACCCTGACTTGGTCCTTATCAGCATGTGTGTGAAAGAGGGTCATCTAGGACCCCTGAAGTCCAAGATCAGCCCATGCTGGGCCAGGAAGGGCTGACTGACCCGCCCAAGGTTCCTCTGCCTACGGATCCTGGATCCCAGTGCCAGCGGAAGCAGTGAGTACGCAGAGGCTGGCATCCCCCGCCTGGCGCCTAATTCAGCACAATTCAGCACATTCGTCAGTTGTCCCTGATATCTGCCCCTGCAGGCTGTGACAGGACTGCAGAAACCCCACGTCTCCCTGCCAGCCTGTGGCTTACCTCCTCCTCCCATTAGCCACAGCGCCTGCAGGAATTCTAGAGGCCAGGAACACCAGCCCAGGCGACCACATGGCAGCAGCGGTTCGAGTTTGTTCCATGAGGACCTTCCTGAGAAAACGGTGAGCAACTTGTGAGCCCATCTGTCATCCCAGGGGTGCATAGTGCTCTGAGGACAGTGCCCAGACCTTCTGCCAACTCTCCTGAGCTGGGCAGGCTCCCTTCTTCTTCCCTCCCTCCCTCCCAACCCCCAGGCACCCATTTGATCAAGGATTCAGTCCTACACCACAACATGGTGTGCAGATGACACCATGCCTTGCTTCTGCTCAGGAGTGTGGACAGACAGCCTTTAATCTCAGGTTTGGAAATTCAACCTGGGCCCACATGACTTAAGGGTACTCCAAGTTATTCCAAGATTGACTATCCAGAGAAACAAAGCAGGCTAAATGTTCACAAAGGAAGAAGGAATATTCTAAGTCAGGTTCAGAGAGCTGCTGCCCCTTCCCCAGCAGGTTAAGCTCAGCACCAGGGCCGACATCTGTATAAACAAAGGTAACAGACTGACCTTGACTTTCAGGACTGAGGATTGGACTTGGCCACAAGCCACTGGCTGCTCTAGATTCATCCCTGTTTGACAAGTTGTCCCATCCCCCGCATTCCTCCATATCCTGACCCTGAATGGGGAATCTGCCAACACCTCCAGGAGCCAGGCCCACCGTGCACGAGTCGGCAAGGGGAGCGAGGCGGCAAGGGGAGCACTTGGACCACCTCGTGTGCTCCCTAGACTACGGAGGCACCCACAGCCTGTGGCAGTGGTTTCCTTGACCAGTATGGAGCTGGGTGTCTCAAAGTAAGTATCCTATACAACTCAGGCCTCCACAGCGTGGGGCACTCGCACCTCCCCAGCCTTTGCCCTGTAGTAGCCTTTCATTCTTGCCTCACCTCAAGTTCCCACCAGGCTGGATTCCAACATAAACCCTTTCTAAGGAAAGGTCCCCAAACTCCAGCAGGGAGCACGCTGGATTTCTGAGACCCCAGGCTAGCCTATCTACCTTTCTCTGATACCTGAATTCTCCATCTCATCATCTCACAGCTTGAACTCCTAAGAGCAGGCTCTGGGGATCCACAGCCCACTGTGTAAAGGGCTCTCAAGCTCTTCCTCCCATATTCCATCCCCCTGACTTCAGATCAGCTGCAGTTCCCACTCAAGACCAGAACTGTGGCACTCACCACCAGTCTGATCCTGCTACTGCCCTTCTCCCACAGAGGCCCAGCACCCACCTAGTAGATCTCACCTCCCTGGTCCTGGCCCCAGTAACCTCTAGAACAGCCCATGCTCCCTTCCAAAGGGCTCCACCACGGATTCTAGGCAGGTTCTATTGGGGAAACCTTTACTGAATGTTACTAGTCAAGGCCACTAGAAACAGGAGCCCCTCTCTTCACTGTTCCCTACAATACAGGGAGCCCCAGGATCCACTAGAGGAGATGAACATGGAGACCAAGGGTGGCAGGGCCTCCCGTGGTCCTCACGTGGATGATTGCGAGGTTCTTGTGTCCACCTGAGATGCTGAGACTATCAGAAAAGTGCCCTGGGATTGACCAACACTGGGGGTGTTTAGAAACAGGCAAGGGTAAGGCCTGGTGAGGGAACCACCAGCCACTGGCCAAAGAAGGACCTGGTGCCACCTGCACCCAGTTGCTAGTATGCAGGTAGGTAATGCCTTGACTAGGAAGGTGATGCCTCAGTTAGAAGGGTAGGACCATCAGTCTGCTTTTCACAGTGGCCATGACAGCCCCTGAAATCCTTCCCAAACACAATGAGGTAGCAGTCATCCCTGAGCCACACAAGAAGGTCTGAGAGGCACAGAACCTGCTGGGGCAGAACTTTCTCTGGACTCCAACTACCATTCCTTCTCATGTGAACTCATTTCTGTGTGTGCCCTGCATGCTCAGCCTCACTGGCATCATGCCCATTTCAAGTAGTGGATGAAACAGGAAAGGTGATATCACATGGGTACATGTGGCTGTCACCTTCCTGATGTATGAATGAATATCCAACATGGAGAGGGAGGCAGGCTACTGTGAGAGGTACCTGGGCCCCTTCTCTACATCTGGGGGAGGGTGGGCTGCCCCCACTGCCTACAGCATTCAATAAGAGTGCCGTCTCCCCTGCCCTAAATGAGCCCCAAAGACACACTGCACCCTTATCCTTCATACAGACACGGCATGAATTAACACATGCCTCAGATCCCTGCTTGGCAAGTGGCTTAGGGGGTGTCAAGATTTCAGCCAGTGGCTTCAGAGATAAGGGGACAGGCATCCTGCAATCTTCTTCTAGCAATGACTTGCACACATCACGAATGCTTAGCTCCAGGGCCTTTGGAGAGGCTGGCTCCAGGGTGCAGGGCCAGCGTCCCTGGGCAGACAGGGTCTCCTGGAGGGGCATAGGAAGTCAGTATTCCTGTTTCTACATCCCATAATTGTACTTGGGTGAGAGAAGCAGACATGAAAAGAGATGGCAGCTACCCTGCTGAGTCAACCTAAGGCTCCAGAATCCAGGGAAGCAAACACAGACAGATGGTAACAATAGGAGAAAGACCCCATAAGGTGCTAGGGCTGGGGAGGGAGAGGCCCTCCAATCTTAGGACCCAGGAACCCTTAATCTCCAATAGACTACAAAGTCCTGGAGGCTGAGTGCACCGTTCCAGGCCACTCCCTGCTCAGAATTCAGTCCCAGGAGCCCCATGATCCCAGAAACCAAGAAATTATCATTGAAACTGCAGAGATGGCTAATTCTCAGAAGACAGGATATAAGCAAGGCCAGAGCAAGATCAGGGCAAGAACAGAGGACAGATCCTCCCAGACCATTATCCTGTGAGTCCTCACTAAGAACATGCACACCAGTGGTGAGCCAGTACTGGCAGCCACCTTGGAGAGGCATGCCTTTGGATATTTCAAAACATCAATTTTTAAAAGATGTCATAAGAACTTAGGCTTATCTAGCTAGGGATAAAGCAAATGTGAGCTTCTTAGCTGGGCTGGGCTCAACCCAGCTCTGTCCTTCACCTACAACCTGTGACCTTGGCACGTCCTTCACCCTTGTAGGGTTTTGTACCTGTTGAGGGGAAGGCACAACTTAAGAAGCTTAAGGGGCTTCTTCTAAGAACACCAACCCCAACCCCTAAATATCATAGGTCATCTCCTAAATCCAAAGCACCCACAGGCCCACCTCTCTTGTGCATAGGACAGCTGGGTGCCCACTACTGAGCTATGCAACCTTGGGAGGCCCCATGCACTCCTGATGGCATGCCAGCAGCTGCACTGCAGGCAGTTCTGGGTCAGGAGCCTGGGGGAGCCGGGGCAGAACATAACCCAGCAAAGCGGGCTACAACACACGGGTCCCACCCACCTTCCTCTATAAATAAGCCTGTGTAGGAGAAACAGCGCTCGCCCCGAAAGTTCCAGCCCGATTGTATTTTTAAAGAGCAAACTAAATCAATAAAGACAAAGACCGTCCTTGGAAGCTCCTTTGACACATGGATTGGAGACACCCTCCAGGCAGAACCAGATTGGTGTGTATGTCTGTACATCAGCCACATCCAAGAGTTCCAGAAAGGGCCAGGACTGGGAGAAGGTTCTTCTCTGTTTCAACAACCAAAAGAATACTAGCTCTGGTTGGTGAGCATCCACTGGGAGTGGCCTAAGAGCCACAAACTGCTTCTCTGAGTACAGGTTCACCAGAGCAAAGTTGACTTTTCTCTGCGTAGAGTTTACCTTCTATAGGAAAGACAAAGGTCCAGCTGACACAACTATCTACCTGCAGGGTGACCTGAGGCTCTGGGGAAACACCCTCTGACCATGGGGCACTCTACAGTCCCTCAAAAAAACCCTGGCCATGCCACTCCCCAGTGGTTCCCCCTGCCTTGTACAAAGCCACTCCCTCCCAACTCCCAGGAATTTGAAGAGCCTTGAAGAGCTTGGAAAGTCTCAGCCCACATGGGCTTCCCCAGTAAGCTGATCCCCCGCCTGTCCAAGTATGCGGCTTATTTTAGGATCTCCCTAAGGCCCAGGTTCACACCCCTACACCAGGGCCTGGCATCTGCTGGGAGGCAGACCCATTTTCATGTTGGTCCTGGCTCTGATGAGCCCATCCTACTGGACAGACACAAGTGTTGACAAGAGCAAGTGAGCTGGAAAACCAGGTCCTTGCAGGATGTCTCCCTAGCTTGGGGACGCTTGGAATCACTGGTTTCCAGTGGTAAAATAATCAAACTGTGCTTTAAGGTGCACAGCAAGAAAGATGGGGTGTGGCGGGGCTCCTGGGAACAGCCAGTAGCTCAAAGACAAGGATGCTCCTAGGGGGGGCACACATCTCCCTGCTTGGTGGTACCACCTGCAGGGACAGGTTGGCACTTTCTTCCACAGCTGAAAGCACTCTACATTTTCCAGCCCTTGAGGGCCAGCAACACCTGAGTCTCTCAAGACTACAAGGGCATCTTCCCGTCTGGGTCACAAAGTTGCAAAAGGATGAGGCGCAGGCCAGGTGGCATTACCAGATCTATAGCTTTTGTCCCTTGAGTACTTTACCTATGTGAGCCACTCCACCCCTACCTTCCCTGCCCACAGCAACACAAACAACCTTGTTAGAAGTCCTCAGGGACATGGCAGCCCAGAGAACCAGGGTCAGCCTCAGACTCCTGGACTATAAGGAGATGGTACAGCTAGATCCAGACTGTTAGGGGAGCAAATCCAAGCTCACTTGGTCCTTTCTCTGTCTAATGTGCAGACTCAGAAATGAACTTGGGCATTAATATAGGGCTGGCTTCTATCTCCTTCCTACGGCCCACAGTGCTACTGCCCAGTGGACCCTCACCACTCCCTTTCTCCACCTAAACAAAGTGGCCCAGTCACCTCCAGTCTAGATACTACAGATGGGACAAATTAACAATGCTCCAACAAGGTCACCCTAACTCGTGCACAGAGGGTGAGCCAGCTGGGAGGATACCCACCACCTCCAGACACCAGTCAGCCGCAGAGGACAAAAGAGCAGGCACTGGAGCCCAAGCTGGCTCAGAGCAGATCACTGCCCTGGGACCACCAACCACCTTTACAAGCAGAGAAAAATCTGACTCACCCAATGTTTGGATTGGAGTGAAGAGAAACACGGGCTTTTATTACTTTTTTTGGTACAGATTCCTCTTTTGTATTTAATATTTATACAGTTAAACACACAAGGTAGAGAAACATATACACACATTGCTCATTTTGCCTCGGTCTCCGACTCTGCCGGGGAGAGTTTATGGGCCCATGTCAACCCCCCTTGGCCCTCCATCCACCCAGCCCAGGAAGGAAGCAGCAGCACCCACAGCCCAGCCCACCCTGGTGACCAGTTCCAAGGGGTTGCTGGGGAGGGCTAGGGAGGAGGCAACAAGAACCAGACATGGATCTCAGCTTCTCACAGCCAGCCAAGGCAGTCCCCAAAAGCCACCTGCTGGGGGGCCACCAGCCTCTTTTTGCATCCCAGAAATGCCTCTGGCACCGATCCAACTCTGTTCTGGAACCTTCTCTGAAAGTCTGTGCCCTTGCGGCCAGGAAAGAAGGTGCAATCCTTTCCTTTACGGCCCAAGCAACTGTGAAGGAGGTCCGATTCGGTGCCGGCTGCCTCCCTGCTCCCCAACCCCCAGCTTGCGCATGATTTAAATCAGCCCCTGCATGGAGTTCAGACTGGAAGAGAGTTCTCAACCAACGTCACCGCCTATCTCAGGGAGAAGAACCAGGGCCATCCCTGCCCAGGCACAGGCACACAGCCCCCAAGGGTCCCGCAGAGCATTTAAAAAACTTTCTCCTCTTACTCTATCCTTTCTGGCTTCCCTGTCCCCGGTGAGGGTCTACACGCAGGCCCAAGTGCTCGGAAACCCAGAAAAGGGCGGGGGGATTCCCGTCCCGATCTCCACCGATAGAGCGCAGGAGTTAACTACCTTTCTTCCCCTTCCAAGCGGGCAGCATTCTAGCTGCTGTTTCCCATACTCTCCCATCCAGAGCTGCCTCTGAACCCGGATCTCACTGCCAAGTCCCGGGAGGCATCCCCACACACATCTCCACCACCTCTGGGAAGAACGGTGCCCTCGCACCACTACCCAGCCACAAGCCGGGGCGCACAAGCGTACGTAGGGGAGTCCCGCGCCCTAGCCCCCAGCGCACCGCCAGCCCTGGAAGGATATGGGTTACAAACCAGTCGGAGGCACCAGCTGCGCGGCCGCGTGGTCTGCCCGAGGCAGAAGAAGACTGTGGCGGCCAGTGCCGGGTACGGGACGGGTTGTTCCTCGTCGGCGCTCAGGTCCGCGCCACGCTCGGCGACTGGGCTCTCCGGAGGCGACACACCGGGCCCGGATCCCCGCTGTTCTTCACGCCCTGGCACCCCAGGGCTTGCCGGGGAAGCCCCCGCCGCCGCCGTAGGGCCGGGGGACGAAGCTCCTAGGGGCACCCGGACCTCGTCGGCGGCTAGCGCGCTCTCAGTCATGGTGATGGAGGACAGCACCTGCGGAGAGAGAACAGGAGGTGACCCGGGCCCAGGAATGACGCCCCCGCCCCGC
Organism: Eospalax fontanierii; assembly: GCA_035773235.1. Taxonomy (NCBI): domain Eukaryota; kingdom Metazoa; phylum Chordata; class Mammalia; order Rodentia; family Spalacidae; genus Eospalax; species Eospalax fontanierii. Next base: position 29,130,708 of record CM069546.1, on the reverse strand, counting down.
CTCGGGCGGAGCGGAGCTGCGGGAACAGCCGCGGCCGCTGGGATGTCTTTGTCTCTCCTTATTAGAGACAAATGCGCCCCCCGCCCCCGCCCGCCCCCTCCCTCCGGCGAAGGCTGGCAGCCCCACCCCCACGACCGAGGCAAAGGGCTGCGGGGGCCTGAGGGGCTCCGCGCCCGTAGCGCCCAAGTTCAGAGGGGTCCCGGGCGCGCAGTAGGCGCGCGTCTCCTCCGCGTCTCACCTCGCTCCGGCGTCCAGCGGCGTCCGGGCGGGCATAGCCCGGGCGGCGCTGTCACCCGGGACCCAGCCAGGAGCCTGGACCTGGGCCAGCACCGCCGCCCCGGCCCGCGCCCCCAGCCCACTCGGCGCCGGCTCCCGCGGCGTCTCCGACTCTTACTCGCCCGGCAGCGGCGACGGAGTCCCGGTGCGGGAAACCGCTAAATGCACGGCGGGGCGGGTGCAGACCTGGGGCGCGGGAAGGGGGGCGCGCGGCCGGGCCAGCGAGGCGGCGAGCGAGCCCTGAGCCAGTCCGCGCGCAGCGCAGGAAACTTCGGAGTGAGCTGCGAAGGGGGGCGGGGCGGAGGGGGCGGGGCGGAGGGGCGGCCCTCGGGGCGGGGCTAGCACCACCGGGGCGGGCCGGGGGCGGTGCCGAGGCGGGATGGGGGCGACCCCTGGGGACCCGGAGCCGGTGGGGGTCGTCTGCCCTGGTCGCCCCCACCGGGACGCGCGCTGTCTTGAGACCAGGTGCTCCGTGCCGCGCCCGCGCCCGCGCCGAGCTCCGCCTTCCTCAAGTCCAGGACTAGGCGGACCTCGTCCGCACCCCCTGGCCTCCCCGCCACCGAGGTCTCCCGGGCGACCAAGGCAGCAGGGGGCGCTCGTGGAGATGCTCAGCCGCCGGGCGGGGGCGGCGGCGCCAACGTCCTTCCCCGCCCCCACTGCGGGGGCGCGGAGCGACGGGGACTCCCCCCTCCTTTCCTCGCGCGCCGCCCCTTCCCTCCGCAGCTAGGGTCGGCTCGGGGGCGGGGCCCAGCAGGCGTGAGAGGCACGCCGTGGCCGTGACCGTGCGGAGCGTGCCCTTCCCCCACCGCGTGTGTCCTGGGTGTGCCCGGGCGCGTGTGTGCTGGCGCGCGGGGGCGGCGTGGGGGGAGATGTGCGACGCGCCAGTGATCGTCTTCGGGCAGTCTGGGCGCCCGGGTCCCTACTTGCCTCCCACGCCTGCCTAGCAGTTTCCGCAAACTTGCGGGTCCCCATCCCCCCCCCGTCGTGGGGACAGGCACACACGGAGGGCCCTCGTGGAAGGAGTACTGGCAGAACCGGGTCTCCCAGCACCCACCTGCCCATAGAGAGTACCCTGAGCATATGGCAGAAGGAGGAAGAAGGGGCGGCTCCTCAGACTCCAGGAGTTGTGGGACCCATGTCCCAGGGGTACATGAGTGGAGGGGGTTACACACGACTGTTCGGCTGGAAGGTCTGCAGGGATTTTTGCTTTCTTACAACTACCACTCCGGGGCCGTAAAATTCCGAACCTCCTAGGTGTGTCCACTCAAATCCCAACCGATCAGGAGCTCTTTCACCTTCACTGCAGGCCCTGGTATTAGGAGAGACCACTCCTGCCCTAGACAAAGAAAGAGCCCGTCTGCTGCTGCCGTGGGGGCAGCACTAAATACTGGGCTTTGTGGAGGTCTCGAGGTACCTGGCAACCCCAGACCTGGATGGGGCCCTTCTCGCCGGCAGGATTAGCTGCAGAGAAGTGGGGCTTCTTGTGTGGTTCTAGGAGCACTCCACAACGTGGCCTGCCTGGGAAGGGCACAGATTTCCAAGGTGGTAGAAGGCAGAAGCCATGATCGTCTTGTGCAGGTCCAGGCAAAGCAGGTCCCTAGGCTGAGAAGCACCTCATCTTGTATATGTGAACTTTTCAAGGAAAGGAAAACATTTACTTTATTTTAATGCTCCTACTTAGCAGTGGATGGCTGCAGCTCATAATTAAGGCCCTCAAAGAGCAATTAAGGCCCCAGCCACCCAGGAGAGAGACCTGATAGAGCCCAGAGTCTTGAACACTGAAGAGAGTTCAGACAAGTGGGGCAAAATCTTGGCAAAGGAGGATCCTGGGCAGGGTCACTGAGAAGCCCCGCCCTTTTCCCAAAAATCCCTCGTTAAAGGTTAAGGTAAAGTGTAAGAATCAGTGATCGGCTTGAAAAGTAGTTCGAGGATGACAAGGTGCCAGGCCCTGAATGGAACTGAAGGTACAACTGAGGTGACCACTCAAAATCTGTCTTTGTTTCTGGGAGCTTCATTCTAGTGGAAGGAGCTATGAACATGTGCACGAATAGAGGAAACAAATATCTGCTGACTGGGACAAGTGCCCCAGAGGCAAAGATAGAACTCCTGGAAGATAAGGAAATAGAAGGAGAATTCTCTCCAGCATCAAGGGCCCCTGTGCAAAGGTCCTGTGGCAAGCAGGTGATAGCTGAGGAGTGGAAAAACCCAGACAGAGCACGAGGAACCCTTTCCGAGGCTACCTATAAGGTGGGAGGGGCCCTCAGAGACTGCATGGAGCTGCTTGGTAGGTGCCTGTGTGCGTGTGTGTGTATGTCTGTATGTGTGTGTGTCTGTATGTGTGCATGTGGAGGCCAGAGGTTGAGGTCAGTGTCTTTATTTCCGTACATCTTACTTTTTGAGACAGGGTCTTTCATTAAACCTTCGACTTGGTGATTTGTTAGTCTAATTGGCTATTGAGCCCTTAAGATCCTCCTGTTTCTGACTGTCCCCAGCACTGGGGTTACAGACACATGACACCCCAACCTGATTTTACATGGGTGCTGGGATCAGAGCTCATATCCTCATGTTTGAGTTGCATTTTACTAACAGCCATTTTTCTGGCCCTGGTTGTGGATTTTTGAACTATTATATTAAAGAAAGCTATGGTCTGACTGTGTGCGCAGCTAGCAGGCATCCCAAAGCCCATTTAAGAACCAGCCAGCTGAGAGGGCAATTTGCACCTCTGAGCCTTCGGGAACCCTCCCCCCCCAAGCCCTCTGAGGATCTGCTAGGCTATCCTCATAGGGCCTCATGTCCCTCATCTGATGCTCTGAGTGCCTGGCATCCTATGGTGTGGACATCTGCAATGGCTTGCCACACCTGGGCACCCATCAGCCCAAGATAATGTAGTTCCCTGTGCTGCAGGGGGTGACCATCACCACGTGACAGATTCACCATTGGAAGAGGAAATGAAAAGCAGACACTACACGGATATGCAATGAGAAAAATCACATTCAAAACAATGAAAGCATAATACATTCACGTGGCTAGCAAGGAATGAGAGAGAGAGCCTAGCATAGGACAACTTGGAAGTTGGCATTAAAATTGTTTAATTAAACTGTACAGAGTGTTCGGATGCATTTTAAAATCCTCCGGGCCTCTGGAAATTTGGTTCTGCTTTTTGCTATTTCCTTTTTCTTTTCTTTTCTTTCTTTCTTTCTTTTTTTTTTTTTTTTGTAAAGGAGGAAGAACTGCTGCTTGACAAAGAGCTGGGGATTGGGGGCGGGGGGCAGGAACAAATGGCCTGGGAATCCAGCCAGCAGGAGATTCCAGGCTATGATCCTGATGATCACTGGCCTGTCCACCTGGCAGGTGGTGGTCAGCTGGAGGTAGGCTGGGTCGTATGACAGTGTGGCGGTGCCTCTGCCACAGCTTGTGGGCATCTGCCGAACTCAGGAGTGTGCTCTTAGCACCCACCCCACCTAGCTACAGACCCTCCAATCACCCATTCTGGCTTCTCCATATGGCTTCTTCCTTTCTTTCCCCCTTCAAAGACTGATGTCCCTCCAGAAGCTCCCAGTCATTCCCGTGCTGCATGGGTCAAGTCTGAGTTTTGAGCTTGGGCCTGCATCCTCTAAGAACGGGTGAAGATCCACATCCAGGCACCATATCCAGCCTGTCTTCTCCCACCTTTCCCCTTCAAACCCTCTTGCTACACTGTCCCTTCCAGCCCCCTGGCCCTGATCCACTCTTGGGGGCCTCTTAGCCCCCCGCCCCCAACAGCTTCTGTCATCCTGCTTTCTTACCCTGTAGCTCTCAGTGTCAACTAGGTCAGGTGTGTCTGTGGATCCTACATGACTTCTTAAGGGCGTCCTCTTGTTTGTGTGTAAGGCTGTGCCCCTTATATCCAAGTGGGTGGATAGGATATGCTTATTGCATGAGTAGGTGATAACACAGAAACTGCAGGTCTCAGATAGGTGAATCGGATCACCCAGTGAGAGAGAAGCCTCAGGCAGATGACCCTCAAGCTAGAGTGGAGTTGGAGGTCTAGACACTCAGTCTCCATTCTCAGGGATGCCAAGCAACTCTGCAGACCTCAAAGGTGGGGGCTGGGCTTCTTCAGGTTGCCATGGATTTCAGCCTCTTTGCTCAGATTTCCTCTTTGGCAGGAGGGTGCCTAGAATAGGGGATGGGGGAGCCAAGTGAGACATCAGGAACAGTATAACTCTAGTAACCCTGGACTGGCCCTGTGTCCCTGACAGTTGGTCTGTGAGAGCTGGACATAGGGCAGGATGGACAGAACCTTGTCCCTACAGCTCAGAGACTCAGCTGCCATGCCCATCCCTACCAGATCCTGCAGGGCTCTTTCTCCCTTCTGGTTGGCTGTGGCATCCTTGCTGTGCCCTGTAAGCAGGTAAATGTCTTCTTCAGTTTGCTGTCACCAGCTGTCTATCCCATCCCATCACCATATGGAAATCAGACCCAGCACTGCTCTCCTTGGTGTGCAGGGACTGTGGGCCAACCCAGACTCCTTAGGCAATGGGCTTCTAGAACAAGGGACAGGTAGCTCCCATCTATGGCCTAGACCTCTGACCAGAATGCCTCTAGTCACAGGTGTCTCACTCCCAAACCTACAAGTGCCTCATTGAGCATCCCCTGTCCACCATCTCAGGGTCTCTGACTGCAGAAGGATCATGTTGCACTCTACTCACCAGAACCTGGGATGGAGTGTGTCATGTCTGTAATCTAAGTATTAGGGAGGTTGAGGCAGGAGGACTGGGATTTCAAGGCCAGTGAGCAAGTCTCTCTCTCTCTCTCTCTCTCTCTCTCTCTCTCTCTCTCTCTCTCACACACACACACACACACACACACAATCAAGATGTGAATTGCCTAGTTGATTTGAACTTTCAGCCAAACATTGAATTGTTTAGCAACATAACATCCCATACATCATTAGGTGAGTAGTTGGAGGGATTTTATTTGCCTAAAGTAACTTGGGCATTCATACCCCTAAGCCATACCAGGAGAAGTGGAGTAACCCTATACCCAGAAGGTCTTTCCCAAGGGACTCTGCCTGACATTTTATCATCTAGGGTCCTAACTTGGCAATTTAAAAAGTTTCAGTAATGAATAACACACACCCGTGACAGCACTGAGTGTGATCACCATTATTGTGCCAGTTTTTGGCGATGCTTAGACATTGTGACCATCACTTTATCAAGAATATGTCTTTCTCACCTTCGCATCATCTGAACAGATTCGGGTCGTATAGTCTCTCTGTCCCCAGGTCTGGTACTAGATACCACGAAGAGGCCCTGACCTGAGGAACAGACCTTTTCTCTTCAAAATGTGCTATGGAGGCTGCATTGTGAGCCCAGTGCCATCAGAAAGATAACTGGGACCGGAGATTCAGGGTCTTTCTCAGACTCTGTAGACATATGATCTGGGTTGGAAACCCAGTCCAGCACATCCTGGCTCTGTGTCTTTGAACAAATGTCTTGACTTAACTGAGAATTAAATTTCCTCCTTTGGAAAATATTTTTTGCATCAAATGAAAAACAAAGGTAAATTGGCAGTTCCCAGAGAAACTAAGCATGGAACTGTAATAGCACTCAGCTCAAGAGAAGGGAAAGCATATGACCACACCAAAACACATAAACAGACAGCTACAGCATCACTATCCTCTGTATCCTGGTAATGAAAACAGCCCAACTGACCAACACACGTAGAGATAAATGGAATTGGGCCATCCACACAGTGAGTCATCATTCACTAAGAGGATGGAGCCCCAACATGTGTGGAATGGCCTTGACGATGCTCTACTTGAAGAAAGAAGAAACAGAAGGCAAACACATGAATTCCTGTGTATCAAGTTATCCAAACCTATAAATCTACAGAGATTTATAGAACGTGCTGTGGTTGTGAGAGGGGAAGAAAAAGTGACTTCTGTGAGGGCGAGTGGTCCTTTAGAGACAATGAAATGATCTGAGGGAATGGGGACAACTGAACACCATTGAAGACTACAACCTGTATCTCTGAGTGAATCTCCTCTCTGAGAGGCTGTGGAGACAAAGGGAAGGTAGCGGGTGCAGTCCTGGCTGGCTGGAGTGAGTTGCTGTCTTAAGTGGGGGCTCCAGGTTTGTAGTTTGTCCTATGAGTCCTCAGGGGCTCTGGAAACTGGGAATTGAGCTGTGGCAACATCTTGCTGGCCAGGCAGGGTGCAGACACTTGGGAATTTAATTCAGGCTGGCAGCGTGCAGGCTTTAGAAGGCCTATGGGAAATGCAGTCTGATGCCAAGCCCTCTTCATGGCTTGCCTTGCCCGGTCTCAGACCTGCCTGTCTCTCTGAAAAAGAGAGTTCCACTCATAGAGTCCCTTCCAGCCTCTAGTGACCTCCTTATAGAGGCTCTCCAGAAGTCACTGTGGCAGCCCCTCCATCATGGGTCAGACAGATGACTATGCCCCTTCAGAACCCTGGACCCAGGCTCCCTGGGAGGCAATCCATATCCCCTAGACACTGGCCTAGCCCCCAGAGAAGGTGCCGTGCACACTGAGGACCCTAAAATATGGGTCTATATGTGACCTAGATCTGTCACTCCCAGAGTCCCAGATACTTAGCCTAGCAGAGACTTTGAGAATGGGGATAGTCACTTGGGCTAAGAGAGTAGGAGAGGGAATTTGAAAGAGAGATATTATCTCTTCCTGTGACATCTGAGGGACAGATGGGGCAACCAAGAAACAGCATCCCAGGGACCCCTGGAGGGCACCAAGAGGCAGGGAGTTGACCCTGGGTTCCTGCTAAGTGCATGGGGATGTGGATACCATTTCACAGCCTGGATTTTGTTGTAGAATCTAAACAGGAGGCATGACCAATTTAGCCCAGCCCTACATAGGCAGGTGGAAGGACCAGGAAATCAGTCAAAGGTGGACAGGACCCAGGGCTGCAAAGACTATGCCCAGCTGGGAGGCCAGGCAGCCTCTCTCTGACTCATATCTTTTTCATACAGTCACTCCCCCGACCCCTCAGGGATTTTTTCTTTTTTGTCTTTATAATTAACTGGGTTAAGTCATCAACTGCCAAATATTTGAACAGTGCCTCCCCAGGGATACCACCAAACAGTTGTAAAAAAATGTCTGCACCTGGGAGCCCCCATCCCTGGCTGCAGCATCAGCAGATTGTGGTGGCAGGCAGATATGTGTGCCTGCCTGGCCACTATTGAGGACTGCTCCTTGGCCTTGCTTAAGGGCTCCAAAAGCATTTACATAATTTATTGTAAATCATTTGCTCTTTGTTTAACATTCTGTTGACTCTACTTAATACTGGTTTTGTCAGCTGGCGTGCTTGGGCAAGATACAGACAGTAGGTTCAGGAAGAGCTACAGTTAGCGTGGCAGGCATGGTCAGTCAGGGCAGCCATGATAGGCACCTCCAGAGCAATGGTGAGCTGGTCTATAGAACAGTACATGTTGGCCATCCATCTTCAGCTTTGTTAGGAGCCTGTGGTGATCCCAGTGAGGCCAGCATCTCTGCCAGACCCTTCCTCCCCAACAGAGAGAGTAGGGTCATCAGGAGCTCCAGAATCCAGAACCTACCCTAGGGGTTTACCTCCAACATGGGCAGCAGCAGTCTTCAAGGATGTTCGGGTTAGGCAGAGACTAGCTACAGTTCATGTTAAAAACTTCAAATTGACCAAAGGTTTGGAAGGTAAATCATCAAGGACTACAGTGGCACATATGTAGGTGAGGATGCTTAGTGTGGCTCATTTTGGTCCCGGAGAAGTTGAAACATACCTACATGAAGAGCAACGTCTAAAGGCTTGTGACACTGGGTGCAGGGGAGGCTGGGGAGAAAGCCCAGGAACTGGGTAGAGCTGTGGTTTGAATTGAGATGTCCCTCCAAGGTCCATGTGTTGAAGACTTGGTCCCCAGGGCAGCTAATTAGATCCTGAGAGCTCTGATGTCATCAACAGATTGATCCCATTGATCAATGATCTGATGACATTATTTATTGGGGGTGGTTGAACTGGAAAGGGGCCTGGTTGGAAGAAATATGTTCCTGGGGATGTGCCCTGGAAAGGTAATTTATCTGTCTTTCTCTCTCTTTTCTTGGCCGCCATGAAGTGAACAGCTCCACTTCACCATGCCCTTCTGCCATGATGCTCTGCCTCACTCAGTCCCAGAAACATAGAGCCAGCCTACTGTGGACTCTGAAACCATGAGCCAAAAGAAACCTTCTCTCTTTTAAACTGTTTCTCTTAGGTATTCATCATGGGGATAAAAAGTCTAACACAGGAGGGTTTGCAGTGTGGTGCAATCATTTGGGAAAAGCATATGGAAGTTTTTTTAGGGTAGGAAATTGGTGCTTACCACAGTAGTCATGACCGTCATTGTCATGAGAAGACTTGTCTGAATGTTCAAGGCAGGCCCTCATGGAGACAAAGCCCAATGCCTGGCTTCTTCCCAGCAAGTCACAGCTCCATGGCATGGGGTAGGACCCAGCATACATGGAATGAGTGAACCGTTGGCACAAAACACAGGTGATGGCCAATTGTGTTGAGTGGAAAAAGCCAAATAAGAAAGAGTACAGCGTGCTTCGGTCTATATGTAATTCTAGAAATGTAAATTGATCTGCAGTGTGGGGAAACATGTGGGTAGTCACCTGGGATAAGGAAGGAGGGAGACATCACAACCTCAGAGTGACTGATATTTCCACTGTCTTGATTTGAGATGATGGTTTTGCAGGAGTATGCATGTGTCAAACTACAAATATGCACTGTGTACTTCAGCAAAGCTCTTCAAAACCTATGTGCTAAAAAAATAATATAACTCCCTAAGCCAGGCATGATAGTATCTGTTATACCACATACTCAGGGGGCAGGGGTAGGAAGATTGCAAGTTCAACACCAGCCTGGACTATATAAGGAGTTTAAAGCTAACTGGCCAATTTAGTGAGGCCCCATCTCAAAATGAAAAGTAAAAAGAGGGCTGAGGCTATAGTGCAGTGGTAAAAAGCCTAACATGGGCGAGGCCCTGGTTCAGGATGCTGGGCATGGGTACACACACACACACACACAGAGATCAAATAGCTCTCTAAATTCAAAGAATTGGGTGCCCTTAACTGTGCATTTCTGGGTATGCAAAGTTTTCCTCAATGCTAAAGAAAATCCAAAAAGTGATTTGCTCAGACTTGAAACGTGGGAGAAGAGACATTCACATAGGCAGCAGGCTGACCCACTGACTGTCAGCTCTGTGTCTCCCGCAGCACCATCCTGCCTGCCCTGCTGGGGGCCCCTGGAGACCTGAGTCCTGGCTGTGGATTCCCGATCAGCACAGCGAGTTCTCTGAGATGTTTTGGTCACAGACCACACACATCCTCTCATTGCACAGTGTCATCTGTCTTCCCGGATCTGATCCATCTACTGAGGTGGTAGACTCAGAGACTCAGCCTGTGCTGGGCAGGATGCATACAGAATTCCAAAACTCTGGATCACAACTCCCAGAGCAGGGACTCCAAGCTCTCTGGCCAGTGGGCCTTCCAGTCCCCAGTGCATATTCCTGGACTTATGTAGATCTTCAAGAGTCACAGTGTGTGCCACTAAAGCATGTCCCCACTGTGGACCACACCCCTGGGAGGCAGCTGAAGGCAGAGCTAACAGCTGCATTAAAGTGGCTGTGCCCTCTACTCAAAAGGCCCCATCCCTCCTTACTGCCCACCAGGCTTGCTCCAGCCCACAACCCCATGATAAGCCAACCTCTCATTTCCCTGAAAGGAACACTGAGGCCCAGTGAGAAGGAGCTCTCCCATGGTCATTCTGTTAGATGACAGCAGGAGGACAAGTGCTCTGGATGGGGAGGGCTGTGATCTGCCCAAGGCTTCTAACCCCAGTGAGAAGGTAGGCAAGGTGAATGTTCCCAAAGGAGACATCCACACAATGCTGGATCTTCACTGGGACTCTTGCTCCACAGTCAAGGAAGACCCCAGAGCAGTATCCCCCTGGGGCAGGTAAACAGGCCCACTCCCTGAATCCCTGGGAGTCCTCCCTTTTGCCACTGGCCAGCAGAGACTGTGTATCTATCACAGCAGGCTAACCTTGCCTCTTACAGCCAGACACTCTATTCCTCAATCTGAATTAAGCAACTCCCTTTCAACCTGGCTGTTGGGGTTTGACTACCCCATGGGATAAGGGAAACAAAGGCCCAAATTCAAGACCAGACTTGGTCCCTGTGCCCAGGAGCACTGAGCCTTGGTTTTCCTCTCCATGAAACGAGGGCAGCAGTCACTCATTCAGGGTTTCTTTAGCAAGGCAGAACACACATATAGAGGAACTTGAAAAACCTTCATCTTGGCATTTACCACAGGGCCCTCCAGGTCCCGCTGCATTAGTCTCTGACAACTGCAATAGTGTCACAAACTGGGGGGGTTAGAACAACAGAAGTCAGCTTTCACACTGCTCTAGAGGAGGAATCCTTCTTTCTGCTTCCGCCTCTGATGTGGCCACCAGCCTCAGGAGCCCTCAGCTTATAGCTGCATGGCTTAGCCTCTGCCTCCCTCCCTTCACAGTCAGTCTTCCCTCTTTGCTAAGGATCTGACTGGATGATCCCAGATAACCCCCTCCCCACCTTTAAGAGCTTTAAGTTAATGACATCTGCCCAGATCCTTTGTACAACATGGTGATGTCCACAGACTATAGTTAGGATATGGGCATACATCCCAGGGACCACCATTCATCTCAAGGCAGCCCCAGGCTGAGAGCAGCTCCTGGGATTCTTGCCAGGCCACTGTGGCAGTTCACCTCCCCAGTCATCAGGAAGTGGCTCTGAGTCCAGTCTGGGGTCTCCTAGCTACCCAGCACCTGCCTTGCCAATGTCAGCCACAGAGATCTGGCCCCATTCAGATTCGTTCATGAGCCTCGCATACAAAGCTTCATTCGTGGCCTCAGGAAGGGCCTGGAGCTGCACAGGTGCCCCCAGGGAAATGCTCTCGCTCGATGTATAGATCGTCTTTTGTTGCCACTTCCTTATAGCTGTATTGAGCAACTGCTGCAGCCACCTGGCGGGTGACCTCCCTGTGTTGCCAAGACTGGTGTCTTCTCCCTCTTTTATTTTGCCTTAGCTGGAACATGGACAACAGCCTCATCAATGTTTAATGTCTTTGCCAAGACAAGCTTGGAGCTTGCTCTGTATCCCCAGGGCACACATTTGGCCCAGGGGTTTAGTGAGGGAGTGGGGCCTGGCCATGTTGGCAGCTCTGGGTTCCTGGAACTTATAGGTCTGCAGTGGGGATTCCAGTCATAACTGGGTCTTGTGGAGTGGCATGAGGATGGGTCTAGGAGTTCCAGGGACCACAACAGCCATAGGAAAATGTTGGGTAAACATGCAAACATCTCTACAGGAGCTCGGCTCACCAGCAAGGACATGAATAGAACAGGCAAAGAAACAGGTGGCTAACCTGCTATATGCTCTGGTGGATGACCATGAATGCATGGGTCAAGGACTGGAGCTGGGATCCCCAGGGATGGGCAGCCTGGAATAGGGTAAAGCCCTCAGGCTTGGTCTGCTTTCCTCAGACTCTGGGTAAGGGAGAAAGAGGTTTTAGGGGAACTGTCAACCTGGGCTTCATGCAGGTCTGGACTTATATCTGCAGGGCTGGAAATCCTTTGGCTGAGAAGTCCATACAGAAATTGAGCCCCAAAGCCATGGCAAGTGTGATGTCATGGCTTCTCAAAGGGACAATCTTGCAATCTGGCCTGAACTCACAGGGAAGCAATCCGCCGTAAATGAGAACCAGCTGGGCTATGAGTCCCAGCAGCAAGTTAAAAATTAGGAAAAATACAAAAGAAATTAAAATCCTAAGGGAAGGAATAAGATGCCATTGGGGGTGGGGAGGTTGAACCTTACAGAAAATTGAACTACAATCTTTGAAGCAAAAAAGGAAACAGATGGGTTAGGCAGCTAATTAGGCACAACTGATGAGAGAATTGGTCAATTGGAAGATAAAGACAGGAAGTCATTGGATGCCCCACAGAACATTCAAGAAGGTATGAAAGCGGGCTTAGAGACCTTAGAGCATGAGGATTGGGTCCCATATGTCTCTAGAGCAGGGTCCATAAAGGATAGTTGGGGGCTACCGTGTGTTTTTGTAAACAGCACTTTGCTAAGACAGCTTTACCCAGCTTTACCCACAGTGCCCCACTCACACGACACAATGGTCTTTATACTGAATCAACAGAGTTGAAAGGTTGTAACAGAGTCTGCCTGACCCACAAAGTCTTCAAAGTTTCTTATCTGGCTCTTTTCCAGAAAAAGTTAATGAGTTCGGTTCTAGACGACATTCCAGAAAGAAGATAAGAATAAAGTAGGAGCAATTGCTGAAGTGGAGGCTAAGAATTTTTCAGAATCAATGAACTCTATGAATTCTTGAATTTGAGAAACATAAACTGCAAACAGAATAAATGAGTCAATTTGCGTGCAGGTTCAACAAGGTGTAGCTGGAGGAACCCAAGGGAAGACAGAACCTGAATGCAATTTAAGTATTGAGGAAAGCCTGTGAATCTCAAGAACAAATGGAGCTGGGCCTTGTAGTGCAGGCCTGCAATCCCAGCTACTCAGGAGGCTGAGGCAGGAAAATCATGAGTTCAAGACCAGCCTGGGTAACTTAGTAAGTGCCTATTTCAAAATAGAAAATAGGACAAAGGGGGCAGGGACATAGCTCATTGGTAGAGCATGTGTGAGGCCCGGAGTTTAAGAACGGGAAAAAAGTGGCAACTAGATACACAGCAAACAAAGAGAATCTGTGCTTTATAACAACACCACAAACTTTAATGAGGAACCTAGAGGCTTCACACAAACCCCTACCACAAGAATTATTTCTGCAAGATGAAAGATATGACACTGATAGAGAAAATAACAAAACATGTTCTTCAAAGACATAAAGGAAGACCTAGAGACATGTAGAACCAAGATACTCAGGGAGGCAAAGATAAGATCATGGGGATGACAACTGTCCCCAAGTTAATTTACAAATTCAATGCAATTTCTATCACCCACCCCCCTGCCAGCAGGTTATTGGGTCTTGACAAAGTAACCCTACATGAATAAAAAGTCAAGAGTAGACAAGCCTTCAAGAAAGAATAAGACCTTCTGCCAGATTTCAAGGTTTATGGGCAAGGATAGGTAGCTACAGTACTAGGGATCAGAAAGCAGGTACAGCGCAGAACTGAGAGTGGGAGAGCTGTCTTCACAGGCCAGGCACACAGGTCTGAGTAGAGAGATCACATTGTGATCAGGAGAATGGAGGTGCCACCTCAGCAGGTGCCTGAGCAGGTGACAGCCCTGTGTGGGAGCAGGTTCCTCTGAGCCAGTGGGTAAACCTCTAGGAAATTAGTAAGCTGCTTGTTAAACACAGCCACCACTAAGAATTAAGTTATGCAAACTTACAATTTTAGTGCTGAAGTTGAAAGAAGCTTCCATTTGATGAATGTCATTTGTGGCAGGGTGTGAAGCAGTTGAACAAAGGATCACATCTTGTGTTAGTGAGCACACAATTGTTGAGGAAAGAGCCAGTGGAGCGGAGTGAGATGTTGTTCTCAAATCGTGGTTACATTGAAGCCTTCTGATGCAGGAAGTGGGAGAAAGTCAAGGAAGGTGCTCTGTGAGATTCAGTAGGCCATGTTGGTCGTAGAATCACTATCTGTAAATCGTTGGTTACACACGGTTTATCTCGGTACTCATTTCAAGCTACACCCATACACAGACACTCACTTGCATTACTGGGTGACATTCATACCAAGATTGAGGTGGCAACTCACAAAGGCTGCACCAAACGGGCCCCATTGCTGAGAATTTACAAGCACCCGAAGCCTCGAGAGATGCTGGGTCAAAGTGAAGGAAGGTGAAGGCAAGGGACTCTTTCCTACTTTTTTTGTGTGAAATACGTCATAATTTAGAAGTTGGTTTTAAACAGAAATAGGTTTATCTCTCAGGATCCCTCCTACAGCCTCCATAAGCTCTCTGTTACTTCTAGCAGAACCAATAAAATGGGAACTCCAAGATGTGGGTCAGAGGGGCTAGAGAGATGGTTCAGCAGTTAAGAGCACTGGCTGCTCTTGCAGAAGACCCAGGTTGGGTTCCCAGCACCCACAGGGCAGCTAACAACTGTTTATAACTCCAGTTCCAGAGGATCCAGTGCCCTCTTATGACCTCTGTGGGCACTGCATGACACGGATGCACTTACAAACATGTAGACAATATGCTCATACACGTAATAAAATAAAAATAATAAATACAATATATATTTTTTAAAAGACTGTTGGTCAGGATGGGTGCCTGGAACAGCAATAGTGTCATTCTGTGGGCTTTTTGGAGATCAGAGGGAATATCTACCTCCCACCTAATCTGTTCAGGGAAGCAGTGCTGGAAGGCAGCTCACAGGTAGAGGGGCTTCAAGAGCAGGGCCAGCACTATGGATGCAAGAGCAGCCTGGCCTCTAGGACCCCTCCTGACTTCCAGGGCCTTCCCTCAGTCCCTTCCCTGGCCCTCTCCTTTCTCATATCCTTCTCCACGATCCTTCCTCTGACTGTCTACATGCCCCTTCTCTATCCCAAGCCTACCCCGACTCTGAGGCCACTGAGCATGGGGAGGGGAGCAGAGTGCCAGACCAACCCTCACAGACACAGAGAATCGATCCAACTGTAATTGGGACTAGGAAGAGGTTTAATATTTAACTGGATTAAATATTTAAACAGGACGAGCTGACAGCCAGTGTGCAGTCTAGGAGATGTGGGGGCAGGTTCTGAGATTGGCGTACCCCCTCTGGAAGGGATACTCGGGTCCTGCATCTGTATAAACAGAAGGTGCTCAAAGGTTCCTTTAGGATGGGTAATAATTTGGCCCTGACTCAGGTGAACATTGGAGCTTATCCAGTCCCTGACAGCAGCTCGGCAGGTCAATCTTCCCCTCAGTCTATGACCCTAGCTTCCAGTTCTCAACTCAAAACCAGCAGATGACATGAGGTGGGAGGGCAATCCAAATTTGGAGCCAAGAACACTGAAGATTTGGGTGTTATTCTGGGGAGAATCTAGATCTTTATCACAGCACCCAAGACATGGCCTGTGTATCTTTCAAGATAAAGACGAACCCAGGACCTCCCTGCACCCTTTTTGCCAAACTGGGAAATGCTTAATCTTTGGTCCCTGGTAGAACTGGTGGGACAGCCTACTTCAAAAGGTGTACCTCAAGGTATGGCACAGCTGGGTAGGGCTAGGCAGATACCTGAGCCCTGCAAGATACTGGTCCCATGTTTCCCATGGCCAGATAACCTCACGCTGCAAGGTCCAAGCCTTGTGCTGGAGAGACAATTGTCACGTGCCCAGGACTCCTCTGGACCTCACCACCTGGTCAAGTCCGTTTGGGCCAGAAAGCTACCATGGCCAGGGCATGACCAGGGCTGAGGAGAAATAGGGGAAGAAAGGGAGAATCTGGGAGTGTCCACTGAACACTAGGTCCCTGGAGGGTAGATCTGAGTTACAGGTCAGCTGACCTCCTGGCTGCATGGCCTAACCAGATGACTTTTACCCCAGCTTTTTTTTCCTTCCTTGTAAGTGAGTTTAATAATCATCCCTGTGCAGAGGGTGGCCACTGGCCAAGTACTTGGCTGGGACCCCTATGTACGGAGGGTGCTTCAGTCATCCTCACAGGGTTTCTTACTGAGGGAAGGATAGAGGGAAGCTAAGCAGAGCCAGGACTACTGAAGGAAGGCTAGGCTGTTGGGGGCTCTCTGTGACTTGTCCCCAGCTGCCTGTAAAGCACCACACAGTTGAGAGAAAGGCCTGACCCACATTCCTCAGTACTGCTGGTCCCAGCAGCTTACTCCCGGCAGCTGGCTACTCTGCACTTGAAGATCTATGCCTTTTATGGAATGTCTGTCCTCATTCTAGGCTCTGACCTTTGAGTAAGAGCTCAGCCCTAGGGTCTTGCCCTAGGGCTGCTTAGAGGCTACAGGGAGGGAAGGGACAGAGGAAGCTAGAGTCAGACATAGACAGGTAGAAGGGAGGTCAGGGAGGAGGTCCCGGGCCTGATGGGGGCGCTCTTTAGGCTTTCATCTGCCTTTCCTATCAGTCGGTTGGGCAGCCTTTTGGCCAGGCCTCAGGATGAATCCTATCCCGGAGGAAGTCATTCAGCCAGTGGCAAAGATGGGTCAAGGCCCAGGCTGAGGTTCATACAGGAGAGGTGCTGAGGTTGGTGGGGGACCGAAACAGGATCCCTCAGGTAGGCACAATATGGTGGGCAGAATTCTGGCCAAGATGGCAAGCAGGTGCCTCGGGGCTTGACCTCAACCCGCTCAGGGATACAGCTGAGCTGCACTTACTTTGTCTGGTGTGGTCAGCAGGTATGGGACCTGATGGAAATATGGATGGATAGAGAGGAGGGGAGATGGGAGCACGGGAGGGTGGGTGGGCAGGTGAATAAATCCTTACCACCCTTACTATGGGCTCACCCAGGGAATACCCAGATGCCATTTGTTTAGATAACCAGGTATGCCAGCAGGCCTATCTGCAGAAAAGGTAGGGGAGCATGGAATGAGGATCTGCAAGTTGAGAGGTGTGCTCCCTTTGCTGTGAAGGGCTGCCTTCTGCAGACCTGACCTTCTCTCCACCTGTGAGGGATGAGGGTTGAGATTATTTAGACTTTCTTGTGTTTTCTAAGCAGGAGTAAATGACCAGATGGGGTGAACCATTTGCAGGGCTACTAAGCCCTATAGCAAGTCCTGGCTTGGCCATGAGCAGCACACCCAGACTAGCTTAGGTGGCACTGATAGCTTGCTTTGAGTTATAACATTAAGATGTGTCATAGGCTGCCTGGACTTGATGGATGCCTGCAAGGTGGGCTGCAGTCTAAGCTTTCCTAAGTGGACCCTGGTCACAGTGGGCAGACAAAGCCAGTGGGCAGAACCTGGTACTCAGCAGGCCTTCGGAGGGGCAAAGAGGAACCATGAGGTCTTTATGGTATATCTACAGTGGTAGGTCCCCAGAATGTGCTTAGGAGTTGTTCATCTTGTGTGGCCCTTGCTTGGTGTATGTGGGTGCTATAACCCTGCACATATATGCATGCTCTCCACTGCAGTTGCATACCAGGCCTCTCTCTGTTTATCCTTTGCCCTGCTCCAAGGCTCAGCTGACCTGTTTCAGGTGTGCTTCCTAATGAGCAGTTAGATCAGATGAGGAAACTGCTCTTAGAACGGAGATTTAGACGAGACACAGGCTGTTTCGTCTCTCATGCATAGCCTAATCCGGCCAGGATAGGGGTGGGAGGGGGTGAGGTAGGTCTAGAAAGGGATGAGCTTTGCTATGTAGGAGCCCACAGGCTAGTGGGGCTCAGGTTTTAAGTTCTGAGGATGGATTCCCCCCCAGGATTTCTGAAGATGTTGTAGAAAAGACTGTTTGGGGGTTAGGGGTGTCTGTAATTATGGCGATCCTTCAAAGCTGGAGGTACAGGTACCAGGCCCAGAACAAGTGTACTTCAGCCTTAAACTCCTGTGCTGGAGTACCTGACTCCTCAGGTACCTGCAGAATGTCCCCAAGTCTACCAAGTGGCCCTGAGTGGGAGGCTGCAGCTGGGGCCCTGGTTAGCTCAAAAATGGGATGGTTGCTGTGATCCATCCCTTTACCCTGTCAGCCTCTGGACCCTCCCATCAAAGTCTTGGTCTGCTCTGTGGGCAGGAAGGGGTAATGCCAGGGCTGGGGATGGTGTCTCTGTCTCTTGGTGGGAACAAGGCCAATGTGTGACACCTCTATTGCTTTTGTGACAAATGGCCAGGAACAACAGACGTCTGTTGCCCAGTCCTGGAGGTCAGAGGTTCAACACAGGTGTGGTAGGCTCTAACAGGGGGTCCTTCCTGCCTTTCCCAGTTCTGTGGCCACATGGCTCTGTTTCTCTTCTGTTGTCATACACTGTCCTCTATGTGCCTCTTATCTCTTAGGAGGAAGACACTGTCACTGGACTTGGGGGCCACTCAGACAATCCACAAAGCGATCCAGGATGATCCCAGCTTAGAAGTCTCGGCATAATGATATCTGCTGAGACCTTTTCCCTTGAGATCACATTCCCTGGTCTTAGGGGTCAGGCAATACAAACATGTTTTGGGGGTCCACTGTCTCACTCTCCCCAGCACTGCTTGCAGGCTCATTGGAAGTGAATGTGTAGGATATAGGGGTCTTCAGTAGGACCTTAAGTGGCCTCTGGCTTCCAGTGGGCATCACATTTTTGATGATGGTGGATGGTAACCAAGCACGGTCAGCCTTGAGCACTCTGACTACTGTTACTGGGTGTGGATTCTGGGAAACTGAAGATCTTTCAGTTTCTATTGAAGCACATGAACATGAACTTATCATTTCTGATGCATCTTATGATTAACCCTTGGAATGCTACTCTGTATTCAGAAAATCTCTCTCACACACCATTAATTGGTGACCATAGGAGACCTGTATATCAGTATGACCTTTCTGCTGTCAGCTCATTCTGTGAAGAATGGTTCTCTTCCTCTGGCCATCAAATGCACTCCTGTTCAATCTTCCAATTCTCATGAGAATGTACACTTAAAATCTGGCTTTTCACACATACAGTTACTCCTGAGTCTAAGTGAAGGCACTGGAAAAGATATCAAAGCAGAAAGTGGCCCCTGGTCCAGCTGAGTGAGGGGTGGACAGCACGGGCCTCAGGAGTACAGTATACAGAGCTGCGCTGAGGGCTGACTCGACCTACTTCTGTGGCTGCAGACATCTGGGCACAAGTGGGGCTCTGTTTTACTGTCCTCTCTGCTGCTCACAAGGGTCCTGGACTGGAATCTGGGCTGGGACTTAGGATGGCCAGCCCCACTTTCCCTGGGTAGAGGGTGCTCTGTGGCCATGCATGTATCTGAGGAGCTGTGAAAGCTCTGCCTAGGTGGCTGCCCCTCTCCCAGGACACCGCCTGCCTCTATCATCTCGTCCTTTACAGGCTAGTCTCTGTTTTGTGGACATTTGGAGTCTGAGTGGCCTGGCAGGGGAGGTCTCCACGGAAACAGCCATGGTGACCAGCTCGTGGGCGACTGTGCCAAGGGCCTCGTGACACCATCCAGAGGCAGCAGGCTGACCAAAGAAAGGCTACCCAGGACCTGCTGCCCAGGGGCTAGGTGCCAGTCTAGAGAAAGGAGGCTTAGACTGGAGACCAGAGGCAGCAGGCAAAGCCCATCCTCATGTAGCCTTTGACTCCAGACCCAGAGATCCTGCCAGACAGGCAAGTGTCCGTGTTGTTGAAGTCCCACCAGTCCAGAAGGCTCCTGAGATCAAGGATCCACCAGAAATCGTCCCTAGTCTGGGAGAAGCTATACTGCTGACCTTCACCCTGGGGCAGCATGACTCAGAACGTGTCCTATAGACCCAAGTGTGTCCTGTGTTAGCCTGCACACCTTGATCATTCACAAGCCTTTGAACATCTGACACCAGGTCACTTCTGGGGCCACTCTCTCCAGACCTTCGGATCTTTAAGGCTGAGTAGTAGAGCATCACAGAGGTAGGAAGAAGGTAAATAGTAGAGCAACAGGTAGAAAACTGAACAGTTTGGCATCACATGCATGGGGAGGAGCTGAGTAGAAGGGTATCCCAGGGATGTAGGGGGAGCACACATCAGCCACTTGTTCCTTGGTCATCATAGCCGGTGTACCAACACAGGAGACAAAGCATTAGAGCATCCAGGGGCTCCCTGAGCCCCACCCACTCCCTTGCCTCCCCTATCTCCCAGTGATGTGGGGAGGGAGACAGACTACTTGGTAGCTCCCAGCCTCAGGGCTGAGGTATGGCATGAATGAGAGATCTAGGTTGATGGCCAAGGATCAAGGGGAGTCAAGTTCCTGAGCAGGGAACCTAGCCTTACAGAAGGTGCCAGATCATTGGGAGTCTCTGATCAAGCTCCTTTATTTCTCCAGCAAGTCAGAAGGTCCCTGACTGCTTCTTGCTGAGGGAATAGACACATGGACATGTGTTCTGTTCCTCCTGCAAAGGATTAAGAGGATGATGCCTCAGGTCATGGTCTCCATTTGCATCACTAGGCATGTAGTGGAGCCTGCTGGTGATGCAGACCAAGCTTCCACACGGGGTTGGGAGGTACATGGGTCAGAAGGGACAGCTATGGTCATCACAAGCCCAGGATCACCTCTGATTGGATTGTCTGCACTCAGGGGTCTGCAGGATGGGAGCTTCAGACCCTTAAGGAGCCCTCATCTCTGTGGTTTATTTAAACAAGAAGCAATCTTATTGTTCCATTCCTCAGGGAGTGGGCAAAGCTAGTCTCTGTGACAGAAGAGAGCCCACCAGGGATGAAGGCAAGGTCTGGGAGGCACCACCAGCCCTTTTCTAGGGCTGCAGACAGGGGTGGGCTACATGTGGTGGGAGGACTTGGGTTTCTCCAGTTCAGAGACTCCAGGCTGAGGGACCCTGGAACAAGACTTCTGAAATCTTCCACTCATTTCACAAACATGTGACCTGCATCTATGTGTGCCAAGTGCTGCTCTGGCTGCTTGGGAGCATTAACATGGACAAGCAGCCCTGTCTCCCTGAGGCTTAGGGGCTGAGAGGCTCCTCAGGCATGCAGACTCCTAGGCATCCAGGACTGAATAGACAGTCTTCCACACACTGGCTACTGAGTCTTCATCCCCGCAAGACACAGAATGGCTAGAACGGGGAAGTAGGGCTCAAGTTTCCATTTGAATCCAGCTATCTCTCCATCCTTGGGGAGAGAGAAGGGTCATATTTCCTTAAACTGCAGCACCCTGAGAACTAGGCAGATAACCCAGACTGGAATGGGGGTGAATGACGGCGGGTCTCCAGCTCTCCCAGAGACAGGCAGAGGCGTTGCTTGGCCTGGCGCAGCCTGAGCCCAGAACACAGTGTTTGGTTTCCAGGGCTGCAGGCCTGGTAATGCAAATGTGGGTTCTGCTTCCAACAAACAGTTGCATTCCGCCTGGAGGAACCCAGAAGCCCTGGTGTGACAGCCACACCTACTGCCTCCCATGAGTCAGCCATGGAGTAGGGGTACCCTCCCACCTGGCCCTCACAGTTACCTGTGACCCCGCTTTGGGTTTTCTATATGAGAGGATGAGACCATACCAGGGGCTTGGGAGACCACAGTGAGAGCTGGCTCTGGGCTGGTCAGCATGGGCTCCCAGAGGTCTTCCTAAGGACCCCCAAGCTCTTAGGACAGGGTGTGGGGTTCACAGATACCTCATACAGGATGTGAACAGAGGCCAGAACCTGAGGCCTCTTTTCACTCCAGATAGCCTGGCAGGGAATAGACAGACCACAACATAGCCTATGCTTGGCTCCAGCCTCCCTGGACACTAGGTCCAGGGCAAGGGGCAAGGATTATTAGAGGATGTGGGGTAGACATGGCCACGGAACTTCTGACTGTACAGCTGAGCTGTGCCCCTTCTGTGCCCTACTCTCCTGCTCAAGTCCACTAAATCCTGAGGATGGAGACTCAAGGTCAGGGTGGGACAAGAGCAGAGTCTGGGGGACAGAACTCCCACCCCTAGTACCTTGGGTCTCATCTCATGGATACTGTGTAGTTTGTCCCTTGCCTCCACGAAAATGGGCAGTACAGGAGAGAAATACACACAGTAGACACTCGTTTACTGTCACCTGCAGCTGGAGTCTATGGTACAGCCAGGAATGAGCCCCCTTTGTGTCTCTACTCCCACATCCTGCTGCCAAATCACCTAGACTGTTGGCCCAGTGTCCTCTTCCCCAGCTTTCCTGGGATCTGCAGAAGCCATGCTGCTCTCGCCAGACCTAGTTAGTGGCATTTGGAGGGACAAGGTAGGGATTGTTCCTTAGACGCTCAGACCTGCCGTTGAGTGTGCTGGCGAGGGCTCCCCAAACCCTTTCAGGGAATTTTCTTTCTTGTACCAACTTTCTCAGTTTGTAGCAGAGCTGAGCAGTCTCTTCCTGGGGCCAGCCTAGCCTGCTGAGCCCCTTCCTCAGGAAAGCAACCTGGCTGGGACCCTCTCTGTTTCTCCTATGTCCCTCCAACCCAGAGTTGTTCAGGAGGATGGACTAGGCTTCTCTGACTGATGCTAGTTTCTCTCATGCACCCAAATGAGAAATGAAGGCTGCTCCTGGGCCTTTGTACTTGCTGCTGCTCTGCACAGCACAGCCCCAAACCCTGTCCCCTGTGACCTCTCCTGTTACCACTTCCAGTGCTCCACTGACTCCTATGAACAGGACCAGGACCCTTGATGTCCGGTCACCTCAGGAATTCTTGCCTCTCCAGGGGAAAGGACTTCCACCTGCTCTGCCTGTGGCATCTCTAGGAATGGCCAGAATCAGGTGGAGATATGATGGCCCAGAAGGCCAGGGAACTGGGGTTCACAGGTCAGAAGGTACTGTAGGATGAGGTAAGCAATGAACCCCAGTTGATGAGTTGGAGGAGGTAGAGAGCTCACTTCTGTCCCAAGAACTCCTCATTTAGATATGTCATGCTGGGGTCTCAGTCCTGGCTCTGATCCAGTGGTATGCCCTCAGGTGATTCCATCATCAGGTGACAATGGGGTCACCTCCTGGAGTGTACCCCCACCCCCTCTGGGCCAATGTCACTGTCTTTAATTGGAACCTCACACCCATCCGGTGATCCTCACTCAAATTGTCACATTGGCAGAGGGCATGGTGTAAAATCGTGTTTCCACCTCTCAGAAAGAGTGACGCAATCTCTGATCAGGGGCTAATAGAACTGTGACATTGGTCTAGCACAATCTCTCTGTGCATCACGTTCCTCACCTAGGATGGCAAAGAGGGCCACCTCCAGGGGTCACCCAAAGGGATGAGAGGCCAGCGAGCTCTGAGTGGGGTTGGGCAGACATGGGCATCTGGATGGTTTTGTAGGACAGTGGACCAATAGCTATGTCCTCTCATCCAGGCATACAAGGCTGAGTCCCCCTGCCTCCCTTCACTGAGACCTGCAGCCCAGAATCCACCTTGAGAGACAAAAACACAGTCCTGACCAGGGCAGTCACTGGGGTGATTTCCCAACACTGTCCCCTCCTGGCCTGGCCAGCTGGGCCCACAGGCAGGAGTGCTGAGCAGAGGCAGAGATGGCTGCGTGGGCGCAGGGGCTCAGGCGCGCAGGCAGGGGGTTGCCAGGCAACGGCCACGCGCATCCGGCCTGTCTTCTGCACCGAGGGGCTGGAGGAGCCCAGGTTCCAAACCAAATGTAGATTTGTGGCTGACTGAGGTGCTGCCTTTGCTCTGGCTAACAGGGGCGAAGGGATGCCTGACTGCTCTTTTTGGTGCTCAGGGAGGCCTCATCTTCGGGGACAGGGCTTAAAACCAGGGCCCTGATGTAACCATTGCTCCCCTCAAGCTTAGCTCTCAGCAGAGGAGACCAAGTTCCCTGAACAGATGCTGTAGTTCAGATCTGGAAGCCCAGACAGGATGGCATGATTCCAAGTCCCCCACCCCCAACCCTGGTGGGGCATAAAGGCTTATGCTGGACCGAGAATGACACCAGATGCTGATGTCTCTCCATCTGGGCCAAAGTAAAGAGAAATCTAGATGTGGTTCAGCCCATCGTGGGCCATCTGGGATGGAGATCAGGCCTTAACAGATAGCCTCCCTGAAACAGTGCTGAGCCAAACTCTGCAATGAGATTACCAGGGCGCAAATTTACAATCCCTAATCTCAGTAGGCCTCATTTTCCTCAAAGTACAGCAAAGCATCTTGGATAGCCTGGTGGCTCTCTAATAATTCTGTAATCCCACAACCCAGGTAGGTAGACAGAGGGTCCCTGGGTTACAAGAGAGATGTAGGGCTTGAGAGAGACCTGGGTATTACCTCAGGTCTCCTGAGGGACGTGGGAGTTAGGGCATCTAGCTGATTGGTAAGAAGTCAGACACATGGACACTGCATACTAAGCTCCTGGAACAGGTTCTCAGGCCCTGACTCTATGAACTAGACTGTCTAATGAGGACTACTCAGGACTAGACAGGCAGCCTGCCTGTGCACCCTCTGTGTTCCATGCACTCCCCAGCCAAGTCAGTGGTCAGTGTTCCCCATTCTTCCAGTCTTATTGACCCTGTGAGAAGCACTCAGAACTGGAAACTAGGCCCCTTGTGTGGGTGGGGCTCAGGGCTGTATCCCAGCTTTCGCTAGGGCTGACCTGCTCCACCCATCCTTCCCACCCCATACTACAGGTAATGCTGGGCCTCCTTTCCCCATCCATTTGGGGCCCCAATGTCCTTATGTGGCTGTAGAGGCACTTGCCTCCAGGTGGTCCTAGCCTTCAGCTCCTGGGGAGGAGGCTCCTGCCTCAGCTGCTTACTATGATGGTTCAACCTACTCCTACAATCTTGTGCCCAGCAGACTGCCCAGCCACCAGCTGGTGCCGCTCCATGCCGTTGGGTGGGGCCAATCACAGCTCTGGCTCCTCTGCTATGTGCCCAGAGTCTTGTTCAATCAGGAGCCAGGTCCGTGCCCTGCGAATCTCAACTTTGGCCTGGGAGCTTTGTAGAGAGGCAGAAGCAGAGGGAGATGGCAGGGCTGGGGTGGAGGTAGTCACACAGGGTGAGTGGGAGGAGCTTCCTGAGGCAGCTGGGCTTAAAGGTAGTCAATGCATAAGAACCTCTGGCTCCTGGAAGGCTCTTATGTCTAGGACATGATAGGGTGGGGGATTCTCAGATCTCTGGAACTGGGTCTGGTCAGCAGGCACTGCCTGTCACCTGCAATGAGTATCTGTCACCAGCAATTCTCCACAGCCTGCTGTCACTTCTCTTTCTATCTAACAGTCAAAACTCTTTTCTTCTCATCTGCTCATCCCCAGCTGTAACACTGAAATCCCATGACTCTAAGGACCAATTCCATCTCAGGGCAGAGTCTACAGCCAAGCCCCACCCCTAGCCCTTGCAGTCCCTATCCCAGGAACTTGAACTTGAAATTAGTGCTGGCCCAGGAGAATCTACTAAGCTGCCAGCAGCCTTGTCTAGTCACAGAGTCCAGCCTGGTATCCTCTCTGACATCAGAGTCCTGGCTGGGCGGTATTCTGCTGGAGAGCCAGCCCACAGTAGGGCTGTATCCCAGAGAGATCCAGTGGCTTGGAATGGCTTGGATGTTCCCAGAGGAAGTCCCTCCTCTGTTGCAGCCTTAACCACAGGCCTGACTTGGGGGAGAGGAGGGACTTTATCACCACTGAACCTGGGAGTCATTGTCACCTTTTGGAGATGCAATGTCTTGCTGGTTTCTCCCTCTGCTGGCAAGGCCTCCTTAACTCAGGTAAGTTTGCAATTGATTGATTAGTGAGGATAAAGGATGGCAGCACATCTTTCCTTCCGAAGATCCTGGGATCGCAGCCCTTCCCCCACCACCAGCTGGTTCAGTGTGGCTGAGAACCCCAGAGCTGGTGGCCAAGGTCCTCTTCGAAGGTACTAGGGCTTCTGAGGATGGAAACTGCGGCTTCAGCACACGTGACCTCAACAACTGTTAGGAGACAAGATGATGTGAATGCATACATTCACTTTCCCCGGGGTACCGGGGCTGTCCCCTTTACTATATGTACAGTGTAGAAATAAGATTCTCAGGGCAACATGTCCATGCAGGCCCATCTCTTGAACCATCAAAACCTCAAAACTCAATTGTGGTATTTATAGAGGGACAGCTCCAGCTGGCCCTTGAACCTAATCCTGTGTCCAGGACCCTATCCCACCATCCATCCTGCATCTAGGGAAAGGGCCCCTAAATGCCTGAGGCCCTATAGTCAACTCCTCAAGTCCTGGGACATCGAGGGCTGGACACCCACCCGTCTTGGGTCTCTTATCAGGAGTGACTATAGGATCAGTCTTCTGTCAGACACACATCACACAGGTTCTGCCCTTGGGCTGGGGTCCCACAGCCTCAGCCCCTAGACCTTGAGGAGGCCCTTCCAGGGGCTGTATGCTCCTGACCCCAGCAACTGTGTCCTTCCAAAACTATTTCTGCTGGCCACTGAGCCTGGAATTTTCTGGACCTGACTGCGGGGATAATGGTAGTAACTGAGGAAGGGACTGGCTGGGAGCTACTTCACTAAACCTTGACTTTTCCCTATTGATTGGGGATAACTGTCTCATGGTGAACCCTGTTAGGTATCTCATACACCATTAAAGAATTAAAAAACAACAATTTATCACAGATATTGTTTGCTGAAGTTTGGGGCAATTATGAATCAGCTTGCAGTCATGTGAAAGGCTCTCCTTTGGAGAAGGCTAGGGAGTTGTTCAAGGTAGGGAACTTGACTGTCCAGGAAGAGTAGGGGGCTCCCCTCTGTGGGCCCATTAGGGAACTCTGTATATTCTAGGACTTAGGAGATCCCAGGAAGAATTCTTTGTATGTTCCTGATATGTGGGTCTAATCTCCCATAATTCCATCCATTCTTGTGTGTGTGTGTGTGTGTGTGTGTGTGTGTGTGTGCATACTTTGTGTGTGAAAGTATGCATGCACATGCTTGCCACATGTGTGTGGAAGCCAGAGATCAACCTCAGGTGTCCTCTTCAGTCACTCTCCATCTTACTTTTTGAGACAAAGTCTCTCATTGAACTTGAAGTTCACCAATTTAGCTAGACTAGCTGGCTAACTAACAAATCCCAGGGATGCTCTTTTCTGCACTTTCCCAGCACTGGGATTACAGGTTCGTGCTACCATGTTTGGGTTTTTGTATGAGTGACTGAATGCAGATCCTCATGCTTGTTTGGCAAGCACTTATTAACTGAGATATCTCCCCAGTCCTCACATTCAGCTTTTGGCTGACTCAATATGCTTCTCCTTCCGCTGGGATATGGGGCTTCCTCGAGGAGGTGGACAGGGCCCTGCTCAGCTTCTTGCAGCCCACTGATGTGTGTGAGGAGTGGGCATTTAGGGGACTTGATTTGACCAAGGATTTTAGTCTAAGGAAGCTGAAGTGTGAGTCATTTAGCAGATCCCAGTGCTGAAGAAGCTGCTGTGTCTTTGACAGACTTCCAGCCTCCAGGAAGATGGAAAGGGATGATGAGGTACGTGGGACACGTGGAGAAATGTGAATGCATGAGAGGGTCTCCAACACGAGCTTTGGGGCAGGCTGGGCAGGCAGGGGTGGCTCTTAGTGGCAAACCCTCAGTCTTCAACAGTGGGGTACCTGACTTAACTCTCACCCCCAACTCCAAGGCTTGGTGAGCGGTTTCCCACTGAGATCGAAATGAGGATGCAGCCTGTTTTCTTAGAACCAGGACACATTTCCACCTTCTGAGTTCCCTTTCTGGTCAGGACTTGGGGTGAGAAAAGAGCAGCCTCTTCTTCCAGGTTTGTTACTGGGACACCAGAGGTCAATTTTACTAGCACTTCTGCCCTGCCTGTGCAGCAGGCAAGAATCGCTCCTCACGGCCCCCGTCTCCTGATCCCATCTCCCGTACACCCTCCCATGCCATGTCACTGCAAGCCCATAAGCTGCTCAGTGCACTTGCCAAGTCCCATCCCATTCCAGGTCAGGACCTGCGTCAGCTCTGAGTCAGTAAGGAGCTGCAGTGGGAGAAGGGAGCCCCCCGGGAGCTGCAGGGGGCAGGGAGGATCCTCCCCTGCTACCATCATAGGGTGCAACATACCAGACCCTATCACAACCCCAAAGTTACACATCTAGTTCTCAAAACAATGGAAAATCAACTCCTGTTTGAAGTCACCAGGTTCGTTGGGCTGGGCTAGGATGGCTCTAAGAACTAGTATGCCACCTAAATGATTGCTACTCTGATCTTTAATGTGGTCAGCTGAGACATAGTGTAGGAGGTGGAAGTGAGGGCAGACCTGATGATGGGCAGGAAGGCACTTTTGGGATTGGGACCTGAGGAAGCACCCACCTCCAGGAGCAATATTAGGCATGTCCTGCAGATGGAGAGAGACGGAGATGGAATCCAAGGGAGGTGCAGGCACAGTCGTCCAAACGACTAAAGAAGGCCCAGTGCAGATGCAGTAGCCTGGAGCTGGGTAGACTGGGGGAGGGCAGATAGGAGGTGACCCAGAGGCTGGCAGTGTCCCCAGGAAAGCATCCCCTGTTCATCTGGAGCCAGCAGTCTTTCAGGATGTGGCGTCTGCTCCAGGCCGAGTCTCACTCCCAGAGCACCCTCGCTTTTATTCAGAAAAGCTCCACTTACAATAATGCACAGTGCATCAGCCCAGGGGAGGGGTCTGCTGCCAGCCCGCAGCGGCAGCGTGGCGTCTTTACAGGCCCTTTGTGTCGGCTGCTGCTGGGGCTAATGTCTATTTCAAGCCTGACTAGGAACCTGGAGTGGAAGGCACTGTTAATGGGTAGCCTAAGCCCCGTGCCTCTGTGGCAGCTCCACTCTCTGCCCTCGCCCTGCCCTGCTGTGTAGAGGCCTCCTCTTTCCCGACTTGCTCATGAAGCCACATCTGTATTTAATAGCTGTGTGCAGGAGGTTCCCTGTCCTTGTGAGGACAGATACTAGCTTAGTCCATGGTCAAAAGCTAGAGGGCATGTCAGACAGAAAGTTGGGTCTTGCATGAACATGGGGATCAGGGTTGCCCATGGTTACCTTTAATTTTGGTGACCAGAGAACACCTAGTATATGTCAGGAACTCCACACAGTGTAATTGGTCAGAACCAGTCATTAGTATAAGTAACAGGTGGTTATCAAGAGCTGTGGGATTGCCACCTTGAACTCATTCTGTCATCTACTAGAGGCTCATAGGCTGGGGGCTCTGGGTATCCCCACTGCCTAGTAAGACTAAGCCTTAGGGACAACATGGGTAGAAGCTGAACTGTTGTAGACTTGGCAAAGCTCAATTGTCTCTTAGGTGCCCCTTCAGTCTCGGAAGGTGGGTGTGACTATGGGCACCTACATAGGTACAGACTAGGCACCCCTGCCTTCTTTTCAGCCTTCAAAGGGTTCAGGGCCGAGATTGGCTCCCTTCCCGCATCGCCCATGGCTCGAGTAGTCTTTACAACTGCTCCGTGGACATCTGGAAGCTTCCCTCTTCCTCCTCCTCTTCTGCCTAAGGCTGTCCCTATCTGGCTAGGATCTGTCTGTCTGGAAGGGCACTAACATGCTGGAACTAAGCTGACATCCAAGGCCACTTCAGATAGAGACAAAGAGTCCAAGAGATTGTAGAGGAAAAATGAAAATCGGTTCAGAGCCACTGGGAGAGGAGGAAGCCAGCCTCATCTCTCTAGTCCAGATATCCACCTGACCTTCCATGGTCGCTTCCTAGGGTCCTACCCGGGACTAGATGGACAGCCTGTAGGAACGTGTTACCGAGTTCTAATTTTGAGCCCTGCCACCCCTGGAGCTGTCTCTCTTTCAGCTGTAGTCCTTGTAGGCCCTGACTCCTCCAATATGTTCATCCTCTGCTGCGCTGGATTCCGGGGCTTCTTCCAGAAGGAACACTGCAACTTCCTTTCTTATTACATGTGTGTGGCTATGTGCAGGGACAATTGCACAACCATATACAAGGCTGTGTGACCATGTGCAAGGTGATGTTCAGGGACATGTGTAAAGGCTGTGGTCAAAGACCACATGCAGCTGTGTCCAAGGCCATGTGCAAGGCTAAGTGGCTTTGTACTTCAGTGCACAAGGCCTTCTGGCTCCCTTCTCCTTGGCCGTAGTAATAAGCTGACTGGATCCTAAATAATAATATTGTGTTATACTCTATTTTAAAAGAACAACACCAAGCTAGGTGTGGTGGCACATGCCTTTAATCCTATCACTCAGGAGGCAGAAGCAGGCAGATCTCTGTGAGACTGAGGCCAGTCTGGTCTACATAGCAAAGGCCAGCTGGGGCTACAGGGAGACCCTGCCTCACAAACAAACAAACAGAAACAATAACATCAAAACCCAAGGAATGTGTGGAAGCAAAATAGTTCATTCTGCCCTGTCACTGGTCCCTTTCCCCAAATCCCCTCCAACATAGACCCCAGGGTACATTTTGTCCTGTGACAGCTCTGGCCCAAGGTCCAGAGGGCTGGAAGTGGCCCTGCTAATGACACCCCTCCCTCTCAGAGGACATGGAGCTTTCTCCTGTCCCTTAGTGTTAAGGAGATCACAGGGTGGGCTATGTAGCCCTCAGACCAGCCCTGGAGATAACATTCTTAACCTACGACTATCCTGAGAGTACAGGGTGACCTGAGCTGCTAAGCAGGGTGGAAGAGCTCAGGGACCCAGGGACTCAGGTAGGCTTTATGGGAAGGAGGGGGTGCACAGGAGGGTCTCCTGGGTGGAGGTCATGACCAGAAGGTGTCTGGAAGCCAGAGTGGAAACAAGGAGGCAGTGAAGATGTGAATGGGGGCTGGGAGGTAAGGACAGTTTGACTAGGAGGGTGGAGACTGGTCCAGTGGCCTGCCTCTCCTGCCCTTAATGGGCGATTTGCTCCCTCCTGGTGGGGTTGAAAACTTTGAGTACCCCTGGTTCCATCAGCTAAATGGCTCTAGGCCACTGCCATGGCTCCCAAGAGGACCTTTGGGGGCCTGGTGTATGTGTTCAGTTGACTTTCTTCATGTCTATTTTCAGGGGCTCTTTGGACTAAGTGCTGGGTGGAGCTCAGACCCTCCTGTCTATTTCTGTCTCTGGATGGTGGTGGGCAGGCAGGAACTAGCCTGGGCTCCTAGCTCAACATTATTGATGGGTCTGACCACACCTAGATGCACTTAGGGTACCCTAAGCAAGGCTTCCCAGGGTGTCCTGACTTCAGAGAAGCACTATGTCCTTCACTTGCCCCCTCCTTATGGGGGAGGACTGGAGAATACTGTTTAAGGAGGGCCAGAGCCTCCACCCCAGCCTGCTCTCAGAACCTGCCCTCCAAATGACCCTCGGGCCCTTATCTCATGCCAGCACAGCCTTAATCGGCTCTGCTGTGACAGCATCTTGCAGAAGATGTGGGGCCTCTTAACATCACTGGGCCTGAGAGCTCCCAAAGCACCCCATCCCCCTCAGTTGGGATGCTCAAGGTCACTCTGTGGGAACCAGAGGCAGCCCCAGCTAGTGTGGCCACTGAGACCTGCCAGGGGGAAGTAGAAGGCTGAATGAGGGGAAGCCTGGATCCGGGTATCCCTGAAACTCATACCATGACAATGAAAGCTGCCAGGAGGCTGTGGATTTCTTCTGTGGGTGATCAGAGATCAAACCCAACACCGTGGCAGTAACACAGCCCCTCTGTGTTCTTCCCCTGAGTTCCAGGGACAGAGATGTCCCCCACTTGCCCAACTCTCTCCAGGGACTCCTGTCTCTGCTTTGTCTAGTCCTTTGGGCATGGTGTGGTGGGGGACGCAAGGAACTGACAAGCCCCTGAGGGCATTGGTGGGGTGACAGGAATATGGGTTGGTGGTTTAGTGCCTTCTGGGCCTACACAGTTGGTTATTCTGGAGGATCCTTCCTGGAGGCCATGGAGCTAGACTGACCACTAGCTCTTGGCCTTGGGCTTTTCTTACCCTGGCGGTCATATACCTCTTGAGAGGTTTTCAAAGGCTCAGCCAGCTTTTTCTGGGTCCATAGATGTCCTGTGTGTATGAAGGGTGGGAGGGGCACTAACTTCAGCCTAAGACTGGACCAGTCCCTGGGGGAGGTAACCTTTAGAGCAAACCTGTCACCCAGCTACTAAGGGCAACACACTCTTTTCACCCAACCCAGGCCTCTTGGCTCACAGGGATTTACTGCTGGATGGACTCAGATCCTGATCTAGCACCCCAAGGAACTTTTACCATCATGGAATACAGAGTGTATAACTTACATAGCTTCCTTCAATACCTAGTCTCACAGTCTCTGTCCCCCAGGACCTGTGGCTGAAGTATTTCAGGGGTATCTAGACCTTTATCTTGAGGGGAAACTGAGGCCCTGTGGAGACCAACAGAAACTCACAGTCTACCAAGTCTGCTTTCTTCCCTCTGCACAGGTTTCCTTGGGGGCCATGGAGGGGCAGAGGCCAGTAGAAAGTCTCTGCTTCCATATACCTGTTGCCCCACCAGCAGGAGGGATGGAGTGGTGTGGGTCCCCCTTGTGGGACATGAAGCATGTGGGGGTTGGGTGGCTGGGATTCTGACTTGCCCTGGGTGAGAGATGGAGACAAGGCCAAAGGTGGGAGCAGATCCACAGGATCCATAGGACCACCCCTGGGCCTCCCCCAGGTAATGAGGCTGATGTGCCAACCTCTGGGTGCATCCCTCCCCTCCCTATTGCTCAACAAGGGCACACAGGCTAAGGCTGGGGGATGCTATGTGAAGAATCCAACCAAGTAAGTAAGTCACCATTCATCGGCATCTCAGGGGGGCAGAACCTCCTGGCGCTCATACGACAGAGCTTCCCTTGCTGAGCACCAGCTACTGTCTACATTAGTCTTACACTCCATGGGAAAGATCACTGGATCCCTCCACATACACACCATTGAGGGCCAGTGAGAGCTGGATAAGATGTCTGACTTCCTAGATACTCACACTTATCCCTGAGGCAAGACCACAACAGCAGCTATACTTGGGGATGTTTGGGAGTATGGGAATACAGGTCCCAGGTAAGATAATGGTGTTAACTTCTCTGAGCCTCGGTTTCCTCATTTAGGTGCTTGGAATGGGAGAGGGGAAGGGAGGTGTGAGGCTTGGTTTCCTCTGTGAACTGTTGGCTGAAGTCACTCTGTTAGCCTCTGAGCCTGCAGGATGGGGCAGGGTCAAGATGAACAGTTCTCTGCTCACTGCCCAAACTCACTTCAGCAGCCTCCAGTGAGAAGGTCGATCCTCGCCCTGCCCAGCAGTCTCTGAATCTGCCCTAAATCCTCTATTTAATTTTCTTCTCAGGGAATTGTAGGAGGTTTTGCAGATAAAGCTGAGCTGATAAAGCGAGGATTTGGCTGTTCTTGATGGTGGCAGGCCCTATGTCCCACCTGCTGTGGGTCTGCCTGGTATGAGGCTGTCTTAAAAGCAGAGGACACTGTTCCTCCTAGGCTCCCAGGCATGAAAGGTCATACTCAGATCCCCCAGCCCTGTCGGAAGGTCAAGAAAATTAAGGATTCAGTGTTTTTCACAGGCTCCTCCTGGCTAGGTATACAGTGGTCACTTGGGACCAGCCAGGATGATGCTGTGTTCCCAGGAGTCCCATCGGGCCTGGGGGAGGGTAGGCTAAGGCTTGTTTCTGACGGAAACCAGAACAAGTCCTTCCTGGAACCTCCTCAGGATAGCAACATCTTTCCTGGCTACACAGCCTCTGCCCAGTTCCCATGGCTGATTCCAGGCCTAGTCTCCTATCCACTTGGCACCTGAATCTTCAGGCTTTCCCTGGTGTCAGGTTTGACTATATCCCTCTTCTCCCAGCTGGTTCATCTACCAGATTCTGACAAGCAGTTTCCTGGATTCCTCCAGGGACGACAGGTTCACTCCTTGAAGAAAACTCAATCTGCACTCACCACATTTCGACAAAAGTGTGGGCCCTCTCTCAACACAGATGTGTCTGCCTGTATCTCGACTCTGTCTTGGATCCCAGACCCCAGACACTCTGTGTCTTTGGAGCGGAATCCTCACAGTGACTCTGCCTGCCCTCCAACTGGGTTCAAGCCCCTGTCTGCCTTTTTCCATTGATAAGTGTCGCTGGGACAAAGCTTGCTGCAAATTGCTGTTCCTCATCCCTTTTGAACCTCCTCTTTTTATTTTCAGTCATTTCCTACAGTTGGATTTCAAAGCCTGGTATTGTCAGGGCAGGCACAGCACAGCCCGGCTGCTGGGTGGTACTGGTTAACCTTCTCTAGAGCTAGACGACCTGCTGAGATGCCCAGGGCAGGCAGTTTGGACCCTCCCCAGTCACGTTCACATTTGGTTTTGGTGTTTTGATATTTTCTCCTATTTAGTGGATGTGGTGGTCACTGTTTAATATTTTACTGTTTCAAAAAATATTTTTATTATTTATTTATTTTTAAATATTTTATTTATTATTTTTATTTTATTTGTATGAATGTATTGCCTGAATGTATGTAGGTATACCCCTGTTGTGCAATGCCCGCAAAGGTCAGAAGAGGGCGTCAGAGTTCCCTGGAATTGGAGATATGAATGGTTGTTAGCTGCTACGTGTGTGCTGGGAATTGAACCCAGGTCCTCTTCAAGAGCATCCTGGGCTTTCAACCACTGAGCCATCTCTCCAGCCCAATTTTTTATTACTTTTAAGGTGTCAAAAGATGTAATTCAGCTAGGTGTGGTGACGCACACCTTCAATCCCAGCACTTAGGAGGCAAAAACTGGTGGATCTCTGTGAGATCAAAGTCAGCTGGGGCTACAGGGAGACCCTGTCTGAAAAAAAGATTTTAAAGGTATAACTAAAAGCCCCTCACAGAACCACCACATTTCATTTCTTTATTATTATTTATTAGATTTTTGATGGTACTAGGAACCGAACTCAGAGCTTAATGCATGCTAGACAAATACTATCATTGAACTACAAGTGCTGGGATCAAAGGAGTATGCTACCACACCCAGCTTCCACTGTGTGGAATTTTATTTTATTTTATTTTTTGGACAGGATCTTTTACGGAAGCGGGAGCTCACTGATTGACTTAGGGTCTCCTTTGGAGATGGTAAAGCTCCGGAACGAGACAATGTGGTGGTCACAACACCAGAGTCCACATGGTGTACACTTTCGAATTCTTCACAGTAAGTTCTTGGTGTATGATTTATGCCACAATGGAAAAGTAGCAGTCGCAATAACCAGTGCTCCTGGGTATTTGTTTTGCAGCAAGTCTGTTTTTAACATCAACTTTGTTGACTTACAAGATGCTGTTGTCATCACTACTGATTGACGACAGGTACGGGTGACCATGGGGTCATGGTAGGAAGAACGACAACTGCCCACCTTGCTGGTGGGGACCATCTA
Organism: Eospalax fontanierii; assembly: GCA_035773235.1. Lineage (NCBI taxonomy): Eukaryota > Metazoa > Chordata > Mammalia > Rodentia > Spalacidae > Eospalax > Eospalax fontanierii. The sequence continues at coordinate 29,095,587 of CM069546.1, read as the reverse complement.
CAGCCCATTGGCAGCCCCGTGTAGCAGCTGGCATTCCCTCCTCCCCAAGTGATGAAACTGAGGTTTGGAGGAACTCTGCCTGACCACACACAGATACTTTCACTGCACAAATGCCTCTTACCTCTGGGCCGAGGGTCAGACTGGGGACTGTGGCTGATGAAGACAAAAGTTCATCCAAGGTCCACAGGTGCCTGGCAAGTCCCCATCCTGAGTTCTGCCTTGGAGACTGTCCTGTCACAGGGGAGCCTGCATTGACACTTGGCCTTCCTCATTAGCCTGGAGGTCCCATGGGAACAAGACCTACCTGCTGTGCATAGGGTGCCTGGATACTGAAGCTGCAGGTCATTTGGCAGTCCACAAGATAGGGATGAGTCCAAGGAGGACCTGTTCTTGGTGGCCCTGCACCTGCTACCATTTGGGAAAACTGAGTCACAGAGGACTTTGAGAGAGGTCCACATTGACCCCAAAAGGCCCTTGGCCTCTTAATCTTGTGGGATATCAGGAACTCTTGCTAGGTCTTGTTAAGGAAGTCTCAGGGCTGCTTCCTCTCAAACTCCACATGTATGAAGCACCTATTGTCTGTCCTGGTGTAAATACCAGAGTTCACCAGTGAGAGACTGTCAGGCCAGCATAGAGTGAGGGGCTAGTTTCTGTGGTGTCAGCACCAGGGAGGGTAGAAAGAATACAGAGCCAGGGCAAAGGCCTGGGGATGGAGAGCAGAGGCCATGTTCCTGAGACAAAACAATGGTAAGGGAGGATGAGGAAGGGGCTAGAGCTGGATCTCCCATGTTGAATAGGAGTAGGGATATCCTGATGAGAGGACCTGGTTTGTAGGCACCTCAGTCAGGCACTCTGCAGCCAATGGTGGCCTCTGCTGGTCAAATTGGGTATTGACCCAGGTTGGCATCTTCCCCACCTACTCTGTCTTCTCAACACCTACTCAGAGATGGATGGTAGAGTTTCTTGCCCAACTGGTAGCCTGGGGATAGCTGCCCAGACAGGGTCTGTTTCTTGTCTGGGGGCACAGTTGTATATCTGCCTCCAGACTGAATTCAACCCCCTTCAGAGCACAGGTCCACCTTCCTGAGGTGCTCCTGGGTGTGAGTCCAACTGTGGAATGCTGACGAAGGAATGGTTGACCCTTAGGCAGTGACCCTCGAAACAGATGTAACCAGGGTCTGTGGGGTCATGCCCATGGGGCTCAGGTCCCAAAACAAGTTCTGGAGGCAGGGGGTAGGAGTGGGTGACTGGATCTTCATGAAGGACTTAGACCAAATGAACAGTGGGGCCGAGCTGTGGGATCATGAGGTGGCCTGGAGGACTGGTCATGTTGGGAATGCAAGGGTAGCAAGGAGAGCCACATGTAGGGCTGAGGAATCTGTCCATGTTTCCAGACACCGAGCTCTGCCCACCAGGCTCAGTTCCTCCACCCTAAAGGAGCCTCCAAGTGGGCAGAGCCTTCTCCATCCTGTCAAGCTCAGGAAGAGACACAGAACAATCGTAGGAAAGTAGGTGGAGGAGCCGAGGAGCAGACAGGGCATCAGGAGCTTTGCCTTGAGGACAAGGACATGGAGGCTGAGGGCTGGCTCCAGCATTCTGTGGAGGAAGTGAACTCTTGCTTGGGCCACAGTGGAGTGGGTCAGGTGCATCAGTACATGCCTGGTCTCTTTTTTGTGTATGTGTTTATGTATCTGCATGTGTGTATGTGTATGTTTTTGCACCTACAGGTACACATGTGTTTAGGTGTGTGCACACATGTGTATGTGTGTGTGCATGTGGAGGGCAGGGGACAACCTTGGGTGTCATTTCTCAGGCACTACCCACTTTATTTCTTGAGACAGTTTCTCTCACTGTCCTAGACTTGCCAAATATGATTGGGCTAATTGGTCAGTAAGCCCCGGGGCTCTGCTGTCTCTGCTTTCTCAGTGCTGGGATTACAAGTGTGTGTCACCAGATCCAGTTTTTTTTACTTGGCTTCTGAGGATCAAATTCAGGTCCTTATCCTTGTAAGGAAAGCACTTTACCCACTGAACTACTTCAGCCCCTGCCTGGCCCTTTAAGAGGCATGGCCCATCCTTCTGAGTGATCCTGTTGCCTAGCAGCAGGAAGCCCATTGGTGTACACAGTGTCTCTGAGGCAACCAGAAGTCCCGCTTGGGACAGAGTGCCCAGTACTAGCGGTTGGTCTTGCCTGATTGACTGCCAGTGACCTTCCTTTAACTCCTACTCCCACCTCCCTGCCCCTGCTGGGTCAGGCAGCAGCACCATGGCGCAGACTGATATTCTCCTGACCAAGGAGCCAGCTCCACAGTCAGTGCAGGCTTGTGAGCTGCCACCCAAGGCGTATGATGTAGCTTGCAATACAGGTGCCTACACATCTTCAGGCCTGGCTACCGCCGGCTTTCGCACGGCCAAGTACCTGGTAGATGAGTGGTTTCAGAATTGCTATGCCCGCTACCACCAGGCCTTTGCTGACCGGGACCATTCAGAGCGGCAGCGGCATGAGAGCCGGCAGCTGGCAGCAGAGACTGAGGCACTGGCCCAGCGCACTCAGCAGGACTCCACACGAAAGGTCGGGGAGCGCCTGGAGGACATGCACGGCTGGAAGTCTGAACTGCAGCAAGAGATGGATGAGCTGTCTGCTGAGACCGACCTGTTGCTGGCCCAGAAGCGGCGGCTGGAGCGTGCCCTGGATGCCACCGCTGTGCCCTTCTCCATCGCCACCGACAACTTGCAGTGCCGTGAGCGCCGCCAGCACCCAGACCTCGTGCGCGACTATGTGGAGATGGAGCTGCTGAAGGTGCGGCCTGTGGCAAGGACCAGAGTGGGAGGTGGTCCCTGGAAGCTCACATGAACAACACAGGGCCACATGGCCACAGGGCTACAGGGCCTCAGGGCTCTGGCTTCTGTGTGCCCCTCTGCTCATATAGGACAGCTGGTCCTTCAGTCACAGGAGGATTTTTGCCCTGCAGGGTCCCTGACTTTCAAGCAACTGTCTACCCTTTTGAGATCCACTCAATTCCATCCTATAAGAGTTTAAGGCCATGAAGTCTGACCCTACGTGTTTTAGGCCAAGTCATAGGCTCACCTTGCTCTAGCATGTCACTGGCTGGGACGATTTTTTTTTTTAAGACGGGTTCTCATTATGTAGTCATGTCTGGCTATATAGACCAGGCTAGCTTTGAACTTACAGAGACCCACCTACCTCTTCCTCCTGAGAGCTGGGGTTAAAGGTGTGCCACCACATCTGGCCTAGATGGGCTATTTACTCTCAGGGTAGAAATCTGGACCAGGCAGTGTTGCAGGTAGTAAGGAGGTGAGCAGGGACCTGACACCTGCTCATCCCATCCAGAGCCCCAGACTTCCAGCCTCCTAGCCCGGTGTGATGGCATGTAATCTATAATCCCAGGATTGGGGAGACCGAGGAAGGAGGCTTCCAAGTTCCAGGCAAAACTCTGTTTCAAAAGTCAAAACAAAACAGACAAATTTGCCACCTTCTCCCTCTTTAGGTTCCTTTTTCCCCAAACACAGCACAGGGGGGACTCCATAGGAATTAGGTGGTCACTCAGTCTGGTTGCTGCTCCTGGTTCTGCACAACTCTGAATCCCTCAGAGCCAGAGTTCCCTGTGGTAGACTCAGACCTGTGAGGAATGGAGAGATAAGGAAAATAAGCAGCCTTGTTGGGGCTTCAGGGGAGGCCCCTGCCACACTCCAAGCTCAGATGGAAACTCTGTCCTCCCTAATCCCTCTTCTGATCATCCCTGTCCCCCATGGCTTACTATAAGCCCCTCTGCCCTAGGCTAAGCCCCCAGGTCCAGACCTTGCCTGATGTTATGTAAGTAAAACATCACCAATGGTACAGGGATGGGAGGCTGACCAAGGACAGAGGAAAGTGGAGAACCTAGCCCATGTGCACACAAGAATTCCTGGTACCCAGGAATGTTGGGGTAAAATGAAACCTGGTTTCCCTTCTGTTCTTGGAGGGCAGCCAATCAAGGGCATCTGGCCCTCTGCAAGTTTGGAGTCTAGAGATGGTCTAAGGCCTAAGATAAGGCTGATGCTCCTCAGTACACTGGAAGAGCTTTGGGGATGATTCCACAATCTGAGAAACTGTCATAGGTGACCCTCCTAGTGGTCCAAAAAAGGCCATGGAGGAAACACCTACTTACAACACAAACCATGCTCAAATATCTAGAATAAATTCAGCATGTAAGGGCTGGACTCATGTCCCATTTTCTGAGAAAAAAGATTAAGATCAAGGTTCATGGAGATCAGGTCCATGCCTCCACTCCTTCTGGGTTCCTCAGTCCCTCAGGGCAGTGCTCTGCTGCTCAGGAGCAATTTCCTCCTCCCCCAGGAAGCTGAACTCATCAGGAACATCCAGGAACTCTTGAAGAGGACCATCCTGCAAACTGTGGGTCAGATACGGTGTGTCACAGTGGTCCCCAGGATCCTGAGGGATGGTGGCCCCTGACATCCCCCCTCACCAGGCTGGCCAGGGGGCAGGACACCTGGGAACATGAACTTGTGGGTCAGAGAGGTCAGGGGGCTTCCAAGTCACAGCCAGTAGTGCATGGCTTGTTGGGCACTAATGAGTTGTGTGTGTACAACCAGTCCTGCATCTATTCTGGAGCCTAATGCCGCTGGCCAAGGAAAACTGCAGTTGATCCAGAACTGGCTAGGAGGGGAGGTCTCTGATCAGTGCCCTGTCTCCCAGTGCTCCCTAGCACATAACTGGTCATGCACTGTCCCCTTCCCCCCAGGCTGAACCGGGAACATAAGGAGACCTGTGAGATGGACTGGTCAGACAAGGTGGAGGCCTACAACATTGATGAGACCTGTACCCGCTACAACAACCAGAGCACCCAAGTGCAGTTCCACCCACATTCCAGCAAGTTTGAAGAGAGGTGAGCTCCTAGACACCCCCTTTTACCCTTGTCACCCTCCTGGCTCTGCCTTCTAGATCTTAGGGAGGATCCCTCCCTTCAGGACCTGGCCCAGCCCTCTGGGACGTCTCTGTCTGCTCTGGGGATAGACAATCCCCAAGCCCTTTGCCCTAGCGCGCGCCACCTGGACTGCGTTTCTGCGTGCGGCCAGCAGAGGGCAACCGACCGCCATTAGAGGCCCAGGAGGGCGGGCAGAACGGTGGGGTGTGTGTGGGAGTGGGAACGCCGACTCTGGGGACACTGGAGACCGCGGACGGGGCTGGAGTGTCCGTGGTCGCACCCTGACTGTGCCCCACGCCTGCAGCGCCTCCACTCCCGAGACTTGGGCCAAGTTCACTCAAGATAACCTGCTCCGCGCGCGGCGCGAGCGCCTGGCCTCCGTCAACCTGCGGAATTTAATTGATTGCATCTTGCGGGACACATCCGAGGACCTGCGGCTGCAGTGCGACGCCGTCAACCTGGCCTTCGACCGCCGCTGCGAGGAGCTGGATGACGCACTCCACAAGCTGCAGTACCACCTGCAGAAGGTGGGGCCAGAGGGCAGGACCAGGCATCCTGGACACGCCCACCAGAGACACACTTACCTCAGTACACGCCCACTTGGGCACACTCGGGGGACAATTCTACTCTCCACCTTTGAGAATGCCCGCCTGCCCTACACTCAAGCCACGTCCCGTTCCTCACCTAGGACCTGGCTTCCCTTAACCACTAGGAGACCGGGGCCACTATTTTATGCACAGACATAAATGACCTGCCCTTAGAGTCCCTCTCTGCCCAGTCCACCCTGAGGGACCCCAGAAACAGACATGCATGCATCTCTAAAGACCCTGAGTAGGTGTAAAATCAGGTTTATATTTGGAAATAGCCTACGGGCACAACCACACCAAGTGACTGACCAGCAGGAACTGCCAGCTGTGGGGGCAGAATGCAGGGTGGGTAGCCTGGGAGGGAGGCAGTGCGGAGGCATTGTGCGCCTGCCCACACTAGTGCCAGAAGCTAACCCAGTCTAGCTCTAGATTCTCAGCATGTCCTTTGCCACCTCCAGATCCTTGTTCTTGGCCAGGACTGGGGGGTATAACAGGCTGCTCTGATTCAAGGGACCCTCTGAAGGGCCTTCAACAGGACTGTCCCTAGACACAGGCCCAGAGCTCAGTCTCCAGTCCAGGGGATGAGGGAGCAGCTGGTCTACCACTATGTGCTGGGTTAGGACACCCAGGTGCCCTGCTTAGGCCTGCCTCGATTTCACACACAGTATACTCTCTGCAGATCCTCCGGGAGATCACGGACCAGGAGCACCAGGTGGCAGCTCTGAAGCAGGCCATCAAGGACAAGGAGGCACCCCTGCGTGTGGCCCAGACCCGCCTGTACCAGCGCTCACACAGGCCCAATGTGGAGCTGTGCCGAGATGCTGCGCAGTTCAGGTGCTACTGGCCCCTGATGCGATCCTGGGTGACTGGGGTCATTCTCAAGCCTCCATTTATTTTGTTTTGTTTTGTTTTTGAGATGGGGTCTCCTTGTAGCCCCAGCTGGCCTAGAACTCCCTCTGTAGATCAGACTGGCCTCAATCTCCCAGAGATTCACCTGCCTCTGCCTCTCTAGTACTGAGATTACTCTTTAACCTTCTTCAGTTCTTGGGGCTACCATGAACCTCACCTACAGTATCATGCCTCCCACACTTGGGACAGACACATAATGGGTGTGTTGATACTGGGAGGGGACTGAGTGTTAAGGGCAGGGCAGGGTCCCATGCTACTCTGAACTGCCTCGTTTTCCTAGCAGGAGTCTCAGTTTGGTCTGACAGCTCCTGAGGCCACAGAACAGAGAGGCCAGGCACTGCCCATTCTTATGTATCTGATGTAACCTTGTGTCCCACACAGGCATAGTGGAACATGCCTTTTATTTCCCTGATCTAGCCAGTGCCAGGTTGCCCTTCCAAGCATAAGTGTCTGTCTTCTTCCTCCTTCTGGGTCCTGAAATTTCTTCTAGAAATCAGGATTTCAAGGGTGGGCCCTGCCTCCAAACTTCTGGGGTAGCTCCAGGTCAGGCTGCCATTGCTGCCATTACTTATCCTGGCCACCAGATGTCAGTGTTGTAAGACTTCCTCTCCCTACTCCAGTAAACCTGGAGGAAGGCCCTTTTTGGAGGGCTCCTGTAGCCCCAGCTAGCTTGCTTGGTACTCAATTTGTAGACCAGGCTGGCCTCTATCTCATTGAGATCCACCTGCCTCTGCTTCTCAAATGCTGGGATTAAAGATGAGGACCTTTCTTGATTCAGGCCAGGTTTCCAGGGGTTCTGCAATGCTGTAGGGCCACTTTGGTGGGGTTCCTGTAAGTATCTTGGGGCTCTCTGTGACCTCACTGGCCCTGGGCGACCTGGGACACTGTCCCTTGTCATTTCTCCTACTCACCGCTCCCACCCCTCCAGGCTGATGAGCGAGGTGGAGGAGCTGACTATGTCCCTCAATGCTCTAAAAGAGAAGCTACAGGATGCGGAACAGGCGCTACGGAACCTGGAGGACACACGCATGAGCCTGGAGAAGGACATCGCGGTCAAGACCAACAGCCTCTTCATCGACCGCAAAAAGTGTATGACCCACCGCAACCGCTACCCAACTGTTCTCCAGTTGGCCGGCTACCAGTGACTGAGGTTCACACCTGGCCACACTGTTCCACCCAAATAAAGAGCACCTTAGGTTTTCGTGGTGCAGGGTGGTTGCTGTCCACCTGGGCAGACATCTCAAGCACCTGTGCAGCCAAGGTTTGTCCATGTGTCCATCATCCTCCAAGCCTCTAAAGACATAAGGCCAGGTGCTCCCCATAGCCCACTCCAGAGCTCCCGCCAGGCTTGGCTCCTCCTGCCTTCCCCAGCACGCTCAAGCACTGCATAGCTCTCTCTCCTTGCACCCCTGGATCTGAACCTCAGTTCATATGTCCTTAATCAGACCACAGTTCCACGTGGCATCTCTTCTGCTGTTGACCCCATTCAGAACAGTTCCTCAGGCAGATCCCCACGCCAGCTACACTCCATGGCCTATCCACACTTGGGCAGCTCTTACTGCTTGGTGCTCCCAGACGGGATAGTCCCAGACATCCTGAGACTGCATGGGGGAGGGGAGGTCTTGTTTCTTGTCCTAGATTGCTGAAGGCAGGAGAGGGGAGCAGTGTCCAGTATCCCACCCACAGCTAACTGCACATGGACACCTTACCTTACCCCCGCTGCCCCTCCCCTCATCTGCTGACCCCCCTCTAGAGGAAAATGCCACACCGTGTCCCCATGCTCACTGAAGATCGATAGCTAGGGAAGAGGCTTGGGAGGGACTTAGGAGGCAGGAGAGCCTTCCTGGGAACCAGAGCCTGGAGGGAGCATGTGGAACAGTTCTGTGTGGGTCAGTTGGGAGCAGGGGTTGCCATAGGTTCTGCAGTGCAGACTAAAATAGTCTAGGGCCAAGACACTAGTTCAGGGTAGCCATGATGGGCTGATGGGGCCAGGTAGCTTCTCATCTGCTCTGGAATCCACCTAGGCCAAACTCCTCAGCTACCTGGATATACTTTCCTTGGTGCCTTCTGTGAGGATGAGGTGTGTATAGAGTAGGGTCTTGTCAAGGAGGGATTCCTGATGGGGGGTGCCTTGACCCCTGAGAGATATGCACTTATTCCTTGGTACAGCAGGAAGCTTAGCCTCTGATACCTGCCACTGGCACCTACCTGCTAGGCAACCCCAGCCCCAGGGCTTTTGCATGGCAGCCTTTGCTACCACAGTCCCTGTCCTTTCCCTTCAGCCCCTGTCGTCAGGCAGAAGTCTGTCAGAGAGCACATCACCTCTGGTCCCCGCGGAAACCATGTCACTTGCCACAGTTACTGATCACCACAGTGACAGCCAGAGAGCTGCTTTTTAGGAGTGCCATTAAAAGGTGCCCTGGGTGCTGCCACCATGTGGCCCAAAAGCAGGATGCCCCATGGGTTGAGGGGCACATGGTACTCGAGAGGCCTGGGCTCCTCACACTGTATGGGTGGGAGACTAGGAAGAGAGGCCACAGGATATATAGTTGTACAAGGAGGCCATGGAACCCCACCTCCTGGCCTTGGGCATGGCATGGCCAGTGCTGGCCCAGGCCTGACACTCGTGTTTGGGGGCAGAAGTTCCACCCCTGCTGGCTTGGAGAGCAGTGGCCAGGTGTGTCCCTGCAGCAGAGCAGCAGGTACTGGTGAGGCGTCCTCCCTGCTGCGACCACTTGGCTGCTGCGACCGCTTGGCTCCCACTCTTAAGACCCTCTTTCTCCTCCCTCTCCCTGGCAGCCACGCATCCCCAGGCCTCGCCCAGGTAAGCATCCATGCAGACGCTGAGGCTATGAACTCCCTCGGTATGCCTGCCTCTCAGCCCCCCGTCAGTGCTGATGGCCTCATTTGACCTCCCGAGGGTGGAGGGCTAGTGGTGCACAGGCTGGGGGAGGTGCTGGCCGGGTGCTCTGTTAAGCACGCCACGTGCGTAAATGTGGCTACAACAGTGAGTCCTACCACCAAGTACATTTTATAGCAGCAGAAAGCAGGGGGAGGGGGAGGGTCCCTGGGCCCCTCACGCTCACACCCCGGTGGGTCTGAGATGCTTCCTCCCCGTCTGTGGCTTTAGACACCTGGGCCATTGCAAGCGAGCCATGTCCCCAGGACCTGGCTCCTGTAAGTGAGGCTGGTAACCACTAGAATAAAGGATGGTGCTGTTGCTGTGGAATGCGCTCCTGATTCCAGGATTGTTCAGTCTAAGGCCATCTGGACACAGATAACTGCTGCTTTCCTGGAGGCTGCTGAAGCTTGCTCCAGGAGGGCCCCTCTGTCCCTGGGTCTCAGGCAAAAGGAGATGCGTTGGCAAGTATTCAGGCTGCCAGAGCAGGTGGGTGGTTGACATCTACCCTGAGTTGTCCTCAGGCTTTTCCTGGGGAGATGGAAAGAACTGTCTGTTCACAGGTACTGACAGACCAAAGAAAGGGTCCTGTCTAAGTCCAGCTTGGTGACTTACAGGAGCTCGGGATCTTAAAGGCAGCCATAACACTTGGAAGTTCCCTGGACAGCTTAAGGGGAACTGTACCACTAAAGAGTCAAACCTGAAGCATGAAAGACTCCCCCAAAAGCTGGCCCACTGAAAATACCTACTCCCACCCCCACCCCAGTCAACCTCCACTTCCTATACAGCCTTGGGGAAGAACCTTTTGAGAATCTCTGAGGGCAGGTGTATAGGCCTGATCTCAAGAGCCAGGGGCTGGTGATTACAGCTCCTCTGATTCAAGATGGTGATGATCATGTTCAGTCCAAAGAGACAGGCACAACAAATTTTGCCCAAACTGGGCCCTCAGAATAAAGGAAGGAGAGCAATCACAGGAGCTTTGTCTGGCGTCTGTGCTGCCCAGGGGCACCTGCCAGGCCCCTGTAGCAGTTACTTGAACTTTAACTGAGGAGACATGAACATCTACTCCACCTAGATAGGACACCAGCAACAGACCAAAGTATAATTCCAGTTCTACCTTGGTGAACTAACGAGCTTAACTGGGCTTACTTAGAAAGCATGGGTGAGGAGTCACTTATGATGCCTGGGTGCCCTCCCCCCACAAAAGGCAGTATCACTAAAAGGTCTTGCCTCAGCATGGAGGACAGCTCCACCTACCTCCAGTTAAGCTCTCACATTCTATCATCTTTAGCATCTCTGGAGACTACAGGACCACACATAGCTGGGTTAGGTTTCATACAGTTGGGAGGGAGCTACAGGAAGGAATACCTGAGATCTCAGGTGAGGAATGGGTGACCGTCCCCAAACTCTCTGAGGGAAGGTCAGTAGTCAACAGGCCCAATTTTGAAGGTCATTTTCATGTAGTGACAGCTGCTCTGATGGAGATGATAAGGGCCATTGTGCTCAGAGGAGAGCATTTCACAGTGGGTAGGCACTGACCCCATCAGGGAAGGGTGGAGAGAGAAGACTGTGCCTAGCTTTCCAGACTCCATCACCACCAAGAAACCCTCATAACACAGAGTCACTGCTGTGCTTCATATAAAGCACTAACCAGCCTACTGGACACAGGCTACCTAACTTGCCTGGATTATACCTCAGTTCTTTCCAAGCACCTAGATCTCACTGCCTATGGAGTCCCTTGCCTGGACCACATGGTCAGTCTCTTGGGGAGCAAGGATTGATCCTAGTGCCCCAGCTACAGAGCTGTTGACCTCTCTTCCCTAGGTTACCTGGCCTTAATTGACTGCTGTAGGGTTTGTCCTCACACACTTGGCCTCAGACCCCCTCCTTCTGCCACACATCTTACAGTTAGGCCAAACCCTGGATTGGGGGGCTGGACAACAGAGATACAAACTACTGATGCCCACCAACTACTTCCTGCTATCCAGGTTGCTCAAGCACTCTTCCAGGAAACTGATCAATACTACTAGGAGGGGCTGCTGACTCACGGGGCGTCAGGGTGTTAAGTCCCCTGTGGCTGGTACTCCAGCCATCCCTGCTGCCACAACTCCCAAGCTCCCAGGTCTGCAGGGTAGGGAACATGCCTTTGCAGGCTCCTGGGGCTAGGGACAGTAAGGGGTGTGCATAGCTTTCCCATGGCACAGCAGGACATCCACCGCTGAGGGCCATGACACCCAGTTTTGGTCTCCGTCGTCACGGAGATGCTGGTGGTGGCGCTGAGCCAGGGCTATTTCTGGCCTGAGACTCGCTGTCCTGACTGCTGAGTCATCCTGAACACTGACCCCTTTGCTCAGAGCCGACAGACATATGCACCTTCCTGACCAGTCCTCCCAGCAGGTCCAGACTTGAGAACCCCAGGCCCGTACCTGATCTTCACTCCTGAAAAGGCTCTTCCCATATCCACCTTGCTCTCTGGGAAGGTCTCTGGCCACCCCATCAGAAGGTGCGTCCCCCTCATGAGGAGAGACTTTGGGAGCTGGAGCTGGCTTGGGCAGGTAGCATCCTTCAGTGGCTTCACTGTTTGTCCCGCTGCGGGGGCACACTCAGCCCTATCAGGTACTGTGAGAGCCCATTTATTGTACCGGGGGCACCAAAGCTCAGATCCAGGGCTCCATCTTTCTCTAGGCGACCACAGAGAAGCCCAGCTTGGGCCCCACCCACTGAACTCCCCTAGAAATGTGATGCCAAGGCCTGAGAGTTGGCCCTGCCGTCGATATCAGCCATGCCAAGCAGAAATGCTTGGGGACTGCAGGGCTGGGAGGGGGTTGTGTGGGGCGGGTCTGTCGCTAGGCTTCTGTCTTCACACCGCCCCCATCTGAGTCACCACAGCCAGCAGTGAATGGTAACAGCTGTCCCCAGAAGGGCCTCTGGGCCTGCTGAATACTGAGCTGGTATGAACTGTCATTTGTGGCTAGCAGCCCTGGTTGTCCCCTGCCTTTACCTGTCCCTGCTCACTTGTGGCCTGGCACACAGATTCCCTAAAGATAGGTACCCTTGGTGTCCCCCTTGCCTCCTGCTCTTCTCTCCTTTGTCATTAGAGTAGATGGATAAATGGCAGAGGAGCTTGGAGTATAGCCAGACTCCAGCCATGCCAAGTCAGAAAATAGGGCCAGGCAGCACTAGCTTGCCAACCATATCTCGTGCCTCCACCATAACAAACAGGAGGATTCAGGCCCTAGTAGTTCGTGTTATGTTCAAGGACAGAGCAGTGATGGGGGGGTGGTCCAGAGCAGTGATGGGGGGTCCAGAGCAATGATGGGGGGTCCAGAGCAATGATGGGGGTTCCAGAGCAGTGATGGGGGTTTCCAGAGCAGTGATGGGGGGGTCCAGAGCAGTGATGGGGGGTCCAGAGCAGTGATGGGGGGTCCAGAGCAGTGATAGGGGGTCCAGAGCAGTGATGGGGGGTCCAGAGCAGTGATGGGGGGTCCAGAGCAGTGATGGGGGGGTTGGTCCAGAGCAATGATGGGGGTTCCAGAGCAGTGATGGGGGGGTCCAGAGCAGTGATGGGGGGGTCCAGAGCAGTGATGGGGGGGTGGTCCAGAGCAGTGATGGGGGGTCCAGAGCAGTGATAGGGGGGTCCAGAGCAGTGATGGGCTGGTTCAGAGCAGCGATGGGGGGTCCAGAGCAGTGATGGGGGGGTTGGTCCAGAGCAATGATGGGGGGTCCAGAGCAATGATGGGGTTTCCAGAGCAGTGATGGGGGGTGGTCCAGAGCAGTGATGGGGGGGTCCAGAGCAGTGATGGGGGGTCCAGAGCAGTGATGGGGGGTCCAGAGCAGTGATAGGGGGTCCAGAGCAGTGATGGGGGGGTGGTCCAGAGCAGTGATGGGGGGTCCAGAGCAGTGATAGGGGGGTCCAGAGCAGTGACGGGCTGGTTCAGAGCAGCGATGGGGGGATCCAGAGCAGTGATGGGGGGGTCCAGAGCAGCGATGGGGGGATGCAGTACAGGTTTAACCTTGGCTCACTATGGATTTACGGAGGACTCTATAAAACCTTTCTGCTAGGTGGCTCAGGGGTTTAAACTTCTCTGCCCAGAGGCTAATGAGATGTCAGTACAAGGGTAAAGGGAGACACCACAGAGCAGGACACCTCAGCACTCTGTAGGGCCATGTCTGTCCACCACTAGACACTGTTACCATGTGGGTCAGTGGACCAACTGATTAAGTGCAGCATGGTAGCCCTGGTCTGGGTCTCCTACATCAGTTCCCTCACCAAGCCCTGCCCGGTGAAGTCTCACCATCTCAGATAAGCAGCAGGCTCAGTGTTCTCTAGCAGAGGAGATGCCATCCTGAGGCATCATACTCCATAGGGCACCCAGGAGGATCCTGGGCCCCAGACCAGCTGTGCAGTCCCTGAGGCAGGTGGCCAAGGGCAGACTGGGCTGTGGATGGAATGTCTCTGTGAGCCTGTTGGTCTTGGACAGTCCAGAGGAAGCAACAGATGCCCAGGCAACATGAAAGGACTCTGAGTGCTGGGGAGAGCCATGCCCAGAACCGACCACCCAGGCAGCAGTACACGAGGGGGTAACAGGAAGTGGTGATCCACAGGGGATGGTCGTGTCATCCTGGACAGGTTGGGCTTTTCTCCTCCTGGCAGTGAGATGGCTCTGCCTATAATATCTACTGGGTGGAACCAGGTACAGGGTATGCATCTTGCCATCTACACTGTGCAGACCTCCACAGCCCCTGCAGTATCCACCTGGTCATGCTGGCCGGCAGCAGGAGTGCTAGCTGTGCGTGGTGGCCAAGTGTGACTTGTCCTTGTGGGAACGGCCACAGATATACAGTGTTATAACCTTGCAGAACAGAAGGCTGTGGCACTAGGCATGTGCCTGGTGGCTGGTGGCTGGAACACCTCTCATGGTACTCTTGTACCATGAGAACACTGTTCTCCAGGTATGACATTGCCATTGCTCTTTTGAACACACAGAAACTGCACAAGATCGGGTCTATTAATGGTCTTTCATGAAGAGGGGAGGTGCTCACAAGACCCACCCCTTCTTGAGGGCATGTAAACCAGTTATATAGACTGCTGGGGCGGGGATTGATTTTCTTCAGTGGTGTAGCTGTCCATAAATTGCCAATATTCCTGTAAATTACCCCTCACCCATGCTATTGTGAAAGCCCCAGTTAAACTCATTGGTTCACCAAGCTAGACTTAAATGGAATTATTTCTTTGATCTGTGGTTGGTACCTTATCTGGGGTGAGCAGACATTTCTTTATCTCCCCAGGAAAAGTTCACACAATAGAAATGCCAGGAGGCTAGGTACTACCTGGGAGCTGACCTTTGGCTCTGCTTATAAAGGTCTGTGATAGGACCTGCTACAAAGGCCATGATCCTGGGACTAGAGAGATGATTCAGCAGTTAAGAACACTGACTGTTCTTGCAGAAGACCCGGTGGCTAGCAACCATCTGTAACTTTGGTTCTGGGGATCTGAAGGCCTCTTCTGTCCTCCGTGGGCATCGCATGACATAGGTGCACTTATACACATGCAGGCATGACATTCATACACACAAAATAAAAATAAATAAATAAATAAACAAAACCCATGATCCTTATAGAGTTTTCAAAGCACCTATTGGTTTGAGTGAGTAAGGAGGAGGCTGAAGGGGTATTGGAGGAGGCTGGCCTTCAAGGTTGACTCTATAAGGTTGGGGACACAGAAGACGTGAAGGTGAGGATGTTGGTATGAGGGGGTAGGAGTCTCATTCTTGGGGCAAACACAGCCATGTTCAACAAAGTCCCCCATCTGGAAAGGGCTGGGTGTGGAGGAAGGTTAGTTCATGGCCCTAGAGCCTGGGGTCAGACTCCAGGGAGTTTCCTTGTACTTAGTCACAAGGAAAGCCACCGCTGCCTGACCTAACTGCACCCCTCTCCCTGCCCGTCTGTGTACAAGATGTGTGACAAACCATGTCCCAAACTCCATCTACTCTGAGGTTAGGTGACTGAGGTTTCCTGTCCCCAGCCTATCTCAGCCATGTGTCCCCAGGTGACCCCAGCTGGGCTTCATGGGTCTCCCCTCATCTAGATGGCACCTCTCATCTCTCACTCTCGCTTTCTCCTTGGGGTATCTCTCTTCTTATGTGACTCAGGGTGCCCCCATCCCCAGAGTGTTCTGTGGCGAGGCTACCTGGACCCTGGCAAGAGTTGCTTCTGGAAGCCCAAAGCTGGCCAAGGTGACCAAGATTTGGGGAAATCCATACAATTGCAGGTGGGGACAGGGAGCACGGCAGGAGGTCCAAGGGCCCCCATCTCCCTGTACTGCACCAGGCTATGCATGCTAGAAAGATAAGGGGCTCTAGGTGCCCACAACCCCTTAGGTCTGCCCTGTTTCCCATTCCTCCCCCATGATCCATCCTATGGATAGGTAGGTTTCACAGCAAGAGGAATGAACTGAGCCTGGGGACTGCCAAGGCTTGGCTAGATGACGGGCAGCAAGGAAGACGGTGCCTGCAGGTGGCTCTCATGTCTTTCGACTCTCTGGGTCACTGAGTATGGATGCCCTCACATCCCTCAGGACCTCGACCCTGCACTGAGAGTGGAGACAGAGCCAGGAGATGTCTCCATCCACTCACATGGCAGAGCAGGCCCCAGGAGGGATGATTGGCAGAGTATAATGTACATCATATTGATAAATTACCATGTGTTATTTGAACTCACTGAGAAGCAGGCTGTGGAAGTGGGGTTGAGCTCCCCATTTCACACACAAACACGACTGTCTCAGTGTGTCCTCCAAGGCTCATTGTCTGGGATGGGCTAATCCCAACTCTGTGATAGGGAGGAAGAAAACAGCAAAACAATCCAAGAGCAAACACTCTACCCTTGAGAACAGCTAAAAGGGAAACCATTGCCAAAAGAGGTAACTATTATTTACCCATTATATAAAGTACTACAGTGGGAACAGGAAGTCAGAAGTTCAGCCAGGGGAAGCATCCACGGGGAGAAAGCTCAATCAAGAACTTTAGTTGACTGCCTCAGCCTCCCCAGTTAGTTTCTGCTGGATGTTTATAAGCCCCTGGTTTGAGGATGGTGCCCATCAGCTGTTATTTTTTTCTTTTACTTGGAAGCCTCACCTGAGAGGACACTATGCTCTTCCCAGGGCACTCTCTATTGGGATCTCCAGCTAATCACCTTGAAGGGGCTTCCCCGGGAAATCTCTGCTGTATACTTTGAGCACCCAATTTGATGATGTTTTGATTATTTACCTACCTATATTCTATCTCTTGCTATTTGTTCTTTTACTTTGGTTTAATATATACTTAATTAAAATTCAATTCAAAACTGAAAGTATGACTATTGTAAATCAGTATCTGAACCACATACAACACAGCGCTGGTCACTTGAGGGAGGAGGCGAAGGAGAGCAGGGCATCAGTGAACACGACTCCATCCCGTGGCCCCCACAATACCAGACCATCCTGACCCCAGATCTAGGTCTGTCCCATCCTGACTCTTTGTCCACTCCAAATGAACTTGGGGTGCCTTGGATGGCTCCTGAGAACAGAGTGCCCTGCCCTCAACAGGAAGTCACTGAGACCTTACCAGACCTGTAGACACCTAAGCATGATGGTCTAGGAAGGTCCCAGGCCCAGTGGGATGGTGCAGGGGTCCAGGCCTGTACACTCCTATCCTCATTCCCAGGGACCCAACCCATCCAGGATGCTGAGGTGGGTGGAGCTCATGCTGCACTTTGGCCCTCAGCTGGTGTCCACTTACTGCTGGAATAGCTGGACACACCCTGGATGCTAGGCAACCAGGAAGCTTATAATGAGTCACCTCCAAGTGCTGATTGGGAATGTAGACCAGAGAGGGTCCCCTATGGAGATAAAGGGAAGTCCCAAGGGGTAGTCTTTCTAGGTCCGGGTGTCCCCTTAGTTCCCCAGATGCTAGGAGACCAAGATATGGGGTTTGCCCATCATCTAGCCAAGCCTTGGCAGTCCACAGGCTCAGTCCATTCCTCTTGCTGTGTCCCCTTAGTTCTCCCCTGGCTAGGAGAGAAGGCCCAGTCAGGTCCTACTCAAGTACCAAGGTGCTCACAGGAGTGACCTGGGTTCTAGTGCTTGACACAATGGTTGCTCAGCCTTATTCTGAAGTGACAGAGCCAACCCAGCTGCTTCCACAAGAAGCCTGTGTTCTGTCCAGCTTGTATGTGAAGCAGGGTGTAGGTGCAGAGGGCCTCTGTTGGGGCACCCAGAACCAGCACTGCTCTTCAGATGCAGAGCTCCACATGGTGCTGGTGCTTTTTGATAGTCTTCAGATGTGAATGCAGCTGGTTCCCAGAGTTCCTAGGGAGCCTGGACAGAGGTTCCCAGGTGACTCAGAAAGGCAGAGGAGTTGGCACCTGATCATGATGCAGATCCTGGGATTCCTGCTGTTGGAATGAAGGATCACATGGGAAGAGCAGCCTTGGCCAAGGTGTGAGGGGTGGTGACTTGAGGGTCAAGTCCTCCCAGGGAAAAGAGGATGCCTATTCTCCCAGGTTGCTGTCCTCACAGGCTCCGGGCGGGACTCCCAGGAATCTGAGACAACAGTGCCCTCACCCAGCCCTGGATCGGCCGCTCCGAGTCCACAGTGTGGGTATTGCCAGGTGGAGGTGATCGTAGGAGAATCCTCTGCCCATGGAGCTCAGAAAATGCCCATTGCCAGGCTAAGGAAACAGGGGAGGCACAGCCAGGCCTGCTGCCAGTTGATCTGCTTGGAGGGATAGGGCTAGGCCTCTCAGGCAGATGTCACCATGGCTATCAGCACAGGCCGATGCAAACACTTCAGTGGTCTAGTCAGGGAAGGGGAAGAAGGCCTCAGCTCTCAGAAGGCAGCAAAGAGCATCTGATAAACTCCAGCTACCTGAGGATTCAAGGCCTTAGGGAAACACACAGCCAAGTCTCCACATACCCACAGGATGTGCCAGGGCCCCTGTCCCTGCAGGATCTTCCAGCCCCTCCCAGCTAACTTATCTTAAACAGAGGACTGGGAGCTGGAAGAGGACGAGATAAAGTCAGGATTCGATTCTCTGTAAGGTGATAAAAGCCCGAAGGGCACAGCTGAGCCTGGGGAGAGCGATAAGCACATCCCATGAAAAGGCCGAGATAGAAAATCAATGGCGCCTTGGCCACTGCCCTGAGCAATTAGAGATGGGAGGAGGAGGGTGATCATGGAAACACCCAGGGCTGCCAGCTGTGTGAACCCAGAGTTAATCAGGAACTGGCTGACTCTACTCCATGGGAGAAAATGAAGAAAAATAGACAGATTCATGGGTATTCTGGTGACAATCCTGCCAGGGGAGGTTTGTCCAGCTGAGTGGACTCCCATCAAAACCCAGCCCTAAATCACTAGCAGAAATTCATGTAACATAAAAGTCTCCATTTGGGGGTGAACACTTGAACGGTATTTATCATACAGCCTGCCTAGCTACCTCAGTTCAGCTCCTCAAGGAAACTGTGTTCGTGGACTGCCTGCTGCCCAGTCCCTTCCCTAGCTCTGGTGATAGGACTCTGTTCCTGTCCCATCCTGGCCATCCTGAGCAAGTGGAACCACGTATCTGTACCTCTGTTTATGTCTCTCATGGATCATCCTTCTTCCTTCCCTCCCTTCCTCCCTCCCTCCCTCCCTCCCTTTCTTCCTTTTTCCCTACTTTTGACACAGGGTCTCTTTATGTAATCCAGGCTGGCCTCAAAATTGTGGTCTTTGGGCTGGAGAGATGGCTCCGTGGTTAAGAGTACTTGCTGCTCTTGCAGAGTACAAGAGTTCAATTCCCAGCACCCATGTGAGGTAGGTCACAGTCAACTGTAACTCAGACTCCAGGAATTTTGATGCCATCTTCTGGCCTCCATACATACATGGCATTCACACACACACACATGTGTGCACACGCATGCACATACACTAAAAATTAAAAATGTGATCCTCCTGCCTCAGCCTCCCATGTGCTGAGATTGTAAGTGTTAGTCACCATGCCTAGCTCAAGCATCATGTTTCTGAGCTTCAGCCTCATGGTCACAGGTGTCAAGAGTTTTTCTTTTTATGGCTGAGTAATATTACACTGTATGGATAGAGTCCATCTGTCTATCTGAGGAATATCTACCTTCTGCTATTATGGACAATGATACTATCAATATTGCATAGAAAATCCATTTTTTTAAACTTTATAAAAATAGTTGATAAGAAAGAATGAATAGACTACACGACTCCAGAGGTAACTTTCTGAAATACACACACACACACACACACACACACACACACACATACACACACACACTTCTTTTTGGAGACAAGGTCTCATGTAGCCCAAACTAGCCTCAAACTGACAATGTGACTGAGGCTGCCCTTGAGATCTTGGCTGCTGAACCTGCAGCCTCTATCACCTAAGTACTAGGATTACTAGATATGTTCTACCACATCTAGCTTATAAATTATCAAGCACAAATGATGATATAATCCACATGTCCTCTGAGGATGAATATGGCCCCAGATACATTGGGATGCTATTCAAGACACAGTGACACTTGCCACACAATGGATGAACCTTGGGGATATTACACAATGAACCAGTCACAGGACAAGTGCTGTGTGACTGCACATACACAGGTTCTTGAAGTGTAATCCACCCATAGGAAGTGACATGGTATCGTCAGGGGCTGCAAGAGGGAAGTACAGCCAGGTGGGCAGAAGGCACAACGAGACCCTGGTATGACCCTCCTTAGAGCTGAGTTAGGGGTGAGGGCACAGGTTACCGAGGATATAGGCCTAGCCAGTGGCTCCTTACCAAAGCTCCAGACCTCATAGGAGGGAGGACAAGGAGCCAGAGTCCTGATGCACAGGGTAGCTACTGGTATCGCGCAGTGATAGGGTGGCAGGCCTGGTGTCTCCGACTTACCTGCCTCATGTTGACCTTCCCATTGCCCTGGACTTGCCCAGGATTGTGACGGATCTGACAGCAGGTTCCAGCTGTGCCTGGCTGTGGGGAGCCCATCAAGGCACAGGACAGGAGGAAGGAAAGGCAGACAGAAACCACTGTCCTTGGATACTCCTGCAGGGGGCCTCTCTCTGGCCTTCTATCTCTAGGTACTGATGACACTGTCAATACCCTCCATCTCAGCACAAACAAGTCCCCACAGTTGCCATCCCAGGGCACTAAGTGTCCTTTCTTTAGTGTTTTCATTGACATTTGCATTTACTGACACCTGTCTCCTGTGACAGAGGACAGCATCCCAGGAAACGTGGAAGCCCTGAGGAGCAGGGGGCAGGAGGGACTGAATGGGCATCTCCAGTCCTGCTCTTTGAGATCCTTCAGTCTTTCCTTTTCTATAGGAAGCAATGGTGACCCCAGGAATCTGGACCAGTGGTAGCCTAACATTCTCACCCACCCATCTAACCTTCTCCAGGACAACTGAGAGGGTGAGATTATGGGGCAACCTTCCTCACTCCTCCTCAGAACCTGCCCTGGCCACTTTGACGTCAATCCTGCCAATGGGAGTGGGTGGGCCAGAGAAGAGCTGCTGCCCACACTGGCCCAGCCTCCCTCATTTCTGGTTCAACCTGTGTCTCCCATCATGGGGGATCAACAGGGCTCCACCAGTGGGATTGATTTACCATCACCATCCTTCTAAGCTTGCACCCCACCCTGCCAGGCAAACAGATATCTCCTGTTTCCTACCTCCAGTTCTCAGCCCTACCCTGCAGGCCGGATGTCCTGGGTAAGATCACTCAGAGTTGCTGGAGCCCAGTGACCAATAAAACCCACCGATGCGAACGGAGAACCATAAAGCAGATCAACGCTGCAGACCCAGGATGTTTGCTCTGCACCACCCCCGCAATTCCCAGCGGCTACAGTTGGGGATGGCCCAGCTTTCGTGGTGTCAAATGGCTCTCCTGGATACATGTCAGGACTTTAACACAGGTGCTGTGGAGTGTCTAGGGCCTCGAGTCCTACCTTGTCTCCTCTGCCTGTCCGTGCCTGCTAAGCCACTTCTCCAGGCCCCGTGAGCTGTGTGGAACCTCCTGGAGTATTCCGTAGGTTTCTCATTCCTGGGTCTTGCATTCTCTCACATGCCCCATCCAGGAACCAGCCTGGTGCTACTGTCCACGGCAGGAACAATGTTCTACCCTCTCAGCACCGTGGAATGCCCATCCTGCGCACCCACCATGCCCAGGTGACTGCCTGCCCTGCTGCACACTGTTTTCATCCTGGCTCTTTCCTCCTCTCTTCCCTAGTGTCACTTCAGCTCATCTTTACTTGCTGGTAACCCATGATGTAGCCCGAGGCAGAGCTTGGACTGCACCTACTCCTTTTTCCTGTCCCAATCTATTCCTGACACCCCTGATCATTCTGACAGGATGATTCATTTGCCTGTGCTCTTTGGTCTCTGAGCCGTCATACATGCAGTTCCCCCTGTTGGAAAGCCCTTCCAGTCTAGCTTTGGATCCCCACAGCCAAACCCCGATGGGCAGTAGAACATGTTGCTGGCTCAGTTGCTTAATATAGCACCATTGAAGCTGACTGATCCTCACCCATTGGGTCAGTATGGACAGAATCACCAGGAGGATCTAGAAGAGGAGCTGCATATCCCTAGTTTTGGTCAGAGGGACTAGGGCCAGGGCATGAGTGAAGGTCACAAGAGTGTAGTGTACAATCAAACTGAAGCCCTGTGGGGTTGCAAGGCTAGAGCGTAGTACAAACAGAATGGACTCCCTGGGCTGGGAACTAGATGTTGCAATATGGGGCTTCCAGCTGGCGAGGTGTGGAACATCGTACCCAGAGCCACAGGGGAAGATCTAGATCAAGAGTTCCCTGAGAAGCACTCTCCATGCATCTCCAGGCCACTCCATAGGGCAGCCGGGTCCCTCACTCCTTGTAAGAGTGCTCCTCAGAGGGCATTCTGGTCTGGTCTGGTCAGGAACTCCTGTCCAGACTATTAGCAGCTGACCTGGGCAGAGACCTTAGAGTCCTTTGCTCACTCCCCTGAGCCATTTGGAGTGGGTACTCTTTGCAGTCTAAACCCAGAGACCCTAAAGGTGGGCAGAGGCTAAAGGGTGAACTCGTCTCGGTTTCCACTAGATATACCCCTTCCTCAGGACGCTGATCCTATTGAGTGGGGTTGGTTTTGCCACCAGCTCCTGAGGACTCAGGCAAAACTCTGTGGAACCCACTTGGAAAATCCCATTCCAAAAGAGCTGTCATCAAGCCCAGGGGGTCAGGTTAAGCCAGCCTGGCACAGCAGGGAACTCCAGGCAATTGTCACCTTTCTTACCCTGGTTAACCAAGCCTGCTCCCCACCAGCCAGGATTGCCACTCCCTTATCTGAGGTCAGCTCTTCCCAGCTGCGACCAGCAACATAGCACCCATACAGTGGCTTGTTTTATGCTGGCTTCACTTGTCTCCAGGGATAATAGCTACTTTGGAAAAATAATCAAATATTTATTCTCTAATTTATTCAGGGAACAGGCTGTTCAACACAAGTGCCTCATTACCAGAAATGCATTTCTAGATTTGACATTTGTCTGGGGGTCAGTCTGAGACCCCTCACCTTTCCTGTGCCCAGTCTTGCTGACCTTACTTCTATGCCCTCCCAGCGAGCCTGGTATTGCCGGGCAGGGCTTCCCAGAACAGTAGAGTCGACTTCCTTCTGTAGTTTCAGAGAGGCCCAAAGTACTCTAGAAGACCTCAGCAAAACGTGGACATGGGGATACTTGAAGCCCATTTTGGGCTGGGGGCAGAGAAGCTGCTGAGGAGTGGAGGGTTGGGGGGGGGAGTGGAGGGCTGGGGGGGAAGTGGAGGGCTGGGGGGGCGAGTGGAGGGCTGGGGGGGAGTGGAGAGCTGGGGGGGAGTGGAGAGCTGGGGAGGAGTGGAGGGCTGCGGGGGGGTGCTCGCTGGCATTCGCACTCTTTCCAGGCTGTGTTATATTTGTGCTCACAACAATTTCCACCTGCTACCTTCTCACCCTGCTCCCTCTCCAGGCACGGAGACTCTGTATTGCACTTAAAGTAGAGGGCTGTTAAGTACATTGCGTGTCCTCACAGTCTTGAACCTCAGGGAAGCCTCCGGCGGGGTCCTTCCCTGCTGCCACACTCACTGAGCCACTCTGGACAGAATGGATTCTGGTATGTCCATCCCTCTTACCACTCTTCAACGCTGTGCCTGCCCTGCCCACCCAATCCCCCTGCAGAGCCTGAGGCCTCAGTCGGTAAGAAGATGCAGGCAGGGCGGGTAGGGCAGGTTGAGGTCCTAACGGCTTTCCCTCCCCTGCCCCAGAGCCAGTGCAGCCTTTTCAACTGTTACCCTCAAAGTCCACAGGGCTGGTGAGGGTCTGGAAGTTCTGTGAACAGAAGCTGGAGACTAGTACACACGGTTGCCTTTCTTCCCACATAGTAGTACTCCATGCTGACCAGAGCACGGAGCTTTCATGACAAAAGACACAAGTTCCGTGCATAGGCCCTGGCAGCTCAGCATAGCCTTGGGGTAGACCAGTACACACCAATGCTTCAGAAGAGCGTGGACCCTGGCTCCTCCTAGAAAATCACTTCCTGGCCTGGGAGGCAAAGAATGTGCCACAGTGGAGGCGAGGGTGCTTGCACACTTCCAGCGGCAGAGCTGAGCCCCTTCCCTCAGCACGGCCTGTCACATGCTCTCCCAACCCTCAGATCCTGGTCCAGCAGAACATTGTGGTGGGGGAGATGGTCAGTCACCACAGGATGGATGTGCTGTTCTCACCTACAGCTTGGTTTCGGACAACCTTGTCTTCACACTGCTACCAAGGAGGGTCCAATCCACAGGCTGGTACCGGGTCACCTTGGTTAACCCTTACATTCCAGCAGAAGACATTGTGGAGGCCCTGCGGGGCCCTGGTGCTGCCAGGCCACTCACAGCCTGCTAGTCTGCATGAGCCCATTGTCCTCACAGCTGGGCGTGGGCAGTGTGGCCTCTTGTGGCCGACCACACTTGTCGGGGCGTGGCTCCACAGCATCTGCATCTTCCGTGCCGTAGCCTCTGCGTAGGCATAGAACCTTGCGGAAGCTCTGACGGAAGTTGTCAGAGAGAAAGCCATAGAGCAAGGGGTTGGCGCAGCTGTTAGCATATGACAGGACCACCACAAAGAAGTAGAGGCCAGCAGAAACAGGCTCCTCTGGCAATGTGAAGGCCAGGTTGACAATGTTGACAATGAAGAAGGGAAGCCAGCAGCCCACAAACACCAGAACTACAACCACTACCATGCGAGTCACCTTGCGCTCTGAGCGCCTCCGCCGCGAGGACCCCACCCGCACACCAGCAGCCTTCACCTTCACCACTATAAGCAGGTAGCACAGGCAGATGACCAGCAGGGGCCCAAAGAAGCCCAACACAGATGTGTAAGTGATGAAGGCCACACCCCACAGTCCCACGGGCTCTGGCCAGCTCAAGTTGCAGGTGCCCAAATCCTCCTGGACATCTGCAAAGACCAGGAGAGGCAGAGACATGAGCAATGAGAAGGCCCAGACAGTGGCACTGGCCAGCTTGGCTATTCGAGGACGTCGCCACCGGGCAGAGCGGAGTGGGTGAACCACAGCCAAGTATCGGTCAACGCTCATGACCGTCAGGCAGAAGATGCTGGTGAACTGGTTGATGCCATCTAGCGTCATGACCAGGCGGCACAAGAAGGGGCCAAAGGGCCAGTAGGAGACAGCGTTCTGCGTGGCCAGGAAGGGCAGCCCCAGCATGAACAGCACATCTGCCACAGCCAGGTTTAGGATGTACACATTGGTGACCGTCTTCATCTTCGCGTGACGCAGCACCACATAGATGACCAGCACATTGCCGCCCAGCCCCACGGTGCACACCAGCAGATAAAGTACAGGCACTAACACCGCCTGAGCTCCCATGGAGGGGGCTGACTCCTTCAGTGTCCAGTTATGGTCACCTCCGGAAGCAGCTGAGGCATTCCAGGCGGATGTGGAGGCCAGGAACATGGGCTCCATGATGGTGGCCTTAGGCCCAGTGTCAGCCCACGTGTGTCTCTGCAAGAGAAGAGGTTTTAGTGAATGAATACATCCACACATTCCTTCCTCCAGCCATTCCCTGCCCAACAGTGGTGGGTAAACACCATTAGTCACGGTCAACTTGGCTGGGAATCACATTAAGCAAATTGTTTGGAAAACAAGCTAGAGAGGAAGGGGAAGCCACGATGGGGACAGAGGGCCAGGTATCTCAGTGAGCCAAGACAGGGGTTATTTGTTGATACTGATAACCATGGTGGCTGCCTTTGCCATTCAGTGCTCTCTCCCCAAAGCCTTTCAGAATCCCAGAGGACAGCACTTTAGGAAAGCCAGAGAGGCCTAGTGGGCGTCACCTCCCCAGAGCCTCCAGGCCACAAGGAGAGGTGATGGAGAAGACAGGGATGCTGAGATACTGTGGGTGCAACGAGCCCATCAAACCTAGCATGTGTGGTGTCCCAGGCCTGCTCTGCTGGTGAGCCCAATGCTCGACTCTCCGTGGCAGCATCTCCCCTCCATGGGAGGCTTACTGGCATCCACTTGGCTCTAGGAAATGCCATCCCTGATGAGCAGTGTCCATCTTCCCCAGTCCCAGCAGAGCCTGAGAGTCTGTGCAGCAGTGATGACTCCAGGACAGTAGGCTGGCCTGCTTTCCACCCCAGAACAGGTGATGCTGGGCTAAGGGGAGCTGCCTGGCTAGGGCAAAGCTATGCCTCCTCAAGAGCAATGGCAGATATCATTAGGCTCCAGGCTGAGGGCACAGTGTGGAACTGGCACCCTAGGCCTTCCTGCGTAGAGGCCACAAACAAGCAAACACAGAATGTGCGCAACAGTCAGAGGGCACATGCCAGGCCGAGGACATAGGACAGGAGGGGCACACTTGACAGCCCACCATGGCGCAGAGCCAAGGGAGGACTGAGGTCTTGGAAGCAAAGGAAGAGGGAGGACACAGGGCAAGCATACAGGTGTTAGGGAGTCAGGGCTGAGGCAGGTGTGGGAGGACGAGCAGAACCTGGTTAGATGAGTGACAGGTGCACACTCATTCACTTGCTTCGTGTTTTTCTGTGTTTGAAGTCTTTCATAAAAACAAGAATGTGGGCTGGAAAGATGGCTTAGTGGTTAAGAGTTCTTACCGCTCTTCTAGAGGACATGAGTTCAGTTCCCAACATCAATGCTGATTGGTAGACAACTGCCTGTAACTCCAGCTCCAGGAAATCTGACATCCTCTTCTGGACCCCGCTGGCACCCCCACATACATGGCAGACATATACACATGAATAAAAATATTGAAAAAGCAAAACAGAAAAACAAAGATGCCCAAGAGGAATAACGCCTCCACTGCTGAGGAGGAAGGAGCTGGGCACGGACGGTGCCTAGGAATTGGCAGCCAGCAAGGAACAAAGTGCTAGGAGGACAGGGATGAGGGTTGAGGACAGGGATGAGGGATGAGGACAGGGATGAGGGATGAGGACAGGGATGAGGGATGAGGACAGGGATGAGAGATGGGCCAACGCCTCCACTGCTGAGGAGGAAGGAGCTGGGCACGGACGGTGCCTAGGAATTGGCAGCCAGCAAGGAACAAAGTGCTAGGAGGACAGGGATGAGGGTTGAGGACAGGGATGAGGGATGAGGACAGGGATGAGGGATGAGGACAGGGATGAGGGATGAGGACAGGGATGAGAGATGGGCCTTGGGGAGGCAGGCTCCCTCAGCCTGAGTCAGGCTGTCCACTAGCTATGCTGCCCCAGAGCCCTGAACCTGCTCAGCTGATCTGCAGTAACCTGAGTCATATCAGACTGGGGCTACCCCAACAGCTGTCATGGTAGAACCTGGTTCTAGGGACATGAGGACTTGGAAGAGGAAAGGCAGACCAGGATGCGGGGAGCCCAGAGGTTGACAGCAGCAGCCACAGAAAATGAAAACCTTCCCCACAAGCCGAATGCAACAAAGTTTCCAAGTTCTTAAAACTCATGGATGCTAAGGAATAGAACTTACAAAATCAACAAGGAGAAGAGGACCAGTGGGTTCTTTTCAAGTGAAATAAAAATAATATGACTTAACTAGTATGTTTGGGATATTTTTCAATAAGTGTGAGATCCTTGAGTAAATAATAGGTAAAATATTATGAAATAAATTTGGCTTTTAGGGAGTAAATAGAACAAGTATCTCTTTACAAAAGTCACATCTCTTGGGCATGAAAAATATAGCCATTTAAATAAACAACAAGAATAAAAAACCCAAGTCCACAGAAAGCAAGACCAATTCCAGTCTGGAGAGCAGAGAAGAGAGAATTGGGGAAGTAGAAGACATTGTGAACTCTGAGAAGATACAAACATGGCAGAGGCAGGGAGGCCAAGCAGGGGCCACGAGGTCTAGATGGGAGAATGGGCATGTATCAATGAAAGGATCCCAGATGTCTCCTCCAGAACCAGACCAGTCCTGTCCTCATCGGGGTTAAGTCACAATATACCAGCATCACCACTGAGCTGCAGAGTATCACACAGAGAAGAATACCGGCGGAGCACATGTTGGAAACACCATAAACAGTGATAATAACACTTTTCCATTAGCAAAGAGAAGGCAGGAAATGTGTGACAAACCCTATTTACTAAAAAGAACAAGGACAGGGCTGGAGATGTAGCTCAGTTGGTAGAGGGCTTGCCTAGCATACATGAGGACTTGGGTTCAATCCCCAGCACTGCAAAAACTAGGGGTGCTGGCACATGCCTGAAATCCCAGCACTTGAGAGAGGTAGAGACAGGGGACTGGATGTTTTGGAAGCACAAGGTCATCTTGGCTAGTGAGTTTGGGGCCAGCCCAGGACACATAATATATATGACAATGTTAAGAGATGACTGTAGCCAAGTGCCTAACTCCCTCTGCTGGCATCCACCCTCTGGTTTGGAAGGGTATCCCTGAGTTGAAGACAATGATGGCTTCAACTGGAGCCCATATCACCCATAGCCGGAGTTTGATGAAGCAGCCTGTCCTCAGTCACTCAGACAGGGACTTCCTTGAAGGTCAGCTGACTGGCTCACAAGGCCTGGACCTGGGGACTTTTACATGGAACTTTAAATGTAATACAGCTCTCGTGGACAACTGTGGAGACCCAGCCTTAAAAGAGTCACAGCCTAACAGGGCATGGTGGTGCACACTTTAATCCTAGCACTCAGGAGGCAGAGGTGGGCGAATCTCTGTGAGACTGAGGCCAGCCCAGTCTACACACCAAGTTCCAGGCCAGCTGGAGCTACAGGGAGACCCTGTCTAAAAAACAAACAAACAAAAACAACAGCATCAACAACAAATGGGTCTAGAGTCAGCCAGGGGCAGCGAGGTGTCAGTGCATGTGTGCCAGATACATGGACCATGTGCAGAGAGAGGCCTATCACCCCCTCCCCAAGACCAAGGAGGAGATCTGAAGTGGAGGTGATGGTGCAGTCCCTGAAGATGGGCTTTCCACTGGTGAGGGGTGATAGGCTCGGGGCCTTTCCAACAGGCCCTGGCTTGGGGCAGTGGTTCCTGAACACATGGCTCATCTTAAGTCAAATAAAATCTTGGTCTTTCCAGTAGTTTTCATCTGCTTTGGGCTCCTCTGAGGCTGCTCCCCGACATCCCACTGCTGCCCAGAGCCCAGGAGGGGCCTAGCCTGCCGCCAGCCCCAGCCATCTATGTAAACACTCCAACTCCCCAGTCACACACTTCAGAGCAGCAAAGAACAAAACAGGCTCCTGCACTGTCTGCCTCTTGTAACATAATTTTGCAAGAACTCTTGTTCATAGGAGCAACCTTCTTATTCATAAGAATTACATGCTCAGGGGAAAACTGTCCCCACCAGGCCATTCCAACTATGGGGAGGAAGGAGCCAACGAGGGGGTTTCACATCCAGAGTAGCCCCCTTCCTGGCCACACCCCAGGCACTGACCCTGTTCACCTCCCCAGCACCTGCCCTGTGATCTTGGAGCCATATTGCCTCCCTGAGTCTGGTTTCAGGTGTTAGCAAATACAGAGTTGCAAGGGGTTAGAGGCGGGTGGGACCTTCTTAGGGGCTCGGGGATACAGACCAGCCTGGGGATGAGAGGGGAGGTTAGCAACAGCCTGCAAGCTCAGGAGCTGCAACTTGGGGAGGATGCTGGAGGCACAGCTCTGGACAGAGGCCCCTGAACCCTCCTTCACCTGGGGCTGCAATGTCAAGTCTTCCCACCTCTTATGCTTCTGACTACTGTCCTGCTTTGCTGAGGATGGGACTGGAGTCAGACCTGCCCCATCCTGCAGCGATTAAGGACATCCCCTTCTTCAAATGCACTCCACTTCTAAAGCCAGCCTGTCCCAGGGCAAGGGAGAAAGGAGGCGGATGTGGGCCTGCATGGTGCAGCAGGGAGGCCAGCACTGTACAGCTCGAAGCAGGACCTCCGGTAGATCTCTATGCCTTGAAGATATTTAAGATTATTTTCACTACCAGTCCACTTTCTTAGAAACCTGGGCCTTGACTCGGACCCAACACTGGTTTGTGGTCATTGTTGCTACTGGAGACCTCCATGCACACACACACCCCTCCCCCCACGCGTTCTGACACTCGGCAACATTCCCAACAGCCTGACCTTGGGCACGCAGGCCCTGGCCTTCACCACCCTGAGATGCGCACCTGGTGGCGGGGACAGGAGGGGCCCACGTCAGGGAAAGTTCCAGAACATTCTCGATCCCTCTTAAGAGATGGTTGGAAGACCTGTGGGTTCCAGGACATAAGTCCCCCACCGTGGTCAGGCGGTTAGGGGTACACAAAACTCCCCACTCCCCGCAGGCAGTAGCGGGCACTCCAGGACCCCCAGAGTGTCTGTATGCGCCCGGGGCTGGCACTACTCTGCCCTCCGCCCGCGGATCTGGGAGCGCACTCTGCAGCCGCAGCCCCTAGCCGCGGACCCGCCTCGCCTGCCAGACGCCCTTCCACCTCCCCTTCCAGCCCACAGCGCCCGCGGCCTCTTTCGCCCGCCCAATCTGCAAGCCTCCCTGGCCCTGGGGGCGAGCGCCCCACGGCGTGAGCCAGAGAAGTCAGACCCAGGGGGCGGAGGCAAAGCGGGGCTGTCTGGTCCTTTGTGGGTCCGCGTAGGGAGAGAAGGGGCGGAGGGGTCCAGCTCCGAGGGTGGGGAGCAGACGCGAGAGGGGCCGGGACAGAGGCAGGTGAGCCGCTGGTGTCCAGGGGAGCCTGGAGACCCGGTGCGCCGCAGGCAGGGGGCGAGTGGCGGGATCCCAGGCACCGGCTGCAAAGGAAACAGCCTGAGCGGACGATTGACCGACCTGAGCGAAATCTGGTGTGGAGCAGAGCGTGCAGGAGGTGGATGGCAGGGCGGCGGCAGCTGGTACTCGGCTGCCCGGCGGCGCCCTCGAGCCTCGAGCGCAGCGCGCTCTCTTCCTAGCTCCGGGAGCTCGGCGGGGAGGCAAGACGGGGAGGGGGTGTGTGTGGAGGGGCGGGGCGAAGCGAGAGCCTGGGTAGGGTGGAGAGGCGCGGCAGGGGAAGAGGTGGGGGCGGGGAAGGGAGTGACCCCTGTGGGTGGGGCTCGGAAGGGGGTTCTAGGGATGAGTGAGGGGTTCTCTGGTCTGTGGGGTCTGTTGCATGCCGGAGTGGGTGGACTCTATCAAGCTACTTCGTCTGTCTAGCTCCTGGCTTGCCCCAAGCCATGCCCATTCGTCCTTCTCCAGAAACTTCACACAGCCCTTGTTCCTTTGGCAGTGACTCCTGCACTGTGACAGCCCCTGCCCCACACCCATCCTCTTTCCAGCCACTCTGGACTGGGTTGGGACCTTGCATGCCCTGTCCTGTCTGCAGCAAAGTGTGAAGGGAAACCCCCTGGTACCCGGAGAGCCTGAGGAGGAAGAGTCTTCATTCAGGGAGAAGCCAGGTGGCCTATGTAGGTGTCTCTGTGGTAGGGTGAGGGAGATGGAGGGGAGGCATTGGGAATCTCCAGGACAAGATGGGATCGCTTGGGGCTCCCCCTACAGGTGGGGTTGGGCCTGAGTGTCTGTACTTCCCGCCCGTTGTAGGCCATGGGATGCTGCCCCCACCCCACCCGCCTCCAGTTGCTGATTTATCAAGAATTGAATAAATGTCTCATCTGAAGCAGAGAGGCTGGGAGAGCCTCTGACCCCAAGCCCTGCAGCCCCACCATGGGAGCATCGAGATGAAACGCATACAGATGACACCAGGACCTGGGCCAGATGTGGGGAGCTGCCACACACTGCTTGACCCCAACTAGGGACAACTCAGTTGATCAGGTTCCTGTAGGACCTGGTCCTGATCAGGAAGGTGAGGCCTGGATTTTTCTGTGCCCCACCCCCACGTCCCCTTGGTTCATACTTTCTCCATGGGACTTGGATTAGTTTTGTGATAGAGCCCTGCCTCTCAGCAGGTGTCAGTGTCTGTAGTGCTCACAGTACTCTTCCCCCGCCAGACTTGGAACCCATATTCAGGAAGTTTTCCACCTCTCCCCCAAGCCTAGGCTCCATCTCCTTGGTGGCTGTCAGCTTCTCAAAGGGCCTACACAGATCCTGGCACATGGACATCTTCCGTGTTCTGCAGGTTCTCTGGCATGGGATGACAATTGGCAGCCCACTGTTTCCAGGAGCTGACATCTGTCTGCTCTTGTGCCCTTCAGGATATATCAAGGCAGGCTGAACCATCTCAGACATTCAGAGTCTCTGTTAGAAGCAGGCATGGCCTACACTGCGGGCCAGATGTCTCCAGGTGGTACAGGGCTTCTAGGCCGCAAGGTGGTTATGTGGAATGAGATTCCAGGCCAGGGCCCAGAGGTATATTCTCCTGGGCTCTCAGGCTCGGAAGGTAATCTGGGCAAACATCTGTAGCCAACTGCAGGCCAGCAGTCAGACCAACCCTCTCTGCATTTAAGTAGGAGACCATTTCTGAGCATTCCTGGTGCCAAACCTGTGCCCCTAGTGAGGCATATACACCTGGGGACAAATACCTACCTGCCCCACAAGCTTAACATGTAGCAGAGGGGTGATAAACAGAAAAAATTTTTAGTGTAGAAAATTTTAGATTGTGCTAAATCAGAGATGAGCAGGGTAACAAGAGAACAACAGGCAGATGAGGAGCTGGGGACCACCTCCCCAAGGGGGCCCTGACTCCTCTGTGAACAAGTAAGGCAGGGACTTAGGCAGAGAGCAGCAGGTGTAAAGGCCCTGGGGCAGAGAGAAATCCTGTGGCGAGGCGTGTGGCCCTGGCCTGGCTCCCCTCACCGTTCTAGAATGATGGCTCTACTCCACTCTTGGCACTGTCTCCAATCATGTGCCTCCTCTCATCTGCTGCCTGTTCCCAGCCCTCTCATTCACCCACACTGCTTGATGTGGCCATGTCCAGGGGGATGGGCAAAGCAGCCGGAAAGGCTTGGCCACAGAGGTGGCCTACGTGCATGCAGGCTAGCAATGTCTCTTGAGTTTCCACATGGTATACCTGCTCCCCACTCACCTGGCCTGAGACCTTCCAGCTGGGGCTTTTCTAGGCAACAGGGACAGGCATTATCCCTGGCTCCTGAGCCTGTTTGTTCCACCAACTCAGAGCAGGACTCCCTCTGCTGACTGTTGGGATCTCCCACCAAGGCTCCCTCCCCAGGCTAGTCTCAACCTGACTCCAGCATCAAGATCCTGGTAGGCATCCAGGATCCTATGTCCCCACCTTCTGGTCTCTGAGCAGGCAAAGACTGAAAATACCTGTAACTGAACCCTTGCAGCAGACTGGCCCAAGTACGTAGACTCACAGGACCTCACTTGGCCACACAGGAGCCTGGCTTCCTCTTGAATCATTTCCCATTGGGGGAGATAGGAGCTGGCTTCTGGTTGCCATCTGAACCAGAGGTCCTGCTGGCCCAGCACTGTTCTGCATGGATGTCTTGGGTTGTAGAGTCACCTAGTAGTTGGCACCAGCAGGACACAGGCTAGGGTTAGGGTGGACCTCACTCCTAGACTCTCATATGAGAACTAGCTCAGCAGGTCAATCAGGCCTCACCTCTCACCTTGTGAGTTCAGGCTAGCTCTTCACCCAGGCTTTGTGTCAACAGGCTGAGAACAATCTCTGTTTCCTCCCCAGCACAGGCCTTCTCCCACAGCAGCCTGTTATGTTGGTCAAAGGGCATGCTTTGCCCCTTTGCAATAATACAAGGTCAAAAGAGACAAACAGGCCCACACAGAGCCAGGCTGTAGAACACCTGTAGGCTGGCTATCCCTATGGGATAACACAAGAGCAGGAGTTAGGAAGCCAGGTGTGTCCAGAGGGGCAGGTCTCTCATGAATCTCCCTAGAAGGATGAGGTTTCAAGACATGCTCAGGGATCTGTCTCAAGGGTTTAGAGTTTTGTAGCTATCTGCAGTGTCTGTTATACAAAGAGTTTGATGCCTCAGGGAGCCTCCCAATTCCTCCCAGGGACTGGTTCCCAGATCTAGCTGCTGGCTCTGCTCTCGTGATATCTTTACTCCTTTGACTGCCTGGCCCTGGCTAGCACTTGCAGAACAGTTCCTATGCAGGTGTGGGGAACAGTTGCCACCTTCACTTTATATCCTGGCCTGGGTCTGAAGGCTCCAGGCCAGGCCAGGCAAAGGCAGCAGGTGGGTAGCAGCCCCCGCTCCCGCCATGATCAAGAGGGCATGGAGAATAAGTCAGTTTCTCCGAGCAAGAGCACGGACTCCAGTGCACCTGACTTGAGCTCTGTGGCAATGGGTACTCAGTAAGGAGGGGAGAAAGGCAGGACCCTTGTGTACCAAGAGTCTGCTGTGACCCAGAATGCTCCCTGCCAACTTCCCCATTATGCAGCAGTGGAAACTGAGGACCCAAAGAGCCACATTAACTGCAGTTGTCAATAAAGTCACATCTTCCATACTGACTATCTGAAGGTCCTCAGTCATTGGACAACTCCTAAGGCCCACTGAGACCCTTCTGGACCTCCAGGCTGCAGAATCAAAGCAATCTGACTGAGAGAGCTCTGCCCACAGACAAGTCCCAAAGACTCCTGTCCACCTACTCCTCGGGTTCTACCCAGAGCCTTCTACCCACCTGCCCAGACTGAGTTCAGGAGAAAGCTGGAGGCTGGGTCAGGACCCCTTTCAGGTCTGCCCTGCCTCCTTTTCACATCTCTGGGGACACCTGAGTTCCACCATGCCTGCGCACCTCGGCTCTCACCAAGGCCAATGTTTCAAGCATCAGTCCTAGGACTCCCACCTTCCTCTCCAGTTTTCCTGCCCATTTCCTCATCTCTGGTCCTCCTCCTCTGCCACCTGATGTCCAGACAGACAAGAGCACCACCGTGTCTCTTCTTCCCCACAGAGACTCTGCCACTGTCAGAAGTTGCTGGCACCCTGGGCTGCAGGGTGTTGTGTAAAGGCAAAGAATCTAAAAACACACCCCCCCTGTTTTAGGCAGGATACCTGAACTGGAACCTCCTAGGCCCTCCTGAAGGTGATCTGGTCCCTGGAGGCTCACCTCCTCCTCCTGAGTGACTTGTGCTTTGAACAGGAACACCTAACCTTAGGCCACTCTACCCAGGAGGATCAAACAAGGTGAGGCCCGCTTGGGGACATTGAAGAGGACCAGCCCAGTGGATTAGCAGCTGCCGGGAGTCATGGCAACGAGACATAGCCTCATGGTCTCTCCAGGGATGGTTTCAGGCCCCACTTATGGGGACCCTCATTCCCTCTGAGACCCGCACCCATGACACTCCCTGTTGGAGGCTGCCTAGTGACTGTCACATACAACTTTCATGCAACCCCTGTCTAGGAGCAGGCTGGTTGCTTTGAAGCTCTGTGTTTATTCAAGAGCAATGGAAGCTGACTCCAGCTAGACACTCTGGGCCTCTTTGTCCTCCTGCCTCCTGCTACTTCTCACAGTCAAGCCTTGACCAACTATGGCCCATGCCTAGTGCACCCCACCTCTCAAGTTAATCCCTCCCCAGTTCCTCTGGTCCTTCCTCTAGGAAGCCCCTTGGCTGCTCCACTGTGTCCCTGTTCTCTGCAGATGCCCTGAGGTCTAGCACATGGCATTCATTCAGTAAACACTGACTAGCTCACTCCTAGGCTTCAGCTGATGGGATGGGCAGCAAGGCCCAAGTAAAAGGAGGGGACAGAGAAGATCAGCTCCGTCTCTGGGACACTCCCTGCAGGATCCCAGCAAGAACTGGTGATCACATGGGTACAATACTGTGGACAGCATCTCAGGAAGGGCTATGGGGCTGTCTTAACACCATAGGGTTCTTGTAGAATGTCTCCAAGTCT
This sequence comes from Eospalax fontanierii, assembly GCA_035773235.1. NCBI lineage: Eukaryota > Metazoa > Chordata > Mammalia > Rodentia > Spalacidae > Eospalax > Eospalax fontanierii. The sequence goes on along the minus strand of CM069546.1, from coordinate 29,059,957 downwards.
CATGCAGTCTACCGATTTCTGCTGGGGGACTGGTCAGCAGATAGTCTCTGTGACTGCATTCTGAGAGAGGTCTAGGCAGGTAGAGGGACCAGACACAGGGACCAAGTAGAAGACAAGGACTCTGGAATGTTCTGAAATCTGTTCCTGGGAACCTCTGGGGGACAGGAGCAGCTAACCCTCTGGCTAAGACCTCAAGCTCCAGTAGGTGCACCTCCCTCTGTTAAAATGGGATACCTTAAAATATAGCTTCCCAGGCTACTGGCCTTCAGAATGTGATGTAGGGCTAAGCCACCTGGGGAGACTAGACTCAACTTTCCTACACCCTTCAGAGGGTCATTGCCCAATCCTTGGAATTCCTGTCTCCCAGGAATTAAACTGTCCGGTCTTAAGTTGATAGACCAGTTGAGGGGCCACCGGAGAGAAAGGGATCTCAGCAGGTAACATTGCTGGAACCCCTGAGCAGGGTGTTAGGTCTCAGTGAACAAGAGCCAGCACCCCAGCTTCCACAATGACTACTGCCCAGAGTAGGACCTAGGTTAGTCCCGGTAGCCTAGCAGACAGGCTAGATCTGCTTAGGATCATCTGTCCACTGATAGTCAGGAAATTGTCTGTTAGGGCTCTGCTACAGCCACCCATTTCCGACCTAGACCACAAACTGCATGTCTGCACATCACTCAATAATCAGTGGCGTTTCAGGAGCAACCAGTGGCATCCTGTTGCAAAGATCCAGAGAGCTCTCTACAGGAAGATCCAAGAGCCCCTATCTCTTTATCTTGCTGCCCAGGCGGACAGGATCTACTTCTCCCAAGTTGGCCTCTCCTAGGACATGAGGGTCCTGGACCCTATCCTTGACAAGCATAAGGCCCCAAACTCCCAACAGAGCTGCTGTCTGAACAGTCACTGCCCTACCTCCAGTGGTGTGACATCAAGATCCATCAGTGAAGGTCTATGACCAAGGAAGGCGGCTGTATGGTCCCCAAAGCAGGTAGAAGGGGCTGCTTCACATCTGCAAGACCAAGCTTCTAGGGATTCTAGGGATTCTGGTCTCCCTGGGACCTTGGGGAATGTAGGCAGATGTCCTCATGGTTGGGTCCTGGCTAAGCTGAGTCCCTCATGGTACCCAACTTTCCTGGCAAAAGAAAAGGTTGTGTCCTCTGGATCTGGGGTGGGGGAGGTGCCCCCTTGCCTTGCTGCCCTCTCTCTAGCAGCAGAGCCCTTCCAAAGCTTGCCTTTCATGTTCAAGGCACATTTTGATGTTGACTCATTCGAAGCTTGTTTAATTCAATATTTATGAGCCCCAGACAGACCAAAGGAACATGTTTCCCTTGATTTGTTCACATCAATCAACTATCAAATCAATAAAATAAAAGTCCATTTCACTCACTGGATGCAAGCAGAACACTATCTTTTCTAATAAATTAGAACTCAGCAATTTATCAACTTATTTAATTTCATTTCACTCTGAAAGGCTAATCGCACCAGGGACAGAATTCTTCATCAGAGAACAAGTTATTAAGCAAGCAGTGGATGTGCAGAGCATGACTCTGGCTTCTTGGCTTCTCAACTTCCAGGGACAGCAGCCGGCAGAGAAGCAGAAGAGAGGCTGCAGTTTATACATCTCATTCCACTTGTGGCTCATGGTGGGACCAACTGCCTCCAGGTCTATACCTGGCTGGTTCTTACTGCATTTAAAAAAAGTTTTTAAGGTACAAAATAATGGGTTTTGTTATCACTTCATACATACATATCACCGTATCTTGATCTTATTCACTTCCTACTGCCCTCCCCATCCCTTTTCTTCCTCCCATCTTGCTTGCCCCTTTGTCCCCACCCAAATAGTCTCCCTTCTACTCTCACATCATATATATGACATCAAATATCTCAGTTTTGCTTTGCTTTACGTTCTAATCTCTCATTATTCTGTCCATTTCCCCACAGATGTCACAACTTCATTCTTCATTATGGCTGAGCAAATTACAGTGGATATGTGAACCATATTTTCTTCATCTGTTCATCTGTTGATGGACATCTAGGTTGGTCCATTTCCTGCCTATTGTGAACAGTGCACTAATCAACGTGGACATGGAAGAATCTCTGTGATATGCTGTCTTTTGCCATTTTATATAGAGGACAGTGGTCACTGGATTTGGGACCTGCCTGATATGGCCTTAACCTAACATAGTCATCTGCAAAGACTCTGTTTCCTAATACAGTCACCCTGGAAGGTTCTAGAAGCTTAAGACTTCAGTTTATCTTTCGGGGGAAGTGAGATACAATTCAATCCATACACAGGCCTTTGAATTTTGGGGGGTTCCATTCACCTTTGGCCTTGGTGACACTTACCAGATGTCACTCCCTAGGGCTCCTGTCCATACCCCACATACTGTTCCTTGAGATGGCCCCAGAATGAGACAAGTTTAGTTGCTTCCAGTAGAGACAGAGCCAGAGGATGTGCAAGGCTGACCCTACCTGCTGCATTGCTGGCCTCCTTTATAAAGAGACCATTCTGAGACCATCCTGGGGTCCCCAAAGGGAAGGTGTCCTTGAGACTTTTTGCTGTCTATTTAGTCCAAACCAGGGCCTAGATCTGAGCATGCCCAATGGATGTCCTTAGTCTGAGCAGGTCTTGAGTTGGGCCTCATGAGCAACTAGACAGCATTTTCAATCTAAGGAGCAATTTATTTACATGTTAGATCAGCAAGTTTTGAAGTGGTTCTTGAGGTATTTAAGAGCCCTGGAACTGACTAGGTGGCTTACTGGGTAAAGGCAATTATTGCCAAGACTGAGCGTCTGAGTTCAATCCCTGAAACCCATGTTTGGAGAGAACCAGCTTTAGAAACTTGCCTTCTGATTTCTACATGTGTACCATGGCATACACACACACACACATACACACACACACACACGCCCCAAATAAGTAAAGGTTAAAAAGGGGGAGGATTGGAAAGATTGCTCAAAAGCTAAGAGCACTGGATGTTCTTGCAAAGGACCCAGCTTCTGTTCCCAACACCCACATGGCAGTTAACAACCATCCTGAACTCCAGTTCCAGGAAAATCCAAGACCCTCTTCTGACCTCCACAGGCATTGCACAACATGGGTGCACCTACCTACATGAAAGCAATACACTCATACACATAAATAATAAATAGTTTTTTTAAGAGCTTCCATTTGGGGCTGCGGAGATGCTCATCAGGTAAAGTAGTGGCAACTTGAGCGTGAGGACTGGAGAGTTTGAATTGCCAGCACCCACGTAAATGCCAGTGTTGGCGATCCCGGTACTCTGGAGATGAAAACAGAGTAAGCTAGCTAGCTAGACTAACTAGCCAAATTAGGAAAGTCTGGGTTCAAGTGAGAGATTCACGCCTCAGTATATCAGATGGAAGACACCTGATGCCAGTCTCTGACCTCTACACACTTGTGCCCTTACATATGCAAACACACATATAGACATATTCTCATACCCCTGCCCCCCAGGTCTCCATCTGAGAGACTGGGTCCAGAAGCCACATGGGAACTGTCCTGAGAGCTCACTGCCAACTGCACAAGGTGGGGCTGATGACAGGCCTGGTGTACCCCACTGTCCTCCCACAGGTACCCATAATTCCCAAACCCTCTCCATCTTGGGTGCTGGCCATTGAGGCTGGAAGTGACCACTGAAGGTATCAGGGTTCCTCCCTCCTAAGGCCCTGAGATTTGGATGTGTTCTTGTCAATAAACCATCTGCTTGTCTGGAAGGCCTGGAACCTAGTCAGCCTGATCTGGGCAGCAGTCTCTAGCCATCAACAACAGAGGTGAACTAAATGTGCTCCTTTAAGACCAAATGCCAGGATCTGATTTTTGAGGTCTGTCCCTACCTTACATGACTCTGGGGCCTCAAGCCTGTTCAAGTCTACAGCTCTTGTGATCAAGTAGCATCAAAAAGGAAGAAAATAGAGTTCACGCCAAGCTCCATGTTGAGCCCTTTGCAATCATCTTGCCTCATTCTGTGAGGGAGGAGGCGATGTTACAGGTAACCAGACATGGAAAGTTCAGGTATGTACAAGCTGGCCCTTCATCCACATAACTGAGAGCAGCAGGGGATGCTGGAACCTGAAACTGCACCCAAGTGTCCAGCACTTTTTGAGTCAAGGGCCCTGGCATTGACAACTCTGAGGAGTTGTCTGGTTCCAGGACATAGTGGTCACCAGGATCCTGCAAGGTAAATGTGACAACGTGTAGAAATGTTCCCAGAGCATGGGATCCACAGAAGTAACTCTCATGAGCTCACACCAACAGGGGTATCTACAAGGACACATGAGTGTCAGTAATAACAGCAGAAGACTCAAGAGAGGTCACACAGTAGGGTTAGATAGGGACAGAGATAAAAGTGGACCCAACGTGGTCTCGTACAAAATCCCGAGACATGAAAAACCAGCTAGTAAAACCTTTCAGACAAGGAGCATCATTGCATGATCTAAACAGAAGATCAGAGAATAAAGGCTGTCTGGCGATGGTCACTTGGTGGATAGCACACAGCACAGATGGAGGTAGACTGAGGCTGAGCCATCAGAATGTTCCTGTTGGTCACTTTTGCCAGCAAAGCCTAAGATGACAATGGCGTAGGAAGACAGACTGAAACAGAGAAAGCTGGCAATGTCTGATGTCTGGGATGCTGCTGCTAACCTTTTTTACATTATGATATGCAGAAAGGGATTCCTGATGCCTTTCCAGGGAGATGAAGGCATGAGGCCCCTGAAATGATGGAAGGAGGAGGGGCCAGCTGTCCCCTCCAGGGGTAGGAACAGTCAAGTGGGGCTCTGAGAGGCTCTCAGGACAGGGTGATAGGAGTTAGGATATGGGGACTCAGCTATCCCTTTCTCAAAGGCGAGGCCTTGATCCTTCTCTCCAAACCATGCAGGTAGGTAAGAGATGTTTGAAGATCCTATATGCTCTGGGGCCTGTACCAAGGCTTCAGGCTCCTGTATGGGTTCTCAGTGCAATCTATGTTATGTTGACATTGTGATAATCAGCTGAAAAGGCAAATTACAACATGTGAGGACAAACTACAGGCTTGGGGGGAGGGAGGGATGGGCTCTTTCGGGGAAGAGGGCATGGGCTATTTGTCAGTTCCTGTCCTCTAATGAATCTGACTGTGCACTGGTTCCCAGACCCACCCTTATTTTTTTGAGACAGGGTCTTATGAAGCCCAGTCTGGCCTTGGATTCACTATGTAGCTGAGGATGGCCCTAGACTTCTTTTGTTTGGTTTTTTGGTTTTTGAGACTCACTATATATCCCTGGCTAGCCTGGCACTCACTATATATACCAGACTGACTTCCAACTCGGAGACATTCTCCTGCTTCTGTTTCCTGAGTGGTGTGACTAAAGGTGTGCACTGTTATGTCCAGCTAGCCTTGGACTTCTGATCTTCCTGCCTCTACTTTCTGAATATGGGGTTACAGGTGTAATCACGCTGTTTACTCAGACCTTCTCTTCAGGTCCTCTTTCCGGCACATCTTCCCTGGAACCCAGGCTAGGAGATACCCAGCTCTTGTCCTCTGAGGACTAGACTCCCTCCCTGGATCCTGCCTGGGCAGCAAAACAGGACTAGAGGGGGAAGACGGGCCTCAGCAACCAGTCCAGGACCCACCTCCTGGGTTTCCTAGGAGGGAAATGTGGTTCTCTCAACCTTCACTTAGAGAAATGGGCTCAGAGTGGATGGTGCTCCCCACCCGCTGTCAGGGGCTGCCGCTGTCTCCCTAAGCTGCATTGGGATCTGTTGTCTGGAGGCCTAGAGGGAAGAGCCTGAGCAGCGATGGTAGACCCCAGCTCAGCTCCCAGCTGGCCCTCTGGGGTCATGCACAGGTGCCTTGATAAGTCAGCCTTTGGTGCCATCTGGTGGCCATAGTGGTCATTGTACACAGCTGCGTTCCCTGGAAAGGACTGAGCAGGGGCTGAAAGGTTCTGGGCCAGGTTGCCAGGAGGATACCGATGGTCTAGATTGGATGGGCCATAGCACTTCCATCCATGGTTCTTCTTGAACCCGGTCAAGGACACCGGATTCCAATCCAGAAACCCCACACTTCTAGGGGTCAGAGCAGGGAGTAGCTTCCCAGCAGCTTTTGGTGTTCAGCCTTGTCTGGTCATTCAGCTTCCCTGAGCCTTGATTTTCTTAGCAACACACTACCGTAACTACTCCGGATGTCCCAGGAGTGCCTTCCCCTAGGGCTAAGTCAAACATTTTCAGTGTGTGGTGGGCCCTGAAGGACCCCACAGTCCTCCTAGGCAAGTCTGTTCCTGGGATCAGTGTCTTTAGCCTTAGGCCCTATGTGTACGAGGTGTGGACAGGGAAGAGGGTGGTTGAGGCTGGGGAAGGTTGAGGGCTTCTCTGGCCTCTCCGTAAGGACCTGCCCTCGTAGTGCCCCTCAGAGGGCAATGCTGGCCCTCTTCAGCCTCTGTGGGTACCCTATCTGGGCTGGGCTCAGTCTCACAGCTAGCTCATGTTCTTGAGCAGGCTCAAGGAGTCTATTTCCACTCATCTGGTAATAGTCAGACCCAGAAGCCCCCTTCCTTAATGTTCCTCTGTTCTAATATTACCTTGTAAGGCTACAGCCACATCCCAGCCCTAAATTACCCTGACCTTGCTGTTTCTGGCATGTACTGACAGTCTGGAGGCATGGGAGCACACACTGACTTAGCACATAATGGTCAACTCTCAGAGCAGAGCACAGCCTAGGCAAGGTCTAGGTGTGTGGCAGTTGCTCCTATACTCCTGGGAGGGTATCCCTAGGCTGCTCTTGTTTCCATGGAGTTGAACCTGGTGTTCAGGATGTGCTAATCACATCTGCCTGGCTGGGCTTCCCTAGTGGGCTTCAGAGCCTTACCAGACCTGTTGCTGGGAATCCTAGCAAGCCTCCTCCCTGTCCCTAACCTACCTTGGCTCCCCTAAATCTCCTACCCAGAGAGGAAAAGTTCCAAATCACCTCTGGCACCTCTGTGCAGTCCCTACTTGCAGGTTGCAGCTCCCCAGTTCTCAGGGTCCATCTGCCTGCTGTTATCTGTCAGAACAGGCCACTGGAGGGCACCCGTACAGCTCACAAATGCTCATTATACAGTACTAGTGAAATTGTCCCCACCAGCTTGATCAGACCGGAAGAAGAGAGGAGGGGTCCTCAGCATGATGACTCCTGCCTTATGGTTAGGGTTTTCCCACATTGTGCTTGAAATCTCTGCTTTCAGGCTAAGCCGAGAGCCCAGAGAAGGCTCCAGCCACCCTGACCAGCTGCCACAGTGTCCATTTGGGGAGCTGAACCATGCCAGACAGATGATAGGGATTTCCTGCCTCCCCATGCTCCATCTTCCCTCCTCTGGCTCTGCTGCCCTAGAGAGTGGCCAGCCTGGCAGACCCAACCTCCCGGCAGCTGGCTGGCCACTCTCCAGACAGCCTGTGGACTCCAATAGCCAGGCCAGCCACACCTGCCACAGCAGCTGGTTCAAATCCCCAAATCCCGGCAAACCAGCCACTTGGTCTTTCAATACCCAGGCCAACACGTCCTTGGCCCAGGAGTTGGGCTTGTCCCTTGCTGAACCGGCTGTCAGGGACCATGGCCAGCTGGGCAAGGCAGATAACACCCAGTACCCTGGGATGCTATGGGTTGTCTGCCCCAGCCCCATATGAGGCAGTCCTGTCCTCATTGTCTTCAGATACTCTGGTAGGGAGGGAGGAGACCCCACAATGGTGTCCCCTCTGCAGCCCCAGCTTGTCCAGACCCTTTTTGACTTGGGGCAGTGGGAGGGCAGGGTTATGCTTTAGTGGGATTCAGTCAGCACCCAACACCTGGATTGCTGAGTTTGCCATTTTGTACTTTTGTGGTTTCTGTCCCAGATCTAGCCCTGCTCTTTGCTTTTTTGTCAGAACCAGAGGACAAGGAGGTGACACCCCACAACCTACCCAGGGTCTCAGGAGAATGGGCGCTCTACCCTTTCCCATAGCTTAGAATGTGGGTGAGACTCATGGTCAGCCCTTTACCATGCCAGAGCTCTGTCACTATGAAAGCACTTACTGAGCACCTACTGTATGCTAATGTGTCTTTGTCCCTGAAGTAGACCCACCAAAGGGCTCAAAGGTAACACATGGCGCCCATGAAGGCATCCTTGGGTGCTCACTCACAGTGGGGTCTTTTCCCCTCAGTGTCACACACACCTGCTGGGAAGCGGGCATTGCTCGGATTGGTGCAGCAGCTGTCACTGCACTTCGCCCAAAGGCCAGAGGAGGGGCTTCCTGAAAGGGCAGCGTGCTATGACTCTGAGGTCTTCAAGGGGCAGCTGGGTGTCATCACATAGGAAGCAGCCCTAAAAGGGCTGTGACCCGGGTCCCTGGGCTGCATGGGGTATGGAAGGTGGGAAGCCTGGTGGGAGGAGCGTGGTCTGGGGAAGCCTGCAGTCCCTCTGTCCCTTTCCTCCTAACCCCCTCACCCTCACCCTCCACCCAGCATCTGCAGCCGCTGTAACTGATCCCCTGTGGAGGCCGCCTGGGCTCTGGGCTCTCCTGGCTCCCAAGCCTCCGGCCCAGCTGTTGCAGGGGAGGCCTTGTCTGTCCTCGGGGCCAACAGCTGCAGGCCCGGAAGCCCCCCCCCATCCTACAGCAGAGCAGGTGTGCCTTCCCCAACCCCCTACACCCGCCTAGCCCAGCCAGCCAAGGATGGATCCCAGGGGTTCAGGGCCCTGGCCCTCATCTGTTCGTCTCTGGCCAGGTCCTGGGCAATCATGAATCTGGGGGCCTCAGGACTGGGGGGAACACAGTGTCAGTGGAGTAGTTTCTGCCTCCTCCCCCTGCCACCAGAATGAGCCGCAGCAAACAGACAGGTGTCACATGGCCACAGCGTATGACCAGGCACAACCTGATCCCTTCCTTCACTTGCTTCCCTCACATCCAGACCTCATGGATTCATGCCCCAATACAGCTCCCTCCATCAAGGCCCTGACACCTCGAGGTCACTGTCCTCACTGGCCCTCCAGCCTGTGGCCAGTGTCCACTCCACATGCCAGCTATCACCAGGCGAGGGACCATTCACACCGTTTATGAACGTTTGCCATCTGGAAGCTGCTACTCCCACTCCATACCCGATGCTGCTCCCAGCAACCCATCTAGGGTCCTTTCACCACCCAGGACCCTTTCACCCCTTCTACCCCAACTGAAGTAGCACAGGGCCAAAGAACAGAGCCCTGGAGTACCTGGAGATATCCACGTAGGAATGGGTTGCCCAATGACTTGGTCCCCAAAACCTTGGGATTCACTGGGTGTTACCTAAAAGGGAGAGGAAGGGCCAGGCAGGTGTTGCACACCTGTAAACCCAGCACTCAGAGATGGAGGCAGGAAGATTAAAAGTTCCAGGTCAGCTTGGTATATGTAGTGAGATCCTGTCTCAAAAAAGAAGAGGGGAAGAAGGAAGGTGAGGAGGAGGGAAAGAGAGAGGGAGAGGAGGGTGGGAAAGAGAACGGGGAGGAAGAGGAGGGGGAGTGAGAGGGGGAGAGGGCGAGAGAGAAGAAGGAGGAGAAAGAGGAGGGGTGAGATGGAAAGGGAGACAGGGAGGAGGAGGAAGTCATCCAGTTCCCCTAGTCTAGTCCTGTCCTGACTGGAATGATGGAGGCTTGGGCCAGACATGAGTAATCAGACAGACATGGTCCCCAGGCCACCTTGGCCCTGCTCACTCTAAAGCGGAGTCTGTCTCATATCTGCCACTGCCACCTCCCTCCAGGCAGCCCTAGCCCCAGATCCATCAGTATACTCCCACCAGGGACATCAGACACCTTGCTGAGCTTCCCCCTGGCTGCAAGGGGCCAGGGCTGCAGGCAGGTGATCATCTGGGTTGCGTTTCTTCTTTGGGATCTTCCAACATCTGGGGGTGTGATTTTAGCCTCGACTGGGTCTGGGTTTCTCATCATGGGAGCATTCACATCTAAGAGACAGTGCCGGGTGGATGTTTATTTTATCGCTTCCCTGGGGCAGAAGTTTAATATCTCAGCAGCAGGTTCACTTTGGCTCCTGGGGCTCTTGGTCCTTGGGGCTTCTTTTTTCCAGACCCCTGTGTGTCTGCACTGGGCTGGCCATGGATCATGTTTTGTCTTGAAAGAAATGGTTTTGCTATTAAGACCTTTGTCTCAGCTCGATTGTTCCACCACACCTCCTTGCTGGCCCCAGCTGCCTGTGGCGGCAGCTGCATGGGCTCCACTGGCTCATGGTGGGTCTGCCCCAAAATGCTGGCTGGGGCTCAGTAGAGGGTCCAGCCAGATGTGATGTGAAGGCCAGGGCCATCCCAGAGCAAAATCTGAACTCTGAACATGTCCCTAGGCCCTGCAAACACCGTACCTCTCACCCCTTGAGAGTCAATTAAGGCTCTCAAGAATGAGCATGCATTTGGCACTAATTATATGCCATGGGCTAAAACTTAACATTGTGCCCATCCCCTCGGGGTGGGATGAGGTATTGGGAATTGGTTCCTTGTATGTTGTGTCCCCCTCTCCGTCTCTACACCCTAATCTAACCTTTGCCTTTCTCCATAAGTCTAAGAAACCAAGAAGCCAAGGACCTGATGAAAGTCCACTTGTTGGTATAGGGAAGGGTCTGCTGCTCACCTTCTGAACCATTCCCCTCAATGCCCTCCAATCTGGTCCTCTCCAGAGATATGGATCTGAGACCTTCAGTATGGAGTTCTATTGTAGAATGTGGTCCTCTGAGCAAAACAGACACCGTCTTCATCAGATCAGCCAGGCCTGCTTTCAAGAGACTCTAAAGAGTAGAGAAGACATATTGATTGTTGAGTTTCTTCAGAGAAGGAGGGAGTGGGGAGGGTCACTGGACCCTCACCTGAGATGCCTGCTGTTCCTCCCAGCCATTTGTAAGCAATTCTTTCCTAATTGAACATGGGGTCTTGTGAGGTACTAGAGTATATAGGCTGAAGGAGGTTAACTGAAGGTGGGCTTCATGTATTCAACTATAGGGAAGCTATCATCCATGCTAGATAAAGACTTCCCACTGTGACAGCTTTGGGATTCCCCATACTATTGTAGGCAACCCCTTACCCATGCTCTATAAATAAGCCTACTAAACTCATTGGCTCCCCAGGGTCAACTCTAGTGGTGTGAGATTCTGCCCTATCCTCAACCTGCAGTTCTTCTGGCTCTCTCCAAGAACGAGCCAGGCTCAGTCCCTTCAGGACTGTCGGGATTACCCACTGGGCTGGATATAGAAGTCAGACAGGGCTGACTGTCTCGATGGTCAGAGTGGCCAGGTGAAAGTTTTCCCTTCTCTGGGCCTCCTGTAAGCCAGCTTAGTTCTGGCCCCACTTGTTCATGGAACTCAGGTAACTCTGTGCTCCTCTCTCAGTCCTCTTCACGAGGACTCGCTAACATAGTGAACCTGTGGTGGCCACGCTGCCACATCTCAGTCATCCTGAATACTGTGGTAATCTACAGGGACATGTGGCATCTCACCCTCCCCAGTTCTGCCCAGATCCTAAGGCCAGCCAAGTCTCTTTGCCCTTGGGGTTCCCCAGAACTGACAGAGGCGATGAGAGGTTGAGTAGAGTACATGGCAGAGCCATACATCCAGAGCGCCCATCCTTTAAGCTGCATGTGACCCTAGTCAGAGACCCTAACAATGCAACTACCCTGGGAGGAGCCATGGATTGTTGACCATGTCAGGATGGTCTCCTGTCTTTTTAGGTCCCTGCAATCCTGGTAGATGTGGGCCCTGACCTTTGACTCTGTGTCCAGGACCCAGTGAGGAATGAGAAGGGCATAGTACCAGGGATCATCCCTGTGCCCTTAAGGAAGTATCCCCTGGGAAGTGTCACCCCTAGCCTGCCTCCCCCAACCCAGGCTATATCTGAGCCAACCCTGGAAACACCTAGTGGCAGTTGGTCCTGGCTCCCAAAACCCATACTGAATTCTACCACCTTTGTCTCCCTCCCTTACCTTCCCCCACATATGTGAACACAGCTGTGGCCCCAGGATCAGGAGGAAATCCTTGGCTTTGCACTGGCCCTGGGGACTCTGACCTTTCAGCCTGTAATGGCCGGGTGAGAACATGCTCACACGGGACGGCCAGGTGAGAACATGCTTACATAGGACGGCCAGGTGAGAACATGCTTCTATAGGGAACTACTCTTCTTCTTTGAGCAGGACTAAGATGGGGTAGCTTCTGAAATGGGGGCTGGAGAAGGACCTCTTGCTAAGGGACCATCTCCACTGAGTTCAGGGATCTGCCCTACACCACTGAGGTGTGGGGCCCATGTCCCTGCCCTAGGTGGAGGCCTGCCTTCCACAGACCACCCCCAGGTCAGGCAGGTCTAGGCCGGGCCTCCTGTGGGGCTCACCATGAGGCTAGGGCACACCCCCTCAGTGGCTGTGAGGTTCCAGCCCTCCTCTTGCTAGGAAACAGCTCAGGATAAACTGAGAATTCTCCAGCCAGGGTAAACAGACAGGCACAGCTTGGCCTCTGGAGTACCTTTCAATTGCTTCAAGGCTGTGGTCAGAAGATATGTGTGCCTCAGGATTAAGGGCCATGTGCAGCCTGAGGCTGACATGCATGGACCCTCCTCAGAGACCCCTGTAAGCTGGCAGAGTAAATCTCTTTCAAAGTCCCAACAGCCTGGTAAGTCCTCGTGGTTGGGGAGCTGCTTGGGTAATCTAATAATAAGGTCGGGGACCTTACTGTGGCTGCCAGTAGGACCCTTAGGACCCACATGCCCAGCCACAGTTACTGAGGCCAGGTTTCCCAAGAGAAGAGAGGGGGTGGGACCACTAAGCTTTCCCTGAGCACCCTCTGCCCCACCCAGGGTCCACTTCAAATCCTAAAGTCCTCTGAGGCAAACATCAGAAACACTAGGCTCCTGGACTTCAGTGAAAAGCACAAGGTCATGAAAAGGGGGAACAGCTTTAGGCATAGCTGAATCCAGGTGCTCAGTGCTCCTGCCCATCCCTCTGATCAGCTCGGCTTCTCTGGGCCTACTATGCCTGGGTTTGGCATCCTTACACTCCTCTCAACTCTCCTTTGTCTAGCTCAGTTTGACCTGTGTGGTTATAGACCTCATCCTGCAGTTGGGAAGAGGGACACTGCAGTAATATTCCCACATATCCCACGAGCCCAGGTGGCTAGTGGTGAGTAGCCTCTGTCCCCAGGATGTATGGACTCTGAGCCTCCAAGAATGTGGTACTGGAAGGCAGCAGCCCAACTGATGGCTGCCTACCCAATAGGCTTGTGGCATGTTTTAGCCCCCGACTTAGCATGGAATGCCTGAGCCCCACCAGACTGACCACACATGGACACTGCCAGCCCTCCTCCATCTGGTTGACCCTCCCCAGCTGAAGCTTGCAGGGTTCTTGGAGATATCCCTCGCTAAAAGGACCATCCCAGTAGGACATTGCTTGGTGCAGCCTCATCATCTGCTATATGTTCCCTGCCAAGCCCTGAGGAAGAAGAGATCTGTGGCCAAGGCGAAGCTGAGGGGTAGGGGGGATTCGTGACACAACCCTTAGCTCTAGGCTTCTGACACCCCCAGGGGGTCAGCCCTTGACACAGGGCTCTCATCCTCAGGCAGGTAGATCACCATCCCCCAAGAGACAGGAGTAAGGACTGCTAGGAGAGGCAGGAACCCTGTGGTCCAGGGTGGGTGGGAACAGCCTGGCTGGATCCGTGCTGCCCATCCAGGGCAGCCACCCCACACAACAGGGCTCTGAGCCCAGGGTGGGCTGGGAGGCACTGCCCGCTGCCTGCTGCGCACAAGGGCCCCATTGTGCAGCTGCGGCTGTGGGCAGCAGGTGGCTGCCGGGTCCCACACGGGGAGGCCCTGCCGCCAGCCGCGCGAGCGGAGGAGGGCACGGCAGGCCCCAGGCAGGGTGGGGGGCGTGGATTGGCCAGGCCAGGTCAGGGTACAGCACACAGCCAGGCCTACAGAGCAAAAGCACCCGTTTTCCCGCCTCCCCCTCCCCCCTACACACACTCTGCTGTGGCCAGGCTGAGCTGGGATGGTATGTGTGTGGCAGCCCCAGGCCAGGTCCTAGATGTACCCAGGATATAGATGCCTGAGAAGCGGGGGTGGGGAATGGGAGCCAGTTCTGGTGGAGGGGTACAGGCAGCTTTCCCGGAGGTGGTGAGTCGTTGCAAGTGAGTGAATGCTGGTTAGAGCAGGGAACAGGACGGCCCTGGGTTAACACTCCTTGCCACTGTGCCACCTATAATGAATGGCCCTCTTTGTGCCTCTATAGTCACATCTGGAATAGGGGGAGAAAGCAGAACGGTCGCTGTGGGTGAAAGACGACAAGAGCCAGCACATAGGGGAGCATGGCTGGTCCCTTCATTCTTAGAGTCAAGTGTCAACTTGGCTGAAAGGTGTCCCCCACAGCTTACCATCTGCCTTCCCTTCTCACTGGACTCCCAGTTCTCTCTAAGAAATGAGCTTGAGGAGGCACTGCCCTCTGTGGTAACTTGATTCCCACACACATACCCTGACCCTTGTAGAGCAGACGGCCTGTGGATCTGCCTGCTGCTCCAGTGAAGGCAGAGGCTCCAGCTTGGCTCTTCTGGAATGCCTCACCCTGCCAAGTCTCTGCCCCGAGCATAGGTGGGACAGCTGGAGGTGGTCTACTGGGGTTGGATGGTTGGATAGTCAGGTCTCTGGCAACAGATGCTGAGCCATTTCACAGCAGCCCCCAGCTGGCCTTGGATGTTGCGGTCAGGTCACATTTGTGGAGGGGAGTACCCCTCAAGAGGCCAAGGCTAGACAATTTGTGGCCCCAGGACCTCAGCTGATTGTGCCGAGGCTCCATGTTAAGACTTGAGTTCAAATGCAACTTGTCCTGGCCTGGTACTCCCCAGGACCTGAGACGGGCATGGATGTTGTGCTAGTTGGCAGGCCAAGACGTGTTCAAAACACAAAGCAATGGGGTGGGACGGGGAGTCCTAGGTCCTCAGAGGCACCATGGCAGGTGGCCAATGTCCATAGGCAGCATCCCCGAGCCCTAGGGGCGCTCTTTACAATGGTTTCACAGGCTGAGTGGAGCCCAGCTGGTTGGCTTAGCAACCAAAAAAACTAGAGCTCCAAACCCCTCAATGCCTAGGGCCCTGTATGTGGTTCGTCCTGGACCAGGCCCTCTGTGGTTCAGGACCCAGAGTATTCCTTCCAAGACTCATCTTCTGTGCCTCCTTCGCAGCCTGATGGGGTGGGGTTTCCTTACAGTGTGCCCGCTGGTCTGGAGACACTGTGAACCCAGTAGCTTTAGTAGCCAAGCCCACTGGTGCTTTCCCTCCCTGGCACCAAGGATGGGCCTCCCCACAAGCCCCTGCCTGGCTCCCCCTGTCCCTGGGCCTAAGCCCAGCCAAGGAGGCCACCCTGGGATTGGTGGATCTGGAAGGGGTTCTGTGTACAGTTCCAGTCTCCTGGGCTGGCTCTCCCCAGAGTCAGGGGAAGGCAGGTCTAAGTGGTGAAGAGCCTTAGCCGAAGACAGTGCTCCAGAAGGTGGGAAGACTTGGCTCACTAACTGAAGGTGGCTGGGCTCCTCCACAAACAGCACATGGCTGCGCTGCTCGGCAGAGATGGGGGCACATGGCTGACAACAGGCCCCAGCCTCCATGGCTCACCTTCCCGTTCTTCCGCTTCTCATTTCCCTGTCCCTAGTCATGGTGGAACAAAAGAGATAACTGAGGCCTGAACAGGCCACCCCCACCTTCCCCATGCTGCCTACTTCTGCTCCCCACTGGGAGACAGGCCCCCAACCACACCCTGGGTCTCTAACTCTATCCGGTGTGCACATCTCATGTCTGTATCTGGGGTGCTCAGGGCCCAGGTGCCTGCAGCTCTGGGTCTTGAGCCTGGCAAGCAGCCAGCAAGTAGGACCCCACCCCGACACAATGAATATCACCCTAGAAGACCCCGGGGTTCTGCCTCTGGCAAGTGAGTGTGACCCAACAGAGCAGCCTTGCGGGCCACCCCAACTTCCCTCCCAGACGCCTGGCAGGGCAGCCAGGGGTACACAGGGTGGGAATGAGAAAGGGGGTTCTGAGCCTTGGAGCCAGAAGGTCCCAGGGGAGGGGTGGGGCAAGGCTAGAGCTCTGCACCGCAGTCGCCTGGCGTCTGTCACGAGGGACGTGCTTGTATAACATGGCACCAATCAATTCTTCCCCAATTTCTTCCTGGTCCAATCTGGAGCCGGATCAGAGGAGGAATTCCACAGCCGGCGGAGTGGAGCCAGGCTTAATGCCGAGCTAGCTGCCTCCCCCACGGCGCTCCCCCTGCGGCCCCCAAATCACAGCCAGAGCCCAATTACCAGCCTCCCGACAGGCCCCATGGCTCCTCAGAGGGGTAGATGATGCCCACTAGGCCCAAACACCTCCACCCTGTCTGGACCCAGCCAACTGGCTGGAATCCATTGCCCTTCTATCCGGAGGGAGCCGGATCTAGATCCTATGGGCACCTCACCATCTCTGAGGGCTGGACTCTGTCCATCCCTCCAGTGTAGTCCTGCCTAACACCATCTCCTTGCCTTGGTCACTGTCTTGTATCTCCACAATGGCTATCCATCTTGTGAGCCTTCTTGTGTAGTGTGATTTGATAAACTGAGTCATGAGGCATCTCGCCTTGAGACCTAAGAATGTCCCTGGGAGCCTAATGGCTTCATTGTCACCTACACACAGCTCACCCTCAGGTTTTCTCTACCGGGCCCAGGGTCGGACTTTCCGGGCAGGAGGCCAGAAGGTGTATGCCAGGGTAGGAGGCAACAGAAAACCATACAGTCCTTTTGGTGGGGAGTGAAAACTCAGTGGGTAGGGTCCAGGGCTGGCAATCAGGGGCTGAGTTGGCTGACAGACAGTGGGACAGCGGTTACAGGCTTCTAGGGGGCTCATGAAGAGGCAGAGGCTGTGTTAAGACTGATCTAGATATGACAGACAGAACTCTGGCCTCTGATTCCACACAATTTCCACATTAGGCTTGGGGTTAGCATCTACCTCAGTGAGTTGTGTGGAAGAGTCCTGGAGCCCTCAAGGTTTCTGCTTCAGGAACCAACCCTTCTGTTACCCTCACCTTCATCCTATCATATCCCCCCACCAGACCACCTCCATCACCCTTATCCCCTCCTTGTTACACCTCACTGAACAATGTCCACAGGACATTGTTCCTACCACAGGACCTTTTCACTTGCCCTTCCTTGAATTTCCCCATTTTGGATCTTTGCATGCTCTGTGGTGTACCTCAGACCCAGGCAGAAATGCCACCTCCTCCGAGAAGCCCTCCCTCACCAGACACATGTGCCCACACCGTGTCATTTCTTTTGTGACACTTGTCCCTCTCGGAAATGCACTTGCCTTTGTCCATGGTCTAACTCTAGAGGGTACAGCTCACAAGGTCCAGTCACTGCCAGCCCCATAGCCCAATCCAGCCTGATACCCAGAGAGCATTCAACACATATTTTGCTGGGTAAGTCAGTGGACAAATGATCATCTGAATCCTCAGCTAAAACTGAAAATAAAGAACCAACCCTTAGGTTACATGATCCCCCAACATCTGGTGTGCGATTCTTTTCAGTGAATTAACCAGCTGTTTCGGAGTCACGCATAGCCAGGCTGATTATATTCGTTTCTGTAGGTTGACTTGAGTTGGTGGAAGAGAACAGAGAGTTTGGAACTAGACCACATATACAGGGGAGGGTAGTTCATTGGGTAGCAATGATGGAATGTACAACATCCAGAGAATATACACAGATGGTTAGATCCCGACCTCACACTATGCACAAAGGAGATTCCACGTATACAGGGGAGGGCAGTCCATTGGGTAGCAGTGTACAGAAAATGGAAGGTACAACATCCAGAGAACACACACAGATGGTTAGATCCCAACCTCACACTATGCAGAAAACGAGATTCCAGGTGGATGGAAGGTTTTTACACAGAGTGGGCAAAGAAAATGAAACAGTATTCAAATAATATTGTGCTGGTGGACCTTTTCTAAGCATGATGCCAATACCAGAAACCATAAAGGAACCGATAGCCCATAAATATATTAAATTTCTCAGCATGCTAGGCTATATTCTGTGCTGGAAATGGCTGAGAATAGTGGGTCCAAGGTGGAGCCAGGGCAGGAAGGAGATGCCATCCCCTGGAAGAGGTTTGAGGGCAGTCGTCCTTGGAGTATGAATACTTGTTGAATAGAAAACGGCAGGATATCTTTTTTTATATACAGAGGATGGAACCCAGGGTTCTGCACACGCTAGCCAAGTGCTCTACCACTGAGCTATACATATCTATAGGTCTTTAAAACATCTTGTTTACTTTGAGACTTGGTCTCAATAAGTTGCCAAGGTTGACCTTGAAATTTCAATATTCCTGCCTCAGACTGAGTAGCTGGGATGAGAGGCCCAGCTGGGATGTCTTAACTGTCTCTGTTTTCTAGCAGCATGGGGAACCCAGCCCTGCAGGTCCCACTTTTTGTTTGACATGAGTGACTTAACTTATGATGAACAACAGCTTGGAGGCTGTCACAAGCCTCATAGTAGAGAAACAGGCTCATAAGCATTCTCAATGACAGCAGCAGTCCTACAAAATCCCGTGAGCCTTCTGCTGACAGCAGGGTACAGGTCAGTGGTTTTAGGTGCTGGGGTTTGAGCATCTTAAATGCTTCTGCATGTAAAGGCAATGTAGGGATCTGAAAGCTCGCAATGAAGTAGGAAGAGGAGGTTGGTCCTGAGGTGGCCATTTAGTGAGTCCAGGAGCGGTGAAGAGAGCTCTATCTCCTCCTCCATGCCTGGATGAGTTCCTCAGCTCTCCAGTGTGTGGTGCCTGTGGTAATGTGCAGATGTGAGTTCCTTCCCCCATAAGAGCTTTGATACCTCTGGCCTTTGGCAAGCTTGCAAGCCTTGGCAACCAGACCTTAGCAACTGCTGACCTCTGCATCCAGTGCTGCTAGAGGTGAATTATTGGCCCTTTGGGTAATTGTAGTCAATGGCTTCAGGTCCCTCACATGCTTAGAACTTCCTGACCAGGCTTCTCTCTTATGTAAACTGTTCCAGGCCTCATCTCTATCAACCCAGTGCAGAAAAGGTGGGAAGGTTTGAGAGCAGATGTCTGCTTAGAACTAAGAATACCATGGAAAGGGTGGCCAGGCTTCGGAATGGTGACCTAGGCAAAGACCCTCTGTGTCTATCTATACCTGTTGGGTCAGCTCTGGTTGTCAGGGTAGCCAGTTGGGTGTCTCCAGTGGTTTCTAGCAGGTCCTGGAAGTCTCTAAGGGTAGCACTTTTGCTCTTTTGCTATGGTACCAACATTTGTTTGGTTTGAGGTCAGCAAAGAATCTAGATACAACTCAGAGGCAGTCAGAGGACAGGAGCGCAGGAGGATGTGACCAGGTGGCTTTCCTTCCGCTGCTTCGTCCTGGTACTCTCCAATCTACACATGTGGACCCAGGCCAGGCCCTCCCGTGGCCCTTCAGTACTTCGGCTCAGGTGCTCTGTCCCTGCCTCTGGCTGACTGCAGTCTCACGCCGGTAACTAGAAACTACCAAAGAAAACCCACAAAATACTGTACCTAATTGTCCCAAATACCGGAAGTAGAGAATGTATCAGCTACCCTGGGGGAGGGGAAGAGCCTCATTGGGAATGGCTCCAGGCAGATCCCATCTCTCAGCCACAGGATCTTGGTGCCTCTCCCCAGGCCCCATAAGGATTCTTGGAACAGGGGATCACCCTTCCTGAAAATGCCTGTGTTTCTGTTCGTCCTCCCTGGCTCCTTTTTCATTTTGGTCGACCCTAGGATTCGTTGCTTCCCTTTAGGAAGCTGGCACTGGGCTCTGTTCCTTAGGCTGGGTGGTGGAGGGCACGTCTCTCGGAAGTTGTGGCTGGAGACTGAGGTTGGTGTGGGCGAAGGAGGAGAAAGCCTAATTATAAGGCTGGGCCTAGGAAATGGGGGGATTACACGTTTGTGGAGCTGGCAAATGTGGCACTCCAAGCAATCTGAAGTGAGTTAAGCCACCGGGGTGACTTCCCACTAGAACACTTCTTGTTACTATGGTTGTTCTGGGGGTCTGGCTCTCTCAGGACACAGCTGAGGGGCTCTGGAGAGATGATGACCCTTTTCAGGCCATACTGTGAACTCTAATCTTGAAGTTCAGGGGAACACAAATGGACACAGACAGTGCCTGGGTCCAGGTTCCCCTCCAGGTTGTATCTGGCTATCAGGCTGCCAAGGCCAGTATGACCATCCAAGATAGCAAGAACACAGCCCCCACAGGGACCTTGTACTCCACGGGAGGACTGACTCAGAGACAGAGGACAGAGGGCCATTCTGAGTATAGGTCACGATTATGCAAGGGTACAGGGCCCCTGTAAGAAGCCTGTGTGGTTCTGGTATCTCCTCTACAGGCCTCACAGAGACAGAATCCTCATAAACCACACATGGGACATGGGGTGGGCAGGTTCTAAGCCAAGTTCCCAGGGAACTTTATCCCCTGTTCACCCTTCAAGGATCTCCTGGCCCTGGAGAAAGAAAGCAGGGCCTGCAGGCCCTTTCCTCTCCTGAGGTTCCACAACTAGCTAACACACATCAATGCCACAACAGACATGTTCATGCTCCACTTCACTAATGAGTGTCCTAGGCATGGGTCTTGGGTGTTTCCATCCAGAGTGAGACCCTAGTAAAGTCTCAGGTGCCAGGAACCTGTTCAGAGAATGAGGAGGGACGTGGCAGCCTACAGGGCGACAGGTTCAGGCACAAATCTGTGTGTCCACTCCCAGAGTTCTGTGATGACAGGGCTAGTGACGGGAATAGAGAGGGAAAATGCTTCTAGGGGACTAGGTTGCGTCCCAAGGGAACTCTGAGCCTTGGCAAGCCCGTGTACGGGCCACATGCTGCCAGCTGTTCACTGCTGTGACAAGATAGCTGACAAAAACAACTAAAGAAAAGATTTATTTATTCATTTATGTGTATAAGTGTGTGTGTGTGTGTGTGTGTGTGTGTGTGTGTAAGGCCAGGGGTCAACCTTGCATGTTTTTTCTCGGGCATGATCTATCTTGTTCATTGAGACATGGTCTCTCATTAATCTGAAACTCTCAGAGTAGATTAGGTTGGCTGTCTGGTGAGTCCAGGGAAGGAGAGTAGAGGTTATCTTCTGGCCACATGTGCACCTGAGCACACATGAACATGCATACACACATACAAATACACGCACACACATACACACACACACAAATAATTATGGCCCTCATCATCAATGAACCCAGAATCTTCACAATCCAATTACTCCTCACAAGTTGCATCAATGATGTGCCAGGTCTTTAACGGGCTTTTGGGGAATATAACAGATTCAGACTCTAACAGGTAATTAATATGACTTTTCTTACAGGGCTGTGGAGATGATTCTGAATGCGGAGGGCTCAGATGGACAGTGGTACACAAAAGGCACTTAATAAATGCAGCTGCTGTCCTGCAACTTCCCATAGGTTCTGAACTGAGACCTCTCCTTAGACCACTGACTCTGGGGTTAAGGAGTTAATGATGGGTAGGTGGGTAGGCTGGGAGGGCCCCTCTTGACCCCTTGGGTTTTCCTCTGTTCCCCAGCGCCCACATATGTAGCACCAAACAAGGCTTTGTTGTTCACTACAGTCCCTGCTGGGGGCAAAAGGACAACAGGCTACTGCCTAGACACACGTGGCTGATGGCAGTGCAGGAAGAGGCTATGTCCTGTCTCACTCATGCTTAGCGTTGGTCGCCTAATGAGGGGTCTCCTAGACGGGTTCTGGCAGAGCCTGACTTCTCCCCTCCTCACTGGTCTCTGGGCGTGGTGGTGGCATAGATAGGCTGAGAACACTTTTTGCACACCTGAACCTCCAGGGAGTTTAGAACTCTGAAGGTCACACTGAGCTGACCCAGGACTGAAGCTGACCAAGTATTCCCTGCATTCAATGTTTCTCTAGAACCTAAGATCACCAGACTGACCTTTAAAGGTACCTCAAAGGTCGCTTCTGTGGAGGGTGGCCAGAGTGTCAGCAGCTACCCCCATGTGACATCCACTGAGGCCAGACCTCTTCAGGACTCTGCTTGCATGTCCCTTCCTATAAGGCCTGCTCCTCCTCTTGCCTGTCCAGAGCTATGAGGTCAGCCCCACCCTGGGTCCAGCACCCCCCCCCACTGGGCTCCCAGGGTTCTGGCAGCCTGGCCATACTGGCCAGCAGCTCAGCCAAGCCCACCCCATCTCCATTCCCCACCCCGCCCAGGCCCAGGCCCCCAGCCCTCCCAGTTCCTGCCTGTCTACTTGGGCTGGCACCGTGCCCTTAGGCTTCAGTGAAATCCTGACCTATGGATGCCCAGCATAGGGGAGCCCTCCACCTTCCATGCTGGCATTGCCATCTCCACACTCTATATTCAGCTTTTCTGTCCTCTGTAGTCTGAATCAGCTTGGACAGTGACATCCTATGCTCTCCCGTCTAGAGGAGGGGTGAGTAATTATGTTGCTGTAAACTAAAAATGCTTTTCAGCTGCAGCAACAGCAGCCAGAAGGCCAAGGCTCCCACCCGGAGCTCCAGCTGCAGGCTGGGCTGCCTGCCTGGCGGCCAGCAGGGAAGCCAACCAGGGAAGGGAGATGCGAGTGACTAGGGCCTTGGCTGGGCTCCCTCCTACTCACCACACTCCCCCAGGTCAGAAATTCAAAGAGATAGACAGATGGACAGATAGATGAATGTGTGGATGATGGATGAGTGTATGACAGATGAATGAATAAACAGGTAGATGGATGGATGAGTAGATGGCAGCTGTATGATATATGGATGGATGGATGAGTGGGTGGAAGAATGGATGAATAGTTAGATAGATGGGTGGGTACTCTTCAACTCTCTTTCCTTGGATTCCAGGGTCTTTGGAGACATAATCATTGGTCTACAAGGGCCCAGTCCTCCAGAGGCTTACAGAAACCGTAAATTGCCTAACCCTGCCCTTTGAGTTTGTTGAATAGTTCTTTAGTCTGACACATCCCATGTCACCCAAAATCTTGCTTCTTTGCAAGGAGGATTCAGCAGTCATAGCCACACCATCTGCCCCATGATGCTGAGAACAAAGGGAATAGGAGTTGGCCTACCTGGGAAGTAGAGGGTGGATTCCACTCTTCATATCCATGACAGGTGGGTGTGATGGGAATCAGAAATCACATGATCAGGATGTGGTGAAACTGGAGGTCTCTAGGTGCCATCACCCTGGGTTGGAGGACTCCTAAGTCCACATGGGTGATTTATAAGACAAAAAGACGGGAAAGGTACAACCAAAGAGAAGGGACTGAGGTGACGTGTCTCTGAATCCAGGAACAAAGAAGATCTTCAATAGTCACCTAGGAAGCCACCACCCTCAGTCCAGGGAGCCTGGGCCCATCTGGGTGAGTCCTCTATCCAGAATCCCACCATAGTCCATAGGGATGGGTAGTCCACTCCACATGCCTCTGAGGAAGGACTGGATGAATGAGCATATGGATGCGTGAATCTGAGGGTGGACATCTCTCTTGGACCCCTTCCTTACCTCTTGAGCTTCATTTGTATGGCAGACAGTAATAATACAGGAAGCAACGGGTATTACTACCACTTAATCCCAGTAAGCTCTGCTGAGACCAGTGCCAGCAGTCACCCAACATGGTGGCACCCCTCCCTGCTTTGCCAACATGGCAAACCTGCTAGGAGACCTGGATGGGAAAAGCGGGAATTCTCTTCACCCTCTCACCCAGTGGCCCCTGGCATTGTGTCAGATCATTACAACTCTAGGCCCTGGCTTCTACCTAGTGAGGGGATATCATTCTAGTTCCCCCTAGGGTACCAACCCTGTCCCCTGGTGATATGGTCTGACTATGAAATGTCCCCTGTAGGCTCACGTGTTCAAATACTTGGCCTCCAGCTGATGGAACTATTTGGGGAGGTTGTAGAACCTTAGAACTTTAGGCATGGTGAAGATGGTTCACTGGGAGCTGGCCTTTGAGGCTATAATCCAGCCCTACTTCAGACCTAAATTTTCTGCTTACTAATCCTCTGAGATCAAGCTGAGCCACAGACTATACTGAAAGCTCCTAGCACCATGTGAAGCCTTGACTGTATCCCCTGAGCTGTGAGCTGAAATAAAGTTGCTTCTGTAAGGTATTTTGTTAAAGTGATAAGAACATTCACTATTATACCCTGGTCTTCCTGGCACCCTGTATCTCTGTTAGCCTGTCACAGACTCCTTGAGTTCTGACTGGTCTAAACATCCTGCGGAAGGCTCCTTCTTGGGCCCATAATCAATATCACTATTCTGTGATCCTAAAGCCACCTAACCCAGACCTGTAGCTTCTGATGTCACTGTCCATATGGCCAGAGGGACCACTACAACTGTCCTCCTGAGCCCTGGTAACAGTCAAAGCATGTACTTGGCCCTGGCTACACACTTCTGCTCCCTCTGGCCTGCAAGGTGGGGTCCCCCACATCAAGGTGTGGGTTATAGGAGCAGAGCCCATTGCCAGCTCCTGCCCAGCCTTGGACCCCTTCATACCAATCTGAAGTTGCAGTGCCTGGAGGAGCTAAGCAGCAGGAGGGGCTCTGACAGGTTGAGAGTGAGGGTCTCCTTCTTCATGGCTCCAGGGATCCAGGCTCAGAGCTTGGATATAGCCGAAGCGTGGGAACCTGCTGGTCCTGGGAGCCACTGGACTCCCCAAGGCCTATCCAGCCACTCCGCCCTCTGAGGTCATTTTCCACCCAGCCCACGCCTGCTAGACAGGGCGCCCAGAGCACCTCACAGGGCCAGGCACTCCCTGGTAGCCAAGCTGGAGGAAAGCCATGGGCGAGGGGCCACAGGAACCCCACCAGGCTGCAATTTAAAACAGGAGGCAAAGCTGGCAGCTGCCAAGGAGCAGCTGTCGGGGCCATGAGGATCAGCAGAGCCCAGGCCCACCAGGCAAGGCAGAGCCAGGACCTGGAGCTGGCTCTGCATGCAGATGTGTACACAAGGGTTGGGGCCAACATTGATGGGCCAGAGTTGGCCACTGCCTGACATGGGAGACACGTTGTTTGTCCCTGGAGAAATCCTAAGACCATATGTCTCCCCCAAGGGAGCCTGTGAACTCCTTATGTCCTATGCAGAAAGGGAAGGCTCATGGAGGACCACAGAGTCCAGTAGTGGTGTTACCCCCATGCAAACCCGAGTGGCCTTGTTCAAGGCTGTGCCTGTGTACGGGGCCAGCTGCTGGGACAAGACGGAGCTAGAACTTCTTTGACAAAGCCCCAAGCCTGAAGGGGTTTCAGACCACAGAACTGCTCCTTTAAGGGGACCAGGAACCAGGATCTGTGGGCAGAGCTGCTCCCCTCCAAAGGCTTCAGCTGCCACTAACTCAGTTAGGGTTTGAATGTGAACCATCTACCACAGGTTCTTGTTTTGAACACTTGGTTCCCAGCTGATGGAGCTGTTCTGGCAGGTTGTAGAGCCTGTAGGAAGTAGGCCCCGCTGAAGGAAATAGCTCACCTAGGGCAAGCTTTATGTGTTAGAGCCCAGCTCTGGTTTAGTCTTATCTCTTCTTCCCGTTCTACCAAGATGTGAGGAGCTGCTGCCTTACATTCCCACCGCTGAGGTGAAGCTGCCCCAGCTGCCATACACTCTCCATTGTGATGAACTGAGATCATGACCTAAAATAAACCTTTCTTCCTTCGAGTTTCTTCTGTCAAACATTCTGGTCATAGTGACAAGAGAAATAACTAATACATTCTCCCTGTTTCTCCTGCATCCAGTGCTGAGCTATCTGGACTCAGCCTCATCCTTTCATCTTGGCCTCCAGCCCCCAGTCTCAGCCCTGTGGGTGTCTCTGGACTGAGCCTTCTAGAAGGTTCTAAGATACTGCTGCAGTACTGGAGCAAGATGGAAACTAGGTATCCCCACTCCCCGTGATCCTGTCCTTTAACCCTGCAGTTCCTGACCCTCACGCCCTATGCCTTGCCCCCACCAGCCTCCCATCCTGCCAGCAGTCCTCGCAGTGAGAAGAGAATCTTGGGCTCCATGCAAGTGGGGCAGCCCTATGGAGAAGGGAGCATCCCCAAGTACACAGAAGCCCTACCACTACAGACATCACTGTACCTTGGGGCAAGAACCCAAAAGAATCAGCTCCATGGACCCAGACACTCATGTACCCAGGTGTACTCTCTGGCCTCTCCTAGGCTGGGATGTGTTCTTTGACCTTTGGGAAGGACCCAGCCAGAGGTTCCAATCATTGGAGGCTTTCTTGTATATCTATTAAAAATATTCATAGTGCCACATGCCTTTAATCCCAGTACCCAGGAGGGAAAAGCAGGTGAATCTATGTGAGATCAAGGCCAGCCTG
Source organism: Eospalax fontanierii (assembly GCA_035773235.1). Lineage (NCBI taxonomy): Eukaryota > Metazoa > Chordata > Mammalia > Rodentia > Spalacidae > Eospalax > Eospalax fontanierii. The sequence goes on along the minus strand of CM069546.1, from coordinate 29,033,618 downwards.
GTCTACATAGCGAGTTCCAGGCCAGCTGGGACATCAGGGAGACCCTGTATCAATAAATACCAAAAAAAAACCATAGTTAACATTATATTTCAAAATTATATTGGTTATATTTAACATTTAATATTGAGGGCTTATGAGGAGTAAGTTGTTCACTTGTGGCATAGTCCAACAGCATCTGACTGTTGTAGTGGGGCTGTGTTCTTCACATGCGACATGACCATCACCATCATAAGCAAGTTGTCATGGTGACCCACGGGTGACCTTGCCTGTGGTGGAACTATTCAGTGATGACTGTCTGCAAAAATGGTGAAGAGGGGGCCTGGAGAGTTGATTTAGGGGTTAAGAGCACTGGTTGCTCTTGAAGAGGACCTGGGTTCGATTCCCAGCATCCACCCAGTTCCAGGGGATCCAACGCCCTCTTTTGACCTCCATGGCCATTGCATGATGTGGGTGTACTTATAACACACAGGCAATACATGCATGCATATAAAATAAAAATAAGAAATAAAATACTTTTTAAAACAGTGAAGAGGCTCTTAACATTCCTTCTTCATGGAAAGATGGGGTATCTCCACACCCTCACCCAAGATTCCAGCCACCACGTCCTTCAACCCCAGCTGGGGTTGTGACAGTATCTAGGAGAGGGGAGGGGACTGGAGTAGGGTCGTGAGAGATGCAGCTTTCATGAGTTGCTACCATCCCGGGCTGGGCTATTTTGTGACACATCGGTTTAGGGGTCACCAATGCTACTGCAACTAGTCCTAGTTATTAGTTCAGCAAGCTGGAAATGGCTGGGATTGTACTTTGATCTGATGGTGCCCTAGCTAGGGTGAATAGACATTTCTTCATGTCTTCCCAGGAAAAGCATGTAGCATCAGTCCCCATGGGTTTGGTAACAGAAGCCAACATCTTTGGTACCATCATGGTCATTGTCACCATCACCTCCAGAGCCCACAGGCCCAGGGAAACATAGCAAAAAAAACAAGTGACTAGAGGCAGTGTTGCCCTTTGAAATGAATTTTCATTGTGTTCACTGCAGAGCATGTAAAAAATAAAACCAGAGGGGCTGTGGAGACGGTTCAGTTGATACACAGGCAATAAGACCTGAGTTTGGGGGTGGGAACTGGAGAGATGGCTCAGCAGCTGGGAACACTGGTTGCTCTTGTAGAGGACCCGGGTTTGATTCCCAGTACCCACATGGCAGCTAACAACTGTCTGTAACTCCTATTCCAGGGGATCCAACTTCCTCTTCTGACCTCATGAGCACTGCACGACATGGGTGCACTTACATCCATGCAGGCAATACACTCATACACATAATATAAAAATAATTTTTAAAAGACCTGAGTTTGGATCCCCAGAACCCACATGAAAGCAGGGAGTGGTGGCCCATGCCAATAATCCTAGCTCTGGGGAGGTAGAGAAAGGCGTATTCTTGGGGTTTGCTGGCCAGCTAGTCTAGATGAATTGGAGGGCTCCAGGTTCATAGAGAGACAGTCTCAAAAGATAAGGTAGGAAGCAATTGAGAAAGGCACTGAATATCGATCTCTTGTCTCTACACCTGCACATATGTGTACGTATATACACATAAACATGTATACATGCATCACACACACACAAATCAGAGAGAAACATCCACCATTTCACCACTAACGTGTCTGGTGCTCCAATCCTTTGTTCCTGAGTATAGTTTATATAAAACAGTGTACAGCTACCCAGATTCCAAGTCACCTCTGGCTGTGTGGCTTTGTGCAGATGACACAACCTCTCTAAATCTTCTCTGCTGCCCACAGTCAGGATAGAGAAAAAAAAACCTGCTCCATAAGATCATGTGCAGTTATTTAAGGGGTGAAAATGCTGGGAGCATCCACAGGGGAAGTAAAGGCTGACTTCTGGTAGGGAGGGGTTTGGATGATGGGACAGCTCAGGCATTAGTACACTCCACGAAGCAGCGTATCATCTCCTAGGGCCTGAGACAAATGACTTCAAAACAGCACAACTTACCCTCTTTCAAACCCAGAGGTTGGGCAATATGATCCAGGTAGGGCCATCCTACTCTGGAAGACTCCAGGGGGCCATTTTGACCTGTGGGTGTATTGCTCAGCCCCCTGAGCACCCTTTCACTTCTCTCTTTGGTTAAGGATGTTATCATCTTGATAACACCCGGATCCTCTGTGGCCTCCATTTAAATAATTACCCTCAAAGGCCTTGTATTTCCTAACAAGGCAGCACTTACAGGTCCTTTCTGGGGCCCTAAGATACCCCACAATGGAACAGTACTGTTCTTGAGTAGTACTACTGACACAGCAGGTCCCTATCAGGAATGCCAGCCTTGGTTGCTGGCAGGATGGTTTCCCATGCAGGACTCAGGCCTGTCAACCAGAAAAACACAGGACCCTTCCCCCTTTTATGGCTCTCTAACACTTCACCCTGTGGACCCACCATTTTACTTTTTTTTTTTTTTAAAGATTTAGACGGCCACATTTTTCAAGGCCCAGCAGTACTACGTGGTCAGTGGTAGCACAGGACTAAAGACAGCACAGGGCTTCAGGATAATATATTGAACATACAATCTGAGGTCGCACCCTATCGGGATCCAGCGGCTACAGTCTGACAGATTTTCAGCGACAGTCTGACAGATTGTGTGAAAATGGAAAGTAAACAGTTCTGATGGCTGAGACAGAAGTCAGGTTTTCTAGATAGATTAGTTCAAATGTTCAGGAAAATGCAGGAAGAAGACTCTCTGGATCCTCTTTACAAGGGGCCCAAAACACAGAGTTGCTATGTCCAAGGACTACTATCATCTTACTTTCAAATACAGACACAGCTGCTTGGTTCTGCGCTCACCTCCTCCTCCTAAGGTGCTTTGTGCTTAGTAGTCACCATCTCCACAGTGATGGCAGGTGACAGTGGCCTTCTCAGGGATGTTTTAGGCCTGTGAGTGGTTCTTAGTTGAGCGCCTAGCTGGCAAGTTACACACAGGATGATCTCGCTCCTCCCTGGGGCCCTTTGAGGGTTGGAGGAGAAAAGACAGACAATAGGACATATGACCAGAACTACTGTTCCATCCAAATCAAGCTGACCTCATACCACCTCAGGGATAAGGCAGGACCCCAGACAGGAGGCCTTGAAGAGCTGCCAACCAGGCTGACCCTCCCACAGCCCTCCTAGGCTACAGAGGCCACCTCCTTTGTAGATAGGGAAACTGGGACGAAAGGAGCAAGCCTTGCCCAGGGTCACACTACCTGAAGAAGCAAGGCTCTGATTTCCCCTTGCCTGAGCCAAGGGGTAAAAGTAGCAGTTACCATTCCAGTGCCCCTGGCAAGTCCTTGGTTACCACTTGACCAGGCTCTGGAAACTCAGCTGCCTCAGTCTAGCATCTGTTTAGAATGTTTTTAGTGACACTGGTACTGAGGACTCAGGCCTGGAGGCCAAGACTAGATCAGGGTCTGAGGGGGCGTGTTGGCTCTAGCCCTTCTGCCAGCCCTGATTCAGTAATAGACTTCCTGGCTACTGCCTCCATCCAGAGTCACCCAATAGAACAGAAGCTGTTGGAGAGGGAAAGAAGAGGTGCTACTTGTAGTCAGTCATCAACTATGCTTTAGGCAAAGGACAGGTCTGAGGTGCACAGTCTGATAAATACCATCCAAGATACCCTTGAGCTTGGTCACCATGGATGGAACCAAGGAGGCCACGCAGGGGCCAGAAGTACCTAGTACTGCAAGCCCTACTTCCCTGAAGGTACCTTTTAATCCCCATAACTTTTCTTGATTTACACAGCAGTATTTTGCTGTGACCTCTGGGGTGAAGCTTAGATCTTTTTACTTACCATCTGCCACTTCTCCCCCTTAAAAGAAAGTGAAACTGAGGCACAGGGGGCCTGGCCAATGGTCCAAGGTCTCCCCAGTTTGGCAGAGTGGGGCTCGAGCTCAGACTCAGAGTCTCTTGGGACTAGCTGATACTTGTATTAAGGCTTTGACCTTGGCCTTGCCTGACTACTTCCTGCACGGGGCATTCACATAGCACTCAGCCTACCCTCTGCAGGACAACAGAGGCCACTGCTGTATCCACTTCACAGATATGGGAACTAGGGCTGAGAGAGGAGAAATTCAAGGATGCTAACTTGGAGCCAGTCAGCCTTCCAGATAGGATTGGGCTCAGGGGACTTCCTCAAGCTGTTGAGAGCCCAAAGGCTCAGTGTCAGGAAACTGAAGCTGGGAGTATGGCTTGTTTTCTGTGAATCCTCCACAAAACTGAGGTATGGAGACCCTCAGCCTGAAACTCCAGCCCAACACCTGCTCACCAGCCATACCTGCTGGGTACCCGCTTAGTATCCTCTGGGCCGAGCATTCCCTAGGCCAGACTGTCCCATGTGATCACCATCTGTACTGAGGGATGATAGCCACAGTGTGACTAGGACTTCTAGAGTCCCCTCAGCTCCACTGTGACCCATCCCCAGAAGTTAGGAACCAATAAGCCCAGGATTTATCTCTCAGGAGACCCTATCTGGCTCAAGAATACTTAGCCTTGGACTGTCATCAGCTCAGAGTGTGCACCCATCTCCATCTGCCCGGAAGAGAGAGACCAGAGCTTCTAGGGAAGCAGATGAATCATCCCAGGGAATTCCATCCACATTGGGCAGGGCAGTCATGTGTGCTCTTGCTTGAAGTAGGAAGGAGGAAGATATTGGTGAGGAGCCTCGGCCTCTGGCCAAGTGGATTCCAAGGGAATTTTCCAGGCAAATCAGGAAGTAGAGCCTGTTCCCAGCCCAGCCCCCCAGGATCGCAGGCCCCTAAGGAAGAACAAATCTGTACACTGCCATCCACTTGTTAGCATCCCCAGTTATCTCCTGGAAGAAAGGTCACACTTTCCTGACTCTGAGTCCCAAGTCCCGGCAGGTTAGCCTCAAAGCTGGCAGCAGCGAGAGTCAGGTTCCAACTATACCACTTGCCCTGTGATGCTACACAAGTGCTGGCCTGGCCCAGCCGGAGGGGTGGGAGTTCCCTCCCCCGGGGAAGTGGAGGCTGGAGACAGCAAGATCCTGATGCCATCGAAGGCCCCTCAACGTGTGTCCCAAACCTCCGAGGGTCAGCCTCCAGGACTTGTTCCAGGATGGGGAGGGAGAGAAGAGCCCGGTTTCTTGGAGTCCCAGCTGCTGGTGGGTTTACTTCTACCCAGAGCTGCAGCAATCCAGAGGTGGAGCTCTGTCCACCTCTGTCCCTGAGCACCCACTGTCCCTGGTGGCTAGTCACTCGGGCTGCTGCCTGCTGAACTCTGTATTCTGGCAGGAAAGCCCCACTTGTCCCGGGCTGGGGAATTCGCTCAGAAGCAGAAGTTTGCTCACATACCTTGAAAGCCCCGGCCAGGGTCAGAGCGGGGTGAGGTCTCCAGGGGCTCCAGGCAGAGGTTGCAGGAGGAAATTCGGGAACCCCCCATACACCTGATGGTCTGGGCAGCATTCCAGGTTTTCTTTTGGGGTGTGGGGGACACCAGGTCACTCATGAATGAGGCCAAGGGAGGTGGAAGCCAGGACCAGCCTCTGGTCATCACATGACCCTGGGCCTGTCACTTTCTTCCCTCCACCTGACTTCAAACCTGAGGCTAACTGGGGTATCTCTCCCTCCATGGGGACAGCATCTGCTGGACTGCTCCCTTCCTCTCCCAATGGCTGCCTTCTGAGGGAGATCCCTGACAGCTAACCTTTCAGTTCCCTGCATGGTTCCAACCCAGATGCCACCTGCTCTTGCCCAGGGGACTGTGCCTGTTTTCAAACAGCAGGAGACAAGTGACACCCCTCCCAGGGCCAACCTGGGTCAAGGGAGCCAGTTCAGAGTTCAAAGTCATTCCTTGACATAGACATCTGTTTACATACCTCCCTGGAAGATCCATCACCAGGCCTGGACCCCACTGGCACTGTGTGTGGCTGTCTGGAGGAGCAAAGCAGAGAGAAAAGCGCAGCTCATCTCAGATTCTCCAGTGCTACAGTGGAGTGAGTCCCTCATCAGCTCCCGGATTCTTGGACAGGTAGGGGAGCACAGAGAAGGATGAGGTGCCTCAGGTGCTACCAGGGGGGCTCTCCTTCCCTGGAGGATGCTTCCCTGACCCTTCTATACCCACTCTGCTCAGAAGGGCTCACCTCGAGGAGCTGTGCCCTCAGATCCTGTGGAGTAGGGGAGACCCTTAGGCCTGCTCCCACATATAAATCATGCCTTTGCACAGTTCACACTGGCCCTTACACTCACATACATTTTCTCATTCCCTGCTGGATTCACCCACTAAAATGGTCTGGTTCTTGCAGTTTGTCACTCTGGACTCAAGGACGGCTGGGAGGGCCATAGGGATCTGAAGGTATGGACACAAGGAGCACTTCTTGGTATTCCAGATCCTGTCCCTGAGCAAAGTAGGCTCCCACCTGCTTGGGGTCCATGAATGTAAAAAACAGTAAGTGTACCACTCTGTCTCATGAACTCAAGACATGTTCACCTGTGACCACTGCCCTAGGGGTAGCAAGCAGCAGATATGTTCCAAAGCCAACTATTTCATGCCCCTTGCTGATGTCTGTACCTCTAAGGATGATAGAAGGGGCAATCCTTGCAGTGTGAGCCACCTCCGCTCCCCGAGAGCCAGCATTGCATTGCATCTTGGTTAAATCTGGTTCCTTTAGATGCCACAAAAATGGCAATATACATCTCAGGAGCCTCACAGAAAATAGGACTCTGAAAGTACTTTTGAAAGAAAGTGCACCTTTGAGGCCCCTTTACATCACCACAGTGTCACATGGATGTAAAACTGAGGCCCTGGTGAGTCATGGTCTAGAGTACCTGAAGCCTTCTGGCCACCTCTCCTTGGGACTCAGATGGATTTACCTCCATCTCTGCCTCCTGGTGTGTGTGTGTGTGTGTGTGTGTGTGTGTGTGTGTGTGTGTGTGTGTGCGCGCGCGCGCACACGCGCGCGTGTAGACCAGGGAACGACTCCTGGTGCGGCTTCTTAGGCGCTGTCCACGTTTTTTTGAGACAGGGTCTGACTGCTCTGGAACTGGCCTAGCGGGCTAGGCTAGCTGGTAAGCAAGCCCCAGGGATTCGCTTGTCTCTACTTCCCCAGAGCTGGGCTAACAAATGTGTACCACCAGGTTAGACTCTTCCTCACACGAGTTCTAGGGGATGGAACTCAGGTCTCTGTCCTTGTTTGCCACTCAGGCACCTTACCCATGGAGCCATCTATGACTCAGCGGGGATCTGCCATCTCTTTGAAGAGTGCAAATAGGGAAGAGCTCCTGGACCGGAGGTAACAGGAGCAAGGGGTAAGGAGGAACCTCTTAGTTGATGTCCCACCTCTGCCACCATCCTTCTTTCAGGACCTGCTCCACCCTTTCAAGCTGTTCCTTGCTCGCTGGTTTATGGCCAACTTAATCCCTCATGATGAGATTTCTACGGGTGAAGGTCCCTCACAGGCTGCTGCTTGCCACCCAGCCTCTGCTTGTTTTGCACAGAATTTTAATTGTTTCCAAATTAATCCTCAGAATAGATCCAGCTCACACAGATAAACCAGCTGCAGGGAGAGCAGCACACGTCCTATCTTCCCACCCTGAGCTGGCCACAGTCTGGCTGGGGTGGCATGGGCAGCTGCCCAGGGATATGACGCAATCACCCAACAATGTCCAGTGTTCTTCCCGCCCGGCCGCCTTAGTCAGGCAGCCAGCTCTTGGGGAGTTTTCCTTCATCTGTTCTTGGCTTGGTTGCCCCCTTAATCCTATTTTCACCCATTTCTATCCAATTTAAGACAGCTTCTGTAAGTCAAAATTAGTTATCCTGTATGATTCCTATCCTGTGGCCTCTCTGCTCATGGTTCCTGGGCTGGTCTCAAAAAGAAGCTTGGAAAAGAGGCAGGGGCATGACACACTGCACAGTATGACTGGGCTCTGGGGGTCCCAGTCCAATGCCAAAAAGCCCCATGAGACAAGGGAGCAAGGCTCCACCCTGCATCATAATGAACTAGTCCCTCCCACCTGGAAGCCCACCCTGATTGCCTCATATGTCTGTGACCAGGCAGGGTTTTTCCTCCCCATCACATTCATGTGTCCAGCAGCCCACAGCCATGCCAGTCCTTCTCACAGAGCACTCGGGCACATTAAAAAGAACAAAGACAAACAACACAAGCATAGAAGAAAAAAATAGACAAATACAACTCATCTGACAAATTCAGGAAAATGAGAAGACAAAACCTTCCAAGTGGCAGAAAGTTTTCAGATCATCTATCTAATAAGGGACCAATGTCAGTCACTGTAGAGAACCTTATGACTCAGCACTTCTAAGCCAGGCCCACACTTGTAATTCCAGCATGTGGTGGGACATCGAAGCAGGAAGATTGCCGAGAGTTCTAGGCCAGCCTGAGTTATATGGCAAGACCTTGCCTAATCCACAAAAAAGAAGCCCTGGCAGGGTGGTGCATGCTTTTAATCCTGGGTCTCTGTGAGTTTGAGGACAACCTGGTCTACGAAGTGAGTTCCAGGCCAATCGTAGCTACAGAGTGAAACCCTGTCTCAGAAAAAAAGAAAGAAAGAAAGAGAAACCCCAAAAGCAATAGTGAAATGTCATTTTACACTCTAAAAGATGGCTGTTAGCAAAAGAAAACCACCAGAAAGTGTTGGTGAGGCTTTAAAGGAATTGGCTTCCCTATGTATGACCAGAGCGGGTGTGAGATGGCCGGAAGGTCTGGGAAGCAACCTGGCATTTCCTCTAGCGCTGGGATGCAGAATCACCCAGGACCTGCAATCCTTTCCTAGATATCTACCAGAGCTGCTCATACCAAACCTGGCTGTGAATGTTCGCTGCGTCACTGACAGTAGTCCTGACAAGGTGGGAGCCCCAACATCCACCAACAGGTAAGTGGACAGAAAAGGTGTGAACTGGCCACACTGGAGCAATGCTTAATACAGAGAGGAACAGAGCTCCTACAGGCTTGCATGAGAAACCTGGAAAACATGGTGCTTGGACAAGGCTTGAGTGAGGCTCAGGCACTGACGGCCATATTGTTTGATTGTTTTCATTAGATGACTGGAATAGGTGAATTCTCAGGGCCAACAAGATTGGTGGTTATCTGGGGGTTGTGGGGAATGGGAGCAGGGAGATTAGGGAAGGACAGTTCTGGGGTTGAGGCTTATTTTTGGAGGTGATGATGCATTGTAAAGTTGTTATGATGATTGCTTAATTCTTGTAAAATATGCTGAAAACCACTGAGCTGTGTGCTTTAAAATGTGAACTATCATGAAATGGGAATTGTTATCCGAGAAAAGAAATTATGAAAAATATTAGCAGGGGCTGGAGATGTAGTTCAGTTAGTAGAATGCTTACCTAGCATGCATGAAATCCTGGGTTCCATCCCCAGTTCTGCATAAAGTAGATGTAGTAACCCATGCCTGTAACGCCAGGACTCAGCGGTAGAGGCCGAAGGCCCTAAATTTCAAGATGATCCTCTACTAGGAAATGAAATCTGGGATACAAAGGGAAACACAAGACTATGATCTCATGAGCTGCTCCTGGTGGAACATACCTGTTATTCTAGCAGTTCAGAAAATGAGGTAGGAGGATCGCCTTGAGTTCAAGGCCAGTCTGGGTTATATTATAAGACTCTAAATTTAAAAAAAAAATCTAAAAACCTAACCCAAATCAAAATAGTAGCCACAAACAAGGAAAGAAATAATGCCAAGAGAAATCAAGGAGAACTCCTGAAGAGGGTTGACATGGGTTAAGGTCAGCGAATCTTTGCTTGGAATTTCCTTGTGGACACAGTAAAGATAGAAACACCTGCGTTGTAACGGTGTTATTGGTTCCAATTTGCTGAACGTGTGCTTTATATAAGCTCACAGCAGAATGTTCCTGTGGTGACTGCGTTAATCCCATAAGATCTGGACAAGAAGGGGACGCTTATAGGTAGGGAAACTGAGGCAGGTCCAAGGTCACCAGCCAGCAAATGTCAGAACCAGACTGGCACTTCAGTGGTAGGGACCAGAGCTTTTGTACCTCACCCAGATCAGGCTTCCCCATGTGCACAGAGGATCCTATGGGTGTTACACTCCAGGCCTAGAAGTCCATGCTAGAGAGGCAGGATTGGGGTCAGCCCCTGGGGGACATTCCAGACCATGACAGGATGCAGGCCAGAGCAGTGGGTTCTGAAACCACTGTGACTAAAGTTTAACCATCTCAAGCTGCAGATACTTTGTGAATGGAAGGGCTTAGGGATGGCTGTGGCAACTCACTGATGCCTGGACATGCCAGAACCTTGAGCATGTAGACCTGACCTCCAGAGACCTGAAGGAGGGTAAGAGCCTGCAGCAGCTCCCCGCAAAGGCCCAGGACTGCAAGCATCCTGGGATGAGGTCTTGGCAGTGTTTCTCTTGCCACCGTGCCAGGGTAGAAGCAGGACGGGTAGAGAGGACCTTGTGCGGTCACAGTTCCCAGGAACCACCCGCTCCATCTCAACCCCATGCAGCTTGGAGAGGAAGGGCTGAGCCATTTCTAGCACTAGCAAAGCCCCTGTAGCCTGCTTCTCTTATGTTCCTCCCTTGGGATCTTCCCACCTTCCTGTGGACCTGTGTCCAATTCTCACAACCAGCATCCTGGGGTCTTAGGGCTCTGGGCCCATGGCTGTTGGCCTCCTGCCCTGTAGCATCTTCTGGGGGCCTTCAGATGCCTCAGCTCAACCCCAAGGGAACACCATCGTTCCACTCCTATCCCTTTGCCAAGACGTATTGGAGGACAGTCAATGGCAGTCAGTGGATGAATGACCATTATCTAGCGGCACAAAGGAGCTTACAAAGCAAAGAGATTTATGTTGTTTGTTTATTATTTGGGAGACAGAGTCCTGGTGTGTATTCCAGACTGAACTGGAACTCATGACCCTCCTGCCTCAGCCATTTGAGTACTGAGATTACAAATATGTGCCATCATACTCAGCTCAAAGCCATAAGAATGAGCCCAGAAGGGGTCATACCCTACAGCCATGTGGTCATTACCTTGATGAAGGAGAGCAGGATGGGACCAGATTACCTTGGTCAAGGATGGCAGTAAGACTGAACCAAGGTTTGGCATACCCTTTCCCATCTGTGTTCTGTAGTCCAGAGGGTGGGAATCACCTGAGGCAAAATATATCAGCAAGAAGTTTTTTTATGAATAGGACACCCAGATTCTTCTGAGGAGGGCCTTGGGGCTCATGGAGGCTCATGGGATCCTGTGGGACCCTGAGAGGCTAGGAGTGCTCTTCTGTCCTGTTCTGGGCCCTGGAAGCCACTGTCTTCTGCCAACCCGGGCCCCAGTGCTTGGGCTTCCCAACTGCACTGAGCAGACTCAGAGGTGGACAGCGGCTTACTACAGAGAATGGGCCTGGCCCCAACACACGCAGCTCTATGTGCTGCCTGAGAGCTGCCCCGGAGAAGGAGTGGCTCATGACTGTCATGATGGTTTGTTGGAGCTGGCCAGTCACATTCTCATCAAACTCTATTGTCTCAAAACTCTCAGAGAGCTGGCTTGGACTGTGGCCCAGCCACAGACTAACAACCATAGTAGGGACTTAGGACCTGCGGGCAGGCATGTTTGTACTCCTTCCCCATGGACTTCTAGAACATTCTTTGCCTTGAGCAGCAGCATGCCCATGAGGCTATAAAAATGTCTCTCCAAAGAGCCTGTCACCCTGGACCAAATAGAGCAACCCCAGACCCTTCACTTCTTTGAAATGAGTAGAAAGAGGTCCAACATGGCCAGGCGGCGCTTAACTCACACTGCTCAGAGCAGCTGCAAAGCACAGATTCCTCTCAACCTTAGGACCCCACATACCTCCTCACTCAGAGCAGTGTCTGCTGTGGGAACCCCCGAGGGCCCCTTCCCACCCCTTGTCCAGGCCTGTTGGGAAAGTGGACATATTCTATGTCTCCAGCATGGTGACTTGAAGCCTGGTTGAGTACTTGGGCCCTGGAACAGAGCCAGACTGGCCAGGTGGTGGATGTCAGCCACTCTCACTTTGGGCATGGTGAAGGCAACTCCCCATAATCTAGGAATAAGAAGGGTCCCCGCACATCACAGATGAAGAAAACAAGGTTCAGAGTGGAAGGGAGCAGTAGGCCTCTGAGTACCTGTCCCCATTCAGTTCAGACTGAAGCTAGGAAGGAGCAAAGGGGGCACCCCAGATGCCCACCCAGGGCAAGGCTCCTACAGGATGGGGATATCAAAGTCCCGTGCATCGTCCAGGTGGGGTGTGGCTTCAGTTAGTAGGAACATAAATCAGCGTTTGTATCTGCTGCTTTCAGACCTGGAGGGACTGGTCATGTCCCAGTCTATACGGTCCCCTGAGACCATACCTCCTCACCCTACACCCAACTTGGCCATCAGTGAAGATAAGCCTCCGCATTACATAAGGAAACCAAAACAGGAAGTGGGTAGGGGAAAGGGTCACACTGAGCCTCATAGCTCCGTGGAAGTTGGGCTTGATGTAGATCCAGGGCCAACTCTTACCCCTGCATATGCATCCAGGTGATGCCACCTTTCCTCCCATTCTGAGCCTCCAAAACTGCAAAGGCCCAAAGCAGCTTCCCTATCATCTGCCCACACCATCCCACAAGCTTCCTGGAACCAACAGCCCCTCAAACTGCCCCTGAAAATCTCCACTCAGGCAAGCACCATCCTGACCTCTGTGGCCTCCAACTTAATGACTCACAAGCTGTGGGTATTATGCAAACTCTGGCACAGCCAGAACCAGGGGGCCCTGGGCCTGGGATAGGGTTGAAACCCACCTCAGACTTCACCATACAGCTAGCATACAGGCTCTGGGATGGTGGGAGAGCCTGCTGGGTGTGGCTCCAGGGCCTGGGAATAACAATTGGATACCATAAGGCAGTATACTGGCTGCCTGTCCAAGATGACCAGGGTCATGCTGAACTTGAGGGTATACAAATCTGCCTCATTCCTTTTAATGTCAGTAGCAACCCTGCATACCTGAACGTGGAGCAGTTGTTCCCATGTCACCTCAGGAAAGGCAGCACAGGTCACCTGCACCTTCCTGGGCTCATGGATGGCCAATAAATATCTAAGCCTGAGTTTTCAGCTGGTTTATCCCTTAATGCTCTACCTAACTCCTCCCACTAAAACCCCAGAGCAGCCTCAGTGTGAAGATCTACAGCTGCTCTGTGTCCCCATACACCCTACCATCTGCATTGAACTGAGGGCAGTATAGTCCTGATGCCCTAAGGGTTTGGTGCACACTGAGGTCCTAGACCTCAGACAACTCCATTTAGTCTGACAACTCCATTTCTTCCTGCATATATTGGAACAGGAACCTCAGCAGCAACTAGATACTTTTCAAAATAGTCCTGAAGCTTTAAGGCTGATTTGGAGGCCTGGGAAAATGGTTCAGTTGGTAAAGTGTTTCCACTGCAAGCATGAGAACCTGAGCTTGATTCCCAAGACCCAAGTAAAAGCCAGGTGTGCTGGGTGACATGTGCTTCTAAACCCAGCACTGGAGAGGCAGAGACAGGCTGATTCCTGGGCTCACTGGCCAGCTGGCCCAGCCTAATCTGCAGACACAAATCCCAGCAAGAGATCCTGTCTCAAAAAAACAAAGCAGACAGCTTCTAAGGACACTGGAGACTGAGCCCTAGCTTCCACACACAAAGCTAAAACAAAGGTTTTAGAGGAAAATGTTGATTCCGTGGTAGCGTGGGGAGTGGCACGAGTGAGCATGTGTCACTCTGGCTCACTCTGCACCTCCTGTGTCACATAGCTCAGGGGAACGTAGAGTTTTGGAGAGATGTGAGTTGGGTCAATAGGAGTCTCTGGTACCCGCTCCATGCCCAGCTCTGTGTCACCAGCTGAGGACTCAACCCAAGAATAGGACACCATCCTTGTCACTTAGAGCTATAATCCCATTGATGAAAGTGGCCAGCCAGATATGAAGGGACCCAAACAGAAGGAAGGATCTTCCCGACTCCTGCACTGGCTTCATACAGAGCATACTTGGCAGTCTTCCTTGGGCATGTGGCCCACTCCACATTCTCTCTCTGGGATGGCTGGATGATGTGGCCATAGCCAGGGAACACCAGTAGCCGCAGGTAGAGTTGATACAGCTCAGGGTTGCTATACCCAGTGCCAGACACAATGTGCTCACTGCTGGTGATGGAGACCAGAGGACAAAGCAGCGGCATGCAGGGCTACTCTCCCTAGACACTCCAGAGGAGGCTCCACTTAGGGGAGCCTGTGGTCTTCCACAGCTGATGGTCCCAACATCTCCACCTTAGCCATCATGAACACATGGCCTCTCCTCTTCTGCTTCTTCTCATCATCTCCCTCAGCTGAGATAACTTGGCAGTACGTGCTGAGTGGAGGCCACTGCTCGAACTTGCACACTGCTGCTCATTCTCAAATGCAGCCCAGGGAGAACCCAGACCAGGTGTGTTTCCTGGGACACCTGAAGACACAAGTCTTTGGCAAGAGGCATGGCCCTAAAGCTGCCGTTCTTGTGCTCCTCTCCAAGTACAAGAAAGGTATCCTGTTTTATAGTAACTGCTCCAGCACACAAGGAGCTTGACTGCCTGCCCATCTATACAAGGCCATGGTGGACTCACTCAGAAGCCACATAGTCACACAGCTTCCCACTGAACAGCTATGGCTAGGCTGGCGTCATTGCAGAACCAGCAACCAGAATACACACTGTTTGTGCATACATGTGAGCCACAGCCTCTCCATCCCAAGTTTCCCAGTGGCTGTTGCTTGAAGACTCTGGTTGTGGGGTCTCATCTTCTACTATTCTCTTCTACATGGTGCCAGTGCAGCACCCTGTAATGAGCCATTGTCTGGCTGCTGGCACTTTCACATGGTCCTTCCCAGCTGCTGCCTCCAGCCCAGCCACTGTACTGCCGTGTTTTAGACTATGCAATGCCCCTTACTCCTGTCAACAAGGCCATGGTGTGGGCCATGCAGAAACAAGACTGCCAGACACAGGCCAGGATCTGACCTGGAAGAGCAGTGCCCCGGTTAGCCTTGTTCCCAACATGAATGAGAATGATTCCATGTCAGAACTGGCTGCTGACTCAGGACATGCAGCATAGATGGGCCAGGCTGGCCAGATGCATCTGTAACCAGGCCAAAGCCAGTCAGAGCTCCCCATCTGTGCAGTCCCCCAATATCCACTCTAAAACACAGCCCTAATTATGTGTCCTAAAGCTCACATGGGACTGCTTCCTTGTCAGAATCTGGAGGATCTTATGGGAGAGTCTAAGGCACCCCAGGATCTTGGATCTGCAGAGTGACTATTCTCAGAGCTACAGGAAGAAGGCTGCCTATTAGAGCTAGGTGGTAGGGAACATGAGGTTTTATAAAAGAGACATTTATTATGCCCTCATCTGTTTGTACCTGGGCCTGCTTGTGTCCCTGGGCTGGGCTCCAGGTACCTGGCCTGGCAGGGCTGCTGCTGTTCCAAGCATGTCCATCCTCAGGGTGCCAGTGTCCTCCTCCCTGTGCTATTTCAGGCACCTGGCAGAGACATGACCTGTTTGGCCAGGCAGAGGCCTAGCCACAACCCATGGGCCTCCCTGCCAGAGTGATTCATACATTCCAAGAAGATCCCCCCCAATGCTTCTCTGGGGACCTGGGAGGGTGAACTTGGTGGATAGACCACTAGGGCCTGCCTATCTTTCCTGGGCACCAGGCCTGGCCTTCTTTCCGGAAGAATGAAGACTTGTCTCCACTGGAAAGATGGCAAGCAAACTCTAGGCACAGTTGAAGGTGGGTTGCTTGGTAATGCTGCTGAGAATTACTGCCTCCTGGCTCCTGATGTAGAAGAGAGACACTTTGGTAGTCTTTGTGCCCCCTGGAGTTCTCTCCAGCCTTCCATGTCACCCTCTCATTCTGTCTGGGGCAAGGTTTCAATATCCCCCCTTGCCTGGCAGTTTAGTAGATTGAAGGGTCCCAGAAGTTTTGGGGAAGCCACCATCCAGTTCTGGAGCGTAGGACAACCTTGAGTAACCATTTCCAGGTCGACAGGGGTGGGAATGACCGTTCTATCCAGGATGTGGAAGAGGCAGATGCTGAAACTGGATCTGGTTGGCCACTATGCCACTGGAGAGAAGCCCCAAAATCTATCCAAGGTCCTTGGTCCCCAGGCTGAGGAGGGTATGCCTCAGAGATTCCAGTGCAGAGAGTGGGGGCTGGACGTGGGGAGGAGTTCTGCTCCTGTATCCCAAATGCCACCTGACTCCAAGCTCCATGCACCCCACGTAGCTCATCCCCTACTGTATAACTGATGGGGAAGACAGACAAGATCAGTCCAGCCCCAAACCCCAGCTGAGCACCAGCCCAGCGTACCTCCCCCTCCAGATGAACACAGAAACAAGGAAATAAAAATGGTTGCTACCCATTTCAAACCTAAATCCCTTCTTTTCCTCTAACTTGCTGATTATTGACAAATATCTTTCCCTTGTAGTTTCTGCATGGGATTTATTGGTGAATTCATACAGCTGCCTTTGTTTCTGTGAAAATCTAGAGGCCACCTGCCACAAGTGCAGCCCTTGCTCCCCTGCAAATACACAGGGGATGTTACATGAAAAATAGCTTCCAATGGGAACTGTCCTGCTTCCGAAATGAAGACCATAAATCCAGAGGAAGAATTTGTTCAATCTATTACCTTAGTGCGGTAAGCATGGGGTTGGGCATCCTTGTGTCTCACACATATTTTCACATTTGGCCAGGTCTAAGGAGCTGGAGAAATCCATCAATCAAGTGAGTTGCAAGGGGTGAGCACCCACTTATACCTCTCACAGAAAATATTCTGAATGGATAGTCTATATGGAAAATCCATTCACTTATTAACTTGACTGCAGGATTCCTTCTCTATCCAAGCTGAATGCCACACAGGGCAGACTGTGGTAGGTAGAGACCTTTGTCCCACATTGTCCTCTGTGACCATTCCAGGCCATAGAAAATGAGACCCCAGTCATGAAAGGTAAGCAAGAAGTCGTTGAGTTCAGGATGCTGCTGAGGGAGCTGGCTGGGCCAGTTAGCTCCACGGGGATCGACATCATGAATAGAACCTGTGGTTCTTCCACATTGCAAGGAATTGGAAGGAGGTGGAACATCAAGGCTTGGGACAGCAGGAACTTAAGTCAAAATACAGGCCCTTGTTGGAGACTCAGCCTTGGTGTGCTTGTAAGGCTCCCATTATTGGCTCCAGTACAGCTTTTGGTCTTCCCTTAGAGGCAAGGTCCTTCTCAGTCATGGTCCTAGAAGTGGAACCTCATAGCAACAGGAATCTTGGGGAGTGAAGAGACAGAGGATGGTCTAGCCTGGGCAGGCAGGGTCTCTCTCTGAGCAGGTCTGCCTGCACAGTCCCTGAGCCCTGTGGTAGTGACCATGGTTAAGATCACCAGTTCAGTGTATGCTGAGTGTCCACCCTTCCTGGGAAGATGGCTCAACATGTGATACAAAGAGGTATCCACAGCATATGAGGAGCAACCAGTGCCCATATAGGGCAAGTAGGTACCTTATAGTCCTCATCCAGGGGTGCCCAGAAAGCAAGATAGTAGGGTCCAGGGGTAGGGCTCTTGAGTCACTGTGGTGGCGGATTCCCTGGACACATAACATCATGGAACCCCAGCTCCACCCAGGCAAAGGCAAGCTGACTGGTGATGCTCATCTAGCTCTGCCCATTCTGCTCCCCAGCTTCATGTGTCCTACAGGGCTCTTCCTGTCCCCAGTACAACCCAGTTGTAGAAGGTGGACCCTGCAATGGCTCCTGTGATGGTTAATCTTCACTGTCCACTTGATTGAACTTGGAATCACGTAGAAGACAACTTTTTGGGTGTGTCTTTGATATTGTTTACTGAGAGGTTTAACTAGGGAGGGAAGACACACATTGAATGTGGGTGACACTATCCCATGGGCTGAGGTCCATACTGGAATGAATAAAAAGAGGAAAAGGAAGAAGCCATATGAGCACTAGTATTCATCTCTTTCAGCTTTCTGCTTGTGAACACATAACCTAAAAACTCACATTACCATAGCCATGACATCCCTCCATGATGGACTGTACTCCTGTTAAACGATGAGACAAAATAAATCCTTCCTTCATTTCTTCCTTAAGTTGTTTTGTGAAGTATTTTGTCACAGCAATGAGAAAAGAACTAATACAGAAAATTGGTAATAAGGAGTGGGGCCATTGCTAATAACCCTAACCACGCAGTCTACGGGCCTTTGGAACAGTGTACAGGAGGGATATGGAAGACTTTTGGAAGAATGGGCTAGGAAAGTTCTAGATTGTTAAAAAATAAAATAAAAGCAGAGTTTAATGGCTCATTTTAGTGGACATTTGAAGACCAGAATGCTGACAGAAATGTGTTTGAGTGGAGGCCCAGGAAGTTTCAGAGGGGAACAGGATTCTATTGGGAACTAGACTAAAGACTATTTGTATTGCATTCTGGCAAAGAATCTAAATGCATTCTCTGTAGGTCCTGAAATTCTGAATAAGATTGAATTTTAAAATAACAGATTAATTTGTCTGGCAAGGAAATTTTAAGATAATGTGACATTTAGACTGGGATATAGTTATTGCTCATTGCTCTTAGATCTACAGTGAGGGGGAACAGAAATAAATGAAAAATATGTGGCTTGGTAAGGAGTGTGAGTTTGGAATTGCAGATGAGGCATGTGCAGGAAAAGCAACTATCAATGTTAAACAGATTAGATTAACTTCAAATTTTGCACTGGGACAACAGGAAAGGCAATGTGAGAGCAAGACCTCATCCCTCAAAGGCTCTAATGTGTGAAAATACAAATTCATTTGAAAGAAGAGAGACTGAACTGGAAATGTCTCGGAAGGAGTTAAAAACCTCCTAAGAAGTATTTTCACAGCGTCAACTACCAAGCTGTACAAACGCCACTACGGCTGGGTGGAAGCGGGCTAGATAACACGGTGATCTGGCAGTGGACCTTGGTCTTGTAGTCCAAGTGGTACTGGTTTTAAAGGCATGCAAAATGAAAAATGATGGGGTCAAGGAGTTGGTTCAAAGGTTCTAGAAAGCCATTGGGTCTAGGCAATTTGTGGCAGGTTGTATTCCCTGAAAGAAGTACACTCCATAAAGCCTAATTTGCACTAGAGAGAGATGACAGAATTGTGAACTGTCTGTTGAGAAAAAAAAAAGGCTACATGTGCTACAGGTGGCAGAGCTGGGTTGCCCAAGGCCATTGGAACCCTGATGATTCCATCAAGAGTCTGGAAAACAGACACAGAACTGCATGGTTTAGTGTTTGTCTTACTGGTTTCAGTCTTTAATTCAGTCTTTCCTTACTATGCTCCCATTCCTCCTTTTTGGAATGGAAATGTTAACTGTGCCGTTGCATCTTAGAAATACATGGCTTTTATTTTATAAGGGCTCACAGTTTAGAGTTTCTCAAAATTTGGGAATTTTGAGCAATGTGGGGACTGTTAAAGACTACTGAAGCCAAGCTGAGCAATCAGCATTTTGAGATGGACCTGACCAGGGGTGGGATGTAATGATTTCTGAAGTGACATGTTTGGATGTCAAGATGACAAATAGTGGACTTGTGATGGTTAATCTTCATCATCAATTTAGTTGGATTTGAAGTCCTAGGAGATGCACCTATTAACATGTCTCTGAGGCCATATCTAAAGAGATTCAAATGAGGAGAGCATACCGACACTAAGTGTGGGTGGCACTATGCTTTGCAAAGGCTGGATCCTGGACTGAATGAAAAGAGGAAGCTGGGGAAGCACCAGAGATCATGTCTTTCTGCTTCCTCACTGAAGACATACTGTGACCAGCTGTCTCATGCTCCCACCGTCATGCCCTCCTGCCATGATGGACTGTATATTCTTAAGTTGTGAGCCAAAATAAATCCTTCTTTCCTTAAGTTTCTTTTGTTAAGTATTTTGTTACAACGATTGAAAAAGTTACCAAGGAACTGGAGAGCTACCAAAAACTGGCTCAGCTGTTAAGAGCACTAGTTGCTCTTGCAGAGGGCCAAAGTTCAGTTCCTAGCACCCACAGTGGTGGCTAATAACTGTCTATAACTCCAGTTCTGGGGGGTCCGATGCCCTCTTCTGTCTTCCACAGGCATTGCATGCGCGGATGCACGCAAAACACTCATACATAACATAAGAATAAATAATTTAAAGTAACTAATATAACTTTTAATGATATCACCTCAAGCTTTGTGAGCTCTGACATGGGGAGGCCAGAACAGGGTTGGGTGATACAGATTCTCAGTGTTTAAATACCTGATTATCAGGGTCATCTTAAAACATTTTCAGGACACATATTACAAAAAAGACTTTAGCCAAACTGAGGGTAAACAGGAGTAATTTCAGAATTTATACTTATGCCAAGCTGGGAAATGAAAGGAACCAACTACTGTGTTCAGTGGGTAGACAGGAGTCTGTCCAGTCATAACACCACTCTGCTCCAAAGCCTCCTCACTATCCAAACCCCATCTTTACCCACAACCACATCTTCACCTAAGGCCCCATCTCTCTACCCAGAGCTCTCTTTCTGTTCAAAGACAGACCTCTACCTTTAGCTCCATCTCCACCTTCAGTCCCACTGTCATCCTCAGCCACATCTCCATGTATGTTCAGTCTTCACTCTCAACCTCATCTCCACCCTGAACCCCATCTCCCACTCAGCCCTATCTCTGCCCTCAACCCCATCTCTGCCCACAACTCCATCTCCAGACTTGGCTCCATCTTCAGTTTTACTTCTAGCCCAAGCTCTAGCCTTACCTTCAACCTTATCTCTGCCCTCAGAACCGTCTCCACCCACAGAGGCGGCTGTGGCTGGCACCACCCCCCCGAATCAATATTTACCAGGCTGGGAATGGGTCTCCAGGGTGCAGTGGTTCTTGTGGCATGGTGCCCAAGCCTTACTCTGAGCTGTAGTTCTATGCAGGACTGGGAATTGTCTGAATCCTCTCATTTACCTTTAGAAAAATAACAGCTATTATTTTGTTGTTTTAACCATGAAATGTTTATTAATACTTTCTGAAGAGAAAGGAAACTTCACAACTAGACCCTCCTGGGAAAGAGAACTTCACCAAGTGGTCAGGCAGAGCCATAGATGAAATTCTCTGAGCTGCATCTGCACCCTGGGCTGCTCCTTCAGGGTAGCTTCCTCACACTTCCAATGGCAAAGTTTGAAATGAGGACTGTGAATGTCAGTTCATATTCTTTTATAAATAGGTAGCATACATGACTGATCAAATTTCTATCACCCGAGTCCCCACCGATGCTGACAGTGAACAAACCCAGTAGGCTTAGAAGGCCCCAGACCTTCAGAGGGCCAGAGGCTGCCTCGAATCAACAGACTCTCCGCCTGCAAGCACTTAGGTAGCCTCTGTTGTGGTTTCTTTCTGCGACAGTCATACCATAGCTAGCATAAATAGTCATTCTTTCACTATTCCTGGAACTGGATTGGGTCGGGACCGAGTTCTGGACAGGTCAGTTGCTCCTAGAGCCTTGCATCTTGCCCTGTGTCCTCATAGGGTCCCCTGTGTCCTGATATTCCTTTCCTATAAGGACACTGGTCCTGTCGGATGACGGTCACTCCTTCATTACCTCTTTCAAGACCTTATCTCCAAGTCTACTCACATTCTGAGATCCTAGGTAGCCAGAGATTTACTGTGAGGAATTGATGGTAACCCCAGTGAAGGTGACCATAGCAATCACCCCTCAGAGTTCAGGAGTTTGTCAACATCTCTGCACCCTTAGATGTTACCAACATATTTCAGTGACTGGGCAAGACACGGAGGAGAAGCATTTGCTGTTCAAGGGTTTCTGGACCTCCTGCCCAATAAGACGGCAGGGTGGTAGGGAAATGCCTCAAAGTGGAGTTTTAAAAATTAATTGATTCATTCATTTTTGGTTTTTGAGACAGAGCCTATATAGAACAGGCTGGTCTTCAATTTGCAGTGATGCTCCTGTTAAAGCCTTCTCAGTGCTCTACCATGCTCAGTTCCAAACAGGCTTTTTGATGCACTCCCCTGTACTCCAAGGTTCTAGTGCCACATCTAGGCTGGGCCTATAGCCTCTCTGAGCCTCAATTTCTCCTATCTGTAAGACAGACCTAACCAGTGTCCTAAATGTAAGATCAGGTATGTTTGGGGTTTGGGTGCATCCAGAATAGGGTGTGTTTCCTTACATGGTAGCGAGGTTAAGAACAACATTGCCATGGATCAGGAAGCCATATCTGAGGAGAACAGGCTATTGCTCTCAGATGCAAAGCCCCTGGCCAATGGCAACAGCTCATGCCAGGCCTGAGTGATGGACACTCCCAAATCCACCCATCCTGCTCCGTACTAGAGAAGTCCCCCTGCCTCAAGGAAGTAGGCGGCTGTGCTTCCACCCAGCAGCCCCTGCTGTGGAGCCTGCTGGACACATTGCACTCTCTCTGGGTACCACAGGCCCCTGCCCACTGGGCCTATTGTGAGTTCAGTAGCTTGCTGGGGGTTCTCAGCCCTTGGCTTTCAGTTGGGGTCTGCCTGCTTCTGGATAAGCAGCAGAGCAACAGTCTCCAGCAGGCTGTATGTTTATTAACGAGGCCTGACACCCATCAGTCGTGCACTGAAAAGGGACATTATGTGGATGGACTTTCAGGGGACTGTTTGCTTTGTACCACATCCAGGTACTGCTGACGGGAGAGTGTTAGGATGAGAAACTCTGAGCTTTTCCTAGGAAGGCAACCAGAGTTCTCCTGAATCCCTCTGGGGTGGGATCTGGGCTTTTGACCCAGCAGGCCTGGGTGGGATCCCCTCCCAGACTCTGGTTCTGGGCAGCATTCTCCCCAAAGGCTGCAAAATGTGTCCAGTGCATAGCTATATAGGTGCAGAATGAGTGAATGAGCATGTACAGAACTCAGGCAGGGCCCATAGCATATAAGCCAGATGTGGAGGCCTAGGCCCAGGCCCAGGTCCAGATTACCTCCAAACTCTAAACCATTGTTCTTGGTCCCTGTGCAGGACCTCTGCATCAAGGTCCTCAAGATGTTCCCAGGCGCTGGTCACCCCCCAGACCTGGCTCCTTACCCATCCAAAGCCTAACTCTGTCCCAACCTAACTGAGTCCTGCCCTGATGAGGGATTTCCTGCCTCTGGCCTAAGAAGACTGAACCCTGTCCACTGCTTGGCTGAGCATCTGGAATCTCGAATGAGAATCAGCCTGGGATGTAGTACTTATCTACTCGCCAGCAAGATTCTGGATGTCACTTTGTCCCTGAGCTCTTGAGGAAGATCAGGTGGCTCTGTGACCACCAGGGGTCAGATGAGTCACTGGTGGGGTCATCTTCGCCCTGTGGGCTTTTCACGTTATTGAGGTGAGAGGCACACCACATAAACCAGCATCTTTTTTTTTTTCTTGTTAGGCTGGGGTTGAACTCAGGGTCTCATTCATGCTAGACAAGCACTGCACAAGTAGGTTACATCCCTAGACCCTTTTTCTACCTTTCTTTTATTTTGTGTGTATGTGTATGCATACATGTTGGCACGTATGCATGCATGTGCATACAGAGGCTACAGGTCAATGTTTGATGTCATTTTCAATCACCGTCTTATCTTTTGCTAATTAAAATTTCTTTCATTTTTGTGTGTGTGCACACGCTCACACCCATGTGTCATGGTGACAATGTGGAAGTCAGAGGACAATCTGCAGAAATGGGCTCTCCCCTTCCACTATGTGTGTTTTAAAGATCATATTCATGTCATCAGGCTTGGTGGAAAATACCTTTACTTGATGCTGATGGTCACTGAGGTTGTTATGACTGTGTGTTCAATGCTAGGACCGTCAGGTATAGGCTTTTTGTCTGAAAGGCCCTTCAATTCTCTCACATCTGCCCCCAGCTGGCTAGCACCCTCGCCTCGCACAATGCTCTAGCTGAGTCACCTCTGAATCAGGGTCCAGTTCTCTCACTCTCCAAGGACACGGTAGTCCATGGGGTCCCCTGAAGAGGAACACTGAAGTGATCCTTGTGTCGACAGGCTTCCAGTTGCATATGCTTGCCATCCAGGGCATTTATCTATGTAAATCTGAGTCGCCCTGAGAGCTGCCCCCACTGACAGAGCCCTGAGGACAGCAAAGAACTCCACCACACTACTCATTGTGATATGGCTTTCTATGGTATGTGTTGGGCTGAGGCAGTGACAGAGACCAGATCTGAGAGTATTGACTGGACTGATCCCACTTGACCAAAGCCCCATAAGCTGGCCACACAATCCTGGTCACAGAAACACATGCGGAGCCCTGGAGGGAAAACATTCATAAGAAATGCACTAAGTGGATTCAGAAGTTCGGGGTCAGAACTTTGTCAGGGGCCCCACGACTAACTGGGCTCAGTTGTCAGCCCCTCAAAGATCACCCGTGGTCAGCATGTTCTGCTTGGTCATGAGATTTGAACTTCATCTTCCTGACTCTTTTCCCATGGGGTCAGGCCATGTGTGTATAAGAGAGCTGAAGATAGCCCCAAAAGATGTGCCATGTCTACTATCGTAGATCCTGTCACTGTAGTCTTGCTTGGAAAGAGGGTATTAGCTTTTCTGTTACTGTGATTAAATACCTGAGGGAAACAACTTAAAGGAAGAAAGGTTCATTTGGGCTTATAATTTAAGGGGTTTTCATAAAGGTCACTTGGATTCATTGTTTCTAGGCTTGCGACAGGGCAGGATATCACAGTAGGAGCACTGGTAGAGCAGAGAAGCAGAAACACAGGAAGGGTTAGAGACAAGATATACCCCTCAAGCATCCCTCCCAGGAACCCACGTCCTCTAGCCAGGCCCCACTTCCTAGTTTCTACCACAGTCCAGGGATGCCATCAGACTAGCAACCAGTTTGTGGATTAATCTGTGTGGTCAGAACCCTCACAATCTATAATCACTACCTCAAGCTTATCACCTGGCAGGTAACCTTCAACATGAAACTGTTCTGACATAGGGGTAGGGATCTCTAGATGGAGTCTCCCTGGGTTAGCCCTAAGTTCAATGACCATGACCTTATAACAGAAGATGGGACATGGCTGGGAGACAGAAAGATCTCTGAAGACAGAGGCAGAGATGGACAGATACTGCCCAAGCTATGGGGACCTTGAACCCCACAGGAACTGAAGAATGTATAAAGGACCTTACCTGGAGCCTCTGAATGGAGCACAGCCTTGCTCATGCCTTGATTTTGGACTTCTGGGCCTCAGACTGAGGGACAGAGTGTCAGTTGTCTTAAACCACTAGCCCGGAGCACTTGACTCTGAAAGTACAAATGGGAATACCCAGTGAGGACCAACTTTCACCTCCAGAACCAGCAGTGCTGAGTTCCAACCTGCCTGACTGAATCCATGTCTACTGTGACCACAAGCAGCCATTAACCACTCAATAAGTTCTGATAGGAGGCTGAAGCAGGAGGATTGCCACAAATATGAGGGTACCCTGGGCTTTATGGTGAGTTGAAGTCCATCTTAGATTAGAGTCCAACTGTGGATCTAAAAAAAAAATTTAAGGATCTAGGGATGTAGTTGAATTTATAGAGCGCTTGCCTAGCATTCACAAAGCCCTGAGTTCATTTCCCAACACTGCATAGTCAGGCCAGGCCACATATACCTGTAATCTCAGCCCTTGGGAGGTGTAGGCAGGAGGATCAGAAGCTCAAGACTAAAGAAATTTAAAGGGGTAGGAGTGGCAAAGATATGGCTAAGCAGGCTTACTGTTCTCCAGAGGACCAGAGTTGGGTTCCCAGCACCCAGTGTTGTTGTATGATACTATTCCTGGGGACATATAAAAATACATCTAGCCATCCCAGATAGGAAATCAAGCACAGACCAAAGTAAGGATACTGACAAAATCCAACTTGACAAATCAATTCGTTTTCTTGGGGTTACTTACAGGACTATGTGTGAAGGGTTACTTATAGGAGCAGACAGCAGTATCACCAAAGCTCACCCCGGCATGGGTGACAGCTCACAAAAGCAGGAAACCTGGAGCATACTGCACAAAATGCCTAGGCAGCTCAACACATTAGTGTCCTTTCCAGATCTCTCAGCTGACCTCTGCTGCTTCCCAGGGCTTAGCTGGTCTCAGATATATATCTGCATGCTTGCGGAGGAAGCAGGCCTACTAAATACAGTAAAGGAACTGCCTTAAACATGGTAAATTTCAGGAACTTCCTGAAGTTGATTGAGTTGTTTACTTCCTAAACTTAAAATTTCCCCTGGATGGACTGCTTCACCTCCCCCTAGAAGCTGCTGTGGTTTACCTAGCTTCCTTCCAGAATGGAGGGTTTTATTTAGAAGGAAATTGTTATACAACAATTGGGTAGCTCACAACTGCCTATAACGGCATCTCCTCTGCACACATGTGATGTGTACTCATCTAGACACACAAAAACATATAAATAAAAGTTAATTTATAAAAGATGTTCGGCTACATAAGTGAATTTGAAGCTAGCCAGCCACACGGGCTACATGTGACCCAATCTCAAAAGCAAATAATAGGGCCTGGAGAGACAGCTCAGTGGTTAAGAGCACTGGCTGCTCTTGCAGAAGACCCAGGTTCAAATTCCAGCACCCCACATGGCAGCTAACAACCCTCTGTAACTCCATTTCCAGGGGATCTGACATCCTCTTCTGTCCTCTGTGGCACTGTACAACATGGGTACGCTTATATACATGCAGGCAGAACACATACACATAAAGTAAGAAATAAAATCAATGTTTAAAAAATTTAAGCAAATAATAAAACAAAATAGAATGGGTACCAGATGTGAATGGGCCACACCTGTACTGTCATCTGCTCTTAGGAGCCTCGTCGATGGGTGGTGGGGACAAACTGGCTAGGGTGCCTGACACCATCCAACCAACCCAGAGTTGAAGAGATGGAGTCCTAGCCCAGCCTAACACCACTGCCACAGCCTCTGAATCCAACCCTCCAGCCGTCCCTAACTCGGCTTCTGGTTGATTTTCTCACTGGCATTTAGGAAAAGTGAGGTCCTCCAAGAAAAAATAGCGTCTGTCCAAATGATCTCTCAGTCTGGGATAAGATCCTCTGGGAAGCTCCAGAAGAGAAAATGTGGTTTTGATTTTGCAGAGCAACCTGGGGCAGATCTCAGTCACTCTTCACCCAGACTCAGCTGGTCTGCCCTTGTGCCTCCTTCCAGGGCCAGGGAGCTCCAGTCTTGAAGTCAGGACACTGGAGCAGTGGCCTGGTCCCAAGGCCAAAGGCACTTCCCTGCCTGGCGCCAGCCTCGAGCAGACCCAGAACCAGATGACAGAGCTCGAACGGTCCAGGCCTAAAATCACTAAGGAACCTGGGCAGGGAACAGATTTGCTCCAAACTCGGAAAGATTTCTTCAAAAGACTCAGTCCTGAGCCATTCCCCAAGGGAAGCTGTGGGCACACTTGGTACTGGGGCCTTTCCAGTACCTGGATGAAAAGGATTCTGGGCTGGGCTGAAATCCTGGGTTCAGCAAAGTGGAACTGGTTCACTTGGCATCTTCCCTCCCCCTCAGTCCTCAATTCTGGGCTTCTGAGTGCTACTTGAGAGGGGCACCTGCACGCCCTCCACGCCTTGTCCTGAGCTCTTGTGCCAGGGAGAACCACCGTTTTTCCCTGTTCTCTTCCCACAGACACACAGGACTGACATTGCTATAAATGAGACACGGAATGGAACCCACAGGAGTCATGATCTGAGTCCCAGTCTCACACCC
The DNA here is from genome assembly GCA_035773235.1 of Eospalax fontanierii. Taxonomy (NCBI): domain Eukaryota; kingdom Metazoa; phylum Chordata; class Mammalia; order Rodentia; family Spalacidae; genus Eospalax; species Eospalax fontanierii. Next base: position 29,005,892 of record CM069546.1, on the reverse strand, counting down.
AGCCCTGCCCAGGGGCTCTGGACTTGGCAGGGCCTCTGCTCTATTTCCTGGCAGTGTCCACTCGCCATGACTCCCCGGGGCTCAGTCAAAGACACTGAGCCACCTGCAGGGAGATAGGCTTAGGCCACAGGCTTGCCTTTTGCTGCATCCAGCCTCTCCCTGATTGCCCAAGGCAGAATCACTTGATGATCTCTTCCCAAACTGGGAATCGAGTCTAGGCTGTTTCCTTGATGACCAGCCTGAGTTCATCAGCAGGACCTCTGTCCATCCACCTCTGAAGCTAGGCTCTGTCTCGCATAGATCCCGGAATCCTCAGGAGACCAGGATGAAGCTTCACAGACAGGGAAGGAAGGAGGATTCAGAGCCGGTTCTCGGGCTTCATGCAAATGAGCCTGCTCAGCCTGTTTTGTAACCAGAAGGCACAAAGACACTGAGGCTGGGAGCGGCCGCGCCCACACGCAGATCCGCTGCGCCCGCGGACGCCCACAGGCCCTGCGGAATTAGCTCGCGAATGGGAGGAACAGGTGACAGGGCGGGTGCCCTCTCCTAGCGGAGTCAGCTCCTCCAAAATCTCCGGGGTGTACGGAACGGGAGGCGGGGGCGGGGGCTGCGAGACCCTATCGAATAATTGAAGTGTAATTTGTCTGCGTTTCAACGGAGACAGAGCTGGCTCGGTCTCTGCTTCACAAGAATATGACTTTCCTGCCAGATGGGCGCAGGACGCCCACCTCTGCCGCCGCTACAGTTTGTCTTCCTCTGGCGACAATGCTGCTAACTCCCCCGACACTGCGTGCATTCCAGAGGAGATGAAAACGCCTCACTCAGCCTGGGCCTGGAGAGGTTCGCCTGTGACATCCATTCTCGCCTGGGGCAGGGGGAACAGGGGATGCTGTTTAATGAAAGGAAATATTCTAGCCAGCAGCTTCCTGTGCTAGCTATCTGGAGACCCTGTGGCTCCCGCCAGGCCTGGCAGCCTCATGCACCTGGACACAGAGGAAGACAGCCACCAGGTGCATGTCCAGACTGCCCTCTCCCCCCAAACACGAAGCAGCACTTTGGGTTCCTTTGTCACAAATGTACTTTGTAAGGTCTGATCCCAGCACCCAAAACTGCTACACTCAGCCCAGGGGACGGGGAGGAGATATCACCCTTAGGGCCTTCAGATTGTCCTACTTAAGAAGTCCTGCCTGGCACAGGGCCCAAGGGGAGACACTGTCCAGGCATGACTAGGGGAAACAGCCTGAGGCATCTCTGCCCAACAACCTCTTCATTGCAGCCAGAACAGCTCATTCCTCCTCCCAGTAGGGAGAGCGTAGCGTGCAGGGCCCTCATGCCAGCAGCAGACTGGCCCAGCTGTGTCCCTCTTTGCTTCTCAGTCCACAGACTGAGATCTCAGCTGGTAGCCATGTCCAAGTTGCCCATCTTGAGGCCACAATCCTCCATCTACTAAGTTAAGTGAGAACTCCCACCAGCCCTGTGAGCCATCATACTGGTAGGGGCCAAGTGCCCATTTTACTGCCATGGTTCATTGCCATGTTCCCTGTCCTCTTCATCCTCCTCCATTCTGGATTCTTGTCAGGGCTTCTTACCATGCAATCTTCTCTCTGCTTGAGTTGCATTTTCCTGAGCAGGATATTTTCTGTTGCGTAGACAACCTCACTGTTGGAATTGGTGTAGCTAGGGTAGCCTCACCTCCTTCCCACCTGCCTCTCTCTCAGCCTCAGATGTCAGCAAGGCTGTCACTGCGAGGACTCGCCTATCCCAAGAGAGCCTCCTTCTGTCTGTGGACAAGTGAGGAATGCTTGGTAATTCCATGCTTCAAAACAGACCTAGAGAGAAGCTGGCCCAAGTTCTGTCTGGGATGGATTGGGGGCCTACTTAGAACCCAGTGGGAGGAGCTGCCCGTAACCTAAATAGCTCCATCTGAATGGATCTGAAAGAGACCATTACTCATTTACTTACTTGCCCACTCTTGAAGGATGTGAAGAAACCCTGTCTGGAAGCTGTAAAGAACCTTCTAGTCTTATGAACACAAGCAGGCATTTCAACTGGGGACACATCCTGGAGTGGAATTATCAGAGCATTGAGCAGCTTGGAAGTGATTGCCCCATGCCAAGTCCTGCTGGGAGTAGGCTCTGCTTACCCTAGTCATCACCAACAGGGGATGCTTCTCACCCCCCCTCCCCTTTCCATGTGTGACTGGGTGTGCTCATATGTGCATATTCATATGTGAGTGCTCCTTTGTGTGAATGCAGATGTATACATGCCACAATAAGCAATAAGTGTTGGTCCTCATTTCTCACCTTGATTGAATTGAGGTAAAATCTCTTGCTGTTCATAGTTGTATATGCCAGGCTAGCTGGCCCATGAGCTTCTGGGGATTCTTCTGTCTCTGCCTCCCATCTCTTTGTAGGTGTGCTGGGATTATAGATACATACTACTGCACAGGATTTGTGTAGGTTCTAGAAATCTGAGCTCAAGTCACCGTGTTTCCATAGCAAGCACTTTATCCCCTGAGTCATCTCCCCTGTCCTGATTTTCTCTTCTAAACTTGGCTATTCTTGCAGGTGGCATGCCTTAGGAAGCTCATGGTTATGGCCATTGGCATTGGCACTGACCTAAATTAAACAGCTTGGCAATGTGCCAACTAAACATATTTTATACACACATTGAGGGATACTGAGATCCTCTATGTCACAGTATGGGGTACCCTAGATGACAGATGAAAGCTACTTAGGCCTCCTGAGGTCTTCTCAGCTTCTCTTCCTGTTAGTTGTTCTTCATAGAAGTTTCCTGTGGGTTCTCTCTGAGCAATGAGAAGGAACAATGATGCCCTTGAGCTTGCTGCTGCTGCTGCTGCCCAGCCTGTCACCACTGGGCCTTCATCACAGAGCTCAGTGACTCTCATCAGCTAGGGAGAGCATGTTCATACACCATTTGCTACCAAGTATCTGGTCTGTGTTCCCAGTTCACAAGGGCAGAACATGGAGAGTCATGGTTTGATTTTGTTGAGCTCATAAGGCCATGCAGGGGCACACTGCTCTTGTGATAGATAACCTGCACTCTACCCACTCCATACACAACACAGAACATGGGTTTCTCTAGAGAGGGGCATGGACTGTATGGAATTTCTTGTGTCTACCTACTAGAGTAGGCTATCATGTCTCACTTTGGACCAAAGGACTCTGTGGGGCATGATACTCTCATGAGGAAGATTCAGGAAGGCCAGGACTAGTTCTGTGACTAGTGCTGTGAGGAAGACTACATGTAGACCTGGGCCAATGGCTATACCTGCCACATACAAGGATCCAGCAAGAAAGAGGAGGGTGGAACTTGGATTAACACTGAATAAGAGATGAACCCACAGACCCTGTTGAGGGGTTACCACTCAGTGAAAACTTCTCAGGAAGCCGTGACTTCCTCAGCAAGCCTCTCTAGCCACACGGCATGCTAAGGGGCCCTGCACCGGCCCTTATGATTCCCTGCACTTATCCTGTGGGACTGTTTCCTGCTGGACTGAATAATTGAAGGGCAGAGTCCATCTCCTTTTTTAAAATCCAGTGTCTGGTACTAGAAGCATGGATGGAGACATAGATGAATGATAGTGGAATGGATGGATGGATAGATGAGATGACGGATGAGTTGATGGCAGTTACATGGGTGGATGATGAAAGATGGGTGAGTAGATAAATATATGTCAGATGAGGGAAAGTAGATAGATGGGTGAATGGAGAGATGGATAGATAGTGGGATGGTGAGTGTGTAATGGCTAAATTGCAAAGGGGTGTTAGGGGAAGGTAGATGATGATAGATGGAGAAGATGGATGGACAGGTGTGTGGGTGGATGACTGATGATAGATAGGTGAGTGGATGGAAGAGGAGTAAGTGGACAAGGAAAGGGAGACAGACATGTGGAGTGCAGGTCAGTCCTGTCCAACAGGCCAAATCCTTGCTGATCGCGTGTGAGTTTGATTCCTGTTCTCTACAGCTCAATAACAACTCTGAATGGTGTGTATTGAGTGACTGCTCCTAACCAAACCCAAGCACAGGGAATGGTGCCAGCCATTATTAGGGTGGGTCTTCCCACCAATTAACCTAATTCAGATATTCCCTCACAGACAAGTCCAGAGGCTAACCCTAATCTAAATAATCTCTCACAGGTATGCCGGGAAGCTCGTCTCCTAGATAAGTCCAGGTCTTGTCAAATTGACAATCAATACTAGTCATCACAGCCACTGTTTCAGGAATGATGTGAAGGTTCCCAGGAACTGCCTCATCCCAGTGCCTGATGCCCTGCTTTGAGGACAGATAGATGGGAAGATGGATGGATGGATGGACAAGTAAATTGATGGATGTTTCTTTACCTGGAAACTGGTATGGCTTTTGCTCTGAGGGGAGTTGAGTAGGACCATTCATCCTAGCATCCTACAGCCTCCTCCCTGTGACTGCATTCAGGAATGGTCCTCCAGGCGAGGTATCCTCCTCCCACACAGCCCAGTTGCTCGGGTGGTGCTCAAGATCTTGCTTCAGGTACAGAACATGGCCAGCTGCACTTTCACAGGTGTCTGTCTGTGGTGGCTGCTGGTCCCCCCCCCCCGCCCCCGCCTTTAGCTCCCCGATGATGAGAGGAGAGGAGGCAGCACAGTTCTGGGGAAGATGTGCTTCAGTTTCAGGCTGGGCACAGCAGTGCCTGAGGGGTGGTGTCGCCTGTCCCTTAATCTCCAGTCCCAGAAAAGTTGTGACTGACTGGCTGAACCTACCCTGTTTGGTTTCTAACATCACCAGAGGGCAGGCAAGGAAGGCCTCTCTTCCAGTCAGTCTTGGATTTTACACTTCCCTCGCCGCCCTACAGGTCAGGCAAAGAACTGAACAGAGAATGCTCCCAGTAGGGGGAACCTGGGGCAGGTTCTCACCCAACTTAAGGAGCTAGACACAGAATTAAGAGGCTGGGGCATGCTTCGAACTGGCCTGCCTCTCTGCTCATACTCTGGCCTGAACTCCCCCATTCTGGACACTTGGTGGTCACTGAGGACACAGACCTGTATGGAACTCGATTTTTCTGAGTGTGAGAGCTGGTCTGTGGGTGGCACTTATTTCCTGATGATGTTTGAAAAATCAGGCCAGCAGTAGCCTAGGCTGGGCACAGCTGGCTCCTCCCTCCTATCCTGTCTCCTATTCCCGTCCTGCCCCCGTCCACTTCTCACAATGTGGGAAACACTATCTCCACACTCCACTGTATCTGAGCCCCCAGCTATGGAAGGAAAGTCCAAAGACAGAATAACCTCCGCAAGATTGCTTCTGGTTCGAAACACAGAAATTAATATACAATTTCATCTGTCCATCTCTATGCTATCCAGGGCATCAGGGCTCTGTGTCTGCCCAGGCCATAATGGTAGCCACAGTGCTGGCCACCGATGCCTGCAGGTCCTGCATACAAAGCACCCGGCTAGCCATTATCATTCCAGGGCGGAACTCCGCTTGGCCTGTGTCTCATCGGTCACTCAGCAGCCCTTAATGACCTGTCAGTTCCTTGGCCTGCCATTTTCTGTCTAATTAATTCTTTTATTGTGCACCGGATAAAGAAAGACAAAGGCCTCACTGGCAATAATGATTCATTAAAATGCAGTGCCTTCCCAGCTCTTGGCCCGCCACCAGCCGGCCGCTCCACCCGCTGTGGGCACGGCTGTCGGCACCCCCTTTAACCCTTTGCGAGATCCCCTGGGCTGGATGTCCCAGAGACTATAGATATGAGCTAGTCTAGGAACCTGGTGGGGGAGGGTCTCCTGGAAGGTGAATACTTTACCAGGATTGGCCTACAGGACACAAGTACATTTGGGAATCTAGCCCCTCCTCTAAGTTAACACACCTAGAGGTACCGCTCACCTCTGTGAGCCTGTAAGCTCTGGCCATTCCATTGACCACAGCTAGTTTATCCTCAGGGAACTGTAGTGAGGCTGTCAGCTTTCCACGGTCATGGGGAAACAGGCATGGGAAGTGAACTGGCAAATGGTTTCTAACCACTGTTCCATTCTCCCTTCCCACAGGAAACTGCTGATATCAGGATGCAGTGGAAGTGAAATGAGCCCTCAAATGGTGGCTGGGGATAGGTGAAGAGGAGGAGGCAAGGCTGTGGCCACCCCAGGTTCCCACTGAGCAAATATACTCTATCCATCTCTCTCTGTATTTTCTAACCACAAACCACCCACCTTATTTTATAGATGAGCAAAAAGAATCTCAAGAGGTTTGAGGGAGTGGTAATCCCTTGGACAGTCACTATTGTGCTCAACCATAAGCAGGTCCTGATCTCACTGAGTACTCCTGGTCCCTGAAAGAGTTGTTCTCAGTTATAGTCAAGGAAACTGATGCTCCCAGAGGCAGCCACACATCCCAAAGCCAATGAGATGCAGCAGAAGACAAAGTGGCTCTGAGGGCCCTGGAGCAGACAAACAGTTCTGCGTTGCGCTGTCCTTGATGCCACTCATATATAGGCAGAACACCAGCACCTGAGGACTCATCATATATAGAGGCTCCAAAACTGGGAAGGCTTCAGCCTGGATGACCTGAGGTTGCAGGAGACTGAAGGGTTAGGGAGGTGGAGGGAGGCTAACACCTTTTCATCAACCTCAGCTCCTAGAAATGTCAGGGTACCAGAGGAAAGATGGGGTGAGTGCTCACAGATCCCAGGCTCCCCCTTGACTGAGGGGCTGCAGGTGACCAGGAGAGGCCAGTCTGTCCAGTGGCAGTGCTCAGACTGGCAGGGCCAGACTGTCGGGTACAGCAGGGCCGATGTCTAGGTTACCCAGTAGCTGATAGCTGGGATTTTACCACCCATAGCCTGTCCCCGGGGCTCAATGCATTTGACAGCAAACATGAGGTAGGCAGAAGTAGGCCAGACAAATGGTGGAATAGACAGAAAAGCTTAGCAGGACTGGAGGCCCTGGGCATGGGGTCAGATGCTGGGAAGAAAAGATGGGGTCCATACTCCAGGCCAGGACTCTGCATCTCAGACATCTACCCTTGATGTTGTCCGTTAAGTGAGGCCATAGGCTGAGGCATGTCAAGTGTCCCAAATCTGATCACCTGGGAGCAACCAGTAGAAAGATGGGGATTGCCTAAAGAATTAAGTCCCCTCAGGAACTTGAGAGCCAGGATGGCCATGAACTTGACCAAATAGACACCAGCTCCCAAGAACTGACATTGCCCCCAGGAAACCCAGAGGGGTTTTTCCAGTTTCTCAGGGCAGAGACACCATTGCCCCTTTCTGCTGAACAGGGCACTCTGTTCAGTTCCGAGACAACATTGTTTAGTAAGGAAATGAAAAATGAGGAACCCCTGGGTGAGTCAATGGGTTGGAAGCTATCTGAAAGTACAGGACTCCAAAGCTCGGAATCAAGGTTGGTCAGGGAAATGTTCTTAGATTAAAGCTCTTGGTGATGGCAAAAAGATCCACTCTAGCTAAAGGACCAGAGCAGCAGTAATGCCCCTCCCCCACCCCGCCATCAGTTGTCCACTCCAGTCACAACCTCAGTGCTGTACTGGGAGCCTGATATAGAGAACTCCCAGGACATCTAGCCTGGGGATGTCTCTGAGGACTGAGGGTGTCCCCCAGTCAAGCCACATGAGGAGTCAGGATGGGAAGGAGTAGGCACATACAAAGCACAGGGCATCTGCAGGGAAAGAGGCATTGCTGTGCTCTGGGTGGGACATGGACTGGCCAGAACATTGGTATTCCGCTTTAAGAGACTCAGATGCAGGGAGACCCTTAGGTGGCACACCAAGTACCAGGGATAGTTGGCGAGACAGAAGGACAGGGCCCCAGGAGTTAACACTTAGGAGCCCTGCCAAGACCCAACAGTACTGGCAGGGCTGCCCAGCCCTTGGGAGCCTGGCAACCCCCAAAGCTTATCCCAGCTCAGCAGCAGGCCTCACGGCTTTGTCAGTGAGCTGGGCGCCTGGGGTTCTCCTTGGTCTGGGGTTTCAATGAGAGAGATCTGAGGGCCATATGGGTCCTGACAGTTTTTGGCTGGATGCAGGACAGGCTGGGCCAGGCCCACATGGGCGGCAGGCTGTGAAGGCAGTAGCCATCCATGAACCTGACTCCCGTAGTCCCATCCTTAGAATCTACCCCACCTGGAGGTTTGGCACACCCAGACCTCAAGAACCCTCATAAATCTAGGTGATTTCCCCCAAACGCTGCTCTTGGCAGGCTCCAGGGTCAGGCTCATCAAAGTGGGGCAAAGGAAGCAGTAAAGGAGCTGGCTAGGGATGGGGGTGGGTACTCCCTACCAAGCCACTTAAACATGGTTCCCCCTTTCACCCATAAACTGAGGCTGAGTCTTCCTAGCTAGGATGCAGCAGGCCCCAGCCCCACACAGCCCCCACTAGCCACATGCACCCAGGAGGCTTGGCAAGGGCCCCTGCTTGCTCTCTCTCTGTCTGTACAACTATTTCCTTCCTAGAAACTCTCTTCCAAGCAGATAATTCTGCCTGGCTCTTGAAGGGTGGTTTTTCTCTGCTCCCAACCTGGCTCTGAGCCAGGATTCCCCCCGCCCCAAAAATACCATCAGCTTGAGGCACATTGCAATAGCCACCCAGATACCAGCCTTGATTCGCCTGGGAGGGAACAGCACAGGCGCAGGCCCATCTGGACCTGTTTTGCCTGTGGAGGAGCAACTTCCCAAAAGAGGAAGCTGGACAAAGCTAAAGTGATAGTGTTTAAATTCAGACCCAGTGACTGTGAAGGGGCATCTAGTCACCTCCCTAAATGAGGTGCGGTCCCTGCATTAGGGAATCTGCATGGACTCTTGGACACCAAACTGCCCCCCTCACAGTGGCCTGCTCAGAGGAGGCCAGAACCAGATCCTCAGCTGAGTCTCAGCCACCCCTGCTAGGAACGTTCATGACAGAAACCCAAACAATACACAAAACATGGTCCAAGTAGATAAAAAGCTTTTTTTTTTTAAGTTTTATCAAATCAATCTGTACAAAAGTTAGCATTGCTTGGTCAGAAAGTAGCAAAATGCAGCAGGCAAGTGACAGCAAAAGTCTTTCAAATTTGACACCAAAAAAAAAAAAAAAAATAGACTGCATAAAAATGAGTTTGCTGTAGCTCCCACCCCCACCCCAAGAAGGAGATATGCTAAATGGGGGGGGAGGGATGACAGTGTCTTTCTCTTAAAAAAGGTAGGAAAAGTAGAAAAAGTAAAAAGCAAACTTCTCAAATGTGTTTAAATGTACAAAGTTTCAAAGGCACAAGTTTCCGTGAAGTAGACGGTTACACACTTAGCACACAGCGAAGCAGGGCAGTAAAGCAGGTGTTATTCTCTAACTAGGAATCTAGACACCATTAGTGGAGGAGGTTTCCTTTCACAGCTTGGTAGGTGGCACTGGTGCTGAAGAGCCAAGATTATTGTGGTTCTGCAGCCTCCAACTTGAAGGAAATTCTGTCTTCTATCACTTGGCACCATCAGGGCAGGGATGACACTCCTTCCTCCCAAAGACCAACCTGATACCAGTGCCAGGCATTCTGCTCTGATCAGACCCCAGGAGGTAAATCGCTTCCTCTACCTGGCCACGGGCCTCCCAGAATACCTGAAGGCCGAGTAAAATGATGCCATGGGGTGCTGGACCCCCTTCCACCTGCCCCCTCACAAAACAAATCTTTCCCAGCTTTCATTCGGTCTTAAATTCTACTCTCTGAACAAATTGCTTCGTTAATTAAACATAAAATAATACAGAACATAAATATGTCTTCAACAGCTTTCAAAACAAACACGTTTAAGCATTAAAAATAAAAATTACTAAAACATAACAAAAATAAACATGAGAAGTGTTTATCTCAGCCAAACGTTGCTGGGAAGAGCTGTGATAATGAGAAACCCCCTTGACCTCATGCTGGTCCCAAGAGATGCCAGAGTGGGTGCATCTCCGAGTATCCATGGATGTGCCGTCACCACGGGAACAATATCCTTTGGTCCCAGGAGGTTCTTGGTGGGGTTGGTGAGGACCTCAGTTCCCTCTCTACTGGTACTGGTACCCACCTATTCTCACAGGAAAGGAACCAAATGGCTATTTTGGAATTATCAGTCACCTCAGAGGGAGAGGAGAAGGAAAAGATAGCTCTGTCCCTTGGCAGAAGTTTGGAAATCCAAAGATAAAGGGACACTGGGTGACAAAGTCTGGCTTCCTGCAGATTCAGCAGGCACTTGATGGAGTGAGGCCATGTTGGCTGCCTCACTCTTTTCTAGAGCAAGCTTCCAGGAGACCTCAGAGACCTGTCTGTCCTCCACGAATGCTGAGTCCCCCTATTGTGCGGTGGCCTCAGGGCCGGGTCAGAGTGGTGTACACCGGCTGGTCCCAGTTGCTGCTGGGGCTGTGGGCGGGTGGCATGGACAGCCCACTGAGCAGCGGAGAGGCGTAGGGCCGGCGAGATGAGTGAAAGTAAGGGTACTGGTAGAGACCGGGTGGGTAGCCAGGGTAGGGGCTGTAGTAGTTGGAAGCCTGCAGGTCAGTGTAGTCACACTGGGCACTGGCAAAGGAGCTGGCAGCTGTGGCAGGGGCAGCGGTGGTAACACTGGCCTGCGCGCTGTAGGAGCCGTAGTCAGCTCTGTTGGGAGAACCGTGTGACTGGTCGCTGTAGTGGCTGGGACTCAGCTGCTCCGTCTTGATATGTGGCCGTGGGGGACCTGCCTCTGTAGGTGAGGCTGAGGCTGAGGGAGCTCCCTTGTGGGCCCACACAGGGGATGCCCCAATGCCAGCTGCCCCAGAGTGGGAGTAAGCTGTGCTCCCATAGGAGCCAGAGGCAGTGGCCTGGCTGGGCTCCGTTGGCAGGGCTGAGTGGCCGTTGAGGGGCAAATATTGGTCAAATTCATGGACGTCGAAGGTGTCCATGTTGCTGATGACCTCACTGCTGAGCTCTGAGATGTCCACGTTGCTGAAGTCGATGTTCTGGCGTCCACTGTCCACCAGGCGGCGCCCTTCCAGCCTTAGTTCCTGCTTGCCTCCACCACCAGCCTGGTGCAGGTCTGTCTTGGGAGTGGTGGGTGGGGTGGGTGGCCCGTGGGTCTGGCCTGAGGAGGAGAGTACATTGCAAGGATGAATGCCCCTTCTGTGGGACCAGGGTGGGGCCCAAGAGCGACACTAACAGCCCTTGGTAACTGCTGCAGGTACGAATCAACAGCTTTTTGTTTCTTTACCTTCCCAGAAATTCCTGCAAACTCAGACCCAGACCTCACTCAGCGGCTGAGAAAATCTGTTAAGCACTGTGCTTAACCTGAGGCCCCTCCCTGAAGACCAAGGTGGGGAATGGATAGTGGCTGGCTAGGCCCCACCAAAGCTAATGTTAATGGGGTACTCTCAGAATGCCTGACCCTGGGCATAGGACCAAGGTGAACCTACACAATCCTGTTTTTCCCCATCTCAGCCAAGTAAATGGAGGATCATGGTCTTCCACTAGCTTGACTGGGGCTGCTTGGCCCCCAGCCTGGTTCTGAAGCTGGGGCTGTTGACCCATGCTATTATCATTGCAGTGGAGACAGTGTGGGTCTTGGAGACCCACTAAGAACATTCATCTCCAGGGTGCTGGATGGGGCTATGTATCCTCTTCCTCTTGTATATCAAGAACAGCTGCACCAGAGGCTTATTCAGGGTACTAGGGAAGAAGTCTGGCCCTGCAGTGCACCTCAGCCCCCAGCTCAGCCCCACCACTGCCTGTTCCCACTCTGTGGGTCTTGGAGCCTACCTGTGTGGTCACCGTGGTGGTGTGCATCAGTGAGGACCCCATCGGCCTTGTACATGGCACCACCAGGATGGTGGCCAAGCTCAGTGCCAGAGTCAGAGTCGCTCCGGCCAGTCTTAACGCTCTTTCTTCGGCGAGGCTGGTACTTGTAATCTGGGTGGTCTTTCTTGTGCTGGACACGGAGCCGCTCAGCCTCCTCCACGAAGGGACGCTTTTCGCTCTCACTCAGCAAGCTACAGAAAACACAGCAGAGCAAGAATGGCCACAGAGCTCCAGGGCCAGATAGCACTGGCAGGTACATTACTGTAGGAGCTGGCCTGGAGTTAGACAGCAGGAACACAGGCTGGGGGACTGGGAGACAGACACTCTCGCGTCAGTAACCCGTCCTCATGCTGAGACTCCCTGCACCAGTAGATCAGAGCCCACGGGAAGGGGCCTGTGTGGTGAGGGATATGTGCTCACTCTAGTCCAAGGAATAGGACCCCAACTCTCCATCTTCCCCTTATGGGGTCTCTCTCTCTCTCTCTCTCTCTCACTCTCTCTCTCTCTCATTTTCTGGGGAAGGCGGGCAGGCCCCAGTGAGAACTACACTTTGGACAAAAGGCAAGGTTTCCTGGGAGTGGTGTCTCTAGGCAGCTGGGCTTGCTAGCCTTGCAATTCTGAGCTTCCAGCAGTAATGGCAAAACCGGACCCCTCTCCTCTGAGCACACACACCCTTCAGACTCCTCAGGCCTTGCACCTCTAATTGTCTGTGGGGCAGAGCTGAGGGGGCAAGATAATGACTCTCCTGCTTAGCCCAGTGTCCCTGATCCAGACAGAAGAGAGGAACCACTGACATGCACAGTTTCAAACTCAGAGGCCATTTGGGAGGTGTGGCTGGGCTGTGCCGAGCAACTTCTACGCTGCGGTTTTCCAGCACAATGCCTGGTTCTAGTGCACCAAAGTGCCCACTGAGCCTCTGTCACTTTTCACCCACTCTTTCCTTTCTCAATTCCAGGTTGAGGTGGCCTGAAGAGAAGTACAGGGAGTCCAATAGACCTGGACTCCATCCCGATCGGTGTCCCAGTGTCCCAGCTAGCTTTGCTCAGAGCATAATGGCTCTATGCCTGCCCTGTGCCCACAGGCCAGGATGGGCCACTCATGGGATCCTCAGTTATGCTGTTCTCAGCAGGGTGTCCCAGGAGGGGAGAAAGTGCTTGGAGGGTCACACTCCAAGCACATACCCGGGTCCATGTCCAAGTTCCCCCCTCAATACAGCACCTTGACCCGGCTAACCAGAGAGTGTTTTTCCACCGGACCCACTCTGGAACCAGACCAGAAGCAGAGACCGAGCTTGGGCACGGCACCATCTCCTTCAGTTCCTATGAACTGGTGAAGTAGTTTTCAGAGTTCCAAGGTCCCCACACTCACCGCCACAGTTTGCCCAGCGTCTTGCTGAGCTCCGCGTTGTGGAGATGCGGGTACTGGTCCGCCAGCTTACGGCGCGCAGCCTGCGCCCACACCATGAAGGCATTCATGGGTCGCTTCACGTGAGGTTTGGCCTTGAGCGCGCCGCCGCCCCCGCCCCGCACCGGCATGGGTACGAGGCTCCAGTCGTACCCCTTGAGCACCTGCGACACGGCGTCACGGATGCAGGCTGGGAAGCGCTCATCTGCCGCCTCAGTCGTGTCTCCTCGGCTGCCGCCCCCCGCGCGGCCCAGGCCCTCGGAACCCGCGGGTGACGGCGGCGCGTCGGAGTCCGAATCCTCCACGTGCGACATAGAGCTGGCGGTGCCCGAAGGGCTGCAGGGCGGCTGGGCGCGGGCCTCACTCATGTCCAGCATCGGGGGGGCGCGTACTGGAGATGGACGCAGGGGTCGCGCCCGGGCACTCTGTGGCCTCTTTGAAATCCGAGGTCGCCGCGTAGGTTCTGATACTTGTCCTGGCCTCAGCGGCCCACTTCCCACTCCTCCTCCTCCTCCGCCGCCTCCGCCGCCGCCGCCGCCGCCGCAGCTCAGCCTCGGTTCTGGGACCCGCAACAAGTTTCTTTAAGCGGCGGTCGAAGCCCCGCCCCTCCAGGCCCGGGTTGGCAGGCGCCCCCTCCCTGGGGGGGCGGAGCCTGACTTCCCCGCCCCCAAATCGATGGAGCTCGAGGGCCTCGCCCCTCCCGCCTCACCACGTGGGCCCCGCACCCCACAGCCTGATCCCTGCGCTCGAGGAAGGGTCAGAGGGCCAAGGGTGACTCCCTAGCGTTCGGTTCCTTGCAGCGAGGCGAGGCTCTAGGGTGCCCGGCGAGAGTACGAGGTTCCTAAGCCTCAACGTCCCTCCCTCCACGCCGGAGCTCAGGATGCGCTATTGCACCCAAAGCCAGGATCCGCGCGCCAGAGCCACCAGCTGACCCAGGTAAAGCGCTCGTCGGGACCAGCTGGGGAACCCCAGTCTGGGCAGCGTTGGGGGGAGCGGGGGCGCTGGGCGGGGCCGCGCGGCCCCGACTGTCGGGTCCCAGGGGCAGCGGGCGGATGGCGGAGCCGGACGCGGGGGCCCGGGTCCTTCCGGGCATGACCCGAGGCGGGGGCGCAGGGGCCCTGGCGGGCGGGCCTGGGTGGTCCGGCAGAGGCGGAGGCCACAGCAGGCCGCTTCGCCTTGGCGCCTGGAGAGGAGGAGGGGAGAACTCGGGGTCGGAGAAGGGACGTTTCCCCTGAGGCCAGCGCCAAGCCGCGACTTCTTCAAGCCGCGCCCGAAGTCGCCCCCGCGAGCTGGCTCAAAGCCCAGAGGTCCTCTAGGGCGGCTCGGATTCTCTCGCCAAACTCGAGGCAAGCGACAGACCTACCACCCCAAGCTCACCGTGGGACTTTCGTGCTGTAACTCCAAAGACTCAGGTGATCCTAAGTGACACCACCTGGTTCGACAGCCAGTGGACATGCAGCCTGAAGAACCGGGGCCTCTGCTGTGCCAATGGAGGGACTTTTTTCCATAAAAGATCACAAAGATAGTCCACGGACGTGGGGTTAGTTGTCTCACCATGTGTTCTGCAAGACTGGCCTCCCCAGAACCCCAACCAGGTGTCCCAGCCTTCAGGTCTGAGAGCCCCTTCTTGAGTCTAGACCCTGAGGACAGGCAGATCTGTAATCTTGCTTCTGGAATGGGCCAAAGCCATGCAAGAGTGACCTTGGGGCACCTACATAAAGAGGCAGAGGCAACCAGGCCCCTGCCACCTGCTGAGGTGACAGCTTGGTTAGAAAAGCTTGTGTCATGTACTTTCCTCTGTGTGTGTGTGTGTGTGTGTGCGCGCGCGCGCGCGCACGCTGTGTGGGTGGGAGCTGGCTGCCATTGTCTGAGGAACCCTCCCTTTCCTTTATCTGCCTCCTTTAAATGTACTTACCAAGAAAGTCTGCAGTTGCTCTCCTTTCCCTTGGGATTCCTCCACTCAAGGGCCTACCTCTTGGGAAGGAAGTGTCTCCAAAGCATGGAGATCTCTGAATTGAGGGAGTCTCCCTGGGGGCTGCTGACTAGGGCACTGTCAGAGTACCATTCATATCAGCAGAAGATCTGTAAGTGGAGGAGCCAAGAATGGAGATCAGGCCCAAATTGTGCTCTTCTCAGCACCTACTGCTGGGGGCTCAGGTTCCACCCCTCCCTGAGATCTGCAGACCTTAATGGAGCACTCCACTTTGCTTTAAAAAACAAAAAGCAAACAAACAAAAACAACACAAAGCTGAATTTTTGTTGGGTACCCCAGGCTCTTTGGGCATCCTCTTCCTGCCTGCCCCTCTCCCCCACCATATACCCACTTCTCAAATCCCTTCTCAGAAAGGAGGTAGAGCTCAACCTGTCTCTGTCCAAAGCCTATACCTTCTTGTGGCTGCAGTGACAATCCTAGCCCCAGAACTGGTGACCAGTCTCTGTCATGGAGATACAGGCCACTGTGGCCTGTCAGGGTGCTTAAGGGCCCTGTCCCATCAGACCCTGCCCTGCTCAGTGGCCAGACTCTGGAGCTCAGTACAAGCTGTTGATACATGAGTGGTACCAGTCTGGCTTTCCAGACTCAGGGGTCAGACTTGCCCTACGGCAAGCTGTTGGCACACTGATGGTGCCGAGTACCCTCATTCCTGGGTCATCTAGAGAGAACAGTGCACCCTCCAGGCCTTTGGACTCCTTTCAGAGTGTCTGTAGTTCACATCTTCAGCCACTAGTCAGACCCTGAATAGACATCAGGATGTGGCTTCTGGAAAGAAAGGTGTCCAGGGTGGGTTCATGTGCTCCCTAGGATTGAGCAAACGTAGCTTCATGCTGGGGTCTCCTAGAGCCACACAGTCAGGATCCTGCCTCATGGTCTCTAACCTGAAAGTTCTAGTGTAAAGGATGGGTGGCAGTTAGTCCTCTCTAGGGACTGAAATGTGCCCTAAAGGGAAGAGGACTTTCAAAAGGATAGTCCCAGAAGAATTGTTCAGCTGAGATCTGAAACTTCCTGCTTTGAGGAAAGGAGGAAAGCACTTCCAGTATGTGGCATCATGTGTACAGGCCCTGTAACAGCAAAGAGCACCGGGCACTTGAGAACACCGAAATCTAGTTATTTAAATGTTGAGTGGCAGCTGTTGGAGCCTCCTCTCAGTTTACTTTGTGGGTCACTGGACCTTGTCCAGGTATGAACTCGTTCTCTCTTGGTTTTTCTTTCCTGCCTCTACCCGCCTCCTTGGTTGGTGCTACTTTTTTCAATCTGTGTGACTTCACCCCAGCCCAGAACTTCCCCGTCATCTTGTGGATTTTGCAGTTCTAGAGTGAAGATCCAATTGGCTGGTCCAGGTGCCTGGAGAATAGGGAGCAAGTAGCTCTGTGAAATCAAGGTTGGTATGTGTGTCCTCAGCCCTGGCCTGGTCTTCCCTCGGCCCCTGCATTCAAAGCAGTACCTCAGGCGATTGGCAAGGCATCCCAGCACAGCCATGGAGATTTTTAATTACTGACCCTGGCCTAGCAGAAACAAAACGTGGGGGCCGAAAAGGGTGAACTTGGTGCAGATCTTCAGTAGATGGCTACCCTGCCTGCTAGGTCCCCAGAGGTAGGAGAAGGGCTCTGTAGCTCTGCCCTTCACCCCCAGAAGGCTGGCTTCCCAATAACATTCTTAGGGCACTGGGCCAAGCACCCTACTTCCCACCCCACCATAATTTAGTGGTCCCAGGGATTCTGTCAGAGCTGGCTCAGATGGACATTCCAGTTGAGGTTAAACCTAGTCTTTTAGTAGAACTGACATCTGCCAGAGAGCTGCTGATGTTAGTACTTGCCCACCATGCCTCCCACCTCTCAGCCCTGCAGGAACAACTTTCCTTCTATTCGGTGGCTGGAACTGGTCCCTTTGCAGCCCACTTCTGCATCATGCTATGCTTTGCTGCAAAATGGGCATCTCCAGCATGCCTTTGGCTTCAGAGAGGCGTGGACATGCTCCCTTTAGCCCAACTGCATCTTCAGAGCGTCATACCCCCTTGGAGGTGGTGTTCCTGATCAGTAAGCCACACTGCCTTGGGAGTCTGATAGCAGGGTGAAATGGGCTGTTCTCAGTTCGAAAGGATTCTGGGAGAGGAGTGATGTTTAAACCTTGCAATAGTGACCTAACACTCATCCTGTGCAATGTGACAGGTGTATGCAGGCCTTGCAGATGTGTTCAGAACAGCTGTGGTTTCTGCTGCTCTGCATCCAACAGCCTCTGGTACTCATAGGTCCTTGAATTTCTGGCTTGGCTCCGTCCATCTCTTCCCTATCAGGGAGGACTCCCATCAGCACCCACTGACTCTTGGTACTTTCCCTTTGACACTGGATAATAGGTGTGCCAAAACCATACTCAGTAGGGTCCCCAGAGCTCCCAAGCAGCCTTTCCTGGGGTGGTAGTGAGCACCATTCAACCTTTAGCCAGGCGCCAGCATTTGTCACTGGGGTGGTGGAGTCTGTTGATAGTGTGCATGTGGTCCAAACTGGGGTTCTTTGGGACTTCTACAGTTCCTAGACCCACAAATCCCACTTTGTTGGTGCCAGGTGGGTGAGTCTCCTCCACTTTGGGCCAGAAAAGTTTGTTTGGGTGGATGCCTGGATCTCCAGCCCCATGCCTGCTGTTTATCCTGGGGACCCCACACAACCCTGACACTGCTCTTTCCTCATTACCTGTTCCATGCCCAACTCCTGTGGGCCATGAGCTTCCCAGAGTTGATACACAAGGGGCTTAGGAGCTGAAACACTGGTGGGGACTCAAACACATAGGGTGCTGAGACTTGTGTCTACTCTCCCAAAGCTGCATTTTGCAGGTTCAGCAAGGCTTTCTGTTCATTCAGTGCTGGCAGTTGAAACTTTCTTAAGCAGAACCCTATTTCCAGTGTAACCAGCACAGAGAATGGTGGCTTAGAATAAAAATGTAGCAAAGAAGCAGCCCCTCCAACCCAGACATCTGCCACATTGGAAAGTTCCAGATACCTATGTGCCTATGGTAAATTAAACACACCAATGAATGACTTTCTGCTCTCTGGCCAACATTTATTACTTTGAATGTGATAAGAGGTTTAGTTAAATGTCTGCAAGCCACATGTGATGGTGGTTTGGTTTGGGACTGTTTATTAGGCAGCATTAGTGGGACAGTTGGTGCCTGATACAGTGACCAATACCACTCTGTGGGCAGACCTGGCCCACAGGATTCTGGGTTCTGATCTCTAGACAGGGTACTTTCCAAGAATTCTTCCAGTTCAGAATGTAGTTCCAACAGGAACAAAGAGTATAACCATGTTCCCCCACAAGACCCTTCTCCAGACAATACCACACACAAGAGACTTCATTCCACTTCAAAGTCACAGCTTAGTGACTGTGGGCACTCAAGGCCTTGTCTCCTCCCTGGGGTACAGAGGGAGCTGGGGGTGCAGCAGAAGGGGTCCACTAGCCAATAGAACAGCCGCCTGTGAGTCATGGCCTCAGCCCAGCCAACAAATGGCACAACACCTGCTCATTGTCACACCTGCTGGTCTCTGAGGGTTTTGGCTGCTGGTCAGGGTAGGACTAGCCCAAACTGACCACGCCTCCAGGAAAAGGCGACAGATGTGGGTCCTACCTCCCTTCCACAAACAGATTTCAAGACATGAAAAATTGGGGTAAATGAAGGGTGCATGATTAGATTCAACTCAAGCTGGTTCTTGGGGGGCCAGAGACAGCTGCAACTGCATGTCAGGGACAATGCCCCCAAGGCAGTAGGGACTGCTGGGCCAGGGTGCCTAGGGACAGCTGGACGAGGTGCTGACAGGGGGCTCATTCCTCTGTGAAGCCGTCCCACAGCTGCTGGGAGAGCTGCCAGCCAGTGGGCAGTGTGCCCTGTCCCCATCTCAGCCACTGCTAGAGACTGTGGGCTGCTGAGGCACAGAGCCCAACTAGGGGCAGGTGAGCCCTAGGCCTCCGGGGATACCATCCAAGCCCTGGACTGGCAGTCCCTCCTAGGACCCCTCCCCGTTTCACCTCTCCCATTTTTGGAGCACACCCCACCCCCAAGCCCTGGGATAGTCCTGCCCCATCCTAGTTGATTATTTGTCAAAAGTGATGCTTAGAAGCCTGCTTCATGATGATGTCCTCTGGGCAACAGGTACACATTTCAGGGCTTTTGCCTAGTCAGTAACCACTTGCTGCTCTGCTCCATCTGGGTTTGCAGAGTTTTTGCTTTCTATGTGGAGCACAGCTGAATTTAGGCATACGAGTTCACTTGCCAAATGTTCAACACGCAGGCACATGGGGTATAAGCCATAGTTTACTTAAGTAAAAGCAACACCTTCCAGGTGATTGTGAAACACTTAAGTGTGTGTGGGTGGGTGGGGGGATCCTTCGTAGTTATTCCATTTGTTTAATTTTTAATTGAGGCAAAGCCAGGTATGGTGGCACAGGTCGACAATCCCAGCACTCAGAAGGCAGAGGCAGGAGGATTGCTTCGCCTTCAAGGCCAGCCTTAGCTACATAGTGAAACCTAGCCCAGAATTTTTTTAAGTGAAATTCATATAAGTCAAAGGATGGATTCAGTGGTATATCCACACATGGTCCAAAACAACCTGGAGAGAGCCCACAAATCCTCTCCATTTACCCTAGCCCATGCAAACCACTAACTTGTCTTTCCCCTGCCTCTTCTTCAAATGGCATAATACAACATGCCTGATTTGACTCAGCTGTGATGTTTTTGTGGCTCATTCACTCTGTTGCATGTTGAACTCAGTTCCTTTTTATGGGTGAGTACATCAGGGCTCTTTTATTTCTAAAAGAGGATCTCACTATTTCCCAGGCCAGCATCCTACTTTAGGTGATGCTTCTGCCTCTGTACTAATGCTGGGATCACAAGTGTGTACCATCATGCTAGCTTCCCAGTGTACTTTTAGTTAAATTTAGGCAAAAAATGGGCAACAACTCAGCTACAAGCTGGCCTCTCCTTGGCTCAGTTCTGCCCTGTATGACCTGCTCTCCAGCCAGTTCCAGATAGTAACCCAGAAAGGCAGGTCAGGAACAGGAAACCTGAGCCACAGAGGATGAGAGCTCCCTGTAGACCCTTCCGCTGGTCTCACCCACTCTGGGCAAATCCAGAGAGCCAGCTTGGGGTCAGCCCCAGTCAGAGTGCTGAATACTGGAACAAGGGGCCCATTTTATGTTCTGCACAATGCCCCATTGTGCCATTCTGCAGGGAGGACAATGCTACCCCTGCAAGGGGAAGCTGAGGACAAAGGGCCCTTTGTGAAGACAATCTCCACCTGAGCAGCAGCACCCAGAGTCACACCTGATGGCACAGCAGTTCTTCCTCTCCTATCCTCTGCCGGCTCTGGCCTCCAGACAGAACCTGGGGAAATCCTGCAGGCTTGAGCAGCCCTCCTCAGATATTCCTGCCAGTCCATCCCATGCCTGTCATCCACCAGTGAGGAGGACAGGCAAGAGCAAGGACTCTGGTGGAAGGACCTGGAGGCAAGACACTGGCTGTGGCAACTGTTACTCATTCTCCCAGGTTTTGAGACTTTAGGCAGATGCTGGTTTGTGGGAGCCATGGCAAGAGGTGGAAGGTGTTTTGTCACCCACTGCAACATCCATAATGGAGCACTCTTAACAGCTGGGCTTTTCTTATGAATAAGAAAAGGAAATTTTTTTTTAATGGCCTTGGAAGATGTCTTTATATGCTAGTACCTCAGCATCTGGGTCCGGGAGGCTGGGAAGAGGCCCCCACAGTTGCTGATCTGGCCTAGATGGTGTGGAGAGGGTCTCTGGTGACCATACAAGTCCTTGCCCTTAGGAGACTCACTGCAGGTGTGGAGGTATAAACACTAATAGGTTCTTTGACCACGCAAACATTGGTAATTTTTATATCAAAACAAAACAAAAAGAAGCTAAAAACAAGTTGTTAAATAGCAGATGTAAGCCACAAAGGAACAATATGTGAAGAGCTGTGAAAAATGAGGTAAATCCTGCACCTGTACCAGTTGTTCCCAGTAGCTCCATAGTTTGCCCCATAACCCCAAGGCTGGTGGTGCCATCTCCCAGCACACACTTTCTCTCTGCTGCAATGAACGTCTTCAGTGTCACCTGCGTACAGTAACTGGTCCCTAACACGAGAAAGCAAAATTACTACCAGGTGTGATGGCCTGGTCTTTGGGGATTACAGACTTGGAGTTTAGGAAGGTTAGAAAGCTATAGGCACCAGGTGAATTTCAGTCCGTCCCTGCCCAGTGTCTGAAAGCCGTCCGGCATTCTCCGCGCCGTGTCGAAAGCCTGGTAATGGGGCATCTGTGAGACACCTACCACTCCAAAACGGCCCGCAGTCAGGGAGCCCTGGGTGAAGCCCCTGCTCCACGGCTGCCCCAGATCTGGCGTTTCCACCTAGAGGGTGAGAACGTGCGGTCGTCCACCAGCTCCTTCCTTTCGCTTCCTCACCTGGACTTGGAGTTCTGCGGGGAGGCGCCGGACCCTCTACACTCAGGCTGAAACCACTAGGAAGATGCCCTCCTGTGGGTGGGGCCGCCCGGAGAGAGAGTGGTGCAGCGGGTGGAGGCTCCAGGGCATAGGCGTATCATCCTAAGTAGCGGGTGTGGCCTTCCGGAGAGTGGGCGGGGTGTCCGTGCGCTACGCCCCCGCGCGCATGCGCCGAGAAGGTCAAGTAATGGCCGCGCCCGAGGGGTCGCTGAGGAAGCGGAAGGTCGGGGATGTGGGCCAGAGGCACGGGTGGTCACCCGCCTCTGCTGCCCATCCGTCGGGCCCCCCGGCCCACCTGCGCCCAGGCACCTTCTGGCTGACCAGGGTCGTGCTCCTGAAAGCCATCGCTTTCATTTACTGTGAGTGTCCGGTGGGCGCGCGCTGTCGCCGACTCCCTAATACCCTGTCCCCTTGTGCACGCCCGCCCTCCCCGCTGTGCGCTTCTAGGACCCTGCACCACCCCGCACCTTCCTACCCCTCCGTGCGGTGTGAACCCGAACGCCCTCCTGCTCAGTGGGCTCCTCAGCTTGTATCGAGCTCCTTAGTGCGTTCCTGGAATCCCCGCTCCTTTCCTCACGCACCTTCCCCTTAAACACCTAGACCCGGGACCCACCTTGTTTGAGCTTGGACTCCTGCCCTACCCCTCCGCGCGGTCCTGGGACACAACCCCCCCCACCAGGCACAGGTGAGAGGTCAAGTCTGTGAAGCCGTGCCTCCTCCTCCTTCCTCTCCTGGGGGAATGGAGGGTCGGCCTAAGTCTATGCAAAGTCTGTCTCCAAGGTCTAGGGGAGAATGAGGGTCCTTAGCCTACAACTTGGACCTAACCTGGTCACTTTGCCTTCTGTCAAGTACCCCTTACCCAACCCAAAGCTGGTGGAGCAGCTCCAAGCTGGGAAGGGTACGGGGTAGAGGGCCTAAGGGTCCAGCCAGATCACTGGCAGGTAGAAGTGAGTGTGTGCCTTCCTGAGGCTCAGCTTGTTAGGTCTGGAAAGTCCCAAGTTAGATTCTGGTTCTGTGGGCCTTCAAAATTCACTGCAGTACCTCACACCCACCCGAGCCTGGAGAGCCTTTGGGAGCCTCCTTCACTTCAGGGAGGGCTGAGGGGACTAGTCATGCTGATGTTTCCTTACTGTGAACTCACTTGTTCATTTGCAGTTCCCATTCACAGAGGAGGTGCACCAGGAGGTAGGGAAGCTCTGACCAACTCATGGAGTGAAGCCTGAACTTACATCGCTGGCTGAGAGCATGTCTCATTAATACTGGGCCTGACCTGTCTGTGGTCATCACACATAGCTTACACTTAAAGCCTATAGACAGTTGGCCTGGAAAGCAGCTGTGGGTTCCAACTCCTTTCTACCGCCGTTCCTAATACCCATGAGACCATGTGAATACTGGTGGACATGGCCCAGTCTGTTGGTAAAGGAAGGCCAGAGTGCTAAATAAGCCTTGAGGCCAAGGGCAGGACAAGGCTGGGGTGGTTGGCAGGGGCATTCATCCTGCCTGGCTGTCCACAGTGGGCATTGAGCATTTCTGTGCCTTTTCTTCATTCATGTTCTTCAGATAAATGAGGAAGAATTGTCTCTGAGGCTTTGGAGTGTATCCATGTGACTTTTTCTGTGAAGTCGGGTTCATTTGCATTTTTGTGTGACAGCCCAGCTACTTCCTGATACAGAGGAGAGCTAGGGTTCTTACCAAATGGCCCCTATGGAGTTGCCAACCTGGACTTCTCTCTGAAGTTAAGTTTCAAAAAAATATATGGACTTGTGTTTTTATCTCAGGCAATACTAAGGAATCATGGGAAAATTGGTATTCACACAGACAGAGCAAGATAAAGAGAATCTTTGAGACAGTCTGGATAGGGGGCTCCAGGCCCAGAAGCTCCAGATGGCTTTATGCTGAGAGTGCTTTGCAGATGGGCTCAGGGGTTACCAGGTGAGCATTGTTGTCTTTGATCTTCACCAGGGCTAGGACCTCAGTGTTGGGAGTAGGGTGGGAGTTAAGCCCCTGATTCCAGTGGATAGTTTCAGTTGCTGCTCAGCGTTGATTTGTTGTGATGTGCTTTTCTTTCTTTTCTTGTGTGTCTACATGAGGTAGATTAGTGTTTTAGATTTCCTGTCTTCCAGTGTTGTGGCTTTTTGGTTGGGAAGACCCAGAGCAAGCAACAGCCCTGCATGTACCTCCTTCCAGAAGGTTGTGGATTTGACTGGATTATGAGTTATACTCTTATATCCTTCCAGAATGATGGCAGTCCAGATATTTCACCTGAATTTTGAATTTGACAGTGCTTCTACCATGGAATGACCTGTAATTAAACAAGGCCAGGTGCATTCTGAGAATCCCCCTCTTAGGAAACATGGAGCTTGAGCCAGGTCTGACCTCATGCACATTGTGTCAAAAGCATCTGATGATGGGTGCACTTGGAAGGCAGAAGCAGGAGGTTCTGGAGTTTAAGACCAACCTGGGATCTTGTCAGGGAAAAGAGAAAAAAAAGTAACGGGGAGGTCTTTAATAAAGTGACAATGTTGGATGAATGATAGCGAGGCATAACCTGCTGATGACACCTTGAAACCAGACCTAGAGGCTGCCTGCTAGCCGCAGGCTTGTGTGCTCCACCTGTTATTGCGAAATTCCTTCCACAGCAGTCTCAGTATGTCTGTATAGATGGCAGGGGTGAGCTACCCAGTTTCCTGGAATGATATGCCAGTACCTGAGAGCAGCTTTCCAACAGACACTACCTAAGCCGTCTGGAATAAAGAGTCACCTGTCACTGTGCGTGGTCTCTAGTCCCTGAGCAGGTGCTAATGTGGCACCTGCCATGCACCTCAGTTCACTTGTATATCGCAGCATATACTTGCCTGGTGCAATTGTCAGCCCCTACATGGAAGAGATTGTGTTTGGTATCTGGCTTGGTAAGCTGCAGTGAGTGGCCAGGCCCCTGGCTTCTGCCATGCGTTCTATTCACTACTTCTGGGGCCCAGTTATTTTGAGCATCAGGCTTGTTGCTCAGCAGTGTCTTTCTTGAATCCCAAGGAGCATCTGGGAGAGCTGGGGCTGCAGAGGAGACACTGAACAACTTATGAAACCCATCTATTCAGGACAGGATGCTGCTCTTTGGAAGGACTGGGTTCTGGACGTGAGCACTCGTGACACAGGTGCTTCCCTGTCTCAGCTGTGGGATGTCAGTGTCTGTGGAGTGTGGGACAGTGGGTGCTCTGGTCAGGCCTAGTGCTGTCCCCAGGTGTAACAAGGAAACTGCCTAAGAGCAGGCACTGTACTCAGGGGGACCTGAAATTTCATCCTGGTTTAGATGTGTGTGCTGAGTAGTCATCGTATGTTCCTTGAAGTCATTTTGGTCGCTTTTCCTCATTTACATGTGGTTCAGTTTTATGACTTACTGAAGGCAGATTTAAGTAGCTCTCAAAAGGCTTTCATGACTGGGGCTGTTTATTAAGGTAAATCAAGTTACTTGAGAGATGACTGTGCCCTTCTCAGATGCCCAGGGCAGAACCAAGGCAGTGAACACACTTTTCATGTTTGCCAAAGTCTTGGCTGAGGAGGAAACAGAACAGAAAGTGCCCTGAGCTTCCTGCCTGTTTGGTTCTGAGTGATCATGGCTTGTGAATGCCCTTCAGCCTCTGAGCAGTACATGCCCTGTATCAAGTGTACTCAGAATGCACTACGCTTAGAAGGTTGACATCATGGTCTCTGCTCCTGACACAGGGGAAAACAGTTGGGTCTGTAGTCCCAAGGCCTGGGGTTTGGCCGCAGTCAGGAAGAGCAGCGACAGACGATGTTTCTGGTTTCTGGGTAATTCTGCATTATGGCGTAGCAGGGTGTCTGAAAAGGAGAGAGAAGAGATTTTTTGCTGCCCTCCCCTTTGGTGAGAGATTAGATCCAAGTTCTTGCACGTGCTCAGTGCATGCTCTGCTTACAGGGTTACAAGGGCACACTTCCCCCTTGGAGGTCTTTGTAAGCCATCCTCAAAAGTGACCTGGGCTTTCCTCCTGGGAGGCTAGGCAAATCTGAGGTTGGGTGGTTGGTCTGCTCCAACAATGTGTGGGATGTTTTGTGTTCTCTTCCTCTCATCTGTTCTGAGTTGCTGAGTTGACAGTGACATAGGGCTTTTTCCTCTTCAAACTAAGCCCATCTGTCACTGTTGTTTCCTGGTAAGTAGATGATCTCCCGTGCTGTCTGCCTTAGGACCACTTTCTGAAACTGATGAATTGGGAAGACCAGGTCTCCTTTCTTTCCTATATAGTTCGAATATTGTGCTCAAAGAAGGGATTCTGGTACTGCAGCCATGCAGCCGAGGGTCATGTAGAGAAAGCAGTGTGCCCAGCACAGTGAGGATGGTGCTTGGGGTGAGTTTGCCGAATAGTTACCTTCTCCATTCCCTCTGTGGCCACATTCTGGAAGGTGTTCGTGTCCACATGTGCTGTCTCATAAGCTGGTGCTTCCCACATGGCTATGGGCTAGGAGTATCCTCTGGGCTGGCTGGGGGTGCATTGGCGGGTATGTATGGGTACTCCTGCTCAATGGTAGAGGCAGGGGTATGGTGAGCCTTGTGTTGGGCCTCTGGTTAGCCCTTGGAGCCTCCTGGGCTAGAGGGAGATGGAGCCCATCTCTCTTACTGCTATATACTGACAGACAGTAGCTGTCTTTTGTTTATTTTGCTTTTGGTTTTTGAGACAGAGTCTCACTGTGGAGTATTGGCTGGCCTAGAACTCATGACATAGACCAAGCTAGCTTTGAACTCACAGAAATCTGCCTCCTATGTGCTGGGACCAAAGGCATGCACAACCATGACTGACTAACCATCTTTGAAGGAATATTTGCTTAGCCATTCTTTTACACTTTTAACTAAAGCTGAGGACCCACCTGGGTAACGCATATTGGCCTTGTGTTTCCTTTGTCCTCCAGTCTGGGAGTCACAGACTGACCTGCTTTTCTTGATGGTGACCATGTAGAGCAGTCCTGGCCACATGTTCTACAGAATATGCCTTGATTGGGTCTGTACTAGATCCAATGCTTCCTGGTGGTTATACCTGAGGTGATAGATTTGGGGAAGATTCCCCTTACTGTGAGGTGAGGGTTTTCTTGTCACACCTAACATCCATCCACATACTATCCTGGGTTACCTGGTTCAGGTGTATCTGCCAGGGATGTGTCCCTTCTGGTCTCTTGTTTATATTCCAGGGGAAGGGGCCCCCACATCTGCTCCTGCAGGGATGTCTACAGATGTTTCTTGGCAATCCTCTGTTAGGAAGTCTTATGTTTCTGTGTTTACTGATTGATTGTGTTACTGAGGACTCCTGCCAGTTTGATTATGCTTTCTTGTGGTTGGTGCAACTCTATCCTTTAGCCTGACCCAGCTCTGGTCCCTGGTGGTTGTTCCCTTGTTTGAATATCCCTCTGATGTGCCCCTGTCCAGATGCCAGGGTGGCTTCTCATTCCTTAGCTCATGGAACTGCATTTCTTCTTGTCTCCTACCTGCCCCTGGGATCAACCATTTCTCCAAGGAGACCCCATTCCTTTGAGTGGAGAATAATGTGAGAAACCCCAGGCTATTACTGGCAAGTCCTTGTCATGGCCTTCTTGTTGGCAGAGTTAGGTTTGACGTAACTAGGCCATCATATATACCCATGATCACCTCTTTTCCATGGTGCATATACTAAGGAAACTCGAGTGCACCTGAAAAGCTGGACTCTGGTTGGCACCCAGGCCATCCTCAGCCTCCTTTTGTGGACCCTCCTCCAAATCCCTCTTCCTATTTGTGCTCACTCAACTACATGCAGGAACAAAGTACTTCCCAAGTATTCACCCAGACCCCAGGGGATAGAGCAAACCAGGACACCATCCTGGCATGGTTCTTTTGTCTTTATCCCTGAAGACATCATCCTACCCTCTATCATGGAGGTCATGTCACATTTGTCAGGGAGTTGGCTCCACTTGTCAAAGTCCTTGTTCTCTCCTGGCTTGTCTCCACATCCTGGCTATATTTTCTGTTCAGTTTTTGAGTTTGTGTGCTAGGCATTCCTGTGTGGGTTTTAACAGATGCGTAGTGCTGCCAGTCACCCTGGCACTGTCCACCTATACAGTGAAATTCTCTCAGAGCACTGTGGTCTAGCCTTTATCTGTGGCTCTCTTTTTTGGGATGCTTTATGAGTGGAGCCTTAATCTGTAGCTTCAAGGTCTAGACTTTTAACTGGGCAGGCTGCACTTAACATTTTTCACATTATTACTGAGTGCATTTTTCACACCTGATTGCCATCCCACTGTATGAATGGTGCAGTTTATTGCCACTTTGAGAGGCATCTTGGCTGTGTCCAGTTTTTAGTGATTACTAACATAGCTACCCTGAACATGTTTTGTGTTCAGTAAATCTGTAGTTCACATGGGTGGATACCCTAGAACACTACGGTGAATTATATTAACGGGCCCCATCTACTTTTGTTTAACTGTTAAAGACCCCACCTCCCAGCATAGCAGCTGATTATTTTGCTCTTCCCTACCCCAGGTAATAAACAGGAATTCCTGTGGCTTGGGAACCTCTAGAGCACTTGATACTGTCAGATTTTTCCTGACTGGGGCCTTATAACACCTTGCTGAATTTTGATTCTTTAGTTATTTGTTTTTCTGTTTGTGATTGGTTGGTAGGTTTGTTAAGACAAGGACTGATGTAGCTCTGGCTGGCCTTGAACTTGCTATGTAGCTGAGAATGACTTTGAACTGCTGATCCCTGCCTCCCTCTCACAGGTGCTGAGATTGCAAGCATTCATCACCTTGCCTAGCACCTAACTGGTTTTGGTTGACATTCTCCGTGATGGTAGCACTTCATATCTTTTCCTGTGTCTACTTGCCAGTGTCTGTGTGATGGATAGTTTCAGTGTGTCTGTTCACATCTTTTACTTTTTTTTTTTCTTTTTCTTTTCCTTTTTTTTTGAGATAGGGTTTCCCTGTAGCCTCAGCTGGCCTAGAATTCACTATGTAGGCCAGGCTAGCTTTGAGCTCTCAGAGATCTACCTGCCTCTGCCTCCCAAGTGCTGTTTAAAGGCATGTGCCACCATGCCTGGCTCATCTCTTACCTTTTTTCTTTGCTCCTTTTGAGTTGGGTTTTCTTACTCCTATGTTTTAAGAATTCTTTAAATGTTCTAGATACAAACCCTTTATCAGATATGTAGTTTGCAAATACATTCTTCTGAACTGTGGCTCATCTTTTCATTCTCTTGGAAGTTAAAATTTTTTTCTTGATTTATTTATTTTCATTTTTAAAGTGTTTTGCCTGCATGTATGATAGTGCACTTGTGCATGCAATAACCACAGATGTCCAAAGAAGGCATGGGATCCCCTGGAACTGGGGTTACAGATGGTTGTGAGCTACCATGTCGGTACTGTGAATGAAACTCAGGTCCTCTGCAAAGTTTTTCATTTTCACGAAGTCCATGGACCAAATGTTTGGTGTTTGTGCTGGATAGCTTGTGTCAACTTGACACACCTGGGCCTCAGTTGGGGGACTTGCCTCCATTGGACTAGCCTGTGGCCATGTCTGTGGGCATCTTCTCGATTGCTGAGTGATGTGGGAGGGCCCAGCCCACTGTGGGCGGTGCCATCCCTGGGCAGGTTCTTCTGTATTGTATAAGAAAACAGACTGAGCATGGTACAGGGAATCAAGCCAGTAAGCAACGTTCCTCCTTGGCCTGTGCTTCAACTCCTGCCTCCAGGTTCCTGGCCTGAGTTCCTACCTTGGGCTCCTGTAACCCAGGAGATGCAAGAGAAATAAACTCTTTCCTCCTGAGCAGTTTGGTATTGGTGTTTTATCATAGCATTTGAAGCAAACTAGACAAGTGTTGTATTTTAAAACTCACTGCTGGGGCTCTCATTACTGTCGTGGGGGTTCGGGTACCTAAGAGAGTTTCTTTTGCTCACATTTCTAGAGACTACAAGTACACACACCAAGGTATTGGCACTGGGAAGGGCCCTATGTTTCATCACTTAGTGTAGATTTGTAGTAAATCCTCAAAGTGGGTGACATGAACTCCACAGCTTTGTTCCTCTTTTGGTTATTTTGGATTTTCTGTTTCCTTTGCCTTTTTATATACATGTTAGAATCAGCTTGTCAAAGTCTACAGGAAACATCATTGAGTATTTTGATTGTGATTGTACTGACTCTCTGGGTTCAATGAAGAATGTAGCACTTTCAGCCTATGAACATGGTATAGCCCTCCACACATTTGGACATTTATTTCTTTTTCCTCTGTTTGTAATTTTCTATAGACAGAACTTTCTTATATTTTGTTAGACTTATATTTATATCTTTTTGTTGTTGTTATAGTTTTTATTCAAGTTTTAGATGACATTGTTCATTGCTTGTATAGAACAACACTGTTAACTTTTCTGTTCTGATTTTGTTTCATATCCCATTACCTTGATACATTCACTTATTGATTCTAAGATTTACCATTTTTGTTACCTTTTTGTAAATTTTCTGGAATTTTCTATATAGACAGTTGTATCATTTGCTAATAATGACATTTCTTCCTTTCCTGTCTGTGTGGCTTTTATTACACTTTTCTCTCCCCCTCCTTTTCTTTTTATTTTTCCTGTTTCTTCCCACCCCGCCCCCCATCTCTGTGCAGTCAAACCCACATATATGGATGCCTCAAAGAAGTGAAAGTACAGTGTTGAGGGGCGGGGCCTAGAGATAGTCTCAGAAGCCTAGGTCTGAGTTGGGCAGCCACAACCTCATAAGTGGCTCAGGCTGCTGGCCCTGGGGAGTAGCACTGTTGACAGAGGCGGATCACTAGGATGTGCCATGATGATGAATACTGAGTGCTTTCACATAAGCTGGCACAGGCATATATAGCCAGTGTCAGCTTGTCTGTGTATCATATGTGAACAGATACAGACACAGCATCCCTTCTCTAGGCTGAGTTTCATAAGCTCCCGAGAGGTGGGAGGAAGGGGGAAGGGAGGAGGGGGAGGGAGGGAGGGAGAGAGATCACACTGCTTGTGTGTAGTTTGAGTGTCTGACCGGTCAGCCAGCACCCCCCCCCATATCTAAGAAACAGGTATGTACTCATGGAGTCCTTTCATACTTTTATCCTCTTAGGTCAATGGGGCCATTTCCTATTTGCATCCTGTCCTAGTTTTTATTGTTAACCTGACATAACTTGGAGCCACCTGGGAAAAGAGACTCTCACTTAAAGAATTGCCTCCATCAGATTGGCCTATGGACATGTCTGTGGGGCTTTGTCATGATTGCTAAATGATACACAAGGGCCCAGCCCACTGTGGACAGTACCATCCATAGGCAGATGGGTCTAAGTTATATAAGAAAGCTAATAAAGCATGAGCCAGAGAGCAAGCCCATAAGCAGTGTTCCTTTATAGTTTCTGCTTGAGTTCCTGCCCTGATTTTGCTTATTGATGGACTGTGACCTGGAAGTGTAAGATGAAATAAATTCTTTCCTCCCCTAAGTTCCTTTGGGTCATAGTGTTTATCACAACAACAGAAAGCAAACTAGAACATGTCCCCTTGGATCCATGGGACTATTTTGCTCATGTCCCCTTATGTCCATGGGAGCCTTTACCTCTTAACATCCTGCTTACCCATGAGGGCCCTTTTCATCTCAGTGTCTCCTGTACTCATGGAGGCCTGTTTTTACTCATGTGCCCTTGTGTCCATGGGAGTCTGTTCATATGTTTATGCCCATGGGGTCCACTTCTGCTCTTGTCTCCTGTCCCCATTGGGCCCTGACTCCTATTGAATCCCCTGACCTCACAGCCAGTTCCTATTCATATCCCCTGAGCCCATAAGGGGTAGCCTGAGCCTATTCACATCCTCTGCATTTATCTGTTTTCCAGTTGTGGCCTTCCTGGTGGCATTCCATCAAAACAAGGCTCTCATTGGTGACCAGGGTCTGCTGCCCTGCAGGCTGTACCTGAGGAGTGTCCAGCAGTATTTCCAGGGCAAGATTGGCTGGGATGCCTGGAGCTATGCTCCAACTGTCATGTGGCTGCTGGACTGGTCAGATATGAACTTCAACCTTGACCTGCTTGCTCTTCTTGGACTGAGTCTCTCGTCCTTCATCCTGGTGACCGGCTGTGCCAACATGGTACTAATGGCTGCCCTCTGGGTCCTCTACATGTCCCTGGTCAATGTAGGGCAGGTCTGGTAAGTAGCACCTGTTACTCAGCCCTATGGACACATATTTCCTGGTCACTGGAGTTCTTAAGTGGACTTGCCTCAGATTCGTTCAGGGAGTGTCATGAACACTTAGACTGTGGTAGAGGCTGTTGTGACCACTCAGACAAACTCTACCTTTTCTCCTTGGGGCATAAAAAGTGATTCTGCTTGGAAATGTGTGTCTTCTTGAGACCAGCTGTGAGGTTTTGGGATGTGGAGGCAGAAGTCACTAGGTAGCTGGTGGGAACACTGAAGGAGGGGCTAGACTTTGAGATATCCCCCTTCTACCTCTACCAAGAGGAGTCTTAACAGCTTAAGCCAGAGCCCACACTATGGCTGGCCACATTGGTTGGTGGCCTCTTGGATTAGAAGTGCTGATGGAGCTCATGGAGCTGCCAAGGCCGGAGAGTTTATAGACTATAGAAGAGCGTGCTGGAGAAGTCTGTGGACATGGGGGTCACCATACATGTGAACATGCAGAAAGAGGATGAGGGGTCGGTATCTGTATTGATTACTTTTCTCCTTGCTGTGATAGAATACCTGACAAAAACAACTTTTAAAAGGGGGTGATTTTTTGGCTTATAATTTGAAGGGAAACAGCCTATCATGGCGAGGAAGTCACGGCAGCAGGAGCACGTGGTGGAATGTTACACTTTCACCATCGGGAAAGAGATAAATGCTTGTATCCAGTTCTCTGTCTCCTTTACCCCTTTTTATTCCATCCCCAAACCACAGTCCATGGGATGATGTCCCCATATCCCGAATGGTCTTTCCTCCTCAGTTAAACCTCTCTGGAAAGTCCTCATAGACACACACATAGAGGGTGTTTCCTAGGTGATTCCAAACTCAGTTGACAGTGATGGTGAACTATCACAAGTCTACCCCCTGTCAACTTGATGTCCAAACATATCATTTTAATCTGTACATTCTATCCCTATCTCCCAAAAAGCTCATTGCTATCTCATAATGGAAAATGCACTTAATTAATCTGTGAGAGTCATCTAAGTCTTAGCAGTTTTAACATTGTTCACAAGCCCCAAATCTGGGGCTAGAGAAATGGCTCATCAGTTAAAAATACTGGCTGCTCTTGCAGAAGACCTGGGTTCAAATTCCAGTACCCACATGGTGTCTAACAACCATCCATAACTCCAGTTCCATGGGATCCAATGCCACCTTCTCTCCTCTGGGCTTTGCACGACACAGGTGCACTTACATACATGCAAGCATAACATTCATACAAATAAAATTTAAAAATTCAAAAGCTCCAAATCTAAAGTCTCCTGAGACTCAAGGCAGTCTTAACTGTGATCCCCTGTAAAATAAAATCTGGGGGACTGGAGAGATAGCGTCGCAGTTAAGAGCACTTACTGCTTTTTCCAGAGGACCTGAGTTTGGTCCCCAGCACCAACATCAGGTAGTTCACAACTGCCTGTAACTCTAGCTCCAGGGGACCTAACGACCTTCTTCTGACCTCTGTGGGTACCTGCACATATGTAACATATACAGAAACACACACATAAATAAAAATAAATCTTTAAAATATGTACATATGTGTGCTATGTACTTCTAGTATACAATGACGTAGAATAACATTCCGATTCTTAAAAGGAGAATGAGAGTATAACAAGGAAGAAATAGGGCCAAAGCAAGACTTAAACCTACCAGGACGAACACCAAATCCTGCAATGCCATGTCCAGCCTCTGAGACTCATGATAGAATCATCTGAGCTCCAGCAACCTTGATCAGCCTCAGCTTCCCGGCTTTCCCTCCAGTACCACATGCATCCTCTATCTCAGGATAGCTCCACTGCATGCATACGATTTTTTCTTGGGAGGTATCACACAATCATGTCATCTCCAATATTCTGAGGTCTCCATTGCAGCTTAGGCTTCACTTTCACAGCTTTACAAAATGCTGATTAGGGTTTCCTTGCAGAGAATCTAATCTTGCTACACGTTACCTGACTTCAGCATCTTTCTGGAAGTTTGATGCAACCCTTCATGACCTCTTTAAATTAAAAAAAAATTTATTTATGTGTTATGCATACAGTGCTGGCAGAGGACAAAAGAGGGCATTGACTCTCCTGGAACTGGAGTTACGGAGGGTTGTTAGCCATCATGTGGGTTTTGGTATTCGAACCTAGGTCTTCTACAAGAACAGCTATTCCTCTTAATCTCTGGGCATCTGGAGGCCAGAGGGAAACATTGAATGTCTTTCTCTGTCACTCTTGGCCTTATTCCCTTGACGTAAGGTCTCTCACTGAATCTGAAACCCTCCATTTCAGCTAGGCTGGCTAGCCAGCAAACTCCAGGGATCCATCTGACTGTCCACCATGCTAGGATTACAGGCAGGTATAGCCATGCCCACCCAGCTTTTACAGGGATTCTAGGGATTCATACTCAGGTCCTCATGCTTATACAACAAGTACTCTTACCCACAGAGTACTACTCTCCCTAGTCCCTACCCTTGATTTAAAAAAAAATACTTTTTACTTATTATTTTTATTTTATGTGTATGAATGTATTGCCTGCATGTATATAAGTGCACCTGTGTCACACTGTGCCCATGGAGGTCAGAAGGGGGCTTTGAATTCCCCTGAAACTGGAGTTACAGACTGTTGTTAACCTCCATGTGGGTGCTGGGAATCGAACCCAGGTCCTCTGCAAAAGCAGCCAGTGCTTTTAACTGCTGAGCCATCTCTCTAGCCCACTACCCCCCGCCCCAATCCCTTGATGATTTTAAAGCATAAGTCCTTTCCCATTCTCTGTTCAGCGAGGTTACTTAATAGAGAATCTGTCAGTAGTATATATATATTTCTGGGGTTAGCAGCAAATGAGGAAGCAAGTGCACTGGCTGTTGAACTTTTTCTCTATGGACATATAGCAGTATGTTCAAAGCATGTGGGATGTACTCCGTTTCCAGTATCCAGGGTAAAAAGCAAGCTCTGGACATTGTTACTTTATTTGTAAACAGTGTGTCTCTCTGCCAGGCTTGGGGATCATTTGATATAGTTCTAGAACCACCAGACCATCAGCCCACTCAGTGAGTCCAGGCCCCATAGCTCAGCCCTGGTGCCCTCTTGTGTTTCAT
The DNA here is from genome assembly GCA_035773235.1 of Eospalax fontanierii. Classification (NCBI taxonomy): domain Eukaryota; kingdom Metazoa; phylum Chordata; class Mammalia; order Rodentia; family Spalacidae; genus Eospalax; species Eospalax fontanierii. The sequence goes on along the minus strand of CM069546.1, from coordinate 28,970,946 downwards.
TGCTTTTCAAGTCACTGTGACAGAATACCCAACAGAAGCCCCCTAAAGGAGGAGGATTTATTTTGGCTCACAGTTTAGAAGGCACAGTTCATCATAGTGGGACTGGGATAGTGAATGCATTGTCTTGACTCTGGCAGCAGCAACAGCAGCTTACAGGCATGGATTTTCACATGGTACCAACATGGAGGCCAAGAGCTCATGCCAGAAGTAGTGCTTCAGTGTTATAACCTATAAAGACTTGACCCAGTGACCCACCTCCACCCCAGAGGTTCTGTAGCTCCTTCAAAGTGCTTCACCAGCTGGAGACCAAATGTTGAAACACATGAGCCTATGGGTACATTTCATATTCAGATCATAAAACTTCTCCTTGCTGTCAGTGTCTGGGATGTCATGGCCTTTGTGTTCTAACTTTTTATGGTGGAAAGTGACTAGCAAGAATCAGACATGTTGGGAGCCCCCAGGGCACAGCTGGCCTGTTGTGGGAGAGCTTGCAATTCCCTCCCCCAGCCCTGTCTTCCCTGTGCTGAGGGTCTGAAGGCAAGTCTTAATCGCTTACGTTACGTTTCATTATCATATTTCATTAAGAAGCAATTTTTCTTTATTGAGGTGTAATTTATGCCCCATAAAAATCTATCCATTTAATGTGTACGAGTCAAGCCGAGTATGGTGCTATATACTTGTAATTCCAGCACTAGGGAGGCTAAGGCAGGAGGATCGCAAGTTTAAGATCAGCCTCGGCTAGAAGTTCCAGGCCAACTTGGGATACATTGCAAAACTCTGTCTCAAAACCAAATAAAACAAAGCAAAAATAAGTTGCAAAGTCAGTGGTTTAATGTATCCAGAGTTCTGAGACCTTTGCCCCCAAGTTTAAACCATTCTCACCACCCCAAGAGAAACCTGAATTGGAGCCTATCATCCCACCCCTCCACCAGCCCCTGATGACCACTAACTGCATTCTGCCTGTGGATTTGTGTTATACCTGTGGCATTTAAATGCCCAGGTATTTCCTGTGAATAGACTCACACAGAACATGACTTTTTGTCTGGCTTCTCTCCCAGCATGGTGTTTTAGGGCTCACCCACATGTGGCATGTATAAGTATGTCTTCTGTCATCGTATAACTAGTTTTTGTGTTTTATGAAGATGTCAGTGGGGCGGGGGCAGGGACAGCAGGGGTGGTCAGTGGGAGTGCAGCTCAGTGGCAGAGTTCTTACCTAGCATGTATGGTGCTCTGGGTTCCATCCTCAGCACCAGAACACCAAGCGTCTGTCCAACATGACTCCACAGTAAATGACAGTGATGACAGAGCCTACCATGTCCCTTTGCTATAGTTCCCTATCCCAGTGACCTATGTCAGGGCACCCCAGGCACTCTTGAGCTTTCAGTCCCAGGTTGTAACATTTGCCATGGCAGTTAATTAGAATCAGTTTTTCTGCAGGAAGAGCATCCGTGCATCTTTTGCTGTTCTGTAGGCCTGGACTCATCTGGTTCTGCCTGCTCAGTGCCCAGAAATAGGTCCTTTCTAAGGCAGGACCTTCTGGAAGCAGGTCCTCCCAGCGGTACCCTGTGTCCCACACCCCCACTGGGCTTGTGAAGGAAACTGGGCTATGTGGAAACACCCCACTGGGTCTGTGGATTTAAAACATAATGATTTAACATACATGTTTTTAGTTAGAACAAGGCAGTGTTTTAAGGTTTTTATTATTTTTTTCTTGTTTTTGTTTTTTTCAGGTATTCTTTTGGTAAGTGACAGTCATTTAGAAGAAACTTACAAGGGCTTGTCCTGTGTGTTGGGGTATGTATCTCTGCATTTTGAGGGACTTTTCCCATTACTTGAGTACTTGCCACTGGCTCTCAGCGTGCACCAGTGGTTCTAGTGTTAGCAGGCTAGTGAGTTCTGACAAATTGGCTTTGACTCTGGCAGAAGTGAGTGACTGGGATGGGTTGGGATTGGGGGATTCCAGGTCAGATACTGGATGCCTTAGTAGCTGTAATAATGGAGATGCTGAGGGTGAGGACCAGAAAAGGCATTTGGGAAAGCTCCTGCGGATCCTCTTCTGTGTGTGTCAAGTGAGTGTCCTATGGGCCCTCAAGCCTCATATGTATATTCACAGTCAAGAGCAGTGTAGAAAGTACTGTTCAAAGCACTGGTACTGATTAAGGAAGCATTTCAGGGCCTCCCCAGCCCACGCCAGCTATGAATTACTGGCATATGGCACAGGGTGTCCCCCAAGTGACAGGGCAACCCAACAACCTGGGATTCTTTCCGTGGGAACTTACATGGGTCTGTAAGTCAACTGGACTCCAGGGTCCTGCAGCAGAGAACCAGGATACTGGGTTTCAGGGGAAAACAGAGAGGTACGTCTTTGCTACTCTGTACTTCTGTGTCCCAAGAACCCCACAGGAGGTGCCTTGACTCCACTTCAGCCTCCCCTATGTTGTGTACATATTGCCCTACCTGCCCCTCAAGGTTATGTGAAGCCTGAGTCCCATGTCAGAGTCCACCCTGTGCTTTTATCCTTACATGTCAAGTGTGTTCTCCAGTGCTTTAAAGGGGATCTGCTCACAGACATGAAGCCACCAGTCTGCTGAGTGAGCATAACTACAAATGTTTCTTCTCATTTTTAGTTGAGTAGGCAGATACCTGTGTAAAGCAAAACCTCTCAAACTGCTCTGGTCAGTGAACAGAGTCTTTTCCCACATAGCCAAGGGGTGAGGTCAGTGTAGCTGATTAGGATACAACAGGTCAGGACATTCATATCTGCTCCTTGTTTCTTATATCAAAGTCCCCCAGAGAACCCTGTGTTCTCCAGTGCTCCAGGGAACAAATCCTCTTTTCTTTGTAAATTTTGCTTATCCAGAATTGCAACATTATTTTCTCTGGTTATGAAGATTGAAACCTTGAGGCCATGACTCCTCTGTAGAGATGGAATCCTTCCCTGTTCCTTGGTATAGTGAATTCTGGCAACCTAGGCATACTGGGTAGTCCCTGCTGGCGCCCCTTAGAACTGTGACTGTATTTCAGGGCAGACAGAATGAACAGTAACTGGTGTTCTACACGTCTTCAGTCCTGTGCCTGACTGTAACTGTCCCAACTTTGGGATCTGAGAAGTGGAATATTCCTAGGATCCTAGGACACATAGCAGTGGGAAGGGTGAGAAAGACACCAAAGTTACAGGTGCATAGCCATGGGAGGCTGAGAAGCAGATGACCCTAGGGTTCCAGGTCCATAGCCATAGAGCACTGAGAAGTGGAGGACCCCCACAGTCCCAAGCACACAGCCATGGAGGACTGAAAAGTTGAGATCCCCCAGGGGTTCCAAGCACACAGTTAAGGGGAGGCTAGACTGGTTTCCAGCATTAAACCCTCTCACTGAGCCGTGATGTGCTTGGTAAAGGTGCATTATTATCCCTTCTTTATGCCTTCAGCATGGGAACATTGTGGTAGCCTTGAGGCTGGCTGTGTGCAAGGCTGTGCTGGCTGTGGTATCTCTTGTGGATTTGCTGCCAGATGCATGGAACATCACAGCCACAAGCCAGAATGACCCGGTGTCCTGCTTGTGTTGCTGTTGGCATTATCCCATATCTGTCACATGTGGTCACTGCTTCTCTGTGGCAGGCAGTAACTTCAGGGTCCTAGAAGAAAACCATTGCCCCTTTCCTCTGTGTTCTCCTTTACTGTTGGTGCTCAGTGGGCCTTGTCCCACCTGTTGGGGCAGAGACCCAGAAGCCTGTGGTGTCATGGTAGCCCTGCCTTCCACCTTTTCTTGTTGTCCTGGAGAACAAAGACCCATTTAGGGAAGCAGCACAGAGTGGGGGTCAGGTTAAGACTCTTCCAGAACTTCTCTGCCCCAGCCCTGTGGCACTGCTCATGGGAGCTGGAGATATCACAGTGAGCACCTCCCACCATCCTGGCTATATGTTCTTAATTATATCAGTCATTTCTATTTTGCAAGACGTCTTCAGTGAACCAGGGGCTGCAATATGAAGCTTGCCTGTTGACAGTTCTCTGCAGGTCTTCATCCCTCCAATAGCTGGTGGTTTGAAATGCACTGAACTTCCAGAGCCGCATGTCCTGTGCTGCAGCCCATGGCCATGTACATTATTTATGTATTTGTATTTGTTTCTTTCTTTCTTTTGAGAAAGGGTTTTACTGTGTAGCCCAGGCTGGTTTCAAACTCCTCATCCTCTTGCATCAGCTTCCCAAATGCCAGGATTATAGGCATGAGCCACCATGACTGGCTTAAATGAGTTTTCTATATTAGTTAAAGTAGAATGCAATAAAATGCCCATTTCTTAGTTGCAGCAGCCACTCCTAACTGTGGGCTGAAAGGCTCAAACCATAGAAGAATATTTGAACAGGGCCTCACATAGGATGACCTCCATTTAACCAACAGAGAGGCCCCTGGTGCCCCCTTGCTTATAATGGGACATGGGTGAGCAGCACCCCACTGTGTGGAAGACTGGCCTCTCCTGCACACACCATTACCAGTGACAGGAGTCTGGCTGAGCATCCCAGTCAGTGAGATGCCATTTCTAGTGTCCTCCCTTATGATATTTAAATTTCTTATTAGCAATATTGACTGTCTCTTTAAGAGGTCCCTTTCAATTGTGGTAGTCTCATCAGCTGCTATGTTCCAGGCTCCTTGTCCTGGGGTTTTGCACCTCCATTTCTAGATAGATGCAGTTGCTGAGTAAGCTGACAGTGTGTTCACTGGGCCTGGTCTCTGGGCCATAAGAACCTAGTACCATTGGCCACCCACTCTGCCATCTTTGCTACAGCCAGCTTACTTTGGCAGCATGCAGATCAAAGACTGAGTTGGAGAGGAATTCATTCTGTGCCCTGTGGGTGCAAGATACCTCCTGTTCTTGTGGAACTGTGCGTCCTGGTATTCCTTCACCTACCCAGCCATCCTTTCAGAACTCCTGCTGCCCTTTGCTTTGGAAATAATGCAGCAGCACGCCAGGCTGACCAGCAGGGCTTCAGGTCTCCTGAAGGACAGGGTTGCTCTTGGCAGGCACTGTCCTAGCACACGTGGTACCCAGCATGACTGTTGTCCCCAGTCCTGCTGCTATCTCCCAGCATGACTGCTATCCCTAGCCCAGCCACTGACTCTGGTATGGCCACTGTCCCTAGCTAGCATGGCCACTGTCCATGGCATGGCTGTGGTCCCCAGCCCTGCTGCTGTCTCCCAGCATGGTTGCTCTCTCCGGCCCAACTTCTGTCCTTGGCATGGCTGCTCTTCCCCCTAGCATAGTCCCTGTCCCTGGCATGGCCACTGTCTCTCTGGGCTCCAGGCCATATTCAGCTCTGTGGCAGGGAAATGGGGTGTTACGGAGGCTCTGTGTACAGTGAGGTAAGGTTTGTGCATACAGAAGACTGGAGCCTTGTTTACAGGGCTTGAGTCCCATGTCCCCATCCCCAGGGTTTCCTCAGTCTTGTTCCCAAGCTGACTCTATCTAGGCCTGGGACACCAGGGACAGGGCGCAGCAGGGTGATTGCTCTGGCTTCAATGGCTGTGATGGACATGAGAGTATCCTGCCACCAGGAGCTGCCTGCCAACAGGACTGAGAAGAGCTTGCAAAAGGACAGTGTGCTCCACTCCAAGCAGGTAGCACGGCTTCTTCCAGCTCTGCTCTTAGCCTGTTTTACAAAGCCAAGGGGCTCAGACATGCAGTCAGGGACTAGTGCTTTCCAGAGGCCTTTGGAGCATTTTAGGTCCCCCAAAGCATTTTCTAATTTTTTTGATCATGTTTTCTATACCTGGTGAACAGGGTGTGGGCCTTGACTACCAAGTGATACTTAGACAGTATAGGTCACGTCCCTTAGGATGCTGGGTTTGGACTACAGAGGCTTTACTATCTCTGGTAACTTTAGAGAAGGGAGGGTGGGCTACTGTGTAGGTGGAACATTTGAGAGTGGCCCTGTGCCCTTCTGGGCTTGTGGAGACCTGGAGCCTTTGTTCTTCGGGGCAGCACACTTCAAGAGGCTTAAAGATAGGGCTGGAGAGATGGTTCAGCAGTTAAGAGCACTGACTGTTCTTGCAGAGGAGCAGGATTCAGTTCCCAGCACCCACATAGCAGCTCACAACCATCCATAATTCCAGTTCCAGGAAATCTGACTCTCTTCTGGCCTCCTTGGGTTTATATACATGTGTTGTACTTACATACATACAGGCAAAGCACTCATACACAAAATAAAAAATAAATATGTCAAAAGAAAATTTTAAGAGGTCTAAAAGGATGGCCCAAAGTGAAGGTTTCTGGGACTCCCGTGTTTCACTGCAACCCCATTAGGATAAGAATTGGATACTTTCATCTGAAGGAGTCTGGGTTTCTTCATTTCAATAAGAAGCTATGTTGATAAGTGATTAGTTTATCCTTAGCTGATGAGAGCAAGGACAGAGAAGCTCTGCTCTGTCAGGCGCCTGGCCACAGGGTCAGGCACAGGAACCCATAGAGGCATTTGGGTGCCTGCCTTGGATCACATGCAACACGTTAGTTGTAAACACAGTGGGAGTACAGGGACAGCCTAAAGCATGCAACCCAAGGAAGCTTCAGACCATGGATGAGCCATCTTGAGAGGCCAGTTTTCTGCAGGGAGCTGATTGGCTTTGGGCATCTCAGGCGTACGCTAGCTGCACTGTGGAATGCATAACAGAGACTGTACCCATAGGTTGTCTTGTGAATTCTCTTGTTCACCTCCATTTCTGTAGTCTTTTTGAGGGGATACAGCTCTTAATGGTTTGGGGGGCTCTGTTCTTGCTGAGTGGTATACTTTCTCTCCTATCAGTCCACGTCTTGAACTGTTCTTGTCAGGCCCTGGGCTTCGTGGGATGTTTATGTGGCCAGGACACTCGAACGCGGGTGTTTTCCTTCATGACAGCACCTCTTACCAGCCGTTGTGAATTAAATGCTCGAGGTGACCCTTCACCCTTGCTGCTCTTAAATTCATGCTTTAAAAACAGCTTAATGAGGGGTTTACTGGCCCAATTGGAAGTTTTTATTAAGACCCATTAGTGCAGGAGCAGAGGCTGCCTGCAGGAAGCGATTAGCACAGCCGCCTGGCCCAGCAGGTTCTACCAAACCATTTCCAGACCCGTGGCTGACACTGAGCAGTGTCTCACATACCCTCTGCTACAGTTTATAGCCCTTCCTTCTCCCAGCCCCAGTGCTCAAGAAAGCAGTTTCCTTAATTAAGTTACCCTCACAGTCAGAGGCAGCCTCCATGGCCAGCCATGAGCTCTACAACTGCTGGGCTGCCACCAACAAGCTAAACCCATACCTCCTTCCTGGAGCCCATCTCTGTTGACTTAACCCCTAGGTTTGTCACTGGGGGAGGAATGGCCTCACAGAACCCAGTTCTGGAAAGTGTCAACTCAGGCTATAGCCCTCTGTCCCAGTCCCATAGCCAATCATGTCCTTCATAAAAGCCCAGAACTGCTTGACTCCACCAGGTTAGTACCACTTTGTAGTATGTTGGCCCTGGACCAACTCAGCCAGCCATTTCAAAGTGACCTAGGGTCAGTGTTTACCCAAATAGGGACCAAAGATCATATGACACCCCACCCCTACCTCCACCAGTTTCTCATTTAAATCTGGTGATGATTACTTAATTAAACCTAAAAGAAAATGTTTTCTGGGTATGGTGGCTTATCCCTTTAATCCTAGCACCCAGAAGCTGAAGCAGGAGGATTGCTGAAATTTGAGGCCAACCTGGACTGCAGAGTGAAGTTCTGTCTCAAAACCACAAAACCAGAGCCAGGGATGTAGTTCACTTGGCATTCAGGAAGCCTTGGGTTTGATGGTTTGATATTGAGTCCTAAATAAACCAGGCTTAGTGATGCACACCAAGAATTCCAGCACTCTGGAGGTAGAAGCAGGAGCATCCAAAGTTCAAGGCCATAATCATCTACCTAGCAAGTTTGAGGCCAGTATGGGTGACATGAGAGTCTGTTTTCCTTATTTACACTATCACTAGCTCACTCTGGGGCTTACCCATCATTGACAGCTATTGCTTTCATATCAAAAACATGAATTCTCTTTAATGAAAAGAATCCTGAGACATTAAAGAAGGGCTTTTTTTAGTCCTGAGGTTGTTAAGTAGACCTTTTCTGGCTTGCCTTTTAGTTTTATTTATGCCAGATTGTTTAGAAGTGGGGTATCTTACTGGCACTGGCTTTTCCTATCCACAATGTTTATAGCAGTTTATAGCTGCTGAGTATGTCACGTGCATGTCTGGCATCAAAGAAAGTATCTCCATTTCCTCCACTCTCAAGAGCAGCTGAACCTATTGGGAGACTAGGTATGAGTCCCCTGCAATGAGGGTCTGTCAGTTTGTTCCTTCTGAAGCCATTCATGACTGCCAAGTGACCTCATCTACCAAGTTGTCCGTCTTCTGCAGTGTAATACCTATCTTTGCCCCCTTCTCCCCACCTGTGGGCAGAGTCGTCATAAGCTGTCTCCTTTGTGGTCTTGAAAAAACCGATTTTATTGATCATATTTTTGAAATATTTTATTTATTATTTTTATTTTATGTACATGAGTGTCTTGCCTTCATGTATGTAAGTGCACTCATGCCATGCAGTATCCCCAAGGCCCAGAAGAAGGTATCGGATCCTCTGACTCTGGAGTTATAGATGGTTGTTAGCCACCATGTGAGTTCTGGGAACTGAACCTGGGGCCTCTGCAAGAGCAGGTGATGCTCTTAAGCACCGAGCCATCTCTCTAGCCCCTTGATCATATTTTAAAGAATTTAAATTTAAAAGTGTTCTGTGGTACTGGAAGCCCAGGGAACTCATTCATGCTAGGCAAATACTTCATCCTGAGCCACACTGTAGCCCTGATAGTTGTTTAACAATGTATTCTAGCTCATTAAATTTCACTTTTTATGAAATTTGTAGGGTTTTTTTCTCCTGCAAATTTGGCAAATTTTGTAGGTTGCCTTCTCTTTCTGTGTGTTTGTGTATGTGTGTGCGCGCACGTGTGCATGCACACATACACACTCAGATGTTCCATGTTCTGTATCCTTTAGCACTGATGCTTCTTTGGACAGATGGCTATCTAGAAAAAAAACATAACAATGCTATATATGTAGGATACTATAAATTATCTTTTGTTTGTTAGCTTCTGGGTTTTTTACAGTCTGACTAGACAGTGGCCTAAAGATTCTTTTAAATGTTTAAAAAGAAAAGTTGGGCTTTTGGCTTATTAAAAAACAAAACTGTAGTACTGGTTTGGATGTGGTGGTACACATCTTTAATCCCAGCACTCAGGAGGCAAAGATAGGCAGATCTTTGTGAGTTTGAGGCCAGTCTAGTATACATAGTGAATTCTAGACCAACCAGTGCTATATAATGAGACCCTATCTAAAAAAAAAAAACAAACAAAAGCAACTGTAGTATGCTGTTTTACCTCTCATCCCAAATCTACTCTCCAGATAAATCCCTTTATCTCCACTAGCACTTATTCTGGTATTTGCATCCTTATTTCTAGTTTTAAATATTTTTTATTTATTACTTTTATGTGTATGAGTGTACTGACTACATATATATAAGTGCATCTGTGTTGTACAGTGCCCACGGAGGTCAGAAGAGGATGTCAGATGCCCTGGAACTGGAGTTATGGACAATTGTTAACTGCCATGTGGGTTCTGGAAATCAAACCCAGGTCCTCTACAAGAGCAGCCAGTGCTCTAACTGCTGAGCCATCTCTCCAATCTCCATCTTTCTAATTTTTAAAAAGATATTATTTGTGTGTGTGTGTGTGTGTGTGTGTGTGTTGTGTGGAGATCAGAGTTCAACTTTGTGGAGTCAGTTTTCTCCATCTTTATATAGTGTTCTAGTTTCATTTCTGTGATTGTGAAAAAATACCCTGAGCAAAAATAACATAGCGAGGAAATGCTTTATTCATTGTACATTTCCAGGTTATAGTCCATTATTTCAGGAAAGTCAAGGCAGGACCTCAGGCAGCTGGTCTTGTCACATCCACAGTTGAGAGCAAAGTGAGAATAAACACATCCTTACTACCTGTTGCTTTTACCTAGCTTTCTCCCCTCTCTTTCCTCCTACAAGTTAAACTTGTTTCTCCACTCTTAATGAAGGAAGTTCGGGACCCCAGCCTACAGAATGGTGCCGCCCTCAATCAGCTGGGTCTTCTTCATCAATTAACCATCAAGACATCCTCACAGATATATTCAGGGGGTAACTTGATCTAGGAAATTCCTCAATTGAAACTTTCGTTTCAGGTGATTCTAAGTTGTAGGAAGTTGCCATTTAAAACTGTCCATCACATGTGGGTTCTGGGAATCAAACTCAGGTTACCAGGCTTGCACAGCAAGCACTTTACCCACTAAGCCATCTTGCCAGCCCCTGCATCCATATTTCTCATAATGTATTTATATGGATTGTTCTCGATATGTCACTTTTAGAGCCTATCAGTGCACTGTCATAACAAGGATTACTCACATGCCCCTGATGCTTTTCTCACCGTCTCAGCATAGCCATATCACATAAAGTTTTTTACTAGATTTTTAGCCAAAAGCCCAAGAAGTGATACAGATACAGTTTTTATTGAGTTGTTCCTTAATGCATTATGACTATGCAAATATTATTGACTGCCATGCCAAATAAAGAGCTATAACTTTTTTTTCTAGTTTTGTTTTTCCTAGAGTTGATTTTTGCCCCTTCTTTTGTGGTTTGTTTAGTTTTTCTTCTCTGAGCTTGTCTCATCAACTTACTCTAAATATTCTAGTGTAATTTTTCAACTCCTCCTAGTATTTTATTTTATAGACTTCAACACATTACATGATCTCTCAGTTCTTTCTTCCCACACTCTGGAGGTTTCTGTTCACAGTCTTTCTGGCACCACTTGGGGCAGATGCATTTTAGACATCTGGGTTTGGAGATTGGGGCAGGTTAGTTGTCTTTGCCGGATTCTGTTCCACTACTTGATTTGCCCCTCTCTGTATCTTAGAGATCCTTGTGATCCCCAAGATGGGTGACCTCATGCTGAGGAGAAGTCTCAGCATCAGTAGCTACTTTTTCTACTGCCACCTCTTTTTCTCCCCTGACCTAGTACAGTATTCTTATAAAGGACCATCTGTTAGCCCTTTGCATTACCACATTCACAGGGAGACACCTGAAAGCAGCTGGTCAGCGGGATCTTCAGCTCCACTTACTCAGCTTGTAACTGCCTGTCTGAGGCAAGAGAAGCCAGCATGCATGCATGTTGCCCATTACAGCTTTCCCCCATGCAAGTGTTGTGTCCTGGTTGTACTGAGCAGCTGAAAGGCTAGAGAAGGGCTTTGGTTTCTTCAGGCACCATCAAGGTTGCCAGCTGGCCTGGCACCTCCAGCACCTGGTGCATGTCCCCTGTGCTTCCTGGCTCCCAGGCCCCTTGATCACCGTGGAAGAAGGCTGTGCCAGCAAGCCTGACCTTTACCAATGTGAGGAACAGGAAGAGGATCTGCTGGCTGCCCCAGTGAGTGTCTGTGTGCCACTGTCTGCTGCAAATACTTTGATGTTCTAAAACAAATTCTTAAAGAGGAAGCCATGCTCTGTGCTGTCACAATGGCAGCTCTTCTGTAGGGGTTTTTGGGAGGAGGCAGGCACTGATGCAGTTTGGTTTCTGCTAATGGTTCCTGAGTATGTGTAACAGGCCCTTCTTGACAGTTCATGTCCTCTGATCCAGCACTACCCCTCTTTTGGGGCAGGATCCCTGTGTGTGTTACAGGTGTTGGCTGGCTCTTAGGTAGATATCTCCTTGGCAGGCAGAATGTAGCTGGTTTTCCATTTGGTCTCACCCATGGAACACATCTCTGGGTCATTCATAGGCTGACTGTGAGGAGGAGTCAGGGGCGAACTTTATTATTATTATTGTACGTGTGTATGATTAAGGACATGTGTATACCATGGTGTGCATGTGGAAGGTCAGAGGATAACCTTTGGGAGTTGATTCTCCTTCTACTGCGGGTTCTGGGGATTGAATTGCTAAGCTTGTACAGCAAGCACTTTCACCCACTGAGCCATCTTACTAGCCCCCAGAGGTGAACTTTTATGTGATATCTATGAACACTTTATAGTTTCTATATTGGCTCCCACCTGCCCCACATACATACACAGGCACCATTCATTCTTCCCCTCTGTGCCAAGCAAGGCCTGCCAAGCAAATATTCCCTACCCCACTCCCTGGCTTCATTTTTCTCCACTTACACTTTGTGATATGGACCTGTCTTGTGTCTTTCTTTTTACACCTGCCTCTCTTCCCACCACTGTCAGACCCTAGAGACTGTGTGTGGCTCAATTCCCCCAAAACTCCTGCAGCATCTTGGGCAAGAGGAGCTGGGGATCAGCAACATATTCAGCCTCCCCATGCAGCCAAGGCTCTAGCCATTTGCAGCAGTCACAAGGAGGCACCTTCTTGCATTGTCACCTAGGAAGAAGTACTTGCCTTCTCCAGGTCACTTCAGCCTAGGAGTCTACTTGACAGGGTCAGTGTGGATCATTGAGATACCTTATCAACTCTTTTCCCTCCATGCATATGGAGGAACTGCAGTGAGAGGACAGAGCCTCACCATCCCTTGGTGTGCTCTGCATCAAGAGCTCAATGAACAGGGAGAACCTGCCTCAGATGGTAGACTGCAGACCTCTACTGGGCTTTTCAAGTGCCCACCAGTGCCTAGGACTATCCAGAGATCTCACCTCAGCCTGTTGTCTTTTGTGCTCCAGTCTGTCTTCCAAACTCTCCTTGACTTCTCATGTTAGTAATTGTGTGGAACAGTCTATGTTCCATAGAACATGCCTCAGATTGGATCTGTTCCAAGCCCAGTTGGTAAAATGCTTACTATGCAAGCTTGAAGACTTGATTTGATCTCCAGAGCTCATGTAAAAAAGCCAGGCCTGGTGATGCTCACTTATAATCCTAGTGCTGGGGAGGCAGAGACAGAGGGTCCCTGGGGTCCATTGTCCAGCCAGCTTAGCCTGTTTGTTGAACCTTGTGTCTCAGTGAAAAACTCTGCCTCACAAAATAAAAGGTGAATGGCCCCTGAGGAATGATACTCAAGGTTGACCTCTAGCCTACACTTGTACATGTACACATGGGCGTGCACATATGCACAAACACATTAAACTTTCTTAACCCAATAGTTTGCTGAAGAGGTTTAGACAAACAAACTCAGGGGAGTAGGCCTGCAGTAAGTCACCATCTCCCGCATCAGCCTCAGGAATTGTTGTTAGGTAGAATGAGGTGGTGGGCATGATCAGGAACCACTGAGACTGTGGCCCTCTCTGGAGGATGGCATAGCCTGTTGAAGGGTGGCATAGCCAGTAGTCAAGAGCTGTGATTATAAGAGCCCCACAGTTCTCCCTAAAACAAGATTATGAATGTGAGGAACCATCTCTGAGTTTACAGTAGACAAGGAGATTTGAAGGCTCAGGCTTAAAACATTGACTAAACATCAACTCTTCTTCTCTGATGATTGCCCAATACTGACTGCAAAGCTGTGTTGTTGCAGATATGCAGGCAGAGGCCTAGCCAGGGAAGCCTACTGCCTTAGGATAGAATGAAGGCCCATCTGACAGCCATGTGACTAGGAGACTTTGGGCCACTTTCTTTGGCCGTGGGGATGCTGGTAGTTTGGGGGATGTTGGGTAGGAGGACATCTGCAAGAGGTGGGTGCAGAGGATGGTAGGGGGCTTCCCAGAGCAAACTCATGGCTCTGTCAGCACCTTCAGAGACTTCCCTGCCTGCCATGGACTCCATGGTTATAAGGATGATGGAATGAATGGAGGGTGTTTGTGACCTGGAGTTAGGCAGGGTGTAGGTGGGGGTCTGATAAGTCAGGGAAAATGAAGTCTTGGTTTGAGCTTCTGTTTCAGGCAGTGGCCTTGTGAGCACAGGGCCAGTGAGTTCACTCATAGTTCTGGAGGCACCACAATTATCTCAAGAGTGAAGTGTGAATTTCCTGAGTGAAGGCATGTTCCTGATGGGCCCTGACTGCCTGCCAATCGGCAGTATTTTGTATAACAATAGGTGACATTTCCTCTTTGTGTGCTGTAAGTTTTGTAAGTTGAAGCCTTACATTTCTGATTTACACTGAGTACCTTTCAGGCACATCTGTGATGGGGAAGGTCTAGGCAGGTAGCTGCTGCATCCTGCAGAAGTCCTCTAGCCCTGTCTGAAGGTCTCTCTACATCTGGCTTCCTCCAGCTCTAGGTGGTGCCTGGCTAGCATATGGGCAGTCTGTGCTGCTGTCAGTCAGAGATGCCTCAGCCAAGCAGATTGTCACAAGGGAAGAGAGCACCCTGGGACTATTTCATCTTCACCATCCTTGTGTCTTACCAGGAAGATTCTGTTGTCCAGCCCTACCCCCACAGGTGTATGTTTCCTAGTGGTTTGACTATGGTATGCCAGCTTGTATCTGTATTTTGCTTGATTCATTGAAGTTCTTCAGTCTGTAATTTATGCCTTTTATAAGATTTGACTAATTTTTACAATACTTTTGTCGTTTTTTTCTGTTGTCTCCCCCCGTTCTAGTATATTCACCTTAGGCCTTTACTTTTCTATGTATTCTCTTCTTTAACTAGTCGGTCTTTTTGGTGTGTGTGACTTTACCCTTTCTTCATGTTCACTGCCCTTTTATTCTCACCAATCTGTTATTGAGCTCATCCAGTAAAAATTTCAATTCAGCTATCACCCCCCTCCTACCCCATGGTTGGGTTTCCTTGGTTCTTTATCTCTGTGTTTAGTTTTGTTAGTAAGTTTTCCTATCTATGCCATGTAATTATTTTTCCTTTTACATCCTTGAACATACTTACTATGCTTGCCTCATCAGCTCTGGAGCCTACATTCTAGATTCAGAATGAGAATGGGAAAGCAATAAGTAAAATATGTGATGTGGTGTCAGATGTGGGGCACAGGCAGTACTGGGATAGACTGAGGCTGGTGGTGAATGTCACATTCAGGGAAGGTATGTGAATCAGATTCTATTACTGTAACAAATACCTGAAAGAAACAGTTTAAAGGAAAGATTCATATTGGTTCATGGGTTCAGAGTTCTCAGTCCATGGTCAACTGGCACAGCTGTTTCTCAGCCATCAGTATCATAGTGGAAGGTGTGGGGCAGAGCTGCTTACCTCCTGGCAACTGGAAAACAGAGAGGCTGAGTGGGAGGGGTCAGAGAGACAATGAATCTTTCTAGGACAAACCTCCAGTGGCCTACTTCCTCCAACTAGTCCCCATCTCCAAGTTATACCATCACACTGCAAATCCATCAGTGGATCCATTCCCTGGTCAGGTCAGAATCCTCATGAACCAGTCACTTCTCAGTGAATGGCTCAACCAGCTGGGACCAAGCCTTAAACACATGCTCAAACCAACAAATGTTCATGTCTGTCTCAGAATGGGCAATATTAAGTCCCTACTTTGTTCCCATCTAAGACTTTATGAACACTGTCTTTGCTATCTGCCTTTCATTCATCATTCTGGTCTTCCACACTCTCAGCAGAATAGCTTACTTAGCTCTGTTTATAGCAATTAGGGTTCTGTAGGCCAAACTTTAAACTTTTACAAATTCCTCCCACTAACCACATCCAAAGGCTTCTGAATGTTATGGTCAGGTAAATTCACAGTGCAACTGTAGTTCTCAGCATCAATTTTCTGTGTCAATCTCTTTTCATCATTTTGATAAATACAATTATAGGAGGAAAGGGGCTTTTTTTGATTCACAGAGGTTTCAGTCTGTGGTCACTGGGCTCTGATGTTCCTGTGTTTGTGTATGGTGATGCATACACATCATGGCAAGGAACATGTGATACAGCAGTGACTCAGGTTAGGGCACATAGGAGGCAGAGATGGAGGGAGAGTGTGCCTTTGCATGTAGGCTTCTTGCTTTTGCTCCATCTGGGCCCAGCTTATTGGAACCACATAGGGCAGGTCTTTTTTCCCCAGTTGCTGTCCCACATGCCAGTCATCACTAACTTCTGCTTTACTAATCTCTTAAATCCAAGGAGACTTGCACCTTTGTCAACAAAGAAGGATCAGCTTTCCTGGGAAGTGGGCAGAAAACACTCACATCACCACTAATACATGTCCATGTCAGAGGCCAGGGCAGCCCTGTGGGCTCTGCTGGGAGCTCTGGGTAGACAGTGCTCTTCCCCTTCTGACCAATCACTGCAGTGCCTTCAACCCTGTGAAAGCAGTGTTGCCTCTGGCCCCACCAGGAAAGCTAAGAAGGTGGCTGGAGGGGTGGGTCCTGGGGCAGAAGTGTAAGGCGAACCTGGCCTCCAGGAGGAGGAAGAAATGCCAGGGCAGGCATAGGGAGGAGGCAGTCATGGGTACTGGTCACTTCGTGTCTGGGTCAGTATGTATCATTTTCTTATATAACTTATGTTACCTGGTTTAGCTGAAATGTGATCTTTGACTCTTCCTCCAAAAGAAAGCATTTCAGGAAATTTCTCCCAACAACATTAAGAATGAGATGCATTGGGCTGTCAAACCCTGCATGAGGCTGTGCCACTGAGCCCTAATCTGTGACTACATCCGTTTTAGCTCCTGGGAATGCACTGCCCTTGTTGGCTCTTCTGTGTGTGGAGTGGACCTGTGGGGTGGGCTGTCCTCTGCAGACTTCTTGTTCTAACGCCACTGCCACTGTAGACCTCTGAGAGGGCTGGAGCCTTCCGTTTTCACTAGGTTGAAGATACTGCAGAGATTTGGGAGAGCAGGAGGAGCAGTGTCCACCTTGGGTTTCCAGCAGAGCCCACAGGGCTGCCCTGGCCTCTGACATGTGGTGGTGCACATGTTTCTTCCCTCTTCACAGGTAAACTGACCCTTCTTCCTGACAAGTGTGCAAGTTCGTGTGGTAACTAGGCATGTCACACCCCAGCTGGGAACACACAGGCCCATCAGCTATATTAAAGACACCAGAAAGATTTGGAAAAGTTTTGTGTAAAATGTGAGATGAGGTCACACTGCACTTCAGCATTAGGCTGGTATGCTACTGGATCCATTCAGATGCCACGTTGTGGCGCATCAATGCTACTGAGCTATACAGGTCTCAGGAATCCCTGGAAGGAACAAGACTGGGTTTAGGGCAGCTGATGGACTCTTTCCTGGGCATGTAGCCTGGGGAGCAAGTGGTTTTCAAGTTTGTCCTGCCTTGGTTCTGCATTGAGATATATACCACATATACCCGAGCAGGTGCTTCTCCTGAGATTGGCTGGGAATTGGGGTCCAGATCTCTGCAGTCCACCATAGGGACCCCAGCCCTATAGCCACAGAAACTTACATTAAGTTGAGCTAAGGTTTACATTTTTAAATTTTCTCCCTTAGTCACATGAGCCACGTTTTTAGCACTCAGAAGCTTATATAGCTAGTGGCCCCTTGACCTCCAAGCAGTGACCTGGGGCATCTCCATTGTAGACAGTGCCACAGAGCCATACTGCCCAGTACTTCCTCAGGGTCCTGGCCCATTGCTCTGAGGCTGGGCAGGCTGCTGCTCATTTCCACACATAGGAAACAAGAGAAAGCCCGGGAAAGCATATGCCCTTCAGCATACTATACGTTAAATATTTGGAATATATTAATCCAAAAAAATCTCTCTGGCCAAGTCTAATTTCCGTTGAGGGGAAGCATATTCGTATTTATCCAGAGGCAATAAAGCTGCAGAGGTCACTGCCGTGGATCCCGTTTCCAGGCTAGCTGGAGACACCTGCAGAGATCTAAGCAGCTGGGGGACACCCGGTGGTGCGGAAGTCTGGTTGTCCTGGCAACTGAGCATTAACAAGCAC
Organism: Eospalax fontanierii; assembly: GCA_035773235.1. Lineage (NCBI taxonomy): Eukaryota > Metazoa > Chordata > Mammalia > Rodentia > Spalacidae > Eospalax > Eospalax fontanierii. Next base: position 28,953,162 of record CM069546.1, on the reverse strand, counting down.
CGTGACAGACACAAGGACCTGGGTTGCCTAGAGGGTCACCGCCAGGGCATGTGGGTTCCAGAGGTCACTTCCTGTTTCTCTGTAATGCCCAAGGACATCCTTAAAATGCATATTAACAATCAGAGCATGCAATGTGAGTCCAATTTCTTTCTTTTTTTTTTTAGTTTCTTGCTTTTTGAGACAGAGTCTTATTCTCTAGCCCAAGCTGATCTCAAACGTACAGCAATCCTCTTGCCTCAGCCTCCTGAGTTCTGGTATGAGGCACCACATGCAGCTTTTATGATGATTTAAAGCATGCAGCCCTCATCCAGTGCTTTGAGAAACATCTGCTCACTAGAAAATGCTTTCCCACTTACAGTCTGGTCTCTGCCTACAGTCCTGTCCTCTGAGGCTTGATTCTCATGCTCCCTTTCGTGGCTTGCTGCTCCTCTAGTGGATCTGACTGCCTCATTGCTTGTGGGCCGCTCAACATCAAGAGCAGCAGTCTCACAAGTTGTATTCTCATGGCATCATACATGGCCAGGAGGCCAGCAGGGCTGACAGGGTGTATGCAGATTATCCTGCAGTCTGACTGAGGTTTTCCCTGCAGGCACCTCAGCTGGCTCCAGAGGCAGGAAGCAGGGGGTGGGTAAGGAAGGAAGGGATAGGGCACACAGAACAGTGCTTCTTCCCTAGGGGTTAGCTCTGGGTTAAGTTTCTCCCTGCACCTGTCCTGGCAGCCTTAAGTACACTAGGATGGGTGCTAAGTTTGTTGGGAAGGGTCATCTCTAGGTGGCCCCTGCTTTCAGGAACTTGACATAATGGGTGAGGTTGCTTCAAAGCTGAATGCCAACCATGTTGGGGGGTGCTGCAAGATGGCATCAACCAGCACCCATGAATGCAGGGCAGCTGTGCTGGCGGGGCTCTGGTTGGCTGAGTCAGAAACCATCACGGGTGTGCTCTGGGCCTAGTGGCTGCAGGATTACTCCTGAGAGTCAGCGGCTGCTGTGGCCTTAGCTCTGCTTCCAAAGTGTGGTTGTTTTCCAACAACCACATTCCAACATTCCAAACTTCGGGTCACACTGGGTCTGGGGCACATGCCTGTAGTCCCAGGACTCAGGAAAGTTAGACAAGAGGGCCAGTCTGAGCTACATAGTGAGTTCTAGGTCAACTTGGGCTACAAAGCAAAAAAGACCTCAGTCTCAAAAAAACAGAAATGAGCAAAAACCCAAACCTTGGGTTGAGTCTCCATCACAGATGCTACAGGACAAACCCAAGCTCTCAGAGGTGGCTCTGCAGAGCAGTGTATGCAACAAAACCACAGATCCAAACTTCAGAGGACCTGGAAAATGTAACAGCATAAATCCCTGGATCTCCTGACAGGAGAACACTGTTTCTTCCATGTGTCTTGTGGCTGCCACAAGGGCAGGGATGTTGTAGGACCCAACAGAACTCCCACCACAGCTACACACCACAGAGAATGCTGACCCTGAGGTCAGAAATGCAGAGAAGTGGTGTTTGAAGCTCGTTGGGGCCTGGAGAATGGCCTCTTCAGTGATGTCATTGCCTGGGCTGGCATAGGCCTGGGCTGTATTGTTCCCTGGTGGGCTCTATACAGCCCAGGGAGTTTCTGTCACCTGCAGCCTTTATTTCTTGTGCTAACAGTAGTACAAAGTGAGATTTTGCTATACTAGCTCATAACTTCTCTTTAAATATAACGTATGAAAATTAAGGAAACTTTTAAAAGCTGCTGGCTCCCTCCAGGACTGTCATTAGAAGCCCCTGGGGTGGCAGAGGGCGGGCGGCTCGGTGCTGGAGTGACAGCCAGTCAGGAGGGAGTGCTTTGCCCCCTTCTCCCTGTTTTTAACAGAGGAGCTAATGGATTTCCTGTTCCTCACGTGGATGGTGCTGTCACTTTTGAAGGATCCATCTGTGCTATATTTAATTATTCTTTCTGACTATCTGAAATCATTCTGAAGAGCTCATATGGCCCAGTTACCACCTTCTTTCTAAAGTGCCCATCTCAGGGCCTGTTTCTCTGAGATGCTTCGTATCTTGCTTCTTATGTACAGAGTTGGCCCCACCTTTAACATAAATAACTCTAACTCCAAATGACATTTCCCCATGTCTCACTTGTGTGTGAAGCCTGCTACCCCTGTGTAGCTCCCAGCCTGGTACTAGCTCACCCCTGGGCCTTCATTACTCAATGTGGCTAGGAGCATCCTGTACCAAGTCCTGTGGCAGGAGCAACACTGAGACCACACCATAGCAAGATCTGTCTTCTCATGATGATCCTGGGCAAATGACAGACCTTGGACTGATCTTCCCCACCTGATTAGATAACACACCCACAATAGGGCTGTCTGGAAGCTTCCATGTGTTCCCAACTCCCAAAAGCTTCCATTCCCATCCTACCACCCTCTTGGGTCCCCTTACAGATTGTTATACCCTCAGCTTGGCTTGACTCTGCTCTGCCCTTGGCTAGCCTCTAGCATTGCATCCTGCCAAATGATGTCCACCCTTAACCCACTGTGTCCACCCTTCTTATCAAGTTGATGGTCTTTGGATTCTGCCCCTTTTACCACTCACTTTAAACTGTCTTTTTTTCCTAGTTGCTTTTAGCGTCCAGCTCTAGCTCAGCTTCTGTTTACTGAAGGCACACCCCTCCCCAGCACACACACATGCCACTCAACCAGATAGCTTCTCTGTGCAGGGTAGTCGTCCACTATAGAGCTGCCTAACCTTCCCTTGCTGTTCCTTATATCCCTTCTTTCCACCATTTGCCCAGCCAAGGCACAGACCAGGCCATTAGGTATATACCTGGTATCTTTCCTCAAGGCCAATGAACAAAGGAGCAAGCACCATTTGTTAGTTTTATCTGAGAGCAGGCAATGTAGAGCCCAGCCTAGGAATAGAGCCCAGATGGGTCCCTCTGCTCTGCTTCTCCATTCACCTGCATTCTCTGGGGTCTGAAATCACCTGACTCTGCTTTGCATCTGGCTCCTCCTGGGTGTGTACAGCTTCCATAGACACCTAATCCTTCTGGCCATCATGAGAGAGGTGCCCAGATGAAGCCTCTAGGTCTTATGCCATTGGGTTGAGAATCACATGGTCTCTCCTTCCACTTCCCTATGACATTAATGGTTGCTTTCAGAGATTTGGTTCAGAGGAACCACCTCTTTCCTGTGAATCCCCAACAGTATGCTCTTCCCAACCCAGGCCAGAGGAAGAAGGGAAAGCTATACAGTTGACTTTCAACTTGGGAAGCCACAGTAATCACTGTGAATAGGTAGGAAAGCAAGACTGGTCCTTGCACAGTCCTTCCTTAGACACAACACAGAGATGTGACCAAATTGGGATGACTCCAACTACCTGTCTTGTCACTATTGCTGAGTGACATCCCATCCATTCTTCCCAATATTCCGTATCTAGGCTTTCTCTATGGGGTACTGGAAGTACTCATACTGAAATAGCTGTGTTTCTCTCCCTTCCACCCCACCTCTCCCTCTAGGGTCTCACTAAGTTGCCCAAGCTGACTTCAACTCTCTGTGTAGCTGAGGAAGCCTTTGAATTCCTACTCTTCCTGCTTCCACCTCCTGGTGCTAGAATTATAAGCATGTGCCATACCTTACCCAGTCCATGTAGTGCTACCCCAATACAGTCTCTCTTAAAGATGAAACATTTACTCCTTCCCAGGAACAGTTACACATCCATACCCTCAGTGCACCTAACCTCATCTGTGGTATCCAGTGAGGGTAACAGCTAGAACTGCCCAGGCCTGCTGTATGTGCACTGAGAAATGACTCTGAATGAAGAGCTTCTAGAAGCACTTCTGAAGGCTACGTGGTACCTCTATTCCTCTTATGCCTCTTCTTGGGTACAGCTGGTTGTGTTTGCGTTATTGGAAATGAAAGTGTCAGACACTAAAGTGAAGGTTCCAGAACCAGCTGGGCATCACCTCATGAAAACAGTCCACACAGTGCTGTCACTCAGGGCCTCTCATGGGCCTTTGCCTGATGTGCCTCTGGCAGGACTGTGTCCCTATCACCTGCAGAATGAGCTGGGCAAGAACAACAGGCAAGACCCTCTCTAGCTGTCCCTGCAGAGAGGTCCTAGATTGCAGGCATAGGCAGGGGGAGGGGAATGTTCAAAATGTAATTGCACTGGACCACATTTATCCATGAGTGCAGCTTCCTGTCTCCTGTAGAAGGCGCCCTTTCCTCCATCCACTGCATAAAGATCTGGTACACTGGGCAAGAGCAGCTAACTACCCGCCTACCCACTTTGGGTCACTTGGCTCCTGGCAACATGCTGGTTATTTATTTTTTCTGAGGTTGCATCCCCCACCATGCTGAAGCAGAGAACAATGGCCTTCCTTGTGTGCTTGCTGCAGCTGCTGAGACACCACAGATCCAAGCAAAGAAGACAAGCAGGTGGGATTGCAGCAGCCCTTCCCTTCCCGGGTGTCCTGGGCCACTGCTACCAGGGCAGCCTCAGCTTCTGTCAGAAAGACCTCAGTGAGCCGCAGTCATTCCATGAACTGGCAAACTGGCCGTGGGTCCAGTTGGAAGAGAGGCTCCCGGGCCTTGGCTCAGCAATGTCTATCCAAGTAGGACAAGAATGTCTTGTCCCCTCCAAAGGCCGCAAAGGGGCTGAGCAACCTTATACACACCCTCCTTCCTGATTTAGACAGCTTGTCTTTTGTCACCCTACTCTGCCCTGTCATGCACCCCACCCCCCAGCCCTGTCACCCTACCTCTCTCTGCACTCAGTATGTTTCTGGGTTCTGCCATTGTGTATCAATCACTTTGATTGGTGTCACTCACTGAATTGCATGTTAAAATTCCATTCTTATGTCTGTAGAGTGAGGTGGCAATTAGGCAGGCTCTAAGCTCTGGGGAATGTGTCCCCTAAAAGCTGTGAGGCTGTGTGTGGCATTTGTCATGGTGCCAGCTCCATCCTGCCTCAGGCCTAGCAAGGGGGTTCCAGCAGGTGGGAGGTGGCAGTTTGGTGGGTGTGGGGCAAAGTTGTGTGTTGCTTCCTCGAGGGGATGGGGTAGACTTAGCTCCGTGATCTCTTGGTTCCTGGGTTCTTTTACCTGCCCAGTAGAGGAGGGGATTAGAACATGTGGTCTTTAAGATTCTTCAAAATGGTTGCTGCTAGATGCTCTTGTCATGTTTCTCAGGCACTTCCCTGATCCATAGATAGAACTTCAGGCACACTCATGTCTAATGCAAATTATCCCATGATAAAACTAGAGGAATTGTTGTGTAGGGAGGAGGCATCCCTGTAAAGCAGAAGGATGGTCAGCACGTTCTGGGCTCTAGCAGAACAGGATTCAGCCATGTGATGTACAGAGGAGCACTGGCTCCTTCCGAGGACATTGGATGGTAAGAGAAGCAGCCAGGCCAAGCACACCCAGAAGCCATCCTAGATTCTGAAAATGGCAGTGTTGTTACTACATGGAGGCCTTGCTGCTTTTCTTGGGGTTGCAGCTCTCCTTCAGTCCTTCGGTGACAGCTCACAAGTGCTCAGCCCTGGACAAGTGCCAAGGGCAGTTACAGCTTGGCTCAAGGAGGCCAAGTACCACCTGCCACCTGTGGCCTTCCAGCCCCAGGAGTTCTAGCTGCTATAGACATGGCCTGGCTCTGGCACCTATCCAAACCCATGACTGCTTGTCCATCCCACTGTTGCTCCCAGAGCAGGAAGGCCCTTCCCTGTGTGCAGTCAGGGCTGTAGGCAGTGCCTGTCAGAACCAGCCCATGGCTGGTCCCTTTGCTGGCAGAGTCCTTATCAGGTGGACAACTTCCAGGGAGACAGCCATTGAAGCAGACCAATGAAGACCCAAGTGATGGGCAGAGAGGGTCAGCTGGCTCACTGGAGGGTGGCAGAGAGCCTTCTAGTCAAGCAGAGCCCCTGGCTAGGGGTACAGTCTGGCATAGGAGGAGTGCATAGAGGGTACAACTGCAGGATCTTGGTTATCAGAAGTAGGTTTTCTTTTTCCAAGCTGTTCAAATCTATAGGATTACTATAAAAATATTCTCAGCTTCCACGTGGTTAGAGTCCACATCCACATGATACCTTTGCCATGCTTATTAACTGATACCCACACCTCATACTTCCTCAGTTTTCCCTAATTTTTTTCTGGTCCAGGACTCCAAGTGATATTTAAATCACATTTCTGCTGGAGAATCTGTTCCTGGTCCTACTTATCTGTTTAATCTTTGATTCTGTCAGTGTGAACTCTTGGGTACTTGTCTCATACTGTATGTTATAACTTAATGCTAATTTGCTGCTATTTTACAAGCTTTTAATTCTAAAATAAGTTGTATAGAAAAGAGCAGTTGGAGGCGCTCTCTGTCTTCCTCAAAACTTCCTCCTGCAGACTCTGCTGACTGTCCCTTCCCCTGTGAGTACACATGTGCCTAGATACTGCTGTCATTGTGAGAAGCTGATTGTTAGCACATAGGGACAACAAGGCTCTGCCTGCCGAGACTCTACCTGCCAGCCTGGCAGGGAGGGAGCATCCCTGGCACCTTGGAGTCACCATGCCTTGGATAGTGAGGGGAATATCGGCAGTGAGACCTTCTCTGCTGCGGTTCTTCCCTCATGAGTTTTTGGGAATGCAGGGTCTACCTGCTGGCTGTTCTGGCATCTCCTGTGCCAGGTCCCCTCTGGAAAAAAAAACTAATGTCCCCCATACTAACACAGGTCAGCCTGCTCTCTTAGGGGCTCACAAGTCACTTGGCTTTACTATTCTAGTCTTGTCTGATTACCTCAGCTGGGCTGAGTAGTCTGCTCTCCAGAGAGTGGTCATGTCTATGGTACCTGCATCCATGCTGCAAATCCTTGGAAAAAGACATTCAAAGCCATGGTTTTTCACTTAAACCTAAAAATGAAAACTTCACATACGCTCTTTGATAGTACATGACCAAGTGTGGGGCTTGGGTTCAATGCTTATGCTGTATCCCACACAGGATGGCAAGTGGCATTTGAACTGGGCAGTGCAGTGCCCTCCTGCCTATGGAAGCAGAATACCTGAACTTACAGGATGCCCCGAGCCCAGGTGCTGGGTCCCCCAGTCAGAGCTCTACATCTTCTCATGTCTGAATCTCATTTTAAGGACTTCTTGGTCAGGCTGAGCTTGGAGGTGATTTCTATATAAACATTCACTCCCATTGACTTTCCTCTTTGTATCTTCTCCTGTCGCCACTGCAGGATGGGAGTCACAGCTGCTGGAAACAGGATTCCTGGGAATCTTTCTGTGCCCTCTCTGGACACTGTCCCGCCTCCCGGAGTACACCCCCACATCGCAGATCGTCCTGTGGGGCTTCCGCTGGCTGATCTTCAGGATCATGCTTGGAGCGGTGAGTGGAACTTTCATCTAATTTATTTGGGAATAATGTCCCCAGAACACACCTGGCAACTCTGCTGACTGGGCTGGGCTGGGCTGGCTCATCTGGGGCAGGATGCCTCCTTGCTGAACTGCAGCTGCTACCCTGACACTGGCCTGGCCCCACCTGCTAAATCCTCTCCTATAAACATTCTCCCCAACCATGTTGATGATCATTTTCTAGGGGAAATAACCACAACTTTGAATCCTTTTCTCAAGGGAACTTGGGGAGGAACCACTGTCCCCTTCCAGAATGTCTCAAAATGTTTCCAAGTCCATTTCTAAGTGATGAAAATCATGTGTCATTGAGGTGCATTGGTGAACACAACTGCATTGTGATCCTCAGTTCTCACGCTGGGGTAGCTTCTAGCCACTTTTTTCTCTGTCTATCTGCCTTTCCTTTGGGGCCCCAGCTTGCTTGGTTTTAGAGGTAAAATCAGCTGTGTGCAAATTTTTCATAGTTCCATGTGAATATCATAGCCTGTGTGGTCGATAGATTCACTCTATTAGTGTCCACCTCCCACATTCTTCTTATGCCACGTGTTCTTCTACTGATGGTCAGTGCTGTGGTTTTCAGAAACATTCTTTGGAACTTAGGCACATGAATGAGGTAGCTGCTTTTGACTTGAATGAACTACACAGAGGATTTGACCATGTTCACTTACCTGTCTCTGACTTCTTGCTCTTTGATGAGGTCTTTATTCTTCTACTAGAATTATTATAAAATATTAACTTTTCCATAGTGCATTCTTGCTGGACAGAGTCATTCTCCAAGGATCTGTTTGCTTACTTTGTTTTCTGAGGTGACCAACCCCAAACATGCTGAGAAGTTGAGGCACAACACAAACAGGTCCCTTTACCATGCAAGCAGGGTGGTCCCATGTGAGAGTGAGACTCCTCCAGCACTTCCTTTAGCCTATAATATTCTTCATCTTTTCTTCCTGCCCTAATCTTGACTTTTGAGCTGCTCTGGTGACCTCATGACAGCTCTGGGCTGTTCCTGGCAACAGAAGGCCCTTCCTGTGCTCCCAGGGGCAATTATGTCAACTCCTTCCTGACCAGTCACCAGTCCATGACCCTGGAGGGTACCCTGCCTCCCCGCAGCAGTGGAGAGTGCTGTGATCAGTTCTCTAGGACCCTGTTTATGTTAACTTCTGGGACCTCCTCCATCTCTTTATGGTTATACATCTTGACCAGAACTGACGCCCAAGTGGTACTGTACACCATCTGTTGTAGTTTGATTTCTGTTGCTGTGATAAAGTGCTCTGACTAGAAGCAGCTTAGGGCAAGAAAGGGTTTATTTGATTTACACTTCCAGATCACAGTCCAGCATTAAGGGAAGTCAAGGCAGGAGTTCAAGTAGGAATACAAAGGCAGAAGCCATGGAAGAGCTCTATTTGCTGGCTTGCCCTGAGGCTCATGCTTAGCTAGCTTTCTTTTATAGCCCAGGATCATCTGCTTAGGGAATGGTGCCACCCACTGTGGGCTGGGCTCTCCTATATCAGTTAACAATCAAGACCAATACCCTATAGACATAGACATGCCCACAGGCCAATCTGAGACTCCCTTCTCAGGTTATTCTAGGCTGTGTCAGGTTAACAGTTAAAACTAACCAAGACACCATCTACTCTGTGGAGGAATTTAGCCCATTCTCAGATGAGTCTCTCAGAATATGAGCACACCAAGCTTCTTCACCATCTTCTATCAAGCTCACTATGTGATGTGCTTCAGTGGAGGGAACCCCATAGGAAGGACCTGTTGCCTTTGTGGGTGTGTATATGCATGTGGCCAATGACAGGCTATGCCCCTTCCTCTCTGTTATCTGTAATTGGCCTGGGTGCTTCTGCCCCAAGGATGTCACATGCCATGAAGAAGCCCACCTGGTGCACATATAGATGAGCAGAGCACCTGACAAGTTATTTTTGGGACTGAGAGGATCCAGCAGCTTCTTATGAATGTCAGAAGTCACCTGGCTCCAAGGAGCTCTTTTCATGCTTGTTATCTAGAGCAGGTCACCATGGTACATAATTCTCTATGACTGGTTAATTCTGTTGCTATGGCCAAGAGCTCCTGGGGTTGGGGTGGGGGAAGGCTCAGATGTGATCTACCATTTCTACCCATGTCCCCCAGCTAACTCTGGTGACTGTGGGCTTTCCCATACTGGACATGTAAAGGACTACAATAGCCCAATAGGAGAACAGGTGAGTGTGTGAGACCTTCAGAAAGCTGTGCAGTATACCATCATGGCCAGCAGTAATGCAGATGAAACTGAATGCTTACTTAGCTACATTGATGACCCTGAGTCTGAATCCTACAGTTGAGTGTATTGCTATCTCCAATCCCAATGTACACTTGATAAAGGACACTGAAGCTGTCTCCAGAGACAACGCAGCTATTCCTAGCAGGCTGAGGGTGCTTATAAGCTTAGTATCTTCTCCCAGCTGGTATTAGTGAGCCTAAACTTCAAAAGTGCTTCAAAAGGCTCTATGTGGAAGGCAACTGTGTAACATGAGGCAGCACAAGGCCAAGGATGTAAAGCCAGGATCTACAGAGAAGCCCAGCTCTGTGGAAAAACTGAGGTGGTGTAAAGTAAGAGGCCCATCTTTGCAAAGAGGCCCAATTCTGTGAAGAAATCCAGCTCTGCAGAAAAGTTGAAACATGTAGAGAAAGAAACCCAGCCTTGTAGAGAAGCCCAGCTCTGTGGAGAAGACCAACCCTGTGGATAAGATGAACTGAGTAGAGAAGCTAAGCTCTGGAGAAAAGCTGAGCTGTGTAGAAAAGCTAGGCTATGAGGAAAAGCCCAGCCCTGCAGAGAAGCTGAGCTGTGAGGAGAAGCGTAGCCCTATGGAAAAGCTAAGCTGTGTAGAGAAGTACAGTCCCACGGAGAAGCACGACCATATGGAGAAGCTGTCAGGCTGTTTTGTGCACCATTCTGCTGCCAAGAGTTGAATGCACCCCCATGATTCCTGACAGAGCAAGCAAGTCATTAGCACATTCTGAAGCCCTTTTATGGCATTTTGATTGACTGCTAGCGCCAGCTGGATAAAAATTACCAGGTGCATTAAAAGGTATAATTACTTGATACAGTCTTAGGTTGGATATTATTAATCTTTAGTTGGAAGCAGAGAGAGAGGTGCTGTGGTAAGAGATTAACAGTCAGCCCGATCCATCTGTGAGCTGGGCTGGTATGGCCAGAGGCCCTTCCCATACCTCGGTCTCCGGGCTCAGGCCTGAATCCACAAGATTACTGGGAGCTTTTCTCAAAATCAGCCCCCAAAGTTCATCATCTGCTGGATTTCACATGCCCCAAAACTGGTTTGTCCCGTAGAGCTGAGTCTCAGACGGAGTCCCGCAGTCACATTGGGGGGGCTGGTGGTGGGGCCTGTACAGGAGAGAGAAAGCTCAGTGTCTGTGACTGAGCCCAGTGTTAGGACTGCCACATTCTCAGGGTGCACAGACTATCTCCTGACCTCCAAGTTCCCTCTGCAGTGATATGTGGCTGGCACAAGGCACCCTCCTCTCTGTAAGACATAGCTGCTTTCACATCACACTGGATGGTATACATCAGTAGTCTTCTGGGATCCACAGCCAGCTCTTATGGCCTTGGCGTCTGGGGTGGCACACCTAGCTGTGGTGCAGGGAAAGGGCAAGCAGAACAGAGAGACCACACCAAGCAGAGGAAGAGGAGATTGATGAAGAGTGGCTAGCTCTGCCCTCCACATCCTGCTGTAAGGATCTGTACTAGGAGGAGAAGACCATCTTCACTTTGCAGAGTCCTAATCCTTTGATGAGGGGCATCAGTCTGCCCTCTGTGGGAGAAATCTTCAAAGTCACCCAACACTTCCTCACACGTGTCAAAGTCATGAGAGGTGGTGGAAATGGACACAGATCACCTGGCTTAGTAGCAAGTGCCTTTACCCACTGAGCCATTTTTCCAGGCCCACTAGTCACTATATTCTGTACTGTAGAAACTCAGAAAAAGGGACTTTTAAATCTGGCATTTATAACAACATTCAAGCCAGGTAGTACAGATCTGGTAGTACAGGATTGCAATCCTAGCTACTTGGGAGGCTGAGTCAGGAAGATCACAAGTTCTAGGCCACCCTGGACTAAAGAGAAAGTTTAATTACAGCCTGGGCCTCAAAATAGAGTCAGAGGAGGACTAGAAATGTAACTCAGTGGTACAACCCTTGCTTAATATATGCACAATCATGGGCTCAATCCCTCCTATCATCAAAAAAAAGGAAAGTAAGAAAAATTTTTTTAAAAACAAAAATATAATAGCATCCAAAACCAAGAAGTAGGAAATTTTAACAAAAGAAGAGACATGTCCAAATTCTTTTTGCTATAAAACTTTTCTGGAATTAGTTAAAGGGGACTAAAATCAATGGGGAAGTATATCATGTTCATGGACCTGAGTTCCAAATGGTTGATAACTTTCTACAGATTTCCCAAAACCTCAAACATAATCAGAAAAATTTTATCAGGAATTGATAACTGACTCATAGATTGATATAGAAATGCCAAGGCTCTGAACAGTCACAGTGGCTTTGTATAAAAACAAATTCTAGGACACAAACTGCTTGAATCTGCCAACAGTCAAGTTGCAGCAACATAGTGTCACCAAAGCCTAAGTGCAAGGAGCCCTCAGATGGCCTCAGGATTGTGCTAAGTAAGGGAAGCCTGACAGGAAGGAACACACACCCATCATCTCCTTTTGTGGAAGGCTCTAGGTTAGGTAAACCATGGCTGGCCTCTGTGTGAGGCCACAGAAAGAGATAATGTGGGATCCTCATTAAGCACTGGGGACATCTAGTGCAAGGATGCACTATGGGAGTGTGCATCCTCATCTTCCCAAGCTGCATGACTTAACATGGCAGAGAAAGGATGGCTGGGGAGAGCAGGAATCCCACAGACCTGTTCACCATGCATCCCTCATTTGATGACCTTACAAAAACCAAGGAGGAGTCAACTGAGCCAGATGCTACCATCTGGGCCAATGGTCATAGCCATGGCCTCCCTCCATCATTCTGACCCCCTATAGCACAGAGGAGGGATCTGTTTCCTCTTCTGGTCTTGATGCAACTGACACAAAGGTGGTGTTAGAGGAACCTGATGTAGCGGGGAAAACGTAATTGTGTCTGTGAAAGGGCCACGCTAGTGCCTAGCACTTAGGCCTATCTCCTTTTCATGTCAGCCCCTGCCCCAAGTGACAGCTGCTTGCCATAAGCCAAATGAATCATGCTGCCTTGGAGCAACCTGCTTACTACCTCCCCACATAGGACAGGGCAAGCCTCAAGGGGCAGAGCAGATTCTGCAAGAGGACCTCTGCGAGGAGGCTGGGGCCTGCTGGGAAACTGCGAGGAGGCTGGGGCCTGCTGGGAACGGCAGTGCTGCATGGCCCTCCACTGCACACCAGGTGGCCTGCTCTGGAGTCCTGGTTTTCAGGTGTCCAGTGCTTCCCAGCCTTGCAGAGCGGGCTGCACAGTGGAACTTCATTGGTTCCTCTTGGGCAAAGGTAGAGCCATTGCCCACTTCCCTTCCAGCTTCAGAAGAAGCACAGACTTTCTCACGTGACTTTCTCATTCCCAGTTCTCTCTGCTTGCATCCCCACCAGACCAAGCTGTTTCCCTGACAGAGCTGGGGGCGTCTCCATCTTTCCACTCAGTTTTCTGCTGTTGGTGCATCAGTATCAGCCACACTGAGATGGAGGCTCTTTTGATTCAGGAAATAGTAAGCAACGTGGGTGTCAAGCCAGCATTTAAGCATTAAATTGCCTTTAGTTGTACTTTTTTTAAAAAGTTCTTTCACAATTCTTCCCCATCTTGGTATTTCTCGGACAGAGGGTGTGTGTCTGCAGTGAGGTATGTTTTTCAACCAGAAGTGCTTCCAGCATCTGTCAGTGCAGCCCCAGCTTGTCTAGGGTAGCTGGGCCAAGCCCTGGTGTAGGATGGATTTTCCATCCACACTCTGGTTCTGTCCTTGATTATCCCATCCTGATGAACTATGCTGAGTGACAGATTAGCGTTCTCCATCCCTGAGATTCTGGGAATCAAGCCAGCATCTTTGTTGCTGGGAATTCTCAGGCCTGCATAATACCCTAAGGGAAGACCACTTGCTTTTCACATTGACCCCTGGAGACAGCTGAGAACCTGTCTCTTCCTGCACCTCTGTCTCCACCCCCACTGCCTCTGTCTGGAGGAACATGTGTGGGCAGCAGTCCCTTCTCAGTCCTACTTTGTGCCTCTCTCTTCCTAGAAAGCCTGCTCTAAACCTCACCTAAAGAGGCATCATGAGCCCATGAGCAGGCAGAGAACCTGTAACTCTTGTAAAGGATAAATGAAAAAGCTCTGTCAGGGCAGAGAAGCAGGCCTGTGAGCACTGCTGACCTTGCTGCTGGGCCACATCTCTACAGCGTGGCCTGAGTTGGCACCAGTGTCTCCACACAGCTCCTGTCACTCTTCTGTTCTTTAACAGTGTATGTCACCAGTTCTTATACTTAATTTTTTAATTAGCATATATTAATCATATAAAATAAATGGGTTTCATAGTGACATTTCTGTGTATGTATATAACATGCAAGTTCTGCAACTTGTCTTTATTTTTGCTTCATATTTTACAAGTTAAGAATTTAGTACTGTAAATTTATATGAAACAAAATAAAAGCTAAACAGTCAGTTTTCTTTGTACTGAGCATAGTTGCTATGGCTAAAATTGGGTATTTAACATTATTTATCCTGGAAACGGGAGGGAGGGAGGGAGAGAGAGAGAGAGAGAGAGAATATCAGGAGTGATGTGAGGCTTAGTGTTCTATGTCTTATCCTGAGAGGTGACCCTAACCCACAGGCTTTAGAAAGCAGTGACGACACTGTGCATTGCCCAGTGCAGCTTGATTCTTACTTGTTAATAGGCACAACCCTATGTACAGCCCATGTGTTTAGGCCTCTCCAGCTCTATGGTGCTCTTCCCTAGCTATAGCCCTGCAGGTAGGGCCCACTGGTGTTCCTCTTGCTCACAAAGGAAAAGGCAGTATCTGAAATGAAGACAGAAACCTGCAGGATTGGTAACTTCCAGGTCAAAATTAAGTACCAGCCAGCATGTGGCTGAAGGCTCCCTGAGAAAACATCCTCCGGTGTTAACATAATATGTCTGAGATGCTGCTGCAGAGTCATCTGGGATGTCACAAAAGCTTTAGGCCTTCAAATTTAACAGTTCAGTTAAGACAGGCAAATTTTGTGAAAATCCCAGCTACCAAAATGGAGACAAAGAAAGCAGGAAACCTGGATAGTTTCATATCTGTTAAAGAAATTGAATTTGAAGTAAAAAAACATTTCCAGAAAGAATCCTGAGCCCAGATGGCTTCTCCGGTGAACTCTGTCAAACATTTAAGGAGGAAATATCAGCAGTCCTACACAGACTCTTTTGGAAAGCAGTGGAGGAGGGAGCGTTCCCAAAGTACTCCATGTGACCAGCAAAACAATGATACCAAAACCTGAAGAAATGAAAATCAGCCCAGTACTTCTCACAGACCGAGATTCAGAAACCCTTTAAACAGTTGGTCAGTGAAATCTGGAATAACAAGGTTTGGTTCATTTTGGGAATGCAAGGTTGGTTTAACCTTTGAAAATCAATGCCATTCAGTCTAGTAGCAAAATAAAAAAAGATTAATTTTATCATTACAACAGATGCAAAAAAAAAGCATATGATAAGAATTCCACCCAGTAAACATTGAAGCTTGCTTGTAATCTAAGTACCAAGGAGGTGGAGGCCAGTCTAGGCTATATAATAAAATTCTGTCTCAAAACAACAAAAACAAATCCACACGTGTTTTGTGATAAAGACTCTCAACCAATTAGTATTAAACATGAGTTTTTCAACCAGATAAAAGACATGTATGAAAATTACAACACTCGAATCAAAAGATGAAGGACTGGAGAGATGGAGTTCCAGGTCAACTGGGGCTATAGGAAGACCCTGTCTCAAAAAGACCAAAAAAAAGAGAGGGAGAGAGAGAAAGAGTGAGTTTGTGTGTGTTTTCAGGGTCTTCCTCAACTATGTACATAATGAACTTGAGTTTCTTTTTTAGGAGGTTTCAGGATATAAGATCCACATGAAAAATAAATATTTTATAAGTTTTCTTAAATAAAATGTTGAGAGTGTTATCTATAATTGTATCAAAGTCCCTCAAAAGCCTCATTGAAAATATCTAAGATACCTGCATAAAAGCAATACAATGGGGCTGAAACATTTTAAATGGAGACCATGTTCATGAATCAAAAGATTCAACATTATATCTGTCTTATACAGTTTTATTTATAAATTGAAGGCAATTAGTATCAAACTGATTCTAAAATTTATTTGAAAATACAGAGGAGCTTTTAAAAAAAAAGAATTGGAGGATTATGCTGATTTTAGAGCTCAACTTGAAGCTAAAATATGATAATGATCTAAGCTGGAAAAATAGGTCAGTGGAAGAGCAGAGTCCAGGAACAGACCTCATTCTCTGCCCTTCCTGGGTATCCATCCAGAGCACTGATCAGATCAGTGCGAAAGAAAAGTTGTCACTTACAGACAGTGCTGGAATGCTTATAACTATTAAAGAAAAAATGTTGTTATAGTTCTTTGATATTAAAGTTTTGTCCTGAAAACATGCCTGGAAAAGCAAATAGACAAACCACCAAATATTGGTTGACACAGAACAACCAGAGCACACATAGCAACCATAGAAATGTGAGCAAAGGACATGTGTTCTTTGCAAAAGAAGACACAAGATTGGCCAGAGAATGAATGGGAAACCAGGAGAGACTGCACCTCCAGAAAGGATCACTGCATCACCACATGTTGTTGCACCTGTGACAGGAATTCCTGTGTCGAGAAGAATACCCAGCTGCCTTGGGACAGCCAGTTCACTCCTAGGAATGTATCCTATGAACCTAGGACTGCAAGCATCAGGTAGTTTTGCCCAGAATAACCAGACCCTGTAGACCTCTGCATGTCAATCTAGAAAAGACCAAGGCACATACATATGGCAAAGGGAACCAATACACTAAGGCAGTAAGAAGCAAAGTCATGGCTCAAATCTATAACATTCAGCTAACCAGATAGGCAACTCCTGGGGCAAGTATCCCCTGAGGAGACTTCCTGGGCCAGATAGGACTGTCGGGCTAGATTGCAGTTGCCTTCTGTGCGTAGGGCATGAAACTGACCCAGAAAGGAGTCAGAGAGAAACCTTTGCAGGCATGGAAATGCCTACATCCTGTCATACTACCAAATTCCTGATACTGCCCATGTGTGAAGTTAGAACACCTTGATCTGAACACATAAGATGGGTATGCTGTGGTTCATGTAAAACACAGTACAGCCTTCTGTCATCAGAGCAGGTAATGAGTGAGCCTGTTCATAGACAGGATGCTGTGAGACTCAGCCATGGCAAAAGCATGCCTGGCGATCACAAGTACATCAGTGATCAGAGAGCCGAAAAAGGGGTTGTGGCTGCCACCAGGTGGAGGGGTAAAGCAAGACACCGAAGAGCAACCTCACCTGCATGAGGTAGCCAGGCAGATCTTACCTTGAATAAGTGGCTGTGATCCTTGCCCAAGCAGCACCTGAGAAGCCTCTTTCTACCTGGGATTCAGGGCCATAAGGGACCTCTTAGAATCAAGACATCTGGGCAAGGGGCAGAATTGACTAGGAAAGGTCTGGGCAGTGGGTGGGCAGGTGATATAGACAGGTAGCTCTAAGAAGTGAATGAGAAGATACATTCTGGGAGGAAAGAGCCATCAGTTAGGGTTGGCCACAGAGCAGCTCACACTAGGGAAGAGATGGCTGCTGAGAGCCACACATGCCATTCTGAGTCCCACTCATAGCATGGTCCGTGGGACTCTACAGTGACCCACGGGCCACCTGCAGGGTGTCCAGGATGTTCTAAACCTTGCCCTACCTGATTGAAAAATTCACTCAGCACAGAGAAACTGCCAGGCAAAGCCAACCGAGCCTGAGAGTGAATGGTCGTCCTGAAGACACCCAGAAGCACTGATCAGTGCTGGGTGACACCCATCCCCAGCTGGAGTCTTCTCTTCTAGACAATATGGCATGGGGCCTGTGGTTGATGATAAGTGGAGTGTCTGCAGTTCATTCTTGTGTACTAGAAATGAGGCTACATGTCCAGCATACACAGAAACCCTAGGATATTTTCTTGTGGGTCATTTTCCATGTGGAAGGGAAATATGTTACTACTTAGAGAATGGCCACCTGGCCTAGAGCCCTGAGTTAATAAGAGCCAGGGACTTCTAGACTGCTGCAGAAATAAGGCCTCGTTAGCCAGGAGGCTGCCTGTGCCTGTGCTCATGCGCCCAGTGACTGTTTTGAACAGGATAAACCAAGATAATTTTAAAAGCTGTTTCCATGTTAGCCTGTGCCACCCCCGAGACACTCCAGGAGATGATGCTCAGGCCACGGGAAGTGTGGGCTCGTCGGCGTCACCGAACATTTAGCAAACAGGGTGGAGATGCAGTTAGCAGGGAAGAGCAGGCACTTGCTTAGGAACTGAGACAAACACAGGCTTTGAAGTCACCGGGCTCTTTTCTCAGAGTTGGAGTGCCGCTGGTAAAATTGCATTGAATATAATGAAATAAATGCTGGAATGCAGAATGTGCCTGTGAAGACAGAATGAAGCGGATGTCCCTGCCATTTCCCTCGTCCTGGGCATTCTAACTCCAAAATGAGAGCAATCATTCTAATTGGTTTTATTGCATTAGCGTGGGCAGAGATAGAGAAAAGGGGCTTTCTTCCCGCCTCTCCATCAACCCCCAGGACACTCAGAAGGGCTGACCTATGACTCTGCTCAGAGATGTTGCAGGAATCTTTGGATCTCATGTCTGCTGTATCATGACCTTTGACACCACCACCCCCCAACTGCAGGCCTCTCATATGGCTATCCAGGCTGACTCCTGGCAGCCTCTTTGGGTTCCCAGTCAACAGCCATTTGTCTCACACAACCCATGATCTTTGGGGGCTTAAAAAGGCATCTTACCCCAACACAGCCAAGGACTTTCAGAATCCTCTCATCCACTCTTGGCAGCCCATCAAAGGCTCTCTTGCATAGGTGTCCTGGTCATTTTCAAAGAGTCTCTAGGATTTAGGGGTGGTGCAAAAACCCCACAGCTTGTCAATTCTTTTCTCTCATGCTTTCCTTCAGCAGGTTGCATCTCTGTATGCACATGTTCAAGCCATGTGCATGCAGGTGGCAGGGTGATACTGAATCATATAATGCTTGACAACAACGTAAATCAGAACTGTTATGAAAGTCGTCAGGACAACTAGTGAATCTGCTGGGATTACTTGTTGAGAGAGGCCAGGAGCTTCTAGAAGGAAAAATAACAGTTTCATAGAGCAACAGACTGCTCTGAATATTTATGTGGAGTCTACACTTTAAAGGTAACAAGCCGTGGTGGAAATATATGTATACCGCCCAGTTAACCTACTAGACCAGAGTTGGTTTGGGGTACATGGTAGTGGTGTTTTAGTGAAACTTTATGTGTAAGTCCAGGGGTATCCAGGGTTCAGAGCAGCCTTAGTCTGTGTCCTATCTGAACTACTATGCAAGGGTTAGAAGGGGCGCTAATCATGTGAACAGGAGCTACCTCAGGGCATTTTGAAGTAGGTCTTCACTGAAGGCTCTCAGATGTAAAACCCCAGGCTCTGCCTGGTCCTACACTGCTCTGAGCTTTGCAAGGCTGAAGCTTTTGGCACAGTCTGTCTCCACCATCAGAGGGACTGGTGTGTTGGACCCATCTGTTATACCCGCACACCAATAACTTGGTAGCTTATAGCATTCTTGAAGAATGCATTTTTCTGGGTTCTTGGGGCAGATGGACCTGTCCTGACATTCATTTGCGTTCCTTGCTAGCCTGTGAGAGTCCCAGGTGATCGTCATGCCTCTGGTCCTTCTGATTCTAAGTGATCCTAGTGGCCAGTCCAGACTGAGCAGGTGATTATGTTTTCAAGTAAAAAGCTTTATCTTCATGATGAGGAGCCCTTGTGCACCCAGGCCACCTTCATCAAAACGCCCCACTGGCCATACTTTGAATCCTGTAAAGCATCTGACACACAGAGCATGTCCTTCAAAGCAATGCCTGTGTCTTCTCAGCAATGCTTCGTATGTTGACACAGCTGAGCTGGGAGAGGTCTGCAGGTGTGCAACCTGGAGCTCATTTGGTGTTCCTGTGACCATGAGTGCTGCTGGCCCATCAGAAAAGGCATGTGCCACTCCATAGGATGGGAAGGGATACCAGACTAGGCCCTCCTTGTGGATCTTGAGAAGCTGTGGAGCTATGCTTATATCACATGGGACACTGAGGCAGGGATTGGGTGGGCAGCAGTCACTCTAGCCCTGATGTGATATCTACTCCTAGTATAACTTGCAGAGCTCACAAGCAGCCTATCAGGAGCTCAGCTCTGGCAGGAAAGAAGTGGCCTCGCCTGAAACCCAGGAATCTCCTACAGGATGCCAGCACTCCCCAGACCCCCATGAAGGGGATGCAGAGGGACCTTATCCTTTGTCAGGCACAGGTCTCTTATGCAAAACCAGAGGAATGAGCATCCAAAGCAGATTTGTGTCCTGACTTTTTCCAGTGTATGCCTGAGATCTGATCTCTCAAGTGGGAGTTTGTAAGAAGCAGGAATACAGAAGCCTCTGAACACCTGCCTCCCCACTCGCTGCAATGCCAAGGTGTCTTCCATCAGCCTGGAACACTCCAGTATCTTGGCTCTCTCCTTCCCAAGCTGAGAGCAAGGGGGTTGTAGGAGACTGACGGTCACTCAGCTCCTTTGGTCTGGTGTGCTAAGGCCTGTCTGTGCCTTTTTTTTTTTTTTTTTCCCTAAATTAATTTTGGGCTGAAAAAGGCTCAAAGAAGGCTTTGTTCCTCTGACACTCTGGAAGAAAGACCCGTGGGAAGTCTGACATCTGCAGCAGGAGCGAATGGATGGGAGGAGCTCAAACGCCCTCCGCTCCTGAAGAATGCCTCAGGTTTCTAAGTGTCTTATCTCAGCTTCAGATTTGAGTGACATTTTAATTATTTTGTTTTTTTTTCTTCTTCTTCTTCTTCTTCTTTTTCTTCTTCTTTTCCTGGTGTGAATCTCCAAAGAGTCCCTCTCCCAGATTCTGAGAGACGTAGAGCACTGTGCCACCCCTGGGTATCAAGATTAGCACTGAGGGTGGAACTCATGTCCTTGCTCAGCAAATGCATTTTGTCAGCAGCCAGTGGTTCCACTGTGTGGATACAGAACGGAATCTTGGAGAGCCAAGAGTGGTCAGGCACTTAGTGGCCAGATCAATCCAACAGCACCATGTACATGTGACTATGGATGTGCAGGGCAGGAATTCCACTGGACACTGTTCCCAAGACTCACAATCTGAGTGTTTTTGTTTCCAAAGAGGTTACTTGGGTGTCAGAATAACTCAACCAGCCAGTCTTTAAATAGAGCACTCCTGAGACACAGAGCACAGCTCAACTCCCTGCAGTGCACACAGCTCCTCTGCGGCATCAGGATTCCTGGAAGCCCTGTGGGACCTGTGATACCCTAAAGACATTGCTGATAAGCAAGGGAGTGCTTCCTCTAAAACCAGCCTTTTCAGACAGATACTCATTAGGTGGTGGTATATGTAATGCTGGTCTGAGAGCTGGCATGTTCCTACAGGTGCTGGGCTGGATTTATGTATGTGATCACATGATGGTCCCCTGGGTGTCAGTGGCTGCATTTGAAAACCAGCCTTCAGGGAGTACAGGCCAGCATCTCTGTGGCCATAGTGCCTCGTGGTTCTCATACCAGATCCACCACTCAGCCAGTCTCCTGGGCCCCTTCTGTGAGCATGTCTGCAACTGGACATGGCTTGCCTCCCACACAGCTCCACCCTGCCTAGGTCACCTTGCTTAGATAGCTGCAGAAGTCATTGCTAACTACACAGTGGCCAGCAGTCCTGGCAGGCAACTTGTGTGCTACCAAGCCCTGTTTAAACCCTTAGCTGCCCCAGCCCTCCCATGTATGAAGTAATTTATGTTGACTGGAGCCATCTTCCCCAGGGTATCAGTATGATTGGAAAAGTGCTGTCCTGGCATGATTTCAGTGTGTTACCAGCTGGCTTTTGTTAGGACAGGTGTCCAAGAGCCCTGGGCTAACCCAGTCAGCCAGTAGGCGGTAGTCTCAGCTTTGATAAGAGGTCTGGTGGCTCTTTCTTGTGGCCTTCCCATAGATCATGAGCTTTCTGACATTGCTGTCTCTAGTCAACCTCACTTTCTCCACTGATGGCCTGGTCTGGGTTCTAGGGGGCTTCCTGACTCCTGTTGACCTTTCACTGTGTCTCTGCTCCAGACATTCCAATTGTTGCCACACCACCCACCACTCCAATATCTGCGGGCCACTTTCCCATCGTTCTGTGGCAGCCCCTGGCCTCTGTAGGGCTACCCCTCTCAGGCTATTCCTGTTACCCCCTGTTGAGTGTCCCCAAATTCATGTGTTCAGATCCTGATCCCTAATGAGATAGTATTAGGAGTGGCCTCATACCTCATGATCCTTCTGTGAGGACTCCATTGTGAATACATCCCCAGAGAAGCCTTCACCATCTTTCTACCATTTGAGGGCATCATAGTTATCTGCAACCCAGAAGTAGACCCTTGATAGAACTAACCATGCCAGCCCTCAGATTTCCAGTCTCCAGACTAATTTCTGTTGTTTATTAGAAGTCACTCATCTGTGGTACTTTGTCATTGTGAGACCCTTTCTTGGCCTTTCCTTCTCTGTATCTCTGATGTGCCTGCCCCCTGTTGCTGCTGCAGTAGGATATGACCTCTTCTATGCCCAGCTGAACCTTGTGGGCAGTCAGTCCAGATCTGCAAACTGATGGTGGATGGACCAGTGAGTGGATAGATGTTGGAAAGATGATTGGATAATTGATAGTATATAGATGCATGCTTCATGGGTAGATGATCAAATGAATGGTCAGTGGATGAATGATGTAGGGATGGGTAGGTGGGTGAGTGGATGGATGATAGATAGATGTATGATGAGAGAGTGGATGATGAGTAGAAGGATGGATGAATGAATGAATATTAGGTAGGTGGATGATAGGAGGTTGAATGACAGATGAGCAAATGGGTGATGAATAAATGGTGGGCAGGTGGATCAATAATGAATGGTGAATGAGTGGATGAAATAGATGGATGGTGATTAGATGATGAATGATGGATGAATGGTATCTGGATGGATAGTGGTGGTGGATGGAGCCAAGGGGACTTTCCAGGAACAGTTGTATCTGCAGGAACTGCTGTCTTAGAAGACTGGACTAGTTTCTTTGAAGCTGTTTCTCACCTTCCAGCTCAGTTAGTGTGGAAGTAACAGAAATTGAGGTTGAGTCTCCAAATCTCCAGCTAAGATTTTAGTTCTGGCAGGAGATAGTTGTTGCTGAGTTATGAACAAATCACCTGACCTTTCCCAAAGAGAAGGTAGACAAGCACAAATGCTGCTTGTGGACAGAGTGTGAAGGTTGCTGAGGCAGCTGTAGAGGCTCACTGCTGGGTGCCACTCCACTGTCCACAGCTGAGTTCTCATCTCACCCAAAGGGAAAGCTCCTTATTGATCTGATAACTTTGCTCATCAACAGGAGCAGCCACATATATATTGAGGTATATTACTCACCCCCCACTGAAGCTTTTGAACCTTCGAGGTATTGCTGACAAATCTTTCCTTGACAATGTCCTGGTTATCTACAGTGTGAGATACGCATGTTTAGATTCAGTTCTTTCATTTTAAAGACACAACTGTGTGTGTTGTAATGACTTTGTTTTATTTGTGTGTGGTATGCATACATGTGCATTGTAGGTGTGCATGCATGTGTGTCTGTGTCTGTGTTTGTATGCCAGTGATTGATATCATGTGTCCTCTGTCATTTTACACCTTTTGTGTGTGTGTGACAGTGTCTCTTTCTAAACCTGGAACTCATCTATTAGCTAAATTGGCTAGCCAGAAAGCCTCCAGGATTCTCCTGTCTCCCAGAGTTAGAATTATAGATATGTGCCACTACACACAGATTTTTATATGGGTGTTGGAGATCCAAATTCAGATCCTTATATTTGCACTGCAGTACTTTACCCACTGAGCCATCTTCTTAGCCCCTTTTTCGTTTTTTTATTAGGCACATATGTATGTATGTACATGTGTGTGTACATGTTCTTGTATGTAGGCCCATATGTGTGTAAGGATGTATGTATGTATGTGTGTGTGTGTGCTTGCATGTGGAGGCCATAAGACAACCTTTGGTATTGTCCTCAGGAATGCTGTCCACATCCTTTGAGAAAAGGTCTCTCAGGGGCACAGAGCTCACTAAGTAATCTGGACTGGCTAGCCAGCCATCCCAGGGTTCTGACTGTCTCCATCTTTCCTGCACTGGGATTACAAGTATGTACCAATATTGCCTGGCTTTTTATGTGAGTTCTGGGTACTAAACTTAGGTCTTCATGCTTGTGGATCAAACACTTTGCTGACTGAGCTACCTTCCTAGTACCTTAAAAATTAGTTTTAAAGAAATTGCCTAACATGGACAAAGCCCTGGGTTCTATCTCTAACACATCTCCCAAAAAAGTACAGAGGACATCATCCCTGCTATAATGTAAGCATGTTAATTAGCCCTTAGTCATCAGACAAGGCCTGTGTGTGTCTTATAAAGTTGTCTGGGTTTTACCTTTTGAAGTATATCCTGCAGAAATAGTTCCTTCCCTTAGTTCCTTAGATTACTTCTAACTCTCAAAAGTGGATCCTCTCTTAGGGGTCTTTGCAGTGTAACCTCCAATCCATGACTGATGCTGTCCTCTGTCTTGCCTCTGCAGGGCCTGATCAAGATTCGTGGGGACAAGTGTTGGCTGGATCTCACCTGCATGGACTTCCACTATGAGGTGAGCACAGAGCTGGCCACACTCTGAAGCTGTCTGTCATCCTCTGTGCACTCAGATGTCCCTTTGTCACTCCTTTCTCTGGGGTGGAGGAGGTTACCAGGTGGCTTATAGTGTTGCCCCTCTGCTGGTGTGAGTAAGATGGAGGTCATCAGATCCTCTGAGCACCCAGTTCTCCTTGTCCTGCGCAGGACTAGACCAGGCCCCATCCTCCTACAGCTAAGACTGCAACTCTAACTGTATCTCCCCTGCAAGTGTGGGGCAAGGCTGTTACACACCTCCTGCTGTGCTTGGGCTCCCAAAGGTCCTGTCCCAGGCCCCAGCCAGGGCCTCAACATAAACCTTTGGCCCAGATCTCCATCCCTTAGGACAAGCCTGCTCCTGCCAGATGCTCACATGTTTGTGTTGGATATAGGAGCTGCGACAGCACATCTTCAAATTAATCAAGGGCCATGTGACATCATGGTGATGTCCATCTGCCCAGCATCCTGGGCCAGGAGAGCTGGAAACCCTAGCAGTTGTCTCACATTCCTCCTCAGTTTGTTCTTCCACTGAGAGCTACAGATGCCAGTCCCTGCCCTTATCATTTTAGTACTGAGTCTGGACAGTCCTCAGCACTGAGGACCCCACTCCCGTGCAACCATGCCTCTCGTGTACTCTGTGGCCTAATCGCTGTAGGCTGCCAGGACATACCGTCTGGGGTTGATTGGGATGTCTCGACTTATTTTTTAAGGTCTTGAGAGCTCCCCTGACCTCATCCTCACTTATCCCTCAGAAATCCTGACTCTGCCTGCCTAGGGACCCCATAATCTCCTCTGTCCTTTAGGGGGTTGCCAGCTGCTGTAAGTGCCAGAAAAGAAGGAAGTTAGGCCTTGTGCTGACAAGGGAACAACCATGGCCATCTCTGGCCAGCGGTGAACTGTTTACACACATAGGCCACAGGACAAAGAATGGGGACCAGAAGCTTCCAACTGTTCAGTGAAGCCTGGGCTGCCCGTGTTCCTTAGCAGCATCTCACCAAGATGGTCCCTTACCCCAGTACAGTGGATGGCAGTGCTGTGGGTACAAGTTATTGGCAGATTAGTGGTAGCAAGTCTAGAAACTGTGTGGATGCAGATTTCACAGGGAACCAATGTTCTGATGTCTTTCTGACACAAAAGCCACATGGTATCTATTTTGCCAAAAGACCAAAGCTTGTGACTTTGATCCATACATCCTGCTTCGTGCATCCCACTTTAATCAAACCTGGGATTACTCAAGAACCATGAAGCATCTCAGGATCTCTACCTGCTTTCCTAGGGGCCTAGTACACATGGGAGGCAGAAACTGCTGGGTCACATCACATCTATAGAGGCCTGTGGCCACTTCTGCACTCTGTCCAGGAAGATCCAGCTGAGAATGTGAACCATTAAAGTTCCCAAGTCTGTCGACTAGTTTGAACCATGATATGCCAAGTAGGAAAAGGCAGTCCCTTCCCCTGTGGGTCAGGCTGACACTGCTCTGGGGTTCTGGTCTTCACTGACAAGGGAGCAGGAGACAGTGGAAAGGATGTGGCACTGTCCAGCCCAGAGATGGGGAAAGTTGCCCAAAATCTAGGTCTTCCTAGATGAGGCTTGCTAGTAACTGAAGTAGGCACAGAATCAGGATTGACTTGACAGCATATTTGAGACAGGCAGAGGTCACCTGTCCAGGCCCAGTATCAAGGAAAGGAATGCTGGCACTTCAGGCCATAGCTGGGCATGGCCTGACTGCCCAGACTGGCATGTGAGCAGGTGATGGGGCAAAGGTCCTCAGGACAGGAAAAGGGTGAACTCTCCCCAGGGGGCTACCATGGCAGGCTTTGCGTTTTCTTGGGGTTGTGTTTCCTCAGGCTTCATAGTTGGCATTTGGCTGAACAGGAAACCAGCTTTTTGGTAGGAACTTGTGTTTTTGTGCTGACTGTCCATGTGGGTATCTGCACCTGTGATTTTAGTGATACAGCTCACAGACTGGGGAGGGAAGGCCTGGTTGGCCTCAAGAAAAACACTTTGAGGGCAGATTCTCCATCTCAGCCCTGCAAGGATAGAGAGACAGACAAAGTGGCAGAGCTAAGCCAGGCTTGTGGAATCAACACTCATGGATAGGTGAGCCAAGCTGTGGCCCTTAAGCTCTGGGAGTTGTCCCATAACCTTCCAACATCTAGAGACAGCCCCACGTCAGACTCCTGTCAACATAAACTGCAAGTCCCGCTGACCCATAGCCTCTGTCTAGTTTGCCTGCAAGCTGGATTTTCCGCAACCATGCCCAGTCAGATGGCTTGTAGATCAGCTCTCAGAATTCTGGACAATCTGTTGTGATTCTCTTTATTATGAAGTATACATTTGGAAAAGGCCAAAGGGAAGAGATGGGGCCACTCTTGGTCCCCACTGAGTCACCAGCCCTGAAGCTTAAGCTTCCTGTTCTAGATTGTGGCCATTCGCTGTGTGGGCATGGCTGTGGAACTCACTGGCATTAGTGATCACGTCCAGCTCCAGCACCTTGAACCCTGCTGTTCACTTCAGTGCTGTCTCAAGTGTGACTTACATGTGTGCACACAAGGTGCCTTTATGTCCACCGATCACTGTGTACCGGCCCTATGCTGACCCAGCTCCATATTAATGGCATGCACCCACATGGGCCAGCCTCCTTTAGCAGATCCTTTGCTGGAACACTGCATTCTAGAAGCCTCACTGAGAACCCCAACCCCTCATCATTATGGTCAGCCAGCTGTGCATAGTATTCACAGAGAATGCTGTGCAATGCCATGGCCTGTGACACTTAGTGAAGGAGGGTACATAAATATAGGTCAGCCACATCAGCCGCATGCCACAGTCAGGTGTCTGAAAGACATCATGTCTATCAGAGCAACAGGGAGTGCAAAGCATAAGTGAGCCCATGTTTCTGCAGTCACCCTTGACCAGCATGAACGGATTTAGACTCGTCAGCAGCAGAGTGCTTTCATTTCTCACATTCAGACCTTGACTTTTGCCACTGTTCAGTATGTCACTTGTGTAAAGAGCTTTATCCTACAACTTCCCAACTAAATCTTAACAAGGATAAACGTCTTTGGCTTACTGAGCTGGTATAAGTTGTTCTGAGCCATCGCTATCGCAGTGGACTGTGCCTGCCTCTTTTCCTTCTCTTACTTCTCTCTCTCTCTGCACCTCTGTCTCTCTCTCTCTCTCTCTGTCTTTGTCTCTCTCCATTCTCTTCTCGTCTTTCTGTGTCTCGCTCTCTCTGTGTTTGTCTCTCTCTCTGCTTCCCTGCCTTGCTCGTGGCAGCGTAACGGGGTAATAGAAGTTTGCACTGTTACTTTGCTGAGCTGACCTTTAATCCAGGGAAATAAATCACTTTCAGCTTCTATTATTGGTGAAGCCCCACAGCCTCAGCCTGCATAAAAGAAGCCTTTGTGTAGTGTTACTTGTTTTTAAGTTAAGAGTTTCAAGCCCATGGTGGGAGCAGTTGGTGTCACCTCTACCATGGTCAGTTTGGAGCTCTTCTCAGTACAGCATGGGTACCACCATTGTGCCTGGGAGTTGGCGGGCTTGATGTAGTGCATGAGTGTGTCTGTGCAGTTTGGGAGGCATGTGTATAATTGTGCACACGTGTACACCTGTGTATGTGCACGTGTGTATTGGGACTGGTGCACCCCCTGCATGTGCCCTCCTGGTGGTAGACAGCCTGCTGCATGAGCCTGAGAACCAAGCTCTAGGCTCTTTTCCCTATTCCTCCTTTCTCTATCCACGAACATAGCCTGTGCCCAGAAGCAGCTTTGCTTAGCATTGCAGTTTCTCTTCTGTGTCTTAGAATAAGGAGGCATCATTTCCTCCTTATCTCTCAATACACCAAGGTAGAAATGATGGCCCCATGTTGCAACAAGGACAGCACTGACTCCTGAAGGTGTCAAGCCTTTGGGTGTAAGCATGGACTGCCATGTGTGTCTCTGATGCTGTCTTCCCCACTCCCCTGTGAGTCAGGGCAGTGCAGCCTGGAGGGGCCATCTGCCAGTCCCTCAGTAGGAGCTAAGAGGAGAGTACTGTGTGAAGGAGGGATAGTGAGCTAGCTACCTCTTACATAAAACACTTTTGCTGTCTAAACACCTGCCTGCATACCCTTTGCATCCAGGAAGCCTGCTAGTCAGATATAACTGAGGAGTGGGGAAGGCTGAAATCAGATGAGGCTGGTCCATGTGATCTGGGAACACATGGTCAGCTAGGCTGAGACTGGCTCTTCTCCTGTGTTGAATCTAATTTCTCTTAACCTATGTGGTGGATGTGCTTATGTCTCTATATTCACTGCTGCCTCCCTTCAAGGCCCAACATCCTCTTGTCATTCTTCTGATCTTCCAGTATAGAACAGTTGCTCTCAAAGCTTTGGGAAGTCAGTTGCAAATACTATTTCCAGGGCTGGAGAACTGTCACAGTCATTAAAAGACTGAGGCTCACAACCAAAAAGACAAATACGATTTCTAAGTCCCTGTCCCATAGGACAGCCCACACCCTACAGGATCCTGTGGGCAGATGAAATCCCAGGTCTCTTTCTTCCATTCTTTCAAACAAACTGCTATTTCCAAGAGTGAAAGAAGTGACATCGTAAATTTTTATGCTATGGATCATTTAAAATACCTAAATTTCGAAACTTTATCCAGTTACAAAAAATAATTACCCAAAGGGTAAATACATTTGCCACCAAGCTTTATGGCCTGAGTTCAATCCTTAGAACCCATATGATAGAAAAGAACAAGAGACTCCTACAAATTGTCCTCTGATCTCTACATGTAATGTGACATATGTTCCTGTGTATGTGCATGCATCTGCGTGCACACAGAGGATAAATAAAATGTAGTAAAGTGCTTTGTATGACAGGCCTTGGGGAGGGATTGTCATCAGAAAATGCAGGTCATACATGTTTCTGGGGATGAGTTTAATTCTGTTGCTGGTGATTTAGGGAGATTTCAAACCATCTTTCCTCCTGTCACCTCCCTAGGCATGGACAGCTGCCGAAGGCCTCAGGCTTGGTAAGGATATATACCCCAGTTACCAATGCCCACAGGAGTGCCCACTGGACTCTTATCCACAAAGCTCAGCCTCCTGGCCACAGGTCTAGGCCCCCATGAGCTCACTGGGTCCGGCTATCTGCAGAGCATGTCACCTAGACAGAGGGGCTTCTGCTCTGCTGGGGAGATCTAGATCCCCATCTTATCTACTCAGCAGGTCTTGGCACCAGTTCGTCCCCATTGATCAGCATCAGAATCCTTCCTCTGACAAACTGCAAACTGCATGGACAGTGTCCATGACTGAATGGAGTAGGACAAACCACTCACTTCATGGGCCAGGCTACATGCTACAGACATACAAGACGCCATCCTCAGCAGTGCTTGGTGTCCCCTGCTCTTCATCCATGCCACCTGACACTCTTGATGCAAGAGCCCCTGCCTGCAGCTGTACCTGTAGTTGTTTCTAGAGCTGTTGTGTGTGAGGAGGCCTGCAAATGGCACAAATTCCCATCAGACTATTCTGGCAGAGCCTCAGATACCAAGCACAGTAAGAGCATCTGCCCCTCAGCCTTACCAGCTACCACCACTGTTTCTTTACATTTTCACCAGGGCCCAGGAAGTCTCTGTACTCAAGATAGAGTAGCAAACCCGCACCTGCTGGGCTGGCAGACTTTCAGGGCTCAGTGGGTAATGATCAGTGCTTCAAGCCACTGACTGTCCCCTAGGGACAGAACCTATCAGGCCAAAGCTCCTGGTTTGTGTGCTCCACTCTATGTGCCAGGCTCCTTTCTGGGTACTAAGGGTTCCTGACACAGCAGGAGCTTATCCTTAAATACATGGCCTGATCCAGCAGGATCTCATGACCCATTATAGCCCAGTATCCCTCTTGCATCCCTTGAGAGTCATACAGACATACACATGTGGAGGGCCCACAGCTAAAGCTGTTCCCATTGACTAAACACCACAAAGCCCAGCACTACCTTTCTCTTCCTTCATCCAGAACCCACCCCATTTGGGCCTCAGGCCAGCAGATCCTGCTTGTAATTGCAACTGGGAGACACACACTACCAGCTGTCTTGGGCTGTAATTGGATGAGGGTCACTGAGCACCCTGCTATTTAGGGGCCCACTGATCTGGGAATAATTTGTACCAAGGTTGACGTTTTCCATGAAAGCTGTGAATGTTAACTTTATGGAAGCCATGAGTGAATTGAGTCCAGTGGTTTGGGAACTGTGGCTTATGTGCTTGTCTCCTGGCAATTTCATTGATTTGTAGAAAGAGATTGTTTTATGTGTGTTCTGGGCCTGAGAGTGTCAGAGCTCCAGGCACAGACTGGCCAGAGTCCAACCTCAGGGTATTTTCAGGGACCAGCTACTGTGCCCCACATCACCAGGAAGGACAAGCTACCAGATTAGGGTCCCAGAGCAGTGGTTTGGGAACCTCCAGGTAGCCTTCTGTGGTGATTTCCACCCATTTTATCAGAGGCAAGCCGTGAACAGATATAAAGTATTGAAGCCATTGCTGTCATGGCTAAGGTGAGGATAGAAATGGCCAGGGTACCCTTCTGACTCTATGATCCCCAACTTAGCTTTGTAATACATTGTCCCAGGTGGCTGTGAGAATTAAGTGACATAACACACATTGGAATGCAAAGCCAAGCTACAAGTGGGTAATTGTGTTTCAAAATATATGGGAATTTTCCAGATATTCTTCTGTTATTGACTTCTCATTTAATTTCTTTACTCTCAGAGAGAATACTTTACATGCTTTGAGTCCTTCAAAACTGTTTTGAAAACTTTGTTTTGTGACCCAGTACTTGATTCATCTGATTGGACATTCTACTTGAGCATTAAAGGGCCTGTGCTCTGTGTGAGACAGAGATTAGCAAGGTAGCATTGGTTGGTAGTATTTTCCAGTTCTTCTGCACACATCCTTATTTTCTTCTATCTGCTGGTTTTATCTGTTACTGAGAGAGAGAAAGATCAGAATCTCTGACTAAAACTGGATTTGTCTATATCAATTTGTAGTTCTGTCAACTTGTGCTTTGTGTGTTTTGGAGCTGTCTGGTGCATAAATGTGTGTATGCTGGATGTCCTCATGGATACTACAAAATGACTTCTTCATCTCTGACCTTTCTCTTGGCTCTGTCTGCTTTCTCCCAGCTGTGCTCCAGCTTCCTTGTGACAGGTGTCTCTGTGGTAATTCTTCACCTTCACCTCTTAGCCTACATGTCCTTTTCTCTCAGGTTGTCTCTCATGGGTAGCTTATAGCTAGATCTTATATATTTACACAATCTGACAGAGTCTACCATAACTGAGTGTTTAGACTGTTTGCACTGAAATCTCTGAGACAGACAGGTTTCAGTCTGTCATTTACTGTTTGTTTTCTGTTTCTGCCATCTGTTCTTTATTCCTTGTCATGTTTTTCTGCCTTCTTTTGAAGTCATTGAATATTTTCATGGCTCTTATTTCCATCCTGATTTTACTAGCTGTAATTCTGTATAACTCTTTGTCCATTTGGTTATTTACTTCCCTGCTTGGCTTGTGAGCAGTAACTTTGTGTAGTTCTTTGTTATTTTATTTCTATGGTTGTTTTAGAATTTATGCTATGTATGTATCTGTACACACACACACGAATATGAGACATAATAAATGAGTGACCAATTCAAGTTAGCTTCAAGTAACACTAATTTTAAAAATGCTGAAAGATCTTGACAATATTCCTCTACCACTCCTAACTATTACCATCATACTGTTACTTTTGCATATTACAAACCAAATATAATGTCTTTGTTTTGTTGCTTTGTTTTGTTTTTTGAGACAGGTCTCCTTGTAGCCATAGCTAGCCTGTAACTTTATGTAGACAAGACTGGCTTTGATCTCATAGAGTGCTGGGATTAAAAACATACACCCCCATGCCCAGCCTGTTTTATTATTTTTATTTGAAATTCACATCTTTTAAAGATATTTAAGGCCCAGCAAGATGACTCATTGAGAAAAAGCACCTGCTACAGAAGACTGACAACCTGAGTTTGATTCCCAAAGCCAACAGTGGAGTAAAAACACTGACTCTTGATAGTTGTCCTCTGACCTTCACATGTGTACAATGGTGTGCTCAAATGGGGGTGGGGGCATACACACATATATTAATAGTAAATAAAGTAATTTTCTGAGACATTTAATTAGCTAGTGTGGTAACCCACACCTCTAATCCTAGCACTCAGGAGGCAGAGACAGGCAGTTCTCTGTGAGTCAGAGGCCAGTCTGGTCTTATACATAGCAAATTCTAGGCTGTCCAGGACTATGTAGTGAAACCCCATCTCAAAGGAAAAAAAAAAAAAAAAGATATTTAATTAATGTAGAAAGCAGCCTTCTGTGCTCATTAGTGGGCTTGCGGCTCCCATGCTCGACTGTTCTTCTACTCACACGTTACATTCTCGTGTAGCTTGTAAGAGATAAATTTTTCCGTGTTACTCTCTGATAATGTCTTTATCTAGTGCCTTGAGGATGTTCTGTGTCCCCTCGCTTGTTTGTTATTCCCCATGAGGAGTCCATATCTATTTCTCTGTAGCATATCTTCATTCTGATTGCATTTAAGATTTTTCTTTTTTATCATTAGTCTTGAGCAGTTTGATTAAGATGGTGTCATTTTCTGTTTCTTATGCTTAAAGAAAAAAAATATTGAATTTCTTGACTCTATGATTTGTGGTTTCCATCACATTTGAAAAACTGTTTTGTGTGCTCACTCTCTCTCTTCTGGGGATCAGGTTATATGTGTATTAAGCTACCTGAATTTATCTTGGGGCAACGATACTTTGTTTCTTTTAAGCATCTTTGTGTTTGGCTTCATTGACACTTCCATCACTGACTATCTTCATGTCCGCTACGCTTTACCTCTTCAGACTCTCCTGCTGCTAACCTTGTCATGCACATTTTTAATGTGCATGTAATTCCCTTCTTTATTACCTTTTGTGGAATTTCTGTAGCTCTTTACAGTTGCTATGGGAATGACACTGAGCATCCTGAAGTGATTTATACCAACTTTCCCTCAACAGCACACAAGCACTCTGCTCCCATGCACCTCTCTACCTGCTCCCTTGTTGATGTCTCGTAACTATATCTTTATATATTGTGAGTCCAAAAACTTGAGCTAATATTTTTTTTAAATATGTGCAACCCAAGTTACATAGAAAACAAAATGGGGAGTCCAATCCAAAGTTCTAGTCATACCAGCTTTTAGACTGGTGATGCCTTTTTAAAAATACATGTCAAGGGGCTGGAGAGATGGCTTAGCAGTTAAAGAGTACTGGCTGTTCTTGTAGAAGACCTGGGTTCGAATCCCAGAACCCACATGGCAGCTGACAACTGTCTATAACTCCAGTTCCGGGGGATCAGATGCCCTCTTCTGTCCTCCGCAGGCATTGCACGACATGGGTGCACTCATACATATAGGCAATACACACATACCCATTAGTAATAAATTAATTTTTTAAAAAAATGTCAAAGTTGGGCATGTGTTTAATCTAAACACTTGGGAGGCAGAAGCAGGTGAATCTCTGTGAGATTGAAGCCAGCCTGTTCTACATAGTGAGTTCCAGACCAACTGGGATATAGGGAGACTCTATCTCAAAAAGGAAAAAAAGCCAGTTCTCGTATAAAAATAAATAAATAAAATAAAGTAGAATCACAAATCTGTTACAGTCATATGAACTTTTGAGTTCCCATGCACTTGCTTTGTCCAGATCTCTCTCTCCATTTTAGGTTTCAGAGGTCCTGTGGTGTGACCACAGAACTCAGTTCTAGATCTAGATTCAAGCTTAGCATTCTGCATCTCCTGAACCTCAGGTTCTGTCAGGAGGTTCTGCTTCATGCTGTATAAGGTAGGGCCACCCACACATCAGGTGTGCCAGGCCCTTCGTTTTCCCTTGCAATGTGCCGTGTGGCCTCCTATACAGCAGGGAGACCTTCATCACAGTGCAGTGACCTTCTTCATAGTGAAATGACCTTCCTCACAGCAGAGTGGCTATCTCAGAGGGACCTTTTTTGTGAACCTGGCTTCATAAGGCTGTGCTGAGAAGTCTCTTTCCTGTGTTCTCTTAGTGAAGACAAATCCAGTGGTAATTTGGGACTGGAAGAGATAGGGCACCTGCTAGCTACCACCTGTGGCAACCATTGAGAAAGGGCATTGCATTGCCAGTTCACAGTGCTCTGTGTCACTTTTCTTAAATGACCAACCTTACCACTCATATTTCCTTTCTCCATCTCCAATCACCTTGGGATGTGTGAGTGGCCAGCATCTGGCCAGGTGGGGACTGTGATGGTGCAGTCTTCAGTTATCAAGTCAACATGCAGAGTTTGAGAGTTTCAAGAATTTAATTCTCCAAATGAGAATCATGGACATTCCCTTCAGATTAAGGCTCAAACATGTAATCCTGTGTCTCTAGGTGGAGGCACAGGGAAGGGGCCAGACTTTTCTGGGTTTTGACCTTTCTCCTCAGGGACTGATGGGAGGGCAATGCAGACCTGTGTCTTCCTGAGATGTGCTTCCCTCTAGATTCCGGAACAAGCATTTTCAATCTCTGTGTTAAATCACAGTTTTCTTAGTGAAGATTGTCTCTTTTAGTGCATATTTATAAAGTGCAGCCCAAGGTCTGGGCTGAGCTGTGCCCCAGTGTGACACTTTGTCACTTCTGTCTAATGAGGGATCATGCTGGGCCTCCAGCAGGGCTGTGGGTGTCAGCTGCTTTCCATACTCTTGTGCTTTATGGGGTATGATGTTGCTACTACCACCATAGTTACAGCTTCTACCAAGCTTTTGTGCAAATCAAAATGAGTCCTTACCTTGGCACACAGGATCCGGGAGGCTGCAGCCCTCCATCATGACATTAGGAACTTGTGCCCTGAGGCCTCAGTGCATGGAACAGGGTCAGGTCCTGGTCCACAGATCAAGGGTGCCTTACTCTACTGAGAGTCCTTCAGTAGAGATGCGGAGCTCAGAAAATCCAGTGACCCTCCTTCCCTCTTTTTTTTTTTCATGATTGTAGGAAAGCCCATGAGAACTGAAGGGCTTCTCCCTGTAGAAGTCAGGCTTTCTGGACACCCCCAGCATCCACCTCACTGAGCTTGTGCAGACCCCTTTCTAGACTGAGGTCAATACTGAGTCTTGATGTTTCATTCTTCATGATGTATTGTCCTGTGAGCACAATGACTTTACAGGCACTGCTTCTTACTGAGCTAGGGTTATGTCTTTCCCAATCCTATTCCCTTTGCCAGAATGTAGGTCCCCATCAATTGGCCATGACCAGCTCTCCCCCAATTTTCTGCTTCATTTGCTTTGCTAGGACATCTGGGAGATTCATTGTTCCAGAGACCCCAATGCTAGCCCGTTGGTAGGTGGAGTGCCTTCCTCCTCCATCCTTAAACAACTCCTATGCAAATGTGATTTCCAATTAGGACACAAGAGTCCTCAAGTCCAAGGGTAGAATCCCCTTTGCCCAGGGGATATGGAGTTAGACACTAAGTACCAGAATCTGCCCCAACAGAAGACAGTGACAGGGTGGTAGCAGCCTTGGTTGATCTAGGGGGCCTAACACAGATGAGCTGTGTGGGTTTTGTTCTCTGGCCCTGTTGAAGTGAAGAATCTGGGAGGAAGTGAAGGGACAGCAATGGAGGGGAAGCTAGGGTTGGGCAGACAGAGCTGGTGCAAAGACCTCTGTCTCCTGGCACAGGGCTGCTGGATCTCTCTGCTCAGACCAGTTGCTTATTTCTGTTGGAGAACAGTTAAAAGAGGGGAGCACACCCTCTGCATGGTGCCCCCAAAGAGCTGGGTGGAAGGCTGCCTGCGTCTCCCCTGCAGCATCATTAAATGGAAAACTTGGCTTCTGTTCTACCCTACTGAGCTGTTTATTTTTCTTATGCTCATGTGGATAAGACAAGTAGCAGGAGCCCTGTAGGGGGGGCACATGTAGCACTTGGGGGTGGTATCACTGTGGCAGGGCCTCTACATCCTCAAAATGGGGTAAGCTGATGAGTAGGTTCCCTGGGCACCCCATGGCCAAGGTCAAATCCGAAGAAAACTGCCTAAGAGAAAACGAGGTGTCACACTTCTGCTGGCATCATTCCAACTTGTTCTCTGCCTCCGTTTACTTCCTGAACCTGTGAAGTAGTCTTGCATGGTCCTACAGGAGCCCCCAAGAAGACTGAAAGACCCTAGAGCCCATGGTACCTGGCCGTGGATAAAAGGCCTGAAGTGGGCTGTGAGCACTAGGCAGTGGGCCATGGCAGGTCAGGGAAGGGGCCAGACTTTTCTGGGTTTTGACCTTTCTCCTCAGGGACTAATGGGAGGGCAGTGCAGGTCCATGAACCCCAAACAGCTGCCACCCACAGTTCCACCAGTGCTCAGGGGCAACAAGCCAGTTCCTGGGTCCCTTGATTTGGTCACAAGTGTTTGCAGATGTGTCTCCTTCAACTGTAGTTTACGTTTTTGCATATAGATGGTGAGAATTTAAAACAGCCAGCCCACGGAAGTCCTCCAGCCCCCTGACTGACCAGGCCAGTTGCACATGCACAAGGCTGGAGAGCAGATGGTCTCTGCATAGCCAGGGCAACACTGCCACCTAAGTCAGCCAGGATTGATGGCTCAAAAGCCCCTCTTGTCCCCACAGACTCAGCCAGTTCCCAACCCGATGGCCTACTACCTGCACAGGTCACCCTGGTGGTTCCACCGCTTCGAGACACTCAGCAACCACTTTCTGGAGCTTCTCGTCCCCTTCTTCCTGTTCCTTGGACGTCGGATGTGTATTCTCCATGGGGTGCTACAGATCCTGTTCCAGGTAGGCTGTGCCACAGTGCCACTACCCAGAGTCCCCCTCAGGGCTAGAGAAGACAATAACCTGTCTTTTAGTTTCTGGCTATTCCTGAATCACAGGGCTCTGCCCTCCTGTGTTGGCAGCAGGGCCATGGGGAGAGACTTCACCAGCTCTCCCTCACTGCCTGCAGAGACCTCACTTTGTCCAACTCAGGCTGGATTCCAGGGTCTCCTTCCCTGCTTCTGTGGACCCATGGTGGGGTCTGGCTGTCCTGCAGGGCAGCAGTGCAAGTCTTGATCAGACACACCATGACCCAGTAGAGACTCCCTGTATTCTTGGATCCAATTCTAAAATTTAAGCTCTATAAGTTTCCTTTTACATGTCCACCAGGACTTGGAGTGCATTTGTATGTTTGTTTATTGAGACAGGGTCTCTTGCCACGTTGCCCTGGCTGGCCTGAAACTTGTTATCCTCCTGCGTCTATCTCCCCTAATCCTCATTTTGCTTTTCAAGTCAGGATCTCACTAAGTTTCCCAGGCTGACTTAAACTCATTCTGTAGCTCAGGCTGCCCCTTAAACTTCTGATCCTCCTGCCTCAGCCTCTTCAGTAGCTGGAATGATAGGCCTACATCATCAGGCCAGGGTCACTTTGTAGTTTGGGTTTTCCATTTTTGGTTATGAACGGATGCTGAGTGTAGCTGACGTTTTCCCCGTCAGTCAAGAGAGGGTCACTGGTTTTTTCCTCTTCCAACTGTTAATGAGGTGAATTGCGTTACTGCTGCTGCCCCAGTTGAGTTAGTTTCATATTCCTAGAATAAACTCAGCTTGTCATGCTGTGGGTATTTTAATATATTGCTGGGGCTAATTTGCCAATGTTTTGTTTTAGATTTTGCATGGTTGTCAGTGAAGGAGACCTGTCTGTAGTCTTCCTGCCTAATGTGGGCCTGGCGTGGATTCCCTGCCTGGGCATGTCGCCCCACATTGAGGACAGGCCTCTCTCTGAAGGGTCCATGGAGACCTAGGCAGCCTGTTCTTGGAATTCTGGGAAATCCTGGGCATAAGGGGTTTTAAGAGTTTTGCAGTGGCTGTGACTCTGCGACATCCTTTTGAAGCAGCTCTGCAGTCAACATTTTCTTGGAAATGTGTCCATTTCAGCTGTTGTCAACTGTATGAGGAAACAGTGGCAAGAGGGTCTTGTGTTCTCATCATTCCAGATTCTGGATCTAGCCTGTCTCTCTTCCTCATGCCCTTTTTCCCTAGGCAGGGCTGTATTTAAATCAGGGCTTACTATGACCTGAGTATTTTACTGGCATCTTTGCTACAATAACCTTAATAATCTTTGGCTGCTTAAGCCATCTCTGGCCCCTACCTGTCCACTTGCTTTCAGCATTCCAGTATTTCAGCTCTACTTTGTTTTATTTACTCAGGATACTTCTAGAAGCTGTGTAGAGATCACAGAGGATTCCCTTGTGCCCCAACTTTCCAAGTCCCCATTGTAAGTACCTTGCACTAGTCGGGTACAGGATGACAGTATAATAGTGACACATGACTGCTTAACCAGAGTCCATAGAGTATTCTGTGGGTTTGGACACTGTCACATAGAAGTCTCCCTACCTTGAGAGTTCTCTGTACACAGTGACTCCTCACCTTCAGCCTCTGTAGTTCTGCCTTTCCCAAGCATTGTGGAGTTTAAACCATAGTGTGTTACCTCTCAGACTGACTTCTAGTTGTATGTGTTGAAGTTCCTCACATCTCCCTGTGGTTTAACTGCTCATTTCTTCTTGGAGTTGACATCTTCTATGGGGGTGCTTGCTTCCCACCCACCTTTCTGAGGGCCACAGACAGTGCCAGTCAGGAGATAACAAAGGCCATGCCCTGCTGACTTCCAGACCCAGACTGTCCCCTGCCTGGGGGACAGAATGCATCCAGCCGGATCTGGGGAACGTCAGACCAAACCTTGAGGAAGAACCATAATTCTAAGTGTTTCGGTCTTTGCCTGGACCCAGTGTGGGGTTGGAAAGGACTTCAGTGGTATGCCCTGGCTTGTCAGGCCTAGAAAGAACACTGATGCCTGGGCTAGGCCTTCGAAAATAACACTGGAGGGTGAAGCCCAAGACAGGCACATGTGTTCCACACCAGACACTGGGAACTCTTGGAGAGGCCAGGACTGTTATAATGCTAGGACCAGCTGCCTACAATGCCTCAGCTGCACAAGTACTGGAGACAGACACCCAGCCAAGACATATGGTTTTACCTCAAGAGTCCTGATCTAGGCATAGCAAATGCCTTGGG
This sequence comes from Eospalax fontanierii, assembly GCA_035773235.1. NCBI lineage: Eukaryota > Metazoa > Chordata > Mammalia > Rodentia > Spalacidae > Eospalax > Eospalax fontanierii. Next base: position 28,913,734 of record CM069546.1, on the reverse strand, counting down.
TTCTGGAGTGAGTCTCTTCCTCCTTGTGTCCAGGGAGCTATTCAGCAGGCTTCTGCTAGGAGCCCCCACGTGGGACACCTAGAAAATGGAGAAGCCTACACCACAGCCTCCTGAAGTTGCCAACAGCCTTGAGCACTGTTAACTGTTGTCCCAGTGGAGGCAACAGGACTAGGCAAGGCAATCCCAACATGATCTCCATCACCTACAGACCCCTGTCCAGCAGTTCCCACGTGCCTCTCCTGATGGAGAAATGGAACTGTCCACACTGGATCCAAAACAAGATGGAGATGCCCAAGGCCATAGCTTTTCCCAGGCCTGGTCTGATATCCCCCAGCTCCAGCTGGAATGCCTCTTAACCACCAGGCAGGCTGGAGTGTGGGATTGGGGCTATCATGGCACTCATGGCCTTACCATTCTAAGAACCCCCATGGATGGTGTTTAGAATGTCTGTGTGCCTTTTAAGGTGGATTTCTGTGGTTAACTCTGCAGCATCCGCCACCCTGCAGCATCTCTGAGTGCAGCCTGGTGCTGGAGCTGCCCTGTGTCCTGACCCATTGGTTCCTATGTTCCTTCCTGTGGGCCAGGCAGGATTCGAGCTCCTTCACTTCCTCCCACGCTCAGTTTACACAGCTGCTCCTAGTGTCCCGCAAGGCCACGGGATCCACGTGGGAAGGGCCAGAAGAGTTCTGAGGAGATGATCCCGGAAGGGGAGGCATGGTCAGCCTCCACTGCTGAACTGGGTCAGGAAATCCAAGGCCCACCACAGTATCAATCCTCACTAAGGAGCAAGAAGGAGGTGGGGCTAGGTCTGAGACACCTAGCAGGGCAGAAGAGGATCTTGGAGAGGCAGGTTTTGAGGTTGATACCTCTGAAGCCACATGGAGATGCCCAGGTGCCCCAGGAGCACATGCGTGCCCTCTGTGGAAGGTCCCAGTGAGCATGTCTTCTATGAAAGGTCCCTGTGACCATATGCATGTCCTTTGGAAGGTCCCCCTAACTCCTTCCCTGTGGGAAGCCAGCCCACAAGCAGTATGTCCTGTGTGGTAACTGCAAGCCCAGCAGGGACATCCAGAAACTCCCCCTTCTTCCTTTCGGGTCATGTTGCATCTTCCTGGAACATCTGCTGCAGTGTCTCTGGGGCTGAATTCCACCACTGAATGTTCACCTTCCTCTGCTGTCCCTGGGGCTCCCCTGGCCTCACCCGTTCCACAGCACAGGGCCATCCACGGCACAAGGCCACACTCCAGCCGATCATCTGCAAAGTGCACTGAGAACTTGTTGAAGGCTGTACTGGCCAGGGACAAACACAGATGGGCTGTGAAGAGATTCATTTCCCTCTGAGGGCATGGCTGCAGTGATGCTAAAAGGCAAAAAAAAAAAAAAAGATCCCCTTGGAATACTTGGACGTTGTGCTGCATGATGAATTCCAGTCTCCTTACTGAACAAACAGCAAGTGCAGGCAGGGGATTCTGAACTGCGTGGGTCTAGTAGGCCCAACCTCTGAGCACAGCCACCATTGTCCACCTGGGCAGTATGTCATAGGCTCTCCACAGTGTTTTATTATAAACAAGATTTTACCTGGTGATCGTTAGCTGGCAACATCATCTTTGGAATCACCTAGGAGACACACTTCTGTGCACGTCTATGAGGGGATTTCAGAGAGGATTAATTGTTGAGGGAAGACCTAGTACCCTGATTGTGAGTGGCGCCATCTCACAGACAGGGGGACTGAAGGAAATGGGAGAAAAGAGAGTTAATTAAGCTCCAGTATTCTTCTCGTTCTGCTCCCTGGGTGTAGACACAGTGTACCTAGCCTCTTCATGTTCCTGCCATCATGCCTTCCGCTCCATGATGGACCGACTGTATACCCTCAAACAGTGAGACAGCTCCTTCCTTCCTTAAGTTGCTTCTGTCAGGAATTTAGCAACAAGAAAAATAATCAATATTTGGCACAAACTGTGGTCTGTGAGGTCTAGTTCTCTGTGGTTTCCCACCTGAGTTGGAGGAGAGCTTTGGAAATAGGCTCATGTCAGAGGCCCCTACCAGTAAAGCCAGGAACTCCAGGGTGGGGCTGTGTCACTCAAAGCTCCAAACCACCAAGACCACCAGAGTTTAGGGTTTCAGGCTATCCAGTAGGGCAGCTCACTGGGTCTGCCAGACCTCTGCTGGAAGAAAGGGTTGGAGTATAAATACACATGAGCCCCCTGACTCATGGCCAGAGGACATCACCCTCACCTCACAGGGCAGGGGCAAGCAAGTGTCTGTGGCAGATAGACATGGCACCTCATCAGAGTGATCAGCTGCTGTCTGACCTCAAAATGATGAACTGTGACCTTCCAGCTTGGGAGCCAGAGAGATGATATCTAAATTGCCTGAGGAGGTCATTGTTCCTAGGCAGAAAGGGAACAGTGGCTAGTGTGGATTCAGAGTCACCATCTGTCACATGACTTTTCCTGGGAATATGTAAAGAAAGTCCTGTAGACCCCAGATCAAAGAAGAGATTCCTTCCTGGTCTAGTTTGGTGAACCAGGGAGTTTATTGTGGTTATTTACAGGAGCTTCAGTGACTCATAGGTACTGAATAGTCCCGTGTACAACATGAATCATGAAAAACTGTACCAAAGAAGAGTTGCCTGGGTAGTGTTCAGGCAGCTACACTACTGAAGAGTCCCACCCAGTCCATTGTTTACCTCTTGCATATCCTTAGGGAGAAGAGAGACCTCCATATGAGGATGTTGTGAAAGCCTGTGAGCTATACAGGTAATCATAGCTCTGATTCAAGACAGCATTGGTCACATCAAATCCAGAGAAGACAGATATGCAGTGCCAGCCACAAGATGACCCTGCAGTGAAACCATGAACACAGGCCAGGCACGTACTGCACATAGCCAGGTCCAAGTCTATGGAACATGAGGAAGGTGGTTGGAAGCACCAGGGCTGCCAGTTCTAACACCCAAACTCAGGGCAGCCTGGTTTATAATTCTCTTCAAAAACTAGAGAAATCTCCTCGTTGTCAGAAAAGAGCCCTGGCGCCAGCTAAAAACAGCCACAGTTGCCCCATGGGTCCCAACTGGGCAGCCTAGAGCCCTAACCCACCTATTGTAGGAGCCGAGGGCCTATCTACTTCAGGTAGAATGGAGGACAGTGGTCTTCCAGGGTGGTCTGGACATCTGCCTCTGCTCTTGAACGTGGGAATAAAAGTGTATGCCACCACACAGCTAAAGATTCACATTTTTTAAAGATATATTTTTAATTAGATAAATATTTGAGGGGCTCGGATGTACACTTGTGTGAGTGCAAATGCCCCCAGAGTCCAAAAGAGAGTGTTGTATCCCCTGGAGCTGGAATTACAGATGTCTTTGAGCCACTTGTTGTGGATACTGGACCTGATCTCAGGTCCTTTACAAAAGCAGCAATCTCTCCAGCCACCAAAGACTTAAATTTTAATATGCATTTCATCTTTCTAGCATTGAACATTATATAAATCCAAGTTTACACAGAAATCACTTTCTCCTGCCTGAGGTGTTTCATTTTGTTTTTTGCATTTCTTAGTGGAGTTCTCTTGATAGGAGTCTCTTACTTTTTAAAAAAAAAAATAGTTTTTGTCTTGTAGCCGAGTCTAACCTTGAATTTGCAATTCTCTTGCCTCAGCTTCTTGAATTCTGAGAGTATAGACATGCACCACCTCACCCAGCTGCTTGACATTTTCTTGCACCTCAAAGATGTCCTTCCATCGGCCTCTAACACACATTGCTCCTTCTGCACAGTCAACTGTCACCTGCTCTTTTTGTTCCTGCTCTTTTACATGTTGTGTCTTCCTAGCTGGTTTTTGGTAGTTACATCAGGACATGTGTTACTGCTTCAAGCCCATTCTGGTTGTAATTTCCTGGGCTTCTTTGATCCATGCATTTATTGCTGTTGCCAATTAAGGAACTTGGGGGGCTTCTTTTGTATTTCCCACTCTGGATCTTCAGTTTCATGTGGACTAGAGATGAGGTGTGGTGTGTATCCCAAGGTTCTGCTGTTTGCTGCTTAGCTTCAGCTCTATGCCTCGGGCTGCTAGCCTGTCCTGCCCACAGTCTCATGCTGTGTTCTATATAAAATGTCACTGTTGTTCCAAAGCTCACCCAGTTTCCTGCTTGGTAGATCACCTTTTCAACTCCAGAATTACTGATGGTTCTGCTTTAGAGTTCTCATTTTTCTCTTAACTATGATTATGCTGTATTTAAATTTGGGGGTCATTTATAATTGCCATCTTGACTTTCCTACCATTCCAAATTCCCCCTTGTAGAATTTTGTTTCTGCCAAATGTCTTTCCCTGAGTTGTGGCTGGCATCTAACTTCAGCTTCCATGTCTATAATTTTTTGCCTGGGTGTAGCCCAAGTGCTGTTAGCTGTTGAGTGTCTGCATGTCATCTTCCCTCAGGGCTAAATTCTCCTCTGACCAGCTGATTGAGCACCTGTTTTCATACTCTTATGGGCAGGTCTACATCATCCTCCCATAGCTCTTGTTCTTCCTGGTTCCTTCATATGCCTGGTTCTCAGCTGAGTCTCTTCACCTTGGTCATCAAGACTCAAAAGTCTCCAGTCCTTTGGGAGCTTCAGTCCTACTCAGCTCCCAGCCTTTCCCTGCGCACCTGTGACTCACTGTGCCTCTGAAATCAGGGTCAGCCCGAAATCCAAAGGTACCCCTGTTCATCTGCCCTTTCTTGGCTCCTGGGTACACACCACCTTTCAGTTCTTCAGTTCTGGCATCATCTGCCCTGCTGGGCTTCTTTCCATATGTGTTCTAGGAAACACTAGTAGAGAAGGATATGGTGTCATAGGACTTACTGTTTTCCTGTGTGTGGTCCATAACAAGCTGTTTCTATTGGCTGTAGAGGGTCTGACTTCTGGCTTAGACCCTAATCATGACTGTTCTAGTTTCCTTTCTGTTACTGTGATAAAAAAAAAAACACTCAGGAGAAGAAAAGGTTTATTTTATTTTATACCTTCAGGTCACAATAAATTATTGAGGGAAGTTAGGGCAGGAACTCAAGGCAGAAACCTGAAGGCCGCCTGCTTCCTAATCCATGCAATACTACCTGTGAGCAAGAAAATCACTCGTAGACAAGGGAGCAGCAGAAACCATGGAGGAATGATGCTTTCTGGCTTGCTCGTTGGCTCATGTTAGCTGTCTTATACAGCCTAGGACCAACTGCCCAGGCAGATGGTATTGCCCATAGTGGGGTGAGCCCTCCTGCATCCATTATCAAGCAAAATAATCCCTCACAGACATGCCCACAAGTCAGTTTGATCTGGAAAATCTCTCAGTTGAGACTCACTTCTCAGATGAATGTAGGCTGTGTCCAGTTGACATTAATGCTAACTAAGATAATAAGCCTTTGTCTAGCATGAAGCAGAAGTCACAGGTGCAGTGTTAGATCTTAGGCTGGTCACCTTCTTCTTAGGAAACCATGAGCTGGGCCCCTGGGGTGCTGTGGAGGACACCAAGACCTGGGGGACCTGCTAAGAGAATAGGTGTGAGGCTGCCCCTTGGGGGTCTCTTTCCCATCCTTTTCCCAGTGTACGGGTGTTTAAAAGAGACAGAGTAGAAGTGAGGCATACAGAGCAGTAGGTAGAAGCCAGCCCAGCATTTAGTCCTGATAACCCTTGATGTCACTTCTACCTCTGAGAATCAGTCACATTACAGCATAAATATCATGTGCAAGTCTTGATCACTACAGCCTCTGCAAGGACAGCATGTATGTGGGGGTCCATGCTGAGACTGGGGGTGTCTCCTCACAGGTATAAGCAAGTAAAGTGATTAAGACTAATCCTAAAGACCCCTCCTGACAAATGTGCTGGACACTGGTGTCCACAAGGCTCATTTCTGTAAAGGCTGGGCCATTGGTTCTAAGAGAGGTCCAGTTGATCCAGGGTCAAGGGGAAAAAATTTGGAATGACATGGTTTCTCTCACTGACTCAAACAGGGACAGACCCACATGGAAGCCATATCCTGAATATCCAGTGAGTTTTGATTCTGCAGACCAGGACAGCCTTAGAGGGTAACAGGCAGGGCTGATCCAGCTGCCAGGAACAGACACAGGATGCTCAGGTGTCTTTCACAGGTACCCAGCTGACCCCTACAGCACCACAAGGAGCCCAGGCCTGTATTCCCAATATGAGGGAACTTAGGCTCTGAGCATCCTCACTTGTGGCTGTTCCCAACTGTCCCAACCACAGTCTACAATCCAGGGACCACTTGTAAGCCTGCTTTGACCATGGTTAGGGGCCCTTCCAAGCCAGGCCAGCCAAAGGGTCCTGAGGGAAACTGACCCTGGTAGGCACAGGAGTTTTGTAGCAACTGTGGGCAGAGAACAAGAAATAACTATTTTTGTTCTCAGAACTGGGAACACCAGTATATTTGTTACTTTTCTATTGCTGTGATAAAACACCATGACCAAAAGCAACTTATAGAAGAGTTTATTTTGGCATAAGGTCCAAGAGAGAGAGACCATAACTGGGAAAGGCATGCAGCAGGCTGGGAATCCATCTTTATCCACACGCAGGAAGTGAGAGAGTAAACTAGAAGTGGGACGGAGCTATAAACTCAAAGCTTTCCTACACCTCACCAAACAGTGCCACTACAGGAGCCAAGTGTGCAGATGCCTGACTCAGCCTGTGGGAGACATCTCTCATTCAAACCACACAACCATTTTTCCCAGTTAATCCAGGGAGAGCCATGCATACACACACATCAGAAACCATAAACTGACAGCTGGCCAAGAGTCCTTGCTGTACTGGCCAATAACTGAAACCTAGGAGGAGAAGTGGCAGAGCTGATGTCTGCTGGTCACACACATCCCACAGTATAGGCATCTGTACTACCATGGAGCAGAGCCAAGCTTGGTTCACTCTTATAGGCTCAGGCTTGGCCGGTGGAATATAACCAGAGCCTAAAGATACACCTCGATGCAGCTGCTCGCAAACAAACTTCTGTGTGTCAGGCCTATTGTCCTACCCCCTTTATAGTCCCTCTAGCCAGTCTTCTCCCTCCTCCCAGGTCATCTTTCTGTCCCTACTGTCCCCCAGCATCCCCAACATGGCCAGCCAGAATCTCATATCTTCTTCCAACTCTGGGAGTCACAGCTGTCTCCTCTGTCACCTTCCCACCCAGGGACCACCTCTCCCCATCCCCATGCTACCTTTCGTCCACTGGGCCATACTGAACCCAAGCAGAGCCTGTCTGTCCTGCTGCTCCAGCTGCTATACCATGTCCAGCTACAACAAGCATCTGAAAGGAAGAAGGCACATAAAGTTAACACAGGCTGGTCGGCAATTAGCCTTGAGCTCAGAGGAGTCTTATCATGGAGTAGGCAGAGACTTCTCAGATGGAATAGAAAGCACTGAATGTCAACTCCTAAAATTGGTAAATTAGACTATGGTAATTTAAAACTTCAAATCACTCTGGTAAAAGGCAAGCAAAATGTGATTACAGGGTGTGTGACCAATAGGGACACTAGAAAAAAACTCACACTCAGCAACAAAGCACCCAGGTTTTCATAGAGAAAAGAGGATGTGGGGATATCCCTGAGTGGCACTTGGTGTGTTGATCAACCCAGGGTACCCAACCTGAGGCCAGATGACAGCACTGTATGTTGGTGACATAGAGCCATAGTTCCACTTGTGGGAATGTGAAATCCTACTGCCACCTTGGAAAGTGATCACAGAGTCACCAGCTTGGGACCCAGAATAGGCCAGCTCCGTCTATACAGACCAGGGACACCCTGCTCACGATGGTACAAGCTCGTCTCAGCCATATCCACTGCAGGAACACAGACAAGGACTATAGAGTGGATGGTGTCCCTCCAGGATGACCCTCTACGGTATCCTAGAAGCCACTCTGTTACTCCCTTTCTGTGATGCTCAAGAGAGCCCAGGATCATGAGTGTGAGGGGTGCTGGCTACCAGGCTCCAGGGAGTCTTGGGGTTGGAGTGTCTCCGTGGTATGGCTACACATAGCGCAGACCAGTTCTGCTGTTTGCATCAATGCATTAGCACAGTGAGTTTAGAGGTCTAGGCTAAGACCTGACAGCCCATCCACACATCTCTGTTCTGCTCTGTTCATGGCTCACGGCCAGCTGCCACTATCTCTCATCAGAACTCAAGGGTATCCACAGTAATCACCACACTGTCCTAAGCCCTAAGTCACAATGCTGTCTCCTGTTCACGTTTGCCCCTACATGAACTCCAGCTCCCCTGAGACTCATATCCCAAACCCCAGATAAGGCATGTGCCTCAAGCCCCTGTCACTACACTCAGGCCTGCCTTAACCAGATCTGCCACTACAGTAGGTCCCAAGGAGCCCAGACTGCCAAGGCCCCACTTTCCTGGGCTTGCCAGCTCCCGTCTGGGAGGCTCTGCGCCTGGGGTCTCAGTAGGAACTATAAGTTTAGAGAGGACCAAGGATCATGATGGTCCCAGGCTTCGGTGGCTTGGCAGGCTGACAGTGATGGGCTCAGAAGCCCCCTCTCGAGCTTGTCCTGGGCTACTGAGACATGGGCACTGTCCCAGATGCATGAAGGGAGGTAACTCTGGATCCCAGCACACCACATTACAGGTCTTCAACCACAGGTGATCCTCATCATCAGCGGGAACCTGAGCTTCCTAAACTGGCTCACCATCGTGCCTAGCCTTGCCTGCTTCGATGATGCAGCTTTGGGATTCCTGTTTCCCTCGGGACCTAGAGGTCTGAAGGACCAAGTCCTAGGGATGCAGAGGAAGGAAGCAAGAGGAGTCCAGCCCAAGCCAGGATACGGTAGGTAGGAAATTACCTCAGCCCTATCACGCAAAAAAAAGAGAAGGGTGGGAGCCATAGACCCTGGAAGAAGACATCCACTGTCTAGGACCCTTCCTCGGGCCAGAACCTAAGATAGCTGGCCATTAGCCACTTCCAGGACCACCTACATGGACAAACATCTTAGTATCCACATTGGCCTTAGAAGGTGTTCTTGACACAAGCATAGGAGGTTATGGTTTGGGATACCCTTCCCAGCCTGTGGGTGGGGATGCAGCACTTACATGGCCAGCTGGGTGTGTCTCTAGGCTTTCCTGAGCCTGGAGTGTTAGAACTGCAGCCAAGATTTCTTGAGGACAGGCTGAAGTGGATAGCACAGCTTTGCCCTGGGGTCAGGAGCCTGGCTGGTGATAACCCCCCCACCCCCCCCTCCACCCTCAAGCTAGGCTGTTTGGTTCGACGTGTGGTCAACTTCTCCCTGGGCATCCTGGTGGCCTGGCTCAGCGTACCTGTGGTTGTCAACCTGCTAAGCTCCAAGCAGGTCATGAACACTTCCTTCAACCCACTCAGGATCGTCAACACCTATGGAGCCTTTGGAAGGTAAGGGCCAGGCATCCTGGCTGGGGCATTGGGAGCTGCCCTCCTGTCTATCCTTACTCATCTCGGGAAGGCATGGGCTGATGATATCACCTGACCCTATTGTCCCTTCCCTAGCTGAGGGGAGGCCTAGAGCACCCATCACTGAAGGAAGAGGCAGAGTTCTCACCTATGTGTGATGTGGACACACTGGCCTTTCTTGGTCTCTCCTAGCATCACCAAGGAGCGGACTGAGGTGATCCTGCAAGGCACAGCCAGCCCCAACACCAGCATGCCTGATGTAGTATGGGAGGACTATGAGTTCAAGTGCAAGCCAGGTGACCCCTGGAAACAGCCTTGCCTTATCTCCCCTTACCACTACCGCCTGGACTGGCTTATGTGGTTCGCGGCCTTCCAGGTAATGATGTCCCATGATGCTGTGCTGGAGCAGGCTTTTCTTCCTTTGAAAGATCTAATGAGAGAGGAGGGACAGTAAGGAGAGGCACTGAATAGGCCCTGCTCTGACCTAGACCACCTCAAGAGGAATCCTGTGGAAAGCCAAGTTCGCTGAAATCCCAGACTAGTACTGTGGAGATATGAGTGTCCAGCACCCTCTGTTCACACACACACACACCACACACCACACAGTCCTATCCTGGCCAAGAAGAAACTGAAACCAGGGCAGGTGACCTGTAGAGAACAGGACTGAGGGCTGGTTCACCAAAAAGTAACTCTCCCCCCCAGGATAAACCCTCCAACAGAGTAGGAAGTAGGCAGCCCCTGGAGGGTTGAAAAGTAAGCCCTCAGGGGAAACTGAATCCTGGCAAGCCTGACTTTGAGAACCCAGGACTATAGACTGGAAGGGTGCCAGCTGGGGGTGAAGGGGCAATTGTCCTCATACCCTAACCTTATAAGCACCATTCCCCTAGACCTATGAGCACAATGAATGGATCATCCACCTGGCGGGCAAGCTCCTGGCTGGCGATGCTCAGACCCTGTCAATGATTGCCCTTAACCCCTTTGAGGGTAGGGCTCCCCCCAGGTAAGACCCACCTCATTCACCTTTTTCTATGGCTGATGGGCAGCCTCATCAAATAAGGGTTGGCTGGGCCACTCCAATGCACAGTGTGGAATTGAGTAGCAGCCAGATACTATGAGACTCAGCAGTCCTGAGCTGGCTCCATCCTTCTCATGCGTCCTGCCTACCATTGATGCTGACAGAAAACGAGTTCCTCTCTCTCCCTGGAGAAGCCTCAGGACAGCTGCACCTGGAGCTGCCCACAGCTGTTGAGACTGTCAGGAGGGGGGCTGTTGGGCAATAAGCAGCTGCAAGTCTGGCAGCCTAAGCAAGGGATCCAGCCAAGTACCACTTCTAGAACCCTCCTGGTGCTGTGTACAATGACCCTGGGGATGGGGAGACATCCCTCCCCAGGGGCCAGTCTCTCTCCAGTGCCCTGGACTAGGCAGACATGTGTCCCTAGGTTTTCCAGGTGCCCAGGCCTCTCTGGCCTAGAGCTGTGTCCTTCCAGACTCTGGACAGTTTTTTTGAGACCATCCTCCTGGCCTGAATGCCCCAGATGAAGAAGTATCAGAGACCTGGCTACACTTAGGTTTGTGTCCCACCCCCTAGGGTGGAGCTTTCCGGCCTGATCCCCTAGGCCTTCACCTGGATGGAAGGCAGAGGCTAGGATGAGATTATCTGACTTGGCCCCAGGCTCTGAGGAAACAGAAGCCTCACCTGCAGGCAGATGATGTGAAAGTGAAAGCATAAACCCAGCTTACCTTTTGTGTGTCTTGGCAGTGAATTAGTATTTTACAAGAAGTGTGAAAAGCATCTAAATTCAGTAAACTCCTCAGAACCTGCGTTTTCTGCCAGACCTCATGGGCTCTGCTTGGCCACAGAGCTGCATGTGATTGGGTGTGACTCAGCCTGACCATGGCCAGCTGTGACTTTCTGAAATGGGAGGTGAACAGAGTTTACACAATGGGAAGATGGAGCAGACCCCTCCCTGTCCTGCACTGAGCCTGAGTGCCATCCATGAAATAAACATAGGAACTCTGAACCATGGAGGGGTCCCCCAGTGAGGGACTGCTGGGCGCCAGCACCAACTCTAAAATGGAGGTAAGCATCAGGCTTTCTTGCTGCCTCATTTCCTAGATGTGGAGACAGAACAGACAGCAACAACTTGGAAGTGCCCAGAAAGGAGCGGCTGGTGAGATAGAAGCTACAGCCATCCTACTCTACCCTAGCCAACGGAACAGGGAAACCCAGGGCACATGGACCCCCATCTCTGAACAAGGAGAGCCACCAGAGGCCCATGGTGACCCAGACACTAACCACAGCATGCAGCCACAAACCTGGTTTCATGACATCTGGAGTGGTCCAGTGGGTACCTGCAAGCTCCACCTCTGCCTAGAGTGCAATGCAATGCCAAGTAGAGGGTCAAACAAACAGAAAACTTAAATAAGGTGCATATCTTAACACCCAAACTGTTAATTTTCAAATGAAAACCTACTTGTCACATCAAAAACCAGAAAGCCATTTGAACTGAGCAAGTTAGTGGATGACAACAGCCGAGTTTCCACACAGTGATTATGGAGCGCTCCAGGAGGCAGTTATAAACACAGAACTTAGGAAAATAGCAAAGAAATAAGACAGAGGAAGAACCAAAGGAGAGGTTCAGAATGAAGAAACAGTCCCTGGAGTAAAGCACTGAAGGAGGAGAGGAAGAACTGGGATGTGAGGGAAGAGGCTGCAGTGACCATCGTGGGCAGCCAGCCAAGCACCTGAGCAGAGCATGGGCCTGGGATTGTGGCAAGATCTGGAATAGCTGTCTCCAAAGTCTCTGGGGGAAAGAGGAGCAGCTTGGGGCTCTAAAGACACTTGATGAAAACTTCCTAAATTTGGCCAAAGGCACAGAAAGATTCAGACCAAAGCACAGTATAGACATCTAGAAACTAGACAGTGAAGGAGCTAAGATGTCAGAGCCAGAGCTACCACCACATCCCTAAGGGTCAGAGGACACTGTGAGGATCAGTGTCTGCCCAGAACTTCATCCAGCAAAGATGCCATCCCCAAAGCAGGGAGAACCAGATGCTTCGCCGCTGGTGTAGCACCCTAAAACACCAACAGACGAGCTCCTCCAATAGAGAGAAAGCAAGGGGCTTCCAGGTGATTGAGCTAAGCAAGAGTATTCCATGCCTTAGGGGTCCAAAATTCAAATAGAGGGATAGTCAAGATCCTTCCATTACAAATGGGTGCAGGAGAGGGAGCTGGAGAGACAGCTCGGAAGCTAAGAGCCCTGACTGCTCTTACTAGAGGATCTGGGTTCATTTCCCAGCACCCACATGGCAGCTAACAACCATCCATAACTCCAGTTCCAGAGGAATCTGATGCTTTCTTCTGACCTCCACAGACATTGCATGACACTGGTGCACTTACATACATGCAGGCAGTACACTCTCATACATATAAAATTTATGAAAAGCAAAAACACGTGGATGAGGGAGGTAGAACTGGGCAGGGACACCAGCAGACTCATATGTTTATAATGTGCTGAGAGCAATGATTTTTAAAAAGACAAAAACTGTGTGTGTGTGTGTGTGTGTGTGCACGTACATACATGAGCACACCCAGGTTTATCTGTGAGTGTGAAGGCTATCTTTCCTCTAGTGCTCTCTACCTTTTTAAAAACAGGGCTTTTCCCTGGGACTTAGAGCCCACCAATTCAGCCAGGCTTCTGACCTGCAAGCGCCAGGAATCCTATCTCTGCCTCCGAGCGCTGGGATTACAAATGAGCACCTCCACACCCAGCTTCTTTTGTTATTTTATTTTGTGTGTGTGAGTGCACTGCCTGCATGTGTGTAAGTCACCTGTGTCATGAATGTCCCTGGAGGTCAGAATAGAGCGTTGGTTCCCCTGCAGCTAAGGATGGTTGTCGGCCACCATCAGGGTGCTAGAAACTGAACCCAGGTCCTCTGCAAGAGCAGCCAGTGCTCTTAACCACTGAGCCATCTCTCCAGCCACTCCCCCCACCCCCAACTTTTTTAAAATTGTGGGTTCTGGGAATCAAACTCAAGTCCTCGTACTTTATCAACGTACCTATCTTTACAGCCCTCAAAAAAGAATCATTAAACAGACACACACACATTTATATGACTTATAGGGAGACAGGTGAAAATTAGAAACTGAGTCTGGCCACACTTGGTGGATACATGATTTTGGTCCAAGCAACAGCAGGCTGAGGTGGAAGGGTAACTTGAGTACAGGAGTTTTAAGAGAAGCCTGGGCAACACAGCCAGACACCCCTTAAACAAAAGCAGAACAAATGAAAACAAAAAGTAAAATGATAGCTGTAAACCATAACATGCAAATAATTACACCCACAAGAGCAGCAGAGCTGAGTCGAAGTTGCAGCCCAACTGTGCAGTGTCTGCAAGAAGCTCACTGTAAACCCGCATGGACAGATTGGAAGTAAAACACTGAGACAAGATACACTATGTAAATATTAATGAGAAGAGTGACCTCAGTGTAGATAGATCATCAGAGGCAAGTGGGAGTATTCACTGACAAGTGAATACGAAAATTCTGAGGGCATCCACACCATGACAAAGCAGCAATATAGGTGAAGAAAAAAATGATAGCGCTGGAAGAGAACACGGTGCGCCCACGTCCAGAGAGTGGGAGCCCCTCCCATCTCAACAGAACACGGAGGTATGAAACACAGGCACCCAAAAAACACACAGCGCCACCAACTGACAGGACTAGTTGTCACTTATAAGGTGCCACCCACATGTAACCAGTCCGGTGTGTAGGAAGCAGCTAGACTGGGAGGAGCAAGTGGTTCTGTCAGACCTGGAAAGAGAGCACCACCACTCCTCTCAGAATGACCAAAATGAAATGACAGCTGGAAAGCCACAGAGGTGCCTGGAGATCAGAGCACTCAGGCATGACTGCTGGGAAGGCAAGTGTGAAAGCTGAGCTGAGCTTCAGCTCACAGCCATTTAACCCAGTGTGATGAGACCAGTTCCTGCAAAACCGACAGAATCGCAGCAGCTTTCCCGGTCAGGAGCTGAAAAGGCCCAGCTTCCCTTCCACAGAAGGACCACACAGACCATGGGGCATCCTCATCTTGGCACATCCCTGCCTTGTGTACCACTGCTCAGTAACATAAGGTCTGAAGTATCTGTGAGCCTCCAGTGGGCCATGTTGGGTGGAAGAAGCCAGTCCCCAAGGCCACACACTGTCGCATTCCATTTCTATAGCATTCTGAGATGACAAAGGTTATGAGTAGTAGGAGTGGACTGTTGCAACGTCCGGGTGTCCTGTAGGACAGTGTCCAGGTCCTGGCCGGGAGCCCACACTGTAGTTTAACAAGATATTTACCGTAGAGTCCTAATCTTAAGCTCCTATTTGAGACAGGTTCTGGAACTTTCCAGGGTTGAATCAGGCTTCCTGGGTACCCTCTTTGACCTGGAGAGAGCAGGAGATTGGCTCTTTCCCAGCCTCCCATGCCTAACCCTGTGCATCTTCCCACTGTCCAGAGACCCCCACCGCCCCCTCCCTTCTCCTCTATACAGGCCCTGCCACCCTAGACCTTCATGCCTATCCTGAGAAGAAAATGAAACCAAGAGGGCCAATTCAGGAAGACGGAGCAATCACACAACAGGGGCTTCTCAGAGGCCCTGTGTCCCTACCCTCCCCCCGGTCTAGTGAGATACAGGGTCAGCTTCAGGAGGAGAAGCCCTTTATCATAGGAATGTCCACAGTCAGCCCTGCCCTTTCTATGTCCAGCTGCGGAGTCCCGCGTGGCAGTGCACAGTACTGCCCAGCCTCAGCCCCAACACTGGCCACTAGTGCCCACCCTCACAGACTCTTACCCACTTGGGATTTGTTCTTGAGGAGAGAGGGATGCCTGCCCCACTCAGTACCAATGATGTCTGAGTATCCACAGCCAAGACAAGCAGAGCATGTCCCTCCCTGGCCCTGCTGTGGAGCTTTCAGTATCCAGCTCACACCCTGGTAGGACAAGTTGGGAAAAGTGAACCAGGGGCTGGGGGAGGCACCACCTAGGTTCTCCGAACCCTAGGACTCTGTATTGGGTAAATGGCACCCATTCTATGTCTGTGTTAATAAGCCTGGAAACATTTTGGTCATGGAACTGGTTGCAGGGGCCTGGGCCTGCCTTCTGGGCTGGGGGGCTCTGACAAGCGGCAGCAGGCTGATGCACTGTTCCCCACAGATGGATCCGCGGAGAGCACTACCGCTACCGCTTCAGCCTCCCCAGCGGCCAGCACGCTGCCCGGGGCAAGTGGTGGGTACGTAAGCGGATCGGCCCCTACTTCCCCCCACTCCGCCTTGAGGACCTGAAGGACTACTTTAAGGCACGGGAGTGGCCACTGCCAGAACCCCATCTAGATGCACCCTGAAATAAAGGCCAGAAGCTAACTCCTGCTCTCCCTGGACTTTCCACTGTGACCATGGGTCCAACAGTGACAGGGGAGCCTCCAGCATGCCAAGAGGAGAGAGTGGAAAAGAGTTCTGCCTCTGTAACTGTCAGTTACAGACTACCCCAGTACCTGTCCAGCCGCCCTCCTCTGTCCTGCTTGTCCTTGGTTGTCACCTTGCTATCCCCTCTCCACTATAGAGAAACCCCTGAACCCCCATGAACAAACCCATGCGTTTGTGCACACACAACCCATACCCAGTTCCACGCTGTCTCTGTGGCCACCATGTCAGGTATCCACTGCCCATGTCTAGATGACAATCACCTAAGGGACCGTTCCTTAGCCTAAGCTGTGGTAGCAGCCCTAGCCCTGGGGATCCCTGACCTAGAGGCTGGTTCCCACTCACCGCTGACCACACGCTCACAGTCAGGCCCCCACCCCAAGAGCTGGGTCCCCATCACAAGTCCAGTGTGGTCACACAATATGAAATCCTTACCACCTGCCTGAGGGAAGGAGGCTTACTGTCCTCACACTGGTCTCTCTCCCCAGGGTCCCTTTCACCCCACTTGGGGACATACCCACAGAAATATGAGCTCCTGTGTCCCACATGCACACTTCAGTGTAAGGATCTCATTTGTGAGGTGGTGGATAGAAGCCCTGTCTTTGGCTCATGGCCACATCCCCAGCCTCATATGGATGACCTGCAGAGAGCCCAGAGAGCACAGCTGTGTCAAGTGGTGACTGTGGCCAGGAATGTGTAAGACCTCTCATCACTGAATGGGCAGAACTGTCCAGGGTCACTGGCTACAATGACTGCAGAAACCGTAGGAATACCTCCCTACCACCTCTGCTTCTTACCCAACCTAGCAGGACTTGGGGGGGTCAGCCACCCTCCCTCTATCCTCCATGTCTGAAACTCATGTTGCTCACCCCTGGGCCATGCCACAGAAGATCCCAGCAGGGACAAGAAGGTTCAGTCCAGGAGGTTGACTGAGGCGGGGGGCGGGGGCACAAATGTGGTCTGTGCAGAGCCCTCCCCCTCTAGCCTGCCTGGGGGAAACGGCCAGCCCAGGTGCAGACAGAGAGCCCGTGTTCCAGCTCCCGGGGAAACAGGGCGCTCTGTGTGCATCAGGGACAGACGAGCCTCAGAGCAAGGAGCCTGGAGCCAGCAAGTCTGCCATGACCACCACGGGAGTGACTGGCGGCCTGCGGCCTGGACAGCCTTTCTTGGGGGTGTCTTGTCCGTGCTCCAGGCAGTAGGCATGGATGGGAGATCTCAGTGGGGGATCCCAGGTAGCAGGTAGTCTGGGGACCTAAACCCTGGGAGGACAGCACCTGAATGCCCACCCGGGACTTCACACTTTGCCAAGACCATCGTGTGGCTCAGTAGGAAAGTTCTCAAGCCCCCAGATACTTCTGGGCCTTGGTCCAGCCCTGTGCCCCTCACCTTCCCAGGGATGCTGAGGGGTTGCAGATCCAGCCGAAATGAATACAGGACTGGGATCTGTTGGAGGGGGCATGCACAAGACAGGGAAGGAGCAAGGCTCTGGGGTGACCAGAACCCACCAGCAGGATGCCTATTCCCTCTGAGGACAGGAGGGACAAGGTCTCACAGCCACACTGTAGCAGGACACTGGAGACTCAGGTTGGAGCTGTTGGGGACAAGGCTGTGGTATGTTGCATTTGCTGCCTGCTGGCTACAGAATGCCATCACCCAGATGCCACCCTGAGCTCTGTGCTACTTTCTGTATCTGGATTTGTTCCTATAATGGAGTCACATACTGCATGATCTCTGCAAGATTCATCTGTATCTCAGTCCTTATAGACCAACATGGTCCCAGGGTCAGATGACCCATGTGGTATTTGCCTATTACAAGCCATGAAAGAGGTCAGGATGATACCAAGAGTTCCACCTTGAGATAAGGGACTCTGGGAGCAGCCACCTGATGACAGAGATGCTCAGTGTGGGGTAAGGACTTCAGACCAGCAAAGAGCCACAATAGACAAGTTGGTGTGACTGTGGCCAGTCTCCTCCATTGGTCATCAGGGCAGTTGGTTATACCCGGAAATCACTACAAAGACCTGGCAGCTCTGACTATGAGTGACCCAGCCCTCTCAGAGAGATCCTGCTCAGATGGGTCCTGACTGTTAGGTGTGTCACTCTGGGTATCTACTCACCCAGAACAGCACAGGAACCTGACAACCTGGTTGTGATGGCACTCACAGGCTCCCACCCTCTGATAAATGTAGGTGTCCATCATACATACTCCTTCCAAACCCCTCTTATGGAAGCTGGTGGTTCCCTTGGCCCACAGGACTCCCAGTGTCACCTGCTGGGTCACTCCAGGTGGGGCGTCAGACCCCTGAGGAGCCCTCCTTGTACCTGTGCCTTGACTGTGCCACAAGGAATCTGCACTGGCTGCACTATACTCCCTGGGCACATACCAGGTGGACAGGAGTCTCAGTCTTATCCCCCGGAACAGCAGACGTGCCAAAGACCAGGCAATTGTCATCTGCCCCTGGCCACATGTGCCCTCCATGGAGGAAAGTCCCCTCTTGCCAACCCCAGAGAGAAACTATGTGGGGAACTGGGACACAACATAGTGAGCCATAGGGGCTTAGTTGCATAGTGACTCAGTAGGAAGTACAGAAGCTAGAGTAGAATCTTCGAGTGTGTCCTGTCTCTGACAACCTGTAGGAACTCAGTTTCCAGATACCAGGCATCAGCCAAGAGCTAAGCAAGAGTTCTAGGATGACAAGATAGGCTTATAAGCTGTATCTCCACCTCCTTGCAAATTCTGGTGACCCCAAGTCACCAGGCATTATCTGCCAAGCCATGATCTACCTCAGGGTGACATGCTGGGCCAGCTGTTGGCCCCCTGTCAATCAGCAACTCAATGGGAGCCTTTCCCTCCCTCTCTGTCATCCAGCATCAGTGATTACATCCTCTCATGCACTGGAGGTGGTCCCCAGCCCACTGAGACACTGTGGCTGCTTCCAGTGCCAAGGGGTTTGTTACCCACTCAGGTGGGTAACTATGTTATTAAACATAACAAAGGAAGCATCAGTAGCACAGGATAGTAAGGTACCTGCAGAGAAGCCAGCCAAGCAGGTGCAGGGCTCAGCACAAACTGCAACACACCGCTGAAAGGAAATGGAAGATAGCAGAGCTGGTGTCCAGTCACCTAGAAACATCACTGTCAGGATGACCCACCGTGGCCAGTCACTGTCCTGACAATTCCAGTGACCCTTCTATAGAAACAGGAACTCCAGCTGCAGACTTGTGTGTAACTGCAGATAACAAAGGTGGTCTAAGAGCTCAGAGACAACTGTCCACCGGGTGCCTGCCACGCAAACTCGAGGACCCGTGTGAAAAGGTGGGCTCAGCAGTTGCATGTCCATAACCTCAGTGTGGGGTTATGCATGGGTAGAAGAGAATGACAGATTCCTGGGGCTCACTGGCCAGCTCTGTAACCCATACACAGTCTTTAAAACAAAGAAATTAAATTAGAATTCTCACATTTCCTGATTTCACAATTTACTACAAAGCTTACAGTGATCAAAATGGTATGGTGTCGCAGTATGGTAGCACAGTCTGTAATACCAGAGCTCAGAAGGCTGAGGCAGGAGGAGCTCCATGAATTAAGTCCAGCCTGGACTATGGAATGATATCCTGTCTCAAGAAAAACATGCCCAGACAATGCTGGGAAAAGCCTGGCATATACAGATGTTTGTTGGCAAGGATTCTAAGACCATGCAAGGAGAAAATACTTTTAAAAATAGGAAATAAGACTAACAGGAATTTTGTCTTTATGTGTGAGTATATGCCACATGTGTTTAGGTGCCTGTGGAGATCAGAAAAGGACATCTGGTTCCCTGGAGCTGGAGTTACAGGTAGTTGAGAACCATCTGACTTGGGTGCTGGGAACCAAACTCAGGTCCTCTGGAAGAGGAGAAAGCACTCTTAATGGCTGAGGCATCTCTATTCCCCAAAGCTGTTTTCAACAGATGGTACTGGGACAAATAGACAGCCATCCACATGCACAGGAAGGAGGCTGGGCCCTTACATCAGAGACAGAGATGAACTTTAGCACTGGGGTGATGCTTCTGCAGACAAAGGCACTTGCTGCCCAGCTAGATGACCTGAGCTCTGTCCCCAGGACTCACATGGTGGAAGGAGAGAACCAACTTCCACAAACTGCCCTCTGACCTCCACACCTACGTACAGCCAATTCACATGTTTATAATGAATTTTTATGTGTATGAATATTTTGCTTTCGTGTATGTAAGTGTACCACATGCATGCTGGTACCTCTGGAGACCAGGAAAGGACATTGGATCCCCTGGAATTAGAGTTATGAGTGGTTGTTAGCCATTGTGTGGGTGCTGGGAACTGAGCCTATGTCCTCTAGAAGACCAGTAAGTGCTCTTAACTACTGAGCTATCTTGCCAGCCCCTACCTGTCCTTTTTTAAAAGATGAACTCTAGCCGGATGTGGTGGCATATGCCTTTAATCCCAGCTCTCAGGAGGCAGAAACAGGCAGATCTCATAGTGAAGCCAGCCTGGTCTACATAATGAGTTCCAGCTGAGCTGGAGCTACAAGGAGACCCTGTCTGAAAAAGACAAAAAAAAACACACAAAAAACCCTCCAGACTAGGCAGGGTACTTGCCTGAAGTGCATGAGGCCTGAGTTTCATGCCTACCACCATAAAAAATTTATAATTAAATGGATAAAAGCCCTAAACAGAATCAAAACTAAAAAGCTTATAATAATAATGAGAGAAATCTTCAGAATTGGGTCTGGCAATGATACCTTGGACAAAAGCTGACAGGTAACCAAAGAAATAGACTGGACCTCATTGAGCGAAGATTACAGTGCTTAAAAAGACCTTTATGTCAGCATTTCCTCAGGGCAGTGTCAGATCAGACCAGTGAAGCCAGGGTGGTTCTTTGAAACTATCAGTAACATTCCACCAGTGACCACAGTGATCTAGGGCAGGGAGAAAAACAGCCAGCCAACATCAAGAACAGACATTAGGGGGACTAAGCAGTTAAGAGCACTTGGCTATTCTTGCAGAGAACCCAGGTTCAGTTCCCAGCACTGACATGGTGGCTAGCAACCATCTCCAGGGGATCTGATGCCCTCTTCTGGCTTTATATACATGAAGGCGAAGCACTCATACACATAAAATATTTTTTGTTTTTTTTGGGGGGGTGGGGGAAGCTGGAGAGATGCCTCAGTGATTAAGAGCATTGACTGCTCTTGTAGAGGACCTGGGTTCAATTCCCAGCACCCACATGATGACTAACAGCCATCTGTAATTCCAGTTCCAGAGGATCTGATGCCCTCTTCTGTCCTTCACAGGCATTGCACAACATGAGTGCACCTACCTACATGCAGGCATACTTGTACACATAAATATCAAAAATAAATTATTATTATTTTGGTCTTTTTTGAGACAGGGTCTCTCTACATGTAGCCCCACCAGGCCTGGATGGGGCTCACTATGTAGACCAGGTTGGCCTTGAACTCACAGAGATCTTGCCTGCTTCTGCCCCCCAAGTGCTGGGATTAAAGGCATGAACCACCACGCCCAACATTATTTTCATTTTACTGTGTGTAAGTGTATTGACTGTATGTATGTAAGTCATGCAGTGCCCACGGAGGTCAAAGAAGGGTGTTGGATCCCCTGGAACTGGATTTATAGACAGTTGTTAGCCATCATATGGGTGATGGGAACCAAACCCAGGTTCTCTGCAAGAGCAGCTGGTACTCTTAACCACTGAGCAATCTAACTCTAAAATATAAATTGTTTTTGGTTTTTTTTTTTTTTAATTTTTTAAAAAGAAGAGACATCAGCCAAACATGCTGGCAGACTGCTCTGCTCCCAGCTACCTGGAACACTGTGAGAGAATGATCACAAATTTAAGGTCAGCCTGGGCAATTTAAACAGATCTTGCCCCAAAATACAAAAGATTAAAAGCTCTGGGGCTATATAGGTCAACAGTATAGCACTTGCCTACCATGAACAATAGTTCAGTCATACACCAAAAAGAAAGAGACATCACTGGATTCTTATGGCTGCACTCTACCTTTTACCCATGGCTACACAGGTTTACTTTGTGGAAACTGAGTTCACATTGTGCAAACTTTTTTCCACATGTTCCAGTTCACAATAAGACTGTTGCTCAAGACTGAACTAGGGCTACCTGGTGAGACCGTATCTCTGTGTCTCCAAAAGAGGAGGAGGGTGAGGAGAGAAAAAAATGCTAATCAGAAACACTTCTAGCCATTCATTATAAAACCCTTGTTCATCATAAAATAAGGAACATCAAGATGGGTGTCTGTCTTCAGGTGAGAACGAGAAAAATCATCCTATGGCCTCCATGATGGCACCTCACTTTCTCTCATTGCTGGCTGCTATTGCCGGAGCTGGTTGTGCCTTCCTACACCTTTCTGTTCTTTAGAAATGTTCATCCCTGGGTCTCTTGAGAAACTGGAGAAAGGGAAAAATGGCTGTGGAGCCGCACCCACCATACATCAGCCTGGGGAGCTGGAGCCCCAGCCACCTGTCCCCATCCCCAAGTGATTGGCACAGCATTTGGATCTCTCAGCTGAAGTTTGCTGAGTCCTGGATGCCAGCTTGCACCTTTGAGCAGGGCTAGCCACAGTGTCTACCTGTCCCATATGAAAATCAGGAAATCTGCCACCAACTCAGCAGAGCCAGAGGCTCAACGAGGTGGCCCTTGTCCTCAGCAAAGGTCATGAGTCCCTCCTGGCTCTGTCACCAGCACCTGGGCTGCTAGGGGCAGTGGTGCCAGCCCTGCAGCTGGGCCTTCTGTGGTGAGCAACATTTGCATCTCAATGACTGGGATTCATATTTAAGGAGCCAGCTGCCCAGCTGGGGGAGGGGAAGCCTTGTTCCTTCCCGGGTAAGGGGACCCCATTAAGTGGCTGCAGCTCCCCACACGATTCCCACTCATGCTGCTCAGGACTAGAAAATGCAAAACAGTGATTGACAGGCTGTGTCCCCATCTCTGGCCCACTGTACATGGTGGCCACACAGCTGCAGGGTTAGCTCCACCCCTGTCTCTGCACAGGTTGTCTTATTTGTTACTCTGCTGAGCAGCCCTGGACAACTCAAGTTAGAGGTCAGTGTGAGGATGGGCCCCTGTCACAACTTTGTCACTAAGTCCCAGAGATGCTTCCCCACCACCTCGTCACCAGCTGTTATCATCTGGACGGCTCTAGTGCTTCATCCACCTGAGGCCTTGTCCCCAGAAAAATACCATGGTAAAGGGTTGAATAGTGTCCCCCAAATTCACCACAACCAGGACCTCAGAATGTGGCCTTTGAAATATACAGTCCTTGCAGATGTAATTAAAGATCATATGATACAGCCATCCTGGATTAGGGTGACCCTTTTTTCCTGCTTATTGTAGGGGAGGGGATTTGAGACAGTTATGCAGCCTGCACTGGCTTCAGACTTGCTTGTGATCCTCCTGCCTATGTCTCCTGAGTACTGGGATTATAGGCAGTGCAGCCAGCTTCAGGTTTTCTAAGAGAAGGGACACTGGAGGCAGTGCCTATAATTCCAGCTACCCAGGATCCAGAAGAAGGAGAATGGAGAGTTCAAAGTCAGCCTGGGTAACTTAATAAAATTCTGTCTCAAAATAAAACATTTTTAAAAGGAGGAAGCTAGAGAGATGGCTCAGTGGTTAAGAGCACTGACTGCTCATGCAGAAGTCCCAGGTTCAAATCCCAGGACCCACATGGTGGCTAACAACCATCCAGTTCCAGGGGATCTGATGTCCTCTTCTGACCTCCATGGGCATTGCATAGGGTGCACCTACCTACATGCAAGCAAGACACTCATACACTTAAAATTTTTAAACATTTTTAAAAGGAGGAAATATGTAGATTAATGGTGAGCTCTTGCCTGCCAAGGCATGAGGCTCTAGATTCCATTCCAGTTGGGGAGAGAGAAAAACATCAGAATATCAGAGGAGATTGCTGCATAAAGATAGATCTGAGACCAGAGCTTAGGACAGTGTCCCAGGAGCTGGGGGTACTGTGCTAGGTCTGGTGAGCCTCTGAAGAAAGCGTGACCTACAACTTGATTTGGACCTTAGGCCTCCAGACTGTGGGAAAACAAGCTACCATTCAACCCCAGTGTGCCGTCCTTTGCCACAGCTTCAGGAGATGTGGCTAGCCAGAGTAGAAACCTGGTTATGGTCCAGAGTGAGGAGCACCCTCCCAGCCAGTGCAGTGAGTAGACAGATAGGATGAGACTCTCAGCCCCAGAGCTGGCCAGTCTCTCCCAGCTCTCACCTGCCCTAGGAAAAGGTGAAGTGGTATATTCACTATCATGGTTGAAGAGGAAACAGAGATGATGGACAGACAGCGTATGCCCCTTCCCAAGAGGGGATGGGACAGCAGCCAGGAAGAGATTAGTGGAGGGGACAAAGCACCAGGAGGAGAGCAGAGGACAGAACACCGGGAACACTATGCACGGATGACACCCCCTCCTTGGAGCCAGAACACAGTCGCTCACATCTGAGCTCACAGAGACATGCATCCAGCACATGTAAGCTTACAAGTATGTGTGACATTTCCTACTGACTGGGAAGACAGTCAGACATGAGAGAAGTTCTCAGGCCTGAGTTCTCTGCCCTGTGGTTATTTGTGACCCCACAAAGATGGCCACACATAGCCATGGTCACATCCAGTACCTACACAGAGCATGCTCTCCAGGCTGTTTCCATCCTCAAGTCCCTGCCCTGCTGGGATGTTCTACCAGGTTCAAGATGCTACATGCTGGGTGCCTCAGCGAGGGGATAACCTTGAAGGAGTTCCTCTGCCTAAGGTTAAGGATGCCTCATCTAAGCATCATGTAACACATAAAGGATTATGGGGTCAGCCAGCCTCTTAGGCATGCTGTAATTACCCACAAGGATACCTAGCATCCATTAGCCTCCAGAAGGTCACTGTCCAGGTGCAGGGCCCTAGCCCCCTTTCCAGAGCTGCAACACGGCCTGCTAGCACCCTAGCCCTGTCAGCTACACCAGCCTCACACAGCAAGCGGCTGTTGGTGGTTCTCACAAGCCTCAAGTGAGACCCCAGCCATGGTACCAGTAGTACACAGACTCAGCGCTACCAGATGTGCAGATCATGAGCTCCTGGATGGAGAATGTAGTTTGCAACTCCATCTTCTCTGAGAACTAGCAACCCCCACTACCAAGCCAGGGGGCTGGGGGAACTTAAGAGGAAGCTCAGCCTAACCTTCAGGTGTTAGCTGTTAATCACAGCCCCACCCTAGGGCCTCAGAAGACTCTAGCCCCCACTCACCCCCATCAGGCTCATCCCTGCTCAACTACCCACTAAAGACTAGAGGCAGAGCTGCACACAGGCTGTCCACACAGACCACGGACCTGCCTCCATTTCCTCCAAGGGAGGATGCTGGGGTTCAGCAGCCATGGAATCTGACTTCTTAGGGTCTGGAGGCTCCAACTGCTCCCAAGAGTGACCCATGGGAACAAAATCTGAAAGAAATTCATCTCCTTGGGCACAGGTGGATGGGAGCAGCCTGACACAGAGGAAGCTGAGGCAGCTATCAGGGCTGGTCCATGGGCATCAGGCTGCCCTTCTGCAGTGGAGGGTACTAGCCAGGCAAGGGTTGAACTCACGGTTACTTGGATGTCTCTGAGCCTGGTGGAACAGCACAACTGGGCATCACAGGTCAGGCCCAGGCACCACAGCTGTGCCACAAGCATGAGCCCACACCTCTGATAACAGTTACTTAGAAGATGGTACCCAGCCTATGCCTGTAACTTTGATCTGTGCTTTTCTGGCTGCTGGCCAGAACCAGGGACAGGCCTGCTGATGGCATGAACAACAGTATCCACCCTTAACTCCAAGACGTACACAAGATCACGTGAGACCCAGCTGTCCAGCACAGGCAGGGAAGGCATTGAGCCCAGGGGCCTGCAGGTTGTGCCTAAGACCTGTCAATAGTGCAAGACAGGTCTACCCTGACCTCTACCCCCTTCTTTTCATGCCACAGCAGAGGTACCAATACTAAACCAAGCAGTCTTTACTGGTGATGGGCAGCTGCTTATATGCCTGCAAGGTGGGGACCTAACATGGGAAAGAGGGCTGTGGACAGAGCCCAGGGCTACGCTGATGTCCACACCCCACCTCTGAAAGAGAGCCACCAAGGACCCCAGGGATTGCAATCACCTCCTCCCATCTGTGCCAATCTCTGGGTACAACTGGGGACAGGATGGAGTACTCCCTTTTCTACTATGGACCCCACATTTGCAAAAAGCCAAAAAGAGGCATGGGCTATCCACAGGCTGAAGACCAAGGGAGGCTGGAGGTCGCACAGTAGTGGGGCTGGAGTACCCTAAACACACATGCAGAACCTGAGTGTGGCCCCTCTGAGAAAAGGACTTTTGTACATGGGGTTGGGTTGAGCACAGAAAGAGGCATCCTTGATCAGGGTGGGCCCACATCCAGCCAGTGGAATTATGAGAGAAGGGACTTGTGAGACAGAGGCAGAAGCTAAAGCAATGCAACCACAAGCCAAGGATTCCTGGAGTGTCTTCACAAGTGGGAGAGGTAGAAGGACCTTGTCCCATACCCTGAAGGACAAGGTATAGCCTCGTAATCCCAGACCACTGGTCTCCAGAGCTGAAGAATGAAGGATAATCATCTGTTTGGAGTCACCAAAGATGTGACCATTTATGACCACCCTCCCAGGAGGGTGTGCTGCCCATATGGTCATCACATACAGCTCTGTCTCCAGCCTCCTCTGGCTTTCCCCTCAGCCTTGGTTAGGACTCATCTTTCTGTCTGAGCACTCTGAACCCTGCAGGCCCTGTTAGCAAGAAGCCTACACAGAGTCCAGGCCATCTGCACATGGAGCCTGCTGCTGTGACGGCACCAAGCCACAGGCTGCTCCTGGGAAGGTGGCAGGAAGTGCCAACTTGGAACATCAGTGCCAACTCAGAGCCGAGGGCCTACAGCCACTCACAAAGGGTGGCTTGTAGCCGTGCCGGCACCTGACACTTGGTGTGGTTGGTGCCGCCAAGCTCCGTCTCCACCGCCATCAATTTTTTACAAGCTTGTAACAGCTGGGCCTGTGCCTTCCCCCAGGCACAAGTGCTGGAGGGAACTTAGCTGCTGCAGAACCCCAGGAATAGCCTCTACCACGGGGTGGAAATGGACAGGGTCATTCAGAATCTGCTGTTCCTAGCTAACGAGACAGTGGCTGCTTCCTCCTCCTCCTCCGCCTCCTCCTCCTCCTCCCCCCCTCCCCCTCCCCTCCCCCTCTCCCTCCCCCTCCCCCTCCTGAAGCCACCATGAGAGCCAGCCCAGTGGATCCTATCCCCTCCCAGTACCTGACACCCTACAAAACACCCAAGTCACCTCTGACCCATCAGTTCTACAGCCTGTATGCATCCCCAAAAAACAAGGTAGTCCCAGCAGGTGCACACACCTGTCCACAGGAGCCCAAATGTGGTACAGATGTACATCATTCAGTGTGTACATGAATCCCCCAAAATGTAGTCTACACTGCAGTGGGCTGTGTAACCAAGGTTGGCCTGGAACCCAGCCTACATTCTGGAGTTACAGGTATGATGTGCTACCAACCAAGCCCCTATACTAGAGTATTATTCATCCTGGAAGAAGAATGAAGCCCTTACAGCTGCCACAGCTCAGTAGACCTATAGCGCATCACCCTTAATGACAGGAGCCAGAAGTGGACCACAGACCATGAGCCTCCATCCATGTGAAACACTTAGTACAAGAAAAATCCCCAGACAGAGAGCAGCAGCTGCCTGGTCGGGGGAGGGAGGGAAGAGACACTGCAGGGACCGTTTCCTTCTGCATGGTGAACGCTCTGGAACTGGCTAGAGATAATATGTTTGTACCCCTGCTCAGCACTGGAGCTCAAGGTTGTCCAGCCTACATTTAGGTGACTAAGGTGACAAGTAAAAGCACAGGGCAACGAGCCCAGCCATCCAGCCTGGGAGGCCAGCGGGCTGTGAGTTCCTCAGTTCTCTGGGGAGCAGGGCTGGGCAAGAGAGGTCACCCCTGTGTCCTGGGCCTGTTCCACCCTATGGCCAGTTCACCACCAGAGACCAGGGGAGTGAGTAAAACCTGAACTCCAGTCATGGGCATAGCTATAATCAGAGCAGAGGGCCTCAGAGCAGCCAAGAGGCCACCAGTAGCATGGCTTCATCACACCATAGCCTAACAAGGTGCTGCTTCAAAGACTGTGGCAAGAACTCGTAGAGATGTCATAAATCTCAGCTCAGGACACATGGCATGACTCAGCACCAACAATAGGCACACAAACTGTCCATGAGGGAATGTCTTTAAAACTATTAACCAACTCGGGAGACCGGAGAGGTGGCTCAGTGGTTAAGAGCAATGACTACTATTGCAAAGGACCTGTGTTTGATTCCCAGCACCTACATGGTGGCTAACAGCCATAACTCTAGTTCCAGGAGATCTAATGGCCACTTCTGATCTCTACAGGTACTGTATGACATGGGAGCACTTACACACATGCAAGTAATACACTCATGTACATAAAATAAAAAGTAATACATAAAATATTCAAAAAAGAAAAAACAAAAAAACTCTTAAGTAACTCTTAATGAAACCCATCATTTTATTGTGAAGGTTGGTTGGTTGGTTTCCTGAGACAGGGTCTCATGTACCTGAGGCTAGCCTTGAATTCTCTATGTCGCCAAGGATGACCTCAAACATTTAATCCTCCTGCCTTTACCCACCAGCATTACAGGTATGTACCACCATACCTGCTTTTATGGGTTGATGCTGAGGATCAAGACCAGGGCTTCATACATGCTAAGTATGCTGGTTAGTTTTATCTATCAACTTGACACTGCCTAAAACTATCTGGGAAGTGAATCTCAACTGAAGAATTTCCTATATCAGATTGGCCTGTGGGCATGTGGCAGGGGCTGTCTTGATTATTAACTGATGTGAGAGGGCCCAGCCCACTGTGGGCAGCACCATTTCCTAGGCAAGTTTCATGAACAATATAAGAAAGCTAGCTGAGCATGAGCCTGCCTGCCAGCCATCAAGCAGCCATTCATGGTTCTTGCTGCACTTAAGTTGTGAAGTGAGTTCTTGGCTGCAGGTGATGCTAAGAGGAATAGCAAGCCAACCTGCCTTCAAGTTTCTGCCTTGAGTTCTTGTCTTGACTTTAACCTGGAATTTTAACTTGAATAAACCGTTTCTCCTCTCTACTGTTTTTAGTCAGGGTGTTTTATCACAGTAACAGAAAAGTAACTAGGCAAGCATTCTACTAATTGCATCACAGCCCAAGCCCCCAAACTATCATTTTGTATAATTAGGATATACTAGTAAAAAATACATTAAAAATGCAAAACTATTAAATAAAACTCAGATAGATGGAGAAATACAACTCAGACAATAAACACTGTCAGAATCAATAAAACCATTTAAGTCGCTAATAGCAAGAAAATTCATAGGACTGAGCTTTATTTTTGTAAATGAAAACAAATTCCTAGCTTTTAGCTTAGGAAGTCAGGTGTAGTGGCACACGGGTATAATGCCAGTACGAGGGGAGAGGGGTCAGAGGCAGCCTGGGCTACATGAGACCCTGTCACAAAACAAAACAAAGTATATCACATGGAATGTTGAAGCAATGGCACTAAATGAAATGTTGAGAAATAGAACACGACACCACATACATAATGTCCCAGGACTATGTAGGTTTTATTCTAGGAATCCAAGGTTAGCCCACTAATGAAATGCACTAACAACAATCACTGTATTGATATATCCAAGGAGGAAAATCAGTATCTCCCTAGATGTAGAAAAAGCCTTTGACAGACTATAGAATAGTCATTCTTGATTTAAAAAAAAAGACAAAACATAAACTGGGGGTGCTGGAGAGATGGCTCAGTGGTTAATAGTGCTAGCTGCTCTTGCAGAGGACTCAGATTCAGTTCCTAGCACCCACATAGTAGCTAACAACTGTCTCTATCTCCAGTTCCAGAGGGTATGATGCCTTCTTCTGGCCTCTATAGTCATTGCAGGACATGCAGGTGCACTTACATACATGCAGGCAAAATGTACACATTTTTAAAAATTGTTTTCAATCTAAACAGTGAAAAAAAAAATGTTTTTAACCCAAAGCTGTAGGGAGATAGGGACCCGTGGGAGTGTCGTGGGAATGGACCAGTACGCCGCTCCCCAGCCCTGGTTTGTTCTCCGTTTTGGTGTTTGGAGATAGGATTCGTGAATCCCAGGAGCCTTCATCTCCTGACGCTCCACCTCCACACAGATGATTAAAGTGCTTCCACTTTCCAAGTGCTGAGATTATAAGTGTGTCATCTCTCCTGGCTTCTAACCCTAATATTATACACACACACATTCACACAAGTTTTTCTAGGCCCATCACCTCCTTGATTGAAGAAAACCAATGCCGTTTAAGGGTCCCCAGCCTGAAAATCCAGAATGAGACGTGCTCCCAGAGTTTTTTGAAAGTTTAAGACTTTGGGGAGTTTCAGACTTTGGATATTTGGGTTAGGAATGCTCAGTGGGTGGAGTCTACACAAACATGCCAAAATCAAAAACAACCTCTGTGTCTGAAAGACTTCTAGTTCTAAGCATTTAGGACCAGCTCTCCTCAGCCTGTGTCTTCTCCCCTAAGACCAGGAGTAAGGCAGACCCTACCCTCCCATGGCTGCTGAGCATAGACTGGGGTATCGGCCCAGGCAGGTAGACAGAGGCTTTTGGAGAATGTACAAATCCAAAAGGACCTGAGGAAATAAAACACCTAGGCATAAGGATTGGAATTCTGATCCCCAGAACCCACATAAAAGCTGGCCAGCCATGGAGGCAGAGAAAGGACTCTTTGGGAGTTACTGACAAACTGACTAGGTAGACTAGCTAGAATTGGCAGCCTCCAGGTGAGAGACCTTGCCTCAACAAATAAAGTGAAGAGGACCCAGGAAGATGCTCAATGACAACTTCAGGCCTTCATACACATACACATATATGTTCAAATGCATCTGCCCACACACACCTGCAAACATACAAGAGTTACCACACTGGAAAGCTTAACCCCAGACAGTCCTGAAACGGGGAGAAAGATTGTCCCCTAAAGAGTTCTTAGTCTCACTCATGAAAGAATTTAAGAATGGACCCAAAAGGAAGCTTTAGGACAATTTTATTAGTATTTAAAGAAAAATCCTCAAGGCAGGTGAGCTGGGAATCTCAGCAACTGCCCAGAGGAGAAGAACGGAGGGAGAGGAAAGAAGTCAAAAAGTCATGCAGGTTTAGAGCCTGCACAGAGGTCAGACACATGGTGGACTGGCAGCCACATGGTTGGGAAAAGGAAGCTTTAGAGAAAAAGTAGAGAAATACAAGATGCTAGGGCAGCACAAAGCCTCAGAGAAAGCATGTTTAGAAAAGGGATATGAAGAAGAAAAGGAGAGATTATGCTTTTCTGAATTCTTCAGAATAGTGTACAGACTTACAGAGACCTACATGTCCTTGACCGGGTCCAGAAGCACTGCACTGGGAGGTGAGATTCCAGGCAGTCGAGTAGGCGCTGTTCACTGTCTCATTAACACACTCGGTATTACGCCCATCTATTCAGTATAACTTAAGGTGAATCCACCTTCCTAGGAGTGGTCTTATGATCAGGTGACTGACCAGTGAAACTAAATGTGGGTCTTTCAACAGATAAACTAGAGAGTTTATAGTCTATCCCAGTTAATCTACTGGGCTATTAGCCATCTAACAATCCTAGCTCAGCGAGGAAGAACATCAACCTACAGAAACCACAGCCTTCACACCAGACACTGGAAAAACTGTATCAATCAGAGACACAGCACTTGGGGACAAACTTAGGAAGAAGAGTGTGAAGATGTCCCATGAGGAGGTCTGAGCTGTGGGGCAGCCAGACAGCCTGTAGCACTGTGTCTTTGGGCAGGTCACACGCTCTGGGAGGATGCTTATTCTGAGAGGTATGCTCTCAGAGACGCCAGGATCCTGGAAGTTACCACATCTCTGGAGTAGATGAAAACACCCTGGTGGTCCATTGTCACATCTATATTCGGTTCATGAACCCACATGGGGAATCATCATACTATTTCTACATTGTCTAAGTCTGAGGTGATTTTAACATAAAAGTTTCAAAAAGGGCTGGAGTGATGGCTCAGCAGTTAAGAGCACTATCTGCTCTTGCAGAGGATCTGGGTTCAATTCCCAGCACCCACAAGGTGGCTAACAGCTGTCCTTTATCCAGTTCCATGGGATCCAACACCCTCTTTTGGCTTCCAGTGGCACTACATGCATGTGGCACACTTACATACATGCAGGTAAAATACTCATAAAATAAAAATATTTTTTTTAAAAAAACTTAAAAACTGGATCAGAAAGATAGCTCAGAGGGTAAGGACACTTGCCATCAAGCCTAATGACCTAAGTTCAGTCCTTGAGATCCACATGGTGGAAGGAGAGGGTCAGTTCCTGCAAGTTGTCCTCTAACCTCTCTACACATGCTATGGTGCATATGCACATATATAAACGTATACAATTTAATAAAAAAAAATTTGGTTTTTTGAGACATGGTCTCCCTACAGCTCCAGCTGGCCTGGAACTCACTTACTATGTAGACCAGGCTGGCCTCCAGCTCACAGAGACTTGCCTCTGCCCCCCGAGTGCTAGACTAAAGGCATGTTTCATCATGCCTGACAATTTAAATTTTTTAATTTAAAAGCTTAAAGATGAATGAGCATCTCTTGACCCAGAGATTCCCTTGCAGGAATGTGGTCCCAGAGAGTCCTGGCATCTCCCAAAGCTATCAAGGGCTGACAGAATCCTCTCTACAGGGCTCAAAGGGAGTATATAGTCCTGCTAAGCTTGGATTGTATACTAGGCCTCCAGGCCTGAGAGAATTTCATATGGTTTTTGTTCTTTTGTTGTAGTACTGGGCATTGAATCCAGGGATTCCTGCATGCTAGAAAAATACTCTACCACTAAGCTCCATCCCAGCTTTCCATTTACTTTTTAGTTTTAAGATAGAGTCTCACTGCGCTGCCCAAGCTGGCCTTGAACTCACCTGTAGCCCAGGCATTGTAGGTTATGCCCTACTCTGAGTTATTCTGTATTGTATAAAACAGTGGTTTTGTAAGCTGTGCCTTGTCCTAGGAGACTCCATTTTGCAAGCAACTTTTGACTTTATTTGAAGGAAAAGGTTGACTACAGCCCCTGAGTGGACCCAAAGCTGTGCATAGACTAATAGATAACTCGTTCCTGGTGGGAGAAAGGAGCCACCTTATAAATCTACCAGGATGAACTGAAACTACAGGGGCACCTGAGTACATTAAAATCATATCAGGGAAACCAGGCCAAGGAACTTATCAGATATATCAGAGACCAAGGAAAGGGTGTAAGTCCTTCATCCTAATGGACACCTAACACTGAGAAGGCTTGGCCCGTCACCAACCTAGCATCTAATACCTGCTGTGTTTGTCAAGAACTGATAAGCAGAAGACTATCTGACTATCCCTGGAGGTCCTGCTCAGCTAGGTCCCTATCTGTTGACACTGCCTACTTGACTGCCCACTATTCACCTGGCTGAACCAGACTCACCCACTGCTTCCTGCTCCAGCACTGGCTTGGCCTTTTACCACACAGCTGGACTCTACAGCTTCACTGTCAAACCTGCCTCCAGCAGCTCCAGCAGCAGCTCCCTCCCTGCACTAGTCTGGTTCATTATCTTACTGATGCGGGCAGAGGGGATTGGGGGGATGGACAGACACAAACAATGATACAGGGGGTTCCAGGGTTCTTAGTCTCATTCATAAAAGAATTTAAAAATAGACTCAATTGGAAGCTTTAGGCTATTTTATTAGAATTGTTAAAAAATCCTCAGGTCAGGGAAGATATAAATCTCAGCAACTGCTTTGAGGAGGAGAATGGAAGGAAGAAGGAAAGAAGCCACGAAGCCATGCTGATCTAGAGCCAACACAGGGGCCAGACATGTTAGACTAGCGGGGATATGGTAACAAGGGGAAAGAAGTTTTACAGAAAAAGTTCAAGAAACTAGAATGTTGGAGCAGCTCAAAGTGTTAGGGAAAGCGTGGTCAGAAGCGGGACAAAGAAGGAAAGGAGCGGTTGCCCTTTTTCTGAATTCTTCTGGAGAGTTCATGACTGTGACTGTGACCTGGTTCACAAACACTGCACTAGGGGGCCAGGATCAACCGGAGGGAAAGCTCACCATCTCATTAAAGCACTAGGTAGTCTGCCTAGCTCTTTAGCATAACTTAAGGTGAACCCGGCCATCCTAGGGCTGGTTCTGTGTCCAGGTATCTGACCCTTTGAAACTGGAAAGCTAAGCTTCCACTCAAGCCACAGATTCTTACTCTCTCAACCAGATTTTCTCTTACAGGCTTTTTGTACTATAACATTATCAATACAGACTCTCAACCACTTTTGCAATCTTTTGAACTCTGCTGCAGCCTCTTTAACTTGAATGCATTCATATAGATATACAGATACATTTATATTGCTGTGTGCTGTGTGATGAGAGTTAATATAAGTGACTGAGATCGAAACAAAAGAACTTGCATCTGCTTCAACCAGATTAAGTGAAATTATATGACAATTTGCTGTCACTGAAACTGCTAAACTGTGAATTTATTGTTATTCAATAAAACTCTGGCATTATGGAAAGACACAAATGTGTTCATTTATGTTTCTGGCATAGCACACTTACAACACCAGACTAGGCTGCTTCAGTCTCCCAAAGCTAGGATGACAGGCCTCTGCCACCAGACCTGTTGTTTTAAGCCTTTGGCTCATGGTACTCTGTTAGGGCCATCCTAGAAAAGTAACACAGACAAATGCAGGGCCCAAGTCCTCAGAGTATGCTACCCAGCAGGAGCAAACCCAGGTCAGTGAGCCAAGCCTGTCTGTACCCTGAGTCCTGGCTGTGGAGGCCTGGAATCGCCTCCTTCATCTGTCCACAGGATGTGAAGCCGATCTGTGCCCTCTCGCCAAAGCCACCTAGGCTAGAAGCCACCTCTGCCTGTTAAATGCAAATGAGACACTTTCAAATGCTAATGGAGATATTCAGAGAGGCCTCCAGAAAGGAAGGGGAAGAATGGGGCTGCAGAACAGTAAGTGCAAGAGCTGAGAGCCACTGGAGGATGCTGAAGAGGTAGGTGGATTGGAAACTCAGGAGGAAAGAACTAAGTAGCCACCCGCACATCTGTGTGCAAAATACATTAGGCTAAGCTAGTGACCTGGGTATCAGCTCTACCAACCAAAGGTAGGGAGGACAGCCACAAAGGCCTCTGCCATAAGCACCATGGACTATTCTCTGAGCAGCATTTGCACTCAGGCCAGCTCCTGGGAGGACCGACAACAGACCCACTTGTCCAGCGTGGCTGGACAGAGCACCCAGTGAGTTGTCTCAACAGCCAGGAAACACTTCATGTCCACCTAAGGGCCTCAGCAAGGGGTAGATGAATGGCCTCAAGGCTTTGCCTCCCAAATGGCAGGGGTAGTAGCAAGGCCCGAGCAGCCACAGGACATCACCTGCTACCATAAATAACAGTCTTCACTCTATTACCCATGTACACACACGTGCACCCACACACATGTACACACACTCCAGCTGTTCATGTCCACCACACAGCAGCCATCACTTCCATCTCTATGTAGAAAACCTTGTTCCAAGTTTGGCAATATTAGTACCCTGTTTCCCAGGAGAGGAAACTGAGCCGTGGGCTGAGATTCAGTTGGGTATGAAGGGAGACCCCCATTAGCCCCAAATCATAAAGCAGTTCATGCTCTGCAAGCAAGCCTGTCCTGGACCCCCAACCATAAGTTTCTCCAACAGGCTCTGTTAGCAAGAAAGAATGCAGACCTTAAATCTTCTCCCTCCCACAAGCCTTCCCAGTACCCTTATCTATTGGGGAAGAATGCAGGTCTACATTCTCTACACAAATCCCATGACTCTGTTTACCTACACAAAAGCATTTAAGCTCCCCTGATGTTTGGCCCCTGTGGCTTCTGCAGACTCCTGCTGGTCAGTAGTCACCCCTCATTGAAACAAAAATCCATATGGATTGTCTGATATTGTTTTTTCTCTCCTATTTGAAACTTTCAAATCAATTCCTAACAGGATCGAGCAAGGTTCACAGGGTGGCCATGTTCCTACTGCTTACACAACAGAGTACACAGCCCTGCCCCTTCCTTCTCCTTTCTGGAACATTCTATGCTCAAGCCCCAGCAGACAGCATCTAGCACCAACATCTAGTACCAGCATCAGCATCAGCTCCCGGCACTCAGTGTCAATACCCAGCATCAGTATCTAACACCAACATCAGTACCCAGTATCCATCAGAGGACAAGGGCTGCCCGTGCTGACTGCCAAGTGTGCCAGCCCTAGGCTTTGAGTGCAAAGGCTCCTTGTGGCAGCCTGGGGTTTCTTCTTAGAGACCTGAGCATCCCCAGTCATCCGGCCAGGTCCTCACTGCCACAGCTTGATCCAAACTCAATTCCTGTCTTCTTCATGCATGTTTTTCCTGGAGCCTGACCCATACTTTTCAGCATCCTCTTTGAGATAAAAATCAAAAAAACAAATCTTAAAGCCCATCTCAAAAACCACAGAATGGCTGGAATTGAATAAAAATAAAGCTTGCGGTTTCCCTCAGGGAGTTTCCTGCTCTGGTACAGAGGTGCTGAGTCAGCAGCCCCTCACAGCCAGGCAGGTTCCTGGAGTCCTAAGGCACCGGACTGCGGAGGCACAGTAGGAGGGGGATAAGGGCCAGCTCTGCCAGCTTGGTATCCATAGCAACTAGTGCTTACAGTCTCCTTCTCCAGGGAAGATTGTCACTAAATTGCAGTCAGTGAAGCAGGTTGAGGTGCTCCCTCAAATTCATGCCTGCCCAATGTTAGAACAGGATCGTATTTGGAAATGTATCTCTTACAGGTGTGATCAGGCTAGGATGAGGCATCCTGGGAGTTCAAGGCCAGTCTAGATCATATGAGACCATCTCAAAAAAAAAAACAAAAAAAAAACCCCAGGCAAAGTATATCTGTAATTCTGGAACTCAGGAAATTGAGGCAGGAGGATTGCCACAATTTTGAGGCTTACCTGGGCTATAGTTTAAAAAAAAAAAAAAAAAGTGATGGGGCTGGAGAGATGGTTCATCACTTAAGAGCACTGACTGCTCTTATAGAAGACCAGGGTTTGAATCCCAACATCCACATTACAGCTAATAACCATCCTAATTCCAGTTCCAGAGGATTCAATGCCCTCTTCTGTCCTCCATAGGCACTGCACGACATGGGTGCACTTAATATACACGCAGGCAGTACACTCCTACGCATAAAGTAAAAATGAGAAAATAAAGTAATAAAAGCAATTGAAAATAAGAGCCTCTTATCCATATAGGAGACTAGGCAAGGAGAGAAGTGACATAATCACAAAACAAGACAAGTGCCTGAGACAGAGGTAGGAGGGCGCACCAGGAACAGGCCGAATGGAGGAAACTTGCGTGGAGCCTCAGGGGGATTGGAGCAGCACCGGGTAGAGCGCTGTGGTGTGGAGGAGAACACCGGTCAGTTTTAACCATCAACTTGATATAATCCAGAGTCATGTGAGAAGAGAGTTTCAATTGAGAAATTATCTAGATCAGATTGGCCTGTAGGCCTGTCTGTAGAGGGTTGTATGGTAACTGAGATGGGAAGACCCACCCCGAATGCAGGCAGTATTATTCCCTAGATAAGGGGTCTTGAACTATCTAGCACAAAAGAAAGCCAAATCAGAGCAAGTAGGCAGCACTGGTACACACTCTGCTCCTGGCTGTAGATGTGATATTTAAGTTCCTGCCTTGACTTACTGCAATAGACTGTGACCTGGATTTGTGAGTCAAAGAAGCCCTTCATCCTCCAAAATCCTTTTTGTCAGAATAGACATGAAACCAGAGTGAGAGTAGAATGGAGTGGGCTGGGGTGGGGTGGGACAGCATGGGGTGGGAGTGACGTGGGGTAAAGTACCCATTGGGTCAAGTGGGCCCTGCCATGCTCTGACTTTGGCCTCTAGAACTGAGGAGCTAACCCTCTTCCATCTGCAGTCCTTTGTACAGTCACTCTGATTCTTGACTTTGTATCAAACAGCTCAACAGTTGCCCTATGAGATCTCACTCCCATTCTGGGAGCTTGGTGTCCACCCTGCTATCAGTGGAGATACTAACCTAGAGATCTAGGACAGCCTGGACAATGCATGCTTGTTGGAATGGAGCCTGTGGACCACAGTGGCCATACCAAGGCATCTGTAGTTCATAGAAAACATGGGAACAGGATGGAACCCACTATTCCTCTGGGAAATACCTTCCCAAGGGGATTCTGCAGCAGCAGATAGTCCCAAGGGCAGGAAAGGATGTGCTGAGAGCTCAATATGAAGACAGTGGCCATGGGCACAGTCAGAATGTAGATCAGAGACTGGAGAGAGGACTCAACAATTAGGAGTACATACTGCTCTTCCAGAGGACCCAAGTTCAGATCCAGCACCGAAGTTGGGTGGCTCACAACTGCCTGTAACTCCAGCTCCAGGTAATCAGATGCCATCTTCTGGCCTCCACGGGCCACCCACACACACACACACACATAAATAAATTGATCTTGTTTTAAAAAACAGAATGTAGATCAAGGGATAAAGCACCTGCTGACGAGAACATAGTTTCTCTTTGGGGCAATGACGACATTCTGAACTTGACAGAGGCAGCTGTACAGGAGTCAGCACGCCGAACG
The DNA here is from genome assembly GCA_035773235.1 of Eospalax fontanierii. NCBI lineage: Eukaryota > Metazoa > Chordata > Mammalia > Rodentia > Spalacidae > Eospalax > Eospalax fontanierii. The sequence continues at coordinate 28,875,092 of CM069546.1, read as the reverse complement.
CCACAGCACCCTTCACTTGGAAGCAGTGAGAGCATAGGCTGGGGAGATAATTCAGTGGATAAAGTGCTTGCTGTGTAAGCATGAAGACCTGAGCTTGATTCCCAGAACCCACCTTAGAGAGCCAGGTGTGATGGTACAGGCTTGTGTCCCTGTGCTGGGGAGGTGAGGATAGGAGAATTCCTAGGGCTTGCTGGCCAGTCAACCTAGCTTACTTGGCAAGCACCAGGTCCCAGTGAGAGACCTTGTCTCAGAAAAAAGAAAAGGTGGACAGGCCCTGAGGAACAATACCTGAAGTCGCCCTTTGACGTCCATGCATGCAAGTGTGGAAGCGGCACGCACGCACACACAAACACACCAACACGGAACAATGAATATGTGAGTTCACCCAGTAAAGCAGCTGTAGCCAGTAGCTGCTCTGCAGAGCAGGCAGGAAGTCTCCTGGGCCCAGTTCTGAGAAAGGCCCCTGCCGTGATCAAAGCCAGAGGATGAGGGCCTTGTTGGTGCAGTATCCTCCAACCTGCTCCTCTTTGTTTCATCTGACTCCACGCAGCCCTCACATCCTCTCATCCCAAACAGTGCTGAGCACAGTCTTTGATTTCCTGTTCTGGGGGAAGAACCCCCCTCCCACGACTTGGTTGGCAGTACCCCCATGGGACAGACACTAGTGTTTAAGAAGCCAAAGACACAACTTGTCAGGGATGTGTGTGCTAGTGGACTCTCACCCCAAGTTCCCATCTCATCCTCCTCAACCCATGTCTGCACGTCTGGGAGCTTCAAAGGGAAGTACCTTGGGGGGTAGTGTGATCTCCAGGCTGTGGAAGAACAAAGCTCCTTTCCTCATCAAGTGACAATGTGCAGACCTATAGCCTGACAGCCTGAGGTGCCTGAGGACAAAGCCTGTCCTGATCATTGACACTGATCCACATGTGTCACTAGCCCTTAAAAAGCTCTCTCTCTCTCCCTCCCTTCCTCCCTCCCTTGATTTCTCTTTCTGCAACAGACTGGGCCTCAACTTTGGATTCCATGTGTCATATTCTGAGAGCAATTCACAAGCACACTAGATCCTTACTGGGGGCCCATCCCATTAGCCCTGTGGAGACAGCTGCACTGGTACATGGCAAACCATCACCCCCTTGTCAGTGGGGACAGAGGGACAGGACTCTACACACTTCTGGGGTAAGGATGGAGCCAGGCTCCTGCTGATAACCATGGATCCCAGGATCCCTCCCAGAAGGGACAGAGGTCACCCCAGGACTTGCCCCCGCTTTGCATGTCAAACACCTTCTGCTTTGCACCCAAAAGTTCCAGTCTACTTCCTACCCAGATGGCTGGTCCATCATAAACGCAAAGAGGCCAGAGAGTCCACGGCTGCTATCTTCTACTCCCACGATTCTCAGAAGACTGTGCAGAGGCAGGAACAATGGCTGTTGTAGGTGAGGTGACAACTAGGCTCATACAACAGAAAGCACTGCAGCACAGACACCGGACGCTCAAGAGTCAGACCCATCCCACTCTGGGAAGTGGAGACACCCAGGGAGCATGGTGACATCCTGTGGGTCACCCTGCCCTCATCATGGCCCACAGGCAGGGATCAACACCACACCACAGTCACCTAATGGCTGCTCATAGCTATGGGGTGAGAGAGTAAGACCGGAAAGAGAAAATGGAGAGCAGCGGGACCCTGGGCCAGTGTAGGCGGAGGAGACTGTGCTGAACATGGGCACGAGACTCACCCAGAGTCTGCCCCCCGCCTCTCGCGCGCACACACAGGCACACACACACACGTGTTCTGTCCCTTCTAGGCTGGTCAGTTGTCTATACAATGTACAGTGCATACCTCCTCCATGGCCTGCTTTAGTTTGAAATAGATATGACTTTTTTAAAAAAGATTTATTTTGTTATTTATTTAGGTCTTTTTAAGACTGGGTCTCCCTGTAGCCCCTGCTGGCCTGGAACTTGCTATGTAGACCAGGCTGGTCTTGAACTCACAGAGATCCACCTGCCTTTGCCTCCTGAGATTAAAGGCATATACCACCGTGCCTGGCTTATTTTGTTATTTTTTATTTACATGTATGTGTCTGTGTATCTTTGTGAATGTGTACCACATGTGTGCATGCCCACAGAGACCAGAAGATGGTATCAGATCCCCTGGAGCTGGAGATGCAGGTGGTTGTGAACTGCCTGATATAGATCCTAGGAAACAAATTAGAATCATCTGGGAAAGAAACAAGTGCTCTTAACCACTGAGTCATCTCTCCAGCCCACCTTTTTTTCATTTTAAAAGTCCTCTTACAGAGGACCCAGGTTCAGTTCCCAAGACAGACATGGCTCACAACTACCTGTAACTCCAGTTCCAGGGGATCCAGTGCCCTTTTCCGGTCTCTGCAGGCTCCTGTACATATGTGGTACACACAGGCTTACACACACACACACACACACATACACACACACACACATAAATAAATCTTTTTAAAGTCAGTCATTACCAGCCCTTGTGGCTCAGGCCTGACATCACAGCTGGGGCTTCAATCAATCCATGGGCCCAAAACCATTGCAAAAAAGTCATTTTGAACCAGCACCCAAAACAATAAAACCACTTATTGCACTTCTGCCTAAACATACTCTGTGGGATTACATCAACAGGCTCAAAGGAGCCAGTTCTCTCCTTCCATCACATGGGTACAAGGGATTGAGCTCAGATTGTCAATCTTGGTGGCAAGTACTTTTATCTATGGAGCCATCTCACTGACCCAGGATTCTAAAGGAGGGCTTTGCAAGTATTCAATACCAAGGCTAGCACCCTAGAAAGAAAACAAGACTCGAGGTGAAACAAGAGAGGCAGGAATTGATTCTTGTACGGCCATGTCCTTCCACCATTTGTACAGTGGCGTCCAGTCATACCCAAGAATATATGCGAACATGAACTCTGCAGAGAAGCACTGTCAGCATTCTGAGCCAGAAGCAGAAACCCCTGTGCAGCAAACCAGCCCTGAAGGGTGCCTGAAAGTCTGCTCAAGAGTGCTGCTGAATAAACCCCCATGTGCTTGAACAATACCACCGCCCAACCTTAACACCCCAGTAACCAGGGACTGCATGGGACATGTTCCCTCTGAGCCACCGGTTCTCAGGATGCAACTTGGCTCTGCTGTCATTACCTAGTAACTGTCCTATTCTACACGGATGTAATCGGAACAGTATGTGCTCTAAACCCTGGTCTATGTAGTAGCCTCAGAGAGCAGAATATAGATCTGCGCAGGGCTGGCAGACTGGAGACAGATTCTTAATTCCAGTTCTGTGTGTGTGTGTGTGTGTGTGTGTGTGTGTGTGTGGTGTGTATTCATGCTGGGGAGGGCACATTATGTGTACATTAGTAGGTGGAGGCTGGAGGACAATCCCAGATGTCATCCTCAGGAACCCCATCCACTTTTTTTCAGGCAGGTTCTCTCTTTGGTCTGTTTTTTGTTGTTGTAGTTGTTTGGGGTGGGGTGTATTTTGAGACAGGGTCTCCTTGGAGCCCCAGTTGGCCTAGAATTCACTATGTACATCAGGATGACCTCAATCAGAGATCAGTCTGTCTCTGCCTTTCAGAGTGCTGGGATTAAAGGCTGAGTCACCACACAGAGCCCTCTCTTTAGTCTGGAGCTTACAGTTAGACTAGACTGGTTGGTCAGAGAGCACCCGTCTCTGGTCTCCACTTCTCCAGTGCTGGGATTACAAGTGCACACAATAATGCCAAACTTTTTATATGGAATCTAGGTTGGTTCTCATACTTACAAGGCAAGCACTTTACGAACTAAACCAGCCCTCCAGCCTTCATTCTGTAGCTCATACTGGTCTGGAATTCAGTGTGTAGCCCAGGCTGGCCTTGAATTCATGAGACTCTTGACTCAGGCTCAGTGCAGGGATTATAGGTATGTGGTGTGTGCCACCATGCTTGGTCTCGATTCTATATCTCTGGATATAGCACCAGGACAGCCACACCAGGCTGACAGAAAACTTCAGACAGTAAAGGAGAAGCAGATGGGAAATCCAATTAATTTCCCTCATAAAGCAGAATGTTTCCCAGGTATCCGTGCCTTGCTGACGCCCGGCCCCCCTGGTAATTTAAATCTTAAGGGGGCAATTGTGATGCTCCCCTTTCTAGAATTACCAGGGAAATGAGTGGTGCGGTCCGAAACTGCCCGTGAGGGAGGCAATCCGCAGTTGCCTCTCAGCCTGCAAATATCTGTCTAGCTACCTGATATCCATGCCTTGCGGTCGCCCAGCAGTTCCTAGACTCTACTCACCAGAGGCCAGCCACTTACCTGAGTTGTCTGTCCCTGGGGTCCTCTGATGGACACAGTTTCCTGGTTCTCAGATAAACTGAGTCCCTAGTTTTTTATTACAGCTTGCAGACGGGCTCACTAATTGGCTGCATGTGTGTGCTGCCTGCAGCCGGGAGGGTCGTTAATTATCTGTGGCCCTCCACGGGCTGAGGTTCCCACCAGGCACAGCATTTTCTCTTCAACCTTCATCTCAGCCAGGCTGGTGAGCTCAGAGGCTCCTGTTGAAGGTGCTGGGTGCTGCATGAGATCTTTGAGGATGAGTCTTTCTTCGGGGCTTCTAGGCCCCAGGCACCAACGCCAGCTGGTCTGGGCCGCACTTTCTCTGTTTCCTGATAAGGTCAAGGGGCTGGGAGCTGATTAAAACCTGCCTCACAGACAGAGCCTTTCCTTGGCTGGTGGAGCTGGGGTGAATTTTTCCAGTAGTTCGACATCTTCCTGGCAGAGTCCCCAGGGAATTCTAAATTTCAGGCACCCTCCACATTTTCATTAAGAGTTCTCACTCAGAAAGAATGATGGATTAGATTAGATAGTTGGAAAGAAGCCAGAAACAATCAGACGCCTCTCAGTCCCTACCCCCATCCCACTCACTGTGATTCCCCCAATCTTTCTTTGCTCCCGAGTCCCCGAAGGAAAATATCTGAAGATGCTCACAAGTGCAGGATGTTTGCATTCTGATTTTGCTCTGTGTGTTTGCTTTTGTCCCCACTTTAAATCCAGGAGGGCTTCTGGCCATGCGGAGCAGAGTGTGTCTTTAATCCCAACACTCAAGAGACAGGTGGATCTCTTTGAGATTGAGGCCAGCCTGGGATGGTCTACTTAGTGAGTTCAGGCCAGCTGGGGCTGCATAGTGAGATCCTAGCCTAAATAAATAAATAATCCATCAGGATCTGTCAATTACCTGGCTGATTTGATTCACCTGAAGAAGTAGGACAGCAATGGGAGGGGTAATTGTCCCCTAGGGAGAGCAGATTATGTATTTATCCTTCCCAGGTGCCCCTTCCTCCATGGAGCTGCGCAAGGAGCCTCTGTCATGTAGCCTGCTTGCTTTTTTAACTCAGAAAAGCAGAGTTTTTCCTTTCCCCTTATTCTATGTCTTTCTCTTTCAGATACTGGTTAAAAGCCTAAGCAATCCTTCCCTGACATTCCAGGCTTTCTCACTCTTTCCCTGGAGCCCTGCTCCCCGACCCAACCTTCCACCACGCAGTGCTTGCTGACCTCTGCTGCTAAGTCTGCCTGCTTCTTTGGACCCTCACTCTGAAGGCATGCGTTTCTCTCTTCCTCTTGCCCATCTGTGTCCTGGTAGCTGCCGAGGTTTACAGCTTGCTACCCTGCTGTTTTTCCTCTCAAACTAATAAAGTGCTCTTTGAACTTTCTTTTCAGTCCTTTTTAAAATTTTTTTATTAACAAGACTAAGGACCCAAAAAGAAACCTCAAGTTCTCTAATAACATGGAGACCCATCCTGCTCCCCCACCCGCCGCCCACCCCAGACAGCAGCCTCTTGGTCTCTGAACTCCTGTGGAGATTGGGTCTGAGTCAATATGGAACCCCACTAACACCCAAATGGACCCAGGCACCTGAACTGCAGGTTCCTTTTCTGAAGGAGGAAGCTGGGATGCCATAGCCCTGAGATTCCTCTTTCTAGTGCACCCTCTGTGTTGAGGATGTGAGGGTGAGGTTGTGGGTCTTCAGGGCTTCTAGGCCCCAGGCGTCACTGCCAGATGGTCTGGGCTGCACTTTCTGTTTCCCAATAAGGTCAAAAAATCTTTTAAATGAAAGTTACAGGCATTTATTTATCTTCTGAGAATGGGGTTGAGGATGTGTGCTCACATGGAAGTCAGAGGATAACATGCAGGAGTTAGTTCTCTCCTTCTGCCATGTGGATCCTGGGGCCCAAACTCAGGCCATCAGCCTTAGTGACAAGCTGCTTTACAGTTGAGCCACTGTATCAGCCTGTGGTTCTCTCTGTCTCTGTCTCTCTATCTTAGTGCTGGGGATAGAACACGGCCTGTGCACACACTGCACACACACACTGCCAGTTCAGCTATGTTCCCTACACCCTGCCATCTATTTTCTGTTTTAAGGGAAATGACTCCAAGAAAGTGAATGAAAATGTTATCCTGTTATTATGCTACATTCCCATGTGTATTCCACACCTGGAGTCAGGGTCTGGCATCCTCAGGATGTGTCTTAGCAGCTACTGGTCGTCTCTGCCTTGAAGCACCCAAGAAGATGAGGCTCAACTCTAGTTTTCATCACCACCCTCAACAACATCATCACACAGTATTTCTTCTTTGTGACCAAATGCCTGACCAAAAAAAAAAAAAAAACAAAAAAACACTTAAGTGAGGAGAGATTATTTTGAATCATGATTTACGAGGACAAAGTCCATCACGGTAGGGAAGGATGGCAGTGTGTGAGGCTGCTCGCTCACATCTGGACAGATCAGGAAGCACAGCAGAGACAAATGTGGGGGCTCAGCTGGCTTCCCCCTTTTTCTCTTTGTATTCAATCTGGGATGAAGCCCGTAGGATGGTCCTTCCCACATGCAGGGTAGACCGTCCCTATCTAGTTACCCTCTCTAGAAAGACATTCTCAGGGCTGTGCATCATAGGTCATTCCAAATCCAATCATGTTTATGATGAACATTAACGATCACTATCACCATTGTCATTGCCATCACCATCATCACTATTGACCCTATGATCACTGCATCTGCACTAGTACTATCATCACTGCCACCACGACCATCATCATCATCACCATCGCCCATCACCACTGATACATACAGTCATTATCACCGTCACTAACACTGACACCAATCATCATCACTACCACCATCACCATCATCACCATCGTCACTGCTACTGTCATCTCCCATCGTCACTGATACCATTACCACCACTGCCATAGTCTGCATTATCGCTGTCATCAGTTGTCTGTGACTGACACCCGACCCTTTCCCTACCTTTATTTAATCTTTGTTCTAACATCTGTGGCAGATCTACACCTCGTTTTTGAAAAATTCTTTTTATTTTATATGTATGAGTGTTTTGCCTACATGTATGTAGGTGCGCACTATGTGTGTGCAATGCCCACAGAAGCTAGAAGAGGGTGTTCAGTCTCCTGGAACTGGAATTACATGGAGCTGCAACATGGGTTCTGGGAACTGAACTGGGATCCTCTGCAAGAGCAGTCGGTCGTCTCTCTAGCCCCTGATTTATTTAATCTTTACACATTGTGAACTAGGAGCCACCGACCTCAGTTCACAAGTGAAGAAATCGGGGCACAGGGAAGTCTAACCCTGTAGCTGAGAGGTAACAGCACAAGTGTGTGACCTGGGACAGTCTGGCTCTATCAAGCCATCCGCAAACATTGGTATATTCAGCCCCTTGGCACTACAGGCTTGTAGCATGCTGTCAGCAGGCGTCCTGCTTTTCTTTCCTCCTGTTTCTTTTTTTTAATTATTTTTTTAAACATTGAAAAAATTAACTATTCGTTGGCTACCATTTGAACCCAGGTCTTCTGCAAGAACATCCAGTGCTCTTAACCACTGAGCTATCTCCCCAACCCCTCCTGCTTGTTTCTTACACAGAACTCTCTGCTCCAGGGGCAGTGAGGTCGCCTTATCTGCACCATTGGAGAGGGAAGAGGGCGGGTTTCGGCACAGGAAGGTCTGGCTGTTCATTCACAGCTGACGGGATCCAGACAGTCCAGCAAAACATTTGGTTTGATTTTCAAAAGACAAACCACGAAAGTTCAACTCCTGAGGAGCGGGGCTGGTTCTCTCCTGCGTTAGATGCTGGAGGAAACCTCAGCTGGGAAGTGGTGGCGTCAGGAAGGTGCAGACGGTCTGGAGGTCTGCCGGAAGGCAGGAGCCTACAGGAAAGAAGGACCGAAACGTGCTCTCACCAAAGGATCTAGAAATGCACGGCCACATCCTGCCAGGCTACCGGGGCCTCACTAGAGGAGCATAAAACTGTCAATCAGCCTGCATCGAAGGGACACGGGGATCAGAGCCTGTTAAAAGCCAGCAGACTCCACCAGCACTCTAAGGATATGTCAGTGAAGAATGAAACTAAACTCGTATTTTCTAGTGAGACCTCCTCCACCATATCTCTCTTATGGCAAGTTAAGGGTGAGGCACAGATGGGGAGTGGGCAGGGGATGCCAGTCCTCAAACTCCTGTCCTCTCTCCTCCTGGTCACCCATGGCCCAGCCACACTTCTTTATGCACTGACACACTTGGGTCACACACCAACAGGAGCTGGCCCCACAAGCCACCCTCTCGGCCACTGCTCTGTCTTCCCAGGTAGCTCCCAGATTCCCAGCAGAATCCAGATCCTCCAAACTGTACCTGCATGGAGCCCTGAGGGGCAAAATAGGTAAAAACAGCCCTGCAATGGAGACAAGGCCCTGAGGAGCCACCCCTCCCCAGAGTAAAGCCTTTTAAAAAGGCCTGAGGAGGTCTGATGGTCCCCTCGGGACAAGCAGGCTGTCCAGGTAGGGGTTCCCCTAGACAGAGTAGGGAACTATCATGTGTTAAAGCCTAGGCAGAGAGGCCAGGAAGAAACCTGAACCCTTGACAAAGCCCATCCACGAAGACCAAGGAACCCTCACAGCTCAGAAGAGAGTGTCAGATACCCCTGGAACCAGAGCCAGCCACCATGTAGGTGCTAGGAATCAAACTCAAGTCCTCTGCAAGAGCAGCCAGTGCTCTTAATCGCTGAGTCAACTCTCCAGCCCCTATATTATTTATTTTGTATGTGCATGTAAGTGTATATGTGTGTTGGTGAGTACATGCCACAGTGCACATGTGGAAGTCAGAGGACAACTTGCAGGGTTCAGTTCTCTCTTTCCACTGTGGAGGTATCAGGGATTAACTCAGGTTGTCAGTCTTGGCTGCAAGTAACTTTACCTGCTGAGCCGTCCCTCCAGACCTGGTTTCTGAGACACAGGTCTTGGTAAGCAGCTGAGGCCAGTCTCAGACTCAGGATCCTTCCTCCTCAGCCTCCCAAATGCTAGAATCACAGATGTGCCCCACTATGCCCAGCAACTTTTCTGATTTTCATGTGTACTAAAAGAACTTATCAAATACAAGTTGAATCTCCAGTACCTACCTGGGTCAACAGGGACTGACATGTGGCAAGTATTCACATTGCAGACATCCACAGCCACTGTGATACCCCAGGTTATGATTTTGCGTGGAGTTCTGCAGGGTATCCCCTTTGGGAAACACTGGGTAGAGGGGACTGAGTTGCCTTGTGTTGTCCTCACAATGTCACAAAAGCCTACACTGTTCTCAGAAAAAAATCATGTGAGGAGAGAAAGACAGAGAGAGAGAGAGAGAGACCAAACCACTGGGTCATAGGCTTCTGTCCCCAAGACATAATGCCCTAGATAGCCCATGGCTGTAGCAATCTTGTTTCTGTGTGCTACAGCCCAGCAGAAGCAGACTTGGGTAGCCCTGACAGCTGGTCTGCCACATGAACCAAAGAAAGAGGAACAGGTGTGGGAGGGAAAGGACACTCTTCCCTGGGGCACAAACTTGAGCACACCTTCCCACACCTCAGGTGAGACTCTGCTCCCTTGGGACATTGACAGGAGGAGGCTGAGGCTACCTAAGTGCTGAGAGGCCATCTGGCCTCCTGCCCCACTCATGGCAAAGTGGACATAGCTTAGGTGGCGCAGAGCAACTTTCTGCCTCCCTCCTTGCGCTCCACATGCCGTCCGTCCTCCTTCCGCCCTACTCTGATGCTAGTCCAGCTGGGGCTGCTCTGCCCTGGGAGGCGCTCCCTCTTCTTCCCCTCCCCTCTGGAAACAGGTAGGAACACGGTAGGAAAGAGTCTTTCCTCTGAGTAGAAAGGGAGGGCAAAAGGATTTTGAGTTCTCAAAGAAACCTGACAAACTTCACTGGGGATCTTCTCAAGACTTTCAAAGACTGTCACAAGAAGCCCTGATGACTTTGAGAGCTGACAGCTGAGAGGTGCCCTGGTGGGACCCTGGGGTGGAGGAAGCGTGCTGGGTAAGTACTGCAGGGATATGATGAGGAACCCACAGAACTCATAAAGATGCTCAGGAGCAGGGGCAGTTCACGATGCCCCCAGAAGGAGGCAGGAGAGAGCAATGCGTAGGGCTCTGTACCATCTACCCAATTTTTCTGTAAACCACATACTGTTTTAAAAATATTGGTCCATGGGCCTGGAGAGATGGTTCGGCAGTTCAGAGCACTGGCTGCTCTTGGAGAGGACCTGGATTTGATTCCCAGCACCCACCATGGTAGCTAACAACCACCTGTAACTCCAGTTCCAAGGAGTTCTTTGCCTTCCTCTGGCCTCTGTGGACATTGCACACATATGGCACACTTAAATACTTGTAAGCAAAACATTCACACACGTAAAAATAAAATAAAAAATTTAAAGCTAGAGTTGGAACTTCATTTCAGTGGTAGACAGCTGCCCAGCAGAAAAAAGAAAAGAACTATTACATTTTTGGTGCCAGGGATGAAACCCAAGGCCTTGCCACTCCCAGCTATAAACTTTTTCTCAGGTAGCAAGATTCTCTATAATCAGCCTTTCCAAATCCCAGAAGGTAAAGACTGGCCCTTGTGGTGGGCTGGTTGAGTCCTGGGGAGCCAGGGATACAGCTTCCACCAGGGCCTCTGCAGGTGCCTCTTGGAGGTTCTGGGCATAGTGTCACCTATAAGATGGAAGGGCAGGTGTGCTTGCTTACTCATTCTGAGAGCAATGACAATTAGAAACAGGGTTTCCTAAGCTCATCTCACCATTTAGTTATGCCTGACCCTTTTATCCTCAACCAAGAGGATCAAGAAGTTGGGCTAGAGAGATGGATCAGTGGTTCAGAGCTCTTGCTGCTCTTCCAGAGGACCCAAGTTTGGTTCCCAGCACCCACATCAGGCAGTTTATAGGCACCTGTAACTTCAGCACCAAAAGATTCAATGCCCTCTTCTCCTCTGGCACCTGCTTGCACGTAAACTCACCAAGGCACACCCACACAAATTAAAAATAACAATAACAAAATCTTTTTTAAAAAACCTTAAAGGCCAAGCATGGCCGCACATACCTTTAATTCCAGCAGAGGTAGGTGGATTTCTATTAGACTGAGGCCAGCCTAATCTGTGGGTTCCTGGGCTACAGGGAGACCTTGTCTCAAAACAAAGGAAGAAGAAAAGAAAAAAAGTGGTATGTCTTGTTTCCTGGCCTGTAAGAAGGGCCTCTGGCTATAGGGTAAGGACTGTGGCTCTCAGGATCCAGAGGTTGTCCCAGACACCTTCTAGGGGCCACAAACAACCAGTGGTTCTGTCCCTGAGAATCTTGATGGAATGTCTCAGAAGCTACGTGGCTGCAGCGGAGAAGCAAGTGGACTTTCTACACAAACCAAGTATGCCTCCCTTCCCAGGGAATACTTTATAAGGAAATATTACTTTCATTAGAATGTTTTATTATCCTGGCCACAGGCTTACTGTTGCTATTTTCAAGTGGAAATTTTCAAGAGCAGACATTTTAATAACATTCTCTCTTTTAATATCTAGTGCACGGAATACCCATTGAAATCACCCACATGTCAGAAACTCATACACTTTCAGGATTGTGAAGGGACTCCTCAGACCAGACTTTTTGAGAGTGAGGCTTGAGCCCATACAACAGGGCCTCCAGAGCTTTCCAAATCGGGAAAACTGATCTTATGTTCCTATGGCGCCATCTAGTGGCGATAGTGTAAGCAGCCGAACACAGAACTGGGTGATTAAGCAAAGAAATTTATTCACCAAACCTGTCAGGGACTCTGAGTCCACCAGCTGCACAGCGGGGGTGTCTCCTGAGTTCTGCCAACACCCAGGGTTGGCCGTCCACTCTGGTTTCCCCTCTTATGCCACAGGGTGATGAGTAGTGTCCTTGCCCCCACAATCAGCAGACCAAACAGCCCCATGGTGATTAGGGTCTCCAGGCTGCCTGGTGTACCAGGGGTAGAGAACCATCTATGTAGGAATCACTGTCACTCTCAGTGGCAGAATTGTGGGTGTCTCCATTCTGTGTATACTTCTTGGTTTAGGAAACTTTCTGAACTATGTGCTTTTCTGGGACTTGCTCTTCATCTTTTACGAGTCTGGGGAGGGGCTGGGTTTGACTTGTTTGGTCTTTGCACCGCTTTCCCAGCTCTCTCTTGTGTCTCTTCACATCATGCATTACCACCTCATGCTTCCTCTACCATTTCCTTCTACCCACAGACCCTGTGCCCTCTCTAAATCTCTGGGCATCTTGCCTATGATGAGCATCTCCACGTGGTCCATCTCTTCCATCTTAGATCTGTCCTCAGATTTACTCATCCATTCTTCTTTAACCCATCAATGGGAGTTTAATTCCCATTATAACATTTTCCACGTTAAGGTGGTACTTTTTTTCATTTTCACCCTGTCTCTGACAGGGTCTGGTGTTTATGTTTCTTGCATGTTCTTGCCTCGTATGTCTCCTTGGGAAGTTTAACCATGATGTTTCAAGATTGTTTTCACTTTTTTCCTCAGCTGGAAATCCCCTATGTACTGGTCTGGGAACTGTCCAAACATGAAGCTGCCCCCAATATCATGATATATATCTGATCATTCTTTTCTGTACCTGCTCTGGGCCAGGTGGGGGTAGAGATCCCAGGTAGAGGGGTTTGAGGTTCTGACCAACCTCAAGATGTTGCCAGCTCTGTAACAGACCTGAATGTTGATCCTGAACTGTTAAAAGTTTGGACACAAACTATCCCCAAGAAAGGTTCAGATATTGAAGGTGTGGTCCCCAATGCAATTTCTAGAAATAGGGCTTTTTGAGGAGTGATTGAGTCTTAAAGGCTCTGACCCTCAATGCACTGATAGTCATAATGTGATGGCATTTGGGGAGGTAAAAGAAGCTAGGATGTGGGGCCTCGTTAGAGGAAGTGGGTCATTGGAGATATGACTTTAAAGGGTACATCTTGTCCCAGGGCACTTAGTCTCACTCTCTCTCTGCTTCCTGGCAACCATAACATAAACAGCTTTGCTCTGCCAATGTGCTTCCCACCATGATGTTCTGCCTCAACACAAGCTCACAGCAATGACACATGTGACTACAGACTGAAACCTCTGAATCCATGAGCCAAAACCCAATCTTTCCTTTTAAATTGATAATTTTATTTTTTATGTGTATGAATGCTTTGCCTGCATGCATGTGCACTGTGTGTATGCCTCATGCTCTCAAAGTCTAGAAGAGGGTATTAGATCCCTTGGAACAGTTGTGAGCTGCTGTGTAGGTGCTAGGAACTGAAGCCAGGTCCTCTGCAAGAGCAGCCAGTGCTCTTAACTGCTGAAATATCTCTCCAGCCCCACTAAACTGTATTTTGTCACAGGGACATCATACCCACAAAGGCTCCAATCTGGAATCAGGGAAGCCTGTGATATAGGCTGGCAGCTTTACTTGCCTGAGGCTGAGAACCCCCTGGAGCCCTGCTCCCTCGTTCTATTTCTCCTTGTTCTACTCTCATGGTCACAGAGGCCCTCGCAGCATCCATCCAAGTAGGTACTGAGAGCCGTATGCAGGTGCACATGCATGTCTGTGTATGCATGTGGAGGCTAAGGACCAACCTTGGGTATTGTCCCTCTGGGGTCACCTAATTTAGTTTTTGAGACAGAATTTCTTATTAGGACCTAAGACTCCTTGATTAGCCTAGGATGGCTAGCCAGTGAGCACCCAGGGAGCTGCCTGTCTCTGCCTCCCTAACACTAATTATGAGTGCACATCACTACATTCTTGTTGTTGTTGTTTTACACAGTTTCTTGGGCTCAAACTCAGGTCCTCATGCTGTGTAGTAAGCACTTTTCTGATTGAGCCATCTCCTCAGCTCTATTAATACTGTCATTTTTAATGATAGCCACCCTGCAGGCACCATGAAAGCTCTTCACACACTACCTCAGTTACCCCTTTGGATACCCAATACCCCCATTCTCAGATGAACAGATGGAAGCTCAGAGAGTGGAACATGTCAACCAGCTGGTGAACGGCAAGCCAGCAGGGAACCCAAAGACATGGCAACATGAATGTCCACCACTGCATGGTATCCTTGCGTTGGCAACAAAACTACGGCACATTTAGATAAAGGTCTTACTTGGCTTTATGTTTTTTCAATCTGGACTGAGGCAACTTCTTATTCCGAGGATGGGTGGGGAAGCTTCAATGAGCTGGGAGGAGGAGACTAATTTATAGACAGAACTAAGGAAAAGCTGAAACAAAGCCAATAGCAGGCTGGTCATTTCAAAGTCTTTCTTTACATTAAACAAAAGTCATAGGAGGCCTTTGTTTTGAACCAAGGTCCAGCAGAGCTGAATCACTCCTTAAGGCCGTCATTGCCAACAGCAGCTAATTTGTATATACAATCTTCAAGAAAATCAGAACAGGCAAATGTGATCCTGGCCTCAGCCTCTCCCCTGCCTCAAACGCGCCCAGACGCCCTGATGCGCGGCCACAAGCGCCAGATCATCACCTGTTTCCCCACTCCTACAGGGGTGGGTTGGACATGGGCTACATACATAAAGACAATGGGCGTCCCTCCCAGCTGTCCACTCCCACCGACCCACCTTCGAAATGTTTTGACAGTCTTGAGACTGGAGACAACTTACTGCATGCAAATAACTCTGGCCCACAGCAGGATGTCCCATAAAATGCTGTCAGTTATTGTTAAGCTGATAGGAACCCGTTTATGCCCGACTTCAGTATGGTCGCCGAGCGCGCACCGTTGCCCTTTTCTAAAATGGAGGCCTTCTGCGAGCAACGCCCTTTCCGGCTTCGAGACCCGAGTGATCGCCCAAGGCGGAAGTAAACGGTGGTTTTCAATGAAAGCGCCTAGTCTAAGTCCTGCGTAGGGAGCGGGGCACCCGGCTCCGGGGCTGAGGTCCGGCCGCGCTTTCCCGCCGGACTGCCTTTGGCCTTCTGGAGGACCGGGACTAGGGAGCCAGACCTGTTCTGGTGCCGCGGCCCAAGGGCGCATCCCGAGCCCTCGTGGGAGCCTGCCTCCGAAGTCTGGCTGATGGGCTCCGCGTCCGCGGGGCCCGTGCCCTGCAGGGCGGTCACTTGCTGGCCACCGCCTGCGCTTGATTTGCTCCTCTTCTCTGCGGCTCAGACTCTTGGACGTGTTCTTGCTTTCTCTGGTGACCGTCCGCAGGCCCAGCTGTTCAGCGCAGGGGCTGCAGGGCGCCTAGGTAGGGCTGGCTGGGTCCCAGGGGTCAGCATAGAACAAACTGCCCAGGCAAAATGAGTCAGAGGCCATAGCATACCCGTAGGGTGCAATGGGAAAAAACCCTTTGACATGGGCTGGGCACCTTGGCCCCTGACAAGGGGAGCCTTCCCAGGTAGGCTGTGTCCAGCCAGGACAAGGAGGCAAAGTGAATCAGCCCTGGGCTTCTCAGTGGCCAAAGGTGGTCTGGGTGACTGGACTTTTGGGTCTTTGAGCAGAGAGCAACCTTTCTAAACTTCAGGCATGAGAAAGACTGGTATCTTTGTATAGCTCCACATTCCATTCCTTCCTCAGTTTACCATTTAATGATATCTGCCTTTTGTTAGAATTATGCCATTTATGCCCTTTGCTCTTCTGCTGAGAGGAGCTGTGTACATGAATGTGCACAGGTGGGCTGCACAGCAAAAAATGCCTCCTGCAGATTCTCACACAGACTCTCAACCTCAGCAGTCCAGTTTGCTGTGTCTTGAGTCATTGCTTGAGGCTTCCCTAGACCAGAGAGGCCCTGGCTGTATCACTGGCCAAGGAGACCCTCTCCTTCCTGCCAACTTGGACAGGTTCCTGGTCCTCTCCACTGATGTTCATGGGTTCTTCAAGGCATCCCACTCCATCTGCCTTGCTCCAGCTTCAGGAATTGGCAAATGAACCCCATCAGTCACTGAAAGGAGGTGATGGTCGATAGCTCACAGCAAGGAGACTGAAGAGTCCCGGTGTGGGTCCTCTCGTACCCACACAGTGTGTAGCAGAACACCAGATCCTGGACATGAGAAAAGCCACGGAGCGCACAGGCTTCAGAACCAGAGGGTTTGGGGCCTTTTCAACTCTGAGGCCCTGTTGGGTGGATGTTGAGCTTAGGCTGACCACCAGGGCACATTTTGTTACAGACAGAAGGTGAAGTAAAGGCCAGTCCTCAAGACCTTATATGTCCATCAATCTTTCGGCCTGAAGCTGTCTTGAGCAACCACAGGCTGCTGACTTCTTTTAAGAGCCAGTAACTGGCTCTTAATAAAAAGTGGAAAGTGGAGACTTCTCTAGTGACTTAAGTGGTCAGAACCAAAGTTTCAGGGCAGAAAGCACAAAGAAAAGAGCAGACCCCGACCAGGGCAAAGTTTTGGACTTCATCTGCCCTGCTGTCATCTAGTAGTCCTTGGTAGCCACGGTCTTGAGTGACATGTCTGCTTTTGTGTGGACCCAGTGCTTTATCAGAGCCTGTGTCAGACAGGACCTCTGCAGGAAGGGCCAGAAGCACAGAGTTCCACCTGAGCTGGCAAGACCTCAAAGGTTCAGCAAAGATGATGCCTGAGTCCACCCAACCTTAAAGTTACCGAACAGGCTGTGGGCAGAGCCCGTTAGGGTCACTTATTTGAATACACAATTCCCTGAGGTCCCCTCTCCTGGGCTGACTACTCACCTGTCAGCTTTAGGTAATTCTGGAAGTGACTGGCACAAGCAAACAGGTGGTATAGCAGGTCAGGCAGTCTGCAGACACAGTACATTCGTGGCACTGGGAAGCCCTCAAAACTTATAGATGGGAGATCCTGCCACAGATCTCATAGCCTTGGGGGTGCGCCAGACAAGGAGGTCTTGAATCCCAGGTCTTATCTTTTGATACCATATGTGACCTACAAACCTTTCATTTGTAAAACTGGGAAAGATGACACAGCCATCATGTGGACTCTCACATGGCCACGTAGCATGGCCAGTCAGCTCCTCTCCCCCAGCTATATTTCCACATTGCAGTTGTCAAACAGCTGAGAAGTTATATGTCTACACAGCAGGTAAGAAAGAAAAATGAGTTGTCATAATACCAGTCATTAAATGGCTGTGAGGGGGCCAGGAATGGGAGAAGGTCACAAGAGGGCAAGTTCTAGGGTCCATGCTTGACTCTTTCTGACCAGTTATTGATCAGATATGACTCTAGGGACTACCCAGATGCATCAAAAGACTGAAGGTTTAAAAGCAGACAAGACAAATGATTAGCCCAGAGGCCCATGGCCATTCCTGGCCACTCAAGGGTATGGGGCCTGGACCTCACTCACTTGCCTACAGCAGCTGAGTTAGTGTGAGAGATAACACCTCTTGGCACAGACCGATGGTGGAAGGATATATGAGGGTGACAGTCTGCAGAGACCCCTGCTAGAGCAGGAATGACTTCTATGAGCATAAACGCACGGAGACTTTGTCCTGAGAACACTGCTGGCAACAACAGGAGCCTCTACATCACAGCAGGGAGGGAGCGCTGTGTCAGTGCGTCTCCATCTCCAGCATGGCTGTTGTGCTCCAGCCATGCCAGAGAATGGAGGACGATGGAACGGGACCTCAGGTGGCTCAGAGTGCGGCGGGAGGAGTTCCCTCCCGGGAGACTACGTCGGTGGGTAGTTCGGTTATTAGAGCCAATGCAGGGGCTTATATAGGGAAGCCTCTCTGACCGTTATAGAAGGCGGGAAAGGTGGGGTGTTGGGGTAAAGGCAGGAAGGTTGTGGAAGTTCAGGAATGAGGAAACGAAACCCAAAAACCTGGTTCTGGTCTGGGGTGGGGGAAAGGAAGATTCATATCACATCAGGCAGAGCAGGTCAGACACCTGCCATCCCTTTAGGGTATCTGCAGTTGCTTGGCTGCTCAGTAACCAGATCCCCACATCTCCCCCTTTTTTTATATATATAATGGGGAGGTATATAAGGGCCCAGTAAAGGGAGGAGCCAGGCCATGAGGGGATTGGCAAACCAGGGAGGGATAATGGGTTTTAAGTTCATTTTTGAGCTTATGAAAGGTATAAGTGAGAGAATTTGTAGTCTCTCAGTTAGCTGTTTGTTTTTTAACGTTCCCCTTTTGAAGAGGTAACCCTAAAATCTTTTAGGAATTAGATAAGAGCCCTCAAATACTTTAGACATATTTGGCCTTTGATATAGAGTAGGCTGCTGAAGGACACAAGGACAGTTTTTGGTCTTTTGGGGTCTTTTTACCCTAAACTGCCTAGCCACATTTTACCTCCTATTCTCATCACATCACCCTCTGAAGAGGTCACCCTAATTGCCAATAGGGAATCGGGGCGCTGACCGCTCTGGCTTCTTCAAGGCTGAATAGGGTCGTAGATTGTGGCAATAGGGGTACCCCTTCAGTGAGTCTAACTAAAAGACCCCTGAATTGCATAACTGTTAGCTGTAGGGGAAAAGAAAGTCCTTGACTGGTCCCTGGAAGATGAAATTAAAATAGTCCAGAACAGAGAAGAGTTCAAATGTCCAATTCAAAGTCCATTAGAATATCTTGCTTAAGGACTTTCAAAGGCTTCCATCTTTTGGGTTCCTCTTTGTTTTTCTTTTTGACTGCCAAGGCTGAACTTGAGAGTCTTGCAATCAGGATTTGTTTTCAGGCACCTTGATAGCTGGAGTAGCTAGAATCAGGGTGAGTTCCCTCCCAAATGGCTTCTAGACAGGGAGAGAAAAGAAATTATTTAATTTTGGGGTTAGAACAATGGTGGGCTTGCCTTTCTTGGCCACAGGAATGCACTGCAGTGTTGAGGTAGGCCAAGAATTGAAGTCTTATATTTGAGTGGCATTTTTTTATTAAGAACAAAATCATTAGTGAGAAATTGTATAAATAACATCTTATATAGACTTAAACCTAATGTCTGGGAAGTGTAATTCCTTATAGTCTTAAAGAAGCATACTAATCATTTTAATTTTTTGGTTATACTTTCCTTTTGGGTGTTTAAGATCATATAATTTGGCCCAAATAAACCAACTTAATTTGATTCTTAAGGTCAGTTGAGTATCTGTTCCTCAGGGGGATCACATGGGCTTGAGAGGAGCCCCTGGCTCCATAGGCCTTTGTTTTACCAGTTTCATCTATGTGAAGATAAGTCAGAAGGTCTTGCTAGACCATGGCTTCACTTTGAAGCAAATCAAGGAAACGTTTTTCTGTGTTGACCCTCTTCTTTGCAGACTGGACACTGGTTCAAGTCCTTCTAGTGGGGTCTCCACGACCTCCCTGAACAGGAAGACAGGTGACACATCACAGTTATAGGACATTTCGAGAGATGCCCCATTGTCCCCTGGAACTTAGTTGACCTTGAAGGGCAAGAGACAAAAAATTGTCCCTTTAAGTCCCTTTGACCAGATTAGAGGCCATTAAATATGGTGGTTAGACACCCAAGAAGGTTAGTTCCACCAATACTGAACTGTTAATTACTATATGTTATGTAGCTAAAGCTTGGACAAAAGTCAAACATTCTTTAATAAGTCTTGACTAGACATATATTTTATTCCTTAAAGTATTTGACTGAACTATTACTTTAGAAACTATAAGACTATGTATACATTATTTATCTAATGTTTTCTATATTATAACATATAAATTTAGATCTTTAATCACATGTATAGACATCTTATACAAAAACCCCTTTTAATAAAATATACATATTTTTCACCTTTTCATTTTTTTTTCTTAAGATCATGAGACATAATAACATTAAGAAAATTTTTTTCCTGGGTGTATTAAGTAATGTTTATTCCCTTTTTAGGGTTTTAGTATCAAACCAATGTTTGATCATATTAAAGTTCACCCTGTGGAATGAGTGACTTTACACATACAGATGGGTGAGGTGTTACTAACAGGTATATAGGTAACCTGAGAGCAAATGCACCGTAGTCTTTAGCATGGAGTTGATTTTTTTTTTTTTATAACCTCATAGATCAAGTCCTTTCTTTTAGCCTTTCCCAAATTTCCTCCCCAAATGCAGGAGACCATTGTGATTAGGGCAAAATTACATACAGTTGGCTGGGAAGAGTAGCTGGATACTCAGGTGGGGGTCCAGCTTACTCCTCCTTCAGTTGAAGAATACAACCATTAGCAAACCCAACTGTGATGCACTTCTGTAAGTAGGCACAGCTGAAGTCACAAGCATGGCAGTTACTCGACTCAGGAGTGCTGTGCAGCATCATCTTAATAAAGAACATGGGATGTAAATTACACACATAAGATAATGTACATTTTACTTTATAAGTTTCTAGTAAAACCTTATAGAAAACATAAAAACCATTAAAATCCTTTTTACTTTATCTTTTTTAGTGAGTTGGTCTACCAAAACCTTGCTTTAGGTCTGGAGAATGTAGATACTAGATAGAGAGAAGCAATTGGTACATAGTAATACATTATCAACTTGAGTTTAGAATTTTCAGTATAAATTACTAACTGAGGAATTTTTGACAGAGGGTGCTGTCTGTCTATTTATACATTTGCATTAGTCTGTGTTAGTGACCTTTATTGTTGTAAGAAAATAGAGAATTTTATGAGTTACTTTTGTTATAGACATTTTAAATCATAAAATGAATAATCATAACCTTGTTGGAATTAGTTTATCCCTTAGTTAATTTTAGTAGCACAGTGACTTTACTCAGAGGCTGTATTGTTTTCCTTTTCACAGTCAGGGGGCCAGGCTGAAACTAGACAAAAGTCATTGCACAGGAGAGCTGTTAAGTTTAATCATTACTAGTATAAATGAAAACATCTGTCCTTCTTATAACTTGTATACATTTATCTAGGCAGGAGAGTCTTTCTTCTGCCAGGTCCTTTATCTAGAACAGGATTTCATTAATTAAAACAGAAGAATTACTATTAAGCCATAATAAAGAACACAGAAAATAATGATACCTAAAGGAACCTGGAAAGAGTTGATATAAAAATGTTTTTCTCTTTTAGTTTGTCTAGGACATTGTAACTAGAAAGCGAAAAGCAGTGATGCTCAGGACATGGAAAAGCAAGCTTGAAGCAACTTAACATCAGAAAAACAGGCTTTGAATCATAATGCAAAAAGCAGGAATTAAAACCAGTGAAGGCCGAATCTCATATCTCCCATCCAAGCAGGCTATTCCTCTTTACCTCCCAATTGCTGTAGTTGTTTCCTGGTAGCAGCTTGTCTTGTGTAAAGTTTGGTACTGGAATACTGCAAATTTACATGAGCTTTATAGGTTTAGCCATCACAAAACGTCAGCTTACTTTGTACCTAGCTAGTCTTGGAGGTCTATGGCTAGAAAAACCTTTTTAAGTTCCCATTTAGAAACTGACAAATTCATTATGTAAAACGATCTAAGATTTTAAATAGTTACACTTAGAAATCAGCAAATATACCATATAAAGATGTTACAATCCAAAATAATTTCCTTTAAAAACAGATAAAGGTGTTATATAAACAAATACTAGAATTTAAAATAGTTCCTTGTAAAAACCAGTAAATGCATAAGACAATGTAAAAAGAGTCATTTAAAAACCAGTAAATACCATACTAAAAGTTAAAATTTAAAATACTTTTAAATGTATTAACCTTGTGACAAAAGACCATGTGAGAAATTGCTTGCTTTTCTATGATACCATCAAGAATCCAAAAATGAAAACCAAAGCAAAAACATAAATTGCAAAAGGATTAGGACATGTGATTAAATGTCTGTGGTCCAAGGAATTCCCAGATTATCATGATCTTCTGGAGTTCTATAGAACGAGTAAATTCCTGAGTGTGGCCATTTTGGATTATGCCATGTGGCTGGATTAAGATGGCGACAAGGTCAAGCAGGTCAACGCCATTTTGAAAATTTTTGTCCAAGGTGGCAGTCAGGCCATGTGACTGTCACCATATTGATGAAATTACACACATAAGATATGGAGACCAGACCACATGGTTTCCTCTCTCCTAGTAAGGGCACCGGCCATGATCATGAACAAGCACATGGTATATAATAGAAACCTTTTTTTTACTTTTAAAGGCATTTAGTTAAATGTTCTATACAGCATGGTATATGACTCTCCTGTTCACAAAAACTTAAAATGCTTAGTTCTAGTTAGAAAGGCAGCTGTCTTGGGACCATGGTGACTGAGGTCTTTTCCCCTATCCATGAAGAGAATCATGGTGGAGAAAGAGTCTAAGGAAAGAAATAACTTTTAAAACTTTTTTTTTTTTTTTTTTTTTTTCTGTGTAGAGAGGCAATTACATTTTTAGATAACAAGCTAGATAAAGGCATTTAGAAAAGCTGGTCACTATATATTTAAAAGTAGCGACATTTTGACATTTTTGGACTCACTCTGGCCCACGACTAAGCAATCACAACACTTAAGGCAAAACCAAAACAGACACAGACAGTAACACAAGCCGGATTATTTCCAAGTCACAGAAACAAGATCTGACACAGGAACCAAAAATAGACACGAAAACTCTAGGCTAGCCATTTTTACATATGTTTGGTGCTTACAGGTGACTGAGGTTTGAGGACTGAGCTCAGTCCTCACCTGCAGGTTGATAGAAAAGACCGAAGTTAGAAAGAAACCGTGCCTGTCCTCAGGATGGGATGGCGGGGCTGAAGCCGATGTCCCTCGTGGGGAGCACTCACCTTCTTCAGCGCGTCCTGGAGTGTCCCTTGTTCAATCGCCATTCTTGGTCTCTATCCACTCATGTTGGGCGCCATTTGTGGGTGCGTCTCCATCTCCAGCATGGCTGTTGTGCTCCAGCCATGCCAGAGAATGGAGGACGATGGAACGGGACCTCAGGTGGCTCAGAGTGCGGCGGGAGGAGTTCCTTCCCGGGAGACTACGTCGGTGCATTAGAGCCAATGCAGGGGCTTATATAGGGAAGCCTCTCTGACCGTTATAGAAGGCGGGAAAGGTGGGGTATTGGGGTAAAGGCAGGAAGGTTGTGGAAGTTCAGGAACGAGGAAACAAAACCCAAAAACCTGGTTCTGGTCTGGGGTGGGGGAAAGGAAGATTCATATCACATCAGGCAGAGCAGGTCAGACACCTGCCATCCCTTTAGGGTATCTGCAGTTGCTTGGCTGCTCAGTAACCAGATCCCCACAGCGCTGCGCTCCCAAGTCTAGCCTCGGACTTCTGGGTTGGGGTATGGCCACCTTTTCTCTCCTGGTAGCAGCAGGCAAGGCCCCTTGGCTACCACTGAGTGCCACCATCCAGGCAAGTGCTGCAGATGCCTACTGCCTATCCTAGAGCACAGAACTCCCAACCAAGCTGACCCCACATGCACCTCTGCAAATAGTCTTGGTGGAAACAAGGTTGTCCTGGGCAGAGTAGGCAGTAGTGGGTCTCATCTGTCCATCCTCCCCACAGGACACCAGGCAGGCCACTTCCACTCATATGGCTCCTATATACCTTAACCCTCAGCCAGACCTGTGCTGCCCTACCCATCATACAGTTGCTGGATACTAGTCTCAACTTTAGGGTGAGGTCAGGCCCAGAGAACCCACCCAGCCTCAGCAGTTGGGTGTTGGGGAAGGTGTAGAATTGAGCAGTGTCCTCCTCCATCCTCAGGCCCCTTCCCTGCTTGCTCTTCTAGAAAACTTTGTGAACACTGGGGCTGTTTCTAGCAGGGTTCTTCTGAGACATGAGACCAGTGTCCTGCAGCCCACTGTGTCATAAGCTCCTGAGCACAATTGCAGCCCCCGAAGTCCCAGAAACTTACCACACAAATCCCCAGATGGAGCCTGATAAAAAAAAAAGCTCTGTTCCAGCTGTGGTGGCCCCAGGGGGACTGGCTCTTGGCATATAGGCTTTGAGACTCAGCCCTCCCCATGCCCCATCCATCACATGTACCAGCATTCCCCTGGCCACTGGAGCCACCTGCTGAGTGAAGGGATCCAAACAGAGCAGGTTGAGATGAAAGAACAGCAATGAGCACAGACCTGCCAGGACACCCAAGCCGGCCTCGGTAGAGCCTGGAGACCTTAAGAGCAGAGCCAGGGCAATATCCAACTGATGTAAAATGTTTAGGGTGACTGCCATGTTGTGTGCCCTTTCTGAGATGTACATTAGGTGCTGGGACATCCCTCCAGAACAGCCTTGAGCACTGTTGGCCTTCGTTGAAGGGGCATACATGACAAGAGTCCTCTATAGGCACAAGTGCCAAAATGCTCTGGACTTGCATAGAGGGTAAATCATGGCCAGATGAGGCTGGAATTAGAGACCTGTCCTGTAGCTTTGGCGCTCAGACATATAGGCGGGGTGCCTTTCTGCCCCACAGAGCTAGGGTATGGTTAGTTGGCATTAAGCTGCATTGACTTCCTGAACCAGTCTGGCACCTGGGTTTGGTTTTGTGGCAGGTTCCACTCAGAGGCTTGATGATCAACTGATGTCAGGGTAGACGGGCTTTGTGTACTTGGGCTCTTTCAACCCATTTGTCAGATTCACACCAGCTCAAGATTTGCCCTAACCCTGGGCAGCACCAAGCAGCTATAAATGTTAGGTCCAGAATCCCTACTGAGGCTAGAGTGGCCACTTCAGGCTCCTATAAGCTAAGATGAATCCATAGTTATGTCCAGCATTTGATGCAATGGGACTCTAGACAGGTTGATTCTTGGGGTCCTCAGGTCTAATGGAGAAGGCTGGACATACGATAAAATATTGTCCCATCATCTGTAGGTGAACTTGAACAAATTGCCCAACATATATTGTCACAAAACGGATGTTTACCCTTGTGGTAGGGGCCTCTTCTAAAACCAAAGGACCTTGTTTGGGGCTGTTGCAAAGTGCTGACCCAAAGATGTTCAGAGACACCAGGATAGGTTGGGAACCATGCCCATCGCATGTCTGATTCAGGGCCACAAACTCAGGGGTTCAGGGACTTGAATGGACCATGGTCAGCCTCAGTCAGCAGCTTATGGGATTCACTGTCCTCCTTGTAACCTACAGACTGGCCTGAGATTGTGCACTACCTCATCTGGACAACACTGCCTCTGTCTTGGAAGTGCAGTGCATCACTTTTCTGAGCTGCTGCTCTCTCCTTAGACATTGCAGGTACTGAGGATTGGGGCCCAGTGCCCTGACCCCTTCCTGCCACCTGGCTCCACAGAGACCAAGCATAGGGAGTGGCAACTGCCATTGCTCTAGGAGTAGTGACCCCAGTCCTTGGGCAGGAATAAAAGTATCAGAGAGACTGATATGGTGGCCACCGCCAGGTATGAGTTTGTCCAGAGCCTCCTCCCATAACAGATAAAACCAGCCATTTTTTTGTTTTTGTTTTTCAAACAGGGTCTTGCAATGAAGCTGGTCTTGAATTTGAGGCCATCCTGCCTTAGCCTCTCAAGTGCTGGCTTACATACAGATACCTCCATGCCCAACTTGTAGAGCTCTTGTCAGCAGAGAGACACCTCTACCTTCAGTAGACCTTTCTCCTCTGCATGATCGTCAGTAATTACCATGGAGCTTGGAACTATTCAGTCAACTGAATTAAGAGAAGGTGTGCTTCTCTGAGACAGGAGAATGGGATGTGTCCATGAGCTGCTGTCAGCTGTCTTGAGAGATGGAAGTGGACAAGAGCTGTCCATCTGTGTCTTCTTTGGAATGATATTGCCTTTTCCCCGTCATGTGTATGTGTGTGGTGTGTATGTATGTATGTGTTTGAGGGATGTTTGCTTATGCAGAGGCATGTGTGTGTGCATTCATGTAGAGACCTGAGATTGACATGGGGAATCTTCCTCAGTTGGTCTTCATCATATTCATTGAGGCAGGGTCTCGTCTCAATTGAACCCAGAGCACACAACTAATCCGGCTAGCCAGCTTACTCTGGTGATCCTCTGTCTCTGCCCTCCAAGTATTGGAATTATCAGCAGGATGCCAAATTCACCCAGCATTTATGTGGGCTCTGGGGATCTGAACTTTGTTCCTGCAAGGCAGGTTCTTTAATCCCTGAGTCGTCTTCCTCGGTACAGCATTGCTTTTTACACTTGTCTAAATCATTTTGGAAAACCACTTCTAAACTTCCTATGATAACATAAAGCCATCTAGTTCATTAGGAGCTATTTAATGTAAAACAGTTTTCTTCAGCATTTTTTTCAATCTCTACATTGGCTTCTGCAGAGAGAACAACAAAGCTAGCCTGCCCCTTAAGGCTGTAAGGCCTGGCTTCAGCTTAGCTTCTGTCCCCAGGGCTCCTAGCAAAGAGGCTTCACAGATCCTGATGGCCTTCAGGGTCATAGGTCACATACTCAGCTCTCTCTGGCCCAGCCACAGATGGATGGAAAAATGACTAACCTGGGTTCCTTTGGACACGGCCTGATCTTTGTCTTTTTGTTTCTTGGAGAATCAGCTAGCATTCTCTTCTGGTTAGCTTTCTATTGCTGTGATAAAAACACTCACTGACCAAAACCAACTTGGGGAAGAAAGGATTTATTTGGCTTACAGCTCACAATCTATCATCAACAGAAGCCAAGGCAGAAACTCAGAGCAGAAATCCAGAGCACAGACCATAGAGAAACACTGCTTACTGACTTGTTCCTCTAGCCCATGCTCAGCCTGCTTTCTTATACAAGACCACCTGTTCAGGGGTGGCACCACCCACCGTGGGCTGGGCCTTCCCACATCACTCAACAATCAAGAAACTGTCTTACAGACATGCCCACAAGGCCAATCCAATAGAAGCAATTTCCCAAATGTGTGTGTCAAACTGACAACTAAAGCTATCTAGCACACAGAGGCTGCCTTCCCCTCTGCATGGAGCTTCTGAAATGCTGCCCCCATCTAGTTTCTTCACCTCTCCCTGGAGACCAAGACAAAACAAGCAGCTCATTCTTGATCACACCAGGGGAGACAGGCTCCTGCTCTTTGGGCTTCATTCTTCCTCCTTCTCTGCCAGTTGAAGGGTTCAGAAAATCCCTAACAAAGTTGGATGTTGGCCTGAGCCCCAGAGTCATCGCAGTGGGCCCCAGGCCTGTTGGGCCGCAACAAGGTCACAGCTCCCATCAGGAGCTCTCCAGCCTGGGGAGACCATTTCTAGGCCAGTGGAAGGAACCTTGTACGTATTCACCCAGCAGCCCAGTTAATGCCCTAATTTCATAAAGGAGCCCAAGGGATGGCTGCTCACACCTGTTGGTCAACAGGAGACGCTGCTGTTCATTCCGGAAAGTCCTCTTTCCATCAAGCTTCTGTTGCTGGTTACTACTGTGGACTAGTACTGAGAGGTAAAGGTTATGCACCCCTCTGGTTTGACTCCTGCTTGAAGGGTCTGGGCCAGACATTTAGGAAGTTTCAAGTCCGGCTTGGGCAGGAAGGTGGGAACTAGGGAGTCACAGGGAACCTGTTTTAGCAGATAGGGACTCGGGTTCTAAGGTTTCTTGAGGCCTCTCAATCATGGGCCAAGACCTAACCAATCACAGGGCTTGCAGTCACTCCAGGACTCATCCCCTCATTGTGAGCACCCCCAGTTGACTTTCCTGGGTTCAATAAATTATATGATGCCAGTATCCAAAGTTGGGTTAGGAGATACTGAGGCATATCAGGCCCACTGCCCTCAGAAATGAGAACTCCCCTATGACCTAGGACCCACCTGAGGGCTCAGAGTGTCCTATTAGGGCCGAGGTCAGAAACGTTACCTCATCCCAGCGAATGCAGACACCCTAGGGACCTCTGGAGTAGCTAGCACCCTTTCTCCCCAGGGTCATTGTGTTCTCTGGTGGCTGCCCAAGCCTATCCTGTCAAGGAGATATCCACAGTAGCTTAAGTGTTGTGATGCACACCCAATCACCGGTCACACAAAAGGCCTGGGTAGCGGGAGGTAGCAAGCATAGGTCCTAGGAGATATAACTGTCCTCCACCAAACCAGGAGTGACCGTCTGTCCTGAGGCCTGGTACCCTTCGCTTTAAGCTCCCTGCCCCCAAAATCCACAAAAAATAATCCTTTTGCTTCCTAGCAAGCATGCCCCAGTTTCAGAGATGCCTCCTGATCCAGCCACATGTTGATGCACAACAGGGGTGGAGGAGGCGTGGTGACCCCATTTCACTGATCACACCAGGGAAGGCTGCTGAAGTGACTGAGGGTCCTGCAAGTCCAAGGGACAGTGGCCTTGTTTATCTTTGACTACATCTGCAGGGTTCTAGGTCATCTCCTAGAAGATGAATTAGAGGTGAAGACCCCTCTAATTCTGACCCATCCTGCTGTCCCAGGAAGGACAGAATGGCCATTCAACAGACCTTCCAGCCCACAGTGGACTCAGAGTATCGACTTGGCAAGGACCTGGCCCTGCTTCCCAGGGCAGCCTTGCTTTTGCAGGCTCCAGTCTAGTCCTTTCTCTCTGCCAGAAGCTGCTGTTGCTGTCTAGGGGGCCCCTCCCCAGGTTGCATCCTGCAGCATACGTCACTTGAACATCCCCAGGGCACAACTCCCCAAGATGCTCTGGGGCTGTGGTAAGTGGGACATTGGGAACTGAGCCTCAGAAGGAGCTGCCCTGGGAAGTGGAGGGCAGGGCTAGTGCCCATGGCAGCCCCATTATGGTCTCTGCTGAGTGATGACATAGCTGAAGGGCATGGGGCCCAAAGGCCTGTGGCTGAGGAAACACTGCCCCTCTCCAGAGTCCTCAAGGGCCACCCAGCCTTAGCTAAGAACATGGGCTACCCACCTCTCAAGGCAGCAGGTTCTGTAACACCCCATAGTTATGATTTAGAGGCCTTGGGCCACTCACATTCAGTATATGGGCAGACTTAAGAGGAGCTCTTTTGAAGTCACTGCCTGGGAATAGGGAGTATGGGACCAAGCAGGCAGTAGCACTGAGGCCCAGGCGCAGGTCAGGAGAGGCGCATGTCTTGAGACTGCAGGTCTACTCCTGGTCTACCAGACGCTCCCATCAGCGGACATTAGTGAAGGTCACCTGTACCCAGTGGGCTGCAAAGACCACAGTGGGGCAGTGTTCTGTCACTTCCCCTCTCCTCCCAGCGGGCTGGCAGTATACAAGGGTGCTGACCGGAGGAGTCTCATGGGGTGGGACATGATTTTGACATGTGGGCCCCTTTTGAACCCATACAACCAGCTGAAGAGCTGCTAGCACATCTCAAGCTGACCCAGTAAAGGCTGGATCAGCCCCTCTGCTGCAAGTCCCACCCTCAGGGGAGACCTGCAGAGACTGGCAGAGCAGCTAGGGGATAGTTCCTGGGGTCAGCCCAGCCCTATGAAGGCGGTGCCAGAGGCCCAGGTGGCAAGAGTGGGCGGGGCGCCTGCCCGGGTTCCCCTGGCCCGGACAGCCCAGCCTCACTCCACACATCCCTCCACCCTTGTCATCTCTCGGCTTTTTGCGGTCTTCTCCCAAAGTAAGTCCAATGAACAGAACCCTCGCACTGCGGGGAAACTGAGACCCCAGGGCTTTCGGGTTTGCCGAGGTGGGCCTCCCAGGGCTAATTCTAACTCCTGGGACCCAGACAACTGCCTGTGAGCCTCAGGGGTGGAGCGGTGGAAGGATCGACCCCAGCGGCAGGGGAGCCGGCGCCGCGTCTGTCCTGCGCCGTGCGCGCCGCCCGCAGTGCTCATGTGCGCCGCCGTGCGCCTGGCCGGGGGCGTCGCGGGGCGCGCGGGCGGCCGGGCTCCGGCGGCGGCAGCAGCGCAGGTAGGGCCAGTGCTAGCCCATGCCCTTTGCCTGGGTGGTCCCATGTGCTGAGGACCCGTACTTGGTTCTCCGCCCACGTGTTTGTCCGTGCGGCGCCGCAGGAGGAAACAGCAGGGTGGGGCGCTAGAACTCGGGGTATCTGGGTAAGGGACCCCACAGGCGGCCCCATCCATCCGGATATACTGGTCCATCCAACCTCTCTCCTACGTGCCTGGAGGGAGCTCCCAGGACCCCTCCAGGAAGGGCCACTCTACAGATGGCCCCATCTCTGGGCCCTAGACCCTCTTCAAGGCCGGTATCAGCTGTAGCATCTGGGGACTGGGTTTGCACGGCTCAAGGTGCCAGACCCCTTCCAAGGTCGAGGAACCAGGGACTCCTGTGGGGTGCACTGAAGGTGGGAGGGGCAGACGGCGACCCATTCTGGCTGCCCCAATTGACAAGCAGGTGATGGGTGGCTGTGCTTGGTAAAGCACTGGCCTCAAGAGGTTACCCATCTCCGAAGTCCTGGGCTTGCTGAGGGGGCTGTGTCCCCAGCCCCCTCAACACACCCCACCCCAGATGCAAATTGCAGCCAAATCCTCCTAGTCCCATGATTGACTTGGCCTCTTCGTCCATGCAAAACAGACACCCAGGAGAACTAGGCAGCACCCAGCCTCCAATACACCCCTCACAGTGGCCTGAGTTGGAAGTGGGCCCCACAGGAGTGTAGGGGGCTGGTGTGGGCTTTCAGGAGTCCATTTTGCAGTTTCTATAGGTATATATAGCAGTGGGCTGTTCAATCCAGGGCTGAGCCTTGTGAGTCTTGGGGTGCAGAGCCAAGCATGGAAAGTTTGCTCTACAGCTAATCAGCCCCATTGGGCAGGAGAGACCCTGGGGCCTCATTAGTAAGTCCCTGTACCGCAGCATCACCACTGTGGACTTCAGGAAGAGTCAGTGGGTGGTATGACCCAAGGGGTAACTGTCCCTAGGCAGCAGGTGGGCCGGTGGAGACCTCCCTGTCTCCTCCTCTGCCCTGGGGGGTCGGGGGGAAGCTGAGAGAAATTACAGAGCCAGCTCTTGCTTCCTCTGCTACCCACAAGCCTCAGGCTGGCTACTTCCGACGCCCCCGACGCCATGGAGGAGTGGGATGTGCCCCAGATGAAGAAGGAGGTGGAGAGCCTCAAGTACCAGCTGGCCTTCAAGAGGGAGATGTCTTCCAAGACCATCCCCGAGTGAGTGCCCTGTGATGTGTGTCATTTGCCTGTCCTGCTACTGCTCCTTTGTGTGAGCCAGAACCTCACACCCTGGTGGGCAGGTGCCATGGGAACGGCCAGCACTCACTGAAACCCCCCACTCACAGGCTTCTCAAGTGGATCGAGGATGGGATCCCCAAGGACCCCTTCCTGAACCCTGATTTAATGAAGAACAACCCCTGGGTAGAGAAGGCCAAATGTACCATCCTATGAGCCTGACCCACACTCCGTGTGTAAGGTGTGACTTTATAAAGACTTCTCCAGGTGTCTGTGCTTTTTGTACATTGTTCCCTGTGGGAGCCAGTGATATGGTGTCCTGGGAGTGGGGCTAGAGCAGGTCCCTGATGTACAGGCTTCGTCGCACAGCATTGGAGACACCCTCGTTGAACCGAAACCACACCTCACTCCTGCCCACTGCCACGCCCATGCGCCACTCATCCGTATCCTTCTTAGGGGCCTCGACCTCTGCAGAGACCGAAAGGTTTTACCTCAACAGACCCCAGCCCACATCCCCACCCACTGCCCTCCTTCTGTGACCCCCACACACCTTTACTTGGGACTGCCACTCTCTTGATGATCACTCGTCCAAAGAAGTCTCTCTCAGGCTAGCAGAAAAGAGAGGCCATCAGATGGTGGGGTGGACAGATAAGGGTACCCGGGGCTTTCACATAGGGGAGGAGATGCAGTGCCTCTGAGCAAGGCCTAGAACTAGGGGAACCCCTCCTAACCTGTTGCCCACTCACTGATTCTTGGTACTGGGGAGCTAAAGCAACAGGTGGGTCATTGGGATCTGGAGCCAGCCCCACCCTTTGTTCAGTAGAGCCCATTTCATCTTGCTGTAGTCCCACCCCCACACCTGTTCCTCCAGGGTTGCCTTCTTCATGATGTGTTCCAGCCGCTGCTCGTGGTTACGTGGAACAGATCGAGTCACCCCTTTATTCCCACTATCCCCCAGAAGGCTTTCAGGCCCTGAAGGACCCCGGTCCACCTGAAGGGAAGTGATGATGGCTGGTTGGTCAAGACAGAACACTGAGAGCATCTGCTACCAGAGTTCCCATCCCAGCCTCCACTGTCCCAGCACCAGGGGCAAGGCTCACCTGGGGGCCACCTCTAGCCTCTGCCCGCCGCATTTTCTCCACCTCAATCTCCCGGGCGATGAGCTGCTTAGCTTGGTAGGTGAGGGTCTTGCGGGCAGGCAGCTCAGGGAAGCGGCAGACCTCCTCCATGTTTCTGCTCAGGTGGGTAAGGCGAGACACCAGGGCACCAGTCAGCAGGGCCAGGGCCTGCCTGCTGCATCAACCCCACATAGGACCACCATGACTAGGGTATGGGGTGAGGTCCTGGCACTGCTATATCCTGGCCCCATGGCAGCTAGGGACTACTTCAAGTTTCCTCAATTATAAATAGAGATGACAGGAACCTGCCCAAGAGTATAGGAGAAAAAGTAAGACAACAGGCAGGGAATAATGGTCCCAGACACTGGGCCCTCTCTGGGACAGAAGGATGTCAGCATTGCTGCTGCTGCGCCTCATATCATTCCAGCCCTATAGAGAGCCCTGGGGAGCTGCAGACACATAGAACTACCCATCTTGGGACAGAGGTTAAATGAACCCTATACTGAATTGTGCTTGATCTGGGGGGGTGGGGCAGTGGGCAATCCCAGCCACATCTGTGCTAGACCTAAGCTGGAACTAACAAGCCCTTGGACACCTTGACAAGACAACACTGGCTTTAGTTACCCATATTGCAGCCCCTGAGTATACCCCTGCCCCAGGCACAGGAACTCACGGCTCTAGCCTGTAGAGATACTGCCCATCAGGCGTGCGTTCCTGGTGGTAGGTGAGACTGTAGGCAAGCATGGTGCCTACGAGGCTAGACAGCTGCTGCTTCTCTCGGGCACTGTAGAGCTGTGTGCTCACCTATGGGCAGGTGAACAGCAAGTGGGAAAACCAAGCAATGCCAGGAGCTACCCCAACCACAAATTCCATTGTCTCCTCCAAGCCTGACACTCACAGGGCGCAACTTGGGTGCAAGGACATCCAGGAGTAAGCAGAGGGTGTCTAGAACAAGGGCCTGAGGTGTGGCCCGGCTACGGGTGGCCGGTGCCATACCTGATACAAGTGTCTGGATCTGGTTCCTTGTCTGGTTCATCCGGGTCTGGGCCTGAGACAGAAGGTAAGCCAGGGCCAGACGAGCAGAATACCCCCACCCCCCAGGGGTCAGACCCTGAGCACAAGTGGGGCCGAGAGCACACCTCCTGCTGGCTGTTGGGAAAAATGATGCGTGGCACATGGCTGGAGGCGAAGAGCACGTGGAAGGCTGCAGGCAGAAAGGGCAGGTAGCGCAGCAACTGGAAGCTCTGGCCGTGGTGGGCAGCCTGCTCCAGCAGGTCATCAAAGGCCAGCCAGTCAAGAGCACAACACACAGTACCCAGGCTGGAGTCCTGTAGCCGGAGGCGCAGAAAGTTGTCAAACAGGCCCTATGGACAGTGGATAGGCCATGAGCCCCTACAGCCTGTACCCCATAGCATCAACACAGCCTTCCTGACCTGCAAAGTCCAAGGTATAGGGGTCAGTCGCCATCACCAAGGACTGAGGTTCACTTACCCGAAGATTCTGATACAAGGGGTCAATAAGGGGTTAGTCTACTCACTTGCCTCCAGGACTCTATCATGGTCCAATTCCCAGCCTATCCATGAAGTGGCAGAAAGCCACACCCTCAGAATCTAGCTTTTGCCCATTCGGGAGTCTGTCCCCACTGCCATACCACACAGCAACCCTGAAATTCAGATTTCTGGATTGGCAGTGGATTCCCAACTGCTAATCTAAAGCTGCTTAGAGCTGGAGGCGGCTTAGGCATGGCCTCTTGGGGTGGGGAGCCTGTCATGTGCTCAAGCCCAAACCTCAGCCCACCTGTTCTCTACCCCATGTGCACTCTACATCTAGAATCCCCTAAGCCCCAGACCCCAACATCGACCTCAGCAGAATTTGGCAGATGGTTCCCAACAACCAGCCTGTAACCTAGCCACAGATGGCCAAGCTCCCTGCCTTCTAACCTCATTCCTTCAGTTCCCCTGTCAGTTCCTATAGAGTCCCTCCTTGTGGCCCCTGTCCTTAACCCTGCCATCCCCTCTGGTGCTCTTTTCATACCTATTCACCCACACCCTTACTTTGGTTCCCACCTAGGGTGTTTTCTGCTACTTATCCACTCCCTTTAGTGCCAGAGTGTCAGAAGGTAAGAGGTGAACACACATACCTGGACAACCTTCTCGTGTTCCCCTGCAGAGGTGGTGACACGCAGGATGTGGTAGAAGCGCTGGGAGGCCAAGGTCAGGGAACCCTTGTGCCCATCACTGACTAGGAGAATATGGGCTGGCAGAGTCGGGTCTTGGCCCACAAGTCGCCTGCAGGTAGAGGGTACTGAAACTGGGGCCAACTGCAATTCAAAACACAGGTGCCTCCAGCCATCCCAGTCACACCCTATGTGTTCTGAGTAAAGCACTGGCTTGCCTGTTATGCATCACTCTGAAGGTACCTCAATCTTTTAAACAGAGTCACCAGACCCTAGGAGCAAGACTCTGCTCTAAAGGTAAGGTCAGGGAGGGTCACCTTCAGAACCGCAGATTCAAAAGGCTCTGGGCATCTCTCCTTGGGAAACTAACTGGGCCAGTATCCGCCCCCTGGGCTCCAGACTGAAGTCAGGTCCCTGTCCACAGGGAGCAAGAAGGTTATACAGAGCTGTACCCTGGAGCCCCAGGCAGCATCAAGTGGCATCACCTTAGGCAGCTTATGAGAGCCCTGAACTCAGGCAGAGAGGAAGGGATGGGGAGGCCAAGGCAGGGCCTGGAAGGCTGGATGACGTAGCTCTAGCATTCATAAGCACTAGGTTACTTGCCATGAAGGTGGTGCTGGCTGCACACGCAGGGGCCAGTATCTCAGGGTTCTGGCACCACGGACATCCAGGTTGAGGCTGGCCTGCCTACACTGTCCGGACTGCCTACCTTTGAGCCCGGGGCAGCTGAAAGACCTCTTGCCACACGGAGAACAGTCCCTTACGCTGATCCTTTAGGCCAACATGGATGGTCTGCACATCCCTCACACTCAGCTCTCGCCGGCCCCGCCCATACAGAAACTGGACAGAGGGTGGGGTGAGTTGCAGTCACCTCACCTCACCCTGCACCCTGCCTTACAGGGGCCATTTGCCTACCTGTAGGGTGTTGATACAGGCACGAATGTCGTTGTCAGTCTTCTCACAGAGGGCAGCCAGCGCACCAGGGTCAGACCGCATGCCATGCCGCAGGGAGATCTAGGGGTAGGGTGACCACTGGAGTGCCTGCCACTACTGAGAGGGCAGACAGCCAGTTGAACCCACCCTCAGAGCCAACCATATGGCCACAGCCTGGCTGCCTAGACACAGCTAAAGGGTCCTGTGCTAGAGGTGGCCAGAGAATGCAAGTCCTATGATCGGCCAACATCCCTGCCTGACAGCCCAAACAAGTTAGTGCCGTAGCCAACCTGACAGAACCAAAATACTCATGGGAAGGGATATGGGAAAGGAGGTCAGGAGAGGGGCCCCATCTCCCTCTGGAAGCTGTCCTTCTCCCTGTGGTGCTCACCTCCTGGAGCCGCTGCACCAGCCTGGAGGGCAGAGTTGGCGGGATGTGGAGCAGGAAGGCCTGCTGCTTCAATTGCCTCAGAGAAGGTGCAAACCTGCAAGACAGGACCTGTAGTGGCCACACCATGGACAAGCACAGTGGACAGGCCAGGGGACCTTCCTGTCCAGGGTGGACCTACTGTCCCCACCACACTCACTGGTCATTGCAGATGCAGATGATCGGCCTCATCAGGAGTCCCCCCTCGGCCCTGCGTCGCCTGCCCCCACCTCCAGGTACAGCTGGGCCTCCTTGCTCCGCCTCCTGTGGACCCTTGCGATTCAAGATGCTCAAGAGAACATTGATGGCGGCCTTCAGGGAGGCGCAGAAGGGGTCAGCAAGCTAAGACCCAAGTGTCCCCAACATGCCTGTCCACCCATCCGCCCACCCGGGCAGTAGGGAGGCCCACCGTGGGGGCCCCATCGATCTCATCAATCACTAGGCAGTTGGGTTTCCCACCCACACCCAGCACCGACTCCATTTGGGTGGCCGCTTCAATGCGCGTACGGAAGGCCTCAGGACTACGGTCATCACTGGAAAAGCAAGGACAAGACAAAGGTCACTGAGCAGGAACCAGCATCCTAGCAAAGTTGTTGCCAGGCCACCACCATATCCATGCTGTGAGGCTCCCACTAGATGTGGCCACAAACCTGAATCCCTGAAGGAAGATGTGTCCCATTCCCAAAAAACACACCCAGGATTTTAGAGCTACACCCTAGACTCAACCACACAGAAGCCCCAGAAGTGAGTCTCCCGCTCCACTCACCTCGCATTCATCTCTACCACACAGTATCCTGCATGCCGTGCAACCACATGTGCCAGCGTGGTCTTGCCCAGGCCGGGAGGGCCACACAGCAGGGCCACCTGCAGCCACAGTAGAGAAGGATGGACTGCTGACCCTTCAGCCCCCTTGGATGCCCTGTCAGCGCTGGAAGCTGATCACTGCTCCACACACCCCCATCCCAGCCATCAAATAAGAACACCTAGGAGTGCTCAGAGTGAGAGAAAACCCCATAAGGAAGCAACTTACATGGGAACTTGGCAGGACTACCAAGACCCACCCAATGGACCCCAAAACTATCACTGTTCATCAGATCATACTGGCGTGCCAATGAACCGTTCAACGAGTGCTGACTTTATCCAGACCCTCAGGAGAACAGATTCAACTTCAAACTTTCAACACTGGTGCTTGACGCAAACCGTGATATCATCATACTCACAGCCTCAGGGAGACTTAAAGATATCTCATGGACCTTGGAAGCTGCAACAGCACTAGCTACCCTGAGGACAAAGTCCCAGGCCTCAGATATGTCTACAGCAGGGCCAGGTGGGGTTCACCTTTTGCCGGGGCCGCCGGCTTGGATCCAGCTCAGCTTCCAGCATCTCCTCCAGCACCTGTTCATGGCTTTTCCATTTGCCAGGGCCCGCGGCCTCCTTCCCAACCCGGGCTGGCTCTGTATTGGGCTTGGACTTCCGGGTAGGCCTCTCGTGGCCAAACACCACTAGGTCCCATAGCTTCAGCCACTTGAGGAGGCAGCGGTTGGTAAACTGCAGGAAGAGGAGAGCCTAAGGGAAGGGCTTCTGCCCATCCCACATACCAACACAGACAGGAACACTAAGGTTCAGAAGACCCAGGGCCTGCTAGGCAACAATCTCACTAAGGCTTCCATTCAACAGCCCTGACCCAGCCTCTGGGACCCCACGCTCAACCCAAGGCAGCCCAGCACCAATTGCTGAAGGTGAGCAAGGGGTCAGGCTAGGATATCTAAACCTGTAGTAAAGCCCACACTAGGTAATAGTTGACCAGCAGTAAGCTAGCTTCATGCTGACTTAGTTTCCCCATTTATCACTCAGTCAAGGGACTGACCAGAGTCCTTACGTCATCCTTAGCACCTAATGGACCAGCAACACAAAGATCAGTTGGCTCTTCCCTCTTGCTGACAGCCCTACTTGAGTGAGAACAAGAGCTTACATCATCACTGAGCAGCTCCATGTAATGCTGGGGTGCAAATTCATCCACCCAGAGGCAGTGCTGGGTAGTGTCTTGACCATGAACTGACTCCTCAGAGGGTCCCACAAGTAGAGCCTCCTCTCCTTCAGACCTGAGGCTACAGGAAATCATGTCTTGAGACAGTGCACGGGGTCACAATACCTATGCCCCACAATGTCAGCCCAGGAACCATCAGGGGTCCTAGAAGATGTGCACGTTACCTATGCAAAGTGTCTGAAAGCTGTTCAGCCTCTTCAAGCAGTCGCTGCCGTCGCTATACAAACGAGACAGGCTGGGATCAGAACAGTTCCAGACAGCCCCACATCACCACCCCACACCTTCCTACACTCCAGAGAACCCACCTGGCTGTCAACCTGTTCCTTCAGGGAGACGAAGGGCACACCCAGCAGGTCCAGCTGGCCACCGCCTCGCCACTGGACATCCAGAAGAGGGCTCTGAGTAAGGCAGGGTTGTCAGTCTCTGTATCCCTCCCAAGTCACAGGGCACCTCCCTCCCCCACAGAAGCTGGCTGAAGAAGACAGAAGAAATCCTGCTTAGTCCAGGGAAGGGAGAAGATGGTTCACTCAGATGGGACAGGTCCAAGGGAGGTCAACTTTAAGGTGGGGGAGAGAAGAACCACAGGAAACTAACAGCTGGGCAGGAACACTCTAGGGCCACACACCACCAAAGCATTGCTGCTGTCTCCTAACATTAGGCTGCATGGTCCTGCCCACCTCTAGCAACCCAGACAGGTAAAACTGGGTCCCAAGCCTGCTGAGAGGCCTATTGGTGACATAGGGGACCAAGGTCACGGCTAGTCTCATGCTTGTGGTTACACAGTACCCACCTGCACCCCAGTGCCTGTAGAGTCAGCCCGCAGCACTAAAAAGGCCCGGTCTCCACCTGTGGATGTCACATTAATGTAATCCTCTAAGACAGGGGGCCGTCTCAGGACAGGATTACGGGTGCCTGGCAGAGTCTGCTTGATGCCTTTGTCCACACCATCATCATCTGGGGGCCTAAGAGAGGCACCGTGCCTCCAGTCAATGCCTGAACTCACTCTTCCCTCAGCCCTTCATTTCCAGAGCCACCTTCCAAGTCCCTCCTGGACAGATAGGGTGGAATTACATGCCCCAAACAACACACCCAACATCCCACAGCTCAGGGGGGACTTCGGGACTCAGTGGGGGAGTGATGTCCCTTGGAGGAAAATCAAGGAACAGAAGCTCCTCCTCCATCTC
The DNA here is from genome assembly GCA_035773235.1 of Eospalax fontanierii. Lineage (NCBI taxonomy): Eukaryota > Metazoa > Chordata > Mammalia > Rodentia > Spalacidae > Eospalax > Eospalax fontanierii. The sequence goes on along the minus strand of CM069546.1, from coordinate 28,836,030 downwards.
TGACTCGAAGTTCAGCCTCTTCACAGTCTCCAGCCTCGGCCGTTTGGTCCTGGGGCCTGCAGAGACAGAGGTAGGGAAGAGCCAAGGAAGAGGAAGCTGGTCTTCAGCATCCCCTCACTCTGAGCGCCCTGGGTCCAACCCGGACATACTGGGGGGCTGAAGCTCGTCCCTGCGAGCATTCTTCCTGGCATTGCGGCTGTCATTCCCTGGAGACCCTGCGGGACAGGGGTGGAGAGCGGGGTCCCCGCCAGCGATGGCCTCTTCGAAGGTCAGTTGGCGCCGGCTCGCAGGGGCCGGCAAGCTCCTGGATGGCCCCAGGGCCGCCGTTCCTTCTGAAAGAGAGGCGAGTGCCTGGAAGCTCCAGCGAGCTTCGTTCGTGGAGCTGGAGAACCCTGCGTCCCCGCCGGTGATCATGCCATCCCCGAAGCTCCCCACGAATGCAGAATGCAACCAAAATCCCGCCGTGCCGCAGGACCTGAGCCCACCTTCCAACTCCGCCAGCACCTCGAGCTCGGCCGCGAACTGGCTCTGGAAATCATCTTCCACGCCATGCAGCTGCTCCTCGTAGTCTTCCATGACCCCCAGCGTTACGGGACCACCACCGCGCCCTCCGAACCTCCCGCTCTGCCGCCACCGCGCGGCACTCCACCCACGAATGTCCCCGGGGCCACCAATCGGCGGCCAGCGTTCCCAGAGGCGCCCACCATTGGCCAACGCGTCAAGGCGGGGCTTTGCACGCAGACCGGCTGGGAGGGGCGGAGTCAGCGCTCAGTGGCAGAAACTGAGGACCAAGAGCGCTTGCTATTGGCCTGCACGGCCATCCGTTCACGGGAAGAACCGAGGGGAAATAGGCGGGGCTAAGAAGGTGTTGCGTGCGCAGGCCGTCCGAGAGGGGCCTAGTCATCCCTCAGTGGTCAGAGCCGAGAGTCAGAAATGCTTTCCATTGGCTAGAACAACCATCCGTCAGCGGCGGGCGGGCTGTGGGCGGGGTGAAGGTGGAGCTGCGCGCCAGCCTAGCTAAGGGGTGCTGGGTCTCCTAGTGTGGGTTCGCAAGATTGGATGCAGGGCTGGAAAGTAATATCCAAGTCTCTGGACCCTGTTGCAGGTAGGTCGGAAAGAAGGCGGGACTCCGAGCCAGGGTCCGCCTGCCGTCACAAGTTGGTACCAGGGAGCCAAGGCGGAGGGTGCCGGCAATCCTGGGTGGTCCAGGGCCAGTCGGGGCGCAGCAAGCCCTGTCCTTTCCCTTGCCTCCACAGGAAAAGTCCATAACCTAGCAGGAAGTGCATGGGGGTGCGCTGGGCAGTCAGGCTGTTTCTCCTAGGTCTGGGTCAGGGAGGGCTCCCTCGTCTTGAATTCAGGGCAAATCAGACTCCCCTGACCTTGGACAGACTCCCACGCCCCTGGCCTGGCCCCTTGTGAAGGGCATAAACGGCTCCAGCAGGTGCTGGCACAAAGCAGACCTGCACAGTGCTTGAGGTGCAGATTGAGTAGCTGCAGACCCGAAACTCTAGGGAGTCAGGCCCCGTCCCACCCCAGGTTCACTCCCACCTGCGTGCAGCCCCCACCATGGAGCCTGGCAGCATGGAAAATCTGTCCATCGTGTACCAGAGCAGCGACTTCCTGGTGGTGAACAAGCACTGGGACCTGCGAATTGATAGCAAGACTTGGAGGGAAACCCTGACTCTACAGAAGCAGCTACGACACCGCTTCCCAGAGCTAGCTGACCCTGACACCTGCTACGGGTTCAGGTACACTGCCAGCACAGGGAGTCTCATCGCAGTGTCCTTCTGAGGGAAACGGCTGGGACACTGGCCTCTGCCACAAAAGCACTACCTAGAATACAACAGGGTCCAGCCACTGCTGTTTTTCTGCCCCTCCCCAGGTTCTGCCACCAATTGGACTTCTCTACCAGTGGGGCACTGTGTGTGGCCCTGAACAAAGCAGCTGCAGGCAGTGCTTATAGATGCTTCAAGGATCGGCGTGTCACCAAAGCCTACCTAGCACTGGTAAGGCCTGGCCAGTCCCTGGGGTGTCCAAGTCAGTTCCTAGGTGTGAAGTAGCAACTCAAGGCTCCTAGTGCACCCCAGCAGGTCCCTCCAACCCAAGCTCCCTGCCAGGCCCTTGTGGCCACCTGAATCTCAGCAACATGTTTCCCAGAGGTATCAGTCTGACTCTGTGAGCTACATGTGATGTTCTTGCTTGGCAGGTTCGTGGCCATGTCCAGGAAAGTCAAGTGACCATCAACTATGCCATTGGAAGGAACAGCACAGAGGGGCGGACCCATACCATGTGCATTGAGGGCACGCAAGGTATGGTGGCTGGAGTGGGGGCTATGGGCATTTCTCCTGCAGGGAGCCTGCACGGACAGGAGCAGCCTGAAAAGTGTGGATTGAGGTTGGCTGGGCCCCCAAACCTGGCCCAACATTTTCACATTTGCCTTTACATTCAGGTTGTGAGAACCCAAAGCCAAGTCTCACGGAACTGCTAGTCCTGGAACATGGACTGTATGCTGGTGACCCTGTGTCTAAGGTGCTGCTGAAGCCACTCACAGGTGTGTTCAGAGCAGGGTGGGGGTCCAGTCATACAGGAAAGGATCTCAAGGTAGAAGCAGTGTGGCCTGCCTGGTGCTGCCTCAAGTATCCAAATAGAGCCAACAGTAAGATCTTTGTGACTTCTATATGTGCCCTGGAGGTTTAACTGAGCTCTCTAGCCAGACCAAATGTCTCCCTGGCTGTACCCTCACCAAGAGCCACCCCCAGACCAATCTCTTGTCCCAAGCCCCAACATCCTATTTGTAGCAAGGGATAGGAAGGATCCTGTCCCAAGAGGATACTATGCCCTGCCTGGTGGGTTAGGGCTGTAATCTTAGCTACTTAGGAGACACCTTCTTAAAAAGTAAAAAGTGCACTGGGTAAAATGGGTGTGGTGGTTTATACCTGTAATTCCAGCACTCTAGAAGTAGAGACAAGAAAGTTCAAGGTCATCTCTGGATACATGAGGAGTTCCAGACTGGCCTGGGCTATATGAAAGTCTGTCTCAAAAAAAAAAAGAAGAAAGGAAAAGGAAAGAGCAGTGAGACGGTTCAGGGGGTAAGGGCACCTGCCACCAAGCCCAACAACCTGAGTGCAATCCCTGAACCAACATGATAGTATAAGAGAACAGACTCCTGCAAGTTGTCCTCTGACTTCCTCTGACATGCTATGTCGTGTACTCATGTATATACACAAACAAAATAAGTAAATAAAAAATGTACTTTAATTAAACAAAAGGAAAAATAAGAGGGTTGAGGATGTGGTTTACTTGTAGAATACTTGCCTAGCATGCACAAGGCCCTGAATTCTATCCCTAGCCATGCAAAACAAAACAAAAACCCAAGGGGCTACCATGAAGTTTAAGGCCATGGCAGGGAACTTGCTAGATACTGTGAAACCCAGATGTGTGTGGGTGGGATGTGACAGAGACTGGTGCCTCCCAGCCTGACCTCCCATCCCCTGACCCCACAGGCCGGACACACCAGCTTCGTGTACACTGCAGTGCTCTTGGCCACCCTATCGTGGGTGACCTGACTTACGGGCAGGCCGAGGGACAGGAGGACCAGCCCTTCCGCATGATGTTGCACGCCTTCTATCTGCGCATCCCCACACAAGCCGAGTGTGTAGAGGCCTGCACGCCAGACCCTTTCCTGCCTGCCCTTGATGCCTGCTGGAGCCCACACACCCTCATTCAACCCCTTGAACAGCTCATCCTGGCCCTACAGACTGAGCCTGACCCCGACCCTATGGATGGAGGGCACAGACCCTGCAGCCCTTCCACATCCCTTCCTGGGCCAGGCCGGCCCCCTCCTGAGACTGAGGCACAGCAAGCCTCATGCCTGCAGTGGCTGTCAGAGTGGAGACTGGAGCCAGACAACTGAGAGCCATTGGGCTTTGGGGGTAGTGGCTGCTAAACTCAGCAGCTAGACAGTCATGATTGCTAGACGACAGGACACTCAGACTTTGGGACAGATGTCTAGTAGCAAATCTTCCTTTCAGCATTCCTCCTGGGGAAACTTAGCTCTTTCTCCTGGAATAGCTTTTAGCCTCCAAAGCTTCGGCTAAGAGGGGCAGAGCCAGGAACTAGGCTCCTCCTGAGTTCCACAGGGTCTGGGAAGGGCCTTCCTGGCCTCTACCTGGACTTAGCCCAGATCTACCTGGCTCCTACATTCTGAAGTGCTTTGTTCCACTCAGATTCTGTAACTCTCAGCTTGGCTGGACTCTTCTGCAGATCCCAGTCTGCCTCTCGCTGCCTCCCGCTCCCATGTGCCTTTGCCTTTGCCGAACTCTGCCAGGGCTTCATCTCCTCTGCCCATATCCAGCCCTTGGCTCAATGCATTGGGGTGTGTTAGGGCATTCACAGAGGCACCCTCCATGCATGCCTGTCCCTCTACGTCTGGCATGGATGCTGCTTCTATTTTGTGGGCTCCTGGCTGCAGCTCCTGCCATGTTACTGCCTGATTCCCACATAACCATAAAATGTTAGTGTCAACCTTCGGGTCCTAGCCTAGGAGCCTGCCGGACCTCACCTATCCACCACAACACTACCACACCACCCTGGCTACCAGCTGGGGTCTGCAATTAAGAATAAATGTTCAGTAACTGATCCTGAGAGTGACTATGAGTGTATCTGATGTGGGGTGCCTTTGAGCCTTCCTTGCTATACCTGGCAGATCTTTGCTCCAAGCCTGCTTATCAGGGCCCACCATAGTCCTTGAGGTCCTGGCTGCGGCCCTGCCTTTCCCCATAAGCAATGAGTAAGATCAGTGAATGCTTGAGGGTTCTTAGTAGGAAGCAGTTAAAAGGCCTCTCCCAGTTAAAAGTTTCAACATGCAGCAGCTCTCAAATAAGGTCCCTGGGAGAGCCACAGTCATGTCCGCCTACAGCCTGGACTCCCAGAGTCCCCAGAGTACATCCTAATTCCTTCTCACTTAACCCTTCCCCACTGCCATGTGTCTTGGGCTGTCCTCACACAGTGAGCTGGACTACAGCAGCCATGGGCTAGACCAGAGGTTACTGTTCACTGGGTCTTGGCAGAGACTCCATGGAAGGGTCAGTTGCTGCTTCCTGTGCCTCAGTTTCCCCATCTACAACAGGAAAGCTTGGAGTAGATTGAGAGGCCATTCCTCCCACTGGCCCTTTGCCTCCACCACTCTGCCCTCTGCTGGCCACTTGCATTCTACTGTCTTATGGGGAGATACAGGCCTTTTCCTGTTTCTTCAGCCTCAGGTGGTTGACCAGTTGGGTTCCTCATACAGCACAGGCCTAGTCACTGGTGATCAGGAAGATGTCTCTGTAGACCCAGGCACTGGGATCCACCTCTGAGGCAGCAGCCTCTGAGGCTCCTGCCCACTGCTCAGCAGCTGTCATGCCTGATGCCACCACATGGTGGCACTCCTGGACCCCACAGCCAATGTGCCTGCACCTGAACCCTAAGGCAGGTGCTCAGCAGCTTGTGACCTGGTATCTGCAGAGATGGACCCTGCAGGGACTGGGGCCAGGCCAACCTTACATCCTCGTGGCTCTCAGGGGTCCTCCCCTGCCAGACTTCAGGCAGGACTATCTCAAGACTTTCCAAAATGCTGTCCTTTAAGGAGCTTACCACCACCCACATGTATGTACCAGAGACAGCTCCCCTCACACCTCTGGGGGGCAGTGGCTGAATGAGGAGGTTGTTTTCATACCAGGAGAGAGCCACTGTTTCTGAAAACTCAGACCAGCAGTTTCTTCTAACCAACAAGAGCAAATTTTCCCACTTTGAAGAAGAAACAAGGCTGGAGCTGGAGCTCAGTTAGTAGAGTGCTTGCATAGCATTCGTGAAACCCAGGATCCATCCCTAGCAGTGCATTCAAACAGCAAACAGCTGCGGTGGTGAATTCCTGTAATCCCAGCATTTAAGACCTGGAGGCAAGAAGATCAGAAGTTATAACAAGTTGGAGGGCAGCCTGGGATACAAGAGACCTTGGGAGTTTGGGGGTGGGGAGTTGGTTTTTTTTTTTTTTTTTTTTAATTGGACTGGAGAGATGGTTCAGTGGGTAAAGTGCTTGCTGAACAAGTGTCTGGATCTCCAGATCCCACATAAAGACAGACATGATAGAATATAATCTCAGAGGTCCAGCAAAATGAGAGGTAGAAACAAGAGAATCTCCCAAAGCTCGTGGGCTAGCTAGCCTGGGGTACACAGTGAAGAATCATAAGAGACTGTCTCAAACAAGATGGAAGGCAAGGACTGACGCCCAACAAGGTTGTCTTGTGATCTCCACACACACATGTGATCGCCTGGACTCACATACATGCACACACACACACACACACACACACAGATTAAAAAGAAAAAGAAGCAAATCGCAAATCTTCCATGGAAGGCAGACCCACATACAGTACCCTACACTATGCCTTCTAGAGCAGGAAATAAGGCGGAGGCCAGCACAATGGCCAGCACCGTCCGGAGCACAGGAGCTGCTAGTGGATCCCCCGAACAGGGGCCCTTCTGCAACTTCTAGGACCCAACCCACCTCTCAAAGGGCAGGCCACCAGTGGGAGCAAAAGAAGATATCCTCATGTCAGGCTCTACCAGGTTTCAGCTGAGCACCAAGTGCCATGTTGCCTGGGCGGCATTAGGATACCAGCCATGGGGTGTCATCTAGAGAGGACCCCCAATGACCAGTGTGCAATGTGGGGTTTCTGAGATAGCAAGGGATGGATGTGGTCGACTATTAAGCACTGAGGAAAGTTTAGGTCACAGAGCAGGGAGTGGGATAGATGGAAAGGTAGATAGGTAAGATGGAGGTAAGACAGGGCAGAAGGGCTGAGCAGGCAGTCCAGGCTAGGCCCCACTCAGGGGACAGCTTCACACCTATGTCTCCCTAGAAAAGCTCAACTAATCGTCATGGTCTCCTAAGACCCAAAAGTCCCTCTGTACCTACCTACCCACCTGATCCAACACTCTCTCCCATCTCATGTGGGATGTCTTCCAGCTAAGGCTCCAGAGCCCCAATAGGAGCATCTACCCAGCACATCCACACCCACATCCTGTGACTCTGGGGAGTCTCCTCTAGTCTGCCTAGACCATAGTAGTAGATAGAAACAGACCCCCTCTCACCACATGAGACCTCCTCCTGGCTGACATCTCAGTGTCCAAAGCTGCCTTTTAAGACTAGCCAGAGTTGGGCATGGTGGTGCACACCTTTAATCCCAGCACTCAGGTGGCAGAGGTAGGCAGATCTCTGTGAGCTCAAGGCCATCTTGATCTACATAGTGAGTTGCAGACCAGCCAGCCAGTCAGAATTTTATAGTGAAACCTTGTCTCAAAAAAAAAAAAAAAAAAAAAGAAAAGAACAACAACAACAAAAACTTGAACCAAAGCCAAAGGGAGGAAATGAATGTAGAAAACACTTGGCTAGCATGTGAGAGGCCTTAAGCAACTCCACCTCTAAAATACAACCTCTTACCCCAAACCTGCTCCTAGGTCAGCACTGGAGTCAGGGTGCTGTTGGTAGCCTGTCTTGACCTCAGAGTGAGCCTGTACTCCTTGCTTGGGATCCTCCCCAAATCTGTTCCTAGGATCTTGCCACTCCAGACTGGAGACCCTTGGACCTCACTACCAAGTGCAGCCTCTGTATCTAGTTGCACCTGCCCAGATGGAGGTCTAGGGGTCCTGTGAGGCCCATCAGAACTAGACAGGACTCTGGACCAATGAGGCCACCTGAGTTTCACACCTGTGGGGCCCCACCTGGCAGATCCCATTGGGCTCTTGATGGCTCCTGGGGCGGAGGACATGGTCTGCTGTTGCTCCAGCTGTCAGCCTCGCACAAGGCTGTGGAGCTGGCTTGCTGCACACCTGATGCTCCGGGTGCAAAAGTGGTTATGCAGCTTTGGATCCACACCACACTGACTCAAGTCCCTGGAGCTTTCCTGCCTTCCATAGCCTGTTCTAAGTTAAAAGCTTCAGGTAGGCAATGATCAGAGCCAGGGATCAGCCTAGAACACTCAGGCCCCACCCACTTCAGCCAGAGGAAGCTTCCCTGGCCACAGTCCAACAAGATAGATTGAGAGGTTCACCCTGCAGTCTCACCTCTCTCCTCCTCTCAGAGGCCAACCTGGTGGAACCACCGTCTGGTGTTGACAGTGGCTATGTCCCTGAGGACCTGGCAGCAGCTGTCAGAGGCTGAAGTAGGGCCATGGACTGGGAGGGGTGTTCAGAGCATGCCTCACTGTATGCTCACTCCCCACATGTGCACGTCTACCTGCACTATGCTTCAGCACTCACAGGACGGCCATGTCCCTCTGCTATATCTGCCCGTCTATGTGTGCCTAATATCCTGTATGGGGATACTGTATGCGTTTGAGCACTGGAGGTGCACAGACTGTAGAATGAGATACACACTAGCACATGCAAACTCAGGTTTGTCTCCATCTCTCACATGCACACATCCTGAAGCTAGGCCCTCAAGGGGAGGGTGTGTGTTGGGTTCCTGCCAACTCCGAACTCAGGCTGAGCTCCTCTTGGGGCTGCGGAGCAGGTGCTTGCTATGTCTGGGGCCCAAGAGGCTGATATAAGCGTCACCTGGCATAGTCCAGGCTCCTCCCCACAGGCAGATGTCACTGTAAGGGTGGACGGACTGGGCAGGGCAGTCGCATGCTGCCTACTGGACCAGGCATGCAGATGAGCGGAGACCTTGGCAGCTCTGCTGTGTGGATTGACACAATTGGAACCTGGATCATTGGTATCTGCAGTACCTGATCTACTAGATCCTGTCACCAAGTGGTCAGGAGTAGCCTCTTCCCTGAGGCTCAGGCAGCATCTTCTCTACCATAGACCATATTCCTGCTCAGGTAAGGTCTGTGTAGTGGACAACATTAGCCAGACTATAGCGATATGGGCTGCTGGGTATTTGAACCTCTGTTTTGTGCCTTTCACAGGGTAGTAACCTCTGTGTTTGCCTCCTGGACCACATAAAGTCAGGAGGTCACAGGGACCCACCAGATTGCACAGTGCACTGGGGAGGAATCAGTGGTACAGGACAGTCCCGCTACTCTGGCTGGACCCTTTTGTGTCCCCTGGGACCAGGGTCTTAGTGATAGAATTGCTGTCTGAGACTGGACCACAGGGTTGGGGTGCCTCTCCCCTGCTACCTGAGAGACCTGCTGTTTGTGAGCCTGCTAATGGAGACACTGCGCCGTGGGTCCCCGGGGCCCACCCTGCGATAAGAAAGGCCAGGTTCACTAACCCTCTCCCCTGCCGCTCCCTGTCGTTGTGATGCTTGTTTATGGGACTGTTTCTCTCCCCAGGCAGGGTCAGGCACCCTGTAAGAGGCTGGATGCTTCTCTGTGCTGTGAAACCAGCTCGAATCACTTCTGACCTCTTCTATTTCTAGGCCTGGACTCACGACTTACGGCTTCTGCGATCCCTGCCCTGGGACACCTCGCTCAGGATGGTCAGAGTTTGCCGACGCTCAGTTTTGGGCCCCAGAGTAGGTGAGATAATGCCTCCGTGCAGAAGGAATGCTTCGGGCCCTTGGGTGGTTCTGGATGGTGGGCCTGAAGACTTGTCATTCTGCTGTAGGGTACAGGGGGCTGTTCCATGCTCTGGCCATCCCATCTTCATAAAACCAAACTTAGGGAACTGCCACAGCAAAGAAAGGGAGGAGGCAGAGTCCCTTGTTCATAGGGCCGGTCAGCGTGGTACAAAAGGGCTTTGAGATCATGACCCCAGCAACACAGACCTTACGGTTCTAGCAGAGACAAGACAGAAACAAGACTGTGACCATAAAGGGCTACTGCTGACTCAGGCAGTGGGACATTAATAGAGCCCTCTTTGGCAGTCCCAGCACAGACCAGGCCAGGCTCCAATGCAGGGGGCAAGGAGGGGAAAGGTCCATAGAGGATACCAGGGCATGGCTAGCTTTCATCCTCTGTATGCCTTGTCATTGCTGGAAAAGAGATTTTGCTAAGGGATCTACTCTGAACTAAATAAGAATACCTTAGATACAAAGCCCATCCTCCTAGACTGGGAGACTCTTCTGTACCTTGCTATAGATGCAAGGGGCTTGGGAGAAGTGGGGCTAATCCTCTGTCTGTATGTTTTGAGATCTCAGGTTTCAGACCGTGAACACACAGAGCTACAACCAGGGAGGTCTAGCTGAAGAAAGGTGCTTATATATGTACACAAGCCAGAAAATGTAGACACACTGGTGGACATTTGTGTGCACCATCAGATACCCATGCTACCTGCAGCCTTAGGTTGTACACCCATAAACTGGCATCATTCCCTAAACCTCCTCTAGGTCTTCCAATTCGAGAACGAGGCTACAACTACGATCTCAGGAGCTCCTGCTCACACCCTCACTACCACTCTGTTGCAGGTACCCTGGCAAGCCCAGGCCTTGCCCTCCTCCTGTCCCTTACTGCCCACTGCTCTGGTCCTCAGACTGAGAGCTTCTCAAAAGGAGAGCTGAATGCCAGTGGAGACAACCTATGGGTCCGGTGAGCATACCCTAAGCCCAGCAAATTGATTGTTTCTTATGGCTGGTTTGTAACAGTACACGATGGAGGAAGTTGTAAGGTAGGGACTGCGGTCAGGGTCTGCACCTGAGGGCCAGGCAGAGCCACTATTTCCTAGCTCTGACCTAGGGGGCCTGGCCTGACTTCAGGGTCACTTGCTGGTCTTTCCCCTAGAGTCCAGTATCAGTTACATGCTAACAAGTTCCCAGCCATCATCAAGATTATGGGGTGGGCTCATGAGTGGGCTTGACCATTAGAGACCTGTGACCTTGGCCAGGGCCTCCCCTCCAAATTTCTCTTTGGAGCTCTAGACCACCACCCTTCACTGCTGATGCCAGGCCCAGGGTGCCATGGCTACTCCCCTAGTCATTTTTGCTCAGTCATTTCCTTCTGCCCAGAGGTCTCAGGCCTGGGCTTAGCTATTCTCCACCAGTGGGCCAATCAGTTAATGAGGTGATTGGTCAGACAGGACTAGGGTCCTATGTGGGACTGAGCAAGCCCAGGTTGGTATCACCTGAGACCACCCCACCATGTGTGGATTTTATGTCACACCCTGTGAAAGGCTAAGGGGGATGGCTTCACCTCTGGTCATCCAGCAGGTGTTCCCATGCCCGTCAGCAGTACACAGAAATGGTCCAGGCCTGAGTACAAAGCCAAGTAATGGAAGGATCCATGTTCAAGTCGCACACAGCTGAGAGCCCGTCCCTAACACAATGCTATGGGAAGGAAGGGAATCTTACAAGTGATAGGTACTTCCAGCCTAACTTCCTCAGTGCTAGACAGCTGGGTCACCCTAGCTCCCCTTATAGTAGTCCAAGCCTTCTTTGCCTTCCTCCTTGGGACTTCCCCTTTGAACCTTTCATGGCCTCCTCCCTCTACCCAGGGTCAACACTTCCCTCCTGGAAGACTTTTGGTGCCAGCCAGCCAGTCGGCTGCCCCGAGAACAGCTCTCAGCTTTGATCAGAAGCCTGGCTCCTCAGGGGGTCCCACTCAAAGCCTGGCAGGTAAGTACGGAAGGAGCATGCAGGCCTGGAGGAAAAGCTAGGCTCCTGGAGAGTCTACAGGTAGAGGGAGAGTTTTGCAAGAATTTGTGAGTCGGCACACACCTTCCCTGAAGCAGAGGGCTGTCTCCAAGTTATTTGGTCAACTTCAAAATTATCATAGCTCTTCGGTAGCCTCACTGTGACAAGAAGTCTGGCCCTTCAGAAGGGGCTTATCCCTTCTGGGGTAATCTGTTTGAGTGCCCGTATTGATTGGTTCCAGGATATTTCTACCTATTTGTCTGCAGATGCTTCTGTCCTGGAGAGGTCAAGGGCTTGTCCACTGCCTCTGTTGGCCCCTTCCTAGCCTCACCAGGGGTATGGTGCCTCTTCAGAGTGGTCCTCAGGGCTCATGAGGAAGAGTCTTGAAGGTCACTGGCTTCTTTCCCAACTGGGGCTGCAGGAGCCTGGACTTCATGAGAGCAGCTAAACTCTCTTGGTTCTGTAGCTGACCAGGCATCATCTACCCAAATTAACAGAAGGAAAGAGCTGGACATTGGCACAGGTCTATAATCTCAGCACTCAAGAAGCTGCAGCAGGAGGACTGAGTTGCAGGTTAGAATGAACTATGCAGAAAGATCCTTTTTAAAAAATCCTTAATGTGGGTGCACTGAACCTTAAAGCATCAAGATACACATGATACAAGGATAGAAGGAAAAACAGGCAAACCGCTGTGACAGGCAGATACCCACACTGCCTTTCAGGGAAAGTCAGGTGCTGTAGCAGGAATCGAGAACACAATAGAGTTCAACAGCTCAGTCAGATGTGTAGAGCTGATGACCTCATCCCATAGCAGCAGAACAAGGCTTCTTACCAAGACAGATATATCCAAGGCCATAAGATTCGCCGTACCAAATCTTGCAGTGTAGAAATCATCCAATATCAGCTCTCAGAGCACAGTGAACTTGAAATATAAAGATAGATGGAAAATTCCTAAATATTTGGAGATTGAACAACACATTTTAAAATAATACCTGAGCCAAAGAAATCTCAAGGTTTTTGTTTTGTTTTTTGTTTGTATTCTTGTTTTCATTTTTTGTTATTTGTTTGTCTGGAGAGAGGGTTAGTTTTGAAACCAATAGATAGCCAAGGATGACCTCCTTGCTCCTGACTCCACCTCCCACTTGCTGGGATTACAGGTGTGCACCACTGTCCTTGGCATCAAGACAGTTTTTTAAATGTTTTAAATTGAATGAAAATGAACACGCAGCCAGTCGTGTGGTATATGCTGCATTTCCAGCATGCGAGGATGACTGTGAATTTGACCCTGGGCTGCAGAGGGAGGTTCTGTCTGAAAAAAATTATCAGAATTTATGTGGTACAGAGACGTGAGTGACCTAAGTGTGTGTGTTAGAAACGAGGAAGAGTCAGCACTGGTCAGATGGCTCAGTGCGTAAAGACATTTGCTGCCAAATTTGACAACCTTAATTCAACCTCCAGAACCCAAATGGTAGATAAAGAGAACTGACTCCCATTAAATTGTCCTCTGACCTCCACATGGGCATGTTGCAGCACATGTGTACCGTCACCACAATAAATATATATTTTTAATATTGAAAAAAAGAGAAAGCTGAAATTAACTGTGTAGTTCCCAGTCAGGAAACTGGAAGAAGACAGTAAATACAAATCCAAAAGAAGAAAAAAAAGGACTGGCTCAGTGGTTAAGAGCATTGGCTATTCTTGCAGAAGACCGGGATTTGAATCCCAGCACACACATGGCAGCTAACAACTGTCTGTAACTCCAGTTCCAGTTGATCTGATGCCCTCTTTTGTCCTCCAGGGCAGTGTATGACCCTGTGCACTTACATGCCTGTGGGCAATACACTCAAACACATATAATAAAAATAAAATAAACGAAAAAAGGAAGAGAAAGAAAAAGGAAAACTAGAGGGAAAAAACCCCAACAAAACTGAAAACAAGAGATCAACAAAACCAAAAATAATTTCTGTGGAAAAATCAAGAATCCCCTACCTAGCCAAGCTAACAAAGAGAAAAAAAGAAGATACAAATTACTGATCTCAAAACTGAGCAAGGGCAATTGCTCTATACCTCTGTATAATAAATGGATAATAAAGGAATGTCTGTCTATCCACACAAGTACGATGGCTTAGATAAAATGGACAGGCTGCCCCAAAGGCAGAATCTATCAATACCCACATGGGGGAGGTGGAGACAAGTCATCAGAATAGGCATGGTGGCATATGCCAGTGATCCCAGTACTTGGGAGGCAAAGGTGGGAGAATCCTGAGTTCAAGGTCAGACAGGCTACATAGTAAAAAATAGGAAGGAAGGAAGGAAGGAAGGAAGGAAGGGAGGGAGGGAGGGAGGGAGGGAGGGAGGCAGAAGAATCAACACTGCTTGACAAAAATGACCCACTTTTAACATTTGCAGGGTTGCCTCCTCAGGTGAACACTGTAAACTATACGCAGCTGAATGGCTGCAGATCTAATGTGAACACCTGTCTTTTAACTGCAGTTAGTCCATTTGCCTCTCTTAGGATTCTTCTCTCAGGCTTTGTTTCTTCCATCTGACTATTCATCTTCACAACGCTTCAGTGTTTCCTCACACACATCTCCAATTACTTCTTAAAGTGTGCCTTAGGTTGAGAGGGGAGGGACTAAGCAGTGCCCTGTCAGGGCCAGTCCACACAGGACAGAGAGTGACCTGCTGCCCCTCCTGCCCAGCTCAGTTGCCTGGCCAACCTCGCCACACAGCTAGGCCTCCAGGATGACTTCGAGCTCCATCCTCCCAACCTCCTGCTCTTCTACAAGTGAGTGTCAGGGACCATGGCCTCCTCATCACTCGGGTGGATGCCAGCTGTGGCTAAGCTACCTCCTCTAGTCTTGGGCCACCCTGGAGACCCTGGGAAGGCTTGGGGCAGGGGCCCAGCCCTGATTCCCTGATATCCTTCCACCTGTCTGCAGTCTAAGCCATGTGACAGAAGCCAACTGCCAGGCCTTCACCCGCCGTGCTGCCTGGGGAGACACAGCACTCCTGGCCAACCTGCCCAACCAGAAGGTTGCCCTGCAGCGCATGGCCTTGGCCTGTCTGGTAGGCGTCTTTAGCGGGGACAGGATGGGTAGTTGGACTGGGCCTCTTGCTCAGCACTGACCTGCTTTCCTTGTAGGGGGGACCACGCTTACAGCTTAGTGCTTCAGACCTGGGACTTCTTGGGGTCTTGATATGTGACATGGATGCATCCCAAATCGTGACTGCAGACCCCCTTGTGCTAAAGAACTTGTTACACTGCCCACAGCTGACTGACACACAGAAAGATGCTCTCAACACCTTGCTGGCCAGTGGGAGGACGCAGCTTGGGTAGGTGAGGGTTTGTTCTAGGGATCAGGGTGAGGGGAGACCAAGGTACAAGGTAGGGACAAGGTTGAGGGTGCTGTCCACCAGGTGGGGTTCATATCAGAACAGGTTCCCAAAACCGTGTGTAAGCAGAGGCAGAATCTAAGAGCCTGTGGGTATTCTTTTTTAAAAACTTAATTTTATTTATTATTCTTACGTTATGGTATGAGTTTATTGCCTGCATGTATGTAAGTACACTTGTGTCATACAATGCCTGTGGAGGTCAGAAGAGAGTGTTGGATCCCCTGGAGCTGGAGTTAGCCACCATGTGGGTTCTGGGAACTGAACACAGGTCCTCTGCAAGAGCAGTCAGTGCTCTTAACCACTAAGGTGATGGGTATTCTTCCATCCCGGTTTGTTGGTGGGGTTGCATACTAAACTCTGACACAGAATCCCTTCTCATACACCAGGCCTCCTGGCTCCTGGAACGTGGAGGGACTGAAGTCCCTCGGACCTCTGGCTACCTACATCTACCCCCATCTGTGGGAGAAGGTGCAGGAGGTAGGAGAGTGCCTGGGGTGAAGCTGGTTTGGGTACCACCAGTCTGTCTAGGCTCATGAGTGCCATACAACCACTCTGAACCTTGAATGGAGGCCTCGGGTACTCCTGTCACAGTAAATGGGCCTGTAGCACAGAGGGAGAGGCTAGGTTGGCCTTCCCTATGACATGGAATAGACACACTTACCCTGCTAGGCTGTAGGCCTAGACTTCTTCCGCAGTATGGTGGCAGCCTGCCGGGCAGGCCAGCTCAGCCAGCGTGATGCCAGGCGCTTCATCACCAGCTTCCTGGAGTCCAAGGCCAATTCAGTGTCTTCAAGGCCCAAGCGGCGCACAGGTAAGTGTGGCCCCTATGGACAAAGGATACTATGCCTCCCTCAGTCTGGATTCCCCATCCTGGCTGGGATCAAAAATAGGTCCCAAAGCCAGCAATAGTCATCAATGCAGGCCTCACCAGCCAGCCTACTCATCAGCATACTCTGCAGGAAGATCCTGCATCCGTGGCAACATCACAGCGGCTACTCTGAGAGATGACCTCTTCCTGGTGCACTATGACTGCACCCAGCTGGAGTCCTGCCTGAGCACACGTGTGCTTAGAGCCAATCTGGACCCCCTGATGCAGCACCCACTCCCTGCCGAGTGCCAGCGTGTCGTCAAAGCTAAGCTTTCTCAGGTGTGTGAATGAGCTGAGTTGTATGTGGTGGCAGCTAGAGGGTTCGGCCACAACCTAACACCACCAACCTGCCTCAGATCTACCCACATGGCATCCCTGAGGACCAGCTGCATCTCATCACCTCACTGGTCTATCTCTACTCCTTGGCTGAGATAGGCCAGTGGAACATCACATCCGGAGACACAGTGGTAGCTCTGCTAGCCTCAGATGTAGCTCTGGAGAACCAAACAGAGGTAAGAACAGTAGGAGCAAATAATGGAGCTGAAGGCAGCTGGTTTGGTTTGCCCAGACTAACTGACCCTGGTCCTGCCCTCAGGCAGTCCTACAGACATTCTTGGATCACAATGGCAAGGTCACTGGCACCCTACTGGTGGCAATTGGGGGCTCCCGCCTCTGCTGGATGAGCCTTCAGCAGATCCAGATCATCCGGCCCTCAGAGTTCCGGTGAGCCTCCCAGCCAACCATCTTCCCAGAGAGGGGCACAGGAGAAACCAAGACTCTGGAGGAAGAGGGGGAGGGGGCAGTCTGGTTCAGCCAGTTTATCAGAAGCATGTTGGGCAACCATAAGAAAATGCCACAAACTGGCCTAATGGGGTAGCTCAGTCAGTAAAATATTTGCTGCATATACATAGGGACCTGAGTTCAGATCCACAGCAGCCCACACCTTTAATACCAGCACTGGGAGGCAGAGACAAGAGGAAGCTTGGGGCTTGCTGGCCAGCCAGTCTAGCTGAAACAATGAGCACCAGGCCAAGACAACGAAGTCAACCTTAGTAACACACACACACACACACACACACACACACACACGAAGGCCAATGAGATGGCTCAGTAGACCAAGGTGCTTGCCACCAAATCTAACATCCTGAGTTCAGTCTCTGGAATCCATGTAGTCAAAGATGAGAACCAGCTTCTGCAAGTTGTCCTCTGACCTCCAAACACACAGCCACACACATGTACACACATACAAATAAATAAAATAAATTATGATAAAATGTAAAAAAGAAAGGAAAATACCACAAACTCAGTGACTTAAAATGAGAATTTTTTTTTCTAAAACTTCTGGAAGCCAAAAGTGCAAAGTGAAGGTATCCGCAGGTCCAAGTCCCTCTGACCTTCGCAGGAAGGTCTTTGTTGCTCTCACCTGTGTACGTGTCCATACTCTTGTCATAAGGACACCAGGAGTTGGACTTAGGGCCAGACTAATCCAATGGAACTTCATTTTTCACTCTAATTTCACCTGCCGACATTTTCCTATTCCCAAATAAAGTCACTTTCTGAGGTGACAAGTGTATAGATATTTGAGCATTACACTTCCACCCAGTACAGAGGGAAGAGGAAACCTGTGGTTCAAGGTTGTGCCTAATTGTCCAGGTCAAGGGGCTTCTGGCATACTCATCTACCTTACCCCACTCCCAGGCTGGCCGGGGCTCCAGACATTTCTTCATGCCCTCAGAATCGGAAAAACGTGCTCTTCATCAAAGCACGTGAGGCGTTCAGGAACAACAGTACTACTGAACTGAACAAATACTACTACTACATACGCCCCTATCTTGGTGAGCCCAGCCCTGTGTGTCAATGCCCCTCCCCGCAAGTCCTCTGGCTCCTTCCCTCCACCTCTCACCACCCTCTCCCTAGGTGGTGCTCCTTTGGAGGAACTTCAATACTTGGCCCTAGCCAATATCTCCATGGATATTGACACGT
Source organism: Eospalax fontanierii (assembly GCA_035773235.1). Lineage (NCBI taxonomy): Eukaryota > Metazoa > Chordata > Mammalia > Rodentia > Spalacidae > Eospalax > Eospalax fontanierii. The sequence goes on along the minus strand of CM069546.1, from coordinate 28,818,226 downwards.
TTACCAATCTCAACCCTCTTGTGCTGAAGGTGGGTTCAGAGGCTGCCTCTATGGTTGGCGGGCAGGGCAGGGCTGGCCAAGCTGGTTTCAGCTCCATATACCCCAAAGTCAGAAGCACACAGTTGGCACCGGCCCACATGACTCCTCCAGGCTGGCTCTGTGCCTCACGTTCCCCATCCTGTACAGTCCTCGGGGCAGCACTACCCTCATCAGACCTTCCCTGGGTAGGACAGCCTCATGGAGCCTTCCATCTCCCACATACACCCCTCAATTCCCTTGCAGAACTTGAGTGTGGACGAGGTGAAAGCTCTGCTGGGCCAGAATGTGGGGGACTTGCAGAAGGCCCGCAGCAACCCAAATGTCATCCCCTGGCTGTGCACACTAGACAGGTCGGATTTGTGTGAGCTGGGCCTAGATACCAGCCTCAGCAGCCCCACCCAAGCCTGTGTGACCAGGGTCCCCCCCAATACCACTCGTCCACTATCACATCCGCTCCACAATTTGGATCTTCCAGGGAATGCTGCTGCTACTCATGTCTCAGGTATGGTCTGTAACCCTGCTCCCTATCCTCGGGAGACCCCTGGTTGTTCCTGCCTTTCATTTGCCTCCTAGGGTGCATCAGGTGTCCAAGGGGATCCAAGGTGTCCAAGATACAGTTGCCTCCTCCAAAACCCATCAAACCATTACAGCCCAGGGCTGTAATCCCAGCTACTCAGGAGGCTAAAGCAGAAGTATTGTAAGTTCAAGACTTGCTCTGGCCTAAAGAGCAAGTTTAAGGCTAGCCAGGATAACTTAAAGATAACCTGCCTCAACAACTAAAAAACTGGAGACTGAGGGAGCTGGGGATGTAGCTCAGTGGAGAGCACTTGCTTAGCCAAGTGTAAGGGCCTAGGTTCAATGCCCAGCACCATCAAACAAAATAAAACAAAGTACAAAAAGGGTCTTGGCAGAGCCCGGATGAGCAGCCACGGATGGGTGACCTCAGTGGCTCCCAGTACAGAGGAAAAGGCTCCCAGCTGGGGCTCTGAGGGCATCTCCCAGTCAGGACTGATGGATCCTTTCTTGTTTCACCTGCAGGGAGCCCCCCAGTCCACCTGGGGTACCTGCCACTTGCTGTGGCTCTGCCCTCCAGCCTCCTGTGGCTGCTACTATGTCAGGCACCTTCTGGACCAACGGGCACTGCTCCCAGGACACCAGGACCCTGGCCACTGCCAATGGCACCGTCCCAAGGTGGTCAGGTCCGTGGGCATCAGATGCAGGAGAGACGGAACTGCTAAGTGGAGCAAGATGCCCGCCCAGACTGAAGTTCAGGTCCTAGACCTGGGGGACCTTCTGTGTGCCCCCATCCTAGGAAGCTGTCCCTGCTGCATACCTGGGCCAATGAGAGCTGGGACCTGCCCAGTCACAAGGGCAGATCAGTAAGAAAAGACAAGACCCACGTCCTCTGGTCTAGTCCAGTACAAGTGGGACTCGGTGGCACTTCGATGTCACCGCCCTCAGTGGCGTATCTGAATAAAGCAGCCTGTGTCCCTGCAAAGGCCCCAGTGGGGGCAGAGTCCTCTTGGCAGGTCCTAAACTATGGCGGTGGCCCCCACACCCTCAGCTGGGATATTAGGAGTAGGATTTCCACTACCTTGGAAACAACAGTCACATCAGGAAGGCCTTGAATAGCCACCATCTGCCTGGGGGCCTACCTTTCATCCCTTTTACTAATACAGTAAGAGGCTGAACTCAGAGAGCTGTATTTGTGGGATCACAGAACACCACAGGGTCACATTCTCTCACCTGGTCTTAGGAACACTACTGAACATGTCTCAGGGGGCACATGCCATTGTTTATTGTGCTCAAGTGCTCTCAAGGTTGGACAGTGACCCCTAGGACCTGTTTCTAACCAGGATGGAGTTCCATAGTAGGACTGGGGCCAGGACCCTCAGGAGTGGTGGTCTCAGCTCAGCATCAAGGCCAGGAGCAGAGGTGGGATCCATGCAAGTACAATGCCCGGTCCAAGGAGTGGGGTTCCACTAGATACGGCCTCTGCAGGGAGAGGGGCAACTCAGACCTCTGACTCCATCCTCCAACTCTGCTCCCAGGCAGTCCGGCTTACCTCGGGCACTGAGGTCCAGGACTAGGTAGCCGTTGGGGATGCCACCATGGAGTCCTAGCCCCAGCCTGTCCAGATCTTCCTGATGCTGCTGGAAGATCCAATCCCGCACAGGGCTCTGATCCTCCTCGGCCTTCAGGCCCATGATATGTGGCCCCAAAAGTTTCTGTACCTCGGTCACAGTCAGCCCCTGCCAGAGCATGGGGCAGTCATCAGGATCTCCAGGTTTCCACAAGGTTGGAGGGTCTACTCCACATACCTTCAACCTGAAGCACCTCAACCGCCCATCCCAAGGCCCCACCCCTTCCAGCAGAGCCTGCCAGTCTCTTTCTTTGCAAGCCCCCAACCCTCTTCATGAATATCTGATCCTTAGCTCTTATAAGCTCCACCTTGTGAGGCCCCACCTACCTAAGTCCACCCTCTAGCCCTTCTCCTCCAGAGGCCTTGCCACTCTCTACAGACTCACTCTCAGGCCCCTCCCTCATGAGTTCCAGCCCCCACTTACCACCAGGGCCTCCACCTGCAGCTTCTTAAAAGTAGCTAAGTCCATGCTCACATTCTGCTGGATGAGAGCCCGCAGGTCTTCCACGGTGGCCCCACCTGCAAGGTGTGAGGCCCCGGTTTGGGATCTCAGAACACAACCTAGTTCTACCCTTTGACTACAGGACACCCAGCTTCTTTAGAGATTCTCTTTCTTTCTAAGGAATGCCCAGGTACTGCTCTGCTCAACAACTGTCTGGATCACTAGGGTCAGGAGAAGAGAGCCAGAGTCACCAGAGTCAGGCCCCACATACCCACAGCAGGAAACCCTGGGGGGCGGGCACAGGACCCAGCATACGACTGTGGGGTCTGTACTGCCTCTGCTGACTCACCATGTGTGACTTGTGTGACTTGACTCACCCAGGAAAGCCTGGATTTTCCCAAAGTATTCCGACCTGCTCATGTTCTGGAAAGCCAAGTGGGCCTTGGGGTAGAGGACATTCAGGTGCCTCTGGCTGCACTTGTCCAGGTCCTGGGGCCCAACCAGCCTGGGGGAATGCATGGGATATGGCAGTGAGTGGGGAGCTCAGTATATTCATCCAGTCCCTAAAATCACCCCAGAAACTCACCACATGACCCTGGGAGGTATGGAGCTCAGCTCCTGGGGGCTGAGTTCACATAAGTATGTGGAACGGACATCAGTCAAGGCTTTCAGTATGTCCTCATCCAGCTGACCCCCTTTCAGCAGATATTGGGTAATCAGGGCAGTCACCTGTGGGAGGAGGCCACTGAGGTACTCTGAAGCTGGGAGAGGTGAATCCCCCTCCCCACCCAGACAACCTTGAATTCCCTGGGGCAAGTGTCACCTGAGTATCTATCTTTTGTCCTTTGCTGGCTTTGAGCAGAGTTTTCACGGTCTCTGGTGAGGTCACATTCCACTGGTAGATATCCTCTGGGCTAATGTAGCGGAAAAAGTACCCCAGCTGCTGGATCAGGGTCTCAGGATAGCCTTGTGGGTAGGTCTGCAGGGGAAGTTACCATGAGGGTCAGAGCCACTCCCTGGGCCATTGGGGAAGTATTCCTAGGCACAGTGAGTAGATGGGAGCCTGACGTGAACTAATTACCTTGTCTAGTTTGTGTTTGAAGATGTTGAGCTGCTCATAGGTAAAGGGAATTGCATTCACAGTGTCCATCTGGGTGGCCAGCATGGAGCCATCTACGCAGGCCTCCAGCTCCCAGTTTTGATAGAAGATGAGGTTTTCATCCACTTTGTGGGGCTTCCTACCTGGAGGGCAGGCTTTCTCTACAGGGCAGGAAGCAGTCAAGGACAGCATGCTCCCCTCAACATCTCCCTCCTCCCACACCTACCATGACACCTTGGGCCTCAGTTTATCCACTGGTAAAATGTTATGATTCTATTCACCCTGTGAGGTTATGACTGACCAAGCTGAGGAGCCAGAAAAGGCCACAGGTGGGAGCAGGTGAAACTTTATAATTCTAGTATTGTTATCCCCAGGATCCTATCTCAGTCTGATGTCTGATGGGCATGGCTCTGGGCTCACTCTCTGCATCCCGCCGGAACCTTGGGAGCACAGCAGTCAACTCAGGCCCCAGCCAGGAGGGGTATCGGAAAGTGCGCTGCAGCCATGTGGCTATGGTATCCTGGGGACAGAGCATAGGCCCGTGAGCCTCAAGGCCCAGCAGCTTCTAAGTCAGGCTGAGGTAGCAGGGCCTCACCTTGGGGATGCTGTAGACGATGGGCTCATCCAACACAGTCAGGAGGCACTGCAGAGCTTCCAGGGTGGAGACTGACCACCTTGATGGCAGGCTGTCCAGACACAAAGGCCCAGCTCAGTGACCTCGAATATGACCCCAGACAGAGAGCAGGAGACAGAGTCAAGTCAAACACTGCCTCTGCTGAGCAGTTAAGAGTGTAGCCTCCTAGGAGGCAAGGCTTGATAGGGTACAGCAGGAGAGAGCTGACTCTAGAATACCAGGTGTGGCAATCTTACACATGGCTGCCCATGTGCATAAGCCACCCCGACTCACCCATAAGGAGATGTTCCACCTCGAAGAGCCTCCCTGGCTGCTTCTTCCTGGTCCTTAGCCAGGGGTCCTTGGCAGCCTGCCAGGTAAGGGAGGAGGGCTTCCGAAGATTCAGCCACAAATCGCCCAGGTAGGTCACAGGCCAGGCCTCCCAGAGCCTGTACGTCTGCCTCACTCACTTGAAACCCATTCACACCCTGCACACACAGCCAGCCTTAGCATCTTAAGGTAACCACCGAGGCCCTTTCCCCTTTGCATCTACATAGAAGATGGTACCATTCCATACCTGGCAGGCCAGAGCTGCAGGCAGCAACCTCTGACGCTCTAGAGATCTCCGTGGGAGCATATCCACATTGGCTTTGGAGATGTGGGAGAAGAAATGAGCACAGGCCTGTGGCCCTGGGAACATGGCTGGGCTGTGGAGAAGGGGTGTGCTGACCACTGTACATACCCCACTGATGGCCACCCTGCCAAAGCCACCCCAAATCTACACTTTGTAGTCCATGGCTGGGCAAGGTAAAACCAAGCCCTGGACTCCAGGCCTACTTGAAGAAGAGCAGCAGGTCCAGTGGGAGGACATCCAGGTCTTCAGGGGCGAGGTGCTTAGGAAGGTGACCTGCCAGACAGCGCAGCTGCCAGGAGACCAGAACACCCAGCTCAGAACATTCTGGGCCAAAGTCCTGCAGGATGGCCTGGGGGACCTCAGGTCTATCCCACCCAACACTCCATTCCTTGGTCTCTGCCTCTGCTCAGTCTGTGGCATGAATGTCTTGCTACCTCAAGAGCCATCCCAAAGACAGAGATAGGTCTGCCTTGGTCTTGGGTCTACATAGGCTAGGCAGGCAGTGGCCAATCAGGCTGGCTACCCATTTCCCCTTCCTGAGTCATGCCACCATTGACCATGTTCTGAAAACAGAGCCTTAAAGACTGGCCAAGGTCTCCAGGAGAAGGACAGCAAGGTCATCTCAGGTTTGAGGAAGGACAGCAGGTCCAGAGGAAAAGCATCCAGAATCCCAGAGAACTGAACCCCAATAGAGACATATACTTAGTAGTCAGTTTAAGTGGCCAGAGGAACTCAGGGGAGCCACTAGTCAGGGGAGAGATCCTGGTAGAGATGGAGGTAGGCAGTGATGTCCTGCATGGTTAGCCCTAGAGATTAGTCATCAGTTTCCCAGCTGCGGGTGTGTCCCCCTCACCTCACCAAGGGTTGCAGTCGGGGACTGACCTGGTCTACCCGGAGCGTGATGTTCTTCTGCCTCACCGCCACGGCCAACTTCCAGACATGCTTCATGCTTAGGCCAGACACCTCCTTACATGTGAGGCCAAGAAAGAGGCCTGGAGGAAGGCTGGGGGCAGGACTAGGAGTCTATATCCAGGACTGCTCCTCCAAAAATGCTTCCCCAGCCCAGGGTCCCCTCCCTTCAGGACCCTGGGGTTCTAGTGGCCTTCCCTGGGATAGGTGACAGCCTGGAAGACTGCTCTCTGTCCCCTGGAGCGCAGTCCCTCCCATAGCTCTGAGCCAGTCAGGTGGGGAGGGAGGTGGGGAGGGAGAGATCAGACGGACACAGAGAATACTGGAGAATGAAAGTTCAGGAACTTGGGTGGCTGGCACCTGGTCATCCAGCCCACGAGGCTTCCTGAGTCCCCAGAAGGTACTGAACCCACCTGGCAAAGTCATGGGTACGGGCCAGTACAGCATGGAGGAGTGCAGCCTCCTAGGAAACAAGGCCTAGCTGACACTTCCCCTGAGGGAAGTGAGTCTCAGGCCCAACAGCTTGGGCTCAGCTCTTTCAAGGCCAGATACTACCCGAGTCCTGTTGATTCTGGAGCTTGTGACACTCAAAGGCCTTACTACTTCTTCCTTCTAGGGCCTAGCTGCAGCCTAGGATCTGCTACTTCCTAGGCCCAGTAACACTTTGGTCAACAATCATCTTTGAAAACTGGCATTCACAGCTGACATGTCCATGAATTGAGGTAAAGAAAATATGGCCTGCAGCCCCAACCTAGGTCAGGTTGAATCTCTACCCAAGACTAGAAAATTTTTTTGTTTCCCCCAGAGGACCTCACCTGTCCTGTCTCTGTAGTCTGGGCCCTCAGAGGTGGCATCCACCCTGTGGGGCAGGAAGCACAAGGTTGGAGGGGAGGCTGAGGTAAAAGTGGCTTCCCTAGCTCCAGCCCTCTGCATACCCCACTGGGAATGGAGAGAGTTAAGATTCTTGTACCCTAAGATGTCATAGCCTGTGTTTCCTAGGGCCAGGGGTCTGCTGGGACCTCCCACATCTTCCCAGGGGTGCTCAGACACCTTTCCAGGCCTCCCAGTGCTCTCAATGCCTGACCCATCCCCCCCCCCGGGACCCAAGACATCTAGCTGAAGGAGAAACTGCAGGGCAGGTAGAGTTCTCCAAAGGTCTCAACCTGTGAAGGTCCTGGGCTTCCCTCACCTCTCTCTGGTGACCAGCCCACCCCATACTTACCGAGACTGAGGAGCAGTAGAAGGATTCTGCCATGGGTGGGGCTTCCACAGGACCCCAGCAAGGGTAGAGCTGTTGGCAAGGCCATGGTCTGTGGTGGACAGTGTCTCTAAGGTCCCCGCCTGTCCCAGTCCTTACCCTCACCACTATCCTGGGGCAGTGAAGGGGCCTTTGGGCCCAGGAAAGCACCGGCCAGACTTCTGTGGACACCTGCTGTAGTGTCTGCCAGGCTGGCTCTCCAGACTGACCGCTTGCTAGGCCTGCCTCTAGGAAAAACAGCTCTCCTATAGGGAGGGGCACTGGGTCTGAGTCAGCTAGGCATCCTGGCTGTGAGGCCCATCCCCTGTCCCTGCAGGCACAGTAGGACTGAGAGCTTAGTGCAAAGAAGCAGGGCTGCCTCCTGCTCAGGTTAGCCTTGGTTTCCCCATTTGCACCAGGGTAACTGAGTGGCTCAGGCTGGGGTTATATTGAGTCCCCTCTCTTTTTCCTGGCACAGGGCTGAAGGTATCTAGGAGTTATGCAAACATAGGGCCCCATCAGTCAGCCCACTGGGATGACATGACTTCTCTGAGCCCTTTTCAGGTATGGACAGGGTTGGGGCAGCTTTGGGTGGGAAGTCACCATTTGTACCCTTGTGGTGAGGTTCAGGGGCCCCGGAGAGAAGGTGAGTGGGAACTGCATTGTGTAAAATAGTCTTCCCAAGCAGGAGTGGAACCATATCCCAGCTGACTGTGGCCCAGGCCTCTGGGTCCCCCACTGCTAAGAATAAGGGTTTGTCATGCTCCCATGCTTGAACTGCCTGTGCCCACTGGACAGAGCTCCCTGGTCATCCCAGCAACAGGGCAAGCCTCAGGCCCCACGGCAGGGAGGCTCCAGTGGCTGAGAGCTCCCAGAGCCTGTGGAAGGAGCCAGGCTATAAACCAGAAGATGTGGGGGGACCCAAGCAAGAAATGTACCTTGACGTATCCCCTCAATCCAGGTGACTGTCCAACCCACAGCCCAGTTGTAGGTGACCCAGGACCTGCCCAGCATTCCTAGCCAGGGAGTCTTGACAGCCTATTCTGTACAGGTGGCTGTGGGCTATATCTTTTGCAGTCTACCCTAAGTGGGGCATGTGGGGGCCATTGTGGTCCTGAAGCCTTATTGAGTTCAAGTCCCAGCACAGTTGGCACCCATTCAGACCAGGCAAAGACACACATCAACGTGAAACAGAACTATACCCACAGTGGCATGGTTTTGTGAGTCCCAGGGATGGAAAAAGTGCAGGAGTCATCTGATGCTCCCCATCCCTCAACCTCTATGGTCCGCATCCAGTCAGTCACCCATTGCTCATTTATCACCAGCATACTAGCTGAGCCTCAACTGTATGCCAAGCCCTGCTTAGGTGTGGGGCACATCTGGACGCTCTTCTGGACTCTAAGGTGGGGCCTGGCCATGGAGAGAGCTGACCTTGGCCCTGCCCTGTTGCCAAAGCAACCATCCCCTTATTCCCAAGGTGGGTCTGAACTGACCATGAGTTCCTCAGAGCAGAGGGTCAGGTGGAAGTGACTGAGTCTATGGCAGAGAGTCAAGAGCTCCCAGGTAGGCAAGTGAGAAGGACAAAAGGCAAGCCTGCCTCACTCTCCCACCGTAGTCCCCTACACAGCCTCCCTCCAGGATCCTGAGGTTCTGGCCCTGAGTGATAGGATATGAAGTCAGACCCCATTCCTTGCAAAGGTCAGGCTTGGGTGAGGGTGGGTGGGGTGGAAAGGTAGGAATGGGTCTTCAACAGAGGGCCATCTAGTTCTGCCTTAAGCACAGAGATGCCCTGAGGCCAGCATGTCAGGGTCAGCAGGCAGAAATAACCCCTGTAGATGGAGAGGAGGGGAGTTCTTGTTGCTGGCGTGCCTCTTTGTGAAGCAGGGAGTGGGGAGAGGACACCATAGTGGGCAGGGGATGACTGGACCCTCCCCTTGACAGTTCCCAGAACCAGCCTCCCTCCTTTGACTCAGGACAGGCTGGGCCAGAGGTGCTAGGAAGCACTGAGGGAGATAAGCATTTACCACACCCATAATATATTTGGGGCATGTGTAACTTCTGACTTCCAAGTCAGCACACACTCCCCGCTCACTGTGACCATGTCATCGTGAGTCCTTTGAGGGCCTGCACAATGGGGTTAGCCCCAGGAAATAGGTTTCTGAGGAAAGTCACTGACACCCTGTTCTGAGAACCCCCAGCTGAACTGGGGTTCCCATTTCAAATGGTCAGTAGCAGGCTACTCTAATGGGAAGTGGGGGGACAGGAGTCATTCACTGGAAACCTGTTCATACTGGTTGGCATTCCTTTGGCCCTCTAGTGACCTTTGTGTTGTTTGAGCTGCCTGACTCTCAGTCTGGAGCTCCTTGAGTGCCCCACCTTAGGAAAAGCCTCACTAGGGGCAGCCCTGGATCTTGCCAGGAATATGCATTCAATATAGCTCCATTGTAGGCACAAGGCTTTTACTCCCAGGTCCCAGAGAGAAAGGGAAATGGGGAGGGGGTTTCCAGAGACTGGAGTAAAGTCTCTGGAGGCAGAATGTGCATAGAGTAGCAGGGTGTAGGTCGGTCTACATTCTTGGCAGAAGTCAATGGTCTGTGTACAGCCAGCTCAGAGAATGAAGCCGACCAGGTGGGGGATGCCTAGGCCCTTATCTCTGCCTATGGCTTGCTGAGTGTGGAGTGTTAATACTACCTCAGCCTCCAGGTCCCTAGTGTCCCTGGTGCTTGGCCTTACTCATTCATGGCGACATTGATGAGTTGACCTTCTCTACCTCAGTTTTTTTTACCTGTAAAGTAGGTGTGGACAGATTGCAGAGCCTCTCACTGTCAGGGAACAAATGGGTCTTGGCCCAAGCAACTTGTGCAGCTTCTCATGCCCTGGGAATGCGTGGGTGGGGACCCTGTGTAGAGCCTCAGATGGGCTTCCAGCCAGGCCTGAACCATCTGGGAGAAGAGGTTTACACTCAGCTTTCTCCTTGCTGGGCTTGGTTGGGAGAACCAGATTTAGGTTTCCTTCTTACTGTCATTTCCTAGGGGGCCACACGGCATGGTGGAGTACGGCCTCCCAGCAGGATGCCCCACTCATCCTCTGGCCACTGCTGGCCACACAGTCAGACCATAGCTCCTTTCAGATGTTCCCAATTCAGGCCATGTTGTGGACATCACACTGGCTAGGGAGTGTGCAGATAAGGAACTTCAGGACACAGACTAAAACTGGGCCAGGACCACTGAGTTCTAGGATGCTGAGATGACTGAACTCAACCAGCCTCACCCTGGCAGGCATCCAAAGGTAAAGCCATCATCTGGCTTTCAGTCTCCACTTGCTGGAATAACCTTGAAACCAAAAATCCTCATGTCCCCTTTAACCCTCCCAATAATCAGTGACTGCCAATTCCCAGCATGGAATCTGCCCCTGATTTTAATGCACGCACAAGGGAATTGAGTGTGGTTCAGTGCACTTAGCACATATGAAGCCCTGGCTTCCCCAGAACACACACAAAAACAAAAACCTACCCAAGCTTCTGTTTGCAGAACTAAGTTCACACAGCTCCCATCTGGGACTTTTACCTTGGGTGGGTTTCTGCTTTACACAGTTGGACCCAACCCTAATCAACCCAGAATTCAACAGGCTGCCAGGTAGAAGAATCGACTTACAAAATCAACAGAATAGTAACAACTAAAAAATTGTGGACCGAAAATGTGTAATAAGACGGAAAACAAATACCCACACTTTTTGTTGATGAAATTTGAAATGTCATAATAATCAAGCAGAACAATGATATATATGAAAATGTCAGAGTGAAATTCATTATCTTGTATCCCAAGTAAAAAGTTAATAAAGTAGTAATTGAATTATAAATTTTGTGGTTTGGGTTTTTTTGTTGTTGTTGCTTGTTTTTGAGACAAGGTCTCCCTGTGGTCCCAGCTGACCTGGAACTCGCTATGTAGACCAGGCTGGCCTTGAATTCATAGAGACCCACCTGCCTCTGCCTTCCAAGTGGTGAAACTAAATGTGTGTCACCACACCCAGCTGAATTAAAAATTTGCAACATGGATCACTTGTGAGAAGAATGGAAATGTTTGGAGGAAATGACACTTAAGTGCTCAGTTGAGGTCAAAGTTTTTTGTTGTTTGCTCTATTTTGATTTTTTAAAATTAAATTTATGTGTGTGTGCCTGCATGAATGCATGTGCACTACAGATATGGGTGGAGATCAGAGGGTAATTTTTAAAAATATTGTATTTATTATTTTTATTTTATGTGTATGGATGTATTGCCTGTGTGTGTGTAAGTGTACCTGTGTGATGCAATGCCCATAGAGGTCAGAAGATAAGTGTCCAATTCCCCTGGAACTGGAGTTAAGGATGGTTGTTAGCTATCATGTGGGTGCTGAAAATCCAACTTGGGTCCTCTGCAAGAGCAGCTAGTACTCTTAACTGCTGAGCCACCTCTTTAGCCCCCATCAGAGGACAATTTGCAAGAGTCAATCCTCTCCTTCTACCACATAGATCCTAGGAATCAGACTCAGATCATCAGACTTTGTGGCAAGTATCTTCACCCGCTAAGCTATCTCATCAGCATTGGTTTTGATATTTTGAGATAGGGCCTCATGTAGTCCAGGCTAGCCTCAAGCCTAACGGGTAGCCAAAGATGACTTTGAATTTCTATTCCTCCTGCCTATACCTCCAAAGTGCTGGGATTACAGGTGTACACCACTGTTCTCCACTGTCAATATTAGTGTTTCCTGGGCTGGAGAGATGGCTCAGCATGTAAAGGCATCTGTTACTAAGCCAGGTGGTCTCAGTTCAGCCTCTAGCACCCACATGGTGGTAGGAAAGAACTGACTTCCAAAAGGTTCACCAGCCAGAGCACACATGTGTAAGAAATAAATAAATAGTAAATTATTGTTTCCTGCCATCAAAATCAATTATAGGGGCTGGAGAAATGGTTCAGCAGTTAAGAACACTGACTGCTCTTGCTGAGGACTGGGTTTGGTTCCCAGCCCCCACACAGTGGCTAACAACTGTCTGCTACTCCAGTTCCAGAGGATCCAATGCCTTCTTCTGACCTCCATAGGCATTGCAAGCACATGGTAAAACTACACACACATGCAGGCAAAACACTCATACACATAAAAATTAATTAATTAATTAAAAATTTAAAAGCCAGATGCAGTGACACAGGCCTTTAATCCCAGCACTGGGAGGCAGAGGCAGGTAGATGGATATCTGTGAAATGGAGGTCAACCTGGTCTACATAGGGAACTCAAGGCAAGCTGGAGCTTCAGGGAGACCCTGTCTCAAAAACAAAACAAAGCAAGCAAACAAAAAATCCCCATTCTTATCTTGGTGTGGTAGCTCACATCTGTAATCTTAGCACTGGGAGACAGGAGGCTTACCATGAGTTTAATGTCAGCCTGAACTACATAGTGAATTTGAAGCCAATCTGGGCTACAGAGTGAGACTTTGTCCTTTTAAAATATTTTGTTTATAATTTTTATTTTATGTGTATTGCCTGACTGTATGTAAGTGCACTCATGTCGTGTAATGCCCCAGGAGGTCAGAAGAGGGCGTTGGATTTCCCTGGAACTGGAATTATGGACAGTTGTTAGCAACCATGTGGGTGCTGGGAATCAAACCCGGGTCTTCTGCAAGAGCGACCAGTGTTCTTTGGCTGATCTATCTCTCCAGTCCTAAGACTTTGTCTTAAAAAACTAAAGGGTTGGGTGTGGCAGCACATGCCTTTAGTCCTAACACTCAGGTACTGCTCTTACAGAGAATCTGAGTTCAATTCCTAGCACTCATTGTGGGCAACCTGTAACTCCAGCTCTAGAGGATCCAGTTCCTTCTTCTGGACTCCAAGGCTACCTGCACTCACATGCACATACCCACACATAGATGCATACATATACACATAATTAAAAATAAAATAAATCTTTTTTTAAAAGAGACAGTAAAGAAACATTACTGATTTTGAAGAAGTTGACTCCCAGGTCCATTCAGTGTTGAATAACACAGCTGATCTGGTCCTTCCTGTTCTGAGAGGTCTCCCAGTTCTTGGTAGCAGAACTATAGCCTACCTGGGCCAGTGTGAGCTGACTTGATTCATGGGAACGAAAGCAGCATATTATTCAGCATCTACTTCTGAGAAAAGTCTCAGAACTGGCGATGGCTAAGTGCATAGTTGACGTCTACTGGTTTGACAATTCAAAGGCACTCAAATACTACTCATAGGGCAGTTGAAAAATAACTCAGTGAGACACACTAGGCTATAGACACTTCCTGGCTCCCAGCCTGGTAGAACTCTCCCTCTTGGCCTTCTCAGTTCTCCACACACTTTTTTCCATCAGCTTAAACATGACAGCAGACCTCTCTTGGGTTCCACTGAATTGATTTTCTCAACCTTGGCAATATTCTTGCCTGGACTGTCACTCATGCAGACTCTACTTAGAGGATCCTTTCTATTTACCTCCCAACTCAGCCTGGAGTCTCTGACTCCTCCCACAAACAGGCTGCATAGTCTCAGTGATACCTGTGAGTCCCCATGAGCCAAGGAAAATTACTTCAAATCGTCCTCCCCAGTATACTTGTTTGTTTTGAAAGATTTTATTTTATGTGTATGAATGTTTTGCTTGTATGAATGAATGTGTGGGCAGCACATGCGGTGCCTGCAGAATCCAGAGAGAGCACAGGATCCCCTGAAACTGGAGTCATAGACAACTGTGAGTCACCGTGTGGGCACTGGAAACTGAATTCTGATCCTCTGCAAGGGCTCTACTAAGACATCTCTCCAGCCCAATATTTGTGTTTTTTTTTTTAAACAGTCCCCTCTCTCTCTCTCTCTCTCTCTCTCTCTCTCTCTCTCTCTGTGTGTGTGTGTGTGTGTGTGGCTGAACTTATGAATCTCCTGCCTCAACCTCCTGAGTGCTAACATCATAAGCATGAACTATACATATGGCTTGCTTTATTTTATAACTGACGTATGTGTGTGTGTTTGCCCACATGTGTGTGTGCATGCATGTTCCAAAAGATGCTGTTCAGATACTGTTCCTCAAAGTCCAGCCACCTTGTTTGTTTTTAATGGTCTTTTTAAAAACTTTATTTATTTAGTGTGTGTGTGTGTGTGTGTGTGTGTGCGCGCACGCATACATATATAAAAAAGACAACTTTCTAGTGTCAGTTCTGTCCTTCCACCATATGGTCCCAAGGATCAAACTCAGGTTGTCTATCTGGCTGGGTGTCATGTACCTTTACCTGCTGAGCCATCTCACTGATCCCTACTTTGTTGAGGCAGGTTTTCTCAGTTGTCTAGACTTCACTGATTCAGCTGTCTGTCTGGCGAGTGACCTCTACGGACCTTCCTGTCTCCACATTCCAAGTGCTACGATTACAAGTGTGTGCCACCATACCTGGTATTTTTAACATGGGTTCTTGGAATCAAACTCAGGACCTTATGCTTGCAAGAAGCTTTATGGAGCCAGCTCCCCAGCCCTCTGTAATTGACAGCTGATGTCCTTTCCAACAGTCTTCTCTCTCTGAACAGTTGTTCTTACTGGTAGATATTCCTAAACAAATCTATTTCCTCTGAACTTACTTCTTCAGCTGCTACAATCTAACATGAGTCCTCACCAGCTGATGGCTTTCCTTGATTGACTAACAAATGAGACACTCCGGAACTTCATTGGGTTGCAGCCTCATTTCCTTTTTCTTTTTGTGAAAATGTTCTGCTATGATAATATGTTCTATTTTAAATATTCTAATTTTTCTGACTAGCTTTCCGGAGGGGAGGGAACACTTCCTGCAGTGATAGCAGCTGTGGTATCACTGCATCCTAAACACAGTGCTTTGCCATCTGATTTTTGCTTGTTTTGTGGTGCTAGGGATGGAACCTGGGGGCTGCTGTATGCTGGGTAGGTGCTCACTTCTGAGTGGCACCACCAGCCCCAACCCACTGCAAAACCAGGTTCTTCTCCTTCAAACATGATGTGCCGTGATAATGAAATCACAGAGATGTCACAGTGTAGAACCTGTGACCTGGGCATGCTACTGCTCCTGTGGCTGCTGTGATCTGTAGCGGGCACCAGGCAGTCAAGGAAAGCAATGAGTCGGTCACTTCCACTCAGTCCTGCAGTATGATATAACAGGGCAATGGCATCTTACCAGTGACTCCACTGTGCGACAATTAAATTGAATTCAGAGACACGCTGGATTTCAGTTTTCATGCATCACCAAATATTATCCTTTTTGATATTGTAGCTTTTAAAAAAATTTAAAGTCATAGGCTATAGTTTGTAAATGCCTACTTTTGAGTTGTGTTAGGTTTCTTTTTGTTTTAGTGTTTGAACGTTTGTTTGTTGTTTGTTTTGAGACAGGATCTCAGGTAGCCTCAGCTGACTTCAAACTCTTTAAACTTACAATGTAGCCAAAGATGACCTTGAACTCCATGATCCTTCCAAGTGCTGGAATTACAGAACTGGGTGCAGTAGTCCACTGCTATGATCCCTGCACTCAGGCCACCCTGGGCTATTTAAGAACTTGTCTTGAACAAAGGCATGAAATGACCTTGACTGCCAGGTACAGAAGTCACAGTTCATTGAAAGAATGTGCTGCTCTAAGCACAGTGTACTTATATTCATCAATATAGACCACATGGGGAACTCTACTTAAGTCTCCAAATTTAAAGTATTAAAATTGTAGCATATGTTCTCTGACCACAAGTGAACTAGAACTAAGAGTGAACTAGAAATCAGTAACTCCTCTAGAAAAACCTCAGATGTATGGAATTCAACAACCCCTGAGGGACCAAAGGATCAAAGAAGTTACTTCAGGGAGTTTGGTGCAGGCCTGTAATCTCAGCACCTGGAAGGCCGATCCAAGCCAACCTGGGCTACAGTGTGAGAACTTGTAAAACAAAGTTGCACAGACAATGTGACATTTCTCAGTGAATGACGATGAGGCACATCTTCACTGAAGTAGTAGTAATGAAATCTGTTTAGATTTACATGACTCTACAGTTCAAAACGGTGAATTTTCCTACATATAAATTATACTCAGGGACTGGAGATATGGCCCACTGGTTAAGAGCACCGTCTGCTCTTACAGAGCACCTGGCTAATCATCTGCAACTCTAGTTCCAAGGGATCTGACACCCTCTTCTTGACCTCTGTGGGCATTGCATGACATGGGTGCACTTACACTTACAATACATTCACACACATAAATTAAAATAAAAATGCATTTTAAAAAATAAATAAATTATATTTCAATAAGTCTGACTTGAGTTAGGGGTGGGGCTCAGTGGTAGAGCATTTACTTAGCAAGAATGAGGCCCTGAGTTCCATCTCCAGCATCATAAGAAAATAAATAAATAAACAACCATTACTTGTAAAAAGTCATTAGAGGGCTGGAGAGATAGCTCAGCAGTTAAGAGCGCATACTGCTCTTCCAAAGGACCCGAGTTTGGTTCTCAGCACCCACATTGGGCAGCTCACAACTCCCTGTTACTACAGCTCCAGGGAGATCCATTGCCTCTGGCCTCTGGCTATATACACTCACATGTACATTCCCCACACTGGTACATACACATAATTAAAAATAATGAATCTCTTTTTTAAAGTTGTTAAATGTAAGCTGGTGATACTCACCTATCATCTCAGCTACTCAGGAGGCTGAGACAGGAGGATAAAAACCCTGGAATTCAAGACCGGCCTGGGCATTGGTTGGGGCTGTGCATGGGGAGTGGAAAAGATGATATTTCATGTCAGAAAACAAGCACAAGTTGTTCGATATAGCTAAAACTCAGCAGTGGGAAGAGCTTGGGGGAAAAAGGGTGGAGGAGGATCAGAGAGTAGAGAATGATGGCAGAAGGAATGATCTCAAAGGTCTGTAGCACCTTGCAGTAACTAAGATTAACAATAGTCAGCTGCACATTTCAAAACAGCTGGTGAAGGTGATGGGTGACCATAAGGAAACAGAGTTTTCCAGACACCTGGGAAGTTACTCATATCAACTCATAGCAATGGTAACAGCATACACAAGTCCCACATAAGCTCAAGTCAGACAAAATCCCAGCATAGATGTGGGGAAGTAAGAAATCCCAACCCTATCTGAGGAACTATTGGCAACAGATGTCTATTGGGAAAAGGAGAGTCAGTCTCTTTCAAGGGTGTCACTCTTGGTAGATTAACCAGGCTCCAGTGGATGGACCCACACTGAAGGGTATTTGGAGATACAAATTTGATTCTATAGGCCTTAAAATATACATACACACATACACACATACACACACACACACATACACACACACACACATATATATATATATATATATATATATATATATATATATATCATGTAATGTGGTGGCGGTTACTTAGAGGGGGTTCAGATAGGGACGTGGATCTAAATGGGATTAAAATATATTGAATAAACTTCAAAGAAATTCAATTAAAAAGAGAGAGAGAGAGAAAGAGAGAGAGAGAAACAATCAAACAGCCAGTAGAAAGGCCTGAATTGCTCCCAACAACAAAGAGTGATCAGTATCTGAGGTAAATAGCCAGTTGCTGAGCTGGCCCTTATACACTGTAGATTGGTATCAAAGTGCTACTGTACCCCATAAATATACATTCTTACTATGCACCCTTTTAATAATTAGTGTATTTATTTTATCTTGTATGTGATACTTGTGTTCACACTTGAGTGGGAGTGTACACACATGGACATCCAAGGACAACCTCAAGCGCTGGCCCTCACCTTCTGCTTTGAGGCAGGGTGCTGTTTGCTGCTGTGTAAGCTGGACTAGTTGGCTCATAAGTTTCCAGGATTTTTCCCATCTTCATCTCCCACCTGGATGTAGGAGCACTAGGATCGCAGGTGCACCACATCTAGCTTTTACATGGGTTCTGGGGATTTGAACTCACTGCAAGTGCTTTACCCATTCAGTGAGCTTGAAATGAATTCATTTTAAAATGTGTTAAAATATTTATCCAGGGGCTGGAGAGATGGCTCAGAGGCTAAGAGCATGGCTGCTCTTTCAGAGGACATGAGTTTGATTCCCAGCACCCACATGAAAGCTAACAACCATTTGTAACTCCAGTTCCAGGAGATCTGATGTTTTCTTCTGACCTCTTCAGGCTTTGCACAACATTGGTGCACTTACACACATGAAAGCAAAACACTCATACACATAAAATAAAAAATTCTTTTAAAGGAAAGATGTGAAATCAATGGTCTAAAATGCTACCTCAAGAAGAGAGAGAAAAGAAACACTGAATTCCCAGAGAAGCTCGAAGAAATAACACATAGGCTCAGAAAGCAAAACAGGAAACAAGGCTAAGGCAGGAGAATCCAAGTTTGAGGCTAGCATATGACTACATACTAAGGTGGAGGGGGGAGCAAGAGCAGGAGAGAGAGAGAGAGAGAGAGAGAGAGAGAGAGAGAGAGAGAGAGAGAGAGAGAGAAACAAAGCCGAACAAAAGCTGGTTATTGAAAGCATCAACATGATTAATAACACTGAACTGAGCACTTTGAAAGAGTGAGTTCTGTCTCAGTGAATCTGGAAACAACCTGAGTATCCATCAGCCTGTGGGTAAATAAATTTCAGAGTGGCAGTACAAAAGGCCATTATTGAGCCCTAAGAAAGACTGACATTTCTACACCTGTGCTCAGAGAAAGAAGCCAGTTACCAATGCACAAATACCATGTGATCCCATCATAGGAAAGGGACAATCTAGGGATAGAAAATACAGCAGAAGGCACCAAAGCGGCTGCAGAGGTGATGGGGGATTTTTTTTTCCTGGGTCCTGAGTTTCTGTGGAATAATAACAATTTTCTGAAAATGGACAGTGGGGATGTTTATACAACATGGTGTAAGTACTTAATACCACCAAGCTGTGCACCTAAAAATGTTCAAAGTGGTTGGTTTTATGTCGTATATATTTTACTACAATAAAAAGTGTTTCTTTGGGGCTGAAGAAATGGCTCAGCATTTAAGAGCTCTTGCTACTCTTCACAGGATCCCAGTTCAGTTCCCAGTACCCACATCAAGCAGCTTACAATCACTCATAACTCCAACTTCAGGGAATCTGATGCCATCTTCTGGCCTCTACGGACATCTGCACTCATGTACATATAACCACACACGGACATACACACATACACATAATTAAAAAACAAAACAAAATAAAAAGCATTGCTTTATGTAAGCAATAACAGATAAGTATAACAGGTTTGAGACACAGCTCATTTATTGAGTGCTTGCCTGGCATGCATGAAGCACTGGGTTTAACTGACACACCACAAAATCAAGCATGATGGGGCATGCATATAACAGAAGCACTCAGGAGATGGAAGCAGAAAGGTCAGAAGTTCAAGGCTATACTCAGCAATGTATCAAATTATAGTTCATGCTAGCCACATGAGACCCTGTCTCAAAACAAAAAAAGCATATGAGATATGTCATCCCTAAGAGCAACAAAATCCCTACACATCTGAAGTCAACATGAGACCTGGCAAGACTGCACTGTCAAAACTCTGAAATCACCATGGATCATCAATTCTAATGAAATTTCAGGAAGGATTTTGTTCTTAGAACTCAGTAAATTTATTTAAGTTAAAAAAGAAAGTCAAGAATTGGACCTGGTGGTGCATGGCTTTAATCCCAGCACTTGGGGGGCAGAGGAAGGCAAATTTCTCTGTGAGTTTGAGGCCAGCCTGGTCTACATAGTGAATTCCAGGCCAGCTAGGGCTACAGGAGACCCTGTCTCAAAAAGACAAAAAACAAAAACAAAAACAAAAGCACACTTTAATTCCAGCACTAGGATGGCAGAAATAGGCAGATCTCTGTGAGTTCCAGGCCAGCCCGGTCTACTTGGAGTTCCACACCAGCTAGGAATACACAGTATGGGGACTGGGGGCCAGCCGGGAGGGGGCTGTAGGCACAGTAAAGGAATTTAAAAAGAAAGGGAGCAGAGAAAGAGCCCAAAGCCGCCATCAGAAACTATATGTTGCAGACTTCACCAGAGTGGTTGTTCAGTAGATAAATCAGCAGCCAAGGCAGGTGTCGAGTAGGAAGATATTTCCACCATCTGCAGGGGTCAATGGCCCAGGAAGTAATGAAAACTGAGCAAGAGTTGCAGACCCAGCAGAACCAAGCCAAGGGCACTAGGCATCACTTCACCAAAGTCTGAACTGCTGGTGAGCTTATAGACAGGGCTTGGCCCTGGTGGGTACATAAATTTAAATTAAAACAGGGGAACACACACACACACGCACACACACACACACACATCTACAAATGCAATTGGCACTCCAAAGATTGGTAGAGCATTTCAAGGTGTAGACAGGGGATACGCGGTGCTGGGCTTCAACCCCTGCTGCGACGCAGGGCACAGGTGACCTTTCCCTTCTTCTCTCCATGTAGAGCTGGTTGGGGACCCACAGCTATGCCCACAGGCATGGCTAACTTCTTGTAAACACCCTACTTCCCTGTGTGTGCTGCCAGACTGAGTGCCAGTGTCTTCTCTTTGAGGACATAAAACAACTTTAAGGTCATTTATTTTGTTCCTAAGACAAACCACCTTTTATTAATTGATTTTTTTTAAAAACATGGCTAGACCTGTTTCTCAGCAGGTGATCTCCAGCCCCATCTGAGAACACAGATAAACAGTCACTTCTACTTTGCCTGTTTGGGTGCCTGCGACACACCTGGTTGGTGTGCGCTGAATATGACCACTCCTGACACATCTCTCTTGTTCTCTCAGGGTCCCAAGAGTGGACATGATCGAAGTGAGCTGTCTGGACTGGGAAGAGTCCTCTGCTCCCCACCCTGCCCTGATTACACTGAAGCTCAGAGGCTTTGAGGCTTTGTGTTCCAACAAAGGAAACCTTGGGAGATTAAGGGCTGAGTGAAGGTTCCATGTTTCCTAGATGACCATCCAGGAGAAGCCACCAGCTACCCAGATGAGGAGATAGCGTGCGGCTCTCCTGTGGCCTGCTTGTGCCCTTAGAGGCTGTTGCTGCACACTCACAGCAGTGCTCAGACGGGGCCACATTCACTAAGGGGAGGGAGGGGGAAGGAATAAGTCGTGTAGTAGCAGGGCTGGAAGGGTGACCCCAACCTCCTCAGGGCTTCCTGCCCACTAACTGCTGCCCATGGCCACTCTCCCAGTAGGCCTGTGCTGCACCGTCTGCTGTGGGTTCCAGAGGTGCCCCTATGCCCCCAAATGCCCCATCTTCCCCACACAACCTGACCAGTGTGTGCAGGAGAGAGTGACGAGAGGGCACAAGCTTTCTCTCTCTTGCCAGTTTCTGTAGCAGGGATGAGTCACACCCAACCTCCAGCTATGCCTGCCCCATTCTTTTCCACATCATTCATGGGGCATCGTCCGGGCACAGCACTGTCTTTGTGACACTGAGCCCCTCGTTACATGGGCCCTGCTCAAGGATCCCAGGAGGGCTGAGTGTGGCACTGTGTGCCTGCAATCCCAGGACTCAGAAAGCTGAGACAGGTAACCTGTCGTGAGTTTAAAGTCAGCCTGAGCTACAGAGTGAGCTCTTTGTCAACCTGAGCTACATGAGATGCTATCACAAAAACAAAACAAGGGGCCAGTGAGATGGCCAGTATTTAAAAGTACTTACTGCCAAGACTGACAACCTGAACCTGACTGCTTCCACACGGTGGAAGAGGGGAACAGCCTCCAGGAAGCTGTCCCCTGACCTCCATGTTCACCCCACTTACCCCACAATAAACAAATAAATGTAAATTTTTAATTAAAAAATAAATAAATTGGTCTGAAGAAATGGCTCAGTGGTTAAGAGCACTGGCTGCTCTTGCAGAGGACCCTGGTTTGAGCCCCAGCACCCACACAGCGGTCAACAACTGTTGGTAAGGCCAGTTCCAGGGAGTCCCACCCTCTTCTGACCTCTGTGGGCATTGAATGACATAGATGCACTTATACACATGCAGGCAATACACTCATACACATTCAACAAAATACTAAAAAATAAATAAATGTAATATCAACAAAAGAACCCCAGTATGAACAACACACCAGCCTGTTATCATTGCCCCTAAATAGACACCCCAGTAGGTAGGAGACTTGAGAGCAGAAACAGGCTACTTGACAGTCCTACTCATAGCCCATTCAGACAACTGCTCTGACTGAGTGAGCGGCCACCCAGGCCTCTCATTAGCCTCTAATTGTGACCTGCGCAGGCTCCCCCAGGGCTATTGCTGAGATCTCACCTGTTGACAAGATGTGGTGGTCCCAGAGGGATGAAGCTGCGTGTTGATTATGCCACTAATGACGCACACTCATTGCCTGACAGTAACTCCTTTCAACAAACAAAACGTGTCTGGTGTCCATCACCAAGTCTTACTTCATATAGGGCCTCAGTGGGGCAGATGGGAGTTCCACTAGGATGTGCAATGGGGGTCTAGACCCAATGCCACTAGCCTTCCCCCTCCGCCTGCACCAAGTCTTCCTACAAAAGGCTAATTTACCTCTAGATTGAGAGAGATGCCCCCTTGAGCCCCTAGTACAGCACACACTTGTGGTGGAGCCCCACCTTGAGAAGCCCCGGCCAATGGAGCCTTTCCCATGGAGAAGTATCTGCACCCTCAAGTCATAAGGAAAGGACAGCATGAGACAGGCATTGGCTGTGTACCCACCCAAATAGAGCAAATAGAATAGTAACTCCATAACCACCAGGGGCCTAGGAGTATTCAGCCACAACTTTCTGAGTAGTGAAAAGAGCCTTGCTGGCCACTGTGGCAGTGAGCTTTGTCACTACAACCAAACTCCTGAAATAACCACAGAAGAAAGAAAGAAAGAAAGAAAGAAAGAAAGAAAGAAAGAAAGAAAGAAAGAAAGAAAGAAAGAAAGAAAGGAAGGAAGGAAGGAGAAAGAAAAAGAAAGAGAGGGAGAGAGGGAGGGAGGGAGAGAGGGAGAGAGGGAGAGAGGGAGGAAGGAAGGGAGGAAGATGGTTCAGTGCTAAGAGTGTTTGCTGCTCTTTCAGAGGACCTGAATTCATTCCCAGCACTGGCATCAGGCTGTTTACAACTACCTGCAACTCTAAGAGATCTGATGATCTCTGCTGGCCTCCGTGGCTGTGTGCACGCATGCACTCACACACACAAATACACATAAATAAAAATAAAATAAATTTTAGAAAGCGAAACAAGGTCTGGGGATGTGGCTTATCTGGTAGAGTGCATGCCTAACATGCATAAAGCCCTGTGTTCAATCCCTAGGACAACATAAACCGAGTATGAAGATGTTTGTAATCCCAGCACTCAGGAGGTGGAGGTAGGAAGATGAGATGTTCAAGGCTAGCCTCAGCTACATAGCAAGTTTCAGGCAAACCTGGGGTACATGAGCCCTTGACTCAAAAGGAAGAAAAGGAAGGAGGGATTTGGCTTTGAGTTTCAGAGATTTCAGTCACTTGGTCCTGTCACTTTTGGGTCTACTGTGTGTGGGATCACATGGTAACTGCTCACCTCATGGCATCTGGGAAACAAAAAGAGGAAGGAGCCTGGATCCCTGATCCCACTCTAAGGCGTGCCCAGCAACCAACCCGACCCCCCTCAACACTGAACCACATCCCTTGCTGCCTACCACCATGAACTTGGAACCAAGCCTTTGACCTGTGAGCTGTAGAGAAATCGCATCAGCCACCCACACACTAACACACCAAAACAGTGCAATTCACAGAGCATATGAGAAAGTTAGCAGGCAAGAGCAGCCTCACCTTTCTTAGGCATGAGACTGCCCAGGGCCACGCCACAAGCCCTGGACTTGGACCAGTCTGACCCCAACCTTGGAAATCTCTTGTCTAGTGTTCTACATAGATGGTCACACAGGTGGGATGTGTTCTCTTCCACCCGGCCCACCAGTTTGCCTAGAAGCTCTTGGGACCCAACTCAGTACCTGGATGGTGCTCCCAACAAGTGACCGTGAAGATCTGGTCGAGGAAGTCTCCACGGCACCAGCACCCTCCCACCCGTATGCAGGCCCCTAAGGCGGCAACAAGCATCTTTGTGTCCTTTAGGCCTTGTGGCTCACAGGCAAGTGCAGCTCTCGGGGGAGGAGGGCCCCATTTTCCTTTTCTGATTTTTGCGGAGCAGTGCCTTGAAACATGGTGTGGGCACGCTGGGAAGCAGAGGGCTGCGAGCTCACTCCCACTCGTTCTTGTTCCTCCCGCAGTCCTCACCCCACCATTACTTTTACTTTCTTTTTATATTTATTTATTTATTATTTATTTTAAGACAGGATCTCATGTATTATAGCCCAATCTGGCCTCAAACTCACTATGCAGCTGAAGATGGCCTTGAACTTCTGATCTTCCTGCTTCTGTCCCCTCAAATGCTAGGATTACAAGCATGTACCACTATATCCAGTTTACGAAGTATTCAAGGCTTTGTGCATACTAGGCAAACACTAATATAATATCTAGCCTTATTTTTTTCCAGACAGAGTCCAGAAACCATGGTCATTTTATACTTACATTATAGAGTCAGCCACCCTGAAAGGCCCTGACCAGTTCTTGGCTCTCAAGTTGGGCTCTCAGTGGCCTCTTCCCCAAGAATGGTTACATCAAAGATCTTAAGATGATGCCATACGTCTAGTGACAGGAGTTTGGTAAGGTGCAGAGACACAGAGATAAGATGGCCATGGAAGACAGAGGCTGAAGCCATGTGGCCATAAGCCCAGGAAACCTGGAGCCCCTAGGAGTTGAAAGAGGCAGGAAGTTCCCTCCCTACCCTAGAGGAGGACTTGAAGCACTACACAGAACTAGATGTCAGATGTTTGATCTTCAGAGCTATGGGAACAGCTTTCCATTGTTTTAAGTACCCAGTTGTGGCCTTCTGTCACAGCAGCCTTAGGATACTAGCACATGGCACATCCTTTGAGAGGATGAAACCGGCACATTCCAGAGAGGGGACTGGGTCATAAACAATCCTCAGTAGGCACTACATGGGCACCAGGAAACTGCTGCTTCCCCTCACTGGGTGGCAGGTGGGCAAAAGAAGTCTATGGGCACCCAAGTTAGCCAGGACAGTCCACGGGAAGGAAAGCCCATACAGGGACACAGTGCCACAGCATCAGAGGCCCAGCTGACTTCTCCCAGTATCCCTGGATGGCCTCTATGTCCTCTCTTCCCCTCTCTGATGTGTGTAAACCCTAGCGTTCCCAGAGTCTGGTTTAGGGATTGCACAGGGGAAGTGTACAGTAAATACTAGTTAATGATGATGATGAAACAATTTGCAAAATAGGAGCCTGGGGACCCAAAGGCTTGACATCTGCACGGAGCTAGTCTACAGGGAAATGAGTTAATGAAAGATGCTCGAGGGGCTGACAAGCCTCCACCAAGAGCAGCAGGAGAACCTGTGTGTGAGTATGAGTGTGAGTGTGTGTGTGTGTGTGAAAGAGAGAGGGAGAGAGAGAGAGAGAAAGAGAGAGAGCACAGAAACCTTAGGTCTAGTTTCTGAACCTGAAACTAACCCTAGAACTGGTGAGATCACTTGCCTATGCAAGAGATTGGGTTCAACCTCCAGTACTGAAACAAAACAAAACTTCCTAACTTGCTCTGCTGGTCAGTTGGGGGTGACAGATAGACAGCTTGAGATTGAACATCTTGAATGTTCATTCAAGACTACTCCAGAACCTGGAGTTCACTAAGCTACAGGTTTCAAGTTCCATCCTGCCTGTCTGTCTGTCTGTTTGAGATCGAGTCTTACAATGTAGCCCTAACTAGCCTGGTATTCAGTATAGGCTGATCTACAGGTTTGAAACAATTGGGCTAGCAAGATGTTCAGCAGGTAAAAAACTTGCCCCACAAGCCTGACAACCTGAGTTCAATCCCAGGAACCTACATAAAAGATGGAGGAGAAAATCAACTTTACAGAGTTGTTCTCTGACCTCTACATGCTCACCATGGCATTTATGTACCTTGGCACACAAATATTTGCACGCATACATCACATACACACACATCCCAATAATAATAATAATTTTTTTAGCTTGAAGCACTCCCCCTGTTTCTGCGTCCTGAGTGATAGGATTATAGGTCACTATGCCTGACTGTAGCTTCACCCTTTCTTCAATAGCTTTATCAAGAAACAACTCACATATCATACAATTGCCCCACTTAAATATATAGTTTACCAAGTGTGGTGATACGCTCTGCAATCTCGGTTCACAGGAAGCTGAAGCAGGAGAATCATGAGTGTGAAGCCCAGCTGGGTTACTCCGTGACAGGGTCTGTTTCTGGAGAGGGAAAAAAGTATAGAACTTAAAAGCTTTTGGTACATTTTTTTTTTCCTTTTTGTAAAATTGCATTTATTTGTATATGTACATGTATATGTGTGGGTGTCTACTACAGGTACACATGTGGAGGTCAGAGAACAATTCATAACAGGTGATTCTCTCCTATCATGTGAATCCTGGGATCAAACTCAGGTCATCAGGCTTGGTGGCAAGTGCCATTCCTGACTGAGTCATCTTGCCAGGCTCTGTTATTAATTTTTTTAAATGTGGTAAATTGATTATTATCTCTCTCTCTCTCTCTCTCTCTCTCTCTCTCTCTCTCTCTCTTTGTGTGTGTGTGTAGAGGTCAGAAGTTAATGTTTAGTGTCTTTCTCAATTGTTCTCCACCTTTCAAAATTTTTATTATTTTTATTTCATGTGTATGAGTGTATTGCCTACATGTATGTAAGTGCACCCATGTTGTGTGCAATGCCCAAGGACATCAGAAGGCACCAGATCCCCTGTAACTAGAGTTTTGGATGGTTGTTAGCTGCCATGTGAGAGCTGGGAACTGGACCTGCAAGAGCAGTCAGTGCTCTTAACCAGTGAGCCATGTCTCCAAGCCCCCCTATCTTATTTTTAGAGACAGGGTTTCTCACTGAACCTGGAGCCCACCAATGCGGCTAGGCTGGCTGTCCAGTGAGCCTAGTGTAAGTTTCAGATCGCAAGACGTAACAGAAATCAATCAGAGTCAGGAATTGACTGAACCAGTTTTATTGGGCATTGAACTGACTCCCAATCAGGAAAGGGAAATCAGCTGGGACTAGTTTTCTCCCGGGAATGGAGAAGGAACTAGCCCGTCCTTAGCTGGTCTGGAGGACTTTTTTTATAGGGAAAAGGTGCCCCCCTGGCATCCGTTTGATGTTAAAATAAACCGGGAAGGAATCCCTCTTTCGCAGTTGTTTATGCATTCCTTGAGTCCGGAACTTTGTTAAGGAAGCCCAGTGTCCTTTGTGAATTTGGGGTCTGGAGTCTTATCTGAGCTATTTGCAAGGCTTAGATCTCTGAGAGGTTGTAAAAGTCGGTGTTTCCTCATTCATCCTTTTGTAAACTCTGGCTCCAGATTTCTTCCCATCTTCCTGAGTCTGAAACTGTTGAGAGTTTCAGTCACACCTTACACCTAGGAGATCTTTCTGTCTCCACCTTCTCAGTACTGGGATCACACGTACATGTTCCTATGCATAGCTTTTACATAGGTACTGGAGATTGAACTCAGGTTCTCATGTTTGCACAGTAAGTTTGCACATTTCTTCAGCCTTATTGTAACCAATTCTAATACATATTTTGGTGGAATTAATGACATCGCACAATGCAACATCTACTTCCAAAGTCTTTTACCATCCTAGCCAGAAACCTCTCAGACTGGGGAGCTCCTGAGGTCTGCTTTCTGTCTATGGATTCGCTTGTTCTGGGTGTTTTGTTAAAATTATGCCTCCTGTGTGATCTTTTGTGACTTGCTTCATCCACTGCAACATCTTCCAGGGTCACCAGTGTTGGAATAAATGCTTGGGCTCTGTCTTTTCTATGGATCCCTTGCTGTTTTGCTATTTGCTGCTGGCATTTGGATAACTCCTACATTTTGTCAGACCTTCACTATGTTTGTTCTTAGAGACTTAGGTTTGGAGAAAAGATTGACACCGTCCCCGGGCCAAGATTTATGCATCATTCCCTTCCAGGATTAGAACCCTGCCCCAAAATGGAAACTGTCCTTTGGCCCCACCCAGCCCAAGAACCTGCCTTCTCCCACAACTCCTATCTCAACATCTCAAAAACACTATCATTTTTTGTAAACTCATTCCAAGGCATTCCAGTGAGCCAAAATTTTGCGTAGAAACAGCAAATGATTAGTGGGATCTTCAGCTATCAGACACCATATCTGGGACCTTGCCAGGCCAGAGTACCGGTGAGATCTGGACGCCCGCCCTCCCGCGAAGTGGGGAAGTTTCGTTCTTTGTCTACACTGCCCCTGTACACCACTGCCCAAGGGAGGCACAGAAAACGGAACCACGTGGAATCGGTCTTGAGTGTCGGCAGGTCGGCTCGCCAGCAGAGGGTGCACACTCTTCCCGGTCCGCCCATTGAGAGAAAGTGCATGTGCTGGAATATGCGCCTTCCGGCAGCGTGGCGGAACAGACTTTTTTTTTTTACATCATTTTGCGACACCTCCGAGCAGCGCTCAGCGGCAGTGAGGCAGTCATGGCGTCGCCCTTCAGTGGGGTGCTACAGCTGACAGACCTGGATGACTTCATCGGGCCGTCTCAGGTGGGCCGGCCGAGGGCGCAGGAGGAGGGGCCGGACCTGGCTATGCTTGGTGGGAAACCTCGTATCACCTGTGTCGTCTCCAGAGAAAGAGACCCAGCCTGGGGGCCAGGGCCCCGGGAAGTCTGGTCCTCTTCTTGCCAACCCGACAGCTGAGGCCAGGGAGGGCTGGGCAGCCCCATTACTGGTCCCCAAGATGTCCAGGAGTGACTTCTGGGTGCTGTGAGAGTGTTTAGGGGTGGCAGGCAGGCTCACAGCACTCGCAGCTGAGTGTAGAAAAGCAGGAGCCTGTTGTGCCAGCTGGTGATGCAGAGACATGATTCGGGCTGGAAAGTCTCTGCACACCTGAGCCACCCCTTTGGGTCCTCTCCTGAGCCAGTTTGTTCAACTTAATGAACAGGGACTATGTTGAAAGGGCAGGCTAAGGACCTTGCCCTGGAGAAGACAGTAGAGCTTGTCCCCAGACAGCAACACCTGGAAACAGGAACTGGTGCCCTTGTCTGGAAATTCCTGCCATGACCAACTACAGCTCTGTCTCCAGAACTAGTAGCCCCATACCCAAGGTGACTCAGAGAGGAGGGGCTGGGTTTCCACACAGGCAGGACGAAGTGGGAGTGTCTAGGACTGGCTATCTTCTAGAAGCCCACCATGGTTCTGTTTGCAATGGCAGGAGATTCAAGGGGAAGGAGAGTGATGGGAAGTTTCATCTATGTCACTGGGTTGGAGGTGCCTTCCAGGTGATAGCATTCCTCCTGACCCTGACTTCCTCTCAGAGGACATTAACACTAGTTCACATGTTGACTGTGCTGATATCTTAGAAAAGACAGAGTTGTCCAGATTTGTGCAGATATTTATCACAGGTACAGTTAGCACAGTCTTCATGCTCACCTGGGTTTTCAGAGTGAGTGATCTCGATGTTACCTTTGTCAGGTACACAGCAGGCTGGGCAGCCAGAGCTCAGCATAGCTTCAGGTGTAGGAAAGTGGTTGAACTGGCCTCCATCCTAGAGTGTGCAGCTTGGGGCAAAAGCCTCACTCTGTGGCCAGCAGCTATCCACCCCTGAAGCTCAGCATCCTCAGGAGTTGCCATCTCATAGAGTCTGTTTGGGGTCTCTTCCTGGTGTAGGATTGCATCAAGCCTGTGAAGGTGGATAAGAAGCCAGGAAGTGGCATAGCCAAGATCCACATTGAAGATGATGGGAGTTACTTCCAAGTGAACCCAGTAAGGAACCAGAGGCTTCACAATAGTCGTGGTAGGGGGATCTGAAACACATCTCCTCTGCCTCACCTAGTCACAGATTGGATAACCTGTCTTTCTGCATCTCCCCAGTCCTCTGTCACTAGTTTCTGACTGTGGGGAGCTGGGAGGGTGAGTGGGAGTGCCTAGCCTGAGTAGCCAACTTGACCTATTCTTCAGAGTAGCATAAGATTTTTTGATCTCAGCCCCTTGAGCCCCTCCTTCCATTTGTAAGGATTAGATTCTGATATCTGTTCAAATTAATCCTGACTGGCTGCCCTTTGCATGCTAAAGAATACTTAAAAATATGATGCACCATTGGTCTGAGAGGTGATGCCCAACCACGGGAGGCTGGCCAGCCCTGAGTAGGAGAGGAATTGTGGGATCAGGGAATAGATATAGAGAGCCTTGTGAATGAGAGAGAACAGAATTAAGCCATGACAGAGAAAGCTGTTGTCCATAAAGGTGACCCTGTGGCACGCCACAGCACCAGCTACAGCTCAGTCCCCTGGGAGGCCCTGGTTCTCACAAGAGGTCCCATGGATAGAAGGACCCAGGAAGGTACCCTGCACCATTGGGCTGTGCTGACAGGGCAGTGGCCTCCCCTGCATACTTCTGCAGCCCAGACCTGTGGGTCTTTGGCCTCTTGGTGTGGATTAACCTTAGGTTGGAGCTTTGGTGCAAAGTACAGGCCCAGAGAACCAGACTAAAGGGTTGGAAGCCCCTTACTGGAACATGAACCCAGTCGGTTCCTGTACTGTTGGTGGCTGTGCGAATGGAAGATAAAAGGCTACTTGGAATGCACGCCCTCTGCTGGCCTTACTCCTCTGGTCATAGCTGGGCATCTGCGGTTAGCTTTGCTCTGGCCCAACCATTCCTTCATCTGTAGGGTTGAGAGACTCAGGCTGGTGTCATTTTGTATGACAAGAACCACTGACAGTGTCCTAGAGGCACAGATTTGAATATTAGGGTCCTAGGCCTTCTCTATCAAGTCTGATGGTTGTTACTGCCTACATAGCCTTCTCTCCTAATTCCTGTCCTCTCTTCCTTCATCCACTCTTGATTTTTCATTCTGTATTTCTAGTCTGTCCCCACAGACCTAAGTGTACACCTACTTAGGTCCACTTAGACCAGTAGTCACTCCATACAAGTCTGTTGCTTCTGCACTAAGCCAGTCTTGTTCATGGAATTCTGGTGTGCCAGCTGAGTTTGTGCCACAAGTTAGAACTCTGTGGATATGAATATCTGGGGTATATATAAGCATTTGTGTGAAAACTAATTTTTAAAAACCCAAGTGTTAGGGCTGGGGATGGAGCTCAGTGGTAGTGTTTGCCTGGTATTTATAAGGCCCTGAGTTCAATCCCCCTTAATGCAAATAATAATAATAATGAAAATTGAGTGGCAAATGAACCTAATCAGT
The DNA here is from genome assembly GCA_035773235.1 of Eospalax fontanierii. Taxonomy (NCBI): domain Eukaryota; kingdom Metazoa; phylum Chordata; class Mammalia; order Rodentia; family Spalacidae; genus Eospalax; species Eospalax fontanierii. Next base: position 28,786,890 of record CM069546.1, on the reverse strand, counting down.
TCCTGTACTATTTGGTTATGGTGTGAATGGAAGATAGAAGGCTTGGAATGCACGCCCTCCACACCGTGTTCTGGATTTTGCTCCTCTGCAGGACGGAAAGACCCAGAAGCTGGAGAAAGCCAAGGTCTCCCTGAACGACTGCCTGGCATGCAGTGGTTGTGTCACCTCGGCAGAAACAGTGCTTATCACCCAACAGAGCCACAAGGAGCTGCAGAAAGTTCTAAATGCTAATAAGGTAAGCAGTGGAGATCAGCCCCAGCAGCCTACAACATGCTTCATCAAGAATAGCTCACAGAGTCCCCAGCTACCTTCAGTGACTCCTGCATCTTTAGTTTCCTCCCAGTGAGTCACTTGTCTCCCACATGAAATGTCAGACCTGGAGTTTTAGGTTCTGAATGTACATCAACATGGAAAACTGTGATAGAGCTGGTGGCATCTAACCATGCAGGCTGCCACTGGGAGTTTCTACAATGCCTGCAGAGCCAGAGACTTTTCTCCTTTGCTTTGCAGGTGGCAGCACCTGGTCAGCAGCAGCTGGTGGTCATTTCCATCTCACCCCAGTCCACAGCATCACTGGCTGCCAAGTTTCGGCTGGATCCCTCAGACACTGCCAGGAAATTATCTTCATTCTTCAAAAAAATAGGTAGGCAGGGAACCTTGGGTGAATGAGGGCGGCTGGTGTCAGGGCTCTTCCCGCCCCCAAGGCACATGTCATTTCCCCTGAACTGAACAGTAGAAATGCTATCCACAGTCTGGCTTCAGCCTGAAGTTTCACTTTGATGGTTGAGATCATGCTGAATTACAGGCATGTACCATCTTTCTTCTGTTTTTGTTTTTTCTAGAACAGGGTCTTACTTTGTAGCCTCGTCTTCATTGTGTAGTCCAGGCTAGCCTCAAACACCCAGTCCTTCTGCCTCAGTCTCCCTAGTACTGGGATCACAGTTGTGTGCCACCACACTAAGTTTTAGTTACTATTTGTTTGTGGTTTAAACAATTTTTTACATTTATTTATTTAGTGTTTATGTATGTACATGCATATTTGTGTGGTGTTCCAAAGACTGATCTCAGGTCATCAGGTTTAACAGCAAGCAACTTTATCTGCTGAGCTCTCTCCAGTTACTGTTTTTCAGACACACTGTCACATCTGTGTTGGATTCTATTTCAGGTCAGATTTGGCTGACTTCTGGGCCAGGAGCTGGAGTGGAGGAGGGTGTGAGTGTTTTGAGAACCCCTGCTAAACTGGGGTTCCAGTCGCAGAGTAACCAGCAGCCCATCCTAGAGAAGTGGAAGGGGTAGACAAGGACATTGATCGTGCCACCTCCACGGAATGCTTCTGCCTGTTGGATGGTGTGGCACCTAGTTGTCTACCATGACCACAGGTCTCTTGGGAAATCCACTAATAGGCAGGTGCCCCATGTTCTTGTCCATTGGCCTATGTCCACTGAGACCTGACCTTCGCTGTGGCGCTAGGAGCTACCCTCAGTCTCTAGTATCCTAAGTAAAATTAGCCTGGGGAAAGTAGTTCTGATGGAGATGAGAGTCCGGTACAGTATTATCACAGAACAAATCCCAGGCCTGGGCGTAAGTGCTGAGAGGGCAGTCTTCCACTGGGGTCCCACAGGTCCTGAATTTCAGCTTATGATCTAGAGCAGGCAGAGATAAGTCCATAGTATCTTTCTATGGCTGAGCAGCTCACTGAGACATATCTGCACAGCCTATGCCAGGGTGGGGCAGTGTGGCCATACAAGTAGCCTTAGATAGCTGACCCATAGGGATGTGGTCATTAGAAGGCTCTTGGGTAAGGCAGAGGTCTGTATGCTCCAGAGGTTGGGGCTGGTGGGGGTGAAAGCATCCAGCGGCATCACCCTGCTAGTATGAAAGACTTAAACACACTGAGAAGGGCACCAAGGAACACGCCTTCTTAAGAATTCAATATAAGGGCTGGAGAGATGGCTCAGTGGTTAAGAGCACCGACTGTTCTTGCAGAAGACCAGGTTTGATTCCCAGCACCCACATGGCGGCTAACAACTGTCTGTAAGTCCAGTTCCAGGGGAATACAACGCCCTCCTCTGACCTCTGCTGGTGTTGCATGACATGGGTGCACTTACACACTTGTAGGCAATACATTCACACACATAAAATAATAAATATTAAAAAACTATTTAACAAAAAGAATTCACTACAGGGGGTGATGCTTTGCAAAAAGTAGGTGTCACCTGTGGGGTTGCTGGGCAGCACTGGGGTACCTACACAGGTGTTGTACCTGGTAAAACAATACTTTCCGGGGCCCCCAAGCTGTGCCATGCTATGGTGCCACCGGGGCAGAGTGATTAACAGCTGGGACAGAGCCCCACCCTAGGTGGTGTGATCATTTGAACAGAACTCAGCCCCGGAAAGTGAGCTCAGCTGCTAGGGCCAAGTCCTGCCTTGGACAGCATAAGCCACTGGGCAGAACCCAGCTCTTGGCCTATGATCTACAGTGTTGCCCTACAGTGGCCTGCTCAGGATGGAGGTATGCTGATGCTAGTTTCTGCCATTGTTGGTGCTAAGGTACATACTTAACTTCTACCAATTTCCAGGGGTGCACTTTGTCTTTGATACTACCTTCGCAAGGAACTTCAGCCTCTTGGAGAGCCAGCGAGAGTTTGTACAGCGATTCCGAGGCCAGGCCAACTCCAGGGAGGTCTTGCCCATGCTAGCTTCTGCCTGCCCAGGTGCGCCCATGGCTGTGTGGTGGTGTGAGATTCAAGTTTAAGTGAAATTAGAACTTGATTCAATACCAAAAGTATGACATGAGAAATGGGACTGACATGGGAGAAGGGGGTGGGTTGTCTGCAGAGCAGGTTATAAATATCAGCACTAAGGAGGTGCCTAGGTCTAAGACCTGCAGTCACTAGTTCTGATTGGTGATCACCTGGATGGCAGCTTTCCTTGTGACAGTGATGACAAGGGAAATGCTTTAATACCACAATCGTTTCTTGTACAAGTCGGTCCACCCCCAGAATGTCATGTCACTGCTAAGAGCAGCGTTTTGTAAGCAGCCCCCAACCTGCCCTGTGTGCACCCCAGACCTGTTTGTTTCTACTGGCTCAGGCTGGATCTGCTATGCCGAGAAAACACATGGCAACTTCATCCTCCCCTACATCAGCACAGCCCGGTCTCCACAGCAGGTCATGGGCTCCCTGGTCAAGGACTTCTTCGCCCAGCAGCAGGTAACAGCACTGGGTATCCCCAGGCAGCATGATAGGGAATGACCTCCAGGAAGGACCTGTTGGCTAATCACTGAGCCCTTGCCTGTGGCCACAGCACCTTCTGAAGGTATCTAGGGTCACTGAAATTTGATGGTGGCTGCCAAAAGAGTAAGTTTGGCCTTGCTGTCACTCCTGCTCAGCTAGCCTATTACTGCTTTGGTGTGTCTTTTGCCAGTCACCAGGGGACCTAGTTCTCATAGAAAGCCCCTAAGAAGTGGCTAGGCCCCAAGTTAAGGAAGGAGGAGGCAATGTCAGCCAAGGGCTAGGAGCACCCCCTATAGGCTGCTGGGTGAACAAGTTCACCCAATACATATCCTACTTAAGGTCATTTCCAGTGAGCCACTAGACTCAATGTGAAGTCACCCAAATGGCAGGTGATGGGGAAGCAGTCTCGCCCACACAGTACATGAAGCCACAAGCACTGACATCACATCAACGCTGTGCATTCCCTCTGCATGCATACAGACACACTTCCCTCAAGTCTGTGTTGTCTCCACTCTGACCTCTTCCCTCTTTCAAAGTCACTGAGAGTCTATCTCCTTTGTTGGAGCTAGCTGGTAGGGACAAATAAGAGGTGATGCACAGCCTTGATTACATGCTGGCCAGCAGGCACAGACAACTATTCAAGTCATGCCTGGTAGCACCTCATGCCTCACATTTCAGAAGCCACTTCTGAGCTGAGTTTAGACAGGACTCAATCTTCCATATTCTCTCTATAGCATCTGACCCCTGACAAGGTCTACCATGTAACAGTAATGCCTTGCTATGACAAAAAGCTAGAAGCATCCAGACCAGACTTCTTCAACCAGGAGTATCAGACCCGTGACGTAGACTGTGTCCTCACAACAGGTATGGTCATCATGTATAACCATGTCCTCTGCTGCCTGTAGGGCTTCATTGGAGCCAGGCCCTGGGTCTTGGTGGACAACAAGACCCTTCCAGGATCCTGTGGCCAGTGGAGCCCCCGTGGTATATACTTGCTGGCTCTAAAACAAATCAGGGGGCAGAGGGGCAGGATCTCAAGTTCAGTCCCTGTGTCTCATACCTTCATCCAACTTCTGAGTAGCCTATTTCCTACTTAAAGGGACAGGAAAATTAACTACCTGAAAGGCTAAACAGCCTGTTCCTGAACTAGCAGAGTAGCCTTGGCTCCCTTTACACTGTCCCAGGCAAGGATGTGGTAGCTCTCCACGAGTCTGCAGAGGGTGGCTAGACTCATCATCCTACCAAGCGAGTGAACATGTAGGGTAGTCTGGACACATTTAACTCAGCATTTTAAAACCGTCTAGAGCATGTGCTGTGGTTCCACTGCAGGAGAAGTCTTCAGGCTGTTGGAGGAAGAAGGAGTCCTGCTCTCAGAGCTGGAGCCAGTACCCCTGGATAGCCTGTGAGTTGGTGGTGGGGACTAAAACCCTGCATTTAGTTACAGATGCTGCTTGCACAGTGGGCCATGTCTCATCCCCTCCTTCCTGCCCAGACTGCCTTCTGGCTGACTCCAGGCTTCCCCATGACCTGGCTGGGGCACAGGATTGGCTGACACTGTCACAGTAGAGCCTGTCCTAGGAACCATTTGAGCTCCCACAGGGCCACAAAACAGCCCTTAGTGTTTGTGACTGCAAGAAATCTTGGCTGTATTGAACTCCAGCTTCCTTCACTAAATGGACTCTCCCCTAGATCCAGTAGTATGTCTGAAGAGCCCACCAGCCATAGGGGTGGAGGCTCAGGAGGCTACCTGGAGCATGTGTTCCGGCACGCAGCCCAAGAACTCTTTGGAATCCACGTGGCTGAGGTCACCTACCGACCTATGAGGTCAGCAGGGAAGGCTAATGTGTCAGGCAGGGTAGGCATCAAGGTCTTAAGGGAAGACCCTCGAACCCTTGGCATAAGTGGGGTTTGTCTTACTAGTAATGGGGTATGAACAGATGGGTCAGAGTACTCTCCTTGGTCTCCTCAACAAGATCCTGAGCTAAGCCAATAAATGCAAGGCCTAGCAAAGGTTTAGCATGGATGTATGCCAAAGCCGCTTTATTCGGCTTTATTCCACCTTTCTGGGCCTCACAGCTGCTCTTGGGAAAGGGAGTCCCATGTTAGTTAAGGAGACTGAGTACAAGGTGAGGTCACCTAATGGGTCCATGGAAGCAGATGTCTTCCCTCCTCCATCATCTCTCCCCTGCCTACAAGCCAGAGAAGACAGAGTAGTGCTATGATCCTGAGCATGCTTCTATAGCCAGGCAGGGGCAGGTGCGTATGGTGGTGCGCAGTTGCATTAAACCCTGCCTATGTCTCCAGGAACAAGGACTTCCAGGAGGTGTCGCTGGAAAGGGATGGCCAGGTGCTGTTGAATTTTGCTATGGTGTATGGCTTCCGCAACATCCAGAACCTTGTGCAAAAGCTGAAGCGAGGCCGTTGTCCCTACCATTACGTGGAGGTCATGGCCTGCCCCTCAGGTATCCTAACAGCACAGCAGACTCTGCTGGAGCACTTAGGGCAGGCTGCCACCAGTGGAATATGGGAGGGGGTAGATAGGAAGGGAGTGTGTTCTTTTCCCATGTCCGCGGGTCAAGAGGCCAATGCTAGCCTCACCACCATGGCTACACCCTCTGCTCTGCCACAGGCTGCTTGAATGGAGGCGGCCAACTCAAGGATCCAGATGTGCAAGGCAGGGAGCTCCTCCAGCAGGTAGAAAGACTATACAACATGGCTAGGGCTGAGGCACCTGAAGATGCACCTGGAGTCCAGGAGCTATACCAGCACTGGCTGCAAGGCAAAGGATCAGAGCAGGCCAGGCGTCTGCTGCATACGCAATACCATGCTGTTGAGAAGAGCAGCTCAGGCCTCAGCATCAGGTGGTAGGAAGCCTTGAGGGTCTGTGAGAACCCCAGGACCAGCACCAAGACTCCCAAGAAGACCATGTGGATGTCAGCAGCAAAGCCCACACACAGAAAGCCCTAAGGACGGCTAAAATGCAGGAAGAACCACAAAGATGTGTTGGATTCTGTGCTAAGTGGGGCACTGGCTGCATGTGGGTCCTGGACAGTACATGGCCTGTGTACCTCTGGTCGAGAATGCAGCCCATATTCCTCTGGACAATAATGTGACCCACAGCCTGTGCACCCCCAGATTCCACACTGGACTCAGCAAGATGGGAGTATGAGCAGAGGTAGCCGAGGAGGCTAAATGTTCACTGAGGTTCCAGAGTCTCTTCCACTAGCCAGGGCCGTGGTACCTGCCCTGCTCTCCTAGATGTGGTGGCCCAAGTAAGGGGGTTCCAGCTACTCCCAAGTGTGCCTCATCATCAGTTTCTGAGCTGTCCCCCTGAAACTACAATACAGAGGGCATGTATCAGGCCTGGACTTCCCCTGCATCAGAACTGCCTAGTAGGGGGACCTGATCCTTTACAAGTTGAGTGTTTGCAGTGACACCCAAGGCCATGGCCTTGGGGTCTTGGGCAATCTTTTGACACCAAGCTTATGTGTTGTGAGAGCTCCATAGCTGGGTCTTACCAAGCTTGTCTCTCATCCAGCCTCACTGCTAATAAACAGGTCAGCACCTCAGGAAACATCTGCTGTGTATCTGTGGCACTATGCTGGGCCTTTCAGAGCTTTATTGGCCATTCTTAGCTCCACGGACATGCACATCTCAGAATCCCTAGAAAGGCCCTGCTTATCCACTTCCATGAGCAACAGAGTCCAGTGGAGGTACCACTTGCTGATTCTTCAAGGCTGGGTGCCAGCTGGACAGGGCCTCAGAAGAAGGTTCTGGAGACCAGGGTCCAGTCAGCCCGAGGGAGGGATGTATAGACAAGCAGGCTCCCCACATAGCTCACTTTTGCTGGGGTGTACTCAGAAGCCCCCACTGCAAGGCCATGAGTGCCTGAGCCTGGGGCTGTGGTGGATCCAAGGCAAGCTGGAAGCTTGCCCGCTCCCTGCAGAGAACCTCCAGGACCTGAGCTGGTGCCACCTGGCCTGTGAACTCACGAACTGGCTCCTCTCTGCAGGGAAGAGCATGCTGGGGAATTGCAGCACTGGCCAGCTGCCCATGGGGATGGGGCCCAACAGAACAGTGGATGGGAGGAGGGCCCTTAGCAAATGCCCTCCCCCGGTGCCAGGGACATTCAGCTCAATAAATAATCCCTAGACACCCTCCTAACTACCCAAATGACTGCCAAAGAGGCCCCAAGGATACCAGGCTGGCCGAGACTGCTCCACAGGGAGCCACTGGCTGCCTGGATGACTGTGCACACAGCCTCCTGAGGCTGCCCTATTGGTATGGTTCAGGCTTCACCCACAGGAAGGCCCAAAACACAGCCATACTCACGCCACCCTCAAGAAAGGGTTGTACAGAAGCTCCTCGCCCAGCGTCGAAGGCACAGTGGGCACATCATCATCATCCCTCTTCTGTAAAGAACATAGGTCCTCATCACAACTGAGCTTCTTGACAAGCTATAGGGAGCTTAACACAGATGGCAGAGGAGTCTGCAGCAGGGCAGCAATGGGGCCCGGCCAGCTGAGGCCAGAAGATTTATTACCTTGATTCCCCAGTGACTCCACTTTTGGATCCCCCAAATCCCAGGAAAACAACACTTGCCCCCACCCCTATTGTGAGGCCAGAAATGGCTGCACCTGGGCCCAGGACAGCTTGGCTCGCACATGGTTGTTGCAGGGCTCCACTTTCTGTGCAAACTCAAGGTTGTTCAGTGTGTGCTCGTGGCCACAGAACACTTTCTGCAGGAAGAGGGGGGCTCAGTAGGTAAACAGCACTGCCCTAGGCCAAGGAAAGGGCAGGCATTCAGACCCCTAACCTAGCATCCAACCCTCCTGGGTCCCCACATCTCTACTGAGGCGGGGTAAGTTTAGAAGCGCTGACTGTGTCAGGAAGAACTCCAGTACCAAACAGGTGGACCCTATAGAAGGTCAAGCCTCTCTCACCGTCTGGGGTGGCAGGGTGCCCAGGGTTTTGGTCAGGCTGTGATACATCTGCTGGGCAGTGCCCTCTAAGTGCCAGCCGCAACCTGCCACTGACAGGGCATCCCCTGGGGGAGGAAGGAGGGTCAGAGGAACACTGTAGGGTGGGGAGCACAGTGGAAGTGGGGTGGGTGGAGGAGTCCGGGCTGCAAGGTACCAGAGAAGAGGGCTGGTGGGTCCAGACATTCATCCTCCCATAGGAAGTAGCTCATGTGGCCAGAAGTGTGGCCCGGCGTCAAGAGGCATTGCACGTGGATGGCCCCAAACTGTGATGATGAGGCAGGTGGGCCTGTGAGGACTGGTGGGTGGGCTAGGGCCCTTCCCACCCCTTCTGGGTGCACCCTCACCTGAAGCTCCTCCCTGTGTGCCAGCCTGCGGGTGAGCCCGCAGATGCGCTCATCTGCTCCCATGACCGCCAGTCCTGGCTGCAGCTGCACCAATTCTGCATTTCCTCGTGCATGGTCCCTGCAGAGGATACCTGATTTACTGTGGTTGTAATGGGAGAGTCAGCCTTGGGCTTTGGCACGCACCTTTTGTACTTACCAGTGATGATGAGTAGTTAGCACTGTGGTCAGAGACACCCCTTCACGACTTGCAATCTCCAGCAACTGGAAAGGACAAGAGTTGTAGTGACAAAGACATCCGGGTGGCCGGCCCATCCCACATTAGGATGATAAATTCGGTGTGCCTAGCTCTTAAGGCACGCCCAAGACCCACAACAGCATGGGGTAGGAGGCTACTGGGTAGACAATTACAACATATGAGAGATCAGTTAGGCAGCAAATAGTACTACGGACACCAAAGGCAGCCTTAATTTCGAGGGAGCTCAAAGATAATACAGGGATTCTGAATGCCAAATAACATTAGAGATTAGGGGGTCGGGCCTGCTTCAGCCAGAGTGGTCAGGAGTCTGTTGGTGGAGCCCCTTGTCGGCTCTCACCCTCTTAGGCACCGCCACATCTACAGCCACAGCCTCCCGCGTGTGCTCCTCGATGACCAGGTACATGTAGTTGTCTTCAAGCACCGGGATGACTTTGACCTTCATGGTCCCAGACCTCAGCCACCCTGTGCCTCCTCCAAAAGAGGGCTCCCAACCTAGTGAACCCCTTCTCCTGAGTTGCGCGAGGAGGGTTAGCCACAGACACACTGGAGGCACAAAGTAAGATCTGCTCTCTGCCAAGGAACTTCCCAAAGAACCGGCCATCAATTCCATGCTCCGGGACCTAGAGGGTCCCGGCCCCGCCCACCTGAGACCCCGCCCCTTCTGGCAACTTCGCCTTTCCCCAAAGAGCCACATCCCACACCTTTCTGAGGCTTCCTTCTAGGTCCGCCCCGAGTCCGGGTAGGCCACGCCTTCCTAATCAGGCCCCGCCTCTCAACCACTCTGGGACCCCCTAGGTCAGCCTTGTTCGCGGCCTTCCCCCTCACCGGTCGTCTCCTGTCAGCCTGGAGAACACACGGACAGCGAGCCTAGGACCGCTGGTCTTACGGGCTGGACAGAGCGTGGAGCTCCGCCAGCCGCTACTCACGGCCCCCAGCTGGCTCCGGAGCGAAGCGTGGGCCGGACCGGCAGCTGCAGAAAATGCGCGTGCGCGGGAGGGAGCACGCTCTTGGCCGGCAGGGCGCAGTGCGCACGCTCCAATCCAGCGGGGGGGTTTGGGGGGGGGGAATGAGGAGGGGGAGGCTGGGGAAGGGAAAGACCCCGGGGCGGGGAGTATCCCCTTGGCCCTCTTGGCGCCCAGGCTGAACTAAGCTTGAGATGTTTGCTGTCCCTGATGACCTGCCTACTCAGACGGAAAGTGGTGGGGTGTCTCCAGGTCGTTCTGCTTGTCTCAGTTTGGCTGCCCCAGAAGGTAATGCGGAGAGCAGGGCGTCCCATTGAAGGACAGCATTGCCCGCAGCTGCAAGTCCGCAGGTGTTGTCATGCACTGCTGGATACATCTGCCCGGCCGTAAACCGGGTGCCTGTCTGTATTTCCCAAATGAGGACATGGGGGCAAGGATGGAGTGGGTGCTGCATGTGAAAGGTGCTGAGCTTTCTCTCCCTATTCCTGACCACTGAATTGTCCTATCCTTGTGGGCAGGACTGGGAGTCTATAGTCAATAGACACCTTGGCAACACTGGCACCACTTCCAGCAACAGCCGCCCAGCAGGCCACCATCAGATAAGTAAGGGGGCAATGCAACACCAAGCTCCCAAGGAGCCAGAATTCCAGTCCCCTGTGGAGTATGTGGCAGCCCCAGGCCCCAGACTAGGGGTTCCACTTCAAGCCACAGAAAATGTGAGTCCTCCCAGGACACTGCTGCTGCCATGGGATCCAAGTCCTTCCTTTTTTCCATAGGCTAGGAGAGATGAGGTCCTTGAATTTGGGGTGTATTCCTGCCCAGGAAAAAGCCTATCCTGGTTCAGGAGGACTGGGGTGACTCCATCACAGTGGAGTCATATAACTCAGGCCTGGGGCCCACCAGGATTTAGGGTGTGATGCCTCCTTAGGTTGTTCCAGGAGCTGAGGAATGGATACCAAGAGCTTTGGGGGACCCAGCCTGGGCCACCAGCCTGGAGGTAGAGCTTCCATCAGATCTGAAGCTGAGTGAGGAACAGCGGCTGCAGGTAGAAATGGGGTCCTGGGTGCTGGTAGGAGCAAAGAGCCCATGAGGCTACATGGTCTCACTCTGGCCACCCACAGATCTCCAAGGAGCTAGTTGACCTTCAGATTGCAAACCATCGCCTGCGAGAGCAACACGAGGCTGAAGTCTTTGAGCTGAAGAGGGAGGTGAGCAGCTGAACAAGCCCATGTGTGTTAGCCTGAGTGCATGCAAGAACAGGGTGCACACCCAGATCAAGCACCATAAGGAGTCCAGCTGTCTGGGAGTGTACGCGTATTCCATGTGCGGGGGCCTCTCCCTTTCCCTTGTGTAGTGTGTCCTTATATATATACCCAAAGTGAATGCCTATTTTCTTCATGTTGCCCAGCAGACAGATACACCTGTTTGCCCTTGGTGCCCATAGGTTCTTCAGCTGGAGAGCCGAGTGCTGGAGCTGGAATTGCATGGAAATGGTGCCAGCCAAGGGCATAGAGTCCAAACAAAAACCAACCTGGGGCAAAACCATGTACCACAAGAATTCAGTGGAGAAGCTCAGAGGCCTGAACATGCCAGCCAGCATAGACTCCAGGTTACCATGCACATGGAGATCTGGGCTGGGTGGAACCAGTGGAGTCTCCATAGGGGCACAGTGAGGATCTGCTCCCCACTTCTCAACCCTCCCTTCTTTTCTGTCCATAAAGGTGCAGCTCAAGGATGTTCAGCCCTCTGAGCCTGGGCAGCTGAAGCTGGGGAGCAATGTGCGTTCACAGCCACCTAGCATAGGGATCTGCCCACATGGGGTGGGGATAGGGGATTCCAAAGCTTGGGGTCTCACACAGCCAGCCCTTGTGCACCCTACAGTTGTCAGGAGGCCAGCAGCAGCTGCAGGGAGAAGTGAAATGGGTTCTGGAGCATCACAGAGCCAGGCAGCAGGCACTGGAGACACGAGTGTAAGTTGCTACCTCACACAAGGGCCCAGAAGAGCCTAGTGGTAAAGCAGCCCTTCTTGAGTGAGGGAGTACCTCACCCTGGCCTAGCTGAGCCTGTACTGTGTCCATAGGGCAGCCCTGGGCCAGCAGTTGCAGGGAGCCCGAGAGGAAGCCAGAGCAGCTGGTCAGCAACTGGCTGCACAAGCCATGGTGAGGTCCTATCCATCCACCCCATGTTTCAAGATCCAGTGGATGGGAGTCCTACAAGTAAAGCAGAAGCTCCTCATGTACCCTCAGGTGCTGTCTACCTGCCAGGGTCAGCTCCGACAAGCTGAGGCTGAAAATGCTCAGTTGCAGCTGCGGCTGAAGAAGCTGAATGAGGAGTATGCTGTGCGGCTACAGCACTATGCCAGAAAGACAGTCGTGAGCACTACCCAGGCACTGTGGGTGGGCAGAAAAGGCCTCTGAGTCTTGGGGAGTACAAGCCTGGCCTGGGTGTGCTGAATATACAACTATAGGGAGACTTTGTGGTCTCAGTCCACTGCACAGCCAGAGGTGAGGTTGGGCTCAATCAAGTCCCACCCTGCCCACTCTGACCCAATCCTCATAGCCTGGTTGCCTGAACTAGCCCAAACAGGACCTCAACATAACCCTGCCACACCCTGCCTCCCTCAGGAGACTACCAGTGACACAGACCAGGCAGCCCTTCGGATGTACCTGGAGGCCACTCTACAAGACATTCGGGCAGCACACCGCAGCCGTGAGCAACAGCTGGCTCAGGCTGCCCGGGGCTACCGAAAGCGCCTAGCAGATCTTAGTCGGAGGCAGGAGTTGCTGCTAACCACCTGCAGGTAGGCCCATCCTAACCCAGGCATCTTGGGTAGAGTGTCCCCATGTTACCTGCATTGTGGCTTAGTGTTGCTGCAGGAGCAGCCTTAGGTACAAGCAGACTCCCAACAGGGTATATGGCCCTGCCAGGGCTACTTTTGCAACAGCTGCTGACTTGGAGCCACTGTCCATGCATTGGGCCACAGAACACAGCCACTTGTGGGAGGATGAGGTAATGCTGGAGTTCCCTACCTGCCTGCCAGATGGACTCACCCCAAGTTCAAAGCCTTTGAGCAGTTGGCCTTGTTCAGGCAACCAAGGGATCCCCACCATGCATTTTTACAGCACAGCCAGCTAGTGTGCCCAGAGAAGGAACCTGTTGAAGCCTCCCAAGGGGAAAAGTCACAGCCACTGTGAGTGCCCTCCTTTGGGTATGAAGGAAATCTAGAGGACAGGCAGAGGGAAGTAGAAACTGCATAGCCTTCATTCATTCTAGTAACTGTGGCTGAGGTTCTGCCATCCCTGCTTGGTGGTCTCTGTTTGTATAGGAGATGCTGATAATCATAGAAAAGTAGCTGCCTTGCTAAGCATCTGGTAGTAAGGCTTGAAGGACAAGGGTGAAGATGGGATGGGAATTGAAGACCTGGCCAGCTCTGGCTTTGGGTTTCCACCCTCCCAGCCCCATAATAGGCAGGCTCTTGTTGGAACACCTCACAGAGTTTGGAGAAGACACCTGGTAGACAGGGTCACTGAGTGGGTCAGAGAGTTCTCTATGCACAGATGCTCTGGGGCCCCAAGCAGTGTCATGCTGCCCTAAAACCACCCAGCAGGTATTATGCCTGCTTTGGAGACTGCTCCCTCCTGCTCTTCCCTATCAGGGCCTTGGACACTGCATCCTGGGCCCAGATCCAGAAGAAGCTTCGGGACTTCTCCCGAGACACCCAGGTAGTAGATAAGGTATGGTGGGGAGCCCTCCCCACACCCTGCCCTTACTCATAGCTCATGCCCCCACCAGGCAAAACTGGAACGTGAGCGGGCACAATTGCTGGTTCGGGCCACCATGGCTGAGCAGCAGCTTTCTGAACTACAGGAGTATGTGGATCAGCATCTGGGCAGGTGAGCTAGATGTGTCCCCAGGGGCCTCATCTGGGTAGGAGGGAAGAGAGCCTTCAGCTAGACAAGTGATTTATCTGATGATGACTTGCCTGGTTATTCCAAGCAGGTACAAGCAGGAAATCTTGAAACTGAGGAAGCTGATAGATGCGGGAAACCCCTGGAAAGCAGAGGCCATGCCTTCCACCAAGCCCCAGCGCCCAAGGACTCGGAGTCGCTAATTCGTCTTCTAGAGAGCACAAAGCAAACCTTTTCAAAGTCAGCATGGAACCCTCTGCACACCCCACCCTGTGAACTCATCCCCCAGCAAGAGTCAAGATAGAACCCAGTCTTTATTGTATCCAATCAGTGAGCCTTTGAAACAGGGCCTTGGGGATGGAGGGCACTGAGATGGCCTTGATGGGTGTCACCTAAGAAGATACATTTAGCTCAGCACCATGGACATCATAGGCCCAGACTCGGTCCAGTCCCTCACCCACCACAGCCACAGGCTGCCACGTGGGAAGAGGAAAGCGTCCAGATACCACACGGGCCCCTATAGGCAGCTCTACTCGCAGCTTGTCTTCCAGCAGTGGGAGCTGTAGGAGGGAGCAGGGTATAAGATCAGGTAAGACAAGGTTGCCCCACTTATCACAGCACTTATCCCAGACCTCAGAGCAGCCGGTGCTGGAGAGTGTGGCCCTGACCTCCCAGCAGGACAACCCTAGACTTACCACGCTGGGTGCCAAAAATACAGACACATTGTGACAATCCTTGAGGCTCGCCTGTGGGAAACAGGGATGAAGGCAGAAGGATCAGAAGTTCATGGTTATCCTAGGCTACTTTGTAAGGTTAAGGCAAGCCTGAGCTAGAGACCCTGTTTACAAATTTAAAAAAAAAAAAGAAAGTTTCCAGGGTATGATACCTTCCAGAAATCCTTGCGATGATAGCAGACACTCCCGGCACAGCCAGCCTTCCAGGCATACAGCCTTGCAAGCCCCACAAGCCACGGGTTCAGCTCATAACCCACAGCTGGACGGAGACCACACCTGTGAGCCGCCAGCACCTATGGGAGCCCAGAGTGTAGGACCTGTATGTCGGGGAGGGGCGCCCGCTGGGTCAACAAATAGACACGCCTTACTATCCTGCCATCACCAGAGCCTAGATCCACCGTTTTTCCCGGGCGTCCTCGCAACAGCGACAACACGTGTTCAACTTGCCGTGCACTTGCCCCTACATAGGGCACCTGGATAAAGAGTTTGGTGAGCTGAGGCTAATTAGAATCCATTAGCTGCCCCACAGGTCCAGTCTGAAGCACGGGGAGGGGGGCGTGCCTCCTGGACTTACTTCCTTGGGTAGACACCTGCCACACTCAGAGTAGGTACAACCAATATCCCTGCCCACTGCTTCAGCTGCATTCCCTCTATGGTCACACACAGGTCCCGCCCCTACTTGTACAGGCACCGCCTCGATGCATCAGTCTCAGCTCCAAGTAGCCTTGCTCTGGCCCATAGGCCCAGCTCCGCACCATATTGGTTCCACTTCGGTGCACACCGTAATTCCCCCCAGGTTAGGTTCTGCACCAATACTGATTTCCCCCTCTCTTTAGGATCCGCCAGTAGCCTTTAATTCCCCTCAGTCTAGGCTCCGCCCACCGTTTCAAATCCTGTACTGGTCTCGCTTAGCTCCACCTTCGGTTGCGGTTATGCACTGCTCCGTACCGCACCTGTAGCCGCAGAGGCACGCGGCGGAAACCAGGATGCAGAAGCAGCGCCCATACGGCGTAGGCGGCCAAACTGGAGCCCGCAGCCGCCTGCAACAGGTTCAGCAAACCCAGGCGCCGCTCGCGCAGCTCCGTCAATGTCTCGGCAGGGTCGTCGTGCTCCATGGCTGCGGAACACGCAGTTCAGGGTCCAAGGGCTCTGACCGGGAGCTGGAGAAAGCTGCCCTCCACTCACTGTCCGCAGCCTGGGCCGTGCTCCATCCACCCTGTGCCTACCGAGGGCCGCAGAGGCGACCTCAGATGTCCGGGTGGAGGGAGGCTACTTACAGATTCCGGAAGTGGCACGGGGCCCGCGCGACCGGTCCGTCGCTGATTCTTCTCCGCTTAGCCTCGCCGGAGCCCTCACGTGGGTTCCGGGGACGGCGCCTGGCGTCGCGATGGCCCAGGCGACTGGCGGCCCTCACAGGGTTTGCTGTGTATGGGTGCGCCGCCCAGGTAGTCGGCCTCGTGAGTCCATTCTTCGGATAATTATCTAGAGCCAGTCTTAGCCTGGGACTCCCATCCCCGACACTCCCAGGTTGGCACCATCCTCATGGAGCTCAGGAGCAAGTGCAACCGCAAGGAACTGGCCGCGAAGGGCGCACCAGAGGCGTGAGAGCGCCTGGCTCATGGCCCCGGGGTTAGAGCCAGGGACACTGACTGTGGGAGTCACTTTACAGATTCCACTAACCTGAACTTCCTGGAAGCCCATCAAAAACCCAGAAGCAGTCCCATGAAGTGTGCCCTTCCAGTCCCTCAACAGCAAAGACAATTAGGAAGGAAAAAGTATATGCTGGGGTCTGAAGGAGGGAGGATGGGAAGAGGGCTCCACAAGAAAGCTATAGCTCTTCTGGAGACAGATGTTGGCTCTCTAGTGAGGTGGGAGGGGGCCGGATGTGAGAGTCTGGGCTCTGGCAGTTGGCCCAGCTTGGGGTGGAAGGCAGCCCAGGAGCCATGGTGATCTCCCTTCTTCAGAAGTTAAAAAAGGGGGGGCGGGGGGTCGAGGGACTCCTAGTAAAGCCCGAGGTGGGACCCTAGAGCTGGGCTCTGCCCATCCAAGCCAAATGTCCATGACCCAACTCAGGATCCCTAGCAGCGATGGTAACTTTCAAAGTGAACATTCCCCAAAGCACCACGCTAACCCCCAGGTGCAGAGTGCCTTCTTCCAAAATAGTTAGCGGACAGGTGTCCCAAGGCAGCAGAAAAGCATGTGTATTCTGTAAGGAGTCTCTGCCCCACCCAGCTCAGAATGTTAGTTACCTGGTGATTGGTAACTGGGACCTCCCACATGTTGGACTCTAGGCAGGATTGCTTGGGCACACCTATTCTTGACTACTGCTCCTAACATTATTCTCGGGACCCAGAGCACCTAGAAGGCTCTGGCTACCTCACCTGAAACTGGCACTCATACCAAGCACTCTGGTCCTTAGCCGCTAGGGCTCTACCTGGGTGTTTTCACATATTTGGTGGTGCCTCTGCCCCACACAAGGCCCCCACGCCAGTTCCTGTGGTTCCAGTTAACATGTTCACACATACCATCTCCCCTCCATTTCTTGGGCCTTGATTACTTGTCCCCTAGGGTAAGCATAAGCAACTGGCCCAACCTCCCCTACCCCTGCTCCAAGACACATCTTGGAGCATATAGGTCTCCTGTGGCCCTGTAGCCACAGCCATTTGTGCCTTTTCTGTGCCTTATGTACAGAGCACCAGTTGAAAGCAAGAGCTCTGTCTGAGAGGGTGTGCAAGCAGGAGGGTCAGGTGCTTCTTGGAGCAGATGAGTAGAGGCCATGGCAGCTACCCGGTGTTTGTGGACCTGTGGGCTGAGAGGTGGTCTACAGCCACCATTAGGTTTTGTCTAGAGGAAAAGTAGCAGGAACAGGTCTGGGGGCTGGCTATAGGGCTCTGACCAGAGAATCAAAGCATGTCCGAAAACTAAACCTCCTCACAGAGGTCCCTCCTGCTCTAGTTCTGTGCTGTTGGGGTGGGGTGGGCAATGGAATCAAGGAATGATCTAGGCTGCAGATGGAAATGTGTGGGCCTGGGCCCTCAGCACTCCATGGAGTTTGCAGGGATGAGTGAAAGTATCAGGGAGCCAGTGCAGGGGCAGATAGTGGGAGAAAATGGTGCTGCCTGCTCTCTGGGAGACATCTCCTCTCGCCCTCATCATCCCATCCCCAAGCAGGCAGTCTAAGTAAAAGGAGCATGTCCACCCCCGCCCCACAGGTAACTTAAGACACCTTTCTAGGAACATTTCCAGACAGCCAATTTCAGTGCTTATGCAGGGTATGGCACTCACCAGCCACCTTCATCACCACCATCTAGAGCAAGGAACCATGTATCTACACAGCTCTGTCTCTCTCCTGGCCTTTTTTTTTTAAAACTAATTTATCATTTTTATTTATGTATATGAGTGTACTGTGTGAATGTATGCAAGTGTACCCATGTCATGCAATGCCCATGGAAGTCAGAAGAGGTTGTCGGATCCCCTGGAACTGGAGTTATAGGTGGTTGTTAGCTGCCATGAGGGTGCTGGGGTTCAAACCCTGGTCTTTTGCAAGAACAGCCACTGCTCTTAATCACTGAGCCATCTCTCCATCCCCATGCAGCCTGTTTTTTGCCCAAAGGATGAAGAGTCCATTGGGCCTGGTAATGGATGAAATGTCTGAAAGGGAGGACAAGGCAAGGGTAGAAAGCTATTTCTGAACTCCACCCCCAGCACTGAAACAGGCAGTTTCCCAAAAGCCAGGAGGTTGAGGTGACAGGAATCTGCTCGGCTAGGGCCTGAGAAACCTAGTGCACACCTCAATCAGGGGCTTTCAGACCTCAGGCTTTGTCTGTCCAGAGTCTTGCTAGTCCTTTATGCAATAGAGAGGCCCAGGAGGAAGGCAAGGGCAACAACAATAGGACTAGTGGCGGGAAACAGTCCTTAGAGACCCCATTGTGCACCCCTTCTGCCGGAAACGGACAAGCAGGATCCCACAGTGGAGACCCCACACTCTGCAGGCGCCTTGCCATGTCTGGATGCTCAGCACGTCTCAGGGGCCTCTGGACAGAGGGGCCCATTCTTTCCCAAGGGCGGGACCGGGCCAAGGATGACTCTATGGCTCACAACGACCATGCAAGGAACTGGCACACTGCCAGAGTACAGCACTCCTCCCTAACAAGCCTAGTTCAGAACTGGAAGTGGTGTCCTCCTACCTGCCCCACCTAAGAGACCAAATTAACCCAACTTGTGAGAATTACAGCGCTTTTTCCTGCCTCTCTGAACCCCAATTCCTGGCCCTGGAACTGGAAGAAAACAAGAGTCCATTGGTCAGCTGGGGCAGCAGGACAGGAAGGCTAAGAAGGGCATAAGAGGGAAAAGCAAGCGAAGTGAGGCAGACGCAGAGCTGTGTGTGTCACAGAAGACCCAGTCTACAGTGGCTGGTGTGATCCAGGTTCTTATTTAGTATCTTATCATCTCAGCAGTGGGCACCATCTTGGCATCTGAGCCATTCTCTTCCCACCCACCCTCCTACCACCCCTCTCTAGCATCCTGCCCCCGGAGGAAGATTCAGCTGGGACTTGTTCCCAGGTTGTTCAGTCCAGCACCACCTCACATGGGTTGAGGTGGGCCATGTGGGCAGCTGTGTAGACACGACTGAACTCCTGGAAGCGGGGTGCACACCCCAGCCAGGCCTCCCCAAAATGACTCCAACCCATGAAGAGGAAGGAGCCTGGGCCAGGACGCACACCACAGCGCAATAGGGTACGAATGGAGGCCTGGCCCTGGCCCTCAGGGCCTTCGACCTGGAACAGTGGCAGTGTCTGGCGGATGACTCGGATGGTGGTCACAGTTATGACCGACTCCTGTAGGTCCATGTCATGAGAGACTCCATGGATGGTCCCATGAATCACTATGAGAAGACATGGTAGCCAACGGTAAGCATGCAAGAGGGTGGGGCACGCACTGTGTGGGCTCTCCCACAACAGGGACACTCACCAAAGTCACTGGTACATGCAGCCAGAAGGAGCTCAGCATCACTGCAGGGCCTGCAGGCACCTGGCATGCAAAGCAGGCCATCAGCCAGGCCTCGTGCTCTCTCAGCACAAGATCACAACTCCTCCCAGCAGGAGGGTGTGGAACCTAGTGACCAGACCTTTCTTCCAGAAATCACAGAGCCTGAAGATACCAAGAGTCATGGTGCACCCTGCAGGCACATGCCTACTGATGAGCACTCCAGTGCCCTGTGCATATTCTTGGACGCCCACTTCATAAACTCATGCCAACACCAGGGAACTTTCTGTGACCTCCAGAGCTGTCTTCCAAGCCCAGATAGGGTGGGAGGACATTCTGATAGGCTTTGGCTCTGGGGTCCCCAGCTAAGGCAGAACAGTTAGAGCAGGGTCAGGCTGCAAGCTCTAGAAGAGCAAAGCATTGGGCCTGGTGCCCTGCAGAGAGGCAGGGCAGGCGTTTCCATGGTGACAAAGAGGCACACTGGACTTTTGTTGGCTGGGCTGGGGGAGGGGAGGAAGGTCACCGCTAGGCCAGGGAACCTTGGACGGCTTTGGCCACATGCTTTGATTCTGCCCCAACCATCCCCTCCCCCAACCCTTCAGGGACCGGAGGCCCAAGGCTGCCCTGCCCGGTCTCTCCTGCATTCGCTTCCTTCCAGCTCTTTTGATGAAATGAACTCTGAGGAGAGGGAGGGAAAAGGAAAGAGCACTCCCAACCTCCCTCTGACCTGGTGACCACTATACTCCCCACCTGAATGGTCTCTAACAAGCTGGATGGACGCTCTGGGCAGTGGGGTAACAAAGCCCTATTACCATCAGGCTTGGACAGGGAGCCACTTTCTGACATACACTCCTCCCAGCCAGTCTATAGTCACTCACCATCCACTCCTTGGGCCTGGGGAGGCATTTCAGGACGCCGGTCCTCACGCAGCTCAAAGCGGAAGGCGGCAACTCGGCGGCTGATGTCGCGGTGCGGTGTCGCCTGCAAGAAGAGGGCTCGGCGCTCCCGGGGACCCCAGCGCACGCAGCGGCCCCCGGCCACGTCTGGGCCTTCGGCCAACAGCAACTCTAGGGCACCGCCCATCCGTTCGGCGAAGACCTGGGCACCCGCGAAGGGCCTCCCTGGGCGCAGACAGGCGATGCTGGGCCGCGTGCCCAAGTCGGGGCTGCTCAGGGTCAGGCGCAGCGCCCCAGCTGGGTACAGCCACTCGATCGCACCCTCGGCACAGGCCAGATTCAGCTGCCCGACGCTGCCGGGCTCCTGGGTCAAGCCGCTGAGGACAGGACGGTAGCTCTGAGAACAGCAGCGGGTGTCCCTGTCCCGCGCATCCTTTTTCCCCCGCAGTCTGCATCCATTTCAAGGAATAGGAGCTGAGATCTGTGCTTCCCCCGTTCCCGGTAGGAGGGCGCCCCCAGCCCGAGGTGAGGGCGACCACCCCGCAAGCCTTCCTAGGGTTGTACCTGCCCCTCCAGCTGCAGCGGTCCTCTGAGTAGCCGGCCCGCGCCGACAGAGCTAGGAGTCCACAGCACAGGGCGCAGAGAAGCGCCGCCGCCCGCATGGCTCGGGGACGCGCCGGGGCCTCCGGTTGTGGCCTCCGGCTGCTGCCCCGGGCGGGTCGGGGCTGCAGCGGGAGCAGCCCCGAGCGCCGCCGCCCGGGCCGGCGCGTCCCCACAGCCGGCGACCCCTTGGCTCAGCCCCCGCTGGGCGCTGTGAGCGGGAGGCGGGGCCTCTACTCGCCGACCAATTGCCACCCGCCCCAGAACTTTCCGCCAATCGCAGCGGCCTCTTGGGGGCCGGTAGGCTCAAGGCGGGAGCACCGGCCAAGGGCCCGGTGAAGTGCCTCGGCCCACCTGGCGGTCTCCAGTACCCAGGAGCCTTTGGTGGAGTGGGTAGGAGCTGCTGTCAGTTGTGGTCACTCCATGGACCTCAGTGGCCAGAGGGATGGCCCTTTCTGAAACAGGGACCAGAGTCTGCAGCCCACATCCCCATACTGGAACCCCTCAGCTGGTACCACAGGGAAGAGGAATCAGAACCCTAGTTCCCAGAAGGGAGACCGCAGACGGTGCGGACTTGCCTGGGGCCTGGGCCTTGGAGCTGGGCCAAGCCTGGGTTTGGGGAAGAGGATAAGCATGGGCTAGCTCTGTAAGGAGCTGAGTGGGCAGGGCAGACCTTCTATCTGCAGCATGTTTTCTCAGACCCACCTGCACCTGTCATGGGAGTTAAATGAATTGAATACAATGAAGAATAAGGTACCAAGCCTGGAAGAATTTGCCTGTGCCACAGTGCAGGTCCCACAAAGTTGAGATCAGCTGAAAGTGAGTCTCAAAAACACCCCAGGAAGCCTGGGATGTGGCTTAGTTGATAAAGTGCCTTCCACAAATGCATGAAGTAAGCCCTGGTTTGATCCCTACAAGATATTAAACAGAATGTTCTGGGTCATACCTGTAATCTCAGCACTCAAGAGGTGGAGGCAGGAGATCAAATGTTCAAGGTCATCCTTGGCTACATAGTACATCCTGGACTACATGAGACCCAATCTCAAGAAAAAAAAAGCAAGCAAACAACAACAACAAAGAAAACAAACAACAACAACAAAAAGCAAGACTCACTAGGGGTCACTGTGAAATCTCTAGAAGGGTTACCCTTCTGAGCAGCAGAGCATCTGAGTTTGATCTGACAGAAGCATGAGGAGACTGAATACAGAAGGAAGGACAGCTTTGGGAAATCCCTGAGATCCACAAAGCCTTATCCAACCCTAGGGCTCTACAGAAGCTGGTATAGCCTCTGTAAAACATATAGGTGTGAACATTTTATCCACTGTCCTCTAGGTTTCCCTTGAAACAAACCTTCCTGTTGTCTTGGGACTATGCTCATAGTGACAGATGAGACCCAATGGCTTCAGTGGGAGGGAGCAGTTGGGTCCTGCTGCCAGCCCAAGGGAACACTTTAAAACTTTTATTGCTCTCTTCTAAACCCAAGACCCCCTCAGACCAAAAAACAAACTCAAATGGCTCAGTACCTCAGGTAAGGGGGTCAAAACAAGGTATTACAGTAGTCAAAAGGTAAAAATGACTCAAGTCTTCTTGGGAAGATGGATAACTAAAATGTGTTGTGTTCATATACTGGGCTGTTATTTAGAATAGAAAGTAATTATGTTGTTCTTCAGTCTACAATATGGATGTACCTTTACACATGACAAGTAAAAAGATTCCACTTATGTGAAGGCCTTAGATTAGTGAAATCCATGGGGTGAGAGAGATAGACTGGGGTTGTCATGGAATGAGACCAATAATTTAGTGGGTACAGTTTCAGGTTAAGGAGATGGGAAGCATTCTGTATAGTCATTGTCAACTAGACTGGATTTAGAATCACCCAAGACACACCTCTGGGTGTCTCTGAGGGCATTTCTAGAGAGCTTAACTGAGGAAGGAAGATCCACCCTGAAAGCAGCTACCACTGTCCCATAGGCCTCAATCCCAGACTGAATAAAAAGGGAAAAGGAGAGAGTTGAGCACCAACATTTATCTTGCTCTGCTTCCTGACTATGGGTACAATGTGACCAACCACTTCATGCTTCCAGTGTCATAATGTCCCTCCCATGATGAAATGTATTTCCTCCAATCATAAGCCAAAATGAACCCTACTTCCTTCCATCGCTTTTATTGGGTATTTTCATTACAGCAACGAGAAAAGTAACTAATACAGAAAATTGACACCACTGAGGCCATTGGTGTAACAAACCTGACCTTGTGGTTGGTGGGCCTTTGGAATTGTTTTGTGGGAAAAATGGTGAATAAGTTGGAATTGTGGGCTAAAGAAGTCCTAGAATGATTTAAGCAGAGCTTAATGGGCCATTCTGGTGGGACAGTGGGAGACTAGAATGCTGAAAGAAATGTGAACAGTAGACTCTATTCATGAGATTTCATAGAGGAAAAAGAATGCTATCAGGAACTGGGCTAGAGGCCATTCATGGTATATTCTGACAAAGAATACGGCTGCATTCTACCCATGTCCTGAAAACTTGACTGAGGCTGAATTCAAAGGTAATGGACTAAGTTGTTTGATGGAGGAAATTTTAAGATGTTGTAACATCCAGGGTATGCCATAGTTATTACTTACTGCTCTTAGTTAGATCTCCAGTGAAAACAGAAATATATGAAAATGTAGTTTGTTGAGGAAATGAGAAAACAGCTGTAATTGTTAAAGATATTGGCATCCTTAAAGAGAAACTTAAGTTCTGCATTAGAACAATAGGAAAGTTGACCTGAGAGTAAAGACTCCATCCTTCAAGTCTCCAAGTTGTAAAAATGTAAATTCATTTGAAAGGAGAGATCCTGAACGGAGACCGCAGCTGAAGAGGTTCCCTGCCAAAGATAACCATCTACGCAAGTGTCTCCCCAGGTTCAACCATCAAGACACAGGTGTAGTGGAAGAGGAATCAGACTACATCTTGATCTACTATCAGAACTTGAAAGCAAAGCATTATCCACATGGGTTTACAGACATTCAAAATGCAAAAGTTACGGGGTGATGAAGATTTGTACCAAGCTTCTAGGAAGTTGTTAAAAGTAGGCAATGTATGTCAAGGACAGATTCCCTGCAAAGAGACCCTGACAAGCTGTTCCATGAAGCTGTGATTGTGGTGTCTAAATTGCAATGAAGACCCAGTATGGTGGAGTCTCCAAGACCATGGAATGTCCACTGAGGAAAGCTTGGGTACAGACTGAAGCTGGCCCAAGAGAGAGAATACATACACTACAGCAGAACTGCAGGGGAAGAGATACCCAAGCCGACCAAAACCCAGATGATTCTATCACGAGCCTTTGATGTCAGATATAAATCTATAGAGTTTGTTGTTTATCCTGATTTCCTTCAGTTTTGGTTCCATTTCTCCTTTCTGTGTTCCAATTCCTTTCTTTTGGAATGAGAAAGTTTACTCTGTCCTATTGTATATTAGAAGCATGTAAGTTATATTTTATTTATAGGGTCTCACAGTCAAGGATTTGCTTTGAGTCTCAGCTGAGGCTGAACTTTGGGCTTTGGATTTTTCAAAACATTTTATTTGTTATTTTATGTGTATGAGTGTTTTGCCTGCATGTGTATAAATGCATCTGTGTTATGCAAACCCCAAAGAGGTCAGAAGAGGGTGTCAGATGCCCTGGAACTGAGTTAGCTACCTGAAATGGTTGTTAGCTACCATGTGGGTGCTGAGAATTGAACCTGGGTCCTCTGCAAGAGCAGCCAGTGCTCTTAACTGCTGAGACATCTCTGCAAGTCCCTGAACTCTGGGCTTTGAGTAATGTTAGAACTGGTAAGATTCAGGAGACTCTTGCAAATCAACTAAATTGATTTTGCATTACGAGAGGACCAAGAGTCTTTGACGACTACAGGTGGAATGCTATTGTTAAAAGTGATGTGTTTGGGTTGGGCATGGCTTCCCAGCATTTGGGAGGCAGAGGCAGGTGGATCTCTGTGAGTTCAAGGCCGTCCTGGTCTATATAGTTGAGTTCCAGGCCAGTTGGGGCTAAAGGGAGATCCTGTATTAAAAACAAACAACAAAAATTTTTAAATAAAATGAAATAATTTTTAATGGAATGGTGTGCGAGGTGTGGTGGTGCATGGCATGTCTTTAAATTCCAGCACTCAGGAGGCAGAGGCAGGTCGGTATCTGTGAGTTCATCACCCTAGTCTACATAGTGAGTACCAGGCCAGGCATTGAGAACACAGTCTGATAAAATCATATCAGATACCAAGGCATTCACAGGACGCAGGACACCTAGGTCAGTCACCACAGCTGGTCTAGAGCTTCAGGGCACTTTGGTGGTTCTTGGTCCTGGTCTTCCTAATCTAGGCTGCTGAGTCAGACAGGCCCCAGGCTCCCTCTAGTGGTGATATAGGGTATGAGCTGGACAGTCTCAGGCCCCAGACTTTCCACCCCAGCCTTTCCCAGAGAAAGTCCTGACAGTGAGAGGGACTCCAAGAGGTAACCTGATCTGGAAAAGGCACTTATCTGCTGTCAATCGTCCCCATATTACACTTGTCCTTTTTCATATTTGTCACCATGGATAAATAAGCAAATGGAAAATGAGGCATCCCAAACCTTAGATGAGTCCTAGCTATTTATGCTCAGCTCCCTCAAGCAGCTCAAGCTTTAGCTCCTCTGGTGTCCTTATTTCCCCCAAAGGGTCTCTCTCCATTCCTACCCAGGTCAGAACAAGAGCCTCATGCAAGTTAGACAAAGAGAAGAATCTCTTTCGGAATGTACTTCAGAAAGTTAGGATATGGTGCATGGAAGCTTGTGGCCTCTTTTAAAGACCTCAGTGACCAGAATGCCCTTGCTTGGCTTTATCCAAGAGAACACACAGCATCTCAAAACCTTTTGACCCAAAGAGGTGCCCAGCCTGGGAGCCCATGCTGAGACTGAGTTCCTGTCCTGGCTTCCCTGATGTCCTATACATGCAGCTTCATGGGGTGCCAGGCAGGGGTAGAGGGAGCAGTGGAGGCCTTGGTTACTGTCACAACTCCACCTATGGTTGACCCCTGTAACACAGGCCCTGACAGGCTGAGGTCAGTGATGATTTGTCTACAGTGAGCTCAGCAGAGTAGCAGATAGGGCACCCCACCATCCTGTAGGAGAGCTGGTGGTAGCCTCGTAGTGTGCAGGCCATCCAATGAGAGCATCTGGGAAGGCACTAAAAGCAAGAAGAGTTGGAAGGGGCTGCAGAACTAATGGACCCAGGACCATGGAGCTTTGAGTAAACCCAACCATAATGTATAGATGGTAAGGGGTGGCAGGATCAGACCCCACACCTACTGGCACTGGGTGGATTTGGGTTTCTTCCTGAACTTGTAGTAAAGCCTAAAAAGAGGGGGTCAAGTCTCCCACTTTCCCAAATCTCAACGCTTCACAAATCTCAAATTTCACCTGCAGCCAGGTAGGGATTAGATGTGACTGACCTGAGGCCCTTCCTGTGACTGTGGCACCAAAACCCCTATAGACAGGATTGACCATGTGTCCTATGTAGGGCTTGGGGGTGTGAATAATGGAGACAAATAATCCCTACAACTAAGGGATAAGTGGTACCAAGGAACCCACTAACGTGCTCCAGTGGCACCCACTGTGAACACTACCTTTGGTTGGATCTGGGTAGCCTCAGGGTGCTTCAGTCATCTGCTACTTGGACACAGAGGCCGCATCCAGGGCCTGATCATAACTGCCAGCTCCCAGGCAGCCTCAGATCCTACCCATTCCCAAGAGATCTGGATGATCCACCTTTGGCTCTGAATTTCTATCTTTTCTATCTGAGGACCCTTTCTATCTTTTCTCTTTTACTAAGAAGTCCACCCCCTATACACACACGCACGCACACATGCACACACACACACAGACACACACACACAAACACACCTTGCATCTCCCGAGGAGCCCAAAATGCAGCTGTGGATTGATTTGCAGCTGAGCTAAAAATAGTCTCTGGCTCTAGCCAGGGCCAGGGAAAATATCCCATTGCTAGGAGACGACCGTTGCTGGGAGACCGCCATCACTAGGCGACGCATGTTGCTGAGGTGACAGCTGGGCCCTGAGTCATCCTCAGCCTTGACAGGGGGCGGGCCAGGCCAGAACGGAGGCCAGCAGAGAACCTCAGTGCCCTCACCCTGTCATCAGGGCAGCCAGACACCAGCAGTCTGAGGGCCCACCTGCTCCTCTTCAGTGCTCTCCAGCCTCTGTCTGTCGGCAAGGACATCTTGGGGGGAAAGAAGGAGGCCCAAGGCTAGAGGAGGGGAAGAGAAGAAGAGGGGGAAGTGGACAGAGGGGGTGGAGCAACACAGAGGATACGTAGGAAGAGGCAGGAAAGGGGGGCAGAGAGGGTCAGAGCAGAGTGCCCATCTGGCCCCAGGATGACTCACTTTGCTCTTAGGGGTGCTCAGCATAAATACAGTGCTAAATCCTCAGAGCATCACCCCTTATAGCCCAGGCACATTTCGAGCTCAGTGAAGTGCTGGGGTGTAACCTGGGGAGGATCTGATCCAGGCAAATGTCTCCAGAACATGCTCCACCCTAGAGCCTCCCAAGGATACGTCAGGGGACCTCCTGTAACAAGATTCAGGGAAGATAGAGAGCCATTGCTCTAGGCCTGGGGAGCCAGGTGGGGTGACCTTCATTCCCTGATGTAACCCTCTCAGCCCTTCATCTCTGAGCCACATGTGCCCAGTGATCCTGGTCCTCAGCTCCTCCATGACTAGAGCTAGATCCCGGCACCCTGGACTGGGGACAGTTCTCTATGGCCCAGCATCAAGGCAAGGGTGACAAAGGTGAGGGGAGCTGCAGATGAGGGTGCCTCAAGTGAGGGGTGTTTCAATGAGAAGTGTTCCAGGTGAAGTGTTCCAAGTGATGTGTACCCATTGAGGGTGCTCCAGGTGAGGAGTAACCCATGCAGAGTTGTCCAGGCGAGAAATATTCCAAGTGAGGGGAGCTCCTATTGAGGGTTCTCTAGGTGAGATGTGTTCTAGGTGAGGAGATACTTCAGTTGAGAGTGCTCCAGTTAAGTGTGTTTCAGGTCAAGAGTGCTCTAGTTAAGGGTGCTTCAAGTGAGGGGTCCTTGAGGGTGCTTCAGTTGAGGGGTGCTCCAGTGAGAGATGTTCCATATGCCCCCAGGAACCAAGTTCACAGACACTTCCATATCAGTCCCTGAAGACTGACCTGGAAAAAGAATATCCTAGTTGAGTCTTCCCAGAGAAAACTAAAGGCCTGCTGTGCGGCCATTCCGACCTTGTCTGAGCTACTTCTCTCTGGATATAAGCTGCTATCCAAAGGCATCTTCTGGAGGGGGCATTCTCCATGGAAGGTAGTCCAAAAGCCAGTTCTGGCAACCTCTCAAGTTTCCCTACCCCCCCCCACCACATTTATGTGCCTCCCCTGTGCTGTGCTGGTTGCCCAGAGAAGCCCACCCTGCACCATTAGGGTGTTACCAGTCAACAGTTCACTGCAATTGTACCAGCAGAGAGCCAGTGGACACATGCTGAGAAGAGGAGGTGCTTGATACTGTGGGTGGACATGGAAATAAAAGCTCTTAGGGGGGACATTTGCCAAGGTCTGTGAGGCAAAAAGAAACCATTTAAGGTAGGTGACAAGAAAGTGCCCCATATGAGGCACCAGGTGAGAGGGGTGTTGCAGGTGAAGGGTTATATGCCAAACACCATGGTCTTATAGACCATAGTAGAGAAGATAGAGGCCTGGGAGAGATAGACCATTACTACATTTCAAATGACCCTTGTAAACCTTGGGGAGAATAGGTGCAGGGAGAGGGGTAGAGAGACCAGTGAGGAGGAATCTACTGACCCCATCAAGGACAGAGACAGGTGCCTGGGTCTGGGGAGGATGGCAGAGGTAGAGGGAAGCAGGTGAGTCCTTTGGTGTGAGGAGACAGAAAAGGCCTCCCAAGTTCAATGATGTCTTTCTGAGCATCCTCATTGCTCAGATTCTTCACATGCAGGGCTGTTTCCTGGGGCTCCTTCCAGGGCCACTGCGCACCCAGGCCTCCCCTACACCCACCCTTCACATTTGGGTGCGTTCATCTCAAGCCAAGGCACACATCCCACCACAGCACCATCTGCCTGAGGCCCTGTCCTGCCACTCACCAGCCACCTGTCTCCAGACAGTAACCAGACAAATGAGTAGAAATGACACCCTCTCATTGCCCCATGTCTACACTAGTCTCTGTTCCATGTCAACCTACTTTCTTTGATCCATGTCCAGACAAGATATGACACTCCAAACCTAGCCACACAGATTGCTGCCCTGATATTGGCTGTGAAACCAAGACCCCACTCTAAATCAGTGCTTCACCTATCAAAAATGAGCCAGGGACTTGGGGAGATAACTCAGTCAGTAAAGTGTTTGTCTTGCAAGCATGAAGTCCCAAGTTTGATTTCCAGAACCTGTGTAAAAAAAAAGTAGGACCTGGGGGCTGTAAAGGCTGTGCAATAGTTAAGAGCACTTACTGCTCTTCCAAAGAATCTGGGTTTGGTTCCCTCCTACATGACAACTAAGAACTGCCCATGGCAGCCATTCCAGGGATTCTGACTCTCTCTTCTGCCTCCATGAGCATTGTAAACACAAAGTAACGTTACATACATGCAAAATACTCATACACATAAAAATCAATCAAACAAAAAACAAACTTTTAAAATCTGGGACTGAGGCAGGTATGGTGGCACATGGCTTTAATCTCAGTATTTGGGAAGCAGAGGCAATCGGAGTTCTGAATTCAAGGCCAGTCTGGTCTACAGAGTGAGTTCCAGGAAAGCTAGGGCTACAGGAGACCCTGTCTCAAAGTGGTGTGGCGGGAGTCGGGGGAGGGGGGAGGTGTGGACAAAGAAAAAGGAAAAAAGTAGATGATGAGCTGGAGCGGTAGCTCATAGCTTATTGAATAAAGTGTCTGCTGTGCAGGTAGAAGGCCAGATGTGGTAGTTCATGTCTTTAGTCCCAGCCCTCAGGTGGCAGAGGCAGACAGAGCTCTGTGAGTCTGAGTCAGCCTAGTCTACACAACTGAGACTACAGGGAGACCCTGTCTCATAAAACAAACAAAAATAATAAAATAAAAGTAATGTAGAGAATGTTAAAGGACGACATCTTACATCAACCTCTGACCTCCACGCATACATGCACAGATATGTGTAACAAAGTGCACGCCTGTGTGCACACACAAATACAGCTGCCCCCAAAGGCAGACAGTACCTAAAGAACAACACCTGAGCTTGCCTTCTGGCCTCTACAGGTACACACACATGTGTACCTGCATATACAAGAACATGAACATGCACATACACATAAACAGATAAGCAAAACAGCTAGGGTCCAGCTCACTCCCCTCCCTTTTGCCCCCAGGCCTCAAATCAGTTCCATGGGACCCGGCTTCTCAACACCATCTGGTCTCATTTGGGGACATTTCACCCTTCCACTCCTCCCTTATTTCAAGATCCTGTCTGCTGCTCCCCACATCTGGGTCCTCTGTTGCCCCTGATCCCATGAGACCCCAGGGTGGGGTCCCATTAGCCTCCATCTTCTCCCCCTGAGCTTGCTGGGACGTTTGGATCTCCAGCAGCCCTGACAGGGTCTTGCACACAAACCACCTGCCTTGGACTGGGCTGGCTGCCACCACCTGACCTCTACTCCATTCCAAAGGGAACCTATGGAACCCTTTAAGGCCTTAGGACCTTTGCACATCCCTTTCTGAACCATTCCTATCTCCTGCCTTTCACCCTTGGGAGTCTCAGCTCATTCCTGATATTCTCGGGAACCCACTCCCTTCCTCTGGGTCACCATTACTACATCCTCTAGTGCTTTCACTGCCATACTCAAATGATCTGTTTAGTCACTCTTTTGCAGGTTTCTGCAGGTAAGCGACTAGGTCGCCATGAAGAAGAATTCCTGAGCCTGGTCCGCAGCAGAATCGCAGGCGATTTGAGGACCAGGAGGCCTGGTCTCCGCCTGCCGCCGGTAAGGGTATGTGTGTGTAGAGGTCCGGCGGTGCCGACGGTGCGGATTCCTCCGCCAGGCTTCCCTTTTCTTGCCCCCGCAGGTGGCAGCTAGAGGAACACCGCGTAGAACCGACTGTATCCCATTAGAACCCCAAACCTCACTGCCAACCGCTCGCATCAAGAGCCGCAGTTCTCTTCACCTTTCAGGATTCTAGGTCTCCACTGCTTTGCGCAGGTGGGCCACCCAAGGCTGCTCTCTGTCCGCGCGCCCTGCCCTCCCTTCGAGTGGCCAGCCCGACGCGCTACCAGCCGGGTTTGTTATTGTGAGAGCACCGGCTGCCAAGGGCGTGCTGGTGTGCGCGGGTTTCTGCGCGTTCCCGTCGGTGCCGCACCGAGAGCGCGCTGCGCGGAGGTGGGCGGGGCTCGGGATTCTCTGCTCCTCAGCCCCGCTCGAGCCGGGATTGGTTCCGACACCCGGAGCGCGCGAGGGCGCGGCGTTTGGGGCCGGGCGGGGGCCGCGCGCGGCGCCAGCGGCGGCCCGGGAGGAGCGCGGGGAGGAGCGCGGAGGAGGAGCGCGGGGAGGAGGGCAAGGGGAGGGAGGAGGCGCCCGCTTGGCTCCCTGCAAAGCGGCCTTATTTATCTGGGCACAGCCTCAGCCTCCCCGGTGGGAGGCTTGGGCGTCAGATCCTCTCCCACCGGGGAGCTCTGCTCCGGGCGCGGCCGAGGGGGCCCTGACGCCGGGCACCGGGAGCGGCCGGGCCCTGCTAGCCAGTCCAGCACCTCGGCCGCCTCAGTGCTCGGCGGCGCGGGTGCTGGGCTCCTGATGACGCGAGGTCGCCCGGCGGACAGCGTAGCATGAGCCAGGAGCCGGGACCGAGGTAAGGTGTATGCGCGCCGCCAGGCTGCGGAGCCGAGGGGGCCAGGCCGGGCCACCGCGGTCAGGGCTACAATGAGGAAGGGGCGGGGTGGGGGCTTGGAACTGCGCCGCCGCCGCCTACCCAAGGCTTACGTAACGGCAGCCCCTTCCCCATCTCACCCTCCCGACACTGGGCCTGGGGACCCTCCGCAGCCCCTCGCCCCAGCAGCGGGCCTGATCTGCTGTGGGCTGGTGCCACGGAGCCGCTGAGAGGAAGCGCGGTGGCCGTGAGGACATGGAATTGCAGGCCGCCAGCCCCCACGCCGCCTCGGCTGGACTCCTGAATCTCCCCACTTCATCCAGCCTTGCGAGCCTTGCGCGGATGTGACAGGTGTTGATACAATTAAACGGAAGGAGCCATGTGGGCTTGTGGCCTGGGGGCCCGGGACACCTTCTGGACATGAGGTGGTATACAGCCACCACCCACAGGGAGACATAGAGGGAGTGGGCTGGAATATCTCTGGTTCTAGAGAAGGGAGTAGGCCTTGCCAAAATTGGAGGGCTTTAGGGTGGGGAATAGGTACCCTGAGATAACCGGGCAGGGCTTCCAGTGCCCTTTTGGGACTCTGGGTGAATAGGGGATCATCCCTACCCATCATTCCAGCCAAGAAAGCCTCACTGTTGAGGCCATGATCTGGACTAGCAGCCCCTCCTGCTAGCCCCTCCCAACCTGAGCCAGCAACTGTCCTCCCAGGAGCAGATGGCCACTTCACCTGCCTCCCTTCCTGAGGCCTCTCTTTCACTGCCACCTTGTCCCAGGGCCCATTGGCCAGAATCAGCTCAGGCCTCACTAGTGTCCCTGTATACACAGGCCCTCTCTCAGCCCATCACTTTGATGACGTGCTGGGCAGCAGCCTAAGAGCGGACTGCAGAAGCTGGGCTGGGAGCCTGAAGGGTTGGGGGCTGCCTACACCAGGACAGAGAGTCCTAAGGGACCTGGCCGTCCTGCCTAGAAGTGACCTCAGGACTGAACTGGGAGCCAATGGGAGAGGGAAATTCAAGGTTGTAAACATGGGTGGTGCTGAGGGACCCTAGAATTCAACTGGCCCAGTTCCTGCCTCCCTTAGTATCTGGCTTCCTAGCCACTTACCTTGGACCCAGGCTACATGATTGTTCCTTCTCCCTCAGACTGACTTCCTGATACCTGAATGGATTCTGACTCCCACTGATGAACTGAAAGTAATTGCCCCTAGGTAGGAAGGACCTAGACCCAGGAAGCCCTGAGAGCCTGAGGCAGCAGGCCAATCCCAGAGGCAAAGGACTGCTGGCTGGCACTCCTCAACTATCCTGATCCTAACTCCTCACCTGTGGGAGTCACTGATGTCCCTCCCAGGCCTGGTACAGGAAAGGATTGGGGTGGCAGTAAAGCAAGGTCTGGGATATTAATGGGTAGCTCCAAACCTTCCCCAACAATGGTTCAACGGCCAGAGTGCCTGCAGAGAGTATACATGGACCTCATTTGGCAGCTGTCCAAACCAGTCTCCAGGGGTCCCAGGCCTAGGCCTTAAGGGCTCATGTGCTCCAGAACAGGGCAGAACTGACAAGCTAGAGCCCACTCAGCATCCACTCCCTAGTGCCTCATGGTCAGTTGCGTCTAGCTTGGTCACAGAGCCTCAGTCTGCTAGAGTATCAGATTGGGTCCCTCTCAGAGCCTATGTACCTCCTGGGCCAAAGATCTCCTCATCCCAAAGCTCCTGGAACACCCCCAGAAGCAGCTTCAACTGGGGGTGGAGAGAGAGTGCTGCTGTTGACACGTGCAAAGTGGCAGGGATATGAACGTGCCTGAGTCACAGTGCTGTCACAGAACATGTTGCCTGCACTGCACCCCCAATCCCAGATACCCCAGTTCCTGGGGCTGTCACTGCAGATTGAACTTGATGTGTTTTAGTTACCCTTTCCCTGACCCAAGAACCAGGAGGCGTGGGTCAGGGCAAGTTTTATGCAAGCCAGGCCCTAGCATCTAACGTGGCCTCCATCCTGAACTGGTACTTACAGAGATGGTTATGTCAAAGACAGAAGAGTCCCTAGACTGGTGTCTGTGAGGGTGAGACATTGGTGGGCATGTAATCAGCATGTCCCTAGAAGGGCAGTGGGAATATAGCAGAGACCCTGCTGGGTGAGGACTGTATGCACAGGCCACTAGCCAAATCACAGAAGTATACAAGACCAGATGAAGCAGAAGATGGAGGAACAATACTCTATGGATATGCACCTAGTCTGGGCATTGGGAATCAGACAGCCTGAGGTCTTAGGTCCGGTTGTAACTTTGTGCAGCTTCAGGAAGATTCCTCTCTGAGTCTTGCTTTTCCCATTGCTCCTGCAGCCAATGTGGTGCTTGGAAGAGGGCAGGGCCTTCTTCCCTCCTTCCTGGTGGTTCCTGTCTCCTTCCTCTAGGCTCAGGTCAGATTGTAGGGGAATGGATAACCA
The DNA here is from genome assembly GCA_035773235.1 of Eospalax fontanierii. Lineage (NCBI taxonomy): Eukaryota > Metazoa > Chordata > Mammalia > Rodentia > Spalacidae > Eospalax > Eospalax fontanierii. The sequence continues at coordinate 28,752,658 of CM069546.1, read as the reverse complement.
GGTTCCTTAGCCATGAAACTACAGAAGGGAGGCTTACTTAGCCAAAAAAGAGATGTAAGGTCTCCTTTTCACCAGCATTTGTACCTCCATCATGCAGGTGCTGGCACTAATCTAGTTCCTTCACTAGGAATACTGAGGACCAAGTTCTTGGGCCATACCTCCCTCACTGGTCTAGCAAGCCTCTCAGGCTCAGGCACCTGCACCCCTTGCTATTTGGACTGCCACTTCACATTCATTCCTCCAGCACTACTCAGACGCCATACAGCCATCATGCTATTTGTCCTTAAGGAGTTCCTAGGTCAAGGAGAGAGCTAGATGGTGATGACAACCCTGTGATGAATGACACCCTGGAGATGCTATTCTCTAGTGCTGGAGGTCCCAACTGGAGAGGTGGGCAGCACTCATATCTGCAGCTGGGAAAGCTGTTGAGAGGAGCAGGGGACCCACTTTTGTCCAGGTGAAGTGGGATATGCGGAAGAATGAGGAACAGGGGTCTAGCTAAGCAAAGGGTCAGAGCTGGAGGTGAAGTTGTGAGACTACTTGAGTCTGAGGGTTCAGTGAGTGGATACACAGTCCATCACCATCTGTGGACTGTCAACTTAGAAGCCACCAAGTCCTGGAGTCCTCCCAGGAGCCCCTTGTGCCCGTCATGTTCATTTAATCCTACAATGAACCCTCTAGGGAGAGCTGAGACCACAGCCAGCCCTCCCCAGGGGCACCTTAGTGAGGCTTGTGCTGATGAGGACATGGCAGCTGAGGAAGTTGCCTACCACTCCAGGGTAGTCCCAAGAACCTGAAGCCCCTCTGCAGCCTAGTACCTCTCCAGAACCCCGACTTCAAACATGACATGCTGAGTCTGAGGCTGGCAGTATTCTGCCAGACACATCATCTTTCTCAAAGGCCTCTCCTCCCATGTTAGCTCCTGAGATGTTCATCCCTGAAGGGAGAGGCAGCCTGAGCAACCTAGTTGCTGATCTGTCTTCCTCCTAGCAGGTGACTCCAAACAGGGTATAGGAGCCACCCTGGGTGGAGAGAGAAATTACAGCATGAAGAAGGGCTCTTAAGCTGGGTGTGGTGGCACGTGCCTTTAATCCCAGCACATAAGAATCAGAGGCTGGTGAATCTCTGTGAGTGAATCTCTCTTTGAGACCAGACTGCTCTACATAGTGAATTCCTGGCCAACCAAGGCTACATAGTGAGACCCTGTCTCAAAAAAACCAAAACAGTGGTGACACACAGGATATGCTGAAGGGGCAGAGGCAGGAGGATCATGAGTTTGAGGCTAACCTAGGCTACACATTTTCCTCTTGATTTTAACCTCCAAACTCTTCTGACCCAACCCTGTCCAAACACAGATACAAATATGCACATGCACCCAAAAATCTTATCTCCAGCTACAACAAAGACAAAAAACACACACACAAAAGAAGAAGGTTTTAGCCAGAAGTGGTAATGTACATCTATAATCCCAGCACTTAAGAGATAAAGATTGCTGCAAATATAAAGCCAGCCTTAGCTACATAGTGAGACTCTGTCTCTACAACTCCAGAGACCCGGCCCTAGGTCACTATCTGACTAGATAGCAAGGTCACATACAGGAGCCCTTGTGAGAGTCCCTTGATGACCTCTTGCCTATCTGTCAGGAAGTCCGTGTCTTCCACTGTGCATTCAACTTTCTTCCAAAACTTCAGCCTTTGGGCCCAGGTGTAACTGTTTTCATTTTTGAACCACAATGTAGGGTTGTCTCAGATTGAGTTAATCAGACCAAGAGTGGGAGAAGCAACTAGAGCTTAGGACACTGGGCAGAAAGCTAGAGAGCAGCAGAGTTGTCTCTGTGGAGATGCAGGAGCCTGGCTGGGCAGCCAGTACATGTCCCTTTCAGATTTGGGCTCTAGAATCTGGCCTGTTTTCACCTTCTTGATCTAAGATTGGAAGGTAGGGATGGAACCGTGTGCTTCTGCAAATGTGAGCTCTAGTGAGGGGTGGGAAGGAGCCCTACAGATGCCGGGGGCATCCATGTGCATCCCCTCCCCGCCAACTCAGACGTTCCACGTGCACACCCGCGACTGGGAGCATTTTCAGCCTAAATCGGCACAGCTCTTGGATTATTTCTCCCCTGGCACCGCCTCCGCAGCCTCCTCCGGATCCTAGCCAAGCGGGAGGCTTCTCCCCCTGCCCCTCCCTGTGGAGCTGGGTTTGCTGAAGCCGGTCCATCCCTCCTCCTCTTCACGGTAGTTCCTGCTGCCTGCCCAGTTGGCCCCCTGAGCGCGCACCGCCGCTGTCCATGGTGCTACTCGCGGAACTCCTAGCGTGCCTGGTCTGCGCCTAGTGGCTGAGGCCAGATGGGCGGTCCGGACCTTAACAGCGAATCATGGACATGGTGGGTATTCAGGCTAAGGGCGCCATTCCCCAGCACAGCTTCCACGAATGTGATACTAGGTCAAGAATGGAAACGATCAAGGGCCTCATCCTTTCCCCGTATAGACGCTGCTGTCCTGCACAGACCTCCTCTCTGTGCTGCTCTCAGGAACTAGGGTAACCACACTTCAGACCTCCCCCACCACGATGTGCAAACTGTAGCTCCTCAGAGTCTCAGGTTTCTTTTCTGAAGACTCGGGTAATACTGGTCACTCCCACACAGGGCTGCCTGTTGTGAAGCTGAAATACATGATTGCCCCAATGGGCATTTGGCACGTTCGCAATACTGCTGTACTGACTGGTATACAGCTACTACTGCCTGGTCTTGAGCACAAAGGAGCAGCCAAGGGCTGGAAGCCTCCCACAGGGGTTAGCTGGCCCACCACCCAGAGCCCAGATGGCACCTTTGAAGGGGGGAGGCATAGGGGGAGGGTACAGAGACCTGCCAGTGATGACAAGAGAACTTGTGACAGACACAGCAAGGCGATCTTTAGATCTAAAGCTGGGTTAGTGATCCTGAGGATCATGTTCTAGGAAGACTCCAGCCCAGTTTTTCTCCCTCCCCAGAGGCAGGATGCCAATCAGGGCCGGCCTGTGCGGTATAGAAAGCCAATAGGACACTGCTGCAAGTGGAGGGCTGGACTTGTCCCCGTTTTTTTATTTTTTATGTGTATCAATGTATTGCCTGCGTGTACGTAGGTGCACCCATGTCATGCAGTGCCCACAGAGGTCAGAGGAGGCCTTTGGATCCCCTGGAACTGGAGTTATGGATGGTTGTTAGCTGCAATGTGGGTGCTGTGAATTGAACCCCAGTCCTCTGCAAGAGTAGCCAGTGCTCTAAACTTTATTCTGAGCCATCTCTCCAGCCTCTTGTCCCACTTACGATTGTGAGAATAGGTGACCAGCTTCCTTAGTCCTACAGCTCCATAAGTGGTCTCAGCCTAAAGGGCAATATGAGTCCATTTCTTCTGAGGGCCTGTGTATTCCAGTGCCTACTTCAAGCCTTGGGAAGGTCTTGGGAACTTAGACACCCCCTTCATATTTTGCCAGGATCCCTGGTGAGGCTATGGCCCATTGCAATCAGGAAGGATAGGGTAATGGAGGACCTGGGAGAAGCTTTTGCTCCTCCCTGCCTTGAGCTTGGGTCAGCTCTGAGGCTCAGAAATAAACTTCCAAGCCTTACTCTACCATCATTATGATTCCCTGATTCCCTTCCATGAGAGAGAGTGGTGTTACCTCCAGGGTTTCAAGTGAAGATGTGGAAGTTCAAAATTCTGAGAGAGAAGTGGCAAGCCAAAACCACACATTCATAAAAAGGCCCATTTGGAGTTCTGAGTGTTACATTTGAATCTGTGCAGCTAAAAACTCTGCCTCCTTGCTGGATGTTGGGTGGTGATGGACATGAGACCTATCTGGAGTGGGGAGCAGGTGGTTGTGGCATTGTGGAACTCTCATTGCCCTTTCCCTCCGTGTTGTCCAGTCACCATGCCCTCTGCCACCCAGTTACAGCCCTGGGAGCCTGGGGGGGAGCTGAGCTGAAGAGTTATCTAGACCTTCCTTGTGGGCAGATGATCCTGGCCTTCCAAATGACCTTCCCCATCCAGCTCTGGTCCAGACTTTGGCTCTGTCACTTAACTGGCCATGGCCTCTAACAAGCAATTCACTTGGTCTTTGCCTTCATTTTGTTTGTACAATGGAAACAGCTATGACAGCACCATCCTCCTTGGGTTTGGTGAAAGATGAAAGAACACATATCCCAAGGCTCACTCTGCTGTCACCACAATCAACAGTGGGAAGATACCTGGGCCATACAACTTATAAGTGCAGAGATTTTAAAAATATTTTATTTGTTCTTTTTATGTGTATGAGTATATACCCTGCATGTATGTAAGTACACCCATGTCATGTAATGCCTGCAGAGATCATAAGAAGGTGTTAGATTCCCTGGAACTGGAGTTACAGATGACTGTTGGCTACCATGTGGGTGCTGGTAATTAAACCTGGGTTCTCTGCAAGAGCAGCCAGTGCTCTTAACCACTGAGCTATCTCTCCAGCCCCCAGGTGCAGAGATTCTTGAGAGTTGGTCTGTGTGTCTGAGGACTGCTGACACCCTGTGAGGGGAGGGGTCAGAGACTACCCAAACCCTTTCCCCCTGTTTCCCAGATCCCAGGGTATCAGAGGAGCAGAGGTAGAGGGAGCAGTCAAGGACTTTCTCTCTCCCTAACTTCTGCTACCTCATTGGTGAAATGAAAATCACAGCATCAAAAAAAACCTATGAACAGTGCAAGCTGACCCAGTGAATAGAGGCTGTAGACATCTGGACACCTGGATATAGCCAGCTTGCCTCTTGTGTAGTCACAAAGAGGCATATGCTAGGTTCCTTTTTGTTGTGTGGTCCTGGGAACACTGAGGAGGATGCCCAGGGATGGGATGAGGGCTGGCTCCCCAGCTTCCCCAAAGACCCGAAGACTTACTTTTTCCTCTTGGTCCATCCACAGAACGTGCAAGGAAGATGTCGAGTCCAGGCATCGACAGTGACCCCAAGACTCCATGCTTGCCTCGAAATGGTCTAGTGAAGCTGCCTGGCCAGCCCAACGGCCTAGGTGCGGCCAGCATCACCAAGGGCACACCTGCTGCCAAGAACCGTCCTTGCCAACCACCTCCCCCACCCACCCTTCCACCTCCCAACCTGGCCGCACCACTGTCCCGGGTTGCTCTGGCCGGGGGGCCATGCCCCCCAGCCAGTGGAATGGCCTCAGGCCCAGTGCCTGGATCTCCAGTGGAGCGGCCACCACTGGCCACAGATGAGAAGATCCTCAATGGGCTCTTCTGGTACTTCTCAGCATGTGAGAAGTGTGTGCTAGCCCAGGTATGCAAGGCCTGGCGGCGTGTGCTCTACCAGCCCAAGTTCTGGGCAGGCCTCACACCTGTGCTGCATGCCAAGGAGTTGTACAATGTGCTGCCTGGAGGTGAGAAGGAGTTCGTGAACCTGCAGGGCTTCGCTGCTCGAGGTTTTGAGGGCTTCTGCCTGGTTGGTGTCTCTGACTTAGACATCTGTGAATTCATCGACAACTATGCGCTCTCCAAGAAGGGAGTCAAGGCTATGAGCCTCAAGCGCTCCACCATCACTGATGCTGGCCTAGAGGTGTGTCCCAAAACTGGCCAGAAGGGGACAGGGACAGGCAGCAGCAATTCTGTGTATCTTGGAGGGTGTGGGGCTCAGAGGAAGCTCGGGGTATACAAGGAACAAAAGGTAGCCAGAATGGCATTGCTGGAGTCCAGTGCAAAGTGAACATGTGCGTTTCTTATTCAAAAATCATTAAGGTTTTCAAGGTTGATAACGGAACAGACAATTATTACATGTGGGTTCCTGCTTGCCTGTGAAGCTTGGGTGGGGAGGATGCTAGAGGGAGGAGGGAGGTGAGGGACAGCTGGGAAAGGGTCTTCCAGGAACAAGAGTTGAAAGAGTATCTGGGTATCCTGCCCCACCCCAGGACCTGGATTATAATCTTAACATTCAGACCAACTGCTCCAAACAAGTGGGTCCCCCGTGCCTAGTCCCCTTTTTGGAATGTTGGCAAAGTAGAACAAGCAGTTTAAATGCACTCCTTACAGTTCAATTTGATGCATGCTTGCACAAATCTACACCTGAGAGGCCACTGCTTTCAGCCTCCCAGCAGCTTCTTTCACTCCATACTGGCAGTCCTCACCACCCCTGGTAGTAGGGGCACCCAGGGGTGAGCAGGGGAGCTGACTTAGGCTGGTCTTTGATTTGTACCTGCCTGCAGGTGATGTTGGAGCAGATGCAGGGAGTGGTGCGTCTGGAGCTGTCAGGCTGCAATGATTTCACTGAGGCTGGGCTGTGGTCCAGCCTCAGTGCCCGCATCACCTCGCTGAGTGTCAGCGACTGCATCAACGTAGCCGACGATGCCATTGCAGCCATCTCACAACTGCTGCCCAACCTGGCAGAGCTAAGCCTGCAGGCCTACCACGTGACGGACACAGCGCTGGCCTACTTCACAGCTCGCCAGGGCCACAGCACCCATACGCTGCGCCTGCTCTCTTGCTGGGAGATAACCAATCATGGCGTGGTCAACGTAGTGCACAGCCTGCCCAACCTCACCTCACTCAGCCTCTCGGGCTGCTCTAAGGTCACTGACGACGGCGTTGAGCTCGTAGCTGAGAACCTGCGCAAGTTGCGCAGCCTTGACCTCTCGTGGTGCCCTCGGATCACCGACATGGCGCTAGAGTACGTGGCCTGCGATTTGCACCGCCTAGAGGAGCTCGTGCTCGACAGGTGCGCACGTCCCTGCACTCCAGGCTGGCAGTGGTTGGGTGTCCAGGAACTGGTAACCTAGAGTGGGTGGAGCCAGTCCACGGGCTCCTGGGTGGTCAAGGCCACAGAGGAGACAACGCCATCAAAAGCAGAGCGCCAAAAGTGGGCATAACTCCAGCACTGGTTGGAGGAAAAGCATATTCCAAAAGGGGAGGTGACAGGGGCATGGTCAGGGAGGAAGCGGGCAGTTGCGGGTGGGACGGGGCTCGCTCTGGAGACACTTCGGGAAAGGAGGGAGGGCCCTAGGTGAGGGTGGGGAGAAGTGATTTAAAGGTGGGCAGTCCCCCCCTCTGGTACAACCACAGGTGTGTACGCATCACGGACACTGGCCTCAGCTATTTGTCCACCATGTCGTCCCTCCGCAGCCTCTACCTACGATGGTGCTGCCAGGTACCTCCATGCCCCAGGGATCTGGGAATTAGGGCATGTGGTGGGTGGCGCGGGGAAAGCATCAGTCCAGTCCTTGAACTGCTTCGGGCCCCAATCATATTCCGCAGGGATCGAGGATCCCTCTGCACCAAGCAGCCAACCAAAGCGGAACAAGTTCAAGTCCCCTAGGCCCTCATGGCCGCTTCCCAGCTCCACCGGGGGGCTGAGAAACCTCCGTTTTGAACCCCCACTACCTACCTCTCTAGCGGCTCCAGGTCCGGGACAAGTGGAAATAGTTAACTCGCACCTTCCCCCACCCCCTCCCGCTCAGGTGCAGGACTTCGGGCTGAAGCACCTTTTAGCCATGAGGAGTTTGCGTCTCTTGTCTCTGGCAGGTGAGAGTCCCCTGCATGCCTTCGGGACTGTGACGCCCATTCTTAGCCTGATCCAGACCCCGTCGGGTCCGACGTGCAAATAACTTCACCTGAGGCGTTAGCTTGTTTCGTGCCATGTACAGATTGGAGAATGGGAAACCTAGCCCCGGGCTCAGCCTGCGCCAGGACCCGCCCACCCCGTCTGATCCCACCCCTTCACCGCCAGTCCACACCCACCCCCATTAGGCCACGCCCCGCTCATTCGTCCCTCCACTCTCCACCCCCGCCCCCACCCCCGCGTTCTCGGCCTGGCGCACACCCTGCCCTTCCTGTTAAGCTCCCACCCCTCCACGCAACGTAGGCCCCGCCCCTCCTCCCCTTGCCCTCCTTCTCAGCCCAGCCCTCTCCCGGTGCCAAGCTGAGCTGCTCTCTGACTGTCTGGCGCTTGCAGGCTGCCCGCTCCTGACCACCACCGGGCTGTCGGGCCTAGTGCAGCTGCAGGAGCTGGAGGAGCTGGAGCTGACCAACTGCCCTGGGGCCACACCCGAGCTCTTCAAGTACTTCTCGCAGCACCTGCCGCGCTGCCTCGTCATTGAATAGCACGGGCTTCTCCACCCGGGCTGCGGGAACCGGCCACGCCCTCGGCAGGGTGCGGGGCACCTTCGAGTCCCTCTTTTGGCCCTGCCGGCGCCCCGCGCCTCGGCCCCGCGCGGGAGGCGGGCAAGCCGAAGGAAGCCCGCCCCGTGCCTCCCTTGCCTCTCTGCTCCTCTCCCCGCCCCACCCAGGGCAGGAAGCAGCGAGGGCAGCCCCACGCACGCACGCACACTCGGGGACTTTGTGCATGCCCCTCGTGCCCGCACTGCACGCCCGCCCTCCACCATGCCACAGCCGCCGCCATCACTCGCCCTCCCTCTGAGGGGGCTCGGTCCTTTGGGGGACGCTTTGAGTGCAGATGCCCTCACTGCCTTCCCCCACCTCATTCTGCTGCCTCCCTGCTGTCCCCCATCCCGGGCAGGGCCCAAGGGAATGGGGGGATTGGTCCCCCAGGACTCAGGGGCCTGGAAGAGCCCCAAGGGCCTCCCATATCTTCCACTGCACCACGCCTGGAGCCCTCCGAGGGGTATGAGGCGTCACAGGCCACTGCCAAAGCCATGGCCCCCTGAGGAGCCCAACTCCCCTCCCCATGCCCGCCTGACCCAAGTGGCTTCCCTTCTTCTTTGTCGCCATATGGGTCAGTTCTTGTCCTCTGTGCCACCTCCCCATCCCCTCCCTCTCCCCTGGCCTAGAGATCCTTGGGCCCTGGCCAGGCTGGGACAGCTTTAGAACGACGATGACTTTGGAATAATCAACAATAGCCTAGCCGGTGTCCATCCACCTCGGTGCAAAGGTGGGCCAGGCACCTGACAGACTGGAGCCACCCTCAGGGCTGTCAAGGCCTTGGGAGAGCCCATCCACCCCAGCCCCTGACCCAGCTGAGTTCAGGCCTCTCAGCACTGTGTTTCACCCTGGATAATCTGCAGAGGGGGGCCTAGCCAAAGGTTAGGGTTAGCACTGACCAGCGATTCTGATCTTCCAGTGGCCAGCACACCCTTTTCACCCCAAGGAGGGAGGGATCCTTTCTAGCCCTCCTTTACCCCTCCCAGCTTCCAAAACCTCTGCCTGCCCAAATGGGCTCTGACCACGTTCTGTCAGATCCCAAGTCATTTGGAAGCCCTGGGGGATGCTGGCACATCGTGGTAGTGCTTAGGAAGGGGCTGGGACCCCTTTCCCTCCCAACCTTGAGCCCCAGGAGACACAGTACCCACAAACCAATCTTGGGACACCCATATCTGGTTGGAAGAGAGTAATTTCCAGAGAGCCAGAGAATGAGAGAGCCAGAGCCAGAGGAGAGAGAGAGAGAGAGAGAGAGAGAGAGAGAGAGAGAGAGAGAGATGCTGTTGACAAAAAGAAAGGGTTCAACAGCCCAAAGAGTTCCCTGCCCCTGGAGTGTCAACCAGGGAGGCTCCAGGCTAAAGTAGTCAGGAGCCAGGTTCTTCAGCCCCTCCTCCCATGGTCTCCCAACAGGGAGGGGACAGCTGTCCATTTGCCCAAAGTATTAAAGCAACTGAAGCTGTGATATTTCCAATGACTGTAGGAGGAAAATTTAAGGGGAGAGAGGAACACAAACAAAATCAACCAACCCCTAAAATCATTTTCTTATTGTACATAACGACCTCATTCTCCTGTATATGCGGAAGATATAACCTTATATTTGGTAAGTGTTTCTTGTGCTATTTTATCACGTGACCTGTTTATAAAAATATATATTAAAAAGGTTGTAAAAACATGAGTCTGGGCTTTCTAGTCACTAGGCCAGTTTGTAGGAGGTTCTATCTGCCCTGAGTAGCCTAGGTCTCTGGATTTTTCTCCTCTCAACTCCTCAAAGTTATTTATTCTTTCAATAAACATGTAGAGGCTGGAGGTCCTAGGGTGGACTGGAACCTTAGCAGTGACCAACTCAGAAGTTTCCTAACCCCCATAATGTACAAAAGGGAAAAATTAGACCAAATGTCAACAAACAGTCCTTCAAAAGTATTTAGGATCTAGCTCACCACCCTTCCAGAAAAAATAGAAATGAGTCTTGTCCTTTGTACAGGGTAACTAAATGAGGGATTGTGATGTTCTCAAAGATCAGTGTGCCAGAAGACCAGGACTACCAACCTCCTGGAAGAGAAAAAGTAGCTGAGCTGTTGATAGAACTGGCTGTCAGATCTTGAAAGTGGGCACTTTGCAAAACAGATGTAACACCACAGACACAACTCACAGTAAACAAAAGAGGCCACATTAGGTTAGGGTGGCAAGGAAGGTCTACAATGGTAGGCATCAGAGCTTAGCTTTGAGGGTGGGAAAGAGACATGTTATCCAGTGGGGAAAGGCATAACATAGTGTATGAACTGTGGCAAGAGGAAGGAAAGGAATGGAAGTTTGCTGAGACATAGGGCGCCAAGAAGGGCAGAGGGCAGGTTTACCAGGATGGATAGGGCTAGGAGTATGGGACTCAGTCATAGTGCAGTAGGCAACTAGAAGGCCTGGGACAGAGGAGGTACCAGGCTTCTTTCTCAGGGCTCAGATCAGAGAATGATAAACCCAAGCAAGACTAGTCAGGAAGTGGTACCTGAGGTCCAAGAGGGCGGGGACTGGAAGAACTAGGAATCTGCTTAGGGGTGACCAGACGAGCTACAGGACTGGAGGAGAGGTTTAAGTACTGGTATTAAAATACTGAGATTAAAATAAATGAGATAGCCCAGTTTGTATAGTGCTTGTCTTGCATATATGAGGCTCTGCCTGAATCTGATCTCTAGCATCACAAAACAAAACAACAACAAAGCAGACTAATTACCGAGGCAGAACCAGGGAGTCTGCAGAGCCCAATTCTGGTCTACTCGTTTGGAGCGGCGCAGCACGTGCACAACGGAACTTTCAACAAGGAACTTTAATTGCGTGTGGATAAGAGCTAGCGCCCACTTCCGGCGAGGTACGGGTAAGGAAGGACTCCTTCCGTTGGGGACGGGAAAGAGGTGAGTCCCTTCCGGTGCGACAGATCCGGAAGCTCTGTACTTTCGGTAAATGACTGGGGTGTGGCGACTGGGGTTCTGGTCCTGCATCTTCCGCTGCTCTGTGCAATCGGATATCTGTTCTTAGTGCTGCGGCATCTCTCCTGCCTTCAAGGTCTTTGAACAACTCGGTCTTGCGGGCCCCTTCAGCTCCTCTTCCCTTTCCTTGCATTCGTTCCTCTTGGAAGCCTCGCAGCCCTCGGAGGCGCGGGGCTGACCGTGTGGACGGCGGGAACCACTTCTCTTCCTCCCTGGGATCCACTGGCCAACGGTCCAGTTTCCCCCAGGGTCACGCTGATGGAGGATTAACTAGATTAATAGAATATTCTGGGGAAGCCAGACACGTTACTGACCAGCCTCAGGGCAGCTATGGTGCTTTGTCGAGAACTCCAGTGAGTTTGAACTTCCTTATGAGGCTAATTGGATGATGGACTGCCTTCATGCAGTGCCAAGACTGACCATCCCAGGTCCAGTCAGTTCCAAGGGACCTAATCTGAACTGTCAAGACATCATGGATGACCAGGCCAGCTTACTTCACTGACCTCCTGCCTCTTAACACCCGTGCAGCCATGGAAAAGATGTCCCGAGTTACCACAGCCCTGAGTGGTAATGCACTGACAGGCCGCACCATGCACTGTCACCTGGATGCGCCAGCCAATGCCATCAGTGTGTGCCGTGATGCAGCTCAGGTTGTTGTAGCAGGCCGCAGCATCTTCAAGATTTATGCCATTGAGGAGGAGCAGTTTGTGGAGAAGCTAAATTTGCGTGTGGGTCGAAAGCCCTCCCTCAACCTGAGCTGTGCTGATGTGGTCTGGCACCAAATGGATGAGAACCTGCTGGCCACAGCAGCCACTAATGGTGTGGTAGTCACATGGAACCTTGGTCGGCCATCCCGCAACAAGCAGGACCAACTGTTCACAGAGCACAAGCGTACTGTGAACAAAGTCTGCTTCCACCCCACTGAGGCCCATGTTCTGCTCAGTGGCTCTCAGGATGGCTTCATGAAGTGCTTTGACCTGCGGAGGAAGGACTCTGTCAGCACCTTCTCCGGTGAGGCCCACGAAGGCGGGTCGGGGCAGGTGCACATCTCTGTAGGTGCTGAGCCTGTCCAGGCAGGCTGAAATGGGCTGCATTCATCAGAGGGCCTCAAATGTACTCTCAGAGACTGGCCAGCCATGGAAGAGTGAATGGAGTTTGGGGATAGGGTAGGGCAAGCACTGCTGGCAGGAGAAAGGCAGGAGGCTAGCCAGTGGGAATTGAGACTGGGTGTTGGGTGTGGCTGTGGGGAGGCTAGAGCCTTGACACGATGCAGTGGGCGGCTGAGTGCCTCCCTTTCCGTCGTTTTGCTTCAGCCTGCCTCTCTGGAGCAAACCATCCAGGATTTCCAGGGCTCTCGATATAGGGATGCACAGTGGGTGGGGTACACAAGGACCCTTTTATAGCAGGCCTAGCTCTCAATGTTCTTCTCTGAGCTAGCTCTTCCTGGTCCTCCTTGATGAGACCAAGTGAGGCACAAGCAAAGCACTGGGGCCTTGGAGAACTTAGGGGCTTAAGGCAGATTCTGAGCTGTCTGTGTCAGGGAAGGCTGGATACTGGCCCCTTAGACTCCTGGTATGGTGGTCCTCTGAGGCGGACTTCACCTCTGAGCCCTCCAGTACTTTGAGGCGGTTTGCAAAAGTGTTAAGCAGAGAATCACCTGTCTTCCTCTTTCCCTCATTGGACCTGCCACAGTCCTTGGCTCCCAGGGGGTATGGGCAGACATAGTGGCCTCCCTCCCGCCTTCTCCTAATCCCCAGTGCTCTGTTACATTCTCCTGATGCCGGGCTACAGCTTTGTCTATGTGAGGAATTCAGGGAAAACTGAGACCTGAGACTTTGTGCAAAAATTTTCTGGCAGTCCCTCCCTGGCCTAAGCTCCAGAGACTCACCCCAGGCAGACTCTGCTGGGGTTCCCTCTACCTTCTGTGCCTCCTGGCTTGATCACAGGCTGGTGTGTGACACCATTCCAGACCCCCAGTCCCTGTAAGCCAGCCCTTTCACCTCTACCTCTGCTGATCTGTGCCCACAGGCCAGTCTGAGAGTGTGCGGGATGTGCAGTTCAGCATCCGTGACTACTTTACCTTTGCCTCCACCTTTGAGAATGGCAACGTACAGCTCTGGGACATCCGCCGACCTGACCGATGTGAAAGGATGTTCACGGCTCATAATGGGCCTGTCTTCTGCTGTGACTGGCACCCAGAGGACAGGTGTGGTGTGGGGATGGAGGTGGGCAGCAAAGCAAAAGGCTGCAAGACAGAGTGGGGTGTGGCAGGGTCTCCTTTTCCCCAAGAGAGGGCACTGAGAACTTGAGTGGGGCCTTCTCCACAGGGGCTGGCTGGCCACAGGTGGGCGTGACAAGATGGTGAAGGTCTGGGACATGACCACACATCGTGCCAAGGAGATGCACTGTGTGCAGACCATTGCCTCAGTGGCCCGAGTCAAATGGCGGCCCGAGTGCCGCCACCACCTGGCCACATGCTCCATGATGGTGGACCACAACATCTATGTATGGGATGTGCGCCGACCCTTTGTGCCAGCAGCTATGTTTGAAGAGCACCGTGACGTCACAACAGGCATTGCCTGGCGCCACCCACATGATCCTTCCTTCCTACTCTCTGGCTCCAAAGACAGCACGTTGTGCCAGCACCTGTTCCGTGATGCCAGCCAGCCTGTTGAGCGTGCCAACCCTGAGGGCCTCTGTTATGGCCTCTTTGGGGACCTGGCCTTTGCCGCTAAGGAGAGCCTGGTAGCTGCTGAATCTGGCCGTAAGCCCTATGCTGGTGACCGGCGCCACCCCATCTTCTTCAAGCGTAAGCTGGACCCTGCTGAGCCCTTTTCTGGCCTGGCCTCCAGTGCCCTCAGTGTCTTTGAGACAGAACCTGGTTGTGGCAGCATGAGTTGGTTTGTGGACACTGCTGAGCGTTATGCTCTGGCTGGTCGGCCACTAGCTGAGCTCTGTGACCATAATGCAAAAGTGGCTCGGGAGCTCGGTCGTAACCAGGTAGGTGGGGCTGAGGGACCTAGGAGTCATGAGGGGTCAGAGACTGCTGCTGTACTAGGGCACTATACTCACAACCACTCTGAGCTCAGTGCATTGCTTTGATCAGTCACAGTCCCACCATTTGACAGTGTAAAGATCATGTGGGTCAGAGTGGCCCAGATCTTGGGCTGTCCTCAGGATGGAGGCTTGGGGAGTCAAGTGCCCATAGCCCTCCTCTTCTGCCACACTCCTGGTATTGGAGCTACCTTCTGCATGCCATCTCTCTTCTCCCCACCAGTTCCAGCACCAGCTGCCTCACAATTGTGTTACTGTAGGGTGGAGAGTGTGGGTTTCTGTCTTTCCTATGTGCTACAGTTTCCTCAGTGGGGATGGGTGGGGCAGTGGGTTGGTGTGTGATTCTGCCCAGCAGAAGGGAGCTGTCAGGGGTTCTGAATGCCCAGGACCCAGTGGTTGGTGCCTGCCCTAGGTGGCACAGACATGGACAATGCTGCGGATCATCTACTGTAGCCCTGGCTTGGTGCCCTCTGCCAACCTCAACCACAGCATGGGCAAAGGCAGCTCCTGTGGCCTGCCACTCATGAACAGGTAGATGCCAAGACCAGTTCCCATCCCCTCTCCCCCAAGGGTAGCCTGCTGGGGCCTGGCCACTCACAGCCTTCCCCACCCCCAGCTTCAATCTGAAGGATATGGGCCCAGGGCTGGGCAATGAGACACGGCTGGATCGCAGCAAAGGGGATACTCGGAGTGACACAGCTCTGCTTGACTCCTCAGCTACACTCATCACCAATGAGGGTAAGCTAGAGTTGTGGGCAGGGGTGTTGATGGGAGGGGAGTAGAGCTGGGGAAGCCCACAGTGCGTCATCCCTTGAATGACCTCCTTCCCATTCTGGGCAGATAATGAGGAAACTGAGGGAAGCGATGTGCCTGCTGACTACCTGCTGGGTGATGTAGAAGGCGAGGAAGATGAGTTGTATCCTTTGGACCCAGAACATGTACACCGTGAGTGGGAGCTGGGTGAGGTATACTGATGTAGGAAGGGTCAGAACCCAGAACATGGCTCTGTGAGCAGGGGCTGGATGGGATGGGAGACCTAAGCTCAGGTCTACCTTTTCTCACCCTACCTCCCAGCCGAGGAGCCTGAGTATGTGCTGCCACAGGAGGCCTTCCCACTGCGCCACGAGATCGTGGACACACCATCCGGGCCTGAGCACCTGCAGGACAAGGCTGACTCTCCACATGTAAGCGGCAGTGAGGCAGATGCAGCCTCCTTGGTACCAGTGGACTCTTCCTTCTCCCTCCTCTCTGTCTCACATGCACTCTATGACAGCCGCCTGCCACCAGACTTCTTCAGTGTACTGGTAAAGGACATGCTGCGCTTTTATGCTGAGCAGGGCGATGTGCAAATGGCTGTGTCTGTCCTCATCGTGCTGGGTGAGAGAGTGCGCAAGGACATCGATGAGCAGACCCAGGTGTGTGACAGGGCAGGGAGGATCTCCCTGATCTGCTGCTGTCTCTCCACCCGGTAATCTGGACCTTTTCTATTGCACCTCCTATCTTAGTATCTCTGGAAATACTGACCTGAGCCCATCCCTCTCCCCCAGGAGCATTGGTACACATCCTACATTGATCTACTACAACGCTTCTGTCTCTGGAATGTGTCCAATGAGGTGGTGAAGCTGAGCACCAGCCGTGCAGTCAGCTGTCTCAACCAAGCCTCCACTACCTTGCATGTCAACTGCAGCCACTGCAAGCGGCCCATGAGCAGCCGCGGCTGGGTTTGCGACAGGTGCAACAGCAGGATTGGGAGGTTTGGGTGGCAGGCAGCTCAGAAATCCCCCAGCTGACCCACTTTCCAATCCCCAGGTGCCACCGCTGTGCCAGCATGTGTGCTGTCTGCCATCACGTCGTTAAAGGTCTGTTCGTGTGGTGCCAGGGTTGCAGTCACGGTGGCCACCTACAACACATCATGAAGTGGCTGGAGGGCAGCTCCCACTGTCCTGCAGGCTGTGGCCATCTCTGCGAGTATTCCTGACCTGGCCTGCCCTGAGGCAGAGGCAGCCTCCACAGGTCAACTCTGAAGTCCACCTGACCAGGCTCACAGCCTCTTGCCCATCCCATGTGCCAGGATGGAAGGTGGCTGAATCCTGAAAACTAAATAAAAAACAGGAACTACTGTATTGTCGCTTATCACTTTAATTGCGCCTTGCAAGGGTCTGGCAGGCGGGAACTTCCGGTTGGGGCACTGTTGCCATGATAACCCTCAGTAGCCTATGATTGCTCCCCGAAGTCTACTCTCCGCCTTGTGGAAACGCACGAGGGCGGGGCGGAGACAACTCCGGCGCCTGCAGACTTCCGCAGGGCGGTCGGCCAATGGCATTTGAGTACGTGAGCTCCCGCAGAGTTCCCGGCGCCCACTGCGCGGCGGCGTGAGCCGGGAGCAGAGGGCTCATGGCTGGACCTCTGCGACCCTGGCCGCTTTGGTTTACACTGTGGGCGCTGCTGACTGTGGCTCGACCCGACTCCGGGAACTTGGGCGATGGAGGATGGTGAGTGGGAGTGGCTAGAGACGGGCGACGGAAGGGAGCGTGGGTGGACCGAGTTGACTGGCTGTATATCTGCAGGCAGCAGAGCGGGCCGGGGCCGGCTGCGGCGGTGACGGAGGAGCGTTGTACTGTGGAGCGCCGGGTAGACCTCACCCACGCCGAATTCATCCAGCAGTATGTTTCCTCACCCCAAGCCTCAGCATGAGACTGGGCTGTCTCGAGAGCGCAGCCTTTTGGCCTCTGGGTTCTCACCTTCAGGGCCCAGCGTACGGGAGATGATGGCCTGCAGGGTCTGACCTCCGTGCAACACTGCTCCTTCCCCCCTCTCCCCAGCTATGCCTTCTTCAGACCGGTTATCCTGCAGGGGCTCACAGATAACTCGGTGAGTATTTGCACCCGTCATGGGTAACTGGTACTGCTGGACAAGCTACTTAGCGCCCTCTTGCCCTCCATCCCCAGAGGTTCCGGGCCCTGTGTTCCCGAGAAAAGCTTCTGGCCTCCTTTGGGAACAACGTGGTTCGGCTGAGCACAGCCAACACCTACTCCTACCAGAAAGGTGAGCTGCCACACCCCTCTGGCCTGCTTGCCAGCATCCCAAAGGCAGGATCGACCAGTCCTGAATGGCCTCTTTTTGTAGTGGACCTGCCCTTCCAGGAATATGTGGAGCAGCTGCTGTATCCCCAGGACCCTACATCCCTGGGCAGTGGTGAGTCAGACCTGGGCAGTAGTGGGGGTGGGGCTCTTAGAAGTCCATTGCTGCCAGGATTTCTGCCCCTTGTCTTCTCTACTGGTAGATACCCTGTACTTTTTCGGGGACAACAACTTCACAGAGTGGGCACCACTACTCCAGCACTATTCCCCACCTCCATTTCGTCTGCTGGGAACCACCCCTGCTTACAGCTTTGGAATTGCAGGTGGGTACACCTTCAGAATGAATTTAAGGGTATCCACACATACTGCTTGTTCCATCAGCTATTTGACCTTACAGGAGCTGGATCTGGGGTACCCTTCCACTGGCATGGACCTGGGTTTTCTGAGGTGATCTATGGTCGTAAGGTCAGTACAAGAGTGGGAGCTGAATCTTGAAGATAATAAATTGTAGGACACCAGTGTGACCTTACACTCCTGCCCTTAGCGCTGGTTCCTGTATCCCCCTGAGAAGACACCAGAGTTTCATCCCAACAAGACCACATTGGCCTGGCTCCAGGACACATACCCATCCTTGGCCCCATCTGCACGACCCCTGGAGTGTACAATCCAGGCTGGTGAAGTCAGTGGCTGGTAGGTGGGGGTTGGGCCAATCACAAAGGTCCCAAATCAATTTCTGTGCTCCATTCCCCCTTCCAGGTGCTGTATTTCCCTGACCGTTGGTGGCATGCCACACTTAATCTGGACACCAGCGTCTTTATCTCTACATTCCTTGGCTAGCCAGATTAGGCACCTAGCAACCTCTTTGCACCAGCACATGCAAATGTAGTGCTCACAGAATTTATTACAGGACAGTGGCAGCAGCAGCAACCTCAGCCCACCCTCACCTGCTTTCCAGCCCAAAAGGGGGACAGGGGAGGCTCATGGCCCAGCAAGGGGTATGCTGAGGGGGGAGCAGTCCAGAACCCATCAGCAGGACTGATGGAGGCAGGCCCAGGAACACAAAACTGTACAGGGACTGGGGCTTCTGTCCCTGGACCCTCCTGGGCCAGGGTGTCAGGCAAGGCAGGGCAAGGGGTCTCAGTAGTCCTCTACCCAACCATTCTCAGAGATGAATGCATCAATGACTTCCTTCATGGCCAGGTTGGGGATGAGCTGTTCCTGGGTCAGAGGGCTCCGGGTTACAGGATCAAAGTGTCCCACACGCTGCAAGCAAAAACAGGGTCAGAGTGCTCTATAGTCTAGCCATACTTCTAGCCCTGTTCCCAAGGCTCATCGGCCCTTACCTGCAGGTGCTCCTCAATGTCCTTGCGGTCATAGGTGATGCCACTGGGTGTGATGCAGGGTTCCCGCATCAGCTCAAAACTGATCTTGCCACACAGATAATCAGGGATATCTCGCTTCTGTAGCACAATGGGATACCATAAGGCAATGGGAAGGGGATGCCACTCCAGGACATATTCATGGACCTTAAGGAAGACTCACCTTTCTCTTCTCATCCACCTGAGAGAAGAGCTCATCCATGTCTGCCATGTATTTGTCCTGCAGAGTTGAGCGCCATGTGTGGGCAACTCATCTCTCCTCCACACAGACACACACATACCCTATGTCAGGCAGGGCACTCGTGTCATGCATGGGCCAACAGATCCACCATGGGCTGGGGCACCTTTCATTGCCACACACACACATACACAAACCCACATGTGGACCAGGGGCACTCTCACGTGCTTGGCCTCAATGCAGGCCTGCTGGGCTCGGACATGTCCATCATCCTCGTCACCCTCATGGTTCCGCTGACACTCTTCCAATTCCCTAAGGGTTGACCAGGAGCTGGTCAGTGATGGACCTCACTAACAAAAGCCAAAGCCCACCCCACCTTAGGCCTCTTTCCCCCTTTAGCTTTCTATGTGACAGCATTAGCCTTCAATAAACAGTTGTGCTGGTGACTCGGAGTCAACCTGGAAGGGTAGCTTGTTGGGGAAGGGACCTACCTCTCCCGCTCAGCAGCAATGAGCCTGGTGAGATAGGAGTGCAGCTCACTCTCCTGATGAATGCGGCGTTCCTCAATACTGTTCCAGCGCTTCTTCTTAGCAATGCGCAGAGCACTGGGGATATCATCCCCAAAGTTGAGCCGCTGTTCCTTGGCCAAACTGTAGGCTAAGTAAGTGGACACTCAGTTATACCTGTCAGTTAAACTTCCTGGTCCCAAAGTGCCCACAACCTGGCATCTTGTCAGCCCACCTCGCTGCAGGTTGGCAATGGCTTCATCATAACTCTCCATCTCCAACTGGCACTGCCCCAAGAAGAAATGCGCCTTCACAGACTGCCCATCCAGCTCCAGAGCACGCCGGCAGTCAGCAAGTGCCTGTTCAGGTTGCTGCATCTTTAGGTAGCACAGGGCACGGTTGGTGTAGTACACAGCCACCAGCGGGTTCCGAGTCTGGGGACCAAAGCCAGGCAACATGAGGGTGTGGGATCATCTGGTCCCCTGTCCCAGCAAGCTGACAGCCACCAATGATCCGGGTGATGTCCCAGCTTTGGGGCCCATGGCTGAAATCGAGAAACTGGAGGTTTCCGGGTTGTCAGAGATCTGCGTTCAGGCTGAGACCGCAAACTTGACTCCAACTGGTTCTATTCAAATTTTCCAGAACCTCTCGGAGCTTTGGGCTTCGGGGTCCTCGGGGAGGGGGAAGGGCTCCTGGTATCAGCCCAACCTGCTTTAGTCAAGCATCCCTCCCGTCAGTTCCTGAGCAACTGGTCCTGGGCTCGGGAACCGCAACCAGGGTGCCCATGGAACCAGCTAGCTACCGAGATCGCCCCGGAACCACTGGGCTGGGAGGCACATCGGGCCCCGCCCCCGCCCCGCGCACTCACGATGGCGCGGCCGTAGCAGGCCGCTGCCTCCGGGTACTTGCGACCCACGAAGAGCCGGTTCCCCTGCTCCTTGAGCTCTTGCGCACTCGGGCTCTTATCAGGGCTGCCGCCGCCAGCGCCCAGCCGCGCGCCGCCCTCCTTCTCCTCTTTGCCCTTCATGGCGCCGCGCGGCACGGCTTGGGCTCCGAGCCCGGCCGCCCAGCTCCCGCAGCCCGCGCCGCGATCCGCTCGGCCCAGTCCGGCGATCCTCCACCGGAACTTCCGGCACGGGGAGGGGCTGGCAGGAGGACACGTGAGCGAAGGAGGGGCCGCGTGGGCCACAGGTCCGTGGGCGGGGCACCGCGACTCTGCGCAGAGGTCCGGCTCTCTGCCTGCTCCACCCCTAGGCATGCGGGTTCCGACCCGGGACCACGTTCGGATCCACCTCAGCACTCAGTCTCCGCCCTCTGGTCCGCCTGGCGCAAACATGGTCGGTCGTGGTTCCGGCCTTATGGTACTCTGAGGACCCGAGCCACTGGGCTGCTGTCCTAGCGGGCCGCGAGTATGTGTCGCGGGTGCGCGCGAGAGCTCAGGAACGTCTGGAAGCCCCGGACCGCTGGTAGGACGGCAGAGAAGGGAGCTAGGAGGGAGGACGGTAGGCCAGACCGCCCTCCTGGCCTTCTCCAGGTACCGAGAGGAGCTGCCTGCAGCCATTAAGAGCCGAAAGGACAAGCACGTGACACGAGAGGCCCTGAAACGGCTACTAGTGGAAGCTGGCGGTGAGGGACTCTTCCGCTTGCGGCCACGGGGCGGAGCTTCTGGGGGTGGAGCCTACTCGGGGGTGGGGCCTGGATAAGCTAGCTTCCCAGGGGAGCGCCCGCACCGGGGATCCTTTGACCCTATGGTCCGCAGAAGGGCCGTTCCAGCCGCGGCTGCAGCAGTTGGTGGCCTCTAACCCTCCGGAGCTAGTGGTGCAGTGTTCGGCCGCCGCATTTCGAATTCTGCCAGACGTACGCGCCGCGATCACCGAGTTGTATACACTCCGCGGCGTGGGCCCTGCCAACTGCCTCGGGTGAGTCGACAACGTCTTTGCCCAAGTTGGGCGGGGGCCTCTAAGAGGTTTAGTTCCAGAAAGCTATCCTTAGAGCCGTCCTGTGTCACTCCCTGCAGCTGTCCTCGCGGCTGGAGGTCCTGAGGTGGCAGTTTTCATGTCCGATGGGGTGGTAGCCGCGGTGCCTGGCCTCCCCGCCCTGCACTACACTCCCAAAGACTATTTCCTATACCTGGGCCAGGTGCGAGAGAGCGCTGCAGCCCTGAACCAAGGGAGCCAACTCATGAGGGCTGGCTGGGAGGGCACCCAGGACGCCATCAAGGTGCAGGTGGCCAGTGCCCGTGAACCCCAGAGCCCTGTGGTCCTCCCTAGTGAGTGCCTCAGAGCTGTGGACCCCTCACCTTGTGGAGACAGCGCTGTGGACCTGGGCTGTGGGACAGAAGCTATACCTAGACATGCTACCTGATCTCTGCTCTATCTGGACCACCCAGGAGGACTGTAGGCCTGCCAAGAAGCACAAGACTCAGGCCAAGTGAACCTGGCTCTGGTGTGGGGCCTGCTCACCCACTCTTGCAGGAGAGGATGAAAGAACAGGAGGCTGAAAGCCCCTGGAGCACAATAAACACTACTGAACTTGGCCTGATCTGGAAGTGTACAGTCTCTTGCCAGGGGCCCCTTCTACTCGCAGGGGCATTGAACTTGGTCTTGGGGAGTAATGCCACCACCACCTCATGCCAGGTCCAGACCTTTAAGGAGAAGGGGCCCAGGCCCTCCTGGAGATGAAGTGTCCTTTACAGCTTGAAGGGGAGGGGGGCAGACGAGCCTCCAGAGCCCCAGGACAGTTACCTAGTGCTGTGTAAAATATTTATTCATTCTCCAAAAAGGCTCAGACTGCAAGTCCTGGGGGTAGATGGGTGGGATGGGGTCTCCTTTGGGGCCATATTCAAGAACCTCCACCCAGCCCTGGCCCAGAAGCCCCTCCCCTCCAAAGCCTGGGAGAGGACAGCCAGGGCTGCTATGAGGCCAAGCCTCAACCTGGTGAACCACAGGGCCCCCTGCCCTTGTGGGAAAAGCAGCCCTGAGAAGTCCACTCACAGAGGACAGACATGCAGGCCCACCTGGTAGCTGACCCACTGTAGGCCAGGCTCTAGCCATATGACCTTGGGGAGCAGGTCAGGGTGGAGGGGGGATATGGGCACCCAGCAGGTCATAGGCAAAGACGTTCCAGAAGATGGCGAAGAGCAGGAAGGTGCCATAGGCGAGTAGCACCACCCACCAGCCACACTGGTCCCTCAGACGCTCCTCGTAGCTTCGAAGGATGGTGAGGCCCATGCTCACCCCTACCACTGCACCAGCCAGGTGTGCCATGAAGCTGGGCTGTGGGCCTGAGGCAGGCAGTGGTGGGGAGAAACGCAGCCACACAGCCCGGCCCACTTCGGAACTCACTGCAGAGGGAGCAACAGGTGGGAGGGGCCCTGTCTGCAATAGAGGGCCTCCCAGCACCCCTCCTGTCCCACTACTCACTGCACACCAGAGCCAGCACCATCCTCAGCAGCTTGTAGGGACACCGCATCCCAGCCCAGTTCTGATGGGGGCAGGCAGACAGGCTGTGAGGCATATCTCAAAGGCCCCCTTTCCACCTCCCCAGAAAGGGAGCCCCATTACCATGACAACGTTGGCCAGGTGGGCTGAGCACAAGGCATAGACCCCTCCAGAGCCCCCCACCACAGGGGCACGCATATCGGTGATGGAGACAGTCAGGGAGCCTGTGTAGGCAAAGGGAAGGGTGAAGGCACAGCTGGCCAGTGAGATGGGCAAGGGGCCCCGCCCCCTCACCTGCCAGCACGCCTGCCAGGTAGAGCAGGCTGATTCGGAGTAGGCCGTGCACCATCTCCAGAGGTACCCCGATCATCAGCTGCAGGAGGGCATTGAACCCCAGCTGCTCCAGCCTGTCCATGAAGGATTGTGAGGGGTGGGATCAGCTATGTGCCCTGCCTCTTCCCAGGCCCTACCTCCAGCAGCTGCATGTACCCCCCCCACCTTGGACTGAGCCTTCAGAGTCAATAGGCAGGTGCTGGGGATGTCCACTTACCCGACATGCATGAACATGTAGGTGAGGAAGCGCCAGGCACGAGCACGGTGTCCTGGGTGATACACGAGAGGGCTCTTCATGTATTCAGGGTGGTAGGTCTGGAGCACCCACTTGTTGAGACGTGCCCCATAGCACAGGAACACGATGATCTGGGGACACGAGTGTTAGGGCTGGTCAAGCCCAGGGACTCGGGAGGCCCCGGGGCAGCGGGTGGGCAGGCCCACCTGGGCAAGGGTGACAGAGGCCATGAACACAGGGGGCGGGCAGCTGCGGTGCCGGTAGAAGTACCAGCGGCGGTCCACCTCACAGGGCAGGATCTCGTAGGCCACATATCGCACAAACCGCTTGTAGACACCCAGGCCCGGCTCATCCAGCAGCCCATCCCGGGGCAGTGCTCGCTGTCCATTAGCAATGGCCCTCTTGAAGCTGCTGGAGCGCTTGCTGCTGATCTAAAGGGCAGGGTCTTAGTGTGGGTGACAGTATTGTTCTCATGGCACCCTGCCCTAGTTGGCTTTGTAGCTCCTCAAGACTGAGGCCCTGTTCCATACTGCTCCCAGGTCCCTAAGCCCTACCCAGTGAAAGGCTATCTGCCCACCCAGCTCTGGCCAGGGTGCTGTGCCTGAGGAGGCCTGGGGCCCACCCCTCCTGCTCACACGCGAACACGGTGACACTGACCAGGTCCACCAGCTCCTGGTAGCAGACCTGGCCCCGCTCGTTGTTCTGGGCCAGAGCCACCAACATGTCCAACTTGGTGGGGTCCAAGGGCAGCTCATGGCTGTGTACCAGACCAGCGAAGGTGTCCACACCAATGAAGCCCGTGTTCTCAGGATCCAGCTGCTAGGATGGGGGAGCAGAGGGTGGGTCAACTCCCAGCCACAAGGGCTGAGCCAGGTTGGCTAGGAGGGCTGAACCTTTGTGCCAGCCAGTGTCTTTTTCCCAGGACTGGCTTGTACCCAGACCCGAAAGTGCTTTGGTCAGCTGCTCCCCCACCTCATTTCACCCATTCAAGAGGGGAGGGCCCAAGTCCAATGATCATCACCCGTCTGCCCCAGCTTTCCTCAGAAACCAGTAGGGCCAGGCCTTTCCTGGGATCTGGACTCTCGGATTCAGAAGCCAAGGTCGTGCAGGGAGGGGTCTTCAGAGGCTATTGCCTGGTAGGGCCCTCTGCGAGTACAGTCCCTCCCTGGAGCCCCTCACCGGCGGGAAGGGTGCCGGAGCGGTGCTAGCCCTCACCCACCACGCACCTGCTCCTGGATGAGCTGCAGCAGCGAGCTCCTGTCCATAGAGCCGGGCCAGGGACCGGGGTCGGCCGAGGCCGGGAGGGGCTGCTCTGCGGACCGCTCCGCTCCGCCCCGGCCGGCCCGCTCCGCCTGCTCCGTTCTGCGCGTGCTGTGCTCAGACCGCGTCACCGAGATATCCGCCGCGCGCACACGCAGCCAAAGCATGCGCGCACACGCAGCCAAAGCATGCGCGCACACGCAGCCAAAGCATGCGCGCACACGCAGCCAAAGCATGCGCGCACACGCAGCCAAAGCATGCGCGCACACACCACGCACGCTCACCCGCCTCCAGCACAGCCTTCCCTCACCAAACAGCTCGACCCAGAGCGCCTCCCTGCTCACAGCGCTCTCGCACTACATGCTACAGAAGCTTCTCTCAGAAGACCGCAACTGGGAAACTGAGTCAGAGTGGCACCCAACGTCTTTCACGCAGCCTGATTTCAGGCCTCAACAGTCGTCGCCTCCTGGAAGCTTTCCCTGCGCACAAAGTATTCCTGTCTGCGCTCCCCCCCCCCCCCCCCGCCCGGGACTGTGACCCCATGCACCTTGAGATACACTAGCTTTCCACGACACCCAGACTTTCTGCTGAGGTGGGAACTGCCTACAGATGACATACTTAACCTTATCTGCAGTGCTTCGGTAAGGAAGTCCCAGGTCCTACACAGCAAGCCCAGGTACCAGCTGGCAGAGGTGAGGATGACCCCACAGTACTGGTCCTGCTCAAACTGACAAAGGACTTCCACCCCAAGCCCATACCCCTAGCTGATGACCCATCACGCTCACGCCAGATACGAGACAGCAGGACCTCCATGGCAGAGGAGGGTTAGGGTTAAAAGCACCAGAGCCAGGCACAAGGGTTGAATCATAGATAGCAGGGCAGAAGCCAACAAAGGCAAGACTGTAGCTAGGGTAAGGGAGGGGGCTTGTTCCTGAGGACAGTGAAGGTGACAGACCAATGGGATGTGTAACTATGGCAACCCCTCCAAGTAGTACTCAAAACTGAAACGTACTGCTGTAGAGATGCAATGGCATAGTCATTCCTGCCTGCTGGGCCTCTACAGGAAATACAGCTGCCTACAAATAACATCCTGCCCAGACCCAGTGGGACAGAAGGCCAATAGACTAGAAGGTTGGCAAGGAGTTTAGAGGGCCTTCCACTTAAGGTTAGGAACACACATGGGGCAAATATTCTGGGACAGACGAAAATCTACCTGCCACCCCTTAAGTGACACATACGGCTATCTGGGTATGGGTTCCTGTCTGGGTGTTCTTGGTGACAGGAGGCCGTGGTACTGGTACAGGCTCAGCTTTTAACCTCACCCTAACTTCCCCTCCTCCCCAGCTTCTGGCAGGGTAGGACTCTATGGTTGTCCTTTTCTTGAGGTGGCCAGACTACACATAGTCCTGGTTCTCAGTATAGCCAGGCAGGCTGGCTGGGCTGAAGTTTAGGGTGCGGGGTAACGGGTAAAGGCCAGGCCTGGAAGGCACGGTAGTATGCATGTAGCTACATTCCCAGAGAATGCATGATCACATGCACTGGGCCTGTCCTGTCCCCCGCACTCCCGGCCCAAACTAGCATAACACTGATTGGATACTGAGGATTCTGGATCATAGTAGGTCTCCAACTGGACTCTCTGCAGCACATCCCACCCTGACAGAGGGAGGCCTCAGGACAAGGACCCAGGAACAGGGGAAGGGGTGGGGGGGCGGGAGTTAGGTGATATTTCCAACTCATGTGAAAAGAGAAGTCACATCTAGATTGACTAAAGAAAAGTTGTGTGTGGGGGGGAGCTAGAGAGATGGCTCAGCAGTTAAGAGCACTGCCTGTTCTTGCACAGGACCTGGGTTTGATTCCCAGCACCTACATGGTGGTTAACAACCATCTGTAACTCCAGGGGAATCTGACACCCCCTTCTAACCTCTGCACACATCACATGACACAAATGCACTTACATATATGCACACAATACGCTCATACACATAAAATATTTTTTAAAAGAAAAAGAAAAGCTGACTTCAGAGACCATGATCCAAGAGATGGAAAAGACAAGTGAAGTTTAATTAGGAAACCCAATTTCACTTGCTCTGCAGCAGGTACAGTGTGAGGTTCCAAACTGGATGGAAAGGTGGGGACTTTAGGACCATCAGGCCCCTCCCTGACTTGGCCACCATCTCTGGCACCCACATACCCACTGGCCACACAGAACCAGGAAGGAGGTGACACCCTGAATACTTCAGGTCCAAATCACTGGCTTCCTTAATCCAGGGCCCAGCCCCTAACATATGATGCTCCAAGAGTGAGGCTTCACACTTGTCATATTTGCCACCTGCACCCTTGGGCTCAGCAAGGCATGGCAAAACAGAGCCACCGGTCTTGGAAACCATGGTTTAGACAAAGATGAAGTCCCTGAGCAGGGACCCCACATCAGTGCTGGGGACCCCGTGGCTACATAGCCATTATACCACACTCTTCTACTGTGTGCTATGCTTGGGTCAGGGAAGAGACTCATGGGCTCCTCATCATCGGCTCTTCACCAGGACCCTGTATAGCGAGAAGCTGAGGACAGCAGCCACTGCAGCCCCAACGGCCACCAGCATTCCCCGGAGCCAGAAGGAAGTGGGATGCAGCTCTGTGTGCACCAGATGTCTGTGGGAAAGACAGGTGCTCAGGGCATATGGTAGAGGTTCACTACTGAAAACCCCTCCACTGTGTCCCAGGCAATTAGAGGCTGGGCTGGAGCATTGGATCTCTGGGCTACAGACCCCACCCTGCAGCTCTGACATCTGCATACTGTGATGATAGAATGAGCCTTGTGATGTGTCAAACCACCCTCCACTAAGGCTATGGTAGGGATACCCACGGGAAAGTGGCTATGGTAGCAAGTCGGGTGAAGACAGCAGTGCTAGGTTGTGCTGGTCCCACGCAAGAGAATGGGGTGGGGGCAGGCAGCCGGTGCCTGCGGCAGAACTCGGCTGGTGACAGGCCTGGTGGGGCAACACCTTCAGGCAGGTCAGCTTTGGAGGAGATGAAGAGGCAGGGGGTTTGCCTGTCCATATAATGGCACTGCCAGGAGAGAGAGAGATGTGAGAGCTAAGCTTGCTGGCCCACTTGGCCCATGGCTGGGCTTCCCCTGCAGGACCCCAGATCAGGTCTTGCCTTGTATATGCTGGCACAGTGCGCAAAGGTCTTGGGATCACTGCTGTCAAACATTAAGCAGGCGACATCACAGGTGGTGTCCAGAGAGGTGTCCAGCAGGCTGTCAGCACCCACTTCACACAGCTGGGACACACAGTAGCCTCAGGGGGCTCCCCAAGTCTGGGTCCCCCAAAGACTACCCTGGGACGGCTCCAATAGGAAGAGGAATGGGGCATATGGGGTGTCCCATGTCCACCCTCTAGGACAGCATGTGTAGTCCCAAACTCACAATCAGGTACTTCTCCTGCCCGCTGACCCGCACTGTGTTGATGGTGTGCCTAGCAGGTTCCTCAGGGAATTGCCTGGCTTCCTGTGTGTGGGCAGTAGGAAGGATACACTGATTTGCTGGCCCTAAAGTGCTATATGGTGTCCTCTCCTGGTCCCTGGAGTCCCTGGGTGTGGGTTGGGGGCTCCACAATTCTCACCCCCAGGCTGTAGCCAAGGAAGGCTTGCAGGAAGGCAGACTTGCCCACTCCTCGGGCCCCCAACACCTTACACATGAGAACACTTCGCTGTGTCTGTCCCTTCTCCTGGTCCAGCCTCTTCTCCCGGGTGACTGTGAAGATGAACTCAGTTGAGGGGGATGGCTGGGACAGGGAGAACTAGGCCCAAGGACCACAAAAGTGGCAACCTACCTGTGATAGCCTGTGCCTGGGAGTCCTGCTCACAGAGGGTGGGGTAGCCCAAGTAGCCAAGGTGCTCAAGACAGCGTTGGACATCCAGGTAGGTCACCAGGCTAGGGGCAAAGTGAGGCAGTGTCCAAGGAAAGTAAAGCAAGGCTGAGTGAGTGTAGACAGGAAGGTGTGGGCTATACTTACGTCCACTGGCAGAGGTAACCATGCAGGGGCAGCCGGCCAGCCTCAGTAGGGACTGTGTGTGACAGCTCGGGGCCCCAGGGGGCAGCTGAGAATACACTGAAGAGATTCTGCAGCTCCATGGGGGAGAGGGCACCATCATGGTCCTGTGGGCAGAGGGGCTAAGTGACACGTGTTCAGGGTGTGGTGGAGGGCAGACAAAGTGGCAGTGCTCACCTGGTCATGCTTCTCAAATACCCGCTGCACAAACTGATAGCCACGGTGGTTAAGCTCTGTGCTGCAGCCAGGGGGTACATGGAGCCTGTGGGAATGCCACAGTCAATTTAGCATCTCAACTGTCAACATTACTGGTCCTGCCTGGGCAGTCAGGCCTTCTCAATAGAACCTTATCACCCCGTGGTTGAGGCCAGACAAGGTAGGTGGTTGTGGATGTGTATCAGAAGACAGGCTAGAGTTCCTGGGTTACAGGGGTCAAGACAGATCCAATGGAAAACCAGTGCTGTGGGACCCAATCTCAGACAAGTGCACTAAACAGGATCTACCCAAGAAAGTAAGCCCAATGGTCTGCCCACTACTTACGGTGGACAGAGGTAGTCAGCTGTCAGCTCCAGTGAATCGCTGTAACCAAAGCGCCGGAGGATGGTCCACGTGGTCTCGTGACGTCCACGTTGGATGAAGAGAGTATTCAAGAAAAGGAAGCCTGTGCAACGGTAGATGGCTAGCAGTCAGGCTAGCCTAGTCACTCTCCACACACCCATGCGTACGGTAGTACATGCCTCACCTTCTAGGGTTAGTCGATCGTCCTGCACGCCATCTGCCACGTTCTTGCATACTACCCTCTTCACGTCCTCCAAGGCCTGTGGGGCCAGAGGGTGGCCAAAGCAGGACTTCTGCCTCCAAAAGGAAGTTGCTTCAGATCAGTCAGCTGCCCCAACTACCCTCTTATTATGGAGAGCAGCTGGGGCCTGGAGGCGGGACCACACCTGGAAAGCATTGAGCTCCTCGTCGCTGAGCATTTGGTCCAAGTCCTGATCTGAGAGCTTGAAGATGCGAGTGAGGGCCTGGGCGCACGCAGGTCTTAGCTGCAGGGACAGTGGCTCAGCACCAAGAGGACCTTGCTCTAGTCACCTGCCAGCACCCCCTATTTATTTGCTCTCTTTATCCAGTACTCCACACGGACCTTCAGATGGGGAAGCAAGTGTGTGGTTCTCACCCACTGCTCACCTGTTTGGCCTCAGGGTCATAAAGGGGAGCCGTAGGATGCAGAACAGCCTTCTGGGCATAGTAGAACAGTTCTGAGATATTCCTCAAATGCTTAGCTGAACACTGGGCAAGGGAAGGGACAGGCTTAGGAAGGGGCCCAAGACAGACACAGGCAGCTGCCACTAGGTCTTTACAGACTCCCTCCTGACAGAACATCTCAGTCTCCCTGCTCACCTCTACGCAGGTCTCTATCTCAGGAAACTGGCTCATGATTGGTAGCACAGCCTCTATTGTGCTCCCTGGCCTCAGGTCTGACTTATTGCCTACCAGGATGATGGGCAACCTGGGAGAAAGGCCATGTTCACCAGGGTTAGGGAGCAGATAGGGAAGGGATAGAAAGCAGATGGGGCCTAGTGGCACGCCCCCCCATTCCCACCCCTCAGCTCCGCTGCAGCTGAGGCCCTGCTGATCACCTGGGCCCTGAAGCAGTCCTGCCATTCACCAGGGGGATCCACTTGGTTCTGATCTGAAAGACAAAGACTGGTTGTGAGGCAAGAATGCTCACATGCCCACTGGCCCACGCTCTAACCTGGGCTTAACAGGTTCCAGGAACAGAGGAGAGTTAGAGGCCAGCTATGAGTTTGTGGATGAAGCTGGTAGTAAAGTAGAGATGGCAGGTGGGAACTTGTCTGATCACAAGAGCTGCAATCTTCTCAAGCAGGTGGGGTCCCAGGAAAATGATCCCCAGCTCAGAGCTGTGGGACTCCCTAAAAGGTTCAATGAAGACGAAAGTGGGCATGAAGATTCACCTGGATATTAAGGGTCACTGTGTGCTTCCAAGGTCTGTACCAAGGACAACTACTGACTGAGCCACCCACCAGTGGCAGGGGCTGAGAAGGGACACGGATGTGCCCTCCTGCTCACCTTCTCAATGGTGGCCTCCTCAGATACATCGTACACTACACATACCACATTTGCCTACAGAGAAAACAAGAAATGGAA
The DNA here is from genome assembly GCA_035773235.1 of Eospalax fontanierii. Classification (NCBI taxonomy): domain Eukaryota; kingdom Metazoa; phylum Chordata; class Mammalia; order Rodentia; family Spalacidae; genus Eospalax; species Eospalax fontanierii. The sequence goes on along the minus strand of CM069546.1, from coordinate 28,721,846 downwards.
TGACTAAAGGCCACCTGCTCATTATGGACAGCCTCGGCCACTCCAGCATGTCCCAAGTGCTCACGGCAGGATGGGTTGGGGTTCTGAGGCCTGGGAAACCCACCTTGGCTTGAATAAGCCCCTCCCTGCCAGCTCTCACCAGGCCCAAGCACCATGACTCTGATTGTCATGTCCCTCTTTCAAGTGCTTATAGCAGACAAATAGCATGCTGGGCACAGCTCTGAGCTGGGTCTTTCTTTTTTATCTCAGTATAAGCAGCCAGGGTGATATAGGCAAAGCAAAGTGACACTGCCTGCATCCTGACCAGTGACACCTGCAGGACACAGAGAAGACTGCAGGGCCACATCCAGGCACACAGTAACTCTGGCAACAACCAAAAGGGCACCCGCCACAGACTGGGTATTCACAGCAATAGACTGGAGTACAGAACCATGGTACTGTAGGCATGGCATACAGTATTTAAGCGAAGGCAGTGAAGAACATATATATATATATATATATTTTCTCCAAAGACCCGAGGAAGAGCACAGGAGGGAGGTCCTTTCTCTCCCTGAGCCCTACTGGAGGCACTGGACTGTCCTGCTTCAGGGAAGGATGTGATCTGGGAGCGCCAACAATTTCATGTGGAAAGGTCACAGCGGAATTACCAGGGCCAAACTGCCCGTCACCTAATCCAGCTACACAGAAGAGGAAGCCGATTAAGGCTAGGTGGCAGCAGGTCGAGACTACTGAATTGGGCTCAGTACTTGGATTCAGTACTCGTGGGCCCTCAAGATGCACCACACCTTGTGGATCTCCTCTTGAAGTTCCTCCTCTGTCTGCTCCGCTTCTAGGGGAAAAGAGAGCCTGCTGCAGACCCAATGCAGGCCGGCTGCAGGCTCAATGCAGGCCGGCTGGCGGTCAGCGTCAGGTGCTACCTGAGTAATCCACGATGTGGGTGGGCACTTTCTCCGGGGTCACATCCGCAGGGATGGTGATCTCCTCTGCGCGGGCAGGGACCTGCAACAGGTGGGTCAAGGCTGACCCTGGAGCCCCGCCGACCCGGACCCAGGCCCGCCCTGGGAGCCCGGCCCGGACTGCGCACCTCCTCCGGGAACTCCTCTCCTACTAGTGACAGAATCAGAGACGTCTTCCCCACCTGGGCTGCGTGGGGCAGGGAGCAGCAGTCAGGCAGGCAGCCGAGGTCACTGCGACCCCGCCGGTCTACCCGCTCGCCGGCGGCCCTTGCGCCTACCTTCGCCCAGCAGCAGGATGCGCACGTCCCGCCGCATGGCTGCCGCCCGCAACAGCGCCCCAAACCCTCCCCTCCCGGCCCGACCCCAACCCTAAACCCAACCCGCTTCTCCACCCCACGCTGGCCCCTGCGCCCACACTTCCGGCCTTCAGTCCCGCCCTCATTTAGATTTCCGGTCCCACCCGCGCAGCACCCGCTAGAATGGTTGTGCTACGCTATGGCGACACCACATGGGTGTTCCCGACACTGCACGTGGCCCGGACAGCTCCCTAGTCCTAACAGCCCCTCTCAAGTGGGCAGGTCAGTGGGGAGGAGACTGGACAAACAGCGAAACTGGGGGTAGATAGAGGCTAAGCTCAGGACCGGAGTAGTAACCTGTAGAAATGCAACTTACCCGGTAATAATAAAACAATGTAGCAATATAATACAAGCCAGCGTTTATTTATTTAAACGGTACAAAATAAAGACACTAAACCCTTAAGGTGTAAAATCTCCTAGGTATGCTGTCTTTGTGTGTTCTGAGGGATCAAACTCATGTCCTCACACATGCGAAGCCACTGTTCTACCACTGAGCCACTCCCTCAGTCTCTCTAAGTCTTTTCAGATCACCCAGTTTCAAAATAGTTTAGTTCTGATGATTTGTGCAGTGTTTGCCTGCCGGGCCATCCTGGCTCAGCAAACCACCACCCACAACGTCGCCTTTCTGCTTAGTTTCCAGCAGAAGCTCAGGAGCTGGTGACTTCCCACACCAGAATCTCATTGTGGGCAGCTGTGAAGAGCAGTCTGGCAGATGGAGTGAACCTGCACAGGTGAACTGAGTCATCGTGACCTACAAAATCCTGGGAAATTCCTGATGCACAGTCCAGGAGCCTCAGTATACACTCTGTGGGTAGATGACAGGGTGAGAATACCAGATAGCACCTAGAAGGACCCCCAATCCTCCTGGCTATGTTCCTTGCCTGACCCAGTTGGTGGCATTAGGAAACCTTGGCTGGGAGGGGTTAGGCATGCTGTCTATGTCCCAGAGCCTATGTCTATGTCCCTATGCTGTAGCTCAGGGTCATCAGACCTGCCCTCTACCAGTCCCAGTATAGGTGCTGCAGGAGGCACCTCACACATTGTCTTTGAGCACAGGCCCCTCTCTAGGGCAGGTGTCTTCAACCTATTAGTAAGACAGGAAGCCCAAGGCACAGAGGTAAGGAGAGGATGAGCCAGCTTGCTGCCTGCCCCACAAACAGCCCAGGTCTGTGTTCACCAGCACTCACCAGCAAAGCCAACAGCCATGAGGTGGGCCCCTGGGGACAGGCTCAGTGACATGGCAAAGAAAGGAAGAGGCATCTTCTGCACCACCTGTGGAAAGCCAGTGAGACTGGGGGCTCCTGCTGGAGGTCCAGCCCAGACTCCATGGCCCTGTGCTGCACAGACCTGGATGCCCACACTGAAGCACCCATCACATAGGTACACAAACCTGCTTTTGCCGGAGGCTGTAGAAAACTATCTCTTCATATGCACCAAGGCCCACACACACCAGTAGTGCCCTATCCCAAGGGCAGAAGGCAGCAAGGGAGGGGGGCAGGAGGCCTGGAGCCTGTGACAGGTACAATGTATTATGCTGAGTTGTACAATTTCCAGGCCCCACCCACGCGCCCCTGGGACTCTTACCTCCGAGATGACAGGTGCAGGGAAGCTCAACCATTCCAGGAGCTCACAGCGATCCCGGGACCAGTCAGAAGCCCAGATACTGACCCGCTGATCCCCACTTGAAGCCAGCCACAGTTCTACACCCTCCACCCCTAGGTCTCCATACTGGGAGGAATGAGGGCTGTGAGTACTTGTTGACCAACATGCTCATCTCCCTGCAGCACCCCAGACCCCTGCCCACTGGCACCTCAAGTTACCTTACCTCTTTGCTTGTGCTCTGGATAGCAGAGATTGGAGCACCCCGGTGGTCCTTGAGCACACGAAAGGTCATTCCTGTGCGGGTGCGGCTTATGGCCACAAGTCCATCCTTGTCACCAGAGAGAATGTTCTGACCTGGGCCAGATAGAAACCATGTTGCCACCCTGTGAGCCTAACTCCTGGCCTAAGATATAACATGGGCTAGATGAGCTTGGCACATGTGTGGCCCCATCTCCTCACCATCAGTGGAGAAGGCAATGGCTGTCAGGGCAGTCCGGTGTGGGTGCAACTTGAGCTCCATTGCAGTATGAGAGATGCTGAAGACACGCAGCGTGCCATCACTGTAGCCTGCCACCACCTGCTGCTGCTCTGGGCGTCCACAGGATGGGGGACTCCATGCAAGGCAGAGGCAGCTCTGGGGTCCCATAGTGGGGAAACATTAGCATTCCCCCAAGGTGGTGACACGGGCAACCTCAGCATACAAGGAGCCCAGCACATAGCCTGGGCTCTGCTGCGAACATACATCAATTTCCCCAATGTACTTCACCTACCTGATTCAGCACCTGGAACTGGATCACCAGCTCCATGCTGGCTAAGGACCACACCCTCACACTCCCATCTTCACCACAGGTGGCACAGTGAGACTCGCTGGGGCTGAATACTACCTCGTTCACCTGTGGAACCCCAGCATGTCTGAGGGGATCCTCAGCAGGGCCTTCCCTACCTTGGCCTCCAGGACCAGACTGCCCACATAGGAATATCTGTCTCTTGCCTAAGCCCACCTGGCCCAGCCACCTCCATGTGGAGTGAAGGCACATGCTTCTTCCCTAGATCTGAGAGGAATCTACCAGTTAGCGGGACTTGAAAACCCATGAAAAATGCTGACAAAACCTAAAACATTCAATGTGACCACAAGTCTCCAGCAGGCTACAGACTGAAGCAAAAGCACAAGAGGACCTTTCGTTGTCTCTAGTGCTTGTGACACGGGTGGCCTTGAGGTTTTTCCCCTAAGGCAATTGAATGTTTCTCCATGGAAAAAGCAGACATGTTATCCCATAGACACACTGAGAAGCAGGATTTTTGGAGAAAGGTGGTATAGATGCCGGGAGTCAATGAGGTTCAGTATGAATTCATGATGCATATCATCTTTGGGAGACAATTAAGGGTTGTGAATTCAGCTAATGACTGCCAGCATAGCTTAAGGAGCCAAGACCTGGACTCTCATGCCCTGGTAGATGGGTCTATCTGAACAATAGGAGACCATTCATATAAAGAAAGGACATAAACAGTGACACACAGTCTAAATGAACCTGGAAATGTGATGGACAGTGAGGGAAGCCAGACACAGGCCACATGTATCATCTGTTCATATGAATATCCAGCACGAGTAAATCAAGACAGTCTTAAAAAATGACTGGACTGCCTGCACCCGAAACCCAGCCAGGTTCAATCAGATCTGAGCTGTTTCAACCAGAACATGCCTGACCTCCTGCCACCTATACCCCAGGGTTCGACCCCACTGGGTGATGTCAGCAGAGCCAGCCTGTGGAAGGTGCTAGGCAGATGATATGGCTTATTTAACAAGTGGTACGTGCCTTTAATGCCAGCATTCTGCGAATTTGAGGCCAGCCTGGTCTGCATAGTAAGTTCCAGGCCAGCCAGAGTTACACAGTGACTCTGTCTCAAAAGTAAGTAAGTAAATAAATAGAGTTACAAGGAGTAAAAGCAAGAGAGAAATATCTAGAAACAACAAAGAACCAGTCAGGCCAGGTATAGACAATGCAGAAATCTCATCTTAGTCTTTCTAATTGTTACTCATACATTGAAAACTCAGGATGATTAAAAGGAAAGAGGAGGGTGCTAGTGGGCTTGCTGCCTTCGTCTGCCCTGCCCTGACCTGCACTGGCTGAAGTGGAAATCTCTTTTCTTCACAGCCCAGCAGGCTCACCTTACTCCTGTGGCCACTGATGAGGCGGGTGTTGGTGCCCTCCATCCAGCTGATGTACCAGAGTGTGCCAGCTGTGGTGCCTACTACACCCATGTCCATGCCGCTGTCAAAGCTAGCACTCACAACAGCCCCATCCAGGGTCAACTCACGCTCCATAAAAACAGAACTGGACCTTAGGGAGTAGGGGATAAGGGGACAGTGTTCTTGAGGTTGGAGACATGAGCCAGCTTAGTGTGCCAGGTGATGGGAGCATTAGAAATCATGTCTGGCACTATGCTCTTGTGAGCGGAGGCACCAAGAGCCCACAGAGCCCAAGGGCTTCAAGCCTGTGCCTGTTCTTGGTCTGTAGCCCACAGGGCTTAGGCCATGCCTGATTGTGTCCTCAAGGAGGGACTCAGCTGGTGACAGAAATATAGGGTAGGTTTCACCTGGGAGCTATGCCATAAAAACAGTGCTGGCTGGTGAGACCCATCAAGGACTTGAATCCTTGCAGCCAAAACCAGAGGGAATGGTACTGTAGGGCAGGGCCCATGGCAGCTTACCTAGCACTTGAGCCCTTACGCCTCAGCTCTGGCACAACCCCCACAGCCCACAAGCGTAGCCGCCTTGTGTTACTGCCGCTGACCAGTCTCGAGCCTGAGCACAACAGCACTCCTAGGATATAGAGTGGGTATGACTGCCCATCCCCCAGGTGGCACTGCTCAACACAACCCACAGAGCTTGTCAGGTACCTACCAATCTCACCATCATCTGCCTCCCAGGCCAAGAAGCAGCGGCCAGCACTAGTGTCCCAGACACAGACTTGGCCAGAGCTGGAGCCACAGTACAGCAAGGGGCTGGCCCCATAGCAGAGGGAGGTCAACTCAGCTGCTCCTACTTCCTCAGGCACTGGCTCTCGATGAACCTACCAGGGCACAAGGGTGGCTACAGGTCAGTGATTTGCCAGGGTACATCAGACCCCACTCTCTGAAGTTGCCCATAAAACTGAACGTCTAAACTAGCAGTCTAGCACCTGGAAACTTGTGTCTGCCCCACGCTGCTGCAGGAGCCAGAAGGTAATGGCACCTGTGCCCACGCAGGTGAACTCATTGGCATCCCAGGGGTTGAAGGCCACACCATGCATAGGCTCTGGGAGGTGCGTGGATGACAGGAGTTCATAGGTGGCCATGCTCCACAGGGCGAGAGTGCAGTCGCTGTAGTCCCCTGGGAGGTGCATGGCAATTATGTCAGGCACAGTCCAGCCACCAAGGCACCCAGGAAGCCTGCCCTCTGCCCAACCAGCCCACCCACCCAGTGTCACGAGGAACTCATCATCTGGTGAGAAGGCCAGGGCCTGCACAGCTGTGTCATGATGGGAAAGGAGGTGCTGACAAAGGCCCTTAGGAACATTCCAGATGCGGATCTGGCAGCAGGCAGCTGTGCTGCCACAACAGGAGGCAGAGGCCAAGACCTGGTACACAAGTGGGTGGACAGTTAGTGGGAATGGCAGCTAACTGTGCCTGCTCTTGCTCTAGGTGGAGGGGAGGCTGAGACGGTGTCCTTAGACTGAGTCAGAGCTAAGTTCTGCTGCATACTGTGGCCCTGGACAGGGGCCGGCAGGTGCAGGGTATGGGGAAAGGGCATGCACCTGGCCATCCTGGCTGAGTGCCAATGTAGAAATCTCCTCGGGGTGGCCAAGCCAGTGCTGCTGGGTGCCAGAATGCAAGTCCTCTACCACCACCAGGCGGCCACATGTGTAGGCAAAGAAGCCTGCCGGCAGAGAAAGAGAAACACTATCAGCAGTTACACCTTATGGGGCTTTGGCATTACAAGGACATGTGCCAGCGCAGGTGCCCCGTCCTCTAGAGGCCCGCAATGGACACCCAGTGCTTATTTTCTGTGACAGGTCTGGACTTAAGGATGTGGCTTAACAGCCCTACCTGTGTCAGGCCTCCAGACCATGTTGGCCCGCCCATTCCCATTGTAGCCCACAACAGCTTTCAGCCGCAGTTGCTCCCTGCCAGTGGGAGGGAAGGAGACACTCTACAAGGAAGCAAACCCAGAAAGTCGATGCCCAGCACAGCTGGCTCCAAAACCGCACAAGTGAGCTGCTTCGACACACACAGTGGTCAGGTAATAGAGCTGGGCTACAGACAGAGGCAGGTGGGATGTATGGAGCCACAGATGCTTGGTGCTCCTAGAGTAGAGGGAGATTAGGAAGGGGCACCACTGGTGAGGCAGAGGTAGGATCAGCAGAACACTACCAGGTCACAGATACGTGCCTCGGGGTGGAGGGAGTATAGGCACAGATGGAGTGGAGGAACAGGCTCCAAAGACCTGAAGGAAACCCGGGGAAGCCTGAGGACCCATGTGCACCAGGGAGAAACTCCAACCCTGCAAAGGGGCCTGCCAACCTTGGCCCGTGTGGAAGCCTTGTAGCGAGCTGTGAAGTGCTTATAGGAATCTGGGCGGGTTGGGGGCTGGGTCTTTGTTTTCCTAGTGGTCCATGCAACTGATAGGGAGAAGAAAGAAGCAAGTCATAGAACAATGAACTGTCCACAAGCCTCAGAGACTCCTCCCCAGATACAAAGCTTCCCTGCTACCACCACCATTAAACTGTGAGAGCCGTATTCTACCCACCACAGGCATCCCAGGCTGCCCAGGGTCCTAAAGTTAACCTTAATTCATCTTTCAGGAGAGATTATCTCAAGCCCTAAGATGCCCATACATGAGACTCAGTTCCTGTTTGCTGCAACCTGCTTACTAGTCTGGCTGTGGGGATGAGGAGGCACAGCAAGTGACCAAGAGCCCCTTGCAGTCTCCCTGAGACCATCCCCAGCCCCACTGGCCTCCCTCTCCACGAGCACAGGTGGGGCAGGGGCTCCAGCTTGAAGAAGCTCCTCGGAAACATGGCTCTCCTCACAGGGTCCTTCCTCATCCGATGTAGAGAAGGTGCCTGGGGGACAAGAAGAAAAGAAGCCACTTTATGTGACTCCCACTCCAGAACCAGCACCTAAGGGCATGCTTAGCCCATGCACACCCAGGCTTGCCCAGGACCTTGACCTCACCAGCACTGCCCTCAAGGGGTTTAGTGTGGAAGCTCAGTAGGGGTGGTGACGCCTGAGATGGTACAGGCACCTGCTGCCGGGGCAGTCCGCTGGCCCCGGATGCCATGTCCTCCAGCTGTTCCACATCAGGGCCTAGGGATAAAAAGACAATGTCAGAGCTGGGCATGTCAGATCTGTCAGGGAAGCAGTCTCTATGGTAACGATAGGCATGCCACACGACCAGCCCAGTGTCAGCTCCATACCTGCTGACATCTTCACACCCTCCCCTTCTGGCCAGGCCTAGGTCACTCACCAGCCTCATGGTCTGGGGGCACCCTAGGCTTCCTTTGGTCACTGAGAACAAGAGAATGTGTCAGGAACCAGCACGAGGCCAGTGCAGACATGGTCAAGGACAGACACTTGCCTCTCAGGGGTGACCAGGACATCCCAGAGGAAGATGGCGTCCCCCACGCTGAGGACCTGCTGCTGGTCAGGGGTGAAGGCCACAGCCTGCACGGGCTCTGAGTGGCCAATGAATACCTAAGGGCAGTGGGCATCACATACAGGGACCCAGAGTATGGCCAGGATCCTGTGCTCCTGGTACCTAAGTCTAACAGTAAGCCCCACACCCTTCATGCCAAGTACTAAGAGGCTCCAAGTGGCATTTGGCCTCAGCTGACAGAGGATCCTTGGAGTCACCTTCCATTCTCCCAGTCCCTGCCCTCCATGCCCCTCCCCGACTCTAAGGGTCTTCCCATCACTCATGAAGAGCCAGAGCCTCCTGATGCCCATAGCACATACCTGGCTGCTGGGGTTTGCCCGTGTTGGGTAATCCCACACGGTGATGGCCCGGCCAGTGGCAGCCAGCAGGAAACGGGCATCCTCACTGAGAGCCAGGGAAAAACAGGCCCCATATCGAACACTGGACAGCTACAACAGAGTATTCTCGGAAGATGCCCCTTCATGGTAGGTGGTAGACCACCTTGAAGTCCCTGCCTTGCTGGCAGGGCTGCAAGGGACAGAAGGAAGGATGGGCAGGCCAGTTGGCTATTGTCCAGACTCACCTCCCGGACAGTGTGTCCTGACAAGGCATCCAATATCACAATTTTGTTGGAGGAAATGGACACCAGCAGATGGCCTGGGACCCCAGGGCTGAAGCAAACAGCCACAGCCCAGTCCAAACGGCTGCTGGCCAAGTTCAGGGTGCTGACGTCAACTCGCAGTAGCTGGGGAGAAAATGGCTATTAGCCTCCAACTCCATACTGAGTGGATACCACCCAGAAATAGGAAGGGAAGTGACTTCAGAGGCACCCTCCCAAACACCAGGAGATCACCTCCATTTGAGAAGCCAACTTTTGGAGAGCATGGCCAGCCCTAGTACTCCCTTAGCATCATGGGTAGGGTGTATGAAGGAGGGCAGAGACCTGCTCCTGAGTGACCACAACCTCTTATCTGCTCCCTGAACGATGTGACACTCTATAGCTAGCAAATCAGAACCCCTGACCTAGGAGGTCCCACACCTACCTCATCCAGGGAGGCTGACTCCACAACTGTCACCATGCTCTTGGAAGGGCCTACAAAGGCCAACCAGCGACTGTTCCCACTGACTGCCAACGTATTGGGGTTGGAGTGGCCATCCTGGCTTACCATGTTGGCTGCAGCAGCAAGGCAGTAGGTCAGCAGGTATAGAGGGAGCCACCCAATCCCATCCCACTTGCAGCACACACTGGTCCAGGAAGGGAAGCTTCTTCCACAGCAGTCACAGAGCTTGTCTATGAGAATGCCAGGAGGCCAGAAGGTACCAGGTGTCCCCTAGGAGTTCTCAGAGGCCATGATCATCATGTGACCTCCTAGTAGGCAGTCAGAGAAGACCTCGAGAGATATAGATGCCCACTGAATGGGTTTCTCCCAACTGCTGCCATGTTGACCTAGGTATCTAGGGTCTCCTAGAGCAGGGTAGGCACAGACCCTCTCTGATCCTTGGCTTTAGGGGGGAAATTAGAGACCCCCTCCTTAGCAAGAAGCATATGTCATAAAACAGGCCCTGAGTGTGTGGGTAATGGCCTCCCTAGTGCTTGGGGACCACCGTGAGTGGAGCCTGACCTGCCACACGTAGGACACAGCATCGGGGGACAGCGCAGTTGTACTGGACCAGGGAGCCCCGAGAGCAGGAGCTGAACAGGAAGTTGCCGTCAGGGGTGATGACCAAGCTGGTGATGGCCCCTCGGTGACGCCTGCACCATACATGAGACACCACTGACCTTGGTCCTGGGAGTCATGATGAGGCTTGGGGGACACTGGTTTTTCTGCAGATGGCCCTCCCCACTTGGGATCCCACAGAGCATCATAGTTTTCACATCCACTGCCAGTATCTGTGCGGCCTTGGTCCCCTGGGATACTTACGTGTGTTCCACAAGGACCCCAGAGTTCTCTAGGCTAAAAGAGCGTACAGCCCCACTGCTAAAGCCACAGAAGAAACTTGGCAATGTGGGGTGGAAGGCAACAGCACAAGGGGCCTCATCAGGAGATGCGAAGTCATACAGCTGGAAGGCAGTGGACACATGAAGGGTGGGCAGGAGCAGAGAGAGTCCAAGGAACAAGAGTACCCCCAGGTGGCTTGAATGTTAAGCTTCAGACACTGGACTAGAATGGACCAAAGTCCTTGGACGCCTCTACCCATAACCCTTTAGTGTAGCCTCTGGGTCTACGCCCTGACTGACTTTTGCCATTACCCACCTGCTGCAGGGTGGCTAGGTCCCAGATACGGACAGTGTGGTCCAGGGACACAGTGGCCAGCTGTCCCCGGCTCTGCTCTGTGGAGAGCGCCAACACTGGAGCCATGTGGGAGCGTGCCAATACAGTATATTCCCGGGAAGGGACATCCAGGAATCCCAGGTGGCCTGAGGAAGTGGTGGACAGCACACGCAGGCCGTTGGGACTGAAGCAGACTGAACTGATAGGGCTGTCGTGCTCTGTGGGAAAGGCAGATCAGTAGCTTCTGGGGCCCAGTTAAGTACCAGAGATAACTCCAGGAAAACTCACAGCATACTGTGTTGGGCCCTGAGAACCCTGAGACATACCACCTGTTCCCATGCTCCCAAGGCCTTCAAGGCTTTGAGAGTGTCTTGCCCATTATCCACTGCCCTCAGGCCTCCTTTGTGAAGTCAGCCTGTAGGAGCCCTGGCACTGATAGACACCCAGGCTCAGGATAGCCTCCTAGACCCACAGCTCACTATCCAGCCAAAGGAGAGTCCTTTAGAAACCAAAGCTAGAGGAGCCCTGCTTCCCTTAGGCAGGGGAAGCTCTCCCTAAGCTAGGGTGAATGCCTTGTCTCACCTGCCTCCAGGAGCACTGAGGAGAAGTCCAGGGGCCAGAGTCGCAGGTAGCCATCCTCAGAGCCCACAGCACACGTGGTAGGGGAGACGCTGAGGCTCCTAATGGCAATGCCAGACCCTGGAAAGTCCAGGCATCAGTATCTCTGTGTGATGTCACTCCTCCCAAAGATAGGCACCCACCTACCAGATCTGAAGGTCCGCTTCTCAGCGAGGGGAACATCAGGACACTGTGTGGGCAGCAGGCGGCGGATGTGTTGCACAGCCATGCGCTGGTGGTCAATCTCCAGGATGTGGCCGCCATGGCTACACACATAGCTGCCCGAGTGAGGTGACAGGTAAGGCAGGGTACTGAGCGTGCAGGAAGGCTGGGTAGAGACAGTGGCGGGAACTCACAGCATGCAGGCTGAGGGCACCCAGTGGTTGTCCAGGGCCTGTGCAAAGGCGAGGTCGGTGAGCTCCAGTGCACAGTGCTCCCCTAAGTCCACCGCGCAGGATCGCAGTGCCCTACCCCTCAGTCGCCATAGCCGCACACTACCACGTCCACATGATGCCATCCTATAGAAGAGGCATGGAGGAGTAAGTACTGTGGAGCAGAAAGGCTCAAGGCCCGAACCCTGTCCCACTATCAAAGCCTGACCACATCACCTGGTTTCATCAAAAAAGGCGATCCGGAAGGTCTGGACATCAAAGTCAGTGTGCACCCTTGCAAGAACCACCACCTCACCACCAATGACCACTTGGTCTGTGCCCCAGGCCACCACCATCTGCAAAAAGTCCACAATGAGCTCCAGGTGCAGACGCCCAGCCCTTTGAGCCCTTTGTCTAGTCCTGCCTTGATCTGTGAGGCCGTGTTGAACAACCCCTCACCAGGCAGTGGCTTTTTCCCCCAATATAGAAATCTGCCCCTGAACATCAGGGCTGCTGAGTGTGGGGGATTAGGGCCCATAGCACACTTGCCCAGAGCAAGGTGTGGTCATCTCTTGAGATTGCTACAGAGACTGGCTGGGCTATAGCTGTCTGCCAAGACAAGTAAAACCTGACTCGGTGGCTAGGGTATATTTCAATGGCATGGCGCTTGCCTAGCACGTCTGAAGCCCTGGATTAGATTCTCAGCACTCAGAAAGAAAAAAGTCAGAGGTAGCCCATAGTGAAACACTGGGTCATTTAAAGCAGCTACTGAGATATAAATGCATCCTACACTATGACAACATAGAGAGAGTGAAAAGCCCAAGTGTGAAGCATGAAATAATCGCAGAATCTCTTCAGGGACAGTATGGGTGGACCCAAAACACAGAGACCAAAGCACACATCAGGAGGCTGAAGGAATCCACACCATGGAAAGCAGAGGGAGACATCAATCATATTCTATCACTGGACATTTTTTGGTTTTTTGGACTGGATCCGGCTATGTTGCCTAGGCTCACTTCAAACTCCTGAGCTTAAGCAACCCTCCTGCCTCAGCATCCCAAGTGCTGTCACAAGCACACACCCCGACAGTTTGATTGTTTTTTGCAGAGGAGGAGAAGGGAGACTGAGTCTTGCCATACATCCCAGATTGGCCTGAAACTCATGATTCTCTTGCCTCTACCTCCACATGCTGGGATAATAGTGAGGCATCACTATGCCTAGCTCCCGGCTTGATTTTTTAAAGCATGTTTCTTTAATGAGCAGAAATAGACAGTTTTTAGAGAGCAGAGACCGGCTGGACGGAGCTCGCCATGCAGCAAGGCCCAGGTTCCCGTGTTACCGTTTTCCCTTGTTGGTCTTTGCCCGCACCGCAGAGGAGCGCCCCACTACCAGAGAAGCTGTGGATGTGGAAGAAAAGGTCAGCAGCATCTGGACATCCTTCACCCCTACTTCTGCCTCCCCCACAGAGGCAACCCCACCTGAGCGAGCAGACAGTATGCAGTGGGCTCCGAAACAGGGAAAGGCACTGCCCAGTCTGGAAGTCCCAGAGCCGCACCATGCTAGGGGGCTGCACCTGGGCTGAGGCTAGCAGCGTATTGTTTCCATCTAGAGCCAGGGCAGAAACCTGAGGAGGTATAGTGTGGAATGTGGGCACATGGCCTGTGACTGCATCTTTCCCCACCAGGCCCCAAAGTTACCTTGTCTGTGTGGCCGAGGAAAAAGCGTTGCTCTCCAGTGTCAACATGCAGAACGATGATGACCGCATGGCAGGGGTAAACAACAGCTGCCCCATCCTTGGTCCACAGGGCCTGGCACATGAGGCCAGAACCAATGTCACCAGCAGAATCTCAAACCCCTCCTGATTGCTTAGAGGGAGAAGCTGGCGCACATACACAGGCATTCAGTCAACCATAGACACATCTGACCCTCATCCCAAATATGTGTGGAAAGGACAGCTAACGTCTCTCCCAATACTAAAGATTGGGGGCCTGAGTAACAAAATGTCCAGATGGGCCTGGTAAGTGCCCAGGGTCAATGGTGGCCAGAACGGAAACATTACCTCCTCTCTTAACTTGAGCTTTCTCTAAAAAGTCCACCTTATATGCTAGAGCCCACACTCCACATCATACCCTATCACTACAGGTCTGGGATTACAGTGTCCCATTCTCATAGCAGCTCTAAAGGTATATGCCAGAATTCTTGGGTCTCTAGGAGCCCATTAATCTAATCATTACCGTTTAGGCCTTGACAGTGAGCAGAGGACACCCATGACCTGAGAGACCCACATGTGCCCAGACAAAAATGGGTAGATGTGGGCAAGGCAGGACTTCTGAGGGCTAGAGGGAAACCAGTAGCCTGCAAAGAATGAAGTACCCTTGATGGGACAAGGAATCTGTCCTACTCCAAGAACTCAACACCCATGCCACTCATAAGAACTGGCCTGGAAACTTCCTTGAGTCCTTACCCATTGGGTGCTGTGGCCCCCAAAGCCAATGACCCCCTTGAGTTTCAAGACTGGATCTGGGAGGAAGAGCTGAAATAGGCAAATATAAAATCAGATTCCAGAAAACCACTCCATCCTCCACAAATGCCCCACCCACCTCTCAAGGAAAAGACCTGGATCTTGTTTACAGTACTCTTTTGGCTACAATGACAGAGCCTCCAGAAACCCCAAGTCCTGTCCTTCAACAGACTATCTGAGGCATTCCCTAGACTTCGCAGCAGGAACAAACCCTTCTTTATTCATCAAGAAGGGCTCTGCTCAAAGCAAGGGGCATTAGAGGCCCATCTACCTTGAATGCAGCTGAAGAGGCTCAGGCTGGGCAGTCCCTCATCTCACTTATGCCCAGTTTCCTTGGAATTGGTACTCACCTTAGTGGAGCCAACATCCTCAAGAGCCATGGGTGCCCCAGCTGATTCATGGGCAAGGACGTATCTACCACTGACCATCATCTGTGCATCTGTGGCCTCCTCCAAAGCCAAAGGATGTTGGCCATAGATGCTGGAGGCACCTACATTGGACATTTCTGAGGGCTTGTAGGACAGGCGAACCTCTGGAAGGAGTCTAGATACTGAGGGGACCTGGCAGGGCTGTAGGGGGAACAAGTGCCCATCAGTACCCTGGGGCCATCATTTCCTAACCCTTTCCCAAGGACACTCACCAACATGGGGCTAGATATCTGGGCCACAGGGGATCTACTGTCATGCAAAGGTTTGCCAAAAGTCGTTGGACAAGGCAGGTGCTGTGACACGTGTCCTAAAAAGACCACAACAGAGCAAAGAGAGATTGGAGCAAGAGGCCTTTCAGGGTGACAACAAAGACGCAGGGAGGAACAGATGGTTCCCTCACCAGTTCTGCAGAAGCCACACCATAGAAGCTGCCCATCATTCTGTCCCAGACCCTGGTAGCTCCTCTCCCAACTAGAAAGCCCGGGCCCCCAGATGCCCTTTGAATAGGCCTTGAATATGGTTTGAGATGCACAGATGACTGTCAGTTAGTGCCTTCTCTATGTCTACCTTCAGGCTACCCCAGGGACGCGCGAGCTGCAGTGACCACACTACTGAGGCCTTTTAAGGAACACCCCATCCCACTTCCACCAAATACTATGCACCCTGAAGTCCCACAGGCCCACCTGCCTCTGGAGGGGTACAGCTCTTCTGAACCTGCTTGGAAGGTGCCTTTGAGCCATCACTTGGAAACCTCATGGGTGGCAGACATAGATGGAGGCAGAATCAGTGTCTGGGGGCTGAGGGGCCACCTGCCCCTTTACCACCATAGGTTCACAGCTGCTCACCGGATGTGGATGTAGTGGTCATGCCAGCTTTCTCCTTTTGGCACTGGGAAGGCCATTTCCCGAGGCACAGGGGTGACAGGGAGTTTTGCACGCCGGGCCTCAGTGACAGTAACAGCTACAATGATCAGAGCTGTTCCAGATCAAGGAAAGACTATCCTACCTCCACCTCCCAGCTCCCAATCCCAGGCAAGATACAATACCAGGCACCTGCCAGTGTGTTGCCAGGACACCAGTTAAGCTATCTAACCTACCCCAGGGCTTGTTTCTAGAGTTCAGGGGCCTTGGTGTATGGCTCTCATCTGGGAGAGAGGGGCTCTAGACATTAGACTGGGGTGGAGCACTGGATGTGGTCCTCACCTGGGTCAAAGCACAGATCACTGGTATAGAGGTTCCTGACCAGCAGGCTGGCACACAGCCTAACACTCTTCAGATGGCTGTACTGCCTCTTCAAGTAGAACATCAGGATGTCCTGCAGGTCAAGCTGCAGGCAGGTCCAGTGGGTAGCAGCGGGGGCCACACCTGCCAGGTCTGCAGGACAGGTGCAAAATCAGCACCTGCCTTCTTATACCGCTCATTCCCATAGCTGCAACACTCTGACACGCACCATCCCCCAGCTATCCTCTAGGCCACACACAAGCCCTGCTGGGCCTGCAACATCCCACTCTGGGTCTTCGGATGCTCTTCCTAGAACAAGTGTTACCACCTCTCCTGGGCATCCTAGTCTCGAACACAAACGGGAACTGAAGCCAGGTGGCAGATGACTTGAACTCCTTAAAGAGGTTGGAGAAGGATACACGGATGATCCGGCCATCCTATGAGGCAGAGCAACGGCATTAGGAGGGGATGACATGTGAAAGAGCAGCCCTATACACACAGTCACCTTTCCACATTGAGCACCTCAGTGGACACGTCCAGGTGGATGACAAAGTGCTTGGTGGGCAGGGGCCGGAAGAGCACATACAGGTACCGCCCAGTCAGCCCTAGAGACTGAGTGCTAGTTCTGGGGAGCTGGATGTAGTTGCTGGCAGAGACAGACCCGCGAATGCGATACACGGCGCTCTTCAAGGCCTTGTCCTGGAAAAAAAACAAAGGGGCTGCAACCACCCCGGAACTGGAGGACACTAAGAAAGTGTCCATGGGGAAACTTCCCAGGAGCAGGAAGCCCCGCAGCCAGTACCGTCACCATGGCCACGTCACCCTCCTTGCTGGACCGTTTCCACTCGTCGACCCTGAAGTGTCTGAAGACATTGAGGAAGGGGTGCTGCCAGGCTGCGGAAGGAGGGATGCCGCTGGAACACCGATCCTGAGCAGCGCGCCGCGACCCTTCGCCTCCTCCGGCGGAACAGGCTTCCGCGCGGACAGTCAGTGGAGCTTGC
Source organism: Eospalax fontanierii (assembly GCA_035773235.1). NCBI lineage: Eukaryota > Metazoa > Chordata > Mammalia > Rodentia > Spalacidae > Eospalax > Eospalax fontanierii. Next base: position 28,704,826 of record CM069546.1, on the reverse strand, counting down.
GGGACCCCGGACCCGGGACTCCCGGGATACGAGACCCGGCAACAGCCCCTGTGCCGCGCGCCGATACCTCCCGCCATGGCGCTGCAGCTCGCGCTTCCCGCCTCAGCGGACGCTGCCGCACGCAAGGCACGCACCGCGGCGTCTAGCAACGGCCGCCTGGCAACGGCGCGTCACTTCCGCCGCCGAGGCTGCACCTAACTACTTGGTCAGGTGGCTTGCTGTCCGGGCAGCGGGTCCTCCCGCACAAGCACATTCCCAGGCCACTCTCTCACTCTCTCTCTCCCTGACTCTCCCTTCGCTGTTGCTTCCTGCTTGTCCTTCTGCGGTCACTCCCAACCGAGGTCTCTACAGACCTTGTCTTAGCTTAGCCAGCTCTGCGAAGCAGGGGAGGTCGCAGACCCACCCTGGGGCCTGGGTATTTGAAGGGGCTGAACTTGGTGTATGTAAGCAGGGTAGGGTAGGCGGAGATCTATCCACATCGACTGCCCGCCCAGGCTGTGCCTTACCTATGCTTTCTATCTTTGTGGAGGAATCAGAGTACATCCAGTGTACTCTGGGTCTCCCTGTTTCAGGAGGGCAAGGTCCCAGTGCCCACTGGGGCTTGGTTCCCAACCAGCCAGTGCCCAAGGGTTCACCATATATCCTGACACTTTAGACATCTTTTCCCAGTGTCCCAAAGTCAGGCCCTACAAGCTTGATGAAGCAGGACCTGCAGTCCAGGGCTAGGATCCCATTCCAGAGTCAGTTATATCCCTGGGCCTTGCAATCTTGCTTTGACAATTGTCCATTGCCAAGAAAAGAGGAGACAGTGGAATCAGACGGGACAGGTTAAGTCTACATACTTCCAAAGTGAGCTGCCAAGAGCCCTAGAGAGAAGGGTTGGAGAGATGACTCAGCATTAAGAACACTGGTTGCAGTTAGAGGCCCTAGGGTTCCCAGCACCCACATGGCAACTAACAACCATAAATCCAGTTTAGGGGATCTGATGCCCTATTCTGGCCACCTCGGGCATTGAATGCATGTGGTGCACTTATATACATACAGGAAAAATGCTCAAATACATAGAATTTTTAAATAAATTTTACAAAATAAAAAATGTTTAAAAATTTTAAAAGACAGAAGAGCTATAACTTCTGCTGGCCCAAGAGTATGGGGAGGATGTGGCTTCAAAGGGAGGCTGGGTTAAGCCTTTAATCTCAGGTACAAGGGAGGCTGAAACAGAAAGATCAAAAGCACAAGGCCAGGCTGAGTGTGTGATATCACCTTTAATCCCAGCACTTGGGAGGCAGAGGCAGACTGATCTCTGTGAGTTCCAGATTAGCTTGGTCTATATAGTTGAGTTTCAGGCCAGCCAGGAGTACATAGGGAGTTCAGGCCAGCCAGGGATACATAGTGAGAACCTGTCTCAACAAATATATAGGACTAGAGAGATGGCTCAGTGGTTAAAAGCACTTGCTGCTCTTGTAAAGGATGTAGGTTTGGTTCCCAGCACCCACGTGGTGGCTAACAGCTATCTATAACTCTAGTTCAAGGGAATCCAGTGCCCTCTCCTAGCCTTTGCAGGCACTGAATGCAAGTGGTATACATACACTTTGCATACATACATGCAGGCAAAATATTCATACTTGTAAAATAAAAATATATTTTTGAAAAAGGTCAGCCAGGGCTGCTCTTGTGGAGAGTTGGGGTTCAGTTCTAAGCACAGTGGCTCATAACCATCTTATGTAACTCAGTTATGTGTCCTTAGTTCCAGAGGATCTGGATCTGACTTCTTCTTCTAGTCTCCATGGGCTCTACACATACATGGTGCACATACATACATGCATGCAAGCAAAATACTCAAAACATAAAATGAAAAATCTGTGCTTGGTGTGGTGGCACACACCTTTAATCCCAGTACTTGGGAGGTAGATGCAGGTGGATCTTTGTTAGATTAAGGACAGTCTAGTCTACATAGTGAGTTCCAGGCCTGCTGGGCTACAGGGAGACCGTGTCTCAAAAACAAAACAAATTAAATAATTAAATAAAATCTGTACCAAGAAAAAAGGCTAGGAATATAGTCTAGTAGCAGAGCATATCCTAACATGCATGAGTCCTTGAGTTCAATTTCCACTATCACAAAGGCTGGGGATGCTAGAGATTGAGCCTGGGGACTAGAAGTTAGAAGCGGACATGTACACCCAACACTCATATCTTGGGTTCCCCAATCATCAACACTCTGAAGGGCAGTTTCTCAACTTTATTAGCCTGGACTCCTCCCTGCCAGCCCCAGGGGCTGGTTCCTGGACACAGTGAGCAGGACTGAGGTCAGACGGGTTTGGCCCTTGGCCCTGGCAGTTTGGCACAGCCAAGCCAAGGGAACAACAGGTGCAAAAGTTCAAATGCTGGCACTTCAGGTGTGGCCGGTACCCAGTTAGGCCACAAGGTGGATGGGGCACCATGGTCCTCTTCTGGCAAAGGGCCGGCTATGGCAGCATTCCTTCCTGAGCAGCCATTATGAACAGTTGGTGATTCTAGCCAGGAACTGTTGTGCCCACCACTCATCCAGGTCAATGGGTACAAAGTCTGCAGGTAGAGTAGAATGAGCACATGTAGTTTTCCAAGCTGGTCAGTTCCTGTGCCCTCCAGTTAACCACTACCCCTCACCTGGACTCCGAACATAGCTCACAATGGCACTGGGAAATGTGGGAGTCTGGTTCAAAAGTCCCCTCCCTAATCCCCTAGGGCTGAAACCTTGTGAAGGGAAGTCAGGGTCAGAGAGGCTGGCGGATTCCCTGGGGGACAGGGCATGGGGGAGGGCTCACTCTGCAGCCGGGGATCAGGGGTGTTCTCCATGTACTGCACAGGCCGTGGCCCACTCTCACCGACAGGGCCGCCGTCCAGCTGTCGCTGCACCTGCTGCCAGGCTGTAGGGGAAACACTTTTAGACTGAACCAGGATCCTGGTTCCCACCCCAGAGCCTGGTGGCCACCCTGGACTCCAGCCCAGTTCAAGAAATGGACATGACTAGGCAGAGAGCCAAGGAAAAGCCCAGCCCTTGGGCGGCTAACAGTCAGATTACAGTGGGGAAAGAGGACAAGGCAATGCCAGGTCTGTACTACTGGAATCCAGTGGCCTAAGCCACAACCCTTGGTCCCTTACTACCTTCGGACACAAAGCGAACGTTCTCCTCGTGGGCCAATGTGTAGGTCTCCTGGGTTCCCTCGAGGGATGGGGATGTGTTGAGGGGCCGCCGGCCATTCACTCGATTGAACACAAGCCGTGGCCCAGGACTGTGGGAGGGGGAAGAGACAAACATGGTTGATACTAGCCAGGCTCAGGAACTGCTAGGCAGAGTTCAAGAACAGACTCAGGACTCACCCAAGGCCTCAGCAAAGGCCTCGGCCAGGCCCTTCCTCAACTAATAAAGCAGCTTCCTGTAGCTGCTGCTGGCCAAAACCTCTCTGCTGCAGATCCTGAGCTTACCTCAGCTCAGTTCATATCTGCAAGCCTGGAGTCAGGGAAGGAGAGTGACTGCAAGACAGGGAGGAGCCCCCTGCTCTGTATCCCAGACCTCTGGCAGGGTCCCATAAAGCATTCCTCTAACTCCCCACCAGTCAGGCCTCCAACAGCCTGGTTCTGGCTTCAGTCTGACCAGATCCCTGTCCCAACCTCACCCACCAGGCACAGACAACCCCCCTCCTGACTCTCCAGAGACACCCCACAGATGCCATTGACCTCAATGACATATCCCTAGTATTGGAAAACAGACCAAACAAGGGTGGGTCAGCATTTGTCCTTCTCCTTCCCTGGCTGTCCCCAGGCCCCAGAGGAATGAGCATAGGATGCTAAGGAGGGCAGTCCCTGAGTGGGAAGAGCATGACCTTATGCCTGGCCCACTCCCAAAGGCAAGAGACAAGGGGCAACTGATGAAATGGCCCCCATGGCATTGTGCTGTACTCCATGTCCAGGGCTGGGGATGGCTGAGCTCCTCCCAGTCAGGCAAGTCCAGGGCAGGGATGGGCCACCCCAGTTGGCTGGCCGGCAGCAGCAGGCCAAGCCCTGTGCTCATGAAGCCTGGGGTGGGGCCTTGGAGGGAATGGGGCCGCACCTACAGCAGGAGGTGGGAGCCGGAGTCCTGGGCTGCACCTGCCACTCCGCCAGGCACTCGCGGTCCCGGCCGGCCTGCTCGCCTTCCTGGGCTCAGGTGCCCCACGCCGCTCTGGGTTCCTCCTCAGGTGAGAGGGGCACTAAAATAAAGAGGAGGATCTTGAGGGGGACGGGGTCCCGCCAGCCCCGGGGCTGGCAGGGTCTGGTGGCAGCAGAAAATCTGAGATATGCAGGTAGGAACCACAAATAGGCAGAGTTCCTCCCAGACCCACTGGATACCAGAGGGCAATAAGGCCATCCTTAAGTTGAAAAATTCCTCCCTTTCCTATAATCCCCTCCACCCCAAAAAGCTTCAAAAACCAGGAAAACATGGAGGTAGCAGGACACTGATTCTTTTTGTATGTTTTGTTTTTCTTTGAGACAGGGTCTGACTATGCAAAGCTGGCCTTGACTATTTGGCAATCCTCCTTCCAAGTACCAGAATATAGGTAGGCATCCACATTACACCTGGCTGTGGCTGTATGTTGTGATTCTTTAATAAAGAAAAGAAAGAAATCCCAGACAGGGACTGTGAATAGCAATGGATCAAGGTGGTGGCCCTGGAGCAGAAATGGGGCCCCACAGGGCAAGGGCAACACACCCACGCCAGCTCTGCCCCACCCCTGCTTAGAGGCCATAGTTATGTAAGACAAGGCTCTGTGGGGGAAAGGGCACCAGCCCCAGGGTGCACCTGTGCATATAGCTAACCTGTACTCAGTCTCTAGGACACTACCTCTAGAGCTAGGCCATGATACCCCTTAGACTTCCTCTCATGTTACCCAGCCCTGAAGGTGATGGGCCACCCAATTTTCAATTTGGGAAGGGAAGTGTTCTGCCTGTGTCACATAGTGAAGGGGAGCAATATCAAGATTTAGCACCAATACTCACCCCAATGCCCATAATCTTCACTCACTGCCCCAAGCCCCTTCCTGCCCATTTGTCCCTGCATATCCCCCATTTGCCCCTGGGGGACAGGTGATGACCATCTGTCTCTTGCCAGGAGGAAGAATGTGTCGAAGGCACAGGCCCAGCTCGCCTATCCACCATCACTAGCGCACCCAAACCCATTTATTCGGCAAGATGAAAGCTTTGGGATTCTGGTGTGTACAAGCAGGACGATGACCAGTGTCCCCTTGCTCCCACCCCCACTACCTATGCTCCATCTTCCCACAGCTAGGCAGAGAAAAAATGATGGCTGGGGAAAGGATTCAGAGGAAAAGACTGGGAAGGTGGTAGAAATGTGGGATGATTTCAGAGGGTAGCTCTTGAAAAGACACAGAAATGGATGTGGAATCAAAGGTGGAGGCCCTATAGCAGACTGATGCTCCCAGTCCAATGATTGAGAAGGGGTGTTCAGAAAGGGGTCCACTACCCAGTAACCTCAGGAAGGCGTAGGGAAGAGACTCTGCCCTATCTCCTTAGCTCCCAGAGCACAGAAGGACAGGGGATCAAGTCCCCGCAGGCTCTAGGTACCCTACTCCTGAAGGACTGCAGGTAGCTATATCAGGTTTAACTTCCTGAGGGCTGTCTAGGGAAGACAGTCAATTCTGGGATCTGGGGTGTTTCTTGCACAGTTAGGGTTCTGAAGAATGTCACCACCTCATCCTTCTCCTGGACACTACCCCAATTTTGCCACAGACCTGCTTTGGCTGTCCCCAGTAATGGCAACCTGAAACACGTGGTTTCCAGAGGTTGAGAACTGAGTAGGTCATCAAGGCTATTCCAGCTTTATGCTCCCTGTCTGACTGACCACCTAGTGGTTTTACACTTCCACCACATGTCCTCCCAGACATATAAGGGCAGTGAGGTCTGCAGGATGCCCCCAGGACCTGCTCACCTGATCCCCAAGACAAACAGCTGAATGGGAACTTACACTCAGGGTGGAGCCTGTTGCTAACCTGTCCCTCCAGCAGGAAGACCCCACCAGAAAAGACCTCTTCCACCTGTAGCATCTGAGATCAAGCAGCTGAGAGATAGGCAGGGACTGGCCCAGTCACACAGACACTCCAACTAAGGCTAGTCTAGCTCTTGGCCACCTTGGTGGTTGTCCATCTTCAACTTAGAAAGCCCCTTGTCTTTTGTGCCCCCTCTTGGGGGCATGTGCCACACTGCCTAGAGCCTGAGCTTGTTCACATACCACTCCAACCAGGGTCCTGAGCCCAGGAGCCTACAGGCCTGTAGGGGTCAGGAGCAAAGTCTACAAGCCCAGAAAATATGTAAATTGAGTCAAAGAAGTAAAAGGTTTCGCCTTAAGGGGGTGGGCATGCCTCCAGGTCACAGTGGCTGAAAGCCAAAGTGGCCAGGACTGTTGGTTAGGTAAGTCAGGAAGCTGCAGGCCCCAACATGCTCTGACATCTGTTGGGGAGGAGGGCTCCAGTGCCCGAGTGTCAGTGAAGGACAGGACCCTGGCAAGGCCGGCAGGGAACACGTGTGCCTCTCCTGCAAGGACAGGGCCCGAAGACCTTGAGGGCTGGGGCATCTCTCCCCAACTTTGACCTCGATTACTTCCAAGGGGTTCAAGCATGCGGCCTAAGGTCCAGGGATGTGTGTCTTGGCGGCCTGCAGCCCTTAAAGGCTAGAGCTGGTCGGAAACCCGCGAGGCCCCACTTGACCTCCAGGGTCCCCGCGTGGCAGCTGGGTCCGGGGGAAGCCAGGTGAGCGGAAGCACGCGCGAGCTGGCCGGCGCCCCGCCCCCCGCCCGGCACGGCGCGTGGTCCCCGTCAACCTTCCCCAAGGTCACCCTCATGCCCCGCGGCCACGCTCACCTCGCCAGGGGCCAGGGGCCGTGAGGCGGTGCGGAGGGCTGCGCGGTTGCCGGGGCCGAGTGCCGGCATTTCAGGAGCTCGCCGAGCCTGCTCTCCACCTGCTGCTGCGTGGGACCTGCGGGCCGGGGCGGAGGGCGCGTCAGCCGCCGCGGGTCAGCGGTCAGTGCGTCCCGCCCGCCCGCCCGCTCTGCGCACCTGTGCGACGCTGCGCAACCAGCTTGCTGGGCCCCTTGGTGATGGTGTACATGGTGCGCCGTTCCGCCCGCCCCTGGCAGCAGCCAGACCCGGCGCCCTCCGCCGGCTCCACTCCACTACGCGTGGAGAAAGGCCCCTTTAAGGACCGCGGACAGGCGGGGGAGGGCGGAGCGACCCATACACGCCCCCTTCCCTTAAAGGGGCCGTGCCCGCCCCAGAGCCCTCTTGGCTCTTTGGAAAATCCGCCTAGGCACGCAGTTTGAGGCAGGGCCGGGAAGCACTCACCACCAATGTGTCCCGAAGAGCCCTGGACCAGACTGTGGGCTATCTTCTGGGCACTGCGTGCCGGCCTCCTTCTTGACCGTAGAGGGGTACTGATATGGAGTCCCTGTGCTGGGAGTATGTGTCTCTGTGTTTTTTTTTTTTTTTTTGGGGGGGGGGGTTTGATCTCTACTGTGAGGCTTTCTGAGCTGGAGTGGGGAAGGGGCGCTTGTGTACTGGGGTAGTTCTCCGAGCTGGGAACCCTTCAATACTGGAAGCAACAGTAATCCCGCTAATATTTGAGGACCCTCAATCAAGGGCCTGGACAAATTTGGGTTGAGGATTGCCCTTATATCACTGAGTCCTCTTAGAATGAGCCGTCTTAGAGAAAAGAGGTAGATTTAGACCAATCTGAAGTCCTGGGATTCAGTCCCGGTGGACCAGAAGTGAGAATCACAAGGCTGCCCTGTAGAGAACCTGAAGGCCTAGCACCCAGAGGACAGGGGAAGGTATAGAACTTTCAAGCTACAAATTTCTCAACATTCCTTCCTGAACCTTCCTGGAAGTACCCCGCCTCCCAACTGCTAGGGAACCTGAGAACCAGGTCCCCAGCAGGTTTGTGGGGCGAGCCACAGGATTTGTCACCACACTCTGGCGGGAAGGAGAACCCAGCACTTGGTGGGTGCAGCCTGAGACCTCCCCTTACTGACCCCCGGGTAAAGAGTGGTGAGTTCTGATGTGGGAGCTTGAAATCCCCTCAAGGCTTTGTGCTCCTGCAACCTTGCCTAGGTCACTCTGCTGACACCAGGAGCTTTGACCAAGCAGGTTTTCCTGTCAAGTCTAGGGCAGGTGACTCACCATAGTGCCTGCACCTCTTCCCTCCTAGGCTACCCAAAATCCCTGTGTGGCTTGCCAATGGGAATCCAGGGACGCTTCTGTTGCAGGTGGCCAGGCTGTCCTGCCTTTCCTGGTCCAGGGCACCTTGGACTTGCATTGTCCAGAACAGGGCTGGAGGCCTCCCTTTCTGCAGCTCTGTGAAAACCCAAGTGCGTGTGTGTGTGTGTGTGTGTGTGTGTGTGTGTGTGTGTGTGTATGGTCATGTACTAGGGAGACATAAGAAATGTCTTCTCACCTGAGATAGGGCACCAGTGATACACCAAAGAAATGATTCCACCCAAGTCTGTTTCGTAAACCAGTGAGTTTATTGAGGCTACTTGCTGCAGCATGCATCACTGAAAAGCCCACCCCATGAACTCATGAAGCTTCTTCCCAACATCAATCAAGAGATTTTTTCTCTCCCAGCAGTTGTTTCCTGATCATATAATCTGTGAAGAGAGGGGCATGTAAATTTTGTGGCTTTCCTGAGCTTCCTGAGCCTCATAAGTTTCAAATTTCTGTGGCTTCTTGAGTCTTACAATTATCCCCTTCATCCAAGAGGGAATGTTTCAGTTCCCAGGAAATAGCTACACACCAGGCCTGAGATTACAAAGGCAGAGGGGGCTATGGGAAGGGGTTGCCTAGCCCCCAGACAAACTCTGTTTAGGAAGTCAAGGTCTGGGCATGCATGGAAGGAAAGGGCCACTGCCTGGCCAGATTTGTCCCTTTCTATTCTCAGAGTGCCTATCCCTCCTCTATAAGCAACCAAGTAAAGCATGTCCCTCCAAGGCCACTGTAGCCTGAATCTGGTGGCCTTGAGTACTCTGCTCAATCACTCACACATACTGGGGAGGCAGGACAGGGCACTGGAGATTTATGCTAGTGCTTACATGTTCCCCTGGAATGACAGTCACATAGAGGGCCTAGACAGGAAGATGCAGTAGGGTGGGATGAGTTACCATAAGGGAAAGGCAAGGCCCTGGTGTGAGGAGTATGCATATCGACACTAAGGTGAGCTCTCTAGGGGCAGATTCCCTACAAAGAATGTGCCACCCAACCATCTTCACACAGCCTTAAATCATTGCCCAGCCTCATATAGCCTTAAGTCAATTCTTAAGTCATTGTCAGCCAAGCTGAGGCCAACACAGTGAAGGGTTGCATCAGAAGTTCAAGGTTAGGTTCAGAAGCCCTCAGAGAGTGGGAGCAGTGGATGTAACTTGTCTGGAAAGGCTAAGGAATGGGCAGGTGTGGCGGAGGTGAGAAAGTCTAAAGGTCCCCATGGAAGGGGGACTAAGGAGATGGAAAGATATCTTGGAGGGGCAAATAACCTACTGGGGGCTGGCTTCCCTAGTGGTAGCCCCAGCTACACGGACTCTAGACCTGCTGCTGCCTGAGGATGGAGCCTGATGGGGTTCCAGTTGTGAAGACTGGTATTTGATGGGGAGGTCACAGGTAGATCCCTAAGACATCTGGAGCTGGATGGGTCCTCTATCCCCTGACTGATGTTCTTTATTTAAGAGAAAGACAGAAAAATCTGGGCAGAGGAGGCTGTTTGAAAAGGGAACAGAGATTGGAGTTACACAGCCAAAGCCAAGGGCAATTGGTAGTGATCTGACACCTTTGTTTTGGACTTCTGGTCTCCAGAACTATGACAAATTAAATTTTTTTTTCAGCTACCAAGTTTTGGGTTAATTTATTACAGTAACCATGGAGAGGGTGATGGAGGCAAAGGGCAACTTCGAGGACTTGGGGAAGAATCTCAGGAACACTGAATCTTCACAGTGGTTGGGGCAAATGAACATAAACACACAAGAATTGACCCAGGAAAGAAGCTGAGTCCTGTTTGGTTTCGGGTGTGGTGAGACAAGGCCTCTGGCCCCTTTGGAGGAGATAGATAGTGGGACTGGACTGAACAGTTCTATCAAGCATTGGCCAAGTCCTGCCTCTAGGCCATGCCCCAAGACTGTAGGGAACAGATGGGAAGAGGAAGTGTGTTCAGGGAGGAGAGTCAGGATAGAGGCTAAGCCAGGAGGTGTGAGCAGAAGGACCAGGGAATCTTATGTTCCTAACACAACATCAACTTTAGGATCTGATGCTCTCAAGGGCCCTGGTAATTTGGTAATGTGGATAAGTTCATTCAGAAGAAGTCAAATTCAGTTTTGGAAACATGTACTCAGAATTCTAATAAGAATCTGGCCTCGACAAATCTCCCACTCACCCAAGGACAATCCATCTCACAGGGGGTCAGACCATTGCTGGCATTGGACACTCAAGCTTTCCGTGAGATAGGACAGACTGGCTGACTGCAGCAAAGCCTCTTTGATCTGGTGGCTTCTCTGTCAAGTACTGACCTCAGTGCTTTGTATTGGCCTATCTAGTGTCCAGCCCAGAGCAATGACCCTTGTGAGTGGGCATCAACCAGAGTCCAAGAACCCTTAAACATTTGCTGGGCAACGTTCCTTAACGCAGGAATGGGGGAGGGGAAGCAACAAGATCAAGTTCAGATCTGTCTCCTATGTGCCCAGTTGAATCTCACGTAGATCCCTGGTCAGTTCTCTTTCTGGACAGGGTCTCTTCCTGGAGCTCTCTTTGAGGTAGGGTATCCAAAACAGGGGCTGAAGGGAAGGGGCCACTTTCACCTCTCCTGGACTTGGACATATGGAAGATGCTCAACCCAAAAAAGCCCTGAGGAGTCCATGGAAAAGGTCAGCTAGAAGCTGGAACAGTGAAATGGGAGAGCCTGTTATAGGCCTAGTCAGGGTCACCTCCAACAGCAAACATCTATGTTCACCTGTCTCTTAAGTCTGAACTGGCTACTTTTCTGAAGGGCCGTCCAGACTGGCTGACCAAAATTTATTCAGTCTCCATCCTTGGGTCATGTCACTTACATCCAAGGTCTAACCACACTCACACCCATCTAAGACTCGCGATCCTGAACACACTCTGGACAGCAATCCCTAATTATGAGCAGCAGAATGCCAGGTATAGGGCAAGGATCCTGACAGTCGGGAGCAGCTCTTGGGCATTTTCTGGATTCCAGTTCCTCGGAGACTGGACGCCTCCCGCCCCCCAACTGCCCCAAATTGACCACCAGCGAAGCATCCTTGGGCGTTTACACAACGCGGCCTCAGACTTCGTTAGTCACCGACCGCCTCCCGCGATCTACTCGTGGACTCCGAGGAGGCGTCGGCGGTCACACAAAGCTCAGAGCCTGTTATTTCAAGTCTGCGGGGTCCTGCGGCTGACACTCGCGAGATCCCGCTCCGAAGGGAGCCGCAAGGACCTGGCCCAAACATCTTGCCTCCCAATAGAGTTACGCCCACCAGGGTTCCACGGCTGCCTCTTGTCTCCCAAGTGTTCAAGAGTACTATGGTTTGCAAAGGGCAGGCCCAAATCGTGACTGTCCTTAAATACCCGCTCCCTTGTCCATAATCTCTTCTTCCTCCTCCGGTGTCAGCGACACAGTGGGATCCGGTGTTCTGCAACGCCCGGTTAACGCGAAACTGAAAAGCAACAAAAAGGCGCATGCGTAGTACTCCCACGTTGACCAGTTTGCATCACTCTTCCTAAGTCTTGCGGAGACGGAACCTTCTCAACAGCGCCGCTGGTGTAGTGGTATCATGCAAGATTCCCATTCTTGCGACCCGGGTTCGATTCCCGGGCGGCGCAGGTTCTCTTTTTCCTTTTCTTCAATTCCTAATTAATGTGAAAATCTAACTTTATCGAAATGTGTCTCGTAATCGATATAAATGAATGTTTCAGAGTGATGGACATGATGAAAACACTGGCGCGTCGTGGCTAACAAGTTGCAGAAGCTGAGAGACCGCTCTGTAAACAGCAGCCTCTACTCGAGCCCCTTCCCTTGTCCAGTCACCCCCGCGCTCGGCCGCCGGACTCGGTCTCCAGCAGAAGAGGACCCCCTAAGGAGTGGCGCGGCCTCCTGACAATTATCTCTTGGTCGGAGGCCTGTCTGTCCGGTAACGGCTCCCGAAGCGCCTCGCGAGCGTCAGAGCCACAACTCCCGTCGTGCTCTGCGCGCGATCTGGACCACAGCTCCCGTGGTGCCCCGCGTGTGGTCCTGGCTGGGCAGGTAGCACCGCTGCAATGTTGGTAGCTGCGGCTGCCGAGCGGAACAAAGAGCCCATCCTACGCGTGCTGCTGCAGTACGTGGATCCGGCCCAGCGCGGCGTCCGCGTGCTCGAGGTGGCTTCTGGCTCCGGCCAGCACGCTGCGCATTTCGCGCAGGCCTTCCCGCACGCGGAGTGGCAGCCTTCGGATGTAGACCAGCGCTGCCTGGACAGGTGCGGTGGCGCGGTGTCTCCCCCTTGCGGGCGGCGGGGCTAGTAGACCCTCGACAGGCTCCGCTGAGGAGGGCCTGGGTCGGGGTGAAGGACTGAGGGTTGTGAAAGCGCTGAGCTGCGGGCCGACCGAGCCGGGCCCCGTCTGACTACGGGCTTGCAGCTTCCTCTGGGCTTTGCTGAGCCGCTGAGGGGACTGGTCTGCCTCTGTCCACATATTGCATTCCCTAGCATCGCCGCTACCACTCAAGCCCAAGGGCTGTCTAACGTGAAGGCTCCGCTGTACCTGGACGTGACCTGGGAGTGGGAGCAATGGGGAGGTATTTCGCCGAGATCGCTGGACCTGTTGCTCTGCATCAACATGATCCACATTAGCCCCCTGAACTGCACTGAGGTGGGAGCCAATATGGGAGCCTCACGCTGCAGGGAGGGTGGCCAGGTTCTTCTGCTTCCAGCTTACTGTGCCTTGCCTCCCTTTCTCCAGGGACTCTTCAGAGCAGCGGGACACCTGCTCAAACCCAAAGCTGTGCTAATCACCTATGGGGTGAGTGACTCCTGCCTTAAGAGGCCCTTAGCACCTTAGCAATCTTAGGTGTTCCCATGCCTGCAGCTCTTTCATTACCTTGAGACTTGACTGGCTAGTCCTTGCCTTTCCCCTTCTTGGTGACAATAAGGTAGTCATTCGCCAGCCAGCCTGCAAATCAGCCCTATGACACATTGGGCCTGTGGATTGTGTCTCCTTGTCCTCACAGCCCTTTGCAATCAATGGGACGATCTCTCCCCAGAGCAACGTGGACTTTGACCTCACCCTCAGATGCAGGTCAGACCTAGATGGGAGGGGGCTTGGCTGAGAGGGCAGGTGGGCTGGGTCATCCTCCTCTCACCTCTGGAAGTGACCTCCACCTCCCTCCTCTACTGCAGGAACCCAGAGTGGGGGCTTCGGGACACAGCCCTCCTGAAGGAGCTAGGCCAGGCCAGTGGCTTGGTCCTGGAGAGGATGGTAGGCAGGGTAGTCTGGGAGTGGGCAATCTCTCTGAGACTAAGGGCCACTTCAGCAAAGCATTTTTCCAGGTGGACATGCCAGCCAACAACAAGTGCCTGATTTTCCGGAAAGAATAGCCTATCTTCCTTCATCCCATATGTCTGTATCTCTGTAAGAGATTCTTCAGTCAGGCACAAACCAGACCCCTGTCTCCCTGGGTCAGTCCTTGGATAAACTAGCCCCTCCTAGTCTGGTGGCCACAGGGCTACAGAGAACCTGGACCCGACTGGCCTTGAAATAAAGCCTTTTCTTGTGTCCTACTGTGGGGCTTCCACCACATTTGCCTGCTGGAAACACCTTATGCTGGTGGGGGAGAGGTCTGGGGTGGAGGACAGAAGCTGAGGCAGGACTGAGCTGGCCTTTACTCCTGCCCCTGGAGAGACAGCTGTAGGTATGCAGGAGTGCCCCAGATGTTACTTGGTGACCTCAGGGTGGGAACTAGAGCTCTATCTGGTGACTCAACCCCAGCTTAATAGATAGCGGGGAGGTGAGGACAGCTAAAGGAACCAGAGGCTGTGAGTCCCACAAATGAGGGACAGGCATTTATTTATCAGGAAGGAGGGTGGGAGTGGGGATCATGGGTGAAGCTAGTCTTGAAAGCGGTTGAGCAACTCGCAGGCCTTCTTCTCAAGCAGCTCCACAATCTTCTTGACACGCTTCTCACTGGCAGCACGGATATAGCTATTGGCATCCAGGACAGCCACACCTTCATGAACCTCACCCATGATGACCAATGGCCCATCACCGGCTGTCACATTGGGGCAGGGGCAGGCCCAGTCCATGCCACTCAGTGTCACCTCCAGGTACTTGGTGCCCAAGAACTTGAGGCCCATCTTGTCATCCTTGAGCACATCATCTAGGGCTACACGAGCAATGCCACCTGCAGCCTCAGGCTCCTCCAGTACCTCTGTGAGTCGGCCCACGATGGCAAAGTCACTGCGGCACAAACTCAGTGCCAGCTTACTCCTGAGGCGGCAAGCACGACAGGGTGGTGTGCGGGGGACTGGGCAGGCATCCTCACAGCTCTCTCGGCTCTCGAAGTTGTTACCATTGCCCTCACAGCCACTGTACACAAAGGGGTGGCAATGCTGCAGGAGTGGACTGTAGGCCCAGCGTGGTTCCCAGCCTTGGCAAGGACCCTGAACTGCAGGCAGTGCACAGGCATCCCCAGGACCATGGGCACAGGCCTCTTGGCATGCCTCATAGGTCTCAAAGCCCCGGGTGGCCCCATCACATTCAAAGGCTGGAAAGGTCATGCAGCTGCCCCGCTGTGGGTCAAAGCGCCAGAGGACATGGTAGGGGGTAGAGGGCCCAACACAGGCCTGTGTGTCAGGCAGGCACTCAGACAGGGCCAGGACACTTGAGGCCCGGTCCTGAGCAGTTGCCCGCTGCACCACAGAGAGGGGGAAGTCAGCTCGCAGCAAGCCAGCAGCATTTCGTGCAGTGCAAGTATACAAGCCTGCATCCTCTGGCTGGGCGTTGTAGAGCACCAGCTGTCCAATGCTTGTGACTACCACATTGCCGTACATCTGGTCCGGGCGCATGATCAAGTTCTCCCGCTGGTGGCTCTGCTTTTCCCAGGTCACAGCAGGTGGTGGGCGGCCACTAACATCACAGTGGAGGCTGGCTGTGCCCCCCACATACACTGCCTGTGGTGAGGGGCTGGTGTACAGGGCAGGTGGAATGGGGGCAGCTCCAGGGGTTGGGCGGGCAGTGGTCTCAGGTGGTCCTGGGCTGCTGGCTGGCCAGCTGAGAATATGTTTGCAGGGCACAACATACAGGTGGAGGCCTCTCAGGCAGGCCTCTGCGTCCATGTAGCAGCGGTTATAATAGGTGAGGCCATCAGAGGCACAGGTGAAGCTGGGTTCTTTTTCACAGCGGTCACGGCAGCGGCAGACTGGCTGCCCATCCCAGATGTCACAGTCAGAACCCTGCTGTGGGCACTGGAAGCCCTCACATGAAGCTCCTGTCTCTGTTATAGCCAGGCCACCACTGGGGAATCGGGCTGCCACACAGCTCTGCAGCCCACACACATTGGTGCAGCACTTCTCAGATGGTGCACAGTCCTAGAACATAGGGACAGCTTAGTGGGACCCTGACTCCTTCCCAGCCCTGCCTGTGCACCACTCTGCTCTTTGGCTGCCTTGCTCAGAGCCTACTTTCACTCTGTTTAGTATGAACTGCTAAGACTGTGTGTGTCATCTCATTCAGCTTCACTGAATCCTCAACATCCCCCAAGTAGACCTCATCAGCACTCCCACTTGCAGATGAAAGGGTGTGAAAGGTGCAGGCAGCTGTTCTGCCATCAGAAGGCCCACCCTCTTGGGAGCTCATTGTTCCCTTCCTGCTCTGGGATATGAGGAAAGGAACACAGGGCAGGAGGGTGGTCCTGTTTGCAGGGGTGAGTCAGACAGAGGTCTGGGTCCATATGACTTAAGAGGAAAAGTGGTACTCAGGAAGGGAAGAGTTGGTAAAAACAAGTCAGTCCAGGGATTAGAAAAGATGCTCTTGTTCTTCAGACAGGCAAGGGTAAAAATGGGGGTATCCTTTGGGCCCTTTGTACAGGGCACGGCCCAAAACCCAGGTGGATGTGGAGCCCTGGAGGAAGTGGGCTCTTGGGGAAGAGTCTACCCCCACGCACACTAAGGAAAGACCTAAGATTCCCTGCAGTCCCAGTGCTTACCTGGTCCCTGGTGCATTCACGCTCACAGGTGCTCTGGGCGTCCACCCACAGGTGTGGGCTGAGCTGGTTGGGGCACATACCAGGGTGGCTTCCAGGCTCTGGCAGCAGGTTGGTCTCCGAGGTCAGGTGGATGAGTCCGGAGACAAAGAGCACAGACAGGAATGGCTGCCGGGCGGGCATGGGGACCACAAGGCCGGGGTTGAGGGTGTGTGGCCACCAGCCACTCCTTAGGCCCTGTGGAGCTGGGGCTCCCTATAGGCATCTACCTTTTAGGATTCTGAGCCTAGGATTATTGCCTTTGCCTGGGATGGCCTCCCTCCTATTGACTTCCAGACCCCCTTTGACCCAGAGGCTGGAGCCCACTGCTGATGCTCCTTTTTGGTACCCTGAAAGTCTGGGTTCTCTCAGAACCTGTCCACAAAGCACTGGCTCCTCTCCAGCATGACCCTCTCCCAACTACTGTGAGTGGCTCCCAGTCTCTGGTCAGTACAACACAGGGAACAGAAGAGGAGGGAGAGCTAGGGAGGGGCCAGAGGCCTGAAGCTCAGAACAACTGACCACTCGGGTCACCCAGGGGCAGAGAAGGGCTAAGTCAGGGAAGGGGATGCTGTAACCCGAGCCCCTCCCTCTACAAGCTGGAGCCCAGCAGGGATCAAAGTCTCCTTAAAGACCTTCCCACCCTCTACTCAGGGAGGAGGGGCCTTGCAGGCAGATTTCAGCTTTTGTCCCTGGCCCTTCAGTCACCTATGCAGAGGTTGGGTAGGCAACCATCCCAGCCCCAACTAACCACTGGCCTCAAAACAGGTCAAAGCTGGCACCTGTCATGGGTGTAAGTAAGGTATAGGGGCTCCGTCTTTAGCTAGCAGTTGGTACGGATTCTCTTCTCTTTTTGGAGCCTCTAAGTGTCACAGTGTCACCTGTGCCAGAAGGGCTTGGAGTGGAATAAAAATTCTGCTAGTGTGCTGGGCATGGTGATGCACACCTATAATTCTAGCACTGGGGAGTTTAAGGCCAACTCAGAGCTACATAGCAAATTCCAGGCCAAGATAGGCTATATAATGAGACTTAAAACAAAAACAAAAACAAACTTGGGAATTAGGCTTGGCATCTCACCATTGAGGACATGACTCAGCAAGACTTTTTCTCACCAGATATACTTGTTCCATTGAAACTTGGCTCCTGTCCAAAGTGCTGTGCCACTCAGCCCTTTCAAATGACCAAGGTAGGTATAAAAAAAAGCAAAGCTCATGGCTATCTGGGTGGAAACAAGACCCATATACACTGGCCATAGACAGTCTCATGGCTGTCACTTGGCACACAGGGCTGGATGTGTGGAAACTATGGCTTCCCAAGGGATGTCCAGGTGCACCCTGAAAAGAGCAAGCTCAGGGATCTAAAGCACATCTGTTGCCCAGCCCCACCAGCACACCATGAGGGATAGCAACCATTTTCCAATTGAACTAGAGGCCCCGCCTCTGTGGGGGAGGGCAGGAGATCAAAGCTGGTGGCAGCACAAAGGGGCCGCCTGGAATCTGTTCTTCCAAACCATTTCTTTGGCTCCAGAGGTCCCCAGGGAGTGATTTTCTCTCAGACAGGAAGGGAAAAGTCTGTGTGACCCTTAGTCTGACCTCCTGACCCAGGAGGCAGGGTAATAAGAGCCTGGTCTGGTCAGGAGATCAAGAGATGGCTGCCAGGCGCCAGTGTCTGCTGCCTTACAAAAGAGCTGTGGATGAGCCAGGGCCTAATAAGGAGGGGGCAGGAAAGGCTAGGCCACAGGCCCAGGATGCTTCCAAGGAAGAGTATGGGTGTCACCTAAGCCAGAGGCCACATTTAAAATGAACTGTTCTTATCCCCCTCAGAGCATGATTATAATCCTGGTTGAGCAGGGTCCTGCAAAAACCCTATAACCTGCTAGATTTTTTTTCTGCTAAAGGTATCAATCCCAAGGCCCACTTGCAGGGCTCTTTGAGGCTATGGTAAATTATTAGTGGCTCTGTGATTAGGCAGGCTGCCAGCTGCTGGTCCAGGAAATAGTGCAATCTGTAACCAGCCTGGTTACCTCAGCCCTCAGAACTGGGAATGTGAACCCAGTCAATGGACGGCTGCAGGTCAGCAAGGTCACCTGTAGGAGACAGTCAACAAAGCCTGGGGTTATTTTGGCAGGCACAAAGCAGTGCTGAGTCCTGTAACAGAGCACACTGCCAGCCATATCCCCCACAACACACCACAGCAGATACAGTCAGATGGATGTACACACACACACACACACACATACAAAAACACATAATATCACAGCTGAAGTACATTTACTGTACAAAGAAGTAAGAACAAAGAATCCAGGAATGGTTTCCACAGCAGCAAGTGTAGTGTTGATGGTGTGCACGCCACGCAGGCCATCCAGATCCTCAAGTCCATACCATTCTATTTACGATTCTAGAGAAATTGTCTCTATTGACAGCAACAGGACAGATGGGCCAGGTTATGCTGGATGATAGCCAGCCACAGGCCAGGGTCCCAGAGGCTGCTGCTTATCAGGCAGCTCTTACAGCCATAGCCCTGTCCTTATAGACATGACTCATCTTCCAGAACAGCAAGGTGGTGCTGCGTCCACTGGTGCCCTTGTAATATCCATGGCAAGATGGTTTTAGGAAATGTGCACTAAGAAGGTCCCCAGTAGGGGATCATGGCTCCTGCTGTGGCCAGGGACCCAAGGACAGGAGGTAGAGTTGAGCACCAGTGTGACCAAGGGCTGTTATGAGGCAGGGGTCGGGGAGCAGTCACACAGGACATCCACTGGGGACATCCCCATGGGAGAAGAGGTTGCCCAAGGCAGGCAGGAGTAGGAGGAGCACTATGGAGTAGTCCATGGCTTCAGAAGGTGCTCCAGCTAGTGGATCCCTAAGGAGGGGCTTGGTGGCCACCCCTACGGCCCACAGCATGGTTGAGGCTGCAGTTCCAGGTAGTGTCACTAAGGAACAGGTCAGAAAAATTCCAGTGACATAAACTCATAGGCAGAAGTGCCACAGGCAAGGAGCAGCCGTGGGACACTGCCAAGGTTGATGAGTACGAGCTGCTGAACGCTGGAGCCCTAGGCCAAAATGCCACTGGAGGCCATCAAGCACTTCAGGTCTGCAGAAAGCTCTGCAGCCTCAACTGGGAGATGCTGAGTATATAGTAAACATCACCAAAAATGCCAGGGCACAGTGGGGAGGGATACAAGTGGGGCTCCCAGGTACACCCACTTCCTTCCTCTCCTAGGAGGTACTCAAGAGCCATACTCTTGCCTGTGCTCAGCATCCTGACCAACTTGGTCAGATATGGAAGCTGGAGCCAAGACTGCTGCCAGAAGCCATCTAGAGCTTGTCCTGGCTCCATCAGTTTCCCACTGGCCTCTGAACATCAACACCCAGATAGGGTGTCTGCAAATCCAAAGATCATCTGGCTTCAATGCCGACCATCCATCACTGCTGCATTCCTCCTTCCCTGACATCCTGAGCTTCCCCAATGAGGAGCATCCAGGCTTCCCTGACAGCCCTTTAAAAATGTACAAAATGGGTAAAATGTTCTCCATATAAATAAGGGGGAGCCAGGCCCACTTCCAGCCTGGAGACCAGGATTGGTTCAGACCTGGTCCCCGTAGCACCAGCAGCCCTGCTGCCTGGTTTGTGGAGCGTTCTCCCCTGCACGCCCCTCCCCTCCACTTAGCTCAGGTGTGGAGGAGAGCCTGGTATGACCCAGGCAAGGTTGTGTGGCCAAGTCTTCCTGCACACAGGAGGGCCTAGCGCCTGGCCAAGAGTACCCCAGTGGGAACCCCCAGAGTTTGCACAGGCGGCACCCACAGGTCTCGCTAGGAGATTTTGCAGTTGCTCCGAGAGCAGTTCTGGGGTGGGCTCTGTGGGGGGCGGATGGACTTGGACCTCTTAAGGCTGTTGCCCTTGCTGCCACTGCTACCAGCTCCACTCGCCAGGGAGTAGGAGCGGCCGTGCATCATGACAGCATTCATGCCGTTGGCCATGGAAAAGGACTTGAGGTGGCTCTTGATGGTGACAGGCAGTGGGAGCTTGTCGATGAGGTGCACAGGGGTGCAGGAGACAATAGCGCGGCAACAGAGGTCTTGCAAGCTGAAAACTGGAGGGGAAGGGAAGGGAGGAAAGAACAGACAGGTAATGAAATCTTGTGAGAGGAGACACTGACTGAGAGGTTTATGGATCTTACACTATCAGACAAGGACGAACAAAGCCCAACCCAGTGTCAAACCTCAAGGGTCCTGGATGCTCAGCTATCTGCCACTTATGAGCATCTACAGGGTGGCTCCTCTCTTCTGCCTTTATTAGACTGGACCATACTGCAAAGTGCTGCTGGGAGACAGGCTTCCAGAGGCCAGTCTGCCTAGCTGCTCTGAGACTGGGGGTGGGTGGGAAGGCCAACTATCTTTGGAGTTCAGGTACAGCCCTGCTGTAGCTCTGGTTGAGGTTAACTTGGTCTTGCCTGACTGTACTTGGCAGAGGTCTTTTTGGCTTAAGAAAGGGATTTAGTCACCCTGCTCACTCTTCCCTGTTGTTTCATCACAGGATGACTCAGATCATTCCTGCACCCAGCAGGTAGTCCTGTTGGGAAGCACCACAAGAGTGAAGCCATCATTAGGAGTTTCTGATCAAGAACTTGGCATGGGAAATGGCAAAGACATTGCCAAGCTGCACATACTGCTTCTGCAACCGCCCAGAGTAATGAAGGCACATGTGCAGGATTCTGCTCTCAGCATGGCGAGATAGAAGTAACTTGATCTAGGTCTTGACAGGCAGCCCAGGTGACTGCAGCTCTTAAGAGGCCACCTCCACTCTGACTCCATCAGTGATGCCCATGGTTCCACCCCAGGCACCATAACTCCACTAACATCCCTGCCTGAACTGAGCCCCAGTCCCACCTCGATTAGGCCTCCAGATCTTCTCCATGCCATGCCGCATTAGCACGATACGGGAAAGCTCAGTGAAAGATTCAATGACGTTGAAGTTGCACAGGGGGCTGACTTCAAAGAAGGTCATGCAGTTCTTTTCTGCATAGGCTCGGGCCTGCTCCGTTGGCACTTGCCGCTTGAAGGCCAGGTGCAGACGGTTCCCAACCAGGATCCGAGGAACGCCAGGTGCATGCTTTGGGAGGTTTGAAACTTAACAAAGGCATAATCACAGTACACTCCCACCCCTTGGACATAGGCAAGGCTCCCATTGTCTGCATTCTGTAATGGGACAAGCCCAGGAAGGTCTGGGTAGGACCTGGTGGACAGCAAAGCCCAGGTGTTTACTGCTGAGCATCACTATGGCTAGGGAATGACTAGAGTGGGCAGCACTCCTAAGCACGGCCCAGGCACAGTATGGTCCCAAGCTCTCCACTAGAGGGGTATAGACTCATACCTACCTCATCGATCTCCTTGATCCATCGATCAATGCCATCAAAGGACCAACGGTTGGTGATGTCATACACCAGGAGGATCCCCTGCAAGAAAGATGGACAGAGGTTATGGTTATGCACAGGCATGTTTGGGCTCATGACCCAGAAGACTTGACAGGTCACTAGGCACTTCAAGTGGGAAGTACAACTACCACTCAATAGGAGAGCAGTAAGAAGGGTACCTTCTATTAGTGGAAATGGCCTAGTTCACAAACACCACTCCCTTCTATCCCCCTGAGAACATGGCTATGGCAGAACTAACTTTTTCAACATTTTTTTTTTCTCCAGATTGTCACAGGCATTACTCTAAAATTTCTCAAAAGCCACATAGGCTAAGCCATATCACAAGTTTGGGCTTTGCAGGGAGGGGAGAGTAAAGAGCCACAGTGTTTAACTAGAAGGCTAAGGGACCTCGAAGTCAGTCTCAATGAACTGCACCCCAGGGGGACCTGGGGCTGAATGGAGGCATCTCTAAGTTTTCCAGCTCCAAACTTGCATAGCAGGATGTCAGTCACTCAAGCTAGTTTTGGGTGAGGGCTCCCTCTAGCCAGGCAAAGCAGGATTTGCTACAGGGTCTTTCCCACTACATCCCTTAGAGACCAATTACTGGGAGCTCAGCTCTGGGCTGTTTCCATCTGCTCCAAATATCCCAGCAGGGACACTGTCATAGACTTTCCAACTGGCTAAAATGAACACACTGCCCAACATACGAGGATAACAAATCTGTGAATCTGCCTTTTAGTCTATGAGTCCACTTGGAAGGAGATTCACAATAAGAATCCACCCAGTGATCTAAGATTCACCCACTCCCCTCCCAACACATCCTCATACTTGGAGGACAGAGAGAGAGAAGGGTACAAATGGGAATGAAAGGAGGCGATGCACTGCACTTTAGAGTGAAGAAACTCCAAAAAGCATGTTCCAAGCCTAGCCTCAGGTCCTACTGAGACAAAAGGTGGCAATTATCCAGAGGCAGATAGCAGGCATGGCTGCTAGGAAAGAACTTCTTGGGGGGGGGGGGGCTGCCTTGAAGCCAGGTACTACTGAGAGGAGCCAATCAACTGGAGCTTGATTAACCTCAAGGAGCCAGGTTGGTGGATGAAAATGTTCAGATTTACAGTAACTAAATATGGTAGGCACAGAGACATTTATAACCCCATCATTCAGGAGAATGAGATGGGTAGATCTCTGTGACTTTGAGGCTGGCCTGGTCTACATAGAGCTCCAGGCCTGCCAGGGATATATAGTGGAAACCTGTCTCAAAAAACAAAAGGTCTCCCCTCCCCAATTAACAAACAAGCATAAACTTAGGATAAGCCTGTTTCTTGGCCAACAAATCTCTCATGTGCTGCCAAGGAGGAAGTGATCTGGGGGGATAGTACCACCCAAAGCCTCACAGCATGGTGGCAATCTGGTGCCTAAGAATTACTCAAGAATATGCCAAAAACCACCCTCCAGAGGTCCACCTCAGCATGTCTTTAACAACAAAGGAACGATGAAGATGCTTTGGGGCATGGGCACTGGAGTGTAATTTAGTGGCAGAGCTGCAGCCTAGCAAGCATACCGCCTTGGATTCTAGCCCCAGCACAACCAAAGGAGGAGAGAGGGAGGGAAGAAAGGGCCGAGGGAGGAAGGGATGGAGGGAGAAAATGTCCAGTGATAAAGGACTGAAGGAGTTCAGAGGTACAGCATTTAATCTTCAAGGCTTTGGATGCCATCCAGAGCATGGCAAAAGCAACAAAACAATGAAATTCTTCAGAAGTATAGTTGGGGATCACAGAAGGATGCACAACAAATTGTGAGGTGGGAAATACAGACCCCACAGTTATATATACGACGACATTTTGAAAAATGAAAGTACAAACATAAGGTATATTATACAAGAAGTTTACACAGACACACAGCAGATGGTAAAGGTTGGGTGGTTTTTATTTATTTTTTATTTATGTAGATCCTTACTTTCTGCAGTAATCATCATTTGTGTTACATTTAAAACAAGTGAGCAGAAGGCCCACATCCTGAGCCAGAGGAGCTTCAATTACCCTTGGAGGTTGTCCCTTGTCCTGACTGCCCCTCCTGGCCAACCCAGCATTCACAGTTTGTTCTCACAGACAAGGCCTTGCTGGAAGCTGGGGTTAGAGAGACTAAAGTAACCATGGATTTCCTAGAAAAAACTATCTGGGATGAACTGCACGAAAGACAGCTAAGAACCAAAATGAAGTTCATTCTTACTAGATCCAGCCCCAAAAGAATTCCACTGCTAACTGTGTCTTGAAGAGGAAGAACAAAGGACAAATAAACTCTTGACTACATTTTGTCTTTTTAATGATTAAATAAGATATGGTCTGATTCTAGGCTACTCATATGCCAGTATATAAACACGGGCTTCCCTCCCCTGCAATGCCCCACTCCATGCAGGAATTACTCTGGAGAGTATCACTCCAGTGTCTCCCAGATGTGTCTGCTCTGAGGTTCAGTTCACATAGACAAGCTCATGTCAAAGGCACTGGGCTCCCCCACCTAGAGTTCAAGCAGTGAGCCCCTCCCCTACAGCAGCCAGCACTCCACACCAGTCCCATTAACTAGTTTTAAAAGATTTTACCTTCTTGTGACAAACATGTTCAAGGTACCTCTGAGAATATAAACTGGTTTTGTTCAACTTAATTTACAAGATAATTCTGAGAAGTGAGGCAGCTAGAACTAGGAGGAGGTTACTTACTGTTATAACTTTTTGTCTCTGGGTGTATGCACTGTGTATATATTTGTGTGTGTGTACATTTGCGTGAAGGTGTGTATATAAGCCAGAGATCAATGTCAGATGTCTTCCTCAGTGTCCACCTTATTTTCTGAGGCAGGGTGGAGCTCACTGATTCTATTAGATTGGCTGGCCAGTAAGACCCAGAGGTTCTTCTGCCTCTGCTTCCCCAGTGCTGATATTTCAGGTGTTCACTGCAGTGCCCAACTTTTTATATGAGTGCTGGTAACTGAACTCATGCTTACTACCTACTGAGCCAATCACCCCAGCCCCTGATCTATACAACTTAAATACCAAAAAAATACTAGTTAACAAAAAAATGCTTTGATGATTTTTTGACAAATAAATGTACCCATGTAATCAACCATAATAATTGAGATGTAGAATGCCTTTTGTGTGTGTGTGTGTGTGTCCCCAAGTCTGTGTGCTTGGGTGGAGATGGGAGAGCCCAGAGGTTGATGTTAGATGTCTTAGGCCAGCCTTGGGGATTTAGCTCCGTGGCAGAATACTTGCCTAGTGAGCGTAAGGCCCTAGGTTCAGGGGAGGAAGGAATAACAACACCCCCCCCAAAAAAAAAAACAAACAAACCCCAAACCAAAAGCAAACCAACAAGGCAACTAGATATCTTTCTTAATTATGCTCTATCTTATTTTGGTGACAGGGTCTCTTACAGAACCTGGAGCTCAACAATTTGAGTAGAAGGGCTGGCTAGTACGCCCCATGGAGCTTCCTGCCTCTGCTTCCCTAGATCTGGGATACAGATGAATGCTACAGCACTTGCCTTTTAACATTCATGCTGGGCAGCTAAACCCAGGTCTTCATGCTTGCATGGCAAGCACTTTACTGACTGAGCCATCTCCTTCCCCAGCCCTCCAAAGTGCCTTTTAAAAATAAAAATTGAGTGAGGTATGGTGGTATACCCAGCACTTAGGAGGCAGAGACAGGTGGATCTCTGTGAGATAGAGGCCAGCCTGGTCTACATAGGGAGTATGTAGGCCAAGCAGGCCAGGTGGACTTCAGGGAGACCCTGTCTCCAAAAAAAAAAAAAAAAAAGCCAGTTATGGTTATACACATCTATAATCCCAGCATCTGGAAGGTAAAGGCAGGAAGATCAGAAGTTCAAGGCCAGCCTTCAGTGATACAGCAAGTTTAAAGGGAGTAGGGGGCATGGGAACCAGGATAGGACAGTGTGCTAGAGAGATGGTTGAGTGGTTAAGAGCTCTTCCAGAGGACCCAAGTTTGGTTCCCAGCATACACATCAGGTGTAACTCCAGATCCAGGGAAATCCAATGTAATGCCTTTGACCTCTGAGGGTATCTGCACATCTGTACTCACATTGCCCATCCACACACATATACACAATTAAAAAATAAAAATAAGCTGGACATGGTGGCACATGCCTTTAATCCTAGTACCTAGGAGGTAGAAGCTGGCAGATCTCTATGACATCAAGGCCAGCCTGTTCTCCATAGTGAGTTCTAAGCCAGCTGAAGCTATAGGGAGACCTTGTTTCAAAAAGTTAAAAAAAAAAAAAAAAAAAGATCAGCTTGTGCTACCTGAGACTCTGTCTCAAAAATAAACAGGACCAGTGAGATGGGTCAGCAGCAACATGGTGCCCAGGGGATCTGACTCCCTCTTCTAACCTTTGTGGGCACTGCATAACCATGGGTGCACTTACATGCATGCAGGCAATATAGTCATACACATAAATATATGTTGGTGCTGGAAACTGAATATGGGTCCTTTGCAAGAGCAGTGAGTGCTCTTAACTACTAAGCCATCTCTCCAGCCTCACCGCCCCCACTTTAAATTGCATAAATATACGCAGTTACTGTAGAAAAACTGGGAAATAGGACAGCAATAAAATATGTCTGTAGATATATGGCTGGCAAGATGGCTTAGTGGAGAAAGGAGCTAGCTGCGAAGCCTGAGCTTGATGCCCAGAGAGAGCCAATTCCAGTAAGTTGCCCTCTGACCTCCACACACTTGGGGCACATAAGCGTGTGCATGTACAGACACACAATATGGAAAAAAAAAAGCTCTCTGTAAACATTAAAAAAAAAATTTCATTGTTTCTCCTTTAAAAGAAAAGTGAGACCAGAGATGGTGGCTCATGTTTGTAATTCCAACACTTGAGAAAGGTTGAGGAAGGAGGATCTCTGCAGAGTTTGAGGCTCACCTGGGCTACAGTTAGACAATAAGATCCTGTCTCAAAAACAAAGCTGGCTGTGGTGGCACATGCCTTGAAATTCCAGCACTGCAGAGGCAGGAAGATCTCTGTGAGATTGAAGGCAGCCTGGTCTATAAAGCAAGTTCTAGGCCAGCTGGGGCTACATGAAGACCTTGCCTCAACAAACAAACAAAATAAACATGGGGCTGGACAGATAGCTCAGCAGTTAAGAGCACTGGCTGCTCTTGCAGAGGAACTGGGTTCAGTTCCTAGCACCCACATAGTGGTCAACTACAATATGTAACTATGGTTCCAGGGGATCTGATGGCCTCTGTAGGCATTGGATACATATGGTGCACTTACATACATGCAGGCAAAACACTCAAATGCATAAAATAAAGATACATTTTTTAAAAAGAAAGAAGTGGGGCAAGTGGAACATATCCTTAGTCTAGAACTCCTCACTCTGCTCCATCAGGGCCAGTCAGGTTTTGGCCTATGGTTTTTTCCCTTAACTTACCCTCGGAGATATGGCACTAGTGCTTACCCTTTAATGGACACCCTAAAGGACTCCCTGCTGGTTCCCAGTTACTAAGGATAAGCTCAAGGTGGGGCAGTTCACATGGGTACAGTCAACACTCAAGCCTTTTCTGTGAGACTCTAGGACAGTGTGCTGCTCATCCCAGCCTGAGGGTCCTTCTATTCCCCACCTTTACAGAAGGGAAATAGCAAAAACCTCACATTGGCATGCATCAGTACAGATAAATCAGTAAACATTCTCTCTGAAAGCAGAGGAGCTTAACCAGCAGCATGTTCCGTCTTCTACAGTGCTTGGGAAGCTTTGTACCCACAGTGCCTTGGCCACTGAGCTGGGATGGGATGGGATCAGCCTCACCACTACCTCATTGACATCCACCAATTCATACTATAGTTTTTCCTCACACAGCCTCCCTAAATAAGACGACAGTCATGGAGTAAATGAGCAGCTATGTGGAAAGGTGGTAGGGACCATGTTATGTATCAGGGCAGCCAGGTGTAGGTGCACAGTCTCATGAAATATGCACTTAAGACAGTTAATCTTTCTTTCTTTGAAGGTGTCTAGATCTCAGACTATGCTCCTCTCCCCAGGATCTCCCCATTTGTTTCCAAGGCTGCTCCTCGTTGTCTAGAGGTGGGATCTGACTCTGGAGGTTGTCTGGGGTCCATCACAGTGGAACTGAGCTTCCATTCACATCTCTCATGTGGGTCTGCGGTAGATATACTCACACAGGTCTCAAGAACTTCCCCATCCTCTGGTCTCAGAATAATAAAAAAGATCTGAAAACATGTCAGGAACCCCAGGGAACAGAGAAGAGTGCCCTCCACATCATGCATACATCTGTGAATACATGGTGCTTTTCTATGGGCAAGACAAAACCCCACAGTCTGTCCTTTGCTGAGCCTCCACCCCCAGCCTTCTACAGAGAATCTGCTGCAGCTCCTGGTACAGGACCCATCTTCAACATCTCCAATTTGCAGAGTTCTGATTTGTGATACAGCCCTGGCTATCTCCACATCCAGTCACATCCCTTAGGAGGTGTACAACCTCACATGTCGGACTCATGGGAAGGTATAAGGGAGATATCTTTGGTTTCTAAGGAAGCAGATGAATGAGCTTCATTCAACAGCTTGGAGAGGCCCCTGCAGTGGTTGTGTTGGGCTCAGAAGACATCTCGCGGTCATGAGAACAAGAGTGGCTCATACAGGGACACTGGAGGAAGATACATGAAAAACTAAGGTACCCTTCTTGCACAGTCAGTCTGTAAAGGGAGGCTCCCAAGCTCAAAGTATCCTTCTTATACTGATGGGCTTTGAGAGACCTGATGTTCGGATGTCAAACAATATTCAGAAAAAAGGGCTCAGGATGTAGCTCAGGGGTAGAGCACTTGTGTATCAAGCACAAGGCCCTGAGTTCAATCCCCAACAAGAACATATAATATTTCAAAAGGAGTGGAGTGCTTAAGGAACTGAACAGGATAGTGAGCTAGGTTCCAAAAGAATTGGGAGAAGCATCCACTGAATAATAAGAATGGGGCTGGTCTTACCTGTGCGCCCCTGGAGTAGGACCTGAAGATTGTGCAGAACCTGCCCTGGCCCGACGTGTCCCTGAAACACACAGGGAAGGGCAGGAGGGAAGGTCAGCTGTGGCCAGCAAGCACATACAATCCCAGTGTGACAGGCTTAGTCCTTCCCTCTTTACTCTTCCACAGCTCTTTCTACAAGTCTGGGAGAAGCCAGGGGAGGGCAGCTAGAGCAGGTGTGGATGACATGTCAGCTCAGTGTTGGGACACCATCCAGGTGTACAGCAGAGCAAACCAGTCTCTATCTGCTTGGTCTGGGATGTGCTCCTTTTTAAATTCTTTTCTCCCAAGATAGGGTCTCATTATGTACCCCAGGCTGGCCTGGACTCCCAGTCCTGCTGAGATTGTGGACCAGGAGTGTGGCACCATACCCAGCTTCATTCCTTAATTGGAAGCCAAGTGTGGAAAATAGGCTGGAGAGAGAGGTCATGGCCCTAAGGAAGCAAGTTTTTATGGGCAAAATGGGAGCAGGCTCAATCAGAACAAAACAGCCTAGACTTTTTTGTTTTCCTCATCACAGAGCATCCATCTCCAGTTTGAACAGAATCTGTTTAAACGGTTATTTCAAACAAGAAGTAATTAGGCTTCTTACTGTTTCCTTACTTGGTTTTCATATCTCCATTAGATCACAAACTCACCAGAGCTCCAATTTGACACGCCGTCCGTCCAACAGGATGGTGGTAGTCTTATAGTCAATCCCTGCAAGGAAGCAGAGAGGTGAGAGTACCCATGAGCAAGTGGCTTCTTTGGGAGGCTCTTTGCCCAAGTCTGTACTACAAAGCAGAGAAATACTCCTTCTACTCACGCAGTGACTCCTGGGGAAGCATCGCAAGGGTACTCTCTGCCCTACACTATGGCTTTCTCAGGACACCAGACTAGTTCACTTTGCATGGATGACAGCCATAGAAAAGGGCAGAAGCCTAGGTCAGGATGGCACATCAGACACATTCTGGCCACAATGATCTCTCCAAAGGTTCTGAGCCCAGGATGCCTAGAGACAGATGGCTACATGAAAATTGTCCAAAAACAAATGAACAAAAACTAAAAATAACCTTTTTTCAAGTAGGTTTGGAATGGCATTCAAAAAAGCACAGGAGGCCAGGCAACGTGGCCCATGCCTTTAAATCCCGACACTTGGGAGGCAGAGGCAGGCCAATCTCTGTGAGTTCCAGGCCAGCTTGGTCTACAAAGTGAGTTCCAGGCCAGCTGGGGCTACAAGGAGACCCTGTCTCAAAACAAAACAAATTCCGAAACTGAAAAGCATTGGTATCACTCTCACAGAATGTGTGTATGTGTGTGTGTGTGTCTGTCTGTCTGGCTGGCTATGCCTTTGTGCTTGTGCCCCTATGCCCCTATGTATCTGTATGTCCGCCTTACAGGAAGACCACATAGTCTCTTCAGGCATCATGGTTCCTTCTGAGCCATCTTCTGCCTGGTCAACTAGTAACTACATCCAAACTTGGTTCTTATGCATTAAAGGACACTTCAACAGAGTGAAAACTTCAAGATACAGAATAGAAGAAAATATTTGCCAATTATGTACCTCATTAGGGACTGAAAATTCTATAAAGAACCTTTTCAATTCAACAATTAAAAAATAGGCAAAACCATTTCTCTAGAAAAGACACACCAATGGTCATAAGCATAAGAAATGTCACTGTATCTCCACAGCCATCCCAAAACACCAATCAGTACCACTGTACACCTGGCTTAAGCAACATACAGTACAGTAAGGTGTGGAGAAAAGTTGTCTACGGTACTCCCTACACGTGTGAGGGGGCTAGAAAATGATGTTTGCACAAATGTATAAGTATGTGGTGCCACTGAGCTGTATATAATGAGCATAGTTAGGATAGAATGTTTTTGTTTCGTTTTGAGACAGGATCTCACTATATATGCAGCCCTGGCTGCTGCTATGTAGGTCAGACTAGCTTGAACTGTAGCAATTCTCCTGCCTCTGTTTTTGAAGTATGCGTATGATAAAAAGAAGGAGTATCTAGCCAAACATGGTGGTGCACATCTTTTATTCTAGCACTTGAGAGACAGAGGCAGGTGGATCTTTGTGAGATCAAGGTCAGCCTGTTCTACATAGTGAGTTCCAGGCCAGCTGGGACTACATGGAGACCTTTACTCAAAAATAAAACAAAAACAAAGGGCTGGAGAAATAGCTTGGAGGTTAAGAACACTTGCTGTGTTTCCAGAGCACCAGGTTCCATTCCCAGGATCCACATGGTGGCAAACAACTGTCCCTAACTCCAGTTCCAAGGTATGACACCCTCTTCTGGCCTCTGCAGACTGAATGACATGAGTACACTTACATATATGCAAGCAAAACACTCATTTACATAAAATAAAATATTTTTTAAAAAACCAATCCCAACACTCAGGAGGCAGAGACAGGTGGATCTCTGTGAGATCAATGTCAGCCTGGTCTACATCCAGGCTAGCTGGAGCTTCAGAAGACCCTGTCTCAAAGAGACAATAAAATATATATATATATATATATATAAAGTTTAAAAAAATCAACCAACCAACCAACCAACAACAACAAAACTCCAAAGTAGGGTATCTCATGCACACCCTTAGGACAGACACCTAGGCCAGCTACTACACTCTGGTACCCTTCTGCCCATCTTTGCCTCAGCCTTTCTGGTAGAAATTCAATGCTGGAAGCTTCAGCTTCCAAGAGAAGCTCATGAGAACACGGTTGCAGTGATTTTTGATCTGCTTTCTTGAGAAGAGATCAGCAGAACTCATCCTAACCCTGAGGAAAGCAACTGCTTTGCTGCCAAGCTATCCCTAGATGGTGCTGTGGCCCTAGGCCTGTCAAAGGAGCAATGGCTGCAGCAGTGGATGCCTGGGAAAAGCCTAGAAAGATAACCTATTTGTCATCAACAGACTTAGACTATAAAGAGCTAAGGGCTATGAAACTGTCTCTGTCACTGACCCAGCTGACTGGGTGACACTGAAAGGCTCACCCAACTCATATCTGCCTTTCAGAATGAGGCACATTTACTACTCTCATGGTGGAAAGAGGATAAAGGAGCCTCAGTCCCACAAGGGCCTTGAGCTCTTCTGGGATAGAAATGGTTTGGGTTCCAGGTCCAGCACCTCAGAAGAGGAATTGCTAGAGGGGAGGGAAGAAAAAGGAGAGGAGCTACTCTTTGGCCATTGTTCCTGTACACCTAGTGTTCAACAGGGAAAAAGGGCCCTTGTGAATGTTGGTAAGAATCTATGTAAAATTACATCATCCCCATCAAAAATGATCTTCAATGGCTAGCTGTGGTTGTGCATACCTTTAATCCCAACACTCAGGAGGCAGAGACAGGTGGATCTCTGTGAGTTCAAACAAACACAAAACCCATCAAACGACAAAAAGCTACCCTGGTTGAGTTCTCTCAACAGTCTTCAGAGGTCTACCATCATCAGTAACCAAAGGCCTCAGGATGTGGTTCTAGATCAGGTCTGGCTCAGGTAAAGGACTGTAGTCCCATGAGGACAGGTGTCTTTACCTCCCTGGCATGAGCACCCCGGGAAGGCTGGAAGGCATGGGACACAGAGGCAAAATGCAGGTGAGAGGGCAGCAGGTCCCTAGAGTATCCAGCAGCAGGCAGGTGTAGCCTATCAGACAAACAGAAGATACCCAGAGGCTTCAACAAAAGCAGAGCTCTCAGGCAGGCATTTTTACTTGAACACTTGGTTATGGATATTAAGAAAATGAAGTGTGCTCTTCAGGCTTGCTCTTTCAAGTCACCCCACCCTCAAAGACAATAAGAACTTACAGTGTGCTTACAAACGAATGGAAACCAATATAGCAATTCAAGGAGAGGCTTGTCCCTCAAAAGGCAGCATCTCTCTGCCATGAGACAGGGCCGTCAACTAGCCAGTAAATCAGCGCTCTCCCTTCATCAGGTCTTAACATTCTGCTACTTTTTAAATGATGGAGCTGAGAGTGTAGTGCTGTGATGAAACATGTGCTTTGCAGACACAAGGCCATGGGTTCAATCCCCAGCACCCAAAATAAAAATTGGGAGCTTTATTAAAAACAAATGAAACAGAAATCAGCTATCAAGAACCAGTGTGGTAGCACATGCTTGTAATTATAGCCCTCTGGAGGCTGAGGTAGCACTGTAAGTTCAAGGCCCACCTGGCTACAGAGTAAGTTACTGTGTCAAACAAGACAAAAGAGCCAGTCTTGTGGTATGAGAGCTATGTGGTACTATAATGATTTCCAATGAATATGCGCTACATGCACCAATAGGATGGGTAGTGTGGACTTTCAGATCACCCACTAGGGAACACAGCTAGTGCTTGGTAGACTCAATTGCTTGCGGCAGCCACAGGAGTCAGAGGCAGTCAGCTTTATATCAGCACCTCTAGCAGTTCCCTTTTTCTGTAACCAGGAGGGTGAAAGCTGTTATCCTCACTCTGGAAAGCATCTTTCCTGTGACTTTTAGTTTTACTTCTAGCCTGGCTAAGCATCAGTCCTACCTAGGATACTGAAAGAATTAGTCTCCTGACCAGCTACCACCAGACACTGGACCTTTCTCCCTAGCAGGACCAGGTGCTTTTTTATGTTTCAGCGCTTAGTTCACCGAGTACCTCAGCGCCTTCACTGCTCACCACATAGCCCTGAGGAGGCTCTACACTGAGCATCCAGGGAGGACAGTCCAGTGGAAGGTGTGGATGCTCAGAGGTCTAATGACAGTCCACATTAAAGCATTGTGCCAAGATTACCAGGAAAGAGCCCTTGGCCTGGAAGGTTTCTAAGAGGAGCAATTATCCAAGGCTTAAGGCCTTGCGTAGGAGGAGGAACAGAGGTGGAGGAGCACGGTAGAAGAGGCAGAGCAGTGACCTGGAATAGGGCCTGAGCCAGATACTGGGGAGACAGTACACATGTGGGGCACAGGCTAGCAGAGCTGCCAGAGCCCTGGGAAAAGCCACTGGCAGGCTAGAGTCTAACCATCACCATGAGGAGATTGGAGGGTGTCATCAAGGCACTTATCTACACTAATACTCTCTCAGCAGCATTCACTTTTTCATTCTGTCTAAAACCACTTTTCTTTTTAATCAGCTAAGACAACACAGTTTAATTCAAGAAGCACAAGCTCCCAAGAGGACCAGCTGTCTCCCTCAGGTCCTGGCTGCCTGTGCCAAGGCTTCACTAAACAAAGATGCCTGCTGATCACACCACTACCCACTGGGTCCAAAGGCCTTGCCCAGCAGTTTGGCTCTATCCTCATAGTCCTCTTGCTCATCTCAACCCAGCAAGGTGCTGCCTCCTGGCAGATCTGAACATAGTTTTTACTCCTGTGAGACATATTGAACAGGGAAATCAAAACAAGGAGGTCAGAACACTTGCCCCACTCATGAGCTGGGATTCCTAGCTCTGTCTACCATACAGGTAGAAGCCTTTTTGATCAATTTTACATGAGCCCAATCTCGCAAAGTTACCTTATGCCTAGTACCCTGTAATTCTAAGGGGCCAGTGCTCCCTGACCCTAGATCCTCCCTCAGAGCCTTTCCTCTAACAGCTCTCAGGGTATCTTCTCTGCTCAGTGGTCTGCATGGCCTCTTCCCTTGGTGCTGGCTGACTGCCCTTGCATTTGTTTACATTGCTACACATGCTCAGTTCCTGTCCTTCTTGATCTGGGCTGGCGAGAGTGATTTTTGAGATAACAACCCAGGTTTCTGATTTTTTTCCCATCAGTCTTGCATTTACATTTTATTTTCTGGAAGATGTCTTCAGTTTTATTTTCCAGCCTTTTTATAATGTTTTAAACTGTTACCGTTGATCTGTAACTTCTAGCAACTCTTCAAGTTCTGGACATCCCTCCCACTAAACAACCTGGTTTTTGTTCTCAGAGGTGTGGTGAGACATCTAGAGCTTCCTGATGTTCTGAGGTCCTTCTCTATCCACTTCAAGTCTTTTCTCACTTGGTGAGCTTGGCTGTCCCATTATTCCCTACAACAGCTCTTGAGAACCTATGGGAAGCTCTGTGACTCTAGCTTGAGAACAAGGGCTTGTGAAGGAGCTACTGTGCCATTGGTTTCTGGAGGTCACTTCTCTTGAACTGACAGTTGCACAATGAAGACCAGACACTTGCTTCAGGGTCCTATCTGCCAGAGTTGGGATCACGGGGCACCAAGTTCCCCATTCAGAATACCTTGGGCTGAGAGGACACTGTTAACTCCTTGCTTCCCTCCATCCTCATGCACCAAGTAGTGTCTGGTGTTCATGGCTCTATCCTCTAAGAGAATAAAATTACCTCCTGTGTAGGAACTGTGACATGTCAGCCTTCTGGGCACCTGTTCTGAGTTCAGTAGGCTCATTGTAGCCCCTCGCTTAGCTGTGGCAGTAAACTATCAGCCTCTCACCTTAGATATTTATGGGATTTTTGTTGTTTTGCTTTTTTTGTCTTTTTGAGACAGGGTCTCCCTGTAGCCCCAGCTGGCCTAGAACTCACTATGTAGACCAGGCTGGCCTTGAACTCACAGAGATCCACCTGCCCTGCCTCTGCCTCCTGAGTGCTGGGATTAAAGGCGTGTACCACCATGCCTGGCAGATTTATGTGTGTTTTGTTTTGTTTTGTTTTTGTTTTTTAGTGTGTGTGTGATGGCACACATGTAGAGGTCAAAGGACAAATTGTGGGAATCAGCTCTCTCCTTCACTATGTGGATCCCAGGGAACAAACTCAGATTGTCAGTGTTGGTGCTTGGCCATCTCATTGGCCCCTGATTTATGTATTTTTAAAAGATGTTTTACTGTTAGGGGGGAGTTCTCAAGAGACTGGCAATTTACTTAACAGCATAGTTTTGTAAATTTCTACTATATATTGTGAGATGTTGTTTTCAGGAGCTGAAGAGACTTAAGTCACTGCCCAACTGCTGCTAGGACCATATACTCCAGTAGTAAGTGGAGGCCAGGGAGAAGGCTCAGCAGGTAAAAGTGCTTACCATGTAAGCTTGACAACCTAAGTTAAATCCCTGGAACCTATGGAAAGGGAAAGAAGAGAACTGACTTGACAAAGGTGCCCTCTGACATTCACAAGCGCACTATGACATGTGTACCCATTATTATCCACATTCATAAAGCTAAAAAATTCTATTTATTTATTTACTTATTTTTGGTCTTTTTGAGACAGGGTCTCCCTATATATAGCCCCAGCTGACCTGGACCTCAGAGATCCCCTTACCTCTGCCTCCTGAGTGCTGGGATTAAAGGTGTACACACAAAAAAAACTTTTTAAAAATAAAGTAGTGACTGGGCCTCCCAAGCTAAATGCCTAGTTATCAACACCCCACTGCACTTTTTTTCTGCTTGGCTTTGGTTTTTTGAGACATGGGCTCACTATGTAGCCCAGGCTGGCCTTGAACTCTCTATCTTCCTACCTCAGCCTCCCAAGTGTGGGATAAAAGGCATGAGCCACCATGTTCAACTCTAGTCAAATTTTCATACTGTTAAGACACTTGCCCTATGCACTATGGTCTAGACTAAGACACAACTCTACACATAGGTCTGCCTTGAAGGGACATGGCTACATGGACACAGGAGAACATATCTGGCTTTCTTAGGATTTTCCAAGAGTTGCTAACCTTACTGGGGAAAAAAGATCTCATATACACATAACACTGAAACAAGATGTACTTCACCTGCCCCCTTTTCAGTGTCTAGTACCTCATTATTTACTTGACTCCATCCTCAATTATACCTTTTTCTTTTCTAATCTGTATTGTAGATATGTATATATTTAGCATATTTAAATCAGCATGCAGCAGAATAGACTGCTTGAATTTTATTTCTTTTCAAGACAGTAAATGCTGCTAATCACTGTCTAGGAGCAGCTCTGGGTCTAATGGAGTTGAGGGCCAAGTCTGTAGGTGATAGCTTGAAGCTGAGGTTCTGGGACTCCTAAGTCCCATCCCTGCACTGCTGGTCTGTGTCCAGTCCTTCAGGATGAGTGAGGACAAATGGAGACAGGGAAGGGTAAGCAAATAAAACCTCTGGGCTTAGGGGGTGTAGAGGCTGCTCTAGAAGGCCAGAAGAAAAGAACATCAAAATTACCTGGCTGCTGACTCAGTTGTTTATCAAGGGATATTTCATACCATGGATTCAGACAAAGGCAGTGGAAGAAGGGGTAAAAATAAAAGAGTCACTAGTAGGGCATGGTGATGCATGCCTGTAATCCTAGCAATAGGCAAGGTGGGAGAACTGCCATGAGTTTCAGGCAGGCCTGGGCTACAGAGGGAGAGATCTTGTCTTAAAAACAAAACAAAACAAAAAACAGTTGGGTGTGGTGGTGCATGCCTTTAATCCTAGCACTTGGGAGGCAGAGGCAAGCAGATCTAAAGACCACCCTGATCTACATAGTGAGTTCCTGGCTAGCCAGGGCTACATGAAGACCCTGTCTCAAAAAGACAAAAAAAAAAAAAAAAAGAACCCCCCCCCCCCCCCAACAACAAGGTCACTGAAGTATCATATTTCTGGAAAGGGACAGTTTTAAACAGTGATCTTCAAGGGTTTTAACCATGGTACTGCTCTTAGAAACGAGTCCCAAAAGCTGTAAGCAGAATCAGGATCCAAAGGAGAAAGCCAGTACTGTGAACAGCTGCTGGAGGACACACAGAAGAAAGGCTGGTGCTAGGCACAGGATGGCCATCTGAGTGGCATTCCCCACTACCA
The DNA here is from genome assembly GCA_035773235.1 of Eospalax fontanierii. Lineage (NCBI taxonomy): Eukaryota > Metazoa > Chordata > Mammalia > Rodentia > Spalacidae > Eospalax > Eospalax fontanierii. Next base: position 28,667,405 of record CM069546.1, on the reverse strand, counting down.
CCCCTGTTCACACAGTCTATGACAAGCAGCAACTTCCCTGAAGAGCACAGCTCGTGAGAAACTGTTTCCACCAGGAATCACCTGACAGATCCACAGCAAACTAAGTCCCATTTTCTCACTCTTGCAGTGCTGCACTAAAGCAAGCAGCTCTGTATAAACTGGGGCAATACGTCCTCAGGAAATTATAAAATGCTCAGGAGAGGAATAATACACAGAAAAAAGAGAACTAAGAACTTGCAGGTACTAGCATGGTTTTATTTTGATCTGACTAAACCCACGCAAGGGAGGCAAGGGAGGACTATGGTCATGTCAGCTGCTGGCATTCAGTATAGTACCCAGAATTAACTTCCAGGAGGTACAAGCCACTTCAGACTGCCCAAATGTAGTGTGGCCTACATCACTCTAGCATACATCCAAAGCAGATAGAAACATGCAAGGCAGCTGCTGTTTCTTGATTTCAGACATGGAATGGATGGGTTCAGTCCTATTGAAGTTGGGAACTTGGTGGAATCTCCATTGTGGTCAGTCCTGTGTAAGAATCAAATGAAATGTTCTGGAACTTGGTACTATGACCCAAGACCAAGGTGTCCATGCTAAGAAGATAATGGAACTTGAGTTCTTTATTTTTTTAAGTATTTTATTTATTTTTATTTTATGTGTATAAGTGTTTTCCATGAATGTATGTAAGTGTACCACATGAGTAAAATGCCCATAGGGGCCAGAAGAGGATGTCAGATTCTTTGGAACTGGAGTTATGGATGGTTGGTAGCTGCCATGTGGGTGCTGGGAATTGAACCCAGGTCCTCTGGAAGAAGTGTTCTTAACAGTTGAGTCATCTCTCCAGTCCTCTGAGTTCTTTCTTCTTTTTAATTAATTGATTTTTTTTTTTTTTTTACTTTGCATGTATGTTTTTGCTTGCACGTACATGCACCACAAGCAATGCCCATGAAGGACAGAAGCGGGCATCAGATCCCTTGGAACTGGAATTACACACAGTTGTTAGCCAACATGTGGCTGCTGGGAACTGAACCTGGGTCCTTTAGAAGAAGAGCAAGAGCTCTTAACTACTGAGCCATCTCTCCAGTCCCCAAACTTGAGTTCTTAAGGGCTGTGCACCAGGTCTTTCTGCTCTTGCAAACTACTGTCCAAGATAGAATCATTTTGCCAGGGGAAATCTGGGAATAGTCTCACTTCTGCCCCAACATGTGGACAGAAGCAAGTATTCTTAAGTCTTTGTATTCACTTTTCTTGAGTCTTGATAGACAGTGCTTTTTTTTTTTTTGCTGCAAATATGAGTTTGTAAAATTAATGCAATAAAGAAATGAATATCTTTTTTTTTTCTTTATTTCCCTTCAATGGCATTAAGATGTTTTCTCACTAAAAGCATATTTACCTAGACATGGTGGCTTAAGCTTAAAATCATAGCACTTGTAAGGCTGATCACAAGTTTGAGACCACCCTGGGCTACACAGTGAGACTATGTATCAAAAACCCCTCCAAAACAAAGAAACACAAACCACACAAAAGCAAACTCATGGCGATGGAGATGGGGAGGGGGAAGAGGAGGCAGCAAAGACAACTTTTCAAATAAGTGGTGAGCAGAATGACAACCCCCATAGAAGTGTGTGTTCTAACCCTGGCAACTTCACAGAACAAAAAGGACACAGCAGATAGGATTAAGGCATGATGAAGATGCAAAAGACTACCCCAGATTATTTAGATGGGCTTCAGCAATCATACAACAACCCCTTAGAAGCCTTTTCTAGCCAGATTACAAAGAGATCCAAAGCCTGAGAGGGACTTGACATACCATTGCTGGCTCTGAAGATGAAGTAAGAACATTCTCCTAAAGGCTAGGAAAGGCCCTTAGTTTGCAGCCAGGAAATAGGGACCTCAGTCTTAAAATTGAAAAGAACTCAATTCTGCTAATAACCTAGTGAGCAAAGAAATAGTCTCCTTTCCACCTTGCACACTAATGCAAGCTGCCAACGCCTAAATTTTTTGTTGTTATTGTTGTTGTGGTGGTAGTGGTGGTAGGGATTAAAGCCTGGCCTCCTGCATGTTCAGCAGGTACTTTCCCACTGAACTATACTCTTGGCCCCCTCCAACACTGATTTCAGCTTATGGAATCCCACATTACAACCTTCAGCATTATAAGATAGTATTACAGCAAGAAAAGAACTAGAAGGGTGCAAAAGTTACTAATGGCTATTTATTCCAATATTGTTTTATTATAACCAAACGGGACACAAATTAAAAATCAACAGACTTGGAAATGGTTAAATAACATAGGCTGCCTTCATAGGATAGGAACTGTTCTCTGCTGTTACATAGAAATAGGCATTCATTCACCCATTACTAAGGCTGAAATGAAAGCAGGATGCAGAGGAATCAAATCTGCACACTCTCTTGGAGGGACAGAGACTTTGAGAAACTATTTAGTAGTATATCCTTGGAGGCTAGAGATATGCATACCCTATAATCCAGCACTTCCACTCTTTAGCACTTCCCAAACAGAAACCTGCATATGTGTTCACCAAAAACATATATGAGGATTTTTATAGGAGTACACCTCAGAAGAATCTAAATATGGAAACTATGTAAAGCTCACAGTCTACTGAAAAGACAGGCCCGATGCAGTACTCACACATAAGACGCCATATAATACAGAGAACACCATACACAACAATGTCAAAGAATCTCAGAGACCCTGCGGGGGGGAGGGGGACAGACACAGAAGAATACATACTGTGACTTCATTTACATTTTTTAGAAGTCTAGAAAATGAAAACTTAGTTCATAATAATATAATGAATGACAAATCAGCAGTTGCTAGGGCTGAGAGCAGGCAGGAGGCAGTCTGCAAACAGCATGAGGACTAGGTAGTTATGGTTTCCAGATACTCATATCTGTCAGTACTCAATAAACCTTAAATGTAAACAGGTTTTTTAATGTAAATTATGCCTCAATAAAGTAGACTAAGAAATAAAAAGGGTAACAACATCAAATGATGGACAAAATGTTTAGCAACTGGAACTTACATGCACTGCTAGTGAGAATACCAAGTGTCACAGTCTTTAGAAAACTGTCCATTTCTTTTAAATGATCCAGTGCCACATGTGGTAGCACACACCTTTAATCCCAAACAACAACAAACATAGTATTCACTTCTAGATATTTACCGGAGAAAAATGACACAGGCCCCAAAATAGCCTGTGTGCTATGGCTGTGTGTACTGCCTTTCAATTCAAACCAAAAAATAACCCAGATGTACATCTCAGGTAAACAGAGAAGTCAGGTTTGTTCATATAAAAGAATACTACTCAGGAGCAGAAATTCCTGATCTATTTGTGTCATGAATGGAGTGAAAAGCATGTGAGCAAGCCCAGCATGATGGCATTAGGAGTCTGAGGCAGAAGGATTGTGAGTGTAAAGCTAGCCTGGGCAACATAATGAAATCTTGTTTTAGGAGAAAAAAAGCAAGAAATTGGGCACAGGAACATACTCCATTTGATATTCTGGAGCAGGCAAAAGTAATCTATAGTGACCTAGCACATTGGTAGCAACAGTAGCTAACTGCACATGGGCAGAACTTTTCATTAGCTTCATTACACAATTCTCTTTCATTTCACATCTATACACTATATAGTCAAAATCATAAACATAAGTTTCACATTCATGGATTTAACAACAGGAAACTGAATATATTCATAGAAAATTGCATCTATACTAAATGCATACAGACTTTAAAAATTTTTGATTTGTTGGAGAGATGGCTCAATAGTTCAAATCCCAGCACCCACATGGTGACTAACAATTATCTGTAATTCCAGGTCCAGGGGATCCAAAGTCCTCTTCTGCCCTCTGTGGGCATTGCATGACACAGGTACACTTACATGCATGCAAGCATAGCACTCATACACATAAAATAGATAAATTAAAATTTAAAAAACCTTGATTATGTATGTATGTATGATGGAGGGGGGGAAGGGCACACATGCCACAGCACATGTGTAGAGGTCAGAAGACAACTTTGTGGAATCAATTCTCTCTACTTTTACATGGGTTCCAGGAATGAAACTCAGGGCATCAGATGGTCTGGCAAGTGCCTTTACCCACTGAACCATCTTGCCAGTCCTTGGCTATTTTAGTATCATCATTGCTTCAACAATAGAGTATAACTATAGAACATTTATTTTGTCTTTGGTATTACAAGTCCTCTAGAGCATTTGAAGCTGCATTTAAAGCACACATGAGGGTGGGTATGGGTTAAATTTTATCTAAGGGACTTGAATATCCTTGAATTGGCATCTAGGAGGTTCTCAAACCAATCCCCCACAGACACCCAGAGATGACTGCATTTTTTTCCTTCACTTAACCAGATATTAGGAACACTAAAAGGCTGCAGAGTTCACTTTTATAAACATAATTACACCACCTATCGCTAGACTCACTTTTATTTCTCACTTTTATTTAAAAACAAAAAAGCCTTGGTTACCTCTATTATATCCTTCATTTCCCTAGGATAGAGTCCTAATTACTTGGCAAAAAAAAAAGTGATCTCTGGGATGCTAAAGATCTCTGGGATCTTTAGAAAGAGCACACCTACACACTCCTAGAGTACTATGAGTCACCACAGTCTTTAGTCTCTGACAGCCTTATGGATGATCATTCTCCTCAGCTGAGTTTATAGTTCAACCCCTTTCTACCATTTCCATTATAGTCCCCTCTCTGCATATTGTACATGTGGCCCTGGCTAGCTGACCTGAAAAGGGGAATACTTTCAATAACCAAACTGTCCTACCAAAGGAGGCTGCTATGAGAGTCAGCACAGATCTAGGACATACTTGAGTGGACATTCACTTTGACCTGGCTTCTATCAGGCCCAGGACCTTTTCACTGACTTCTAAGTACTTTTTGTACTGAGCAGATTAATTTGCTCATCTATTTTTGTGGCTAATTTAATGTCTCTAGTTGAAAGTCTGAAAGATAAAGGTTTTCCGATTTTTTTTTTCACTTTAAATCAGAAAGGGCTGATACTTTCCAAAGTAAATTGATATCTAGTGATACACCCTTGATCTTTTCATTTTTTGTTTTTTAAAGATAAAACTCTCACTATGTAGCATTAGCTGACCTGGAACCCATTATGTAGACCAAGAACCTATAGAGATCCACCTGCCTCCATCTCCTGAGTGCTGGGATTAAAGGTATATGCCACCATGCCTGGCCCAGCCTTCATCTTTTATCTGTTGGGGAGGCCAATTTTTTTTTTCTTTCTCACTTTATAACGCTCAATATAGTCTTCTTTGACTTGCAAAGTGTGAGACTTTATCCCCATCAGGGAACCTGCAAGTAGTTCCCCAGCTGGGCATCCTCTGCTTTAATTCTGACACCTTCAACTAGGAACAATGTCCTAACTCACAGCTTGAGAGCTCAGTCCCCAAGACTACTCCCTTCTTCCGGTATCAGTCCTAAACCCTAGGTCATGACTTATGCTTCTGACTCAGAGTTCCCACAACTCCTTCCTTAGGTTCAATCTGCTAAAGCAACTGGTTCACAAATGACAGGGAAATGCCTGACTACACTTATTGCTTATTATAAAGGATATACTAACCAATGATACACATGGCTACATGGGGGTGAGGTATGTGGAAGGCACTGGACCTTCCATCCCTCTCCATGGAGACCAAAAGAAAAAAAACAAAAAAAACTGGTTTTGTAGTTGACTTTTGTTTTTTGTTTTTGGAGACAGGATCTTGTAGTCCAGACTGGTCTTGAACTCACAGGAGACCTCCTGCCTCAGCCTCCCTAGTGCTGGGATTGCAGATATATGCCAATAGGCCTAAAACAAAAACTGATTTTTCTTGTGATATCCACATACTATATAATGATAAACATACATAGCCTACACATATACATGTATATACATATATTTTTTATTTAATTACAATTTTCTGTCCACTGTCCCTTGCTTATAACTCTATCCCCAAGACAGGTCATAGAAACTCTCCTCATTTGGGGGGTTGGCGGTCTTGCCCCTGTTCTGGAGGGAGGAATGTTGCACAGGGGCCAAGAAGGGGTCTGCTAGGTTTCCTTTTAGTCTGTTAGCATTAGATATGAAGTGGAAGCCTACATGAAAACCCAGAAGGAAAGGTGTAAAGTTTCTGAACAGTGCACATATGGAGGTTCATGGAAGGTAGCTCCACTAAGAGGAGCCAGGCTCTGTGGAGAAACAGTTCCAGTTCTAGGGCCTACATATATTTGAAGCACCAGATTGCATCAGAAAGCAAGGGATACTCAGGTACGCAGGACAAAATTAAGGACACAGTACTGCCTGGAGAGGCCCCACATGCAGAGGGCTATGTAAGTGCCACCCAGAAAGGAACAAAACTTTCCCCAGTCCACAATGATACTACATATCCAGGAATATTTCTAATTTAGCAGAAGAAGTTAAAGCAGCAAAAAGAGACCATCACTTTACCACTAAGGAGGTAAAGGAGCATTGTTGGCATCCATTGATCCATTGACACAGTGTCCAACAACTGTGTCCACAGCAGAAATAAGTAGGCAAGGAAGACATTGAAGAATCCTGAATGGACCACCATCCAATGTCTTCCATCTGGAAGACATTGTTCTGTCTGTTCCCAGGGCTTCTGGGCCCTGCCAAGTAGTATGGCAGATCCATACCTCAGCCTCAAAGATGCTAAAGAGACATAAGAACTCACAGCCTAGAGAGACCTGCTGACTCAGAACAGACATTGCTCAAAGAAAAATGGTGTCATGGGATAGAGCAGGCAGCCTTGGCAGTGACCTGGCTCCCTTTGCCACATTCCATTTCTGTAGGAGCAATTTTCTAAACCCAAGAAGAGATCCTTGGCAACCCTCCCCTCCCCGTAAGTGTCAAAGCACCTGTTCTGAACTTCACGTCTGTTTTGAGTTTCTAGAATCCTGAAGTCATTTACCCTATAAACTAACTTCCATCTAGATGTCATGCAGATCAAACAAACAGGAATTCATCTATTCTGGACCAGGTAACAGTCAGCACTGCTGTCCTAAAAGGGCAGTGGGAAAATGCCCACAGGTACCCGGTTATACACAACAGCATGCACAGTTAGAAGGAACCAAGCCTACTTCAGCAATAGCATTCACCCTACCCCCATCCTGAACAGAGCATCAGTTTAGCCGTAGGCACACAAGCACATGGTTATCACCTGGCCTAGCTCTTCCTTCAGTGTTAACATTAACTCAGTGGCCCAGAACTTCTGACATTTGGCTGTCTTTGAAACATTTCACAAATTGCTCCTTTCCAGTATTCAGTTCTACCCTCTGCTCTTTTTCAGATGCTGGGATGGATATCCCTCACAGGACAAAGAATGTCCTTCACTAAGGTCAGTTAAGGGCATGTGTCACCACACCGGAATTAAGTTCTCAGAACTTAAATCTCAGGATTTAAGTTGACTTCAGGACCATCTCCATTGTAGAGAACAGGGTTGCTCAGCTTCCTCTCTGTCATCCAGAAACACAGAACCAACTCTGGTAAACCCACAACCCTTTCCATGTCTCCTTCCTCACTGCTCTCTGGGAGCTTGGCTATTCCTGAACATCTCCCATCCTGCCCAATTGCTTCTGCCTGATGTTTAAAAGTGCTCTGCCACGAGTCACCTAGTATGCCGCACTGTTTGCCTGTTCAGGCCCTTACCTCTCGACAATACCCATCCTCTCCTCTACTTTCTAAAGGACAAATGTCTACAGATGGATGTTATATTCAATATTCTGATTTCAGTAAATGAGCTGTGCACTTCTGATCATGAGAGTCACCCATCATTACCAAGTTCACTGACAACGAGGATACCTCTTCTATCCCTTATGTTCAAAGTCTGAGCTTATACTTTATTTACTCTCATTGCTACAAGGACTTACAGGAACCATTTTTCTATCTACCCCCTGCCTGAGCATGAGCATGAGCCCATAGACACAGATCTTGGCTCAGTCAGACCCTCTCTCTGTAGATGATCTGCTTCTGCAACCTTCTCAGCTACTGGTCCCTATCATCTGCCTTACAAGCTGGTAACCAACCAATGAGCCCCAATGTCCACTTTCTCTCCCATCTTTTTGTTGTTGTTGTTCTTTGAGACAGGGTTGGCTGCTCTGGAACTAGTAATATAGCTCAGGTTGGCCTCAAACTCACAGAGATCTACCTGCCTCTGTCTCCTGAGTGCTGGGATTAAAGGTACACACCCACCATGCCTGGCTTCCCTTCCTTCTTGTATTCTTCAGTGGTCTCTCAGTTAGATGCTAAAGACCTTTCCCTCCTTCTTAGATAGCAGAGAGGACAATGCTCTGGCCAATGTACAGCTGCATAACTTACTGTTGCATGTGTCCTAGTCACAGGATCCACACCCAAATGAGGGAGCTTTGCAGGAACCAGCAGTTCCACACCTTTTCAGTTACAATCTTCAAATAGAACAGGAGGCAAAAGGAGCTTCCAAGGGCCAATTCCTTTCCTTCCTGTCCTTTCTGCCCACTTCTCAGCTCACTGATACTGTTTCCTTCCTGAAACACTGTTAAATTTAGATCACTATCCAAGCCACAAACAACCAGGCTGATGGAAAAGATGACATTATATAAGCAACATAACAGTCCCAAATGTGACCACACAACCCTTCCAGAGGACTTGCTGGTCTTGCTTTCTGCCTACTACTTAAACATTTGCTGTGTCATGTGGTACTGTTTATGACAATGTTAAAGACCAAAGAAAAAATAAATATTCTAGCCTGGCATGCTAATCTCAGCACTCAAGAAATAGCGGTAGGAGGATTACTGAAAGTTCAAGACCAGCTTGGTCTACATAAAGAGTTCCAGGCCAATCAGGGCAACATAATCAGATCCTGTCACCAAAAAAAAAAAAAGAAAAAAAAAATATATATACACATATTATATATATTATCATATATATGTATATATGAGATGTCTCAGCAGTTAAGAGCACTGGCTGCTCAGGGTTCGATTCACAACTAACAAGCACCCATGACTTCAGCTCCTGGGGGATCCAACATCCTCTTCTGACTTCCAGGGGCACTGCATCACACGGGCATTTACATGCATGCAGGCAATATACTCATATACATAAAATAAAAATAGTAAATATTTTAAAAACATAAATAAACATGTTAGCTACCCATAAACTATTTTCTGAGATATTCAAAAAAGGATACCAGCCAGTCTACTTAAAAAGCAGTCAATTGGCATAAGGTGAACTAGACACAGAAATGTGTCCTGACATTCTGTCACATTCTCAAATGGAGCAGGTGATAGCACAGAGGTAAAAAGTTAAAACCTACATATATAGAGACCTATAAACTAGGAATGGTGGCTCACACCTTTAATCCCAGCACTTGGGAGGCAGAAGCAGAGAGAGGTAGGTTGATCTCTGTGAGATTAAAGCCAGCCTGGTCTAACATAGAGAGTTCCAGGCCAGCTGGGGCTACAGAGAGACTCTGTCTAAAAAATACCAAATGAATAAATAAATAAAAAAAACAGACAGATCTACAAGTGGCCTTTGCTCTGCTGGGAGCAGCCGGGCAGGAGGCAGAAAGGTCAGGACAGTTCAGTAAAGGGAAAACACACTTTGGTGATTGGTCCCGAATTACAAAAGGGTAACTGCCCCAGTAGGGCAAGAGAGTGGCAGGAAACAAGGGCAACTGGTAAGGGAAGAGGAAGTTCAGTTTGCAGTAAGAAGACTTGCTCAGTCCCTGACAACAATGCTTGGGAGCACCCCTGCTAGCCTCATGCGGCTGCCCTCACCTGGAACCCTCCCCTAGGCCTGGCTGACAAATGGCCCTCCTCCTTCGGGAGCTCAGGGAGGTCCTAAGCACTTCAGTGACCTTCAGCAGCTCTCATATTTGAGGATCACGGGCCTGGCCCACTCTTGCTCACTCCAGGACTCACTTTTAACACCCCTTCCTCCAGGAAGCCATTCTTCACCTCTAGGCTAAGTCCTTCCAACAGACTCCCATAACACTGTACCTCCTCCTGCCATGTTGCATTTCAAAGGGCCCTGTTCTTGTTTTTCTCAAAATTCTACAAAAGCAAAGCCTGTCTTTATTCTGTTCTGCCTTGGACCCTCAGTTCCTGGCCTACTGCCGGTTATATTGTAAGACAACCAAGAATACATGACTGAACAAGTGCATGAAATGATGAAGTGGCTGAGGAGGAGGTGACAAGGTCCAGGAGAAAAAGCAAAGGGGGACACCTAGTGATAGCAAATTAACAAAAGGTAACCAGTCCTCCAGGGGGTGTAATGTCATGACAGTCATGACACAGGGCAAGCTGTGAACCAATGCTCAGGGGCCAGTAGTGGAGTTCACAAGCACAGAGAGATCAGTATGGGCTGCTCCCAGACATGGTAGGGAACAGCATGCCTCTCTGGGAACAGAGCTGGCAAGTCAGCACTTGTAACAAACTATAATTCCTGTCAAGAAGTGATAACTCACAAAGAGGATAATGCAGTTTCCCAGATGATGGCTGGGTCAGGCAAGAGAGGGGACAGATCTTCCAAGGTGTTGGTCTCAAATAAAGTGTGAAGAAACAGTGGGTATACAGCCCTATGCCCAATGAAAATGAGGGATGGCAAGCTACAAGGTGCCATGGTATCATTGTTTGAGGTCTGCCCAACTCCCTCTCAATGAAGGCTGGAGAAAAGCCAACCAGAGAGCCAGTGACCACACAACCCAGGACAGCAGCAGTCTGTACTCCTCTAAGCCTCTGGGCCTCATCGACAAAATGGGAATTTTGTAGCCTCCCTCACAGGGTACTGATAAAGATTAAATGAGGAACAGAGAGATACTCAGCAGTGCGCCTGGCATAAACCACACACTGGAGGCATTAACTGTTCCCTCAGTGATTGTTTTTGTTCTTCCTTGGGCCAACACTGCCAGAAAAACCTGGCATCTAACAGAGGAAAGGCAGACCCCAATAAATTGCCCCACAATATCTAGAGTGAAATCCAGACCTGAGTGCCTCACCAAGTACACAGAAGAGAAAAGACTGTGAGGGATTGCCATAATGACTATGTGACCTAGGACGAAGTAAAAGTCAGCACAGGCTGACTTTGTGCACAGACTCTTCATTCACTTGAAAAAACACATTTGGGCCAGATGCTGTGGATTGTAATCCTAGCACTAGGGAGGCTGAGGCTGGAGGATAGCAAGTTCAAGGGGTATACAGCAAGACCCTGACTCAACACACAGAAGGTATGATCTAAAGTCTGATAAAAGAAAACAACACATAAAAATACATTAAATTTTCTCTTGAGGGCCAGCATGATGGCTCAGTGGGTAAATGCACATGCCACTCAAGTTTGATGACCTCTGCCTCTCTCTGATTCTCTTGAGGGCCAGCATGGTGGCTCAGTGGGTAAATGCACATGCCACTCAAGTCTGATGACCTCTGCCTCTCTCTGATTCTGACGTTAGCCCTAGGGTGATAGATATGTTCATGTTGGCCCCATGTCAGTCTGCTGGGTTCTAACCCTTGGGCCCAGGAAATGTCCTCTACAGCACACAGTCTGTCTCTATGTATGTTGTGGGCATTGGCTACACACAGTTAAGACAATTACATCTTGTCTTAGCTCCTACAGAGCTTCCTGAGTGTTAGGGCTTACATGAAAGTCCATTGTGGCTTATATGCTCATGGCTTGAAAGATTCATATGCATATCCCCCAGATCCCACATAAAGGTAGAAGAGAACTGACTCTCAAAAGTTGTTCTCTGACCTCCACATGCATGCCATATAATACACATACTACTGCTACTACTACTACTACTACTAATAATAATAATAATAATAATAAAAATAAATTTTAAAACATTTCCCTTGAATCTGCCATTTGGGATTCTCATGCCAGATAAGAAGAAATATGGAGCTAGGATACAGTATAAGCTCTGCTGGCCTCTGAGTCACTGATGTGACACCATTACCCTGACTCCAGCAGGGACTTCACAGCATGCTGTGACGTAGATACACAATATCCTTACTCTATCAGGTATATCATCTGATTCCACAGGCATTCTCATAACCATCAAGCCCTAACGTTCACAGCAAAGCTTGTCAGCCCTGCTTTGTCCAGTCACTTGCCTCCTTCCCAGTTTTCTGGGCTCAAAGGACAATGGCATCACTCTGCAGCTTTCTTCCATAAACAGTAACTCCCAAAGGATCAGAGAAATGAAGTAACACCAATGGACTTATCGATGCATATGAATCTTTCAAGCCATGAGCATATAAGCCACAATGGACTTTTAAGCCCTAACACTTAGCTCTGTAGGAGCTAAGACAAGATGTAATTGTCTTAACTGTGTGTAGCCAATGCCCACAACATACATAGAGACAGACTGTGTGCTGTAGAGGACATTTCCTGGGCCCAAGGGTTAGAACCCAGCAGACTGACATGGGGCCAACATGAACATATCTATCACCCTAGGGCTAACGTCAGAATCAGAGAGAGGCAGATCTACTGGTGGTATGCTTGTGAGAAGCTGCTCACAGAAAGCACACCTTTCCCTCTTTCTGTCTTCTCCCACAACAGAGAATTCATGGCTCTGGAGCATAATCCCCCCGTGGATGCCCAGGTGGAAGCTCTACACAAAATGAACAGGTCGTTCCTCTACAACCATTGCTGTACAAAAACTAGTTACTGCTGTACTTTCAAAGCCCCAAAGTTTCTAGCTTCACTAGAATTTCTAGCTTCAGCAGAGATTCAAATCTTTGAGAGCATCAGCATCACTAGATCCAGGACTCCAGCAGATGCTGGGCATGTGATCACAGTATCATCACTGTTTCAGTGCCAGTGCTAATAAAAAAAAAAAAAAAGTCATTTTGATGACTCACATGTTTGTGAAGTCAGACAAACCAATGTACACGCCTGAGGAACAAGCTAGACAAGACATTAAAACAGGTAAATAACACAGCTGTGATCAGAAAGGAGGTTAGGGGCAACTACGGAGTAGCATAGGACCGCTCTGTCCCTGATCGGAAGAGCCCTGAAACTGGAAAGGAAACCAGAAACTAAAAACATACATACTGAGGATGTTTAATAATGATATGGGAAAAACATACATCTACTCTTTAAGTGAACTAGAAATCTAAAGCTACTAAGTATTACAGCTCTTTCAAAGAAGAGCAAATTTACACTATGCTCAAATCAATCTCAAGAACCAGCTGCTTCTGCACTTCCAAATCACAATAGTCTCTTTGAGGGGCCCAAATGGTCTCATACTCACCAACTTCACTAAATGAAGAATGTTCCCTGGGTCAGTGAGTTGATGCCCTGACCATAAAGACCTGATACTTGTGCTGTGTGCATTTCAGCCTCAAGAGTCCCTGACATAGGGAGTGTGCTGCCATAGCTCAGGCACTCTTCTCTCTCTGCTTCATACAACAGGATCCCCACAGGGACCTACAAATGCACCCTAGCCTTACAGCTCTGCAGTGTAAAAGCATCTGGTGAATGGTATTCTATGGTAAGGAGCCTACAGTAAGTCTCACATCTCCATACCTTTTATGTACCACTAACATGTCATAGGAAATGTGGCAATATATGGCTGACAAAAGAGATGAGGAAGGAGGGTCCACCTAGGGGGCTGTGTGTACACAGTTGAAGCTAGCAGAAGGCAAGCTAGCTCCAAAGCACAAGTTAACACTAAGCATTTCTGAAGCCCAGCCCAGGCCAACTTCTGGAAAATCAACTCCAAAACGTATTTAAGCAAGACTGTCACACCTGGGACATCCGGTCAAAAGCCAGTCAGGGTAGCCTAGCAGGTGCAGAGGTCCCCTCACATGCTCCTGAAAATAAACCCATGGCTCTTCCTCTCCAGCACTTGAAGATGTCTGTTCTAGACTGAAGCTGAGTAGAACTTGAGGAAGCAGCATAGAGAGGACCAAGCCCTGCTGCTTACAAGAAGGGGTCTTCCACCAAAGTCCTGGTGGTCATCACCCTTGACAGGTCCTAAATCCAAAGAGTAGGAAATGTCTTGACACACGCTCAGCTGCCCAGAGGCAAGTTATTTTATTTACATCAAACCCACAAAGCCGTGGGATAGGACTAACAAGACACAGAGAACCAGGTAAAGAAGCAGAAAAAAAGGACCCAGGAAGGGACCAGGGAGGTAAAATGCTTTACATCTGGTGATACAGCACTTCTAGAGCACGGAAGACCCATTGGACACCAGTTCATCCAGAGTCAGCAGTCCCTGGATCGTCTAAGGGCACACCCGTAGCCTATGATGCAGTCCCACCCACTGTTAACTACGATTTTACTTTAAATACCTAAATTAATAGACAAGCTCAGGCAAGTGACGGTGATGCAATCTACCTAGTGTATTTTTTTGCCATGCACCCGGAAGTTAACCAGAATCACATCGCGACCGGGGTATTTTTCACCCTGCACAAGGTGCAGTGTCTCGGAGCAAACCACTTCGGAGGTAGTGCGGCGAGGACCCGCGGTGCCTACCGCGCAGACCCAGGCCCTACGGGACTCCATAGACCTGCGGCTAAGACCTCTCGCCAGTCGGACGCCGCCACCCAGGCCGGCGCCCGCTAGCCTACTGCTCCCCGGGTCGGGCTGGAGGGTGCCGCAGCAAGCACGCGCAGAGACCGCCGGCGCCCGCGCCAGGCCGCTCCCGCCCCGCGCGCCCACCGGCGCCCCGGCCTACCGTTGCTGTAGGCGTACGGGGATTCAGCCGCGCCGTCCTGAAGGCTCTCCAGGATCTCGCCCTTGCCCACGTCGCTGTCGCCCACCAACAGGAACTTGAGCAGGTAATCGTAGCTCTTCACTGGGCTGCCCTGGGTGCCCATCCTCCCGCCCACTGCACCGCGGCCCACGGGGTCGCCGCCGGACCTGCAGGCGAAGGCGGATGAGCGGCGCTGCGGTCTGGAAGTGAATGCTCCCGCCGGCTGGCCACTGCCAACCACCCCCAGAACCCACCAGGGTGCCGCCGGCCTTACCTCAGCCACCGCCGCTGCCGCCGCCCGCTGCTTCCCGCACCGCACCGCGCAGCCCCGCCCCCGGACGCGCCGCCGCCATTGGTCGCCCTCCGCCAGCCCTCCCAGGACCATTGGCCTGGCCGGTTGGCCGTCACGTCGCCCCGCCCCCACGTTTCCCCACACACTGCCAGCAGGCCTCCGGCTGCCCCGCCCTCACCCCGCCCTATCCCGTGGCTATCGCCTTTGGCAGCTCTCCTTAATGTTTTCTACTGCTGTTGGTTGATCCGCCTGGCCGTCATGGTCGTCCCGCCCCCGCCGTTTCCCCACACAGCATTGCGGAGGCTGGAGATACCATGGCCTCGTCGCTGTGGCATTGACCACATTCCCCAATTTTCCAGAACCATTGGCCGTCTTTGCACGTCCGTCAGAGGCACTACCACCCTACTGCTTCTCGCTGAGCTACCCGGAGCCGCAGAAGACCTTCAACTCCTTGTTCTCCCGCCCTCTCGCCTTCACTACTGCCAAGGCATTGGGCGGTCAGTTCACGTCTATCTTAGTCTTCTAGCCCCACCCCTTTTCTAATACTCGCCAATCAGAAGTCTGAAACTTTTGCACAACCACTACAACCGCCTCCCAGCCGCCCCGCCTCGTCTGTCGAGGAACTGCGGGAAGGTGACAGTGCCTGCCTGTCTGGGGCGACATGGTTGTGTCAGGGAGGGTCATGCTTTCTATAAAGCGGCTCGGGCTGCTCTCGAAGAGACCCGGAAAAGAGACAAGGCGACCAGGATTCAGTCTCCAGCTCGCCTTCCCCGAGGGCAGGGCGGGGACAGCCAATCAGTGCTCGGCAAAGCTTTCGCCAGGGTAGGCATTCCCGGAAGGCGGGACTTCCGTTAGGCCGCAAGGTGGGCAGGGCGGCTGCTGAGAGCGCAACCCCAATGCTGAGCTGCGCCTCAGAACACCTCCAAACGCTTGTGGGGACCTCATTTTCTGGGAGAGGGTCCTGGCAGGGTGGACTACAAGGCGGTAATCCACCGCAGGTGCATAATCAAGCGGCCAGCCACAGACAGTATTCTTCATGAGAGTGCATTCATAAAGGTCACTTAACAAAGTAAGTCATTTCTAAATACAGATTGGGGCCGACGAGACGATCTGAGTTTGATCTCCCTCAAGTGGTTGGCATCTGTAATCCCATTACTCCTATATCGAGATGGGAAGCGGAAGCAGAATTTGTCCAGAAGCTCGAGGACCAGCTCGCACCAGAAACAAGACAGACTTTGTTCTCAACAAGGTAGAAAGCAAGAACTAATTTCCAATAGTTATCCTCTGACCTCTCCTCACTTGCTGTGACACACTAGCGCTGTGGCGCGCAACACCGAAACCACACAAAATTACTATACCATGCGACAATTTTTATCAGTTTGCGCAGAAACCTACATGTAAATATTCATAGAAAACCTCTGAAATATAGTCAGATAAGAGGTAACAAAATGAAGTAAGTCCAAATGGTGAAGGGTATTTATTGCCCATAAAAAGGAATGAATAACTGGTAGGTATGGTGCTTGCCTTTGATAGCAGATGCAGAGGTTACTGTGTTCGAGGCCAGCCTGGTCAACATAGTGAGTTCTAGGTCAGCCAGGGCTACATAGTGAAACCATATCTTTAAACTTTTCATTTTGAAAACATGTATGATTCCATTTATATGGCATGTACAGTACAGTTCATACTACATTGTATAGTGATTGCCAGGAAGAGGGGTCAAGGAGACTGGCTACTTTAAGAAGGCACAGGATACTTTTGAGGAGTGGTTATGCTACTTAGTGAAGGTACTGAAAATCGATGGGTTTTTGTGGTAAATGATGCTTCAATAAAGCTGTTAAGCCAGGCATATAATCTCTGTACTTGAAAGGGGAGGCAGGAGAATCAGGACCTCAAGACCAATTAATTACATGAACTACATGAGACCCTGACTCAAACAAGAGAAAAAAAAACTGCTAAAAATAATATAAACTGGCTATGATGCACACTTGTAATCTCAGCTGCTTGGGAGATTGAGGCAGGCCAGACTAGGTAATGTTTCCAAAAAGGAAGCTGCCATCAAAGTAGCCTCTGGGGGCCCAGGTGCTACTTCTGTAACTACAGGTCTGTTCAGAAGAAGCAAGTATGCTACTATAATGATAGATTCTCCGGGAACTGGAGTTAAGGATGGTTGTTAGCTGCCATATGGGCACTGGGAATCAAACCTGGGTTCTCTACAATAGGTCCTGTCTCTGTCCCTGGAGTGCTGGGATTAAAGACCTGTACCACCACACCACACCAGGCTAATCCCAGCACTTGGAAGGCTGAAGCAAGAGGACTGCCTCAAGTTCAAGGCCTGGTCTTTGAGAACATATCTCAAAGAAACTTAAAATGAAAAGAAACAAAAACAAAAAACCTTTCCACTCCTTCCCCAGGCCACTGAACCTAGGTCTTGCCTCCAGCAGCAGGTAACTTTCACACAGAGCAGCCCCCCTATATGGGCAGCCCCACACGAGTGGCCCTCCGTCCCAATACTGAAGACATGGTCTTTTGAGCCATCTTTACCTTTGGACACTGCCACTTGGTTTGACAGTACTCAGGGAGGCTTCTGTGAGGTGTCCCCTTTGTGGAGGCCACACCTGGGGAGCAGCAAATGTCTTCCTTCCTTACCTGCCTTCAGAGACAGGCTTTTCCTGCTGTCCTCTTGGCTAGAGTGTGCAGAGAAGGAGCTCCTGGGTCCACAATGAGGCCTCCCAA
Source organism: Eospalax fontanierii (assembly GCA_035773235.1). Taxonomy (NCBI): domain Eukaryota; kingdom Metazoa; phylum Chordata; class Mammalia; order Rodentia; family Spalacidae; genus Eospalax; species Eospalax fontanierii. The sequence continues at coordinate 28,649,654 of CM069546.1, read as the reverse complement.
CAGGACTCCTTGGCTCGCTTAGTCTCCAAAGAAGCCCAGAGTTTCTTGCCTATGCCTTTCTCAAGCCATCCCCTCTGCCCAGAAATGGCCATTCCCTAATCATTGGATCATAGTAGATTAACAGAAAGGGCACAGTTACCAACAAACCAACAGCAAGCCAGACAGTCCTAACTTTCAGCCAGTGAGGGCTAGGGAGCTAGGTTCCCAGAGCACAGGAACCCAGCTGGTAAGAGACCTTTTCTTATAGAGACCATTGTGCCTAGACTTGAGCCTAGCCTCTGGTGTGGTGGCTCTTACCCTGTACTGGTTGTGTTGTCTCTGAGAACCTTTCTTCAGAGGTTGTATGCCTCAAAGCAGTGATGTTCCTTCATGGGTGCTAAGGATACATGGAAGGGATCCAGAGACTGTAAATCACAGACACCTGTGAAAGTTAATGTCAGGCATTAACTTGACTGAATTAAGGAATACCTAGGCAACTGGTGACACTATCTTGAGGCTGTGAGTGTTTCCAGAAATATTCAGAGATGGGTCTCTTAGTCTGAATGGACTGGGGTATGTTGGCTCACACCTAATTCCAGAACTTATGAGGTTGAGATAGGATAGCTGCAAGGTCAAGGCCAACATAAATCTACAAAGGGAGTTCCAGACTGGCCTGGTCTACTGAAGGAGACCTTAATTTAAAAGAAAAATCCAACCTCAGTGTAGATGGACTATCCAGTGGACTGTGGGGCTCAGAAAGCAAAAACAAGCCAAGCAAATCTCTCTCCTGGAATGTGATATACTCTCCTCCTATTAGACAGCAGAATTCAGTCCTCTGGCCTTTGACCCCCAGGACTTACCCTGGGGTCTCCTGAGTTTCTCATGTCTTTGACTTTGTACTGATGGTTATATTAACTTCCTGGTTCTGATCCCTGTGGTCTTAACTCACAGCCTTTTGTGACAACTCAACCTCCAAAATCACATGAGCCAATACAATATCAAGCTAAATAACAAAGATTCTCAAAAAAATAATATTAGGAAATATCAGTGGAAATATACAGCCTAAGAAAATTGAGTGTATGAAAATAGGGTAAGGCAAAGGGCTTTTAAAAGCAAAAATCAGGATTATATAATATATGATTACATAACATATACATATATTACATAATATATGATTAAGATTTTGAAACAATAATCCCTACCACAAGGACTACCACAAGGATTTATTAACGTGACATAGCACAATGGCTAACAGATAGTTGGCCCTGAAGAGGCACTTCTGATATAAGGTTTGGTGTAAGTTTCTGTTAGGCAGGCAGGCTGTCTTGTGAGTTACTATCAAGCAATCATGCATGAGAACTTACTGGGTTGTGGAGGCCTGAGTAGTGTCTGGTGAAGGCCCTGGCTGTTCCAAGGCTCCCACACCCACTGGCTCTACCAAAAAAACATAGGGCAGAACTCCAGACTGAGCCTCTTTCTAAACAAAGGAAGAAAGAGGTCTGGGAATTTGATTCTAACCTTCAAGACACCTATGGTTTGAATGTGGACAAGAATTAAAAAGACAGGACTAGAGCCCAGAGAGGTCCTTCAACAACACTTTGACCCAGACCTCCACCCCAAATTATATATAAACCTCATCCCCAAATTCATGTGAGTGACATTTGGAGGTGCGACTCATAGGCAGTAAGAGGATTAGATGAAGTCATGATGGTGGCATTGGTGGCTTTCTAAGAGAACTGAGCATGTAGTAGCACATACCTTTAATCTCAGCACTCAGGAGGCAGAGGCAGAGGCAGGTGGATGTCTGTGAGCCTGGTCTATACATTGAGATGAGAGAGCTCTCATATACTTGCTCTGTCTGTCTCACCTTATGATGTCTGGTACCATGTTGTATTTGGCAAAAAGGTCCCCACCAAATGCTGGCTCCATGTTCTTGGATTCTAAGCCTCTAGAACCACAAGTCAAATAAACTTCATTCATAAATCATCTGGTCTTTTTTATTCTGGTCTGCAGAAAGCAGACTAAGACAAACTTCCTTACCCTGTTTGGTACCATAAGTTCTCAAAAGGCTGTCAGAATACATGAAAAAAGACTCTGGCCCCTACAATCCTGTGCTCAGAAAGTGCCAGGTATTAAGGAAAGAAAAAGAAAAGCTCAGGAAATACCCATAAAAGTTGCAGTCTAGCTGGGAATGTAACTCAGTAGGTAGCACTTGCCTAGTATGCATGAAACTCTGGGTCCAATTCTCAGCACTACATAAATTGGGTGTGGTAGTGCATACCTGTAATTGCAACACTCAGTAAGTAGAAGCAAGAGGATCAGAAGCTCAAGGTCATCCTCAGCTATATAGCCAATTTGAGACTAGCCTAGGATACAGTAGACAGTTTCAAAAAAGTTGTCGGTTACTCAGAAGTCCTGGTCAGTCTGGCGGCAAGAAGCCCCACAATCATCCCATAAGTGAACAGAGCCAGACACCTTGATGGACACTGAGGCTAAAAGAATGATAAGAGCAGCCCCTTTTCATATAACAAATGTCAGTAGACAAGCAACTTTTAGTTACAAAGAAATGATGCTTTGTTGTGGGAACCTGACAGCTCCTGGGGCAAATGATTATGCTGACAGCACTAGGTATAAGCCCACCAAGGTGAAGCCTGTAAGGTCAGCAGCATTTATGTGCTCATGTGCTCTTGCCACAATACATAAACCATGTCTTACTGTGAAAATCATCAAATTCAAATGGGCCTAGCCCTCTGTAAGTGGCATCTCTTAGTGGTTCCAAGTGGCTGGAATGGCCATATTCCCCCAGCCAGCTCTGGTGCCAGGCCCTGACTGGTCCCCAGAGAAAGGGCAGACAGCCCAACACCCTGCATGGAGTGACAGCTGCCAGGCAAATCTCATGACAGGGCTACACAGAGTGGCCAGCTGGGCTTAGGTCAGAATTCTTGTCTGATACAGGAGCCCAGGAAGGTGGAATGAGAGCAGGCAGCTAGAGGAGTAAAGGTGGTCAGGCACAATGGGGAGGGGATGTACACAAGACAAGTATACAGTTGAGCCCCAACATCTGGGTACCAGGAAGCCCAGCTCCAAGTCCTATGTATTTGGGCCAAGAGCTGGCTGTGGGGTCTACCTAAAGAGTAGTCCCTAGGGCAACTGCAAATGAAGCCACTTTCAGCAGGCTCTCAATAGGTCCAGGACCATGAAGGGCCCTTTGGCAGTCACTCCACAAGTTTTCTATTGATCCTTTGTGGATCCCCCGGCTAGGGAACTATTGAGGACCTCCTCTCCAGAACGAGGATGGTGGCAGGCCTGGGGCCACCGGGAGACTGCAGATGGTAGAGTCAGTTAAGTACGGAGCACTGCTCTGTCTTGTATGGTATCTACAAACTCATCAAAGCCAGGATAAATTCATATAAACCCTGTCCTACCCTAAGCTGCACCTCCTAGGAGCCAGTCCCTTATGCCAGGATGAAGCTAAGGCCAGAGGTCCTATGGTCCCAGGTCTATTCACCTATCCAGGATGGATTCAAGGGCCTAGGACTGCACACCCACCCAGCAGACTCAACTATAGGGGTCTCAAGCAGGAAATGGATGATGGCAGTCATCATGGCGCTGACCTGATGTTCCACCCAGCCCACCCATCTGGAGCCTGCCAAACTTTCAGCATACCCAAGCTGGTGCTTCAAACTCAAGAGGTTTTATTGTCACTGCAGAGTTAGGGTCAGGGTTAGGGTCAAGACTTATCTCCATCAACACCTTCCACTTGGTGCTTAGAATTGGTGTGGTCTACAGAAAAGGGGGGGGCGGGGAGGCATGGGTAAACCAATGTGGATGGTCCTGAGTGCCCCTGAAAGACAGGCAGGGCTGGCACCCCTTCCTGTCCAGAGCAGACACTTCCAGACCATTAGGCAATGAGGCTTCCTGCGCCCCTACCCCAGGGACTGGCTTACATGGGGTTCTGAGTGGCTGGTAACCCCAGCCATTCCATCTCCCCACAATCATTCACATTCTAGGCCACAGATATGCCTACCCAGAATGGAGCTGCCTTGTCCTGCAAGGAGCCAGTGAAAGAAGGAATATTCTGCCAAAGGGCCTGTTTCGACAGGGTATTAAGTAAGAGTAGGGCAACTATGTGGGCAGATACCCAGTTTGCAGAAAGGCAGCTCAGCTACCCCACAAAGTGTGACTTCAAGCAAAGGGACACCCAATGGCCTATCAGCAGCAACTTCACAAAGCAACTTCCTTCCAGGGAGCAGCAATAAGCAAACCCAGCAAGGTACAGGGTGAGGAGTTAGTCTGTTGGGACAGGGGGTCAGCAGCTGCCTCCGTTCCCCACATGGAGATGTTCTGCTGAGGCTCCTGGAAAGCACCAGGGGCCCAGCAGTGCATCCTGGAAGGAGTCTGTCACTCCACCCAACAAAGGAGCCAAGGAAATCTGAGCATATTCCATCAGGTCTGGGCACTCCCAGGTATCAGTCTCAGTGCAATGGCCACAGCAAATCAGGAAGGCAAATCAGAGATGGAGTGCAGAACTGCAGTTGGCAATCAGAATGGCGGCTCAAAGACAAGACCTGCCTACATTCAGCATGTGGAGTGTCTGGCTGGTCCACATGGGACCTGTGCTGACCATGGTTAGTGCTATATCCTGGCAGAGGAAGTGCGGCGACTGTACAGTGGCTATGGGCAGGTTGTGTCCAGCTTCTCAGTCCTGTTTGTCCTCTCTTTGCCTCCAGGGGTAGATGAGCTCTCCAAAGAATAGCTTGCGGCATAGGGAGCCCCAGGAGTGCTTGGGGTGGCAGCCACAGCTGGGCAGGCGGTAGATCCAAACCACATGGCTATAGGGCAGGGGGTTTATCTGCAAGGGCAGGATGGTAGTCAATGGGATGAGTAGTCATAGGTGTACTAGCTGTCTGCAGAGGAAGGTCTTAAGGGATGGTACCTGGTTGGCCCTCTGGGCACTCTTTGGCCAAGCAACTGTAGGGCAAAGCCAGTGAGGCACAGACTAACATTCACCCATGGTACACAGCCAAGCTGACCCTTAAAGAAGCAGAGGAGCACACAGTGCTGTGATCCCCTCAGGGAGGTGAGGGGACACAGGATGCTTCAATGTCCCTTTGGGACATTGTGTCCTAGGATCCACTCTACTCTTGGAAGGATGAAGACCATGTAGATGCTTCAGCATCTGTGAGACATCACATTTGGACTTGGCCCAAGATGCAACTTGATGCTTGGCAAGTCACCCCGAACCTTGTTCTGCTTCCTCTCCAGAGCAGAGTACCAAGTACCCAAGACTGTTTAAGGGACAGAGCCAAGAGTTGCCCAAAAGGAAATGTCTGCATGTTCCAAAGCCTTTGTTAAGTCATGTTTTATCCCAACCTTGAGTCCTATTGGGGCTCCCATCCAGAATAGAACAGGATGTCTCTGGCTGAGGACAGGGGGACCCCATTCACAGGCTCGGCCAGATATCAACCATGCAACCACAATGGGTACTTAACCTTGCTGTGGAAGCTCCAGACATAGTAGGTCATGGTGCCCAAATGCCTTAGAACCTATCCCTCAGGTCCACTAAGCTCTCTTGCTTGTACCTGACCCTTGGCTGACTTAATATCCAGACCCCACATCAGCTAACTCCAGCTGCCCCAGAGTACACAGAGCATAGTAGAAGGAAGTCCCAGTTCTGGGCAGCAGTACAGGGAGTTCTTACCTGCATCAGGAGGCGAAGGGGCCTGCCTGCCTCCTGCTCCAGGACTCTGAACTTCACACCAGCTATGAGGAGAGCAAAGTACTTAAGAAGGAAGGTGGAAACCCCCACCCCCAGTGTACATGGCACCAGGAGACAGCCTCCACTAGGGGAGGCTGGTGTGGATGGAAACTTCTGATGATGGAGGCTCCTTTGAATCTACCCAGGAGGTAGCAGACCTGTCTGGGCACATATGGCTCTTTCCTCTCCAGTCTTTCCCATCTCTCTCTCTGCTGGATGGCAGTGTCTTCCAACTTCTGTTTCTAGCTGACCTGAGGACTCATGGTACCCTGAACTGTAGTGAGCTCCTGTTGAGCTCCTGTGTCTAGAAAATACCCAGGCAGAAAGTTCTTGAAAATAGGAGGAACTGAAGGTCACTTGCAAGGCCTTCTAAGCAAAGTTAAACTGCCTTACTCCAGCTATTGGCTGTGGGCTAGGGAAGAAGAGGCCCCGCACCAAAGCCTGTTTCTAGGTTTGCTGTGGCCCATCTGGTCTTTGCATTCTAAGGGAAAGCTGAAGCACAGGCAGAGGGCATGTGGGCAACACTGCAAATGGGTCCTTGTCCTGGGCCCCATGGGGTTAGTGGGAAAATTAGCTAGAAAGATGTTCTCAAAATGGCTTATAGATATCAAACAGCAGTGAGATGTTTGACCTTTACATAGGCAAATCTTGATACTGGTTCAAAGTCACAGAACATATATATCCCCACCAAATGACTCTGTGCTGTCTGGGAGAGTCAAATGGGCATACTAGTCACCTTGAAGGTAACTGGAATTGGTGCTAAATGTTGGCTGTGCCAGGCTGTTCTTAGGCTTCAGCTGTGTCCAAAGCCCCAGAGTCAAACAAGCTGACCAAGAACCTCACACCTAAAGGGGACAGCTTCCCCTTAGAAAGTCTAGCCCAGCCTGAGGCTGGTGTCAGGACACAATGTACAACAGGGATATCAGGGGGACAGCTGGGATGGTGGTGATGACTGAAGACAATGCAGAATGCTCCTGTTACAATATAGCAACTCTCATTCCAGCCTATCTCTCTAAGGATGAAGGGCACCAGCAGGCAGGCATACAGACCATGACATGAAGACAGACTTCTATGAGCCTCAGTCATACCATGCACAGATCCTGCAGCAAACCTTATATACTATAGGAAAGGTAAAGCCTCAGGTCTTTATATATCTGAACCTCAGTATCCAGGGAAGAAAAGGAAATGGCTGACCCAGCAGGTGCTATGACCAAATCTCCCTGACCTACCCACTCATGCCACATACTTCCAGACAGGGGTGCATGAGACTAGCACAGGTGCTTTTGTAGAACTAGTGGGTAAACACTACTGTCAGTCAGGAGGCAGCCTCTTAGCACCCAGCACCTACCTGCCAACCTGTAGGGCCGGCACAGCCGGAGGCCAAGGGAATATAATGGCAGGGAGTTGACAAGGTCCACGAGCAAATGGATCATGCCCTGTACAGTGACCACCAGGAGCCGGAGCTGTAGTAGGGTGACATTCAAAAGCCACCGAGTTAAAACTGAGGCTAGAACCACACTGGACTTTCCAGGGAAGAAAGTAATCTAATAAGCTCTTGAGCCACACTAAGGGTGACCAGCTCAGAGACCCTGGGGAAAGCATAGATTCCACCCCGAGCGGATTACAGAGCCTGTGTCTTTGGGTCCTGAACCTAAGGCCCAGATAAGTACAAGTAAACAGCATCTATGCCTGGGGAGGAGCTGGTGGCAGAGCAGCTGACCCTCCTTTCTGGTCAAAGACCGCACATCTACATCCCCAACACTATTAGGTCACAACCTGGAGGGCCTTGGCCATCTGGAGATGTTGCTCACCTCCCACTCTCCACCCTGGTGCCTAGCACTAGGGGAGAGGTCTTCTATGACCTCACCTACCCACCATGGGTCCTCTCCTCCCCTGCAGCCAGCCATCCCCAGGGCAGGATCCTTAATTGCTTCAAAACCAGCACCAGTTCCCATAGGCTTCAGAATACCCATGCTGATGTGACCTGCAGGGGGAGATGGCCTGTCCCCTACCACCATGACCAGCTCGGACAGTGACCAATCCAAGTTCTGTAAGCTCCAGGGCAAGAGATGGTAGGCTCACCAGGGTGAATACCAGGTAGTACAGAGCAGTGGTAGGTAGCAAGAAGACCAGGATGGTGAATAGCAGGGTCCCGATAAACAGCTGTGGGGAATAGACCAGTACATCTGCTATCACAAGACCCAGACAAAGAGTGTATGCTCTAATCATCAGCAATACATGCCCTCAACTTGAAACCAAAGTTGGGATCTTTTGGCCTCCTGAGCTAACTAGGATCAGCACATTCCCAGATACAAGGGGTATATCCACATGGCTTATGGACAAGGGCTCACAGGATAATAGCCAGCAAGGTGCACAGCTACATATGATGTTAGGAAAAAGTGCCTGCATTAGTCTGGACAAGCAAATGAAATAAGCCAGGGCAGGCCCTATGCACAAATAGAGGAGAGCAAGATCTGTCCCCCACCTGGGGAAGGTCTGTAGGTCTGGAGATATCCTCCCGCTGCCCCAGGAAAGGAGTAGGCTGCTCACTGGTAGTTGTCAAATAACTGTTCCTACAAGGTCAATAGGCCAAGAGCTATAAGTACCTGGTCGAGGTCATAGGAACAGGAATCCACTCGCTGACGCAAAACGTTCCACTTCTTCCCCCGGAAGAGACGCCAGAGAGAGGAGAGGCCATAGATTTTTAGGCAGTATAGCCTGCAGGACACATGCTCATGAGGGCCAGCTGTAGGCCTGCACCACACCTTACCCATCTGACCAGATTGTGTTGTGCGCCCACAGTTTGGAAAACTATACTTGGGAAACACATGCCTACCTGGCACCATATACGTAGAAGCAATAGATGTGGAAGGTAAGGAGGGCGAGAATGTCCGACAAGATAGACAGAGCAACAGTCAGTCCCAGGCAAGCTGAGAGGCCCACATGCCACAGGATGTGTTCAATGAAGGGGGACATAAGGTGGATGTAGCCTGGAAGATTAGGGTCAAACATGAGCAGGGTGCCCAGGGAATCCTGGGAATCCCAATTCCTGAAAATGGATGCCTAAGGCTTCAGGACATGATGAACAGATCAGATACTGGCCCCAAGAGAGTAACTTCATACAAATGGGAGGCCAGAAAGTGGAGGCAGAGGGGATAAGACCTGGTTGGGGCTCCCTGTTCTCTTCAGTCAGCCCACCCTGTCCATCAAGGCACTTACTGATCCACAGATGAATGTGGTACAGAAAGAAGCGGCCTAACACCTGATCCAGTGCCCGATTCATCTTGAGACCAGCAGGAGCACCCATCAGCCACTGTAGCAGATGCTGAAGCTCCTCAGCCACTCTCTATAGAAACATGAAGTAAGGAAGGAACAATATGGTCACTCTACAGGTAGGTGGGTAGGCCTAGGACGATCCATATTGGGCTCTTACCCTGGTCAGTCCATCTGGGTAGGGCAAAGACAGTCAGAACTTTTTCCTCCGTAGGTTCAGATCATTGTCCTCTAACAGTGGAATGGACACAGTGTTTCTCAAACTTGTCTAGTCATAGAACCTCTGGTCACAGATGATTTCTGGGGTTCCTGTCTGAGGCCTCTTCAGCAGGCTGGAGTACATAAACTAAACCCTTGGGCATAGTCAGCAAGGGAAAGTACCTTAACCTGAGAACTTCTCTCATTCTCCCATCCTTTCACTTCAGCTCAGGCCCTAAGCCCCTGACACTCAGATTTGACTGAGGCTAGATAGACCCTGGTGCATCTCAAACCCTCAGGGGAACCTAGGAGCCACTGAAACCTTCTGCCAAAGACCCTACCTTATCACCACCTGTCACCAGAGATTAGGGCCACCCCACAGTACACAATGCTCTTGGGTGAGTGAGAGGGTATCAGGCTTATCAGGGACCTGGGAAGCAAGTGGGAGCACTGGAGGGCAAGTTGTTTCACAGAAAAGACAAAAAGTAAGGCCAAGAAACAGCAAACAGCACATGGACTTCAATAGCAAGCAGGGAAACTGGTACTAGGCAGGGTGAGAGAACACTGGGCATGGAGGAGCAAGGGAAGGCTAAGGGATGTTCTACTTTGTCACCAAGCTAAGGCCACAGAAATAACTACATGCATGTACATTCCCTACATGCTTTTCACAAAAGTCTTTTTCCAATGCCTGCGCTAGAGCCTTAGGACCACCAGGGCAGGGAGCAGAATCTTCTTTATAAATAGAGCTTATTTAATATTTAAAGAACAAAAGCTTGACAGCAGGAAGAGACTCTGTTTTTAATGAAATATTTATGGTTTTTTTTTTTTTTTGAATTTTTCAATTTTGCAAAAAGGAGGCTTCAGACAAAGCTGGCCAAAAGGCGGAATGTGGAAGTAGCCTAGCCCCTTTCTCCCAGCCCTGTTTCTCTTTCCCATTGGCTGATCTCCCTATATCCCCACAGTTCAAGAAGTTGAGAAGAGCCCACTCCTGCCCCCTGGTGACAAGCAGACCTGGCATGTACATGCACTGATGTGACAGAAGCTAGATCCATGAGGCTGACAGAGCCCCCCACAAAGACCACCCTAAACAGAAGAGACTCCCAACAGGAGACACAGGGCTTTGGCTCTAGTGAAGGCGAAATGAAAAACTGGAAGGTTCTAAGGCCAGGTGGATGGAAACGAAGAGGTGGAGAACAGAAGGGCAGGGAAGGGGCCAGCATGGATGTGCTATATAGACACTACAACAGTAGGAGCAGAGGGCAAGCCTTGTGCCTCTTGCTCTCAGCATGGGGTCAACCTAGGAATATTATTACCAGGCCCACAACAGCCCTGGGTACTGAGGTTTCCTAAGGCTGCCTTCAGAGAGAACCCAAGCTTGGGAGAACAGATAGTAAGGGGACTTGACCCCTGAGCCCACCTGGGAGACCAGCCTCCTGAAAACCTCAACTACAAGTGATCGCCAAACACTACCACTTTCAGGAAGGGGCAATAGGTACTTGTCCAATGCTGCTCTGGGAGACACAGGTCCCAACAGCACCCAGTAAACTTCTAAGGGTTCAGGTCAAAGGCTGTGTCTCTAGGATGAGGTCAGGGAAGAACTGTTCCAGCCAGCTGAGGGACTCTACTACCCAAGTGCCCCACCCTCAGGAAACTGAGCCCCACCCAAATCTACTCACGTCAGCCACAGGGATCAGGGCATTGGCCAGCTGCCCAATTCGGTTATTGCTATGGAGCCAAGAAAGCAGCAGCAGGCCGAGGGCCACATCTAGGAGCACAGAGACCAGCATATTGGCCTTCCTAGAAGGAATATCAGGGAAAGCAGCTGAGAGATAGCTGGAGATACAACCTGAGGCCACTGAGGGAGGCCTGGCTAGAGGGTCAGCACAGTGGATCCAGTGCAAAGTACAGGTGGAAAACAGGCTGGGCCACACCATCCCTCCTTGCAGAGGAAACCCATACTTCATCAGCTGGGTGGGGCTCTGGGCCTTTTGGGTGCTGAAGATGAGTGAGAGGTGCTTCAGTCGGTGCCGGAGCTGTTCACAGGTAGAAAGCTTGCTTCTGATGAAGGACAGGGGCCACAGCTTCCACAGCCTAGGGAGAATGTAAGGGCTGAGACTCATGCCTTGAGGCTTCAGTTCTTTGTTTTTCTGCCTATCAAGGCCCCTCACTCTAAAAGGGAAGGCCTAGGTTCACTTAGCCTGAGCCCTTTGGTTCTACTCTAAAGCTCAGCAAGGCCCAGGCAAGGTGTCAAAGCCAAGATGGCCTAGCAAGGATGCACAGGTGCAAGGTGGCAGCACCTTCCTGAGACCCCCCTCACTGTGTGTTCACCATGACTACAGAGCTTGACCCCTTCAGGCATACCTTAGCCTACCAGCTAATATAGCTGTGTATTGAGACAGCCCAAAAGTGGGGATTAAGATCTCCAACCCACCCAGGACTTGTCCTGTCTGCTGGATGGTAGCCCAGAGGCTTAGCAAGGGTCTCCTGCGCTTCCCAGTAACACTGGGTTTCTCAGAAAGGAGACATTGAGACATTCCCACACATGCTCAATGTATTAAGAAGAGATGTCTGAAAGCCAAGGTAGAAGAAAATGCCTAAGAACAACTGGGCTGCACTCATGTGGAGCCAGGAGAGCAAAGTGCAAGAGCTATATCTCCATTAAGGGCCTCTGCTGGAAGTAGGAGGGGCCTAAAGGCTCTTGGGAAGTGCAGAGCTGTCTGTAACCTCTGAAGAGAGGAGTAAGAGGACATGCTCTTAGAAGGGTTAAAAGCCTCTCTTCAACAATGCAGCTTTGAGCCAATTCTAATAACTACACTCAATATAGCTTTCCCTTCCTAATGCCCACCACAAAGGTGACTTCTCACGGGCCACATGAAACCCTACCATGCAGCAATCTTTCCAAGGTCAGCCCTGCTCAGCCCAGACTCCCAGCACCCTTGGAACTGCCTGGGAAGAGCACAAAGCCATGAGGGATAAAGAGGTTTTACTCTCATGACAGCCTCACCTCTCCTTGTCTGCATGTTAGCACTCAGAACCACTGACTCTTGCCTGATAAGCAGGCTGATGTCTGTACTACATGAGTTCTTCACCCTTCCTGAGTTCCTTGAAAAGATGAGGAAAACTAAGAACCTCTTTACTACAATAGCACCTGGGTCCAGACATACACCTTATTCCAAATTTGTCACATAGTCTACTCCATACATCAAGATCCCTAGCAGCTCCTGACACCTAAGGGGTATGCTCACAGTTACCAAAGGCTCCCTTCCCAGGCCAGTGTCCAACAGTCCCCATTACCCCCTAGAAAGTGAACAAGGCCTGCAGTCCCCACACAAGAAATTAGTGTACATCTCTGGACCTAAGGGAAGGGGACAGCTGAGGACTAACTACAGCTGTACCTCACAACCAAGCAGGAAAAGATCTACACGGGCCAGTCTGGGACACATGAAATCCTATGTCATAAAATAGAAAACATGTGAGAGAAAGAGGCTCCTAGGCCCTCATGAGCTAGAAAAGCCCAGGACCTTCCGACCTTTTCAAATCCCTCACCAAACCAGCAACCCCTTGATGAATCTGGATAGCCTGCATAGGGGCTACCACCCCAGGCGGGTGGCTGGCCTGGAGGAGGGACTGCATCAGTTCCTGAGGCCTGCTGTAGGGAGAACAGAGAAGCAAGGGAATGGGCAGCTCCATGTCCTCACAAACCAAACTCCTCCATGTAGGGCAGATAATAGCGCTAACAATACAACAACCCAGGTTTATGTTCATCATCTGATTTCTTTTTTAGGGACTTAAGTTATCTATGGCTTGCCCTATACCCACACCTGGTGGGCCTCACACAAGCACTGAGGCTGCAGGGCAGGGGAAAAGGCTGGCTGGGCATGCTAGTATAGGCCTTTAATCCCAGCACCTGGGATAGAGAAGCAGTTAGATATCTGTGAGTTGAAGGCCATCCTAGTACATACAGTGAGTTCCAGGCCAGACAGTGTTATATAGTGAGACAGTATCTCAAAAAAAAAAAAAAAAAGCTAGACCTAGAAGGGACATGGGAACTAGTAGTCTCCACTAGGATATTCTCTAAGACATAAAGGGAGCGAGAATGGGATGAAGGCTAGATCCTAGGAACAGTGTGAGCCTCAGGAAGGACCCCCTGGGTGTCTATCCCTCTGCACACTGAAGGGTGAGCCTACAATTCTCGTGGGGCTGACATTGTTGAATCCTGCCTGGTCCTGCTGCACCTACCTGCAGGCACTAGCAGCGGAGAGTAGGGACAGCAGAGAGGCCAGCAGCAGACAGACAGGCCCGGAGGCCTGCTTTGCCAGCTCCACAAGGATGCTGGCTTCCACACCTTCTGATTGCCAGTGGCTCAGCCGCAGAGGGCCCTCATCAAACTGGTCATTTCGGAAGAGCACCTCGCTGTGTGCCACTGTGTCAAAGATGTCAGCCAGGCCTCTAGTGCTGGCTGTGGTGTCTCCAGCCTGGCATTCAGGAAGCACTGTGGGTGGATGCAGCCAGGACAGCAGTACCTTGCGCTGATCATAGAAGATGAGCATGACCTGGTCCTCAATGAGTGTATTAGGGGCAGTGGCCACCTGATGGTGGGTGGCCTTGCAGCTCCAAAACCGTGTGCCTTTTTCCCGGCATAGCTGCAGCCAGGGATTATGGGAAAAGATAGCACCCAGGCCCTCTAGGAAGTGTCCCAGGCTCTCCTTGGGCTCCTGCTGCCGGTGGCACCAGGTGCCTAGCACAGCCACAGGTACTTGGCTGGCTTTCTGCACCTGGGCCAAGAGCTCCTTGACCTGGATGGGGATGAAAGGAAAGTGCACTACAGCCAGGACCACAGCGCTGTCCTGTTCTGGGACCCATCGTCCCACTAGTAGGCCGCTGTCTGCCGAGGCACAGCATGTGGGGAAGAAGGCCTTGAGCACCATGCTGGGCACCCTGAAAGAGAGGGGAAAGGCTGGTTAAGAGCTGCTGCCACTGTGTGGCTGTTGGATATTGTGCCATCCTTATGTACCATTTGCCTGGCTGCAGGTTGGGACCACCCAGATCTGGGTTTGGTGGCAGAGACCATGAGCCATGGCTATCCATCTCACATTGGACTGAACTCTTCCAAAGTCAGCTGAGTACTACTCCAGGAAGCAACAGCTATACATGCCACGGCAGGCCAATGCTTTCTCACATTGAGACAGGCAGCCTGAAGCAGGGCAAAGTGACGTACCCAGATAGATGCCACCAACAACAGTACATAGGGCTAAGTGTAAGGTCTTTAGGGACCTGATAAAAAAGGTTTCCTTACAAGTAATATATGTAAAAGCACACCATCTGAGCAAGTACACAAAGCACAGTTTTAACAAACCAGAGGCCAAATGTGTGACACATACCTATAATCTCAGCGTAAGGAGGTGGAAGTAGTTCAAGGCCAGTCTAAAAAAAAAAAAGGAGTCAAGTAAGATATGTTACACTTATAATTCTTATACTCAAGAGGCAGAAGCAAGCAAAAATACTGTGAGTTCAAGGCCAGCCTGGGCTATATGTGAATTCCAGGGCATCCTGAGGTACAAAGTAAGACCCTGACTCAAACAACAACAACTAGATTTACTTAAGCAAGAACTAAGATGAAGGGCCTGGAGAGATGGCTCAGTGGCTAAGAGCACTGGCTCCTCTTGCAGAGGACCCTAGTTCAGTTCCCAGCACCCACATGGCAGTTAACAACTGCCCCCAACTCCAGTTCAAGAGAATCTGATGCTCTCTTCTGGCCTCCGTAGGCATGCATGTGGTACACTTATGTCCATGCAGGCAAAGCACTCATACATTTAAGAATAAATAAAATATTTAAAAAATATTTTTTTTTAAGTTGGGTGTGGTGGTGCACACCTTTACTCCCAGCATTCAGGAGGCAGAAGCCAGCCTGGTCTACATAATGAGTTCCAGGCCAGCTGGGGCTACAGGGAGACCTAGTCTCAAAAACATAAAATGAAACAAATTTTATAAAAAGAATTAGGTGGAGGCTAGGAAATGGTTCAGTGGTTAAGAGCACTGACTGCTCATACAGAGGATCCAGGTTCAATTCCCAGCACCCATCCACATGGCAGTTAACAACCATCCAAAATTTCAGTTCCAAGGAATCTGATGTCCATTTCTGACCTCCACAGACATTGCACAACTTGGGTGCACGTACCATACATTTTAGGCAATAAATAAACTCACATAAAATTTTAAATATTTTTAAAAAAGAATTAGATGAAAAATTTTAAACCTGTTTTGGGGGGCTAGGTGTGACCATGTTACCTAGCATGACCAAAGCCCTAAGTTTGATTCCCTCAGTACCACCACAAAACAAAAAATAACCTGCTTTGGAGCTGAGGGGAATCAGATGCATATATACAGTACTGGTCCAACACCCCAGATGGTGCTGGAACTGAGTCTACTGTCTCTCTAGGAACAGGGAGGATGTCTTCTTGCCACTGGGCTCAGGGCAGGTCCTGGTGTTGCAGGCCTGTAATCCCAGTTACTTGGGAGGCTGAAACAGGAGGACTACAAGTTCAAGGCCTGCCTGGGATATAGAGTAAGTTCAAGGCCAAATTGGCCAACTTGGTGAGACCCTGTTTCAGAAAGTGAAAAGAGAACTAGGGAAGTAGTTCAGCAGTAGAGCACTTGCCTAACATGTCTGAAGCCCTAGGTTTGTTTCCCAGTACCATGGGAGTTGGTTCTCAGAGCTTCTGCCTCCACTATGCCCTTTTACACTACTTGAGGTACCCTAGACTGTCATCTCAAGATGGGACTGATAGCAAGGTAGTATTCTCTTTTTGGATAGTCCTTCAACCATGAAGCTATGAAAAAATACCATCACATTTTCTCTCAGCTTTCCTCATGTCTCATAATCCTGGTATGACCTTTGAGTATCAAGAACCATCATAGCAGCTATAATTCCTCAATTCTGTGCAACCTGGCACCTTCCTTTTCCCAGAAGGAAGCTATTTGGGGATGATGGATTTCCTCATAGGCATCCTTGTTGAACTGGTCTGCTAAGCTGCTGGCAGGGTTTGGACGCCTATGTGTGCCTTCTTTAGAAAACCACCAACTAACCCCCCTTGCGTGCATGAAGAATACAGCAGCAACCCTGAGCAAACACCCCAAATTTGGGGCCTTTACCTGAGGGAAGCATAGACCTTGGACTGAACCCCAGCTTCCTGGGGTTCACACAGTCTTTGGAGATGAGGGGACAAACAGCAACACATATACTGGGGAGGGTCCTCCCACAGACAAATGCCTAGAGCATGTAAGCTCTTCCTCTCCCTGTAGGTAACTCAGAGAAAGTCTCTCATGAACACCTTTAGAAAGAAAAGTATGTGTGTATGTATGTTATTAAGCATTAAACCTAGGGTCTCATGCATGTTAGGTAGGCAGCCCGAAGTTTAAAGTTCTAAATGAAAAGGCACCTCTGGGTTGAGCTGCATGACCCCCAAATCCCTCTCCCCAAAATGACCTAAGAAGGCAGGCAGTTTTTGAGAGTATAAAAGGGTAGGCTCAGCCCAATACCATTCCTGGTCAAATCTGTGGCCATTGTCAAGAGCCAATTTCTCTTCTTACCCCTTTTGTAGAAACTACCTCCAGAGGGCCATTAACATAGGGTAGTAGTAGCCAGATGTGGTGGCACAGGCCTCTAAATCCCAGCAGTCATGAGGCGGCAGAAGTAGATAGATGTCTGTGAGATTGAGGCCAACCTGGTCTACATATTGAGTTCCAGGTCAGCTGGGGCTACAGAGACCTTGTCTTTAAAACAACAACAAAAAACAAAACAAAACAAAAAACAAACAAACAAACAAAAACCACAAGGCAGTAAGGCATTGTGAGAGTAGATGAGCAGTTCTGCCTGTAAGGGGGCCCAGTGGGTTTACTAAGTCACTACCACAGGGGACCACCCACCACAGCCAAGCCTTTCTGTAACAGACCTATCAGGAAACACCAGCTCAGTGAAATTATACTATATAATTCTCCTGGGAAACACTTTTCACAGAAACTAAGGAAAAATACAACAGTGTGGGATGGGAAATGCCTTTTGTCTAACTGTAAACAGATGTGGGAGGAGGAAGCTGTTTTGAGGCCTGTTTTAATAAGTAAATTCAATGTGTTATACACATAATTTGTGCCCTTCTTTTTGTGTAAAACATACTTCATTTACAGTGTTCCTTAAAAGCAAAGGAAAACAAAAAGGAAAGAGAGTGAAAAGCAAAGATTAGTGTTATGATCCGTGGGACAGTGAAAAATTCCAAAAATAATGGGAAAAACTCCCTGCTCTACTCCCACCTCTGCCTCCAGACCACTAAAGTGCAAAGGAGTATGCTCACACTGGGCTGCCTGGATTCCAGCAGCAAAGAGATGAAAGAGCAAGCAATCGATACCAGTGTAGGTTCCAGGCTGAAAAAAGCAGGCAGAAACGTGGGCAATGTGAACATCTTTAAAGCTGCTGATTAAAAGAACATCCCAAGCATGAAAAAGCAGCCTCTGATAGGAAGGAGTTAGCTCCCTCCACATTCCCAGGTGGGTCAGGTATCCAAGCCCCTGGAAGCTTTTCCATAGAACTCCTAGTTAAAAGTTCCTGGTACAAGCAGAACTACCGCTAAACATCTCCCCTGCATGGGCAGATTTGGGGAACAGTCCAGTTAAGACAGGCCAAGGAGAACTCATAGTCGAAATTCTTTTGTGAAGCCTTAAGGGGATTCATGTTTACCCCACCTTCCTGGCTGGGAAAGTAACTCAGTTGGTAGGGTGCTTGTAAGGTAACTCAGTTCGTAGGGTACCATGCAGGAGGCCCTGGATTCAGTTCCCAGCACCACATAAGCCAGGTGCGTGCCTGTAATCGGGAAATAGAGGCAAGTGGATCAAAAGTTCAAGGTCATACTCTGCTACATTGGCAGTTAAGAGGCCAACCAGGGCTAATGTTAGACTCTGTCCAAAAAAGCGAGCAAGCAAACAACTAAACAAAACTCATTTTCTTGCCTCTAAACACGGTGCTGTTTTTCCTCTCATTTCATAAGGAGTGGGTGACTGCGCTCTTTCCAGAAGTCAGAGACAAGTGTTTGGGCTGCCGCACCCAGTGCTCCCTGCGCCCTTCCAGCGTGTCTTCGGCTCAGAAGGGACACTGGGGTACTGGGCGTCCTACTGCTCACGGCAGCAGAACCAGCCCCACAAGAGTCTGAAAGATCGCTGAGGGGCGGCCATCGTTCGCTTCACCCGGGCCACTTAGCTTCTTTTGAAGAACTGTAAGGCTCCGAGTGCCTGAGGCCTGCACAGCCCGGGAATTTCCTCCTCCCGTCTTAGCCCCACCGCCGCCCCTCGGCTCCCGTGCTCACCCGCTGCTTCCCTGGGCCGTGTACCGAAGCGGTACGGAAGGGTCAGGATTGGTCCGGCGGGCCGGGGAGGGCAGCAATGCTCACGGCCCCCAGGCCCGCCACGGGGGGACACCAACCCCATTTCCGCTGGTTCCGCGCGTTGCCACGCGACGGTCCGGTCCCTAAAGGCGCCCGGACTGCCCGCAGGCCGCGCCTGAGAGTTCCGCAAGCTCAACGATCCCGCCGCGCTCCAGCAGCCAAACCTACCCGAGCTATAAATGTCCTGAAGGCCCTGTGGATGTACCCTTGGGAAACCCGGATAGCCGCTTTGCTCTCACCCTCCTGGGGTGAAAATATCCCACGTCCTGCCTGGGCTTCCAAGCTGGTGCCCTCCCACCCGACTCTTTTGCAGAGGGGCTAGCTGCTGTGTGCGAAAGCGAGCATAGAAAGGTATGCAGGGGGTGTGATAGGACTAGCCCAGGGCTGCAACCCTCTGATTGCCCATAGGGTGCATTCCCGCGTCTCTGGGCCACCTGGTGCTGGAGCAATACCCCTAATAATGCAGCAACAAACGTTTATTGTTAACTACTTATATGCACTTTCTTACATTTCACATCACCCCCCCCACAACATAATCATCAGGACATATTGAGAGAACCTGGATGGGTAACAGGTGTAGTGGTGGAAACCAGAGACCTAAGTGTCCAGTTGACAGGCTGGGCCTCACCTCCACCCTTCAGGGACAGAAAGAAGCACCTTTCTCCTCCTTTCCACATTCTGACTGAGCCCCAGACTCACTGAGTAAGCCCTTTATACACACACCTTTAGACACACACACACACACACACACACACACGCACACACACACACACACCTTCCAGATCTCATTTTTTCCCTATATGTAACATGGAAGGAAAGGCCACAGTTTTCCTGTCCCGAGTGCAAGGGTATGAAAGACCTGTGCCATCCAGAACCCCGACACCCAACCATGAGCTCAGAGTGCTTTGGACCCCGATTACAAAGGAGATATCAAAACTTGTTTCATAATGGGAAGTGTAAAAGGATCTTGAGACTCCAAACTTTGACATGTGCTCCTCATGGTACCTGTAGGGCTTGCCCCTCTACCTCGCCTACTCCTTACCTCTTTTGGGCCAAGAGAAGTTGCTGGAAGCTCAGGACTGTGTTCCTCTGATGTTGGGGAACACTAAGGGACCACACCCCTGCCCCAAGCTGCCCAGCCAGGCCACACCCTTTTTGTCTGCCTTCCTGACTGCCTGCTTGCCTCTGATTAGGACACAGAAGTTGGGGCACCTGGAAAGAGATCTTGCCGGCCTATGCACTATAGTTCCCAGGATCTGTAGCTTCAACTGTGCTCTCAAGCCTCCTGGGACCTGAACTAGCAAAACTTTGGATTCGGTGGCCTCAGGGAAGAGTGAAAGGCTAGGAGCGCACTGAACAGGGACATAGATGAGTTCCAGTTTTGGAGCCTTGAAGGGGAAGTGGTGATTCACAGCTGCTGAGCAGATAAGAGCACTTGGCAAGAGGAATTCACAAGGCCAGCTAGAGTTAGGTATAGTAGGGGTCAGGATCAAGGAGTAAGACAGCATCCCCAAGGAGCCCAACAACCACCCATGATTACATAAGGGACTCAGATAGGGCTAGTTATAACAAGGAGATCTTTCCTCAGAGCCTACTTTCAGACCATCTCGCCAAGATACTGGTACACCTTGATGCAGTTGTCCCCATCATCTGCCACCACCAGTTGGCCCTGGGGTGCACAGGCCACACTTAAGGGCCGTTCCAGCCCCTTCAATAGCAGGTAGATGGGTGGCCCAGTCTGAGGAAACAGGGTCACCTGGTGCCTCTGCTCATCAGCCACAATAATCCTACCCTGTGTATCATAGCACAAACCTGCTGGATGACCAAATGTGTGACCTGTTAGGGTCCCCAGGGAACCTAGAGGTTGGTGGGCACTGCCAAACAGCTGTACATCTCCAAACTCTTCACTCACAGCAAGACTCCCATCAGGCCCTGGGGCTACCCAGCAAGGGCCCTCCAGACCTAATATGGAGGATGGGGCCAGAGGCTTCAAGGTTGGGCCCAATGTGAAACTGTGCACAGTTCCGGGTACGTAGTCTGTCACCAGGATGCGCCCAGGGGCATCCACAGCTAGCCCCCGTGGGGACAAGAATGTGCCCACGGTTACCCAGTGGCCCTGGGGTTCCCGGGAAGTGTACTGGAGAGCATGGACAGCCCGATGGATGAGGTCACTGACCACCACCAGCCCTGAAGCTGTCACGGCCACATCCTCTGGAACAAAGGCCCCAGTTCCAGGCATTCGGCAGGGCAGTTGACAAATGGAGCGTCCCTCTAGGTCCAGCACATGGACACAAGATGCAGCACCAGCCGTCAGGAAGAGCAAGCCATCTGGGGAGCAATGCAGGCCCCGTGGCCCTCCTGAAGCTTCTGATGGCACCAGGATCTGTCCCAGCAGTTGGGGCTGCCAGGAGCAACTGGAGTCTCTAAGTTGGTCCACCATGAGATGAGGCCCTGGGGAGTCAGAGTGGTAGCCAACTGTGTGTGTGTGTGTGTGTGTGTGTGTGTGTGTGTGTGTGTGTGTGCGTGTGTGTGTACAGCTCAAGAAGTCAAGGAGTCAAGACGGATGGGAGGCCAAGGGCAGCGGGAAGTCAGTCTCAGCTTCTCTGCAGCTGCAAGAGAGGTGGGATGCCCATGTGTTCAGATGGTGGCTGGTGGGTGCTAGCATCATCCTATTGTACAGATGTGGAGCCTGAGGTGCCTGAGGCCAGGGTGGAAGGTTGAGGGTGAGACTAAGCTGTATTCATGCTCAGTTCCTCCTAGTTCTGAGTGTTCATCTGGTCTCCAAGCCTAGCAGTCATTCAGGTGTCAAGGTGCCTGCAACAGTAGTCTGGGAGACACTGCTCACTCATAAAGGTCAATTTTATTCTGAGGCCCAAATCAGCTTACAGCCATTGCTGTGTGTCCTGGTTTGGAGGTGAGTGTAGGGGAGAGTAGATAAGCAGCATTTCTCAAACTCATCTACCTTAGGACCCGCCCCCTTCATAGGAGTGGTCTAAGCTCCTATTAGTTCTCCCATACAGCCCCTCTGTTTGCCTGGTGAGGGAGGTTTCTAAGCCAGGTTCTCAGGGATCTCCATTTGCCCCTTACATGGAATCCAGATTGTCCCTTACCTGGGGGCCAGGCACCTGCTCTGGGCTCACAGCTCCAGCTCAGGCCTCTGTTGTTGGAGACGGCTTGAGGGCAGGTGAGGGAGGAGCCACCAGGCAAGTTCCCTGCAGGGACAAGTTGAGCAAGGGAGGTAGGGACTGGCTGTCTTGGCTGAGTTCCTGGCTCCAGTGCTGCACCTTCCTGCTTGGATCCTTCTCATGGGCCTTGCCCTCGCCCTGGACACTTTCACTGTACCCGTATGGCTGGATGCCTCTCAGGCAAGCCTATCCTCTCCAAAAGGAACCCACAGCACTCCACAGCCACAGCTTCTCCCTCTCCTCTAGGCAGGACCATTGTGTCAGGACTAGACCTTGGGAAAAGTGACCTGCTGGTTGGGTCACCCTCTTGACACCTCCACCAGGATATGAGGTTGCTCCCATCCCTGAAGCTGGTGATGCTGTCTTTTAGCATGAGAAGCCAGGATGCAGCAAACACTTGGTGATGTGACTCTTCAGACACCTGGCTGTGGCCCCAAAACTCCCCAGGAAGCCTCCAGATCAAGGATACCCCACTGGCACTTGTCAGCCCTGGTCTGCAACCCACAGCACCCCTGACTTGGCCAGCCAGCACTTCAACCCCAACACCACTGCACAGTGGGGTGGCTACCTGATGCTATCACCATACTGGCAGTTAATGAAGCAGCTGAAGGTCCTGTTTAGACTGGCCCTGGCCTGGCCAGCCCAGTCCTAGTGGGAACAGTGCCTCCTCTGAGGGCTGCTTGCACTTCAGGGCATTCTTGGGTGGACATGAAGGGTATGGCCCAGATCCCCAGGGAGAAAAGTGATTAGCTATGACTGGGGGGCCCTAGTGGCCCTCCTTGGCTGTCCCCCACCCCTGCCTGTGGAAGGCCAAGCCAGGCTGTACTGGGAGGGAATCAGTGAGCTGTGAAGGCCACTGATGCCTATCGTGGCTGCAGGGACTGGCGGGGGGCCCAGGAAGGCTATGCAGGGTGAGCAGCCCTGAGCCACAATGTACAGGAGGCTTTGGCCATCACAGGCAAAACTGGCATTAGGACTGCCTGGGTAGATTCAGGCCCAAGGATGTGCAGCGTCCTTGTGCATCCCCAGTGCCCTGAAACACAGGCCAGGTCATTCTGACATGTCTGCCTCTCTGCTACTCCTGCGTGCGTCCCCTGATGTAGTGTCCTCAACCCACCCCTGGTCCCAGACTCGGGAAGAACTGAGTTCATAGTAAGGGTTTTAAAGTCAAAAGTAAACCTTAGTAGTCTAGGACATTGCTCATTGGGATGTCTAGGCTGGGGACAATTCCTTAAGAGTACTCAGGTGCTTATGCACAGGACAGAAAAGGAAGGAGATCCAAGCATGATGTTTAAAGATGGCTTACAGTTTAATGTCCACAACTGTGTTCAATAAATAATTAAGACCTTACTATTGCCATGTGACCCCAGAGATAAGCCTCTGTCTCAGGCTGGGGAATGGGCTCTGTCCAGCACACATGCACACTGACACTGGACAGGCTCAGGCAGTGGGGTCTGGTTCAGGGAGTGGGGCTCACACATTAAGGTGGCTGTGGACAGGCCTCAGCACATGGGGGGATCTGCAAGCTAGGTGTATCTTTAGGGATCTGAGAACTCCCAGCCCCAAGATGGGTACCCCAACCACTAACAGGAATGACAGGATCCTCAGGGGCCTGGAGGGGAAGGACAGGAGGTGGGACACTGGAGTCAGCTTCACACTTGGTTGTATGGCTTGAAAAGGGCTCAAGCGCCACAGGGCCCAACATGCTGGAGGGCTCAGAGAGGCCCCTTGCTAGCATAGGGCCTAGCTCAGGCAGTCCCCAGGACTCTTTAGGGGCCTTGGTTCCCTTGATGGGTACCCGCTTCACAGAGAGGTCCAGGGGTGTGTCTGGTGGCCGTGCTGCCCGAGCTAGTGCCTGGTGGATGGTAAATAGCTCACGGCGGATCTTGCCCAGCTGTTCCCGTAGAGGTTGGGGTGCTAGACCCTCAGCTGGTGCCAGCTGCCCCAAGCACTGCTCCACCCTGGCATAGTCACCAAAGGCCTGGGTCAGATCCTCTCCCACTGGACCTGGACTTCCCAGCACTGGGCCTCGTGACTGCTGCAGGAGGGGAATCTCAGGGCCTGTGGCTTCAGCGTCACCTAGCTCCTTGTCTTCAGACCAGAGCACCAAGGAGGAGTCTGTCGGTGGGCTGAAGAATAGGAACCAGTCAGAAGGCTATTCTGTCCCCTGCAGTTCCCCGTAGCCCAAGCCTGTGTCCTCTGCCTAGTATCACCCATGTCCTAGAGAAGAGGCTCTAGTCTAGACATGAGCATCTCTTTCTGGCCTCAGGTCCCTCTGTGGCTCAGAGTCTATATTCCCAATGAGTAAGCTCAAGATAAGCCTCCCACACAGCCCTCGCTGACCCCTCCACCCCAGGACCGAAAGCCCGTGATACCCACCTGCTCTGACAGCCAAATTTTGCCAGGTTCAACGGGGCCTTTGGGAGCTCAGGCCTGTTCCCTGGGGGTAGCCTCTTCTCGGGGTCACTCTGAGCAGTTCCTTCCAACTCTCCCTCAGGTCTTAGATCCCTGGAAATGCCATGGGGCCAGGGTCCTCCTAGCCCTGGAACAGGGACTTTCAGCAACCCAGAAGCAGCAAGACCCCCAAGGGGACCTTTGGGGGCCACAGAGGGTTTGGCAGGGGTGGCTCTGCCTGCTGGAAACCCCAGATTGTGCTCCAAGAGAAGCGGGTAGTACAGGCGAGGGGCCAGGGCCGGGCGCTCTGGTGTCTGAGCGGCTGGGAAGGCTGCTGGGGGCAGCAAAGGGCTAGCTGAAGCCAGGAAGGGCATGTGGGCTGCAGCAGCAGCCAGTGAGGGCCCCAGATAGGAGAAGAAGCCTGGGCCTAGAGGGTAGTTGACACCCAGCAATGACAGGTGGAGGCTCTGGGCCTCAGGGAACTCTCCATGGGCGGGTGGCGGGTAGCAGAGGACACTACTCTCAGAGCCTGCTGAAGCCACAGTCCCCAGACCCCCACTTATCAGACCACCACCAAGACCTGGCTTCCATGACTCTGCCAGGAGGCCACTGGACCCTGAACCCTTCCGGATGGGCCTAGTCAGAGGGGGCAGTGACCCCGGGGTCCCTTCAGGCCCAAGTTTGGGACCCCTGCCACAACGGCGCTGGGAGAAGCTGTCAGTGACAATGAGGTCTGACACAGTGGGCTGACTACCAGTGTCTGAGAGGCCTGTGGCATGGTTGGGAGTAGGTGCCCGGGGTCTGGGTGAGGAGGGTGCGTGGCGGCATGCCCAGTCAGGGGAGTCCAGCAGCAGAGAGAGGGAGTCTTTGCAGAGGCTATATTTCATGTGGTTGTAGAGGTGTGACTTCTCCAAGCAGGTGAAAGGACACTGGAAGCACTTGTAGTTGTAGGGCTTGCCCCAGGGCCGTGGGATGTAGTGTGGCTTCTTGGGCTTCCGTGACCGTGCCCTCACCCCAGTGCCCATGCGGCATGAGCCTGCCTCCCGAGACATGGCAGCCTGCTAGCAGGCAGGCCCAGGCACCATGGCCACCTACAGACAGGGGAGAAGGAGACTTAATTAATACTAGGTCCTCTGACTCTGCTCTTCTTCAATGAGACTCCCTGCATCAGAACCCAAGAAGCCCCTATTTGCCTTGCCTTGAACCCCCAGGCCTTTGCACTGCAAGACCTCTCATTCTTCCTCTTCTTTTTTGAAACAAAGTCTCTGTAACCCCAGCTGTCCTGGAACTCACCATGGAGATTGCTCAGGTTGGTTTGGATTTCACAGAAATTCACCTGCCGATGCCTCCCAAGTGCTGAGATTAAAGACATGCACTACCATACTCAGAGACCCCTCATTCTTTTGGGAGGGTGCATGCCTGTAATCCCAGAATCTGGGGAGCTGAGACAGGGGCATTTCTGTGAGTTTCAGGCCATTCTGTGCTACAGAATGAGATCCTGTCTCAAAAAGAAAAAAAAAGGAAGAAAGAAAAGAAAATGGAGGGCACCTAGACAATGCTGATCAGTGTGGACATTGGTAAGTTCGTAACATGAGGATGGTCTAGGGAATACTTAGAAATTGTGCTAGGGAAATATTATTTATCTGAAATTAAGTTTAACTGGGTGTTCTGTATTTTATTCAGCAGGTGACTCTATACAAATCCCTACTGCAGAGGCCAAGCTGGCCCTGAAGGCCAATTTCTGGGATAACTAGTCTCCATCTAGTCCCCATTCCTTGCACCAGGCAAGTACCTACTGAGCATTTGGTAAGAGACTGAGAGCAACTGTGTGTGATTAGAGTCACCAATCTGATGGCCCTCCAGAGATCCTTTCTTGGTTGAGCCACCTGCCCCTGACAGAAGCTGAAGAAAAGCACTGAGATGAGAAACCAATCGAGGCTTTGAGGTCTGGCTAATACCGCATGTGCATTTGTGTGCATGAGTGGATGTGTGTTCACATGTGAAAGCATGTGTGCATACCTGAGCTAGCTAGTGGAATGTAAAGTGGGCACTAGGGGTTCTCTCACGGGGGTCAGCTGCACATGAGGCCAAGACAGGCTGAGGGGAGTGGATGTCACAGTACGGCCCCATGGCATAGCCACCTGCTCAGCCCAGCTCCATCTGGGTGGCTTCAGGCAGGTCAGCGACCGAGCCTGAAGTAGCCATGCTCAGCCAAGACCCTTTCTCCCCACGCCCCACACGCTGGTGCAGAAGCTTCTCTGCACTCCATCTGGGCCACCACCTGGGCTGTCCACTACCCCAGAACTCTTGCCTGTGTGTGGTGCATGGTGTGTGTGCACATAAGCTTCAAGTAGGTGCACACAAGCGTGCAAGACTCCCAAAGAGTCCTAGCTTTGTGCCTGGAGGGACAACCCCTGCATGGCTGAGCTAACCAGGAACAGGGTGTGCCACCAAGGGCATACTCGTCTGTTCCATTTCCCCCTCATAATGGACACGGCTGTTTGTCCACAAGACTACACCCACACCACACACTATGCCTGAGGACACACACAGACACTTAATCATAGACTCATCAGATATAGACACATATGTGCCTCATGATTTTAAACAAGGCAGGGATGGGGTGGAAGGTAGTTACTGGACTCAGCTTTCTTTCATGCTGCCTTTTACATTCTGTCCAGGTAGTCACCTCTTTTGCCACAAAATACCAGATTGACACCCCTGTTAGGTAGGTGGCTAAAAGGGTGAAAAGCACTGCATGCCAGAAGGCTCTGGACCATACAGGGGGTCCACATGGCCAGGCTGGGCTGTGGAAGTGGGCAAGCAGAGGCTGAAAGGGTCTCCAAGGTTGGGAGGAGGATGCTGGCTCAGGAAAGGATCTGGGGCTCCCTGAGGGGCTGCAGACCCAGCTTGGACTCGGCATCTACAGCCCCTTCTCTCTGCCTGCATACCCCCCACAAGATGCGATGACAGATAGGCATGTGTGCTCAAGCGACAGAGGCGTCTGTGCTGGGGCCATCGATCACCCAGCCCTGGGAGCCACACAGCTGTGCTGATTGGTGCTTCCACCCAACCCACCTTTCAGCTGGGACTGGGGGCTCCTCCTGGGCCTCTGGACTTAGGGTTCAGGGCTCCTCCTATGCTTCCCCTCCAGATCAGGCACCAGAAGTGTTGACCCCTCCAAGACCCAGAGGATGTTGGGCACTGGTCCAGCATAGTGCCCACCTTCACACTAGCCACAAGCATACACAAAGACACAGTCATGCCCCCAGCACCTCAACCTAAGACCCAAACATTTGCTCCCAGGTACCCTGTATGCCTGGTCTGGAGAAGAACCAATAGCTGGAGGGACAACTTAGGGCCTTAATCACGGAGCAGTCCCCAACAGATCACACCCCACCCATCCGTTGGCCCTCTTGGGACTCAGTGCCCTACCTGGCTGGGTGCAGGAGCTAGGGCCAAGGACCCTGGACTGAGGTGGGCCAGCTGGGATCCCAACACCCTGCTCCTGTCCTCCCCGCTGTAGGCGCCGCCCTGGTGATCTGTGCCTGTCCTGAAGATCCCTCACGGTGCTGGGATCACCCGCAGTCGATTCCAAGCAGTTCGTCCGGAGCCCCAACTTCGGCGTTAAGCGCCGCCCGCCTTACCGCGTCTGCGGAGCCGAGCCTGAGGCATCCGCCAAGCGTGTGCCAGGTCGAGCGAATTCCCACCTGCTGACCCCCAGGGAAACTGAGGCCCGGAGCTAGGAAGCGGTAGTGACTCCCGGATGCAGCCGCCGCCGCCGCTCGCCGCGTCCCCCGACGCCGACTCGCGGGCGCCCACCGAAGTTGGCGGAGAAGCGCGTGCGCCACAGCGCGGGCTCCGGAGCGCAGCGACCTCCGACCGGGCTGGGCGCGGGAGGCGGGACAGCCTCGGTCACAGTCGGCTCCCACCTCCTCGCACGCAGCCCTGCACACTTACCCGACGCACTGGGACGGCTCCTGAAGGGAGCGAGGCAGGAGCCGCCGCGGCGCAGCCAGTGCCTGGAGTGGCGCGCAGGTGCCGGGGCGAGTGAGGGGCGCCTGGCACCGTCCCCGCCCCCGCCGCCTGCAGGCTGCCGCGGGGGTGCGCAGAGGCAGCCGGGTCTCCCGGGTCCCTGAAGCAGCAAGAGGGGGCGTCAGCACGCATCCATCAGGACTCTGGCCCCTGACAGACGCTTGCCCTCCCAAGCCAGGGCCTGGGGGCTGAGCCCTAGGACAGAGGGCTTCCAGATCCGGCCAGGAGGGGCCAAGCCCAGAGCTCAGGCAGTGGAGTCTCTGAAAGCATTCTTGCCAGCTCTCGCTAGGCAAGCAGACACGCCTGTGTGGTTCCTTTACTCCAAACAGGAATCTAAATGGCTTTATGTCTCCCATGCCCACTGCTCTGGCCTCTGATGGCCACTGCCTCAGACTCGTCACCATGCATTGATACCCTCACCTCCAGAAGCATCATAACATCCCCAGCTCTTCCCACTTCCTGCGAGGTTCCTCCCTGCTTCAGGACAGGTCTAGTGCTTGTGCCTGCTATCTGATGGGCCTCCTCTCCACTTGGTTGATCCTCCCGGGAGGATTGTGGGATGAAGAGCTGTCCAGGGGGGCTCAGCATCCCCAGCACACCATGAGCACCAGAAATTCCCTCTCTATAATGTCCTCACGGTCAGAGCTGCTACTGGGATGTCAAAACCTAATACCCGAGGTTCCACTTCTAATCAGGTCCCAGAGAAATTTGCCTAACTGAAACAGAGGGGTATATGGCCATGCCATGAACAGAACCAGGTAACATCTTTCTCTGGCGTCTACCTGTGAGTTGGGAAGGACACCTTAACCCACAGATGTACTTTGTGGCATTTCAGGCATGGAGACAAGCCCCAAGGATGATTGCTGCCCCAGGCCTGCCCTATGGAAGTACAGAAGCCAGTTGACTCCTTGGGACCCAGGGCGCCCTCAGGCTGCCTGCTCCTGAGTACTCCTCGGTTCAGATCTTGTGAGAAGGAGACCTTTTTAGTGACTCTGGGTGTTACCCCTTGGATGGAGTAGCTATAGGGTGCAGGCCACCCAGAGTCCAGCACCTCTGGTCCTGTGCCTGGACTTGATTCTTGTATCTATGTGGCAGGGGTGATGTCCAGGGCCCAGTTTTTGGCCAGGACCCATGCAGATACTGATCAAGGAGCAGGGCCCCTCCATTCTAATTCCTTCCTGTTTCCAGGCCACCTTCTTTGAAAGCAGCCATTCTCTTTTGAGAGATATCCAGGGCTGGGAACCTTGCTATGGATTACACACCATGAGAGCCTCCTCTCTGCTTGCCTGCCTGGCGCAGCTGACCAGCTGACTGTGCAGGTAGCCTGGGGCCAGGGAGACAGCTTGGGTGGCCACTGTGCCAGCAACTTTGGGGCCAAGAGACCAACTCATCAAGGGCACTGACCAGAGAGGCTGATGGACTCAGGTCACTCTGAGACAAGTAGAATGGAACCCTAGGCCTTGGCCCCTGAATCTCAAGGGTAACTCTATTCTTTCTAGTCCCTTCCAGGGAGTGGGCAGACAGTCCCTATCTGAAAACACCAGGGATAGGCAGACTGGAGGCTGTGGCCACTATCCAGGGAAACTCTGGCACCATGTGTAGGGAGTAAACCCCAGAACAGTTCAGGTGACTCAGCTTGTGGTCTCGGGGAGAAATCCAGAGATGTACCATGTGGCATTTCAGGCATGGGGTCTATAGCCCTAGGGCTGATCACTGCCTAGGCCAACTCTCTGAAGGCACAGAGAGGGGAGGTGTCCAGGACATGTTGGTGTCAAAAATAGAAAAAGCAGTAGAGAGCTGGAGGGGCCCATGTACCCAGCAGTACCCCCCTTTCAGGGGCTTTTGTAGAAGTTTGGGTGAGTGAAAAAGGTGTGGGCAACAACCACAAGAGACACTAAGGATATCATCTGGAGACATTTCTAACTTCCTAGGAAAATGTGTGAGGCCTGGGATTGTTCATGAGGGTCCGGAGAGCTTAGTGTGAATGACAGGTTCCTGCCCTCTGCGCAAGGGGTTCCCAGGCACATCTAACCCCTCATGGTGGCCTCTTTCTCTCCTCTTTCAGGTCAGGCCTCCTCAGGGACCTTTCCCCATACCATGGGGCAGTCTTGGGCTGTAAGGAAGTGACTCCACCTTCTAACCAGTGGCTGAGACCCACAAGGTTTTGTTGCTAAGCTTGTCATCTGGAGCCTGAAAACTTGTCTACACTCTCCGTGCAGCAGTCCTCTCCCATCAAGAGTAGAGAGAGCCCTAGTCTCAGGCTATTCCTGGCTCTGACAGAGTCCTCCACTAGGACAGGGCCTGGTGTTCTCTTTTGGTATAAGATCTTCTTCTCTCCCCAGTCAGAGGAGAGAATGGAATGCCCTCTGCTTGATTAACCTTCTCTGCTTGATCTGTCCATAGCTGCCCACCTGTCACCTCCATTATCATTGGCTCTGCCTGTGCTGGGGGGCTCGCAGGCTGGATAAAGTGCCTGGGCTCTTCACTGTCTCATGCCCTCAGTGTTGCAGCCCTCACCAGGAAAAGTGTGGGCTGAGCCAACTTGCATCTCCAGTGGCAGAGGCACAGAGGCTGAAGCCAGACAGGGTCTAAAGTCCATGCACAGAGGTGTTCCATGGAGTGGTAGCAGCTTTGAGTCCCCAGAGGAGGTATCACATAGAACATCTGGCTATGGTTTATTTTGCACTTCATTAATGAGCATCCAGAGTCCATGTGAGACTGCTGGTCTAGAAAGCAAGGGCTTCACTTTTGCACATTTCAAGTGGTCTCAGAGACTATAGACTAAGGGAGACCAGCCTAGGTCTTGACTGCAGGCATAGGATCATGCTTCTGTACAGTCAGAGGCCAGAGTCTTGATGGTCTCGGGGAGCCACAGCAAGTACATAACATAGAAGATGACAGGGCCCAGTGGCTAAATAGGCAGGGAGAACCTAGGTTTAGGAGGGCGGGGCAGAGGCATGGTCCATACTGGAAGCACGTAGAGGCCTGGGGAATCTTCTTCCTGGGTTCTGAGTACTCCATTCCTGGACATGCTGAGTTATCCACCAACCTAAGGCAGGAAAGACCAGTGCTGGGTAGCTGGATGGATGAGACTCCAGTATTCTCTGGAGGATCCAAGGCAGGTGTTTTGTGTATGTTTAGGGTGTGGGGTGGTGTTGTGAGCTCTGTCATAGGGCATTCCAGCTGGACAGGAGTCACTTCAGATGGAGCAGCCAGCCAGGCGGGTGGGACAAGAGGCTTAGATCTCCCAAGCCCCTACTCAGTCTCTGAGCCTGGCACTGGTTGAGCAGCGCCTGGGGCCGACAGCAGCCATATGTTGGGAAGAAGAGCTGTGTGCATTGCTCTGCGGCCCCCGGGGCCAGCCTTCCTGGGCCTGTCACAGATGATTTTTCCTGC
Source organism: Eospalax fontanierii (assembly GCA_035773235.1). NCBI lineage: Eukaryota > Metazoa > Chordata > Mammalia > Rodentia > Spalacidae > Eospalax > Eospalax fontanierii. The sequence continues at coordinate 28,618,005 of CM069546.1, read as the reverse complement.
CTGAATGGCAGGCTGGCTGGCGGGTGGGGCAGTGGGGGCCTGTGAGCTGGCCCCATGTCTAGACCCCTCCATTCTTCTCAACACCAGGGTTTGCCACTTTTGGGGTAATCCAAGAGCATGGCTTCATCTTTTAATTACCCAGAATCTCACTGAATGCCCCCTATTGTGGGCGCCTCTTTCAGCTCAAAGTTAGGGTTCTTTAGAAGATCCCTGGCTGGTCAGTGAGAAAGAGCCTCTTGCTTGGATGTGGGTGGTGGCCAGGGGTCCACATCAGGCTGCTGTGTGCCCCGGGCAGGTGGAAGAAGGCCGGGAGCTGTAGCCCTGTCAGCCCAGCGCCCAGAGCTCTGTGCGGGGAGGCAGGGAGGCCACGGCTAATTTGTACACTAAGTGCTTCTGACAGGGATGCCTCACAAGTGAGAACATGCCACCGCCTGCCCTGGGAAGGCCACAGCGGCTAGCAGTGAACAGTGGGGTCAAGAGAAAGGGACATGGGGGTACAGGGCCAATGAGGACCAGGAATTTGGGGAGAGCCAGGAACAGGTTGATGGTTATTGGTCGGGTGAGACAGGAAGAAACGTGAAGCTGTGAGAAGTGGGCATCTAGGAAGCTTGAAGGAGCCCTGTGAAATGGACAAACAAGGGGGCAGGGCCCCTTACTGTCCTTGTGTGCACTCCCTGCTTCAGTGACTAGTCCTGTTGCTGTCTTGGACTTTGTGATCACCCTGCTCAGGACAGTTCACTCCAGCCTAGCCTAGCCTGCTGATGCCACAGTGTGTTAAAGTCTATTGCTCAGGACAGCCTGGCCACCTTCCTCATACTGGTCCCTCAGCCTGACCTGAATCAAGTCCTCCTCCTTCTGAGGAGACCTGGCCTTCTGCCCAATACAAGCCAGAGTCTGGTGTATGTGTCCCCCACCTTCTTTCTGGATGCCCCTTTAGCCCCCCCTCCCACACATGCTAGGGTCCCAGGGGAGGGAAAAGAGCTGGGACCAACCATAGTAGGTAGGCATACAGCTGCTGGCCTGGTGTGGACACTCATCTGGCCATGACACCAGAGTCTTGAACTGCCTCTTGAGCTGTCCTGGGCTGGAGCTGCAGAGGCCAGGGAGTACTGGGCATCAGGTAGAGTGGGGCAGAGAAAAGGGGCTCTCCAGAGTCCAGGGGTGGATAGAGCTGGCTTCTACTACCTGTATGGGTGGGTGCAGGTCTGGCCCTTACCCTGCATGAGAAAGTCCAGCTTGGTGTGCAGCCGCACGGGGCAGAGAAGGTGCTGTGGGCAGCGAGGTGAGATGTGTTGTGGCAGCTGCCCCGCTGCCCGAGGCCCGCCCGGAGCGAACACTGCTGGTGGCTTTAATTGCTTTCACATTCGATGGGCTGGCCTGTGACAGGCCTCTTACACGGTGCACTCTGGCCTGAACCCCCAGCCCCCGCGTGCCCAGGGGCATCCTCCAGTCCCTGAAGGGGCCTGGGCTGCTAGCCAGAGATGGGTTGAGCAGCTTAACATCACCTGTGATATGAGCTGGGCCCAGCCAGCACCAAGCTGGGAGGGGACATAGCACACCAGCCAGGGAGAAACAGCAGCTACAGTCACACTCACCCTCTGGCTCCATCTGCTTCTTCTTGGTGACTGATGGGTTCAGACAGCCCTTATCCCCCCAGTGCAGGCGGGAAAATGCCTCGCACACTCTGTCCTGCTCATACCATGTGGGTCCTACCTGGCTGTGTGGCTTCAGCGCAGCTTGACCCAAGAGACCCCCACACTGGCCCTTGGAATAGCAGACAAGAGACTCCCTTTACAAAACAAAATGCTTTTATTTGGTCCTTGGAGCCTGAGTGGAAACCGCCTATAGAGTCATCGAACAAGGAAGGGACTGACAGCTGATAAAATAGTCTCTGCGTTCGAAGAGCTGGTCCTATTTACAGGGTTAAAAATATTCACAGCTCGGAGTAAAAGGAGGCCCAGAGGGGAGGGGAATGTTTTTCTAGGTATAAAAACCCTTGCAAGCCCCATGGAGATGAGGACAGTGGGTGTGCAAACTGCCCACTACCTAGGGGCTGCAGGACAGTGGCAGCCAGGTGGGGGACCCAGGAAATATCTCAGGTGTCCATGTGGCAGACGAGGGCTCTGGTCTTGACAAGCAGCTGGGGGACACTAGATAAGTGGGCAGCTCTCAGCTTCCTAGTTCAGGGGAGGGAGCAGCCACACCTTACATGTGCCTGTGATGGGGCTGGGGTCCCTGTGGACAGATAGGTCACAGGACAGGGCTGATGGTGGCTGAGGGGTGCTGAGGACAAAGCGCTTCTCCAGACAGCAGGGCTGGGCCTGGATCCCGACCTGCCGCCCCATCATGGCTTCGATCCTGGCAGGTACTCCAGGAATTGCATAGTGTTGCAGGAGGGGCAGCTGTCCCCAAGCCCTGGCTGGTGGCCACCAGGCATCTGCTTCCTGCAATCCGCTGCTCATGTGCCAGGGCTATCGGGACCCTGCTCATTGGGGCAGGAAGCTAGGCTTGGGGACATACCAAGGGGAGAAGCAGCAGATCTGAGTCCCACATGGGGTTGCTCAGGCTCTCAAGGCAGGGTCATGGCCTCTGACTCTCAGACTTGGTTCTGTGAATAGAGATCTGGGCTGCATCTCCATGGCAGGGGACCCCCACATTCCCAGGGAATGGCAGCCCCAGCTGGGCCCTGGCCACCTGAAGTTGTACCCAGGGCTCAGGATAGAAGGACTGGAATGCAGCCCACCTGGCTCGAGGTATTCTGCATGGTGGCTGGGAGGCCAGATGGCAGACTGGGGGTGGTTGGGGTAGGGGAGGGAGGCCCAGGGGAGGCTGCACCCTGTGGCTGGTGGCTCCCTGGGCAGGGTCCTGAGATTCTGGTTCAAGCATCCTCCATTGGGGTCTCCCTCATAAAGTGCATGTGGGGGTGTACAGTTGGGTAGATCTGCACACAGCCCCTGCCCAAGGGAACTGCAGTCACAGTGGCCGGGGTCCATGCAGGCCAGCCACCTCAGGTGTGAGTGGGGGACTGTGAGTGCCCCTAGAGGCTGTCCAGTCACTGAGGAAGGCCTGGGCTGCTTTGCGGTGTGCCAGACGGTGGGTGATGGAGAATCCAGCATTGCCTTCCAGCTGGGATAGGATCACCAAGACCTGCCTGGGGGAGATGACTGATGAGGACCAGTGGGAGACCAGGGCCTACAGTGCCGTAGGGCAGGTACCCACCTGTGTAGGGGTGGCACACTGTCCTGGGTGCGCAGGCTGCCACGTGTGGATACTACATTGAAGCTGTCTGTGCAATCACACTGCACATGCAGGTAGGACTTGGGGTGCCGGTTCTCAACCACCACGATGAGCCCCGCCCAGCCATGGGTCAGGTAGTAGCAGGTCATGCCCTCACGGCCCTGGGCACAGGCACAGGGTGGGTGGGCTAGGGCTGGTAGATACCCACCCATTGCCCTCCCCCACCAGGACCCCACCCACCTCATGCCGCTCGCCCCGGCTCTCAGTGAGCAGGATGATGGCGTCGGCCAGCGTGGTTGGCTGTGCCTCCACTGGCTCCACCATGACCAGCCTGGAGCTGTACACTGCGAGTACGTGGCCGGGTGGCTCGAGGGTACCTCGGGGGACCCCTGCCGAGGGGATGGAGGCTGTGGGGGGTGTGGATGAGGGAGCCAGCAGCCTTCCTGTGGGTGGGCTTTGGGGCTCAGAGGGTGGGGAAATGGGTATGGGCCTCGTCTGGCTGGAGCCCTTACCCTGGGTGGGGGGCCCTGGTGGGGTAGGGCTCCAGTGGTTGAAGGCACAGCACACCACAGCATACTCGCCAGGCTCTAGCATGACATCACAGTTCACGAATTTCTTGACAGCACGTTTACTGTGGGCCAAGAGACGACCTAGGCTTAGGCGGCCACCACTGCCAAAGGTGGCCCGGAATACCAGGATGCACAGATCCAGCAAGTGGCTGTCTACTGTATCTGAGCGCCTGTGGGACAGAGAAAATAGGCTGGGGGCTCATGTGGACACAGCTATTAGCACCCAGTTTGGAGTACCCCAGTCTCCCTGTTGCCTACCTGCTGCCCTCTTGGAAGAGCGCAAACTCCAATGAGGCCCGCTCCAGCACTGTTAGCGCTGTAACACCCACTGGGCCGCTGGCTGTGCTCGGGAAGCAGCCCTGAACCCGTGCTTCCTGCCAATCTGAATGCACCTTGCAAATGTCCACAGAGTCGAAGTACCTAGGCAATAAGGAAAAGGGCCAATGAGTAGAGCGCAGGTCCATACCTAGCTCTGGGATACAGTGCTCATCCTACGGGCCTTTGCTGCTCGATTCTGAGCACTCACTACATGCCTCATTGTTCTACTGAAGACCTGCCTGCCCCTTGTCTTCCGAGTGCTTGGCATCTCTTTGGGAAAGGCTCTTTTGGCAGGAAGCACTTGTCCTGGCTGCTGTCTTGTTGTGATACCCAAGTGTTGGGATTACAGATACATGCCACTATGCTTTCTAATTTCTGCTTCTATTTATTTATGTAAAAAATATTTATAGTTGGGCATGGTGGCACATGAGTTCCAGACCAGTTGGGCTACTGGGAGACCTTGTCTCAAAAAGACCACACCCCCCAAAATCAAAATTTTATGTGTATATGAGAGTATTGCCTGCATGTATGTAAGTGTATCCCTGTCGGGCAATGCCAGCAGAGGTCAGAAAAGGTCATCAAATCCCCCTAAAACTGGAGATAAACACGGTTGTTATTTGCCATGTGGGTCCTGGGAATCAAACAGGGGTCCTCTGCAAGAGCCACTAGTGCTCTTAACTGCTGAGCCATTTCTAATTCCTCATTTCTGCTTTTAACCTGTTCCTCTCAGCTGTTTGTCAAGGTATCAGTAAGCTGACTGGTGCATGTTCTCTGAACACTATAGGAGTAAGAATGACTCACACATAAGCCCTGCTACCTGCAGGGCTAGTCTCCTTGGTCAGACCAAGAGATGAAATTCAGAGCCCCACAGAACTGGGAAACAGACAAGCAGCTTCACCAGACCAGTTGCCAGGGGATCTGGCCTTGGGACAGGTGAGGGCATCAAGGTACCTGATAAAGTCACTATATTCCATCCAGAAAACGCCCTCGCTGCTGCCATGTGGCATGAGTTCTGCTCGCAGGTGCCCTGGCCAGTGTGGCCACTCATCCGACCAGCTGCCATTCCAGGAGAAACGGCCCCATGGGTTCCGAAGCCGCAGAAGCCTGTGGACCACAGGACTGAGGACCAAGACTGTGCCCTGTGTCTAGACACTTGTCCACCCTCAACCAGTTAGGTCCCTACCTGGAGCCCTGTACATCACGGACATCTAAGATGGAGTAAGCATGGCGGGGGCGCAAGCCCAAGCTTTCATAGGCAGCATCATCCACCTTCATGTTGCCTCCTCCACAGGAAGCACCCATGAGGAACCTGTATGGACAGAATGGTCCTGGCTGATGGAGTGGATGGGTGGGGAGAGCTGGCTTCTTGAATGTGGAGGTCATAGTCTGGGATCCACATGACACATGCTTTCAGGAAGTATAGCTCAGTCTGGCTGAGCTCAAAGGGCCTGGCTGGGGTAAAAGACTGAGATCCCCAGTTGTGGGCAGGGGTTGCTGCCCAGGTTCAGTTGTAGGTAGGGATCTTCTCCCAGACCTATGGCTTTTGAAGGTCTTTAAGTCTAGATTCTACACTAGGCTTTGGAAGTGGGGTGGTCAAGGCTCACAAAACTGACTAGGATGTAGGACCTTTCAGAACATCTCCCTCCACTCTTGTGGCCATCTCTCCAGTGGGCTCTGGCCTGCCTTTCCCAAAGTGGGAGATGACAGGGTTTTGGCTCTTCTCAGGGTGGCCACCTGGGGCAGGATGTGGCTCTTCCCATGGTGGCCACTTGGGGCAGAGTCTAGCCAGGCATCTCGGCTATGGCCAGGCCGAACCAGAGCACCTTGTGAGATTCAAGAGCAGTCAGAGGGCCACTGCCCCATTTTTCCCACCTCTCCGCCTCTCCTCTCCTCCCAATGCCGCAGACCATGGCAGCGCCCGCCCCTCTTACCCAGCCTCCTTAGAACTCAGCATTTTGGCCCAGATGAGGTCAGTGTCAACAGGTTCCTCGCGGGGGTTAGTGGAGCTGACCTGCAGCGCCAGGCTCTCGCAGGGGGCACCAGTGAGCGTGGCCAGGCCTTCGATGGCACGCCCTGCCTGGAGGGCAAAGTAGGAGCCGTGCAGCTTGGCCAACGCCTTCTCGATGAGGGCCACCCATAACTGCTTCCGCTGTGCCTGGGGAAGGGATCAGAGTTACAGACTGTCCTGACCCCAACCCCGTCTACTATCCAGTCGACTTACCTGTGAGAAGAGCAGAAAGCCAGCCTCATCACAGGGCAGCATGTCATCCACCAGCACTGTTGTCCATGTGCCATCCTTGCACAGTCGCACCTGGTAGGCACCCTCTGCACATAGGCTACGTGTGACCATCACCCGTTCCACCAGATCAGGCCGTTCAGCCAGTACTGCCAACGCACTCAGGAACCTATATGGAGTCAGACAACCTCACCAGATGCCCATGACTAGAACAGAAAACTTCCCATTCTCCCTTGAGCCTGTCTGGCCCTGAGAGAAACCTAGAGCCTTACCAGCAGTTCCCCAGCAGCCCCTGCAGGATGTCGGAGGGTCGCAAGGTGTGGAAGACTGACCACGGACTCCCGTGGTCCCTGAAGACAGAGCAGTTGATTTCGTGGGGCCGCAACCACTGCTTTACTCGCTGCTGGACGCTGTCACCCACTGGGAAGCCGACAGATGCAGGGCCGGGGGGGAAGCTGTCATCCACAAAGTTCACACTGTTCTGCAGGGACCACGGCCAGACACTGAGGCTGGGTAGAGCAGTCTCAGTCCCAGAATGATCCCACTCTGCCTTTTGGGGCAAGACCGACCCTCCCAAGGGAGCTTCAGAAGGTTTGTGCGGGGCCCTTGTGCAGCATACTAACCTTGGTGCTAGGCCACTCTGACCTGTGTGAAGGGCTCACCATTAGGATGATCCTGAGTGGGCTTGGGGACACACGGCCATCAGACCATGGCACTGCAGGCCAGTGACAAGCAGCTGCAGTGAGCATGTGAGCCTGGGAGATGGCACAGTTCCAGCTGCTCCTTCAGCTGACCCAAGGGTAAGGCCACCCAAGGGCTTAGGCTCAGCAATTCAAAGGGACAGAACACAAGGTGTCCTGGCCTCCATGCTGCTCTAGATAGGGCAGCCTCACTGTATTCTCACCTCTCTGTGGGCTTACATATGAGGGATCAGGGATCTTCCTAGGCATGTGGGCAGAGGGGTGTGATATGAATGATGGAGGGAACTTCAGTCATCTTAGGGCCAAGCTAGCTTTCAGCCTCAGAAGAGAGGCTACTCACCTCCCGGCAGAAGGCCACGATGTTCTCCCAGAGTGCCTTGGCTTCACCCTCATCTGTCTGTCTTCGCTTCTCCACATGCATGCTCTCCCTGCGCCTCAGGGGTGTGGCCCCCCGGCGCTGGGCCACCAGAAGCTGTGGTGTATGGCAAGCTGCACAGTGCTTGTCCCGAGGCATGTTGATCAGGGTACAGGCAGGGCAGGCCCACTGGCCTAGGCGATCAGGCAAAAGGCGGGCAGCCTTGTGGGCTGATGGAGCTCGTTCACAGCAGCCAACACCAGGACCAGGCTTGTCGGCACCACAGTCGGGGCAGTGGGCAGGGGGCTCACTGTGCTCCTGGAAGCCATGCAGCTTGGAGCAACCACATACTGAACACCTGGGGACTGTAGTGGGGTTCCTGAGTGTGCACTTAGCACACGACCAGGTGGTGAAGTCGGGGCTGGAGGGGCTGGCAGGCGTGTAGCGCACGGTGTCTCCAGCCAGGTCAATGACATCACTGCACGCCTCACAACGGACAGGGCTGCTCTCTGGACCCTCCTCCTCAAGTACACTCAGTCGCTTGCCTGAGAGCACCTCCTTGCCTGATAGCAGTTCTGCTAGGCGGGAAGCCCCAGCTGCAGACCTGCCTGGACCCTGGGAGTACCCTTTGGAGCTCGTGGAGGGTGAGGACTGAGCAGCTTCAGGACCAGGTGGCTGAAGCTGCGGGGGGACCTCCCTGCGGCTTCGGGGCACAGGGTTGTTCTGCAGGGTGGGTGAGAAGGGGCTGAAGGATGGTACCCTGGGGAGTTCCTGTTCAGTGGAAGGACCCTGGCTGGTAGAAGGAGAGTCAGCCTCAGCACCCCCTGCAGGGGGGACAGGCTGGGATGGAGCAGGAACAACATGGAAACCAGTAGGAGCCACAACCTCAGGAACCACCAGAGCTTCTGGAGGGATGCGGGGTAATGACAGTTTCCGGGGTCCCCCACAGGCAGAGCAAGAGCTGGCCACTGGCGTGTTATGCAACGTGCAGCGCTGGCAGGCCCAGCCAGTGCCAGGTTCTGCCCCTTCCCCTTCATCTTCCTGTTCCTTCTCTTCTTCCTGTTCCAGGTGCCCCCTGGCTGGCTCTATGACTACTAGCCCTGTTGTCCTCACTGGGCCTGCCTCTTCCTTGCAGGTACCCTTTGGTTCCACCAATATGGTGGGTGGTTTGGGCAGGACCCCATTGACAATGGGAACCAGAGGGGCTCCAGAAACAGGCTCTGGGGTGAAGCCACACACTTCACAAGCCTCTTTGCCCAAGAAGTTCCGGAATGTGCAACGTGCACAGGGCCATTTCTGCTCCTCTACGCTGAGCCGCAGGATCTGGTCGAGGTCTGGTTTGTGCCGGGGGGCCTCACAGATGGAGCACTGCCGCTGGCCAGCTGGGTTCAGGAAGGTGCAGCGCGCACAGGACCACTCCCCGACTGTGGCCATAGACCCAGGAGAGTGTGTGTGGCTGCAAGGGAAGGACCTGATCAGTGTGGCATCTGTGAGGTCTGTGGTTACTATGGCCCATAGCCAATGGGACACTACCTTTCCATGGAGGGTACCTAAGCAAGTAGGAGATGATGGCTACAGAGCCAGCGATGTAGGAAGTGTGGCCAACTTGAGGTCAGCCATATTCTGCCTGGAGTTCAGGAGGGTTGGGGGTGGGGAGTTAGGGGAGCCATCAGACAGATCAATCCAAACCTCTGCCCAGGGTATACCCTGAGTTTGTAGCCCCCTCACCAATAAGGGACATGGCAGACCTCTTGAGCCTTAGTTATGGGGCAACACCATGGCCTGGACCTATACGGGCCTATAAGCCTGTTCCCTGTAGGTGTGGCATACTCTATATGACTAAGTTTGTAGCAGTGTGGAAGTAAGTACTGGAAGGCTGTGTAAATCCTTCCTGGAAGGGCCACCTGAGCATAGTAAGGCTACAAGACAGACATAGGGTAGAACTGGCTGGAGGTTGGGGCTATGAGGTCTATACCTTACACTACCCCAAGGGCCTGACATATCCTTCCCAGGCTGTGGGACAGGATGCATAGTCCAGTGCATGGAGTGTAGCCTCTGGGCTTACAGGGAGGATTTTTGAGCTTCTGACCTGACTTCCTGCCCCCAAGTTGGGCTCCTGTTCCAGATGGAAAGCATGCTGGGCCTCATGGTAGGGCTGAGCCACAAAGGCATCTCCACAATCTCCATCCCATCTCTTAAACTGACTGTAGCTGCTCTGCCTCCAGGAAAATCAATTGTTCTTTACAAGGAAGCACGAAGCTCATGCTTCTAACTCTTTTGAATCAGGAAGAAAGAAAACTCTCCTCTTCAGAAAAAAACAAACAAAAAACCCCCCACTCTTCCCAGAAAAAAAAATGACCTTTGTTTAAGGTCCAGAGTCAACTCCAGTCCCATCTGCCTGTGTAGGCTGGGTACCCCTAGGAAGGGCAGATAGAGAAGCACTTGATGTGGAGGAGCTGCTGAGTTTTGTTCACAGTTGACAAGGCCAAGAGGACAGAAGGGGCTCTGAGAGCCCCAGGGCAGCAGATAGGTAGGTACACTAGGCTGCCTGAACCAGAGACAGCACTAATTTGGGCTTCTGTTCAGAAAGGCTGAAAACTGACTGGAGATGACCAAACCTTTCTTTTCACCTTCCCTACCTGGAGAGGGCTCGTGGGTCAAACTAGAACACAGGGCATGCCAGCACAGATGAGAGAAGCCATCATAAGAGAGGACTACTCTTCCTACCTGCACATCCACTTCATAACACAGCCAAGGGTGGGCATCCCAGAGGGCCCTGATGGGCAGCAGAGCAAGTTTAACCCTTTACAGTCCACTTCCTAGTAGTCTCCTGAGGGAAGATAGATCCCATGTAGGGCTACCAGGGGCCTCTCTTGGGGCATTCCCTGATTCAGCCCCATGCCCGACCGTATAGGCTGAGGAAGCTTTGTAATGGTTTATCTTTACTGTCAACTTAACTGGATTTGGAATCACACAGGAGGCCCATTTCTGGGAGTTGTCTTCAAGGATGTTTCTAGAGAGATTTAACTGAAGAGACAAGACCTACTCTGAATGTGGGCAGCACCATCCCATGGACTGGGGTCCTAGATTAACCAAAAAAGGGGACAAGGAGGGCTGTTGAAATGGTTCAGTAAAGGCACTTGCTGTCAATCCTGATGACCTGAGTTCAATCCCTAAGACCCACATGATAGAAGAGAACTGACTCCCACAAGTTGTCCTCTGACCTCCACATGTGAGCCATGGCATGTGTGTATGTATATACAAAATAAATATTTAAAAAAGAGAAAGCATGAGTATTAGCATTTATCTCTCTTCACTCCTTGACTGTGGATACAAGGTGACCAGCTGCCTAATACTTCCATGGCCATGCCTTCCTGACACAAACTTTGTACCTTCTTAAACCATGAGCCAAAACAAATCCTTCTTCCCTTAAGTTGCTTCTGTCACAACAATGAGAAAAGTAGTAACTAAGACAGAAAGAAAATTGGTACCAAGAAGTCATTGTTGCTGTGATACACCTGACCATGTGGTTTGTAGGGCTTTGGAACTGACTTTTGGGAGGAATGTAGAATATGAAGCCACAGAATGCTTTAAGCAGAGCGCAATGGGTTATGTTCAGAAGACTAGAATGCAGATAGCAATGAACAGTAGAAGCCAGTTTGTGAGAACAAGAACTCTATCTGGGACTATGTTACAGGCCATTCCTGTTATGTTCTGACACAGAACTTGGTTGTATTCTGTTCATGCCCTAAAAACTGAAGCAAGGCTGAATTTGAAAGTAAGGGACTAAGTTGTTTGGAAGAAGAAATCTTAAGACAGCATGGCATTCAGGCTGTGGCACAGTTACTGCTCACTACATTTATTGAGCTTTATTTTTATAAACCGATATTTTAAAAATTATTTATTTTTATGTGTATGAGTGTTTTGCCTCCGTGTATTTAAGTATATTATGCATGCAATTCCTACAGAGGTCAGAAGTAGGCACTGGATCCCCTAGAACTGGAGTTATAGTTGTTAACTGCCATGTGGGTGCTGTGAACCAAACCTGGGTCCTCCGTAAGAGCAGCCAGTGCTCTTAACCACTGAGCCATCTCTGCAGTCCTTATTGAGGTTTATAATGAAAATTCAAAGCAGAAAGATATTTAAAAATGTGCAATCTGGTGAGCACAGGAGCACCAATGAGTTCAAACTGCAGACAAAGCATCTGTAATTGTTAGAGATTAGCCTAATTAAAGAGAAACTTTACACTCTGCACTGGGACAATAGGAAAAATGCTCAAGTACAAGATCTAACTTGTAAAAATGTAAATTCACTTAGAGAGAGGCTGAACTAGAAATGCTGTTAAAGAAATTTTCTAGTGGAAAACAACTGCCCAAGAAGTGCTTTCCCAGGATTAACCACCAAAGTCCACAGAGGCTACCACAGCTGTGGTAGAAGGGAGCCAGACTGCATCTACAGCGGGCAGAACTTGACATTGCCATACACGTGGTGTTGGTTTTACAGGCATGCAAAATCCAAGAGTTATGGCATCATAGAGGCTTACACGAAGTTCTAGAAAGCTGCTGAGATCATGCAATGTGTGACAGGGTCAGATTCCCTGCAAGAAGACCTTGAGAGGCCAATATGCTGTGAATGTAAAGCACAAGTTGCAACGGACACTCCATGATGTTTGAAATTCCAGGACCATGGGATGTCTGTCAAGGAAAGTTGAAGGCATGGAGTGAAGTCAGTTCAAAAGAGAGGCGATGTGTGCTGCAGATGGTAGAAGTGGAAGGATGGATGGAGTTACAGAGATTTGGTGTTGGTCCTGTGGAATTCTGGTCTTCTTTTTGGTCCTATTTTACACTCCTACATCCTGATTCTTCCTTTTTCCTGGAGTGGAAATGTTTACTCTATGCCACTGTATATTGAAATTATGTAAACTTGTTTTTTATTTTAACTAGGTTCATAGTTAAGAGATTGCCTTGAGTATTGGAATGAGCCAGGTATGGTGGCACATGCCTAGAATCCTAGCACTTAGGAGGCAGAGGCAGGCAGATCATTGAATTACAGACCAGCCAGGGTTACATTGGAAGATCTTGTCTCAAAAGAAATGGGAATGAATGTATTTTGCATTCTGAGATGCATATGAGACTACAGGGGCCAGGGATAGAATGTTATGTTTAAAAGTGATGCGTTTTGGAGGCCGGAGAGATGGATTAGCAATTAAGAGTGTATTATTCTTGCAGAACACCTGAATTCACTTCTAAGCACCGATATCAGGCTACCACCTGTAACTTCAGCTCCAGAGCATCTGATGCCTTTGGCTTATGTGCACATATCCACACAAACCCATAATTTGAAAATAAAAATACATTTTTAAAAAAGTGATGTGCTCTGGAGTTGACAAGGGGTAGAACTGTGGTAATCTTCATTGTTAATGTGATCAGATATTGGAATCATCTAGGAGACACAGCTCTGACTCCTATCACCATATCTGCTCTTTCATGACGGACTGTATACCCTTAAACTATGAGTCAAAATAAACCCTTAAGTTGGTTTTGTCAGGTATTTTGTCACAGCAAGAAGAAAAGCAAGTAATATACAAGTTTTAAAAACATAAGGAGGAGAGGTCCAAGGGCTCATTTACCCCAGGAACCAGCTGGGGTAGCCCAGTGTTCACCCTGGGCTCAGTGGATCTTAAAGCATAGCTCCTACTAGCCCAGCTAGCACCCAGGAAGAGAGGATAGGGCATTTCTGGTCAGCTCTGTGCAATGCACAGATTCCCTATGTCCCTACCCTTTAATCTTCGTGGCCTGCTCAGGCTGGTCCCACAGTTTATGGTTAGTCCCATGTTGCAGGGCCTGGGAGGGGACCCAGAGCTCAGAGACTTGAAGCGGGGGGGGGTGGAGGAGGAGTAGTGGTGGAGGAGGAGGAGGAGGAGGAGGAGGAGGAGGAGGAGGAGGAGGAGGAGGAGGAGGAGGAGGAGGAGAAAAAAAGCCAGGCCCGATGGCTTACTCAGAGGCAGGCTGGACCTCTGTGAGATTGAGGCTTAGCCTGATCACAATGGCTAGGGAGACTGTCTCACAAAACAAAACAAAACCAAAAACTTGTGACCAGTTGAAGACTCTCAATGAAATCTTTATACAGATTTTGGCAAAGTCCTTGTAAAGCTCTCAACACAAGGACTAGAATGCTGCTGTTTGGCAAAGTGCTTGCTTAGCATGTGTGAGGAGCTGGGCTTGATCCTAACTCCAGAAGTAAAAACTGTTTCTCAATACAAATATTCCTCATAGCACAAGCTCACAAAAGTAATTCCAACTTCTCACAACACTAGCTCACAACAGAGGGCAAACTAAGGTAACCACCAGTCCACCCACAACACTGGCTCTGTTTTTAGCTTCCTGGGCATGCCAATACTCAGCACTGATACAAGGGGAGGTGACAGGCTCCAGGGCTGAATCAGAGTCTGCCCAAGTAACCAGGAAATGAGCACCCATATGACTCGGTAGATGCTGCATCTTGCTGTGGCCTTGGTAGAGATCTTTCCCCCCTCAGGAAGAGCTAAGGGATCTCAATAGAACCAGCAACCCAGATTGGGCTCCCAGGGTACCTGCCTAACAGTCCACACTAAGGATAGATGCCCTCGTCCAGCTATGCAGTTCTATGCCTTACCCTTGCCAGTTCCTTATATTCCCCTCTATGTTCAGGGTAGACTGCTCTGAGGCCTTCTGCCCTATTTTCTGAGGGGTGATGGTAGTCACTCCCTTCTGAGGGAAGGTATCAGGCCATTCTTTCTTGGCTTGGCCACAGCCCTGCCTGCTCAGGGTAGATGTGTGCTTGTCTCAGTCCTTAGGCAGGCAATGACTGAATCAACTATTCACTAATTAGCCAGCCATGTGAGGTTGGACACAATCAAGGTTCCCATATTAGGCTGACCATTGGGTTGAGGAGGGAGATCCAGCATACCTAGGTTTCCTAGACTTTGGGTAGTTTGTGAGCCGCCTTTTCATCTACACAATGGAGACTACCTGAAAGGAGAATACTTCCTGTCCTGAGACTGGCAGTCCTTCAGAGATATCAGCAGCTGCCACTGCTGCTAGTTTCTGTCCCATACTTCTCTTAGCCCATCGAGCAGTGTATCAGAGACAGGGAAAAGGCTGCCCGTTTCCCATGCTTGGTACCTCTATATGTGTGTGTGCTCCAAAGGGTGGTCACAAAGCAGTGCCTCAGTTTGGGTGTGTATGAATTCTTCCAGGTCTTTAATACAATTTCTTCCTGATTCATCTTGGGTGCCCTACTACCCAGGCAGGCAGTAACTACCCTAAGGGTCAGGCTCACTTTCAGTGGGAACTAGTAGTTGTTGGGGATACCAACTCAGGGCAAGGGCAAGTAGGGGAATAGGGTAAATATATGGTATTACATCCTCAGGTCCTTGGGCCTCTCTTCTCTTCAGCCTACCTTCCCACTTGGTCTCTGATGGACTTGCCTAGCAAAATTCTTTTCTGTTCCCCTCATTTTTTTTTTTTTTAATTTTTTTCCCCCTCATGAAGCCCAAGCTGAACTTGAACTCTTGAGTCTCCTGCCTCTACCTCTTCAGTTCTGGCATTACAGGTATGAGCCACTATGCCTGGTCCTGGATTTTAAAATCTTGTGGTTTGTTGTTGTTGTTGCTTGAAACACAGTGTCATGCAGCAACCCAGGCTAGTCCAGAATTCACTATGTAGTCTATGCCTTAGACTTCAGCAATCCTGCTTTGCCTCCTGTCTCAACCTCCCAAATGCTGGGATTATAGGTATGACTCACCATGCCTGGTAAACCACCTCCCCTCAACCTAAAAACCAAACCCAACAAACCTTGAGCTTTCATTTGCTCATAAGAACTTAGTAAAATAGCAGAATCATCCACTGATGTGACAAGTATATGGTGACATTCTCGCTGAGGCACTACTTGCAGACACAATACTGAAAACAAAGTTTAACATGCAGCTTCAGGACTGACAGTCACAGTCTGGACCTAGCAATTCAACTCTTAATAACTTTTCCTTAGGATATAAACATAAATCTACCTTTATAAATGTAAATAAGGGGCTAGAGAGATGGCCAGCAGTTAAGAGTACTGGATGATCTTACAGAGGACCCAGGTTTGATTCCCAGCATCCACATGGTAGCTAACAACATCTGTAACTCCAGTTCCAGAGGGTCTGATACCCTCTTCTGCTCTTGGCACCAGTGTACTTACATGTATGCAGGCAGTACACTCATACACATAAAATGAAAATAATGAATAAAATATTAAAAAAAATAAATGGAAATAGAAAGATACAAATGAATAGGTGAAAACACAATAAGATGCTCAACACCATTAGTTTTCAGGAAAACACAAATCAAACCAAGTAAGGTCCCACTTCACACCCTACAGGATGGTTAGAGTCAAAGACAGACTACAGCAAACATTATGAATAGAGAACACCAGAACCCTGCTGATCCTGGTAGTGGGAATGTAAATGTGTCAACCCCTGGGAAAGCTGTTTCTCTCATAATTTTTTATTAGCTCACCATAAACCCCAGCAACCCTAGTCCAAGGATCTGCTCAAGACAATTAAAAGACATTTCCATGCAAAAACTTTAGTGTGAATGTTCATAAGCAGTTAATTCATAAAAGCCAAGTGGAATTAACCCAGACAAGCAAAAGGTAGCCTTTTCTTAGAACAAAATACCCCTCAATGAAAAGGAAGGGGGTCCTGACATGTAGAGCAGCATAGATGGACCTTGAGGATATGATGAGTGAAACAAGCCAGATACATGGCTCCATGTGAAATCTCTGGAAAAGGCAAACCTACAGACAAGAAGCAGGTTAGTGGCTACCTGGGGCCAGAGTGGAGAATGAGTGACTGACTGCAAACGGATCTCTTTTGGATGCAAACTGGCTCATACAGATGTCATAGAAAGCTATGAACTAACTAAAAATAACTGAACTATGTATACAGTTATAATAGATAAACTTGATGGTGGACAAGTCATATTTCAATAAAACTGCTTAAGAAGACTGACTTTATGGAGGTGTTCTCTGGAGCATCTGTAATACTAAAGGGAACTGAAGGCACTCTAATGCCATCATACATAGGTGAGCAGTGCACCATTCCCATGTATATGGAAGTCTCTCTGGACCTTAAGCTCCCAATGCTTCCCATACACTAGAAGAACTCAAACTTCAGACTCTCATGCTGGTCTTAGCATTTCCCTGCAACATCGCCTAAATTCCCTTGTCTGCCAGCTCAGACCTCAGTGTCAAACATACCTCAGAAGGCAGTTTCCTGTTTGCTTCTCAGGTCTATGCCTAACTAACATCTCATGTCCTACATGAACTGTTTGTGGGCTTCTCTCAGTAAAATAAGGATCAGGGTGTTACCTGTACCTCTGCTAGCTCTACATTTTACATGGGGCTGAGCCCTGAATGTCCACAGAATGCCAGATCCCCTTCCAAAAGGTAGTTAAAGCTATGTATGGCTTATAGAGGGCTGGCAGAGCTCTGGGGGCTCCCAACCACCCACAGACACCCCTAGAAACAGTCACATTGGAAGAGGGTCACCACAGGCAGGGAGGGACGCAGCGTTAACTCTGACAACCTGTGTGAAGCAAGCCAACGACTCCCTCCAGACAGCTTTTATGGGAGCACCACAGGTCTTGGGCAAGTATTGCCCAATGCAAGCCAGAGTGTAGTCCCAGGCAAGGGGAAGACTCTTAAACCTGCCAACCAAGAGCAATGATAATCCCAGATCATTCAGGTCCTGCACATTCATGGGGAGCAAGTTTCCAGAGAGTACGATAAAACAGAAACCCCAATTCTGAGTAAGCACCTCTGGCAAGGAGGGACACATTGAAAAAAAGGCCTTTTGCCCAAGACCCCTCAGAGGAGCCCCTCCCCACCTTCTTACCTTCGGGCCCGGGGGCGTGGGTGCTGTCTGGTAACCAGGGCACTCTCCCAGACAGTCTCCCCAGGGCCGCTCCTACACCAGCCAGCTGATGCCGGGGGCCCCGAGTAGGGCGGCCCCCCAGGGAAGCCGTGGTCTGACTCCGTCTCTGCGGCCAGGGAGGAGGCGGAGCTCCCCATGGCCCCCCTGACAGTGGCCACGTAGAGAGCCGGGCCTGGTCACCTCTGGCCGGTGGCACGCGAACGGGAGCATGGAGAGAGGAGAGTGCCCACACTGAAGAAAGGGCAGCCGGCTGGTCAGTGACACAACAACAAAAATAAACAGAATAAAAAGAGAGAAGAAACAGTGTGATTCACACAGATGAAACCCTAGGCTCTGGGAGGGTTCCCCAGCATGCCAAGTAGCTTGGGGTAGGCAAGGGGGAACCAGGTTCAGGGATCTGGGACTTAAGCTTAAGTATTTGGCACTGCAGGGCACCTACAAGGAAGCAGAGGTCAGAGGCCAAAGGCCAGCACCCCATGGAGCTAATGCCCCCTGGTTTGTGGCATATTAGGGGCCCAGGATATCACAGCCCCTAGACTTTTTTCTAGTCTTTAAAGGGTTTTATTCCTTAGAAAAGAGTGCAGCTTTGCCTTTTTAGAAGAAATGATCAAGGAGATATTTAGCCTGTGGGAAAGAAAGTGGAAACACAGCAGGGCTGGTCTAGGACTCAAAGAAAGGTACCTGAATTTGGCCAGGGCCAAACTGTACCTTCAGAAATGCAGCAGCAGACTGTGTAAACCCACACTTATCAGGCAGGCACTAGACCTGGGGAATACCAGGGAACCTGAGCAACTGTCCATGCCTGGGAGGAAGCAGGTGGATTACTGTGGCACAAAGAGAGCAATCTTATACATTCTGGCTAAGGGGGAGTTGAAGCCAAACAAGACCTGAAGATGTGATCCCTGGCACAGGGAGAACCTGGTAGTTTGGGAAGTTGATATACATGGAATACTTGGGTAGGAATCCCCTCTCTGGGCTTTAGGCTAAGGTAGGTATTTAGGCTGCTCTCTGACTGTGGGTAGGCCAGAAACTTGTCCTGGTTTCAGCAGTTCTTACCTATGGGTCTGCTATCATCCACTGATAGCCCTTTCTTTGGCTTCTGAACAAGTCTCTACTGAAGGTGGTGCTAGGGATGGGGAGGAAGTGAGGGAAGACTAAAATAAGGAACCAAGAGACACATCTATGGAGTGCAGGGAGGCCCAAGGGGACAGCCGAACATGACAGGTGACAGGCCTGTGTAGTGCTTTCAGGAGGCAGCTAGCACCGGACACCTGAGAGGACCAGCACACCAAGCCCAGCCCCTTTCCAACATAGACTATAGGGCCAGGCAGTTCTGTACCCTTTCACTATGGGGTTTCAATAAGGAACAGCTGTGTCTCCCATGTAGCAATCACATTTGCCATTGCCTTCTGAGTTCAACTGTGAGGTGATGCCTTTCCCAAGGGACTGACCCTGTGAGACTTGTGGCTGCTCAGGCCTCCCATATGAACGAACAAAATAGGCTTTCAACACCCTGTAGTCTAGAGCAGGTCACAGACCTTGAGGGTCAAATTCAGCAAACAAGCCAGTAAAGCTTCTAGTTTACACTTTTAAGTGGCTAAGAAAAAACATCAAAAGGAAAAGGATACCACAACCAAAACATAAAATTCATATTTCTTTTCTTTTTTTCTTCTTTTTGGAGACAGGGTCTCACTACATAGCCTAGTTTAAACTGAAGATCTTCCTGCCTCGGCCTCCCAAGTGCTGGGATTATAAGTGTATGCTATCATGCCTCACTTGAAATTCAGATTTCAGTGTCCATAAATATTCTATTGGACAAGGCTATCCTCATTTGTTTACAGGTTGTCTGTGGATTCTTTCAGATCACATAGAAAACCATACAAAGGAAATATGAAGAACAGGTATAGGATGGCTGGAACTCACAGTGGAAGGAAAGAAATGATAACCTGAAAGTTGTCTCTGACTTCCACACATGTGCACACACCCCTTCCTGGGCCCACACAAATAATGTTTTTAAAAATAGAACACATAGAGCTAAGTATGTAGTATATTCCTGTGATCCCAGCATTGGGGAGGCTAAAGCAGGAGAACTAAGATTTCTAGGCCAGTTTAGGGTACATAGTGAGTCCCTGCCTCAAAAACAAAACAGGGATTAGGGAGATGGCTCAGCAGTTAAGAGCACTTGCTGCTCTTACAGAGGACCCAAGTTTGGTTCCTAGCACCTACATGGCAGTTTATAATCATCTGTAATTTCAGTTCCAGGGGATCTGACACCATCTTCTGGCCTCTATGGATACCAGGCATACATGTGGTACACATATATAAATGAAGGCAAGATGCTCATACACATAAAATAAAAATAAATCTTTAAAAATCCCCACAAAACAACAAACAAAGATCAGGTAAAAAGAACTCTGGCACACTCTTTGTAATGCAGTGTATCTAGAATGTTGTCCTGTCAGTATGAAATCATCACAAAGAACACTACTGAGATACCAAGTACATCTTTTCTGATCAAGGTATTCTATTCTCCCTTTCCCCCAGGGTGACACTAAGTAGTCCAAGTTGGCCTCAAACTTTTACTGCTTTTGATCTTTATTTTCCATACAGAGTTCTGCGGTATAGTCTACACTAGCTACAAACTCCTAATCCTCCTGCCTCAGCCTTCTTGGTGCCACAATTACAGGCATGCACTATGGCAACTAGCTGGGCAAAGATCTTTAGACTCTATCTTCTAGTTCAACATAGACATGCCACCTCATGGGACTCAGTAGCCACTGATAGCTTTTATTTGGGGCCTCAATGGGCTTCTGCTAAGAGGATTGTGTCCAGGTGCCCAGCAAAGCATGCTTCCCAGCCATTAGTCCCACATCACAAGTCAGGACACCTGCCTCTCCCGTGGTTATGTGTCAGTGTCAGAGCAACCCCTTACACTGATGAGTCCTGGCAAACAGGGACCTCCTATGAAAAATGGACCTAGTATTTCTGGTGTTCCTCTCTCATAGTCAAACCCTCTGCAGGTGAGAGGTGGATGAAGCTGTTGGGAGCTGGGCTCAGTAGTGGTACCCATGTGGCAGAAATTGCTCACCAGAGGGTTATAAGTTAGTTTGTTGCCAACACTGGGCTTTGCCATGTTCATTGGAAAAGAAGGAATCATACATCTCAGGGGCTGCCCGCCTGCCTCCAGGGAGCCTATTCTCCCCCAGAAGACACCAGTGTCCTGCATGGACTTGAGTGCTACTAGAAGCACAGCTCTCACAAGTGCCCACCCACTTCTCTCACCAATCCTGCCAGTGTGGGTGGTGGGGGCACCAGAGCCTACTCTCTTCCTGCCTTTGTGCTTGTTCATTGAGGATGCCTTCCTTGCGCTGGGGGTAAGGTTTCCTTGGAAGGTGAGGGTAGTATATTCTTTTTTTTTTTGCTGAGTGTGCAGAACAGAGAAAAGGCAGGCAAGAAAAGCAAGGCTCTCAGTTCTCCATGCTGACAACACTCTGTATCTCCTGCCAGGAAGGAGAGAACCCCTGGGATGCTGATGAGCCCTTGCTCTGGCTAGGTGAGGGCTACCTGGGGCCCAAGAGAAGATGCTGGTACACTCTTACCCTCCCCCTTCCCCGCCCCAGAGCTGTTGACCATCAGTTCCTTGGCTTGGGAGGCCTCTCACCATGAGGAGCTGGCACCAATGTGGCTCTTTGTTTTGAGACAGGGTTTCATGTACCCCAGGATGGTCTAAAACTCACTGCATAGCCAAGAATGATACTGACTTCCTGATCATCTTGCCTCTATCTCCCAAGTACCAGGATTACCGGTGTGTGCCACCATACCCAGGTGTACACATGCCTCTTGAAACCCATCTTCCTTCTGTTGGTTTTCCAGGTACAGCTGTAAGTCCTAGTCCTTCTTGTAGCTTCAGGGGTTAGCAATCTCACATGTGTGCTGAGCAAAAGAGTATGCATGCTTGTCTTCTGGGTTGTGACAGTTTTATTCAGGGACCTCTCAGAGAGTAGAAGGAGATATCTAGCAGCAGCCTTAGGGAAGGCTGGCTGTTCCTCCGGCTGTAGTCAACCCTTTGCAGAAGCAATGATCACACCCAAGCCACTTGCCAAGGACACTGGGGCCAGGCCTTCCCTGAGCAAAGGAGGCTGGCCCCTCCCAAGTCTCTTCCACCTTGGCCCAAGCACACCAGTAGAATGTGTGGTGTTGGGCAGGGACACTGAGGAATGCTGACACAGATAGGGCCAGTTTTTGTTCCCAGTCTGGCTGCCTAGGCTGCCCTCCAAAGAGAACAGGATGGGGAGGGATTTTTAAGAACACAGAATGGCCTACATTGGTGGCAGACAGGAGCCCTCCCATGGCTGCTCTCTCTTGCAGGGCCTGCTGGTATGAAAAAAAAAAAAAGCCTTATACTCCAGCAAGTATTCCACCTGTTCATCCTTTTATTCATGTTTATGTGCTCAGCAAACACCTTTTTGTTTTTGTTTTGTTTGTCTCCCTGTAGTCCCAGCTTATCTCCATCTCACAGAGATCCACCTGCCTCTAACTCCTGAGTGCTAGGATTAAAGGCATGTACCACGACACTGGGAAGCAACACCCTTTTGACCTCTCCTGTGTGCCAGGATTTTTTAGGAGGTTTGACATGGTAAACAGTGATGCACAGTCATCTCTGCTGCAGGCACTAACCGTCTCACTGCTGTGAGACTTAAATTTAACCACATCAGCCTCTGACAAGCAGTATAACGGGAAGGTGCGCTAAGGACCATGAGACGCATGCATATGAGAGGTAGGTTTTCCCATCCTCTCTCTCAGTGCCGGGGTCCATGTCTACCCTTCCTCAAGACCTACCAGCCAGTTCCTCCCGTGTTTTCATTTGGGAACTACTGTTCTACTTTTAAATGGGACAGTGGCCTAGATCTGGCCTCAAGGAAGCAAGGGAGTGGGGCTGCCATTGCCCTGAAAGACAAAGTGTTAATTACCAAGATATATTAGCATGTCCCTAGCCCTAGTGTAAGGTATGTCCTGTATATATTGAGGACAAGAGGATGTCCACCAAGGACAACATTAGAAAACAGGATAACACTTTCTTAGAACTTGGCATGGAGCCACACAGGTGAGCCCTCAGTCAGGAGGCCAAGTCCTAGTGATGACATGCACACTTCTCAGTTGCCTCAACTCTACCCTCAGCCACTGAGGGCCCTCTGAAGGCAGGTGCTGATTATGACAGCTCATCTGGAGGGGGAGATGCTTAGTACATCTCAGGTAGGACAGGCTCAGAAACCCACTCTGAGGGCCCCTTGGTATAGCTTGTCCTTTTCCCCATCCTAGGAGGCACACAACAGCTGCCAAGGCTGCACACCTTCTGCCCAAGACTGTACCTAAAGACTGTGGGATGCCCCATTCCAAGAGAGGTCACCCAGCCATGGCCAGAGAGACCCACTCTACCTTGTGCTTCTGGAATGAGATGCACAGGGTCTCCTGTGAGTCCTCTGGTCATGCTGCTCAACCCCTGTGAAGCCAAAGTAGAATGGAGTTCCCTACACCAATTGATAGATTACCTACCACCTAGGTCCCCCATCTTGGTTAATCTTACAAAGGACCATTCCAGTACTATTGTAAGTGCAGTAACCCCAATATCACTCTCCACCCAAGACAGTGGATGATAGAAGAGAGCAGCAGTCCTAGCCCCACCCACCACTCCTCAGAACCACACCCACCAGAGCAGAAGGCAGCTGGTCCAGATGTGAAGACAATAAGCAACCTTGGGATACAACTGATGGCTAGGATGCAACCAACAGGCAGCTGATATCATGGCCACTCCAGAGAAAATGACCTGAGGAATCCTTCCTCTAAGAAACCAGGCCACAATCCACCCCAGGGGAAAACACATCACTGTGAGAACTGACTGAATGGCATTCTCTGAAGACAGGTGGAGAATCCTCCACAGATTCCTGACTACCCTCAGCTCTCGAGGTCTCTTTCTGACCAAGATACTTCATAGCTTGGGGACAAGGAGGGAGCTCCATGTGTGAGCCACCGGCAAAGCAAAGTGATACACTCAGGAGGGAATAATGAGGCCCAAATGACAGAATGACTCCCAGACACCAAGAACACAGCTTTCCCAAAAAGGTTCCTAGAAAGCTAGAGAATCAGGTCAACAGGATAGGGGGCTGTGAACCAGGATCTACAGAGGGGCTCTGGGGACTTGACCTAGAGAGAGGGGTTCCTTCTCATCACAGCACTCCAACTTTGCTATTCCACCAAACAAACCCACAAATAAGTCACAGTACTTGAAAACTACCTTACCTGAGGTCACACAGATGATAAGATGCCTCAGTGCTCAAACCTTGGTTACTGCCTTAGGAAGGGACTTTTGAGCAAGCACCCACCAAGATGATATACCCCTCCTATCAAAGTTTGGACTCTGGCCCAGGAAATGACAAACACAGCCTCTAGGCTTATCTACACAAGCCAAAGTCCTGCAAATCAGTCCTGACTGTCTACATGGCTGTGCTATAGCTAGAGCCATTTAGACGGTTTCATTCACTGTCCCACCTGAGCACATAGAACCCAGGGACTCCTTCCCTTTAAAAAGATGTATCTGCGCCACAATCAGAGGTGATTACAGGCCCAGGAGCAGAGTGGATTTGCTAGTTCTTCCCTGACCTTGTCTGGGGTACCAACCTGTCTCACAGTCAAACTGGCCCACGGCTAATTCTGGACTGGCAAGGATGGTAAAGGGGGCTATTCAAGGTCCTGTCTTGATGTTTCTCAACTTGGCTCTACTACAAAGAAAAGTCCTTGGGCAAGAGTCCAGGGGCAGGCCCATGGACCAGTAGTTGCTGGCAAGGAAGCCTGGGCTGCCTGGGAACTACCAGGAAGAGTGCTGAGGTGGCAGCAGGGCTCAGGGCAATAGCTAGGGGCTACCAAGATTCTCTGGACTCAGGTCTTGGCACAATTAGGGTACTCTGCCTGCCAACAGGCCACCACTTTTTCAAGCTGCAAAACTCTGCTTTTCTTGGCACCTGCTTACAGGTAGGCACTTGTGTGTTCCCATCTTGTCCTACTTGGACTACCACACCCTCCTGCACTCATTTAGTCATCATCCTCTTACATGACCAATACTGGGGACAGGAGCCATCACCTGTCACTTGCACACAAGAGGCAGGGTGAAGGCACAATACTGCTGAACTCATAAAGTGAACCACCAAGGTTCTTCTGAAAATGAGAAAACCTATCTAGAGGCAAATCTAGGATGAAAGCCTTAGGAAGAGGGGTGTCCTGCCTGAACCTTCTCACTCTTCCAAGTGGGAGATGATGCTAGAAGATGATGCCACCAGGTAGTTCTTATGCTTGAGCTCTAGATTTCTCCATTTTTGTCAAGTACTTGCTGGTCTCCAAGTTTCTAGTTACTAGCTCACAGGTGGAAAGTCAAGAACTGAGGCTGGACCGCAGAACAGAATTGGGCCTCCAGCTGTTGGCCTGTTCACAGCAGATGAGACCCACTCATCTCACTGAGGTAAGCTGCAGCAGCTCTTGAGGCTGGGATTCAGCACCTGGCCTCTGAGGCAAGAGAAGACTGATGTCCTGATAGGCTTGGGAAAGGACAGCTGGAGAGACAACCACATGCTGGCCTTGCTGCCTCCTAGCTAGGGAAATGTGTCTGTATAGCCCGCTGTGTCTCTGGAGTTGCACATCACCTTAATAATGCATCATTGAGAAGGGAAATTATGTTTTTCAAAATGATATTGCCAGAAAAATAGGAACATAGGATTTTAATTTTTAGTTCACAAGTTCAATGTTGTTTAATGTGCAATTCTATTTTAACAGAGAAAAGGCACAAGGCAAACTCTCTTGCTTTGGCACATTCATGATTCTTGTCTGCCAAATGGCAGCAGGAGCAGTCCTGGCCTGGGTGGCCTAGTGGCCCTGCCATCAGCAGAACAAGAATCATAGTGGCACTCAAGCTTCTTTGATGCCCCCAAAGAGGCAGACTGGGAATCAGGAGTGTGAGGTGTCACATAGCAGGTCTCTCAGCACTTTGGTTCCCACTAAGCTCTGGGCTTAAGGGCAGGGGCTCCAGAAAGTGAGGAACTCACTGATTATTGTTTTTTGCATCTGTTTTTTCCCCTCCATTAAATGAACAGGGAACAATATTGGGCAAGGAGCAGAAAGTCCAAGAGGCTCGACCTGTCTGAGTCACTTTATGTCCAAAGGGCAAATTTTCAAGCACAGTGGAAGAGGGCACAGGAACTCTATGTCTGCAGCAATGACTGCTCTGCTACGTCTCTTCCTGAGGATTTGCAGTGGGCAAAGCTGCACCCTGACATTTCCAAACAGCAACTAATCACTTGTTTTCCTTCTGATATCCCAAAGCCCTGCTCAGGCACAATCTCCAGCGTGGCCACCAGGGAGGTGGGGATGATGGCATAAGGAAAGTTGAGATATAGGGTATGGGGCAGGAGAGCTGTGACTCTGCATTTGTCAGTACAAGAGGGTTGAGGCCAATACCAGTGTCCCACTTGGTCTCCTGGCATGGAGACTTGAGCAAGCTTGCCCTGCTGTCTAGTGAGTTCTTGAGGTAGGACTGGTTATATCACTGGCTTCCCACATGGTGGTTTGTGCAGAATATATAGGAGTAGCCATAACTACTACCTTATGGCTTATCTTGGGGGTCCCACATTGTCTTTCCTGGGTCTTCACACTGTGATAAGGTACCCCTGACTTACTATATACCACCTCCTGGCACCAGTTTTCTTAGCACTAGCATCTGTTTGGGTAGCACTATGTCAAGCACATCAAGATGCTCCATAGTTCTCTGGTAACAAAGTTTCCACACAGCCATGCCATAACTCAGAATGACAAGTATGTGGTTAAGCAGGTCTCCAAGCCCAGCCTCAACCCACAGCCTCCCCTGCCTCCTCAGACAAGGGTCACAGGCTACCAGTCATATTTCCAGAGACTACAGAGATGTCTTTCAGGACTGCCCCAAGAGCTCTCCTCAACTTCAGAAGCCAACTGACCCAGAGCTACCAGTAATCAGCAACCAACTGAGGATGCTCACTGGCCACCTGCTCACTGTGGAGTTGGACAGAGCTGGATAGAGCTTGGATACCAGGGCCTGCCAAGAAATAACATTCATGTGCCCTAAGTAGCAGAGACTCATAAGCTGGAGTGCTCCCAGTAGACCCCCAGGGGTAAGCTAGCACAGCATCAGTCAGTCAGCCCAGGACAACACCCAGGGGTAGGAGTCAAATGGTTGCAGAGAGTGAAGGCATACTGGGAAGAGCACAAGGCCAATGGGAGAGCTTGCAACCAAACCGGCTTGAGGAATTAGGGGACTCATTAGTTTTGGGGAATAGGGGCACAATACATTTCAGGATGCTCTCACTATGCCAGGTGACCAGTATGAGATAAGAGCCAGGAGGGCAGGGTAGTCAGGAGATGCATGGTCCAGGCAGAAGAGCACCCTACTCTCAGGGAAGTGCCTGGGGCAGGCAGTCTTCCTCCAGGACTGAGCCCAAAGCCTTGAGGCTACTACTATGCTTCATGTCCTTCAGCCTCCCGGCCCAGGCAGTGCAGAATCCAGGACAAACAACATGACAAGTCACCAGTAATCCTGGGTTTCTGCTGTATGTTTTTTAGAGTCCATCCCCCACCCCCATTTAATTTATCATTAGCTTTCTCAGCCCCAGCAAACCTGATGCAGTGAAAGGTGGTATTGTACCAAGGACCACAGGGCTGGACCAAGGACTACTCTGAGTTCCTCAGGTTCTTCACCTTCCAGCTCACCAAATGCATGTATATTAAACATTTTTAGGTCCCCCAGCCCCTTCTTCTCAACTGCTACTGATGAGGGGATAGAAGGATGCCAAAAGGTAGCCAGTGAGTCAGAGACTTAGAGCTTCCTCGACTTCTCCTTTGCCAGTAAATGCTGTCCTACAGCCTCAGTTTCCTCACCTATAAAATGGGGGTTTACCAGAATGCTGTCCCAAGGTCTGGATGAAGTAAGACAGGGGCCAGAAGGGCTTGGGATAGGCAGGGCTTGATGCTCAGGCGTTTCAGTCAACAGAAGCATGGTCAGAATCAGGGCAAAACTTGGACTCAGGGCTGGAGTGGCAAAGAGGCCTCAGTTTCTCATAGAGGATAAGCTGAGGCTTCTACATAGATATGGGGTCAGGGCTATTCCTGCTTGCAGATACCATAGTCTGGTTAAGTCCTCATAAAGTTGGACAGTATCTGAGTATAAATGGGTCCAGTGGTGTTTAAATCTGCCTTCCTCGAGGTCACTGGCTTGTAAGCCATTCAAACAGATCCAGAGATTCTCAGATGCCAGGGAAAGAGGTACCTTTCTCTGGAGCAGAAAGATCTTAGAGAAAGCAGGACTTAAAACCCCAAAGAGAGATTAACAGCAAGATACAGTTGGCCCACATTATAGAGTTGTGGTCCTGAGCCTGTCCCTGACAGCCAGACTCTGGAAGCAGGGAGAATCTCTGGGGCAAACTCCACACCTGTGATTCACACTTCTACACACTGGGGCAGAGGAAAACTCCACAGGAGCACAGATCCCACAGCTTCGTGACAGAGCAAAGGTTGTCCCAGTTGCATGCGTTCCTGAGCTACAGAGACAGTCCCAAATACCCATGTAGGCTCTTACAGGTTCTGGGCCTGTGTGTTTGGGGTTCTGAAGCTCAGGAGGGTGTCCTGTTTGGGGGGTCTGGGTATTTCAGGGTCCTGTTACTTGTGGTCTTGTCACAAAC
Source organism: Eospalax fontanierii (assembly GCA_035773235.1). Taxonomy (NCBI): domain Eukaryota; kingdom Metazoa; phylum Chordata; class Mammalia; order Rodentia; family Spalacidae; genus Eospalax; species Eospalax fontanierii. Next base: position 28,589,883 of record CM069546.1, on the reverse strand, counting down.
TGCAGGCAATCAAGGGACCCTGAGAGCCAGTCCAGCAAAGGCCACCTGGCCACACAACAGGGATCCCGGATAGACCCCGTTTTCAGTCAACAAAAAGGAAAACAAAACATCCCAATCACCTGGGGTTGTTAAGGAGTCACTCTGTAACTTTGCCGGCCTACTTGGCAGGCCCATAAAAACAGAAGGAAGTATGGGACAGGAGGGCACGCAGGACGCCCTCTGCATGCTACTCTCGCAGCCACCGCAGGCAGCTGCGGGTTACAGGGGATGGAGCCCCTGCGACGTACGCCCACGTACAGAGGGACAACACTCAGCGTCGGAGAAGAGGGCACTCAAGGACAGGAAGGCGCTGAGGGTCGCCTGCGTCCGAGACTTCGGGGCTGGCCTCGAATGACCCACATGACCATGGCCCCATAGGCCCGCCACAGTCCAGGCTGCTGCCCCCAGGGCGAACCCCGAGCTGCCGCCCCGAGGCCGGACCTCCGGAGTCCCAGTCGCTGCCCCGAGGCCGAGCTCTGCGGGACCTGGGGCAGCCAGCCGCCCGCCTGTCGTGGAACTCACCTTAGCGAGCCGGCGGCGCCTCCTCAGTGCTCGCGGTCCGGCTACGCGGGCCCGGCCCAGGCGCCGGCCCTCAGTCGGTTGACCCACAACTTCTACCTGAGAGCACCAAAGCCCCCTTTGCAGGCGTCCGCGATGCCCGACCGGCTCAGCGTGTTTCAGCTGAGGAACGCCAGTCTCGGCCCGGCAACCTTACGCCGCCTCCGTAGCGCCCGCCGTCCCGCCCCGGCCGACCCGGTACGCCTTACGCCTCCTCCGTAGCGTGGCGCCCAGCCGGGGCCCGAGGCTATGGCGCGTCACGGGCGCACGCGGCGCTGGGAATCGCGCCGCGACTACGACTTCCACAGGGTAGAGCGGCGCCGCACAAAGAATGCCGGGAATTGTAGTCCCCGGACGGCTCCACTCTTCGCCTTCCTTCCGAGATTCTTCCCGTCCACTCTGCAGGAGACGCCGAGGCCGCGGATATGGGTGTCATCCTCACGCCTGTTTAATGAAAGGAAGCCAGGGACGGACTACGGTTCCCAAAATGCCCTGCGAGGGACACGCGAGGCAGGCTGGGCCGTGAAGCTCCGTCAGCGTCTGCACAGCCGTGTGTCCCTGTCCAGGGGCGAGGTTGAGGGCCTGGGTCGCTGTTGGGCCCGGTAGAAGCCGGTAGTCGGCTGCCCCGGGGCAGAGAGCCGCCCAGCCTAACCTGACTGCCAGGCCGATGTCTCCCAGCTCCACCACCCCCAGGCCCCTCGGCGATATTTCTTCATGGCCTTTCAGGGTCCAGCGATCAGCAGCAGGGATCGGGCGTGTGCTGGCTCCATTTGTCACTTGGGCACATCACTTTTATGGGTCTCAGTTTTTTCCTCTTTCAAGAGAAAACCTACCATCGAACTGGAATATTCTCCCAGGTCCTCTAAGCAGGTTCACAAGAGCTCTCAAGCCCTTTCCCTTTAGGATCCTTTTGGCTCCCAGAGGTCATTCACCCATTCCTGGCTGCTTGTCTTCTGTAGCCTGGGAAATGCTTGACCAGGAAGTAGGCTGCAGTGGGGGAAACACCATGCAGCAAAGGGACACCAGAAAGAAACCCCCAGGGTGCCCTGTACTCGGAAGAGACTGACTGGTTAAGAGGTTTTGTAAGAAGCTGGGTGACATTTGTGCCAAGCCCAAAAAGCTTGTCTCAGTAGGGTCTACTGAAACACAATCAGGTTTTTGTGAAGTGACTGATAATCCAGAAAAGCCATGGAACAAAAGATGGACCACTGTAAACTGAGTGCCTTGTGTCATGGATGTAGAACATCTCACTTTTGGTAACACTAGGGAAGAAGCAGAGGTTCCTGCTCACTGCTGAGCAGCAAACTCCATGGCCTGTTCGTTGAGTCAGGCCTTCAGTGGAGGCAAGGGGAGGCCAGAAGCAAGCTGGGTCATCATGGGGAGATAGCTCATTCATCCAGAAGAGTGGCTGGCAGTTTGATAAATGATGAGGTGGTTGATATCTGAGGTGTGAGCCAAAGGAATGGATAAGACCAGCATCTTTGGTCACCATGGATCAGAAGCAGCACATCAAACTGGTCACACAGGACACTTTGGATCAACCTAGGTTGTTGACTGAACCCTGCTGTGTGCTAATGTAGTGTGGGCCAGAATACACTACCCCAATGAAGGGACACACACTACAGGACAGCCTGCAGGAGTGGGGGAGCGGGGCAGAGAGACCCCTTTCAGGGTCAGAGGCAATAGTTCAGCAACTCTTGAGTCTTCACTGAGAGGATGTGACCCAACATTTCTCTGGGTTTTAGAGACACAGCAATAAATCAAACGGACTCACCTGAGCATGGTTGCACAGGCCTACAGAGGATGAAGCAGGAGATCTCTAGTTCAGAGTCTGCCTGGGCTACAAAATGAGTTCAAGGTCAATGTGGGCAACTTAGTGAGACCTTGTCTCAAAAAGTAGAGAGGGCTGTGGGGACACACCTATAATCCCAGTATTTGGGAGGTGAAATAAGGAGGATCAGGAGTTCAGGGTTATCCTCAGCTACATAGTTCCAGGACAGCCTGGATCATATAAGACCCGGCATCAAAGACCAAAAAAGTCTGTATTTCTATATAACTATAGAGAAAGGGTACATAAAGGGTCCTTCAGTGGTTGAGTGCTTGTCTAGCATGTGCAAAACCTAGGTTCAATCCCCACTGTCAGATGCATACACAGAGACAGATTGACCCAGAAGCTATTACAGAGTCAAGATCCCCATGGAACAAGCACTCAAGAAGCTTGGTATGCTAGGCATGACAAGCAAACCAGCCAGTCTGGTCTAAAGCTCAGATTTAAGTTTTTCTGATCATGGCTTCATGAACCATATATTCCTGAGTCAGAATAGCAACCTCACAGGCTAAAAAGTAAATAGATGAAGACTGGGAGTGGTGGCACATACCTTTAATCCCAGTTCTCAGCAGGAAGATCTCTGAAGTTGAGGCCAGCCTGATCTATATAGCAAGTTCCAGGCCAGCCAGGGCTACACAGTGAAACCTTGCCTTAAAAAAGTAAATGATGCAGTTCCTGGATAAAATTCCTATCTCCTGTTCTGGGCTTACTTTTCTAGATTTCCAAACTGCCATTAGGTTCAGGAGGCCAAAGACATCTAGGCAACTGCCCTGGGTTTGTTGAGGCCAAGCTTTATTTATGCTGTTCTTTCAGGTAGAATTGCCAAAGACCGGGAAGATAAGAGCAACAGCACTGTAATGTCAGGAGCCAAGTGGAAGACAGACTCCGCTTGAGAAGGGGATTCTGCTTACTGCAGATTTAAGAGCAATCCCTGTGGCCAGCCTCCATGTACCACCATCAGAGGTATAGTGAAGAGCTTGCTAGCATATGCTGACTTTCCCTGGGAACATCCCTCCAGGCATACTGCTGGTCACCTGCAAGAAGGTCTCAGGCACCCCTTTCTCTAATGTTTCTGCTAAGAGTGAATTTCTACTGTGTGCTCCTCTCCAACCACATCCCAAATAGGGAACTGTCTTTCTGGGGCTGGATACCTGAGAGGGCCAGCACAGTGCCCTCAGCATCCCCTATGGGGGTGGGACTGACGTGACTACACTTCAGTGGAAATTAAATTGAGGAGCTGCCATGCTGTGGTAGAGATGTCTTACTTGCTTCTCCAAGGCACAGATGGGTCTGGCTGGCGCCAGGCAGGTGCCCATGGACAGATCCTGAGTTGATTTGCAACAGGTGTACGGTTTGCTGCTCTGATAACAGCCTCTGGAACTTCTGTAGTGGTGTCAGTGATTAGAGTGCCCCTTCAGTCTGATCTTTGAGCCATACTGTACTTAGACTTTTGCCTTTTCCCTGTCCTTATTTTTGGGTGCTTTGTGCTGGCCCCTCCTAGGAGATGTATCCTCCTACCACTCTCTAAGGCCTTGTATATACTTCATCCCTGACTATATTATAGTTACTTCTCCCGGACATAGAATGTGCGTCTCAGGGGTGGGAACACTGTGCCTGAGACTTGCGATTCCCACACCCACACTGCCCCCCTCTGGTCAGGTGCAACCTCAACTCAGGCTCATTGTAGCCTTCTTGGGCTGCATTCTGGGCAGCAGGAGGTGATTGGGACTTTGCCCTTAGGAGTGGCTGTCAGCAGAGTTACTCCACTTCAGGATCCAGACCCTGTCAGGAGGTGGCTCAGCTCTACAGGTGCCCATCCTAGAGGAGCAACCCTGAAGCTTCAGGGTGGGTCCAGCCTAACCAAGCTGGAAAGCTGAGGATCTCCCAGTCACTCAGACAACTGAAACATCCCTAGAAACAAGGGCCAGGCCCACAGCCATCCACCCCACCCTGCAGCCAACCCCTGTGGAGGAAGGAGCCGGCCTCTATGTGCAATAACAGCTTTAATCTGTGGTGGCCGACACATTGGACAGGACCCTACTGGTTTACCATTCTCCCATGCCCTGGAGGGAGAGCCACTTCTCAAGGAGTTGAAGCAGGAGCCATGAGCAAGGTGGTGACTGGTGTGTTTCCCAGTGTCTCCTGGAGACCTGTGTTTACAGTGAACACTTCAGAGCAAACAGCAGGAATAGGCCACAGGCTGGGACCTGGGCACAGAAAGCAGGGCTCCAGTAATGATATATTATACATACATATATATATATATATATATATATATATATATATTTCATGTGTATACACAGATATTTTTCTCTCTGGAAAGTATTAAAAAATTGATCAACCTTCAATCTATAAAAAATACCTACTCTACATGATAGAAAAATCTCTCCTCCAAGTTTACACTGATTTACACTCAAGGCTTTCCCCAAAATGTACAATATGAGGCAACATCTTAAACTGTAGTGTAGAAGGCTTGCAGGGGGATGGTGGGGAGTAGAGGAATGCAGGGCAGCATGTGTGGGCACAAGCACGTGTACACTCACACTTGTGTACACACTCATGCATGCACACACACACATGGTGGGTGGACAGCCTGTGGTATGGTCTCAGATCACTCAGGTGTGCCCAGAGACTCCTGGCTAGTGCTCAGGCTCAGGCCCAGCTGCCTGTGGGTGCTGCAGCTCTGTGAGTGGTGACAGAGATGGCAGCAAGACTCTGTGCAGAGCCTGTTCCACCTAGATAGCTGCAAAATGCATCCTGCGGGGATACCTACTGATTTAAAGTCAGACGCAGAGGAGACTTGGTTCCAGAGGCCTAGACTATGGCCTGGGAAATGTACTTTACCCAGGCCAGTAATGTCAGCCTGAGGAGGGTGTGGGCCCAGGGGCCAGGGTAGGCCACACCTGAGGAGAGCAGCACCTGCACCTGGAGTAAGAGAGACCAATAATGTCCACCAGTCCAGGAAGTGAGTTCCACAGTCAATGTCAGAGGCCCTTTGCTCAGAACAAAGGGCCTTGATGGGCTCCTGCCCTAGCCTCCACAGAAGGGCCAGAGTCAAAGAGTTACTGCAGTGAGGGTCAGGCCATAAAAACAGTTGTGTGGCTCAGAGGCCCTGGGTCCCAAGCTGAATGGAAGCCCATCTAGCTGGGTGATGGTCTGAGCAGCTCAGAGAACAGGTATCGTGGCTCCGGACCAGACCCCACACATGCCAGCTTTGCCTACCTGTCTTTCTGGCACTGCCTTGTCCAACTTGTGGGTCCTGGGCCTACACACCATTTGGGAATGGCCAGGCATGGGAGGCACCATGTCAGCATGAGTGAGTGGCAGCAACTGTGGATTCATTCTCCACCCCCTCTTCCCAACAGGCTGCATGGCAGGAAGAAGGGTGCGCCAGTCACAGAGGGGCTCATTCCAGCCTGAAAACTATCCTTCCACATATCTGCACAAGGGCTTGAGCAGACACAGACGTTGCTGGCTGGGCTAACATGAGTCAGAAGTCCTGGTTCTCTGAAGGTCAGAGACCCCAGCCTCACTCCTTGTTTGCTGTGGACTTCCCTTCCTTCCTTTTTACTGCTTTCTACAGCCTCTATCTTTAGTCTCCCATCCCAGCTGCATAAGGGCCCTGTAGACCTTAGGCTTGGTAAACCGTGGGACCTGCTGGTCTTGGCTCTTTGTGGCAAGACAGGGCCACTCCGGAGTGCTGGTGGAGTCTATAACCAGCCCAGACTGGGCTGAAATGCCCTACTTGACCTCTAGGATGGATGGGTTGGTCTCCAGGATGGCCACAATGATCCTGTCGATGTAGTCCTGCAGGCGGAAATTGATCTCCTCCTGCTTCTGGATTGCTTCCATGAGCTACAGGAAAGCAAAGCGTGAGTGAGAGGAGAGGAAGGGCTGGTATAGGACAAACTGACCTAGAGGTGTAGGAAGGTCATGAGAGTTACCTCATCGCGGGAGACAGAACTGATCTCTGCAGCCAGGGACTCAGAGAAGGAGGTGGAGAAGAGGCTCTTGGCGCCCTGGATGCTGAGGGTGATGATCTGCCCATTCAGCTCATCATTTTGCTCCTTCAGGTTGCGGTTGTCCTGGGAGGCATGAAAGTATGCTGGACTGTGGCCCCTGCTGGGACCTCAACCTGCCAGGGAAAATCCTGGCTTGGTGCCCCCTCCCATGCCAGCCTCTCAGGAGCTTCTGTTCAGGTGGGTAGAGGTGGGCTGAGTAATACCTGCTTAAGCCTGCGGACCTCCTGCTCCAGCTCACTTTCTCGTGCACGGCTGTTGTACTCTTGCAGGCCCAAGCTGCTGCTGCGGCCCCTTCGCTGCTCAGCCTCCAGTCTGAGGAGCTGCAGATGCTCTAGCTGCTTTCGGAGGTCCTCGATCAGCTGGGAAGCAAACATAAAGCGGATCCTGCTGGTTGGCCTTCTCTTAGTTGGCCTGACTACCCTCTCCTGGGAGGATGCTCTCCTATATGTTCTAAGAAGTCACCACAGGCCAGAGACCCTACCCAGAAAAGTAGGAAACAGGAATTTTCTGACCTCCACCATAGAGCAGGCTACATCAGACAAGATGGGAACATGGGAAGGGGACAAATGGCCCTGCTCACCTCCTGAGTTGCTTCTTTGTCCCTCTGGAATTGGTGCCGCTCGTGGCTTAGCCTGTCCCCCATCTTCCTCTTATTCTCCTGCTCTTCACTGAGCCTCAATGTCAACTCTTCAATTTCATCTAGCATCTTCTGTTTCTCCTGCAAAACAGAGAACTGTGTAGAATTGTGGCACTACCTTGCTTGTGCATGCAGCATGACTCAGCAGCCTGAACCCGGACCATCAATCTCCCAGTTTACTGACAAACATAATAGTGGCTCCCATGCTCAGTCCTTGGCAGGACTGTGCCTGAACTTTCCTGTCAAAGCTGCCCTGCCTTGTGGTTGAGGGACCTTTGTATGGACAGGATCTAGCCCAGTATCTGTGGGCACCTATAGCCTGGCTCCTCTGGTTTATAGGAACCAGAGCCTGGGTAGGCTTGAAATATTCTGGTTTCAGTTTCCCAGAGGGCACCCAATGAGTGCCTGGAGGAGTGGCCTCTCTGTGAATAACTGGGGTTAAGAGTCAAGAGTATCCCTCTACCTGTAAGTCTGCAAGACCAGGGCCATTAGAGGGTACTAGAGAACATGTTCCTCTGGACTCAGACATGGGTGAGTATCAGCATGGGCTCTGGGTTTGTGGATTCATGTGGTGGGAAAGCTCAAAAGGCCAAGTGGGGCCAAATGTCAAACAACAGGAAAGAAGGCTCCTTCACATCTAAGCTGTACAGGCCCATGGTTGCCAGCTGCTTTTTCCCACGCTGAAGACCCTGACTGTATGCCCTGGTTCCTGTGCTGGTATGACAAGCAGAGGGTAAAGGACAGTCTTTGTTCAACAGAGCTCAGGATCAACCTTGGTGCCCACAGCAGAGCACAGGCTTCCCTGAAAACCCTAGGATAGCAGCTCACCTCCTCCAGGCGTTCAATGTTGGCCTTCAGACAGGGTGTGCAGGACCGTAGTTCACTGTTCTCTTCATCCAGCTGCTGCAGCCTGAGGCACAAGCACAGGTTGCAACCTGCTCCCCCCAAAATGTGCTCCCCCTGGCCCCAGGGACAAGAGGTAGCCAGCTTTGGAGGGACTGTCACTGGGAGCTGTTTTGTAACCCACAGATAACTCCAAATTCTATGAGTCCTTCATCTATTCAGAGGGTCTGTAGACCATGATAGCTTTTGGGGGGTTTATGGTTGCTTTGTTTTTTGAGACAGGGTTTCCCTCTCCCTCTACCCCTGTAGGCAGCTGGCCTAGAACTTGCAATGTAGACGAGGCTGGCCTCAGTCTCACATATATCTGCCTGCCTCTGCTTCAGAAATGCTGGCATTAAAGGTGTGTGCCACTATACCTTGGTGTTGTTGTCGTTGTTTTAATATTTTCTGTGTTATTCTTATTTTATGTGTATGAATGTATTGCCAGCATGCATGTGAGTACATTCATGGCATGTAATACCCTCAGAAGAGGGCATAGGATTCCCTGGAACTCTAACTACAGATGGTTGTTAGCTACCACCTGGATGCTGGGATCTGAACCTGGGGCCTCTGCAAGAGCAACCAGTGCTCTTAACCAGCTAAGCCAACTTTCCAGCCCGTGTTATTTGTTTTTTGGGAGTATTATATGGCCTATTGGCCTCGAACTTCCTAAGTAGGCAAGGATGACTTTGAATTCCTGATCCTCTAGCCTTTACTCCTTAAGTGCAGGAGATTACAGGCGTGTGCTACGCCAGAGCCATCATGAATTTGAAATCATGTTGCGTTTATAATAATTTTAGGTTTACAGCAGAGCTGCTGACAGACTAGAGTCTCTGTTTTTTGTTTGATTTTTTAGATATTTATTTGCAGGGAGTGGTGGCACATACTGTTAATAGCAACACTTTTGGGAGGCCAAGGCAGGAGAATCTCTATAAGATGGAGGCAAGCTTGGCCTACATAGCAAGTTCCAGGCCAGCTGGGGCTACAGGGAAACCCTGTCTCAAAAACAAAAACAAAATAGAAAAAACACACAAAAACACAGAATTTTAAAATTTTAGAAAGTTTTGAGGATCTTTCCATGTGAGTACCCCCTTTTTGTATAATTAAGCTTCTTTCTAGGTGCTGCACCCCTCAGGTGGACAGGGTTTCTCCTTCCTGCTCCAGACCCTTGCCCACCTGGCCTGTAGGTTCTCAATCTCAATGCTCTTCTCACGCTCCATCTTGCACAAGAGCTCCTTCTGCTTCCGGGTCTCCTCTAGGACCCTCTCTTGGGCTCTCAGCTCCTGTTCCTTCAGCTGCTCTTCCAAGGCATTGGCTCTAAGGACAAAGAAGCACAGATGAGCAGAACTGCAAAGTACAGGAAGTATTGTTCAGAAGTATTGAGTACTGGAGGTGGAAATTGTTCCAGGGAGGTCACTACACATGCAGACACATGAAGCCTGAGGAAAAAGCCAGAATATGCTGGGGACTGAGGGCCACAGCATTTGCAGAGAGTGAAAGTGGGAGCCAAACAGCCTGCAGCATACTCAGGCAAGTCAAGGCTTCACTGACCACACAGTCAGATTGTGTGGACACTTCCATACCATATCCTTGCTGAGGCTGGCACAGGTACCTTGCTGGGCACATGTGAGCCCTGGAGGCTGCAGTGGAGTCACAGTCTACTTAGTACTCAGTCCCCTCCAGGATCACCTGGGAACACCCCTGTTCAGACTGGAGACTCTGGCCCCTTCCCTGGCCTCTTGCAGGAGACATGGATAATCAGGGATGGTCCCTGAGATGAGCGATGCCAGCACTACCGCGGCCCAATGTGTGCACACAGGGTGCCTTAGCTCCTCTTTGACATATGAGAATGAAGACAGCGAAGATCAGAAGATCCCACAGGAAAGTTTGTAGCACACATGAAGAAACACATTATACAAACACCCACAGTTTGGAAAATCCCATGGCTAGGAAATAAGAATAGCATTTTACGGGGAAAAATAGATTAAAAAAAAAAACAAACAACAACAAAAACAAGGCTGGAGAGATGGCTCAGTGACTGAGAGTGCTGACTGCTTTTGTAGCAGACTTGAGTTCAGTTCTAGCATCCACACCAGGCAGCTCACAACCACCTCTAACTTGGCTCAGTAGATCTGATGCCTCTGGCTTCCATGTATACCTTAACTCACAGAACAACTCACATGGACATATTCACACATACTCTTTTTTTTTTTTTTTTTTGATATAGAGTCTCTCTGCAGTCCTGGCTGGCCTGGAACTTGCTATGTAGACCAGCCTGGCCTCAGTCTCACAGAGATCCTCCTGCCTCCTGAATGCTGGGATTAAAGATGGGCATGACTATGCCCAGCTAAAGCTTCCAAAAAAAAAAGAAGAAGAAGAAAAAAAAAAAAACCCTCTTAGAAATTAACAGTCTAAGTGTAGTTCAGCAGCAAGGTGTTGTCAGCATACATGAGACTCTGTGGTCAGTTCCAATGAGGGACAGAGTTGGGTAGGGAAGGAAGAAGAAATTAAAGCCATGGCTAAAAGAAGTTAAAAGACAGGCTAAAGAGATGGCTCAGTGGTTAAGAGCATTGGCTGCTCTTGCAGAGGACCCAGGTTCAGTTCCCAGTACCCATATGGCTGATAACAACTGTCTGTAACTCCAGTTCTAAGGAAATCTGATGACCTCTTCTGACCTCTACAGTCATTGCACAACACAGGTGCACTTAGACATAGGCAGGCAATGCACTCATACACACTAAAATAAAAATATAAATATTCTTTAAAAAAGAAATTAAGTCAGACGAGAAAAGTAAGAGACCTATGGTAAGAGTTCTGGGTATTCCCCCGAAGGGTCAGCAAGATGGTTCAGTGGGTAAAGGCACTTGCCGGCAGCCTAATGACCTGAGTTTGATACCTTGAATCTACATGGTGTTAGGAGAGAACCAAATCCCTCAAGTTGTCCTCTGACTGTAAGTACATACATGTTGGGGAGGGGGAGTGAAAGTCTCCTGAAGCTTAAAGGACACATTTCTTGGAGTTAAAGGTTGAAAATCAAGTGGTCAGCACGAAAAATTCTGAGATCCACAGGAGACATTCAGGATGAGAAACCAGCTACAGAGAATACCAGGAATGAGCAGCACAGGCTCCACACCCAGTGCAGGTCAGCCACATTCAGAAAACATCTCCTAAGGGCTCCTAATCCTCTTGCCTCCACATCTCAGGTGCTGGGATGATAGGCACATTACATTTGGCTTCTTTTCTCCTCCCTCCCTCTTGTTTTCTGAAACAGGGTCTCACTCTGTATATAACCCAGACTGGCCTCAAACTCACTGTCTTCCTGCCTCTTTTATTTTTCTCTGTACAAATTGTAGCTGTGCCTCACTGCTCCTTGTCCATGTTATTATAACATGCAACAACCTGTCTTTCCATTCACTTTGCTTTTCTGCTAAGTTATTTACACAGTCTGAGTTCCTCAGGGTGAGCTGTGTCCCTGCACAGCATCTGTTCTTCCAAGACAGGGCTCTACCATCCGCTCCAAAGTTCCCACCTGCTCTCCTCTGAGGTCCTAGGCAACCATGTAAGACCCCTTGACCCTGTTTCCTCATTGTGAAGTGGAGATACTGTCTGCCTCCCAGAGTTAAGTGAATGGTGAGTGAAAAGGGAGCATGATCCTTAATCAATCTAGGACCAGTACCATGGTAAGGATGCTTCCCCAAGACAGGTTCTCAGATATGGAATCACCAGATATCCCAAAATTATTGATGGATACAGATGGACCCTGGGTCAGCTCCATGAAGAGTACTAACTGCTCCATAAAGCTGATACAAAGAGTTTGGGTATAATGATACTTGCCTACCTTGTGAATCTGTTTTGAAGTCAGAGCCTTATGCAGTATCTGCTGCACCACTGATCCACTCTCCCAATGTGAATTTATTGTCTGTTTGAATTTGTCTGAGACAAGGTCTCACTATGTAGCCCTGGTTGGCCTAGAAGTTGCTATGTAGATCAGATTGGCCTGGAACTCACAGAGATCCATCTGCCTCTGCCTCCCAAATGCTGGGATTAAAGGCATGGACCATCATACTCAGCTGTTTCAACATGTTTAAAATGTGTATTTGTGTGTGTATGCACTCAGGTGCATATGTGCATGCAAGAATGTGGAGGTCAGAGAACAAACTCAGGTACCACCTCAGGAATGATGTCTATATTACCTGTTAAGCTAGACAAGCTGGTCAGTAAGACCTAGGGATCCTCCTATCTCCACCTCCCTAGTGCTGGAATCGCAAGTGTACATCCTCGTGTCCAGCATTTTTATACGGGTTCTGGGGATAGAATTCAGGCCCTTAATGTTTGCAACACGAGCACTTTGCTAAGTGAGTGCTCTTCCCAGCTCCAGTTCATATAGCTTAGGCTGATCTTGAACTTACTAAATAAATAGCTGAGGATTACCTTGAACTCATGATCCTCCTACCTCTGCCTCACAAGTGCTAAGACTATGGGTAAATATCACCATGCCCAGTCCTGCTAAGACTATGGGTAAATATCACCATGCCCAGTCCTGCTAAGACTATGGGTAAATATCACCATGCCCAGTCCTGCTAAGACTATGGGTATATATCACCATGCCCAGTCCTGCTAAGACTATGGGTATATATCACCATGCCCAGTCCTGCTAAGACTATGGATAAATATCACCATGCCCAGTCCTGCTAAGACTATGGGTAAATATCACCATGCCCAGTCCTGCTAAGACTATGGGTATATATCACCATGCCCAGTCCTGCTTGCAGATTTCATCAGCACCTCCCCAACTTCTCCTGAAGAACAGAACTTTGAGTACAGATTAAGTGGTACTGTACCTTACTCCTCTGGGACCCTATTGTGTATCTCTAGGTCCCGAATATCTGCCAAAGGATAGTACTGAATTCAGAGCCTCAAATCAAACTGTCATAGTCCTCCAGCCATGCCCATTGTCCATCTAGCACCTGAATGGAGAGGTGGTACTAGGTAAGAACTAGTTCTCTGCAAGACCCTCCTTGGTGGAACAGAGAGAATTCAGAAGGTGGAGTGATGGTGTGTTGGCTATGAGAGGTGCTAGGCTATAGGCCATACTTACCTATGCACCAGATGGAGATTCTCCTGCCTTAACCGGCCGTGCTGCTCCCCAGCGGCTGCACTGTCCTTCTCCAGCTCTGACACCCGCCTTTCCAAGAAGACAACCTAGGCAATAAGAGTATGGTTTGAGGAGCACATAGAAAAAGGCAGGAGAAGCTGTGCCTCTAAGAGAACATGTGGGAAGCAGCATGAGGACTTTTATATCTACTTGCTGAGTAGGAATTTGACCCAACACATCCTTAAGAGATTATCCCATAAACACACTGCAGTGAAGCTCCTACAGGAGTCACTATCACCTCAAAAGCCCAAAGGCAGATGTCATAGGAGTATAATCTGACTGATACATAGGGCCATGAGGGCGTTCTCGTTCTCTCCCCCCTCCCCCGCCCACACACCAAAAAAAGAAAAATCACATGGGACCTCACTCTGTCAGACACAACACATGGAGGAAGCCCATATGTCCAGAGACAGGAGGGATAGAAAGGCCATGTGTCAGTATTTGCCACCCTCAGGGAATATACATGGAAGAGGAAGGATTCAGCCTCAGGATGATGCAGTATGAGACCCTGAAGATGCTGTAGAGAAGGGAATATAGCAGAGGTGAGGTGGGGCACAGAGAGAGATGAGACAGATGAGGTAGGGTGGAGGAGAGGCCTGGCAAGTATAAGGGGAAGCAAGGCAGGTTTTTAAGGGGGAAGCTAGGCAGGGTGCCAAGGTACTAGGAGATGAAAGGTGGAGAACAGAGGAAGCCAGGTGGTTGTGGCGAGACCTAAGTGAAAATAAGATGGGATACAGTGTGAGGCAGGTGTACAAGGGGATGAAGTGGGATAGAGAGGAGGCAGGTTGGACTGCAGGGAGAGGCCAGGTGCAAAGGTCTGGCAGGTGCAGGGGAAACCAGGCAGGGTTGTTGCTGTCAACCTCCCTAGACTCAGGCTGACCTTTGACAAAGGGACCACAGTGAGGTACCTGGCCAGGCTGCTGCATTGTATACAAGTACTCCCCTGGATGAATAAGCTCCCTTCTGACCCTCTTGCCTCCCAGGGCCCTCATGAGCTGTCTCTGCCATCTCCTTGATGATGCTCCCCTGAACTGACTCAAAACAGGAACTTAGATTGTGCTATAATCCAGTCCAATAATAAATGATGAGCCAGTGAGATGGCTCAGTGTATAAAGGCACTTGCCACCAAGCCTCAGAATCTGAATTCCAATCCTGGGTCCCATACAGTGAAATAAGAGAACTGACTCCTGCAAGTTGTCCTCTGACTTCCACATGTGTGTGACACAAGCATGCCCATACATATACAATGATAAATAAACAGAAAGCAAAATAAACAAAAATCAATGGTTCCTTCTTGCTTGGTTTCATTCCTTGTGGCTGGCTTTGCCCAGATGCTACGAAATAAAGCTTTAAAAAAAAAAAAAAAAAAAAAAAAATATATATATATATATATATATATGTGGGTATATATATATATATATTTAGCCTGGTGTAGTGGCATATGCTTTTAATCCCAGCAATGGGGAGGTAGAGGCAGGTAGATCTTTGTGAGGTCAAGGCCAGCCCGATCTACATAGTGAGTTCTAGGCCAATTGGGGCTACAGGGAAACCCTGTCTCAAAAAAATTTTTTTATTGATTATTTTTATTTTATGTGTATGAGTGTATTGCCTGCGTGTGTATAAGTGCGCCCCTGTTGTGCAAAGGCCACAGAGGGATTTCCCTGGAACTGGAGTTATGGTTGTTAGATATCATGTGGGTGCTGGGAAACTGAATCAGGGTCCTCTGCAAGAGTAGTTGATGCTCTTAACCACTGAGTCAACCCTCCAGCCCCCAGTTTTGTATTTTTTGAGACAGGGTCTCACTGTAATTGTAGTCCCAGCTGGCCTGGAACTCATTATGTGGATCAGGCTATCCTTAACCTCACAGAGATTTGCCTGCCTCTGCTGGGATTAAAGGTGTGTGCCACCACACCCAGATGAAATGCAACGTTTTAACTGAGGGAAATTTATGGGGGAATACCAGGGCTGATAAAGAATCTAGTTAGCCATATTAACACCACTGCCACTACCACCGAGCTGTCCCAACATTCCTAGAGTACGAAGAAGAGGCCAGGAGCCTTCAACTACCACCTAGTACCTCACCAAGTACAACTGGGACAGTCCCTCAGCTCCTTTAGCATTCTGGCCAAAGTGCTCATCGTCTCCTCCCAGCCCTCAGCCTCTAGCACCTTGTGCTCACCTTGTCAGCAATGTCCTCCTCTGGGCCCTCCACAGGCTCTGGGGGGTGATCCTCCAGGGTCTCCATGGTCAGGGTCCCTGACTGGTGCAGATACCTATGGAAAAGAACCAATAGTAGAGGGAAGAATGGGAAAAAACAAATGATAAGCTCCTCAAACAGGAGCACTTTAAAGTCCCTC
The DNA here is from genome assembly GCA_035773235.1 of Eospalax fontanierii. Taxonomy (NCBI): domain Eukaryota; kingdom Metazoa; phylum Chordata; class Mammalia; order Rodentia; family Spalacidae; genus Eospalax; species Eospalax fontanierii. The sequence continues at coordinate 28,574,405 of CM069546.1, read as the reverse complement.
TTAAAGGCAGACACCAACATCATGAAGCACAGCCCCTCCTTACTCCTGGGGTACAGTGCCTCCTAATCAAAGCACCAAAAAAGAGGCTTCCCTGGGCCAATTGCCTTTACCAAGGGGCTGGGAACAAACAAGCTGTGGCCTGAGTCCTCCTGGTGCTCTTTGGAGCCTAACAACACAACCTCCCTTCTGGCCAGCTGAGGGGATGACCAGGTACTTTGTACCAGGGTGTAATAAAACACAACATTCCTCATAATGATATGAAATAATCTCAAATCCAGAGACCCACCAAACACTAATTCAGGATTTGACTCAGTACAGGTGGAAGTATAGTACCTACATGTGTATTTTTTTTTTTTTTTGAGATAAGATCTTGCTATGTAGCCTAGGCTGGCCAGAACTTGCAATCCCCCCGGCCCCACCCTCACTTGAGTTTGCTGACTGCTGTGGGCCACTGCACCAAGCTCTACATACATTCTTGACATTTGGTTTCAAGTGTACTTTCTGTTGCAGTGACAGCTAAGGGTCCTAAAGAATGCTGTGAATCCCAGAAATCCCATTCAGGTCGTACCTCAGGGCATTATGGAGCATGTTCCAGACAAGCCTGGTAAGAACTTAGATGCACTGTCCTCTGTAGCACCAGTACCAGTAGATAGGGTGCTGACCGGTTGGGGCTCAAACACCACCCAACAGTCCCCAAGGACTATGCTCTGAACAAAGGTCATTCCTTAGCTTCAGATGCTTAGGCAGGTGTCCAGCAAATGAACTCTTGCTTATGGTTCAAACTAACCTGCTTAGTTGTGGTGAGTCTATATCAACTCTAATTTAATAGCAGTACAAAAAATTTTCAGATCACTTGTACCTACATGACAGCAGCAAACCTGTGTGCCGAGTTCCTTCCATACTCTAGGCCAGGCTCTAAACTTGATAGGCTGATGCTCAGATTTGTGTGACCTTGAGAATGCATTCATCCCTACTGAGCCTTCTCTAAAATGAGGAACAATCTTCAGGCAAGTATAAGTTTCAGTGAAGTTTGGACAGGGTATGTTTATAAAGAGCTTTGCTAAGGATACAGCAGAGTGAGAATTCAGCTGGATGCCAGGGATAATAACTACCCTGAAAATGGCTACTTCATCTTATCAGGGAGTGAAGTTGTTTCCTTTTAAGCATTGACTGAGCTTGTACATTTCCTTTTTTTTTTTTTTTTCCATAAACATTTTAGGGGGAAAAAGGAAGCAGGAACCTTTGCCCTGCAGCCAAAAACCAATTCATGTACACTGGGGGGTGTCATTTATTTCTAGGGCCTGCTTTGGGGTTTCCTCAGAGTTTCAAAAGGGTGCTGACCAACATTGTGCTCTTGGCCAGTCACTGATCTTAAACAGGATCTTGACCCATTTAATGCCTCTCCCAGGAGAGGGAACTGCCTAACTCAGACCCCAGCGGCTACCCTGTACAGGGATCAAAGCCTGGGAAAACACACACCTCAAGCATGTGGTCTCCTATTGAGGCTGAGTTTGTCTGCACAGAGTGTGGCTTATGTAAACCCAACAAGAAGGCTAGTTCTTCATTCACCTACCCTACTCAAGAAACCCTAGGAGAAGGAACTATGGCCAAATAAGAGGACTGTGAGCTGCTGGGACTTCCAGACCCACTTTTTTGCATAGGTGAATAGGGTCAATGTCCCTCTACTGGATCCCACTGGGCCAGTTCTGTGCAAGGTGCCTCAGGGAGAGGGCCACTTCCACTACTTCCACAGACAGGGACAGAGAGGGGACAGACATGGGGACATAGCTAGGTCAGAGTCAGAGCTGGCTACTGTCAAACACCCATCTCCCACAATACAAAGGACTGGAAATTTCCTCAACATAAATTATGGACAGTAATTCTGTGTTTTCTGAACATTCTGGGGAAGAATTAAGAGCACCCACCAGATTAAAATCTGCACATATGTTTATATGCATTTGCATTCAGCACTTGAGAATGTGCCTCTGTTCCATAAACTCACTGTGAACATGCAAGCTGTGATTCTTACACAAATACATCTGACAAGGAAAATTAAATTCTCTTAGAATATTCCAAATGATCAAGCCTTTCACTGCCCAGCCTTCCTGGGTATGAGATTCACTTTCTGCCCACTTTGGACAGTCTCTAGACACAAGTTCTGACAGCTAGCCCCAGATTTGTCAGATCTCAGCAAGGGAGGCTGTGAGATATGGTGGAGGTTGGTTTTTATCCGTTCTTCCAGCCACTGTATGAAACACCAGGATACAGTGAGTGGGACGGACAAGCTATACATTGCTGAACTGTAACAAAGTATAGTTGGATTCACATCTCATTATGAAGAGGGCAGTGCTCTTATCCAAGAGGTAAGGGAGAAAACAGCCAGAACAGGTGAAGTACAGACACTGCCTGTTTCCTCCAGATTCCAAGCTGTAAGGAGGCCACAAGGAGCTCTAGGATGAGGGAGGCATAGACACAGCAAGACAATTCCAGAACTAAGGATGCTAGCTTTCAGGTGAAAAGATTCACTTTCACTTTGCTTATCATAATTAATGAAAATGAGGCTTATAATAAGACTCATGAAATTTATGATCACTTTCTTTTCTTTTCTTTCTGTCCTTTTCTTTTTCTTTTTCAGTTCCAGGAACTGAACCTATGGTTCATACACGTGAAGCAAGCACTCTATCACTTAGCTACACCCTTGGAACTTTCATATATATGTACTTTTTGTCTGTTTTTGAGAAAGGGTCTCACTATGTAGCCAAGGAATACTTCATGTAGAATAGACTGGCCTTGAACTCAAGAAACCTGCCTGCCTCTGCCTCCAAAGTACTAGGATTAAAGGCAGTGTACCATCACGTCTGGCCTCAAAATTTTTTATTTTGATAGAAGGTATAAATTGACCAGACTAGCCTTGAACTTGTGATCCTCCTGCCTCAGCCTCCCAAGTAGCAATCAATGCCTTCAGATATTCTAAGGAAAACGACTCACAGCCCTAACCCAGCCCAATCGAAAAACACTGCAAAACCGCTCCCAAAGTCTTAAGTTTTACCTCCTGGCACCCACTTTCTTAAGAAATCACAGGAAGATATGCAGGACAAACAGAGGGAAGAAACGAGAATGAAAGGTGGGAGACAACTGGATGACCCAATCCCTAAAAACAAATAAATAGAACTTAACAGGTGTGGGAAGACATGCCAGGATCACAGCTGTGAAGTCAAGAGCTGTCCCAAGCAAAAGGGGAGATGAATGCTCCCCCACAGGGAATCTTGTGGCCCCAACAGAGGGCTGGGCAGTGGAGGCAAAATAGCAACTAAATACAACTAACTGGGCCCAGCCTTAGGGTGGGTGTCAGTGTCTTACAGTGACTGAACACTGACTTCAGTGAACACTGTCCCAGACCTGACTGGTAGGCAGGAGCAAACCTCATCTTTCACAACAGGAAGTCGAAAGCACTCAAAACCCAAAACCCAAAGCTGACCTTTAGGACAATAGCAAGATCCCGTCCCCATCTTCTTTTCTCTCCTCTCCATGTCAACCACCTGGCTGGCAAGGGCATAGGCAGGAGCTCACCCAGAGCAGGCTCTAAGAGTGCCAGAAGCTTACATCAGACACCTTCTGGCCCCAAGTCCAGGTACAACTCCATAGCCCTAAGAAATATTTTCTACAACATCTCCCCTTAATTATTTTCATCCCAAACCACGAAATGTAATTTTTGAAAAGAAAGCTTGAAACGAATATTTTCTAAAATGTTTTACAGAAACTAAGACTACAGTATATTTCAGAACATTTTCAGCAAGTGATCGAGGTCTGCCTACCTTGCCACCTTCCTGCTGGAGAGCCGCTTGGCTGGGCTGTGCAAAAACCAAACAAACAGGAAAACTGTGTCAGGGAGTAGACCAAAGGACAGGAAGAAACAGGAAGTTTGGTCTGGGGAGATAGTAGGACACAGGCATGCAGCCCCCTGCCCCAGGCCAGCCACATGCACAGAATGCCCACTCAGCAAAGGCAGAGGACACACATAGAGCCGTTTGTCAAGGTCTCTATCATCATTTCATGTCTCATCATTTCATCATTAAGCCTTCAGAAGAAGCCAACCAGACTACAGTATAGGGCCTGGCCCAAAGGCTAAACCCACCACCAGACTATACACAGTCCATATTATTGGCCATTGTCACATCTCAGTATTTCTGGAGCCATTAATTACCCCAGCTGATTGGCTAACAGAGGCCTCCAGTAAAAGGTGTCATAGGTCCTCCTATGACAGGAAAGCCTGTTGTGGTTTTGACTTGGGTCCTGAACCTATAGGGCAGGGATTCAGAAACCCTTCCTGGAGCTATCCCAGGGAAACAAACATGGTCCATATGCAGCAGCACAATGGGACCAAATGTGCCTCTTCCAAAGCCCACCAGAGCATGACCTTCCTTTTGAACTCTGGACAAGGAAGACATGACTGAATTCCAGACCAAGAACCACCTTCTTTAGCTTGCAGCAGCATCTCCTGACTCCTTATCCCCTTTAAAGGGTCAGACGGCAGACTGGACAGTCATCCTTTACCACCTTAGCTCAGGCTAAATTCATCCTTCAAGGCAGCCCTGGGGAATACACAGTCAGGCTGGGACACATATTTTTTATTTGTGATGCTACATTCTGTAGGTAGACGGCACTGGAGAGATGATGCAGGTTTCCAAAGCTTACAGGAGGTCTTTTAGCTCATGGAGTCTCCAGGATAGGCTCCTCTGGTGCCCATCATTCAGCAGTACTAGAAACCAGCAGCTTCCTCTAGAGTTTCCTCTGATAAAGTAGGTGGTCCTGAATGCTCAGAATTCTTGTCACTGAACTGATAGGCACCTTGTGCTCCAACCCTCACAGCTGGGTTCCTACCTATGCAGCTCTTGTGTGGCTCCCTCTACTGACCACACCTTAACTAGCACCATAGGGTTTAGTACAAATCTGATTTTATCCTAAGATCATGAATGCTTCTTGAACAGTAAGAAAAGACTGCTCACTTTATCTACTGGCCTCCGGACCAGCAGTCCTACAATTGTTTATTACTTGAAAATATGCCTCTGGGTAAAACAGACTGCTCGGTTTCTATAAAATAGATTAAAAAATATTTTATTTATTATTTTAGTGTGTATGAGTGTATTGCCTGCATATATATAAAGTACACCTGTGTCATGAAGTGCCTGCAGAAGTCAGAAGAGGGTGTGGTTTTTACTTGGGTCCTGAACCTGTAGGGCAGGGATTCAGAAACTCTTCCTGGAGCCATTTCAGGGAAAGAAACATGGTCCATATGCAGCAGCATGAGGGGGCCAAATGTGGCTCTTCCTGGAACTGGAGTTATGGAGAGTTGTTAGCCATCATTTAGGTGCTGGATACTGAACCCGGGTCTTCTGCAAGAGCAGCCAGTGCTCTTAACTACTGAGTCATCTCTTCAGCCCTAAAATGGATTGTTTTTACAGAGATTCCTAGGTATCTGAAGAACACAAGAGTGTGGGAATCCCCTGTGGCCCACTGGGAAGACATCACATATCACACAGTACTTCTGAGGATGGTCTGGACTAAGCCCTTTTTGTTCAGAAGGTATGATCACACAGCTTATCCTGAGGCAATCCATGAAGGCTAAGTAGGCACAATTCAGCTCTCCTTCCCAGTACTGGGGGGTAACTGAAAGCTGTGACCCGTTAACAGTCTCTCCATACAGAGAGACTGCTCTCTGGGCAGAGCCTTTTATGGTGAAGAGGCCCCACTGGACTTGCTAGTCAGATGAGCCACATCCTAGTCTGATCTCTGTCAAACAAGGCCTAGCTGGTATGATCACCACCATCTTAGACACAGGTTCCCAGAATGGAAAAATATCAATTCTGTATCAAAATCTTTAGAGAGCAAGAGACAGAATACATGTGTCCTTTCACAACATACCTGTACTCAAACCTGCTCATCTGCAGGAGGGTAGTTCACCAGTAGGAGGAATGCAACTAGACCACTTTCCCAGCACTGAATATATGATAGGGGAAAGCCTGCGCCCCCACTCCCCCAACAAAGGCCAGCAAGATCTCTGAAATCACCAGAGATCATATATTTTTTTTTTTGGGGGGGGGGTCCTTTTTGAGACAGGGTTTCCCTGTAGCCCCAGTTGGTCTGGAACTCATTATGTAGACGAGGCTGGCCTAGATCTCACAGAGATCCACCTGCCAGCTGGCTCATGAGTGCTGGAATTAAAGGCGTGTGTCATCTTGCCTGGCTCAGATTGTTTTAAAGAAACATGCTCTCAAAGAGCACTTTTGGCTTCTAACATTGTTACAATCATGCTCCCTCTGGTGTTTACAACTGGCAAAGACCCTCTCTTCTTCACCGGGTGTTGACTTAAAAACCTCTAGTTGTATAAAAGAAAAAGGGCTGACATGTCAGGTGTCCAGTATTGGAACTGGAAAGGGACAACAGGTGTCAATCCGGCCTGGCTAAATCTACAAGGGCAGGCAGACAAGGGAAGACTCCTTGGAAACAGGACAGCCTATAACAGACCTCCAAGCATGCTGCACCATCAGGACAGTCCTCATTTTTTTTTCCACCAGCCCGAAGGTACTTCTCTAGGAAGCAGCTGGAGATTGCCAATCTGAGATCACAGCACTTCTGTCCATCTGGAGCCTGTGCGATAATTCATCTCCTCTGCTCAATAAGGAATGCTGTGGGAAGCCCCACATGTGGTCCATCTCTTCAGACCTTCCTCAAAGCTCCTTAGCCAGAGACTTATCCCTCGGGACTTAACCCAATGAGATGTCTGGGGCATGTTGATATGAACAAAGAACCCAAAGATACTTTCTATGAGTTTGTGAAGTTCTAAGGAGCAAACAAAGGGAGTTTTCTGAACACTAGTAGAGCTGTGACAGGTCATAGAGACACAGGGAGACAAGGGTTGAAATGAATAATGCCTGGCTGAGAGAGAAACAGAAAGGGGACCAGCTAGGGGAACAGTAGGCACAATGTGTAAGCACGGCAGCAATACCAGGCCCCTCTGCAGTTGAGTATAGGACCACTTTACAGAACTGAGGATATACAATCCTGTCTAAACTAGCATTCCAGAAAACTGTTCATAAATCTGTTTTTGAAAATCCATATTTAAATTCCCCAGCTCTGCTTCCTGTGACTCAGTTGAAGAAATCTTTTAATAAAATGCTTAAGTATCTATCCTCTTTTACACACTAGACTATTTCCTTCCATGGGGACAGGAGGCAACAAGACTATCACATGCATAAAGGAGAAGGAACACGAGCAGCAAGCCAGTTTAGGGCATGCAGGGAGGGGTAGGACTACAGGAAGAGTCCAGTTGTTGGGTGCCATGCTTGCTTGGGTGACCAAGGCACGAACACCTTGGACCACACCCAGTAAGAGAGCCACTTCAGTGGGAGTCTCCCTCAACCTGCGAACATAGAGCAAGACCAGGCTCTACATGTTACCTATTCATCTCAAGATCGGTCAGGCGGGCAGAGAGATCTTCAAGGCGGTTGATTTGTTTGTGGCACTGGCTACAGTAAAACTCAAAGGCCTCATCAGTGAGGATGCTGCGCAGCTTTGTGGCAAGAGGGTCGGTGCTAGAGAGACAGAGGGTCAGTCAGGAGACAGTGGGTCTATCAGGTGATCTCTGTCAGACATCAGGGTGGAGAAGAATGGGAAAGGCACTGGACAGCTCAGAGGAAGAGAATGAGCTGTCCAAGGTTCTGGCGGTGCCCCTTCGTCACATCACCCTGAGGAGGCCAGGACATCCACCAGCTTGAGCAGCCAGAGATGCCACATGTTCCCCTTGCTGAGTAGTGCTCAGAACCAGACAGTGAGAGCTGCAACAGAAATCTCCCTTTGACTAAGCATGCATGGCTTTGTCCCCTATGGAAATCATGAAAATGCTACAGCAAAGTATGTCTCTGGCAGTTTTTTGTTTTGTTTTGTTTTGAGACCATGTCTAGTTTGAGATCTGAGTTAAAAACTTAGGCTAGGCTCTATGAATGCTGACTTGCTGTGATTCCACCTCAAGTTCTCAGGGCACTGTCAGACAATGATTCATCTGCTCTGAAGCTGAGGTTAGGAAAGCAGCCTTATCGCCAGAGCAGCAGAACCCACCAGATGTGGAAAACTAATCTGAAGTTTAATTCAAAGAAGGACAGAAAGGTGTACATAAATGTAGCATAGAAGTTAACACTTTAGACTGAAAATACCAGACAGGCGATGGGACAAAATGGACAAACAGGAAAGACTGCCAGAGCAAGACTGACATGGGCACAGAAATGCCGAATCTGGGACAAGTCCATTATTTAACCCAAAGTCCTCCAGGACTTTCCCCAGAAAGACTGAGCACCAAAGAACCACTCAATAGCTAAGGGAAGTTTTAAGGTGACACATGAACAGGGCCCAGGCTCAGCTCACAGACAGCTCTTCTTGCACTGGCTTCACAGATCCTATGCTAACTAGGCTAAAGTGGAGAAATTCAGGAACCTCATAGCAAATGGGAGAGACAGCCAATGTGGAGGCAGGCCTAGGCCCCACTGAGACAGTGGTTTCCTCAGTCTGAATGTTTAGAACACACCCAGGTGTTCAAACAAAGCCAGTCAGGTCCCAGTGTACATACAAATCAAATTGACTCGTTTCCACTGCAATCTCAGGCATAGCTTATGAGAAAGCAAGTGTTTTGTCCACTACCTATCACTGTTCAGTTTATTCAAAGCCAGAACTTTCCAGGAATTTCAGGGATGTCAGGACACGTGAAGCCAAAGCCTAGCTTATGATTCTACAGCCTCCCTCAAAGCCAGCTACAGGCCATGAAGTGACTGGTGACCAGCAACTAAGGGCTAGAGTGGATGCTTCAGAGATCTGCAGCCAACCTTTACCCTGGGACAAAACTCCTGTGTATTTACAGGGCATCAAGAAAAGCAAGTTTCCTTTTACCAGCATTACGACCCCAACAGAGAAGCTTCCTTACAACTAAGCACAGAGAGAGATGGGAGCATGCACAGTGTAGAGCGTCACCTGGGGGTGAGAAAAGCAGGGTCTCCACAGTCCAGATCCCCATTACAAAGGGTCTCTGGGGACAGTTCTGCCTCGCTGCCTTCACCGTAATCCTCAAAATGCTCCTCGCCGCCAATCACCATGACGACAGCCTGGTTTCTGGGGTGAGATCTACAAAGGACAAAGAGAAGTAATTCTGACTCAGAGCCACCAATACCTGATGGGATGCGCACTATGTCACAAGCCACAAGGAGTCATGCTTAAAAAACCAAAAAACAAAACAAAACAAAACAAAAAACAAAACAAAACAAAACAACAACAAAAAAAACAGAAATAGGTTAAATCTATTTTTTAAAAAAACTATTTTACTTAATCCATTTAATAACACATGGAATAGCATCATTTCAAAGAGGCTGTTTCTCTGGGATAAAGGAGACCCTGGAGTAAAGTGACAGTTCATGCCAAAACCTGTCAGCAGGAGTGGGAGGGCCTGTGCACTTTGCCCCTGGCCAGTCACAGTGCACTGCAGGGCTGGAACTTCTGGTTTGACACCCATGAAACCCATAAACATGACCAGTCTTAGCAGCCGTGGTAAACCACATCAATATCACGCCCTTCTTACTTGTAGATTTTTTCTTGGGTCAACTAAGGTCTAAGAATATAAAATGGAAAATCTCACAGATAAATAATTTATAAGTTTTGTTTGTTTTTTGAAACATGGATTCACTATATAGCCCTAGCTGGCCTGTAACTGTCTATGTAGACCAGACTGTCATTGAACTTATAGAGATCCACCTGCCTCTGCTGGGATTAAAAATGTGTACTACCATACCCAGCAATTCGTAAGTTTTTTTTTTTCATTAATTTCTTTAAAAATTTTATTTATTTTTATGTGTATGAGTGTTTTGCTTGCATGTAAGTATACCAACTTGAGTGAAAACCTGTGAAGGCCAGAAGAGGGCACTGGATCCCCTGAAAATGGAGTTATGGATGGTTGTTAGCTACCATCTGGGTGCTCAGAACCAAACCCAGGTCCTCTGGAAGAGCAGTCAGTGTTCTTAACCATCAACCCATTTCTCCAAATCCCATTCATAAGTTTTAACCAACTCTTTTTTGGTAGAGTTGGTGGTAGAATCTAGGTCTTGTAGACATTAATCAGCACCAGACTACACTTCAGGTCAAAAGCTTTAAATAAACATCCTTTATTAAAGTATATTATAATTTTTAACTTTTTATTATTTTTTAAAAAATTTTTGTGTATGAGTGTATTGTCTGCATGTATGTTAAGTACACACATGTCATGCAATGCCTGAAGAGGTCAAAAGAAAGCATCTGATTCCCCCTGGAACTGGAGTTATAGCTAGTTGTCAGCTGCCATGTGGATGCTGGGAATTGAACCTGGGTCCTCTGCAAGAGTAGCCAGTGTTCCTAACTGCTGAGCCATCTCTCCAGCCCCTTAAGTTTTAAATTATACTTTTATTTATTGTTCATTGTGTGTATGTGTGTATGTGTGTACCTACATAGCAGGTAGATGGGGGTCAAAGACAACCTGTAAGTGACAGAAGAACCTACACTCAAAAAAGGTTGCTTTATGGTCTGTGTGTGCACAAGCATACATGCACTCAAGCACATGCACACACACACATGTACACACACAGAGATAGATAGGTAGATAGATAGATAGATAGATAAATGTAAAAATTTTAAAAACACACACACACAAAGATACCTGGGGCAGCAAGGAGATCAGAACAAACGGTTTGTGCAGGGCACCACAAAGACATGCAATGAATATCATCCTCCAGCCCTGTCTTTAAGAACTGTGCTAATGGAGCTGTGGATATAGCTTAATTGAGTGTTTGCCTAGCAAGTTTGAGACCAGTCTGGGATACATGAGATTGTATATCAAAAAATGAAAAAGTGCCAGGCACAGTGGCACCTTTAATCTCAGCACTTAGTAGGCAGAGGCAGGTGGATCTCTGTGAGATCTAGGCCAGCCTGGATAGTGAGTTCCAGGCCAGCTGGGGCAACAGGGAGACCCTGTCTTAAAAAACAAAACAAAACAAAAAATAAAAAAGAACTATACTTACAAATTTCAGAAAATTGAGTAAAGTTTATCTCTTATAATTTCTCTGCCTTTACAATCAGACATTATAGGACATTATAATCAGGACTGTTCCAATAGAAGCATCTTCCTAAGGGGATGTCAGCTAGATAGGAAACTGTAGACAGGTAGAGCTCTACCAGCAGTAAGAAGCTACATGTGGCATAGACCCCTTCCACCACTGCTAACAGCACAGTTTAGGGAACTCACAGGGATACACATACATGTACAGACACAGACATAAAGGCACACATGACATGGCATAGGTACAGACCTGCCTGGGAGCAGCAACAATGCACCATGGTCAGGCTCCTCCATTGCATCTAGGCACTCCGAGGGCACAGCAGAGCCACCAGCACTGTCAGCATCTCCTTCAGGCTGCAGCTCAGGGTGTACCAGGGTGCTGGTATCCTCATCAGTGAAGGTCTCACACTCACTATAGGTACTCTCAGACCCCATGTATGCGCTGTCTGTCACCTCGTTGGCCTGGGAAGAAACAACAACAGTTAGTCTCGGCAGCTATGGAGGCCATGTTGTAGTACAGACACAGCACCAGCAAAAGTAACAACCACAATGATAACAGTGACATTAGCTTATGAAACAGTAATTGACTTGTGTGTGTGTGTGTATGTGTGTGTGTGTGTGTAGAGGGAGAGGGAGAGGGAAGGGGAGGGATGGAGAAAGAAGGAGAGGGAGGGAGAGAAGGAGAGAGGAAGGGGAGGGAGGGAGGGAGAGAGAGAAATATGTGTTGCAGAACTGAATCCAGGGTTTCTCAAATGTTACATGTGTTCTACTACTGACCTGCATCCCTTCTTTTTAAATTTTATTTTTGTTTTTTTGAGACAGGGTCTCACCATGTATTCCCGGTTGGCCTGGAATTTGCTATGTAGACTAGGCTAGCCTTGAACTCAAGAGATCCACCTGCCTCTGCCTCCTGAATGCTGGGACTAAAGACTCCAATATCAGGCCCCCCGCCTTTTTTGACAGGGACTCCCTAGCCCCACCCCATATGGAACTCATTATGTAGACCAGGTTGGCTTCGATCTCACAGAGGTCTGCCTGCCTCTGCCTCTAAAGTGCTGGGATTAAAGATTTGGTGGCATCTAGCCCAGCCCTTATTTTTAAAATGAAAAAGAGCAAGACAAAAATATGTGGAGTAGAGCTGGGCAAGGCAGAGCCACTTGTACGCCTAGCACTCAGAAGGCTCGGGTAGGAGGGTCATGAGTTCAAGGACAGCCTATGCAACAGAGAAAGACCCTGTCTTGGAAATCAAAGTGGAGTAAATCAGTTAAATAATAATAAATATGTCTAAAAGATACAAAGCATTCCAGAATCACAGATATTCCCAACAGAACTTTGTTTCTTTTGTAGCTTCCAGCATGGGAATTATTTATAATCAAAGAATTAACATACAGCAGTATAAGACTGTGCCTTTTAAAATGAAGATATTACAGGCTGGCAAGATGACTCAGCGGGTAAAGGCACCTGCTGCTAAGTCTGAGGATCTGAGTTCAAGCCCCAGGATACACATGGTAGAAGGAGAGAACTGATATCCAAAAATTGTCATTTGACCTCCACATGAATGCTGTGACACATACATGTTCTCGCACACAAAATAAATACCAAATAAAAATGTAATAAAAATTTTAAATTAAGACATCATTATTGGGCTGGAGATATGACTTAGTAGTTAAGAGAACTTGAAGTTCTTGCAGAGTACCTGTTTGGTCACTAGCACCCACAACAGGTGGCTCACATCTGCCTGTAACTCCACTTCCAGGGGATCCAGTGCTCTCTTTTGGTCACCTCAGGACTCACACACTTGCTGTGTGTGTGTGTGTGTGTGTGTGTGTGTGTGTGTGTGTGTGTGTGTAAATATACACACAAATAAGTCTTTTAAAATACATATTAAAAGACATCATGATTAATAGCTATTTAGTATGTTTAAGCCATATCTCTGAAATATGGTCATGTCTAACTTGTAATGCTCAGTAGTCAATCATCAAGCCAACTGCTAATGGGCTCAATATCTGTATTCCCAAACATACCTCTGCTTTTCCTCTTGTGGACCTAGGACCTTAGGGCCAACATATGGAAGGTAGTCACATTTACAGATGATACTAATGAACTTAAAACTAAGAAATTATTAAGGAGGGCATTTTCTATTTATAATTTCAATTTTTATCACAATGAAAGTTCAGGTTAGGATAAGTCTCTAACATTTCATGTTAAGAAAATTCTGAGGTTAATAATTTACAAGTAAGATTTCAGAAAAATTGCAGTTCTAGCAGGAAAAAGATGCCCTTTGACCCTGAGGTCTGGTATTCCAAGGGGTATGAGAATATTCCACATCCACCTGAGCCTCTAAGCCTCACAGGAAGACCTAGTCCTCTTGGCTAACGAAAATCCAGCTCTATCTTTGCCCATTACTAACAGCATGTGACCTCAGACACATGACTCAAACTGGAGTCTCTGAATGACAACGGAAGCTATAAATACTGAACTCACAAGGCACTAATCTTTCAGATTCCAGTGGATGACATTGGCAGGCACTTCTCAGAGTATGGAAGGAAACAAGACTATAGGACATTTGTGTCTCCAAAGGGTACAAAATCCCTATCAGCTGTTGTAAGCCAGAGTAAGTTGGAAAAACATGGACTGCCTGACTCCAGGTGTCTGATCATGTGACTCATATTTCCAATGGAAACTCAATCTTCTCTATCATCTAAGGGACTCATAAAAATTAAGTAATTCACAGAAAGCAGTCATGTGAAAATCCAAAACCAGCTCAGTTTTCTTCATTGGCTCTAGCAGCTTTCTCCTGAGGGAGGCAGGCTAGGAGGACCCCATCCCACAGAAGTCAATCCAGAGAGGCTAGAAAAACATGCAAGTATACACATCTGTCTAAGATTTGGCCTACAGGTGATGGTACCATCAAGCAAGACACAAGACCTAGCACAGACTACTGATGGCCCATGAGGAGAGGTCAACAGTTACTCACCTGAGTTCTAAGAAAGCCCTGTAGACTTCTGAGAAGAATGAAAACCAAGACCAGGCATGGCTCTTCAGTACTAAGCAAAAACTTCTAAATAAAATGTTGCTCCCTCCTGGTCTATAAGCAAGACCCCTTAGGGACCCTGCCCAAAACCAAGCTGTGGGTCTTAGGGAAAGAGAGCAGGCTGACCCTACACAGTCTGATCCTTATAAATAGGACCACAAAGCTCGAAAACTAACCTAGATCTTTCAAAGACCTCAGGGGCAGTTTCTTGTTCATAACATAATTTGACCTTGAGGTAGCTTTTTTAAAAGCCAACCTAGGGTGAATAAGACGGTTCAGCGGGTAAAGGTGCTTGCTGCCAAGCCTGATGACCTGAGTTCAATCCCTAGGACCCTAATAGTGGAAGGAGAGAAGTGACCTTCAAAAGTTGCTCTCTGGGTTGGAGAGATAGCTCAGCAGTTAAGAATACTGACTGATCTTGCAGGAGACCCGGATTTGGTTCCCAGCACGCACATGGTGGCTAACAACTGTCTGTAACTCTAGTTCCAGGGGATCTGACACCTTCTTCTGACCTCTGCATGCACTACACAACACAGGTACACTTCCATACACGCAGGCAATACACTCATACATAGAAAACAAAATAAAAATATTATTAAAAATGTTTTTCTCTGACTTCCTCAGGTGCACAACCCCCCACCCCCATCCCAATATGCAACCATTTTTAAAACCAACCATTAGTACTTCTGCCAGGTCCCCAATGCTTCTTCCTAGTCATGTAAACCTTGGGTTTCCAACATAGGCCAGATACTATAACCAGTGTAGAACAAGTCTCAGTGCAGTTTTCATAGCTTTACGGAGTACATCCCCTGGGAAGGGAAGGAGGTCCAAAGACACAGCCTGTTTGGTTCATGGAGTTCCCATCCAATCTACTGCTGAGTGTCCCTAGGAGCAGAGGCCAATGATGGCATCATAACCTTCCTTGGAGCTTAGGTAGGATACTTTGGACACAGTATTATTAAGACAAGGGCAAAATGTGCAATGAGCAGAGCGCTTTCCCCCATGTACCACAGACTCAGGAGGGAGTCTGCAAGTCATACTCTCAACTCTTTTCTAAAACAATGGTTCCTTCTATAACACTGTGGAGTAACTGGAGAATCCCAGATCACACAGAGAGGGGAACATGGTTGCACTGACTCCTTTATTTGCTTTGTGGTAAATAAATAGGACCATGGAGGTCTCATTCCCAAGCACTCTTGAAAATGCTCAGGGTCCCCTATTGTTAGGGGCACAAATAGGGAAAGCCCCAAGTTGCTCAATCATAGTCTACTGGATATAAATCATCCACAAAAATAGAAGACTCAGATTGCTAGGGGCTAAGGAGACAGGCACATAGCTCACAGATGCTGCCCCCTGCAAGCTCCTGAGACTGGGGTCTTTGGTCAGTTGGTACTGAGCAGAAGGTCCTACGTAGGTATTAGAGAGTCAGATAGCCTTTCAAAAGAGGCACAAAACCACCTAAGAGGACAAGATTCTCATATAGTTTATCACATACAATAGAAGCACAGCACACAGCCTCATCCATTGGTTTGCATCTACCAGTCAGACAGAACCTAGCTTTGCCGAGAAGCCCACAAGCCTTCTAAGAACTTTAACAATCACCGATGTTAAGATGAACTCACTTGAAAAATCAAAGTACATCTTAGAAAACTTCACAATGTATTAATGATACATTTACTAGTTAACTCATCTTCCAAATCACCAAGGGGACAAGACCCTTGCTTAGGCCACTGCGTATAGTTAATGCCTGGCAGCTCTCAGAGTCCAGGTCATGCTTTTTTCTTCCTGGGGTCTCTCTCCTCCATGCAAATGGAAGTCTGAACACAGTACACTTACATATCTCCTCTTACCCTCAGATGATGGCCAAGCACCTTCAAGGGCTTTGCTTTGCACACAGCTCTGGAAAGGTGTATTGCTGGAGATGGCCTCCTCATTTCATGCTCCTGGTCATCAAGTCAGTGGCTTCTCTGTACTGACAATACTGCCTTCTAGTTTGTTAGCTGTGCTGGGGTTCTTGCAAAATTCATGTGCCCATCTGAAGGTACATCACCATCTCAAAGAAAGTTTAACCTCCTCCCAGACACGCTCTATTAAATCTGCTGCTGCTGGCCAGGGAGGGATAGGCAAAGTTCAGGAAGTGTCCTTGCTGGCTTTAACAAACAGGCAGGGCTCAAAACAGAGCAGCTTTGTCTTACACTTTAACCTTCCAGATAACAGTTTATACAAAAGACACATTTCCCATCATTTTACTAAAGCAGTCTTTTCTCTGGCTCCTAGCAGTGGGAGAAGAGGGAGGCATACAGAAAGCACAGACAGGGCAATTCTGGGACATCTTTATCATTTGGGTCCTGCATGTTCTCACAGTGGTTTCTCCACTGCCCTTCCAGAAATAATAAATGATAAATGGGCTCCACCCACTGTCCTGTCCTCCCTCTACCTGCTTAGATTCTTAAGACAATGAGCTTTCTTCTTATGATCATTCTTGTAAACATTAGCAGCAACTTTAACCCAGCTTCTCAATTCCTCCCTGTCTCATCTGGAACATATCAGCAACTTTCTCCTGTTATAAGCCAAAAGCCCAAGGGGTCCTTGGAAAAGTGGTAGGAGCCAGAACACCTGTCACAAAGCAGTGAGTACAGCTCAAGAACAAGTAATGCCTCATGCACCTCTGCCCAGCACAATGCTCGAACAGACTGTGAACAGAAAATATTTTCAGACGATCAGTAAAAGGCTAATTATCTCTAAAGATCACCAGTAGAAGGGCTCCAGATATGGTATCTGCATGTAACAACTAGATTCTCTACTTGAAAAAGATGTTAAGTTTATTGTTTGTTCGTGACAAGATTTTACATAGCCCAGGCTGGCCTTGAATTCACTGTATAGCCAAGGATACCTGGTCTTCCGATTCTCCTGCTTTCACCAGGATTATAAGCCTACCACCATTGCTATTTTTGTGTGATTTTTAAGCACAAGATTCTGAGGATCTGACACAAGCAACCTTAGGTCTCTCCAGCCTATAGCCAGCTTGAGTACTTTGTACTCTTACCACTTAGAAGCCTGAAGGGCTGGTAGTTGCTGCTTCTGACAACATATCAGGGCTCAGGTACAACTCCATGTTTTTGAGATGGGTTTCATCTAGCCTAGAACTCCTGGGCTCAACTGATCCTCCTGTCTCTCAGCTTCGTTGGGCATGAGGACAACAGTTCCATGTATTTTATAAAGAAAACACTCTAGAATTCCACTCTCTCCAGTCTGCTGGGAAATAACAGTGGTCTGTCTTCCCTGGCTCTGACTTTCTCCCCAGCTATAGTGACAAGGGACCCACAGTTAGAGGAGACACCACATAACACTCTATCCAGGCTGTACCCAGTAGTAGAGACTGAAAGTGCAGGGCAGGAGGTGAGTGCTAAGTTAATGATCCCAAACACAGACAACCATTTGAAAGTTCACAAAGGGAAACCTGTCTTCTGCTCTGCCTCTGCCTGGCAGAAGGTGCCATGTGCATAGGGCACATCATGAGTTCCCTTCCAGATATGCCATCTTTGTGAAAACAGCTGCAACAGCTCAGGAAGCAGGAGCTGCAGCACAGAAGTGGAATTCATTCTTGGGAAAGCACTTGCCTCATAGGTGACAAAGTCGTCGAACTCGTCAGCGCATGCAGGGGGCTCTTCATCATGGGCAGGCTCCACACTGTACAGCTGGCCATCGGGATCTATGGAGAGAAGATTCAGCCTCAGCAGGCCACTCAGCACTATTCAGAGTGGTCCAAGGCAAAGATGTGGAACTGGGACTCCTAGGGAAGGATGTCTCTAAGGCGGAGCTGCCATGAGAATTAGGGGAGTGAGTGCATCCCAACAAGCTGAGAAATCCAGAAGAGGGTGAGGCTCAGGGCCACATCCGCATGGTAGACAACAGTGCTTGCCAGAATGCTGAGGAGTTGGTATGTACATGAAACCGTTCATTTTCAAAAGAATCAGATGAGTCAGGCTGGTGGTGCATACCTTTAATCCCCACACTCAGGAGGTGGAAGCAGAGACAGGCAGATCTCTTTTTCGAGGCGAGTCTGATCTTCTTCATAGTGAGTTTCAGGCCAGCTGGGGCTATAGGGAAACCCTGTCTACAAAACAACACACACACACACACACACACACACACACACACACACACACACACACACACAGAGTCTGGTGAAATGATGAGTAACGGACTGTCTAGGTGCTGCACTCACCAGCAGTTTCATTTTCCTTTTTGCTTAAGTATCTTGTATTTAAAAAGGTGGGTTTCAGGGCTGGACACATGGCTCAGCACTTAAGAACGCTTGCTGTTCTTCCAGAGGACCTGAGTTCTGTTCTCAGCACCCACATGGTAGCTCATAACCACCTGTAACTCCAGGTACAGGGGATCTAACAACCTCTTCTGGCCTCCAGAGGCTCCTGAATGCACATAGTACACATAAAACTCACTCAGCTACAAACAAACACACATAAAAATAATAAATCTTTTTTTTTTTTTTAATGTGGGTTTCAGCTGGCTAGACGGTTCAGTGCATAAAAGCACTTGCCACCAAACGGGATAATCAGAGTTGGATTCCTGAAACTAACACAGTGGAAGCAGACAGCCAATTTCCACAACTTATGCTCTGACCTCCACATGCATTCTGTATGTAATACAGGTGCGCCACAGAGATGCACTTATGCATGTGCACACACCCCACAATAAATAATTAGTAATGTAAAAAAATTTATTTGAGGTTGTTTTAAAGTTTATTCCATTTTAATTTATTTTGTGTATGTTTGTGTGGGTGCACGAGTGTGATAGTCAGAGGGCAACTTTGTGAAGTCTGTTCTCTCCTTCCACCTTTATGTGAGTTCTAGAGAAGGAACTCAGGTCATCAAGCTTGCATGATGCTGAGTCATCTTGCCAGCTCCAATTTGTTTTTTATTAAGAATTTAAGAATATATTTTTTATTTATTATTTTTATTTTATGTGTATGAGTGTATTGCCTGCATATGTGTGTAAGTGCACCCATGTTGTGCAATGCCTGCAGAGA
This sequence comes from Eospalax fontanierii, assembly GCA_035773235.1. Taxonomy (NCBI): domain Eukaryota; kingdom Metazoa; phylum Chordata; class Mammalia; order Rodentia; family Spalacidae; genus Eospalax; species Eospalax fontanierii. The sequence goes on along the minus strand of CM069546.1, from coordinate 28,555,196 downwards.
TGAGAAGAGGGTGTTAGAGTCCCCAGGAACTGGAGTTATGGACGTTTTTTAGCCACCATGTGGGTACTGGGAATTGAACCTAGGTGCTCTGCAAGAGCAGTCAGAACTAAAGGCATATGCTATCACACTTAGTGAGTTTCTTGTTGTTGTTGCTGTTATTGTTGTTTGAGACAGGGTCTCCTGGTAGCCCCAACTGGTCTAGAAGTTAGTATGTGACCAGGCTGACCTTGATCTCAAACTCCCGACTACTGGGGTTAAAGGCGTGTGTCATCATGCTGAGTTTTTCTGTTCTGTTATGTTTTTTAATAAGGTAAAATTTAAAGGAAGCACCATCTCCTCACCATGGACAGACTGAATTACGACTCTATGGCAGCCACATTTTTTCAACCACTTCAACTCCAAAACATCTGCATCTCCCTCTGTAGGAAAAGGTGTCAACCTCTATGCTGAGTGGCACAGGCACACGACAAGGGTTACCTGCATCTTCCAATGTCTTACTAATGGAATTACTGACATGAAATATATATACTTATAGCTTGGCTACTTAGTATCTTTAACGTAATCCGTCTAACATCAGCACTTACCTAAAAAGTAAAGTCAGGCTGGGGAGATAGCACAGTGGGTAAAAGTACTTGCCATGCAAGCCTGAGGACCTGAGTTCAAATCCCCAGAACCTATACAGAGTTGAGGGTGGTGGTGCACAACTGCAACCCCAGATCTCCTACGATGGGACAGAAAATAGAGAAAAGAGAATTCCGAGAATTCCAGCTAACCTGGTGTAGACACTGGCAAAACAACAAGGGATCCTGTCTCAAACCTGGTGGAAGGCAAGGACTGATACCTGGGGTTGTCCTCTGATTTCCACACACACAAACATAGCCTACTCAATTTTGACAAGGTCTCAAGGATCCCAGGCTGGCTTCAAATCTGCTATGTAGTCTACCACCTCTAATTCCCAAGTACTGGGATTACAGGCATGAACCATACCCAGCTCATAAAGTCGTATCTCAATGGTTAAGAGGATCAGCAATCTTCACCAGACACTCCTAGAAAAGATGCTCTGGAACAGTTAGCACTGGCTTCTACAGAGAAGTTCCTGCTGTGATCTAGACCACTGAGGGGACCACAAGCCCCAATAGGTTGGCCACCAACATACCTGGGTAACTGAGAACAGGACACACCAGAGAAGCAATAATGGGTGTCCATGGGCCCTCATCACAGAGCAGTCAGGGTACACTGCACATGTGAAGGTAGTGTCTAGGGACCCTCATATCGTGAAACACTTTCCTCTAAGCATAACAGCTATTATCTTAATGAGAACAGCTGTGATTACCCTTCCCTTCAAGAGACCCTCAAGGCTGGGTCTGCTGATCTTCCCTTATTAATGGGGAGGGCTACTGGACTCTCAGCTGAGAATCAAGTCCCTTTCCTCTATACAGCCCCTCTAGGTTGCATATAATTCTGTCTTAGTTGTACATGGTCTTGGTAGGTACTTGAGTATATAGAGGGTAGAAGTTACCTGAAGGGTGAGATTCCATCTATAGGGAAGTCAACATCCTAGGCTGAGACTTTTAGTGATATAGCTGCTTGGAGTCATGCATGCTCCTGTAAGCCCAACAAACTCACTGTAGATGGACTTGAGTAGAATATTCTTTTGGTCTGCCACTGGTGCCCTTTCTGGAGTGAGCAGGCGTTCGTTCAAGTTTCCCCAGGAAAAATCCCACAACACCTTGCCACAGGGAAAAGTGTATGCTGATGCTCTGTCTCATTTCTAGATTTCTTTCAATTTAAATGGAATAATAATTCCCCAGTGATGGTGCAAGCCCACACATTAATACACACAGTAACTCCATATTGCTCTCTTCTGTGGCTTTTAAGAATCATGGGTCTTCTGCATGACTGAACATTTGGGTGTCAGGACCATGGAAGGGCGAAGGAGCCTCATCTAGGCTATCAGGAACACCTGGTGCCCTCCTCCACCAGTCTAGCTGTAGCCTATGCACTAGGGGTCTGGTCAGGAGAGCTACAGCAAAGCCATACATAGGTCTTTTAATGTGGCTGGATGTTACTGAAGAATCTTAGAGATTCTGGAGCAAAGGATCTGTGGTTCCCAACCAATCAGACTAAAAGGCTAGAAAGTTTCTGGTAGGCTTTCTCACTATAACTTAGATAAATTTGCTTGAGTTCCCAAAACGGTCAGAACCTGAAATGTTTGAAACCTAGCCAAGCAAGCAAGACTCATGGCAGTGTGTGCAGACTGGGATGGTGAGCAATGTTATCTAAGAGCAAAGACCCACATGGTATCTACAAAGGAAGACATGAATGTAGTTGGCATGTTTATATTCTTGGTGGGAACTAAATAAGATTTTCATACCAGTTTTCTCTACTACTGAGCTATGGTCTCTTCTTTGTTTTGTGATACTGGTCATGGAATCTAGGGTCCTCAGCATGTGAAGTAAGCACTCTACCACTGAGCTATAACCTCCTCTTTCTACCTTTTTGTTTTGTTTGAAACGGGGTTTCCCTATAGCCCCAGCTTGCCTGAAATTTGGCCAGGCTGGCCTCAATCTCATAGACATCTGCCTGCCCCTGCCTCCGCAGTGCTAGGATTATGATTCACCATGTCCAGTTCTACTTTTTATTTTATTTTGGGGGGACGGTGCAGGAGAGATGGTTCAATGGTTAAGAGTACTGGCTGCTCTTACAGAGGATTAGGGATCAGTTCTCAATACCCACATGGTGGCTAATAACTGTCAATAACTCAAGTTCCAGGGGCTCTGACACACTCTTCTGACCTCCACAGGCACTGTATGACACAAGTGCACTTACAAACATTTAGGCAATACACTCATACAAATAAATTAAAAATAATAAAATTTCTAGAAGCGGGAAAGATGGTTCAGTGGTTAAGAGCATTGGCTGCATTTGCAGAGGACTCAGGTTTGGTTGCCATCACCCACAAATACTTGCTTGAAATTCCAGTTCCAAGGGATCTAATGCCATTTTCTGGGCTCCACAGGCATTGCATATATGTTGTGCACTTATATAAATGCAGGCAAAACACTTATACACATAAAATAAAACTAAGGGGCTGGAGAGAAAGCCCAATGCTTAAGAGCACTGGCTGCTCTTGCAGAGGACCTGAGTTGGGTTCTAGCACTTACATGGTGGCCAACAATGTCTAAAACTCCAGTTTCAGGGGATCCGACACCCTCTTCTGGCCTCTGCAGGCTTTGCATACATTTTTGCACTTACATACATGCAGGCAAAACACTTATACACAGAAAATAAAATAAATTAATTAAACTAAAAATAAATTTTAAAACATTTATTTATTATTTGTGTGTGTGTGTGTGTGTGTGTGTGTGTGTGTGTGTGTGTACAGGTGCTCAGAAAGACCAGAAGAGAGTATTAGATTCCCCTGGAGGTAGAGTTACAGGTGACTGTAAGATACCAGATGAGAGTGCTAGGAACTGAATTTAGAGCCTCTGCAAGGCTGAGGTTTGGGGGTATGCATGAGCCAGAGCCACGGCCTATTTGTAAGAGTTCCCTGTCTCATCTATTCCTGAAATAGTGCTTGTGGCTGTGACAACAAGCATCTTGTGCTTCCCCACAAACTGGGTCAATATATTGTGTGGTTTACTATGAGGCTTCTCAACACAGAATGAGTCTGACAGGCAAGACAAACTGTCGGCAGCTATATGGCACAATGCACAATGCAATAAGACCTGACGTGAACTTCACTGAAAATGCAGTTTGGAGAAGTAAGCCTTCCTTTCTTCTAAATGCTATGAGAGAGGATTCAAAATCATCTCTATTCTCGGTGTGGGGGTGCACATCTTTAATCCCAGCACTCGGGAGGCAGAGGCAGGCAGATCTCTGAGTTCAAGGGTAGCTGAGGCTGCAAGGAGAACCTGTCTCAAAAAGACAAAAAACAAAACAAAACAAAACAAAACTCTATCTTTTTATTCTATTCTCACTGTGCCTTCCTAATGATATTCCCAAATTAGAAAAGCAGAAAAGTAAAGCCACTGCCCTAACCTCAGAAGCAGAATATCCAATAAGGTCAGTAAGTATACTTGCACTTCCCTCAAAGTGACATGATCCTGGTAGGAAGGCTGAGGCAGAGGGACTGCTCCACTGAGCACTCTTCAAGGCCTGGCATGGGCTGGAATCATGAGACTTGCTCCATCACAGAGGAGGCCAAGTCTTCCCATTACATCATTAGACATCTAATCCCTCTACTGTCCACACCTCCACCTGACCCCAGCTTCCTCACAGTCCCTAATGTACCAGACAGAGCACCGCACAAGGCATCTCCTGCTTGGATGGTGGCACCCTTACTTCCCCACCCCCACCTCCCCAAACTCCCACCTTATCATCTGTCTCCCAGTAGAAAGCTTGCTCCAAAGGCAAAGAATCCTGCTATTATCTCCAAAGCCTCTGTAGTCTAGCCCAACAGCATTCATATCTACAGTTGCCATAGGTCTGCCTCATGTAACCTCTCTACAGCTTCTCCATAGCTCATTTCCACAAAGATCCCACCTTGAGGGCCTGGACCACCCGTCAAGGCTGGTGCCCCCAACTCCATCCCACGGCTTCTCCCTTTTCCTGTCACTCAAACAGGAAGAGTAGGCTGTGAGGAGACAGTTCACTGAGACAGGCAATTCACTGAGACCAGCTTCCCTCCTTCTCAGACAGAGGCTACCAGGCACCTTCCAGGTCCCCTGTGGGAGGGACGAGGGATATGTACCCACAGTGGCTATAGAATCAGTCAGGAAAGAAGCACAGAAATAGGCCCCACTCTGGCACTCTGGGGTGGAACTGGAGAGACAAGCCATTCTGATGATCGTTTGCTCTTAAGAGATTGAAAACATCTACATGCTCCTTCAGTCACTAAACCAAAACCAAGGCCATTCAGAAGACGGTCACAATCAGCAGCTGGCAACCCCTCCTGCAGACCAACAGAAGCTGACCTTGCAGAGCACAGGCTGGACAACTCTCTGGCAGGAGACTGGTGGGCAGGGACATTCCAAATCACCATTTTACATGAACTGGGGTCAAGTAGAAGAGACCAACTAGCAGTTGTAGAGAAATCATGGCCTCTGGGCCACAGAGAACCTCACACAGACATCTCTTGCTGTAGAGCCTCTTCCTGTCCATCACCAGCCATAGCTGCCCCTCCTCCCACTCTTGAACTTGAAGAGGTTTGAGCAATCAATCACCCAGTGGTGGGGTTCTGAGAAAACTCCACCTGAACTCTTCCTGACAGGGCTTACTGAAACCACCCTGGGGCTGACGAGTACAGACAACACACACTCATGGCTCCAGAGTCAGGGACCACTGCCAGTCAGACCATGCAGAGCAAGCTTCACTGCCTGACAAGCAGAGACCAGGCCACAGTGACTAGCCAGGTCACTGCACTTCTGTGGTTCCAAAGGAAACAATACGTTATTTATGACATCTGAAAGGAGATGGGGAATTATGATAGAGTCACCCATTTTTAACAAAACATGTAGAATAGCAGTTGTTACATGTTATTAGCACACAGCTAGATGAACCATGATGAAAGGCTGATGGTGACAAGCAGGCCAACCATGCTCACCCCTGAAGCTGGCCGTCTCACTTCTCACCATATTTCCAAATACTTCCCATGAGTTTGGGTTTTTTTTGGGGGGGTGGGGGTGTAGATCTTTGAGACAGAGTCTCGCACTGTGTAACCCAGCTAGAATTCACTTTGTAGACCAGTCTAGTTTTGAACTCTTGGCAATCTTCCAGACTCAGCTTTCCATGAGTTCTTACATTATATGATCTGAGGCCCTAACACAGTATGTGAGAAATTCAGCATACCTTGCCTCATTTTCTTTCTCCTCATCTTCCCAATGGTTAAGTCAACCTTTGGTTACATAAAAGTTCAATACAGTTACTAAGACTATACAAAAGTGTTCATTACTACGCTGAGAATTATTCTAGAATGATACTTTCCCTCTTATTCCACTTTTTATTTTCCCTGCCTCTTAGTGTCCTGTGTGCTCGGTGTCTATGTACCTATCACCATTCTACCCATCAAAGCGCAGGCAGAACCACAATAGGCCTCTCCGAAGACCAGTCAGTTGGAGGGTTAGGGGTACCCTGGGATTAAGGTCCACATCAGTATCAACCCATACACCTGCACAAGGCCAACATGCTACTAAGAGTGAAGATGAAATAAACCTATAAAACACATTGACAACTACAAATGGTGGTACATGCCTTTAATCCTAGCACTCAGGAGGCAGGGGCAGGTGGAGCTCTGTAAGTCTGAGGCCAGTTTGGTCTACATAGTGAGTTCCAGGCCAGCTAGGGTTACATAGTGAGACCTGGTCTCAACAAATAAACAAAGAAAAACAACAACAAAACAAACAAACCTGACAATCCCTAGGGCATCAGGCCTCTTCCCTATAACTAAGGTCAAACAAGACATTCATGGGTCCCCACCAGATGACACACACATGGACAAAGGCACTCAACAGTAGAGAATCAGCATTCTGTTAAGAACACATGTCCCACAAATTAAAGAATAAAAACTGAATGTCCCCTGGTCCATAAAACCAACTCAACAGAATCGGAATCGAGATCATAAACATCACACTACCACACACACAATCAGGTTTGAAACTATGACAAGATTTTTTTTTAGACAGAGTCTCACTGTGTAGCCTAGGTCAGCCTTGAACTGGCAATCCTCCTGCTTCAGTCTCCCAAATGCTCGTATTACAGGCATGTGTCACCACTCCTGATTTAGTGACAAGATTTTAAAATACACTTAAAAATTAAGTTATCTGGGCTGAAGAGATGGCTCAGCAGTTAGAAGCACTTGCTATTCAAAAGGACTTGGTTCCCAGCATCAGAGGATTCAACACTTTTAGTCTCTGCAGGCACTGCATGCACCTGGTACACTGATATACATGCAGGCAAAACACTCATACATATAAAATGAAAATGAAGAGATGGCTCAGTGGTTAAGAAAACTCAATATTCTTGTAGAAGACCCGGGTTTGAGTCATCCACATGGCAGCTAACAATTGTCCATAACTACAGTTCCAGGGGATCTGACGCCCTCTTCTGTCTTCCATGTACACTGCACAATATGGGTGCACTTAGACATAAGCAAGTATAACATACACATAAAAATTTTTTAAATAAATTTTTAAAAATGAAAATGAAGATATCTTTTAGGTAACCAATGGGCAAAAGAAATCACAAAAGGTTGTTTTTTATTATTATTTTTAATGTGTATGAACATATTGCCTGCATGTAAGAGCACTCCTGTTGTGCAATGCCCACGGAGGTCAGAAGAGGGTGTTAGATTCCCTTGAAACTGGAGTTATAGATGGTTGTTAGCTGCCATGTGAGTGCTGAGGATCAAACCCTGGTCCTCTGCAATAACAGCCACTGTTCTTAACTACTGAGTCATCTCTGCAGCCTCACAAAGGGCTTTTTAATGTAAGTTACAAAGCCATGCATGGAACACATGCCTGTACTCACAGATTTGGGGAGGTAGAAGCAGGAAGATCAGAAATTCAAGGCCATGGGCTGGATAGATGGCTCAGTGGTTAAGAGTACTGGCTGCTCTTGCAGAGGACCAGGGTTCAATTCCCAGCAGCCATAAGGTTACTAACAATGGTCAGTAACTCCAGTTCCAGGGGATTCAACACCCTCTTCTGGCCTCCATGGGCACTGCACTCATGGGTGTAATTACATATATCCAGGCAACAACTCATAGACCTAAGATAAAAATAAATTAATCAAAAATTCTTTTCGTAAAAACTTGCACAAGGCTAGTCAAAATAAGAGTGAATTTGAGGCCAGTCTATGCAATATGAAAAAAGAAGCCTACACTGAGAAGGCAAAACTGGTAGAAGCTGCCAGAGGACAGGACATCTCCAAGGGTCACAGTAACAGCCACCAGAACATCGGGTGTGAACTGAAAAGAACCAGAGTTTCTAGATGGCCAGGGAGTACCTACCATGGGTCACCAAAAGCAGTATATATAGAAGAAAAACCAAGGTTCTTTCAAGGCCACCACAGAAACCTCATATTAAGGGGAAAGATCTAAACCACTCTAACTGCATATCTACTCTCAAGAACTTATAGGGCTAGAAAGATAGCTCAGCAGTTAAAAGAACGTACTGCTCTTGTAGAGGACCTGAGTTCAGTTTCACTGCACCCACACTAGTTGGCTCATAAACACCTGTAACAATAGTTCCAGGGATCTGATGCCCTTTTCTGTCTTCAATAGGTACCTATACTCATATATACTCACACACAGACATGAGAACCCATAAGTAAAAATAAAAAACTTAAGGACTAGAGAGATGACTCAGAGGCTAAGAGCACTCGTTGCTCTTGAAGAAGACCTGGATTTAGTTTCCAGCACCCATATGGTGGCTAACAACCATCTGTAACTTCAGTTCCAGGGTCTCTGATGCCCTCTCTGGGCCTCCACAGGTGATACAGTTACATACATGCAGGCAAAACACTCATATGCATAAAATTAAATAATTAATTAACTTAAAAAGAAAAAAAAAAAAAGACTGGGCTAGAGAGATGGCTGAATATTTAAGAGCACTGACTGCTCTTGCAGAGGACCTGGGTTCATTTCTCAGCACCCACATGGTGGCTAACATAACTCCAGTTCCAAGGGAATCAAATACTTCCGTGGGCATTGCATGACACGGGTGTACTTACACAAATGGAGGCAATATGTTCAGACATATAAAATAAAATCTTTTTAACGATAACTACTTACAGTCTACAACTTACAGGTCTGGTTGACAGCACAGAGGCTTCAGCCTGCTGATGCTCGATCTGGGGGACTGTGCAGTTATTCTGGCTGTCTTCTATCTCATTCTTCATCTCACCCCCTGCCAAGTCTCCTGTGGCTGGCTCTGCTTATTTGCTTGTTTACCTCTCTACAGGCCCTGTTCACTGGGAGAGTCACTGGATCTGGATTATGGCCCTCCTTCCCTATCCAGTACCCTGTCACACAGGCTGGCTCTTAGCTTACCTGGTAATTATGCTTCCTTTTTTCTCTCCTGCTCCTCCCCAGAGAGGGCTGCTACCTAGGGCTGGCCTGCATTGTCGTCTTAGCTCCTGTGCTCAGATGACAGTGATATCTCACTCATCTGTCTTCTTGTTGCCATGCATTGGCCTCACTTTGACGCTGGCTCACCACAGTCCCTGGAGCTCAGCTGATGTCTCTAATAGGTTTGTGGGTGAAAAGCAGTCAAATAAAGGGTAACACAGGTGACAAAACACAGCAACTTCTCCAGAACCATACAAAGATTTAGTATTTTAGAAACTCAGTCCTAAATGACACTGTCAGCAATAAGTGAAGACAGACAAGGTGAGATCCTAGGTCCAAGAATATCCTGAGATCCAGCCTTGACTGGTGACTAATACATAAGGAGGCAAAGAACCTGCAGCTAACCACAACCCATAGCGCCAATCTGCTGCACTTTCTGGCAGATGACAGGAAAATAAGAAACTCTGTTTAGAACTGCAGACTTTGACTCAAAACAGACAACACATGGGGCAACTGGTGAGTGTAAAATGGTATGACCACTGGAAAGACACTAAGTTTATACCCAGCACATTGGCAGCCACCCAGAGTTGAAGCACAGTCAAAGTCTACACAGTCAAAGTCTGCACATTTTACAGCAGGTAAAATTTTGCTTTAAAAAAAAAAAAAAAAAAAAAAGCCTGCAAACAAATACTGAACTCTAAATAATGACCAGGGGGCATTCTGGAGCATTTAGGAGGAAGTACACAAAAGTATGAGCTGAACACATCCCACTGAAAAGATGGACTGGAGGATAATGGATGGAGGAAACAGATGGAAATGATACACACAGGGCACACATACAAGCTGCTGCCAGCACAGTATGGATGGTGAATATATACATGAGTGTTTACTGTGTACTTTTTTCAGCAGTTTTGAAATTTTTCCTCATAAAACCCTAGGGAAGGGCAGTAGCTTCCCAACATTTTGAATTATCAGTTAAGCCTATTGATCAAGGAGGACAGGGTTGAGAGAGCAAAGGACAGGCAAGGGGAGAACAGTTCACACTCCAGACATTTCAGGAGTTCAAGAACTGACAGGCTGGAGAATGGGCCGTTACAGGGATAGTGGAGAAAGAGGAGAGGTGACGGGGCACAGAGAGGAGTCAACTGACCTCCATTTCTGATGGCCACGATCCCTTGATGGAAATCTTCAAAACTGATCACGCCAAGCCCGCTTGGGTCCAAATACTGAGTTAAGTCCTTCACCTGCAATAGCCAAATAAGAATGTGTTACCCCACAGTCTTCAGAGAGAGAGGAGCACACTGAGCACTGGCTCCTTTACCATCTACAGAATGGCTTGCTTACACAGCTCAGAGTTAAGGACCCACTGATTCTTCCACCCAGAGGCAGAGGCAATCACCAGAGCTCCTGCAAACACTTTCAGGCTGTCCCAAGCAAAGGTGCCAGTAAGTCAGTATCCTGAATCATGGAAGTAACATCCTGGCCTTCATAAACATGACATCTGAGCTTCCCTGGTGGGAAAGTCAGAAGTTTTAAGTTTTAGGAACTGTTCCAGCAAGTTCTTAGAATATTTATATGAAGTGCAAACCTACACACATACTAGGATGGGCTTCTCAGCTGAGGTAAGTCCTTTAGTGGAAAATAACTGAGGCTCATAGACCCTTGTTACTAACCTTTAAAAGGCAGAAGGGAAATTCACACATGTGCTACAACTGACACAACTTTTCAGAACAAGATGTGGTTTATGCTGCCAGGTAGATCTCATCACAATTTAAAACTTTTTCAAGACAGATAGGTTGACTCATACCTGTAATTCAAGCATTCCAGCTATTGGGAAGTTGAGGTGAGATAATTGCTTGAGCCCATGAATTCTGGGTTACTATGGACAACACAGGGAAACCCTGTCCTGAAAGCATACACATACACACACAAATGGCTGATAAGCATATGAAAAGATACTCAATATCTTTAGTCCTGCAAGAGATGCAAAGTAAAAACACTATAAGATACTGTTCTCTAAAATGACTATAATTGAGCTCAGCAGTTAAGGCACTTACTTGCCACCAAGTCTAATTATCTAATAACCTGAGTTTGATCCCCTAGTCTCACAAAGTTGAAAGAGAAAACCGACTCCCTTGTTGTCCTCTAAGCTCAACTTGAGCACCATGGCACATGCACACATGCAACATACATACAACCAATTGATAAAGTGGCAAATAATCCAAGAAAATTAACTGAGATAAACTAAACTATCTCCAGTGTATCTGTAGAGAAAACCCACTTTTTCAGTTTCACTAGTCAATCATTTGGTCATAGGACCATCCCAAGGGAGGCAGGTTTACCTTAAGTTATGCTAAATAGATGGGCAGAATACTTAGTATGTTAATGAGGTAGTGAGTTTTTATTCTCATTTTTTAGTGCTGTACTCGCCAATTCTCAGCCTAGAGAGTGCAGTCACTAGCCCAGTTAAATAAATTTTGCTGATTCAGAACATCTGGAGTGGTCCTTTCCAGAGGCCTGAATGCCATAACACAATCAATCAATCAATGTAAAAAAAAAAAAAAAAAAAAAAAAAAAAACTTTAAAAAATAGCTATAACCAAAACAACTGACAGAACTGGGTAGGTGGCACAGACCTGTAACCCCAGCATTCTCTTCAGATGAGGAAGGAGGATCAGAAGTTCTAGGCCAGCCTGTGATACAAAGTGAGACCTCGTCTCAAGGAAAAAAATAAAACCCACAACTGAGACCTTATATAGCACTTGACTAGCATGTGAGAAGCCCTAGGCAGCTACAAAACCAAAACAAAACCAATACTGACAATTACAAGCTTGGGTGAGGATGTAGAGAAGCTGGACCCTCCTATTTTCTAGGAAGAATGAGGAATTTACAGCGGCTTGGGCAATTTAAAAAACCATTAGGCAGGCAGTAACCTTAATAAGTTACCAAGTGCTAGGCATATAGGTGTACACCTGTGACCCCAGCACTCAGGAGGCAGAGGCAGGCTTATCTCTGTGAGACCAAGTCCAGCCTGCTATATATGGCGAGTTCCAGGCCACCTGGGGCTACTAGGAGACACTGTCTCAAAGAGACCAAAACAACAACAACAAGGAAGTTAAATAACTGCCATATTGAGCCTAGTGGTACAGCTCTATAATCTCAGTACTTGGGACGTGGAAGCAGGAGGATCAGAAATTCAAGGTAATCCTTGGCTAGACAGTGAGTTCAAGGCCAATCTAGGATACATGAGATCCTATCTCTAAGCAAACAAGTAAGTAAAAATACCCATCCCCCCAAAAGAAAAGGTTAAATACTGGCTGACTATACAATACAGCAGTTCTGCTTGTAGGCATTAACCAAGAGACAGAAAAATGTGTTCACACAGAAATCTGTTTACAAATGGTCACAGCAGCATTTTTCATAATAGCCTTTTTCAGAAATCACAAATCTGAAGACAAAAAAGCAGATCAGTGGTTGTCTGGAATTTCACAGTCTGATTAAACAGTGAGAGGCTTGTTTTAGATTATAGAAATGTAAAAATTAAACTATGATGATAGCTGAATCAGTCTTAGGAACTTACACTTAAACTGTACACTTAAAGTGGGTGACTTTAAAGGTATGTAAATTATATCACAACAGAGCTCTTAAAAGAGAATAAATAAGCCAGGCCTGGTAGAGCACACCTTTAATTCTAGCATTTAGGAGGCAGAGGCAGGAGGATCTCTGTGAGCCTGAGGCCAGCCTGGTCCACATAGCAAGTTCCAAGCCAGCTGGGGCTACAAAAAACTAGCCAACCAACCAACAAAAGAACAGAATAAAATGAGTAAAATGTTAAAATGAATAAAACGAGTAAAAATGTTTGCCATCAAGCCTGGCAGCCTGAGTTCAATCTCCAGAATCCACAAAAAAGAGAAAACCAACTCCTAAAAGTTGTCCTCTGACCTCCACAGGCATGTTGTAGGATGCATGCACTAACACATGTGTGCACACTCACACAAATAATAAAGAAAATATTTTTGAAACTTTTCAAGGAGAAATACTGAAGTGAGAGAAACAAGACCCCACAGAAGCCCAAGAAGAAAGTCAAAGCAAAGGCACAGAAGACACTGAAACTATACTTTTAAAAATTCCGTGGGATTACAAAAGAAAACGAGGGCTGGAGAGATGGCTCAGCGATTAAAAATGAACAGTGCTCTTGCAGAGGACAAAGGTCAGTTCCCAGCACCCATAACAGGTAGCCGTGATAACTTCAGTACCAGGGGATCTGATGTCCTCTTCTGGCTTCTGCCAGCACCTGTACTTATGTATGCATACACCCACATAGACACACACATATGCATGTAATTAAAAATAAAAATTAAAATGGATGACAGCCAGCTTGGTAGCACACGCCTTTAATCCCAGCACTCAGGGGGCCGAGGCAAGGCAGATCTCTATGAGTTTAAGGCCAGCCTGGTCCACAGAGTGAGCTCCAGGACAGTCAGGGATGCAGGGAGACCCTGTCTCAAAAAAGACCTAAACAAATAAATAAATAAATAGTGCTGGAGAAATGGTTCAGCAGTTAAGAGCACTTTCTGTTTTTTCAGAGGACCTGAGTTCAGTTTCCAGCACCCACATCAGGCAGATGACAACCATCTTTAACTCCAGCTTCAAGGGATCAGACACCCTGTCTAGGTCTCCAAGGGCACACACATAGCATACACACACATAAGTAAATAATTTTTTTTTTTTTAGTGCAGGGTCTCACTACATAGCCCTGGCTGGTCTGGAACTTGCTACATAGACCAGGTTGCCCTTGAACTCACAAAGTTCTGCTTGCCTCTGCCTCAGTAGAGCTGGAACTAAAGATGTGTATCAACATGCCCAGCAAAATAAATCTTTAAAAGGCAAAATAAAGGGTATGGAGGCCCATGCCTTTAATCCCAGCACTTGGGAGGCAGAGGCAGATCTCTTTCAAATTGAGGCCAGCTTGCTTTACTTAAGGAGTTTTAGGCTAGCTGAGGCTACAGAAAGACCTTGTTTCAAAGGGACCAAAAAATAAAATAAAATATTTTTAAAATATTTTATTTTTATTTTATGTATATGAGTGTATTGCCTGCATTTATATAAGTGCAGCTGTGTTGTGCAATGTCCTCAGAGGACAGAAGAGAAGAGGGCATCTGATCCCCTGGAACTGGAGGTACAGACGGGTGTTAGCTGCTGTGTAGGTGCTAGGAATTGAACTTGGGTCCTCTGCCAAGCAGCCAGTGCTCTCAACTGATGAACCATCTCTCCAGCCCCACAAATAAAACGTTTTTAAAGTGCATATTGAAAGAATACTAGGTACCTAAAAATATTAACTCCCAACCTGACTTTATTCTGTGATTTGGGGACTCTAAAGAAAAAAACAATAATCCTTTAAGTAGCTGCACAAAAATAATTTTAAAAAAAGATTTATCTATTTTTATTTTATGTATGCTTGCCTGCATGGATATATATATATATATATATACATATATATAATTATATGCATATGTGTGTCTATGTGGGTATATGCACACATATATATATACATATATGGACACACATATATCACACGTGTGCCTGATACCCATAAAGGCCAGAAGAGTGTGGGATCCCCTGGAATTGTAGTTACTTGTGGTTGTAAGCCACCATGTAGGTGCTAGGAACCAAACCTGGGTCTTTGGAAAGAGCAGCAAGTACTCTTAACTGCTATGCCATCTCTCTAGCCTTTAAGTGACTTTAAGGAGAAACTAGATTATCATTAAGCTTTTTGGAAGCAATGTCAGGTAACAGATATTCTAATGCCATCATACCAAGTGCTGCTAAGAGCTGAGACCCTTAAGAAAGGAGAAAAGGGCCATGCGTGGTGGCACATACCTTTTTTAGCCTTAGCACTAGGGAGGCAGAGGCAACTGGATCTCTTGAGCCCAGGTCAACCTGGTCTACATAGGGAGTTCCAGCCAAGCCAGGACTAAACAATGAAATTGTGGGTCCCCTGCAAAAACACACGCACACGCACACACACACACACACACACACAAAAAAACAAAAAACGAAAAACAACAAGAAAAGGGCTGGAGAGATGACTCAGCAGTTAAGAGCACTGGCTGCTCTGGCAGAGGAGCTGGGTTTGGTTACTAGCACCCTCATGGCAGCTAACAACTGTTCATAACTCTAGTTCCAGGTATCCAGTATCCTCTTCTGACCTCCACAAGCACTGAATGCACATGGTGCACTTACATACAGACAGACAAAACAGCCATACACATAAAGTACAAATAAAAATTTAAAAAGCAACAGAAGAAAGGAGGAAACGATGTAAGACAATTAGGTAGACACTCTGTACCAGAGACTGGGTGATCTACAGGAACAGAAATCTATTTCTTACATTCTGGATACTACAACCCCAAGATAGAGATGCCAGCATGGAATGTCTCCTAAAAGCTGTACTCTCACAGGGCAAAAGAGTAGCAGGGAACAGCATACTCTCTTCTACAGGGTCTGTGTCAAGCCAGGCCCTCAGGACTATCTCCTAAAGACCTCATTTCTTAGCACCATCACACTGGTAATTAAGTTTCAATAAGTGAGTTAAAGGATATTCAGTTAAATGACAGCAGCTAATGAATTTGAATTTAAGCAGCATAATGAACTCAGAATGTATTTAAGAACAAAAACAAAAAACATATGGCTCATTGGTTAAGAGCACTTACTGCTCCAGTAGAGGTCCAGAGTTTAGATCTCAGCAGCCATATCAAGCAGCTCACAAATGCCTGTAACTCCAACTCCACGGTATTCAACACCTACTTCTGGTCTCTGTGGACACACAGATCCAGACATACAACCACAAATAAATCTTAAAAAAAAAAAAATTTTTTTTTTAATTAAAAAAACTCTGAGTGTAGATGTGTAACCCAAGCTACTCTTGGAGGCTGAGGGAAGATCATAAATTTAATGACCAGCTTAAGTAATTTAGTAAAATTCTGTCTCAAAATAAAAAGCAAGTTGGGTGTAGTGGTGCACACCTTTAATCCCAGCACTCGGGAGACAGACGTAGGCAGATCTCTGTGAGTTCAAGACCAACCTGGTCTATATAGTGAGTTCCAGGCCAGCAGGGGCTATAGGGAGATCCTGTCTCAAAAGACCAAAAAATAAAAATAAGAAAACAAAATACAAAACAGACATGAGATGAGACATGGTGGTGTACACCTTTAATGCCAGCACCTAGGAGGCAGAGGCAAGCAGATCTCTGTGAGTTTAAGGCTAGTCTGGTCTACATAATGAGTTTCAGGTCTGCTTCAGTTTCAGGGGTACAAAGTGAGACCCAGTCTCAAATAAAATAAATAAATAAAATGAATAAACCGGTAGAGGTGCCAGTGAGCGGGCATTTGCATCCAAGCCTAAAATCTCCAGTTCAGTACCCAGATCAATCCCTATGAGTGAACGAACTCCGAAAAAGTGTCCTCTGACCGCCACCACTATGACACATGAGCCCTCTCTGTCTCTCTCTGTCCTCCCCGCCCCTTCAAGTTTAATTTTTTTAAAGTAAAGTCAATTATAGACATGGGGGACAGTGCTTACAACCCCAGCGCTTGGAGGGAAGTGATAAGGAGGGAAGGAAAAGGGACTGTGGGTTAGTGTTTTGTAGCTGTGGTATTATTTTGAAATTCCTTCAAAGGTGATGTCTTAAATACATCTACTGAAGCACTGGAGAAACCTCAAAAGAAACCAGTAAACAGAAAGGAGCCTAGTAGTGTTCAGCCTGTCAGTCCCAAGCTACAATGCCCCACAACCAAACAGCAGGTGGCACTATCTCAATCCTACTGACAAAGGCAGTGACAGAACCAGAATAGCTAGCTACACCTTCCATCCCTAACCAAATAGCCCCAACTGTTTACCCAGCACTAAAACTCATGACCAGACATTACAACCAAGCTATCAACTGACAGGAAAGATAGTGACCAAAGGAACCATTTCCACATCCTAGTAATTAAATCATTAAATCCAGACCAGGAGAAGTTTGACAGGGACACAAAATAACCTGCTGGTTTCAAGAAAGGAAGACAACCAGGACTCCTCACTCTTGGAGACTTGTGAGACACATCAGGCCAGCACCAAAAGGGTACTTTCATCGATCCCTGACTCAGACAATCACACAGTTCAAAAACCACACAGAGGAGCTTGTGAGATAGCTCAGTCGGTAAAGCTTTTGTCATGTAAGCATGAAGACCCGGCTGTGATCCCTAGCATGCACGTAAAATAAAAACAGGATGCAAGCAAGAGCACCTGTAATCCCAGCACTGGAAAGTAGAGACAGGAGGAATCCTAAGGCTTGCTGGCCAATCAGTTTAGCTGATCAGTGAACTCCAGGTTCAGTAAGAGACCCTGTCTCAAAGAAAAAAAAAGGTGCAGCTGGGCATGGTGGTGCACACCTTTAATCCCAGCTCTTGGGAGGTAGAAGGCCAGCCTGGTCTACATAGAGAGTTCCAGGCCAGCTGAGGCTACAGGGAGACCCTGTCTCAAAAAGACAAAAAAAAAAAAAAAAAAAAAAAGAAATAAAGAAAAGAAAAAAATTAAAGAAGGTATACAATATCAATCTGTGGCTTGCACACCTGCACACGTGTATAGGCCATATGGAAACACATCTAAAGGTAACTGGAAATTTGAATACTTACTGAATATTGATGACAGGGAGCTACTGTTATTTTTTTTTGATTTGGCAATATTTTAGAGCACTGCTTTTTAGATATACTTACTGATATATCTGGAGATACTTCAAAAATCTGGGTCTGGGATGTGCCTTAGTTGGCAAAGTGTTTACCTAACATGCAGGAAGTCCTGAGCCTCATCCACAGCCAGCCGTGGTGGTACACCTGTAATGGATAGCACACGGGAGATAAGGAGGCAGGAGGATGAGGATGAGGAGGAACTGAAGGTTATCCTGGGCTACATAGTGAGTTGAGGCCAGTGTGAGATATAGGAGACCTGTGTCTCAAAATAAGTGTGTGTGTGTGTGTGTGTGTGTGTTTATAGAATTGACTCTTCTCACTTTATATAGGTATGGAGTCTTCCACAAACAAAAACAAAATGAGGGCAGGGTTCAAGAGGGATGATGGAACACTGACTAAGGATAACCTTCTATTCAGAATATAGGAAAGACCATACAGAAAACCCCCAAGAAGGTGGATGGGCCATGTGAATTTGGAATAGATAAGCATGAGTCATCTATTTCATGATAGCCAATACTTTAGATATACTAGTCCTAGCTGAGGTCATACCCATCAAGCCCATATACTGCCAGGCTACCTCTGCTGAGCAGCTGGCACATACAGCATAGCCATGAGCCATCAAAACACCTCACAGAAGCTCAGTCCAGAAGAGTGGCAGGCAAACCAGACCCCTTCACTAACCAGGAAGAAGAGGGAACTCTGGAGATACACCACAGAGTGTCAGAGAGGTGGAGCCAGGCACGGGAGAAGAGGGCAGTGACACCACACATGGCACTCCTGAGAAGCATCAGGAATATTCTTTGTTCTTCTCATACTGCCCCTCTTCCTGGCTGCATCTAAAGAGGCTCCTGTCAGACAAATGGGGACAGGAGTTTCAAGTTACCAGGATCCAAACCAGAAACAAAGAAGAGGGGCTTCGGAAGTGACACAGAGATGCAAGAAACTGTAATGGACAGATAGCTGGAAAGAGAAGAGCAAAGAGGCCACCTGTCCCATAAGATCACACAGTGAGGGAACAGGGCAACGAAGCCAGCATCAAGAAAGACCAAAGCCACAACCAATGGCAGTGCTGGAAGTGAGCCTGAAGGGAGACTAGTGAGGAGATGATGGCAGAACTCTGAAGAGCAGTCAGGTGAAAAAACAGAAAAAGCAGCTAAACAGCAGCAGAGACACAGCTATCTCCTCTGGGGACTCCAGCAGGACCCAAAGGAGGATGTTCAGTAGCCTATTAAATGTCCCAGACCCAAAAGCCAGGGCACAATCCTGAGAATCTAGACTTAAGGCACTAGAGACAAGACCTGAGAGGACCAGGTTATCACACCCAGCCTATTCATCATCAGTCATGTGTAACATCAAGTCAGACTCTAAAAGGCCCCAGCTGACTGGTCCCAACAGTTCAGGTTTTCAAGCCAAACAACAGTCTCCTCCACAGTGGCACCCAAGGTCTCTGTGTGTTAGTGTGACACTAAGCTTGGAAGTCCATTTACCAGCTGATTTACTGAACATAAATGAACTGAGGTATCAAATGTCTCCCTTCTTACCTCATAGAAGCCCTGATTTCTAATCAGAGGGAGTCTGGAGAATCCTGCTATTTTCTGAAGGGTTATCTGATCCAGAGCCCACACTGGCCACTCTGTCCTTGGGATGCCTAAGAATATCAACAACAAAGCTACCAACAGGACACCAAGTACTGTGGTGCTCATTCTGAAACCCCAATCGAACACTTTTGAAGCAAATCATTAACTGAACCAAGCCCTTTTCAAATGTCACCATGTTAGAATGGCCAAGGAGGAAGCAAAGTATACTCTTTCTTATGAGTAGTAATTTTGTTCATTTGTTTTGTTCTCTTTCTTAAGACACAGTCTCTCTGCTATGGAGCCCAGGCTGGTCTCAAGCTTGCAGTGTGTACTGCCTCTGCAACCTGGGTACTAAGATTATAGGAGTGCATCACTATACTCAGCCGTGAGACCATACATCTTAAAAAAATTCTTGCCAGGTGTGGTGCTACATACCTTTAGTCCCAGCCCTCAAGGCAGAGGCAGGCGGATCTCTTTGAGTTCCATGCTAGCCTCAGCTATGGGGAGATCCTGTCTCAAAAAGACCAAAAAAAAAAAAAATTCTTTATTACATTTAATTTATTTATGTATATGTGTGTGTACAAGTACAGGAGTATGCTACAGCACACAAGTGGAAGTCAGTTCTCTCTTTTCACCATGTGGAATCAAATTCAGGAACAGTCTTTACCCACTGAGCCATCTCGCCAGTCCTCAAAGTCTACATTTTAAAAATTCCATTTTAAATCAGGCTAAAGCAAGTAGATCAACAGTTTGAGACCATTACCTAGGCGAGGTGGTATACAACTTTAATCCAGCACTTAGGAAGCAGAAGCAGTCAGACCTCTAAGTTTCAGGGCAGCCTGGTCTACATAGTCATTTCCAGGCCACTCAAGGCTACATAGCAAGATCCAGTCTCTAAAAAAAAAAAAAAAAAAAAGAGATAGTTTGAGACTAGTCTGGACTACATGCAGAAACTTAATCCCCCAAAACAATAATTTGGGCTCAGTGGTTAAGAGCACTGGCTACTGGCTATTCTTGCAGAGGATCTGGATTCAGTTCCCAGCACCCACATGAGGGCTAACAAACTTCTGTAACTCCAGTTCCAGGCAATGTGACATCCTCTCCTGGCCTCTGTAGGAACTGCACAAACATGGTATATTTACATAACATATATGTTGGCAAAACACCCATACACATAAAAATAACAACAAATTTTAAGTGTTATTTTCAGGCCACTGAGATCAGAGGATAAAGGTGCTTGCTGCCAAGTCTTAACACCTGAAATTGATTCCTAGAATCCATATGGAAGAAAGAATTTCCACAAGTTATTCTCTGACAAACACACACAGACACATGTATAAAAGGTTTTAAATTTGGGGGGTGGTTATCTTATGTGTATGAGCGCTTTACCTACATTTATTGGTGTCCCCATGCGTGCAATACCTGCGGAGACCAGAAGTGGGCATTGGGCCCCTCTGGAACTAGAGTTATGGATGGTTGTTAGTCACCATGTGGGTGCTGGGAACTAAATCCACATCCCCTGCAAATGAAGCCAGTGTTCTTAACCTCTGAGCTATTTCTCCAGCCTCAAAATAAATAAATGCAAAAAAAATTTTTTTAACTTCATTTTATTCATAATCTGGAGAACAAATCAACTTCCATGGATCTGAGGAATTGCAGATGGACTAACTTATCCAAACCTAGAGTGCTACATTTGGTAGGCATCTTAGAAAACGGGTGAAACAGTGAAATGTAACACACCCCACCCTTTCCTGCAGAATCTAGCACAGCCAGAAAAATCAGCCAAGGAACATAAGCCAAAATCATTAAAAAAAAAAAAACAATAAAAACCAAGCACTCTCAAAAGTGAACAGTCATAGAATCACCATAGGAATAGTCACCCTAAGCCACATAAGAAAAAAATTTAACAGAAAATTATACAGTTTCTACTACAGATGTTGAAACTCAGCTCACTAATCCAAGAGTGAAGAAACCAATCTATTGGCCCTGATTCTCTGGAATGCCATAGTTATCTGAAAAATAACCCTGCAAGGGAAAAACCATCCCCATGTTCCCATTTTGCTATCATGAGTTAACTGAACATCTTCAACATGGTGCATTTTATCATAAGCTATGGTGATAACAGGCAAGGCCCTGGGGGCCCCTTTTTCCTGTGCTTAAACCTCATACTACATCAGCATGGGCAAGAGAAGTACTCTGGACTTTCAACACTAGGTAATTTCTAAAGATCACACTGAAAGGGTCAGGTAGATGTAGCTCAGAAGGTAGAGTGCTTACCTAGCATTGCACAAAGCCCTGAGTCAGATCCCCGAGGACCCCACGACACTAGGTATGGTAGTGCCAGCCTGTAGCACAGGGAAGGTGGAGACAGAAGGATTAGGAAATTCAAGATAATCTTCAACTACACAGTGAATTTGAGGTCAGTTTGGGTTACATTAAACCCATCTCAAAAAACAAAAAAAACAACAACAAAAAAAAAGCAAACAAAGCACAACAAAACCTGCATTCACACAGAGATCACACAAGTCTGCAGCTGCCCTACTTTCTAACACCTCTTCTTTCTAACAACCGGTCAAAGCAGCTATGCATGTACGTAGCTGATTCCCCTGCTGCTCATCAGGTGACACCTCTGACACTCTGTGCTGAACCAGTTGATACCCAGCAGGTACCTAACCAGACTAGCTTAGATCCAAGTCTCCAGAGTCCTCAGGCCACTGACAACCCCATCTGACCTTGGGTCCCACAGAGAGTTCCAGCCAGCATCAGCTGTCAAGACACCAATTCTGTCTTTCCTTAGATACTAGAGAGGTACACAAAACTTTTATTATCTTTTTAAATTTTATTCATATGAGTGTTAGGCCTGCATATATCTGAGTGCACCCATGTCATCCAATGCCCATGGAAGACAGAAGAATGCTGGGATTTGAATCTGAATCTTCTGTAAGAAGAGCCAGTACTACTAATCACTGAGCCATGTCTCTAGCCCCAAATCATTCTTTATAACATCATTAAAGACTGGGAAAGAAATTACAAAAGCTGGAAATGTAATTCAATTGGTAGAGTGCTTACCTACCACACATAAAGCCCTGGATTAGATCCCCAGCACCAAACAAAACAGTTCTTGGGAGCTGGAAGCAAGAGAATCAGAAGTTTAAGATCAGAGCCAAGGAGATGGCTCAGTGGGTAAAGGCATTTGTCATCAAGACTTGAGTTTGATCCCTAGAAAGCACATGGCCGAAAGAGAGAGCCACCTTCTACAAGTGTCCTCTTACTCATGAGTGTGCACAAACACACACAAAAAATAAATGTAATTTTGAAATAAAATAAGAAATTCAGGCCATCCTTATCTGTTTAGCCAGAAATATATGAACAAATGTAAATGCAACTACTGTACCCAGGATCAAGCCAAAATAAACAGGCTGTCTGATTCAGGAGTTACTTTTACCATAGGTGCGTATATGGAAAGCCTTGGAATGTGTCCTTTTTGGATAAGGGTAGACTACTGTACATTCCAAGAAATAAAATCCTGGGGCTGCTCTTGCAGATGACCAGGGTTTGGTTCCTAGCACCCACATGGCAGCTAACAACTATCTGTAACTCCAGTTTCAGGTGATCTGACTGCTTCTTCTGACTCCACAGGCACTGCATACACGTGATACACTTACATACATTCAGGCAAAACACTCATGCACATAAAATAAAAAATAAGCCGGGCATGGTGGCACATGACTTAATCCCAGCACTCCAGAGGCAGAGGCAGGGAGATCTCTTTGAGTTCAAGGCTAGTTTGATCTACATAGCCAGTTCCAGGCCAGCTGGGGCTATAGGGAGACCCTGTCTCAAAAAGACCAAAATAAATAAATAAATAAATTTTTTAAAAAGAAATAAAATCTTAGTAGGAGCTTCATGCATGGAAGTACAAGCCTTTAATCCCAGCAATCTGGAAGCAGAAGCAGAAGGATCAGAAATTAAAGGTTATTCTTGGTCACATAGTAAGTTGGAGGCTATCCTGGGTTAAATGTGACCCTATCTCAAAAACAAAACAAACACACACACACAAAAACCAACTAGGCTGGAGAGATGGCAGAGCAGTTAAACACACTCACTGCTTTTGCAGAGGATGCAGATTCAACTCCCAGAACCTACATGTGGTAGCTCACAATCACCTCTAACTTCAGTTCCAAGGGATCCAATGCCCTCTTCTGGCCTCTGAGGCACTGTATGACATGGGTACACTTACACCATGCAGGCAATACTCATACACATAAAATGAAAATAATAAATAAATAACTTTTTAAAAGCAAATACCAAAAACAAAACAAAACAAAAAAACACAAATAAGATGCCCAGTCCCAGGTGACATATCTACAGTTGAACTTCTGATACCTAAGGCTCATGGAGCATAGCAGAATGAAGGGTAGAGAGAAAACTAATGCATCCTTCAACTCTCATCAGTGAGGCTTCCTTATACAACAGAGTGAGATGCAAACGGAAAGCCACAACCAGTCAAGTTTTAAAGAATAAGAGACTGCAAAGTGTGTAGCCCTGGCTAGAATTCCTATATTAAACCTCACTCACTCACAGTTCAGGGACCACTGCAGAAGAGGTGTCGGAAAGATCGTAAGAGCCAAGTCTCGTTCATGAACACAGGGAAGCAGAGGCTTTCAGGCCACTGGAAGCTTGTATATGTGAATTTGTGGCAATGGTGGCAATGAGCACAGGACCCACGCCAACTCAATTAGACAAGGGCCTAGAGTGGAGCAAGAGAAATCTGTGGCAGGCCGACCTAAGACTGAGAACTATTGGAGACTAATTACTACTGGGAGAAGTAGAGTATGCCTTACTTAAGATTTCTAGATAAGCTGGATGAATTTGCACTAAAGGACATTTGGGTACAAATGCTTGACTAGATAGGACTTACATCTATGGCGGAATACATGAGGTTCAGTGAGGGACTGGGGGAGCATGAATCGGGGAGAAGGTCTAAATTTGATTGAGAACTATTGTATGAAATGAACAAAAGTTCAATAAACTTTTACTAGAATAAAAACTCAAATCCAAACAAAGAAACACTCCTCTTGATGGTATAAAAACCTTCTGTTGAATTCAGGCAAACCACAGGATTGAGATGTGAGGAGCATTCCATCTGGTTAGTACTAAGATGGCATCATACTTTAACACTTTATAGCCTAAGCTGCTCTAGAACCCTGGATCCTATCTCAGTCTCCCAAGTGCTAGGATTACAGGATTACACGGGTGTTTAGCATTCTTCATAAAGCAGTATTTCTTGGCTGGGCATGGTGATACATTTCTATAACCCTAGTAATCAGAAGGTTGGTGTAGGACTGCCTCAAGTTCCAGGGCTATAGAATAAGACCCTGTCTCAAACAAACAAGACCTTTTACAGAGATTTCTCTATATAAATAGAACCTTTTTAAAAAATTCACTGGGCCCAGCACTCAGGAGGCAGAGGCAGGAGGATCTCTGTGAGTTCTACCCCAGGCAAGGCTACATAGTGAAACTCTACCTGGGGGGGGGGGGGGGGGGGTTGGGGTGTGTGTGTGTGTGTGTGTGTGTGTGTGTGTGTGTGACTTGGGGTTGGGAAGATGGCTCAGTAAGTAAAAGTGCTTGTTGCCAAACCTGGTGACCCGTATGGTGGAAGGACAGAATCAATTCCCACAAATTGTTCTCTTATCTCCACATGCCCAGAAATGCAAGACAGCAATGCACAGACACAATAAACAAACAAATAAAATGTAAAAATCAACTGGCTTTGTAATCACAAAACAATCTGCTGCTGGTAGTGGTATACACCTTTAATTCTAGAACTCAGGAGACAGGGGCTGGTGGATTTCTGTGTGGTTTCCATAAAAAGTTCCAGGTCAGCCAGAGCTACATAGTGAGATCTTGTCTCAAAACAAAAACAAAACAAAACAAGACCTTAGTAACCACACTGAAGTTACTGGGTGTTACTGGGGAAAATGGTATCATTAGAGTAAATCTGATATTTATTTTCTTAACAACTTGAAGGCAATATGTGTTTATTCCTAAACTTGAATTTGAGAGGAAAGGTAGGTTAACTAATGTAAGGTTTTCTAACACTGAATGTACTCATTTAGAGTTCAGCTTTTCTCAGTACAAAAATAGCTTCCCGAATCACCAGGCATGGATGTGAAGACTGCCTGTGAGGATCAACCTTTGTAAGGATAAAACACTGTCTTACATGGAAAAGGCTATTGCAATGGCCCTAAGCGAGGCTTATCACGTGTTGGAGAACCCATCTGTACCCAGGTTGAAAGGTCTTCAGCCGTGCCTGTCCTTCAACAAGCTTAGCAGCCAGCACTTGCCTAGGACAGCAGATGGGTTTCCTCTCACCAACAGGCTTTCTGAAATACAGCTAAAGGCCTCATCCAGCCCTTCCTTAAATCTTTTTTTACTTTTTAAATTGCATTTTAAGTGTGTGCAGGCACCACGGAACACATATGAAAGCCAAAGAATAACTTTTAGGAGTCAGTTCTCTCCTTCCACCATGAGTCCTGGGAATCGAAGTCAGGTTGCTAGGCTTGGCAGCAAGAGCTTTTACCTGTTGAGCTACTTTGCAGGCCCACCTCCTTTAAATCAGACAGTTCACAAATACATCCACCCACACCCACACCCACACCCACAATTTTTTTTTCATCTCCTCAGCTTCAGATTTTGTTGGAGGATCTTCTTGGTACAGAAGAGAAAGGACAATGTGGCAGAGGTAGGGGCCTGAACTCCAGTGGGGGTTGGGGATCCAGCTGCTACAGGAGACAGCAGTTCTGGTGCTCCATATGACTTCTGTTGACAGCCTGGATGAGATCTAATTCGGTATCATAAAATCTGCTGGGCATGGTGATGCATGCCTTAATTCCAGCACTCAGAAAGGAGAGGCAGGTGGATCTCTGCTGAGTTCAAGGCCAACCAGGTCTACATATCGAGTTCTAGGCCAGCTGGGGCTACAAATGTCTCAACAAAACTAACAAAAAACCCCATAAATTCCCTAATGCAATAGTTCTTAGCATAGTCACAGAAATGTTTCCATGTTAAAGACAATAAACTTTTTGTTGAAATATTTCATTTTTTGAAACTTTTTTTTAATGTGTATGAATGCTATTCCTGCATGTATGTACGTGCACCGGTATTGTACAATGTTCATGGAAGCCAGAAGAGGACATCAGATTCCCTGGAACTAGAGTTAGAGTCAGTGTTAACTGCCATGTGGGTGCTGGGATTTGAACCTGGGTCTTCTGTAAGAACAGTCAGTGCTCTTGACCTCTGAGCCATCTTTCCAGCCCCTTATTTATTTTTTAAATTATTTATTATGTGAGTGAGGTGTGGTGATACACACCTTTAATCCCAGCACCCAGGAGGCAGAGGCAGGTGGATCTCTGTGAGTTCAAGGCTAGCCTGGTCTACATAGTGAGTTCTAGGCCAGCTGGGGCTACTGGGAGACTCTGTCTCAAAAAAAAATTTTATTAAGTGTATGAATGTTTTGCCTACATGTGTGTAAGTACACCTGTGTTGTACAATGCTGACAGAAGCCAGAAAAGGGTACTAGATTCCCTGGAACTGGAGTTACAAACAGTTGTTAGATACTATGCAGGTGCTGGAACCGAAGCCAGGACATCTGTAAGAGCAGTAAGCGCTCTCAAACATTGAACTACCTCTAGTCCCAAGATAGTAAATTCTTAAAACATATGTGAGAACTCATGGAAAAACAGCCAAGGTGAGAGGGATATAGTCAAGCTTTCTGCAAAAAGGCTGAAGAAATGAAGCTTCATTTACAAAGTCACAAAAACACATGGATTCTTTACTAATGTTATTATATTAATTCTTCTATATTGGGAAGGAGAGAGCCTGTGGGACTCATTCCTGCTAACTGGGTCTGATGATGCAAA
The DNA here is from genome assembly GCA_035773235.1 of Eospalax fontanierii. Lineage (NCBI taxonomy): Eukaryota > Metazoa > Chordata > Mammalia > Rodentia > Spalacidae > Eospalax > Eospalax fontanierii. Next base: position 28,527,902 of record CM069546.1, on the reverse strand, counting down.
GGAAGTGACAGGGCACCGGAGAGCAAGCTATGTAGCCTTGGTAGGTCTAGCTTTCACTACACAGACCAGGCTGGCCTTGAACTAACAGATCTCTCTGACTGCTTCTGCTTCCCCTCCCACATACTGGCATCAGAGGAACATACCACCGTACCAGGTAAGGGGAAGACCCTTCACATGGATGAGGACAACTGACAGAAAACAAATTAAACACTTCAGTTCAACAGGTTCCTTTGCAAAGAAAATTAATGCAACCAATACTGTAAACAGTTTTAGGAAACTTGGATGATACTTCATACCGGTAGGGACAGAGTTGTAAAAACTGTATAGCCCTGACCTCAGCAATAATTTAAAAATCTAAGGAGAGAAGAGAATTTGGATTATTAAAAGCTATTAAAGCAAATTAGAAAAGAACAAAGTCAAGGACTGGAAAGATGGTTCAGCAGTTGAGTGCTTGCTGCTCTTCCAGGGGTTGTGAGGTTCCCAACACTCATGTCAGGCTGCTCACAACACCTGGTACTTCAGCTCCAGAGAATCTAATGCCCTTTCTGGCCTCCAGAGGCACCTTCACATCCATGGCATACACACGCAACACATACACACACACATATATGTAAATTAAAAAATTAAAAATTGGGCTGGAGAGATGATTCAGTGGTTAAGAGAACTGACTGTTGTTGCAGAGGACCTGGGTTTGTTTTGATTCCTAGAACTCACGTGGTGGCTAACAACTGTCCATAACTCATTTCAGGGGATGTGACATCCTTTTCTGATCTCTGCTGGCACCCCGTAACACGGGTGCACTTACACACATGCAGGCAATATACTCATACACATAAAATTAAAATAATCAAATAAATAAAATATTTTTTTAAATTAAAAATCCTTTATATAAAAAAAGAACAAAGTTGAAATGGATGCATCAGAACTGAATGCCAAAGTGCTCATGACAGAACAGTGATGAATTCTTTTCTAGCCTCCAAAAAAATGAATGTAGAGACACTTTTTGAAAACAATGGGTCATCATCAGAGCTAATCATGACAGACAACAAAGTGGATGACCTCTAAATCCAAAACCCAAGACCTTTCACTGATTTCAGTCCTACTTAGTCAAGACCTTTTCCAGTGTAAGTAATTATAATTTTTCTTTGGGGAAGGGGTGCAGATGAGAAAGGGTCTCATGTAGGCCAGGCTGTCCATAAACTCACTCTGTAGTCAAAATAAGCCTTTAATGCCCGATCTTTCTGCCTCCATTTCCTAAGGGCTTGGATTATAGACAGAAGTCACCATTCCTGGTTAATTCTGATAATTATGAAATAACCAACTGCTATTTGATACTGAGTCCATGTTTTTTAAAAATGCAACTATTAAAATAATTTTCTAACACAGTGTAAAATACAAAAGGGTCTTGATCCATACATTGCAAGTGCTAAGATTTTCCCATTAGATATTCCTCAATCTGCAACAGACAGTCAAGTGCCCAGTAAACTTAACTGGTTTTTCTCCACAAATGGCTCCTTCAAGGATCCTTATGATTCAAGGAACTATGATGGAGAGATAGCTCCGTGGTTAAAAACACTGGCTGCTCTTCCAGAGGACCCAGGTTTGGTTCCCAGCACCCACACGATAGCTTACAACTACCTGTAACTTCAGTTCCAGGGGATCCAATGACCTCTTTTAGCCTCCACGGGCACTGCATGCAGGTGGCACACTTACATACATGCAGACAAAACAATCATACACATAAAACAAAAATAAATAAAAATATAACAAATATATATAAAAAATATAACACTGAGGGCTGGAGAGACTGTTCAGTTGTAAGAGCACCAGCTGCTCTTGCAGAGTACCTGGGTTCAGTTCCAAGCACCCACGTGGCAGCTAACAACCATCAGTAGTTCCACTTTCAAGGGATCTGACACCCTCTTCTGACCTCCATATGACATGGGTACACTTACCTACAAGCAGGCAAAACACTCATACACATAAAATAAGAATAATATTTTAAAAAGAAAAAGAATTAAGGAACTGTAAACCAGACGTGGTGGTGCATGCCTGTTATGTCAGGTTATATGAGATCCTGTCTCAAACAAAACAAAACTGGGAAATGTTGGTGCATACATTTGATCACTGCATTCCAAGGCAGATGTGAATTGGAGGTCAGCCTTGTCGACACAGTAAGTTTCAAGCCAGCCAGGACTACATAGTGAGATCCTGTCTCAAGAACAAAAAAGCAAACAAGCAAACAAACCACCAAATTAAGGCAGCAAGAAGAAATGTCCAGGCACTGTGTGGCCTGTTCTCCCCTTTACCAGTCAGGTAGCTGTGCTGATAAGAGGCAACCTTCTCATAAAAAGACTTTTCATTTCCAAGAAGAGAACCACCTCAGGCTTGATTTTCTTGGTTTCTAATATAAAATAAATCAACCTACTCAAAGTGGGATGAAATCAAACTCTGTAAACAAGGAAAAGAAGGGGTTAGAGTGTGCAGAAAGAAAGGGAAAGAAACCTGCAAAGGTGACACGATTCCCATGAGAATAAGCAACAAAGAAAGACCATGACCATTATCTTGTGTCCAAAGGCCACCTGAGAGGGCAGTAGGAACCTGAGCTCCTGCCTAGAGGTCACTCATTGATATTAGAGTTTTTAGGGCAAAAGCCCCAGCTCAGCAAGCCACAATAAGCTAGGCTTTACCACCTGTCCTGATATGCCAAATAAAGGAAAGAAAAGCTGAGACAGATTTATCCAATACAGCCACATTGGGAGGAGGAACAGATAAAAGAATCCAATACCCCAAGTCCATCTTCAGGGTACTAACATGAAATTTGAGTTTAAGTAGAGAACAAGAGGTATTAAGCAGTCCTAGTCAAAGTCCTTCCCATCCTTGACCCATAAATGTCTAAGCTCAGGTCCTTCAAGGTAGTCTAGTTCTGATAAACTGTTAATCTGGTTCCTACAAGACAATTACTTCTGGTCCTCATGAACAATTTAATTGTCCTCATAGATTGAGGAGAGGCTCCAAGATTTTGTTCTTCCTTGAATCCAAGGTGACTACAGGTTTGGAACAAAGACTTGTTTTTGTACCTTCAAGCTTGAAGGGGTGTGAACAGGTTAGAGAGACCTTCCTTGAGTAATTAACATACCTATAACTCGGAGGTAAACAGATGAAAGCAAAGGAGAGACATAACATGAAGGCAGAGGTCGTCAAATATTCTACTCCTAAAACCCAATCACAGACACAAAATACCTTCTGCAGATCACAGCTCTACCTGGGGACAGCCTGACAATCACTGTCACCTGATCACAGAAAAACCCAGTGACACAGAAAAGCAACTCATGGCTCCCTGACTATGTAGCCTGCTGCTTCCCACTAGAAAATCCCACGGGATGTCCAGATGCCTGAGTCTCAGCGAGCAGAGCAAAAGGAGCAGAGTCCACTGTTTCTACCGCCAACCCACAGTTCCTTTCAATAATCACATTCTGTGAGACAGGTTCTAGGAAGAGAAGAAAAATTACTTTTTCAAAGTCAAAGCATAAGCACCCACCCCAAATTTCTTTTTCTTCTTTTTGAGACATGGGCTAACTATGTAGCCCTGGCTAGCCTAGCACTACATAAACCAGGCTGACCTGGAACTCAGAGATCTGCCTGCCTCTGCCTCCCAAATACTGAAATTAAAAGCATGTGTCACACTCAAAACTTCTAAATTACATTTATTTATTTATGTATTTATGTATGTATGTACGTATGTATGTATGTATTTGAGGTATCCTTGCCATGCCTGCATATGGAAGTCAGAGAACAACTTGCTAGTCAGTTCTCTCCTTCCACCATGTAATTGTTTTTTGTTGGATTTTTTTTTTTTTTTTTTTTTTTGGACAGGGTCTTCCTAGTCACAGCCCAGCTGGAAGTCAAGAGGTGAACCAGGGTGGCCTCAATCTTGCAAAGATTCACCTAAGTCTGCCTCCCAAAGGCTACGATTAAAGGTGTGCATTATCAAGCCTGGTATTCCTTCCACCATGAGTCTCAGGAATTAAACTCAGGTCATCAAGCGTAGCAGCAAGCACCTGTACATGCTAAGCCATCTCGCCAGGCCCCCAAATTTCTTGTCAAGAATATTTCATAATGACTGGGCCTAAGCTACACGGGGGCAGAACCATGCTCAGCAACTTCACAGCTTCATTATTAGTGTGGTAGCCCACACTAATAATCCTAGCACCTGGGAGTTAGAGTCAGGAAAATCAGAAGTTCAAAGCTATTTTTCTACATAATGAGTTCAAGGCCAGCCTGGGACACAAGAGACCCTGTAAAGAAAGGTGAAATGGGGGGCAGGGCTAAGGGGACAGGAGGTAAGCAGTTTCATTCTCAGGAAGAATAAAAATATCTAGGCTGGGTATAGTGGCCCAAGCCTTTAATCCCAGCACTCAGGAGGCAGAAGCAGGTAGATCCTTGTGAGTTCAAGGCCAGCCTGCTCTACACAAGAGATTTTCAGGCCAGCCAGTACTACACAGTGAGACCCTATAGAAAACCAAACAACAAAACCTTAGGTAAAAGAATATGGGTCTGTACTAGAGAGATGGCTCAGTAGTTAAGAGCACTGGCTGCTCTGAGGGAAGACCTGGGTTCAGTTGCCAGCACTCACATGGCAGCTAACATCTGTAACTCAAGTTCCAGGGGATCCAACATCCTCTTCTGACCTCCAAGGGCATTGCATAACTCCAGTATGCACTTGCACATATTCAGGCAATACACTTATACATAAAATGAAAAATAAATAAATAAAAGCTGGACATGGTAGAAGCATGCCTTCAATCCCAGCACTCAGGAGGCAGAAGTAGGCAGATCTCTGTGAGTTCAAAGCTAGCCTCGTTTACATAGTGAGTTCCAGGCTAGCTGGGGCTAAAGGGAGACCCTGTCTCAAAAAATTAAATAAAATATAAACAATCTGTGTCTAAAATCTGTCTGAGGAAAGACACACCCTTGACCTTAACAGACACAATAGGAAACTGAAAACAAAGCAGAGGATTTCTTTCAGTCAAGTGAAAAATCCCTTTGGAAATTAGGCTATACCCTGTACAACTTATTGACCATCTGCCCTGTCTATGCCTGACCTCTCCAAACTAAGCCACCTTGTGAAATCTTGAATCTCATTACCTGTTCTCAACTTAAACTCTAGGGTGGTTCTACTCACTCTAAGAGTAGACTCACAGCCTCAGCATGGCAACACCTAGCCCAGGATTACTGTTCTGAATTGTCCACAAAGACTTCCTCACATACAGCCTCTCCTACTGGTGGGCCTCCCATGGAAGGCTCCTTTCCCTCCCTCTGCCTAACTAATGCATACTAAGTTCCAGAATGTCAGCTCAGAAGTTGTCTCGAGTGTAGTGGTGCACACTATAATCCCAAGGGCTGGGAAGGCAGAGGCAAAATGATCACTTAACTACCATCCTCAGTTACATGACAAGTTGAGGCCAGCAGGAACTACATGGAACCCTTTTACACCTCAAAGAGGAAAAGCAAAGCTCTTCCCTGTAAGAGCTTTCCCAAGTAGGTCAGGTTCCCAGTTACACAAACTCAAAACCACCTACACCTTCCAGCACTGCCGATGACCTGCTTCCTGTCCAGAGGAAAGAAAATGGGCAGTTCTGCTCACTCTCTCTCTACCTAGGACCCTGTCTGACACACTGAAGTTGCCCAACACAGACATCAAAAACTCCTGCAGAGTAAATGAAGGAACAATCACTGAGCTGGCAAAACCCAAGGTCCAAGAGACAGACACCAATTTGTTTCCTTAAATTTAACATCTACTCTGTAGACAGGAAAAATAGTTCTTACATCACTACATGTAAAAGGACACTACTTCTAGAGACACCTGCCAGAATGCTGAAACCACAGTTCCACACAGGGCTGCCCACATGGAACAGCCAGCCAGGTGACACAGCTTAGCTACACCTAGCCACTTCTAGGAAGCAGATACAACAGCCAGCCTCCAGCTAGAAGCAACAACCTCAGAAGTTATATTTTGGAACTACCCAGGAAGCTTGTACATTTTCAAGAAGTACAACCAAGATCTTCTACCTCCAATCCTCACTACTGATCCTGGATGCCACTTGGAAAGGCTGATTGCCACATCCAGACTGCTACAACTCCAAAGCCCAAGGTACCCTTCATTTTCCCATCATACAAACTAGGTAGTAAACTGGGCGTGGAGACTCACCCTTATAATCCCAATACTTCTTCGGCTGAGCAAGTGAATCAAGAGTTCAGGACAAAGCCTGGTGCGGAAGCACACTCTTGAAATTCCAGAACTCAGGAGGCTGAGGCAAGAGGAGCACAGTGAGTTCAAGGCCAGCCTGAACCAGAGAATGAGCCCCTGTCTCACAACAAAAACAAACACAAACAACAAAAACAAAAAGAGTCTAACAGGGCAGGTGAGGTGACTCAGTAGTTAAGAGCACTTGCTCTTACAGAGGACTAGAGTTTGGTTCTGAGTATTCACATGAAGCAGTTCACAACCATTATAATGCCAGTTACAGGGGATATGATGCCCATTTCTGGCCTCCTCTAGCATGCACACATACATATCCATAAATAAAAAGAAAAAAGAAAAATCTTAAGGAGGCTAGAGAGATGGCTCAGTGCTTAAAAGTACTTGCTGCTCTGTCCAGAGGACCAGAGTTCAGTTCCTAGAAACCACATCAGGCAGCTCCTAACCACCTTTAACTCCAGTTCCAAGGGGACCCAATGCCTCCAGCTTCCACCAGCACCTGCACGCACATACTCCCACAAAGTTATGGTATACACATATACATAATTAAAGATAAAATAAATACAGAGTCAGATGTGATGGTTTAGACTTTAATCTTAGCACTCAGGAGGCAAAGGCAGGTGGTCTCCGTGAGACAGAGGACAGTCTGGTCTACACAGTGAGATCTGGGCCAGCTGGCGCTACAGGGAGACACTATCTCAAAAGAACAAATGATTGAGTACCAGTTAAACTACTAGTACATAGTCATGGTAAGCCCTGATATTTAAAATAAATAAATAAATCTTAAAAAAAAAAAAGAGGGGCTACAGGGATGACTAAGCAGTTAAGAGTATTTACAGGAGATTAGAGTTTGGTTCTCAGCATCCACATTGGGCAGCTCATAACTGCCTGTAACTCAAGCTCCAGGGGATCCAACATCCTCTTCTGGCCTCCACAGTCACCTGCACTCACATGTACCTACACACACAAACACACATACACACACACACACACAATTTAAAATAAAATTTTTTTAAAAAAGGGTCCAAAGCCAGCAGTAAGAGCCTATCTCAAAATATAGTAATAAGATAAAATTAAAAAGGCTTAATGAATAATAAAATGAGATCATGGGATATTCTACAGTCTTAGTGTTATAAAACCTATCTTGATGCATGTGGACTGTTAATATAAAAAGTACTCACATGCACTACTATAGAATGAAAATGATGAAATCAAATCATCTGCTGATACAGATCTCAAACAAACCATTGTTCGGGTAAGTCTAGAAAGGGGTCATGGAGTGTGCCTCCTAGCCCAGCCACTTCCCAGTGTGTGACTAACTGGGGATCCAGAGGGGAAAATACACAAGTTCCAAAAACACTGGGACAGAGATTAGTGGGATGTATTGAAAGAGCTCAGATGTGCTTGAACCAGGTGCACTAACAGCCTCCTGCAAAGTCCAGAGGGAAAAAACTACAGAGATGCCAAACATTCTGGAAGATAAACAGGAATGGACAAATGGGTCCTTAGAGTAAAGAACATGAATATGTAAAGGTCCATCAAGAAAAAAAAAAAAAAAAAAAAAAAAAAAAACACAGGTCAAGCATAATCCTTGCACTTAGGAGGCAGAACCAGGCAGTTCCAGGTCAGCCTGGTCTTTACAGTGAGTTCCAAACCAGTCAGGGCTATAAAATGAAACTCTCTCTCAAAACAAAAACAAACAACAAAACATCAGAAAGACAACTAAGAGCTGAGATGCCTGGCAGTGGAGGGAGAGTGGTACAGAGATGTGGCTACTTTGTTATTTGATGGGAAGTATCCCATTTGACACAATTCAATTAAATTGAAATAAAATATTAAAGCACAAAAAAGAAAGTTTGGCAAGCCAAGGCTACAGAGTAGCAAGAACTACATCAGAATAAATGGGTCTGGACTGTGGGTCTTTGTGTAGGGAGGACAAAGGGCATCACTGCAGCCCTGAGACTTTGAGGGACAAACAGAAGGGTTCCAAGTAAACATTTGTAAACACTGGAATAAATAAAAGAGAGTGAGGAAAAGAATGGTGTTAACACAGGACTCAGGTGGAACAATCTGCAAAGACCAAACATGTTAAAACACTGTATAAGTAGCTCTCCAAGGCTGGTCCAACCCAGGCACAGCAACATGCTTAGAGAATTGTCCACTTAGCCTGGCTAAGTCTCACCCTAGGTGTCCCAGCAATCCCAACAGGCTCCCTAGAAACTATGACATGTACACGCATGTGCTACCACTCCTGCAGGGCAAGACAGCAGATCCCACCCTGGTCAAGTAACTCCTGGGGATCCTGATGTTGAGGGGGAGGGAGTGCTGCAAGATCAAAGACATCTCATAATATTTGGATGTTTTGCTTTCTTTCCTGCTCCCTCTCATGAGCATGCAGTATAATTTCCCAGGAGCTACATAACACTACAGATTGCCTACACAATCAGACAACTGCCTAGCTCTTGCAAAAATGTGAAACACTACTCACTAATTTTAAAATGGTTTTTTGTAAAAATGCCATTTATGGGGTTAGGGATATAATACAATTGGTAGAGTCTTGTCTAACATGTACAAAGCCCTGGGTTCAATCCCCAGCACCACATAGAACCAGGCGTGGTGGTGCATGTGTATACATGCCTGTAATTCCAGCACTGGGGAAGGGGAAGTAGCAGGGTCAGAAGTTCAAGGTCATCCCCGGCTACAGAACAAATTTTAGGCTAGCCTGGGCTACATGAGACCCTGCCTCAAAAAAAAAAAAAAGGCTATTCATACTAACATGTAATGAAGTTTGGCTGTTTATTTGTTTTTCAGTACTAAAGACTGAACCCAGGGTCTTATGCATATTATGCAAACATCATACACATACAGGACCTTTCCATTTTCTCCAATAGAACTCTGTGCCCATTAAACAAGAGCCCTCCCGCCCCCCGCAATCCATTCCAGAATCGCCAGCAACCTATCTCACTCTGTAATTTGGCTACTCTGGGTACCTCCTCTAAGAGGAACCCTGCGAGGCTAAGTGCTTACAAACTGTTCATTAACTTGAATTTTCTTTTTCACTAGTAGATCCTAGAAATAACTTTCTAGGACTAGGGTTGTGGCTCAGTTAGTTAGAAAGTTTGCCTAATAAGCACAAAGCCCCAGGTTTGATCCTCAACACAACATAAATGGATTGGGCATGATGACACATGCTTGTAATCCCAGGATTCCAGAAGCATAGGCAGGTAGGTCAAAAATTCAAGGCCATCCTCAACTATATAGCAAGTCTGAGGCCAGACTGGGTTACACGAAGACCATGCCTTTAAAAAAATTACTTCCTGGGACTAGAGAGATGGCTCGGCAGTTAAGAGCACTGACTCTTCTTATAGAGGACAGGGTTCCATTCCCAGCACCCACATGGGGGCTAACAATCATCTTCCGTAACTCCAATTCCAGGGGAATCCAACACCCTCTTCTGACCTATTCAGGCATTGCATGACACAGGTGGACTTACAGAGATGTAGGCAATACATTCATAAATACACATAAAATAAAAATAATTTTTTTAAAGTATTTTAAAAAATGACTTTCTGTAAGTTCACAGGAATTTTCCTTTTAGTGTTTACAGTCACAGAGTTCTCTGTTGGGTAAACTGATACTTAAATTTTTCCATATTTCATAACACAGGATACAAACCTGTAAAAGTTCAACCTCAGGGTAAGCAATAAAATTTGAGACTGTTGGGTCACAAGGCAGATGCACACAGTAGTAGTTCTGCAGGATGGGGCTGCATCATGTGGCACTCTCGTCAGCAATGTTAAGAGTGCCCGCCTTCACAGAACTACACCAACAGAATGTATGCAAGACTTACATTTTAAAAAAGATTTTATTTTTAATTATGTATATATGTGATGTGTGGATCAACACCAACAGTGATGTGTGGATATGTCCAACAGTGCAGGTACGTACAGAGCCCAGAGGAGAGTGTTGGATCACAGTAGTTGTGAGCCACCCAATACTGGTACTGGAAACCTAACTCAGGTTCTCTGGAAAAGCAAGAGCTCTCAACTGCTAACATCCCTCCATCATTAAGATTTAAATTTTTGTTAAAATGATAAATGAAAAATGCTATCTTGGGACCGGAGAGATGGCTCAGCAATTAAAAAGGACTGGCTGCTCTTGCAGAGGACCGAAGTTTGATACCCAGCACCCACATGGCAGCTAACAACCAATCCATAACTCCAGGGGATTCAAACCCCTCTTCTGACCTCCGCAGGCACTGCACAACATGGGTGCATTTACACACATGCAGGCAACACACTTATACACATAAAATAAAAATAATAAATAAAATACTTTTTAAAAGAAAAATTCATTCTCAAGAGATTTTAATATACATTTCTTTTATTATAAATGAAGCTGGACTTTTTTTTTTGGTACTGCTCTTCTACTGAGCCTCAGTCCTGGCCCATAGCTTTTACATGCACCATCCACTTTTTTATCCTTTTTAAAATCTTTTTCCCCTTAGATTTTAAAGAGTTTTTAAACTAGCCCTTTTCTGTGATTCATATTATGTTTTTATTTTAAATACAATTCAGAGTACCCACTCAAAAATACATTGGGCAAGGACTGGGAAGATAATTTGGTCAATAAAACACTTGTAATACAAGTACAAGGACCTGAGTTTGATCACAGTACCTAAGTAAAAAGCCAGGCATAGTAGCATGTTTGTAATCCCACCCAAGGAAGGCAGAGGCAGGCAGATCCCTGGGGCTCACTGGCTGATCAGTCAGACTAGTCAAATCAGCAAATCCCATGTCCCAGTGACAGACTCTATCTCAGAAAGGAAACAAGATGGCCCATCTGGTAAAGGTGCTTGCTACCAAGTCTGACAACCTGAGTTCAATTCCTAAGCTCCACATGGTAGAAGGAGAATCTATTCCTACAAATTGTCCTCTGACTTTCATACACATGTGGACACATACACCCACATAAAACAAATAAATAAATGAAAAGATAAACAACAACAAAAAAGGCTGGCTTCTGAGGAATAATACACAAGGCTGACCTCTGGCCTCAACATGCATGCATGCATACATGCACACATGCACACACAGAGAGAAAAATCACTGGGGGGTTAGAGAGATGGCTCAGTGGTTTAGAGTGTATACTGCCCTTACAGAGGACCCAAGTTCAATGACAGCTTACAACTATCTGTAACTCCAGTCAAAGAGGATCTGACACTCTGGCTTCTGCAGGCCCCTACACTAATGTGCACAAACCCACGTACAGATACACAATTTAAAAAACTAAGTAAGGCTGGAGAGAGGGCTCAGTAGTTAAGAGCACTGGCTACTCTTGCAGAAGACCAGGGATCAAACTCCAGCACCCATATGGTAGCTAACAACTACCTGTAACTCCAGTTCAAGGGGATCTGACACCTTCTTCTGGCCTCCATGGGCACTGTATTACATGGGTGCATTCGTATACATGCAAGCATAACACTCAGACATAAAATAAAAAAGTTTAAAAAAATAAAATAAATCCTTTAAAAAAGAAAAAAAAAAAAAAGAACTGGGTAAGAGGATGCACACCTTTAATTTCAGTGTAATTCTCAGGAGGCAGAGTAAGGTAGATCTCTGTGAGATCAAGGCCAGTCTGGTCTACATAGTGAGTTCTAAGTCAGCTGTGGCTACATGGAGACCGTGTCTCAAAAAGACAAAATAATAATAATAATAATAATGGGTTAGAAAGATGGCTCAGCGGTTGAGAGCAGCTACTACTCTTCTACAGGACCCTAGTTCAGTTCCCAGAACCTAATGGTGACAGCTGACTGTTAACTCCAGTTCCAGGGGATCCAAGACCCTCTTCTGGCTCCACGGGCACTGCAAACACAGATACACTTACATGCAGGCAAAACACTCACACACATAAAATAAAAATAAATAATTAATTTTAAAATTAATAATTATCATTATATAATAATACAAATTAGCTGGGTGTGGTGGCATTCACCTTAATCTCTGCACTTGGAAGGCAGAGGCAGGTGGATCTCTGTGAGATAGAAGCCAACCTGATCTACTTTCTTTGTGTGTGTGTGTGTGTGTGTGTGTAAGAGAGAGAGAGACAGAGACAGAGAGATTCTAAACTGGAATAATTCCTGACAATTCTGAATCTTCCTAAGGACAAGAAAATTTTAGGGTTCCATTAAATTAACACACTAGATATCAGAGAACTTCAGTTTCAAAACCCAGGTCAAACTATCATGGTAAAACATGCCTATAATTCTAGTACTCAGGAGGCAGAGACAAGAGATCATGAGTTCAAGGCCAGATTAAACTATATAGGAAATTCAAGACCAGCATAAGCTACACAGAGAGACCCTTTCTCGAAACTCAATAAAAAATTAAAATTTAATTTATAAAAACTTAGAAGGAAATGTGCTAAAACGTTATAATCTTCTCAGGATACCAGATTATTGGTCAGTATCTATTAAGTTTTGGGGTTTTGTTTTTCTCTCGTTGGTTGGTCTTGAGAAAGGGTCTCATTCTAGAGTTCAAGCTGGCCTTGAACTCACATTAGTCCTCCTGCCTTTACTCCAAATACTAGGATTACAAGAGTGAGTCATCAAACCTGGCTTCTCTTTCATTTTTAACAAAAATTTATTTTTATTATTTTAAATTATGTGAATGTGTATCTGTGTATGGCTACATGCACACTAGTGGAAGTGCCCACGAATGCTGTAGTCACTGTATGCCCTGGATGCTGGCGTTGCGGCAGTTGTAGGCCACACAACCTGGGTGCTGGTAACCCAACTCAGGTCCTCCACAGGAACAGTACAAAATAATGTTTATTTTGCTTTGGTTTGTTTTTTGAGACAGGATCTCACTATGGAGCCCTGGCTGGCCTGGAACTTACTATGTAGTCCGGGCTGGCCTCCAATTTGCAAAGATCTACCCACCTCTGCCTCCTGAGTGCTGGTCTTAAAGGTGTGCAACACCATGCCTGCCATGTCTTACATTCTATGTCATCACTGTTTTTCAGTGTTTTGTTTAATAATAGGCATGTGTTACTTTTAGAATACAAAATAGACATATTTATTCCTGATGCTAACAAAGCTATCTGTTGTTATCTAAGCACAAACAGGAACTTCATCTGACATTTAACAATTCAGTCAACTCAGTCAATTCAGTCAGACCCAGAGGTACACAGTAAGCACTCATATACACGTCACTCTTACACACAGCCCATTCCCACACACCCGCTCCCACACACACCACCTCATACATCCTACCTCACACATGTCTATTTTCATTCACAAGCACAGACACTTAAATCTAAGGCTAAGATAGAAACCTAAAAGAACAGAAGCTGGACTAACCATGGAGTCAAACATCCCTAAGACCCTCTAGTAGAGGTACAGGAAGGAGAAGTAGGAGAACCTTGTGCACAAACAAGTTTCCCTGTGTAAATGCTAGGAGAGAGTGGGCTATGCCTTCCAAGTGAAAGCACTCAGGGCTCCAACCAGTACTGTTTTCTGGAAAGGATCAGTTACATTAAAAAGTAATCCCAGCACTTGGGAGGAAGAGGCAGGTGAGATCTCTATGAGATTGAGGTCAGCCTGGTCTATATAGTGAGCTCCAGCCTAGCTGAGGCTACAGGGAAACCGTGTCTCAAAAGAACCAACAAGACAGAACAAAAGTAAGCTAAAAGTTAGCCTAAGGTATCTGAAACTCTATGAAAGAAAGGGAGGGAGGGATGGGAGAAAAGAGGAAGGGGGAAAATGGTTCAGCAGTTAAGAACACATACCGCTCTTCCAGAGAATCAGGGTTTAGTTCCCAGCACCCACGTCAGGCAGTTTATAATTGCCTCTAGAGGATTCAACACCTACTTCTGGCCCTAGACAGTAGCTATACTCATGACAGATACACATACACGTGAATAAAAATAAAATCTTGTTTAAAAAGGGAAGAAACGGAAAGAAAAAAAGCAGCAGCTATAAAGTTCCACCAAGGCCCTTTCCTCCTTTCACCTCTGCACTCCTGTGAACAGAACACTGGGTTGCATTACACCACACCTGATCTGCCACCAGGTGAGGTAATCGGATACACTCATACCATGTCACTTTGGGAGAAAGAGAAAAGGGGGACTTGACAGCCATCTGTATTATAAATGGGAGTGTTCCTATTAACAATTCAGACAATGCACTTAATAAATGAAAATGTTACCCTTCTAAAAACAAATTACATAAAAGACACTGAAGCCCAGTACAGTGGCTCATGCCTGTAATCTCAGCACTTGAGAGGTAGAGGCAAGAGGAGCAGGAGATCAAGGTCATCCTCACTACATGCAGGCCTTGGCTCTGTGAGCCTCTTGTCTCAGACAAAAACAGGGCTGGTGAGGTGGCTTATGGCTGACACCACCAAATCTGACAACTTAACAGTTCCCTGAACCCACACAGGAGAGAACCAAACTGCTCCAAGTTGTCCTCTGACTTCTACATAAGCACATAGCACATGTGTACACTCGGGGGAGGGAGGAAGGGAGGGAGTGAGGGAGGAAAGGAGAGAGGGATTCTTACCTTAAGTCAGGTGTATAGGACACACCTTTAATCCCAGCATTCATGAGGCAAAGGCAGATAGATCTGAGTTCCAGGCTAGCCAGGGCTACATAGTGAGACCCTTTCTTTAAAGAAGAATTCTTACCATTTAGGTATATTCTGAAACATTTACAGGTAAAATTGTATAGCATTGGGAATCTGCTTCAGAAAAGGAAGCCTGGACGAAAGTTTACAAATGAACCAAGACCTGAAACTGCTGAGTGATGACTCTGGAGGCTTCACTCTTTGGGCACTCTCTACTGTCTATATTTAAGATGTTTTTTTCACTTTCAAAGTTTCAGAATCCCTATCACTGGGAGAATGCTTCGCTTTTCTCCAAACTGCTTTACTATTGGCTAATATTCTTTGTCTTTGCTCCTCTATGTATTCAGCAAGTCTGAATCACCAAGGCCACCACAGCTTACACAGACATAAAGATCAACCTGTCGTTATCCTTGTGTGTTATCTCCAAACCCGTAAGACAACTCACAGAAAGCAAGTGCTCCCCTCCAGCATGCCAGGAAACCAGTCCAAGTCCAGGCACCTAGCACAGCCCAACATCATTTCCTCCTGAGATACTGAAGAACAGGCAAGAGGACCCAACAGATTCCCTTTCATTTTCTAACCCAACAAAGCCTTGGACATCAGGGCCTCCAAAGTCCAAATTACATCAGAAGCTGTCAAAGCAAAGAATTTGGAACAGTTTCTAGTCTGTATTCAAGAAGACTCAGTCAGTTGTAGTGACAAATGCCTTCAATCCCAGCACTCAAGAGGCAGAAACAGGTGGATCTCTATGAGTTCAAGGCCAGTCAGGGGCTACATAATGATACCGTCTCAAAAACTTTTTACATTTTTTTTTCTTTTCTTTCTTTTTTTTTTTTTTTTTCCTGTTCTAGTTCTGTCTGTGGGACCTTGGAAGTTTGTTCATCCTTTCTGGGCTTCCAGCTTCTTACTTGTAAAGCAAGGGTGAAAACTGCTCATGTAATTATGACCTCAGAGAACTCTGGCAATGATACAGTAAAAACGTAATAGCAGAGTCAGGCCATGTTAAAGGGTAAATGGGTAAATGTTCTGACCTGACACATCCAACTCAGTCAGACTGGATCTAAAGGCAAGAGTGAGTTTAAAAAGAAGACACATCACACCAGCAAAAAACTACAAGCATCATAAAGACCTCTCCAGCCCAGGAACAAGAAAGAAAGTACAAGAACCTATAATCTATAGGTAAGGGCTAGCAAGATGGATCAGTGAAAAAGTCTCCCAGGAAGTTGAAGGCGCTAGCATGGCCCACTGGTATAAACTCTGCAGGGAGCCCTGAGTAACCAGGACCCAGTTCTTGCCAACTGCTCAGTGGATGCGGCAAATAAAGAGGTTTTAACGTCATGATTGACACCCTAAATAGTAGTCAATTTTACCTTTCTTTTTGAAGACAAGGTCTTACTTGCAGCCCAAGCTAACCCAGATTTTGATATCCTCCTGCCTTGGCCTCCTGAATGCTGGGGGCTAGGATTACAGATGTGTGTGCCATCACACCCAGCTTATTTTTATCTCTTTTCTTTAAGACTTCTTAGCTCAAACATGCAAATGTACTTGAACACCCACTTAACAAATGTTTGCATGTGTGAAAAACGAATAACATGAAAATTCATTGATCAAAACTTCAGGGACTTCCAACCAATAAATAAAATAAAAGGGAACATGTAACCTACTTGATGTCCTCTGGGATTGAGCAAAGCATACAGGCCTGCTGTCATAGCCACACAAACTAGTGGGTGCTGAAGGCAATAGCAAGGACCTGGTCCTGGGGCCAGCCTCCTCAGGAGTCAGAGATACATGTGTGGGCTTCTGCATCTGCACTGTGCCTCTGTCACCTATGCATCTCACCTCTCCAGTAAGAGTGGAGGTCCTGATGGCTCTACCAGATTAGGCATCTGTCCTGGAGTGCCCAGGTGCATTTCTTTCCTTCCTTGATCATGCTAAATTCAGAACTTAGTATGGAGGGGGGGGGGGGATGTATTGAGACAGGGTCTCACTCTATAGTCCAGGCTGGCCTTGAACTTGCAATAATCCTGTCTCAGTCACCCAAATGCTGGAACTACAAGCATGCACCACCATGGCCAGTTTAAGATTTACTTTGTGGGGGCTGGAGAGATGGCTCAGCAGTTAAGAGCACTGGCTGCTCCTGCAGAGGACCTAGGTTCAATTCCCAGCACCCACATGGCAGCTAACAACCATCTGTAACTTCAGTTCCAGGGGATTTGAAGCCCTCTTCTGACCTCAATGGGCACTGAACAACACAGGTGCACTATATGCATGCAGGCAATACACTCAGACACATAAAACAAAAATAATACATAAAATACTTTTTAAAAAAGATGCACTTTGTGGCTGTTGATTTTGCCACTTGTCTTTATTGTAAAGTAGAAACCTTTATTTTACTTTTGGTGGTACAAAGGATTGAGTTCAGAGCCTCGGGTATGTTAAGCAAGTGCTCTACCACTGGTCAACATCCCAGCCAGAAATGAACATTTTCAATTGCTAGGGCCTTCTAGAGCTTTAGTTACAATGTCTCTCAAACAAAACCTGGTGCAAATAAAAGAAAAATAGTACACCCTAAAATAACTATTCAACAGAAGCACCTCCAAGTCTGGGGTCTGCTGTCCTAACATGGGTGGCAGAAGCTGGGTACTGAGGAGAGCACAACCACCCTGGGGCTAGGAAAGCAGTCCCAAGTGTAGCTAGCACTAGGCGAGGGAACATTAGACTTGCCAGCAGACCTTCCTCTACGAGGAACGAGGGACTTCGGGGAAACCACCCTGTAACAGAAATCAGGACACCTCTCCCCAGCCCACAACGGCAGCCAGCCTGTTACCTGCTCCGCCCCGTAGACCGTGGCAAACTGGATGAAGTCCTCGATGCGGACAAAACCATCCCCATCACTGTCCAGGGCATCGAACACCGGCCTGAGGCGGGCAGCCTCTTCCTGGGCTGTCCCGGGCTCGCTGGGCAGCGACAACGCCGGGTTTGGGTCCGAGGGCGGCCCGGGACACGCCTGCAGCAGCTCGCCCTCCGCGGGCCTCATGGGCAGGCCCCGCATGGGGTCGCAGTCTTTCAGGTCCTCAGGCCAGCTGCATGGTACTTTAGGTTCCTCCTGCTCTTTGTGCTGGAGGCACTGGACTTTGGGTTCTTCTGGATCCTCGGGCCAGAGGCATGGCGCATCCGTCTCTGGCCAGCAGCGAGTTGCGTTTGGCTCCTCCAGCCAGAGGCAGCTCACGTAGGGCTCCTCCGGCCAGAGGCAAGATGCTGTGGCTTCCTCAGGCTCCTGCGGCCAGCAGCACCGCTCATCGGGCTCCTCTGGCCAGAGGCACGGCACGTGGGGTTCCTCCGACCAGTAGTGAGGTGCGTCGGGTTCTTCCCGCTCTTTGGCCCAGCAGCACGGATTATCAGGTTCCTTTGGACCGTTCGCCCAACAGTCAAGTGCGTCCTGTTTCTCCGGCTGCTCTGCCAAGCAGTTAAGTGCGTCAGGTCCCTCGGGTTCCCAGGCCAAATCGCAAGGTGTGTTGGACTCCTCCAGCCAGCAGCTAAGTGTGTCGGGCTCCTCGGGCTCCTCGACTAAGCAGCTAGGTGAGTTGGGCTCTTCTAGTTCCTTAGCCAAGCAGCTAGATGAATCGGGATCCTCCAACTCCTGGGCCAAAGGGCTAGGTGCATCGGGCTCCTCCAACTCCTGAGCCAAGAGGTACAGTGCGTCCGGTTCCTCTGGCCAGCAGCTAGATGTGTCTGACTCCTCCAGGTCCTGCGCCAAGGAGCTAGGTGCATTAGGCTCCTCCAGCTCCTGGGTCAAGCAACTAGGTACATCGGGCTTCTCCAACTCCTGGGCCAAGCAGCTAGCTGCATCAGGTTCTTCTCCCTCCTGCGCCAAGGAGCTAGGTGCGTCGGGTTCCTCCAACTCCTGGGCCAAGCAGTTAGCTGCATCAGGTTCTTCCTGCTCCTGGGTCAAGCAACTAGGTTCATCGGACTCCTCCAACTCCTGGGCCAAGCAGCTAGCTGCATCAGGTTCTTCCCGCTCCTGCGCCAAGGAGCTAGGTGCATCGGGCTCCCCCAGCTCCTGGACCAAGCAGCTAGCTGCATCAGACTCCTCCAGCTCCTGGGCCAAGAGGCACAGTGCGTCCAGTTCCTCTGGCCAGCAGCTAGATGCGTCGGGCTCCTCCAGCTCCTGGGCCAAGCAGCTAGATGCGTCGGGCTCCTCCAGCTCCTGGGCCAAGCAGCTAGATGCGTCGGGCTCCTCCAGCTCCTGGGCCAAGCAGCTAGGTGCATCAGACTCCAGCTCTTGGGCCAAGAGGCACAGAGCGTCCAGCTCCTCTGGCCAGCAGCTAGGTTCGTTGGGCTCCTCTGGCTCCTTGGCCAAGCGACACCGTGAGTCCGGCTCCTCAGGCCAACAGCTAGGTGCGTTGGGGTCCCCGGCCCAGCGACACGGTGCATCAGGCTGCTCTGGCTCTTCAGGACAACGGATGAGCGCGTTGGGTTCCTCTGGCCAGCTCTGAGGCGGGGCGTGTTCTTCAGGCTCCTCTGACCAGCTGCAAGGCGCGTCGGGTCCCATCGGTCCCTTGACCCCACGCCGGGGCCCGGGCACCGGTTCGTCGCGGTAGGATTGGGAGGCCGGCCGACCCGACTCCATGCTCGGCCGCCGGCAGAACTAGGGATGAAGTGAGCGGCACGGGATGCAGACAAAGGCGCTCAGGGCGCGGCGGCGGGCACGGGCATCCCCGCGGCGGCGCGGGCGGGCGCGCGCGGGGCACCCAGGCTGCTGAGGCTGGCGCTCGGGCCCTGCTCCGCCCTCGCCCATCTTCGCACCGCGCCTTAGCGGCTCCCGGCCCGGCGGCGCGGCTGGCGCGGGCCCATGGCGGCAGCACGACCCAGACGGTGTGAGGGCCAGGCGGCAGACCGCAGGCGGCAGGCGGAGAGCGGCGGGAGACGGGCGGAGGGCACCGGACGAGCAGCAGAGGCCGAGGCCAGAGCACCAAAGCTTAGGAACCGTGCGAGGGACGCCGGCGCCGGCCCGCCCTCCGTCGCGTTGACGTCAGCACGTCTGGAGCGACTAGCCACGCCCTCAGGAGCTGGTATATAGGCGGTGTTCCTGCAGGTGCTGCTCTAACGCCAGTTACCTGCCTCTTGGAGCTATTGTACATGGCATGACGCCGCTCCGAGGGGCGCCTGAGGACTGCCCTTAGGAACTCATGCCCATCAGAGGTCCGCAACTAGTCACGTCAGCTGCGGCTGAATAGGGAAACAAGCATGCCCTTATCCCAAAGAAGCTGCTAGCCCTTCGGTGACACCCTCACAAGCTGGTATCACCGAACAGAATACTAAAGGGCTAGCTACCAGGTTGGTGCTGAGAAGTGCTACCCGACCGACGCCTCGTACAGGTGAGGGATTGTCCAAAGTCTTGCCAGACCGAGAGCAGGACCTGACGTTGGGCCAGTCATCTTCCCGATTGTGGCTATCTCACTTAATCATCCACAGGAGCGGCCAGTGTGATGCAGAAGCAAAGAAACTGTTTGTCTTGGTTTGTTTTGTGACTTTTTGAGATAGAAACTCATGCAAGCCCAGGCTAGTCTTGAACTCCTGGTCCTCTTGCCAAGGATTACAGACTGGCACCACCCGGTGTTCTGCACAGGGTCTTAAATTTGGTATTTAGTGCTCATTACCAGTCTGTCATCAGAGGGTCAGAATCCTGGGTGCTGGGCAGTAGATCTGACCATGGTTTAGGCCAGTTGCAAGCAGATAAATTAAGTCATCAAGGGAAAGTGGAAGCAACATTTATATTACTGGGCACCATAACAGGTATGATTTTGTAAGCAGTTTTGGCAAATCTAAAGGACCTAAACTCTGTTTCCAGGTGTATAACCCATAATCAACTGAGTCATGTCCCATGGCAAAATTCCCAGGACATGACAGCAAGTTTTGTGCAGCTGGCTTTGGGGAAAAGGAGGTAATGTGGTCCCCTCCCCCAAACAATAGTCTCTTTCTTGTGAGAAATGTATGCTTTTGTGAGGAAGATGTACATTCAAAGAAAAAAAGTCACTTCCATTTTTAGCAAGGACTGGAAATTGCCTTTGGCCAGGTAACATTCTCAAAAGGTGTTAACAGTGAGTGTCAGTGTTTCCATTTGGGATGTCAATGTGGTAAGGCTCTTTCTGTCCTTTGATGCTCTCAGTCAGGCCTAAGACTGGCTTTCTGAGGAGCAGGTGCTCCTGCTGTGTGCCAATGCTAAGAAAAATATTTATGGCTTATCTGGCTCAGATGTCCAAATAGAATCACTGCATGGAGAATGTGCTTGGATTAGTAAAAAGGACTGTTCATAAAAAGTTAAAAAGCAGCAAGTGGGGGTAGATAGCTCAGTCAGTAAAGTGCTTGTCCTGCAAGGATGAGGAACTGAGTTCGGATTCCAGCACCAATGTAAAAAGCTATAGGTGGCATGTACCTATAATCCCAATACTGGGGAGGAGGCAGATACAGAAGGATCCCTATGGCTTGCTAACTAGCCAATCGAACTGAATCAATAAGTTCCAAGTTCAGCAAGAAATCATCTCAAAAAATAAGGTGGAGAGAGCTAGAGAAATGATTCAACAGTTAAGAGCAGTTGTGCAAGCGTGAGTACCAGAGTTCAGATCCTGGTACCCTTGATAAAACTGGGTGTGGTCCCATGCCCACCTGTAATGTCAACCCTGAAAGGGGCAGAGACAGGAGGATCACTGGGGCCTCCTGATGCCAGCCTAGTTGTAAAATGCAAACTCTAGGTTCATTGAGAAACCCTGCCTCAAAGAGCAAGGTGGAGGGTAATAAAAACCCTCCTCTTCTGGCCTCCACAAGTGCACCTCTACACACAGGTGCATATACACACACACACAAAAATAAGGTGGAAAGTGATTGAGGAAGACACCAGAAACACCAAGATGTCAATTTCTGGCCTCTATTAGCACAGGCACACATATGTATACACACAAACATACATACAGACCCTATGCACACAGGCATACAAAGCAACAAACCAGGTATGGTGGTGACACCTATAATCCAAGCACTTAGAGGACTAAAGCAGAAGAACTGACATGAATCCCAGGCCAGTATGACCCATATTATCAATCTCCAGGCCAGACTCATGGTGTCACATACCTTTTATCCCTGCATTCAGGAGACAGGCTGGTAGAGCTCTGTGAGTTTGAGGCCAGCCTGATCTACATAATGAGTTTTAGGCCAGCTAGGGCTAGACAGTAAGACTGTGTCTCAAATTTTAAAAAGACGAAGGAGAAAAAATAGAAGCTACTTTGGGGGGAAAAAATACATGGCTCCTCACTTGAGCCCACAAGATTGAAGACAGACAAGTTGTCCTAACCCTGAATGGTGAGGACACACCAGAAGCAGAGGTCATCCTCTTATGAAAACCAGATTGTTCCCCTCAAGTGATGACAGCTGACAGTGATATCTCAGGACCACCTTGCAGAAACAGAACTAAGTGATCAACCAGGCCATACCTCGACAAAAGCTACTTAATTATATAGACCTCTTCCACTGTCCCAATTCTTCCTTTAGTTAAATCTAATACTCATATTACTACCAAGAAGATGGACTTGGGGGTCACTGAACCTCTTTCTGTTCTTCGAATTGTGAACAAATTAAATACATCTTGTCCTCTCTGCTTTTCACCATTACTAGTCTCTTTAACCTGCATATCTGGATGGATGGCCAAGCCCAGCAATAGAAAACAGAGCTTTTACTCTAAAAGTTCAGTCACACTGCCATGCCACTCTTGGAGCTCCCTGCCCAAGGAGGACCCTGTCTGGACACACTGTCATGTAGCAGAATGGCTGGGTCATATACTCTGCACATATTTTATTTTGTTTTGGTTTATTTTTTGTTTTTTGAGACAAAGTCTCACAGTACAGCTCTGGCTAGTTTGGAACTCACTATGTAGATAAGGCTAGTCTTGAACTTGCAGAGAGATCTGCCTGTCTCTGCCTCTACCTCTACCTGCCAAGTGTTGGGATTAAAGGCATGAACCATCATGCCCAGCCTGAACTTTTTCTTTCTTTTGTTTTCTGAGACAGGGTTTCCCTGTACCCCCAGTTGGCCTGGGTGCTAGGAATCAAACCTGGGTCCTCTGCAAGAGCAACCAGTGATCTTAACCAATGAGCCATCTCTCTAGCTAAACTTTCTCTTAACCAATTTTTAAAAGATATTTTATTTATTATTTTTATTTTATTTGTATGAGTGTTTTGGCTGCATGTATGTATGTCCATCACAGACATGCCTGGTACCTACAGAGGCCAGAAACAGGCATTAGATCCCTTACAACTGGCGTTACAGGTAGTTGTGAGCCACTAAATGTGGGTGCTGGGAACTGTACGTAGGTTCTTTGCAAGAGCAGTGAACACTCTTAACCATTTAGCCATCTCTCCATCCCTTAAATTAATTTTTGATTGTATATATCTTTTTTCTAAAAACAGGGTCTCAAAAGGTTCTTTGTAGCCAAGGCTAGTTTTTTTTAAATATTTCATTTATTATTTTTTAAATATTTTATTATTCTTATGTGAATGAGAGTATTCCCTACATGTGTATAAGTGCACACGTGTCATGCAGTACCTGGGGAGGTCAAAAGAGGGCATCTGATTCCCCTGGAACTGGAGTTAGGGATGGTTGCTAGCCATGTGGGTGCTGGCAACCAAACCCAGGTCCTCTGCAAGAGAGACAGTGCCCTTAACCACTGAGCCATCTCTCCAGCCCTAGCCAAGGCTAGTCCTGGAGATCAGTCCCCTGATCTTTCTGTCTCCACTTCCAAGTACTGAGATTATAGGTGTGTGCCACTATGCCAGGCTTGATTATACTTGAATTACACAATATGCTTTGAATATACAGTGAAATGAATTCTACAGATAAGCAAATTAACATCTATTACCTTCCATATCTCCCATAAATATTCATTTGGGTATTAATTGGTAGTTTTTTCATTTTGTGCTGTTTTGTTTGCCTTTTTGAGATAAGTCCCAGCAGGCCTGGAACTCACTATGTAGACCAGACTGGCCTTGAACTCATAGAGATCTGCCTGCCTCTGCCTCCAGAGTGCTGGGATTAAAAGGCATGTGCCACCATGCCCAGAACAGTAATTTTTTAAGATAGAATATTATGAATGGACTGATAAGATGGCTCAATAAGTAAAATACTTGTTGGACAAGCCTGATGACCTGAGTTCGATTCCTAGAACCCACATAAAGGTGTCAGGAGAGAACTGACTTGAGAAAGTTGTCCTCTGACCTCCACATGGATGTTGTGGCACATGCTCTCACATACACGTCATTCATACACACAAAAAAAATAATAAAATAGAGATAGGGTCTTACTGTGTATCCTTGGATGGTCTTGAACTAAAGATGCTGCTGCCTCAGCTACCTAATGATAAGAATACAAGTGTGTGCCTGACACTGACTCTTTATACATTTTTTAGAAAATAATTGTTTTTTATTGCTGGGCATGGTGGCACATGCCTTTAATTCCAGCATTGAGGAAGCAGAGGCAAGTAGATCTCTGTGAGATCAAGGCTAGCCTGGTCTATGTAGAGAGTTCCAGACAAGCTGGGGCTATAGGGAGACCCTGTCTCAAAAAGACAAAAGAAAAGAAGAGAATTGTATTTTGTTATATTTATTTATTTAGTGTTTGTTCTATGTCCCACAGTGTACAGGTAGGCTTGGCAGCAAGCACCTATACCCACCTAGCCATCTTGCCAGTGCCAACTCTCTGTTCTTATGCATTAGACATTTATTTTTAAATTAAATGTAAATGGATTATGAGGCATTTGGTATTTTTCTTTCTGTATCTATTTTATTTCATTTAGCATAATGTCTTCCAGATTCATCCTTGTTATCAAAAATGGAAGTATATCACTCAAGAGGTAAGGCAGTAAGATCAGGAGTTCAAGGCCAGTATGGACTATGTGAGACCCTCTGAAAAAGTAAAAAGAAAAGACAGTATCTCTTTCATGTTTTTTCCCCCAGTACCATCACTGTGAGTTAAAGGGTGAGGTTAGCCAGATAAAGGTCAGGAAAAGTACAACAGCATGAAAGGCAGTAGTAAGAAAAGGAAGAGCATTAAATGGATTATTTGTATATAAATATAGGGATTGGAGAGGACATCATTCTGAGAAGATGGCAGAGAGAACTAGAAGCAGAGACTTGGGCAGAAGGTGGATTTATGAAAGACAGTATGTTTGTGTGTGTGTGTGTGTGTGTGTGTGTGTGTGTGTGTGTGTGTGTGTATGTATGTCTTCTTGAGACAGGATCTCCCTGTAACCCCAGTTGGCCTAGAATTCACTATGTAGATCAAACTGGCCTTGATCTCACAGTGATCCACCTACCTTTGCCTCCTGAATGCTGTGACTAAAGGTGTGTGTTCCTTAGTTACTGATCCAGGCATGGTAGCAAACAACTGTAATCCTAGCTCTTCGGTTCTAGAGTCAGGAGTTCAAGGTTTTCCTTGGCTATAGAACAATGAGACTCTTTCTCAAGATGACAAAAATAGCCAGGCATGGTGGTATACACCTTTAACTTTGATCTCTGGGAAACCAAGACCAGCCTGGTCTGCATAGTGAGTTCCAGGCAGCTGGGGCTATAGGGAGACCCTGTTTTGAAAGAAGAAAGGGGAGGGGGAGATATCGAGATCCCATTTATGACTGAGTTACTTACTTTAAGTACTTTGACTAGTTATGAATCTCTGCAGTTACCACTACTCACTGCAAAAAGAAACCTCTCTGACCAAAGCTGACAGCTAATCTATAGGGATAAACATAGTTATTTAGAAGACAATTTTCTGGACAAATATCCACTTTTTTAGCCAAATAACAGCTGTACCTTCTCTACTAGAGCTTATGACCTCCCCAGCTACAAGATTTTAGCCAATTTATAGTATAAGATGTGAATTCCCTCCTATGGAGTGGGCCTCAATTCCAATCAGAAAATGGTTGGTCCACAGCCAGGAGTATTTGGGCAACACATATTAGACTCCATAAGAACACAAAGCTGGGTGGGGTGGGGATGGGGCTGGGAGGAGTTGAGGGAGGAGGGAATATGATCAAAGAATTTATATTAAAAAGTGGTTTGTTATTCCCAGAACAGATTTGCCATTATTGTACCAGTGGGTACATCTTATTTGGCCAGTCAGTGATATAGCATTCAGGATTCACAGCTAATGCACACTATAGCTATGCAGGGTTCACTGCATAGCACTTTTTGGTATTAGAAGGACTAGCTAGCATAGAAGAAGCACCATTTCTACTCCAGCTTTATTTCCCTATGTCCTGGAACCAGAGCACATGGTGTCTTCAGCAACAGGATCTTTTTTAAAAGTATTTTATTACTTTTTATTTTATGTGTATGAGTGCCTGCATATATGTAAGTGCGCTGGTGTTGTACAATGCCCTCAGAGGTCAGAGGTGAATTCCCCTGACCGGAATTATAAATGGTCGTTAGACACAATATGGGCACTGAGAATCCAGGTACTCTGCAAGAGCAGCTAATGCTCTTAACCCCTAAGCCATCTCTCTAGCCCCAGCAATAGGCTCTTACTATGTAACCCTGGTAGGCAATTAACCACAGTAGTAGTCCCTGTATCATTGTATCATGTTTGTTTGTCTGTTTGGAGGGTACTGCTAAAGGAACATTGATGTTTTCAAGAGTGTTTTTTGGTCTTTTTGAGTCAGGGTCTCTCTATATACCCAGCTGGCCCGGAACTCACTATGTAGACCAGGCTGGCCTCAAACTCAAAAAGATCTGCCTGCCTCTGCCTTCCAAGTGCTGGAATTAAAGGCATGCATCACCATGCCCAGCAAGGGTGGTTCTTGATCACCTTTGCTTTGGAGAGATCCATTACTCTATATGCTGTGGGGAGGGTGAACATCAGGGGCATATGAAAAGTGGAGAGAGATGACTTACTACAAGGTCACTTTGCAAAATAAAGATGTTTCAGGCCTGAACTGAGGAAATGTTTCTAGAAATACTCAAGATATAAAATTACCAGCTGCCCCTGGGCACAGTGAAATACACATGTAATCCCAGTACTTGGGATGTAGAAGCAGAAGGCTCAGGAGTTCAAGGTCATCTTCAGCTACATAGAGGATGGCCAACCTGAACTAAATTAAACCACGTAACGAAAAACAAAAACAAGCCAGTCATGCTGACACATACTTTTAACCCCAGCATTTGGAAGGCAGAGGTAGGTGGCTCTCTGTGAGATTGAAGCCAGCCAGGTCTACATAATGAGTCCTAGGCCAGCTGGGGCTATAGGAAGAAAGACTTTGTCTCAAAAAAAAAAAGGTAAGTTACCAAATGAGATGTGAAATAGGGCTGAAGATATAGTAGTGCTTAGGGAGCATTCATAGAACCCTGGGTTCAGTCCCTAGCACCACAAAAATGAAGAAGAAAGAAGAAAGAAGAAAAAGAAGAAGAAGGAGGAGGAGGAGGAGGAGGAGGAGGAGGAGGAGGAGAAGGAGGAGGAGAAAAGGAGAAGGAGAAAAGGAGAAGGAGAAAAGGAGAAGGAGAAAAGGAGAAGGAGAAAAGGAGAAGGAGAAGGAGAAGGAGAAGGAGAAGGAAGGAGAAGGAAGGAAGAAGTCAGCACTTGGGAGGTGGAGACAGAAGGATCAGGAGTTCAAGGCTAGCCTTGGCTAAATAAATTGGAGGCCAACCATGAATTACATGAATGTTGCCTACAGTCTTTTTGTGTTGAAGCCCAGGTCCCTAGATGATGCTCTATTTTGGAAGGTTCTAGAAATTTAAAGACGTGGAGCTAGAGGAGGTACATCACTGCAGGTGAGTCCTTAGATCTCGATCTCTCTCGACGTCTGTGTCTCTGTGTCTTCCCCTCCCTCTCCCCATGAAGATGGAACCTCTTCTGCTGCCATGCTGTGCTAAGTGCCTGGGGCCAAATCACCATTAACTGAACTCTCTAAAATATAAGCCCAAATCTTTCCATCCTTAAGTTGTTTCTGTCAGATATTTGGTCACAGCAGTAAATACAGTGTTTACCTTGTAATTTTTCTGCTCTATATATGCCTACATTGAGAATATTCATTTAGGTGTTTTGTTTTAAATGTGTTCCATCTTAGAGGCTGGGTAAGGTAATTCAAATGGGTAAGAGCATCATTTACTGCCAAGCCTGAAAACCTGAGTTCAATCCCTATAATCCACAAGATGGAAGGAAAGAACTGACTCTTGCAAGTTGCTCTCTGACCTACACACACACACACACACACACACACACTCCTGCATGTGTGCACACACACAAATAAAACAAATAATTAAAAAATTTTAAATGTGCTCCTTAGATCTACCAAGTTTATCAAGAAATAAGAACGGGGCTTGGGATGTAACTCAGTGGTAGAGGGTACATTTAGCATGTGTAGGAAGGCTGGCTCTGTGTTTGCTCACCAGCACTATGTACACACAAAAGAAAAGGCCAGCTTTATGGCTCACATCTGTAACATGGCATTCAGGAGGGTGAGGCAGGAGGATCATCTAGAAGTTCAGAGTGAAACCACTCAAAATCAAGAACAAAAATGTCAAGTGGTGCTGGGTGTGATGGCACAAATATTTAATCCCAGCATTTGGGAATTTGTGAGGCAGAGGCAGGCAGAACTCTGTGAGTTCAGTCCAGCCAAGGTTACACAGTGAGACCCTGTCTGGAGGGGTGGGTGAGATGGGGATGGGAAGGCAAACAGACTGTAATCCCAGAATTTGAGAGGTAAAGAGGCATGAGGATCAGTCCTGGGTTAGCTTGGACTATATGAGACCCTATCTTATAACAAAATAAAACAAGAACATTCCAACTTAATAATAAAAAGAAACCTAGGACACATGCATCATTACAAATAAACCTCAACAGTGTTCAGTAAAAGAAGCCAAACAAGCTGAACTTGATTGTTCAGGCCTGTCATCCCAGCTACTCAAAAGTCTGAGACAACTTAGACTTTATTTGAGACCTTGTCTCAAAATATAAAGTAAAAAGAGGGCTGGGGGGACGGGTAGAGAGCTGGTGCAGCCATTAAAGCAAACACTGCTCTTGTAGAGGATCTGAGTTCCATCCCAACACCCATGCCTGGGGAAATTCACAACTGCCTTTATCTCCAGCTCCAGAGGATCTGACAACCTCTACTGAATTCTGTGAGCACCTGTACTCATATGCACACACACACACAATTAAAATCTTTAAAAAAGAGGGCTAGGATGTAGCTTGATGACAGGATGCTTGTGTATCATATGTCAGCTTTAAATCTACATCTATAAAAACAAAAAAAAGTTAAGGCAATAACTCAGTCAATACAGTTCTTGCTGTGTGAGCATAAACACCAGAGTTCAGATCCCCAAACTCATGTAAAAGAGTACAGTGGTGAGCACCTATAATCACAGTGCTAGCGAGGAAAGACCGGGATCTCTGGGTCTTGCTGTTTAGCTGGTCTAGCCAATTGGTGAGATCCAGGTTCAGTGAGAGACCCTGTCTGAAAAAATAAGGTATAGGACTCAGTGTTTGGCTTAGTGGTAAAGCATTTGCTTAATATACAGGAGGGCCCTGGGTTCTATCCCCAGTACCATTGGCTAAACCACTAATTAATTAATTTCATTTGATTAATAATCAATTAAAAAAATAAGGCAGGAAAGCAGTTTAGGAAATCACCCAGCATTGACATCTGGCCTCCGTAGGAACAACCCCTCCCATGTACACATACATGCATAAACAGGTATACATAGGCACATGCAAAAAAGTCAAATGAAAAAGAGTATATACTGCATTATTCTAGTTCTGTTAATTCTAGAAAATGCAGTTTACTGGGGATACAGCTCAGTAGTAGAGCATTTATCTGGCATAGGAAAGGCCCTAGGTTGGACCTCACACCACTATAAATAAATGTTATGTATTTTGGCCCTTATGGTTGCACACATCTGTAATCCCAGAACTCAAGAAGCTGAGGCAGGAAATTGCAATTGCAAGTTTGAGGACACAGCAAGACTCTTTCTTTAAGAAAAAAAAAAAAAGCTTGACAGCAGATCAGAGGTCATTTGTGGAGGGGAGTTGGTGAGAGAGTGAGATTCTCCAGGTAAAAAGAAACATCTCACACGACAGGTATATCCATGAGTTTCATTGCATGATCCTTTCAGGGATGTTGACATAATTCAGAATTTTACATATGTTCAATTTATCATATGTCAGCCCTGCCTCAATAAGTCTATAAACAAATGATGCCTGCCAAATGCTTTTAATTTACAATTTTGAAAGCTAGATTAACATTTTGTATTTGACAAGTAAACTGAGAAGCCAATTTTAGGTTTAGATCACACACACCCTGAGGCCACAAACAGTCAAGGGCACAGAGCTTCCCATGTTTACTGATATTTTATTCAGTGGGAAGGATTTTTTTTCCCACCTTCAAATTGAGTAAAGTACATTCCTTTGAGTAAAAATAGAACATGAGTTTGTAAGGCATAAAACGTTTAATTCCTCCTGACTCAGCCCGAGGTTTTGATGATTTTCTTATTTTAACATCTCACACTGAAGTTGCTCGCACCTGCCTCTATCTTCCTGGGATGACAAAGCGTTTCCAGCCCCCACATTCTGCACCCACTACCCCTCCCCTTAACACTCTTCCCCCCACAAGCAGTCTGGGGAAGGCACAATGCCTGCAGGAGAGGTATATCCACAATGCAGAGTTTCTTCTCTTTAGCATCCATCAGTTTCTGTTCTAGCTGAGGAATGTCTCCATCCTCCTCATTCAAATCACATGTAATCATATATGTAAAGATTCAAAATTAATTCTTTTTTTTTAATAGGGTATTTCTATGTAGCCCTGGCTGACATGGCACTCTCTATATAGCTCAGGCTGGCTTCAAACTTACAGCAATTCTCTTAACTCAGTCTCCCAAGTGCTGGGATTAAAGGCACAATTATATCTGTTTCCAACTTTATCTTTCTTTCTTTCTTTCTTTTTCTTTTTCTTCCTTCCTACCTATAAACAGGGTCTCAAGTAGGCCAACTAGGTCTTCAATTGGCTATGTGACTGAGAATGACCTTGAACTTCTGATCCTCCTACTTCCTCTTCCAGAATACTGAGATTACAGACGTGTATTGCCATGCCCAACACTATTTTTGTCTTTTGGAAAATCTTACTTTTTAGCTCAAGCTGGCCTTGAACTTAAGACAATCCTCCTGCTTTAACCTCCTGAGTGCTGGGATTACAGGCAGGTGCCACCAAGCCCAACAATTTATTGAAATTGTAGCCCTGGCTGGTCTCTAATTCACAGAGATATGCCTCCTTCTGCTTCCTAAATGCTGGGATTAAAGGTGTAGGCCACTACACCTGGCTTGTTTTCTCTATATTTTCATTTTATATGTATGAGTGTTTTGCCTGCATGTATATAAGTGCACCAGGTGCATGCCTAGTACCTGAGGAGGTTGTAAAGAGAGCATCATATCCCTGGAACTGGAGTTATGGACAGTTGTTAGCCACCATGTAGATGCTGAAAACCAAACCTGGGTCCTCTACAGTAGCAGCCAGTGCTCCTAACCGCTGAGCCATCTCTCCAACCCCCTTCTTGTATTTTTAACAAATGCTACTCATTCCTTATTTGGCTGCCATCTTACAACTGTCCTTTGGGCTTCTTAGATCCCTTAGTGCTCAAGAGGGAGACCTGAGATCCATATGGTTACAGGAGAGGATACAGTTTATCAGCATGCCAAATTATACATCATTCTACAGCAACTTTGGCCAATGTGAGTCAAAGCTCATAAAAAATTATCTGAAAACACAGTTTTCTCGAAGCTGACCCTTTCCGAGGCATGGCTACAGTAAGGGGCTGCTACACTAACACGTGAGTTCACTGAGCCATAGTTCATACCCAATCAGAACAACCTGAATTCATTCCTGAAACCCAAGTAAATGTGGAAGGAGAGAACCCACTCCACATAGTTGCTTCAGATTTCAAATATACACTGTGACAAATGTACCCCATACATCATAAACAAACAGTAAAAGTTTTAAATATTTAAAGAGGGGCTGGCAAGACGGCTCAACTGGTAAAGGCACTTACCACCACCAAGCCTGACACCTGAATTCGATCCCCAGGACCCAAACAGTGGAAGGAGAACAGAGGCCCACAAATTTTCCTCTGACTTTCACATATGTGCCATGATATATGTGCACACACACATACCATGATACATGTGCATGCCTATATATACATACAAAAACGTGTTTTTAAAAAGTGACTTTCGGCCTGTCTCATATTCTTCAGTGGGGTGACCCAGCCATGAGGGATATCATAGCCCCCCAAGTTGAGAAGGAAAAGAGGAGAGACAGAGGGAGACCCTGTACCTGGGAAAATCCCTCAGCGACCGTCCAGGGTGTGGGAAGTGGATGCTTGTGCCAGGGCACGTAGCACATGGAAGCCACAGCTGGACTGCTTCAAGTTACCAAGGCAACAGAAAGGACCCCCCCCCCAAAATTAGCACTACTTATTTTGGGCAATCTTAAGGTTTTGTTTTCTGTATAGGCAAAAGATGAACACATAGAGACATTCATTGTAGCCTGTGGATCACAATGATAGCTCAGAAATCACCTGTACAGGTTATACCAGGGCAGGAGTATATAAGTACAGATTTGTTCAGTCAACCAGTACAGCTCAAAACACTTTAAGACAGGTTCTTTCTTTGTATCTCTGGCTAATATTCAATATGTAGCCTAAACTAGCCTTGAACTCATAGTAATCCTCCTGCCTATGGTTTCTAAATGCTAGGACTACAAACATGTACCACCAAATCTGTCTTTTTAAAGATTTTTTAAATTTTACTTTAGGAGTTGGAGAGATAACTCAGTGGTTAAGAACATTGGCTGCTCTTGCAGAGGACCTGGGTTTGATTCCCAGCACACACATAGTGACTAACAAACCACTTGTAACTCCAGTTCCAGGGGATCTGATGCCTTCTTCTAGCCTTAGTGGGCATTACACGAAATGGGTGCACTTACACATATGCAGGAAAAACTGAATGTAAGTGTACCCATGTTGCATGCCTTGTGTCTGAGGCCACCAGAAGAGGGCATAAGATCCCCTGGAAGTGGTGTTGAGGGGGATGAGTGTTAATCACCATGTCTATATGTTCTAGCTCTTTCCCAAGTCCATGTGCAATGAGGGCCAAATTGCCCACAAACAGGTTAAGAAGAGAGGTTGAAAGCTCAGATAAAGATCTCATGATACTCCCTGAAGGACAGTCAAAGGTCAATAAGCCCAGCTTGATGATCTTTTGCAACTGGCACAGCTGAACTCCTGAAGATGGAGTCTGTCTGGCTCAGAGAACAGTCCTGGACAACACTCCATCCCCTCCTCCTGCTCATACATTCCTTCTGTTATCCTCTTCTATTATTTACCCTTACTTCAGTGAAAATTTTTCTCAGCTCTGGGAACACTCTACTCCTTGGCAAACTGTGGTGATAGAATTTACAGGCCAGTTTTCTACTAGTTACTTCTCCAACAAACATTTACAACTTGCCCACCGCCATGCTTTCATCTTACTGCGAGTGGTTGTTTCCGCAACCCCTGCCAGAGCACCTACTGTGTTCACAGATGGTTCTAGTTCTGGTATAGCTGATGTCACAAAGGGTGAGGAAAAGCTTGTTCTTTCTTTCTTGGCCAAATCTGCTCAACAGGTTGAGCTTTATGCACCTACAAGGCCCTGTTCCTTAGCCCCAAAGCTTCTCATACATATGCTGACAGTCATTATGTAGTTCATGCTGTAAGAGATCTCCCTGGAGCCTTGATAAAATGGACTGAGGATAAAGAACTTGATCATTTATTTGTTACTATACAGCAAATACTCCACCAATATTCTCATCCATCATTTACTGAACATATCAGAGTTCATAGGGACCTCCCTGGCCCTCTCTTGGAGGGCAGTGACTTGCTGGACCAGTTAACCTGTCCTTAGGATGCACCTGTCATTCTCCCATTAATATTACAGGCCACTGACTCGTGTGCTATATCCTTTATCAGTTTGCCTCAGCACTCTGCTACTCCACCACCAGTTTCACATTACCCATGAACAAGCCTGCCAGATAGTTTGCTCTTATGGTAAATGTCAACAGTTTCTCCCTATCCGGTTTACAGGAGTCAACCCTCAGGGGATGAGCAAGCTCCCTAGGAGGGCTCTGGCAAATGGATATCACACATATTTCTGCTTCTGGGTGCCTAAAATATGTTCCTGTTATTATTGACACATACTTTGGATTTTTAATTGCTTCAACCAGGACTGGAGAGTCAGCTAAACATTCTATTCAACATTGCCTCCGTGCCTTTGCCATAGTAGGGGTGCCTCAGATTTTAAAAACGGATAATGTACCTGCTTATACCTCAATAACTTTTCAAAAATTTGGCAGCACTTTTTGAAATTTGTCATAAGACAGGAACTCCATATAGCCCCCTCCCAGGGACAAGGTATTGGTGAATGTGCCCATGGTATGTTAAAAGGTCAAACTGAAAAAATAAAAAATGGGGAACATGGTGCATATCCCAGCTCACATAATTTACTAAATCATTCTATTTTTATTTTAAATTTTAATGACTAATGCACATGGTCTCTCTGCAGCTGAAAGGCATCGGGGAGGTTGGATTGCTCCTTGTGGATGGGCTCGCTGGAAGGATCTCTTGACAGGAAGATGGCATCCTCCCCTTCTGGTATTGGTGTGTGGGGCCAGACTTATGTTTGTGTCTTTCCACAGGATGCTAGTGATCTCCAATGGCTGCCTGAATGCTTTGTCTGACAATGTGACCACCTGCAAAATGTGCCAAGAGAAGAGCCTAATTGTGAAGATGCAGCACCTATCTATCAAGAGGAAGGTGAAGAAGAGGAGCTGGATCCCAGCCTAGAGCACCAAGGGGGCAGCATTCTAATTTGGGGACAGAGCAAAGCTTTTTGCCTCCAGGGACCCAGGAACCCCACAGATAGGGGAGGAGGGTCACTCAGCCACCCTCTTTGTGCCTCTTTTGGCTCTTCTCTCCACTCCTAGTGAAGGGGGGTCATATTGGGCCTTCCTGTACACCCTCCTTTGGCTTGCCCTGTAACTTGGGATGAAACACCTATTACCATATTTGTTAAGGATACTTCCCTGTTTGCTGGTCTGGAACTTGTTATGTAGACCATGTTGACCTTAAATTCATAGAGATCCACTTGCCTCTGCCTCCTGAGTACTGAGATTAAGGGCATGTGCCACCATGCCTGGCCCCTTTAATATCTTACTGCATACTTTTCCAGTGATCTTAAACTCATTGGCATTATGGAGACTTCTTGGAATATTGTTCTGATGTTGCAACTCTCAACTCTGGAACAAGTTGCATGGCACCCAGGCCCAGGTAACTCAGTTTGTATTAAAAAATAAAGAGGGACATGTTGGTAGCAGACTATTCAGAGCTGCCAGGTGCAGACAGTTCAGCCCCTGGGGAGCAGCCAACAGGACATGGCAAGGCCTACTCTGGTTGGCCCAGGGCTGAACCTGCATAGGATAGCTTCTGGTACTCAATCTTCAGATATATGTCTGTCTTAGTAGTTCTGCTTGCGTGCTGCCAATGCAAATACATATGATTAATTAATACATAATACATATGATTAATGAAACTGTGATTATTTAAACTGCACAGTTTGAAGGAACTTGTGGTTCTGTGTAAAAGTTTTATAGTAAGATTTCCTGCTTTGAGACAGGGTGTAAAAGCATTGTAATTCTGCAATAAATTGCCCGCTTGGCCATTAGCCTACAGGTTCTCCTAATCCCTGGCTTATTTCTGTCTTTCTTTTCCTTCTTTCCTTACCTTCCCATTTGGGTTTTAGAACCCCCACGGCTGGACTGTGGCAGTCCCTGAGCCTTGGAGTTGGTGACATGGGCTTTTGCCTATTTTCCTCCTGCTCCAGCAAGATACCACATCCTCATGTACATTTGTTCCAACATCTCTTCAACATGGCTATTACTGGGGCTCTGTTTGTAGTTCTACTACAAAACAGAAATAAAAAGGAACGAAACAGGAAATGAAAAAACATCCAAATGGACACTGACTCCAGTAATAACCGATGAATGCAAACACAAATGCTTGGAAGGCACCTTGCAGGTGCATCACATCCACCCTACAAAACAATCTTCTTCACTGGGACCTATAGTTTCCCCTACCACTAGGGGTCAGCCTGGCCCAACGTACCTGGTACGTGTTCCCTCCTGTGGAGAGGACCTTAGATTCAACTGGAAGTTTTTGCTATGCATGCACTGGCTGTGCCACTGTGCACAGGCAGACGTATCTTGCTTGGCATGAAAGGAGTAGTGCAGAGTCTGTCACTAAGCGGGACTGTTGCACACAGCTCCTCCCCAGTGATTTGCCTGGCTCCTCTGGCCCTGTGAACGTCAGCCACCAGGTAGGAAGTTTCCAGTTTAGTCCCAGCTTTATTTCTCCCTTTCCTGAACTCACATCCTCCTGTGTCTTCAGCAATAGGGTCTTAGCATTTAGTTCTGGCATGGAACCAGCATTAGTGATAATAGCTTTTAATTATTTGGGGGGCTTTGGGACCTCCCTGGTCAACAGCTCATAAGGGAGCAACTGACCTCTTACACTGGAGTTTTAACAATGTTATCTCTTCTTGGAGGACCTTCTACTCACAAGGCTTTTAACTGTTTCGGAGGCAACCCTTTCTTTCTCTTGATTAACTCTGGCCCTGTAGGGTTATAGGAAAGGTGGAAATACCATCACACGTGGTCATTCACAGTCCAGGTTTGCACATCAGTGCTCATGAAATGAGTGCCCCGTCACTACCAATTCTCCATGGGCACCCACATATGACACTGGTTGGATAAGGCCCTTGATGGTAGCTTTACCTGTTGCTCATTTGCAGGGAAAGGCCTGCATTCAGGCCCATGGCCATGCTTTCACAAATGGGAGCATACTTGCACCCTTCACTGGCTGGCAGGGGCCCTATATAATCTATTTGACAGTCCCTTACAGGGCAGGTTGACTTAGACATGAGTCCTATCATAGCATCTACCTACTGGGGCTGTAACCAGAAACAAGTCTCAGAGGACTACTCAGAGGACTAGACAGTCTGCTGAATGCTGGAGTATTTTATCAGAACGCCAGCCGCTTTGACTATTTCTGGCTTGCCGCTTTGACTATTTCTGGCTTCCCTGTGGGGAATCCTTATGAATCCAGTGTTTCCCTGGGGGGCTCAGAAGGTGATGGGCTACCACATTGTAGACCACCAGGGGCACAGGTTTCCATTGTACCTAACTATGTAGTTCCTTCCACAGCTGTTGCCCCCACAGTGGCCATCCCATCACCTGCCAATTTTCCCTCTCCCATTGGACCAATTCATAAGGTCAGACCTTTGAATACCACCTGTTAGTACAGACCGCCACTCGCCAAGGCTCTCTTGTTACTACTATTCATACAACTCATGACTACATTCTCCTATTTCAGGCTAGAGTGACTCCATTTTAAGTTGGACTCCATTTTAAGGCTAGAGGCTAACTTCTCCATTTTGTCAACTTTTGCTGTAAGTTTTCAGTAGCAGCCACAAGGCCATAAATTAGGCAAGCCTGGGCATGTCAGACAAGGAAGCGCATGTTGAGACAGCCTCCACCAATGAGAACCCCCTTGGTCATTCCCCAATCAATTTAAAATGTGCTTGGTGCACGTGGGCGTCCTTGACCAACCATAATGTGACCCTGCAATTCTCCTCCCCTCAATAAAATGCTCCTGGCCCCTCCCATCAGGGCTCTCAGAACAGATCCACTGCTTTGGTGAGGTCTGAGACACCCAGTTTAAGCTTGAATAAAGGCTCTTTGTTTTTGCATACACTTGGGACTTCTTGGTAGTTTGGGGGGAGTCCGTTCTCTGGGTATAACATTTCCAGCCACACAGTGTCCATGTTCATCTGTATTGCCACAGCTACCCACTCTGTTTGGTGTCTCTGCTGGTGCCATCAGTGTACCAGGCCTCATCAGGAACTGGGGGTGAGTCTTCTAGCATTCAGTCTGATTTGGCTGAAGGGAAAGCTCTGTGGCTTGAGACCACACTGGCCCCAGTACTGCTTGCATGGAATTAATGACTGGGGTTGTTGACACCACCCCTCACATTTGCAGGTACATATGCTACCTTTGTAGCATCTGGTTTTGGGCCACCCCAGAAAGAGACTTGGCCAAAAGGCCTTCAGCCCACCCTTTATGGGATGTTGTCTTCTTCTTTAAAAAAAAATTCATATTTATTTTATGTGCATGACTGTATTGTCTGCATGTATATAAGTATACCCACCTACAGTGGTTAGATGAGGGCATTGGATCTCCTGGAACTGGAGTTACAGACATAGCTGCTATGCTGGCCATCCCTCCAGCTCCCAGGATGTTTTCACAGTAATTGAGGTGGGACCTGTTGTAATGCCTTATTTATCATCAGCAATTGCCTATGTGGAGCCTGTTTCTAATCTCACAAGATATTTTTGATCACTCTTTAGCATTTACAGGCCCAGGCTGTTGTAGACTTTTCCCAACTACCTTGGTGGGTGTCACTTGATCCTTACCTAACCATAAAGCTCCCAAGAATTTCATAGCTGCACCTAGCCCTTGTAACCCTTGTGAACTGATTTTCCATCCTTGCTCCTTCATGTGTACCTGAATATCTCACACATGGGTTTCCAAATCTGAAAAACACTCAGAGATTAACATGCCATCCATATAATGAAACATTTTTCTAGAGAATGGGCAGGCCAGCAATGCAATGTCCTGAACCACCATCCATAACAAATAGTGGGATTATAAAGATAACCTTAATGAAACACTCTCAAAGTCTGTTCTCTGTTTCAAGCAAGTGTCAAATGATTGCTAAAGTTTGAAACTGAAAAGATACTTAATTCAAACATAAGCAAGTTCTGATAGCAGAATGGAAAGATCCCTCCATTTGCATCAATTGTTTTCTCAACAGATCCATGCTGGGTACAGTAGCATGCATAGGAGACACTAAATTAGTTCTCCATGACCCTCAGGCACTCTTTCTGAGCCCACTTCTGTATCCTGGAGCTCTTCCATGGAGCCTCCCTGTATTCCTCCCACCTTGACGAACTTGGTGGGGCTGACTCAAGCTGCTTAGCCCTGTTAAGGGGGAACAAGACCCTGCTCTCCCCTGCTGGTTCCCTGGGTTGTGGGCTCTGGGTTGGCCCTGGGGTTGTGGTTGCAGCTGTTGCCTCTCCATTGACTACATCTGGCTGCTGGAGAAGGTCCTGGCTAAGCAAACTGTCTCCATCCAACTGTCTCCACCCTAAGCATATATATTTTTTAAAGTCTGTGTGTATAAGTGTTTGGCTTGCATGTAAGTGTACCCATGCATGCACTGCCCACAGGAGCCAGGAGAGGGCGTTGAATCCCCTGGAACTGGAGTTATGGATGGTTGTTTGTTGTCATATGGGTGCTGTGAACCAAACCTGGGTCCTTCGCAAGAGCTGCAAGTGCTCCTAACCTCAGAGTCATCTCTCCCACCCCAGAGCATGACCTTTTGTGGGAGGGAAAAGTACCATGCTTAGTCTGTAGGAATCATTACCCACCCATGGAACAGGCTTGCTCTTCTGCTCCTGTACTGTTTTATTATGGATGCCTTCTGTGAACTGCTCCTTGGGTTTTAAAATCTTCCATAAGCTTCTTAGCACAGAATTTGGCTGTCAATTTTTTCCTTAGGAACTCAGGCTTGAGGCAAATTTTGCCACATTTGCCTTCGAATAACCTAGAAAGACCTCCCTTTCTACTTTGCCTTTCTCCTATCTCTTCTAGCTTGCTCTGTCACTTTACAGACACACTATATATGCTGATTGAAGTCACTTAGATCTCCAAAGGCTTTCCTACTTCAGAAGATCCTGTCCCACCAAGGGACTCAGCAAAGTCACTAAAGCTCTATAACAATATTGAAGTTCCTACTGAATCAAGTACCTCTTTAATCTCCTTACCACCTAGACTGCCATTTCTCCCAGTGACATCCTCCACCCATCTGTCCTCATTTTAATTACATGTCTGACTATCCACCACACTGCTCCCAACCCCAAAAGGCACATCACTACATACCATACAGGGATAGAAAGCCATGTCCAAATTTCCTCTGCAGACAGCCCCTCCTCACACAGCTTTGCTTCAGTTGTTCTCATTCCCCACGTCACGTACCCCATCACTGCTCATCACAAATTCATCCTTGGTTTTTCATATCCTACTGGCTACACCAAGTGTTGCTAAAACTCCTTTCCTGTGCCAGGGGACAAGTGGTAGTGCACACCTTTAATCCTAGCCCTTGGGAGGCAGAGGCAGGTGGAGCTCAAGGCCACGTGCAATGAGGGCCAAACTGCCAACAAATGGATTGGGAGGAGTAGCTGGATGCTGAGGTCATGGTCTCAGGACGCTTTCCAATGCTCCTTCAAGAGACAGTCAGCAGCCAACACGCCCAGTGTGATGATCTTCTGTAAGTGGGGACAGCTGAACTGAAGGTCGAGTCTATCTAGCCTGGAGGACAATCTCATACAACACTGCTCTTGTCAAGGAGCTGAGGTCAGTTCCCAGCACCCATTTCAGAAGGCTCACAAAACCCTGGAACTTCAGCTCTGGGGGATCTGATG
Organism: Eospalax fontanierii; assembly: GCA_035773235.1. Taxonomy (NCBI): domain Eukaryota; kingdom Metazoa; phylum Chordata; class Mammalia; order Rodentia; family Spalacidae; genus Eospalax; species Eospalax fontanierii. The sequence continues at coordinate 28,487,361 of CM069546.1, read as the reverse complement.
CTCTCTTCTGGACTCCAAGGGCACCTGCACTTACAGGAACACATCCATACACATGCATGTGCATGCGTGCACACACACACATACACAACTAAAAAAAATAAATGAAAATAGGGCTAGAAAGATGGTTTAGCAATTATGAACAATCCCTGCTCTTCCAGAGGACTTGAGTTCAATTCCCAGCATCCACATGGAGCTGGGAACTCCAACTCCAGGGGTTCCAACACCCTCTTCTGTCCTCTATGGGCACTTACATACATGTGGATACACACTCATACAGCCACACACACACATACACATAAGTAATAATAAATAAATGTTAAAAGAGTAATCTTAAAAAGCTGCATCTAAATTGAGTGCGTTTGTACACACCTGTAATTCCAGCACCAGAGAAGCTGAAGCAGAACTGGCTTGAGTTAGAGGCCAGCCTAGATTACATAGTTAGAGGCCAGCCTAGACTACATAGTTAGTGTGAAGTCAGCTTAGGCAACAGTATGAAACCCAGTCTCAAAACACAAAACCAAAAACCAAACCCCCTGCCAAACAAACAAACAAAAAACCCCAACAAATTAACTAATTAAATGGGGATCTAGGACCACATGTAGTAGCAAAATCTTGTAATCCCAGAACATCAGAGGCTGAGGCAGGAGAATCACAAGTTCAAGACAAGCTTGGGCTATATAGCATGACCATCTCTTTAAATAATAATAATAATAATAATGCAACATTCTCTGAAAGGAAAGGAAGTATAATTATTCATGTGGTACTGGGGGGTCAAATCCAAGGCCTTGCACAGAGTTGGCAAGTGCTCTGCCTGAGCCGCAACCAGGAAGGGTAGATAATCTATGTGAACTGAGTCAGAAAGGTTCCTGAAACAGGCAGTCGAAGTGGATTTGCAGATCTCAAGAATGCTCAGCTTCCACCTTTCATCCTTGAAAGGTGGGCTTAGTGGCCTAGCATTTGCCTAGCCCGTGCCAACCTCTGAGTTCACTTCCCTAAAGCCACAGATAAAAAAAAAAAAGTAGAAAAATGTTTATCCTTTGAAACTATGCATAAAACAGCAGCCAGAACAGAGAACTGCAAACCATCATTTCTTCCCCAACATGTCAGGAGCAGATAGATACATATTTAAATGCATACTTTTTATTGTTTCTTTGAGACAGGGTTTCATGGTATAATGCTGGCTGGCCTGGAACTCAATTAGTAGACCAGGCTGGTCTTGAACTCACTGAGATCCCTGTCTACTTCTGACTCCTGAGTGCTGAGATTAAAGGCATGTGCCATCATGCCCAGTTTGCATGGGGCATTTTAAATGCTTTGAGAAGCCAGCCCTGGTAGCAAAGCCTGTAACCCCAGCTGAGGCTGAGACAAGAGGATCACAAAATCAAGTTCAGTCTGGACATCTTAGTGAGATCCTATCTCAAAATAAAAGGTAAAGAAGTGCTGGAGAGGGTTCAGATGTTAAGAACATTCACTTCTCTGGCAGATGACCCAAGTTTGATTCCTACATCCAGATCGGGCAGTTTACAACCTCCTGTAACTTCAGCTCCTGGTGGATTTGAACATCTCTGACCTCTGAGGGCACCTGCACTTAAGTGCACATGCATCCACAATTGAAAAAATAAAAGCAAAATATATTTTTTAAGTGAAAGGGGAGCTGAGAGATTGCTCAGCCGTTAAGAGAACTGGCTGCTCTTGCAGAAAATCTGGGTTCAGTTACTAGCACCCACACGGTGGCTAACAATGATAGGTAACTCCAATTCCAGGGAACTGATGATCTCTTCTGACCTCCAGGGGCACTGCACAACATGGGCACATTTACATACATGCAAACAATACACTCATACACATAAAATAAAAATAATAAAATACATTAAAAAAAAACTTTAGAAAAAAATACATAAAAAGTAAAAAGAAAGCTGGGAATGAGCTTAGTACTAGGGTGCTTGCCTAGGATGTATAAGTACCTAGGGTTTACTCCCAGCGTCCCAAAATAATAAATACAATGTTCTTGGCATTTAAAAATGTTTATTGCCTGAATGTGTGAAAGGGCACTTGTGTCATACAATGCCCATGAGGTCAGAAGAGGGCATTGGATCCCCTGGAACTGGAGTTACAGGTGGTTATTAGCTGCCATGTGTGTGTTAGGAATCAAACCAGGTTCCTCTGCAAAAGCAGCCCAGCCAATGCTCTTAACCTCTGAGCCATCTCTCTATCCCTCTGGCATTTTATTATGTCTTTAAGGTAATTAATTGTGTGGTTAGTTTGTTTTATTATGTAACTCAGCCTGGCCTCAAACTTACAATCTTTCTGACTCAATTTCTTAGGTGCTGGGACTGCAGGTGAATAGCATGGTGTTTCTTACAGGAATTTCAAAGATTGTTAACAGAAATGGGGATAGCCTAGTTCTTCATTAATTGCTTTGATGTAAAATATTGTCAGAGTGATAACTAGGTCCTGGAGTGAGACTGTGTCTGCTGGGGCTGAAGCCTACTGTCTCCCTGTCTGTACAAACCTGCCCTTCTCACTCTGATCGTCTTCCCCATCTCCCATCTCACCAACTAGTTGGGCATGCCTGTAACTCAGGAGACATCAAGGCTGTCCTAGGCCTGCAGGTCAACAGACCAAGCCAAAGTAAAGTTAATTTCTATCAGCCAAACTGACCTCCACATGCAGGCAATGAAATTGTACAAAAAGGTCTGGCTCTAAAGCACCTGCTTCCCAGGGAGAAATCATACCAATAGGCCCAGAATAAGGCCTCTATTTAAAAAAAAAAAATTATTATGACCGGGCATAATGGTACATGCCTTTAATCCCAGTACTTGGGAGGTAGAGGCAGGTGGGTATCTGTGAGTTTGACACTACCTTGGTTTACATAGTGAGTTTCAGGTCAGCCAGAGTTATAGTGTGACCCTATCTCAAAAAACTTTATTGTTATTGTGTGTATAACGTGTGTAGGGGCCTATGTATGCCACAGTGCAAATATGGAGGACAGAGGACAACTTTGTGAAGTCAGTTAGTTCTCTCCTTCTACCTTTACATGGGCTCAAGGATCCAATTCAGGCCATCAGGCTTGTATGCAAGCACTTTACTCACAGAATCATCTTATTTGGCTTCTTTTTTCCGCCAGACCCCTTGCTAGATGTCTCTGTTTCAACTGTGCATCTCAACCTTCAAAGGTTGCAGACCTGTGAATCATGGGCCACAGGCCCTCCTCCACACCTACCTTGAAATTGCTCTCCAGGGAAAGCTGCAGTTCTCTGGCACTCCTGGAGGCTTATGATTGCCTGCCTCTTACTCTGCATCCCCTTTGAGAACTATTTTTAAGGGCCAGGACTTTCATTGTTGTTATTTTATTTTGTGTTATTTGAATTAGTGTCTCATTCTGTAGCCTGGGTTGGCCTTGAACTCCCTGCTGTCCTCCTGCCTCAGTTTCCTCCCAAATGCTGAGATTACAGAAGTGAGCCACCACACCTGGCTCAGTATTTGGTTGGTTTTGACAAGAGCATCCGAAGGGACTGCCTTTGTGAACTTCACAGTACCACATTCAGGCCTCTATGACTTATACAAGTAGGTAGAGCCAAGCACAAAATGCAAAGCCCCTTTAGCAGGTGGCCTCCCTGGGCCTGTCAACTATTCCCTGCACCTGCAAAAGTCAAAGGCAGGTAAGGGTGTGTCTCCTTCCCGGGAATGAGGGATGTATGTGAAGGGTACACAATCTAATGTCAAAGGGAACTGACAGAGGAAAATTGAATTTTGGAGGGGAGAGGTAGCCACCTGGAGACCCAGCTTTCAACACTGCAGAGGTGGATCTTGTCCCCTACCAGGGGACTGGACCTTCTCCACTGCTGCTCCTCTGGGCTACCCAGCCAGACCCCAAAACGGAAGAAGAGCTCTCATGGAAGGCAGAAGTCAAGGCTGCTGACTCAAGTTTGACTGACTTGAAAATCAATAGGGTTTCTCTCCAACACCATATTTCACTTTGGCTTACTCCAGGAATGCATTGCTCAGAAAGACCTTTCCTAGAGCTGCACCTCATTTTCCTGGGCCTATGCCTGGAGAGGATCAGTACAGACACCAGCATACCCCTTCTTTGCCCTCTGTGTAGGAACCAACATGTTTCACTCCTAGAAACCAAGGGGAACTAGGAAGAACTGTCTCCAATGAAGCTCTGTGAGGCTCAAGGCCGGCGGTTGGTGAAAGGAACTGAGCAACCATGGGCTCTCAACTGGCCTGGACATGGGCTAACACCAGGAATATACATTGACTGCCCAGGGATACCCTCCAGCTTCTCACACACCCAAGTTCTGGAACACTGGACATTAGATATAGGATCTAAGACAGGCTTCTTTTTATCAAAACCCCACAAAGGCTTCATCCGAACTATCCATGGATGCTGGACAAGGCTAGACATCAGGTGTGCTGTGAACACGCCTGTGATAGTGTTAGGAAAGAACCCTGTTTAGAAGGCTAAATGCAGCATGGTGGCCACAGAGCTGCTGTTGGCAGGTAGCACTTTTGGATGGGGCGGTTGGGATTGCTTGTGCTTAAACAATGAGCCGAGAGTTGAAGTGACATCCTCCCAGAGCTGGCTCAACAGCTATAAGCTCAATAATGTGTTTGCCAATGGATCAGGAGCAAAACTACAGCAACACCTAAATATGTTCAGGGTTTGCAAAGGTGTTGAGCTGAGGGTTAAGAGGAAACTGGTGACGACAGGGCTACAGGGTGTGAGAGAGTTTGAGGGGTTAGCCATAGAGTGATCCTCCCTCTAATCGAAAGCCCCCAGCAAAAAATCAGGAAACCATGTTGCTCACCACCCTCTATGGGGAAAGGGACTAGGCTGTGTTGGCAGGAAAAGGGCATGAAAAGTAACGAAGCTGAAGAGAGAGAGAGAGAGAGAAAGAAAAGAAGGAAACACAACTCCTATTTCAGTGACAGAGCCACAGTGAATCTTTTTAATTGCTTTTTTCTTCCTAAAAACTTTTACAAATTCCAATTCATAGGTATTTTTTAGCAAAAAATTATTTTTTAAAAGAAAATCCATTTCTGACAAAATCCTAACAATCATCCTGATACTTCCCATGGGCGGGGATCAGTCTGCATTCATGTCACGGTCACTCCCACCTGGGATGTGGGCTGCAGGGAGGCAGAACATGGAAAATCTTGGCCTCCAGAGGAAGAGCTAGATGGCTAGGATTTCCAAATTCAGATTCAGAATTCTTGGCTTGACTACGGATCACTGTGGGGCACGAGGCATTTTCCATGAAGAACACTGCTTCCTGGATATAAGTATTTTTATACATTTTTTTTTTGTTTGTACATCAAACATTGTATCCTCAGGCTAGGGATGTAATTCAGTTGATAGAGTGCTAGCCCAACATGTATGAAGCCCTGGGTTTGATATTCAGCACTGCATAACTGAGTATAGTACCGTTCTCTCCTGTAATCTTAGCATGCTTGAGAGGTAGACACAGGAGAATCAGAAGTTCAAGATCATCCTCAGTTACATGGTGCATTTGAGGATAGCCTGGGCTACATGAACCCTGTCTCAAAAAAAAAAAGAGAGAGAGAGAAAGAAAAGTTGTATCCCCAGCATGTATACCTGTAATCCTAGCACTCAGAAGGCTGAGGCAGGAAGATTATGAGTTGGAGGGTATACCTCCAATAGGGAGGGGCCAAGGATACTGGGAAAGAGCCAATACAGGGGTTCACCTTCTTCACAGCCTGTGGGGCTATGACTGCCCATTGGGCAGTAACTCCTGTGTACCAGGCTAGGTTAGGGGCAGAGATGATCCTACAGAAACATGACATGCAGTTTATAGCCGAACCTGGCAGGTGCAAGAAGGGGCATCCAGGGCTGGAGAGATGGCTCAGTGGTTAAGAGCACTGGCTGCTCTTGCAGAGGACCTGGGTTCGATTCTTAGCACCCACATGGTGGCTAACAACTGTAACTCCAGTTCCAGGGGATTTGACACCTTCTTTGGACCTCCATGGGCACTGCACAAGTTGTGTACTACACAACTACATGCAAACAATACACTCATACACATAATATAAAAATAATAAATAAAATATTTTTTAAAAAAGAAAGGGGCATCTAAGGACCAAGTGACCTCAAGACGTGGGAGCACCTCACCTAGAGCTTAGCAGAGGAGGATTCAAAATCCATCAGTTTCTTGACGTCATTTGGGAATGTCATCCAGCTCCCACCATCAACCACCAACAGGCTCCCTGAGACGTAGGAGGCCAGAGGGCTGGCCAAGTACAGCACACTGTGGGCAATTTCCGTCTTGTTTCCCAGTCTCTGCCCTGGGTTCAAAAGAGCCTTCATGCGCATGGCGTGAGGGCCTCCTGGAGGACAGCAGGAAGCCAGGCTCCAATAAGCTCCCAGACCACAAGGGAGTTATTCTCCCAGCCAGCTCTTTCCCAAACCACATCTGAAAACAGGGTTACATTATTATCCAGGCCTAGCAGGAACAGAGGAAGAACAGTGACACAGAACCAACCCAAGGGCACATAATATCCTGTGGGCAGAGCGAGTGTGGGGACCCCTCCAAGTAGGCCAAGTTAGACAGGGCAAGGTTGAGCTCTTGTATGATTTCCTGAGAAACAGGAATAAGGCAATTTTTTAAGTTCTACCACAATTCTGGACACCTGATGGGTATTTCATACTCGCTGAGAGCCTTCCTTACCCAACCGCCGGAACCCCTCAGTGCCACTGATGGGGCCAGGAGCCAGGCTGTTGACACGGATATTCTGGGGACCCCATTCCACAGCCAAGTGTCGTGTCATAGCATCTGCATGGAAGAAAAGCACATAGGAGGGAACTGTTCTGCTTCTGGGGTAGCCCAGGCGCCAGCAGGGGCTGGGGGTCAAGGCTAGACCTCCACAGGGTCCACAGCTGGGCTCAGATTCATGTAGTGATTATCAGCGTCCAGGGACAGTGAAGGGGGGCAGGCCACAGGGGCACTCATACCCACGGCAGCTTTGGCAGCACCAGCGTGCAGCTGCATCACCTGTCCCCGGAAACTGAGGGTGGCAGTGATGTTCACAATCACCCCTCCATGATCCTGCAACACAAAAGATAATAGTCGGTGGGTAGCCAGAGGAGGGGACACCCTGGCCAAGAGGATACCCACCCGGAAGAACTTCTCATAGACTACACGAGACACATTGAAGGTGCCAATGGTATCAATGTCAACCACAGTCTTGAAGGCATTGAAGGACAAAGCACTGGCAGGACATGGGAAGTTTCCAGCTGCACCTACAAACAGAAGGAGAGAGCTAGCAGGCTATAGCCCTGGGAAGACAGGACACCAGTAGGCCATGTCCCGGACAAAAGTACAAAGGAAGCTTGACGCTCTGTGGGCAGTGAGAGTGTGGAGACCTTCAAGCTGATTTAAGCTGAACAAAGTAGGAGGCTGAGCACTGGGAAAACTTCTTGAGCAACAGGAACAAGACAGGAGCTCATACTATCCTCCAAGAAGTTGAAATCCTAAAGCCAAGTATAGGAGCATGACTTGGGAGGCAGATAGGAGGAGGGGGAGTTCAAGGCCATCCTCAGATTCACACTAAGTTTGAACCCAGTTTGGGCTATATGAGTTTCTGTCTCACAAAATAAAATAAAATTAAATTGAATTAAAAAGTTGAAGTTCCAACCTTTGGTGCTTGATAATATGATCTTACTTGAAAATAGAATCTTTGTTGTCAAGTTCAAATCATGCTGAATTAGGGTGACTGCTGAGATCTTTATATGAGAAGCAGGAGGGGAACTAGCAAAATTGCTCAGGGAGAGAACACGTGCCTAGTGTGCACAAAGTGGGGGTTCAACAGAAAAAGAAAGACACAAAGACACAGAAGAGAGGCCACAAGTCAAGGAACACTAGTAATTGGTGCAACTCTGAGAGCTAAGATAAAGCCACAGCTAGATCTTCTTCTGGAGCCTATAGAGAGTGCAGCTCTAACAGCACCTTGGTTTCAGACTATAATGGCTTCCAGAACTGAGAGATACTATTTCTCTCTTTTTTTAAAGATTGTATTTATTTTTATTTTATGTGCATATATGAGTGTTCTACCTGCATGTATGCAAGTGTACCATATGCACACAATGACTGTGGAGGCCAGAAGAGAGAATCAGATCCCCTGGAAATGGAATTAAGGGTGGTTGTTAGCTGTCATGTGGGTGCTGGGAACCAAACCTGGGCCCTCTAGAAGAGCAGTAAATGCTCTTAACCACTGAACCATCTCTCTTATCCCAGGAAACAAATACACATGATGTTTGTATTTTGGAATTTTTAATTATTTTGAGACAGGGCCTCACTATGTACGATGGCTGTCATGGAACTTACTATGTAGACCAGGTTTGCCTCAAACTCACAGAGATCCTCCTGCCCTTGCCTCTTAAGTACTGGGATTAAAGGTCTGGAGGTAAAGATAGTTATGGGCCACCATGTGCGTGTTGGGAGCCAAACCAGGCCCTCTGCAAGACTGGTAAGTGTACTTAGTCAGTGAGCCATCTTTCCATCCCCTCTGCCTAAATTATATCCTGCCTCTGCCTCCCAAGTGCAGGAATTATGTCTGGCCTTTTTATTACATTTTAATTTATTTACTTTGTGTGCAGGTGTGTGTGGTTACCCATTCCAAAGCACACCTGTGGAAGGCAGGGGACAATCTGTGGGATTCTGTTCTCAGCTTCTACCATGGGAGTACCAGAAATCCAATTTGGTGGTCAGTCAACCTTTACTTGTTGAACCATCTTGAAGGCCCCCATTACACTGTTTTCTTCTTTTTTGGGGGGTGTAGGCAAGATTTTTTTCTATAGCCCTGGCAAGCCTGAAACTCATAAGATACCCAAAACTGGCATCAAATTTGTGACAATCTTTCTGGTTCAGCCTCCCAACTGCTAGGATTACAGATGTGAACTACTACACCTGGCAGATGAGATGTTTTAGTAATTTTTATTAATTAAAAATTTTTAATTATTTTTATTATTTTTATTTTATGTGTATGTGTGTATTGCCTGCATGTGTGTAAGTGCAGCCTTGTCATGCAATGCCCGAAGTCAGAAGAGGATATTGATTCCCTGGAACTGGAATTTGGATGATTGTTAGCCACTATGTGGGTGGTGGGAACCAAATTCAGTTCCTCTGCAAGAGCAGCCAGTGAGCCATCTCTCCAATCCCCAGATGAGATGTTATAAAAGGAATTTTAGTAAAGACTGAACCTCATGGTATGATAATAACATCAATTATTGGTTCATCAACAAATTCAACATTTTAGTAACAGACACTATGAAGTAATTACATAGAATTCTATGTATTGTCTGGTTAATTATTCTCTAAATTTATGAAATCTATTAACTTTTTTTTTCAGAGCTGGTGAAGGAACCAGGACTTTTTGCATGCTTAGTTCCACTGTCAACCCTATTATTCTGGTTTATTTTTTTGCAGACAGGGTCTTACTATGTAGTCTAGGCTGGCCTTAAACTTGCAATCCTTCCTCAGCCTCCAGAGGGCTGGAGTTACAGGTGTATACTACCACAACCTACTACATTTTGTTGTTGTTGTTGCTGTTTTTGGTAGTTTCATGTAGCCCACACTGATCTCAAATTCACTATATAGCCTAGGGTGACCTCAAAATTCTGATCTGCTTGCCTTCAACTCTGGAATGCTGAGATGACATGTGCTTACTACCATACCTGGTTTCTGAAGTGCTAGGGATTGAACTCAGAGCTTCATACAAATTAGACAAGCACTCTACCAAGTGAGCTGTATCCACCATTCTTTTATTTTAACATTTATTTGTTTGTTTGTTTTGTGTGTATATGTAATGTGTATGGACAAGTGTGTGCCATGGTATACTTGTGGAGATCAGAGGACCACCTGTGAGAATGGATTCTCTCCTTCCACCATGTGAGTCCTGGGAATCGGACTCAGGTCACCAGGTTTGGTGGTAGGTGCCTTTACCTACTGAGTCATCTCATCAGTCCACTTTTTAAAGTGGAAATTTCAGGACACACAGACCCCCTGAACTATGACTCAGTCATGTTTATAGGACACCCAGTTTAGCTAAGTTTTTGCTGACTCACCACCTGGAAAAAGCAAAGATGTGCCAAGACAGGGCCTGTAGCCTAGGTCTTGCCTCTGGCAAGTGGCAAGGTCTAGCTGGGCCAGGACAGAGATATAGCCTGGACCTTGCCTCTGGAAAGTAGAAAGGTCATAACTGGGCCAGAATAAGCACCTAGGCTCTCTGGCACAGCCCTGCCCCAGCCTATTAGAAGACTCTGGTCTCAGTGCTGACTTACAGTTAATGAGAATGTCGATTTTGCCAAATTCCTGCAGTGTCTGATCCACAGCAGTCATGACAGCTGCAGGAATTCGCACATCCATGCACAGAGGGAGGCACCGTTTTCCAGTAGCAGCGACCAACTTTTCAGCAGCCTAGACAGACACCACAGAGGAAGAGATGTTGATGGACAGCAGCCTTCAGAACTTATGCAAATAATGCATCCAGGTTCCCTCAGGACCCCATGTTTGCTGCTGCACCTCATCAGGGGAGACTCTGCCTAAAAACAGTTACTTCCCAGGCCATGATCCCTTGTGGATGTTGGTAAGATATCCTGCACTCTCTCTAACCTGTCCCCTCTCCCAGATCCCACCTTCAGCGTCACCCTCTGAGTCTTGGTCCCTGGCCCTTGACCCAGATAGGTGGGATAAAAACCTTCATAATGTTGGTGAGGCCACTGAACAATCCTGGGCCCATATTATCTCTCAATATGACCCAATAATCAGACTTTTAAAAAGTCAAGGGTGTCTCTAGGAAGCCACTTCCACTGAGTCCCTATATGCAAGAGGGAGTAAGTTTTGATGTTTCCATCCCCTGAGCCTCAGGACCCTCCCTGCCCAGCCTCAGGACTCCCATAGCTTCCCTCTCACCAAGGACACTCTTGGCAGGCTCCTGCTGGCGATGACAGTGTGGCAGCCATGCCTACAAAACCAGAGAACAGGCCTGAGAAGGTAGGTATGAGGGGCACACTCTAGTGGGCTCCTACCAGGAACTCTACAAGGGACTCCTCTGAGGGATTTTTAGACTGAGGTAGGAATCAAGGCTGAAGTATGCTGGCAGAGGGCATAGGGACTCAAGTAGGACCCAGGATACCATGGTTGTCCACTCTAGGTTTCTGGGCTGGACCTCCCTGGCTTAGGTTATTCTGTCCTAAACACAATGTACATGGCAGAGAGGCTGTGGTAGGCTACTAGTGCCAAGGCTTGTGCAAGGCCTGCTAAGGCACTGGAGCAAAGGGTAGCTAGATCACTTTGAGGTAGGAAGCCTTACAGTGAAAATAACGAATATTATTTCCACAGAATATATTTTCCACAGAAGCTACAATATCTTATCTAATCTTCAGATGGACCCTGAGTACACACAGTCTTGTTTTACTGAGAAAAAACTGCATAAAGCCACCAGCTCCAAATAAGAGCCCACCTACAGCCACAAGACCCAAAGTCTCTCCCCATTGGACTCACTTCATGGTCTGAAAAGGAAGACCTGGAGAAGGGCTCTTCTGCCTCCACTTCAGCCTAATTCTTAGCCTCTACCAGCTTGGGTAGCAAGTTGCTGACCCTAGCATGAGACCACAAAAACTTGCGTCCTAAGAGACCCTGTTCCCCACTCTATCAACACCCCCATGAGACTCTGAGGTTAGAGTCAAGCAGTCTCACTGACCTCTAGGAGGTCTTGTCTCTCCCTCCCTCATTCCACCACCCACTGCAACATTCAACTTCTCCCCAAGATCCAGGAGGGTCCAGACAATGAAGCAAGGGGCAGGGAGAGTCCCAGAGTACTGTGTACCTCATGAAAATCTCAGCAATCCGGAAGCCAATCCCAGAGCCACCACCTGTGATAAAGGCCACTTTGTCCCTTGGAAAAAGGAGAATAGAGTGTACTTTAAAATTACAGGTCTGGTGGGCCTGTAATTCCAGCAGTTGAGAGGTAGAGGTAGGAGAATTGGGCCCCCAGCATGGGCTACATTCAAGAGTTTCAGGACAGCCTAGGCTACATGAGACTCTATCTTAATAAATAAATAAGTAAATGTTAACTAAAGGGAGAGGGGGTAGATAGGTGGATCATGGCGTACTTTGGCCCCATGAACTTAGAACCAATGTGACTGTGTAAGAAAATACATTCCTGTAGAGGATAGAACCCAAGCCCTTGGGTATGTTAGACATACACCCTCAGATACAAAACTGAAGTCTTTAAGTCTGTTCTTTTTCAGGTTTTCTGAATCTTCAGGGGGAAAATATTTAACTTAAATTTTTCTGTTCATTAAGTTATCAAGTGAGACGTTTTCAAAACGGACATGCTCCCTCCTGCGGCCCCTCATCCCACTCTTCCAGGATGCCAAGAAACGTCAGGTCTAGGGTTGCCCAGCAGTGGAATGCTGGGGCACTTGTCCTCTGGGTTGTCAGATCCTGCAGCCCAGAATTCGGTACTGTTTGTTGGCTCTGCCCCCAGCGCCCCGAACCCCAAACGCCCTGGTTCCCTGCTTTAGCTCACTGGAGAAGGTCAGGGCAGAAGAGGTGGCGGTATTCAGGAAGACAGTCATCCTCATCAACGTCGGGAGGCTGCTCGGCCATGACGCTGTGCGCTGGTCGGGACCGCAAGGACAGCAGGACGCAGCAAGATCAGGGAACCTCTCTCTACCTTTCTGACCTGCAGCTGCCCGCCTGCCCAGAAGACCCAGTACCGCGGTTCAGCCCCCGTGACGCGCCCCGTTCCTCCCAGGAACGCCCGGACCACTCTAGGGCTCCTCAACCCTGCCTACCTTCCTGTCCCTCCCCTCCAGCAACGCTCCACCCCCTACAGCATCGGCCTGCTCGTACCCCTAGGAGGTCCCGCCTACTGTGGAGCGCGCAGCCTGCTGGGAATGAGAATAGGAGCGGGTAGACGCAGGCGCACTGTGTTCTTGCTGATTACACTGGGTGCCCTTTCCAAACTGGACGTCAAGGCTGTGGTCAGAACCTGTGGCGAACACGCCTAGTCCATGCCCTGAGTCAAGGCTCCGCTGTGGAAGCTGAGGCACTGGATGAGCAAGGCCCTGCCTCCAACGTTGGCATCCTCTCTGTGCAAAGATGATGGCGAGCCAGCAAAACCGAGCACACCCTCTCGCGTGCCTAGGCCCAGTGCAAGTCCCAGTTACCTCTTAGTGGCCTGCAAGGATCACAGCCCTTCACTCCAGTCCCAGAACCCAGGACTGGGTTTCATCATCCAGATGTCAAAGAGTGGAGTGATTGCCAAGCTAGCCTCAGTGCATCAAGATGTGTCAGCTACTTGAGGACCAGGAGTGAGAGATGAACTATGTAGTTCTATCAACATGAAAATAAATGGATTCCAAGTGGCAGACACCATTATGGACAACATCAGGCCAGGAACAGAAGTTACTCTGTGGTGTCTTAGTTCCACTGAGGTGGGGTAAGAGTAGCCACTAGTATGTAAGGGTCAACCCCTCCCTGAGTCCCAACCTCAGGAGACTTGGCACACAACACTCATATGGGCTGGCACCCCATCCACAAAATCACTGTGTCTTGGAAAGGTCTCGGGTTCCACTTGTCCCTTCCTGTTATCATTTCTCAGCAGAATCAGACAGGCAGGGGTTGGGACAGCACTAGGGAAGAAGCTCAGTTGGAAATCTTGATTTCAGACCTGAGCTTCCTTAGCCTCATGTCAGGTTCATACATTTACCAAAGTGCAAGTTCTCTCTCCCGGGGGAGTAAAGCTACAGGTTTCAATGATACTATTTACAGCATTATAAAAGCATCATCACAATGCTGGGGTAAAGCAATTAACAGGGCCATTGGGCCATCATGGAGCAGACATTGCTGTGCTGACCTATCTACAGGATGTTTGGGTCTACAGCCATGGCAATGAAATAAGCTGGGTCTAGGGTAATGGAAAGGGACGTTAATCCCTAGTAAAGGGGAGAAAAGGATCAGAAGGGTCTTGGGAGGTATACTATAGAGGAGGTAGAAGATTAACTGAAAGCAGGGGTCCATCATGCATTTTCCATGAAGTCATCACCCATGCTGAGATGGGACTTTTCAGTGATGCAGCTGTTTGGAGGGTACTCATGCTCCTGTAAGTAACCCCTTATTCATACTCCTGTAAGCCAATAAACTCATTGATTCATCAAGCTGAGATTGGATGGGACTGTTACTCTGGTCTGTTTCTTGGTGTCCTGAAGGGAAAAGACATTTGTTCATGTCTCCAAGAAAGATGGCAGAAGCCATAATAAATACACCATTCCCATCCTAAGCAGAGGATTTTAATGTCTCTCCTTAGGGCAGGCAAAGTCACTTTGACAGTGTCCCAAAGGTTGCCTGGAACTTTGGTACAGAAAAATATTGTCCAATCTTGTACTGACTTAGGATACAAAAAGGCACATGGAGTTGGGGTTCAAACTTCCTTGAGCTGGAGTAGGGCAAAAGGTGAACAGGAAGTGCTTTGGGAGATGGGAATGGTGTGGACTTGAGTTCTTATTGACAGAGGTAGTTGGTCCCGGGTGGATCCTGGAGTACAGAAGGCAGTTTGAATCCTCAGGCTGGGTAGCAGCTGCTGTGGTGGCCACCATCTGCCCAGTTCACCAGCTCATTGCTCTGGAACCACAGCTGGATCTCCCTCTGGGCCCCCTCCACAGAGTCGCTAGCATGGATGATATTCCTGTAACAAGTGAAAGGGTGAAATCTGGGCCTCACTGTGAGCAGTCTGAGGAATAATCTGGCTCTAGCCTCTTCCCTCCATCTAAAGGAACAAAGTGATTGTGCAGAAGAAAAAGGAATACTGGAGATGGGGGTGGTGCTACACACGTGTAATCCCAGTACTGGAGAAGCTGAGGCAGGGGTATTGCCTTGAGTTCAAGGCTAGCCTAGATTATAGAGGGACACTCTGTCTAAAAAAATGAAGACAGATTGGTACTAAAGATGTAGCTCAGTTGATAAAGTGCATGCCTAGCATGCACAAAGCCCTGAATTTGATTACCAGCACTACAGAAACAGGGTGTGGTGGCACATGCCTGTAGGTCTTCCTCAGGTATGAGTTTGAAGTCAGCCTGGATTACATGAGACCTTGTCTGAAAAAAATGATGGAGGGGAGAAGAGGGAAAAAAGAGAAACAGCACTAGAAATTTGCATTCAGCCTGACCTCAGCTTCTTTAATCCTCAGAGGCCAGCCTGGCCCCCAGAAACTGCCTTTCCCTACCAGTTATCAGAACCTCAGGATATCTGGCAGGGCTGTGTAGAAAGATAGAATGTTACATCTCTTATGTATGTTAAAGAGCTATGGAGCTTGGGAGGTTCTAGATAGGCATGGTACTGCGCTGTATTCTCAACAGTTAGGAGGTAGAAGCCGGAGGATCAGGAGTTCAAGGGCTATATGAAATCTTGTGGCAAATGATAATAAAAACTCTTCTAGCAAACATCCCACTATCAGAAGTATCTTTCATCTTCACTTACAGCCCAGCAAGACACCCAGGTCTGCAGGTTCTGTCTTAAGAGTAGGCTTGTCATCCTTCGTAAACACTGGCCCTCTTCACCCCACACTGGGAGACCAAGGGTATCAGGGCCCCCATACCTGCTGATGTGAACACTGAAGTCTCCCCTGATGGTCCCAGGGGCTGCTTCAGTTGAGTCAGTGTGTCCTATCATGGCCCTTGAGACGTGAACCACATTGTACCCTTCCCAAACCTGTAGCACAGAGGTGAAGGTTGGGGAGAAGTAAGTAGGGCTTAATCCAACAATCCAAGCATTTCCCTTTGCCTGGGGGAAGACACACCCTCACACCCCTTCCACTGTCCCTCCCTGCTATACCATGGCCACTACAGGCCCAGAGCTCATGTAGCTGATAAGAGCTGGGTAGAACGGCTTCCTCTGTAGGTCTTGGTAGTGTTCAGCAAGGATTCTCTCTGGTGCCTGCATGGCATTAGGGGATAGGGATGAGAGGATGGAGAGTGAACCCCCAACTGATCTCCTGACTTTAGGCACCTTGTAGACAACACCTATATAAGCTAGCTCCCAGGATGGTTGCCTCCCTACCCTTGCAACTGCCGGTGCTAGGAGACTTCCCCTAGGGACACCACAGCCCAAGGGCTCTGATACCTGCAGCATCTTCATCCCCACCAGCTTGAAGCCCCGCCTCTCAAAGCGCTGGATCACAGTCCCCACCAGCCTCCGCTGCACCCCATCCGGCTTCACCGCAACCAGGGTCCGCTCCTGGGGCCAGGAGGGCCCTCCTTTAAAAGAGGAGGGATCAGGGATGCTGCTGCCTCACCTTTTCAAGTCTCTCCCACCTGCTTCCCCTTGATTGAACTCAGACCTAGGGCTTCAGGGTGCTCTGGAAGGACAAATACAAACAAGAGCTGCCCAGGCTGTGGCAAACGCTGCCCAAAATGGAGCTGGCTTTCCCTGAAAAGGCACTTAGCCCAGTCACTGGTGGAGCCCAGTGACTGCCAGACCTGGTGATGCCTCACTGAAATGAAAACTTCACTCCAGCCCAACATGACTCCTCTCCTCCAGGGTACATTGTGTGAACTGTAGATGTACCACATTAGGAAAGCCTGGAGTTCATCCTCTAGGTGTGGAGGAAAGGTAGGAAACCAGGGAGAGTTAGTTCATCACTCCCAGGTGGGCTAAGTCGTTGGGGGAAAAGGGGTGGGGCTTGAGAAGAAACGAAGAGATGATCCGTCAGGCCAGACAGGAACTCAGCTGCCATGGGGTTCAGGCTGCCCTGAAAGCGAACACTATCAAGAGTCTCCAGTTGTCCTCATGTTCCTGCAACCCCAGGCCACTGCTAGGGTAATGAGGATCTCCTTCAAGGTCAAATACTACTTTTGAGAGGGGCCTAATCCCTGGATATCCTACAAAAGTGTTCTAATGAAACCAAGTTGGCATCTAGGCAGGGGGACTCAGGCTCATCTCTCAAGAAGGAAAATTAACCACAATGGATGCCCACTGCATCCGTACCGGCTGGATGAAACCTGTGGAAGAAAGTCTCCCTAACTTGTTTGTTCCCCAGTGCCAACTGGTCTGTGCCTCGGTGAGGCAGTTAGTTCACTTTCCAGGACGCAAGGAAGGAACTCCGGTATCTGGCTCTCAGAAAAGACCCCCATGGGTGGGTGGCAAGGGTCACGACTCCAGGCAGAGGTGGCCGGGTTTTCTTAGGCCTGCTGTCCCAGGTTCTGGCCAAGATTGGTCTTCAATTAACGCGGCGCCAGCGGCCTACGGAGAGAATGTGCCCCTAACCCTTAGGAGCCACTGGTCCGTTGATCTCCCCGCCTGAACCCTGACTTTCTCCTACTCTGAAGCCTTGGTTTCCCCAGATCTGGACGGCTTGGGAGATGTTCCTACAAGGTCTTGAAGGCCAAACTCGAGCCTTTCGGGTCGGATGCACCCAAGCGGCTTCTGCTGCCGCACGTGCGCAAACAAAGGCCGCGGCCACCCTTCACCCATCTCCCCGCGGGCGCCCGACTCACCCGAACTGGGGCGCACGAGCAGGCGCAGGCCTGGGGTGCGTGGCCCGCACAACAGTGTTCGCATCTTGGTGCACACTGAGAGGCCGCCCATAGCGCGAGCTGGTGGGGCCTGGAAAGCAGCGAGCCGCGGGCGGAGGGCGGCGCCGCGCTACAGCCTGCCCCGCCCCCTGCCCGCTGGAGCTGGCGCGCCGCAGAGGCACGGGAGATACTGCAGAGTAGCAACTCTGTTAAAATCAGGAGAAAACAAACTGGGCATGTGGGCATCTGCCGCACACCTTTAGTCCCAGCATAAGGGAGGGAGGCAGAGGTAGGCAGATCTTTATGAGATCGAGGCCAGCCTAGTCTACATAGTGAGTTCCAGGCCAGCTGAGGCTACATGAAGACCCTGCCTCAAAAAAACCCCCAAAAATCTGGAGAAAAAGACTAGGGGTGCAGCTCAATGATAGTGTGCGTGATTAGTATGCCCTGAAAGCTAGGCATGACCGGCCCAAGAAAACCGTAATCGCCAATCCAGTTTAGATTGTACTGATCTTTTTACCACCAAGTTGTTAAATATTTTAAGTATCCTTTATGGAGAAAGAGCTGCAAGTCCCAATTGGCTCTGGCTGATTTTGGTAGTTAAAGTGTTTGTCAATTCTGTTACTACATCTTTAACTTTTTAGGCAGTTTATGTATTGGGATTTTTTGCTTTGCTTTTTTCTTTAATTAAAAAAAAGATTTATTCATATATTTATTATGTGTGCCTGTATGAGTTTATATGCACCACATACTTGCAGGTGCCCAAGGTGATCGGAATGGAGTTACAGGAGATTATGAGCTGTCTGATGTAGGTGCTGGGAACAGAGTCCAGGTAAGTGCTCTTAACTAACCACTGACAATCTCTCCAGCCTTGTTTTTGTTTGTTTTATTTTATGCCTTTGACTGTTTCCAGGCATTAAGCGCACCACCTACTTGCAATACCCACAGGGGCCAGAAGAGGGCATTGGATCCTCTGGAACTGGAGTTACGGACAGTTGTTAGCTGCCCTGTGGCAGGAAGCCAATGTTTTTAATCACTGAGCTGTCTCTACATCCCTATTGTGGTTTTCTTGTATTGTCCTGTTTTGTTTTGTCTTGTTGGGAGAAGATGGTTTTATTTCGGCTTACAACTCCCAGGTTACTATCTATCACTGAGGGAAGTCAGGGCAGGATATCAAGACAGGAACCTGGAAGGAAGAGCTCCAGCAGGGACGATGGAGGAGCGCTGCTTATTGGCTTGCTTCCCTAACAGCTACTTCTCTCTGACAGCCGAGGCCTATCTGTCCAGGGTGCTTTTTTGGGGGGTGGGGGGAGAGGTGAGACAGGGTCTCCCTGTAGCCCCTAGTTGGCCTAGAACTCTGTAGTCCCGGCTGGCCTCAATCTCAGAGATCCTCCAGCTCTGCCTACCCCTTGCTGGGATTAAAGCAATGTGCTTCTATGCCTGGCTAAAATTTTTTAATTAAACAAACAGTTTTAACAACAGAGTCAGGCAGGCATCCCCTGTGGTGAATCTCTGGGTTTAAAAAAGAAAAAAAAAAAATAGGGCTTGAGAAGACAGCTCAGAGTACTGCTATTGCAACCATGAGGACCTGAGTTTAGATCCCACCAACCATATAACAAAGTAGCTATGATTTAATATGTGCCTAAAACCCGATTCTCTCTGGAGCTTGCTGACTGCCAGTCAGGCAGAAAAAGGGAGCATTAGATTAGGTTCAGGGAGAAACATGCCGCAAAAGAATAAGTCAGAGAACACACAACACCCACCTTTGTACTCTATGTTCACACAAATGTGCATGAACCTACATGCATACAACACACACACACACACACACACACAGGAAAAAAGCAGCAGCTTCTAAAAGCAACAAAAATCTGAGGTTGGTGAGATGGCTCAGTGAGTAAAGGCACTTGCCTCAAATCCCAGCACTTGGGAGGCAGAGAAAGGCATATCTCTGTTCATTCCAGTCTGGGTTACATAGTGAGTTCCATCTAGGTCAGGCAGGGCCACACAGTGAGAACCTGTATTAAAAAAAAAAATGTGAGGAAAACTGACTCCACAAAGCTGTTCTCTGACCTCCATATGTACTCTATGACACATTCACCCTCGCTATCATGCATATACACAAAATAATTGTTTTCAATCAGTTTTATTCATCATCATAAAAATACATATTTCCTATTTTCTTGGCTAGAAAATAATCTTTCCTTCATGAAATAATAGGCAATTGAGTTTGGAAAAATAACTTTGTTTTGATAAAACCAAGATTCAGAAATGTTTTTATTTTCTTTTTTCTTTCTTTTCTGGAAATAAGGCCTCATACTGTAGTCCAGGTTGGTCTGGAACTCTCAGCAGTCCTCCTGTATATATACCAAGTGGTATAATTACATGTGTGTACTACCACATCCAGTAGGATTCAGAAATCTTATGCTGGGAAAACAATTTGTGTATATGAAACCCCAGTGTTTAGGGAGCCCTGATCTAATTCAGGCTAAGAAGCTGAAGTACTGTAGAAGGAAAAAGAAGGGAGGAGGTGGGGACTGAGGGAAACAGAAAATAAATATTTGCCTCCCCTCCTTCCTGACCATAGAATGAGACCCAGCGACAGGAGGACAGGTCATATAAGTACACAGCTGATGGCTGTGAACAGACTTTTGTAAAGAACTAGCTTTACTTCCTTTCCCCTACAGGTTTGGTTCAGGAACTTGGGGACAACTCTAAAACCTAAGTGCTGTAGTGAGTGTGGTGGTGCATGCCTTTAATCCCAACACTCAGGAGGCAGAAGCAGGCAGATCTCTGTGAGTTCAAGTCCAGCCTGGTCTACAAAGCAAGCTCCAGGCCAGCTGGGGCTACATGGAGACTCTGTTTCAAAAGAGACCAAAAAAAATTTTTTTTTAATTATTTTTATTTTATGTATAGGAGCGTACTGCCTGCATGTGTGTAAGTGGACCGGTGTCATGCAGTGCCTGCAGAGGTCAGAAGACAGTGTTGAGTCCTTTGAAACTGGAGTTTCAGACAATTGACAGTTGTTAGCTGCCATGTGGGTGCTGGGAATCAAACCCCGATCCTCTGCAAAAGTAATCAGTGGTCTTAACCAGTGAGCCATCTCTCCAACCCTGATCTTCCTAAGTGAAGATATCAATTAATGGATTAAACAGTGAATAACAGCTTTAAAAGAAAGATTTGTTTTAATTTTTAATTATGTGTATGTGTGTCTATCGGCATACAGGTGTGAGTACAGGTGCCAGCAGAGGCCTGAGGCAGGCCACAGATCCCCTGGAACTAGAGTTACAGGTGGTTGTTGTTAGAAAGAAAATCTGAGGTCCAAGGACCTATGAATACCACACAAAGAACACATGGTCAAAGGGAAAGTAACTTGGCAAGGCATGGGCATATTGCAAGGTCATTCAGATCCAGCAAGTGCACCCAACTGGAAGTTTGATTGGTTTTATCTCTAATGCAAAAATACTGAGTCTTTTCTTCTTTGGCTGGGGTCTGACCTCACAGTCTTTTCCAGCTGACTAGCTTAAGCAAAGGAAGTGGGAAGAGAATTGGTCAAAGGGGGTGGCAGGAGAGAAGGGCTCCACCACTGCCCCAGGCCATCAAGTTCTGGTTGAATGCATCTGGTCCTTTTCATAAACAAAAGTCTTACAGGATATGCAAGGAAAGCAGGGCTCAGCCCAGATTCCAGGGCAACAAAGGATCTCCTTTGGTTAGTACTTCCGTATTCCTTGGTCAGCATCCTCCACCTGCTTTTCTCTGGTCTTCACACCCTGTAATGAAAAATTTTTCATTTTTATTTATGTTCACTTTTGTTATGTTCACATGTACTCATGTGTATGGGAGAAGGCCAGATGAGGGTATCAGATCATTTGGAACTAGAGTTACAGGCAGTAATGAGCCACCAGATGTAGATGCTGGGTATTGGACTCTAGTTGGAAGAGCAGCAAACACTCTTAACTGGTCATGACCAAAAGCTTTCCAGGATTTGAAAGAAAGACTAATATAATATTTAATGGTTCTTACAGTTGTGAACCACCTGACATAGGGGCTGGGAACCACACTCGGGTTCTCTGCAAGAGCAGTAAATCCTACCCTTTCAACCACTCAGCCATCTCCCCAGCCCTAATTACCTTTTTATCAGAAGGCACTGCCTTGCAGGACTGAAGTTGACATAAGGAAGCTTTCTTTCCCTTTTTTCTCCCTCCCTCCCTCCCTCCCTCCCTCCCTCCCTCCCTCCCTCCCTCCCTTCCTTCCATAAGGTGTGAATGAGACCCCCAACAGTTTCAGACTCTGGAAGAAACCTGGAACCAGAGCTTATCTAAGCCTTGCAAACCGCTCCAGATCCCAAATTCCTTGGCATATAAGCAAGGAATTCACGAACAGCTCTGGAAAAGGACTACTTCCTGGCCAGAAGCTTGCCTTAAGCATCAATCAGATGTCATGGAATCTCCCCTCCCCTAAAAGCCAGGAGGTGGCTAAAGGTTTTTAAAAGGCTTTTGGGGACTTGGACAACGTGCTTCTGCTGCTGGTGCTGGTGCTGCTGGTGCTGCTCGGGGCTTTTGAGACTCAGACCTGGGCTGATCACGCCAGCCCGGTTCCCCGGAGCCCCAGCCCCAAGATGGGGGTGAGGGGGGCTAGCCTCCCCCATCACTTCGGGGAGGCTAGCCCCCAAGGGAGGCTAGCGTTTCTCCACTCGTGGGTGCGGAGGAGCTAGTCCCATCTGGTCTTCTCTCAATAAAGCCGGGTCCTGTTAGCTGCCAGCGGGAGTCTGGTCCCTTCTGTCTGCTGCGTCTCTCGAACCCTGAACCTTACATGATGGTGCCGTGACTCGGATGGAAGACAGCAGCAGCCCACGTGGGGACCACCTTTCCTGCAGGACCTGACGTGGTATGATCTGATCCGCTGGTCTGCTGTGGGCTCCTCACCCACAGCCCAGCACCCTACATCATGGGACGTGGAGGTACCGGTTCCTTCTCTCCTCTACTGCTCTCTCAGCTTTCTCCCTCTCATTCTCCCATTGCTGAGTGGTCACTGGTGCTCACTCGCCACTCGCCCACTCAACACCCTTGTCTACCTCGTGCCTGGGCTCTGCCTCTCCTCCTTCATTGCCCACAGGACTCCTGCCAGGCCTTCAGGGAGGAGCGCCCTACCTAGGGCTTTTGCTTACTCCAGCCTCTGCTCATCAGCCCGCCTGGGAGGCTCCTCTGGTCTGCCCAGTCTTTCCCTCTGTCTCCCCTCGTGCGCACTAGCTCGAGTCTCTGCTCACCCGCCCAGGAACTCGTTGGTTTTCCAGCTTCTCCCTTGTCCCCTCTGTCCGTGCTTATGTACTAGGTCAGTCCTCTGCTGCCTCCATTGGGAGCTGGTCCGCCTGCCCTTTCCCTTTCCCTCCCTCTGCGCCACTTCCATCTGAGCCTAGCGCCCAAACTCAGCGCCTACGTTCGCCTGCCTGAACCAGGAATCTGCCTAGCTTTTCCCTCCCTCTGCCATTTCCTCCAGCGTGGGTCCCATCTCGGCTTGGCGTCCTGCTTCCCTCAAGCCTGAGCAGCCTAGCCTCAGGCTGTTTCCACTCTGGGCCTCTCCCATGGCTCCTCTGGCTGCAGCTGCACCTGGGACCTGTGTAGTTAACTGGGCCCCACCCCACCCCCACCCATTTTCTCTTTCTTTCTCTCCCTCTCCCTCTCCCTCTTCTCTCTCCCTCTCTCTCCCTCCCACTCCTTCTCTAAAGTGGACCTGCTTTTCCATCCACTCAACTCTGTGAATCCCCCTCTACATTCCTACCCTCTCCTATACTCCCCCTACAACTAACACATTCGCACATCTCCTCCCCCTCCTTGTATGGGACCTAACTACTCAACTTCAAAGGCTGCCTAAAACTTCCTTCTCCTGCCTCTCCTTTCACTGGAAAAATTCAGTCACTCCCGGACTGCAGCTAAGGCCGCTGGGTCCCTCTGGTTTCTGTGACTGTTGAAACTCAGCGCAGTTACTGAGTGGACCCAAGCCCAACTGAGAGACAGACCTGTCTCTCCGACACACTCAACTCTGTGACCCTCATTCCGGTGTGTGTTTCTGGCAGTCCCAGGGGAACATATTGGTACCTGTGTAAATCCTGGGGAGCTCCTGCAAGATTCACTATGGAACTCTCTCTCTTTCTCTTCCTCTCTCTCTCCCTCCTTCTCCTTCCTCTTTCTCTCCCTCTTTTTCTTCTTTCTTCTCTCTTCTCTCTCCCTCTCTCTCTTATTCACACCCATTTCTGGGTGTCCGCTGTCTACGCTTCTCCTTGGGGCCCCTGCCAACTCTCGTCTCATTTTGAACTCCCTCTCCTACAGGGACGCTTACTGGTGGTGGGGAGTTCCTCTCGTCTCTTCTCGAAAGCCGTTCTAGAACGCCAGGGGTCCCCACGCTCGCTGGGCCTTACAGCCCAACTCTGACCTGGAAGGCGCACCCAGGCTTGGAGATCCCTCTCGTTTTTTTGGACCCCACACAGGTGGGGACGCCCTCCTGGTGTAGGATCCCTATGTACCCCACTGCGGCCGACCCCACTTTATGCACATTTTTCCCTTAATATCTTTCCTGTCTCTCTGTCCCCCTCTACATCTTTTCCTTCTCTTCCTCATCTCTCCACAATCTAGTCTCTCCTTAACTCAAACAACACCCCTCCTCCCTCTCTACATTTCACTATGGGCAGCACTCAATCTAAACAACCTTCTCAAACCCCACTAAAATGCCTTCTACAATCCCTAAAATTCTTTGGACTCTCAAGCACTCTCGCCACTCTGCGCCTCTCCCTCGGCTACACAAACCCCTTCCCACTTAAGGGCCCAAGCCCGGAACTCCCAAACTCCAAACTGTAGCTTTCTGTCTCTGGCTGTCTGGCTCCGGCCGGTTCCCTCTGGGTCCTAAATTCCAACCTGCCTCTGTTCAGCACCTGTCAGTCTAGAGATCTCTGGGATATCTTGCAGGTGAAAGCTCTCATGGCCAGTGCCATCCCCACACAAACACTCAAACTCCTGTACCTGACTCTCCTTTGTTCCTGCCTCTATCTACTTATCTCACCTCCTTTTATATTTACACTCTACCCTGCTGCCCGGGCACAAATGCTCTCTCTCCTTCTAACCTGTCCACTAACAGATGCCCCAAAGCCCCTTACCCTCCCAGGGAGAGCTGCTGAAAAATGGCCTTTAAATATTCCATAACCCAGAGGAACAGGAAAAGGCAAACTGAGTGTGCCACCCGATACAGGAGGCTCAACTACTGATGGTGGTATTCGGGGTTCCTCCCAAGAAGATCTCCAAGCAACTCAGCATCAGTGCCTCAACAGCTGCCAGGCCCACGGTGACAACGGACACTGGGCACAAGCCTGCCCCAACTCAGCAGTCACTGCCAGGGCCATCTTCATAACTTCAGCTGTGTCCACTTACAGGTTTGTTAAGCAGAGTCATTGGACTCTCACCTAAATATCCAACCACCCCTCTCAGCTTTAATGTTATTATGTCTCGTGGTATTAAGAAAGAAAATAAGAGGGTAAAAGGAAAGGAAGTATTTTATAAAGAAGGATTTATGTAAGATTATGAGGGCTGGATATTTCCAGAATAGAAAGAAAATAAGAAAGTCTATGTAAGTGATTGAAGGTATGAGTCTTGAAAGAGAAGTATCTAATTTTATGCAGAACATCTTAAGCAAATAAACATTGTTAATAACTACATCTGTGTCTGTGCTCTGAGTTTGACAGTTTCTGGTGGTCTTCAGGATTGGATATAAGGCCAGGATGTGTCTCAATCAGGAACAAAGACTATGAAGCTAACCTTTATACATCTCATTTGTCTGACCTCCGTCATGGGCCAATCTTTCTCCCATCTCTATCCCCTTAAAATTTTTTTTTGCAGAATTGTCTTTGATCTCTACCTGGACCTGATCCCTACAAAATGTCAGCTCTCCCATTTCATTAACCTTTTCAGGTCTGAAACAGTGTTACCAGCAGCTAAGCCTCTAAGGATTTATCCTGTCCTCTTATCCCACCAGGGGGCAGGGAGCGGGGGAGGCCTGTCAAGCTTATCTCCTCACCTGGTCTACAGTCTCTTATGCAGGAGGAAGTATCTCAGCACCAGTCCCTCTGCCAGGCTACACGGGAGGACTGCTACCAGCTCTCGCCCTTCTGCTCACCTTCCCTCCAGGAAATATGCACGGCTGCCTAACCTTGATGAGGACTTGAACCCATTCCAGACTCATGTGTCATTCCCTATCCCCCTATCATTGCCCAAAACAGTCAGCAGGAAGTAGCTAGAGGAGAAACTGCGCCCCAATTCCCTTATGACACAAAAGGCTGGAATGTAAGGTGTGAATGAAACCCCCAACAGTTTCAGACTCAGGAAGAAATCTGGAGCCAGAAGTTTGCAAAAGAGGAATGAAGAAAGACGGACATTTTACAACCTCTCATCGAAACCTTGCAAATACCTCAGATAAAAAACTCAAGACCCCAAATTCCAAGGAAACTGGGCTTCTTTAACAGATAACATTCTGGACTCCAGGAATGCGAAAAAGGGAATTCCTTCCTGGATTAACACCAAACAGATGCCAAGGGGGTACCTTTTCCCTATAAAAAGCCCACCTGACCAGCTAAGGATGGGCTAGTTCCTTCTCCACTCCCGGGAGAAAGCTAGTCCCAGCTGATTTCCCTTTCCCGACTGGGAGTCAGTTCAATGCCCAATAAAACCGGTTCAGTCAATTCCCGTCTCTGGTTGATTTCTGCTACATCTCGCAAACCCGAACCTTACAGTACCCTCATAGCCAGCCCCATCCATCATAAGTAGTAGACTCTGAGTTGATCTCTAAAGTTAGAGTCAGTGCATGTATAAAGTAGAGGTACAACAGCAGAAAACAGATATCCCATCTCTGGGTGTCACTGTCCCTAATGGAAGGCGGAGGAGCCTGGGCCTGGGGTTGGAGGCTGAGGTCCCCTCTGGCAAGCCAATCCTCAGCTGGGGACCAAAGGCCTGTTTCTAGTAATCCATGGAGGGATCAGACAGGACAGCAGGCTATCGCTGATAGGTACAGCTGCTTGTCAGACAGTTTCTGATACACTGTTACATCTTCCACTTGCCCTGTAGCTGTCTCAGCAGTCAGGGACTCTGTGCCAGCCATACCCATGTTTCTGGCCCTTCTCCCACCTTTTCCACAGCTGTGTTTGGGTTGGGCCTAAAGTGCCTGCACCTCAGCAGCTGCTGGAGGGACATCTGAATCTCCCGGCCTGGCGCCAGGACCAGAGTCACTGATGGGTGGAGGAGACTAGGGGTAGAGGGGGCCAGTTAACCCAGCTGTCAGCACCAATGATGGATGAGAGGAGAGGCCCAGGGGACTAGACTCCTGCCCTGCTGTAGGGGGGCTAGGGGACTGGTCTCCTGGAGTCTGTAAGCAGAATCTCTGTTCCTCACAGCTAGGGTGCCTGAGTGAGGGCCCCTCCTTGAAGAGCTGTTTAAAGGTCCAAAGGGTGCAGAGCCCTCCCACTCCCCCAGCATCATGGGCACTTGGGTCTTTTCTGTGGCCCTCTTCCTGCTGTGCCTGACTTCTGAGACCCTGCAAGGCGGTGAGGGTGGGATGCTGGGGAGGTCTTGGGAAGTTGACTGGGGCTGAGATTTTATTAGAACATGAGTGAGATGCCCAGGTTCCAGGGCTGGGGATAGAGCTCAGTTAGTAGAGTGCTTGCCTAGCATGTACAGATCCAGGACTCAATCCCGTAGAAACTGGGCATGACAGCACACTTCTCTTAATCCCAGAACTTGGTAGGTGGCACAGGACAATCAGAAGTTCAAGGTCATCCTTGACTACATGACTACAAATGAGTTTGAGGTCAGCCTGGGTTACGTAAACCCATCTTAAAAAAAAAATTCCTGAGTTCCGGAGTGAGAAAAAAAAGGAGAATTGGGGTGTGGGGAGTCTGGGATAACAGAGAATTCAGATGAGGAAGGTTTTAGGGACACAGGAGGTAGGTGTCTGGGTCAGTCTCTGGGGTCCCGACCCTGAATAGTGCCTTTTGCTTCCCCTAGGACTGCCCGCACTCCCTCCTAACGCAGGGAAAGGTAAGTAGCCTTCTGGACACTGGCATTATGGGAGGGCACATCTCTCCCACGCCATCGGGCTGGGAGCTCTCTGGGGAATGTTCCGGATGTGAAGGCCAGGAGAGGTTGGGTCCCCTCCCTGTTTTCCCAGGAGGCGGCATTATCAATGTCTGCTCAAGGGTAGGGAGCTCAGATATTCATACTCTTGGAAAAATTGGGAATTTTATTCTTTAGAACATGGGGCCCCTGGAGGAGGGCCTGGAGCTGGTCTAGAAGGGAAGGCAGGCTGTGACAGGAGAGAGAAGAGAGGTTCTGGCAGCAAAAATGCAGAGTATCAAGGTGGGACAGGAGTGAGGACTAGTGAGCTAGAGGGCTGAGGGGCTGTGGGAGGTGGGGTTGGGTGTCATGAAAGGGCTTGTGGTTCTAAGGATGGGACGAAGGATCCCTTTCTCTGAGCTCTGAGTTGTGAGGAAAGAGGATAAAGAGGGGAAGGGGATTTTCACGAAAGGAAAGAATCAAAGACCCTCAGAACTGAGACTGGAGAGGAAGCTGTATACATAAGTAAAGAGGACAAAGTAAGGCTCTGACCCCCAGATATCTATGGGCACAGCTTGGGCACCTTTCTCCATACCAGCCACCCTAGTTTCAGTCCCCGACTGCCAGACTGCTCCCCCGACTCTAGGCCTACCCCCTCCTGCTACAAGAGGGCCTCCTCATTTAGACTTCCTGGCTCCCTCCTAAATTAATCTCATTCTCCCCAACTCCACAGGCTTCGGAAGCCCAAATGGCTACATATCAGGTAAACTTGTCTGGGGGTGGTCAAAATGGCCCAGAGACGCCTGTCCTTCTGGTCCCCCTAAATTAAACTCATTTTCCATCTAGGCTCCCCCCCCCCCCCCCCCCCCCCCGTGGACTGGGAGCAGGTGTGTTAAAGTGAGAGCTTGAGGACTAAGGGGCGGGTCACTTTGGTCTCTCTCTCCTGTAAGGGAGGGCAGGAGAGCAGCAGGGAAAGCTGATGCAAGTAAGCAGACATTTCAGAAACGGAGCAGCTGAGTGAGTGGGTCGCACCTGTAATCCCTGAACTCAGAGTTTAAGAGTTCAAGTCATGGTGATTTCCAGGTTGCTATAGTGTAAGACCCTATGGTTCCCTCCCCTTCCCAACAAACAGGGAGGGAGGGAGGGGAGGGATGGAGGGAGGGAGGGAGACAGACAGACCAGGCTGACCCAGTATGTCCCCTGGGTTCACTGGGCACTAGGGATAAGGAAGGAGGGATGCCACACCCACTCCTCCATGTCCTCAGATCTGAACAGAAGCCCAGAAGGTGGGAAGGTCCAGTGGGTGGTTCCCTCAGCCTGGGCTCCTGGGTCACTCACCTGCTTTTAGTCTCTCCCCCAGGCTTTGGAGGGAATGCTAAACCTCAGAAGCCAGGTGAGCCCTTCCCCAGTCCAGCTGTTTGTCTCCTTATCTCTCTTTCATACCCCTGACCTCCATCTGTGTCTCTCCAGGATTTGGGAATGGAAACAACGGGCCGGAAACCCAGCCAGGTCAATCCTGTGGAGGTGGCATTTTGGGTGTCCTCTCTTACCTCCCAGTCAAGAACCAAAGAGTGATGGGGGTCAGGGAGACTTAGGATTGTTGATTTCTGGCTTGGACCCAGGCAGGAGTCCAGGGCTCCTATGCCCCCACCTCAGCTGGGACCCCACACCTCCCCAGCTCAGATCTCTCTCTCCTTACAGGTCCTTCAGTTCAGAATGGCTATGGAGCAGGTAGAAATGGGGCTGCCACGGAGAGCTGAGAACCAGATTCTGAGGATGTCCTTGGGATGGGGGAGTTCTGAGACCCTCAGCTGACCCTCATCTCTTTCTCAGGTGTTGGAGGGGGTGTGAGACCTCCAAAGCCAGGTGAGCCTTCCTCAGACGCTCCCATTCCTCCCCACCTTTGTGGTCTCCCTGTCCCTCTCTGACTCCCTGCCGTGTCTCTGCAGGTTTTGCCCATGGCAACGGGCAGGACACGGGAGCTTTTCCAAGTGCTGCAGCCCAGCCAGGTGAAGTATAGGAAGATTGGGGGGTGGGAGCCGCACTGAGTTTGCCTGATTGGGCATGTGGTGACAGTCACCTGACTAACTCTCCTAGGCCTCAGGGAGACAAAACTGTTGACTTAGGAAAGGTGGGCCTGAAAGACCACAGATAGCCTCTGGTGTCAGGTTTGGGGAGAGGAGAACAAAGGGTCTTGCTGTTGTGGTCACCTCAGTTGGGCCCCAATCATGTCCTTAGGCCCCTCAGCTCAGAATGGATATGGAGTAAAGAGCCTGGGAAGGAGACTTGGCCCCTAGGGGTCCCCTCATCTATCTCATCTCATTCTCCAGGCTTTGGAGGAATGTGAGGCCCCCAAACCCCTCTAGAGACTGAGCTCTCTCTCTGGAGCCCTGATCCCTCTTTATTCTTTTCACTGGTACTGTCCCAGGACATGGAGCTGGGCTAGGAGCTGGAACATTCCCAGGGGTGGGAGCTCAGCCAGGTAAGGTCCCTGGGACCAGGAGGGGAGAGGTGGATTTTGGGGAAGGGCAAGGCTCAGCTCTCCATCTACTCAGGTGCCTGGAGATCCTGCCTGCCCATGTCTTGGTTCCATCATTGCACATTTCTACCTGTTTCCCTCAAATGTGCTTACCCGTAGCCTACCACCCTCTCCCCAGGATTTAATGGCAGAAATGGCTTGGGCATCAGTATTTTTCCTTGGGCGGGAAGCCTGCCAGGTGAGAGTGATTGAGACAGGGCCTGAAGGGAGGAGTGGAGAGAGCTCAGAGCCCACCTTTAGTCTCAGGATAGGGTCTGATGTCAACTACTTTTGTCTCTCTCAGGTCTGGGAGGGGGAATGGCACCTCAAAAATCAGGTGAGAGGAAGAGCCTGCCCCTTGTCTGTCTCCTGTTCTGTCATCTTTTCTCCCCACTATGAAGCAATATTGACAGCTTGGTTGTCATCTCTAGGTCCCAAATCTCCCAGTCCCCATCTTTGTCACTATGTTATCTCCCAAAGATGGGTCCTTTCATTGCCTACCAGACATATGGTTTGAGAAGTGGTCTCCAGAAAGGTCTTCTAGTTTGCTTTCTGAGCATGCTCCCTGAGAGAACTGCTGGTGGTCTTTGGTTGGGAAATCATGGGAGTGGTCCAGACCACCTTGGCCTAGCCTCACATTGGCCTGGCTGCAGCCTCTGCCTCTCTCCCCAACAGCCCCTGCACTTCAAAATGGCCATGGAGCAGGTAGAGGAAGGGCGGGAGAAGCTGGAGGCATGAGCTAGGGTTGGGGGTCCTGGGGAGTTCAATATTCCTCACATGGTCTCTATTTCTTCCTCAGGCATCGGAGGGGGTGTGAAACCTCCAAAGTCAGGTGGGGCCTGCCTGTCCTAATGTCCTTGTCCAGGCCACTCCCACCCTACCTGGCCTGGCCTTCCCTTAAGTCCCTCCTGGTCTGTCTCGCAGGGTTTAGCAATGGGAATGGAAGAGGAGCCGGGGCCTTCCCAAGAGTTGGAGCTCAACCAGGTCAGGGCTCCTGGGGACATAGTGGAGAGGGTGAGGGAGCATCTAGGAAAAGTCAGGGACTGGGAGGGCAGAAAGTTGATTTCTGGAGCCAGGCCTGGTGGTGCAAGCCTGTAATCCAAGCTACTTTGGGGGGCTGAAAGAGAGCAATCAGGAAGTTCAAGGTCTGCCTGGCTACTTAGAGAACTGAAGACCAGACTAGAAAACTTAGGGAGACCCTGTCTCAAAAATAAAAAGTAGGGGCTGGTGATGTAGTTCACTGGCTGAAATGCTTGCCTAGCACACGTGAAGTCCTGGTTTAATCTTAGGCTTGGTGATTTGTACCTCTAATCCCAGCATTTGGGAAATAGAGGCAGGAGGACCAGGAGTTCAAGGTTATCTTAGGTTCATAGGGAGCTCAAAGTCATCCTGGCCTATGTAAGACCTTGTCTCAAAAAATAAATAAATATGGGCTGGAGATATGACTCAGTGGTTAAGAGCACTTGCTGCTCTTATAAAGGACCCAGGTTCAATTCCCAGAACCTACATGGTGAGTTAGTCATCTCTAACTCTACTTACATGGGATCTGATGCCCTCTTCTGACCTCCAAGGGTACTGCACACACATGATGGATGCACTTACATACTTTCAGGTAAAATATTCACATACATAAAAAATAATAAATAAAATCT
This sequence comes from Eospalax fontanierii, assembly GCA_035773235.1. Lineage (NCBI taxonomy): Eukaryota > Metazoa > Chordata > Mammalia > Rodentia > Spalacidae > Eospalax > Eospalax fontanierii. Next base: position 28,455,564 of record CM069546.1, on the reverse strand, counting down.
TAAATAATGAAGGAGAGATAAAAGAAGGTAATGGGGTGAAAGCAACCAATTCATTCCATATATGCGTATTAAAAACATCAAATAATTTTAAAGAATATTAAAATAGGCATGATGGCACATACCTTTGATTTCAGCACACAGAAGGCAGAAGCCGGTGGATCGTTAAGATTAGCTTCATAGTGACTTTCAGGCCAGCTAGCACTATATAATATATATTTCCAAAACCAAAATAATAAAAATTTTAAAACAAAGGTTAAAAATAAAAGACTAGATATATAGTTTAGTGGTAAAGCACTCCCCCAGCATGTGTGAGGCCTTAAAGTTAATCTCCAGTGCCGAAATAAAGAAATAAGAAAGTTGATTTCTGGTAAGACAATGTGGGTTGGGTGGGGTCAGTCTTCCTGGGTCTTCCCCCAGGCTTTGGAGCTAGCATGAAGACCCAGAAACCAGGTGAGCAGGGACCAGCTCTTCCCCTTGTCTTGGTTCTGCCCTACCCACCTGTGATCTTATTTAACACCTAAGCCCTCCTCGAAACCCCTGCTCACACCCCTGTAGGATTTGGCAATGGAAATGGCCTGGGGGTCTAGCCAGGTGAGTGCATTGAGAGAGATGTCAAGTCTGAGCCCCCACACTGGGACCCAGTAGCTCAAGCTTTTAGCAGGTCACTCTTTAACCAGTCTCCCAAGTGCATTCCTGAGCCAGGCCTGATTGAGTCCTATGGACACCATGCTGCTCAAGCTCAACTATATCCAGGCTGATGAGCTTACCCACAGCTAAGAATCAAAACTCCTGCAGACAAAGGCAGGAGGATCAAGAGTTTCAGGCCAGCTTGGGGGACATAGTGAGTTCCAGGCCAGCTGGAGCTGCAAAGCAAAACCCAGTTGCAAAAAAAAAAAAACAAAAAAACAAAACAGGGCATGGTGGACAAGTCTAAAATCCTAGCACTTGAGAGGTGGAGACAGGAGGATCAAGCATTCAGGGTCATTCTCAGCCAATACTGAGTTTGAGGCAAGCCTGGACTACAAGAGACTGTGTCTGAAAAACAAGCCAACAAAAAACCCCAAAGAAAAAGAACTTAAAGGTCAAATTGGAGGGGTTTCAAAGAGTGAGAGAACAGGTCCATGAGCAGGGCTGATAGAACCAGGAACTGACCAGCCCAGCCTCATTTGCACCTTGGCACATCCGTATTTCCTGTGTGTCCTACCTCTTCCCTGATCAGGTCCTGCAGTTCAGAATGGCTTTGGAGCAGGTAAAAAGAGGATAGGAACTGAGGTAGGGAGCTCAGGACTGAATTCCTTGAGGGAAGCCAGCCTTGAGATGAGGGCACGTGAGCTGCTCATGTCTCTTTCAGGCTTTGGAGGAGTCAGAAAACCCCAGAAACCAGGTGAGGCCCTTGTTTTTATGCCTACATTCCACTCAGGTTCCTAATCTCCCTTCATTTCCTTTCACTGTCTCCCAGGACTTGGGAATAGAAATGGGCTGAGGGCTGGGGCCTTCCCAGGAGTTGGAGCCCAGCCAGGTAAGAACCTATGGTTTTGTGAGCAACCCTGGAGTACTAATGTGGGGGCCTATCGGTCTCTCTTGTTCTCCAGGCCTTGGGGAGAACTAAGATCCCAGAAGTCAAGTGAGACTCACCTACTTATCTTTCAACTTAGCCTCACACAGCAAACACTCATTTAACAAAACAGTCCATGGACCATACCTGTTCTAGGTAGCCAGGGACTGAATCTGGCCCTCCCAGAGCCCAGGGTGCACAGTATGTGTAGATAGTACAAAGCATGGTACTGTTAGACCTCACTCTCAGCCCGGGGGACTCGAACCCCTATGGGCTGCCTAAGTGCCTAACGTCGGGGAGCCCCAGTCCCAAGAATCCAGACCGTCAGATGCAAAAAGCACGAGGTTTTATTTCACTTGTGCAAGTGGGTGACTTAGCCTCGGAAAGCTAAGCACATCTGACCTCTGCCAGGCCAGGTTTTTATAGTAGAAACTCACAAGATAATTATATATTAACATATAGAGTACTTGTTACATTTGGATTGGCCTTTTGGTACAGAGAAGACAATTTTTACATAGTCCAACCTTTTTTTCCAGAAATACCACACACATTATTTTGCAGTTTACAAGATGTTGACTTAACTGAATGTTTAACCCACAATTCTATAGACTGGATATTAGGGGAATGTTCAACCTACAATCCTATAGACGGGATATCAGGGGCTGTTCCTGTGGAATGTTTAACCCACAGATGTTATCTCACATACCATGAGATGTTGACATGAACTTTGTGGTCTCTGGGATTTTCCACATAGCCTTGTGACTTCTGGTTACTTTTCTAATTACGGGGGGGGGGGTGTTAGTAGAGAGGCTAAGCTTGTAGCTTACAGAGTGTCTCACACTCCCCCCTTTTCTTTTGTGCCTGATTATAATCTTATAATCATAGATTGTTGACATCTTTCTGTTTCAAAGCATGATATTGTTGGGTAAGCACTAAAGCATGGACTACTGACAGGAGACCCTTCACAAATTGAACTAGTCTATTACATTTTTGGCCTTTGATAGGCTGCTGAAGGACACAAGGACAGTTTTTGGTCTTTTGGGGTCTTTTTACCCTGAACTACCTAGCCAAATTTTACCTCCTATTTTCATCGCATCACCCTCTTAAGAGGTCACCCTAATTGCCAATAGGGAATTGGGGCGCAGACCGCTCTGGCTTCCTCAAGGCTGAATAGGGTCGTAGATTGTGGCAATAGGGGTACCCCTTCAGTGAGTCTATTTACAAGACCCTTGAATTGCATAACTGTTAGTTGTAGGAAAAAGAAAGTCCTTAACTGGTCCCTGGAAGATGAAATTAAAATAATCATAACAGGGAAGAGCTCAAATGTCCAATTTAAAGCCCATTAGAATTTTTTTACTTAAGGACTTTTAAAGGCTTTTATCTTTTGTGTTCCTCTGTGTTTTTCTTTCTGACTGCCAAGGCTGAACTTTAGAGTCTTGAAATCAGGATTCGTTTCCAGGCACCTTGATAGCTGGAGTAGCTAGAATCAGGGTGAATTCCCTCCCAAATGGCTTCTAGACAGGGAGAGAAAAGAAACCATTTAATTTTGGCGTTAGAACAATGGTGGGCTTGCCTTTTCTTTGTCACAGGTATGCACTGCAGTGTTGAGGTAGGCCACGAATTGAAGTCTTACATCTGAGTGGCATTTTCTTATTAAGAACAAAATCATTAGTGAGAAATTGTATAAATAACATCTTATATAATTTTTTATAGTCTTAAAGAAGCATACTAATTACTTTAATTTTTTTTTGGTTATACTTTCCTTTTGGGTGTTTAAGATCATATAATTTGGCCCAAATAAACCAACTTAATTTGATTCTTAAGGTCAGTAGAGTATCTGTTCCTCAGGGGGATCACATGGGCTTGAGAGGAGCCCCTGGCTCCATAAGCCTTTTACCAGTTCCATCTGTGTGAAGATAAGTCAGAAGGTCTTGCTAGACCATAGCTTCACTTTGAAGCAAATCAAGGAAACGTTTTCCTGTGCTGACCCTCCTCTTTGCAGACTGGACACTGGTTCAAGTCCTTCTGGTGGAGCCTCCACGAACTCCCTGAACAGGAGGACAGGTGACTCATCATATTTACAGGACATTATGAGAGATGCCCCATAGTCCCCTGGAACTTAGTTGACTTTGGAGGACAAGAGACAAAAAAATTGTCCCTTTGAGTCCCTCAGACCAGATTAGAGGCATTTTAATATGGTGGTTAGACACCCAAGAAGGTTAGTTTCACCAATACTGAACTATTAATTACTGTATGTTATGTAGTTAAAGCTTGGACAAAGGTTAAACATATATTTGTTCTTCAGACCATCCGAACCATCACCCCAGGAATTCCAAGACTCACATACATAAGTCTTTTATCTTTTATATATTATAACATATTGTCTCAGACCTTTAATCACTTGCATAGGAACTATCTAGTCATTATAATTTTTTTTTTTAAGGCTTTAGCATCAAACCAACGTTTGATTATATTAAAGTTCACCCTGTGGAATGAATGACTTTACACATACAGATGGGTGAGGTGTTACAAACAGGTATACAGGTAACCTGAGAGCAGATGTACCGTAGTCTTTAGCATGGATGTTGATTTTTCTATAACTTTATGCATCAAGTTTTTTCTTTTAGTCTTTTTAAAATTTCCTCCCCAAATGCAGGAGACCATTTGTGACTAGGGCAAAATTACATACAGCTGGCTGGGAAGAGTAACTGGATACTCAGGTGGGGTGGGGGGGTCCAGCTTACTCCTCCTTCAGTTGAAGAATACAACCGTTAGCAAACCCAACTGTGATGAACTTCTGTAAGTACGCACAGCTGAAGTCACGAGTATGGGAGTTACTCAGGAGTGCTGTCCAGCATCATCTTAACAAAGAACATGGGATGTAAATTACACATAAGATAATGTACATTTTACTTTATAAGTTTCTGGAAAAACCTTATAGAGTGAGTTGGTTTACCAAAACCTTGCTTTAGGTCTTGAGAATGTAGATACTAGATAAAGAGAAGCAATTGGTACATAGTAATACCTTATCAACTTGAGCTTAGAATTTTCAGCATAAATCATTAACTGAGGAAGCGGTTCCTAACTCAGCAGAAGTATGAATGCCTACATTCTAGAGCTGATCCACCTAGTTTAAAAAACAGTGTCACAATCTCTTAATCATCTTGCCTTCCGTGAGCATCTAGAGACAGCCAAGTACAATTACTAGGCAAATAAGCCATGGAGGATAGACAAGCCAATTATGGGCATCTCAGAGCTCCTGCACAGCTGGTGTGCAGGGCACAGCTCTTCCAAGAGTCCTCCACTGTGTCTCAACTACTTGCCAAAAGAACAGGCACACTGTCTCTGGAATCCTCCCCATGCTTTTAGTTATGAAGCAAGGACAAGCTGATACTATTTAAGGTTGGGACACTTCTGTCCATTGAAGCCACAAGGTGTCATTTACTGTATATCTAGACCAGGTCTGAATGCAGAAAGACATCAGTTGTTTTTTTTTAAGGTCTGCGGATCAGATCAAGGAGATCCAAATGGGTAAGGATACAGCCAAGGTGAGCCTTTGCTGAAGACAAGTGGCTACCTATCTGGGAGGCAAAAGAAGACATTTTGGAATGTCTTCCAAACTCTTCTTTGCCTCCTTCTCCAGAGCGTCCTCCAGAGATTCTCTGATCCTTTTCTCAAAAGTTATAACTTGTCTGTTCAAATTTTTTTTTTTAATTATGAGAGTCAAGACTATAAAAAAGGCTCTCAGTCTGTCTGAATTAGAAAATCTATATTATAATTACACATAATTTTGAATTAAGTACCCATAATCTGGACAATAAGGAACACAGCTATCTATGGCCTTATAGCTAGAAAGTGAAAAGCAGAGGTGCTCAGGACATGAAGGGGCAAGCACAAAAGCAAGCTTGGAGCAACTAAGCATCAGAGAGGGAAATACCCTATTTTAGAAACAAAAACAGACCCTGGATAACAATGCAAAAAGGCAGGAATTAACACCAGTGAAGGCTGCATCTTACACCTTTTATCTAAGCCATTCATTCCTCTTTACCTCCCATTGCTGTAGCTGTTTCCTGGTAGCAGCTTGTCTCATGTAATGTTTGGTTGGCCCTGGAGTTCTGTAAATTTACATAAGCTTCCCAGGTGTGGCCATCACAAAGCTCCAGCTCACTTTGTACCAGCTTTGTTCCTAGTTAGTCTTTGAAGTTCATGGCTAGAAAAACTTTAGATTTCCTTTTAAAAACTGATAAATATATTACGTCTGATATCGTCTCCTACTTTGACATGAAAATGCACTAACATTGTTGTAAAAGACTGTGTTAGACTCTCTTGCTTTTCTATGATCTGATCAAGAATTTAAAATATAAACCAAAAACCCTTTTTATAAAGCACCCAGTTAAAGTAGTACCCTCAGATACATAGACCCCAGATTAGAGATCAAAGCAAAAGAATTCATGGTCTCAAACCAAGGATGGGAGTCCATGTACCTTACCACAGCGCAAAGGTGAATGTGAAGCAGTGTCCTCTGGATATCTTCATTCCTAGATACTATTTATTGCTGGGGAAATAACTCAAAAAAGGCAGCAGAAGGAATGAGAAGTTACGTTGAGTACAAAGGTACTTGGGCTGTTGCTCTGAGAGCACACATCTCCCCAGAGCACCATGTGTGGCCTTCCTTGTTCAGTAAGATTTTAAATGCTTAGATCTGTTCAAAAAACAGCTATTTCCGGACCACATTTTGTAAGCACTGTTTGTTTTGTGTTCACCAGTGACTGAGGTCCAAATCCCAGGCCCCTCTGACTGTTCTTCCCATACAAGTGCAGAGAACCAGGGTGGAGAAAAAGCCCAAGTTAAGAAATGGCTTTTAAAACTTTTTTTTCTAAAAGGCAAGACATTTACAGCTTCCATATGCCCTGAAGCCATAACAAGCTAGATAATGGAGCTCACACGATTACCTGCAAAATGGAGTCAGGTTTGCTGCAGCCTTCATTCTTCATTTCTGGGGGGGTCCTTACATGGAGCAGAATTCAATTGTTTGCAAAAAGACAAAGTTTTGTATTTTCAAAGTCCTTTCCAGAGGACCTGGTTCAGTTTCTAGCACCCCTACGGTGGCTAGCAACTGTCTATAATTCTAGTTCCAGGGGCCTCTAAAATAAAAAACAGCAAGGGGGGGGCTGACACGTGCCTTCAATCCCAACATTCAGGAGGTAAATGGATTGGCCTTAATACCAACCACCACCTACAGCCAACACCAGAAGAAGGATTTTCATCCACCACCCTCTTTGTCTTCCAAGGTTATCCAACTCAGGCAGAGATGGAAGAACATTTCCAATTAGCAACATTCTTATGGATTCCATGGAATCCACCAGGACAAGATCCCGGATCTTATCTCTGACTGCTATCCAGTAAGCAGTGTAGGCGGGGCCTCCCTGCCTACAATTTTGACCTGGATGACCCTGTGGGTCGTTACATGTGTGTTCTTGGCCTTGGCCATCCTGTGCCTGTGTCTAGCAAGTCTCAGGACCTGCTTAGCACTCCTGGAGGATGCCGCCCCCCTGCCCGCGGCTGCGCCCCCGCCCGCATATGCACCCCCCACCCCCCAGCGGATGCACCCCCGGCCGCCGCACGCCGGGCTGAGGCCTTCGCGTCAGCAGCCGAGAACTTGATCTCAGCCAGTGTCCTCCCAGCCGTGGCCGCAGAGGGAGAGCTGACACAAGCCTTAGCCGAAGAGCTGGTGCGCGCCATGGCAGTGATTTTTGCGGTGGCAGACCAGGCCCTGGCCTGTGCGGGCCATGCAGCCGCACAACAGGTGGCCCCGGATGCAGACCAGGAGGCTGCCGATGCAGACCAGGAGGCTGCCGCTGATGCTGATCCCCTTCCCCATAGGGGCCGGCGCGTCGCGGGGCGCTGATCCCCTTCCCCGAGGGGCCCTCTTGTGGCCTCTACAAAAGAGCAAGGGTTTCAGGTCTGGACACATGGCTCAGCACTTAAGAACACTTGCTGTTCTTCCAGAGGACTTGAGTTCTGTTCTCAGCACCCACATGGTAGCTCATAACCACCTGTAACTCCAGGTACAGGAGATCTAACAACCTCTTCTGGCCTCCAGAGGCTCCTGAATGCACATAGTACACATAAAACTCATTCAGCTACAAACACACATAAAAATAATAAATCTTTTTTTTTTTTTAATGTGGGTTTCAGCTGGCTAGACGGTTCAGTGCATAAAAGCACTTGCCACCAAACGGGATAATCAGAGTTGGATTCCTGAAACTAACACAGTGGAAGCAGACAGCCAATTTCCACAACTTATGCTCTGACCTCCACATGCATTCTGTATGTAATACAGGTGCGCCACAGAGATGCACTTATGCATGTGCACACACCCCACAATAAATAATTAGTAATGTAAAAAAATTTATTTGAGGTTCTTTTAAAGTTTATTCCATTTTAATTTATTTTGTGTATGTTTGTGTGGGTGCACGAGTGTGATAGTCAGAGGGCAACTTTGTGAAGTCTGTTCTCTCCTTCCACCTTTATGTGAGTTCTAGAGAAGGAACTCAGGTCATCAAGCTTGCAGAGTCATCTTGCCAGCTCCAATTTGTTTTTTATTAAGAATTAAGAAATATATTTTTTATTTATTATTTTTATTTTATGTGTATGAGTGTATTGCCTTCATATGTGTGTAAGTGCACCCATGTTGTACAATGCCTGCAGAGATGAGAAAAGGGTGTTAGAGTCCCCAGGAACTGGAGTTATGGACGTTTTTTAGCCACCATGTGGGTGCTGGGAATTCAACCTAGGTGCTCTGCAAGAGCAGTCAGAATTAAAGGCATATGCTATCACACTTAGTGAGTTTCTTGTTGTTGTTGCTCTTATTGCTGTTTGAGACAGGGTCTCCTGGTAGCCCCAACTGGTCTAGAAGTTAGTATGTGACCAGGCTGACCTTGATCTCAAACTCCCGACTACTGGGGTTAAAGGCGTGTGTCATCATGCTGAGTTTTTCTGTTCTGTTATGTTTTTTAATAAGGTAAAATTTAAAGGAAGCACCATCTCCTCACCATGGACAGACTGAATTACAACTCGCAGCCACATTTTTCCAACCACTTCAACTCCAAAACATCTGCATCTCCCTCTGTAGGAAAAGGTGTCAACCTCTATGCTGAGTGGCACAGGCACACGACAAGGGTTACCTGCATCTTCCAATGTCTTACTAATGGAATTACTGACATGAAATATATATACTTATAGCTTAGCTACTTAGTATCTTTAACATAATCAGTCTAACATCAGCACTTACCTAAAAAGTAAAGTCAGGCTGGGGAGATAGCACAGTGGGTAAAAGTACTTGCCATGCAAGCCTGAGGACCTGAGTTCAAATCCCCAGAACCTACACAGAGTTGAGGGTGGTGGTGCACAACTGCAACCCCAGATCTCCTACGATGGGACAGAAAATAGAGAAAAGAGAATTCCAAGAATTCCAGCTAACCTGGTGTAGACACTGGCAAAACAACGAGGGATCCTGTCTCAAACCTGGTGGAAGTCAAGGACTGATACCTGGGGTTGTCCTCTGATTTCCACACACACAAACATAGCCTACTCAATTTTGACAAGGTCTCAAGGATCCCAGGCTGGCTTCAAATCTGCTATGTAGTCTACCACCTCTAATTCCCAAGTACTGGGATTACAGGCATGAACCATACCCAGCTCATAAAGTCGTATCTCAATGGTTAAGAGGATCAGCAATCTTCACCAGACACTCCTAGAAAAGATGCTCTGGAACAGTTAGCACTGGCTTCTACAGAGAAGTTCCTGCTGTGATCTAGACCACTGAGGGGACCACAAGCCCCAATAGGTTGGCCACTAACATACCTGGGTAACTGAGAACAGGACACATCAGAGAAGCAATAATGGGTGTCCATGGGCCCTCATCACAGAGCAGTCAGGGTACACTGCACATGTGAAGGTAGTGTCTAGGGACCCTCATATCGTGAAACACTTTCCTCTAAGCATAACAGCTATTATCTTAATGAGAACAGCTGTGATTACCCTTCCCTTCAAGAGACCCTCAAGGCTGGGTCTGCTGATCTTCCCTTATTAATGGGGAGGGCTACTGGACTCTCAGCTGAGAGTCAAGTCCCTTTCCTCTATACAGCCCCTCTAGGTTGTATATAATTCTGTCTTAGTTGCACATGGTCTTGGTAGGTACTTGAGTATATAGAGGGTAGAAGTTACCTGAAGGGTGAGATTCCATCTATAGGGAAGTCAACATCCTAGGCTGAGACTTTTAGTGATATAGCTGCTTGGAGTCATGCATGCTCCTGTAAGCCCAACAAACTCACTGTAGATGGACTTGAGTAGAATATTCTTTTGGTCTGCCACTGGTGCCCTTTCTGGAGTGAGCAGGCGTTCGTTCAAGTTTCCCCAGGAAAAATCCCACAACACCTTGCCACAGGGAAAAGTGTACGCTGATGCTCTGTCTCATTTCTAGATTTCTTTCAATTTAAATGGAATAATAATTCCCCAGTGATGGTGCAAGCCCACACATTAATACACACAGTAACTCCATATTGCTCTCTTCTGTGGCTTTTAAGAATCATGGGTCTTCTGCATGACTGAACATTTGGGTGTCAGGACCATGGAAGGGCGAAGGAGCCTCATCTAGGCTATCAGGAACACCTGGTGCCCTCCTCCACCAGTCTAGCTGTAGCCTATGCACTAGGGGTCTGGTCAGGAGAGCTACAGCAAAGCCATACATAGGTCTTTTAATGTGGCTGGATGTTACTGAAGAATCTTAGAGATTCTGGAGCAAAGGATCTGTGGTTCCCAACCAATCAGACTAAAAGGCTAGAAAGTTTCTGGTAGGCTTTCTCACTATAACTTAGATAAATTTGCTTGAGTTCCCAAAACGGTCAGGACCTGAAATGTTTGAAACCTAGCCAAGCAAGCAAGACTCATGGCAGTGTGTGCAGACTGGGATGGTGAGCAATGTTATCTAAGAGCAAAGACCCCCATGGTATCTACAAAGGAAGACATGAATGTAGTTGGCATGTTTATATTCTTGGTGGGAACTAAATAAGATTTTCATACCAGTTTTCTCTACTACTGAGCTATGGTCTCTTCTTTGTTTTGTGATACTGGTCATGGAATCTAGGGTCCTCAGCATGTGAAGTAAGCACTCTACCACTGAGCTATAACCTCCTCTTTCTACCTTTTTGTTTTGTTTGAAACGGGGTTTCCCTATAGCCCCAGCTTGCCTGAAATTTGGCCAGGCTGGCCTCAATCTCATAGACATCTGCCTGCCCCTGCCTCCGCAGTGCTAGGATTATGATTCACCATGTCCAGTTCTACTTTTTATTTTATTTTGGGGGGACGGTGCAGGAGAGATGGTTCAATGGTTAAGAGTACTGGCTGCTCTTACAGAGGATTAGGGATCAGTTCTCAATACCCACATGGTGGCTAATAACTGTCAATAACTCAAGTTCCAGGGGCTCTGACACACTCTTCTGACCTCCACAGGCACTGTATGACACAAGTGCACTTACAAACATTTAGGCAATACACTCATACAAATAAATTAAAAATAATAAAATTTCTAGAAGCGGGAAAGATGGTTCAGTGGTTAAGAGCATTGGCTGCATTTGCAGAGGACTCAGGTTTGGTTGCCATCACCCACAAATACTTGCTTGAAATTCCAGTTCCAAGGGATCTAATGCCATTTTCTGGGCTCCACAGGCATTGCATATATGTTGTGCACTTATATAAATGCAGGCAAAACACTTATACACATAAAATAAAACTAAGGGGCTGGAGAGAAAGCCCAATGCTTAAGAGCACTGGCTGCTCTTGCAGAGGACCTGAGTTGGGTTCTAGCACTTACATGGTGGCCAACAATGTCTAAAACTCCAGTTTCAGGGGATCTGACACCCTCTTCTGGCCTCTGCAGGCTTTGCATACATTTTTGCACTTACATACATGCAGGCAAAACACTTATACACAGAAAATAAAATAAATTAATTAAACTAAAAATAAATTTTAAAACATTTATTTATTATTTGTGTGTGTGTGTGTGTGTGTGTACAGGTGCTCAGAAAGACCAGAAGAGAGTATTAGATTCCCCTGGAGGTAGAGTTACAGGTGACTGTAAGATACCAGATGAAAGTGCTAGGAACTGAATTTAGAGCCTCTGCAAGGCTGAGGTTTGGGGGTATGCATGAGCCAGAGCCACGGCCTATTTGTAAGAGTTCCCTGTCTCATCTATTCCTGAAATAGTGCTTGTGGCTGTGACAACAAGCATCTTGTGCTTCCCCACAAACTGGGTCAATATATTGTGTGGTTTACTATGAGGCTTCTCAACACAGAATGAGTCTGACAGGCAAGACAAACTGTCGGCAGCTATATGGCACAATGCACAATGCAATAAGACCTGACGTGAACTTCACTGAAAATGCAGTTTGGAGAAGTAAGCCTTCCTTTCTTCTAAATGCTATGAGAGAGGATTCAAAATCATCTCTATTCTCGGTGTGGGGGTGCACATCTTTAATCCCAGCACTCGGGAGGCAGAGGCAGGCAGATCTCTGAGTTCAAGGGTAGCTGAGGCTGCAAGGAGAACCTGTCTCAAAAAGACAAAAAACAAAACAAAACAAAACAAAACTCTATCTTTTTATTCTATTCTCACTGTGCCTTCCTAATGATATTCCCAAATTAGAAAAGCAGAAAAGTAAAGCCACTGCCCTAACCTCAGAAGCAGAATATCCAATAAGGTCAGTAAGTATACTTGCACTTCCCTCAAAGTGACATGATCCTGGTAGGAAGGCTGAGGCAGAGGGACTGCTCCACTGAGCACTCTTCAAGGCCTGGCATGGGCTGGAATCATGAGACTTGCTCCATCACAGAGGAGGCCAAGTCTTCCCATTACATCATTAGACATCTAATCCCTCTACTGTCCACACCTCCACCTGACCCCAGCTTCCTCACAGTCCCTAATGTACCAGACAGAGCACCGCACAAGGCATCTCCTGCTTGGATGGTGGCACCCTTACTTCCCCACCCCCACCTCCCCAAACTCCCACCTTATCATCTGTCTCCCAGTAGAAAGCTTGCTCCAAAGGCAAAGAATCCTGCTATTATCTCCAAAGCCTCTGTAGTCTAGCCCAACAGCATTCATATCTACAGTTGCCATAGGTCTGCCTCATGTAACCTCTCTACAGCTTCTCCATAGCTCATTTCCACAAAGATCCCACCTTGAGGGCCTGGACCACCCGTCAAGGCTGGTGCCCCCAACTCCATCCCACGGCTTCTCCCTTTTCCTGTCACTCAAACAGGAAGAGTAGGCTGTGAGGAGACAGTTCACTGAGACAGGCAATTCACTGAGACCAGCTTCCCTCTTTCTCAGACAGAGGCTACCAGGCACCTTCCAGGTCCCCTGTGGGAGGGACGAGGGATATGTACCCACAGTGGCTATAGAATCAGTCAGGAAAGAAAGCACAGAAATAGGCCCCACTCTGGCACTCTGGGGTGGAACTGGAGAGACAAGCCATTCTGATGATCGTTTGCTCTTAAGAGATTGAAAACATCTACATGCTCCTTCAGTCACTAAACCAAAACCAAGGCCATTCAGAAGACGGTCACAATCAGCAGCTGGCAACCCCTCCTGCAGACCAACAGAAGCTGACCTTGCAGAGCACAGGCTGGACAACTCTCTGGCAGGAGACTGGTGGGCAGGGACATTCCAAATCACCATTTTACATGAACTGGGGTCAAGTAGAAGAGACCAACTAGCAGTTGTAGAGAAATCATGGCCTCTGGGCCACAGAGAACCTCACACAGACATCTCTTGCTGTAGAGCCTCTTCCTGTCCATCACCAGCCATAGCTGCCCCTCCTCCCACTCTTGAACTTGAAGAGGTTTGAGCAATCAATCACCCAGTGGTGGGGTTCTGAGAAAACTCCACCTGAACTCTTCCTGACAGGGCTTACTGAAACCACCCTGGGGCTGACGAGTACAGACAACACACACTCATGGCTCCAGAGTCAGGGACCACTGCCAGTCAGACCATGCAGAGCAAGCTTCACTGCCTGACAAGCAGAGACCAGGCCACAGTGACTAGCCAGGTCACTGCACTTCTGTGGTTCCAAAGGAAACAATACGTTATTTATGACATCTGAAAGGAGATGGGGAATTATGATAGAGTCACCCATTTTTAACAAAACATGTAGAATAGCAGTTGTTACATGTTATTAGCACACAGCTAGATGAACCATGATGAAAGGCTGATGGTGACAAGCAGGCCAACCATGCTCACCCCTGAAGCTGGCCGTCTCACTTCTCACCATATTTCCAAATACTTCCCATGAGTTTGGGTTTTTTCTTGGGGTGGGGGTGGGGTGTAGATCTTTGAGACAGTCTCGCACTGTGTAACCCAGCTAGAATTCACTTTGTAGACCAGTCTAGTTTTGAACTCTTGGCAATCTTCCAGACTCAGCTTTCCATGAGTTCTTACATTATATGATCTGAGGCCCTAACACAGTATGTGAGAAATTCAGCATACCTTGCCTCATTTTCTTTCTCCTCATCTTCCCAATGGTTAAGTCAACCTTTGGTTACATAAAAGTTCAATACAGTTACTAAGACTATACAAAAGTGTTCATTACTACGCTGAGAATTATTCTAGAATGATACTTTCCCTCTTATTCCACTTTTTATTTTCCCTGCCTCTTAGTGTCCTGTGTGCTCGGTGTCTATGTACCTATCACCATTCTACCCATCAAAGCGCAGGCAGAACCACAATAGGCCTCTCCGAAGACCAGTCAGTTGGAGGGTTAGGGGTACCCTGGGATTAAGGTCCACATCAGTATCAACCCATACACCTGCACAAGGCCAACATGCTACTAAGAGTGAAGATGAAATAAACCTATAAAACACATTGACAACTACAAATGGTGGTACATGCCTTTAATCCTAGCACTCAGGAGGCAGGGGCAGGTGGAGCTCTGTAAGTCTGAGGCCAGTTTGGTCTACATAGTGAGTTCCAGGCCAGCTAGGGTTACATAGTGAGACCTGGTCTCAACAAATAAACAAAGAAAAACAACAACAAAACAAACAAACCTGACAATCCCTAGGGCATCAGGCCTCTTCCCTATAACTAAGGTCAAACAAGACATTCATGGGTCCCCACCAGATGACACACACATGGACAAAGGCACTCAACAGTAGAGAATCAGCATTCTGTTAAGAACACATGTCCCACAAATTAAAGAATAAAAACTGAATGTCCCCTGGTCCATAAAACCAACTCAACAGAATCGGAATCGAGATCATAAACATCACACTACCACACACACAATCAGGTTTGAAACTATGACAAGATTTTTTTTTAGACAGAGTCTCACTGTGTAGCCTAGGTCAGCCTTGAACTGGCAATCCTCCTGCTTCAGTCTCCCAAATGCTCGTATTACAGGCATGTGTCACCACTCCTGATTTAGTGACAAGATTTTAAAATACACTTAAAAATTAAGTTATCTGGGCTGAAGAGATGGCTCAGCAGTTAGAAGCACTTGCTATTCAAAAGGACTTGGTTCCCAGCATCAGAGGATTCAACACTTTCTTTTAGTCTCTGCAGGCACTGCATGCACCTGGTACACTGATATACATGCAGGCAAAACACTCATACATATAAAATGAAAATGAAGAGGGGCTGGAGAGATGGCTCAGTGGTTAAGAAAACTCAATATTCTTGTAGAAGACCCGGGTTTGAGTCATCCACATGGCAGCTAACAATTGTCCATAACTACAGTTCCAGGGGATCTGACGCCCTCTTCTGTCTTCCATGTACACTGCACAATATGGGTGCACTTAGACATAAGCAAGTATAACATACACATAAAAATTTTTTAAATAAATTTTTAAAAATGAAAATGAAGATATCTTTTAGGTAACCAATGGGCAAAAGAAATCACAAAAGGTTGTTTTTTATTATTATTTTTAATGTGTATGAACATATTGCCTGCATGTAAGAGCACTCCTGTTGTGCAATGCCCACGGAGGTCAGAAGAGGGTGTTAGATTCCCTTGAAACTGGAGTTATAGATGGTTGTTAGCTGCCATGTGAGTGCTGAGGATCAAACCCTGGTCCTCTGCAATAACAGCCACTGTTCTTAACTACTGAGTCATCTCTGCAGCCTCACAAAGGGCTTTTTAATGTAAGTTACAAAGCCATGCATGGAACACATGCCTGTACTCACAGATTTGGGGAGGTAGAAGCAGGAAGATCAGAAATTCAAGGCCATGGGCTGGATAGATGGCTCAGTGGTTAAGAGTACTGGCTGCTCTTGCAGAGGACCAGGGTTCAATTCCCAGCAGCCATAAGGTTACTAACAATGGTCAGTAACTCCAGTTCCAGGGGATTCAACACCCTCTTCTGGCCTCCATGGGCACTGCACTCATGGGTGTAATTACATATATCCAGGCAACAACTCATAGACCTAAGATAAAAATAAATTAATCAAAAATTCTTTTCGTAAAAACTTGCACAAGGCTAGTCAAAATAAGAGTGAATTTGAGGCCAGTCTATGCAATATGAAAAAAGAAGCCTACACTGAGAAGGCAAAACTGGTAGAAGCTGCCAGAGGACAGGACATCTCCAAGGGTCACAGTAACAGCCACCAGAACATCGGGTGTGAACTGAAAAGAACCAGAGTTTCTAGATGGCCAGGGAGTACCTACCATGGGTCACCAAAAGCAGTATATATAGAAGAAAAACCAAGGTTCTTTCAAGGCCACCACAGAAACCTCATATTAAGGGGAAAGATCTAAACCACTCTAACTGCATATCTACTCTCAAGAACTTATAGGGCTAGAAAGATAGCTCAGCAGTTAAAAGAACGTACTGCTCTTGTAGAGGACCTGAGTTCAGTTTCACTGCACCCACACTAGTTGGCTCATAAACACCTGTAACAATAGTTCCAGGGATCTGATGCCCTTTTCTGTCTTCAATAGGTACCTATACTCATATATACTCACACACAGACATGAGAACCCATAAGTAAAAATAAAAAACTTAAGGACTAGAGAGATGACTCAGAGGCTAAGAGCACTCGTTGCTCTTGAAGAAGACCTGGATTTAGTTTCCAGCACCCATATGGTGGCTAACAACCATCTGTAACTTCAGTTCCAGGGTCTCTGATGCCCTCTCTGGGCCTCCACAGGTGATACAGTTACATACATGCAGGCAAAACACTCATATGCATAAAATTAAATAATTAATTAGCTTAAAAAGAAAAAAAAAAAAAAAGACTGGGCTAGAGAGATGGCTGAATATTTAAGAGCACTGACTGCTCTTGCAGAGGACCTGGGTTCATTTCTCAGCACCCACATGGTGGCTAACATAACTCCAGTTCCAAGGGAATCAAATACTTCCGTGGGCATTGCATGACACGGGTGTACTTACACAAATGGAGGCAATATGTTCAGACATATAAAATAAAATCTTTTTAACGATAACTACTTACAGTCTACAACTTACAGGTCTGGTTGACAGCACAGAGGCTTCAGCCTGCTGATGCTCGATCTGGGGGACTGTGCAGTTATTCTGGCTGTCTTCTATCTCATTCTTCATCTCACCCCCTGCCAAGTCTCCTGTGGCTGGCTCTGCTTATTTGCTTGTTTACCTCTCTACAGGCCCTGTTCACTGGGAGAGTCACTGGATCTGGATTATGGCCCTCCTTCCCTATCCAGTACCCTGTCACACAGGCTGGCTCTTAGCTTACCTGGTAATTATGCTTCCTTTTTTCTCTCCTGCTCCTCCCCAGAGAGGGCTGCTACCTAGGGCTGGCCTGCATTGTCGTCTTAGCTCCTGTGCTCAGATGACAGTGATATCTCACTCATCTGTCTTCTTGTTGCCATGCATTGGCCTCACTTTGACGCTGGCTCACCACAGTCCCTGGAGCTCAGCTGATGTCTCTAATAGGTTTGTGGGTGAAAAGCAGTCAAATAAAGGGTAACACAGGTGACAAAACACAGCAACTTCTCCAGAACCATACAAAGATTTAGTATTTTAGAAACTCAGTCCTAAATGACACTGTCAGCAATAAGTGAAGACAGACAAGGTGAGATCCTAGGTCCAAGAATATCCTGAGATCCAGCCTTGTCTGGTGACTAATACATAAGGAGGCAAAGAACCTGCAGCTAACCACAACCCATAGCGCCAATCCGCTGCACTTTCTGGCAGATGACAGGAAAATAAGAAACTCTGTTTAGAACTGCAGACTTTGACTCAAAACAGACAACACATGGGGCAACTGGTGAGTGTAAAATGGTATGACCACTGGAAAGACACTAAGTTTATACCCAGCACATTGGCAGCCACCCAGAGTTGAAGCACAGTCAAAGTCTGCACATTTTACAGCAGGTAAAATTTGGTATAAAAAAAAAAAAAAAAAAAAAAAGCCTGCAAACACTGAACTCTAAATAATGACCAGGGGGCATTCTGGAGCATTTAGGAGGAAGTACACAAAAGTATGAGCTGAACACATCCCACTGAAAAGATGGACTGGAGGATAATGGATGGAGGAAACAGATGGAAATGATACACACAGGGCACACATACAAGCTGCTGCCAGCACAGTATGGATGGTGAATATATACATGAGTGTTTACTGTGTACTTTTTTCAGCAGTTTTGAAATTTTTCCTCATAAAACCCTAGGGAAGGGCAGTAGCTTCCCAACATTTTGAATTATCAGTTAAGCCTATTGATCAAGGAGGACAGGGTTGAGAGAGCAAAGGACAGGCAAGGGGAGAACAGTTCACACTCCAGACATTTCAGGAGTTCAAGAACTGACAGGCTGGAGAATGGGCCGTTACAGGGATAGTGGAGAAAGAGGAGAGGTGACAGGGCACAGAGAGGGGTCAACTGACCTCCATTTCTGATGGCCACGATCCCTTGATGGAAATCTTCAAAACTGATCACGCCAAGCCCGCTTGGGTCCAAATACTGAGTTAAGTCCTTCACCTGCAATAGCCAAATAAGAATGTGTTACCCACAGTCTTCAGAGAGAGAGGAGCACACTGAGCACTGGCTCCTTTACCATCTACAGAATGGCTTGCTTACACAGCTCAGAGTTAAGGACCCACTGATTCTTCCACCCAGAGGCAGAGGCAATCACCAGAGCTCCTGCAAACACTTTCAGGCTGTCCCAAGCAAAGGTGCCAGTAAGTCAGTATCCTGAATCATGGAAGTAACATCCTGGCCTTCATAAACATGACATCTGAGCTTCCCTGGTGGGAAAGTCAGAAGTTTTAAGTTTTAGGAACTGTTCCAGCAAGTTCTTAGAATATTTATATGAAGTGCAAACCTACACACATACTAGGATGGGCTTCTCAGCTGAGGTAAGTCCTTTAGTGGAAAATAACTGAGGCTCATAGACCCTTGTTACTAACCTTTAAAAGGCAGAAGGGAAATTCACACATGTGCTACAACTGACACAACTTTTCAGAACAAGATGTGGTTTATGCTGCCAGGTGGATCTCATCACAATTTAAAACTTTTTCAAGACAGATAGGTTGACTCATACCTGTAATTCAAGCATTCCAGCTATTGGGAAGTTGAGGTGAGATAATTGCTTGAGCCCATGAATTCTGGGTTACTATGGACAACACAGGGAAACCCTGTCCTGAAAGCATACACATACACACACAAATGGCTGATAAGCATATGAAAAGATACTCAATATCTTTAGTCCTGCAAGAGATGCAAAGTAAAAACACTATAAGATACTGTTCTCTAAAATGGCTATAATTGAGCTCAGCAGTTAAGGCACTTACTTGCCACCAAGGCTAATTATCTAATAACCTGAGTTTGATCCCCTAGTCTCACAAAGTTGAAAGAGAAAACCGACTCCCTCGTTGTCCTCTAAGCTCAACTTGAGCACCATGGCACATGCACACATGCAACATACATACAACCAATTGATAAAGTGGCAAATAATCCAAGAAAATTAACTGAGATAAACTAAACGATCTCCAGTGTATCTGTAGAGAAAACCCACTTTTTCAGTTTCACTAGTCAATCATTTGGTCATAGGACCATCCCAGGGAGGCAGGTTTACCTTAAGTTATGCTAAATAGATGGGCAGAATACTTAGTATGTTAATGAGGTAGTGAGTTTTTATTCTCATTTTTTAGTGCTGTACTCGCCAATTCTCAGCCCAGAGAGTGCAGTCACTAGCCCAGTTAAATAAATTTGGCTGATTCAGAACATCTGGAGTGGTCCTTTCCAGAGGCCTGAATGCCATAACGCAATCAATCAATCAATGTAAAAAAAAAAAAAAAAAAACTTTAAAAAATAGCTATAACCAAAACAACTGACAGAACTGTGTAGGTGGCACAGACCTGTAACCCCAGCATTCTCTTCAGATGAGGAAGGAGGATCAGAAGTTCTAGGCCAGCCTGTGATACAAAGTGAGACCTCGTCTCAAGGAAAAAAATAAAACCCACAACTGAGACCTTATATAGCACTTGACTAGCATGTGAGAAGCCCTAGGCAGCTACAAAACCAAAACAAAACCAATACTGACAATTACAAGCTTGGGTGAGGATGTAGAGAAGCTGGACCCTCCTATTTTCTAGGAAGAATGAGGAATTTACAGCGGCTTGGGCAATTTAAAAAACCATTAGGCAGGCAGTAACCTTAATAAGTTACCAAGTGCTAGGCATATAGGTGTACACCTGTGACCCCAGCACTCAGGAGGCAGAGGCAGGCTTATCTCTGTGAGACCAAGTCCAGCCTGCTATGTATGGCGAGTTCCAGGCCACCTGGGGCTACTAGGAGACACTGTCTCAAAGAGACCAAAACAACAACAACAAGGAAGTTAAACAACTGCCATATTGAGCCTAGTGGTACAGCTCTATAATCTCAGTACTTGGGACGTGGAAGCAGGAGGATCAGAAATTCAAGGTAATCCTTGGCTAGACCGTGAGTTCAAGGCCAATCTAGGATACATGAGATCCTATCTCTAAGCAAACAAGTAAGTAAAAATACCCATCCCCCCAAAAGAAAAGGTTAAATACTGGCTGACTATACAATACAGCAGTTCTGCTTGTAGGCATTAACCAAGAGACAGAAAAATGTGTTCACACAGAAATCTGTTTACAAATGGTCACAGCAGCATTTTTCATAATAGCCTTTTTCAGAAATCACAAATCTGAAGACAAAAAAGCAGATCAGTGGTTGTCTGGAATTTCACAGTCTGATTAAACAGTGAGAGGCTTGTTTTAGATTATAGAAATGTAAAAATTAAACTATGATGATAGCTGAATCAGTCTTAGGAACTTACACTTAAACTGGGTGACTTTAAAGGTATGTAAATTATATCACAACAGAGCTCTTAAAAGAGAATAAATAAGCCAGGCCTGGTAGAGCACACCTTTAATTCTAGCATTTAGGAGGCAGAGGCAGGAGGATCTCTGTGAGCCTGAGGCCAGCCTGGTCCACATAGCAAGTTCCAAGCCAGCTGGGGCTACAAAAAACTAGCCAACCAACCAACAAAAGAACAGAGTAAAATGTTAAAATGAATAAAATGAGTAAAAATGTTTGCCATCAAGCCTGGCAGCCTGAGTTCAATCTCCAGAATCCACAAAAAAGAGAAAACCAACTCCTAAAAGTTGTCCTCTGACCTCCACAGGCATGTTGTAGGATGCATGCACTAACACATGTGTGCACACTCACACAAATAATAAAGAATATATTTTTGAAACTTTTCAAAGAGAAATACTGAAGTGAGAGAAACAAGACCCCACAGAAGCCCAAGAAGAAAGTCAAAGCAAAGGCACAGAAGACACTGAAACTATACTTTTAAAAATTCCGTGGGATTACAAAAGAAAACGAGGGCTGGAGAGATGGCTCAGCGATTAAAAATGAACAGTGCTCTTGCAGAGGACAAAGGTCAGTTCCCAGCACCCATAACAGGTAGCCGTGATAACTTCAGTACCAGGGGATCTGATGTCCTCTTCTGGCTTCTGCCAGCACCTGTACTTATGTATGCATACACCCACATAGACACACACATATGCATGTAATTAAAAATAAAAATTAAAATGGATGACAGCCAGCTTGGTAGCACACGCCTTTAATCCCAGCACTCAGGGGGCCGAGGCAAGGCAGATCTCTATGAGTTTAAGGCCAGCCTGGTCCACAGAGTGAGCTCCAGGACAGTCAGGGATGCAGGGAGACCCTGTCTCAAAAAAGACCTAAACAAATAAATAAATAAATAGTGCTGGAGAAATGGTTCAGCAGTTAAGAGCACTTTCTGTTTTTTCAGAGGACCTGAGTTCAGTTTCCAGCACCCACATCAGGCAGATGACAACCATCTTTAACTCCAGCTTCAAGGGATCAGACACCCTGTCTAGGTCTCCAAGGGCACACACATAGCATACACACACATAAGTAAATAATTTTTTTTTTTTAGTGCAGGGTCTCACTACATAGCCCTGGCTGGTCTGGAACTTGCTACATAGACCAGGTTGCCCTTGAACTCACAAAGTTCTGCTTGCCTCTGCCTCAGTAGAGCTGGAACTAAAGATGTGTATCAACATGCCCAGCAAAATAAATCTTTAAAAGGCAAAATAAAGGGTATGGAGGCCCATGCCTTTAATCCCAGCACTTGGGAGGCAGAGGCAGATCTCTTTCAAATTGAGGCCAGCTTGCTTTACTTAAGGAGTTTTAGGCTAGCTGAGGCTACAGAAAGACCTTGTTTCAAAGGGACCAAAAAATAAAATAAAATATTTTTAAAATATTTTATTTTTATTTTATGTATATGAGTGTATTGCCTGCATTTATATAAGTGCAGCTGTGTTGTGCAATGTCCTCAGAGGACAGAAGAGAAGAGGGCATCTGATCCCCTGGAACTGGAGGTACAGACGGGTGTTAGCTGCTGTGTAGGTGCTAGGAATTGAACCTGGGTCCTCTGCCAAGCAGCCAGTGCTCTCAACTGATGAACCATCTCTCCAGCCCCACAAATAAAACGTTTTTAAAGTGCATATTGAAAGAATACTAGGTACCTAAAAATATTAACTCCCAACCTGACTTTATTCTGTGATTTGGGGACTCTAAAGAAAAAAACAATAATCCTTTAAGTAGCTGCACAAAAATAATTTTAAAAAAAGATTTATCTATTTTTATTTTATGTATGCTTGCCTGCATGGATATATATATATATATATATATATACATATATATAATTATATGCATATGTGTGTCTATGTGGGTATATGCACACATATATATATACATATATGGACACACATATATCACACGTGTGCCTGATACCCATAAAGGCCAGAAGAGTGTGGGATCCCCTGGAATTGTAGTTACTTGTGGTTGTAAGCCACCATGTAGGTGCTAGGAACCAAACCTGGGTCTTTGGAAAGAGCAGCAAGTACTCTTAACTGCTATGCCATCTCTCTAGCCTTTAAGTGACTTTAAGGAGAAACTAGATTATCATTAAGCTTTTTGGAAGCAATGTCAGGTAACAGATATTCTAATGCCATCATACCAAGTGCTGCTAAGAGCTGAGACCCTTAAGAAAGGAGAAAAGGGCCATGCGTGGTGGCACATACCTTTTTTAGCCTTAGCACTAGGGAGGCAGAGGCAACTGGATCTCTTGAGCCCAGGTCAACCTGGTCTACATAGGGAGTTCCAGCCAAGCCAGGACTAAACAATGAAATTGTGGGTCCCCTGCAAAAACACACGCACACGCACACACACACACACACACAAAAAAAAACAAAAAACGAAAAACAGCAAGAAAAGGGCTGGAGAGATGACTCAGCAGTTAAGAGCACTGGCTGCTCTGGCAGAGGAGCTGGGTTTGGTTACTAGCACCCTCATGGCAGCTAACAACTGTTCATAACTCTAGTTCCAGGTATCCAGTATCCTCTTCTGACCTCCACAAGCACTGAATGCACATGGTGCACTTACATACAGACAGACAAAACAGCCATACACATAAAGTACAAATAAAAATTTAAAAAGCAACAGAAGAAAGGAGGAAACGATGTAAGACAATTAGGTAGACACTCTGTACCAGAGACTGGGTGATCTACAGGAACAGAAATCTATTTCTTACATTCTGGATACTACAACCCCAAGATAGAGATGCCAGCATGGAATGTCTCCTAAAAGCTGTACTCTCACAGGGCAAAAGAGTAGCAGGGAACAGCATACTCTCTTCTACAGGGTCTGTGTCAAGCCAGGCCCTCAGGACTATCTCCTAAAGACCTCATTTCTTAGCACCATCACACTGGTAATTAAGTTTCAATAAGTGAGTTAAAGGATATTCAGTTAAATGACAGCAGCTAATGAATTTGAATTTAAGCAGCATAATGAACTCAGAATGTATTTAAGAACAAAAACAAAAAACATATGGCTCATTGGTTAAGAGCACTTACTGCTCCAGTAGAGGTCCAGAGTTTAGATCTCAGCAGCCATATCAAGCAGCTCACAAATGCCTGTAACTCCAACTCCACGGTATTCAACACCTACTTCTGGTCTCTGTGGACACACAGATCCAGACATACAACCACAAATAAATCTTAAAAAAAAAAAATTTTTTTTTTTAATTAAAAAAACTCTGAGTGTAGATGTGTAACCCAAGCTACTCTTGGAGGCTGAGGGAAGATCATAAATTTAATGACCAGCTTAAGTAATTTAGTAAAATTCTGTCTCAAAATAAAAAGCAAGTTGGGTGTAGTGGTGCACACCTTTAATCCCAGCACTCGGGAGACAGACGTAGGCAGATCTCTGTGAGTTCAAGACCAACCTGGTCTATATAGTGAGTTCCAGGCCAGCAGGGGCTATAGGGAGATCCTGTCTCAAAAGACCAAAAAATAAAAATAAGAAAACAAAATACAAAACAGACATGAGATGAGACATGGTGGTGTACACCTTTAATGCCAGCACCTAGGAGGCAGAGGCAAGCAGATCTCTGTGAGTTTAAGGCTAGTCTGGTCTACATAATGAGTTTCAGGTCTGCTTCAGTTTCAGGGGTACAAAGTGAGACCCAGTCTCAAATAAAATAAATAAAATGAATAAACCGGTAGAGGTGCTAGTGAGCGGGCATTTGCATCCAAGCCTAAAATCTCCAGTTCAGTACCCAGATCAATCCCTATGAGTGAACGAACTCCGAAAAAGTGTCCTCTGACCGCCACCACTATGACACATGAGCCCTCTCTGTCTCTCTCTGTCCTCCCCGCCCCTTCAAGTTTAATTTTTTTAAAGTAAAGTCAATTATAGACATGGGGGACAGTGCTTACAACCCCAGCGCTTGGAGGGAAGTGATAAGGAGGGAAGGAAAAGGGACTGTGGGTTAGTGTTTTGTAGCTGTGGTATTATTTTGAAATTCCTTCAAAGGTGATGTCTTAAATACATCTACTGAAGCACTGGAGAAACCTCAAAAGAAACCAGTAAACAGAAAGGAGCCTAGTAGTATTCAGCCTGTCAGTCCCAAGCTACAATGCCCCACAACCAAACAGCAGGTGGCACTATCTCAATCCTACTGACAAAGGCAGTGACAGAACCAGAATAGCTAGCTACACCTTCCATCCCTAACCAAATAGCCCCAACTGTTTACCCAGCACTAAAACTCATGACCAGACATTACAACCAAGCTACCAACTGACAGGAAAGATAGTGACCAAAGGAACCATTTCCACATCCTAGTAATTAAATCATTAAATCCAGACCAGGAGAAGTTTGACAGGGACACAAAATAACCTGCTGGTTTCAAGAAAGGAAGACAACCAGGACTTCTCACTCTTGGAGACTTGTGAGACACATCAGGCCAGCACCAAAAGGGTACTTTCATCGATCCCTGCCTCAGACAATCACACAGTTCAAAAACCACACAGAGGAGCTTGTGAGATAGCTCAGTTGGTAAAAAAAAAAAAAAAAACTAACTTAGGAATTTTTGACAGAGGGTGCTGTCTATCTCTCTATACATTTGTATTAGTCTGTGTAGGGCATTGTAACTAGAAAGTGAAAAGCAGTGATGCTCAGGACATGGAAAAGCAAGCTTGAAGCAGCTAAACATCAGAAAGGGAAGTATTCCATTTTAGAAAAACAGGCTTTGGATCAGTTTGGATGTACTGTAGTGTTGAGATAGGCCAAGAATTGAAGTCTTACATCCGAGTGGCATTTTCTTATTAAGAACAAAATCATGAGTGACAAATTGTGTAAATAACATCTTATATAAACTTAAACCTAATGTCTGGGAAGTATGATTTCCTGTGCTCTTGAACAAGTATACTAATCACTTTAATTTTTTGGTTATACTTTCCCATGCTAAATCATAGAAGCCATCCTAGTTTCCAAGAGACAGTGAGCCCCTGTTGTGGTGTGGATGAAAACTGGTTTCTTGAGACAATCAAGCAGAGAAGACCTGTTCCCGGCTAGTTCCATGCCCTCTGCTGCCTACTCATAGCCTCATTGGTAAAAGGCAGTTATATGGAATAATTATTATCCCCCTGTTAGAGCTACGCTGACTGTTCTAGTAACTTTCTATTGCTATGATAAAACACAAAACCAACCTGTCGCGCCCCTACCCCTCCGAGCCTCGGCCGCACACTGGCGTCGCCGGAGACCGTACAGCCCCTAGGCTCCTCTTCCCCCTCCACGGTGGCCGTCAGGCTGGCCGACTCGCGTGGCCGCAGCAAAGCATCCCCGAGCCCACCGCGGCCACCAAGTTCCCGCGCTCATCTTCAGCGGTCACCTTCAACGGCGAGGAGCAGAAGCGCGTGCAGCAGCGGCGGTGTCAGCGGCGTCTGCGTCTGCAGCGGCGGCGTCTCCGGCTCGGGCTAAGAAGCCTCCGAGCCTGACGTGGCCCCGCGCGGCGCCCCCTCCCCTGGCCGCCGGCGGTCACGGATCAGCCCCATTTCCAGGCCGGCCGGCGCGCAGGAGGCGAGGTCTCGCCTCGGAGGCTACCGGAGATCGGTCGGTGCGTCCCTCGCTCTGTCCGGGAGTCCACACGGTGCTGGGGATCTTCAGTTCAGTCTCTGCCCGGAGGGCCGGGAAGCGGCCGTGCTGCGCCAAGACCCATCCTGGGCGGAGGTAGCGTGTGCCTCGAAGCTCCGAGCCTCCGCCTCCCTGCCTCCCGGTTCGGCTCCTGACTGCCACCTCCTCCGGCTCCCGCCGCCCCCGCAGCTTCTTCTCCAACTCTCTCCGCCAGGCGAGTGGGCGCTCAGCCGCGGCGCGGAGACCTACCGTCTGACCCAGAGAGGCGCCGGGAGAGCGACTCCGACCTGCGACCCTGCAGCCCAATAGAGGTGTGGAGAGGAGGGGGCGAGGAAGGGGAGGAGACGGGAAGTGAGGGGGAGGAGACGGGAAGTGAGGGGGCGGTCAGGTGCTGGGCGCGGAGCCACCTCCCCCGCGGCATCACCCCCGCCCCCGCCCCGGGGCTTCCGGTATGCTCATGGTGTGGGGTCCAGTAGTGCTGTCCACCTACCATATGCTCAGAGTAGCATAGCTGGACTGTGCCGTGGATCTATTTATAGCTCCCTGAGGAAGCTGGGCGCTGATTTCCAGTTTGCACTCTTGCCTGCACAGAGATCTGCCTGCCTCTGCCTTCTTAGTGCTGAGATTAGAGGCATACACCACCATACCTGTAAAATATGACTGAAGGACCCTCCCTCTTCCCAGCATACACCTTGGCAACTCTAGCCAAACAACTTCTTGAATTCCCGCTTACTAAGCAGCTAGTCGGGGCTAATGACGCACTCGCCCGGAGAGTTAGCTGAGACCATCCTGAGCAGGTTTCTTTCTTGCTCGCACTCTCTCTTACTCCTGGTCTGGAGCCAGGAACGCCAGCCCGGTTCCCCGGAGCCCCGGCCCCATCCCCAAGATGAGGGGACTAGCATTTCTCCACTCCCGAGTGCGGAGACGCTAGTCCCATCTGGTCTTCTCTTAGTAAAACCGGGTCCTGTTAGCTCCCAGCTGAGTCTCTTGTACCCTGACCTTACAATACCCACCTATTTCTCATTTTTTACACTGATACACTGGAACAGGTGGCCAAGTCTAGCCTGTTGGGGTTGCTGGAGCCAGGGTTTTTGTCCTAAAAATCAGGTTCCAAGGTGTGTAGTATTTGTTGACTGAGAGGGCAGCATGACCAAGTGCCTTTTTTTTTTTTAATTTGTGGTTCTCTAATCCTAAGTGAAATGGAACTAGGTTTTCTGGTACAGTTCCTTCCATTGCTCAGTTGTTGCTTAACCGAGGCCCTTAGACTTCAGCCCAGGGTTGTTGTCATCCACAAGCTCAATCTCTTCCTTGGGCACTGGAGGGAGCTCTGCTGCCTGTTTTCCACCTAGTAAGGCACAGCAACCCTCCACCATAGTGACACATCCACGGAGGGATTTTTGGAGTCCTTTTTGGAGGGAATGGAAGTGGGGCTCTGACCACACCTGCTGCCCCAAAGGACTCTGGGTCATTTCAATGGGTGAAAAGCAGTGTATTATACTGAAAACAGCTCAGCAAAGATTCCAAATAAGATCTCTGTCCCTTTAAATTGAGAGTTGCCAGGGAGCCTCCTGCAGCTGGGGCAAGGAGGGCACAGCCCAGATTCCAGGGCAACAAAGGATCTCCTTTACCTAGAGCTTCCTTCATCCTCAGCCAATACCCTCCACCTGCCCTTCTGTCCTTCGTTGGCTTACTGCTGGCAGGCTCAGCTCTCCCTTCCCCCTACTAATAAAACATTCAAAAGACACAAACAAGTGTGGTCCAGCCTTCTATCCTAAGCCACCTGTTTCCCCTCCCCCAGGGTCCAACAGTGTTGTCAGATGTCAAGTTCTTCAGTGACATTCTGTATTTTTGACTCACAGAAACATGAAAATATTTTTGCAAAAAATTTTCATTTTTGAGTCAAGCATGGTGGTGATGCACAGACTTTAATCTCAGCACTTGGTAGGCAGACGCAGGTGGATCTCTGTGAGTTCAAGGCCAGCCTCATCTACAATTGTGAAATCCAGGCCAGCTGGGGCTACAGGGAGATCCCATCTCAAAAAGACCAAAAAAAAAAAAAAGTTTTCATTTTTATTTATGTGCACGTTTGTGTTTGTGCTCGTGAGTGAGCACTGGAGAACAGTTGAGGGTATCAGATCTCTTGAAGCCAGAGTTACAGGCAGGAATGAGCCAACTGAAATCCAGTCATCTGGAAGAGCAGCAAATGTTCTTAATTGCTGAACTCTCTCTCCAGCCCAGACATAAAATTATTTTTCCTTTTCTTCAAATGCAGCTTTCCAAACAGCATTCTGCCTATATTTTATGTTCATGAGTATAATGCCTCCATGTATGTAAGTGCAGTCGTGCCAAGCTGTGCCTACAGAGGCCAGAAGAGGGTGCCAAATCCTCTCGAACTGGAATTAGAGACAACTGTTAGCTGCCATGTGGGTGCTGGGAGCCATCTCTCCAGCACCTGCCTATTCTTTTTCTAAGCTAAAGCTGCTTGATGTATGTGGTAAGCCATTCTCAATTAGCACACAGTACTACCCCCACCACTCCTGCACCCATCACAGCTGCATTCAGTTTGGATACTTCGTGACTCTATGCTCATCCCTTAGTGACTAATCTGGAAGCATCTACCTGATTAACAGTGGGCACGTGCAGTGTCACACTGAGGCAGGACGAACAGGAAGAATTATAGGGTCAAGCTATAGGATCTGGCTATTTTTGGAGATTCCAGAGGATTCCTAGTGGCATTCTTAATTTCTAGAGCCAGTGGGCCCTGTCTCTCCTGAGTGATTAAGCTTATGGATCTTTTGCTTAGACCTCTCTTCCCTTTAATTTGCATTTCTCTAACTTGGGAGGCTGTCCAGTTCCTGTCATTTGTATAACTTCTTAGGATTCCAGTAACAATTTGACCCTTAACACTTTCTTTTTTTGGTCCTTTTGAGACAGGGCTGCCCCAGCTGGCTTGGAACTCACTATGACTGGATCAGGCTGGGCTCAATCTCATAGAAATCTGCTTGCCTCTGCCTCCTGAATACAGTGCTTAAAGGTGTGTGCCACCAAACCCAGCTGACCTTTAACACTTTCTATGAGATTAGTAAGACTGATTTGTATGGAGCTAGCTCTTCACTATTATCTGTATCTTGAGGTTGATCTCAAGTAAATGACAGTCCTCTTACCTCACCCTTGCCAGTGCTGGAATCACAGGAAAAAAAATCACCATACCTGGCTTTACTAATACAAGACTGCCTTTTGTAGCATGAGTTGCAAGAAACTCCCTGTCTAGATTATTTTATTTTACTTGTTTCTTGCCTCCAAAGCCTCAGATCATACTTAGAAAAACCTTCTCCATGATAGTTTTCCCCAAACCTTTATTTTTTATTTTTTGGTCTTTTTGAGACAGGATCTCCAGGAATAAAGGCATGCACTACCATGCCCAACCATTATTTATTGCTGTTATATGTATGACTGTATTGCTTACATATATCTAAGTGCACCCTTGTCATGCAATGCTCGAGGAGCAGAAGGTGGCTTCAGATCCCCTGGAACTCGAGTTACAAATGATTTTTAGCCATCATGTGGGTGCTGGGAATTGAACCTGGTCCTCTGCAAGAGCAGCCACAGATCTTAACTGCTGAGCCATCTCTTCAGTCCCATTTTTCTTTTTATTCCAAGACAGGGTCTCCATGTAGCAACAGACTTTTATCCCTTGTAGTCCAGGCTGCCTAGGAACTCACATGTAGACTGGGTTAGCCTATGACATCCACCTGCTTCTGCCTCCCAAGTGCTTGGTTTAAAGAGTATGCCAGTTCTCCCAAATTCTTTTACAGGGCTGTTTTCCTTTTGCACCCATATCTTTTACTTGTTTATCCCTTCTGGTCCCTCTGAGAAGTTGAGAAGTTAGTCCTCTGCTGATGTGAACATCAGTTACTCAATTCCCACATGTGCAAACAGTACCTTCCTCTTTTCATGAAAATGTCTTTTATACCTTTGCAACAATATGTGGTTATGCTGTGAGGGGCCTGCAGATAGCTCTGGATTCTGGTCTTCCAGGCAAAGCCATCAAACATCCGTGGGATTCTAATTCTGGCCTACCTAGTTCAGGTTCCCATAGGTAGTGTCCTCCAGGAATTGCTGGGCACTATACTAGTACACTCTCCCTCGGACATCCCAAATTCCGATTTGTGCCTACCCCACCCATGGCTCTCCATTTTGCGTGGCCTCTGTCCTGTCCCCTGTGTGCCCAGGGTGATTCTTCTGCATCTTGTCGCCCCGTGAATCCTATGTAACTTTTCTGCGTGCACCCAGTCCTTCGGCCTGACTCCAATGAGTCCCAAAGTTGCCTACCATGACTCCCCCATGCACGCGTCCTCCCCCATGCCTCCCTCGTGACTCCTGTCCCGCATCCTGAGTTCCACGGGTCCTCTTCTACCCTTCATTCACCCACGTCCCGCGTGATCCCTTTGCCTTTCATCTCATGTGTCCGGTATGATTCCCCTCGACCCGCATCGCTCCCCATGTCACTCGTGACCCCTTTGCTTCCCATCCTCTTTGGGTCTTGCATTACGCCTCTGCGATGCATCTCACCCGTAAGCTGCGTGACTTCCCTTCGTATTCTACGCACCCATCCAGGCCCGTCCGTCTCTTGTGACCCTTGGCCCCCTGTACCCCTAAGCGTTCCACGTGACCCTCCAGCCTGTACCGCCTGTCCAAGGCTGCGTGACCTGCCGCGAATCCGTGTCCCCTCCAAACGTGACCCCCCTGCTCCGAGTCTCCCATCTGACCCGGGTGACGCGCATCGCAGGTCCACCCAGACCCGGGCAGTAGATCGGCTCCCCGCTGGGCGGGGCCTCGGAGGCGGAAGTGCTCCGAGCGCCGGCGGCGAGTCTGGCCGAGCCATGGGAGCCCGGGGCAGAGGTGGCGGAGACGGCCGCAGAGGCGGCGGGGGCTGCCCAGGCAGCGGGGGCAAGCGGCGCGGGACGCGGGTGGGGTAGCGCGGGTCGAGCGCGGAGCCATGGGCCAGGCCGGGACCGGAGCGGCGGCGGGGCCGTTGCTGATGCTGCTGATGCTCCTCGCTCGACCCCCGCCTGCCGCCGCCAGAGACAGCAGGAAGAGCGGTGAGCCCGCGCGGGCCTACCGCGCCATGGGCTGCGGGAGCAGGGGACAAGGGACGGGGTGGGGGTGGGGGTGGAGGCGGGGCGATTGTGACTCACCGGGGGCCACCTGTGCGTTCACCAAGGCGCGGCCCTGGAGTGAGGTGCTCATCCTGAGTAGCGCCCCCTGCGGGGCATCCTGGGCGGAACCCCCCCCTCCCAAAACACAAGCCCTCACTGCTGAGCCAGGGGCCCACGGGGCTTACTTGGAGAGTACTCTCCTGATCCTCCTCCCATGTGAGTTGGGGACCAACTAGTTGTGAGAGGTCAATAGATCCATTTGGGAAGAATGGCAGGCTAGTGAATGGGTTCTCATGGGCCTCCATCTGGTTTTGTAGAAGAGCAGAGCTCGGAGAAAGTTGTCCAGACCCTGAACAGGAGGGGTTTTGCGAGTATCGTCATGCTCCTATTCCAACCCCAGGAAGGTCACTCTTGATTGCTGGCCTTGCTTCTCAGAGGCTGTACTCCCAGCTGACCCTGAAGAAGCTGACTGACCAGAATAGATAGAATGAAAGGATACTTTCTTATAGAGGAACTTTCCCCGCTTTTTGCATTTCTGCTTTCCCGGGTGCTGGTGGGGGCTGTCCTGAACTGCTGTTTGAGCAGGCAGCCAGACCTGTATTCTTTTGAGGTTCGCTTGAGGCAGGACAGGTGTAGACTGTGATGCTCTGGACACGTGGGAACGAAGAGTTCCCCTTTCCAGAGTCGCCTTGAACTCTCTGGGGGCCCTTTGTGTGGCTCAGCCACCTGATGTGTCTTAGACAAGCTCCTGGGCTGAGTCTCCACTTCGAATTCCCAGCCCTCCCCCTTTCTCTGAAATATTGCTCCTCCAAGCTCTTGTTTCTTTGAGGGTTGTTCCTTCTGGTTTCCGAGCTTGGCACAGCCTGAAATGAAAGGCAATGTTCCCTAAGGATCTTCTGATAAATTACTCCATACCACACCCTAGTTTCTTCTCTCTGGGGTCAAGCCTAGAAGAGGGTCACTGGTGAGGTGAGGGGCAAGGTGGCTCCGCAGCTTTGGCTGCTGGGGTCTAGTGAGTGGACAGGCAGTATCTCTGGCACCTGTCCTGGTCTGGAAGGTGTGGGGCAGAGTGCCCTCACTCAGGTTTCCAAGAAAAGCTCAGAGACTTGATTTTCTCAGTTCCCTACCTAGCTCTGTGTCTATAGGGGAGGTGTTCCAGGCAGGCAGGGGCTTGCACAGCTTGCCGACCTCACTCTTCCTAATGTCTCCTGGGGCTCACCACATTATGCTAATGGTCCTTGTCCTGTACATTCACCAGCTGCATGTTCATCAAGATAATTAGGTATCTCAACCAAGGAAGCCTTAGAGGGGCTATTTAGACCTAAGAATTTGGTACCAAGTCTTAGGGCAACCTTGAGTAGGTCTCTTTTCTGTGTATCTATTGAGACATCACAACCACTAGCTGGGTTCCAAATGTCCTCAAAAAGGCTCTCTGGGGCTCAGGGCCTTTCCTCCTTTCAGCTCAAGGTTGCTGTACACTGCCCAGTGACCTCTCCCATCTGGTCCCTTCAGAGGCTGGGTATCCATGTGTTGGTTTTCCTAAGAACCCACAGTCCTAGGGGTGGGGAATCTGCCCTGCTTCAATTCCCAGAGCAATTTTTCTGTCCCATTAATCTGTCACTACCTGAGGGCCTGTAGCATCTCCTGGCATTCAGACCTCAACCTGGTGAGTGGGACCCTGGTGGCCAGCAGACACCAGAGAGCTTGGAATTCACTTGGCCCTACCCCTTGTCTGGCACCTTTGAAGCTCCCCAGTCCTCCTCAGCAGGCTGCTATCTTTTCTCCAGGTGCCTCTGTTGGGAGGAGTCACAAGACTAGCAAGAGAGCCAGCTGCTCACCTGACTCTTTTCCCTCTCCTGGGGGAACCAGGTGCCACTTTCCCAGTGAAGCAAAAGGCAGCTTCCTGAGTGGGGAGCACTCAGCTCAGGGAAAGATGCCAAAATACTACTGTTTTTCTTAAAGCACCTGATCACTCATTAACCTAAAGTAACAAGCAGTCCACCTCTGCCTGCCCATGGGGGATGCAAGAATCTAGAGAGGGAAGAGACACCCAAGGTCACTTACAGGGTAAAAGCCCTGTGCGAGCTCTGGGTGTGGGGCAGAAGTCACATGGTTCCCTAGTCTTGGAGCTTTGGGTAGCTTATCTTCCTGGTCCTCTGCTTTGTCACTGTACCACCATGCATGGGTGTTTGCCCTGAGGGTAGTTGGAGTCAGCCATTTGGAGAAATGGGGCTGATTGGACCTGGGTGGGCCCTTTTGAGGGTGGGTAGGCGCTGCCAGCTACCACCCTCATTGTTTGAAAGCTGCTGCTGTATGGGAAAGCAAGGTCCTGGGTGAGTAGGCAGTGGCCCTCTGGGGAGGGGAAGCAGACACAAGGACAAGATTGAGGTGAAGGTGAGAGGACCGACTTCCCTGGGATTGCTGCCTCGATGGCCGGCCTCTTGTTCTGAGAGAAAACTTCTGATCACCACAATCTCCAGATGCCAGAAGGCA
Source organism: Eospalax fontanierii (assembly GCA_035773235.1). Taxonomy (NCBI): domain Eukaryota; kingdom Metazoa; phylum Chordata; class Mammalia; order Rodentia; family Spalacidae; genus Eospalax; species Eospalax fontanierii. The sequence continues at coordinate 28,421,359 of CM069546.1, read as the reverse complement.
TTCCCCACCTTTGACCAAGGTCAAAGTCTGCATGACAGAAATATTAGAGTGGCTCCAGGACTTGATAAATATCATAATCCTTTCTGTCTTCTAGGGCTTCATTTCTTCCTGTCTGCACCCCAAGAAAGCACCCCACCTAGCTGACTGTTATCTTCTCTCTGCAGAGGCTGGGCTGGTATCTGAACACTTTTCGCAGGCCCCACAGAAGCTGTCCTTCTACAGCTGGTATGGCAGCACTCGACTCTTCCACTTCCGAGTGCCCCCAGACACCGTGCTGCTACGCTGGCTACTGCATGTGTCCCAGGGTGGCTCCTCATGCAGTGATGTAGAGATCACCGTGTAGGTGCTCAGTATTCTGACCCTAGCACCCACTCCTGACTGAGGCTCTGAGTCTGACCCCTGACCTGCTCTCTTCTAGGCATTTCCGCTATGGTGCCCCTCCTGTCATCAACCCACTGGGCACCAGCTTCCCTGATAACACCTTGGGGCAGGCCTCCTTCCACATCAGGGCACTTCTGAGTACCATGCTGCTGGGCAACACCTCTGTCAATGTCTCTCACCCAGCTCCTGGGGACTGGTTTGTGGTTGCCCACCTACCTCCCTCATCACAGAAGATTGAGGTGAAGGTGAGAGGCCTGGCTTCCCTGGGATGGAAGCAGAACCCCTTGCTGCCTGGATGGCTGGCCTCTTCTCCACTTCTGAGGCAGACCTAACTTTATACTCAGCCACTCCACTCTAGAGCTACCTTCCCCCTAGTTCCCTTTCTGGATCCACCTCTGTTCCCCCTCCCCAACCTCCTTGGCTTGCATTCTGCATTCTGACCCCATGTCCCCTGCCTTGTTCTCTTACAGGGCTTTGTTCCCACCTGTGCCTACATCTTCCAGCCTGATATGATGGCCATGCGGGTTGTTGAGGTTTCTATCCTGGAGCCTGATATTCCTCTAACACAGACCCTGTTCTCCAACCCCAGCTACCTCAAGTGAGTTAGGGGTCTATGGGAGGCTGAGTCTGTCCCATAGCCCCAAACTTTGAGTTTAGAGTGGGTGGTACCCACTGCTCCACCTTGAAGGTAAGAAGTCTAGTACCACAGAGACCTCCTGGGAAGAAAAGCCAGATGCCTTGCCCAAGCAGATTAGAGGAAGTAAGTACAGGGTCTGAGCTAGTGAGTCTGAGTCACCACTTTGCCACAGGATATTTGTCCCTGAGTACACTCAAGAGCTTCGGCTGGAGCTACAGGGCTGTGTGTCCAGAATGATCCTTGGTTGTCCTGTGCGTCTCACGGTGGGTGCAAACACCCTACCCAGAAACTTCCAAAAGGTGCTGACTTGCACCAACCTCATGCCATCCTGCTACCTACTGCTTCCCTTACCACCCTGGGGCCAGTGGCTGCAAGTGACAGCTGAGAGCCTGGCAGGACCCCACATGTCAGTGGTCTTCACTGCCGAAGCTGCCCTCACAGGTGGGCTACATGGAAGGGGGGAGGGTTGACTGGCTCTGCCCAGAGCTACATGGAAGCGGGGGGTTGACTGGCTCTGCCCAGAGCTACATGGAAGGGGGGTGACTGGCTCTGCCCACCTCTCCCAGAGCTCCTGGCTTTCTTATGGCTGAGCTCCTTGTCCTCTTTGACAGCATGTAGGCCATGGAGTGTGACCTTCCAACACCTTGTGCAAAACAGCCCAAACCAGAACAATGACACCTCTTTGGGTCAGCCATCCCAAGGCCTTGCCCATTGGGATCTGGGCAGGAGTGATGGGGTAGGCAGTGGCCCCTTCTGTCTCCTGAACTATCCAGTTATGAGGGAGGACATGGATGTGGTGTCTGTACGCTTCCAGCCCCTGAATGGGGTCTTCGTGCTGGTGCATTCGGGCATGCCTTCTATAATGCGGCTCCGCCTTGACACAGGCATGGACAGCGGGGGCTCCCTTACCATCATCCTGAGGGCCAACCAGGTACCACCTGGCAGACTACTGAACCTCTCTACTGTGGTTTGTGGCCTAGGCTTAGCTCAGAGCACAGAATAACTTAAGCATGGAAACTGGGATGGGGTGGCTTTTCAGTCCTTAGAGTGATAGCAGCAGGCATGGGCCAGAAGAGGGTCCATCTTAGAATAGAAGACCTCCCCTAGAGGTAACCCTATCCTTGTCAGAGTTACCATACCTGTGCCTGTGTAAACAGGCAGGAGAATAGTTAGAACCAGAGGCAGCGAGGGAAAGGACCAGCATGATCCCTGGGCTAGCAGGAGCCTCAGAGAAAAAGTATCCAGCATGACTGAGCTAAAATGCAAGATGGGCAGCTGAACTGTCCCTTTAGGTGACTCTTTAGGGGATGACACTGGCTAATCTGTACTGTTTCTCCTCCTAGACAGAGATCACGAATGGCACCTTTGTAGCAGCCTGTGTGAATGCTGCCTCCCCCTTCCTTAGCTTCAGCACTTCTCTCAACTGCACCACAGGTATGCTGGGCAGGCAGTTTTTGGTGGAGAGATTGACTGACCCCTCCAGCCACCTCTGACAGACCCTCCTACCCCATGCAGCCTTCTTCCAGGGCTATCCCATGTTTCTGAGTGCCTCGTCTCACACGGCCAACCTCATCATTCCCTACCCAGAGACAGACAACTGGTACCTCTCCTTGCAGCTTGTGTGCCCTGAGAGTCCTGAGTATGTGAATCTGGGCCTGAGCCACATGACATGGGCTGGAAGCAATGAAGGGTGGGGGCCTTCCATGTATTAGGAAGGATTCTCTACCTGTTCCTTTCCCACAACAGCTGTAGAAGAAGGGAGGGATGTTTCCACTGCTGGAACCTGCAGGGGCTCAGCTCTGGGCTTGGGAAACCTCATGGTGTAATGGCCAGAAGAGAATTACAGCCAGCCTTCTCGTGACCCTTCCCTTACAGGGTCTGTGAACAGGCCGTGGCTCATGTGGAGACTACCTTATATCTTACACCCTGTTTGAATGACTGTGGACCCTATGGCCAGTGCCTCTTGCTCCGCAGATATGGCTACCTGTATGCAGGCTGCAGCTGTAAGGCAGGTGAGAAGGCCCCTACAGAGCAAAGCAGGGACAAAAATTCCCTCATACTTCCATGGTGTTCCCCATGATCCTCTCAACTAGGTACATAGACACTGAAGTGTTTACAGGAAGGAGAGGTGTTGCCTCCTGACCTTGGCCTTGCCTGCCTCCTGCCTTCCTTTGATGGCCTATGCCTGCCCATGCCTACGTATTTGCCTATACTGTTTCTCTTGTCCACACTTGTCCATACCTGTTTCCAACTGCCTATTCATGTCTACCTGCTCACGTCTGTTTGTGCATATATACATGCCCACACTTTTTCATGGTAGTTTCTACCTGTTCACACTTGTTTCTATCAGCCCATAGTACACTTGTCTTTCCCTGCCTCACAGCTGCCCGTACCTGTCCATACCTGCCTATACCTGTTTATACTTGCCCCTGTTCACCCACATATACCTGTTCACATCTGTTTTTCCATGTTTGCCCATACCTGCCACACTTGTCCTCACCTGTCCACAAGGGTGCACATATGCCCGTATCTACACATACCTGTCCATACTTGTTTCCTACCACCAATGCCTGACTGCACTTACCACTCTTGTCCTGACCTGTCCACACCTGCTCATACTTGCCTATGCCTGCATATGCTTGCCCATACCTGTCCATGTCTACACACACCTGTCACACTTATCCCTACCTACCTATAGCTGTCCCACTTGCCCATGCCTGTCTATGGCTGTTTTGTCTGTCTGAACCTGTCTACACCTGCCACCCCTATCCCCACCAACCCACAGCTCTTTTTGGGTGAGGAAGTGGCCATGAAGTCCAGAAATCTAACCCCCTTCTGGCACCTGCCTCCCTGCCCCAGCACACATCTGGATATATTGTGTGGCCCCTAGGCTGGCGTGGGTGGAGCTGCACAGACAACAGCACAGCCCAGACTGTGGCCCAACAGAGGGCAGCTACGCTTCTTCTCACACTCAGCAACCTTATGTTCCTGGCCCCCATTGCTCTGTCTGTGCACCGTTCCTTCCTGGTTGAGGCTGCTGTCTACTTTTACACCATGTTCTTCTCCACGGTAGGCTTAGCCCACTCCTTCGGGGAGGCTGAGGTGGGGAGGTCTGGGCTGCTGCTCACTACCTGACCTCACAGTTCTACCACGCCTGTGACCAGCCGGGGGAGGCAGTGTTGTGTATCCTCAGCTATGACACACTACAGTACTGCGACTTCCTGGGCTCTGGGGCATCCATCTGGGTGACTATTCTCTGCATGGCTCGGCTGAAGACAATCCTGAAACAGGTAAGTGATTTCTCATTCCAAACCTGGGCTCAAGGGAAGCAGAGGCTCTGCATGCAGCATGTGAAGAGGCAAAGAAGAAAGCAGAAAAGGCCTGGGTGTCACATGATAACCGGACACCTTTGAAGGAGATCACAGGAAGCTGTGAAGAAAAGGTGTGACCATCAGAGGACTCAAACCCCTAATCCCAAAGAGGAGCCATGCCTCCTTGATAAGATCCAGCTGTACTTCTGGGTTCCCTGTCCTAGGACATTCTGGAGACAATGTAACAGCTGGATCTCACCAGTGGAGACAACTCTCTGGTGCTTATGAACTGTGTCCTCTATCCATAGGCTGCTCCTCAGGGCATAATAGGAAAAAGAAGATTCTGAAGTGTCATTGTCCAGTGGGCTGACATTGGGGGCGTGAACTTGCATGCTGCAGGCATATATGCTAAGAGAGACTTGGGAGTGGGATCCCTTCCTAGGGAGTATCTGAGGCCACCCTGATGGGAGACCCTGGGAAGCCCTGATATGTAAGGGCATGTGATTCTATACAAAGCTGCCCCTTAGGGAGGGGCATCACCTCCTAGTCCTCAAAAAGATCTGTTGGACCTTGGACACAATATAAGGGGCTGGAGAAAGGGGGCATTTCCCTCCCAGCGGGTAGAACAGGAACAGGGAAGTCTGTCAGCAGCTCTAAGGGCAGTCAGAGGTGCCAAAGACAGAAGGAAGCCAATAGCACATGACCTGCTGATTATGTCCAGCCACTGGTTCCTGTTGTGTCCTATGCTATCAGAAGTGACTCCAGCCCAAGGTCCCCATGACCCCCAAATTTATCCCTGTGTCTTTCCCAGGTCCTGTTAGTCCTGGGCACACTGGTCATCGCCATGTCCTTGCAACTGGACCGCAGGGCCATCTGGAACTTGATGGGGCCCTGCGTCTTTGCCTTTGTGATCATGGTCTCCATGTGGGTAAGGAGCAGGGATCCCAGGTTCTCCTCAGATTCTAGAAGAAAAGAGCATTTTATTCTGGTCATGTTCCCAGTGCTGCTGGGAGGTCCTAAACACCACATCAGCTGAGAGCCAATAGCAGTATCCTAAAATCCCAGTATGGCTTTGTGCCTGAGAACTGGGCCTGAAGACCAGCAATCATGAATCTACATTCACATCTCTCTAGACCTAGATAGATCCTTGTGACTCCTGGTCCTGGGCCCTTGGGAACTGTAGCGACACTTGGCCTGTACTGACACTCATGCAGCTGTCCACTCCAGGTGTACCGTTGTGCACACCGGCGCCAGTGCTACCCTACCTCATGGCAACGCTGGGTCTTCTACCTCCTGCCCGGCATCTCCATGGCTTCAGTGGGCATTGCCATCTACACTTCCATGATGACCAGTGACAACTATTACTATACCCACAGCATCTGGCACATCCTGCTGGCTGGTAGTGCAGCTTTCCTCTTGCCACCACGGGAAGAGCAGGCTGAGCCTTGGGCCTGTTTGCAGAAGTTTCCCTGTAACTACCAGATCTGCAGGAACGATCGGGATGAGTTGTACGCAGTGACATGATATGACTGGATCATAGACACCTGATAACTCCAATGACCTCTTCAATTAGATCAGGAACAAGAGAGAGATGTCCTGTCCAGCCCAGACCAAATTGGTTTCCATCTGAATAAAATTGCCCTGAGACCCTTGGCTTCCTCCAGAGGAGAGGACCCCCTCCCAAAAAGGAAGCCCTTGTAGCTGCTGCCATCATCAACTACTTCCGTAGTATTTCCTGGTGACCACAGGTGCCATGCGTAGGCAGAGCACTGTGCTGTAGCTGGAGATGTAGAGAAAGGATCCCCACTGCTTCATTCCTTTGGAAACTGATGTGAGATCCTCAAGGCCAGGAAGTTTGAGTCCACAGAGGCCACCATCCCTGACAATATGTTCTCTTGAATGTCATCCTGCCTTGGCATGGGGGTGCTCTGCTCCTACAGTTGCTATAGTAGAGTAAGGTCTCCAGAGAGCTGAATAAGACCCTGGGGTTTGTTCCCCTATCCCTCATTCTCTGCTGGAGCCGCAGATTCTAAGAAGAGCCTGGAATAGCAGACTACTCAGCTGTATGGTATAGCCATATAAGTGAGGTGTGGCCCCGGAAAGGCACATACTGCCTCACCTAAGGTTCACAGGCACTTGACTGGTTAGCATCCTTTTGCATTCGCTCGAGGAGCCTAGATGATGACTGACCCCTACTGGATTAACTGAGTCTGTGGAGTGTGCTCTGGAGCTCTGGCCCAGTCTTTCTGGTGCCTCCTGTAAGCTCTGGACTGATTGGTCCAGCAGTGCCCCTGTGAAGCTGGTTGCCCCTGTGAGGCCATCCTTCTCTGCATCCCTGGGGCTTCCAGGAGCCTCTCTCAGCCACTTGACACCCTTTATTTGGCACCAAAGCACACTCCAGTCCCTTAAGGGGAAGCGTATATGCTTTTTGGGGGATAAAATGTTCTAAGATTTGAAGGCATATTTTTATGTAATTGATAAATTTAATATTCCTCATGATTTTTCAAGCTACACGAGTGTTTTGAATTTTTTTCCTGCGTTCCTGGAAGGAAGGGGAGGTGGGATCCAAGGTAGTCAGCCGCATTAGGCCGGGTAAAGCTTCTGGGAAACACTTGGGCTGCACTTGGCTGATAGTGCCTTGAGCTTCCACATTCTCAGCAGGGTATTTTCCACGATCCCTAAAGAAGGCAAAGGGGCTGGAATTGTCGTAGACGGATGGCTGTTGCAGCCAATCGGCAGTGGGTAGAGGTACGGGTTTGTCGGCCCTATTCCGGTTCCGGCAGGCTCCGCAGCTCGGGTAGGCGGTAGAGTGTGCGCGATGCCTCTACATAAGTACCCAGTACATCTATGGCAGCGGCTGCGGCTGCGGCAGGGCATCTATACGCGCTTGCCGGCTCACTTCCTGCGCTCCTTAGAAGAAGAGCGGACGCCTACCCCGGTGCACTACCGGCCCCGCGGGGTCAAGTTCAATATCAACCCCAGGAACGGGCAGCGCGAGCGCGTGGAGGACGTACCTATCCCAATTCACTACCCTCCAGAGTCCCAGCAGGGTCTGTGGGGCGGAGAGGGTTTGATCTTGGGCTACAGATACGTCAACAACGACAAGGTGGGTGCGAGGCGTCTTCGCTGGGCATTTGGGACCGTTGGCCAGGCGGATACAAGTCCTGAACATGAAGCTTTCTAGCCAGTGGAGCGGCAAGAATTTGGAAAACCCCATTGGTAGAATCGAGGGACGGATGGATGGGTGGGTGGTGTTCTGAAGTGGGGTAGTCGGGACCTGGAAGTCGTCCAAAGTAAGGATGGGATAGGGCTGGCGGTGGAGCAGGGTGATAGAGCGCTTGCCTAACCTGTGCAAGGCCTTGAGTTAAATTCACAGCACCACAACAAAAAGGGTAGGTGGGAAGGGTCTACCTGCTGAGGAGGGAGTGGTGAGATACAGTTGGCATCTGCCAGCTTCTGTCATCGTTTGTCTAACTCAGCTCCTTCCCCTTCAAAATTAGGGAGGCTGAGATGCAGCAGTCAGGCAGTTAGCAAGGGGCAGAGTCTGGAGCCTCTTTTGGTAAGACTGCTCCTGGCCAAACCCTGTGGGAGGAGAGTGTATGTTTCAGGCCACCCAGGCTACTATTCACTCACCTGTGGCTCCTGAGGTTTTAGTTGTGCTAGTGTTTGGAACACATACCAGAAGGCTTAGGGCAAGCCTGAGAGAAGCAGACTTCTAGGTGGGCATAGGTGTTTGGCCTGGGGAGTTAAGCCTGGCAGCAGTGGTTCTGTGAAGGAGCCTCTGGGGGAAGGAGAGGACAGAGCCCATATGGTACAGCTCCCAGGAAGGTGCTTTGGGGCCCACTTGGTCTGGAGGGAGACACCCCAGCAGTCAACAGGTCTCTCTTGCACCCTCAGCTCTCCAAGAGGGTGAAGAAGGTGTGGAAACCTCAGCTGTTCACGCGTGAGCTCTACAGCGAAATCCTGGACAAGAAGTTCTCTGTGACCGTGACTATGCGGACCTTGGATCTCATTGATGAGGCCTATGGGTTTGACTTCTATATCCTCAAGGCAAGCGGGGTGTTGGTGTGCTACATGTATGTATGTGGAGGATGGCAGTATGTTTGTCAGTCTCAACGGAGGTGCAAAGCAGGACCACATCGGAGCACATGGTAGCCATTATAAGTATTGGCAAAACAGTGGGTCTAGCCCCTTTTGGGCAGCCCCAGTGGGAGTTTTCTGCTTGAAGGAGGGTCCCTTGTGAATTGCTGGCTTGTCTAAGGATACTGAGTCAGCATAGCTACCTCCTACCCTTCTCTTGGGCTTGTCTTGGGCCTCACCCATAACCTGATTGTTGGTGCTGTCCCCTCGTCTGTTCTGCTCTGGTCTAGCCTAGGACTGCCAGCAGTTGAAGAGAAACCCAATAAGGTCAGCTAGTGGGATGGGTAGGGATCTGATGAAGCATGTGCCCCCATGTAAGCCTTCTGTCAGACCCCAAAGGAGGACCTGTGTTCCAAGTTTGGCATGGACCTGAAGCGAGGGATGCTGCTGAGACTTGCCCGTCAGGACCCCCAACTACACCCTGATGACCCTGAGCGGAGAGCAGCCATCTATGACAAGTACAAGGTGAGGGTTTCTCCATCTTCCTTGCTACTTGAGGCCTCTGGCCTAATCCTCAGCCTCACCAAGTCCTCCCTTTGCCTGCCCAGAGTTTTGTCATCCCAGAAGCAGAGGCTGAGTGGGTTGGCCTGACACTGGAGGAGGCTGTGGAGAAGCAAAGGCTCCTGGAGGAAAAGGTAAGCACTTATGCGCCGGCCACTGGGGATGGGTAATGGGGGGCTGTTGCTTTGGAGAGAGCCCGGGTTGGTGAGGGGCTGCCACATCTGCTGCTGTGCATTTCATTCCTGCCCACTTGGAGAAGCATGGCATGTTTCCTTCTCTTGAAGTCCTTCCTTCATCTACCCCTGAATTCTCAGGGAAGAGATCCTTGGCATTGGGTATTTACTTGGACACCCAGCATCCCTCAGGATCTTCCCTTGTGTTTGTTCCCCAGAGTAGTCTAGTGCCCATGGTGACTGCCAGAGAGGGAAGCCAGAAGCAGGCATGTGATTCTTGGGTGCCCATGAGAGAGCAGTCCTTGGTTTGGTGGGTAGGCTTTGCCCTCAGATTGGCAAGAGTCTCATGTGATTCTGCCTAGCCCAGGTCCCTCCATACCCTAATTCCTCTCTGTTTTGCCAGCAATAACTGGTTACCACCCTTCCCAGAGCCCCATCTCTGGGCTACATTGAGCCTTACCATGACCTCTCCCCTTCAGGACCCTGTCCCCCTGTTCAAGGTCTACGTAGAGGAGCTGGTCCAGCGGCTTCAGGAGCAGGCTCTGTCCAAGCCTGCAGTGGTGCAGAAGAGAGCCAGTGACCACGCCTGACCACCGGGCTCAGCCTTCCCCGTGGGCTTTAGCACTGTGGACACAGCTGGGTGGCCATGAGGGCCACCTGTAGGCAGTGGGCGAATCCTACCTGGCATGTTCTGGCCACACAGCTCCTGTAGTAGACTTTTCAGAGAAGCCTTCTGTCCCAAGACTGTTGAAGGCCTGAAGCCAAACAGAGGCCTGTCCCAGTTGGTCAAGCACTTGCAACATTTATGGTTCTTGTGGGGCTGGGAACAAGTAAAGTCTGAGTCAGTCTGAGCCACAGTAAGGTGTGCTGCTTTGTTTGGAAGACAAGTCCTCATGTGTGTTCCTGACCTGGTTATTCCCCTGTCCCAGAGACCCACGGGGACTGTCCAACTGCAACTGCTGGCCCTGCTGAGCTGTGGAGACTGAGATCCTCTTTGGTGCTTATCTTCTTTTGGGAAAGGGTCCCCCATACTTGAGGCATTAGGGTGCAGCAGGGTGGGCTCCTTCCCTCTTAATGTACAATCCCTTCCTGTTCAGAGGGAGGGAAGCTGGGAACTAGCTTAGACTTGGGAAGGGTCTCTGTAGTATGCTTTGAAGAACCAGGAGGGAGCAGCTTCCTGGGTCTAGAGCTTCCATCAGTATCTATATGTCAAAGATGCAGGAAGTGTGGCCAGATGGACTTGAAGGCCATGACTTCAGCACCTACCTCTTTCTAACTACCACCCATGTACCTTGTGGTACTGTGGCTGAGGTAGGAAGCCAGACCAGGTACCTTGGGGCCTTTCTTAAGCTTAGAGTTGAGGGCTCAGAGACCTGAGCATTGAAGCCTATTTCTTCTCTGGGGAGGTTGAGAAGGGTCTCTTGGACAGGGAGGGTCTCTCAAGCTATGTCTGCAGGTAGAAGCGGTAGTGGGAGCTGAGTTCTTAGAACCCATACCTGACCACAGGTGGTACAAAAGGGAGAGTTAGGCACCTTCACGACTTGGTCCTGGCCACTGGCTAAGGAGTATAGGGATTCCCTGAGGATATACCATAGGAGTACCTGTGCTTGGCTATATTCACGATGGCAAATCCAAAGGGGACACACAGCAATCCTGCCAGTATGTGTGTGGTGGTGGTGGGTGGGGGAATGGGAGGGTATGGCACACAGAGAGATCTATGAGGATCAGGGCCTGCCCTGGAGTCAGAGCCCAGTGGGCATACCCCCAAGTGTTGGTCTGTCCATTTTGGCCTTTTCCCCAACATACCATATAACAACCTTGCTCTGTGAATTTTTAAACATTTTTTTAATTACATTCTTTTATTTAGAATGCATACGTGCCACAATATACATGTGGAAATCAGGATAACCTGTGAGAGTTGGTTCTCCTCTTCTCCCATGTGGCCTCTGGGAATCAAACAGATATCAGGCTTGGTGGCAAATAGCTTTACTGGCTTAGCCATCTCATTGGCTCTAATTAAAAAAAAATTTTTTTTAACCTAAAAGCAAGTAGTGTTTAGCAAGTTATTGTCCTGGTGGCTCACAAGGTTCCATCCAATTGCCCAAATCACTGATATGGTTCCTAAGCTACTGGCTTCAAATTGTGTTGTTTTGGCCTTAACCCCACAATTTCCATGTTCAGTCCTGAATTTAAATCAATATCTTTCAGCCAGGACCCAGTCCTTGGTAGATGTAGAAGTCCTCACTATCTGACTTGGGTCTTCACTTGTCTGCTCATCTCTTTTCTCACTGCCAACGTCTAGGTCAAGCCAGACCTATAGGGTTTGTTCTTTTTTTGAGACAAGTTTTCACTATTAGCCCAAACTGGGCCTGAACTCCAGATCCTCCTGCCCCTATCTACTCCAAGTGCTATAGTTACCAATGTGTACCCTTAGGCCTGGCTAGGACCTATACGATATCTTGTGTCAGCTTCCTGGGGCCCCAGGAATCCTGTGGCTGGCTTGGGGGATATAGTCAGAACAGGTTGGAGAACTAGACTTCTGACTTATGCTTACAGACTTCAGTCTTGCTCTCTCTGTTGGGAACAGTGGACTGGGCAAGGGTCCATATGCTCTGTGCATTGACTCTTAGGGTTGTAGTTCTGGGCCAGCAGAATGGAGGTTACTGAAAGATTACTCAATCTAGCCATTGGTGTGGCTGTCAGTAACAGGTGTTGAGTGTGGCCTGAACAAGTCACTACTAGACAGCCTGAGGCTGTTTCATCCTCCCAATAGGAAGCCAGGCAAGACTGAGGTAGATTCTGATGTGGTCCTGTCCTTGAATCCCAGAATAGCCCCTTTTTGTGGTATTGGTTTCACCACATCCTCATATAAACATCCTGTTTTGTTTTGTTTTGTTTTTTGAGACAGGGTCTCACTATGTAGTCCCAGCTGGCCTGGAACTCACTATCTAGCCTGGCCCCAAACTTACAGAGATCAGTTTACCTGCCTGTAGTGCTGGGATTAAAGGCATGCATGCCCAGCTTTTTTTGTTTTTGAGACAGGATCTCACTCTAACCCAGTATGGCCTCAAACTCAGGGCAAACTTCCTGCTTCATCCTTCTGAATGCTGGGATTACAGGTGTGAGTCACATTTAATTTCACAAACATCCTTGACTCCAAAAACAGTGATGGTCCATAGTCAGTGACTGGCTTATCCCTTCCCACAATAAAATGACTCAGGTCACAGGTAGGTTCCTAATGAACCATCTGCACACTGTTGTGCCTTTTAGGATGTGTGGAAGGGTCTCAGTTTATATGGGACACGTGGAGTGCACAGTGCTCACACATGTGTATACATACCCTGAGGCAAACTCATTCTCATGAATCAATACTACACAAGGAAACAGGAACTGAGATGCAAGCTGTGAGAACCCATCTGAAATGGCTCTGCAAGTATTTCCTTGTCCTCCATGTGTCCCATTCTTCCCTTCTAGGCCAACTACTGTAGCTACCCTTAGACCTTTTTGTGTCCTATGGGCCTGTCAGCCTCCTGCCATGTCTGTCTGAGGGCCTGTACTTGGGGAGACAGGGAACTCTATACTGACTAAGACCAACCTGCAAAAGGTAGAGACATCTCCATGTTTCCATGACGTTAGAACCTGAGGTCAACTTTAATGTCAAAAGGGCTATAGGGCTGTAGCTGGCTGTGGAGAACAAGGGTAGTTATGAGGGTGATCACTGCTGCTGTGATTCCTTGATGTTGTTATACTTTAGGGCCAGGCAGTGGAGGAGTGAGAAGGAGTGACTCCATCACTCCATCTAGAAATGAGACATTCAAGGTGAGGAAGGGTAGGGCCTCTGTCAATCACAGGTTGAAGGGACAGAAGGTAGCCTATAGGCCCAGTTCAGAGCTTTGCACTTGTCTCTCTGAGCACCTCATCTGCTTGCTGATCCCTAGTTAGGTGTTCAGGGTGGTGGGAGAGGGATGGTAGGTAGATATCTTTGACCCTGTCGTATGCTTTGTCAGCATTCTGGGAGCCACCAGAGGTCCACTCTCATGTCACCACCATCCTTGGCCTGTGCTACCACCACGGTCTCCTGACATTGCAAATCCTTGCTGCAGATAATGGTCAGGTTGTCTGGTCTCCAGTCTTCCTTCTGCCCTTTCTGAGCTACCCCAAGCTGGATCTCTGGGCCTGATAAGCTCAGCTAACAGGAAAGACCCCATACTACCCCAGCTTACCTGCTAAGCTCTCTCCAATCTCCCTAAGTTTACCCTGTGTTGCAAAATGGAACCCCTCCCCACAACTATCTCCCAGCTGACCCAGGCTGCCATGTCTACCAGTACCCTGTCCCTGGATGAGAACTGTTTGCTGGTGGCTTCCAACATTATAGGGAGACTCTTCAAGGTCAGTCCTGTGACAGCAGCTCAGGTGGTACCAAACTGGCCAGTATGAAGCAATTGAGCCATGAGTCATGTTGGGACTGATCAGACAGTTTAAGTCCTAGATAAGGCCAGTCCCATTCCAAGGCTGGGTCCCCAGGACCAGCTCTAATTGTTTTGATCTTGCTTCTTTGGACACAAGAACTCCCTAGTTCCTTGGTCCCTCTAGCCTTGGTAGGAAGGACCCTCCTAATTGGCTACTTAGCTTTCTGGGGCTTACCAGGTTCCTGGCCTTTTCCTAGGAGCTAGAAGATCTCACATATTTGCTCCTGAAGGTATTCATCACTCTACATTATGCTTAGGAGGTGTAGTCTGGGCTGGACCCAGAAAGTGGGATGCAGTCTGGAAGGGTTCTCAAGAGACCTGATCAGGCAGTACTGCTCCCAGTGGTGCTTGAATAGACTTGGCTATTTCTGAATGTAACAGAACTGGGATGTTGGTGGCTTCAAGGTTGCTCAAGGGCCTGCAACACATTGGATGGCCAGCCTATGGTGGGATGACACATCATACCCTTGCTGAGAATCTCTGGTCTTGGGGTATCCTGAAACATCTTGCTGGGGACTAATGCTAGTTGGCCCTAGGGATAGTGTCCTCCAGAAGACCCTGACCCAGGAAAGGGTGTGTGGTTGGTGGTTAACCTGTCTACTGAATGTGGATCAGGTTCCAGAGTCCTGCCAGGTGTGGACCCAAGGTCCATAGGGAGCAGGGTAATACTCAGGACCTTGGGAGGCTCTTGAAAGGATCTTGGCATTATAGTAAGAATGTGGAGTGGTTTGTGGGCAGGGACAATGCTGACAAACTGTCACCTGAAGTAGGCTGAAAGCTTGGCTCTCCCTACTTGGTGTGGAAGGGTTGGGGTCTTCCCTGTTTTTCCTACTGCCTACTACTCCCCTCCCCCCTGTTTTCTCACCAGACTAGGCCTGGCCTTCAGCCCCTGGGGCAAGCCTGACCTGAAGTCCTTTTCTCAGCAGGGGCCCCAAAGATAATTGTTTCTATCTCATCTAGAGGGTCAAACCAGATATGGAACAACCCAGGATGGGCTATGTGGTGGACAGGGACCCTCACATGGGACATGTATGAAGCATACAACAAAAATGCTGAACAGTTAGTGTGGAAACAGCTACCACTACCACATGGCCACACCCTTTTGCCCCTCTGAAGGGACACTGGCATGGGCCCCCTGGCAGCACCGCCTGCTCCCTCCACAGATAGGAGTGGCTGGGGGGTGGCGGTGTCTAAAGGGGCTGGTTGCCATGGCTACCATAGGGTTCTGAGGCCCGTCATCTGGTCCCTGCCTCAGCCAATAGGCGGCGGGAGCCCGAGCTGCAGCCTAGAGTCACGCTTCTGCCTCCCAGCCACACAGTGGCCAAGAGCAGGGACCCGCTTCCTGGAGTGGCTGAAAGTGCTCGGACGGACAGCCAAGCCCATCATGGCGGACAGCGGGACAGTGGTGCGCGATCAGGCGCTCGGAGCCAGGCAGGTGAGGTAAGCCAGGCGGGTGGACAGATGGACGGAAGGACGGGCAGACAGGTGGATGTAGGTGGTCCTTGCAGCCCATTGTTCTTGTGGCTGTGGCTCTGCCCTCAGCTCACCCCACCCTCAGAATACATACACCCTCCCACTGCATCCTCACTCTGGACCCCTCTCCCCACATGGGCCAAGAAAGGGTCAAGGGAGGAGACAAAAGAAAGTCCATGAGCAGAATGGAGCCCACCACACCACGGCCTGAAAGCCGCCTTGGTAGGTCTCCCACGTCAGATTCCACACTGAGGCAGCATCAAAGACCCCCGACTAGCTCAGGCCCTCAGTGTCATGGCCACCACGCCTGGGCTCAACAACAAGCCGCCTCAAATTGGAATGGTTTAAGGAGCATTTGTTTTTTTTCAAGAAGGGGGGCAATAAAGAAAAAGAAGCAACAGAAAAAAAATATCCACCTATAACAGGGGGAGCAGGCAGCCCAGATAGATCAGAAGCTCCAAATCCCATTACTCGGGACTTCAGAGCACAGCCCTGCGCAGGCAGCTGCGATTAAGAGCTTGTCAATGGAGTCCCCTTCGGAGATCAAAGGGAGCATGCTTGTATATGTGTGTGTGTGTGTACATGTGTGTGCACACGTGTGGGTAGGAGCATATGCTGTGGGGTGACAGTGGAGAGAACATGTGCCACAGCACAGCCTGGAATGTAACCTGTCCGCTGTGTCCACCCTCCATGTTGCTTCTGTCCTTGCTGCTGTGTGTGACATGCGTGGATGCGTCCAGGGGCCAGGGTGGGCACAGGAGAGGCCTGGTCCCCAGTACCCCCTCTGGAAGGCAGTCCTGACTAGGCCTAGTAGTTCCTATTCCTGGGCCTCTACCTTTTACTTGAATCCTGTCTTTTTCCCAAAGTCTGCTCAGAGGAGCACACAGGAGATAGGAAGGCAGGCCTGGTCATGGGCAATATTGGCTGTGAGGAGGGCTGTGTCTGGATGTATAACTACTGCAACCTGGTCCTGCTGCCCGCAGAAGCCTTGAGCTCTCAGCTGGCCTGGTAAATGCATCCTGGGGGTTGAAAGCTGCTGTCGATGTGATTGTTAGGTTGTTAGGTAAACTCTCAGAAGCAAATCTTTTAATCCACTGTGGCTAATCCAGTGCACTTTTGTTTGCCATGACAGATTCTGCAGCAACAAAGGGGCCAGAGGGATCCCAGCATACATAATCACATACTTAGAACTTGGCCGCAGCCGCCTGCAGGGTTCCTAGGCAGCCGAGAGAGACATCGTAGGACATCAGTGTAGAGGGTGGGTGGCAGAAGGAGGGGGTCTAGGTGGGCTGAAGGTATAGACCACTGGCCTCTCTAGGGAACATCTCTTTACCTTTGGTAAGGATGTTCCCTGAGGTGTGGCTATTGGTCCTTGGGACTGTGCAGGTTTGTGGGGGAAGCTGAGCTGAGTCAGGAAGAAGAAAAACATAACTCATAGAGGGCTATAAGATGCCTGGCATGAGGACAGAGGTGGGAAGGATGGGGAAGGACATCCAGGGAGGTAAGTGACAGAGGGCAGCAGGAAGGCAGGTGTACTCTGGATGGGAACAGGAAGTGGCGTAAGGCTTTGTAGAGAAGTATGATTACCTGCTGAATATCTTCAGGGTCTGGCACAGGCACAAGGAAGGTCACTACCTATTCTGGGGAAATAGTGCTGAGGTTGGGAAGCGAAGGAGGCCCCTACCTTTTTCCAAGATGTATGTGAGACACCTGACTAGGTCATGGCCAGCAGTAGACTCTGTCCTGCCACCTTATTCTGTCCATGCAGGGCTGTACATGGACCTCTGAGTAATACTCACTTTGCCAAGGAGGACATTCTTGTTACTCAGACACCAGGTGCTCAAGTCTCCAGTGGGGCTGGTGTCATTCCCTTATGTCCTGAGGTTCCCTAGTTGGGGGAGATCCTGGACTTGGTGGCAGGCTGCCCTCCTCTCCTGCTTCCTGGACCCTGGGGTTGGAGAGTCAAAAAAAGCTAACTTAGGGGTGAGTATGGTGGTGCACATCTTGAATCCCAGGTGGATCTCTGGGAGTTAAGGCCAACCTGGTCTACATAGGGAGTTCTAAGCCTGCCAGGGCTGCATAGTGAGACCCTGTCTCAAAAAAAAAAAAAAAAAAACTAACTTGGACTTCATACTCTCTATGCCTCTATGCCCACCTGACTCTACTTGCCTGTCTCCCAGTATCTGCCCTCCCTGCTTCTAGACCCCCAGACAGGTCCTGGTGGCTAGAACCTTCAGAAAGGCATTGTGGATGACTCCCCTTAAGAAAGCTGGGGTCAGACTCTAATTAGAAAGTATGGAGGGCTGAGAAGATGACTCAGTGCATTAAGCCTGCTATTAAGCCTAATGACTTGAGTTCTATCTCTGGGACCCATATGGTAGGAGGAAAGAACTGACTCCCATAGATTGTCCTCTGACTGCCACATATGTGCCATGGCACATTCATGCACTGCACATACACACAAATGAGTAGGTGCGATTAAAACATTTATTTAAGGTATGCCTAGTATCCTGGGAAGGGTTTGCTGCTTAGGGCCACTCAAGTGGGGAGCTGGCCCAGCCCCACCTTCATGCCTGTTGACATGGTTTTCTTGCCTTAGAGGAACCAGCTCTTGATTCCTAGGGGCTGGAAGGGACATGATATGCTGGGTCAGATCTGCTGGATGTAGGACATGACATTGAATAGCTCTGGAGGCTATCCTGGGGGACAAGGCATGGTATCAACTGACTAGGCCTAGAACAGATACTAACCCTGGACTCTGAGCCAGAGGGGATAAGCAATGACCACACTGTGTACTTCTGAGCACTTATGCCAGCAAGGCAGAGAGGTTCTCTGTCTACCTCTCTGTGAGTGGGTGCTCCTTACCTAAAAGGGGAAGGCAGATACCTAGGTGAGACAGTATTCTGGAAGCAGGAGCCACCAGGACTCCATTGTGGTGGTGGCTGGCATATAACCCATTATTCAGGAGTATCAACAGTGGCTGACACTGGAACCATGTTGAACTGCATCATTTAGGGCAAAGTTGTGCTCCTGTTGGGAGAAACCCAAACAGCAAGAATAATGCAACACATCTATGTACCAGGAAGATGGCAAGAGGAGGAAGAACTTGGGATCGGCAAGATGGTTCAGCAGATAAAAGCACTAGCTGCCAAGCCAATGACCTGAGTTCAATCCACAGGTCCCACATAGTGGAAGGAGAGCCAACTCTTTCAAGTTGTCTTCTGACTTCCACATACAGGCCATGGCACTCTTGTGTGTGTACACACACACACACATACACACACACACAAATGTATAAATAAAATAGAAGTTTTGTTTTGTTTTGAGACAGGATCTCTCTATAGCCACATCTGACCTAGAACTCCAGCTATATAGACCAGGTTGGCCTCAATCTCACAGAGATCTCCTTGCCTCTGCCTGCCAGATGCTAGGATTAAAGGTGTGTACCACCACACCTGGCTAATAAATGTAATTTTTAAAAAAGAGGGGCCTTTAAAAAGAACATTTAAAAGAGAAGACTCTTTTGGAAGAATCTTTAAAAAGAAGAACCTATCAAGAGGCATGTCAGTGTTAAAGTAGCTGCTAGTACCAGAGTTGGAGTCCACTGAGACCCCAAGCCTGGAATGAGCACTGCCCACCTAGCCAATGCTATTACTACAAGTAACGGCATCCTTCAGCTCATTTCACTGTTGTGTTGTTACTATGAGTTATATACTGATTCCACCTGGAAGGTAGCAGCCACTTCAGAGTTGAGGTCTCCACATGATTGTAACAGTAATGTCACTGTAGAACATTCCTAAAGAATAGAGAATAAAATAGAACCTATGCTGGGCACGGTGGCACGTATCTGTATTCCTTGCACTTGGAAGGCTGGGGCAGGAGGATCACAAGTTCAAGGACAACATATGCTATATAGTGATACCTTGTTTTGGAGCGGGGAAAAACACTGGTCTTTCCATCAAGGTCTAATAGAATGGGCACTTATTCCTCCTGCCTTCACAGACACATGTTTTGTGGCACAGAAGCTGTCATCTGTGTTTATATGGCCTTGTGGCTTTTCTTCTCATTTCTATATCTTGAAGTCCATGTCCATTAGGCAAAGAAGTCCTGGCTACTCTCCCTGATCTCAGAGCCTATGGGATGAGGAAGATACCAGGTCTAGGCTTATGACAGGAAGGTATCTGGGTGACAGGGGAATTGGGCCACCCAGGTCTTCCTCCTGAGTGTTCTGACCCATTTTGGGTCCAAAATGACTGCCTCATTCTAGAATGGCAAATAAGCCTTGTAAGAACTACAAGTCTTCCCCTATGTGGAGTTAGCATCACTACTTTTACACTGGGCAGAGGAGACAGGAGATAGCCAGCCAGAAACTAGCTGAGCCTGACTGTCCTTTTCCCCCAGAATCAGGCATCAGAATGGTCCCTCCTTATCCTCTCTTCCTGAGCAGGGACATGGACAGTGGCCATCCTGCTGGCCTTCCAATGTTTCTCTGCCATGGATCACTGGGCTATACCCTCCTCAATACACATCCCAGGTGGTACTCCATGACTTTCTTTGTATCACGTTTCATGAGTCAGCTTCCTTGGTCCTCAGGACAAATAATTGAAGATTTCAAAACATGCTTTATTTCAAAATATTCTTTTTATATCTACCTTGAAGAAAATAATTTCTCCTCATATATTTTTTCCTTTGGTTCCTGGAAAGAAGCCTGAACCATGGAAGTTATGTCATGGAATATAAGTCAAAGCTGTTAGTGGCAACTCTGGCTGGAGTGAAGGGCATTTGCATCTTATGGACCCTGTGTATGAAGAGCACCTAGCCCTTAGAGGCAAGATACCCAAATGCTGTCCTTTTCCCCTTCGTCTCTTCAGAAACTCCCTCAAGGTCTCTATGGTTTGCTCTTTGATGGAGTTTCTTCCTCTAGTCAAAGCTCTCCTACCTGACCCCTTGTTTGGACATTCTCCTCCCCAAAACCATCCCTCAACCCATCTTAGCAGGCTGTTGCATTTCCTCCAGGCTTCCTGACTCCCTTCCTGTCCCTGCAGGGCAGGGGGCCCGAGGAGCTGGAGGCCCGAGAGTCCTCATCTGGTCCCAGGGCTTGGGGATACCCACCACCGTGGGCTAGCAGGAAGATGGACGTGGACTTGACCCCGAGAGCCTGGCCTGGTCGCAACAGCAGCTCTACAGAATCAAGGCAAGCCTTGGGGCCCGGGTCCGGGAGTGGGGAGGCAGCCCAAGGTCAGGGCTACTACTGCCCACCCAGTGGCCACCCATTGTCTCTTCTAATGAGCTGAGTCTGAATGGGTTGAGGGCGGGGCTTCAAGGGAGTCACCAGTACCCAGAGGCTCTGGGACCTGGCCTATCCTAGTTGAAAATTCATGAACAGAACACCTGCTGCTAAGATTAGAATGGAGCTTATGCTGGTTTAGCAGTATAGCTCTGCAAAGCCCAGACATTGCCCTGAAGCTCAGTGATGGATCTAGGAGAGGAAGTTAGCAGGCCAGTAGACCTTGCCCATGTTGTTCCCTTCCCTATACATAGCAACTCTGAACATTAGGCACTGTGCTAAATCCCGAGAGGCAGGTGGCAGGGTTAGAATCTCCCCAGGCAGGTGCCACTGATGGGCAGTTGGGTAGAAGGTGGCCTGGTGGCTCAGGAGCCCCAAGCCAGGACTTCTACTCTTGCCTAGGAACTATGAAGGACGAGGGGCAATGAGGGTGAGCAATGTCCAGGAAAAAGCATCATGGTGGCATTATCAGTGGCATCATTGTGGATCCATGTAGGTGAGCAACTACAGATGCAGCCAGGACACGATGGTATGGGAGGAGGGGGTCAGATACTAAGGAGAGGTTCTGAAAGAATGTGGGCACAAAGGAGTCCTGGCAGGCCAGGTAAGGCTACTGACCAAGGTGAGCCCTGGGTGGGTGTGGGCTGAGCCTGAGTAGCAATCTCTTGTCTGCAAAATGAGGATGGCTTGGAGTACCTGAGAGGGGCCAGAGACTGTGCTCTGAGGTCTGATCTGCAGAACAGATGACGTCCTCAGGGCAGTGATTCCTTGTGCTCACACTCTTCTCTTAGGGGAATGGCTAAGAGGGTTGAGTCCTAGTAAAGCCTTTCTATGGTGCTGGTTCTGACAGGGTAGTACTGTCCATAGCTGGTGCATGGGCTGCTGCCAAGGAGAGCTGGGTGTCTTGTCTTTTTTTCTTGGAGTGCTTGCATGGTTTACAGGCTCAGGTCCGCATCCTTGACAAGGAATGCCATAGAGACAGTGTATGTATGTATGTGTGTAGGGGGTGTCAGGACACTCAGAAGTCCTCCCAGGATGGCGCTGCGACCAGGCATGACGATTCAGACACGGGCGGTCTGGCTTCTCAGTGCACTGGCTCAGGGCTCACTGGTGTCCATAGCTCTTGAGCCAGCCCATGTAGTAGCTAGCTTCTTATGATACCTTTCCGACCAGCTGCAGCCGCCGCCCCTCGGGAGTCCTCCGCGACAACGTCCTCGCGGCGCCCCAAGCCCACACCCCGTCTCCACCACCGCAGACACGGCCAGGCTCCCCCCAGTTCCGGCCCCAACCACGCCGCCACTCCAGCTCTCAAGGCCCTGCCCTGTACTTTTCAGGTGCTCAGCCTCCCAGCCAGCACCCACGCACGAAGCCCCGCCCCACACGGCGGCCGAGCCTCCACCCCGGCGTCTCCGCCACCACCCCGGCCCCGCCCCGTTCTCTTCACTTTATTCCCTTTTTGTCAGCCCGCCTCACACCACGGCCCCGCCCACCTCCAAGCTCCACCTCCATGCAGCGGCCCCGCCCCCGCACTTCCGGGCGGCGCCGGCGGGGGCGCTCAGGCCTGGGCTTCAGTGATTTGGGCTCCGGCTCCGGTCTCTGGAAAGCTCTTGCAGCCGTCGCTACCTCTGCCGCCGGATCCCGCTCGAGTCGGTGTGGAGCCGTCTCCTCCTAGAGCGGGACGGGGAGAGTGGACGGCCGGGTCTTGGCGACGCCCGGCGGCCTTTCTTGCGCCGCATCTGGGCCTCGGGTCGCCGAGCCGCTACCGCCGATATGGGGGTCCCTCCGGGCCGCGCCCCCGCCGTGGCTCGTCCGCCGAGCGGCCACTGAGCGCATGGGCCGCGCCGGGCCGGTATTCTGGCCCGGGGCTGCGCCTCTACAGCCGCCGCGCGCCGGTGAGTAGTGGGGGCCGGCGGGCGCGCTCCTGTGGCGCGGAGGCCTGCTGCCGGCGGCTGCCGGTGTAGGCCGCGCTAGGCCGGCGGGCGCGGACCCGGAAGAGAGGGGCGCGCGGGTTGCGGGTTGCGGGCAGGAGGCGTGTCGGAGCGCGGACTGTGCGGCTCCGGGTGTGTGAGGGTATGCGCGGCGTGGAGAGTGCCTGGAGAGTCGGGCAGGAGAGGTAGGGGCTTTCGAGGATGAGGTTGAGGCATGAGAACTGCGTGCTGTGCTAGGTGTAAGGGATAAAGGGTTGTTGTGGGCAGATGTACCAGGGAAGGGGTGAGCACAGGGAATGGGGAAGGCAGGGAAGCCTGTTTGAACCGGAAAGGAGGGAGTAAGGAAGACCCAGGAGTCTGAGGAGGCTTGTGTTTACTAAATGTCGTGTGCCTGTTGCTGTGCTTGGGGCCTGGGACGCGTTTAGGGTGTGGGTGGGTGGGTGCAGAGCGGTGGGGCTGTGTGTGTGTGTGTGTGTGTGTATTTTCCTTTGGCGTCATTCTTACCTGCCCTGTAAAAAAGAACAAAGTGGGGCTGATCTGAGTGCAACCCAAGGAGGGCAGTCTTGACTATCGTTCGACTTTATCAGATACCCAGTTGTCCTGGTGTCCATGTCTTGTCTGATTGATACCTTGCTTCCCCTAAATAGTTCTCTTAGGGTTAGGTCTTTGATTCTGTCCGCACGGTACATTTTGAATTTACAACTTCTGCTCACCAATGAAAACAGAGCTACTAATTAGTTGGTCATGTAGACAGTAGAAAAAATATATACATCAATCCTCTGGAGATTTTTCTTAGCCCATCTCAAAGTAACTTACAAAGTTACAAAGGGATCTCATTGTGTGTACACTTTCTGTTCACACGTTTCCTGGACCCAAAAGCTGTTTTGGAGAACATGCAGTCAAACTTTACCTAAGAGCCAGCACTGGCTAGTTTCAGTTTTAAAACTTGCACTTCAGGGACAAGTGTGAAAAAGCATGTAAAGCACAGAGGTTTTGTTTGATTTTTTTCAGCAGGTGTTGACTTGGCTTAGATTTCTTTCAGAGAAATAAAGAGGGTTATAATAATCATTGAAAATTTATGTGATGGGGGACTGGATTAGATTTGACGTGATACCACTGACCTTTAAAGAATTCAGTCAATGAATAGTTGGTAAAATGCCAGCCATGCTGTTAACTTCCACATTCAACCTAAGTCAAAAGTTTGGAAGTTAAAGTATATTTTAAATATACACATATTCATCTTTCTGCTAAGGTACCCAGGGCGGTGTGCTTTGACAGTGCCTAAGGGAGTTTTAAATAGGATATCAGACTTGTATAATTCCCTTTATGGAGTCACTTTATAGATGGTGGTTACAGGTTGTGGGCCAGATTTGATGCTGTGGGCATTGGACTCTTGCTGATTAACATAGTTGCTTTATGTGTGGTATGCCTGTGTGTGTGTGTGTGTGTGTGTGTGTGTGTGTGTGCCCTAATTGCTAGATGTCTTCTGTGGGAGTCCAGATATTATTAGGAATTGGGCCATTTCAGTGTCAGTAATTTGTGGGGGTGTTAATGTACTTACAGGGATAAGTGGCCAGGGATGCAGGCCTTCTTTCCTGTGATTATATCCCAGATTCAAGAGAATCATAGACATGAAGGGCTGGTGTGACACTGCAGACACTCCGGGTGCTTACTGCATGCTCACAGAGCTCACAGAAAGTGACTAAAGTTGAAGGAAGTGTGGCATGGTCTGTGAGCAGCGGGAGGCCATAGCTATGGAGGCCTTGACCTTAAGAAACAGGCTGGTCCTGCTGAGACTGAAATTATAACCTACCTAAGAAGTCATTAGCTACAGAAATGTCATAATGGTGACCCACCCTTATCTGTGCTTACCTTTTCCTTCTAGTCCATCAGCATTGTTAGAAGGTTAAGTATGTGCAATGTAAGAATGAGTAGGGATAGATTTCAGGGAGGCCAGGGCCAGGCACTGTGGAGTGGTGGCCAGGGAAAGCCACCCCCTCTTTTTGTTTGTAGATATGCATTGTATTGTGTTTTGTGACAGAATGTCATGTAACTCAGGCTGACCTCTAACTCTGTGTAGCTGAGAGTGACCTTGAACTCCTTATCCTCCAGTCTCTACCTCCCAAGTCCTGAGATTATAGGTGTGTACTATAATGCCTAGTGATTTTATGCAGTAAAATCTCTTCTCTAGGAAGAGAACCCAGGGCTTCATGCTTGTTAGACAAGCATTCTACTGTGTGAACTATATTCCTAGCTCACAACCTCAAACTCTTGATCTTTCTCCCTAAGTTTGTCAAGTGTTGGGATTATGGGTGTGTGCCAATATAGTGACCTCCTCCCCTCCCCCTGCGTTAAGACATGTTATTCTGTAGCCCAGGATAGCTTTTTTGTTGTTGTTGTTGTTGTTGTTGTTTTGAGACAGGGTTTCCTTTTAGCCATGACTGGTCTGAAACTCCCTATGGAGACCAGGGTAGCCTCTGCCTTACAGAGATCCACCTGCCTCTGTCTCCCAAGGGAGGAATTAAAGGCATGTGTTACCACATTAGCTTTGACTCTGGAAGATCCTCTTGTTTCAGCCTCATGAGTGTTTGAGATTACAAGTGTGGGCCAACATGCCTGACTTGGTGGTAAGGATTTATTTTGTAACCCCTGACTTGTTCTGTGCTCCATGTATTTGACCCTGGGATATCTTGTAAAGCCCTCTCTCCAGCCCCCTTCTAGCCATTTGTGACATGGCAAGCTGGGTTGATGTTGGTCTCTTAGCTAGATTGAGAGGCATAGCCAGAGTTTAGGGGCTCCTGCGGGATATAACAGAAAGGACTAAAGACCATGGCAGAGGCTCCTGTCCAAGTCTGAACTGGTTTGGTCTCTTTTGCATACCCCACACAGCAACTGTAAGAGTGTAGGTGGTTTGGTTTTCAGTTTGCAGAGCTAAACCATACCAGCTGTATGCTTCTTTACATAAAAAGCATACTTGCATTTAGAATTCATCTTTTTTGTACCTTCTTGGTTTCTTCAAGTTCCCAGTCAGTATTTGCTATCAGAAGGGAGTCTCCTTGAAATA
Organism: Eospalax fontanierii; assembly: GCA_035773235.1. NCBI lineage: Eukaryota > Metazoa > Chordata > Mammalia > Rodentia > Spalacidae > Eospalax > Eospalax fontanierii. The sequence continues at coordinate 28,395,995 of CM069546.1, read as the reverse complement.
GAGGAGTTAAGTTAATAGAGGAGAGCAGCCAAGTACAGCTTTCTGAATTTTTAAGATTGTGTTGGTGATGCATAAATGCCTTAGCATGTGAACTGTCCATGTGTGAAATGTGATTTGTACTCAACTGTTCTTTTAGGTGGGTGTTGGGAGAGCTGGGAGGATGTCTTGCTGTGTGATTGCATATGTTATGAGGTATACTGAATGTGAAAAGTGATATAACAGACAGAAACTACAGAGGCTGTTGACCTTAGAATGTGCCCACCTGCCTGAAGGTTGATAGTGAGCCTCTTTTCTGAGTGTCACTAGGGCAGGTGAGATGATTGTCTTCACATGTGAGGGACTAGCTCACTAGTAGTGGTTCTGGTGGCTGGGGGCAGAGGCCCTCTTCCTTCTTCAGCTTTCTTGCCCTCCAGTCATTCATTTCTTTAGCCAGGTGGGTGGTCTTCAAGCCCCCACCACTAAACGATCCTTGAAAGTAGAGAAGTCCTTCATGATCCAGGTATTCACTTAGTGTGAGAGGCATTCTTGTAAGTTTCTAGAAGTTGTCTTAATGATAGAGCAAACCTTGTGCTCAAAATGTCTCTGCTGGAAGTCTACACTGAGTCTCTGCTCCAAGTGGGAGTGGGAGGGCATCACTGCACATCTCAAGAGAGCCTCTGGTGTTTCCATGGACCACCTTTCCTAATCCTTGTCCTCTTAATGGTTTCAACAGGACAGATTGATTCCCTTGGGAGCTGTAAGTACTGAGGTATTAGGGTGCAGCGCTCATTGTTCACTGACGCACAGAGTCCCAAAATGAATGTCCAGGAGCAGGGTTTCCCCTTGGACCTCGGAGCAAGTTTCACCGAAGATGCCCCCCGGCCCCCAGTGCCTGGCGAGGAGGGAGAACTGGTATCTGCTGACCCAAGGCCTGTCAGCCACAGTTTCTGCTCTGGTAAAGGTGCCAGCACTAAAAGTGAGACCTCGACAGCCACCCCAAGGCGTTCAGATCTGGATTTGGGGTACGAGCCTGAGGGTAGTGCCTCTCCCACCCCACCATACTTGAGGTGGGCCGAGTCACTGCATTCCTTACTGGATGACCAAGATGGGATCAGTCTGTTCAGGACTTTCCTGAAGCAGGAGGGCTGTGCTGACCTGCTGGACTTCTGGTTTGCCTGCAGTGGCTTCAGGAAGCTTGAGCCCTGTGACTCAAATGAGGAGAAGAGGCTGAAGCTGGCAAGAGCCATCTACCGAAAGTATATCCTGGATAGCAATGGCATTGTGTCTAGGCAAACCAAGCCAGCCACTAAAAGCTTCATAAAGGACTGTGTCATGAAGCAGCAGATCGATCCTGCCATGTTTGACCAGGCCCAGACTGAAATCCAGTCCACTATGGAGGAAAATACCTACCCTTCCTTCCTCAAGTCTGACATTTATTTGGAATACACGAGGACAGGCTCAGAGAGCCCAAAGGTCTGCAGCGACCAGAGCTCAGGGTCTGGGACAGGGAAGGGCATGTCTGGATACCTGCCCACTTTGAATGAAGATGAGGAATGGAAATGTGACCAAGATGCAGATGAGGATGATGGCAGAGAGACTATCCCTCCCAGCAGGCTCACCCAGAAGCTGCTCTTGGAGACTGCTGCCCCGAGGGCTTCCTCAAGTAGACGGTACAGCGAAGGCAGAGAACTCAGGTGAGTTCGGCACAAGGTGTCCATTTTCTATACACACCTTGGAGACCTGGCAAAGGAACAAGGGAAAGGTGTTGGTGACAGGTGGCCTTGTCGTTCAATCCCAACTGGAAGCTCTGCTTCTACTTTTGCTGAATTACAGTTTTATTTCCTGTGTAGAAACCTTTATACCTGTCATTATTTTTTTATATTTGCAATGGTGAGAATGCTTTTATCAAGAACAGACTTGCAAGGAATAATTACAGCTACTTGGGAGGCTGAGGCAGGAGGATCAAAAATTGGGGGCCATCTTGAGCAACTTGTAGAGATTCAGAGTGAAAAAAATAAAAGTATAGCTTAGTGGAGAGCTCTTGCCTAGCATGCACAAAACTATTTTCATCCTTAGTAACACACACACACACACACACACACACAGACTAAATATATGTCCTTGGGAATTATTAGGAGCATGATAGTTCTTAGAAGTTATAGTGATATTTAAAGTTTACCCTTGAGGTTAAAAGTCTTGTCTTCTTGCCTGGAAGATGGTCTTAACCAGAGACTGTAATCTTTTGGACTTAATAATGGGAGGTGTGCTTTCAGATGCATAGATTCTTAGAGAATTATGATTGCTTTTTGTAACAATCTTCCAGAGAGTTTTTGTGGATGATAAAGACAGTAGAAGGGGGAAGTCTGTGTTGTCAGTTATCAGAGGTTTCAGAAACTCCTGGTAACTGTACTTGGAGTTCCAGAATTGGATATTTTCCCTCTGAGGTATGGTCAGTGCATACCAGCCTGAGTGCTCTGATTGTGTATGTTCAGATACACACAGCTTGAGCAGCAGCAGCAAGGTGCTTTGAAATTTGTTTCTTCATTTTTCTCTTAAAATTTTTTTTTTAACATTTGTGTGTGAGTGTGTGTGTGTGTGTGTGTGTGTGTGTGTGTATGTGTATACAGTTGAGGACAGGTGGTCACAGAGGCCAGAGGTATTGGATTTCCTGGAACTGGAGCTAGAGGCAGTTGTGAGCTGCCTAACATGGGTGCTGGGAACTAAACTGAGGCTCTTAACCACTGAGCTGTCTTTCCAGTTCTTATGCAGCAAGATTTTAAAGATAAATGTCTCAGGCATGCTGCTGGCCTCAAATTCTCTGTGTAACGGAGAATGACCTTGAACTTCTGATCCTCCTGCTTTTACCTCTAGAGTTTTGAGATTACAGACATGCCCCAGCACAGTTTATAGTATGCTGAGGATTGAAGCCAAAATTTTGTGTGTGTTAGACAAGCACCTTACCAACTGAGCTACATCCTTAGCTCTCATTTTGTTTTGCTTTTTTCTTTAGATAGGCTGTCTTGTAGCTCAGTGGTCTAAAACTTGGTATGTAGCAGAAGATAACTTTGGACTACTGATCCTCCTGCTTCTACCTTCCAGGTGCTGCCTGGTTTCACACATAGCTTTTGTGTTGTTGCTTGTTGGTTTGTTTGTAGTGTTAAGGATTTAATCGTGGGGATAGGGAAGTGCTTTATAAAACAGTGAGCAACACTTTAGTCCCCAACATGTAATTTTTATTTGGACCCATTCTGCTCACCTCACTAGGTGCTTCACTAAGGAAGCATCTGGTTAGGAATTAGAAAATCCAGCCCTTTGGGCTGGAGAGATGACTCAGTGGTTAAGAGCACTGGCTGCTCTTGTAGAGGTCCTGGGTTTGTTTCTCAGCACCCACATGGTGGCTAACCACCATTCATAGCTTCAGTTCCAGGGGATCCAGTGACCTCTCCTGATCTCTGTGGGCATTGTACTCATGAATGCACATACATGTAGGCAAAACACTCATACACATAAGATAAAAATAAAACCTTTTTAAAAAGAAAGAAAAGGAAATCCAACCAACCTGGGCTTCAACATTGACTGAAATTGGCTAATGTTTCTTGTGCTTTGATCAGGAATCTAGCACTTTTCTTTTAACTTCAATTAACCTGTTTTCTTGGCAACCTGCTTTGTTGGTTTCTTTGTAAAGTGGCTGCCTCTATGAACTTGTGCTCTGGTTTCCCTTATTTACAAGTGCTTCCTACAGCAGTGAAGGAAGGCTCTGCACTGGCTCAGAGTGGAGAATGCTGATGCTGCTGTGTCCTGTTAGTCTCAGCATGCTTAGGGCTAAGGCTGTACTTTTAAACTAGGTAGGGCCATTTTGGAAGGAAAGTGGGGTGCCTCACCCAGACAGCATAGATAGGGGAGTGTGGTCCCCCAAAGGAAGATTGAGGCTGATGGAAAAAGGAAAAGGAAAGTTGGTGCTGAATAGGTAACTAGGAAGTGTTCACTAGGAACTAAATCTCATTCCCTGGGTAATGCCTTTCATATGGATGACTTGTTAATGAGCTCCAAAGGGCCAAGTCTTACTAGACAGCAGGGCACCATGGAACTTGGGCCAATAACCTCCCTGCTCTGTGTCTTTGTGGTTTGGGGCTGCTCTGCTGTGCTCTCATTGGTGCCACTCTGCCTTGGCAGAAACTGTCACTCTGTCATAATGTACATGGTTATTTTCATGTAGATGACTTGAGGATAGTCATTGAGTCTTAGCTCTCTTAAAACCCAGAAGATGTGATACTTTTGGCTATAACTGAGACGATAGACTATTCTTGGTTGGTTGGTTGGTTTTTGTTTTTGTTTTTTGAGACAGGGTCTGGAGTTACAGGCAGTTGGGAGCTGCCTGATGTACTATCTCTGCAGCCCCAAGTTTTAACAGGTGTGAATTAACAGGCTCCTGGCAGTTTGCTGATTGGTTTGGCAGTCAGGCCCAGGGACTGTGACACACTAGCTGACAGGTTTGGATTTTATCCTCTTCGGTAGTGGATCTAGTGTCATTCAGTTAGTCTCGCTTTCCTGCCAGGTTTTGATAGTTAGACCTAAAGCCAGGCCAGCTGCCTCAGCCCTGCAGTCATGTGCCTGCTGGTTTTAGCTCTTAATTTTTCAGATGCTTTTAAAAAAATGTTTGCTTTCGGCCTTTTACTGTTTTTGTTTGCTGTGTCTTTTCCTTGTACCTAGAGTCTCCCTGGCTCTTTTCCTTTGTCTTCCTGGGGCTAACCCAATGATACACTCCTGGTAAGAGTTCAGTTGCTGCTGCCATGGACACAGTAGATCACAGGTACCATTCATAGGAGAAATGTGGTGGCTTGCTGGGTTCTTGCCACATAGCCACCTCTCTACTTAGAAGACAGGAGGGTCCTTTAGAAAGAATGATCAGCTCTTGCTTTCTAGTCCTTCTGGAGTTTTCCCTCAGGGAATGTTTGAACCTGTCAGTTATTGACTATTTCTGGTAATGGTTTAGGAGGTTAAAGAAAGAAATTGTCAAAAGAGGAAGCATCTGGGGCTCGAGCGATGATGGCTCAGTGGTTTAGAGCACTGGCTGCTCTTGAAGAGGACCCAGGTTCAGTTCCTATCACCCACATGGCAGCTAATAACCATCCATAGCTCCAGTTTCAGGGGATCCGGCACCGTCTTCTGGCCTCTCTGTGGACATTGCATCTACTTGGTGCATTTAAATACTTGCAGACAAAATACTCATACACATAAAATAAAAATTAATTTTAAAAAGCAGTAGCATCCAACTTGTGCTTAAAGCTTGTTCAGAAGATTAACTTTGAGTCATGGTTTGAGGAGTTCCCAGTGAGGGCATCTTGTTTCAGAGGAGAGTGGAGTTTAATGAAAAAAAAGATGGTTCTTCTCCTTCTTGGTTCAAGCAAAAAATATTTATTGAGGGCCGGTGACTCAACAGTAAAGATGTTTGCTGCTCAAGATTGGCAACCTAAGTTCAATCCCCAGGACCCATGTAAAGACAGAAGGAGAGAGCCTACAAAACTGTCCTCTTTCCTCCACACATGCCAAAGCACAAAATACACAAAGTAATAGTAATAAAGTTTGGGCTAGGCAGGATTGGAAGGATGGCTCAGAGGCTGAGAGCGCATACTGTTTTTTGCAGAGAACCTGAGTTTCATTTCTAGCACTCATGTTGGGGTGGCTGACAACCAGTTGAAACTCCACCTCTAGAGGGATCTGATACCTCTGGCATCTGTGGTCACCTGCTCTCTTCTGGCCTCCACTGGCATTGTGTGACCCATTGCATGACTTAACATACATGAAGACAAAACACACACATAATAAAAAAAATAATAATGTTAGATTTGTGGCAAATTTAAGAACTCTAGGTTAATAAGCTTTTAGGCTGTATTTTGTGGGGTTGACCTTCCTACTATGTCGTGACTAGAGAATTTGCTGTATTTTTCTGTCCTTACCAGTAAAATGGTGCAGTGACAAAAGGATCTGCAGAATGATAGTGTCATGGAAATGTTACTGATAATACCCGGGAGGTGCTGAGATACCACCAGCTGCTTATGGATTTAAGCCCCTTCTGTGGGGCGTTCAGCTTCCTCTGAACAGAAATTCTGCTAGTTACTGGTTGAATTCACATCTGGGTTGCACATGGTTGCAAAGATGAGGTGGTGGATTGATACGCTGAGACTCTAATACCAGGTCTTCCTTACAGTGAGCACATTAACCCCTCCCCAACTTGTTCTTTTAAGCTTTCTTATTTCAGAAGTGGTATGACCATTCTTGCCTCAGCTTACACTCTCCTCACTAACCACATCAGTTTAGCAGCAGTCCTGATTCCCCCCTTTAGGGATTTGTACTCTCCCTTCCCACTATCCTTTTGCTGGATCACTGCAATAATCTGACAAGGTTCTGCTTCTCCAATCTTGCATCATCAGAGCAATTCCTATAGATGCCATTCCTTCAGTACTACAGAGACTTCCCATGTGCCCTAATGTACCCAGCATGCTACCTATACTTGTACATACCTGCCAAGAGGTGCCCTTCCTTGCTTAGGCTCCCCAGTCTTATAGAACTCCACAGCATCCATAAAGTACTATTGGTAGCTTATCAGACTGAAGGGTCCTGGAACAAAGAGATTCCTTTGCCAGGATCAACTCCAGTCCTGAGTTTCCAGACCTTGTGAAGCTGGTACCTGCCACTTTGGTGATTTTGTGAATAGGAAGCCCTTGCAGATAGTACAGGAGTGAACGCTATTTGTGGAGGCTGTCTGTGTGGACTGTGATACCTAGGCTGTCAACCTACAGCAGCTCTTTCAAGAAAGTTAGGTTGGTTTGTTTGGTATGTATGTGTTGCTGGTGTGTGTGCAGTTCACTGTGCGGGTCAGCACAGTCTTACCTAGAATTAAGCTGTACCTGTAGGTCAGATGCTTCGTACTTTGGTTCTATGTGCCAGTCAGTGTCATGGAAATTCAAGTTTGTCTTCTATCTGCTGGTCTGTCAGTCTTCCTACAATCTTAACTTCAGGTACATTGCTTTACCCTGAAGCTCTTGGTTGTGGCTTAGCTGTGGGAGTTGGTAGGAAGCAAGGCAGTCTGACACTGAAAATTCTTCATTCAATCCAGTCCAGTCTAAGTCTGTGTGCCAGAATATGGGAGGAATCTAGTTTTTTGCTTTTCCCACTGCATCTGACCAGTAAGAACGTACCATTTTATTAGCTATACAGCCCTTTGAGAGCCTGTGAATTACAAAAAGTATGCGATCTGCAGAAACACTCAGGAAGTCTCTTCTGTGGGGCAGGAGGCCATGTGTCTTTAAAGTAAGTGTAGCCATTTAAGCATCTTTTGTGTGGAACTGGACACTTTGCTACATGGGTCAAAGCACTAGCCCACCCTCCCACCCCCTCCTCTGCCCCCAAGTCATTTACGCTTCCAGAAGCAAGTGGATGCAGCTCTTGTTTGAACAGTGGTCAACCCTGTGCTACATGTCTCAGTGGCTTTGTGCTCAGTCTCTGATAGCCAGGGCAGCCTATTCTGGGCCTCTTTTTCTGTGCCCTGTGCCCTTTTAAGTAGTATAAATGCTTTTTAACTGTTTTGGTGTTGATCTTCTCCAGATTGTTACTAACTTACCTCTAGTCTCCTGGGCAGACTTTTCTTGGGCAGATTTTCATACAGCTCCATAGAAAGTACCTAGATCCCTTCTTCGGGGTTAGTTTCCCGGGGATGCTCTTCTGTACAGTTAGCTCCATGAGCTTCTTTCCTCTTTCTGTATTTTTTGAATTCCTATAGCAACATATGTGTTTGTAATTAGAAAGTCTATTACTTTTTCTTATATGTATATGTGTGTGATATGCATGCGTGTTTGGATGCATGTGTGTACATGTGGAGACTTGAGATTCATGTTGAGAGTTCTTCCTTGATTGCTTTTATTTATTGAGGCAAGGTCTCTCAGTTGAACCCAGAGTTTGCCGGTACAGCTTGTCTAGCTAGCTATTTGCTCTTGAGATTCTGTCTCTGCCTTCCAAATGCTGGAATTACAGGCAGTTTGCCATGCCCATTTGGCATTTACATGGAGTGTGGGGATCCAAACTCTGGTCCTCACTTTGTGTGGCAAGTACTTTAACCTCTGAGCCACCTCCCTAGCTCAGAAAATATATTATTAAAAGAATATTGATTAGCTAAGCATGATGGTTCATAACTGTAATACCAGTTCGAAGCAGCCTGCTCAATTGAGTGAGACCCTGTCTCAAAGGGACAAAAATGTGGGCCTTTAATCCCAACACTTGGGAGGCAGAGGCAGGCAGATCTCTGTGAGTTCAAAGTCAGCCTGGTCTACATAGTGAGTTCCAGGCCAGCTGAAGGACAAAAACTTAACTTTAGTCTGAATTTCATCTTGTTTGTGTATGTGTGCATGTATACACATATATGTGCTCAAGATCTACATTTTATGTAGCTATCTAGTGCTTAAAAGAATGAGGCAGTAGCATCACAGGTTTGAGAACAGCCTGGGCTACATAGCAAGACTACCTCAAAAAAACCCAAACCACCAAACCCACAAAAAACCAAAGTACATCCATTCTTTTAAAAAAGATGTATGTGGAGGGCTGGAGAGATGGCTCAGCGTTTAAGAGCATTGGCTGCTCCTGCAGAAGACCTGGTTTTGATTCCCAACTCCCACATGGAAACTAACAACCATCCATAACTCCAGTTCCAGGGGAACCATCACCCTCTTCTGGCTTCTTTGGACACCACACAACATGGGTGCACTTAAATATGCAGGAATAACACTCATACACATAAAATAAAAATAAATGAAAAAAGATACCTGTGGAGCCAGTGAGATATCTTAAATGGTAAAGGACTTCCTGCCAAGTCTGACCTAAGTATGATCCCTGGGTGGAAGGAGGTAATTAACTGTTACAGGTTGTTCTGTGATCTCCACTCATTTGCCATGGTGCATGCACATGTCCACAAATAAATAAATGAAACAATTTTTTTTAAGAAGATGCATGTGTTTCTTTTAATATGATCTTCAGTTTTTTTTTCTCTTATATTGAAGTTGTATATTTTTACAGCTTTACATGTAATATTCACATGTTAAAAAAAACCTTCGTGCTTTTCAACAATTAAAAAAATTTGAAGAATTTGGTCTGGAGAGATGGCTCAGCAATTAAGAGTGTACGACTGCCTGTAACTCCAGCTCCAGAGAATCCAAGGAGGTCTCTAGTCTCCAAGGGGACTGACAGGCATGTGTACCTGCCCACCCACCTACCCAACCACAGATAATACATAATTAAAAATAAATCTTTAAAAAAATTTTTAAGTTAAAATATATATATATAGAGTTAAAAAATAAGGATTTCAGTATTTGAAAAAAGTACAGATTTACAAAAGTATATTTTAAAAAGATTTTTTTTTGTTAATTTTTATTTTACATGTGTGAGTGTATTGCCTATATGTGTGTAAGTGTACCTGTTATGCAGTGCCCAAGGAGGTCAGAAGAGGGCATCAGATTCCCATGGAACTGGAGTTATAGACGGTTGTTTGCCACCACGTGGGTGCTGGAAATTGAATCTGAGTTCTGTGCAAGAGCAGCCAGTGGTCTTAACTGCTGAACCATCTCTCCAGCTCCAAAAGATTTATTTTTATCCTTTTAAATTTTATTTATGGTGTTTTTTATTTTTTAAATTTTATTTTATTCAGGGCCTCCGTGTGTAGCTATGGTCTGAAACTCCCTCTGTAGACCAAGCTGGCCTTGAACTCACAGAGATCAGCCTACCTCTGCCTCTCAAGTGCTGAGATTAAAGGCATTTGCTACCACACCTGGCCTTTTAGTAATGTTTAAAGAGATTTATTTTTTATTTTTATTTAGGTGTGTGTTTGTGTAAGTGTGTGGTGTGTGTGGATGACTATGGAGGCCAGAAGAGAGTGTTAGATCCCTTGGAGCTGGATTTACAGGCAGTTATAAACTGCCTAAAGTGAATGCTGGGAACTAAACTCAGGTCCTCTGTAAGAGCAGAAAGTACTCCTAATCTTTGAGCTATCTCTCCAGCCCAAAATTTATTTATTTATGTGCATCTATGTTTGTGTCTGAGTGAATGCCAGGTATGTTCAGGTACCTGTGGAGGTCAGAAGAGGACATTATCAGATCACTTGGAATTGGAGTTAAAGGTGGTTAGGATGTTGGGAACTGAACTTGGGTCATCTAGAAGAGCAGTAAGCACTTCCACAGAATGTATATTCTGACATGAAAACTCACCGTTATATACTTGGAAAAAATAAAAATAGAATGTATTACAAATTTATGTAGCAATGTAGTTCACATGGTACAGTAAAAGGTATATTAATCAAGATAGAGAAGTTTTTGTAGGTTTTTAAACTGAAGGAATTTTTTTTTCTCTACAGAATCTTTAAAACATGTGACACTTAAAATTTGTTAGCCTTTCTTCTGGGAGGTACATTGTACACAGCAATGATGAAAAAGATGAACAGATGAGCTGTCTTATAAATTTTTCCAGCTACATTCATCAGTGGCTGAAACTCTTTCCTCATATTGTCGTTTGTTTTGTTTGTAAAGCTGTGCTGCCTGGCTATTGGCTGTAAAGTTTGGGTTTAGTTCATTCAACAGAGACTGAATTGAAGTTAAAGAACATATATCATATGTTAGAATCCATCAATTCTGAAGAATATATAAACATAAGCTGCCATAAGCATACACAGTTGAGTGAAACATTTTGGATAAAAACCTAACAGTTGGTGGTTTATTCCAGTTGGATAAAAACCTAGCAGTTGGGTATGTGAACACATTCCATTTCTTGGATATTCTTCAGAAAATTCTATTACTACTTTAAAGATGCCATCTTCAAAGTGTATTCCCTTCTGCTCCAAATATTATCCAATGCACTCCACTACATGATGTTTTTAGATAGTGTTCCACTGACCCACACAGGATGGGCCTTTTTGTAATTGCATGAAATCCTTTATGAGCCTCCTGGATCAGAGCTGACATGCTCTATAGCTGCCCCATAGCCAATTTGAAAAAAGTCCCATGTAGCCCCACCCCTACCCCCAGAAGTCCAATCACCATCGGTTCCCACTATTGCTGAAACTGTACAAACAAGCCTTTGATCTTAGATATTTTTAAAATAATTATTAAAATTTTAAATTAAAAAATTTTTAGATATATGAATGTTTTTCCTGCATGTATATAAGTGCACTCATGCATGCAGGGCCTGAGCAGGCCAGGACAGAGCATCAGATCCCTTGGAAGTGATTTGTAGATGGTTCTTAGTTGCCGTGTCTGTGTTGGGAACTGAACCCGAGTTTTCTGCAAGAGCAACCAATGCTCTTAACTGCTGAGCCTTCTCTCCAACCCCTTTAAGCAGATAATGGAAAAATTCACATACACTAAAAGGCTGATAATTGCCATTGGTTGTTTCCCCTCACCTGCCTGTCAGCAAATGCCACTTTGGTGTCTCACTCTTTGAAGTTAATTGGTACCTCAATTGAAGTTGAAATTTTAAGACTGTGTGTGCCTGCTTGTGTAGACCATAGGATAACCTCAGATGTTGTTCCTCAAGCATTGTCCACCTTTTTTGTTTGTCTTGAGATGAACTCTCATTGGCTTAAAACTCACCAATTAGGCTTGGCTGGCTGGCCAGAGATCCAGGGATCTGCCTGTCTTCTCTTCCTTAGCATTAGGGTCACAAGTATATGCCACCCCAGCTGGCCTGGAACTCACTAAGTAGACCAGGCTGGTCTTGAATTCACAGAGATCCACCTGCCTCTGCCTTCCAAGTGCCGGGATTAAAGGCATGCACTACCACACCTGGCTTTAAATTTTTTTTTTAAAATTATTTTTATTTTATGTGTATGAATGTATTGCCTGCATGTAGGCAAGTGCACCCATATCGTACCATGCCTGCTGAGGTCGGAAGAGGGCATCAGATCCCCCTGGATAACTAGAGTTATGGACGGTTGTTGGTCTCCATTCAGATGATAAGAATCCAGCCCCTGTCCTCAACAAGAGCAGCCAGCACTCTTAACCACTGAACCATCTCTCCAGCCTCCCCGCTCTTAAAAAAATGGGGTCTAGAGATTGAACTTGGGTCCTCCAAATACTTCACCAAGTCAGCCACCTTCCCAACCCATGTTTTTGTTTGTTTGTTTGCTTGCTTGCTTTTTTTTTTTTTAAGATTAATTTTAATTTTAATTATTTAAGTGTGGGTATGTGCACATGAGTGCAGGTGCCTGAGGAGTTCAGAGCATCCTCCTAGAGCTGGAGTTACAGGTGGCTATGAGGCAAGTGACATGGGTGCTGAAACTGAACTCAGGTTCTCTGCAAATACAGGAAACACTTAACTGCCAAGCTTTCTCTCCAGGTCATTTTTGTTTGTGACACATATTCTCACATGATCCAGGCTGTCCTTAAACTTGCTATGTAGTTGAACCTTGAACTCCTACTCTTCCTTTTTCTGTTTCTCCAGTGTTAGAATTCCAGGTGTATGCCACTATACCTGGTTTGGATTGTAATTTTCTTTGTATTATTTTTATTTAATGTGTATGAGTGTATTGCTTGCATGTGTGTAAGTGCACCTGTGTTATGCAATGCCTGAGAAAGTCGAAGATGGTGTAAGATCCCCTGGAACTGGAGTTATGGATGGTTGTCACCTGCCATGTGGGTGCTAGGAATCAAACCTGAGTCCTCTGCAAGAGCAGTTAGTGCTCTTAGTCACTGAGCCATCTCTCCAGCCTCCAAGATTGTAATTTTCTACAACCTCTGTTGTTAGTCTCCTGTCTTTGTCACCTACCCTGACATATTCATGCATTCTTTTCATTCCTGTGCCACTTTAGGCCACACATTCCCTTTCTTGTACAATTTTTTGTGTGTATGTTTTTGAGTTGATAATTGCTACATCATTTTCATTGATACGATACTTTCTCACACATGTTTTGCCTTTATATATATGCGTATGCATCTCATGCATGCCTGGTGCCTATGGCGGTCAGAATCGGGTATCAGATCTCCTGGAACTGGAGTTACAGATGCTTATGAGCTGCCATGTAGGTGCTGGAAACTGAACCTGGGTCCTCTGCAAGAGCATCAAGTGCTCTTAATCACTCCAACATAAATCTTCTCACACTTTATTCAACTCTATTAAAGATATATACTCTACCCTGTAACACATGAGCAATAAATTAGTTTTCCCTGAAGACTCGTTTCCTAAAGCCTTTTATGGTCCACTCTAAATGAAAGGGTTACTTTTAGGTATCTTGTGGTTTTGAGTGCTATAGTTAGTACTAGGTGCTGTGTTACTTTGGTTCTGGGTGATGTATGTAGTGCTTGATGCTATGGTGCTGGGTATCAGATATGTATAGTTTTGGATCCTATGTTCCAGAGATTATGTGTTAAGGATGCACCATACTGAATGCTGTGGTGCTGGGTGGTATGATTGAGTCCTCTGATACTTGCTATTGCAATGGTAATATATGTGGTGCTAGGTACCACTCCTATATGCTAATGCTAAACATGCTTTGTAGAGTCTAGTTGAGTTGGATTTAATTGGGTGGCATGTCTTCCAGTTTGGGACTTTGTGCCTCTATGATGAAGTTGAGCCAAACTGATGAGTTGTCCTGTGACTGTGACTTCTTTCTGAGAATATTATTTATTTGAGACAAGGTCTTGCTATATAGCCCAGACTAGCTTGGAACTCAGTCTGACCCAGACTGGCCTCATATTTAATAGATATCTTCCTGCCTTTACCTCCTGAGTGCTTATATTATAGATGTGAGCTACCATACTTGACTTTTTTTTTTTTTTTTCCTTCCTTTAAGGAGCTGAATATTGAACCTGAGCCTTTATACGTGCTAGGCAAGCATTCTAATGCTGAACTACATGTCCAGCCCTTAGGATATCTTTGGATGTGTTCTTTGTTGTTAGTGTTCTTTTATAATAATATTGCAGGAGTGGGGAATTGCTCTGGGGCTTTATTGTTCACTGTGCTGAGGAAAACTTGTCTTTCAGTTACAGATTATTTTGATAATTCTTCTCTCTGATATAATTTCTTTCTATCTTTACTATTTTCTCATTTTGGAACACCTGTGATTTAGATCCCTAAAATAAAATTTTAAAAAAATTGCCAAGTGTGATAGTGAGTTCCAGGCCAGACAATGTTACATAGTGATACCCTGTCTCAAAATTTTTTTTTCTTTACAGTTTGTTTATTTTTGTGTATGTGCACATGCACACTTGTGCAACAGTACACTCATGGAGGTCAGCACAACTTGCAGGAGTCAGTTCTCTCCACCATATGGGTTCTGGGGATTGAAAACAGGTGGTTAAGCTTGGCCGAAAATGCCTTTACCTACAGAGCCATCTCAGCCCTGGTTCCTTAAAAATTTTTTTTTAATTATTTTTATTTTATGTGGATAAGTGTTGTACCTGCCTGTGGATAAGTGTACGCATGTGGATAAGTGCACCCCTGTGGTGCAGTGCCTGAGTAGGGTGGAAGAGGACATCATATCCCCTGGAACTGGAGATATGGATGGTTGTTAGCCACCATGTGGGTGCTAGGATTCAAACCCAGGTCTTCTTACAAGAACAGCTCATGCTCTTAACTGCTGAGCTGTCTCTCCAACTTGGTTTCTTAAATTTTAAACCTCTTCCCATTGTGAGTTTATTTTTGTTGTATTTTCAGCTATTTTTGTCACATTCTTTTCTGACTATAACTATGTTCTCTTAGATTGTAGATCAGAGTATGGAGGTACTGGTGGATATATTCATTCTGATTTCATCCTTTTACTTGACAGGGTCTCATTTATCCCAGTTTGGCCTCAAACTCAGTACATAGCCAAGAATGACCTTGAACTCCTTATCCTGCTACCTCTACCTCTGGAATGCTGAGATTAGAGGTGCATACCACCACACTCAATTTATTATGTGGTGCATGAATGGAATGCAGGGCTTTATTCATGCTAAGAAGTACTCTACTATCTGAATTCATTCCCAGTCTATTTGTGTATGTGTGTGTTTGTGTGTGTGTGTGTGTGTGTGTGTGTGTGTGTGTGTGTGTGTGTGTTTGTGTGTGTTTCTGAGGTTTGTTGTTGTTATGACAGAGTCTCACTAGACCAGACTGGCCTTGAATTCTGAGAGAATTTTAAAAAATGTATTATTATTTTATGTGTATGAGTGTATTGCCTGCATGTATGTAAGTACACCTGTGTTGTGCAGTGTCTGAAGAGGTCAGAAAAGGGTGTTAGAGTTCTCCTGGAACTGGAGTTATGGACAGCTGTTAGCTGTCACTTGGGTACTGGGAATCGAATCTGGGTCCTCTACAAGAACAGCCAGTGCTCTTAACCAATGAGCCATCTCCATATCTTCAAGAAATTTTTTTTCTATTTTTTTTTTTTTTAAATTGTTTTGTGTGTGTGTGAGCATGTGAGAAAGAGCATGTGCATCACAGTGCATGTGTAGAGGTCAGAGGAAAACTTGCTGGAATCAGTTTTCTTTCCATTATGTGGGTCTTGGAACTCAAACTCAAATCACCAGGTTCTGTGGCCAGCACCTTTATCTGTCATCTTACAAGTCTGTGTCTGTGTGTGTATGTGTATGTGGTGTTTTGTTTTGTTTTTGAGTCAGGGTCTCATTATGTAGGTCTGGCTGGCCTGGAACTAACTATACTGACCAGGTGGCCAGGCTGTTCTTGAATGCACGGAGATCCACCTACCAGTGCCTCTTGAGTGCTGAGATTAAAGGTGTATGCCATCATTCCCAGTGTGTGTGTTCTTTGAGACAAGGTCTCACTGTAACCTAGGCTGGCCTCAAACTACAGTCATCATTCTGTCTTTGCCTCCAGATTGCCAGGATTACCAGCATGAGTCTTCATGTCCAATTCTCAGTGTGATTACTTTGTGATCAGTTCACACTATTGACACTACTTTCTTCTTTTTCATTTTTCTTTTTTTTTGAGACGGGGTCTCCTTGCTATCCCCAGGTGACCTGGAACTCATTATTAGACCAGACTGGCTTCCATCTCACAAAGGTCCTCCTGTCTCTGCTTCCTGAGTGCTGGGATTAAAGACATGCACCACCATGTTCAACCCTTCCTTTTCTTTTTAAAAGATTTGTTTATTTTTATTTTGTGTGTGTGAGTGTATGTACACACTTGTGGATGCCCATGGATTCCAGAAGAGGGTATTAGGTGTACTCTAACTCTGTCGCCTATTCCTTTTTGAGTCAGGATCTCTCCCTGAACTTGGTGCTTACTTTTTGTTTGCTAGGTTGGAAGCCAGCAAGTCATAGTAATCCTCATGTCTCTGCCTTCCTCAGAGTTGGAGTTATAGGTGTCTGTGAAAAGCCCATAAACTTGTTGCATAGGTTCTGGGATCCATACTTTGGTCCTCAAAATTGGGCAACAAGCATTTTTAACTGCTGAGCCATCTATCTCTCTAGCCCCACATTGCTTTCTGTAGGCTGGAATATTTTTCTTTTAAGCTCTTCTTTGTCCATTTTGTTTTGGTCTGTTTGTCTGGTTCAAGATGCTACGTAGGGCCAATCCTTAGCTGTTTTCTTATGTCATTGAGCAGACACTGCGGAGAGGCTGAGAGGCAGAACATCTGCCTGGTGGTCTCTGAGTACTCATCAGTTAGCAGGCTTCTTTGCTTGAGATCCCAGATGTGAGTAAGGTAGGTCTTTTTTCTGGTGTGATTCCTGAGAGGGAAGCTTCTATTTCATTCCGTGGGACTGAGTGGTGGGATTCTGGGTTGGTATGCAGACTCTGTTCTTGTTCCTCATCCCTATCCGTCCCTTTTTGTCTGCTTTCCTTAAATAAAAAGCCTGTCACATTAATTTCCAATAGGCTGGGTCTTTTGTTCATGGAGGATGTAGGAAGTGCAAGTGTTAGATATTCTGTATGTGAGTGAGAACCAGTCTTGGGTCAGCCCATCCTGTTCTGCTATCCTAGCATCTCACCCTATCTGCCCCTCAGGAGGGAAAGATTGTGTATTTACTTTCTATTTACTTAGTTTGTTTATTTTAAAAAAAAAACATTTATTTTACATTTATGTGTATAGGTACAGGCATGCTACATTGTGCATGTGAAAGTCAGAGGACAAGTTGCAGGAGTTGGTTCTTTCTACTATTCCAGGGGTTGAACTTAGATCATCAGGCATGGTAAGTGCCATCTTGCCAACCTCTATTTTTGAGACAATATCCTGCGTGGCCCTGGCTAGCCTGAAACTTACTATGTGTCCCAGACTGGCCTTGATTTTACAGCAGTCCTCCTACCTCTGCCTCTTCGGTGCTGGAATTAGAGGTATTCACCACCACTCAGAGGAAAAAGGGCATGTGGAGGGGCCAGTTAGAAAAGGTCTTATATGACCCTATGGAACATATAATTGGTGATGGAAGGTCCTTTTTCATAGAAGTTCACTTCTATGTGAACCGGGAACTTCTAGGTGCCTGTGAGTGAAAATTCCATCCTCAGGAACATAGTATTCTGTGTAGCAGATTTTCCTACATGTGTTGCAGCTGAAGTATTGCTGTCTTGGGGATTTTGTAGATGTGCTTCTCATCTTGTACAACTCAGGTTTCTTGCCATATCCTTCTGATCTTAATTTCGTCTTAGGAAATTGGTCCCTTCCATGGCAGTAGACTATTACCTGGTTACCAGAGAAATGGTACACCTACCCCATGCAGTTGCTTTTTTTTATCTATTCACTTACTTATTTATTTTGTGTGTATGTGTAGTGTAGTGTAGTGTAGTGTGTTAATGCATGTTATGTGTGTGGGGGGAGTATGCTTATGTGGAGACCAGAGGTCATATTAGATATCTTCCTCTATCACTCACTATAGCTATATTAAGGCAGGGTCTCATTTGAACCCAGTGTTTGCCCGTTCGGCTAGTGTACCTGGCTAGCCAGCTTGCCACAGGTGGGTACTAGCACTGGGATTATAGGATATTGGGCCACCATACTCTCCTAACGTTTATCTGGGTACTTGGTATAAGGAACAAAAACCTTCAGTCTGTAATAAGAGCACTGGAGACTTAGAGGAGTGAAAGCGAAATTGAGGCAATTTATTTTACAACTTTGCAAAGTTGGGCATCAGCTTATAATGGCAGGGGAGCTGATGGAGCACAGAGAACAGATTTTATAACCCTAAGCACAGATCCCTTCCTCTTTTTCTTCATTGGCTTAATAATCAGGAGGGTACAATCATGTGTTATCTGGATCTTATCTTTCCCTCTATCACATACATTTGTCTGTTTTTCAACAGATTGTGGGATTCATTTCTATTTTTTTTATAATCCTGTGTATTTTAAAGCTTATCAGACATGTGGCTTTGTCACATCTATAGACAAGCTTGACTGTTAATAATTTTCTACTCTAAACTTTTAGTTTGGGTTGTGGTGAAGAAGCTAGAATTTGGTTGCAGGGCATAGATAGAATAAGAGATGATAGAAAGGGTCCACTGTTTTCTATTTATCTGTATCTGGACTTAAGCTAGCTGAAGGCACTTTTGAAAAGGGATCTTTTTTTTTTCCCCATGGGGATCTAAACTCCTTACACTTACATACCAAGCACTGTACACTTAACCAACCAGCTCTCCAGTATCTGAATACATTTTCACCTTGACTTGAGTTCACAAGTGCAAAATGTTTTCACTTTTCACAAGTCACGCTTACTATATATATCATTGGTTTGAGTTTATAGCTTCAGGCCCAAGAACTGGCCTATTTAAGGTGACTGTGTGCTGGGTGAAGGGACCACATCTGAGGGCTCCTGACTGCTGACTTTGGGTTACTGGCAAATACAGATTTCCATTGTAGAAGCTGAGATCAGATCTGCATCCCAAAGGAGCATAAAGATGGACACAGACAACACTTTTATATGTCCCACAGTTGCTGAGGTTTTTTGGAAGTTGCTGTTTCACAGTGCTTATATGTAATTTAACTGTCTACAACAACACTTTACAAAAAAGTGTTGATACTTCTTTGGAACCTGCAGTCAGGGAAGTATCTGCTTAAGAGGTCACTGGAATGAGGGACTGACATTTTCACAAAACATTCTTTGTCACACTGTATCTCCCTTGCCCAGTGTTGATGGGTCAGGGAGGGTACTTTCCTACCTTAGCCTCCTAAGTGCTGCAATTACAAGTTGACATCATTACACTCAGCTCTTTGTCCTACTTTTTAAACCTTACTTCATCAATAAAATGCTTCTTCATCAGATTTGTGTACACCTAAAAGTATATTATGAAACAATTGGTATTAGTTTGGGCCCTCAAGGACCTTAGATGAAAGCAGTACAACTTGATTCAAGTGCAAACAGAGGAAAAGGAGTTCTAGTTTTAGGAACTCACCACCTTTTTAAAAAATATTTTTATTTTTATGTAAATGAGTATACTGCCTGCATGTATGTAAATGCACCTGTGTTGTGCAATGCCTGCAGAGGTCAGAAGAGGGCATCGACTTTTCCTGGAACAGACGATTGTTAGCTGCCATGTGGATGGATCCTGGGACTCAAACCCAGGTCCTCTGTAAGAGCAGCCAGTGTTCTTAACTCCTGAGTCATATCTTCAGCCCTTTTAAAAATAAAAATTCATTACCTTTTAAAAATAAATTTATGTGTTTTGAAAGATTTTATTATTTTTATGTGCCTGACTCTTTTGCCTGCATGTCATGTAGTGCCCATGGAGGCCAGAGGAAGGCACTGGATTCCTTGGAATTGTAATTACAGCCTGTTGTTAGCCACCGTATGGATGCTGGGAACCAAACCCAGGTCCTCTGCATGAGCAACCAGTGCTCTTAACCCCTGAGCCATCACTCCAGCCCCTGAACTCACCACTTTTGACCCCTGGCTAGCAAGTCTTATATGAGGTCTATGTAGAGCTTTGTCATTTCAAATTTCTCTTCATATACATTAGTCCATAGTTTTTTCATTGTTGCTAAAGCCATGTAAGAGATAGATTTGCTGCAGAAAAGAGAAAGCATAGGTGAACAGTTGTCTATCCTCCACTGCCTAGAGACAGCAATGTATGGCCTGGATCACTCTGGATTTTTCTTAGCACATACATAGTCTTAATTTTTTTCTTCAACATTGGAATTGAAATCCTATTAACCACTGTATGTTACTTTTTTAAAAATACATTTATTTATTTGTGTAGAGTCAGAGGACAACTTGCAGGAGTCAGTTCTCTCCTTGTACCATGTGTAACTGGGGATTGAACTCAGGGTATCAGACTTGGCAGTGAGTTAGTTCTTTTACCTGCTGAGCCATCTCATCTGCCCTCTAACAGTTACTTTAAGTCATTTTCTGGTTTTAATAGCACTGGTATATGTAGGAGAGGGCATGATCACATTTGTGGCCCTTGCCCAACTTCCCTTCTGTGGAGCCATAGTGGAATCATAGTTTTTGGGCTTGACAATTGTTCAACTTTCAGAATCCTAAATGGTTTTCATATTTATGTTAATTTAACTGACCTGTAGCCACCCTGTCCTCCTTCCAGCTATGTGGAATCCTGGGTCAATGACTGTAGTTTCTGGCCTAAGTTAAGGGTCTTACGTATTGTATGCTGAACCCTTGCCCAAATACTATTTGCTGAGATCCTCAGAAATCCTATAGAAAATCCACCATGACCACTTCTATTTCACAAATGAGGATATGTTGACTTACCCAAAGTCAGTAGCTAGTAAGTAAGTGGTGGGTGACAGGAAATTTGGCCAAGATTCATTTAAGTCAACATCTCTGGGGCAAGTATGATGACACTGTTCCAGCTGCTGCATGTACCTGCAGAATATGGGGAGCATGAGCCCTCCTTGCCTGCTGCCCGCAACCCTGTTTGACTTAGATTGTAAAGAGCATTGATGTGTTGTATAATTCAGAGTGAGTGAATGCTATAGCAGATCATAAGAATAAACAGAATACCTTCAGTGGAAGCCATGTGACAAAGCTCCTAGGTGACTGGAAGCTCCCATCCTTACCTCCTGATGGGTCATTCTCTCAACTTTTCATTACCTCCTGTCCCATGGGTTCACAGAGCTTCAGTTAGGAAGTGTCCTGTTCAGTCAGAAACTGCAAAGTGGGTCCACAATGAGTAATGGGCCACTCAAGCTTCTGAGGTCACCTGTCTGCCCCTGAGAGTTTCAGCATTCAGGGTGCTGGTAGAAGGTGCTGGCAACTGTGGTCCTTCACGAAGTAAAGACCTAATTCCTGACTTTATATAGAGCAGATGAAGAAGAGATTGTGACGCTGATGGTGGCTTTTTTAGATTATGTTTCACAGGATGCCGTTTTACCTCTGGTACAGAGGTGAGGTGTTGTTATTTAAGTAACAGTAGATATATGTTGCAGGAATATGCCCTGAAAGATCTTGTCTGTGGGTCAGTGTTTTGTATCTTGTGCAAATGGTAATTTAGAGTGAGGAAATTTTCACCTTCACCCCCCCTGGTACTATCTTCACTTGTTCTTTTGTAGTTCTGAAGCCTCCTGGTATAAGAAGATATAGCTCTTGGAAGAGGAGTTACTTTAGGAAAACAATCCTGTGTTTTTCTTTCTTCTCAGGGTTGGGCAGGCAAAAGTAACACAGATTCACTGGGTCTAGAGTGTTCTGAGAACTAGTGGTATCTCTCTGGGTTTCAGTGGTACCTTTTGCCCAGTTGGGATGGGTATTACCTGTTTTTGTTATGGTTGGGTCAGAGCCTGGCTGAGTCCTTGTATGGCAATCAGTAGGGTGGGATGCTGTCTCTGCATCTGAGAGAGAACCAAGACTGTGGGATCAGTGATGCTGTACCCAGAAGGGGAATGCTCATTGTTTCTGAGTGTGTACCTCATGTATGCTGTTCACTGTTTCTGGAGCAAGATAAAGATTGGTATTAAGGGTGATAATGCAACTGAGGATGGTCTCTTACCAAAGTTAAATGTGAATCTAGGCTCAGATAGTAATTAGTACCTAAATGATCGATGAATGCAACTCAGAGAAAAGGACTGGAGACAATTGCCTGTAGGCCATGTTGCATGGTCAGTCCACCTGCCTGCTCTCTAGCTGGCATCAAGGCTGCCTTCTGCACTGTGCTAACTAAGATACATCTTTGCTGCTGTTCTCTAGGCTCTTGAATACTGAAGGCTATCTCCTGGAGTTGACAATTATGTGTGGAATTCATCCTGTTTGAGTTAGATCTCTGGGACTTAGATCACTAGGGACCCAAGATTGGGTGTCCTTCAGTTCACAGTCACTTATTCAATCCAGAGTGTTCCACCTGCATTGAGGTGCCAGAGTAAGGAGCTGGACCAGTAGGAGTCAGTGTTGGGAGAGAGCACATTTGCTGGCTCTTAGCTCCTGAATGTTTCAGGCACCAGCCTGGCAGGATACAACTGAGGCAGAGTACAGGCCAGGGCTACCGGCAGAGGTGCTCAAGGCTCTACCTCTCAGGGGTTAGTTACCACATACCACATCAAACTGAAGC
Source organism: Eospalax fontanierii (assembly GCA_035773235.1). Lineage (NCBI taxonomy): Eukaryota > Metazoa > Chordata > Mammalia > Rodentia > Spalacidae > Eospalax > Eospalax fontanierii. Next base: position 28,373,562 of record CM069546.1, on the reverse strand, counting down.
CAGTTCAGCCCCTGCCCTTCTCTGTGAGTCTTAGGTTGCTTTCTCAGGAGACTAAGGCAGAGTCAAGTGATCACCCTGAATACTAGAGAGAACAAAGAACAAAAAAGTATAATGCTTCAAGCTGAGCCTGGTAGTACATACTTTTTAATCCAGTTCTTGGGAGACTGAGGCAGAAGGATTGTTACAAGTTTGAGACCAGCCTAGGACCCAGAGTGAAATCTTATCTCAAAGCAAAACAAAACAAAACAAATAAAAGACAATATTTCAATGTCTTCTAAGCCCCCACATCACAGCCTACCTGTCCATTAAGGGCTGTGCTGGAAGGGTGGAAGGGTCTGAAATTCTAAATTTCTGAATGATAGTATCATAGCACAACTTTATAATACTTTATATGGTATCACTCCAAATCTGTAACTGTAATTTTAAAAAATGTGTCTGTGGTGGTAGAGTCTATAGGCCACAGAACCCACGAATTGGTCAGAGGACAACTTTGTGTAATTGGTTCTCTCTCCTGTCTTCATGTGGGTCCTGAAGATTGTACTCAAACTCAGATCATTAGATATGTGCAACCAGCACCTTTACCCAGTAAGCCATCTCACTGGTAATTTTGTCTATATTTTGAACTCTTAATCACAACTTTGTAATTTAAACTTTATCTCCTTCTGTGTTGTATTATTGGTGTTAATTTCTTACCCCAGAGCACATAGCTCTTTAATTAAAATTACTGGGTAAGATCTGTAAGATCAGGGCAGGAGAGATGGCTCAGTGGTTAAGAGTACTTGCTCTTCTTTCAGAGGACCCCAGTTTGATTCCCAGTACCCACATTGTACCTAACAACTGTAACTTCAGGGGATCTGATACCCTCTTCTGACCTCCATGGGCATTGCATGACATGGGTGTACTTACATGCTGGCAGTACACTCATACACATAAAATATTTTTTTAAAGATCTGTAAGTTAACTTTGCAATGTATTGACAATGAATGAATGAATTTACTAAGTATTTTTAGGATAAGTGAATGTTCTTTGGAAGTAGGGGTGTGAATGTGTCTTTTTGTGCATATAGAGGCCAGAGATCAATCTCTAGTGTTTCTTCTAAAGCTGTACACTTTTTTAAAAAGTTTATTTTTGCTTTATGTGTGTGTGAGTGCCTGCATGTGTATGGATTGCTTGTGTAACTGGTGTCTGAGGAGGCCAGAATAGGATGCTGAGTCCCTGTAACTGGTGATACACCCTAACATGGTTGTTGGAGCAGTACCTGGGTCTCTGGGCCTGAAAAAGTCCAATAGCTGTAGAGGTGGACTTGGTGTGAAGTGTAAGATGTAGGTCAAGGTTCGTCCTTTGATTTGTACATATCTAGTTGCTCTAACACCGTTTATTGAAAAACACCATTTTTTCTCAGTTGATTTGCTTTCATAACCTTTGTCAAGAATCAGTTGGGCATATTTGTATGAACCCCATTGGGCTTTTATTTTGAGAACTTTGAAAGGTTCAGACAGCTGGCTGTGGTGTTGAATGGGTATTATTGCAGCACTTGGAATTAGAGAGAGGAGGCTCAGGAGTTCAAGGTCATCCTTGGCTACATAACAAGTTTAAGGCCAACCAGGGCTACATAAGATCCTGTCTCAGAGAAAAACAATAAATAGGCTGGAGAAATGGCCCAACAGTTAAGAACACTTCTTGCTTTCCCAAAGGACCCAAGTTCAGGTCCCAACATTCATATCAAGCAGCTCACAACTGCCTATAATAACTCCAACTGCAGGAAATCCCAAACCCTCTTCTGACCTCCATGGACACCTCCTTGGTGCACCTGTATTCACATGCACATACCCACATAGACATACATAATTAAAAATAAGTCTTTTAAAAATCTTTTATTTTTATTTTATGTGTATGAATGTATTGTCTAGTGTGCTTGTTTTATGCATTGCCCACGGAAGTCAGAAGAAGGCACTGGATCTCTGAAACTGGAGTTATGGATGGTTGTTAATTGCCATGTGGGTGCTAGGAATTAAATGCGAGAGCAGCTAGTTCTCAACTACTAAGCCACCTTCCCTAAAAATAAATCTTTAAAAAAATCAAATAAATGGGAAGAAAAGAAACTGAAGAAGTTTGAAAGAGGATCTTGAAGTGCCATACGTGTTTTATGTGTCTCTGTACAAGTGCACATGTAAAAATGCATGTATGCACTACTTTCAGGCATGTACCGGCCTTCCGGTTCCCAGCTGTTGCAGGAATGGCCCTTCCACTTCAGTATGACAGTCTGTCTTACTTGTCATTGGCAGAACATTCCTTGTTACATAAGGCAAATAGTGTGCATGTTTTCAGCAGATTCATCAGGAGGCTGACAGGTTGATTTCCCCAAGCCAGTGCTGTTGTAAAGGAGTTTTAGATGGAATGGACATCTTGTAGCTCCCTTCCTTCTTTTGTTTTCTCTAATCTTAGTTGTCCTTTTCTTGCCTCCTATTTGGACTTTAAGGCTTGTGTACATAGTGGAGTTTGTTCTACACTGGATTATATGGAATACAGAGTTGCCGTGCATGTGAAAGATACACTTGGGACTGTGGAGAGGAAAGGGAGGTAGCGTTGAGGCGGGTGAGTGCTCAAGGAATTCTTATTGTGCTGGGGCACCGGCTATGGCTATTACTTTATGGGACAATGTTTACAATCTGAAGGGCAGAGGTGGGACATGTAGTCTATTAATATTTTATTGGACTAAATCAGTGTTTATAGAAAATTACGTTTGCTGGGTGTGGTAGTTCATACCTTTAGTCCCAGCACGCAGCAGACAGAGGTGGATGGGTCTTTGTGAATTCTTGGCCAGCTTGATCTACACAGCAAGTTCCAGGCCAGCCTGCACTACATAAGACCCTGTCTCAAAAAAAGAGCAACAAAAAAGAAAGTTAACGGTTAAAATTAAAGTTTTTAAATTATTTTCTTTCTTTTTTTTTTTAAGACAGGGTCTCACTGAATGGTTCTGGCTGGCCTGGAACTCTTCATGTAGACCACACAGGCCTCAGCTCATAGTAATCCTCTTACCTCAACCTCCTCCTGACTTTCGCACTACAGCTTAATGTTGTTTTTTAAATTTTCGTATTTATTTTTATTTTATGTGTATGGGTGTTTTGCCTGCATGTATGTAGGTGTACCACTTGCACATAATGTCTGAGGTGGCCAGAAGAGGGTGTCGGATCCTTGGACCTAGAGTTACAGTAATTGTCAGTTGCCATGTGAGTGCTAGGAATTGAACCCAGGTTCTCTGTGAGAGCAGCCAGTGCTCTTTAACTCTTCAGCCATCCCTTCAGTCCCAGCCTCAATATTCTTAATAGTTACAGCCAAATTTAAGAATGATTTAGCTTAAAGATCTGAATTTTACTTCTGAGGTTGTGTTAGTAATGTCATTGGTCAACAGGAAGTAACTATGACTTCTCGTATTGAAGAATAATAGTGCTTTGAAAACAATATTTCCAGACATTTCAGCAAAGAAGTTGAGGTTATAAACTGACCAATAGTCACTTGTGCGTGTAGGGAGCTGATCTAGACACAATGGCAGATACAGGGTACTTTTTCCAGAGAACTGGTTTCTCAGGCCACTAACTTGTCAGCCTCTTGATATGTTACAAATATTCCAGGTGAGACTGCTATGCCCTACCTTTCCTGACCCAGCCATGACTCTTTAGTGCCCAGCACAAATAACATAAGGCTACATTGTGTGGTCAGAATGCTCTTTGATTAAGACTCCCATTTGTCATCAGCAGAGACTTCTTGCTGCATAAGTTTTCCATTGTGATCCATGGATGCCTATTCACCTGCAGCAGAAAAATGACCTTATTTCCCTGCCACTGTGGCTTCCTTGTGTGTCTTTGCACTGTAGGAGTATTGTGATATACTATTATAAAAGTCACTTTCCTGTCTAGGCCTCAGATGCTGAATTATCTGAGATGCAGAGCCTGAAGTCATGTGCTCTAAGGCCAAATGCTGTCCTGCCCATCTCATAGCCCATATATCTTAGGGGATGATGGTTTGAGATTCCAATATGCCTAGCCAATTCCATCTTGTTGAAGGGCCCTTGAAAAGTTGGTGGATCTTCTAGAAGACTTGCATATAGATGTCCAGAAAAAACCTTATAACCTTAGAAACTATCTGTGTTTCCCTTCCAAGGGCAATACAGAGTGCCTGGCAGTCAGCATAGCCCTGGTTCAGTGCTTTCAGGGGTGTGGGGCGGGGAGAGCGCTGACTTAGAGTCTAGGGTTCAAACAAGTGAACATCTCAAATGACCCCATCCTTGTTACTTCCCAGTTTACTGACTTCAGATGCAACAAGTAGAGCTATTGAAGTCCATCTTTAGAGAAGAGAGCTGGCTGGAGATCTTACAGAATGTACAGCTGGCTGCAGGGTTGTCCCTCAGCACAACAGTGGAGAGTTCACATTCCACAATCTCAGCTGAGTTGAGAATGAGTTAGGATATGGCCACAGGTAGCATCTAAATGACTAATTATGTAGTGTTTAGTGCTAACAACTGACCATCCATTGTGGTGGGAATCAGCTAGATTCTACATACACAATTGCATATATAATTATTGGGGGCTAGGGAGATAGCTCAATCAGTAAAATGCATGTCGTGCAAGCATGAGGGCTTGAGTTTGATTTCCAGCACCCATGTAAAAAGCTGAATGTGGTTGTACACATTCATAATCTCAGCACTGGGGATGTAGAAATAGGATCCCAGGGATTCACTAATTATCTAGTCTAGCCAAATCAGCAAGCCCCAGGTTCCAGTGAAGTAGACCCTGTCCAAAAATAAGATGGATTGCTCCAGAAGAAAAAAAAAAAACTCTCAGGGTTGACCTCTAGCCTACACACTACACACACACATACCCGTCCATGTGAGAAAACAGACACACTAAAAAAAAGTTATTAAAAGCGCGATTGGTACCACATGTACCAATCTCTGCATTTGAGAGACTGAGACAGAGGGAATTAACAGTTTGAAGCTTCCATAAGTTGCATAGTGAGACTCTGTCTCAAAACAAAAATAGTTATGGAAGCTGGGCATGGTAGATTATGCCTGTAGTGCTAGCACTTGGGGAAAGCAGAGGCAAGATGATCCCTGCAAGTAGTTTGAGGTCAGTTATAGCCAATTCTTTGTTTTAAAAAAACAGAACTCCCAAATTTAATGGATTTAAGACGGAATTTTTAAAAGTTTATTTTTATTTATGTATTTATTTGTGTGTGTGTGTGTGTGTGTGTGTATGTGTACCACATGCATGCAGGTGCCTTGGAGGCCAGAAGAGGGCATTGAATCCCCAGGAATTGGAGTTATAGGTTGTTGTGAGCCACCATATATTTACTGGGAAGTTATCCCAGGTCCTTTCTAAGAGCAGCCAGAGCTCTTAACTGCTGAACCATTTTTCCAGCTTAAAAATTTAATAGATTTAAAGAACAGAAGAACATGTTTATGACTTAGAATGAGGAAGGCCTGCCTGCTTGTGCACAAATACAAAGTAGTCATAAAGGGCCAGGTGGGTTAGTATAGGCCGCGTTAATCCTAAATACTCAGGAAACTGAGGCAGGAGGATCATGTGTTCAAGGGGCCAGAGGAAGAAGTCTCTGGTTGTAGTTCATTGGTTCTAAATTCAGTATCACCAAAAAGATCTAAAGGAAAAAAAAAAAAATTGTATGGCCAAAATCAAAATCAACTTAAGTTTAACTAAAAAAAATGATATTTAGGGAGAAAATATTTTGTACATATAAACAAAATTAATAGTAGAAATATTTCCAAACTTCTGTAACTAACTAAGAAATTTAAAACCACCCAGTAGGTAAGGGCCAAATGCTATGAACAGATGAAGAGAAAAACAATTGACAAGTACCCAGAGTACCCATAGAGAAAATATAAAAATAAGGGTCTTGTTTTCTAGTAATTGTATGGCACTCAGCAAGTGGACTTACTCCTCCTAGTAGTGGGGATATGTGTGTCTTAACCCATCTCTCTGTGCCTACCAGTGTCAGAGCTTATCTGTGTGGTTCCTAGAGTAGCACAAGTCCTGGGACCCAAGGACCTGAGCTTGAGTCCTGGTGGTTCTGACTGACTGCTTTAGAAATGCGTATTCCATTCGGCCAGAAGGTTACTTTGCAACCAGTAACAAGGATAATGGACACTTTTCTGCTTATGCTCTTCAAAAGAAAAATATCTATTACTTGAATGATACTCTGTGTATGTGCACTTAAATGCCTTTCGAAAAGCAGAGGAAACATCTGGAAGGATACATAGTGCTACCCACCAACCTCAAAAATTAGGAAAGATGGAATGAGAGAAGGAGCAAGGAAGTAGAGACACCTGACCTCTCTGATGTCTTTTTCTCTGAACTGTACTCATGCATAGTTATCCAGATAACTCTTGACAGTGTGTAGCTGTCACTCATATGCCTTTCTTGTTCACAGGTATGGATATTGGAGGGAGCCCGTTAACCCCTACTATGTCAACTCTGGTTATGCCCTGGCCCCAGCCACCAGCGCCAATGACAGTGAACAGCAGAGCCTGTCCAGTGATGCCGACACCCTGTCCCTCACAGACAGTAGCGTGTAAGTTCTGTGCTTGCTGACTGCATACTTCAGTGCTCTTGGCTGACCCCAGTAACTGGGCCTTGTTTTCTGATATCCTTAGAGCCTGACATGAGTGTGCCTAAAGAACAGACAAATAGCTGACTATGGGAGCCCACACTTTTTTTTTAATTTCTTATTTTACTTTTGGTCTTTTTGAGACAAGGTCTCCCTGTAGCCCCAGTTGACCTAGAACTCACTATGTAGACCTGGGTGGCCTTGAACTCACAGAGATCCACTTTCCTTTGCCTTCCACATGCTGGAATTAAAGGTATGTACCACCATGCCTGGCAAATATTTTATTATTTTTATTTTATATGTACAAGTGTATTGCTTGCATGTAAGTAGGTACACCATGTCATGCAATGCCCATGGAAGTGAGAAGAGAGTGTTGGATCCCTGGAACTGGAGTTATGGACAGTTGTTAGCTGCCATGTGATACTGGGAATTGAACCCAGGTCCTCTGTGAGAACAGTCAGTGCTCTTAATCCCTGAACCGTCTGTCTAGCTCCACAGTACACACTTATAATCCCAGTACCTGGGATGCTGAGGCAGGAAGATTGCCATGAGTTCCAGATTAGCCTGGGCTATATAATGAGACTCTGTCTCAAAACAAAACAAAAACCCTTAAAAATAGGATAAACTGTCCTGTGAGTGATGTCCTTTAAAACCTAACCCAAGACCAGGCATGGTGGCACATTGTATTTAATCTCAGCACTTGAAAGGCAGAAGTAGATAGATCTCTGTGAGTTTGAGGCCAGCCTGGTTTATATGGTAAGTTCCAGGCCAACCAGAACTAGATAGTGAGACCCTGTCTCAAAGGCAGCCCAAGGGCCAGGGCGTAACTCATTGGAGGCCCTGGGTTCAGTCTCCAACATCACAAAAACAGAATTTAAAAAATTATTATTATTTTGTGTATGAGTATATTGTCCTACGTGTATGTAAGTGCACCTGTGTCATGCAGTGACCAAAAAGATCAGAAGAGGATGTCAGATTCCCCTAGAACTGGAGTTACAGATGGTTGTTAGCTGCCATGGTGGTGCTGGGAATCAAACCCAGGTCATCTGCAAGAGCAACCAGTGCTCTTAACCTCTGAGCCATCTCTCTAGCCCCATAAAAAAACAGAATTTTAAAGACTGAAACAGAATCCATCCTAGAATTGAAGTTTGTATTAGCTGCCTCTCTGTGAGGTCAGGACTTTGAGGATCTTTTGAGAGAAGAGAACTCAGGGTTAGAGCTGTCTTACAAGATTAGCGCTTCTTACAAGAAGCTCAAGGTTCATTTTCTCCTAGCTATAGAGCCTGGGGTTTTTAGTATGAAGATAGGCACACAGAGCAGCCAGATGGGTAGCTGCCTCTCCTGGTGGTAGGGCAGGAGATATAGTCCTGGAATCCACGAGACTGCATAGATGCCTTTCTTGCCCATGCTGTTCTGTCCTGGCCATTTTTCCAATACAGAATTTTGATGTGTCATGAGCAATCCTGGGGAGCTGGAGAGGCAGGCCTGTCCAGGTCTTTTATACTAAGACCAGTTCCCTGAAGGCTTAAGAACAAGCTGTAGAGTCAAGTGTGAGCCTCCGCTTCCATGATATTATGGTGACAGTTGGTAGCTTGTTCTCTTTGGTGTGGTTACAGTCCCAGAACCCCTAGTAGGAATGGACCTATCCTATGAACCACCTACAGTGACTTTTTCGACGCTGAGTGCACATTAAATAATTAAGTAATTAAATGTTGAAAATAATTTTGTACACTTGGTCGGATTATCTGGGTTTCTACTTGGTTGTGTATGGGCTGAATCTCCATCATATCTGGGTATTCTCCAGCAGCATCTTAGCCTTGGGTAAGCCTTTGATCATTACCAATGATCAGGAGTAAGTACACCAACTGCCATTAGATATCTCTTAGTTCATGACAGCAGAGGGCTGTGGGCAAGAATATTGGCCCAGTTCAGTAATTCTCCCTCACAAGTTTGTCTCTTTGTATGAAAAGTTGGAAAATTGATGGGTCTGTGTGTGTGTGTGTGTGTGTGCGTGCGCACGCGTGTGTGTGTGTCTCTCTTAAGTGTATGTGGTATATGTTTTTGTGTATGTGCATGTGGAAGCCAGAGGTCCATGTTGGGTCTCTTCTATTTCCCTCTGATTTGACTTTTTAAAATTAATTTAGAGATAGTATGTGTGTGTATGTGTATAGGTATGTAGGTATGTAGGACATCCATCAGGACTCAGCTTTTCTTTTTGCTCCCTGTGTGATCCAGGGATCAAATTTAGGACATTAGGCCTGTACTGAAGGGCATCTTACCCACTGAGCCATCTCGTTAGCCTGATTATTATTTTTTTAAATAAAAAAAAATTTGTTTTTGAAATAGGGTCTCCCTGTAACTCCAGCTGGCCTGAAACTCATTATATAGTCCAGGCTGGCTTTGATTCATAGAAATCCACCTTCCTTTGCCCCCTAAGGGCTGGGATCCAAAGTGTGGGCCACATTTGACCAAATGATGGATTTTAACCATTGTTTTGTGGCTGTATTTTGTTTTAAGATTTATTATTTTTATTTATGCATCTGAGTGTTTTGCCTGCCGCGTGTGTGCAGTGCTTGAGAAGGCCAGAGGAAAGCGTCTGATTCCCTAGAACTGGAGTTAGGGAATATTGTAAGCCACCATGTGAGTACTAGGAATTGAACCCGGGTCCTCTGCAAGAGTAGTGAATGCTCTTAACTGCTGAACCATTTCTCCAGTCCCTGTGAATGTGTTTTTAAAGGATGGTCTCCCTTTATGTACCATTGTTATAGTTTGCTTTTTTCATCTGCCTGCCTTTAAATATTCTTTCAACACTTGACTCTCAAAAATACAGGGCATGAATTTCCTGCCACTCAGAGCCCAGTATAACCAGTCCCACGTGTCACATGCTGGGCTGCTTCATTTTCCCCTTATTAGCTATGTGGTGACAATACCAGGATGGTTATCTGTCTCTTTGAGTTCTGTGATAATATGTGCTACTTCTTACTTCATTTTCTTTTCATTTTGAATCTTCAGATGAAATGTTAGCATTTTCAACAATACCTTTTTTGAACTGTAGACAAATGTTACTTTTGTTTTAGGGGTGAGATAGGGTTGCTCATATATCCAAGACTGGCCTTGAACTTCCTAAGTAGCCAAGAATGACCTTCAGCTTCTGATTCTCTGCTTCCTCCTTCTGAGAGCTGAGGTTACAGGAATGTATCACCATACCAGATTTATGTGCTTCTGGGGATTAAATCCATGACTTCATGTGTGTTAGGCAAGCACTTCTGAGCTATGGATATAGCTCTAAGTATAGTCATTTTTTTTCTTCGATACTCTGTTGATCTTAAGAATTTCCTGGGGGCTTAAGAATTACAACCTATATTTGAATATGTATCAGAAGCAAAAAGTAAAATGGAACATATTTATTTACAATGTATTTTGTATTGTTTTTTAGAGTATTTCACAGTGTACTTTGATCTTATTAACCTCCTCCCCATCTTCTCTCAAATTCACCCCTACCTCTCTATCCTTCTCCCAATTTGTGTGTCCCCCACACCTTTTTTGTTGTTGTTGTTAACGCTCATGGAATCAAATTTGTGTCTAATATATTCTTGAGTGTGGGTCTCTCTCCTGAATCAGGGTCTATCATCTTGTAGAGGTCTCACTCACCCTTAAAGAAAACTGGCTCTCTCTCTCTCTCAGCAGCTAACAATTACCAGTAGCTCCTTAGCTAGGTTTCTGACTCCTGACTACCTTCTCCTTCCATGCTGAGTATTTTTTGACTTGAGCTTGTACAGATCTTGTGCATGCTGTCACAACCATTGTGAGTTCATATATGCATCTGCTATATTCATTATGTGTGTATGACTGTATTGCCTACATGTAGGTAGGTGCACCTCTGTTGTGCAATGCCCTCAGAGGTCAGAAGAGGCGTCAGATCCCCTGGAACTAACATTACAGATGGTTGTTAGCCTCCATGTGGGTGCAGAGTTTTGAACCCAGGTCCTCTGCAAGAGCAACCAGTACTCCTAAGCACTGAAATATGTGTCAAGCCCCTCTTATTACAGTCTTTTTGCCCCCTCTTTTTCAGTGATTCTTGAGTCTTAGAAAGAGAGGTGTGATACAGTTGTCCCATTTAGGACTAAGCACTCTGTCCTCTCTTGTTTTCTGTACATTTACCAGTTGAAGTTTCTGTGTTAATTGTCATCTACTGCAAAAAGAAGCTTCATTGATAAGGATTAAGAGCTACACTAATCTATGGTTGCATCTGTAAGTCATTAGGAGTTGGTTTAATGCTATGTCCATATAACAGAATAGATCCTAGGATCTCCCCTATAACCTATCTAGCCACAGGTTCTTGACTTAATAATGGTGCCAAGTATGGGATTCATCTTGTGAGGCAGACCTTAAATCCAACCAGAAAGTATTTGGTTACTCATGACGTTTGTGCCACTATTGCATCACAAGCCAGTTATTAGTGTAGCTTGCTGGATTTACATCTGGGTAAAAGTGATGATTTCTTTTCTCTTTTGGTAACATGCATAGCACCTCCCAGCACTATGAAAGCTAGCTGCTGGGACAACTTTCAAGTTTCTCACAGTGGGGTTACAGTTGGGTCACAATACTGTTTAGCAAGGTGCTTCCTACTACATCACCCATCTTTGGATATAGATGTTGAAGACAAACCTAAGCCGCAGAAGCTGGGCAATTTAAAATGTTGTGCCTAAGTATAGAAGAAATAAATATGTTTTAGCTATTGGCTGTAGGCTGCCTACTGACTTTGAGGGTCTGTGTAGCCAAGTTATATGAATTTTAAATTCTTGCTCTTTCATCCTCTATGCCCCAGATATGCTTATAAAAGGAAGAACGCTGTAGGGTTGACCTCTTGCCCAAGCACACCATCCTGTCTTGTTCTGTTGCTAAGTAGAACATCACTGGTAAGGTTCACCTGTCCTTGGTGCCTTACAATCTCCTCAAGAGGGGCAGGATACACAGACACCTTTTTAACACTCCCATGGAGATGAGAGGCCAAGCTCGTATTAGCAAGATGATTTAAAAACCTATGCCACTCAGCATGGGAATTGCAATCTCCCACCTACCTATTCTCATTTAACTAAAGAACAGAAGGACTCGGAATTTTGATTAGTCAACCTGTGATTGGGTTGTTGAGGAAATGTTTCTGTTGATGGTTCCAGTTGCTGCCATGCTTCCCAGAGCAGCTTTCGGAACAGTGGGTTGAGGGCTAGGCAATTTTCTAGGTGTTAGATCTAGCATCTGTCTTGAAAGCAAGAGCCTAGCCTTTAATGATCTTAGTCCTTGGATTTATAGCTACCAAACGGTGTTTTATGGTTTGATGTAGATGTTTGTTTTACTCTTCTAAAGGCTCACCGTGTCTGGAGCTTGATCTCCAGAACTAATGTGGTAAAAGGAATTGGTCTCTGACCCCCACACATGTGGCATAGCATGTGAGCACACACACACATATCACAATGAAATAATAATAATAATAATATAATTTGGTCTTTTTGAGACAGGGTCTCCCTGTAACCCCAGCTGGACTGGAACTTACTATGTAGACCAGGCTGGCCTCAATCTCACAGAGATCCCCCTGTCTCTGCCTCCCAAGTATTGGGATTAAAGATGTGTACCACCACACCTGTGTGGACAACACAGATGCTGTCACCATCAAGAGTAACCGTGAACTGGAAACTGCATGGTGTTCTGCTGTACCTGGTTTCCTACTTGAGCTAATGGCCACCCCTTTTCTCTACACAGGGATGGAATCCCCCCATACAGGATCCGTAAGCAACACCGAAGGGAAATGCAGGAGAGTGTCCAAGTCAATGGGCGGGTTCCTCTACCACACATTCCTGTAAGTACCACCCTGCTCAGTAGTGCCTTGCCCTCCCCTCTACAGGTGCCTATGTGGTCCCCTACACAAGGTTGGCTACCGTGGCACCAATCAGTGGGCGAGGCACTTAACAGGCTTCCTAGAAACACAACTTACTTCTGAGCATAGCAAGGAATCTGAGCGATATGGTAGTAAGAGATAACCATGCCTAATGGATAGTCAATCTAGAATAGCCCCTGGTTCCTAGAAGCCTTATTGTGTTCAGTAATAGAAGGATCTTCCATGTAATACCCTTCCCCAGGAGAGTAGTTCTGAACTGATAGATTATGACTGGGACCTAGGCCTAGTCATTGCATAGACACTTGACCCCCAACTGTGGTCAGATTTGCACACTGCTGTCTAACATGAAGTTCAAGGAATTGGCTCTTTTGTGACTGAGGAATGGGTGCTGCCATGTGACTGTCTTGACTCAGAAACTATCTCAGCTTTGCCTCTTGGGTGATATCAGCAACTCTTCCTGAGCCTGGAACCTAAGGCTTTACTGACTGCATGTTTGAGCAAGTATGCACAGCTGTCTCTGCCTGAAGAGGCCCCTGGTAACAGAGTAATTCCTATTTCTGACATGGATTTTGAGCAGAAAGTCTTCTAGGAAAGGATGGGGGGCTTGTGACAGTACCATTCAGCCATGACTATTTCTGCATGTTGTTCATAGTGCCTATGCAAGGAGGATGAGGTGCTCAGGAGCATCACACACTGATCAGTTAAGTCTTTTAGCCTTCTTTTTTTTATTTTTATTTTTATTTTGTGTACCGTGTATGTGCAGTGCCCACAGAAGCCAGAAGAGAGTGTCAGACCTCTGGAAGACAGTTGTGCACCACCATATGGGTGTTGGGAACCAAACTCAGGTCCTCTGGAAGAATAGAAAGTGTTCTTAACTACTAAGCCATTTCTCTAGTCCCATCTTTTAGCTTTTTGACTGGATTTTAATTCCCAAATTATGAAAGTGATGTTTATGGTTGAAAAATGTTTATTCTTGCCAGGTATGGTGGTGCACGCCTTTAATCCCACCACTCAGGAGGCAGAGGCAGGTGGATCTCTGAGTTCAAGCCCAACCTGGTCTATATAGTAAGTTCCAGACCAGCTGGGACTACAGGGAAGACTCTATCTCAAAAAGATCAAAAAAAGAAGAAAGAAAAATGTTTACTCTTACTTCTAAGAAACGATTGTCAAGCATGTGTTACCACCTGGCCATCACTTAGCACAGATACAGCTTAAAGTAGGCACTGATATGTTTACCTATCAAAAATTAGGTGAGTGGCTGGAGAGATTGCTCAGTGGTTAAGAACATTGGTTGCTCTTGCAGAGAACCAGAGTTCAATTTCCAGTACTCACATGGTATCTAACAACCATCCATAACTCCAGTTGTAGGGGATCTGAGGTCCTCTTCTGGTCTCCAGAGGCATTGTACATACATGGTCCACTTACGTACATGCAGACAAAACACTCATACACATATAATAATTGAAATAAATAAAAAAAATTTTTTTGTGGTTGAGAGCTAGTGGCATGACTCAGCAAGTATAGGTGCTTGCCACAGCAGCCTGATGACCTGAATTTCCTGGAGTTCACGTAAAGGTGGAAGGACAGAACCATCTCTATAGAATTACCTCCTGACCTGCACATGTATGCTGTGGTGTGCACATGTAAATTGAGGTTCTTTGGATGTAGGAAAGGAAAATAAGGACAGGATGATGGATCATTAAGCAGACAACACTTAGAAGTTTCAGGAAAGATGTCTTTTGTTTTGTCCTTACAGTTTTGTTTTCAGTGTAAGTTTGTGTTTGTCTGAAAATAGAACTGTAATTGAGTAGATAAGTTAAGCAGAGTATTAGAGCACATTGACAAGCTAAGTATAGGCCTAACATAGACAAGAGCAAGAGCAGTTGCTTAATAATGTGCGTTAGGGACTACTGAGATGGCTCACAAGTTAAGAGCACTTACTGCTCTTCTAGAGCACACAGGTTCAATACTTAGTACTCACATGGCAGGTCATAGCCATTTGTAACTGCAGTGGATCTGATGTTGTCTTCTGTCCTCCATTGGCACTCTGTATATGGCGCTTACATACATAAAGGCAAAACACTTCTATACATAAAAAACAAATCTTTTAAAAAAGAATATGCCATAGTCAAGGAAGCATGGATTCCTCATGTGATTTTTAAAAAATAATGTTATTATTTTTATTTTATGTGTATGAGTTTTTTGCCTACATGAACATAAGTGCAACCATACCATGCAATGCCTGTAGAGGTCATAAAAGGGTGTCAGATCCCCTGGAACTATAGGTATAATTAGTTGTTACCTCCCATGTGGGTGCTGGGAATTGAACCCAGGTCCTCAGCAAGAGCAGTCAGTGGTCCTAACCTCTGAGCCATCTCTCACATCCCCCTCGTGCGATGTTTGTTTGTTTGTTTGTTTTTTATTTATTTATTTATGGTATTTCTTTGAGGCAGGGTTTCCCTGTAGCACCAGCTGGCCTAGAACTCACTGTATAGACCAGGGTGGCCTCAGTCTCACAGAGATCTGCCTGCCTCTGCCTTCTGGGTGCTAGGATAAAGTCATGAGTCACCATACCCAGCTTGAATACTTCATGTTTGGAAGAATACAATAACTCAAGGAACACAAGGTGAAGGAGGTGTGAGTGCAAGCCAGAGGAGACCCTATGATGTGCTCCAGCCTCCATTCATTCCCGCAGCTTTCAGTGTAGTTTGTCTCATGGCTATCTACTCAGGCAAAGATGCAGTATATATTTTGGAGGTGGTGGTATGAGGTTCTAAAGACTCCTTCCTCTGAGAAAGAGAATGGGTAGTTCTTCATCCAGGGCTGTGGAGTATATACCTTTTCTGTTTGATCTGGCAGTCATGATGTGATAGTAACGTACAGGGTTTAGTTCTCTTGGTTCTTCCTAGTTCACCAACCATGAATTAAAAATAAGGTACCATCAGCTGCTGCTGAGAGCCTGAAAACCTTTCCTGTTTCCTGCTGGAGCAGATTGGACTAGCAGGTAGGAGTGGGTAAAGTCCAGAAGTTTGGCACATGTGGTCTCCCATTGGACTCATGTATTTGGCCCTAAAGACATTCTGCCTGCCTTTGCTCCAGTACATTGTTCCTTTGCTGCTGTTTGAAATCTTTGTTTTGTTTAGCAAGTGCTGGGCTCAGAGCCCTTGCACTATGCTGAGCCTTTGCCTGGTTTTCTAACCTCATCTTGCTCTATCTTCTAAGGTATTAAGTACTGTTCTGTTTCTGCTTCTGTTGGAAAGATTGAACCAGAGTCTATGGAAAGGGTGGGATGAGGGACTTGTCAGATCTACCAGCAGGAGGATAAAACACAGAACCTGTGGTCCTGCTCCACATATCTTTTCCATATGTCCAAAAGTTAGATTTTGCATTCTCAGAACAGATGTCTGCTAGCAACCATCATATCCTTTGTCCAGAGGTCCTCTTTGCTCCAAGGTCACAAGGGAGCCGATGTCCCTCCCAGGTTAGACCTTGGTGGTTTAGATGTTTAAGTATATTTTGCTATAAGAGACATTATCAGGGCAGCTGGC